>CP136870.1:19176509-21894842 GCA_033000465.1 Sciaenops ocellatus | reverse complement strand
AAATAAATGTGAAGGGCAGAAACACACCAAAGAATCGAGGTCACGGGGTGGAAAATTAATGGCACGTGGAATAAATGAGAACTTGAGACCGTTTGAAGCTCGACTGTCCCATAAACGCGATGTATGTCACTAATCCAACACAGCAGGCTAGCCAGTGAGCACAAAAGTGTATGTGTGGGACTTTATACAGTACACTGTGGGACTGTATGGAGCTGGTGTGGTTCATGTACACTCAGACAACCACATAGGTTACTACATACCCGTCAAAAGCCACAACATGCTGTATATCTTTTCGGTTCAAACAGACATGTTCTATAGGCATAAAACATAACGACAAGCTGCAAGGTCAATTAAAACTGTTTTGTGCAGCAACATTTAAACATGACAGATGCATAAAATAGTGAAATCACTGAAAGTGAAAGTGGGTATAGTTATTGGATTTACTTTCTTTTGTAAATATAGCCATTTGAGTTTACAGGCTGCAGAGGTTGTGGTTAAGTGTCACTGTGTGAAGACAAGTGAAAGTTGCTGATCTCTGTGCGACAGAAATGTTTGCTACAGTATACAGCATCTTCATGTGCTGGAACATCACTGAGGAAAGGTAGGAAAAAAAAAAATCGGACATTATTTAGTGAAGCAGTTTTATTGTGTGAATTTGATTTACACTGCCATAGAAGTCTAATCCTAAGATTTGCAAAGTAATAAATTATGTTCAAAGTGGTGAATCTTCAAGGTTCAACAAAATAAAAATAATAAGCAAATGATTTATGTGTCTGGGATAAAACAAAACAGCCTCCTCATAATTAAGATATATGGTTGCCCTGGTTCTCACGGATTATTCACAACTGGGCAATACCGAGCATATTTACAGGAAGGATGATCGCAAACGACACTCCTTACTATCTCCGCTCTCCCTGTCTAACTTGGTGTTTTTGTGAATTGAGCTGATGGAGGACAATGTGCCTGTTTTGACGGAGGTGTGGCGGAGGCAGGGTGTGGACGGAAGAGGGGTTCGGATGGCTGCCCGCCTGGCCTCTGAGTCAGGGTCTGTCTGGGATGACTCCTCTGGCAGATCACAGACAAAGAGACACATACTCATGTGAACTGGCGAAATTACAGCACGCATTACGATGTCCACGGGATTTATAAAACAATACACTTCAGTGGATGATGCTGATTAAGAGCTCGAGGTCACGTTGTGTTCCCCTGATAAATGAGTTGCTCTAAAAATGAATCAAAGGTGTACTGTTTCCTAAAAGAACACACAAGCCTGTTGCCATCATGATGAATAAATAGATTAGTAATTTTCAGAGCCTTGAACTGAGCATGTGTAGGAATGATCTGATGAGCGAGCAGCATGTGTAGTGTGGCACAGAGTGTGAGACCGGGGACCAAAACAAATGAATCAGAGATGAATAAAGCAGGAAGTCCTGGGACACACACTATGCTTGAGAGGCACATAATATGACACCAGACCTGGAACACACATCTGACCTCTACCTCTCTTTGTGTCTTTCTCCACCCCCCCCTCTCTCTCTCACACACACACACACACACACACACACACTCACTCATCAAGCTACAATGACATTCACATCGTTGCGTACCCTTCGAAGTCCCTCAGCGTGCTATTAACCGCAGAAATAGGCCTACAGTACATGATATGAACAATAAGTCTTCTTGAGCGATTGAATATTATTCTAAATGGCTGTGGTAAGACCTTTTGGCTCAGAGTCAAACCTCTGTTACTGCCTCTGTATTTCTGTCAGAGCTTGTGGGCCAAGGTAATCAGAATGGAAGTGGGGGAGATGAGAAAATGGACGCCCCGCCGGGCCTCGCATTAAACTTAACGACGTTGTATAAAAAGAGAGTCGGCCGCGGCCTGCCGCTCCATCCCTCAGCTCGCTCACACTGTCTTGCCCTGTTTGCCTCTGATCCCCTCATCCTAAGTGAGGCATCTGATGGTTGGAGGAGAGCAGGGCAGGTCATGGAAGGACTGATCAATGCCATCTTTGTCAGGGCACTTCTCAGGTGACCAGAGCACCCAGTGACTAACAGGATCGAAAAATACTCCCTTCTTGCAGATTGGGTTAACGGGAAGGCTTTGCTCATGTGGCTCAAAGAATTCTATTTATAGGAACAGTGATGTGACAGAGGCGTAAATGGTTAAAGAAGAGAAACTTCAGCTAATAAGATTTAGCATAGACTGCACTTCTGTTTATTCATTACACAAAAAGATATTGATTGATCGAGGAGTTTCTTTGCCCCAAATTGGTGCATCTGCTTCACACAGACCTCTGTGGTGAAAAGGAGAACATAAAAAAAATCCCTCCCTGCTTGGTGACTGTCAAATCATATAAGCGCATGCCACAGCTACCTTCAACCCAGACAACTCAACATTCAGTATGAAACCACACAAACCTAGTTTCTATATGAGTTAGGGGGAGTGAGCAAGATGGGTGAAATTCTGTGGAAACAAGCAGTAACAGACATTTCTCCTATAACTTCACTACTTTTACACGTACACAGATAACTGTGCTACTGTGAAAACCCAGAATAGTTTGATTTGCATGGTTCAATTCAGCAATTTCACTTCCCCAACATCACTCAACTTTTCTCGAGTTGCTTGACAGTTCACGTCCAGAAGATTGTGGGTTGACCTCCAGACTAGTAGGAAATAGGAACATAAGAAGAAAATGGATTACACTGAAAGATCGGTCCACAGTTTTTTTTTTTTTTTCCAAGTCTGTCATAAAACAATAATCAGGAGCCAAAATGAACTTTAAAACATTTTATTTGCTGTAATCTTCCCTCCAGTAAGTAGGTGATAGAGGACAAAATCCACAGACAGTTCATAAGTTTATTTGAAGCTAATTCATAAAAATAAGTGGGTAGAAAATCCTCTAACAGACACACAGAATCAAAGTACAGAAAGAGACCAGATCAAACAATGTCAGTGCAGGAAGCTGAAAGTCTGAGAAATAATTCAGCTCTGTTAACTGATTTATGCTTACTCTAATAGCAACCTAAGAATACCTACTTAAGTTATAACGTGACAATTAAAACAACTGGCATGTAGCATGTATCTTTACTCTCATTATAATGGAATGAAAATTCTGATTGTGATCTGGAAAGTTCCAGCATGATCCGATGAGCAGCTCATACAACCCCCGACTGCCCTGCTCTGACCTGTGACTCTCCCCCGGCCTCCCTCTGAGCAGGGCCGCCCGCCTGTTGTGATCCCCTAATGCCGACAGCCTTGTGTGGCAGGAACAGCCATCTGCAGGCCCATTGTGGTGGTAATGGACTCCCACCTTAGAGATGGACTCACATGGAAATGCATGCATTCTCATGGAGACGTGCAGGGTTCCCCCTGTGGACCGGGCACACCAGTCTCTACTGGATAAACCTTTTCAGATCATGACTCTTCCTCTCTGCACCTCAATGGCTTTCTCCCTGAGAGCCTGACAGTGATAGTCCCTCCCTTGACACATGAGTCTGAAGGATTTGTCTGGCTCAATACAATACACGGAGAGTGGCTAACTCAATCAAGATGATGGATTATTGAGAACAGTCTTTTAAAGTACTGGTGCAAAAAGCCAGAAGTTGAGATATGATCAGATGAACCGGAATGGTGTCCCTCTTCTTGTCACAGTTTCTCACTTCTCACTTTCTGTCTTTTCCACATTCTCACAAACATAACCAGCACCATAACCTTCCTCACACTTTGGCCTTTCCCAGACCTCTAGAGAAACTAAACCCAGTCCTACCACAGTCACCACCGACAAGGTGTAAACACACTGGACTCCTGTAGATGGTGAATCACCAGCACTTCAGCACGAAAGCAGCCCAACAGGCCTCATCAATACAGCTGTTCTCAAAATTAGGGAAGACTTATATTTTTTCCTGTTCGTATATATCACCACATGTGGCTTCTGAAAAAGCGACATGGATCGAAGTTGGCGACTCACAACAGATCAAACGAGGAGACTGCAGGCCTAGGCAGCATGTCAAGGACAGGAAAGCTCCCTTTTCCATTACTGCATACAATGGGTGATTTTGAGCTTTTCCTGCTGTATATCTCCACCTCACTGGCTGACAAAGCCCCAGCTGAGATAAGAGAAAGGAGGATAGGGAGGATTGGGCACTGAAAAAGCTGAATCTGTTGCCCCAAGTTATATGGAGCACAGCAGTAGGGGCTTGTTCACTGTCTTGAAGTCTTTCTGGGGTTATTGACTTGAACTGCACATTAAATTCAAGGAAATTCAAGGGCAGAAAATGGGCATGTTGTGGGATAAGTCTTCAAGATTCAAGACCATTTTCAGGGGTGAAATTTGGGTGCCATAATGTAATTCAAAAGTTTTGATGCAAAAATCAAAAATAAAATACAATTTTTAAAATGTTTAAGGTTTGATATTTATTTATTTATTCATTTTTTAAAATAAAATCTACAAAACTCTCATGACTTGTTAAAAAATATGTGAATCCTGTGCAGGGATCTTTATGACTAGAGGTGAAAGACTGCAAAAAACACTTTAGTAAATAACAGCATGAAACATCGTGATGTGCAACTGCTTCAGATCTTGATCAAAGCCCCACTCAGTGAGAGTTTGCAGAATTTTGTAACTTAAACAATGACTGTACACGCACGGCTGGTCTTGAAGAGGAGACATCTGTACATTAGTCACAGGACATAAGAAACCTAACAAGTCTGATCAGACACACAGCTCCATCTGACCTGGTTATCAGTTCCTGTTATCAGCCCAAAAGGCATCTGAGGAAGGTTTTATTGTGATTTACTGGCAGTTCAAAGCAAAATTATCTTTATTATTATCCTACTAAGGCTGACAGACGGTTATAGATTTAACCTTAAATAGTTTGTATAGCAGGAAAACAAGAGAGAAACCCATCTGCCGGAGATATAAGAATCTGTTTTCACAATACACATGAAGCAGTAATACATCAAGTTTTAAATGTCTGACACACATTTTTTTGTCCCAAACAGACAGTGATTGGAAAAACAGTTGAAAAAAGGAAGAACACTTCACTTGATTGAACAACTGTCAGAGGACAGAACTTATTTTTCCACCAAACTTTTTTTTTTTTGATTCAGCTCTCAGGAGGAACATAAGACAGTCATAAATGTATAATGGAAATTTTAAGTCACTTATGTTCAACAAAGGTCCTTTGCATATTCTCTACATTTAATTTCCAGCTAGTAAAAAAAAAACTCAGGAGTTAGTCATTTTTGTTAACAGAGGTGATGAAAATGGCTGTTGACAGTTTTAAAAGCCTTGTGACGTTTAAGCCTCAGATCCAAACCTCTCTTGTAAGACTGAATTTCTGTAACACACTGTTTTCCATTTGTCATTCATAGAAAAACTACTTGATTAAAACTGCTGATGAATGAGTGACAACTTTTAGAAGTATCCATTTAAAAAAGGTCCATGTTTGGAAATAAGATCACTCCTAAAATGAACTGAGTAAGACATGATAATGTGGCATAAGTGTTGCAACACACAATATTTTCTTAATGAAACTTTAAAAGAATTTGTGGACACTCCCTGTTGAGTGAATAAGAGAATGTGCTTGGTCATGATTACAGGAATATTAACCTAATACGCATTAATCAAACTGCACTGATGTTCTGTACAGCAGAGTTTATTTGTTGACAACCACACAGCGGAGTTTCAGTCTCTGAAATCATCAGTTCATCACATCTAAGTTATGAAGTGCTGCTCGAATATGCAATACTTAGATATGTAGTAATGGAAATTTTAGGTCACTTATGTTCACACACAGACACACACACACACACACACACACACACACACACACATACACACACAATTTCTGTACTCATGTTCTTATCACCAAAAGTACGTGCTTTCACTACTATTGAAAAAAGCTCTTTCAAAAATTAAAGGTCACACTACAACAAATAATTCAGGGGATTCACCAGGTAAAACGAGTCTCACATTTTGAACAAATGAGACGTTGTGATAGACTCATAATGAAATATGTTATTGTGTGTTTTATCATGAAGTTAATAAATTATTTAACTGAATTAATTATCAACTTAAATAAAATAAATAACTAGATTTATCAAATAATGAAAAAATGGTTGTAAATTTTAAGATAATTTCAAATGATATAGTCTTTGGAAATCATGTGCTGTAAGGTACTACACTCTGAGATGTTACTGCCACTGACTTTTGTGTCCTCTGAATGAGTGTGTGTGTGTGTAGGTGTGTGTGTGTGTTTGTGTGTGTCTGTGTGTGCCAACTAGCTCACCTGACAAGCAAAGGGCAGGAAATTAATTGTGTAGTATTGTATTATGTCATGTGGGGAATGAAATCACCACGGCCAAAGTCCAACGGTCACTTCAGTCACCCACAAAGACAAATACTATTCCCTCAGTTTACAGAGACTGAATCCAGAGCCGGGCAAACAAAAACAAACTGAGGCTAAATATTAAAAATCCACAATAAACACACAATTTGTGTCTTTATTTAATCACCCAGCAAAAGCATTTAGTTCAAAGTGAATTTTATGATATGAACAAAAACCGCTGAAAAAGATAACAAATGCCCCACACGCTTATAATATTTCACATGGGTTAATCGAAAATTCCTCAAATCTTATGAAACTATCAGACAACACAATACATTTTTCATCTGTGTGAGAATTTTCAAAAATAATCATTGAACTCTTGTTGGAGGCGAGCCTCTAAATCCTTATTTTTTTTACTTCATCTGTTCATGCAACACCAAAAAGTAACAATTTTGTGGAAAATAGTTTCCACACAATCGAAAAATCCAATTAAAAATCATAAAAAAAGGGAAAATCAGTTTACAAATCTAACGAAGTTCAGGCTTTAAATGTTTCACTGAAAATTTGGGATGAGAAAGAAAACAAACAACACGTGGAGGTTTAGTGTAACTGACTTTAAAAAAGGCACACAGAGGACAAATGTTTGAGTTTGAGTTGCATGTGTATGTGTGCACAAAAAGTATGCATGTGCGCATGCATATGTAGCTGTTCATGTGCACAACGGGTGGGGGTGGGGGGGGGACTCCAGGCACCAACGTTTAAACGAGCGTAAAGGTGTAAATTTATTTTCAAGCACCTGCGTAGTTAACGCTAACACTGTGGTCTGACGGTGCCTAAATGGTTCAAACTGAAAGGCTGTCACTCATTCATAAGGTTACGTGTGAGTGAGAGTGAGAGCAGCACAGAGAATAAGAGGTGACGGTGGAAGGGCCTCAGTGAGGAAGGAAGCTGACAGTTGACAAGAGGGAAACTTCCTTTAGAGAAGAAGCGGGCCTCGAGTCAAAGTGAAACCTGTCAATAACCAATGATCTGTCACTCTGAGTCTGCAGCTCAATGAACAGTGACTGACTGAGTGGAAAGGTCCCAACACACACACACACACACACACACACACACACACACACACACATATATATATATATATATACAGAGTTTCTAAAAACTTAAATATTTCTTGTAAAGCTTGTGATATCTAAGTTTCATCCATCACGCCTAACATATTTTATGTTGTGGCACTAAAACAGGATTCAAGTGTCGTCTACGCAAAATACAGACGCAGCGACAAGAGCAACAACAACGTGTTCAGAAGCCGCCGCTGACCAAAGTCTTCCAGAATTCATTTTAGAAAAGCAAATGTGCAAGAAGACAACATGGCAAGGAAGAGAGCTGATGCAATCTCATCGCCTGATTTCAGCAAGTGTGTGTGTGTGTGTGTGTGTGTATGTGTGTGTGTGTGTGAGACAGACCAAGAGTCCATGAGCATATGAATGTGTATGTGTGTCTGTGTGTAACAAACGGCACTCCCACCAGCAGGTGTGTTGAGGGCAGTTTCCAGCTGCAGCCTCTGGCATCTCTACAAGGACACCCATCATGGCACCCATCAGCACCCACACCCAGCATCGAGGCTCTTTGAACTTCTATTACATTTAGTCCATATTTTAAGATTCAAAGAGGCGTGTGTGTGTGTTTGTGTGTGTGTTTGTGTGATTTTGACATTCTGTTTTGCATTTTTATTAAAAGGTTTTACTGGTTTTACATCTTCAAAACCAGTCTGTGTGTGATGGCTTCATCATTAAACTTTTTAATCCTACAAAATAACTTAATGGTGTTGATATAATCAACATCACACTGATGCTGTTTCCAGCTGGGCGTACAAAAATACTGACACAGCTAAATTTCCTTCGTGAAATCACTTTTACCGGACACTCAAACACAACTTTTTCTTTCTTCCCAAGATTTTCCTGGCCAATAAACATTAGCACGTCCTGCCTGAGAGGTCTGACACCTGTAGGGCCTTTTTCTATCTAAAAGACGGGAGGTTGAATCGTGTTGAGCAATCTTTAGACACCGAGAAGCAGCCCTCTCTTTTGGCTGGTGCTCCCTATGAGATCAGGTAGGTAACGACCAACCAACCAACCAACAGTGCATCATGAGAGATAAAGCAGAAAGGAGGTTTTTACGATAGACAAGAGTTCATCCCGGCCTGTGAAGCAGCCAGAACATGTTCATGCCCATAGTCATCCAGTGGAAAAATCCAGGCCATTAATCATTATGAAGACTATTACAGCAGAGAGAGGAGCCAAAAGGGGAACAAAATGTGACAAAACCTCTGTTTTTAAAGGTCCGTGCAAAGTACTTCAAGCGGGACAAAGCAAGTCATCTTCCAAAAGCGCCATGTTTAATTCAAAGCTACCTCTGACTCTGCGTGACCTTCTTCATAGTCACAAAGAGGAACAGGCAGATTCCACACAAAGGGACATAAATTACCTGAATGCCACATGACGACCCAAAAGGTCCTTCAACCGTCAAGTTCTGCATTAACCCTTTCATGTACCATAGCTACACATCCCACGTGGTACTTTTGGTGAGCAAACTCACGCACACAAGCACACACACACATACACCCGTTGAGGGTTACTCACCCGATGAGAGAGACCATCTGCTCAACTATGTGCCTGCTGAAGGTGATGATCACAAACAGTTTCTGTATGACAAAGAAGAAACACACAGAAAGAGCGAGTCAGTAACTGAACCATGAGGTCACTGCTGGGGTTCAGAACAGGGCAGTATGTGCATCATAGTTTGATCAGTAATTCCTTAACTCCCCCTCACACACACACACACACACACACACACACACACACACACACACACACACACACACCCTACCCATTATGACCAGGCTCATGCCTTGCACCACCAAGGCGGTTTGGTCTAAAAGCTGCTTTTGTCATGGAGGGTAAGAAATAAAAGGCCCGGGCTCTATGACACATGACCAACACAGTACACTAGGTCAGCATATCATAATGGCTGTCATGAGAAGTGTGTGTGTGTGCTTGTGTGTAAAGAATGGATGGATAGATGAGTATAGAAATCAAAGGAGATGTGTCATTGCTTCAGAGGGGGTCTGGAGGCTGACTCCAGTCCACTCTGATTCCTGCTTAGTCACTGGGCCAGAATGGACAGACAGACGACTGGCAGCTATTCTTTGCCCCTATCAGTCCCGTGTCCTCCTGCAGGGGTGCAGAAACATGCGCCCAATAATTGACCAGATTTTTCAAGGTCCTTTGCTTGCCCTCTGAGTTGTTTTAGGTTGCTGTATTCTCATAAACAGACATGCGTTTTGACCACTAAAAATGTGGTTTGATCCAGTAACCTCTAGGTTGCCTTCAACATGACATTAGAAAGGCTTAACCCAACAGAGTTTTTGGCGGGTCCTTCATTACAAACTCATGTTGTGCTGAAAAGGATTGTACAAACCCGCAGGACCTTATTTTAAATTCTCGTCCAGATCCCAAGGTTTGCAAAGATACTAAATATATACTGCTGAATTACAGGGAAAAGTGTATAAAATGATATACGAGACATCTAGAATTTTCCATTTTATGTAATGACGGAGCCATAAAAATGTCATCTTGGATTTAAATATTTCACTCAATAAAAATGAGCAGCTTCAATTAGAATATTTAGTATATAGTATAAGTATTAGTGCAAGTGTCTAAATATGTCTTATCTAACACAGTGCTCAGTCTCATGTTACTGAGATGATGTTAATAATTTTATGTATAATCAGCCTCGTGATGAGCAGAATATTTTTCATGATGCTTTTGCAGCAGGTTGCTGATCAAATAAAATGAAACACTACCTTCTGACGTGCAGATCTGCACCAATACTGCTGCAAACTGGCCTAGCAACAGTGTAATGAGGATGTTAGGATGGCCACGTAGCGGCTGGATTTGCAAGAGGACAAATTACCTCATTACAGAGGACCACCAATAATTTGCAAATCAATTTAAAAACAACAAAAGTGTGAATAAATCCAAAACTATAGGAAACATGCAGAGTAAGATAAATAAATGACACAATAAGTGAAGAGAAATCATACTCAGAACGTCACTTTTACACAATTACACTGAAGATATCTTGGCATCAGGACGCCTCAATGATTTTAATTAAACGTGACAGCACTTTTATCGGTGCTCAGTTACATTGTAGGGTTATGTAACATGTCACCAAGTTCATACATGTATTATCATTTGGTTGTCTTTAGATTTGTGTGGGTGTTAAGCTTTGGGACTTCAATGAAGGTTAGACAGAAGACAAAAGAGCAAGAGGCTGGAAAAGTCAAAATGTTGGCAATGCCACAAAAATAACAAAACTTATAACTGACATCTGCCACAATAAAAAAAAAGAGACTTGACATTTGCTGTTGTACTATTTCTGAGCCTCAAGGAAAATAAACACGAGACGTCACAGTAAGTAAATCCTCTCACGACAACTTTTTAAACACTACTTCAGTAAGGAGTTTTTGGAGTAATGCACTTGAATGAGGATTTTGTGCACCCACACCTTCTTAACAGACACTGACGACTGATCTGTCATCCCACAAGAAGGAAGCAGGAAAGGACAGCAAGATGGCCGACACAGGAAAGCTGACTAAGATCCCTTAAATGTGTCTGCTCGGAAACTCACGGTGACATGGTCTTGACTGGCTCATTTCAGTAAACTGAGAATGCTGATAAGAGCTACGTACATCCCAGTCATAACAATTCTGTCTCACACGGACACACACAATAACAAGGAGGAAGCAGTGCAACAGTTCTCAATAGAAAAGGAACATTCATTATCAAGAACCATGAGGTGATCTGAGTGAATTGACAGTAATGTGGAAGTGAGAGCGTCCTGCTTTAAATGTCGTGTTTTTGCAACTCGATGCATGGGATTAAACGTCAAAGGGTTGAACAATAACAATCTTTTCATTTCACTTTTTTCTAAATGAAAATCCACAATCCTCTGCCACACCTCACAACTCTTCTGTCCTCAGCAAAAAAGAAAATCACCTATCTCAAGGGCCTGACGTGTGTTTCCATGACATCAGCCCTCATTCTCAAGTGACCTGCTGCGTCACAAAAGGCGTAAACCATTCAACAGTGGACATTCAGACGTAAGGCTTAATGAGCATAAAAGGCAGAAGCAGTACTGTATTTAAAAAAAACAAAAAAAAAAACGCCTCTCCTTGGAGACTGCTGCTGAGAACACACCTGAAGCACAGGTACAAGCCTAGATCAAAAACACGCTTTGAAGCACACACATATACACACACCCACACACCACAAGCCTCAAAATCCCCTTTTGTTCCCTGTTGGCCCATGAGGGAGAACGTCACCTGCTCTCCAGTGTGCTTTCTTCTAATACTTCTTGTTTTCTGCTGAAACTACTGATTCATTTGCATTCAAAGCAAAACCTGGGCTTGAGGAAAATTAAAACAAGCAGCTACAGGAGTGATTGGGGCCTCCTGGCAGAACCAGGTGAAGTCTTTCTTTTCTTTGAGACAGGGACGGACACACCTCTGTCAGCGGAGGCCCCTGGGACCCCTGGGTGTAATCTGGTATGGTGTGTGACTGTGCCTACCATGCATGCAACTCACCCCCCCCCCCCCTTCCTTTCCACTTCCCCCAAACTCTCCCTCTCTCTCTCCATCACCTCCCACAGACAATGTTTATCTGCTTTAGCTCGCACTCACTAGGTTCACCTCCCACCTTTTTTCTCAGTTTGGTGCAGGACAATACTTTCTCCGTATGATAAGGAATGAAGCGGAGTGAAAAGAAAAAAAATGCTTTTGCTTTTAACCCCTCGTCTCTGTGTCACAATGAGCAAATTCCAGCGTTTTCTTAGAAAACAGAAAGTCGAGCCCCTGGAGGTAATCACAAACATACTGCAAATATCTGGAAATCCTCGACGCAAATTGAGGATTTTCCAGGATTAGAAGAAACATTTGTGATGCCAAATCTCCTCACGGCATGTTTTTCTTCGAGGGTTTGGATGTATGTTTAATTTTCCTATAAGTTCTCAATCTGCTGCAGTCTGACCGGTCTACTGTACAATGCACTGGGGGTGCTGCAGCTGCGATCACAAAATGGTTGACTCCCCCTACTTTGGCTGCACAAAATGGCCTCCTTACTACCAGCTGAGTACAGTGCAGAGATGCTGTGAGTGTGATTCATTATTTTTTTTTACTCACTCACACTCTGAACAGTATTATAGATGTATGCAAATCTCAAACTTTGACACACACACATATATATATATATATATAGTTTTGTTGCTTCTCTGCAGTATGGAATAGAAAAGATAACATAGATACAGACTACATATCTACTGCTGTGAGAGTGAGCTTTACCCGTAAGGTAAGACACACTTTTGCAAGTCTTAACTGCATTTCCATGAGCACTTTTCTCTATAAACAACATATCAGCTCTGGCATTATTTACATCCATATTCTGTATATTATTGAACCGCAGCAGCTCACCTGAATGTGCATTTTGATGACTGCTTTCCCGATGAGTGTTGCACCAAAAAAAGTCCAGAAGGGAACCAAAAAATGTCCACAAGTTATTCCTGCCAGGTCAAACAAGGGGTTTGGAATCTGTGGGAAAACAATAGAGATGATTAGACTTGATATTATCTAAATTTACATCAAGAAATACAAAACAAATCATATAGAGGAAGACATGAAACAATATAGTACAATGTGGAAATCTACCGAGTGTTTGGTCTGTAAATGTACATCAACAGATACGCCTACACAAGCTCACTGATAGTGCCAGGAGAATATTTAATACTTTTCAAATGTACATATCAGAATATTTACTTTTTCTTCACATGTTGAACAATTCAGAACTGCCATTTGTTTTGATGCATACATGCCAATAAAGCATCGCTGAGAACATGACAAAATGATTTAAACTCACCCCTTTGTGGGGGTGATGAATACTTTAATTAAAAGAAATGTTTTGTGTGATTTAACTTACAGAAGCGCAGGCTAAAATCCCCAAAAATCCAACCCTCTGAATGAGTTTCTGCACTGCTACTTTGGCTCGGGTGGCAAAGTCCTGAAAAACAGCAGCAGCGAGAAAAATGTGTGATTAAAGTTTCACCACAGACTTCCTGATGATCATCAAATACTGACCACACACTGTAAGTATGTAAACTGCACATATATAGACAGATATACACAATATAGACAATGATTTGTTCACAGAAGACACCTCAGACTTGCTTCACAGATTTTTACTAAACAGTAAATTGCTAAAAATATTAATTTATTCTTATAATTACTGCAGGAGAGTTTCTATCAGATACACATCATACAGTCTTAAGAAAAGCTACATTATGTCTGACAGATTCAGGCTGTTTAAAATGATTATGAATGATTTTGATTCACATTTCACATGATAAATTATCACAATAATTTCAGATAAATTTCAGATTATTCATATTTTTTTAAATTCAAATCACACAAACTTTTAGGGGGCAAATTAGAGCAAAGATGTTTTTTTTGTCTTTTTGTTTTTCTATTTTTTCTTGTGTATGAGGAAGAGGAATATCACAGACGGGTGTGAAATAAATGTGTGTAGCCAGCTGCAGTGTTGGTTTTGCAGTGACTTTTAATGACTGTTTTGAAACTCATTCAAATGTGTATTCATTAAAACAAATGAATAATTTAAGATGCTATTCTAATTTGCGGTAACACCTTATCATCAAAGATCTGCTTTTAGGATTTCCCCCATTGTCTCCGAATGATAAAGTTTCATAATATTTACAAATTGTTATTATTAAACCTTTTAATTTTATATCTAAAAACACACTGAGGTCCAAATGAAACGAAAAATGGGGGGAAAACCAGTTTTCACAGTCTCTGCTTAATTTTAAATAAATGCAAAGCAGCAGCAGCTGAGGATTTTCTACCTCCTGTAAATGTGTCCTAAATAAAAAGTTTTAAATGATTATTAAGCAAGAAAACAACTGACAAACCAAATAATTAGATCCTCAAAAATTAGATGTACAGCAGTGCAAACTGTTAAGAACTTAAAAATATATTTATTTTAAAGGACTTTGCATCAGAGTGATTTTCAATCACTGAATCTTTGTGAACTTCTTTCTAAACCCTCTAAAGTTTAGGAGCTTATTTTTAAATGATAAAAATCTTTAAAACTTAATATATTACCATGTATTTTTTTTCATTATTTGCACTGACATAATTTTAATTCTAATTTATCCACAATTACCAAAGTAAATGTGAAAAGTGTAAGTGATGAGGAACTCATGAAGGGGAAAAGCTGCCTGCTTGTGCTTATTTATTACAAAAAAAATATGAACTTATCTAATAATAAACAACTTTTTAGAGGGAAAATGTAGATATTTAAATGTTTTAATAAATGTTACAGTAAAGTCAAGTCCTACATTAAATTCCTCACTCTCCTGTCAACACAACTATCCTCAAGTTCACAGTTGAAAAGCACTGATTCACCTGCAACATATTTAAAATAATTACAAGGCTCGTCTCTAAACATGTTCTTTGATTGTGGCAGAAAGATAAACTGGTTTTAGCTTGTCTGTGTCTTACCTCCAGTTCCAGATATTAATTCCATTGTCACTGGGAATGTGAGAACAAGACAACAGACTTTGGCCATTGCAGTGACTCACAAATTCTTACTTTTTAAGCTGCCCTTGCTCTATCCCTCCTGACAGCTCTACAAAAGCCTCTTTTCACAGCAGTGACACAGATTTTTCCTCAATATACCTTTTCTGGGAAGAGGAGCCTTAATCTGTTTGGATTTTACCTAAACTACTTCTGGGAACACAGTAGGAATGCAAAGGAATCCCCTGATCCAGGACCTTTTATATTTTTTGGATAACACAGTCATTATCTAGGTAATTTATAAAATGATTACTTTAATACCACATTATAGCCATTGTTGTTATTATTGTTATTATTTATGCACAGAAATTGTTTGATTCTGGGTAGAAATCAAAACTTTATGACAATAAAAACAACAAAAAGGACACTGAAATTTGATGCATGATTTTTTATTTCGCAGGCCTTAAAATATTAATAATCTGATTGTTGTTTTTTTATAGCCATACACTTCATAATGTCTATCATTCTTTGATGAATTCTATTTTTTAATGATTTCTACATTTATATTATCATGAAGTTGTTGCACTTTTATGATGAAAAACAATAAAATTATTGTTTCTTTGCAAAAATAATGTAATTAATGTAACAATACTGCCTCTTTTTAAGCACTGTGAAGTTCCCCACATATTAAAGTAATTATAATCATGTTATTTTGGATGCAGCATTACTTTAACACAACTATTTGTAGTTAACCACTGTCTCTTTGATATCTAAATAAATATTTAATCCTTAAATGTATGCTTAATTTGTCCTTACATAGAATTATGCTCAAAAATAATAACTTTTAACACTTTAAATTTGTGCCTCCTACTGTAACAAATCTATATTTTATAGTTTGTACTGGCAATATGAAATTTTGTAGATGTTTTGTACCAAGAGAATCCTTTTCATCCCTTCATTTTTAACTTCAAACTCATTTTACATTCCTGTAAAAACCTCACAATAGTGAATGAATAACTGCAAATGCAGTTTGTAATAAAAAGTATATGAATATGGCTTTTGTTCTAAAGTGAGGTAACCTCCACTAAAAGAAAATACACACTCTCTCACACTAACTGCTGATATGAACATATATTTATGTTTGTCTTACAGCAAACATTTACTTTCAGAATACTTAGACAATTGTTTATTTTTCCTGAAGTGAATGATTTATGTTTTCATAATATTTCCTGACGTTTTTTTCATGCAGCAAATTGTTTCCAAAAATCCATCACATGCATTTTTGAATGAAATCCTCACATAGTTTGCGATTAGTGGTCTGTGTCGAATTATTATAAGTCTGAATATGCCTTCGTGAATGTTTTCTGTATATGAAGCAGACTTTTTCCCCACTGAAAACTGATTTTTATCACTTAAAACAATGTCAAATCGACTGACAGAGGAACAAAAGATGAATTGAATGTTTCATATGAACACACAAGAAAAAAATTGTTTTCTTCTAAAAAGTAAGGCCTCCATCTCCAAAACACATTAATTCAAAAAAAATGAGGTGCAGGAGGGGGGCTGGCAATACATGATCATACCTAATATGGTCAACAAAACCAGTACAGTGCTGATGACATTCTTTACAGGGTGCAACCAAGCGGACAGGAAATTTGAGAGACATGGGAGGTCGCCTAATAAGGTTTTGATGGGGGGAGCGAAGGGACGCAGAATCTGATTGGTTCTCGATTTGAATTTCTGCCTCCACTGATGTCCAATCATAAAGGTTTCTCTTTGGACTATCCTGCAGTTTTAATTCTAGCCTGTCCCAGTGTGTGTGCATACGTGTGCGTGAGCGTGCATGTATGCGTGGGAGTGTGTGTGTGTGTGTGTGTGTGTGTGTGTGTGTGTGTGTGTGTGTGTGTGTGTGTGTGTGTGTGTGTGTTGCTCAGCTGGTGGGAGACAGAGAGGGAAGGAATGTGTATGGTTGGTTTACAGCTGAACCGCTGAGGACTGTGTCTGGCCCGGGGACACCTGACAACTGCCGGTGTTGCAGCGCAGTCAGAACCCTGCAGAACCAATCATCGCCATGGAGACGGGCCTGTGAATCCCATTCATTTTCTGACATCATGACACATTGCATTGTTTACATTAGGTGCCGTAGTTTAGCTTTTGGCTCATGGAGTGAGGGCGAGCGTGAAAATATCACCGCAGTGTGAACAAAGGGTCCCTGAGGAGATGAGGGGAGGGTGTAAAAAGGGTGTGTGTATGAGTGTGTGTGTGACATTGTGACACTGTGATTTACTATACTTGAACTATATACTTGGACTCTCTCTCTATTCTGCATTTCTAGACCGGGGAAGCGTCTATCTTGGATGGCTGGGGTTCAGACATCCAGACTCTGTTGTTGGCGGCTTATGGAAAATCACCATCTTTGCCAGGCAGCTTGCCAAGGGCTGCCTGCCGCCCCCCCAACCCCCCCACCCCCCCCACCCCCCTCCACCACCTCCTCCTCCTCCTCCTCCTCCTCCACCCCAGTCACCGCCGGCCTGCAGGGCTGGGCTTAGCAGCAATTACATTTGGTAAGATCTTGTCAAGGGTGCAGCATCATTAAAACCATGGAGGTTTTGGTTCCAGGTTTGGCAGCTCGGCACAGATGCTTTACTCAGCAGTCTGCACAATCACCCCACATGGAGCCGACGTCTGTAGGGAACAATACTCGCATTTGATCTGTTGTTTATAGGTTTGAATCCCCCCACCCCCTCACCCGCCCAATTCCTCATTTGAATAAGAAGATCATAAGTGCTCCTCAGAAACCACATTTTTACTGTTGCTGTCTCTTACTCTTTACAGCATGTTCCTGCCATGTGTTTCGGGAACACATGTCACTTTGCTGTGAGAAATATTTAACTTTGTGGAAAATTTAGAGACTTGGAAATAAAATGTGCATCATTACCAACATAAGAAAAGCTACCAGGTCTGTTTTGAGTTAATCACAGTAAATATACTGCAGATTAAATAATGTAATAAATGATTAATAGCAGTGTTTGCCACAGGATTGGCATTAATGGATTAATTGATTAATTGGCACAAAGAAAAATGACTCAGTCTACAAGTAGGGAAGCATTTCCTGTATTAAAATTTCTGAGGACAAAGCCGAGTGAGCTCTTCCTTTAATATGATAGTTTGAATGTCTGTGGTTACAGATGCCAGGTGATGACAGTTATTAGAAAAATCCACAGGGAAAAACCAGCGAGAAGACAGTTTTGAACCTGATACAGCAACCCAAAGCCTTCACAGAATGACGGCTCTTCATCTTCATATACTGATATACTTTAAATGTAAACAGGATCTGTTTCAAGTGTCAGGTTTTTGAAATAACTATGACGGGGACGGTTTTTTTTCTTTGTCTGTAATGCCCCTGTAATACATCTGTTTATTTTGGATCTGCTGAAAAGTTACTAGAGGGTTCTCTCACACAAAAGTGGGCTTTTAATTGTGACAAAGTTGGCAAAGCAAACACTTTGTTTTCAGTAGTCTTTGGTGGTGCTGATGGGGTACAGAGTTCAAACATAGACAAAAAGCAGGCAGCGACAAGGCACTCTGCTCCATGTGGAAAATTAAAGTGTCAGACAAGGAAAAATCTATGCATAGCCTATACACAAGTCAACACCCACGCACATTTTTTTCTCTCCCTCTCTCTCTGTGTTTCCTTTTTTTTCTCAATGAAAGTCTTTCACACAGAAGACACACATCTCCGGAGCGGTCGCGAGCCCCCCGACACGATGACGGCTAAAGTTCATCTCATTAACTCCTGACAAGCCCGCGCCTGCTCTCTCTGGCACAGGAAGTGGAGTGATTAAGGACTCTTGACGCAATAGAAGCTAGAGTCCCCTTTCAAGAAAAAAAAAAATTAAAAAAAATTCAAATCTAGCTGGACACACACTCGCTCACTCTCTCTCTCACACACACATACACACACACAAAAAATGCACCCCTGAGTCCACGTTGACAAATTCTTTAACAAGCTGTGGTTAAAGGGAAGCTGGTTTTACTCTGACTCACCCCCCTCCTTTCAAACAGTTTACTGGAAATAAAGAGGGAGGAGGAGGGAGGGGGCACTTTCAGAGAAGTCACGTGACAGGGCCGGGCAAACCACAGCACAGAGAGCCTTTGAGTGCAGTAGGCCAGGGGGGAAGGCAGGCATACGCCCAGCGCAGATGGCCCTGATTTGAGTTACAGGAGATACGATCCTGGGAGTTGGCAATCAAGAATTCACAGCCTGTTAACCCCTTCCGTGCCGGATGGAAAAAAAAAAAAAAAAAAAAAAAAAAACACAAGCCAGGAAATAACTTCATTATCAAGTTACAAGCAATCATGGACTCGATCCATGCAGGATCCTCTGAGACGGTCCGTGTCGATACTGAGGATTCCTCCCCAGCACACGAGCGCTCTCGTACTGAGCTAAAAGATTTAAGAGGGGAAAAAAAGCTGATGTTCATGACATCAGCGTCTGGAGCCGTTAGAAAAGGCATGACTTCATTATTCTTGAATAGCTCTGTTGAATGAATGAAAAAAAAAAAAAAAACCCAGAGTGCTGTGCTGCTGTGCATCACGTGCACTTGTGGCAGGAAGTTGGCACGTGCAGGCTGGGAGAAATACCACTGAGTTTAAGTCAAACTGCTGGCACCTACGAACCTCTGTGACTAGAGCGAAGGGGACGAAGTCAGCATCTTAATCCAGCTCTGCTGCCACAGGGTGGAGAGAGTGTGTGTGGGAGTGCGTCTGAGCGTGTGTGTGTGGGTGTGTGGGTGGGTGGGAAGGGGGGGATAGGGTTGAAGGGGTCTCACATCCTTGAGGACAAAAGTTAATCACTTCCTGTCTAATACAACAATGATCCAACGATACCAAAGTTTCTCCAATCCAATCCCAGTGGAGTCTGTTCCCACTTTGGCCTACTACTACTGACTGTCAAGCTTTCAATCAAAAACTCTGACACAAATCCACAGCAGATTAACGCCTCCGTGTCCACCTTAAAAAAGGTGGTAAAAGGTGGAAAATCAGAGAGGTGTTGCGGGATCTCCTTGAGCGAAAGAGGGAACCCTGAGAACATCCAGAGTAACGGTAAAAGCCCTGGCGAGTGAAAAAATGTTTCCGTATGTGGCAGGTCCTCGCTGGTGCTAGCAACCTGCCTCCAGATGCTGTCCAATCACATCAGCACACATTACATACATACACACAGCTGCCAGATATCAGAGGGAGAGAGGGGGAGAGAGAGAAAGATAAAGAGAGAGAGAGAGAGAGCAATGCACAGTGGGAGACAAAGAGTGCGTGAGAAAGAATAAGAGCATACGGGGAGAAGGACAGAAAAAGAAACAATGTCAGAGAGAGAAAGAAAGAGAGAGAGAGACTACGGCTGGGTACTCAGACAGCAGCACGCAGCGTCACTTCTGCCCTCGTACGGATGCGAGACAAATAGACGATGCTCCTCCTGCATCACACTGTTAGTTTGTTTGGGAAAAAGCACGCAGGAGGTCCTCAATGCCGAGATGATCACTTAGACAAAATCTCCTCTTCACCACGCAGCCTATCTGTCTCCCTCTACCTCTGCTCTTTTCTCACAGTTTCAGTGGGAAGCGCCACTTTATCAGTAAGTGATGTCAGAGCTCCACTCGCGCACATGTGGTCTGAACGTCAGGGCTGCTATTGGTGTCAACCTACCCAGCTGTCCATTCGTAATAGTGGACCTTACAGCAGGTGCTGCACCGCCGCCGCTTGTTATCAAGCGGGAAAGATTCTTCTCCACACATTTTTTGTATCTTCCTTGTTTTCAGTTTTAGTGTCTCAAGGGGTCACTTCACTTTATCTTGTGGGAGTCAGTTAAACCATGCTTATATTGGAAAAATGCACAATTCCTCTTTAGAATCACAAAACAGCTCAAAATACGCACGTACGGCACATATCCTATTTATGAGAAGTCTAGGGACTTCTAGTGGTTTGCATGCTTTTATTTTGAAATATTATTGAAACGGCATTTTTTTTTTAAAGATCATTTTGTATACTTCAAAACAAAATCTTATTAAGGGATGCTTAACATGCTGTTTCTGCCACCAGGTTCACCTTTATGAGATACAGGATAGGCAGAGACAACTTAAAATGATTATGACAATAGATCGCCGATTGCTACTGCTAAGGGGAATTGACAGTTTTGTAAGAATGTGGCCGAGTCAACGGCAAAATACTTGCACTGACATCTGTAATTGAGCTGTGGTCACAAATTCAAGATGGTTCAGTGTTCTGACCAAAGAAAGTTACGTAGTAAGGACTTTCAGCCTCTTGAAATTAATGCAGTAATTCACTGGTGATATGTTCTTTAACATTTTGTCCATTAGTTCCTATACAGGTTGACTTGGGAGAGAAGAGAGTGATGATTTCAAGATAACAACTGTAACGGTTAAAACAACACTGGAAACAAGCGAAACAAGCGTTTCCACTTATTAAGAGCAAATGTGTAGCTTTTGTAATCAGTATTTTCTTATCATGTTTTTCACCGTTTGATGTTTTTTAACAAAACAGGATGTTGAGACGAAACATAATGATTGAAAGATATGATTAAAGTGATCTGACCTCAATGAAAAAGGATGACTAAGTTGCACCTAAAATCTATAATCAAAAATTAAAATACTCAACCCTTTACTCCACTATCGATATACAAACGGAGATCCAGTTCTGAACTGTGTACATTTGCTTTAAAAAAACAAGAATATTGTATAAAAATAAATATAAAAAAGATTTCTTAAATGACATTTTTGACATATGAAGACAGACAGTGGAAAAATACACCCAGGTAAATGAGAAATCCTTATGTTGTAAATCAGTATACATGACTTTTCCCTTTGTTTTTCATTTCTAATACACAAACATAGCCTAATATGTAATTTAATATATATTTTTCCTTTAGAATAACTGCATTATCACAGATAGCATGCCAGTACTGAACGATTCACATCTAAACTTCAGCATTCTGAAAAGTAAAACACCATCTGTAAACATAAATAAATATTCTTTTGAATGACTCAGGAATCCCCTCATATCTGGGTTATCATCATTAAAATAACAGGATTACATTTGTTAACAGTCTGCTGCAGTTTATTTGCAAATACAAGAGTAAGTGAGTCTGTTGTAAAGTTCAAAACCATTTACCATGCAGTTTTTTTACTGCACTTGACCTGTCTGACTGTTTGACCCGAGCTGTTGGACAGAGAAGAACATTCCTGAGGATGAAGACTGTGTCAGGACAGACAGGTCTAATGAAAAGCCTTTACAAAACCACATGCATGTTTTCCCTCATTCCTCCTCCTCCATTCATAATCACAAGAGGGTGGATAAATAAATATTTACAGTGAGCTGTTAGGCATTGTTGAAACATTTGCAGGGATGTTTGATATGAGAACATTTTTTGCAGGGAATTTCAAAATGAAGGGCCGGAAATGGCGGGAACATTTTACTCGAGTGCATCATTGCTGCTCTCTTAGTCATAACGTTGTGAAAGCACTCGATTCCCACTGTACCGTTGAGACAATGAGGTGGGGCTTGGTAAGTGGTCAACACACACGCCTACACACACACACACACACACACACACACACACACACACACACACACACACACACACACACAATGTGGTAAATCTGGCACATCAGATTTCACTTCAGGCAGATTGCTATAACTGATATAGAAAAGTACCCGAACTGCGAAAATAAAATCGACAGCAAAAGCAACGCGATTAGAAATGAAACGGTACGAGTGCAACAGAGTGTTAAAGAACAAGCATGCAAGTGCTAAAGAGCAGGGAGGTGAGAATGAAGTGAAGCAGGTAGAAGTAACAGTTACAGTTTAACAAGATGAGCGCTGTGGGGGGTTAGAGGGAGGAGGAGGAGGAGGAGGAGGAGGAAATGAGAGGGGGGTTACATAACAGAGGGTGATGAAGGGGTTGAAGATGATGCAGGGGGCAGCGCGTCACCTGAGCAGACTCCGTCTGGTCCAGCATCTCCTCAAACTTCTGGTAGTCCTCGTCGTCGGGGTCGGCGCCGGACAGCCGCGCTGCTCGGGCCATGAAGTAGGGAGGAAGCTCTCCTATCGCTGTACCTGCACCCTGCTCACAAAAAGACACACAGACACACATACGGAGATGTGTTAATTAGTGCTGCTCAGCTGCTCGTGTTTATAGCACTTGTATTGCACTATAGTCCCGTCATGCCAATGAATCTGAAGTCAATGTAGCTTTAAAGACAGTGGGAGAACTTATTTGTTATGTACAGTTTATTAAATCATATTTTTTTATTATTCATTGAGTAGTTTGGTTGTAAAAATGCAATATTGGTCTTGAAATAATGCTAATTATTATAACAAGCATGTTACCATGGTTTCTGGGGGTTTATGAAGCAAAAATATCAATATCTACTATCCATAAGGAGCTTGCACCGCTTGACGTCTGGGATTGTGCGATCAGAGAGCTTAATGGGAATAAAACGGAAAGGATTTACGAGAACGAAAATCCCACAGATTATTAAACGATCATGGATACATAAAACACAGGCCCGGGGAAGGTGAAAAACCAGATGCCACCTCTAAACAGCATATCAACACACTGCGCAGCTCACTAACTCTGTTTCAATCTACTTTGGACATGTGGAATGCAGCGTTTCTGGAAAATTTAAGAAGTGCTAACAAGCTCAGGGGGGTCTAAAGGAACCAAGATATCGATATCTAACAGCCAAAAGGAGCTTGTAGCTATAAAGCGGTGAAGCCTGTGTGATTGAGGGGGGCTTAACAGGAAGAAAGCGGAAGTGATTTGAGAGGAATAAATCCTCAGCACTTGGTCGGTTCACCAAGTTCATACCGCCAAAACATGAGGACGGGGGGAGAGAGGGGTGAGGGGGGTGAGGACTACAGACTTAATTAACACAATGAAAACAGCCGCCAAGAAATGCAGTGCTTTTGGAGTTGCTCACAGCTCATTACTTTAATGTTTCCAGGCACAGGGGGAGAGTAGGGGTGCGAGGGGGAGGTGGATGAGAGAAGATGCTAAGGATACAGTTAGTGTAAGTTACAATTACAGATGGCATATGGATGATTTCAAGCCCAAACACATCCCGGACATCCTGCGAACCACAGCAATGAAAAACATGAAGCTCTTGTACTGAAATTGAGTTCTTTAGGTGAAACACAGAAAATCGCAGCTTCAATCTCTCTCCCAGAAGAACATAACAAACTAATCACAGCCACATTACTTGTATGTAGCTGAATGGCTGAGCCAGAAGATGATTAGTGAGTTGTTAGCAACCATGGCAGCGACAACAAGCCCAAACAATCATTCTCAGGAGGCGGTGCTATCCCAAAACCTGGCAGACTGCATCTTTAATCTGGACACCCTGTTCTCTTGTTAACACTGCAGTCTTTGATGAAATCTGCCAGTTTTCTCTCATAATGGAGACGTGCCCTAATCTCCCTGGCAGCTGCTCCATTCAATGGCCGTGCCTCTGTTTGTGAGCGTGCATGCGCCTGTATGTGTGTGTTTGTGTTAGGGGGCAGTGAAATACGTCCACCTGCACAGTGGTGGTGTTTGAAGTGGAGCACTTAAGGGAGCTGCAGGAGTGGACAGAGAGGCTTCAAGAGGAGCAAAAAAAAAAAGAAAGACAAAGAGAAAGGACGAAAGCGAAAGGAGAGAGGAGGAGAAGGAGGAGGAGAGGCAGAGGGGAGGGGAATGTCTCATGTCTCATCACCAGCGTATCGAGAAGATGGGAGGCTGGCAGGAGGAGGTGGAGGAGGAGGGGGAATGCTGGTGTGGGTGTTTGAAACCATGGGCACAACAGGTGTCTCCAACTGTAGAGCCGACGCTATGCCAGGCTGGGGTTACAGGGGTGTGGTGGTGGTGAATCCAAGGGGATTGGGTGGCATACACACACATACAAACATATCACACCTCGGAGCACGGTTTCGCTTCTGGGTTCAGAGACAATTTGACTCCAGTTTGAAACCAGAAAAATTAGCACGCTGCACCAATAAATCAAACATACGGACTTTTGTTGCGTGCGGTATCACACACACACACTGAACGAGGTGCAGATATATTATGTGTCTCGTATAACGGCATGAAGCTATTACAAGGGGTAAAAGGTGAGGATCACAGTATCGTTTTTATATATAACCTTAACATTAGCATGTAAATATAACAGGTCATGTTAGAGTTAGAGGAAAGGGGATTAATATCGTTAATAAAAGGAACTTTCTATGCATTGTAGTACAAATGTCTGCGTGTGCGAGGCTATGATTACCCAATAAAGTTTTATTACATGTCTATGTGTGCATGTTTCCGGTTTTGTATTTCTACGTGTGCATAGTTAATGTATTATGAATAATAAGGAAGCTAGAAAGCCAATTACAGTAGTGAGCGGGTTGTGGAAACGTCGCCCGATTCCTGTAAAGCACTCGGTAGTGAAGAAGTTCCCTCTCACTGTCACCTCAGCCTCTTCCACGTTATGTAGAACGGGGAAACAGATAACAAAGAACGATGAATGATGATGTCTCGTGTTCGTGACCAAGTTCTCTTTTCTAAATGTTCAGCAGTTCTGCCTTTCTCAAAGAGAGAAAAAACAAAAAACAAAAACGGAAACTGCTGATAACAGCGGGCATAAAAAGATACTGCTGTACAAAGAAGTCTATAAAGGAGTGTGACTTCTTGATAACTGTCGCACATATCTGTTCTTGTTTTTATCTGTCCAGTACGTGCATGCATAGCAAAAGTTATTGTCAGTGGTTTCATGGTAACTCTGAGACATGTGTGAGTCATTGATAAACCACCAGAGCCTTGGTCTAAGTGTAACCAAAACCCAGGTAGACGGTTGTTTGAAAGTCCAAGCTTCAAAAGGAAACTGTTATAATTGAAGCTCAGACTGTCATTTTGATATATTTTTACTGTAAAGAAGTAAAAACATTTCTGTTATAGCTCTGAAATAAAAAAGATTGTAGACTGAAAATATTTCATCTTTCTCGGCAGCCACAAGCCTGGTTAGAGGTGTGAAACCGCCAGCATCTGAATGGGGGAAATACACGGTTAGGGGTTTTCCAAGCAAATGAGTTATCAATGAACACATTTGCACGCAGTGTGAATGCAAATTTGTATCATATCTAGCTTTACTGGTTGAGCTACTGCATAGAAAATGTAAGTAATCAATGGCCACATATGACAGTGATTCTTAAATTAGATTGGAGGCGCCACAGAGTCTTTCACACGGTGCGGGGGAAGAGCTGAAAGATGATTCTTTGTATTAACACATTAATACACAGGAAGGAATTCACCCTTTTTAGAGTTACAGTATAAATTGGATGCTAACTCAAAAATTTTATTTTTCTCTAGTCCTTGGCATGTATAGCTCAACCCTGCCTAATGATTCCTTTTAAAAAACATTAGATAAAATTAAAAATGCGTTCTGGTCAATCTGAAAACAAGAGACTCATTTTGAAGATATGAAGTTTTCACCTGACAGAAACAGTATTTCAAAGTACACACTCAAAACTGTGGCAAATGTGCAAGGTCACTTCAAGCTGTGGCCAAAACTGAGCCATGAGAAATTAATATAAAAGCTTAACTGTGTAGATCCTGCAAATCGCCTGCTCTTCAGCTGTTCTGCTCTACAGTATGCACAGCCAGTGTTTAACAGGCACTCACCCACATACAAGCTTCCAGGCGGACTTTGGAGATAATCGTCCAGAGAGTGATGCTTCCCTGGATGGCCGCCGATCCCACCAACCCATCAGCCCCCGTGGCCTCCACGCCCACCTGCTCAGCATCAGAGCCAGGTGCTGGTGCTTCGTGGTGGGGACAAACTATTTGGTCTGGATAGGGCGGCTCGGGAAAATCCACTGAGCCACATTCATAGGCCGCCAAGGTCACTGATGCTATGTGTGGTCCCTGAGAAATAAAGTGAGAAAGACAAGGGGAGCAGAGATAAAGGAAGATGAAGAGAAAAAGGGAGACGAGTGAGTGCACCTGTTGGAAGTAGTTTTGAGTCAGGGGAAGACCCCTTTGTTATTAGCATAGGGAGAAAAGAGACAGAGGTGACTCAAATATTGATTGATAACATAAAAACAGTTATATGTGGGCCAGTATGTAGGCTGTCTACTGTACAGTAATGGAACTCTTCCTCTGCTTTTCACTATTAGCAATAAAAGTGAAGGTGGCTTCTTTCCTTTCTCCATGAGTTAAATAGACCATTAGTAAATGGAGAAAAAAAACATAACTATGATTTAGCTGGAGCGTTATGCAAAAGGATGCTTCAAGCTGTTTCAAAAGAGAATCAAAAGTGTCAACGGATAAAGAGCGGAGGGCCCCAGGTGGAAACAATCAAAGGTGGAAACCAAAGCTGGGGTATAGAAACCATTTCCCTAGTCACCTTTCCCAGGTGACGCGCACACACACAGATACAAGAGGGTATATGTGCGCCCACATGAAAGCAATAATAATGAAGAAAAGAGCAGCAGCAGAACAAGAAAAAAAAACTCTTCAGACTCACTTCAGGCAGAATTTATTCATGTTTGACTGTTCTTCTTGTAAGAAAGAGACATTAGCATACTTAAGGAGCCGCTGTCTTTGATAGGGCCTGGTCTGGTTTACATTTCTGGCTCTTGTTTATTTACTCGTTTCAATTAGGCTTCCAGTGAGAAAACAGACGAATCAAAGGAAGGAAGAGGAGTGCAGGTTGGATTTCTGGTGCGTGGTGAAAGTTTACTGAGCTGCCGGCTTTTGTGTTTTTGACTCGACAAAACCCCCTAAAAACAAGTCATCCCAATATCCACAAGGCCACACACGCACACACACACACACACACACAATCACAATTAAACTCAGTTACACAGAAATACCAAAATGAACATATCAAAAGGGGAAATCTCTATTTCAACACACTTTTGAGATTTGACACCAACACTGGTCACTTGAAGTCTCTTTTCTCTAATTGCACCTATATTATGTTAAACATGAGCAATTTAACGTTCCACTGCATCCTCACAAAAAAAGATTTAAATAATTTATCATTAAATGGTTGAGTTTCATTTAACACACCTATTTTGAAGGGTAATTTCATGCAGCACACCTGTTTTCAAAAGTTATTTAATTTCCTCTTTAGGCCTAAGCAAAGGTCAAAATGTGAGCGCTGGCTCGCTCGACAGAACGGAGTACAAAAACTAAAAATTCCTGTAAAAACGAGTCTACTCCTGCAGCATAAATTCTGTTATCTACGTCTGTTGTCTGAGAGGAACAAGGAAACCATTTGTATAAACGGCCGTTGGTCATTCTACACTAACTCATTATGACAATAAAGTTGATAACATCATCTGAGAGCACAGTGTTTGATTAAGTTTTATACTGAACAGGATCCAGTCAGGAAGAAAAGGTCGTGTAACTTTGCATTTCCTCTGTAAGAACACACGTAACGTGATGAACAATGCTGTAGATGGATCTGAAATGGCACAGATGATCAAACAAGTCAGTAACACAAAGTGTGATCCCTGCAAATAAAGGCAGGTCCACAGAGTGGGCTGATGTAAGCTGGCCCTGTGTACTCTTGTCTATTCCATGTGTTTACACTCTTGCGTGTGTGTGTGTAGGAAGGGTGCTCCCAGTGACGCACAGGGGCAGTTTGGCATTACGCAATGTAGCGGCAAAATCTGGCAAAGCCTGGGGTGGGGCTGGAACTTCCGGAGCTGCATGGGACAAGGCAGGACAGGACGGGACGTGGGAGGGCAGGACAGTGGCGTGTGAGGCAACAGGAAACAGCAATGCCTTCTCTAGGAACAGTGCACTCCCTTTAGATGACACAGATTAGTTTCTATACACATGGTATTAGGAAATAGGCACAGTCACATATACATTAATAATCGAAAAAAAAACACTCCCAGGATTTTGCGTGCACGCTTGATTTCTTGTAAAAGCATTAGAAAAATGGAACATTTTAAGTGACCCAGAGGGAGAAGTCAAGAAACTCCCAGCACTGACCCAGTCAGACTGGATACTCCCCAGCCTCATGTCCTCCCCACTGACTCTCCAGTGGGATCACGCTGCCCTGACATCCACACACACACACGCACACGCACACACACGCACACACACACACACACACACACACACACACACACACACACACACACAAACCGACTTCTCAAGCAGAATGTTTGTGTGGCCAAGAAAGATTATATTCCTCCTCTTGCTCACCCCTTCCAACTCTATCTCAGGTAATGTGTGTTTACCAAACACACACAGAGAGCTTGCCAACAGAGAGTGTTGCGTGACTCGGAGTATCTGCTCTCTCTCGCTCTCGCTCTGTGTCTAATGCTGTGTCACTGCTTCTCACCTTACACAAAAGCCCAGTCATCTTATGTTGTCCAGGTGACTCACTATTAATCTGCAGCCCAGCCCCGCAACATTCAGGTAGCTGCCGTCTGTCTCATTTTGTTTCTGACATGATGACACACAGGCACACAAACACACATTTCATTTCCCAAGAAGGCAGCGTTGATGATTAATATCAGGAGAAAAGTAGAAAATACACTTATTTTTCTCTCTGAGAGAAACTATTGTTCCACCTTATACACGGTTTACTCTAAACAAAGTAGTGGTGAGAGTTTACATGTGTTTGCTGAAATAACGATCCCACCACCAAACTATGTCTACTTTGAGATTTGCCTAATGTCGATGATGTTTCCAGCCACTAAAATACACATCAGTACTGACAGAGGCACAAAGTTCCTCTCTCTGACCCGATGGGATCCACAATGGAGACAACATTGCTGGCATTCCTGTGGCGACCTGCAGAAACCAATGCCTGGACTCCAAAACGAGTGGGATCCCCACTCCTGGGTATGAGTACATCCAGACAGACTCTGAGGAGACTCAGTTTGGAGTGCAGCGAGAGCACACGGTCAAAACAGAGAAGCACTGTCAAACAACCAAAGTATGATATCAGTGTGAGATATTTAAAGGAAAAGTAAAATTAAATCAAATTTTCCTGCGGTGCCACACTCAGAACTGGATTTATCTCTTTAGGGGATGCTGCGTGATTTTAAAACCTGCATTGGTAAATGATTTTAACCCTGTCCAGAGAGCATATGTGGGTCATTTTTCATTCCAACTCTCGTAATAATTACAGCTGCCTTCTGTTTTTCTGCAAACTTGCTGCTCATCCTCTAAATTAAATCCCGTCTGGAGTGACGTCCTTAAAGTTAATCTCAGTTTTCTTCCATGGGAGGAGCTGCTTGTCCTTCTACTTTTTTCTTTTAATCAGTACAGTGTGAAATTTGAATCTTATTCCTGAGACAGAAACATGTCACCACCAGTATATAGGCATAAAATAGGCATAGGTGTAATGGCACCTTCAGGTACTGCTATTCTCTTTTGGCTAGTCCTGCAGAAAGTCCGTGTCCATTACATCCTTCAATTTCCCGATGGTTAAAACGCTGTCCGGCATGATGAGTTAAATTACTGAGGAGGACAGTGAATACTTTATTTCCCACCTCCCTCTGTAGTGCTAATGACTTCTAAATTAGACTTAAGTTAAAAAGGTACCCCGTAGAGTGTTTGACCACTTTTAGAGCTATGGAGCAATTTTTTTGATGAGTGTGTATCCATTTTGTCAGTATTGTGTATGAGGATGCACATGCATACATGGGAGCACATGAAAGATGTGATACATGCTCCTGCTGCTGGTTTCATTATTAGTTAAAGTTGCACAGTTGTTACGATGACGCAAAATATAGCAAAGAATCAACAAATGCAGGAAAGAAGACTGTAAGCTAGCAAACATGCATGTGAACAATACTTTTACGAGGCAGGAAACTCATTTGCATTTCAGTGAGTAATACTGAATAACGGCACCAAACACAAAATATTAACACATCACATTTTCTAAAAAGATGGCCACTAGATATCTGAGAAGTTTGACATGATGAGACTGGACTGATAAAATTATTTCGATGTGTAGTTAACTTGTTCCTCCTTCTCTTCCTCCTCTGTCCTGGACAAGTGACAGATATTTGCAATGAGCATGGCAGTTGCCAAAGCACATGAACGGAAAGGAGCTTCCTCTCAGTGCCACAGCAAGAACAAAGTGTGCGTCAGTGTGCCTACTCAAGGAGGATGTGAAAGCTGGTTGGCCAATAGCTGGTGTTGAGATGAGTTACTGACACAGAGTATCGACAACCTTCTCTGGTTCACAGGCTCTAGAACCATTGTTAGAATAGTCCTGAATTAAACAGTTGATATATAAAACGATACTTGCTTTTATGTGATGTTATGCGTCACAGTGACAGTTATTTGAATTATTTGCGTGCACACAGACACACACACACGGCTTAATGCACCAGTGTAGGCGTGATGACTTGAATTGTAATGAAGCTTGTGCAAGAAGGGGGCTTTTTACACTTTAAATTAAAACTACTGTTTCACTCTGAGCGTAGAAACACATGATAGCAGATGAATACACTCATGACGAAATTTCAAAAACCAGTACATTCCCAATAGGAAGCAGTAGCGCAACAGTCAGATGCAAAGTGTCAGCTGCCTGTAGGTTAGAAATACATTTTAAAAACCACTGAAATGTGTCCCAGCATGCGTTCCCAATTTAAATGTTCTGTACTAGGCTCCACTCCGAATTACCAAAGATCAAATAGAAACAAATTGTAAAGGGATATATGAAATTATATGATCCCTAATGTATTGTTTTTAATTATGAGACCCTACCAGATGGAGCCCATAATCGTCCCAGCCACCAGCCATGGCGTGGACTCATGTTAGTTTATGGTGGCAAATGTAGTTGCTTCCGAAGCCCCAAACCAGACATTAATGGGTGACCATAAACTGACCAGTTCTCAGTGACCACGACCACAGGACGGTCCAGTCATTAACAGGTCGCTGTGGTTGTCAAGGGCCATTTAAGCACATTAGACACGGTCCGGCTAGCATAACCTGTTAACCGCTTCTTACAGTGGGAGACTGCTGGAGGCAAAGCAGGACAAACATTAGAGGTTAGTTCGTTATGAAGAAGCCCTGGTCAGGATCTCTGAGGGAGGTAACAGAACGCTGGACTGAGGCCAGTGATGGAGCAGAAACAGAAAGGAGGGGCTGGGGGTGTTTAGAAGTGGGTGGTAAGCACACACATACACACACACAGGGAGATGCTGGAGGTTTGAGGGGCTGATCCAAATGATTTATCCATGTGGTCTCACCATATGACTTCATGTTCAGAAACCTCTCCCTGACTAGCAGACAGACACACTCACCCCCCACTGAGTGATGGATTATACACCAAACAAAGACATCACTTTCATTCCAATCCAAAATATTTTAAAGGGACTTTATATTTATTATATAAATTCAGGATTTATAATGACCTCATACTGTACACATCACACACAAAAGTAAAATGTAATGTGTGAAACTGTTCTGTTCGTCTGCAATGACTTTATTTGCAATAACAAATTATCACTACTGATTGTTTCATTTGCTGATAAAACATGTTTAGTAAAAGTTAATCTGTTATTCTGCTGACTTCATCTGACCAGGAAAAATATCAGCGCCAATAAAAATCTGAATGAACCAAAAATGATTTTACAAAGTCTAAAAACACAAAAACATGCAGTGAAATAAATCTGCACTGTACTTCATCTACAGTTACACAATTACGTGTAACAATAGAATGTGCACAATATATAAATGTATAGAATATGTAAGAAAATGTATTTAAATTATAAAAAAATATTAACTTAACAGATTATAATGGGAAACCTTGGTCTTTATTTACTTAAATTTACTTTTAATTTTGTTGTGTATCATCAAAATCAGAGCTGAAGTTATTTGATCAGTTCAACTAAATGTCAACTATTTTGATAATCAATAATTTAATTTAATAATTAATATAGTAAAAATGCCAAATGTTCTCTGATTCTAGTTTCTTAGTTGTGAGTATTTGCTGTTTTTCTTTGACTTATAACTGAATATCTCGGATGGATCAATTTGAAGACACCACCTCGGGATTTTTGGCTTTGTGATGAGAATTTTTCACAACTTTCTGACATTTTATACATGAATATCAGAAAGAGAAATAATTATTAGTTGCAGCTCTAATCATAAATTACAATATAAGCTAAAATTTTAAATATTAATTACAAACACTGAGGCATCTTATTGTACATTCTTTTTTAAGGGTGACGGTGCTTTGGATGAATCACTTAAAAGGACACTGGGTGTACATTCCTTCTTTGAGCGGGTTTCCTTTTCACAGTTAAAACTACCGCAAGGAAACAAAATGTTTGTCCCCATAGAGAAAGTCCACAGAAAGTCCGTCAGAACAAAAAGAAGGGTGGTGTGGAGGGTGTGTGAGGGTGTGACGGGTAACTGAAAAGCACCAGTGATCCTTATGATGAAATTCCCAACAAATATTTGCTTTAAAAATTAACTTAAACACCTGCAGTCTGCCAGCAGCACTCTGGTCTGGTCCGGTCAGGTTTAGCTTGTTGGTGCCATTCCAGACCGGCTACACACACTAAGCCCACTTTAGCCCGGGTCTGGCTTCCTGTGGGCTGTGTGTGTGTGTGTGTGTGTGTGTGTGTGTGTGTGTGTGTGTGTGTGTGAGAAAGTGTGTGTCTTTTCAATGGTTATTGTACTTGGTATTAACAGGACTCCTGGGGCCTCCAAGACACAGACAGACAGACGCATGCCTTGGATGGCTGGAGTGTGACAGTTAAGATTGAGAAGCCATTAGAAAAACACACACACGCATTTACACATCTCTCTGGTATTCATCTTTGGACGGGTTTGGTGATGAACATGAGTAAGTCATGACACCCGGGCAGACCTATGTCTCCAACCTCACGGGGAGAATAAAAGAAGAGAATAAATTACTTAAAAATCACTGATGAAAGCAATTGTGCTCTTTGGTCTTGTCGTCATTTTTTTTTTTTTTTTTTTTGCAGAAGGAATTAAAAGCCTTTTGTGGTATTTTTACATTTCAACCTAAAGTTGGATAATTCCCCTCACGAGCAGCTGCATAATTTACCAGTGTAAAATTCCCAACCAACGTATCTTTATGGTATGTAAGTAATACTGCCTCTTCAGTAGTGAGAGGATCAAATCCAAGCGATAAAGTTCTGACACACTATCTAGATGTACTTAAAAATTAATGGCTTCAAATTGAATTTAAGAGGTACTGAAGTTAAAGTGAGAGATCCGTTACTGCAAGCCAGTGGTGAGTCAAGAGTAGCTTTTCAGCTTTTCAAAGAACCACTGAACTTGATCCTGATGTGTCACTCATGTTCCGGGTAACATGCATGCAAGGTATCAATTCTCACCTTGGTGAACAGAGGAGGCATTATGCTATGTCAAGTCATGTTTGACACAGAGAGCTGCAAAGTCAAGAAAAATTCTGAATCAATATCTTGGCAATGTTTATATAGTAAGTCCACACCCATCGGAGTAAATTCACTTTTTGAAGGGCCGACACGGAGTCTTATCAGCTCTGTGTTCAGATGCAACTCTCTAATCAACACTTATCACGAGATGCCAAAAAAACCATAACAAAACAAACACTCGTGAGTGGTGGAAAATTTAGTCCAGGTCATACAGACCAACAGTAGTGTGTGAGTCACAAATCAAACAAAGCAACCAGGTCTCTGTTCATGTGAACATGAAGGTGCTCTATTGTTTGCTCATGGGATTGTAGCAAGGTTCGTCACTGAAAAAAGCCAGACAATGGTCAGGTGAGTGAGGGGTAGTACACCACACACACACACACACACACACACACACACACACACACACACACACACACACACACACACACACACACACACACACACACAAAAACACACCACACACACATACCAGCCCTTTGTCTGATAGCCTGCCATGCTGTGACCGAGTTTCCCTCACCCACATATTCTTGTCAGACTGTGAATGTGTAGGCGGACTGTACTTAACTGTGTAACGGCATATGAGCAGGAAAAGTTTAAGAACCTGAGCAGCAGTATGTGTTTGAGTGTGATAGTAACAATAATGCAGGGACAGTGTGTGGAAGCCACACTCTCAGACCTGCTAGGCGCTTACAGCGATAGTTGGCGCTAATTAAAGCTGTGCTCCTGGTAATTGCCAACAGCCAAAACTTAATTTTAGGGGGTTTGCTGGGGAAAATCTGTATATTCTACACAAACCTCCTCGGCAACCTATAATTTAGCAATCCTAAAAAAACTGAATATAGAAAACTACACAATGTTCCTTTATTTAGTTGAGCCGCTGGTTTATTTTTTGAAAGACAAGGGACTGTAAATCATGAGTCATAAACACGCTACAAACATGGTTAGATTTTTTTGTTATCCCATAGGATTGGTGTTGTTTTTTCCTCAAGTGGCTGCTGACATTCATGCTCCCAGAAAGACACAACATGTACACCTCTCACTCCTCTCACTCATAAAACAACTCAAAACCAAGAGGGAGAAAAAAAAAAAAAAAAAAAAAAAAAGACTACCCTAGTTGCTATTATGTAAACAGCAACGTGCGCGGCTTCAATTATAATGACTTTAATTCTTTGTTGCTGTTGATTTAACGTTGAGCACAACAATTTTCATGCTGCCCATAATGACTTAATGGCAACAGCCATTACTGAAAGTAATTTAATGGTGGATGACTCAGATGAGCTCTCTTCTAAAATATTTACAGCATTCCCAACCTTTCAAGAGTCACATTCATCGCTAACCCCTTCTCAGTTAAAAGAGGATTTATGGAGGGCAGTGACACTAGTTGTCGCTAGAAAACAAATACTTCAAAATCTAAGTGGGGATGAAAGCCGGTCCCACTCATAATTGTGATCTACACAGTTATTATGGCGGATACATGTGCAGGTGCAGGACTTTCAGTTTGCGTACGTGTGCAATGATCCTCGCCTCTGCAGCCCCTGTCGAAATGAGATCTCTCCAGTATTCCTGCGTGATTTTATTGTTTTCATGGTCTGTATTATAAGCACCCACCCACTACCTCCTCCCTCAGAGCAGCTGGATAAAATACACTTGATGGAGTGCCAAAAAGTGTGCTTTTTCCCCCCCTCACTACGCTTGAGTTGCAAGGTTTTGTCTTTCTCCTTTAACCAGTCCTGTCTATGTACAATGATCTCCCGCAGTCTCAGCAGGATGCAAACACAGAGAGGAGACACAGGGCAGCAATTGCCCATGTCAGGGAACAGGAAAGCTGCCACTTGTGCTCTGGTTTCATTGACTGGGAAGGTTTACATGTTACTGGCTTTGCATCCCCCTCTGCTGGTGGCTCTACAGCACTCTCATAAATGTTTAATGCTGACCACTGAGGATGTGTGCTGTTAATACGTGATGTCTGGTCATTTATTTCTGCAAAACACCTATTAGCAGTAAACAATAACCATAGCAATTACACAGAGGTTAAGCAGAAACCTTTCTAGCAGTGCCCGGTTCAATGATGTCAGCGCTGTGTCTGCAGAGAAAAATGTGACCGCACATTTTCTGTAACCAAAGGAAATTAAAGAATTACCTCCAATCAAGGAGTTAAGTCTTTTAAGGAAGTCAGAAAAGGAACAGACACATGATGACAGGTGGGAATGTAGAGGAAGTCACATGATGAGTCACATGTTATGTCATGTGAAGATGGCACTACAGGATCTTATTGGTTATTAGACCTGCTAACATTCACGCCTTTCCACATCTTACAAAGAAGTGGGAATAACCGAAGAGCTGCTGACGTGATGTTACTAGAGGGCAATGACATGTGTTTGTTAGTAGTTAGCAAGTTTATGGTTCACACCACTCTTCAATAGTATGATATGTATCATTTCTTTTTTGGTTATTTAGCTGCCAAAAGTCCAAAAAAAGCTTTCAAACTCACTTCTGTTCTGCAGATCATCTAAACAGGGACACAAAATATAAATCACCAGCTGTAGCCTGCATGTCAATAAAAAAACTGATACTTGATATCATAATGATACAACAGTGTATTGATCAGTACTGATTTTTCTGGTTCATCACCATCTTAAGATCACTAGCACCATCTACTGACTGTTACCAATAATGACCTCAGTCAGTTAATTATTCACAAATACAATGGCTTATTATTTTCTATTAACCAATGAATTTATTCATTTATAATGTGATTAATATACCTAATTTGTATACACGATATTTATTACACATTTATTTATAGAACATAATCATGTTAGATTAGATTCTAATGTACAATATTTAGCAGAATGTAATCTAGGGGTGCAAGTGCAACTATCGATTATTATGTTATCACAATTAATCAGGTAGGGCTGCAAGTAACAATGATTTTCATCAACTGTTCATCTACTGATTTTTCTAGATTTGTCGTTTTTGTTGATAAAATGTCAGAAAATATTGGAAAAAAAACATCCTTCACATGTTCTCAGAGTCAAGGGTGACGTCTTTAGACGTCTTTTTTTTTATCCAAGCAACAGTCCAAAATCAAATGAAGGTCTGTTTATTATCATAGAACAGAAGTATAATTTTGGCTTAAAAACAACGTTAAAAACTGTTTTTTCCTGCTCGTCAAGTAAATGATGGATCGACTGACTGATTGAGCTTCTGGTTTACTCAACGCCTCACAATCAGGAAGTTTGCTGAGTGAAAATGCATTCAGATGTTCCATCAAGCTGTAGACTGGATGAGAAGCAGTATAATTAAAGTTAAGTTGTAGCTGGTGTATATCTGTAGTGGTGCACTTGTATTTCACTTACAGGGTGACTGTGGCGGTGTTCTTTCCAACTGTTGACATGAGTGTAAATCAAAGTCAAGAGCTGGTAAACACGCAGCACATTATTAATTCTTACAGACGGAAAATAAAACACTGCTAGAAAAGTTCAAGCTGCGAGAGTTACACTTGTAAGTTTGAAGCAACATCTTAGCAAGTGTTCTGAAATAGTTTGACCCAGTTATATTCACTGACCCAGTCCTACTTCCTCAAAACAGGACAGCATGTCTGCTGGCACTCTCCACTGTTCACTTACCACAGCAGTTCTTAAACTTTTTTTTTCCATTACTGCCAAAAATCAGAAATATCTGTAAGGACAAAGAAATCTACAAAATCACCCAGGAATCTCAATGGTTCCTTTAAAAAGAGCCCTTCTACAGAAAAGAAGCTGTATAATTATAATTCTGAGGTCAGTTTTGTGCTTCTTACTTGTGGTTTAGGCTCCCAGTGAGGAAGAGAGGAAGCAGATACTAGATCAGACAGGGTTCCTTACATAAACAAATACACTTAGACTAATAACTCAGGCCAATATTAGGCTACACTTATGGAAATTTCAGTTAAAGACAGAGTAATAAATGATCCTTACTGACAACAAAAATTGATCTAGATGTCTGACCAGAGAATTAACTCCGGTGTGGACAAGTTGCATTCAACAGGTTCATGTCTGTCAGTCTGTATAAGCCTGCAATGTTTCAACGTCTACAGCGCTGTCTCGTGGTCTAAATGTGGTTTCAGAGGCATTTCCAACCTACAACAAGTCTTTTAAATGGCAAACACAGAAAGCTTAAAAGTGCCATTTTTAGTCAAAACATACAATTTAAAACATTTTATTTCAATATCCACAATAAAACATCATGCATTAGTGGATTAAATCCAAAAATATCCGCTCTGGTATCGGCCTTTTAGAAAAAGATATCAGTCAAGCTCTATAAAAAAAATGCACGACAGCAGCTCTAGCAAAGAGCACCAAGTTCTGTCATGAACCCAATGACACCACAACCTGCAGTAGCAGCCACACTCACTAGATGGTGACATCCTACTTTAAAAAACCCAAGTCTGAAAAACTGAGCTGAGCCACTGAGAGAGAGAGAGAGAGAGAGAGAGAGAGAGAGAGAGAGAGAGAGAGAGAGAGAGAGAGAACAGAAAAAAGAAACTCTCAAATTACATTTGGGAGCGCCAGAGTTTGGCTTTTAAAACACATCAGAATGGAGGACACGCACTTCAAAGTTTCCAGTTCAGCTCCACTGGGCAAGGGCGCACGAGTGCAACACAGTGGACTCCCCTGATGACAGATGGACTCAGAGCAGTGAAGACAAGCAGATGTTTTGGGACCGTGATCTGATCAGCAGTAGAGACCCAACACCTCCCCACGCTCAAAAAACAGAGCAAAATCACTCAGAAGGAGTAAAAGAAAAAAGGAGGGGGGACTGTGCGCAGAGGAGAGACATAAAAAGGGAGAAGGAGTAAGGAGGAGGGAGTGTAAGAGAAAGTGAGAGTGAGCGACACAGTTGGGGGGCGAGGAGAGCGGGGTGAAAGGAAAGAGAAAGAACTCCGAGAGGAGGAGGGAGAGTGTTTTTATCCTCATGTGCACTCAGTCAGAGGGGTCAGTGAGTGCGATTGTTCCTGGACTGCCTGTCAAAACAGTGCGGCTACCACAGTGCCTATTCATCTCCGCCCCACTCCGCAGACAAACCCATACTAGCACCCTCACGTATGCATGTGCAAATGCATAAGGAGCCTCCAAAAAGCTTCTAATAATGCTCTCACTAAAGCCTTAGCAACAACCCAACAACGGCATCAACAGAGCGCTTTTTAAGACCTGCGTCACTGCACCACCATCATCATCCACCGTGCGCGTGTGTGAGAGAGTCTCAGCTCTGTCATATACATGCACAGGCAAGTGAATAACTGCAGTGTGAAAAAGTGGCATGCAACTTGTCGTAGAAAGTCACGGAACACATTTTCTTACCAGGTAGAGGAGGAAGGTGTGCAGGCCAGTGCCAAGACCCACCGATGAAAGGATGCCCAGGCCGACCCAGTAGGCGCACCACAGCGTCTTCTTCTCCATGTAGCGCACATACTGCAGAGGCCAGAGAGAGGGACGGTCAACCACATGGCAGAGACACATGCACACACGGAGTGTGAGGAAAAACAAGAAGGGGGTGAGGGGGGTGGGGGAGAGAACAGACAGAGGAGGGGAGGGACAGAGACAGACTGAGAGAGAGAGAGAAGGTACGAGAGTGAAAGTGTGCAAAAAAAAGGGCACTTAAAAGGGTGGGAGAGGGCAAGTGAGCTGTAGAGAAACAGAGCAAAAGGAAGAGAGACCTTTACAGACAGAGGTTGTTGTTGAGTTTAGAGGACAGAGCCGTAGGGTAGGAGTGTTCAGCACACTGACAGAAGAACAGCACCATTATTCTTTTTCTGTGGCAGGCAGCTATTACACAACTAGTAAAGTAAGTCAAGCCAAGATCTCTCTATCCATCTGTCTCTCTTTCTCTCTCTAAGTTCCTCTTCCTCCTCCTGTTCATCCACCCCTATCACTCCATCTATCACTGCGTTCACACCTCCTCCCTGGAGCCAAGGCAGGTTGAGCTCAGGAGGAAGCGTGGAGTGTGTAGATTACGGGAAGAGGGATCTGACTAAGACTCAATTTCCCAGGAAACCCAGCAAAACAAAAACACCACACACTGTCTCTCACTTTGCTGGCAGACTGCTGGGAAGTGGAGTGTTAGTCATGGGCATAGTTATGTGTAGTTACTGAGAACTGATTACACAACTCTGAATAACACTGAAAAAATGCTTTATGGCAGCAGATTTTAAAATACTACAGCTTATGGCAGGAAAACCACAAAAAGTGGGAACAAAAAGAAAGTGGAAGGGTTTTAGTTAGACCCGTAGCACAGTCTGCTGTGTTTCAATTTCGCAGCTTCAGTAGTTTCCCCTGTGGACATAAGAGATTAGCAGGTAAAACTGAGCTCTGTGGCAAGTTAATAATTAAACCAGCACACTCACGCAAGCACACACTTGTTCAAGCTGATGTTTGTGCAGGTATCCTTTAATAGGCACTTTTGTGTTCCTGCAGTGGGAATCTCTGTGTCAATAATTATGTGGGACAGTTGCACTATAATCAGACTTATTCACACATGCAAGTTTTCAACCTTAGTAGGACAAAGCAACAGATGTTTGTTAAAAAGGACAACCTGTGGACAGGAGCAAACCACCAACCCTTTCATGAACCGCAGTTGCCCCCAAATATACATATCACATTTATTGTATAGTATTATGTGCTACCTGCGTTCTCTTATTATAAGGCGAACCACCACCACAGAATTAAAAACTTTTGTCAGCCAGACAGGTGGAAGAACGGACTTCAGGTGCTGAACCTCCATTAAAGTATGGTTATAATATACTTTATTAGGAAATGTTGAGAGTGTTCAGTCACCTTCTGGTGTGCTCCTTCAATACAATAGGCAATGGAGAGGAGGATAAGCAGGATCAGCAGGCCAAACACAGTCTGTCTTTGCTGCCAGAGCCTGGGTGAAGGAGAAGAAGAGGATGAAGGCGGAAAATGATGAATGTTAGTGTGAAGGGGGCAGAGATGAATGGTATGGTAATGAGCAAAGGAGGGGCAAAAGGGCAGATGAAAAAAGATTAGGAATCATTAGAAGCATGAGTGAGGCAGTATTAGTGAAAGGAAAGGATGCACTTCTTTGGTGGAGAGTGGGCGTCATTTTCATTTCAACTTTGGGGGAGAGAGACATCTGCTGGAAACTATTCAAGCACCCGGAAGATATATTCTTCACCAACGGGGGCAGCAATAGCCATACACGATATATACTGTATGTAACCCTTTGGTACAGTGCTTAGCATGCTAACCTGACTTTAACAGTATTGTGAAAGGAAAAAACACTGTAGGGTGTTCATATGGAAACCGCCCATTGTTCTAAATTGCCCAAACCCCAATAGTCTGAAAAATTTCCCATTAAACTGAGAGCCTGTTATCCCAAAAACAAAAGCCAGCTGTTGTGAAAATACAGACTCTCCCCCTGGAGTTTTTTGCCCTAAATATTTGCTTAAGTTTAACGTCGCAGTTTATTTAGATTTAGGCAACAAAACTACTTGGTTAGATTTAAGAAAAGGGTTTGAGTTAAAACGACTATGTCAGTTCTGTCAAGTTACATTACGTATTTGATGCAAGCTAAATACATTAGTCATACCAGGTTGTATTTTCTGGCAATGGCTGTTTGTTTTCAGGACGGCTGTCTGTTGAACAAGTAGTCTCAGTCCAATGGGACATCAGACTATTGAGGTTAATAATAAACCGTTGAAACAATGGCATGACACCTGATGGCTGAGGGTGGGGTTTGAACAGTTGTGCAGATTCTGTGCTTGTGCTGAATGTTTGTGTCACGTATGCTTATTGAGATTTTGAATTAATATTTATGACTTTGAATTAATTAGTTATTAACGCCTGAGACACTTTAATTAGGGACTGGACCTATTTTAATAATAAAGAAAGAGTTAACTACCTACCTGCTGTGAAACAAATCATAACTCATTTCAGTATGATTGAACTGTTGCTAGCAGTGGTGGAGTACATGTTTAGTACTGCAGCACTGCATTAACGTTGAAGTACAACTTTGAGGTAAAATACTTGTGTTTCAAGTTTAGGCTACTTTGTACTTCAACTCCACAACATTTCAGAGAGAAATATTGTGCTTTTACATACATATTTGACTGCTATTGCTACTAGTTATTTTACAAATCATTATTTTGAATGAAAAACTATAAACTCAGAAAATACAATACATTGTCAACAGAAAACTACTACTACTAAGCTACATTGATAGATCACTATTAATCAAATTATATAGCTATATTTGTATATATGTATTTGGGAGGAGAGGCAGCTTTAATGTCTCTAAATAATCATAGGTTATTTACTGTTAAAAGCAGAATTTGTACTGTTTGTGCTGTAATCTTACCATAATGATTTCTTTCAGAGTCTCTGACATACCTACCACGAACCCAGTCCTCCCTATTTCACCACCATAGTCTCTGTTTACATCTTAAGCAAAACAAGTGCAGAACCATAACACTGAACAGTACGTCACCCCGAGGGCTCCCTGTACAGATGCTGTGAATTACAAACCACTTCTATGAAGATTCAGGATAAACTCCTCTGAGCGCTCATAGGCTAAGTATTGTGTTCGCATGTATGCCCCTGCAGCAGTAACAACACCATGTGTTTTGAGTGATGGTGAACAGCAGCTTCGTTCAGTCAGAACACTGCTCGTGGTGCTTGCGGCTCACCACATCCTCTTGTAGTTTAGAAAATAAACACGTTGTCCTCACACACTTAACCACAAAGGCCTCCCTGTGCGTACACTCTGACCTTCTTCTGGGCCCTCGGTGTCAACAAAGATTATGAGGTGTGTAAAAGACATGTCGTGCAGCACGGGGGAATTTGTCATCAAAGCAAACTCTGACGTCGTCTGATCTGATGCTGCTGCTTTGTGGGTGAGGTAAAAATCAGTCAGCGAGGTGGAAAGGCCTTGTCAGCTCTATTAGCAGTAAGGATGAGGAGTAATGAGGAGGAAAAAAGATAAGCAAATCCGGTAATGTCTCTTTTGTGTTGCATTATAGGTTCCATTAGGCCTCTGGCTGAAGACTAAACTATGGGGGAGAAGGCCTTCTGGGTTGATAGCACTGAGACAATCAAGGTCACCTCCTGTCTGGTTATATGTGTGTGTTTGTGTGTGCCTGGGAGGGGGAACAGTGTGGGAGAGTGTATGACAGCTATTTTTTCACAATCATCACATCCTCTTTTTGCCTGAGATTGACACGCAGCACTAGTACCTTCATAAATAGAACTAACATTGTGAAAACACTGGTGAACTGCTATCAGCACTAAAGTGACATCAAAATAATGAATAATACACACAAAAATCATCATTTTAATGCAGTTTTCTTTGTCAAACTGTGATCAAATGCACAGCACAATGTGACTAAAGTTTCATCTTTGCCTTTAATGTGCTTTTTACAGCTTGAACTTGTGCATTAAATGTATATTGGCTTTCTCCAAACAGCTTGTACATCATATTCTGTAAGTTTCTCACTAAATTGTTTTTAATATAAACATCAATATAGTTTCAATTCTCGAGCTCGTACAAATGCTCTCATTCATGATCTGTAGTCCAAATGGAAAACAGCAATCCTGCAGAAACAAGGCATTTTTGAGGGGGGGAGCAGGCTGCACCCCATCCTATGGTCTCACCTGCATATCGACTCTTTAAGGGTGATGAGCAGCTCCAGGGTGAAGTAGTGGAGTGTCAGCAGAGGCTTCTTCCATAACACCAGAGTTGCACGCTCATCAATGTCCCTCTGTTTCCTCTCATCCATGGACAAATCTGAGTCTAGGTGCACAGTGTGGGTTTTGCAAGCACACACAACATTTTACAATAACAATACAGTACAAACATTTTTTACATCTTTTCTTGTAGCCATGATGCACTCATATACATATGTTTGATATATTGCTCAGCTATATGTTAGATGTCTTTTGCTTTTACCTGTCAGCTCTCCATTTTGCTGATCCTTGACACCAAGTCGCCTCTGAGATAGTTCACCTTCAGCCCCACACTCTGCCATTTTATTCACCAAGAGGGAGTCCTGCTGAGAGAAGAGACAGGCCTTTAGCACAGCATCACACAGTCCATATTGTACGCTGCTCGCCACGTCTGAAACTAACATGAGCCTAAAACAAATACAGACTCACATGCAACAACGCACAGCATTCTTTACTCTCAAACATGTCTATACACTCACTCACACACACACACCAGCTGACTAGCCGGTGTTCCTACATCCTGCAGATTACTGTAACCCAATCAGGCCCGTGCCTGACCTGACTGGTACTTTAATTGGCATCAATGGGGAGCATGCCAAATCTTGTTAATTTTTCAGAGTGTACATTTAATCAGAAAGTCCACTTCCCCTGATGTTCAAATGGTGTTGGCGTTGGTGATATGTATTCTTCATCACATTTAGATCCACACGTTCATAAACGTGCCTGCGAGTAGAGTGTTCCACTACAGAGCCTCAGGTCTCTCAGGAATCTGTCAGTGAGCAGTTAGATGGGGACTCTGACATGTAGGTATGCAGTTTACCATCTGGTGGAATTGTCAGTCTCTCTCTCTCACACACACACACACACACACACACACACACACACACACACACACACACACACACACACACACTCAAAGCTTAATCCCTCTATCCTGTGCCCTAGGTCTGGGCCTCTGGCTCCTGTTTCCATGCATTCACCCTGGCTGGGCTGTCAGACTACAGACACTGCACAGCCCTGATAGTACAGCAGACCATGATGCCTCTGTAGAACCTGAAGGAATCTGAGTGATACTTTCTGAGGTTTGTGAGAAATGCTTTGATTCTCTTCTTTCAGCGGTTAGTGAGAAATGCTTTGATTTTTTTTTTTCCGGCTTCTGATTATTCCTGCAGAGGTTTAGAGTTCAGTTGTCCAGTGTTATCTTGAAGGACAAGCATGCACACATCGTGAGCACTGAACAGTGAGGTTTTGGGTGCTTTGCAGTCTAATTTGTGCAACTCAAGTGTAACGGGAAAATAAAAATCTTCTCAGACGATTAGACTGCGAGGCATTTGGAGAGCTACTCTTGGCCTTCTCAGGGAACCACAAACAAAAGCTTTTCATCACAGACATTAAACCTTGAACACAAACACACTCACATAAGTAGTGCTGTGCCAATGCTTCATGCACAACAGTATTTAATACACCCTATCATTTCTCTTCTTGCAGTGAGAACAATGTATTGTCCAACAAAAGGGCTCAAGCAAAGTGCGTCACTGTGTGATATCCTGTTAGCGACACTAATTATAGAAATTGGTGCCAAACAGGTCAGTTTGAATGAAACATGCACCTCAGCTACAAGTGTACAAGTATGTGCTTTATTCTACAGGACAGTTCATTTGATTTGAAATTACATTTCAATGCATTATTCTCAATCAATACCTAGTAAATCGTTTCATAACAGCACTACTGCTTGTGAAACACAGTAGCGCAGCACTGCTCCAGCACTTGATTGCGCAATCCTCTCTACCAAAACAACACAGACCTGTTGAGTAACTCTTGTGCGAGGGACAATGAGAAACTCACGAGCACAGAGCACATGCACTTCAGGATGAGAAATTTGATAAGCTGCAATCAATTTTCACATTTCAAACAGAGATAATCACAGTGCACTGGAGACACATTAATTTCACAAAGTGTAAAACAAAGCAGGTCTGCCATAGAACAGCCTGGTGTATTTCAGCAATGTATTATGCAGAGAGGGTAAACTCACCGTTCAGCTGATGATTAATCCACAATAAACTCTGAGCTCAAATAAAACCTGTGGTGGAGCCCCAGTGGCAATGTAGGGCAAAAGTACGCTACCCATGAACTGCATCATAACTTGAGTGCAGGGTGTGGTGATGGAGGGGGCCAGTGAGGGATAGAGTACTGATACAGAGTTGCCGGGGGAGGGGAGAGAAGGCTGACATAAGAGAGACACAGAACGACAGAAAGAGGGAGAGATTTCATCATTTGCCTGGTTGAACCTCCAGAGAGCCAGTCTAATTAAAAGGTCTATAAATAAGTGGATCACTTTCCTGGAGCGCACTTCTAACACTTCTCAGTCCTCAGTAGGTTTCACACGGAGAGTGAATGAATGGCATCTGGGCAAAGAGAGCTCAGTTAATTCCCAAATTGAAAAAAAAAAAAAAAAAAAAACACCTCAGGACATCATATTTTTCAGGTCATAACTAGAAACAGAAGACCATCGGCGTGTTTGAGTTTCAGCGCCATCTTGTTTATCAGAGTGAGAAAAGTATTTCAAACTCTTTCCGGTAAGTTTCCTCTTGGGAACTTATTAGGAAGATACAGTCGGAGTAAGTTTCAAAGGGTCAAGGCCTTCTGCGTCATTTATAACATTCAGCATAAGACTTCAGTGATAGAGTATATACTTTACATTAAAGTGCAACGCAGGGATGATATTTATGTCAAGCACAGCATTTGGAGGCTGCCTGGATGTCTTAGCACTTCAGTCAGATCCGTTACATCCCATTAGGTCTTGACCTGTAATATCACTGTGAGGTCACTTAGTTCATGTACGAGTGAAGAAAGTGTGTCAAACTACAGACTGATGCAGGACACAGTAATATGCACCAAAGAAAAGAAACAAATACTTCAGGCAACTTAAAGGCAAAAACTACAGCGTAGAAGTGAATTGTGACACATTTACAAATGAAGAGGTAAAGCAATTCATTATTGTCTTTTCAAAATAAAAAGATGAACTACCTGTTGAAAACAGCCAGTACTCTGAGAAACAGATAGTGCTTTACCTTTTGTCACTAGAACAATAGCAGCTTGGATTTGCCCTAGTAACAGTCATGTTATTATAGCCTACTTTCCTGACAGAAAAGAGGCTAAACAATACTTTCCAAAGATAAATACACCACCGTTAAAAAAAAATGTGGACCATGTCTTTCTGATTTTATAATCACAGCTCATAGTGCCTTTAAAAGAAAGATATTCCTGAGGAAATAACCTATGTGCCATAAATTCATCTCAATGATGCAACCTTTAAAAAGATTTTCTAAAAATATAGGCAAATATTCACACTTACATTCATTACATTCAACTTAAATCCGGGCTCATCCCTAACACTTCACATGCATGCGGACAAGAAAAACTCTAGTCCTCTGAGTTTACATGTCAGCCCATATGCAGCACATATAGGCTGGGTCTCGGCTTTCAATATTTGCTCTGTGTCATCTCATCTTTAACAATATAATAACATAACAGAGCCTATACCTGCATGACAAATAAGAGGAAGGTGTTTGTAGAGAGATGTCTCTCGGCTGTTTGCAAGGAGGTGATGACTGATACTGTCTTGTATGTCTTATGAAGAAAGGTCAGTTTGTTGTTTGTGATGTAGAAAAAAGGCATTTGCCATGTGCACATACAGAAACTAACAGAACTGATATGGAGTATGTGAGCTTGATGATATAATGTGGGTCTATGTCTAAGATTAATGGGAGATGTTGTTGAATGCTACCAAAATGAGAAGCACACATTATAATCAGCAAGTGCCACTCTATTCTATCTATTTAGGATATCGACTGAAAACTATTATCCATTTTTCTCTTTTCGAAGAAACTTCTGAAAAAACAGCATCATGTTACGTTTCTATGTGGTTTCAGGTGCCGGTAGTTTTTAGGTGCAACCTATTTTGTTTTATTCACATCACCTTTGTTCAATAGAGGGCAGTGTTGGCCTAGAAGTTGGTGTTGAACTGGCATGATGATTTTGGGTGAGGAGAGGTGCCCATGCCAATTGGAACCAGCAGAGCTACGGGGTGGCCAAATAGATCATGTTGTGGTTGTACTTGTCTGCCTCAGGTTTCAAGGTGTAGCCCCGAACACAGTGTTCCTGAACCAAAAAAGTACTAAAGCTAAAAACAGAATAAAAATAGAGGGGATTAAATAAAACCACATGTATAAGAAAATTGTTTTCTCCAGTGATTTGATGGTTATAAGTAGTAGTTTCTGTAGCTGTCATCAGCAAAATATATTATTTTCTTACTGAATTAGCCTCTCTTTCTTCTGTGTTTTTTCTAGAATGAAGTAGCACAGTACATACTTAAAACCTTATTCTAAGATCAATAACATAAAAAGCAATTATTGAGTTTTCCTGTGGACCTGCAGGAGCCTTACAGCGAGCTAATATCACACATTCCCTCCTGTTTACTAACATCTAGCTCGACCTGGGTTGGAGGTGTCTTCAATGGTCCTGAAACCAACGAACAGTCAAGTCAACCACGACAAGGACTGCATTACATAAAGATTGAGTCTGAGAAAATTAACTGAAATGGCCACTGTGCACAATGAGAACTGTCAGCCGAGGAAGTAGGCTCCCTCATTTGTGGTCCTTCCCAGTGTTTCTTCCATTTTTTTCCTGCTATTTTAACAATTCACATGTCAACTACACAGCTAGCTCACAGCGGAAAGCATTAAAGGTGCAATATGTAAAAATTTAAGAGTTTGACACATTCAAAAATGAACTGCATTCATCAACAAAATGCAAAGATATAACAAGTATTATGTTAAATATATCTATAATGTTGTTAATGTTTAATTTCTCTGTACATATTTAAATTTAGATCTATCTCAGGTTAATTTTAACATATGGTTACTGTGTTATAAGTAAATTCTAATGTATGTTTAATATATGTTTGCATGCTGCTACTGGATGCTTGAATTTCCTTTGGGATCAATAAAGTATCTATCTATCTATCTATCTATCTATCTATCTATCTTATTGTGTTGCAGAGATATCTACTGAAGATAACATGCTAACCAGCTACTTTCTGCCCGACCTGTCTTATACCTGAGGACTCAAGTCACTGAGGCCTGAATTCAAGTCAATTTGAGTCACTATTTTGTGACTTCAAAGAAAATAAATGAGTGAAAGATGACTCCACTTGGGACTTGACTTACCTTAACTAAACTCACCTTAACATGACCTGTGACTTGACTAAGAAAACAAGACTTCAGGCTTGTTTGAGTAGTTTCAGGAGACCTTGGAGAAGTAAATTTAATATATTAGATAAGATATGAGGTTATTTGTCTGAAATTTTGTTCACAAATTTGTTAAAATCCATGTTAGTGAGCACTGACAGGTGTGGCTCATCAAGATGCTAATTAAAACACCGTAACTATGACACAGGTGTGCCATCAGGGTCAGCCAATCAGAGGCCAGAGTCGTGATGTTTACTGCGTGGTGGCGTCATCCCCATGCGCAGTAGCTGAAGCTTCATTCATGCCGCCAACACGTCGAACAAACCGGCAGGTATGAAACTAACACACTTTATAACAATTCAGCCGCACATTGTTGACACTACGGAGGGGCATGAACATGTATGATGAGTCTGTTTGTTTGTAAAGTGATATATATCGCGTTAAAAAGGCGTTTTTTGGCGGGTAAGAGGTGTTGCCTCGAGCCGGGGAAGCTAACCAAAGCTAGGCTAGTTTCACATATAAAGTTAGTTAGCGGGCAGGAGATCAGCACAGACACACTGAGCTGAGCTTCAGGTGAATTTAGTCACTCCACACCGTCAAAAACAACTCACGCCATGTGCGTAATGCTGTTAAGCATTCACGTTGGGGAGAAGAAAACTAGGTAAACAACTAAATGTCCGTTTGCAACAGGCTTTTGAGCCAACATGGAGGAACAGCGCGTAGATAAATAGAGATTTGAACTTAAACAGCTTCATGGCAACTGGTTAAGATACATCATAGAAAGCTCCAGCCATGTTGGACCTTGTTTTGTCAACTGAATTTTTGATTTCAGATTTGAAAACATGATTTTTCTCTTTCTTTTTAAGCTCATAGACTGATCCTGTTCTGTCATTTTGCAGGTTTAATTATGGATTTGCTCTGTGGTCCACTGGGCTTGGGTGTAGTAGCAGGACTGGGCTGTGGGCTCTTCCTAGGTTGGCACCTCCGATCTCGCCTCGGCCCAACATCCAAAACCCTGATGACAGCTGCGATGGGAAACGGTGCCGGTGAAGCAAGCGTGATGGGAGAAGGAGGCGAGTTCAAGATGATACTGGTGGTCCGAAACGACCTGAAGATGGGCAAGGGGAAAGTCGCTGCCCAGTGCTCCCACGCCGCCGTATCCGCTTACAAACAGGTTCAGCGCAGGAACCCCGAGCTTCTCAAACAGTGGGAGTACTGCGGCCAGCCCAAGGTGGTGGTGAAGGCGCCCGATGAGGACACCCTGATTGATCTGCTGGGTCACGCCAAAGAAGTGGGACTTCCTGTCAGCCTGATTCAGGATGCAGGAAGGACACAAATCGCACCCGGATCACGCACCGTGCTGGGTATCGGTCCAGGCCCGGCTGATCTGATCGACAAAGTCACCGGAGACTTGAAGCTCTATTAGACTTCCAGCTTGCTTCTGCAGGACTTGCATACAATTTCCTTGTTGTCAGAACAGTTTGCAATGTAAACTAAGTTGGGCTACCATGAGTTTATATTTTTATACAGTGATTATCAGTGACATGCTAAGTGCATAAATTATTTCTGTGCAATCTTTTGGAGCTTTGTGGATGTATGCATATCACACTAGACATCAGTTGACTCTTGAAAATGATGATGATGTATTACTTCACTGTGATAGTGGCAAAAACACCACACACTGTTCACGTTAGTCCTCCACACTAACACAGTTTGTGAAGGGGTGAAGACATGATGATGCTCAGAGGAAACACATGAAAGTTGAAGCTCTCGACACAACTCAACCACACTGTAAAATAACAGTAGAGCTTTTCACAGCAGGACAATCACCCATTACTAATAAAGTTAACAATAGCTTAGCTCCGGTTGGTGTACGAGGAAGGCATGCAAGTGAGCCAGCATGCCGAATAGCGGTGCCTTTCTGACGTTATTAATGTTATAGTTTAAAGCTGTGCGTTTACTGTTGTGAAAAAGGTCTATACTCACTCTGGTCCCAAAATGATTGCTTAATAAAACACAATCAATACAAACTCTCATCTCAAAATAAAGTCTGAACATTGATGATTCTTTATATTAAGTTTTTAATACTTTAGATTGCCACCAAGGTCACTGTAATGGACAATCTGTTCTAACATGATTTCAGAGGGCAGCAGTAGAGCTGGTGATATGGATGCACTATCAGTATTTTACAGCAGCCTTCAATGCTGCACTTTAAGTAGGAATGAATGTCACCACATAAACCATTATATCATCATCTGGTTCGAACCTCCGTTGGGGCCTTTCTGTGTGGAGTTTGCGTGTTCTCTCCGGGTACTCTGGCTTCCTTTTTGCACTTAATAGGTTAATTGGTGACTCTAAATTGTACATGTGAGTGTGAATGGATGTTTGTCTCTATGTGCCTTGTGATGAACTGGCGACTCGTCCAGGGTGTAGCCCACCTCTCGCCCAAAGTCAGCTGGAATAGGCTCCAGTCCCGTGCCCCTGGACAAATAACTGACGGTAACTTTTTACGAGTCTGCGTTTACTCCTGGCACCCTCTGATTTGTACCATCAGAGGGTGCTAGTACTACATACTTTTTTATCTGGTAGGTTAGTCATGAACTGCTGCTGTTGAACTGATCTGAGTATATCAAACAGACATTACACAGGGTAGACACAATAACAGGAACACTTTATAGTAGAACGTAATCAGGGTGTGGCATCAAATATGGGCCTCCAGCTGAATCCAGAGCACTCTGACACATGACAATCTTCACATAGGGGTTTACTGCAGACACACTGTACTGGATTGTGTTAACAAGTTGGTTATATAGTACTATGTCAGAGAGACAAGTCTCTGAAGACTGGCGCTAACAGCACTCACTTCAGCAGAAGCTTGTGTGAATACAAAACTGCATTTCGGTGTAATCCCCTCATTGGCTCTGGCAGATTTTCACCTTTGCCCTGCAAGTTTGCAAGGTCAGCAAATAGAAGCACTGATACACTGTTTGGAGTGCCCTCACATTCTTTTACACATTATTACACTGAACTACAAACTACAGCCTCTCTTTCACACACATTACATTCTGCTCAGGGTTCATCTTTATTTTTAAGAATGATATCACTTCCTCTTTTTCTGAATGTGCACCAACAGGACAGACCCGTACCTCGACTGTTATCTCCCGCACGTGACCATGTATGTAAGACACAATCAGACCGTTCTTGACAAACAAGAAGCCTTTATTTTTTTTTTAAGTGGAAAACAAAACCGCTGTTTCATTCATTATGATCCTGATTATGCACAATCAAGTATCTTAAGTGCACAATTTAAATCTAAGGTAATTTAGATAAGAATATAAGTTCAAAGGAGTTAATGATTGATTTCCTGTATACACGCAAGCCTTGATAAAAACTTCAAATTACCACGAGTCCTGTGATATTGTTTCTGAATTGGATGAGCGGGTCAACTGAAAAGGTTTAAAAGGCAACCCTCAACAGGACATGAGGAGAAAATAGTTTGGGGGAAAAAGATCTCTCCTGCACACTCAATGACAGTGACCTAAAACAATATCCAGCAGAAACAAACTGCAGCAATAAAGAGGGGGGCATGTTAGTCAAACACAAACAGGTCTGCAGTCCCTCCTGAGGTGGAATGGTCCCACGTTAAGAGCAGTATTTAAAGCACATGGAAATATCTGAATGCAAATTTATTTGGAGAGTCCTGCATAGGCTTTGCCGGAAAGAATAAAACTTTCCTTTAAATCGTATGTAAAATACTCTCTTGGGTTTTCTTCAAGAAACAGCCCTGAAGAGTGTTTGTGTGTGTGTGTGTGTGTGTGAGTGTGTGTGGGGACACGACTGGTACGACGTAGTGTTTCAGGATTGATGTCATGGAAGCGGCGGTCTCATGTTCAAATATAGAAGAACATAGTAGCATTTTTTTGTGTCTGAATATACAATAATTAAATGCATTTTACAGTCCGACAGAAGAAGCTGCTCACACACATCAAAAGGAAAAAGGTTCTACATTAATTCTTCTCACTACAGAGTGCAAATCAGATGCTTCACAACAGACCTTTTTTTTTTTTTTTTTTTTAAACTGAGAAGAGGACTAGCTCTTCCCACAAACCCCCCATTGTACATAAACCATTTCCCATTCAAATAAAATAGACAAAAGAAAAATTAATCTAGTCAATACGGAATGTGAGAAAATTAATCTTTGTGATGCAATCTTTTTCTTTGACAACAAAAATAAAACTGAGTCCTTCATGACAGTTTAAAAAGGGGGAAAGTAAAAAAAAAAAAAAAGAAAAAGAAAGGGTTTGTCTGTATTATCCGCTGCTCCCTGTAGAGGGCAGAGAGAGACAATAATGGTCTGGTGAAGGACTGTGGGAGATGGATGGATGGTAGCTCCAGCCTGCATGTGGAGGAGAAGGGCGTGGGGGGTCTTTACATGCCGTAGCCAAAGCCTGGCTGAGCTGCTGGCTGAGTGTATCCTGCAGGCGCCTGGTAGCCGTAGCCGTAGGCTTGCTGAGGGGGCACAGGTACGCTGGGACCTGCTGTCAGCATTAGCTGGGGTGTGCCTGCAAAAGACAGAGCACAGGAAACATTTAAAACATGCAAGTGGTGTGTTTTATTTTATCCAGAGGCACAGTTCTGATGTACAATTTAATGATTTGGTCACAGAGCTTCCTCGTTGGTTTTTATGTGGTGAACCATGAAGCTTCAGCTGTGGGACTAAAAGCAGCTGTTACCATCTACTGTGATGGAAAACTCGTAAAATGCCCTGTCCAATTTGTTAACCTCCCTTAAATTATTACATTTGTCAAACTTTCCATGCCTGATTTTTATTTTTTAAAGGCCCTGAAAACTAGTCTCCTTAATCCACTTCTTTCTGTGACGGGATCCGTCATGAACTCACTGATTTCATCTACCTTAAGTTTGGAGCAGTTCTGATTATTTCACGAGTGATTTCTGCATTTCTTTTTTTCTCACGAGTTTAAGGTAGGCATGTTTAGTCACATGCTTCCATGCACCAATCAGGATTGAACATTTGAATCATAATATGATGACAGCTGGTGGGTTGTTTGGTCACCCACAATCAAATCTGATCAAACCATGCCTACACAGCGCCCTAAAGAGTTCAGCAGTGTTACATTATGCCGCAAATGTTTGTTGTTTGGGCCTGAATATGTAATGTTAAATCTAAAAGCTGCAATAATAAATATTTTATATAATAATGCAATGTCATGTCCAAATGTTAAAGAAGTCGCTCATAGTTTCATGGAGCTTTATAGCGAGTTACAGCTCAATGTTTAGATGTGAAGCTGCAAATTCATCAAACTCAGCAACTTTTTGGCTGCAACAGGCAGCTGTTTTCAGAGAAAAAGCTCTAGTAGACAGACATGGATAGTGACTAGCTGGAGAACACAGAGAATTTAACAGCTAAAGATTCAGATAATTCCCTCAGGAGTTGGTAGAGAAACCCAAAACAGAACGACAAGAGAATGAATATTGGAAATGAACAATGATGTAACTGCTGGATGTGTAATAAGAAACTGTTTGCCAACAAGTCTGCCATAATAACTTAAAAGTTGATGATGTTAAAATCAGTTATGTCATGTTTAATATTTGAAGTTTCCAGGGCATTTAATAAAATCTGACATTTAAAGCTCTACGTATGACCACAGGGAATGGGTGATAGTCTCTGGACTCCACGGTGCCATATGTGGAAGGACGACTGGCGCCTTTGCTTCTGATCACACTGAAATGGACAATGATGTCATTAGAAGACTGTTACCATAGACGATGGGTTGTGTCTCTGTTGCCTGCTCCTCCTCTTTCCTTAGGGACTCTGAGGTTTCTAGTTTATCTACCTGCAAGGCAGAAACGAAAAGAGCGTTTAGAAAAAAAGCTTCATGAATAAACATACGAAACAAGTTAAAAATAAAAATACAGTTACACATTTATTAATTAATGTGGGACAGCAAAACCCAACTATCAGGAGCAGAAGTCAGTTTCAGGTCACTGATCCAGTACAGTTTACAGAGATTTCTACAGTTTATACAGAACATAATGCATTCATGAGTATTGTCCTTTCTTTTATAGAAAAACAGCCAATTCTTCAGAAGAAAATAAAAATAAATATATGTATAAATAAAATAATTTCTTCAGGCAGCAAGTCAGATGCAGCAATAAGCATATCAGGTCCTCGGGGGAAAAGAAGCAGCACCTGGATGCAGGTTATTTCTATAGTTAAAAGTACGGGCTTGCTCAGCAGTGCACTTCCAGATCTTGTATATATGCATTCATCATTCAGTTTCTCCATGCCGCTTCAGAAAAAAACAGAAGCTGTGTAATTTAAAACCTCTGCATCGATTTTCTACGAGCTGAAGCTTCAATGTAAACAAACAGTCTCATGCTCTGTGGCTACGTTCAAACTGCAAGCCTCAGTGCTCAGATCTGATTTTTTTGGCTGTTTGCTGCTCGTTATTTTTCAATTTTCCAATTTCACCCGCATGCTCAAAAGAACAATAATACGTCATATGACGTCACGCAGCACACTTGTACAGAGTAAACATGGAGGCCAGCGTTTACAATGCATGAGCAATGGCTGTTACTTAGGTACGGAGGTGTGTGTAGATGCAGAGTCGTAGCTAGGAGTGGTGGGATCGTGACATGAATGACTTTTAACTACATTTGTCGGGCCCTCTCCAAAAGACCCGCAGCCAGACACCGAGTCCAGGTGAGGGAATCGCATGAATTCCAAGATGAGGTTGCATTGTTAAAGATTTCATTTGTGCAGTTCATAGAGTTATGGGAAAACAGAAAAACAGATCTGAATGTGCCTGTAGTCTGAACGTAGGCTATATGTTACACCGCTGGCTGTGAAGAACAAGCTGCAGCACTGTGATGCAGTTTGGTGGGAGGAGGGAGGAAGGAGGAGGGTGAGTCTCAGGCCAGGTGCTGCCTACAGTTCAAGATTTTCAACCTGCAGCTAAATATCAGCAAGAGACATTTCCATACATGCTTTATTCTACTGAGCAGCGAAAACACCAACAAAACCCTTTAAAAACACAAACAGCTTCATATTGTGCAGTGTCACTATCTGTGAGGAAATGCACTTTTAGGTGAAGTCACAGAGAATTGATTATACTTGTTCAAGTTTCTCCACTGTTTGAGCAGTGCCAAACAAAATGATGATAATTTTTATGTATTCAGAAACCAGATATTTGACTAAAGCTGCTGCCTACAGTGCATTTCTCCACAAACTCCCTTGGGTAGACTGTCTTTTTTGGACTTCTAATTTAATCTCTGTTGCAGTCTGCTGCTGGGTCGTACTTCTTTAAACATGAGATAGGAGATGTGTTTCTATAAATATGTATAGGGTTAGCTGGGTTACAATCATTTCTTATTCAGAGGTTGTTGCATGTGATTTTCTCTTGTAGTCGTCTTATCCCTGGCTTGGTCCTCATCCACAAGACTATGACTAACTTATTATCCCATCCTGAAGCTAATTTGATTTGCAAGCGTTTCTTGACTGGATTAACAGGCTGAGGTTTACTTGGTGGTTCCCTTAAGGAGGTACAGCAGTTCAGATGGCCATCATTTTAATTATTTTATACAATCACACCTGATTTTTTCTGATAACTGCAACTAAATGTCAACATCCGTCTAATGTCAACATGACAAATACAAAATCTCTGATCCTGTACTCTTGTTGCAGTTGGCTACAGCTTAATCTCCACAAACTTTAAAGTTTTATTAGAGACTACAAATCTAGAAAGTTCCCCAACGACTATAATGTCAGCTTGAAAGATGTTTCAGTGACTGTGTTGAAGTGAGAGTGTAGCAAAAACCATGCACACTCAAGGCGGCAGTCGTCTGAGCTAAAATACTTTGAGATCAAAAACAGAGGATTTAAGCTTTCACCTGTTCCTTAACTGCATCAACCTGGAAGAGAAAAGGCGCAGCATAGAAGAAGAACATTACAAATACTTCCCTGTAAAGAAATCTGGTAAACAGACGACCATCAGAAAGAATTCTGGGTATGTCTTTCATTCGATAGACTACTGACCAAGTTCAATGAAAACAATGGCATCTTTATATTGTGAATACTGTAAGGATCGCAAATTGTCAACATGCCAAATGTTGCAGCCACCATGACATTCTCATTGTCTATAAAACAATGAGGGGTTTATTAGCTCCTTATTCCTGACTGCACCGTCTAAAAGGTTAAGACCTGGTTTAGATGTTGTAGACCATGTAGTCATCCTCTGACAGGAGAGCACAGCTATATATTTATTCCTCACTTACTTAACTCCAGCCTGAAAAGAGTTGACCCACCTTGCTGAGGTACTCCCTCATGACCTGAATGAAGTATGGCATAGAAAAGTCCATGATGTTGTGCCTCCAGGCGGTCTCCAGCACCACGTCAGGCCGCAGCAGGTCGTAGCAGGTGAACAGGCAGGCGGCAAAACACTCCTTCTTGTCCTCCTGTAGGAACCAGGACAGCAGCTCCTCTGCCAGCTCCGTGTCCTTGGACTCCGATGCATACTGCATGGCGTCCTGCAGGGGAGACACAGCACGGACAGGTTAAGGGATGGTCCATCCACAAAAATATTCAACAAGACAGTAAAGGTCAATGTTTGGGAGGGGAAGAGGCACCTTATAGAGCTTGTCCTTCTTGCAGAGCTCCACACTTTGTTTCCAGCGGTTGTTGCCCTTGAAGAGGTAGGCAGCGATTCTCCTGAACTCAATCAGCTCGTGCTTCTCCAAACGCTGGGCCAGTGAGATGTTGTCAAAGTTGTCGTAGGCGTCTATTGATGTCCTCAGTGCCTAAACATGAGTAATGAGTGATTTGAAAAGAGGAGAAATGTTAAATCAGAATAATCACATTTGTTAAATAAAAACACAGCAGATGAGATTTTTCTCACGACTCTCACCTGATAATCTTCCTCTGTGATGAAGAGGTTGTTAAGTGCTTCATTGACTGATTTGTTGTTATGGTTCTGTACTGATCGCAGGTAGGGTTTGACCAGAGGCAGCTGTTTCACCTGTGAAAACATGTACAGTCAGTTTCTACCCAAACTTCGCCTAAGGAGAATTTTATAGAGATTCATGAGGAAACATGTTCCTTCTGGACCATGATGAGACATCAAAATTTACCTTGCTGAAGAAGTTGACAGCACGGGAGTGATCCAGTCTTGGAGAAAGCACTATGAGCAAATCATTCAGTAACAAGGGCTTGAACTCCAGATAGAACTGGGTGGCTTTGTAGTACAGCTCCACGTTGGCCACCTACAACAAGGTGCAGAGGGAAAGACAGTCTTAGGAACAAGTATCTAAGAAACATAAATAGGGATCACGATTTTATAGTGCAATAGAATATAACTAATATAATGGTACCTAAAACAATTCTAGTTTAGCCAGGAAATCAAACTGTACCTTGGTGATGATGTCTTTGAACTGTCCTTCCTTCCAGGCATCTGTCGGGTGGTTCATCATGGTGATGATGGCGTTGTCGAACTCCTCGTACTTGTCGTACAGGAAGACCAGCTCGGCCCACAGGTGAGCCTGCTCTGCTGCTCTCAGCACCTTCGGGATGTTAACTCTGGACCAGAAGAGCTCCAGATGCTCCCTCATCTTCTGGGGCTTGAACTTGGAGTAAAGGATGGCCAGCTCTGTGAACATTCCCATGTGAGCACGCTCCAGGCCCAGGGCAGCCTCCAGCATGGTGATCAGCTCCTCAAAGTAACCGCGATCCTGAGAGGAGGAAGACAGAGGATATGTTGAGGTAAACTCAATGCAAACACTGCACAAACACACACACATGAAATGCCTTTATTTCCATCTTACCTGGTAGTAGTTGATCAGCTCCTCCAGCTCGTCAGCGTGCACCACGATGTGGAGACCGCACATCTGGGCCAGTCTGAACTCTTTTCCATCCACGCAGGCGAAGCACACCTCTTTCCAGGTGCGGGTGCTGTTGGCCTTACGGGCGCCGTCCACAGCAGCCTGGTACTCCCCGAGGTGCACCAGAGTTGAAGCCAGACGACCGAAGTTGGAGACGTTGTTGTATAGCAGCTTCGCGGCATCGTACATTTTCTCATCGTAGCAGCGGTCACCAACCTACATAACAGATACAATGAAGACAGTGCTTCATTTCTGACCCTACTGCTTATTTGACAACATTTGAATGAGAGTGAGGCTAACCTGCTGGATGTGAGCATTGTTGGGTCCGTTGATGAACTCTTCCAGTTCAGCCAGGCGATTGGTTTTGGCCAAGGCGAAGATGAGCTCTGTCTCCACGTAGGACTCGCGGGCCTTCTTACGAGCCATCTGAAGGAATTTGACCAAGTCCTCCCAGTTACCTGAAACACAATGACAGTAATATTAAGCTACTGAAGCATTTCTACATTCATCCTTTTTCATTTCTAGATGAAGTGGAACACTGCTTCAACTGTATTTTATGCTGACAGTGTGCACTTTCGATAAAGAATTGCTGCACTAGCTGCATCTATCAGCAAATACCCTTGGAGGAAATTCAACAACAAACTCCACCATACAGCTGATGTGCCCTGTATTGATTGCTCTCAATCGAATTGGCACTGGCAAACAACTAACAGCTTTCTCTGAATCCCTTCATCTGTTCATAGTGATCAATCAGCTAACATTATTTCCCTCTATACTTCATAGAGTTTTTGTAATATCTCTGCTGTGACTTATTGGTAGAAACAAGATATTTTAAAAGACAATATAAATGTTGTTCTCCGCCATCTTTTGACTTTTTACTTGAGCTCAAGACATCTCCTTACCGCTCTTGTCAGCGGCCTGTACCACCTCCATGTATGCTGAGGGATCATCGGCTTTGATGTAGGAGTCGATGGCCTCTTTCACCAAGTCCTTCTGTAGCTGAGCCTTGGCCAGCTGGCTCCACACAGCCGGCTCGTTGCAGCGTTCTGCAAACTCATATGCCCGGTCCAGGTTGCCAATGTGCTCGATCAGCACCTAGGTTAAAATATCAAAACATGGACGATCAACACTTTCAGTCACTGAGGTCTTCATCTAGCTGTTAACGACAGGGTTCCCACACCTTCAAAAAAATCTAATTCAAAGACTTAAGGACTTTTCATGCCCAATTTCCAAAAATTATATAGATATATAGATATTAAGGTTAATTACTGCTTTTCCCCTAAAGTTCACAAACTTTCAAGGATTTCAAGGACCTGTGGGATCCATGACTGACCTGCACAGCAGAGGTATTGACGTCAAACTTCTTGAAGATGGCAAAGGCTTCCTCGAAGAGCTCGTTGCTGATGGCAATGTTAGCGATATCGGGAGCGTCATAGTTGTCTAGCCTGCTGATGTACTCCATCACGCGGGTACGGTCTGCTTTGATCGCTGTCAGGATCAGCAGGTTCTGCAGATTTCTGTGGGAAAGCAAAGATTCGGACCCCTCAGCAAACTTTAATCTTGAAATATGATTTTGAAATGTTTCACATGAACACAGCCAACGATCTAAAATGTCAGCTAAATACCTGTGTTCACTGAAGACAGAGTTGTCCAACACAATCTTCTCTAGCAGCTCAATGAGCTCGTTGGGCAAGTCTGCAGTCATGAAGGCTTTGACAGTGACTGATACCTCCTCTGGGTCCTGGGTTTCTGACAGGGCTGTCTGCACAACCTGAAGGCAACGAAATAGGCTTAGAGAAGCACCAGGCAGTTTTATTAGATTAGATGATAAATCATGTCTTGTGTGTAATTTACCTGGTCAATGAGTGGTCGTCTGAAGGGGTTGCTCTCCAGCAGCACACTGGCCCACAGGTCAGGGTCTTTGCGGCGGACCAGGTAACGAGACAGGCTCTTGAACAGGGAGTTCTCATTGCAGACCTGATATGGAAGAACAAAAATGACAAGGCAGTTTAATGCACCACATCAAAAAAGGAAGGTGGACTGAAACAGACATTTGGGTACACAGGTGAGAGGCAGACAAATACAAAAATTCATCCTCACATTGATCAGCTCCTGATCGCACTGTCCTCTCTCATAGGACACGCAGGCCAGGTGGGGGTCTCTCTTCTCGCAGTACTTTCCCACCACGCGGCTGTCATAGTACGGGTTTTCCCTCAGGAAGCGTTCAGGGTTGTTGTTGCTGTCAATGTAGATCTTGGCCAGAGCATTATGGGTGGCGGGCTCCTCACAGCCTTCGTGGATACGTGACTCCAGCCAGGGCAGCAGCAGCTTCAGTCTGTCACAGAAAAACAATGTCAGAACTCTGACTGCTTCTCTAACTTATAAAAACTTGTATAACTCAACTCTCTATAAATAATAAAGTAATGACAATAAACTGAATAATAGAAATCCTGACTGCTTTTTAAATTTGAACTACATTACAGACACTAGACAGACCATTTCTGAAGAGAACAAATTAACAATCATATTTTTCATTCACATTAAAAGTGTAAAAAAAAAGCATTAATATTAGAGAAAGTTCAATTAATAGTGCAAGCACACTCTTATTATAAAATAATTAATAACCCTGTGTTTCTAAGTCAAATAGGTGACAGATAAATTGTCGGTCATAAAAAAGTCGTCCAAATGTCAGATACTCCATCTTATGAGGGAGGCAAACATCAACCATCTGGTGTTCCAGATAAAGCTGCAGCTACTGGCTGAACATTTCTCTCCTGATAATGAACCTTTTCTAATTGTACTCAAAACATCACCATTATTTGGGAACACAAAATTATTTTTAGTTCTAATATTCAGCAACATATAGGTGGAATTGTGCAGCACCTGTTCCTCTTTTCAACCTCAGCGACCAGTTCATCAGTAGAGAACTGTCCCCTGACAACCAGGATCAGGCTCTTGATGACGTCCTCTGAGCAGTCCACATCTAAGAGACCACCGACCACAACAGGCAGACGGCTAGGATTGACCTAAGACGCAAATTTTTACAACACATCTGATTAGCTTATATCTGTAATACAAGGATGTATAATCACCAATGTGCATTTGAACACTGAGCCTTACCTTCTGCACATAGATCTCAATGTACTTCTGCAGGTTGTTGCGGTACAGGTAGAGCACCAGGTCATGGACAAAGTCAAAGCGGTCGCAGACGATGATGAGTGGTAGCTGGTCGGTGAGTTTGGCTTCCTGTTCGTCACACATAGTGGAGGGAAAGAAGCCACATTGAATAAGAGAACACCTCTATATGAGTCACAACCATCAACCTGCCCTGATGCAACAGGGCTGATCTTTTACCACTGCACTTACTGGTGTACTGTGTCACTGAAAATGAAATTTAAGATATCATTTTCTAGCTCCAGGGGCAACTCTTCTTGATTCATAAATTGCACATTTAATACAGTATGATGGGGGGGAAGAAAAGGTTTGTCACTACAGCAAATGGAAGTCACATTGCAAGAAATAGTGTGTTAGAGACACAGATGTTCTAAAGTAGCTTTCTTATTTAAAAGGCAGAGAGCTGTGAGTTGTCAAAACAACACTAGACAGCGCTCACCACTAGAGTCCTCTGCACTGGTGTGCTGACACACTGCTGCCATCCACACTCAAAAAGGATTAACAAACTGGGATTGTGCACCTTTGTCAATATCATCCAAGAACATTTTGCATTGATTAGAGGCTCCTAATATGGGACTACACATGACTGGTTGCAACCCAGTGGGTGTATGGATTGTGGTATATCAGCGTATACACAACCATACAAATCCCAGTTTCAATCCTGTGCCTAAAAGGTAACAAAGGGGGAGGGAAAACAAGCAAAAAAAGAGGGGAGAAGTCCTGTACTGTGGGGAAGGATAGATTTACCTGATACATGTCCTGCCATTCCAAAGACAAAAGAGGCAAAGCAGAAAAGATAATTGACTGCCATCAGGATTGTTGAACATTTTAACCAGTGAGATAATGTGAAATCTTTATTGATGCCCCAACAGGATCTGCTTTTGAAAGTTATTATTTTCTAATCTATAGGAAGGAGGCATACTGTTAATCTGTGACGCTTTACTTTTAATAGCATTTTAGGGAATACATGATATGAATGAAAACATACTAGAAATGGGGATTCAAGACAAACAAATATTGAAAAACTGTTGAGACATGACACTGAAAAAGGCAACAGAGTAATCTGAAACAAAAAGATGCAATACATAAGGGAGAGAGAGTGACAAAAACAAAAGAAAAACTCAGTAAAAGGGAGAGAATAGCTTTTAAATGTCAGTGTTTGATCACTTCAGCTGTCCCTGCGGCTTTACCTTGAGGAAGTTCTTGACGCGCTCTGGGTCGTAGCAGTTGCTCTCCCTGCAGATCCTCTCCACCTCTTTGATCTGGCCCGTCTTGCAGGCAGCCTGGATGTATTTGAAGTGAACTTCAGGGTCCTGACTGAAGTTCACAATAGAGCCGAGGAAGTAGAACAGACCTGAGAGAAAACAAAGAGAGTCACTTATATTGAAGCTTGAAAAGAGGTGCACCTCTATAGTTCCACTGATCTAATGGTAGCATTATGGGTCCAGTAATACATCATGAAAAGATATAACGGACATTAAAATTTAGCTTCATGGCTGCAGTTTCTCTCTTCCCCAATTAGCTTACTTAACCTTTATACTCCATTATTCCAGTAATAGTAGAGGAGCTGAACTAATTCACCTCCAGGCCATTCTGCACAATCTATTGATTGTCCTGCCTCTGTTCTGGCCTACTTGTCTAATTGATAGTTAGGGGCATCTATCTAAGTACACGGGCGGCAGGGAATGGCTGTATAAATTAAACTGAAGGACAAGTCAGATACCACTCTAATGTCTAGCCTGGTAACAGGGATAATTAGGTGAACTGCCCAAATGCACAAAATATATCGTAAACTTTTAAGGAACCTATTGGCTACTTCAATACGTAGTGTTTCTGACTGTACTGGGTCTGGACTGTAAAATTCAAATCTCATGTTAAGTAGTATGTCGTTGTAAAGTTTGGGATCTCACCTTCAAAGCTCTTGAAGGACTCAAAGAGCTCAGTGAGAGCCTGTGTGGTGAGCTGCTCGTGGTACTTAGAAGCCACCTGGACGCAGATCTGCAGGTTCTGGCGAATGTTGGCAGACAGCATGGCCCTGAGGCACTCCAGAGAGTCCTCCACCGACAGAGAGCCAAAGAAGTTCACCAGCCACTGGAGATGGAGGAGAGAATGAGTTAACATCATAGATCATACAATATGTACCATGGAGTTTGTAGAAAATTTCACAATAAGCAACTGAGCCTACCTCTGGGTTGAGCAGGTGTGTGTGCACCACAGCACGCTTGATGTCATACAAGTCGGTGTAGTGCTCAAGCGCCCTTTGCAGGAGTCCGGCCTTCTCGCACAGCTGGGCGATGTGGGCACGGTCGTAGTTGGTGAACATCTGGTTGCCCAGGATAGCATCGGCAACCTGCACCAATGACAAGAAGCAATGAAAAGGTTAGAAAAAAATGCATCCCAACTGGAGTCATTAGATTCCTTTTAGTAAAATACACGTAGATGTGTCCACCTGTGGAGCATGCATGAGGTTCATCTCCAGCAGGCGAGTCTGGAGTGGTCCTTCCGAGGGTCTGTTGTTCTTCAGAGCGTCCAGGAGGAATGAGGTGCACTGCTGGATCAGGTTGTACTCCATGAATACATCCACGATCTGTAAAGACATGGAGGCAGACAGGTGAGAACTTAAACTCAGGAGAGGAAGAGAGATCATGCTTATGTAAGCTGAGAAAACTGACAAGAATACTGTACTATACTGGAGCTAGTACACACTGCCTCTCTCCAACATAAATATAAGCCTCCACTGACAGGATTAAACTTGAGAGATGCAAGAAGACCACATACAGTATGTATTTAAAGTTGCCTAATGGCCACTTGCGATGCAAATTGAATGTTGGCTGAATACAACACATTTCCTCCTCCAAAGATTGAAGAAATCCTCCGATGCAGAGTGTTTTATTCTTAAAACTCTTGTTCCCTGCCAATACAGCACTTTAGGCAACACAGAAAGCTGTGTCAGCAGTTGACATTTGCAGTGCAGAATGTCTGCAATGTCAGGAAGTGAAGGAAGAGGTGCATTTCCTTTATACTACAGGATAGCTGAGCTTCACAGATGTTGCCATGTGTGTGACTCAGTCAAATGCTTTGTCCAGTTTCGAGGAAAGTTTGGGGTTGACACGTTAACTGAGGACTCGGGATGTAAGGTCATAGTGTTTATCTCAATTTAGAAAAGTATAGTTAAGTCTCACCCTAACCTCAAAGACTCTGCACATCCCAATCCACCCTGTGCTGCACAGCGACAGTTGCTTCTTAAACTCCTACTAAACTTTTAGTCAGAGTAAGTTTTCTCTTTTAGAGCTCTTTGACAGAGACCTATTCCACTCTTTAATATAACAGCAGACAGTTCATCCAAATGGAGACAGTACTCCATTTGTTTTCTAATTTGGAAGTAATCAATTTATTCCTGATGGATAACAAAAAAAAAATCCTTCCTTCCTCTGACCTGTGTGATGTCAGCCAGAGGCTCTTCATCCTGGACCAGCATCTGAGCAAACTGCAGACCTTGTTCTGGGTTGATCCGCATCACATTCCTGAGCAGAAAGATCCAGTCTGGAGTGTAGCCCACCTGGAGGCAACAAAAAAATAGATTTAAAAAAAAATGAAATCTACCATGCAATCACGTTTTAGATCCATTTAGATCCATTGTGACAAATAAATGCACTGATGTTCATTAAATTTCATGGAGACATTTAAACATGAAACATGACATTCTTTTGCGATACACTTAATCGAAACTAAATCCTGCATTTCATCACTTGAGAATGATTAAATCTTCAAGAGCTCAAATCTCAGTCAGACAGACTTACCTTCTTGGCGTACAGGACAATCTTGGGGAACTGACCAGTCTCTGCAAAGCACTGGATGACTTTGTTGGGAACATTGGCCCTCAGGTAGACGCTGAGAGCCAAGGTGGGATCCACTGCCTTCACCAGGTCACCCAGCTCCTCTGAACACTCCAACTGAAACACAGGACAAGTAACATCAGCACTGAAAGCAAGGAGCATTAAACAAAGACAAGCATACAAGGCTCTTCTTTAATCTTTCTCTCATTTTATTTTATATCTTTTTAGATTTTATTTTTTCCTGTTGAAGAGTTTGTAAAGTTGACTGTACACTTGATGACATTACAGTGTTTATTACGCGTGTATAACTGTTAAACACTGTCATCACATCGAGTGTGGAAGGAGGTGAAATACTGCCTCCTATTTTTTTTGGATCGTGTAACCACACACTGCAAAATACATTAATATATGCTAAATACAAAATGAGTGCAAGTCCTTTCCAGGTTCTCTTATTTACCATTGAGGTGGCTGAGAACCACCAAGTGTAATGTGTAAATATATTTTCTAAGGGAATACTTCAAATTCTTTACATAATAGATGTTCTTACATGTTCCGAGATAATAAGCAAGTGATATAAACAAACAGGCTCTTCCTGGCTTGTATAAACAAACAAGCCAGGAAGAGCCTCTTCCTGTGAGTGGAGGCTGAGATGGAGATCTGCAATACCTTGTCTTCCTTCAGCCACTTCTCCAGAAGCTGCTTTCGTCCCTGCTGGAGGACAGGCCTGCAGAGCTCCAGGGACTCGAACTTGTTAAGCTGGCCTTGGTCCAACAGGATACCAAAGTACTGCAACAAGGGAGAGGTCTGGCCTGGCTGAGTGGGAACGCTCTGAAAGCGACGGATGGTGTCTGGGGTTCGCAGGATACCCTGAAAGGGGAAAGGTTAACTGAAGGTGAGAAGATCCTTGCAATAAATGCATTTTTGTTTCGACTATATCAGAGATGTTAAATGACTGTGTGCTGACAGAATGAGTACCTTTGGTGCATTGGCGGCGACCTTGGCAGCCTCAGAGTAGTTGCCAGCAGCAAACAGGTTGTTGAACTTGCGTGCAAAGAGCTCTTCAGCACCGGCGAGGTTGTTGCGGACAGCTAAGCGGAGAGCCAGATCTGGATTCTGGAGCACGTTAGTGATGTAGGGGATGATGTTTTCCTCTTCCACGCAGACTGACAGCACCTGTGTTATGGGGGGAAAATAAAGAATGTTGAGTCACAATTATGCAAGTCAGACAGCCAATAAGACATAGAGCTGCTCACTCTATTATCACCATACCAGCCTCCCTTTTTTGTGAACATTTCCTTTCATGTGCTTCTATCATATATAAAACATCAAGTCAAATTAAGTCAGACACATTGCTCCCCAACCCACACCCCCAGAACGTTTAGCAAGGCTGTGAATTAAAGTGAGAGCGATAAATCGACCAGGCCAATCTCAACTGGATAGGATAGATGGTCTTCTTTAAATTTTAACTAATCTCAGATTGTTCTAGATGACACTGGAATAAATCAACACATTCCTTATTTATGCCCTGTGCCAGAAATTAGCAGAGTGTGCAAGCTCAGCTGAATAAAACTGTGGGTAATAGCATTAAACTCCATTAAACGCTGTCTGGCCTTGGGTTGTGGCTGCTGAATGCAAATGTATTATTAGTGGGTCAGTGTAACGCATGGCTTTTGTGAGGAGTCTGGCAACAGAGAGAAAGTGGAGTGAGTTGAATGAAAAGAGCAGAATGAAGGAAGGGGGAGGGGGGCGAAGGAGAAAGACAGCCAGTGTTGGCCCCTCTACAAACAAGCCCAGCAGGTCAGTGCCCCAGCTTTTAACACGGGTGACTAGACCTCATTCTTCCTGCCACGAAAGTGGAGTCACTTACTCACTAATACTTAGGTGGACTAATTGGAGGTAGTCGAAATAAGAAATGGACAGAAAAGAAGGGGTAAAAATAGGTCCCTTAGTGGAGATTCTGTGCTCTACTCAGTATGTAGGTGTAGTCAGGGAGGAGGAAACAGCGGCTGAAAAAGATGAGGCTAGTATTAAAGTCAGGAATAATTACAGCCAGAAACATGTGAAAGACACATGGCAGATTAAAGAAATCCTCGGCACAAGTGTGCCAATACTTCAGTATACTTTAGCAGTTAATTGAAACATGCCTTTCAAATACACTGACCAGAGCCTGATGGAAAAAAGAGACACAGCTGGCGGAACAACCAGAGAGCACCAAGCGTCAGATGACACATGAGCTGTCGTATCAAGTGAAACACTGGCCCAGACGCACACAAAGAATAGTAAAACTGCAGGGCAGACATCGCAGGTCTCTGCTTTGCTACTGACGTAGAAGATAAGGTGGAGGTTGTGATTGGATGAGAGGACTGGCACTAAGAGGATTGAGGGCACCAGGCTGTGCTTCCCACTTCGCATCATGTGCTGAAGGGGTTGAGGCCCCCCCCCCCCCCCCTTCTTGCTCTATTGCTTTCTCTCACTCCTGATGTGTGTGTGCAGGAGGTCTGCGCTACAGCTCACATCACTGCATGTCAACGTCAGACCAGGTCTGGCACATACACACTTCCTGGTATGAGTCATGGTATCAGAGATCGTGATGCTGCAGCTCAGACTCACAGGCAGGCACTGCTAGATTCATAGCTCCTCATAAGAAACTACAGGCACCGGTTTAAGAAGCAATAATGATACCGATGAGATAGAAACAGTCAACTAGATAATAGACACTCACTGAATAAAAGCTTTTTCATGTCCATCCATGTCATCAAGATCTTAGCACCTTACCTTAGAGTGGGGCTGAGGCGGTGCTGATTTGTTTCTTTGTCAAGATAGTACACCTCTGTGGTTAACCCTCTGGGGTCGTATCAGTGCCCTATCAACTGTTTTTGCAGGATTAGTGACCATTCACCACCACCACCACCACCACACTAGCTTTTGCATAACCAACTCCACAGATTGAATGATTATTACAAGTCTGAGTGGAGGAAACTGCTTGTCCAAAACAACCAGGAACAAAAATATGAGACTGAATTCATCAATCATCTGGTTAGCATGTTGCTTGTTGACAGCAGGGGATTTAAAGGATGGTAAAATATGGATAATCTATTACTTAGTATCAGGTTACCAATATTGTTGATAACCAACCCATTCAACTGGAGCCACTGAGGGGTCAAGACAGTGGCCTATTATCTCTCAGATCACTGCCTCTGTGTACGTGTTTGTGTGCATGTGATGTGCGTACACAGACACACACACACACACACACACACACACACACACACACACACACACACACACACACACACACACACACACACACACACACACACACACACACACACACACACACACACACTTCACTACCCCGGCATACAGCAAGATCCGTCACTGCCTCGGATCAGCTTTCCTCTCTTCACTCAATTATTCATGTGGTGTGTGGCCTGGCTGGAACATTATTCATCAGCTGGCTGGATCCAGTTCTCTTCTCTGGTTCAGCTTTACAAAAGCAGTAAGACATAACCCTCTCCCCGCTCTCTGTGTGAAACACTACACCTTGGATTATTTATAATGCCTCCTAGCAAAGTCTGAGCTTGCCTGATTGACGACATTCAAACATGGAGTTGTTGTTATTACCCCACACAACAACTGATGCTGATGTTGTGCTTGTTTACATTCATTGGCCTGTGTCAGATTTGCTCGACATGTAATTGCTGATGACATGAAGGGGTAAATAATAAAGAAGTTGTTATGTTGTGACTGGGTGGAAGAGGTTAGGAAGAATATTTGGTTTCACCAGCAAAACTCTACTCCAGACGACCAAAGCTGAGCAGCTAAACATAGGCTACATTTAATTTCCTCAAGCGCTGGTTGACATTCTTACCTGTCCCTTCCTGTTGACGCCAATGATGCCTGAGGTGGCCTCATGTGGAGCAGTAACAAAGATGGTCTCTCCGCTGATGCGGTTCATGTAGATGCAGGTGCCCGTCTCCAAGTCATACAGGTGAATGTAACCATATTTGGTAATGAGGAAAACCACATCTTGCTTGGAGCTTATCTGCAGAAAAATGATGAGATTAGAACAAAAGATTCAATATTGTGTCTGTAAATCTAATTACAGTAAAGAAGAATTACAAATAAATATTCCAACTGTAATGATTATTTTGTGTACTTTGGGTTCTACACATTAGATTTGATATGTCGACGTTATACGGGTTGCGACCCAATTAATTCAAATGAATTAAGCATTAGTTTAAATTCTTAAAACTTGACTTTTTGAGAAAGTGACAGGCTAGTCTGAGCCAAGTCCACACCTGCATGGCCACAGGGAAGTCGTTCTGGGCTTCTGGAGGGAAGAACACATCCACTGCTTTCTTTGGAAATGGCTGGTTGCCAGTTGGTGGGGTTCCCACTTCAATGATGTGCAACTGCGGTGAAAAAGAGAAGACACGAGTAAGAAACAGACTCGGGGAAGTTTTGCTGCGAGAATGCCAGTTGCTGCTTCCCCCTAACATGTTATCAGCATCAGTCACCTTTCCTCCGGCCTGGCCTCTGACAGCAAAGCAGAACAAAGTTGACTCCTCTGAATTCCCCTCCATCTTGAACTGGGCGAAGCTGGCAGCATGGCCTTCAATAGGCTGAGAAACCTTTCTGTCAACGGAGTAGAGCTGCATGGCTCCCACCACCCGATTTTGCTGGAAAAAAGCAAAACAATACATATAAATGTATGACACAAACCGAATATACTCTGTTATACTTGGTACGTTTGGTATTATACTCAGAAGATGTGAAAAGCAAATTACCTGGGCCGAGATGCCGATGAGCAGGAGCCATTTCTGCTTGGCGTCAGTGCGATAGTTGATGATCTGGCAGCCTGCCAGGCTGGAATGGCGGTCAAAGACTTTCACAGGCTGTGAGTCACCCTCCATGCTCCAGTGGTAGACAGCATTGTCAGTCACAAGTGCAACTGTGTTCAGGGAGATCCACTTCCAGAAGGTAACATCGTCTGTCATGGTGTGCGCCTTCATCTTGCTCTTCATCTCAATGTTGAAGATCTGAAGGGTTTTGGCAGCTAGAGGGTGGAGAAAAGGGGGCAGGATCCAGGCCCCAGAAGGGTGTTATAGATTCTGACAAGAGTTTGTCCACACATAGATTCATAGGAAAAGAAACTAAATTTCAATAGAAAAGGGAGATTAAAATTTGAAATATTGATAGTCATGGCGCAGAGTTCATCAAGCAACGACACCATGACTGATAGAAAGGGGATGCCATACATGCTGTAGTCGGAAATTGTATCATAACTGAAGTGTATTGAGACAACTGGCAGAAAAATATGGAACCATAATATAATTTTGGCCTCCTGAGAGGCTACACAAGGTCAATTATGTGCACTTTAAGTAAGTACAGTTTCTTTTTTAAACTCTATAGAGGTTTATTATGAATTATGTCAATAAGAACTCATGACTGTGGAGTTGCCAAATGCCAGAGGGATGTAGATTTAGAAGTAAATAAATAAGAGTAAGGGAAAAGTTGACTTAACGAACAATCCAGTGAGCACAACTCGGAGACAATATAGATTACGGTCGCTCTTCATACTCTATAAGTGTGAATGACTAATTACATTCATACCTATTTGTTTTCACTATAAATTAAGAATATATACCATTAAACTCAGTATTTAACTTCACTGACAACAGCTCTGGAAAAATGTACTCAGTATATGTAATGTTATGTCCGACTACGTGGCCCACCCCATCAAATGAACAGCCTTCATTAAGAGAAACAAAGCAGACAGAGGGTGGAAGCAAGAAACAAACAACTCACAAAGAAGGCAAACACATCTGCATCGGAGTTAAATAACAGTGGAATACGACAGTTAAACAGATACGTAGAGGCACGATTGCAGGGGTAGGGGTCGCAGGAAAGGTGTCCAATGATTATGGTTGATTGTCTACAATTGAAGTTAAATGTTTTGTGATGTCCTGATTACGGATCAGACACTAAACGTTCAGAAAAGGGTCACTCACCTGCATTTTGTTTATTAGTTAGGGTTAATTTAGTGAGCTAGAGCTTTTATTAAGAAGCAGTGTGACTTCCTTGTTTGCTCATTATTCAGTACTTATCAACAAAGTGAGGAAAAAAAGCAAAGACCAATGCGTTAGCACAACTGTCAAGATCATTTCTGCCATAACTACGCCATTGGATCAGGGTACAATAAGCAGTGTGGTGAATGGACCACTTGCAGCAGCAGCCAAATTTCCAAGAGCAAGCAAAGGGAGTTTTAATTGAATCATGATCAACTGCTGGAGGTGTGTGTGCGCATTGCGTCAATCCTTCAGGTTACATGAAAAGATTACGGATCGGTACTGTGTCACATGACAAGGTCGGCGAAGAAGGATCACTATGGTAGACTGAGCAGGGAAGACAGTGGGGGTGTAGAGAGAGACAGGAAGGGTCTACGCTGAAACCTACACTGTAGAATTAGTGAGGAAATGGCAGGTACTACAACTTCCTCCATGCACTGTGGAGCTACTGTAATGTTCTTTTCCACATAGTCATACATCATCACACAACTTGTGTGCATCTCTGAAATGTTACTGCAGGTTAGGTTTTAATAATCTTAAAATTTTCTTTTTTGTTTTTACAGGAAAACTTTACTAAGCTGTCCTAATCACAAGATGACCCCATTTACTACAAACTCTGGGGTGCAGTGTCTTCTTCTTTCCAGCATTCAGCCCATAACATTTGAATTTAATTATTGAATTGAAATTGAATTGAATTAAGTTCCTTCAAATGAATCTTTATGTGTTTGCTGTGTAAAAATTTAACCAGGCAGCATCATGAGCACTCCTGCTCATGTCAGTATGTCACATGTTTGTCAGCAATGCGCTACAACTCTATAAAAGTTCAGCATACAGTTTAAAACTGCACATTGTACCGTGTCCTCTGCAGAGAGGACAGTCAGCAGAAACAGGTTGTTTAACTAATGCTAACAAATGCATATATATAAAAAAGAAAGAGGTGAGCTGTCACACCTGAAATTCACCCCAGCAACATCCCAACAAAAATGACAATGCTCTTTTGCTATGTATATTCAAAATCAATACCTTCAAGCCTGGATAGTAGTTTGCACAATTATGCAAGTAAAACAATGTGGGGATAAATAATGTCAATGTCCCAAGGATCTTTTTTAGTGATCAAATATATTCTTTTTACAAGAAAACCTGCAGTTCTGGTCAGTCTTGGCCCCTCAGTAGTTTATCCATAAATCTTAAGACACAAGCTGTTTGGCTCATAAAATGTTATTTTAATAGTTTGATAGGGCCAAGAGCTGAACACAGACAGATGGACACACAAGACTGTTGGTCTCTTGGATCCACTGAACAGCAAGTGCTCCTTAGCTTTATTTTTCACGCCCTGACAAGCGAGCCTCACAGGTTTTAATCCAAAGTCTCAGCTCACTCCTCATCTGGGACTCATATCCCATCAAGAACACGTGAAATCAAATCAATGCAGCTATCAGATGCCATTAGACTTCCCACAAAGGTTACAAGTCAGAGCATTAAGTCTACACTGTCTTTGTTTGTCAAAAGTTGCTAAACTTATGAACATTTATTAAACACAACTGGGAAAACAAGTGAAACAAAAGGTTTGGGTAATTACCACTTCACACAGATGAAAGAAGACATGGATTTCAAATGAAAATTGAGAAGAAATGTGAATTAAAATGAAATCATTTTTACCTATAGTATTACCACATGTAAAAAAGGTTCTAAATCACATTTACATGTAATAAAAATGATGATATGCCAGCAAGCTGTAAGGCTGTGAAAGCTAAATCCTGTTTACGAAGAAATATTTTCAGTGGCCCAGATGTGGAAGAAGGTCCAAAGAATTATCCAGAAATGGGGTAAGAAATATGAAAAATATTAAAAACTAGGCCGTTAACTGAGCTAGGCCACTCCCAATGGTACACAGCAGTGGATTAAGTCAGGTCAGCTGTAATCAATGTAGTCTACATGCTTCATTTGTGTACTGAAGAGAGCCATGTGAATGGGATAATTTCATTAATACTGTCTTGAAAACAGGATTTTACTTCCACAACAAAGTAGTTAAATTTCAACTCACCGTCTGCAAACACATAAGAAAGCAGTAAAGAAAAATAAAAAAGAACATAGAAAAGACAAAAACAAAAACAACAAAAAAGTCAAAGCAATCATGGATGCTGGACAAAAAGAATTAAAAATATGCTATTTTGAATATTTACAGGACAAATGTTTGGAAAAAACATACATGTTGGCCAATAAAAACTACTTCACAGCGGAAAAAACTAAAGTAGCTGGATGTGTATGGACATAAATAGATGAAAATAATTTAAATAATCTTAATTATTAAATGGAAAATGTTGCTATATTAAACAAACATGTCACTGAAGTAATATAATGTAGCTCTCTCTCTGGTAATGCCTATACTGATTCAGACAAATATGCAATACCAAGAAACTGCCTTACCTTTAAGTGCAATGACCTTGCTGGCTGGATTCATGATGGCGCTGTCAGCTGAGATGGGCCTACGGATAGGTGTGTTGGGGTCTGCCATGTCAATGATCACCACCTGAGTCTGCTCGCCCACCTTCTCCCGGATACAGATGAACTTATCAGACTCCATGGTCAGGGTGCTGAAGCCTATGTTGGCCGGATTGATCCCTAAATTTTGGAGCTAGGAGAAAAGGAAACAATGGAAAGGTGGAGAGGGGATGTTAGGTTGAACAGAAATAGCCCGCAAAAGGTTACACTTAAACACAATATGCAAAGAAAATAACATCACATCCTTCCTGTCACAATATCCAGGCTGCCATTTGAGAAAAGATAACTGTAGCTTATTTTAATTTCACTGTAAACTCATGCGGTATTTCCCATTCTTCTCAGACAGCAGTGAGTAATGGGGCTCGAAAGCCTCTGTTACTTTAACATTAAACAGTAAAAAAAATGAATAAAAACAAATAAAATGCCTGCTGCTGACCAAACAAACAACAACAGTGTCTCATAGGAAGGCTTAGACTCTCTGCTCAGCTGCTGAGCACTACCGCAGCCAGCCTATGAGGTCACCATGCCTGACACTGAGCAGCGGCTCTTTGGGAACATGGAACTGTGCAGTGGTCACAACGGTTAGAGAGCTGGGCTGGGTGGAGGACTAATCCTACGCCAAGTTCCCAAAGCATGGGCCAAAGAGGAAACTACAACCATATTACACAACACTTTAGTCTCACTGCAGTCTGACTAATAGCAAAAAATCAAGGCCTGACTTCTTGCATCTACTGCATTCAGTTAAAATGTTGACTGGCAAGGCTACGAGGAGCACTATAGCTGCATGAAGACAATTTTGTCATAATCCCTGTCTTGACAGTCACCTGTAATTATGGATCTATGACACTAAATCACATGAAAAATTAATTCACATCCTAAGGCTAGAGCAAACAACCAACAAAAGTACACCACAGTGCAGCAGCGTTGCCTCAGTTTCCCTGATGTGTGATACAGGAAATAAAGAGGTTTAACCTGCATAAAAACAAAAGTCTGAGGCTATAGGTGAAATGCTTTGCAGCACATAACTCCAGCTCACTGCCAAGGCTGGAAACAGGGCATCCTGCCCACCACACACAAATCCTGACACAGCACAGCCCACCGAGGGCAGAGCTAAGGCAGCTCTGGTCAGGTGTGTCAAGACTCTGGTAGAAGAACAAACCAAACATCACATTTTCAAGTCCAAAATGAAACTACTACAAAGCACAAATTCTCCAACAATAACAATGAACGTGGCAAAGGACAAAATGCAATCGTTGCACAAACAGAACTTCAGTGTCTTCCTGCTGAGAAATTGCAAATGGCAACGCTGTTGTGAAGTAAACCTGGAGGAAATGAAACTACCAAAAACATTTTGTATAGGCAACTTCCTCTTGTTTCGCAACAATTCAGTAATACACCGTAGTTGCACTAATGTCATACAATTGCCTGAAGCTATCAGGAGCAAGAAACTTGAGACACAGTGGCTGTGTAGATAAATAAATATATTTTACGTGGTCAACTGTCTTTGTTGTTGTTGTGACATAACTTCCATTTGTCACCAGATTAAATTTCTACACATCGCGATATCATAGCTTAAGCATTTATTTACAAACAAGAAATGAATCTATACAGATGTAATTAATCACATACACATACTTTGCTTTGTCACAAAGGCCTCACAATATTTAACTGTCAATAAAATGACAAGTTATCAAGTTAAAAATTCAAGTTAAAACTATTTTAATCCAAGTAAAGTGTTATTATTAATACATGTTACATTATTAAGTTGTAGCATTTAGTTGTATGTACGGCTGCGAAGGCAGAAATCTGACAAAACCTCTCTGTTTGGATGTTTACCTGTGGCCATGAATAACTGATAAGGCTATAATCAAATTACATAAAGGCCATTTAGCTAATGGCATTAACCTGAACAGGGAAATGTTAAATTTACATTCTAATGACCTGTTTTTCTGTTTTCTCGTGGCAAATATTAATGACTGCTTTACTTTACCAGCCACAGCAGTTACCAGACTCATAATTTGTGGGCCCCTAATTTAATTTTTTCAAATATCAAGAGCAGTTTTGTGAACACAAATTGGATCTCCGCCAAAGGGCCTACAAGGCAGGCACAATGAGTGTTCGTTTCAAGGCTTGCTAACGATACACTGTAGCTCCACTGTCAACAATGTGCTGTCGCCGAGTCCTAATCAGCAAACACAAACCGCAGTTCCAAGAATTGCTCAACGAAATGGGAACACCTTTTATCAATGACAGGACACACCCTCCACCCCCAAGCCCTGTCCCACCCACATTCTTTCACTCGTGTGTAACCTGGTTCCTTCTCAATGACATTGCGATAAATGACCTTACAGAATAAGTGTTACTACCGGCTGTGAGGAAAGAACTGAAAACTTGTCTGCAACAAGCTTTCACTACTGTGTTTCATGTATTTTTTTATTGCTATGCAGGGTGACATCATACAGTAACGTCACTGCTGCTTCCATGCCTCTTATCGCTGCCATTGTCCAGTAGGGCAGCCTTGTTAACTTAGGCAATATTTATTCAAACATCAGACAAAGGGAACGATCCTGCAGAGAGAATATGCTTTAGACATTGAATAAATCTATTTTCAGTGATAAATTGTTAAAACGGACTTACCAAACATGGATTCAAACCAAGAGCATGATCATCTTTTCTAACAATAACAGAAGATCTGTGTAGTGGCTCTGTGATCTAAGACTGTGTGAATTAACCATAGGACTTTCTTTAAATTGTCTCTCTAATCTCCACAGACCAGACTGAAGTATGACTACGTACTAAGCAGAAAAGGAGGGTTATCCTCTATTACACAATAGTTTTCTAGACAGATTTACGTGCACTCTCCAACTCTCTCTCCCTCCACCATCTGTCATCTATTCTGGGATCAGCAGGAAGCCCTTTCATTCACAATGAAAGGCATTCGTAAAACAGGAAAGAGTGGCGCGGCCTGAATATGGTACCTCTGTCCCTCGGAATAAAGAGCAACAAGCAGGCAGATGTTGCGCTGCTGGAAGATGTACCAGGCCACAGTTTGGTCTGTCGGACTGGTTTGCTGTGGAAACCTTATAGTAAAACACTGCTGTGGGCTAAGGCCGCTGTGACATCAATGAGCAGGAATTTGGGCAGAAAGCAGGTCAAACCAGTGGAGTTACAACCAATGTGGAAAATCGTTTAGTCATTTAATCTAGCCTCGTCTGGCCTTGATGCTGGCGCTTTTAGCTTAGCTGTTAGCAACAGGCTTTGATGAGCAGATGCTAGACCAAAACATTTGAATCCATCAGCAGCTAATTAGCAGCCGGGTGGTGAGAGGTCAGCACAAGAGACACTGGACGCCAATCTAAGGGAAGAGATCAGTATTATGTATCATCTAGCATGATGATCAACAAACTAATCTGGTGATTAGAGAAGCAATTAATAATAAAAACAAGGCAAAGAAACGTCTCATAATTTGAAAGGGTGTTAAAAGAGAGATAAAAATAATCAACAGGACGAATTACAATCAATTTATATGAACACCTGAAGGCTAACGTTGCTAAAATAGGCCATCTAGACAGCGTGATGGCATCAACAAAATGCCAGCAAGAGGCACAGTGACTCACCATTACACTATGTATTTCTATCATTAGCCTTAAGAGAAACCATTAACTCCACCCCTCTGTGGAGCTCATTTGTTGTCTATGATATGACATCACAGTAGGGCATATCACAAAGTAGTATCTCTGCAAGGCAATGCTTTTGCACCAGAGACCACAAAATTGTCATTAAAGAATGTGAGTCTCACTGAAACCTCCTAGGTTAATATCAACCAGCAAAGAAGACAGACAGCTAGGTGCCCAGAAATTCAGGAAATGGACGCCATTTATTGCGAACTCATTGGACGTTTTATTGAAGAGCGATTGCAGTTACACCAATCGTTCTCAAGTTAACACGATGATCTACTACCTCTCGCAGGAATGGCTGACAGTCAGCCACAACTACTGATAAAGAACGCTCTGGCTGACACTTTTGCACGACAACATGTTATCAAAGTCTACATAATGAAATTCAGGAAGTCAATGAGAGATAAAATCAGCTGTTGTGAAACCACTTCTGTTGGATGTAGCGCTGAGAACAATACTAGTGATGTGCGTGGTTAGTGAAGTACGTTGCAACCCTAACTAGTTGACACCAGAAATTCTAGCCAGTTAAACTAATCATTAATATTTTATTAAAGTACAATGCCGGTTAACTGTTGGATCCAAGATGTTTGCAGCCACCTATATGCGCAGTTAAATGTTTACTGTTTTCTGAGGGTTTCCTTACTTTTAGTCTAAATTATTTTGTTTAAACGGCAAAAATTAGTTGTTATGAACATCCCTAAACAATACCCTTGACACCAGAAAAAGTTCAGTGGCCTAGCATGCAAACACTCACAGCTCTGCTCCATGTCATAGATTGACAGAGTGTAATAATCCTTCACTCTGAGGACACAGCATGAGCTCGAATCATAGGGCACGATGTTCTGCTTTTATCGGCTCCATTCACAGCGTGAGCAAGTGCACTGTCGAGAAGAACCAAAACACATCAGCTTAAGTCGAAGCAAATCCCATCCTTTCAACGGGAATGAGAACCCATGGGAAAACAAGGCACTGAACATACCCACATGAAGTTCACTCACATATAAGTGAGGGATCATCTTGGTCTATACTAGGTTATACTGTATAATTTTGATTTCAATGCAGTACCACCGTGTTTGTTGTTTATGCTATAATACTTTGCAACTTTATTAATTACCTGTCCTGAAGGCGAGGTGTTTGCAATCAGCAACTACACTGCTAGATGCCACTGAATCCTACACACAATTCTTTGGAACGTCTTTGTATTTTCCTTCAGCATGTGAGCACCTGAAAGCTTCACTGCAACTGGTACAATGTATCAGACAAACATTTGATACGCGTCCCAAAATCAATAACATTATTTTTATGCACCTCTTGTCCAATACAAATATAAAATACATCATGCAGCCCTAGTGAGGATGTTTTCTTGATAATTTGAGCTGATCCAGAGCAGACAGTCATTCAGCTCAGAGGACACTGTGCTCTCTCCTCACATCAAACTGAGTAAATTCCCATTGAGAGCCACAAAAATTGAGCTGATGGTTGCTACTGAATCTCACAGAGATACGGAATCAGCAAGTAGATTTGAACTGTCCCAACGAACCCAAGGGAGCCCCATCTGTTGATTTAACCTGTAAACTCTTCCTTCAAAGGAAAGCAGCATCTTGCTCAGCAGAAAAAAGTCTTGTATGTGTGTGTGTCCCACACATGTTAAGTTCAAGGCAGGCAGGGAAGGATGTGCTATGTAATGTGCTGAGGCTTGCAGCACTTCATTGCAGTGCTCCACAACAGGAAACCAGGGACCCATTGTCTACCAGGACTGAAACAACAGGCCTGCCCAGTTCTGCCTCCTCCACTACCATGTGACACTGGTGGGGGACATGTGACCAGCCCAGGGGTGAGGAGCAAGAGGACTGCCTTTACTGTTAGATAAGGGGGTGGGGGTGGTGAGGGGGTCGAAGGAAGGAATGCATGCGTTTCTGGACCCCATCCATCTCCGCTCCAGGCCAGTTCTGCTGAGGTGGTTTTGGGACTGCAGTTTCCTTTTTTTCCCCGAATGCATGCTTTATCTTACGTTTATACAGTGCTGCAGAATGTGAAGTGTTCAGCAGATCTGTATCCTCAACAGCCTGTCACGAGATATCAGCTGGTTAGTTACTAGCACAGTTCAAAGTGCAACTTGCAAACCTTGGTAAGGTAAGGTGATATTTAAAGAGCATGGCATTGCCTTCCTACCATGCAAACAGTAGGTACAGGTATAGACTACGAACAAAATTAATTTACTATCAAACATCACTGAAAATAAATCTGAATTATATGCATGTAGTGTCAGCACTGCAAGTTGCATCTTTTCAGAATATTCAGGGAGCTGAATACTTTCTCAGACCACAGACATCTAATTTAAAACTACACACATTTATCTGAATGAACACGACTACCAATTACACTTACTTTTTCTGTCCCTCATATCAGCACTCTGTGCAGATTTGTTGAGCACGATGACAGCTTTCTTTAGATAATAAAACAATGGTGCTGCCGGATGAAGCGCCACAAAAATCACTGTTGGGATTTGAGGATACTGGATCTAGGATGTAGAACTCCTGATGTTTATAATAAACAAATAGGGTTATATTTTTAGCAAGTAAAATATTTTTAACTGTTAGAAATGACAGCCTAAACGTGAAAAAGTAATAGTTCTGTATTGTACCATTATTACTAGGTGTTCTGGGGAGCTGGAAGAGTTAACCGATGACATATTTTGTAAACATAATAGATGACTGTGTATACTTACTATACAAAATGTCCACATATGCGGTGAAACTAAACTAACAGGAACATGTCATTATAGAGTTGTATGTGAAATATTGTGTGGACTTAACACAGTATTTGTGAGCTTAAGCTTTTGCTTTTCCCTGCACAAATCATCAACGTATTTGGTACCGGAAAGGAAGGCTGACTTGTCAAATCTCGCTGACTAAAATATTATTTGCAAGGGAAGCCTTTGTCAACATAAATGTTGTCATTAGATAGATCCAAGAGCATTTTTTAATGATTATGCACAGCCAACTCCCAGGTAAGGATTGGTACTGAGAACCAGTTTTAAATTGATATGGGTTGCTGATTGGTCAGAACCATAACACTCCTGGGAAGTAGGTGCTGCTATTGTATTTAAACATCATTCATTCATTCTTTTAACATTTGCTAGATTAAGTGTACAAAGTGGAGTGTATATAACAGGTTGTGTGAGAAAAGATGGCCCTATGTTACAGGTATTTTACTTGACATATACAATTAAAGTTGTTTAACTGGAGTCTGCGAATGGATGACATATAAAAATGCAAGCTATGCAAGTTGACCGGATGACAGAAGACAGACAATTTTAAAGTTGGAGGGGGGAGGGTGGAGGAAGAGACAGAGAGAGTGAGGTAATGCTTACTTTTATGTATCACACTATGTGAAAATCGGAAGTGTACACCTTAAGTTCAACATTTCTGATCATGGATAAAGTTTATCTCAGTGTGGCAAGACATTGTCATTCAGCCAACTGAGAGGTAAAATACGCTGATGAGAGTTTTTCACAGTTTCACCACAGTTCAATTAAATGGTAAGACAACACCGCCCTATTTGCCCTAGATACTACACTGTGGTTCTCCACAATCACATGCAAAGATTGACACCTTCAGGGGAGATTTGCTATGATACTACTGAACATAAAATTCTCATATTTTAATACTCATACTTTAACTATATACAAAATAGGAATTCTTTGAGTTGCTTGGACCGATGCAGTCAGCAGATACTGGCCTATAGCAGACATATCTTGATGGACGTATATAATACTCAATATGCGTGATGTGAAAACTTTTTTCCCTCAAGTATATAATGCAGAAAAAATTGCTTATGGTTCTATAATATCACTGCCAAGTGTATCCAGCAGATTGATCTGCAATTAAGAGTACTGTGGCAAGCAGTATATAATAAGAGAGAAGAAGCAGCGCTCAGCAGTGTCAACTAAAATTGATTGACAATGTTCTTCTGAGTACCTTCGATATTTATATCAGTACCAACTCGCATAGAAAAGGTCCATTTTCATTCCAACCTGAAATATTTGAGAGGTTTGGTCTCTCCAAGATCCTGTGTGTGACTCTTCTGTACCAATAAGCTAGGAGAACTTCCTGGGTGCTCTTGTGAGGAGCCATGCCATCGTCTTATAGTACCTGACAAACTGACAACCAACATGATTGATGGATGGACTCGTCAGGACAAAGCAATCAGAAATGAGCCAACAGGGAAAAAAGGAAACACAATTGTAATTACTTTGGTAATTGTGATAATTTATTCTGATATAGATTTTAGGTCATATCACACAGCTCTAGTATTCTACATGCTGTGAAACATGTATGAAACAGCATATGCAGGTCATGCATTAATGATAGGTGCTGGAGATCCCTTGGGAGTTGGATTAGTCATACAAAATGACCTTGTGATGTGCCAATGACATAAATCAGAGAAAGCACACTTCACTCATAAGGAAAAGGTTATTGTCATTATGCAAAAGATGAACATAAAAGTATGAACGATAAGAAGTAACGTGTGAGTGAAATAGTTAAATTCAGGATCTACCAGTATAATTTCACTGCAAGATGTGGATGATTGCACTAGCCTTCCCATTGGATTATGATAAAACATTAGTTTAATATTAATGCACAGTAGTACTGACATTAATTCAACACTTCAATACACTGCATTGCTCTCTTTTCACACCCACTCCTGCAATCAAGAGGACTTAACAAAGGAGTCAAAAATCCATCCATAATCATTTCATTGTAACTGTATGAACAAAAGACCTTTGCATAGCTTTTTTTTTGTGAAGCACAGGCTCCAGACAATCTCTTGTGATAGAGCTACATATTAACTCATCAACTGCTATCACATAAAGTAAGATGGCAATAACACAGTGCTGTGCTTCACCTTTCTGTAGAGGATTTAATGGCATCCAGCAGTGTTAGTTACTGATTGCAACCCCTTGCCTCACTCTCTCCTACCGAACGTGAAGGTGAAACTACAGTGGCCTTGAAAAACATGAAAGGCTTTATCTAGAGAGTGTTTAGTTTGTTTGTCCCTCTCATACTAAGGTAACATAACTCTTATTTTCACATGATTACACACTAATGAAAACATAATCATGCAAATTATATTCCATTCCTGACATATTCCCCTCTAAATCTTACACACTGGACCTTTAACACCATCAACAGTGAACAGAAATGATGAATCTGTGGACAGCATCCACCTGCTTTGAACAATAACAGTGCTCTGCTCAATGTCACTATTCTAGCAAAAGTTTTGTAGTAGAAGGATGATATAAGATCAGGAGGTCTGGGTTCAAACATTCACTCTGCTAAACTGAACAACAAGAAACTGAAAGTCACAGTCAACTACAGTGGTAGTGACCCTGACCTCTGACCTCTCTTCGGGGATCAGTGTCAAAACACTTCATCATCACTCAGAGTTGAGCACAGACTTAAAAATTAAGACAAACAAGAATAGCTTGGATCACAAGTTAATTGTCTACATTTAGCCTCAAAGTCAACAGTCTCATAAGGCTGTGAGGCCCAAAGTGCTCTGTGTTCAGACCGGGCCGGAAAACAAATAAAAAAAGATTGAATAAACAAATGATTTTCTTGCAGCAGAGAGGTGGACAGATCACATTTCTCATCCGAAGCTTGACTGAAACACCAAAAGTCGCTATCATTTATTCATTACACCTTGAAAGTTAGCACTCCAGACTGAATCGACAAGCTCTTGGTGAGCCATGAATGTTTCCACTTCCTCAACCCGATCAACTGGCAGTTTTATTGGGGTTATAGTAAAGGTGTGGCCTTTTAAAACAAGAAGCAAGCACAGTCCAGATAGTGCATAGGGCTGAGCAATCAAGGAAAACACCTGTTTGTCTAGTATTACAAAAAAAAAGTGTAATAACAGCTTCATTAAGGAGAGCTCACCTCACAGACAGCTGAAACTTGACAGAAACAGAAGTCATTATCAACTTTGGCAAAGTCATTCAACATGGGGAGTAGGATAGTTATCAGTCAAGCCAACACACCACATGATCATTTCTACAACCGGCCAACGTGATCTCCTCCTGAGGTCGGATAATCACTTTCAAAAGTAATATGACGATGCATATTTTATAACATGTCAACGCCACACATGAGTTTACTATAAAGCTGAGTATATTTTCACTTCTCACTGAGCTGTCACGTTACTAACGTGATGGCAATTGATGTAGATAATGCAACTCAACCGTGTCAGTTCAGGTAAATAAAGTAATGAATGAAGTGTTAACATGTTTAGCTGTTTAAACAATCATCCTTATCGCAGCACTGACAGACACCATCTGCACTACAGCAGCGAGTACTCCGATGAAAATGAATACTTTATCTGAGAATGTGTTAAGAAAGGTTAAGTTAACACACACAACACCTTAATACTGATATGTTTATATCTTATGTTTGGGTGTCGTCGTTTTTATGTATGAACAAGGGTGGCTAATCAAAGTGTTAGCACGGAGGCTAGATGCTAACTAAGATAAACGTCATCCACCCTACCGAGCTAGTTAGCATAGCTCGCGAAAGCTAACTTAGCTCGTTAGCAACCGTTAACTTGTTAGTCACCGGAGCCGCCGTGAATATCGCAGCGATTACCACTAGAAGACAAACTTTGCTTAACAAGTAAACCGTCCATTCATCCACATACCTGCAGGTGCTCCTGAAAGCGAATAGGCAGGATCTGAGCCATGGCGGTTGGTCTCTCTCTCTCTCTCTCACTCTCCTCCGGTTTCTTCTAATGCTAACAAACTACGGCTTCTTCTCTCAGATCCTCGCCGGACAGCCAGGGAGCCTCTAGTCTAAAAGTCCAAATGAATTAACTCTAAGCCTTGTATAAAAACGTACTGTCGGTGTGATGGTTTTTTTAATTCGTCCCTAAACTGTTTACTTGCGGGCTTTCCCCTGGCTAACGACTGACTGCCACTACATCGACTCCCTGGACCTGCAATGGCGGTGGAGGCTGGTCAGCAGAGAAAACATCCCGGAAATGGAAGTGCAACTGAATAAGGCGGATGAATACGCAGTCACACTTTTTTTTTTTTTTTAAGTGTATTAAGGCGTTTATAATCCCTATTTCATCTGTAATTTTAAGTGTTTAATATCCTCTTTGTAATACAAAAAAGAGTGGCACAAGACTTCAATATAATAATATATAAAAAGCAAATGTTAAACTGGAACTACTTCTTTCTATTCGCCCTTTGATTTTTGCCACATCATTCGTCTTTGTGATTTAACGTCAGACCTACGTGTTGTACACTTGTTCCTCTCAGCCAATCAGATCACTCTAAACTCAAAAGCCAGAAATTCAACTTTTTCCTGGAGTCCAAAAAACCCATCTATTTAACAATAAATGTGTTTAAATTAGGTTTCATGCACCCAGTCAGCGTGCTAATTAATTAATCACCTTTATATATATATATATATATATATATATATATATGCATGTGTATTATATCATATAACAATATATATATATATATATATATATATATATGTGTGTGTGTGTGTGGGTGTGTGTATATATATATATATGTATGTGTGTGTGTGTGTGTGTGTGTGTGTGTGTGTGTGTATATATATATATATATATATATATATATATATATATATATATATATATATATATATATATATATATATATATTGTTTTATACAAATAGAAAACTATATAAATAATAGAAAGTGACCGTAGAAATAAAAATGTGTGTCTATAGATAGATACACATGTGCATATCAATATTTATGCAAATATATATATACCTTTCAAATATGTATATAGTTATTTTTTATGTTGATGTTTAGGTTTCATGTTTTTATGTTATGTTTTTGCGTCTACCTGTCATGTCCCTTGTCTTTTAAACTGTACTTATGTCTATACCTGTGTGTACAATTGAGAGCAAAGTGAACCGGAGTCAGATTCCTCGTGTCCTGGCCAATAAAGTGATTCTGATTCTGATTATTTCTTTGCATTTTGTTTGACATTATTAGTAAATATCCACAATTTACTTTAAAAAATGAACTTTCACCAGCTACGTTGCTGTAAAAGTATTAATGCCAACCCTTAAAATCGATGTAAATGCGTGCAGTAGTCTATATATATAATATATTATAGCTGCTGTCATGAAAAACTGTTCATGACAGCAGCTTCTTCTTACTGACACCAACTATTACACCATAGACATTTCTTGCAAGCAAAGCAAATTATGAGTATTTTTTGAGAAGCAACTTTTCCTTTTTGCATCAGAATATAGCGTCAAATATAAGAAATGTCTCCTCGTGTCATTCTCTCAAAACAATTTCTTTAGAATTATAATTATAGGCTATAAAATAGTGACATTTCACTTCCATCTAAGTCTGTAAGCAAAATCTGTGTGTCTTTGTCAGAATAATGTAATATCTGCTGGGTGGAGTCTGAACCCAAGTGATCGTTTCCCTTTTTTACATCCACAATTTCTGTTAACAGAGGATGTTAGCTTGTTGCTCAATGTACAACTGAATGCTGGGAAACCGGTCCCCCCAAATGAGCTGACCCTTTAGCCGAGTTGTCATACTGCTGAACCGGCAGTTATGGCTTCTGAGGAAAAGAGCGGACACAGGAAAATTAGCACATAGTATTTGTCACACACCATGATGCCTGCTGAATGAAGATTCTCTGCAAGAACATCGCTCATAGAGATAGAGTAGAGAGAAAATAAACCCCAATTTAATAAAGATTGTGCCCAAGCATTGGTCATCTGAGAAGATTATTGTTGTTTGTCTAATAAGTAAGTAAGTTAGTAAGTTATTCCTCATGTTACAAACATTGGTATAGCAATGCTAGCCAAATGAATGGAGCAGATCAGTACCAAAAATCTACGCTTGGCAGACATTTCACTCAGGTTTTGAAGATAAATAAATTCAGGTGTAAACATGTGTTGCAGATTTATTAACAGACAGCAAATCAAGTTAGTAAAAAAAAAAATGAATTAAATGTTTTGGGGTAGAAATTATGTTCAAATTCCCCATGATGTTTTTGTTATTACTTTTGCTATTTCTATGGTGTCATAATAATGAATTGTCCCAAGAGCATCTGTGTTTCCAGACAACATCTGGACTGTCATCCATTCAGAAGGATCCTCTGGCCAAAAAGAACCACACACGCAGAGACACACACACGCACACAGACTCAACATTTCACAATCAAACCTTAAGAGGAAGTGTTGGGGAGAAAAAAAATGACTGCATCTTAAACCTGCATCATCATATTCACGTTAAAGAAATCTAAAGTGTTACATATTTCACTTCAAACGCACAAATGACATTTATTACCAATGTTTTACCTCAAATCCTAGTCAGATGCATATGACAATAAAGGGTGCTACATGTAAAAAGCTTCATTACTGTAACACAGATTTCAGTTCTTAGCACCAAATGTATGAATAAATCCTCTATAGCAAACAATTCCAATAACAAAATAATTGTTTTGATGACCGATAACAGAAAGAGTATTGCATGGAGCCTTCTTTCTTAAGATTAAACATAATAGTCTTGTTTCCCACCTGGGTCCAAGTCTGGACTAAACCAACTAATTTGCTGAGCTATAGTTTCAAAGGCAGAGGGTGTAGTGGAGGCTGCCCTGAATGGACCATTCACGCCGCTGTTGCCATGGATTCACCGGCCGAGGAAATGCAAGACACATACACTAACAGAGAAGCCATGTGTGTCACGATAAAAGAGTGGCCTTTGGACGCTGCGAGGATGTCACACAGGCCCACTGAGGCTGAAATCAGCCTCGGGCTCTGCAGCATTTGTCCTCGTCTTTCCTTATAGACTCTCTGACAAGATGTCCCCATCTCTATTTAATGTATCTCGTCTCTCGCAGCTCAACGAGGAGTCAAGTGAGGTCAGCTGCCACGCTTGGACTTGAGATATGTGTAGCAAATGGGCTCATGCTTACAAAAAGGTAACTGTCTCCTTTACAGATTTTTGACCGTTAGTGCACTCCTGTGCTTTGGCAAGGATTTAGGCACAGATGGGAGCTCTGTGTCTTCCTGTGGCTGGGAGGATCCCATCAGGGATGACTGAGCGGGACTGACACTTGGACCCAGAACCAGGATTGAAAAGTCCCATAGAAGGCCGTTTGGCTCTTCTGTTCTCTCTCTCTCTCTTTCTCTCTTTCTTTTTTCCTTCCCTCTCAGCTCTCTCTATCATTCTCCATGCTCCACTTTAAGAAGGCAGAGGTTAGGGAAATGTCATCATACAAACATGGTGTATACACAGACACTTTCCGTTATTTCACTGTCTTTTTGTCTGTCATTTAGCAGATTCATCTGTGTCCATCTGCAAAGTTCAACTATGACACACATGCTTGCACAAATCAACTTGATTCACCCTATTTTCATTTAATTTTCACAAATGATATTGTAGCCTAACCTTTGAACCTCAGTGGAGATGAAGTTACTAATTGACTGTGTGTGGGCCTTTGCACTTTGCAAGCACACGGAGGAGTATTTGCCATTGGTTACAAAAACATACGCCTAACACCTATTAATTATACAGCCTATACCCAAACGCGGTAAAATCAAATAATCTAGATGTACGATCTGAATGGGAAACTGCTCAACTGCTCTGTCATTGTCTTTGCTCTTTGGTTAAACATAAGTATGAGTCAGTTGCCCTCATTATACTAAAAAACAGGATTTAAAACCTGCAGAGGGGAGGTCAAACCTGTTTTCCCAAAAAAGAAACACTTTACTTTCAGAGCTTGGGACTGACTAAGCTTTTTACAAATACCAGAATATGTTGAAGTAATAAAAAATACAGATTTCCATCAGAGTTTTAACTGAAATTCTATGAAATTTCAATAGAAATATTAAAATGTTTTCAGTGCAGAAAAAATTTATTTGGATTTTGTTGCCATCTAGTGGACTGAGGCTTCAATTAGACATTATTGATTGGTTGATAGGTACGATTTTAAATTAGAGACACTATCATATGATCTGTATGCTTTTGGTGCAATTTAATTTGTACAGATTTGTAAGTATGAACACATAATCTCTGAACAAACTGTATGTCTAATTCCTGAAAGACAGAAAACTGTCTTGGAAAACTCAAAGTTGAAACTTAATTGTTCTGGAGCAACAAAAAAGCTCCACAACAACAAATGTCCATACTTCTGTGAGCTCAAAGGTGACAATGACAGTCTGACTGTGTACAAGCATGTCAAGTTTATCCTGAATTGCAGCATGCTCTCATCTCAAAAAGGAACCACATTATTATTAATCATCCGACACCCAAATGTTTAATCAAAGGTGCATGTTTAAACATCATCCAACATAACTTGTGAGTTGATAATAAAAAGCCATCTTTCCTTGACACCAAATAAAGGTTATCACACGCATAACCCGAAGAACAATATTGCAAAGTGACCTATGCACACACATTGGCACATTGACGCACATGAACAGTCACGTACTAACAGCATTGGGTGGAATACTATGGATACTGATAAAGTAAAACATGAGGGGTGGACTAGTACTTTTATTAAAATTATCAACTGTCCTAACCTACTAGTGTATAATAAATAACCTAATATAACTTAATAGGAATGCTATCCTGTTAATGGTTTATTGTTTAGTATGTTTTGAAGTTTCAGCACACAGAAAAGCAGAATGGAGTTAAGTGTCTTGACTCACTTTTGTATTTCTGAAATCTGGAGCTCACATGAACATTTAAGCTGCAGGAAGTCACCAATTTATGTAACTTTTATATCTCCTGCTGCAATTTTATCTAGAGCAATATGAGACTAACTGTTGAATGCTGACAAAGAGGCATCACAATTAATTTGGCTCAAAGAAATGCGAGACAAATATAGTGAAATGGCAAAGACGTGAACCCAGTTAATAACCTCCAATATCTCGTACTGTGCTATAATAAGTGTTGTGTGGCTTCCTGGACTGAGAAGTGAAAGAGATATGGCCGGTAATCATGTTTGATTTCTCATCCTCCTTCTTTTTTCTGCATTTCCAGTCAATCACTCCTTAGTCATGCTCACCATTCATCAGCACCATCCCTTCTCCTGCTGTAACACCGGCTGAACTGTAAATCTCTACTCTGTTGCTTTTATTGGAATGTTGGTCTGTTTGTGTAACTTGCCACTGAGCTTTGGCCTTGGCACTGACGGTTAGTCTCTTGTTATTCTCATGGGAACAGGCACAGATATCGTATGGACACCCTTATAAATAAGTGTAACAGTATGAAAATGATTCAGTGGGACAAAACAGTAGGAAATGATCTTGTGTTCTGTACTTTCAGTCCACAATAAAATGCAAAGCAGATATAGGAACATGTGCTCAAAAGTTCACACACAGATTAAACATTAAGCCTGGTGTCCCTCAAAGGGAGGAGTCTCCCTGTGGTCAGAATAAGTGTGTGGATGTACATTACTCCCACTGTTACATCTGTCTTTGTAGCTGACTGCTGACCTGATGGGAAAGAAACACAGCATGAGATCAAATACAGGTAATATTTTCAAACTTTTTCTCCTAAACTTTGTTTTCCAGCTGTCTTATATGGGCTATCTCATTCATGCTGTCCTCGTTCATGTTGTATTTCTATATTTCTATGAATTTCTATATATTTTTTCAGTGTATTTTTCATGCTTGTGCCATCTTTGCGTTCTCCTGAGCTGCATTCAACAACAACCATTGTCTATAAGTCTAAATATACGTTTTAAATAGAACACTTAACTTGATTTCTTTTCTTCTGTCTGGATAGTGCTTTTAAGGTAACAAAAAATATATTTTCAAATTGCGATCATCATTCATAACTCAAAGTTCTCCTCTTTATAAAGTAAGAAAGCCAATTGTGACTATTTAACAGACCCAGTTTGGCTTCAGCAGCTTGTCTTTGTGTGTATATCGAGGATCACTATGGCCTAGAACATTAAAAAGAAGGTTTATGATGGGGAAAAGCAAACAGTGACCCATTAGCTGCACCAAAGTGCCTGTAGTATAAGCTATTCAGGAGAGGGGCTGCTTCGCCAGTAGAGGTGATGTGAGAGGTAGATTTCATGTGGGAGCAGAGAGGTGCTCACATTATCTTAATAGTTTGTTTTTAATTCAAACAGTACCAGAAAAGCAAGGACTATGTGTCACTGACATGATGAACCAAACAGATAAGAAGTGGAGGACAGTGATGGTTTCGTGTATAAGCTGTCTTCATTATGCCTAATAGGCACTACGGAGAGATGAGTAACCATGAGCAAATTAGACATTTAGTTTATTTAACTTTTATTTATACGGGGTAGGTTGGCTGAGCATATACACGCAAGGCCAGATGGAGTCAATGAATACAATAAGGTACAGAGATTGGTTTTCTTAGAGACAATTATTTCATGAAACTGCTGTGCTAACGGCAAAGGCAGGTTTTTGCTGGGTAATTTATGGCTCAAAGCTAGAGCATCAACGAATCACTGGAACTGGCCAGTGGGCCCGAGCAGCAAGTTATGGCAATTTAAAATCATGAGTTTTGTAGATAAATAGGTGTCACTGGTTATTATTTCTCGCAGACAGGTAGAAGGCCAGTCAACTTTATTATATGGTCAAATGGTTTCTCGTGTCTGAGAGTGGATGCAGTATGTTGACATCCTCATAATCTGCTTCAACAAACATCCTCTTTCTACAGCTTGACGCTGCTTTAATTTCTACATCATAAACCAAGCTTTAGTATAGTTTATTTTCAAAGCTTTCTACATGATATTTCAATGTACATTTCACATTAAGATATCTGTATTCTGTGACTCTCGCAATATTAAACAGTTCTAGTGAAAACATGAACAATACTATAATATATATGTTCACTTCAGCAGAATAGCATGACTTTTATTTACTTAATATTTGTATCTTGCAGTGCATTAAAGGGATGATGTAATTTCTCTATGGTATATTGGACAGAATCAGCAGCACAGTATAAAACAGTGTTGCCTGTGTAAGCATGAATTTCACATTTAGACACACAAGAGACAGCCTCACTTACATAAATGGTGAATAGGACAAGACTCAAAATGGATTCCTGCGGCAGACAACTTGGATACTCGATAGGAATGAATGAAAATCATTAAATAAATTGTTAAATGAATGACTCAGTCATGTCCTTGTATGTAAGTTGAATGTTTTTTTAAACCCACGAGGTGCCACAAACTGACTGTTTTGCTCAAAGAATTACTTTGTACTTGACCGTCTTTGAAGCTTGCTCTGTGTATAATAGTTGTGCCACATGGGAAAGTGCAATGTGTACCAGGCGTTTTTTTATTTTATTTGAAGGATTATGAAATGTCATGATCTCAGTTGTCTTGAGGCATATAAATATGCAAAAAATATGTAAATATGACATTTGACTGACTATGACTGACAGTGCCAGGGTCAGATCCTGCCAAGTTCTGTTTTTTTTTTTTTTTTTTTTTTTTTTTATCAGCCCCATATTCACTATACATTTGCAACTTTAAGGCTTTTAATGTTCTTTGATTCCCTCCCCTCACTGAGAGGACAAAGACTAAAGATAATCAAAGTCAAACCCTGTTTTATGGTGCCTCAGGTTATAGTTAAAGTCATCCAAAGCTCAAACGCCAGTCTTACTGTTGAGCTGATGTTTGACAGTTTAGTAAACAGAACGACAGAGACGTTGACAGAGCTGTAAGTTCAAATTAATATATTATAACGTGATTGACGGTTAAAGATCATGTCTGACTGTGTTACCTGTGTTACCAACACTGACTGAAAATGAATATGGTAACTATATCACATATTTTGGCAGATATGGTAAATATGTATGGAAATGTGTGAATATTGAACTTCACTACTTCATTTTTACTCTGCTAGAACTATTAAATTGATGTGATCTCTGTTTTTCAAGGTTTGGTGGAAATCATAGGGTTGACAGAGTAAGTCTTCTATTCTCTTCTAATTATTTGCACTAATATTCATAATCCCTAAGATAGCCTCATTATTTCACTTCAGTTCAAACGTGTACTAACACTATACGAACTTCTACAACTAATCAAACTAATAATAAATGTAATAAGTAAGTAATAATGTAAGTAATAATAATGATAATCATGATAAAAAATAATGTTAAGATCATTAGGCACGACATAGACCAGAGACATTTACGTTCCAAAGCTATATCATGTTAACATTTAGTATATACAGCTTGATTAGAACAAAAGAAAAAAAAAATTGCTACTTGGCACGTTGACTTTTGGAACATGATAATCTTTAAGACTTTGGGCCTGAGATAAGGCCTTCTGTGCACAGATAAATCCTAGTATTGTGCTGATAATAACAGATTTGTTTGTCCAATTAATTGGCACTAAAGTTAAATTGTAATTATATTTGATACAATTGATTTATTGCTTTGAAAGGAATTAATTTTGAAAAACAAATGTTTATCTTGCGCTTTTACTGTATTGTAATTTTTGTCATTGTCATAAACAGAAGGATTATTTCTTTTTTTAATAGTTTCAATAGTCAATAGTCAGGTGTCTCTCATTTCTCCTTTTGCAGGAAATTTACATTTAATCCTAAAGAGGGAATAGACAACCCAGTGATGGTCATCACAGATGATGCAGGTATCTTATATATAAATATCTAATTATCGTCTTGTATTTAACCATAAGGACACTCTGCTCTGAGAAGGTATGACAGCACTTTTTTGTCTCTTCCTGCTCAGACTCTGTGTCAACACCCAGGCCACGTCTGTGTGTTCTTAAGCGAGAGGAAGGGGAGTCCTATGGCTTCAATCTACGGGTGGAGAGGGGGCGCCAGGGTCACATAATCAGAAATGTAGTGACAGGAGGGGTGGCAGGGCGCAGTGGCCTTCAAGATGGAGACAGGCTTCTGGAAGTCAACAACTGCTATGTTGATGACATTCCTCACCCTGAGGTAAGATAGGCTCACTACATTATTAAACTGACAGAGGTCTCTCCAATGGACTGATGCGATTCTAACTCTTTTTTTTTATGAATCAGGTTGCTAGGAAGATAAAGCTAAGTGGACACCAGTTATGTTTATTGGTCTTGGGTGGGAACGAGTATGAGCAGGCTGTGTCCCGAGGTGAAGACCTGCGAGGTCTGGCCAAAGCGCTCAAGGGCGAAGGCCGCAAACCACCCAGACTCTGCCACATAACCAGGGATCCTGTCTCAGGTCTGGGCATCAACTTCACACCTGTGGAAGGTAACACTACTCCTGGTCACAAATTCCGAGGTTCCAGATTAGATGTCTATCAGAAAGACATTAAGTTAAAGTCTGTGCAGTGTTATTCAGTTTCTCCTCCTGTTTCTGCTCTGTAGGAGAGAAAGGTCACTTTTCTGTGAACCTGGCTACAGGAGGTGCAGCTGAAAAGGCAGGGGTGCGTAAGGGAGATCACCTGGTGTGGATGGATGGAGCAACAGTGTCCGATCTCACACACTCTGCACTCAGCAGGATGGTATGAAATCAACCTGTCGGTCACTCTTTTGCTGTACTTTGTTTAGCTGTCATTTACTCCAAAGCCAGTGATTAAATTTCTTAATAATAGAGACAAATATAAATGAAAACATTTGAAGAATAAAGTTATTATGGCCAGCCTTGTCAAACAATCATAAATAATGTTTTGTTATAGATGAAAAAATGTGGCGATCACATCACCATCCTAGTGATCGACAGCGAGAGTGAGAAGATCTACATGCGAGAGAGGATGCCCATCCTGCCCACCATTGCTGTTCCACATAACCTGCCTTATAGAGCCAGAGAACTCCACCTGGTCTGTGGATCTGAGGGCTACGGCTTCCTCCTTCGACTGGAGAAGGCGCCATCGGGACGCACATGTGAGAGAAAAAAAAAAAGCAGAGCACAAAAACACATTTTAGACTTGAGTCTTTATCTTAAATATCTTTGTATTTTTGAATAATAGACCATGTTCTACGTGAGATGGACAGTGGCAGTCCAGCAGAAAAGGCAGGCATGAAGGATGGAGAGCTGCTGCTGGAGGTCAATGGAGAATCTGTGGAGTCACTGAAGCATGAAGAGATTGTGGACAGAGTGAGACTGAGTGGTCATCAGGTCTCCCTCACCACCATCACTCCCCAGGGGCTGGAGTTTTACATCAAAGTGGGCATAACTTACCAGAAACATGTTTTTTCCTGAACATAACTTTTAAATAAATAATCAAATGCTAATTGTAACATAAACTGGTCTACTTCTTTCCTTCATTTTATTTCTGCAGTTGGGCCTATCACCTCTTCTCTTCTGTGAGAATGAAGCTGATGAGAGAGAAAAAGAAAGCAGCACACCAGCCTCTGCAGCTGAGCAGTCACCACAAAAGGAAACTGATGGCTCCTGCAAACCCAGACACTGTTCTCTGCAAAAAGGTCCTTTGGGATTTGGCTTTAACCTGGGCTGCGTCCCAAAGAGTCCTGGGACCTTCATCAGCCAGGTGGGGAATGAAATTCTGTATTGCTTATTTCTGAGGCAAAAATAACAAGAAGAGAGAGAGAGCATGTCAGGATATTCTTATTTTGTTTGCCAAACGTGGTGGTATATTTAGCCTTTTTTATTCTTCCTGTAGGTGGCTTTTGGGGGCCCTGGGCAGAGGGCCGGATTACTTGTGGGTGATGTGATAATGGAAGTCAATGGACAAAATGTAGAGGAGAAAAATCTGGAAGATGTGATGATGCTAGTAAAAGAAGGAGGACATTTTCTTTCCATAACAGTCATAGATGAGACCAGCTACAAGTCGAAGCAGGGTGATACACCTACCAGAGATATCACTGACAGTGAGGTAAAAAGACTACTACTTAATCTATGTATACATTTATCAATTCATCAGTGACCACAATATTTAACACCTTTTCTTGTTTGCATCTGCATTGCAGGAAGACGACAATTATGAGATATCAGCTTTGTGAACGACAAAGATACATGTGCTGTCCATACTGGAGAGACTCCAAACTGAGCTGAACAAGAAACACACGTCTAAATTATTATTATTATATTGGCTAAGACTGACTTAATCTAATCTCAGCATATAACGAGGAAAGTCAAAACAGATAAAACAACTGTGTCAGTTGCACAAACCACACATGTATTGTTGGTTCAGTATTATACATACCGAGATGTAGAAGATTTAGTATTCTTAATTGCCACATGATGTCAATCAGATAAAATACGGAATAAATGAAATGCTCCATAAGGACCATAATCTGTATAAGCTATATTTCTTATTGTATTGTGATGAATGGAACCGAGTGACTGTGTGGAAACACAAACTACCAGCAGAAATAAAAATGTTCTGGTGATAAATGAAAAGAAAAACACTGGTATGATCCTTTAATATTATATAACAAAGTGTTAATTGTATTGTTTTGGGTGGGAGTGTGTTATGTATAAATGAACTTGATGTATAAAACATTACATATAAAATGTTAGTTCTTGCAGAGAGTGTATGTTTATTGAGAATGTAGCTGATGGCAAATATTGTAGCAATTAAATAACTAATCTTTTGGTTTGTTGTGTAACATTTTTAAGTTCAATCTTACCTAATTTTAGGGTAATACACCACCCAGGTGTATATCTAATGTGGTGTTTGTCTAATTAAAGTCCCTATTAATTATCTTTATCTAATCACATACCGTATATTCTATTTACTTATTTATATTCATATATAATATAAACATATATAATTTATAGTATGTATATTTTTTATAGTCAAGAATTTATGTGCATATTATACATATACTATATATCATATATCTTATCATATCTTGAGTATATATATATATATACACACACACATATATTTATATACACAAGTGTACACATGTGTACATATTATATATTGCAGTTATGTATGTATGCACACGCTGCACAGGCTAAATACATGACACATTTCTATGTGTATCTATATAGATATATTATTATATACTGTTATTATTATTATTATTATTGTCATTAGTATTATATACTGTTATTCTATCTATATTTGATGCTTCAAAACCCTTGTCACTGCTCCCTCTAGAGGCCATCTGGCAAAACTGCAGCTTGTGTGTGTATTAGCATTTAGCTCTATTAGCTTATAGAACTCTGTAACTGAACTGATTAGGCTGATTAACACTGCATGGAGGGTGAATTTAATAGATATTAAAACTCTGGAAACGTCCAAATATTATACGCCATATAAACATTACATAATGTAAACTATAATTATAAAAGAAAGTCTGACCCTGACCTAGCAGGCTATTTCTGTTCAGGCACTTGCGCGGTCAGCTGCAGCAGTCGCGGGTCCTGGTCCTTGGAGGTGACATTCAGTCAGTTAGCATCGACAGACGCGTCAACATGGCACAGGCGGTGCAAAAACTGGTCGCTAAAGTCCCCACACTGGTCGGCGGTGAGTGAATTTTATGTCTTATTAATCATTAAATATATCCAATAATGGCTAACTGTATTATATATGGGCAGTTTATCATAATCTTCATTGATAGGACGCAGCTAGGCTAATGCTACCAATCAGCTCTGCAGCTTAAAGCTAACTTTAGCTGCACCGGACTCATAATAATAATAATAATAATAATGATATTACAACATTTCTTTCTCTCTTCAGCCGCTGTCACCTACTCCAAACCTCGGCTAGCAACCTTCTGGCACTATGCCCGTGTTGAACTCGTCCCCCCTTCTCCTGCCGAGATCCCCAAAGCCATCGAGGCCGCCACGAACCTGATCAAGGGTGCCCAGTCAGGACGGCTCGGTCAGACCACAGTGAAGGTGCGTGTCACTGTCAGACAGACCTTCTTTGCTTTGTGTTTATGTATATATAAAGTGTTTGTTATGGAAACCCATAGTGACATTATATACTGTTATTATTAAGTATATACGGTTATTAACAATAATATTACTGCCATATCATCAGTACTATTACCATCATCTTGCCACTGCACCATATCTACCTGTTTATCTTGTGTTTTTTAAGTGTCCTTGTCCCATTCTGTTTTTATTTATTTTTTTCTACCTCTGTATTTTATTCTATTGTATTTTTATTGTATTCAAATATATCAGACTGCTATGATGACCTAATTTCTCTTCAAGGATTAATAAAGTCATCGATCTATCTATCTATCTATCTATCTCATATCTATGGAAATCCCAGTGCAGACCTGGTTCTCAAGAGTAGTTGACAGAACACTGGGCTGTTTTACCTGCACAGGTTACATTCAAAATAATAATAGCAGAGACTTTCTGAAACACATTGAAGACTGTGTTGCTATAAAGCTTTTACTTAAATTGTTCTGACAAATAAAACATATTAGACATGTAAATTGTGATAAGTTATATCCAGTGCTGCCACCCTAGTAGGTTGGAAGTGATTGAAATCTTTGCTTTTGTAGAGGACAGTTATGTCAGTTATTTTCTAATGAGCTGTTCATGGTGAGGTTTATAGCACTATATACCACTCCCAAAAGTGTTTTGACATAAAACGTTCAATCTTTTTGACTTTTGATTAATCATATTTAAACAAATTATTCAAAATTTACAATAATGGGTTCAGAGATTTTATAGAGTAATACTTGAGGGGATGATATGTCATCAGAAAGGCTTATTGATACCTGTCAGTGATGAAGGAAATTTGAGAATGATGTCATTTGCAGGTGACAAATGCATACTCGTGTTGTTAAAATTAAAATGTTAAACATGTCTTAAAAGTTCTAACAGGCCAGGAGACAAAACATCAGTCTGTGAAATGTTTTTAAAGCTCAGATTAATAATTGTTGAATCATTGCGCTCTAGAAAAGGCTGTGTAAACGATTAGGAGTAATCTATTATTCTGTTATTCTGTTCTGTCAAAGTGTATGCTGTACAAAATGAGAACATAATTTAATCAATCCACAAAATGAACAATAACAGGAAGATTGTTGTCAGTGGCTGACTTCTCCAGAAGCATATCTAAAATCAATTTTTTGTTTCCTCACAGGATGCTCTTAGGAATGGACTGGTGGCAACTGAAGTGTTGATGTGGTTCTACATTGGAGAGTGCATTGGCAAAGGAGGAGTCGTTGGCTATGATGTCTGAATTTTGGACTGTCATGCTTTATTTTCTTTTGAGCGTTGTATGCTCAACTTCCTGCAAAAATCCTGGGAACCAATAAACAGATGTCTATTGTTCTTGTTTTCTGTCTCTCTCTGCTTTTTATATAACATGCATGTATTTGACAAACGTGAACACGCAGGGAAAGAATGATTAGTCTTCCTAGACAGTACCCAGGACACTTCTGTCTGTTAGGTAGAGACATTTTGACACAGTAGAAATTGCTCATTTAAATACATAAGAAAGAAAATTAAGCGCTTGAAAATGAATTAAAATAATCTCACAAGGTTTTCAGATGTGCTTTGTAACTATTGCACCACTGAACACAATAGTTGTTGTCATAGGGTTGTGTGAGAGTAAGATGTGAAGTTTCTCAACATGTCTAAAGCCTGTGGGTATTTGTCAAAGTGGATCAAAGAGTTTGACAGTTTTCTTGAGGAGTTTTCCAGCCTCAGGATTCAAACAGCTGACCCTGCGCTTGCTACAGAGTGTTAATTTGCACCCTGTACTGTACACACTCAACTACAAACCACCTGTGCAGAATTGAATAACAGTTAAACAGGAGGGAGGTCATAATTGTTAAATGCATCTTAAAAATCAGACACCGTATCAACCAGGTGTGTGTGGGAGCTAACACAGTTCAAGTTTGTTCATAATAATATGTGAGAAGTTAAACTCAAGAACATGTCGTGATGCACCATACGCTTTAACTACTTTGCCACAGAAAAGCTAAGCATGGTTGAAATTATTGCTGCTGTTGAAAAGATCTTAATCGTGACACACTCATTAGAAACCACTGCAGGTGTAATCAAACATCCAATCAACGATCAGGGTTTCAACTGCTCCACTAGTAACAATGCTGCATTATACACACTGATAGTTCCTGTAAAGGCTGAAGCAGTATCCTGAGTCAGGATTTGAATGGCATAATGTGTGATCATGTGCACTCCAGTTATTTACACTGTAATTTGTTGAAAAATGCACTGAGTTAGAAAAAAATCACATAATGAATACAAGTGTACATGTCCTGTGCTGAACAGCATTTGAAAGGTGGCTGAGAGCATGCAGGATGATATACTATATGCTACCCTTATCAGCATAATGGCTGAATTCCTTTTAGCTGCTTCAGTTTCCGGAGTTTGGCATTGTGCATGCTGGCTCGCTGTCAGCCAATGGAGACATTATTATTGGTATAAGTGACAACTGTGCTCCCTACGAGTCGAAACGTCTTTCAAATCACATTCTAACAAAGACCAGATGTATAAGGAAACTGTTCTGCTACGTGACTGTTGCACACCCAATGTCTCCCATAATGACTAATTTGAATTTGCACGTGTCTTGACTATGTTTGTGCAGTAAAAAGCAATATTTATTTTTACACATGAAGATAAATATACACAGTGAGCTGTTTTTTTACATAAACTGGTGTTTACAAACTGTTTGGACAAAGAGTTCATTGTATGCATTGTAATACAGTATATTGCTGTCCTGTTGACATGATGCATTTTTGAAGATAGAGTCATATTGGAACACTGTTCCTGTTATTCTGGCAGCTTGACTATAAATGTAATAATTCACATTATCTCCATAGTAACAGTGGTCATAATATTTTATTTCATCTCAGTTCCTGTGATCAGCCAACAGAGGGAGTTATGAGATTAATTAAGCAAATGTTCATTTCTCTGTTGATGCAGATACCATTGTAATTTTCATAAAGCAAAAACAATAAGATAAATCAAAGCTCTATTTTCTCACTTAAATATTTCTAATCCAGTAACGTATTTAATTTGACGATATAGTTATAACATCATTTGGTTCTTATGTTTTTATACCAAAAAAGATAAATAATCTCAAACCACAAAAATCAGTTCATTCATTTAGCTCTTTATTTAGAACCATCGAATCATTTTATTACAAAACAAGTCTTGTCTTGATATCAATTACACGCCGGTTGTCCATTATATAGTAAGTAAACATACATACATCAAATTAAATAAAGGTTAGTTCAAGTGAAAAAAAAAAACTGTACGGACTTTCAGCAGCTGATATGACAACTATCAGATAATATCAAAACATGACAAAATGAACTGACAATGAAATGTTCTTCTGGATGTGAAAAAAACCCATAATAATACGTATTAATGCACCAACATTTACATCAATGTATTCTTCATACCGATCACAAGAGTGCAATAAATTTGTCCAACAATGTAATGACCTATCATGAAGCAAATGTCCTTCATGTTATCTTGAGCTATGTCACATACTTTATGGAGTAATAGTGAGACTGACATTTATGACATACATGTTATAATATTATCCAGCAGTTATTATCAGATGCTAAAAGGGATAACACTTATATTGTACATGAAAATATGATTTGACAGCATAATGCAAAATATAATATGTGATGTGTAGAGTTAAAAAACAAGTTTATACACATTTGTCTTCAAAAATAAGCAGTACGGCTTCATTAATGTGGTTTGGTACAGTTTCAAAATGTTGCAAAAATATATATATATATCCAAAAGCTTTGCTGTATATTATAAGAAACATATGGAAAATATTTTCAAACAAGAGCTCAAATATGGGTGTTCACTTGATGTTGCAGATCTTCACTGAGGTTCCTACTCCAAAGCCTGGGTAGAGGGGCTCAACAAATGTGGTCTCAAACCTGTGCAGGAGGGTCATGCTGCTGCCTATGCTATAAAACGCCAGCACGCCTGCAGTGTGGTCCAGGTACACGCCTATCCTGGGGGAGTGGGGGGCGCTGATGGACTTGTCCACCCGGTTGTGCCAGGCAGAGTAACCCGTGTCGGAGCAGAGGAGGCTCCAGGATTTGTCGTTGTAGCCCAGCAGACACAGCGAGCCTTTGCCCTTCCGGCTGATGCTTTTGTAGGCCACTCCGATAGAGAACTCCCCGCTCCACTCGATCTCCCAGTAGAAGCGGCCTCCGGACAGGGCCTCCCTGCACAGCACCTGGGCGAAGCTGTCGAACCTCTCCGAGTTCTCTCCGTAGGGCTGCAGGTCTCTGGTGCGGATGACTTTTCTGCTGTTTTCGGAGATGTACAGCTCCTTGTAGGCTGTGATAGGGTCCAGTTTCAGCTGGCAGAAGTCTGGAAGAGAAGAATCAAAACATTTTTATTGTATTTATTTGGAAACTAAAGACTTAAATAGTCTTATTTCAGATAAATACACCAGATGCTTACATTTCACAAAGTCTGCTCTGCTCTTTGGCTCTGGAGGAGGAGTGTTGTCGACTTGCACTTCTTTTCCTGCACATGAAGAAACACTGTTAGGTCAACGTGAACCGCATACACCCACACACATGCCATTCAGTCTGTCTTTGGTGAGTTTCTGAAGTGTTTTTAAAGGAAAAGCCCATGACGCAATTACCTGCAACCACTCATGCTGACTGCATTATCAACCTAAATAATAATTAACCTCCTTCAGTCTTATACTGCTATAGGACGTGACAGTGCTTACCTCTGCTCCTTCTGTCCAATGTTCGACTTTCTGTAGTGTACACCGGAACCTCATTCACTATAAGACAGAACACATAATGTTTTTAGCAAATTTAATTTGTCGTTGTTTGTTGTCCATCCTGTGGAAGTATTGTGTTTCTGCTGTCATGGTCAGACCTGACTTGGAGATCTTAAGCAGCTCCTCTCTGCCAAACTCCTCCAGGCGATCCTTGATCTCGGCTACAGCTTTCCTGACAGCTCCGAAGGAGAAGTCAGGGTTCACGGTCACTCTGGGTATGAAGCCGTCATCAGTGGGGGTGCAGAGGTAGTTGAAGTTCTGATGAAAAAAGAAAAGTGTCTTGATGAGGACGAATGAACTATCTAATTTATTTTTACACATGAAACGTGGCTCTAAAGCATTTTAAACTTTAGAGCTAGATTAAAGGGACATCTAAGGATTGAAACATTTTTTTGTCTATTCATATTTCCAACTAACAGTGTGAGTAATATCTCAAATTACTGCTATTAATGCCTCCACAGGTGCTTGTTTACGAATTCTCACGCCCAGCTGATACAAAACATGGGTTAATAGTGTCATTGTGGTCAAGTTAAGTTGAAGAACCACACCCTCACTGCATATTAACTGGTATTAGGCCTGAATAAGAATAAAAATACTAAGTCATGATGACACAGTTTCACAGTTTGCTGCCCTTATATGTTGGATGATACCACGGGATTACATAATATCAATTAAAGGGGACTCCAGATGTACTTCTTCCTTAGTTATATAATAGTTGCTCTATAGATGTTACCTGCAAAAAGTGGATGTGGTCCTCAGTGCTGTACAGCTGCTTCAGACCAGACTCTTTTTTCTTCAGCTCGTCAATCTCTTGTTCCAGTCGCTCGATCAAAGCCTCGGCTTGGTTGAAAGCAGCCTTCTCGTTGATGCCAATCAGCTTGCTCACCTCTGACCTCATCCTCTCAATGGAGCGGATCATGTCCTCAAACATCTTCTGGCTCTCCACCATGGCTCTCTGGGCCGAGTTCTGGACACAACACGCAAGATGTAAGCATTATACAGATGACACACAAGCAATATTTTTGTTTTTTTTTTGCATGGAATAGTTAGAAGAGAGAGTTGGTTTACATATAATCCTTACCTTCAGTGACTCCACAGCAGTCTTTAGCTCCTCCAGCTCCTTCACCCTCTCTTGGCATTTTTGTCTAATCTCAGCTTGAGAGACTCCCAGGAGTTTCTGCAGAATAAAAGCATATCACACTGCCTTTTATTTCACTGTTTTGTTCAGCATGCAATCCCATGCTGACTGGCTGTACTGACCTCTTTCAATTTATTATGCAGAACTATGCATAAGTATGTAGTTCAATGTCATGCTGTTTTATTGTCTGAGATATAAAGCCTCATATTTGTTCAGTAAAAAAACATTCTTTCTCATTAAGGAATATCTGGGGAGGCCCCTCGGCATGTCTAATACACCCTACTCAAAGAGTCTTCTTAATACGGCCGGCTTTTATCTCAGAGGGAGATGTGGGGGGGAAAAAATCTGTAATGGAATTCTGGCCATGTGAGGAATGTGAATCTACCGCTGCCTGACTTTTAAAGAGATGTTTCAAGGTGCACACAGCAGTGACATGCAGAATAGAGGGCTTCTAATTCAGCTTTTACTCAAGCCCACCAACCCATTCTTCAAGATAAGCTTGAGGAATGTGGGGAATCTACGTAGAGGGGGGGTGAACATGAGAGGGGGAGGGGAGAGAGAGGGAGCGGGAGTGAGATGTGTGAGATTCAGGTTGTAAATCTTTAGATGAGAGAAACCAGACTCATGTTGTAAAGAATACAACAGGACGAATTATTACTTGATCATGCCCTAAAAATCATTTACCCCATATTCCCGGACGTCAAAAATTAGCTATGCATAGAAGATATTATTGCTACATACAATGAAAATGTATTCCACAGTATCTGTTGACAGTCTTATCGACTCTATATCGTTTTACTGGCACTGTGATTGGTGAGGGATTTGAATGTGCTTTGCAGTAGTTACATTGTGATTGAGGCGTTCAAGGCCTTGACTCCCTGACATTCCAGTATTATTACAGACCCACTCCCACAGGTGGGAACCAACACAGCAGAAGGAAGTCGATGGTTTCTGTGTATCTATCCCACAGCTGGAAAACCACATTCTCTGAAAAGCAACTTTCAGTGGTGATAACTATAAGACACTCCCACCCCGCTTCCATACAGCTAATCAGAGAGCTGGATTTGTTTTGGCGGTGAATGCCTGCCAGTTTAGCTGATAGCGTTCCTGAAATGGGTCAAAGTACAACTACGCCAGTCGTAGTGCAGGGGCTGGAGTTGGGAAAAACACCCCGTTTCCTTTCACACAGAATCCTTCAATGACTTCCTATATATTTCTAATGTATCATGGGTGTGCCTCTGTTGAATTCATTTGTTAATCTGTCTTACATACATACAAACATATTAGAGGAAGTGAGTTTTAGCCTGTGGTTTCTCTTGTTACTAAATACACACCTTAGCTCTCTGACATGAAATTATACTTTAATATCTTGCAAAGCAGATGCAAATTGATTTTTCCAACAGGTGAACAATACTACTCCAGTATTTACTCTGTTTAAAGGGTCCATGAACCGAGACAGGAGATTTTCTTACCTGTTTCTCACTCCTCTCTGCCTCAGCTGAGACAATGTCATGGCCTCTGTGTTCACTGACTGTGCAGATCGCACAGATACACATCTGGTCTGTTCGACAGAAGAGCTCCAAAGATTTCTGGTGCTGTGGGCAGATCTTCCTGTCCAGGTTTCCCAGCTCATCCACCAGCTTGTGCCTTTTGAAGGTGGCTGATTCATAATGTGGCTTCAGGTGCTTTTCGCAGTAGGACGCCAGACAGTTAAGACAGGACTTAACAGCCTTTAATTTCTTCCCAGAGCAGAAGTCACAGGGGACGTCACTTGGTCCAGCGTAGAGGTTCCCCTGGGATGTGTTGAGGTTGAGAGTGAGACCGCTCTTCTTGATCTTCTCAGCCACCATGCTCAGAGTGGCATTGGGCCGCAGCACAGGCCTCTGGGTGAACGTGATCTTACATTGGGGACAAATGTAAATCCCTGTGTAGTCAGCCTCATTCCAGTAGCCACTGATGCAGTCCATGCAGAAACTGTGGCCACAGGGGATAGCCACGGGGTCCCTCAGAAGGTTCAGGCACAGGGAGCAGTTGAAGTAATCTGGAGAAGTGTGATCAGCCATTGTGATGGACTAAAAACACAGTCAGACCTGCGGAAACAGACAGAGAATGCCAGTAGTAGATAGAGATTTCGTCGAGTGTGCCTAGGAGCCCGCCCTCAAGAGTGTGGTACAGCCTGCCAGAGACAGGACCTACTTGTATTTCTGAATTCCAGAGGTTATTGATTGAAAGCAGGCAAGGCCCTCCCCCTGTGCTGTGAGTATATCGAGCCCAGCCCAGTTCAGATAAACAGGTTGAGCAGGGAGAGAGAGAGAGAGAGAGAGAGAGAGGAAGAGAGAGAGAGAGAGAGTGTGTGTGTGTGAGAGAGAGAGATAGAGAGAGAGAGGAAGAGAGAGTGTGTGTTAGAGAGAGAGGGTGGGCATACAGGAGGTGAGAGAGAGAACAGAGTGAAAGAAGGAGAATGAATGAAATGTAAAAAGCACAACTAGTGACAACTAAGAGTGCTAGAAAAAACCTTCATTTTCCTCAGTGCTTCCTTTATTCTCAATTTTCTCTTGTGGCTCATCTGTGGATGTATTGCGCACACACTTCTCGGCAGCTGTATTTCCACCTATTGTTGTCAGACAGAATCGCCATTGTCTTAAACCGGTTATAGTCCGACAAACACAAATGCAGCCTAAGGTACTGTAGGAATTTACGGGACCACCCAATAAACAAACAGACACTGTGAACACAAACAGAGTTTCAAAGTAATTTCAAAAGTCCCCACTTGCTGCCTCTTATTACCTAAAACTCTGTAAAAACTCAGAGCTCAGAGCACAGGTATTTACACTGTGTCCAGTCAGACCGGTCATGTCACTTTTACAAGTCTGTTTGTAACTGTAGTTTGTGCAGCTGAAAGAAAAATATTCCTGCTTGAGATAGCAAACGGAAACGCACATGCACGGGTGTGCGTGCACGTGCAGAACATTCCTGACAGGCCCAGGTGTGTTGTTACACTGGATGTTTGACATATTTGTGTACCTGCTTCATCACAAGTCATGTTGCAATTTTTCATTCCAAAAACATGCCCCTCTCATAGTTACCTAATTTAGCCCCATGACCCAGACTACTGACATCATCATCACCTCTCATTTACATTACAATGAGGCCTATAGTTTACCAGTTTCTACCAATACTAATGCACCGTTCACAGTATTTTTCTGTGAGTCTTTTGTTCCAGATTAGATTAGCCCCTGCTGTGAAAGAACACTTGCATGAACTTAAAGTTTTGTATTTTGCATTTTCTGTTTCATGTGTAATCAGCAAAAAAGGTGATAATTTGAGGTTGTAAAAATTACATTAGCTCCACCTTAACTTCATATCTTGCATTACTTCATACACTTGGTAGTTTCACCTCCCCATATTTGGCCGGGTTGCTGATAAGCCAGTTTTTCCTTCCTTCCTCGAGTCCAGTGTAAAAGGAGCACTCTGTACTTACAGATTAACTAACTGTTAGTGCCGACTGCCAACGGACAAAACTTCGAATAAAGCTTTGCTGTTAGTAACTCAAGATAGACAATAGAAGTGACTAAACTTTCCACATATGACCAGAAATGTCTATTTATTTAAGAAAGTCAATATAAAGCATGATAATGTTTATTAAACACTTTAATAAGATTTAATAACAAGCCTCTCTAAAAGAGTAGTTTCAGCGTTCTTTGATGAAGCAGACTGAAACTCCACAGTCATCTATAGCTCAGTCCAAGTTCAAGGAGAAAGGTCAACCTTCATTAAGGCGCGGTGAGCATGCTTTTCTGCAGGGCGAGTGCATGAGAGCACAGATGGCTATTTGATCAAAGGAAACAGGGAACAACTTCTCAGTAGTGAGGAATAAAAACAGGATGAACGCAATATTTAAACATGTTATGGGAAAACGGTGAACACACTTGTTGATTTTGGTAGATACACAAAAGTACAGAGTACAGGACCAAATGAAGAGTACAGACAAAGTGTAAACGAAAGGGTTGCACACCGCCAGTAAGCATCGCTGTTGTCACGACAACCTCAGCCAAGAGAAAGAGCAAAAACCAGCTTGTGTGCACTGTCGATCAGAGCTGCATTCAAGGGAGTATGTCCTAATAAAAACTGGATTAATCCCAAAATATAGATTTTTAATGTGTTATGCAGAATTGATATAAAATGCAAACTAGCATGGTTAGTTTGTGTGTGTGCATAGTTAAAAATTGAAGCTAGAATATTAATTTTACCTAAAAGCTGCACTGAGTCCTGCACAATGAGCATGATAAGCAAATGAAGTTAGTCAGCCAAACTCAAACCTGAGCCCTTGTCCTTCAACAATTCACAGGATGTTCAGAGGAAGCAGGTTTGTGCTTTGTAACACACACTTATAAGTGGAGGGTGGGTCACATAAGGTAATGCATACTTGATAAATGTTCATTTGATGACATTGGCTCTCACAAGCCTGTTTGCGCTGGAACAGATTCTAAATTGAAAGAAATTTTCAACAGGGGAAGAAGTCAAGGAGAACCATTATGAGTCCAGCGGCTTAGATATTAAGTTTAGGTGTAGTAATAGTAGAACAACAAGTTCTTCTTCCCATAAATTGTCTATATTTTTGCTTTATGGAAGCAAAGTCCATCTCCTCCCCCGTCTCTTAAAACTATAATTAAAGGGCCAGTTAAGCTGTGTTACCACCAAGCAGTCAAGTTCAGCTGAGTTGAGTTTGTTATATATTACAACAGTTATTTCAAGTTTCCATTGGCAAAAGTTGTGAATGGGCACGAATTCAACCACTCCTTTCTCTATGTTTCTTTCATCATCCCTCTGATGAGATTCCAAACGAGATGAGCCGATACTAAAAGGTGGAGTTAAAACACGCTGACCCGATTGGTCAAAGAGAACTGCCGCTCTGATGGGGACAATTACCGAAAGTGTTTGGTGAAAATTTGGTGGAAAAAAACAAGAAAGTACAGATTGGAAAATGCTTTGCAAGACAATGACAAAATGTCACAATTTTATTGTTAGTTTCGAGGTCCACTGAAGTGACATTTTAAATGCTACTGTTATTATTGAGAAAATGTGTTTAGTTTGCAATCAGATGAGCATACAAGACAATTGTAATTGTCACCGTCATTAGAAATAGGACCATGACCAAACTTTAAGTTTTTCAATCCATGAGATAAAAATGTTATTATATAAATCATAATTTAAATAATTCTTTCAGAATTCTTGTAATATTGCCTAGATGAGTGCTTCAAGGTCTTTTGAAGGTCAAAATGAAAATTATTAATTATTTATTTGTATCTTTTCATGAAAATAAATTCAGTTACAACTGAAGAAAAATTAAATATGTTTTTGTTAACACTGATTTCCACCTTATTATACCTACTACAGCAAGTTCACGTCTCACTGTCACCTGAATTCAGGAGTATGACCCCTGTTAGTGGAACTTTTGGTCGTATAAGATGCTACATTTAGTCTTGCATGTCAGCTGTAGTTACTGTTGTTGACGGACAACAGACCCTATAATGCCTGGCAGTCAGCTCTGGCCCTGCTGGCTCTTACACAATGGAATCTTTTAAGCAGGCTTTCTCGGCCCTCCTGTTATCTGGGCTATCAAGTGTAGTTGCATTCCTATCTCCATTTCAACAACCCCGAAACTCCATCTTGGCTCGGAGGTGTGTTCACTGTAAGAAATTTACAGAGGAAGGTATTTAGCTCATAACAGAAAACATTCTTATGATTGCTTTGGTTTCAAGATGCACATTTTCTTATTTCAGATGGTATTCCAGTTGACCTCAGTGTATGCCACAGACATACAACTCCAGTGTTGACTTACAGAAATTGGTGCCATGTCAAACCTCAGAAGAAATCATTGGTGACATGCAAAGTAACACAGAGTTGATAATTAACTTGTTACTGGTGAGGTAAAGGTCAGAGAAAGGGGCTAACTGCTGAATTTAGAAAGAGAAAGCTACATCTCATCTGGTGAAATGAGCTGATGCTGAGATATTACAGTTTGATTACCGAAAAATGAACTGTATCATTATTAGTCAAAGTGCAATAAATAATCTTGAGGTCAGTTTGTACTGTGACTTGAGTGGGTATCATCACATGCCCAAAGGGAACAGTCTATCTCCAGACTATCTCTAACACTGAGCAATTAGAGTACACTCAACTATAGTGTGTGACACACCTGTGCTTTCTTTACAATGCATTTTATTGATGCCTAGTTACTTTTTTACTTTTGCTTTTATTATTGTTAGCGTTATTTATGAGATTCAAATACTACTGATATTATCCTGCACAGCACTTTTCATGCTCTGCACCCCTTCCCTGCTCAAGAAATCCTCAAGGCCTACTGTATACTGTCTTTTTATTTTCATGGTGTCTACATGAAACAATAAAAACTACAGTACATCAAGGGAATGGACTTTTACTGTCAGCACTACAGGCCAAACCTTATGACCACACATTTTATTTCTTTACTGTGTCTTGCCCCGCCCTTGTTTGACTGGTTTCGGCTTAACCAGTTTAGCCTCCCTCTCTGTTTACTCTATATAACTTGCTCCTGTAGTACCTGCAGGATCACTTTGCCACTGTGCTGACACAAGTCGTCACTGCCTGTATCTACGTCTTCACTGCATTAGAGGGAACAGCTCTGAGTTGTCTCCATGGCGTCCGAACAGGAAAGCTGCTTCCTCTGTAAGGAATACCTCAGGGATCCTGTGTCCATCCCATGTGGCCACATATTCTGCTCCATTTGCCTGAAGACATACTGGGACCATGCTGACTACACGGGCTCGTACCTTTGCCCACAGTGCAGGGTCAGCTACAACAAGAGGCCCACTCCGAGACGCATTGGAGGCGGTCGGCAGTCCACTATCCAACGCAACAGCGAATCCTTTCCACCTCCACCTCCGTCCCCTGACTACAACTACGCTGGACCCCAGGATGTAGGTTGCGACATCTGCATTGGAAAGAAGCACAAAGCCATCAAGACCTGCCTGATGTGTCTGGCTTCTTACTGTGAGAAACATCTCAAGCCCCACTTTGAGTCAGCCACTTTTAAGAGGCACAAGCTGGTGGATGAAATCGGCCACCTGGACAGACAGATCTGTCCCCAGCATCAGAAGGGTCTGGAGCTTTTCTGTCGCACTGACCAAATGTGTATCTGTGTGCTGTGTACGGTGAAAGAACACAAAGGTCACGACATGGTGTCTGCTGAGCAGGAAAGAGCGGAAGAGCAGGTAGGTTAAAACTTTATTTAAAAGTGACGACACTGGTTTTTCTGCTAAAATGTGCTTTGCTTAACAAGACAAGTATTATTCAATGTCCATTTGTCATTTGTGAATCAGAGGTGACACATGTATAGGTCATTGCACAAGTGCTACAGCGGCAGATTACGTTAGTTTAAACAAACCCATAAAACAAAGCCTCGAGCACTTAGTGAGTCACACCCAAGTGAAAAAAATGTTGCTACCTGCACGTATGGCTTCCACTATCAGCTTTGAGCTGTGCACTGTTTTACAGTCTCAAGTTTAAGTTTAAAAAACATCTGGATTAGATGATTTTGTGAATTTGAGTTCTTGATTTGTAGATCTGATCTGTCACCACCAACAATGTCTGTTGTTTCTCCCATAGCAACGGCTGGGTGCTACCCAGGCTGAGATCCAGGAGAAGATTCATGACAGACTCAAGCAAATGGAGGAGCTAAAACAAGCAGTGGACTCTCTCAAGGTTTGTGTCACCATCATCCATCTTCCAGATAAGACCAGACTAACCACTCCAGATTGAATGGAAAGCTTATTCAACTACCAAAACAGACATACATTCCTTCATGTAGAAGTGATGACAGCTTCTGGTAAAACCAGTGTGACACCCGGTTAATTAATGGCATGCATCCCATGTTTCTTGTGTAGAACTCAGCCCAGAGAGCACTGCAGGAATGCGAGAAGATGTTTGGCGACATGATGCGCTCCATTGAGAGGATGCAGCAAGAGATGGCCAAGCTGATCTCCTCCAACAAGAGAGCAGCGCTCAACAACGCAGAGGGCCACTTGGAGCGTCTGACCCACGAGATCGCTGATCTGAAGAGGAGGGACAACGAGATCACCCAGCTGTCCCGCACCGAGGACCACATCCACTTCATCCAGGTAAGTGACAACCACTTTCACAACACGATACCGGCACAACTCCACCATCTGCCTTTAGTAATTATCATTTATCATAACTGCATTTTTGTGTATCCTTATTAGACCTACCACATGCTGATAGCCCAGACAGAGGCTGAGGAGCTGCCTACAGTGAGCGTCAACCCATACTTCACCTTTGGCCCAGTGACTAAGGCCGTCTCTGAGATGAAACAGCACCTGAATGAATTCAGCAATGATGAATTGGTTAAGGTAGCCAAGGCAGGTGAGTGTGGAGAGGGCATCAACTCAATGCTGATAGAAAAATACTAAAGAAAATGTGAATTGTATTGTGTTTAACTAATTCATTTTGAATTTTTTTTACAGTTAACAAAATGACCTTCTGTCAACTGGATGAATCCAAAAAGAGACGATCGGTAAAAAGTGAGTAATAACATTAATACATATTACTTTTAGACAATCATTAAGCCAGCAGAGCTTCGGTGTTTAGACATTATATGGACCTAAACTGCAAGCATAATTGCAGACACGGAAAGTTAGCTAGATTTACAATTTCCCTTGTTCTCAATGGGGCTTTGTGCAACTCTGTTTGATGTTTGGTCATAGCTGCAGCACTGACATTCATTAGAGGGTAGCGGGAGGTCACTCTGTTGCCACAGGGTTAAATGTTTACTTTGGTTAGGATGTCAAGCTGCCAGTGAGTTTACTTGAACACACTCCTCTAAAGTCGAACTAGGCTGCGCTGCACAGTCTGACAAAATCTTATAATCCATTATGACCATTTTCTAACATGATACATGTATTTACTTTCACAGGCGAAGAAGCTGCTGTGTACAAGTCTGTACCAGTCAAGGAACCTCAGCACCGAGACGACTTCATGAGATGTGAGTTTCAGCTTCTCTGATAATGTTTTCTTGTTTTCTGTGCTGACACAGATCGCTGCTCTCCCTGCTCATTTCAGTGCATGAGGCAAATTAGATGCTGATGAAGTTCTCTGTCAGACCCTGTGGCTGGCCACAAAATCTGATTGTAGTAACTACTGTATGTCCCATAGTGTTGACAGAGACTGGGAATGGCTAATTGCAAATATAATGGCTGGTACTTTTATTATTTTTTATGTGCTTTGTGATTTCAGTTTACTTCTTCTCTGTTTAAACTCCCGGGGAAAAAAACATGTTTATTCTAATATTATAAGGATGTTCTGTTTTAAGCAAATTGTCAGGGAACAGTTTTTTTTTTTTACTAGAACCTAAAAAAATCTGGAACTTCACTACACAAAATGAAGTTGCACTTTGTTAGATGGAAACAAACAGTGTTGATACCTCTGGCATTCCAGATGATAGGCCGGGCAGATCTAGCCGGGGCCGCCGGGTGTCTCACCAGCTGTGACCTGCAGAGGTGGAGGCACACAGCAGGCAGGTGACATCTAACCCCTGGGATATATTCTGATTTCTGTGTCCAGTCAAAGGGTCTCCCGTGCTATGCTTGTTTTTAAAGAGTGGTGCAATGGTGTGGGGTGCTTTAAGCTGCTGAAACAGAGGTTTTGACCATCTTGGGTTTCCTCTTTTACATCTAACCCAAGCAAATTCAAATTAAATGTTTCTTCTTGTGAACTAAATGTTTAATTTATCTTCCTAGATGCTTGCCAGCTCACTCTGGACCCGAACACAGCCTACAGACAGCTCTACTTGTCTCGAGGGAACAGGAAAGCTGCCCTCAAGAGAGACCCCCAGTCCTATGGTGACCACCCTGCCAGGTTCGACTCCCTGCCCCAGGTCTTGTGTATGGAGTCTCTCTCTGGAGGAGCTTACTACTGGGAGGTTGACTGGAGCGGGGAGGGAGCTGCCATCGGAGTCACCTACAAAGGCATCAAGAGGACGGGCTACGGAGACAGCTGCCGCATCGGCTACAACCGCAAGTCTTGGAGCCTCTTCTGCTCTGATTCCAGCTACTCCGCCCGCCACAGCAAAGACCAGATAGAGGTCAAAGCACCCTACTCATCACGTATTGGGGTGTTCCTAGACCACAGCGGGGGGACCCTCTCTTTCTATGCTGTAGGGGACACCATGTCTCTCATCCACCGCTTCAAGGCCTCCTTTAGTGAGCCTGTCTATCCAGGCTTCTGGGTTTGGTATGAGTCTGCCATAAACCTCATCCAGCTGTGATGAAATAGCACACGTCCAATGATCAATGTACAACGGTGATTCAGTTTTGATACCAATTTAAAGAACAGAAATTTGTACTATTCTCTGATGATATGATTCTTTTACAAGATTGTATACTATTTTTTTTAGATTATATACAGAATGTGTATCAGGGGAACGGTTAATGATGACTGTGAATATTGTGCGAATCATGTAAACTGTGAGATCAGGTACGAGCATTTTAAATGATAAAATGAAATAATGAAGGCTGTACTTAATAGAAATATGTCATGTGATCATTTATATAGATTATGATACACTTATTTTTATCAATAAACACTTTATAACACGGATACACTCTGGTGTAATTCTTGCATTTTTATTTCATACTTCTATTATCACTAACTTTCACTCCACAGGCTGGATGACGTATACATATGAAGCTGGATATGTAAGAAAATTTATTCATTTGAGCTTCATATAATCAGATCTGATGAGATCCTCTAGTGTTTAATGGGTTCTTAAAAAACTAAAGACGGTCACAAGCAACTAGGCGTGGCAGCTTTTCAGTTAAGATCTCTATATTACAGTTTCCTGGTCAGTAAAATCACAGTTTACATCTGTTATTCCTGACCTTCAAAATGAGTAAAATAAAATGCATCTATTGTGGGACAATATGAGCATGAAATAATATGTTTTTGTGTTATGAATGATGCTTTGTGAGTGAGCAGCAGTGCTGGATTTGTGGAGCTCTGAGAGGAATTGTGCAGGAGTAGGTGAGGTGTGACTGAGAGGCACCTGAGTTCACAGATGGTTGAGTCTCATCTAGCAACAATTTCAAATGTTATGGTATGCTGAACTTACTAAGGTATGGTTCCAGTCTGAGTCTGAAGAGTTTTATGGACTTGTAATGTCAAAGTAGCTGGATAATGAGACTGTGTTGTCATTTTGCTTTCACTGGCTTACTTAAGTTGACGTTAACAAATCATGGAAACAAAACAGCTCACTTATAGGACAGAAGACAAAACACAAGCCAATGCTTAGACAGCAGGAGACCTCACAGCCGATGACACTGACAAACAAACGGATTTGTTTCAGTTGTAAGTAATCCTCAGCAATTTTCAGTATCCGTCTCCAGTGCTAGAGTGAAGTGAGTTTATATTGTGGCTTAAGGGAAGACTTTGAAGATACAGTCGGGAGGATATGAAAAACTCCTCCAGAATCCTTCAGGTTATAGTCAGTGGGTGAGCTTTGCCATCGTTCAGTCATATATGTTTTATGAAATTACATTTTTCCATAATTCCTCTGAACACTGAGCCAGACTGGGGCCAGGCTCCAGACTTGCACTACAAAGATAAGGAATTGTGCAATTATTGTAAATATTGTAAGAGAAATATCAATTTATCTCCATACACTTGAGACATTCTCATTCTCCTCAAATCAGGTGGAAAGGTTTGTGTTTTTAGTTGCTTGTCTATACAGGTACATATGCATTGCCAAAGACTAATATTTTGTCATTGTGTGTCTGATTTCTACACATAGAAAGATGGTAACAAGCTGCATATAAAAAAATCAGAGATTACTGCATGAAAATGCAGACTCTTCATAGTTTGTCTAAGTTTATCTGGTGAGCAGTCATGATCAGCGTTCATCTGCTGTAATTTTGGTTGTTGCAGCTGCTCTGCAGAGACCTGAAAAAATCACCTGTGAGCTTTGCTACCTCTAGTGGAGAAATGAGTGCTTGCTTACCAGGGACATGTGAAGTGCCTTTTTTCTCCACGGAGAAGTATGTACACTGGCTAGACAGTACTGCTGCAGTCCAGCTTACCTATGTCTTGACCCTGCAAACAAAGGCTTACATTATGGGATTGGTTACAACAAACATGTTACAAGCTACCTCCCTGGACAAATTCACCCCACCTGTCTCCATAGTTTGGGCAAGTTTGTTTTATAAATCCTATACTGTGTGAAGTGATTGTAAAGCTGTCATTCTGCGCCACTAAAAGTGAAAGTAAACATTTCATGTATTCAGTGACAGATTTTATTAGTTTCTAATCTTAAATGGAGAACATGAGACATGAAAGTTACCTTTCTTCGGGACACCATATGGAGACATGAACCAAATCCAGGTCTACTTAGTAGTGGACAGACTTAAAAGCAAAGTCTGTGATCCAAACTATAGCATATAAGCAGCCACACCACCTATCACTCATTAATTAACTTGCATATAATTTAATAAACAGCTTCGTATATTTCTAGCCCCGTCATTCATATACCTCCCTGTCAACAGAGGGCGGTCTACCTCAAAGCTGAGCTAGAAAGAGAAGGACTCGCTTCTCGTCGGACACCATTACCCGGCGTACCATCAGAAAGAAGCGCCGCATTGTCACATTTTGTCCGGTGTGGCAGCACAGGTGAGTTTAAACTTCATACGACTACCTTAATAAACACTTTACACCCCGCTCTTTCACGTTATGGTACTGTAGCATATGTACTATGATACTTACGTCTGTGTTGGTCGCACTAGCATCACGCTGTGGTGCTAATAGTAGCTTCTAGAAAACCAATGAATGGAGCTAGCTGGTGTGCTAACACAACATTAGCTACCGTTAGCGCCGTATTTTGTCTTGTACGAGCGCAGGTAAGAAGATAGCAGGTGAAATATGAGGCTTCCGCGTATTATTTGACTCAAGGTTATATTTCTGATAGTCGAGGTGAGTGTTTTTCTGTTTAAAAAAGAGAAATGAGACACGTTAAAAGCGACAGCGTGATGGCAAATAGACTTGTGTTGTGGCATGCGCTACAACTGTCACTATGACAACCAACTGCCCAGAGACAGACAGGTTAAATTCATGAGCTCCAGTTTGGTTAAATGTCTTTATCTTAGCACTGAAACTTAAGGTGAGCCTGGTGTTTTTATTCTTTTAGTTCAGGAAAAGAACCGTCCTACATGCACACTGTAAATCTCAGGCACTGAGCTTACCGTAAATACAGTTGTAAAGTTAAAGAAAAATGTGTGTTAATTGGAAATTGGAAACTTGCTTTCATCGGTTTAGGAGCCGTGTTCACTCCTGGCTGTGGCTCGATGTCAGGTGCGGTCAAGTCATCTATTGCACAAGGAGAAGAGACCCTCATGAACCCAAAGACTAGTATTAGAAACCCTTTTTTAGCTGTTGTAAACCATGAGAAAGCATGAAAGCAGAAATAATTCAAGTATTATAATTATAATTACAACATAATCAAGTGTAATATCGAAGTTGTATTTTTTGATAATAGTAAAATGTGTGCATCAAAATGGTAATGGTAAATGGACTGCACGTATATAGCGCCTTTCTAGTCTTGCGACTGCTCAAAGCACTTTTACCCTACATATCTCTCTCACCTATTCACACACATTCATACACTGATGGCGTTAGCGGCCATGCAAGGTGCCAACTGCTCATCAGTTTTAGGAGTACAGCCTTCGGGAGCAATTTAGGGTTCAGTATCTTGCCTGAGGACACTTTCTGACATGCAGACTGGAGGAGCCGGGGTCTGATTAGTGGACGAGCCACAGCTGCCCCAAAATGAACTGCTGTAGTGCTACATTGATGCTCTGCTCGATGCTTACAAATCTGGTTCTCAAAAAATGTCACATCATCAGTATTTTAATAGTTTTTATAGTATTTTGATAGTTTTTTAAAAAAAATATGATTTCCACCAATCATGAATTATATTGCAATCGTAATTTCCTCTGTTATGTGTTGATGTCTGCAGAGATGGACAGTTGATAGTCAATCAGGCATCTTTCGCCTATTCCTTTGTTACAGTGTTATTACAGTGTCCAGTAGCCTCTCCTTAACCTTAAGTTTTTTTTCCTACAAGAAGGGAAGTAGAATGATGATTTAGTAATATTTTATCTTGCCATAATTTTAAAGATATTTCTGCTGTTTGTTTTAATTAAACACAGATGGCGACTACAAAGGTTCCCGAGGTTCGTGACATCACACGGATCGAGAGAATTGGTAAGCATCTTCATTTGCACCCTGACTGTCTGGCTGTTTGTGTTTTGATAGTGCAGCCCTAATCCACAGTATGTTCTTGCAAGTTATACCTGGTCTTTACTTCCTCTTCTAAATGTGGTTATTATTAACATGTTTATTTCTTACTTGCGTTTAGGAGCACACTCTCACATTCGTGGTCTTGGTTTGGATGATGCTTTGGAGCCAAGACAGGTAGCGTTAACTCTCCTTGAGTATGTAGCTGTCAGACTAAATAGATAGTAGTACATACTATAACTAGTATAATGCTCTAACTGTAAGTCAATCCTGTTTACATGGATTCCAGTGTATGTCAAGTATTTGTTAGAGGGGCTCATGATAAGATTGTAAGAAGAAATGTTGTGAATTCAGCAGATATATTATTACAGCCCAGAATGATGTGCAGATGTGCATCAATATGTGTCATATTTGGCTTCAAGGATACATGTTCCTATTCACCTGCAGGTGTCTCAGGGGATGGTTGGCCAGCTGGCCTCCCGTCGTGCTGCAGGAGTCATTCTGGAGATGATCAAAGATGGTCACATCGCTGGCAGAGCAGTTCTGATCGCTGGCCAACCTGGCACAGGAAAGACTGCCATCGCTATGGGTAAGGGCCACGCTGGAGACTTTCCAGAACACAGTATCATTTCATCATCCTCCCCTGGAAGTCATATTGTTGCCTTGCATTGATTTAATTAGTTATATTTTCATTAATGCAATTTGTAAAGAGTTCCTGCTCCCAGATGCTGTCGCCGAGTGTAAGTTCAGCTCAGATTTTGTCTTTTTTAATGCAGGCATCGCCCAGTCTCTTGGCCCTGATACCCCCTTCACAGCGCTGGCCGGTAGTGAGATCTTCTCCCTGGAGATGAGCAAGACCGAGGCACTCAGCCAAGCTTTTAGGAAAGCCATCGGAGTGAGGATAAAGTGAGTGAGCAAGCACAATAATTGTTTTTCATAATTCTCATTGTTTGAAAGGAATCAGTATTCACAGCGGGTTTCTTTTACAGAGAAGAGACGGAGATTATTGAAGGAGAGGTGGTGGAAATCCAGATCGATAGACCAGCCACTGGAACGGTAAGATGCCTGCTTGTCTGCTGGCTTTGGAAAATATTTCACAGTCACGACTGATATAACAGGAAATAGAAGCAAGTTCGAAATAGTACACACTCTTCTTCTCTGAAGACAAACTTATACATATTTAACTTTGTCTCTCAGGGTGCCAAGGTGGGCAAGCTGACTCTGAAGACTACTGAGATGGAAACAGTATATGACTTAGGCAACAAGATGATCGACAGTCTCAGTAAAGAGAAGGTTCAAGCAGGGTGAGTTAATCTCTTCTTCATTAATCTTTACACATCAGGATCACCTGTCGAAACAGCCACACGTGATCTAAACGGGCTCTCTCATGTTATGTTTTCTCTCAGAGATGTTATTACGATTGACAAAGCCACTGGAAAGATCAGCAAGCTGGGTCGCTCCTTCACCAGAGCCAGGGACTATGATGCCATGGGAGCTCAGGTATCCTGTAACTGCTACATCATAAAAGTCTCCTCCTTTTGTTGAATAGTTACTAATTTAATAGGACAGATTTTTTAAATGAATTTTGTTCCTATGTGTGTTCTCCTTATAGACACAGTTTGTACAGTGTCCGGAGGGAGAGCTGCAGAAGAGGAAGGAGGTGGTCCACACGGTGTCCCTACACGAGATTGATGTCATCAACAGCCGCACACAGGGCTTCCTGGCTCTCTTCTCCGGAGACACCGGAGAGATCAAGTCTGAAGTCCGCGAGCAGATTAATGCCAAAGTGTGTGAGTGGAGAGAAGAGGGCAAGGCCGAGATCATTCCTGGGGTAGGTCAAACTATATGTGCCTGTGTTTACATTTGCTTTGTCTGCGATTGTTCTCGACTCATTATCTGTTTGTGGTTCCAGGTGTTATTTATCGATGAGGTCCATATGCTGGACATGGAGTGCTTTTCCTTCCTGAATCGTGCACTGGAGAGTGACTTGTCCCCAGTTCTCATTATGGCCACCAACAGAGGCATCACTCGGTACATCTTCATTTTCCTCCCATCTGATCATTTGAGTTTATTATTTTTTTTGGAGTATTAATTTATTATAAGCTATCTATTTGATAGACTACTGTAATAATATCGATGTCTCCACTCTTTAATCTCCCAGTATCCGCGGCACAAACTACCAGAGTCCTCACGGCATCCCCATCGACCTGCTGGATCGCCTGCTCATCATCGCTACCTCTCCATATACCGAAAAAGAGACGAGGCAGATCCTCAAGATCAGGTCAGAATCCACGTTCAACATCTGTCAGCAGTCCATGTTTTGTCTTCCCAGTATTGTTGAAGGGAAGTAAACCTGCATGATTTTATTTCAGATGTGAGGAGGAGGATGTTGAGCTGAGTGAAGAGGCTCACACCGTCCTGACTCGCATCGGCATGGAGACGTCACTGCGCTACGCCATCCAGCTGATCAGCACTGCCGGGCTGGTGTGCCGCAAACGCAAGGTAGGCTCAGTCTGGAGATTGCACTGCTCCAGCTGTAACACATGTTAAATTAATTCCTGTTGCCTCGGTGTTGATGTCATCTGCGTGTTTTGTCTTCTCCAGGGGACAGAAGTTCAGGTGGAGGACATCAAAAGGGTTTACTCTCTGTTCCTGGATGAGGCCAGATCCTCTCAGTACATGAAGGAGTATCAGGACTCCTTCCTCTTTAATGAAACACGTGAGTTTGCTTGTTCATCCTCTCCATCTTTGTAGTAATTCGTCAGCAGTTCACCTGAGTGCCAGTTAAATCAAAGTCAAACAATACATCAGAATGCCGAAACATGCTCTTACCCAGAGGCCCCTTCTGCAATCTGCCGCAGTAATAAGAGAAGACTTTAGTTTTGATATGCTTAAATATTTAATATACATATTAAAACTGCTCTAGCGCTATAGAGCCGATTGGTCTCCAGTTTCACAGCAAAGCAGAGAAGAAAGGGAGACAGATGAAATAAGAATAAGAAAGAATTCATCAGTTTAGTGCAGCGTTGCTCTCTCATCGTGTCATTTGAAATAAAAATGAAATTTGGAAGAAAAAGCCTTCTTATAAATGCCAAACCAAATGTGATATACTTTCCACATGAAACATAAAAGTGCATGATCAATAAGCACAACATATCTGTTCTAATGTTTCAGAAACGGGTCAGATGGACACCTCATAATGAAGACGACTGCTCTGTTTTCTTACTCTGAAGTTTTTATGTCATTGATCGTTCTCCTGGAAGTTGGAGTCGATTCAGAACTGGATTTTACTTCAGTATTCAGTTACTTTGAAGATAAAATTCAAATGTATAAAATTCATTAAATTTCCCTACATTTTTCTTCTCTGTTCAGCTTTTATTTCTACATTGATTGACTTCAAAAGTATTTCCTGAAATGTGACTTAATTCTGAATTTACCACAGTTCTGTTCATCATCGAGGCCTTGCGGCAGGAATATCCATTCCTTTAGTGTTTTCTGTTTTTGTTGTTGTTACTTATCTTTACATGGTTTATTTTTATGAAGATTATTAAACAGGCATTTCTCTAAACACACTGATGATTTGTTTTCTTGCTTGTTACACGTCATACCACAAGTTTGTTTCATTTTGAATTATTTGACACCGGTTCAAACCTCGTACAGTTGAGGTTCTTATAATGATCTTAAACCCAGTGTTGGTCCAGTGTTGTGGCACTTGATCCTTGTGTGGTCATGTTTGTGATGTCACAGGGTCCTGGAGTACACCGCTACATCACTGCACTACGGTGTTAATTTAAACCACTGGAGGTCAGCAAAAACAATATTTAAAGCGGTATTAAGTTTAAGAATGCATTTTTGCCAGAAGGCTGTGGATTTTGTCCACCACAACTCTTACAGTATAATCGTGCAAAATGATCATTTCACTGCCAGCATACACAGTAGGAATTATTAGCAACCAAAAGTCTTTCAACATGTACGTACAGTATTTGAATGTGAATATTGTTTTAAGGCAGACGATGGCCACAACGTGAACTTATCCTTTAAGCTCCTGGCTTACTTGTTTGGCTTGCTGGAGCGGCTTTGTTCTTTAAATTAGACACTTGAGGCAACCTTGAAATAACTCCAAACAAAGAGAAAATGACCTGATGAAAAACTGACTCAGACTCATGCTGTGTATGACAAATGAGCTCGAGACAGAAGTCTGAAATAGTTTGAAATTGTTGCCACAAGGTGGAGCCCAAGGATCTGTCTTTGCACCAAACAATGCAATGTGCAAACTGTGTTGAGATGAATGTGAACTCCATCTATGCGTTTCAATAAGCAAGTCAAACAGCATTGCTGACAGCCTAAAAATATCTTCCAGCTGCATCATTTAGTTTATAAATCCTCCTTACTGTATGATGGGTGTGAGCTCATTGTATAAATGATTGCAGCTAGTCCACACCTCAGTCTCACACCCAAGTCTGATACACTGTAGGTGCTACCCTGATCTGACACACACACACTATGGAATAGACTTCCTCACACCTACATTCTTATGTATGTAAATAAACAGCTGCTTCGTGACGCAAATCCCATCATCCCGAGCTCGTTTGTAGTGTTATTCCAGTAGATATGGTACACAATGTATTATAAAATCTGGATTAAATGGTGAAGCGTACTCTATTTCAATACTTTTACTTTCAATCGATCAAACTTATTACAGGATCTTTCATTAAAACATGAAAATCTCAGCTGACTCCCAGTCTTGAATATTACCTACAGGCCTCTAACCATTTCTTTCACATCCAATTAGAGCAGATACATCAGTTCTACCTGCGTATAGTACAAGTGCAGCACAGACTGTCTCCTACTTGGAAATGAATATTTAATGTTTAGTGCTGGTGGGAGAGAGACCTGCGTGGATTACCCTGCTGCCTACATCCCATAAATCCCTCTCAGTCCCGTGAGGCTGCTGGCTACCACTGCATCTCGTGGATTCACTGGTTGGATTAAAGCTGGGCTAGACTTCGCAAGGGTTCAATTGTTTGTATGTAAATCAGGGTGTTTGTGTGTGTGTGTTACAAACAAGTTTTTTGACTCTCATCCTCTGTTTACTTGATGTTGTTAAAATTTAAATCCCACTACCTCGGAGCAAAGTTGCACCAGTCTCAATGGATTTATTACTGGTTTGAATGAACTTGACCCGAAGACATTTATTCATCTTCGGCGTCACTGTAGGTCTAAATCATTGTTTACAGATCACATTCAGCACAGGCCCTCTGGGTGCGAGCAGGTTTTCTTGGATTGGTTCCCATTCTTTGTCTACACATCACTGTCCACAGGCTACAAGCCTGCACAGCATGCTAACATGTTGTGGCATTTTGCCTGCTGCACAGATTTGGATGCCCTTTCTCCACCTCAGGCAGGCCTTGCTAACATTCTGTAAATGTTCCTATCACAGAACCTCACCCCTTCATCAATGTGGAGATTTGTTATGAGCAGTTTTATAGGAAAGACAGAAATCAGTGGAGGAACTTTCAAACACGCTACTCTACTCATTACTGGTGATTTTCACCTGGGTCACACTGACAGACTCCACTATTGACTGTGTCAGAGGTCTTTGGGCTTTCTCATAGTCTAATGAGGCTTTCAGTATGAATGTCATTAGTTTAATGTATCCATTTCAAAATCAATTCCACCACTCACGAAATGTATTGGCTTTTGATCAATTTAAAGATTTGAGATATTGTCAGCAGGATTAACGCATACATACCTGTCAGCCTGGATTAGATCACAGTGAATATGATGCTACTTTAGTTCATATAGGCAGGATGTCCAAGCAAAACAACTATGAAGTACCACCCTGTGTGGTGATTTTGGGGCTAATGACTGATTAAATTAATATTTAACATATTACACAGACCCAGATCTGTCTTTGTTTAACTTTCAGGTTAACTGTGGTCACAAACAAGCCTCATTCAGGTGCTTTGCAATGACTTTGAATGCGACTGGGAACTGTGTCAAGATGATGCTTCCTGCTGAAAGGCAACTCAGCATGGGAACTTGTGCTGATTCACACTTGTCTTTCCCTGTTTTCTTTATCTATCTGCACACTTACACTTGACTCTTGACTCTACACTCGACTCAAGCACCTCTCAGATGTGTTGACCAAGCAGTGGTTAGGACCAGAATGTCAAGTCTGATATACACAATAATGGACACTTTATATAAGAACAGTATATCGTCATCTGGTACCAACATCTTTAGTATATTTTCTACGGTACTATCCTATATTTATTATTGCTTGTCTCTTGCCATATTTTCTTTTTTGATGTCATGTTCCTCAAATAGGATTTGAGGATTTAAGCATCATTTGGAATGTGGCGCTCGTGAATGGATAGAATTCGAGTCCATTTCCTGAGGCTTCCAAGAAAAAATAAATCTTCATCCTCCTTTTCTTGCTGCCATATGTGAAAAGGCTGAGTGTGTGATTCCTGTGGTAAAATTAGAGAATGAGGTCAATGGAAATGCACCATACTGTTCTCTCACATATGGTAGTGAATGTGTACATTCTTTGATATTGGAAAAACAAGGTTCAAGGACACATTGTAGGGTGTTTGTGTAGTCAAGTAAATTCAGGAGTCATTTGAAAACATCATATTAATAAAAGTTTAAGTTGATATAAAGTTCTGGTAGATTTCTTTATGATAGGCCCATTCTTTGTATTTTAATTTACCTTCCTTTGTCCATCTCTTTTAGACTTTATGAACCATTTTGCAGCACAGATGAAAATGCAAATCAACTTTTCTAGGTGGATTGATCTGAAGGGCGAATGCCAACAGGCATTCAGTTTCAACATCATTGTCTGACAGTATGCAGAGCCTGGTAGGTCACATACCATCATGAATAATCTATCAACCCCCTCATTTCAGAGTACTCCGTCAATGACATTCATTCATTTGTGGTTAACATCTCCCGGCTCTCACCTCTCTCTCTCTTTGGTTGTGTAAGAGGTGAGGAAAGAAAAAGAAGAGAGCAGAGTGTGAAAAGAAGACTGAGTGATGCAAATCATCTTAGTTCAATTAAGGGTTTGACAAGCGTGATGCCTGCATAATATCTGATTTAGATAAAGGTCAAAAGGCAGAGACAGTGTATGTGTTTATTCATGTCATGACAGAGGAACAAGATAGTTGAATATGCTTAACTAGTTAACAGCAGAGGTCCTCATTTGCGAGACACTGAGGTCTTGTTAAAAGTTTGCTTTCTCATAACAAATCAGTGATGAATTAATCTCCCAAACTGAGATGATTTAAGCGGATAGTTTGTGTTTTTTGAAGTGGGGTTGTATGAGGTGCTTATCCATAGTCAGTGGTCAGCAAGCTCATTTTGACAGCCATTTTGCTTGGTGCTACATTGTCTCAACCACAGTATTTACGTATTCCCACTCTTAAGCCTAACTGTACCTTGCCTGGCGTACACTGCAGATCTAGTCAAGTTAAAGTGCTGAGAAGAAGCTCACTGTACTGTACACTCAAACGAATATTGATTTCTTTAGGTCGGCCTTTTTTAAGTGGCTAAAACGCAACGTATTCTTTGCTGACCTTGTCCACAGCTGTTTTTTATCTACTGCCTTGCTTCCTTACTTCTGTCTGCTTCTCCAAGCTGAGACCACCGTCTAATGTAGAACCTCATTCAGCCTCACATTTGACTGTACTTGGGTATAATGTAATGCTAACATGCTTTCTGCATTCTTTGTTTTGAGCAGGTTTAACATTTACCACATTCACCACCTTAGTTTTGTGTTTTAGGATGCTAACATTTGCTAATAAGTTAACAGTAAATCTGAGGTTGATGGGGATGTCATTAGTCTAGACATTTAATCATAAACCAAAGTATTGGACAAACCGATTAATTCATTTTGACCTGATGGTGGTGTTAAATTAAAAGTTATAATATCACCAAAGTTTTTACAATTCATCCTGAGGGGGACAAGTATGTTTCTACTAAATTTCAAGCAGTCCATGTGATAGTTTAGATGTTTCAGTCTGGACTAAAGTGACAGACTGATTGACAAACTGACACTGACGTTCCCAGAGCTGTGCCGCTACTTTAGTTCAAAATGTCAAATAGGATTACTGAGGAAAATACTGAGGGTGGTGAATCTGGACATGCGGGTCTGGTGTTTGTCCGACTTGTCTGTTTAGGCACAGAGAGGTTTCGCTGGTTTGGAGAGTGGGACTTTGTGCATCGGAGGTATTCAAACTGATAAGTATTAGAGCATAACCAATTCAGCCCCGTTGGAGAGCACTTAGTTACCCAGGGAAGTGCAATATTAGCTGTAATGATGTGTAATGTATTCCTGGATTGAAGCACTTTTAATTACACAGCAAAAAAATATCGGAATATCCTGAATTAGCTTTTTTTATCTCTCCATATTTAATGACGGGAAATGCTGAAATTAACCCACTTGACATCTTGTTCTCTTGTAGAAGAGGGGTTGCCTGTGTGCATCTAAAATTCTGTGTGTGTTCCTGTCGGTGTGGTTTGTTTGATCCATTAGAGTGCATTAGTGTATTTGTGGCTGCACACACCTAACACCTAAAAAAAGACAGCTATTTGTTGGGTGTGTACAAACTGTGTGTCTAACATGTCATTTGCTGTTCTGCTTCCATTCACCCAGAGGTGTTTGCCATTCATTGCCTCAGTCATTCACAAAGATCCTTCCCTGCCCGTGCTTCACGTGTGGGACACATGAATGCAGATGCGGCTGTGCGCACATGGGCACATGCATAAATAGCCTTTGGTAGTTTTTCTGAATCAGTTTATGCTGCAGTGGTAACAGTAGGTCTAAATATGGAACCATGTGAGCTAAAAATGGCAACTAAAGCCAACGAACATCATTCACTCTTTGCCAAGTCAAGCATAAGCTCATGTTTAATTCAGAAAACTCTGGTATTCATAACTCACACTTCTGCACCCGAGACACTGAACCCACCGTGGCACATAACAAGCACAGTTGCGGTAACACTATTCCACTGTCAATTTACATTACATCCTCATTAGTAAGCATGCAAATCAAATTAATTCCTCATCGCATTGGGGACCTCTCTGGCACAGTTTGAAATGAAGACACTGCTTCAAGGCCTGATGGGAGACGAGTAGTGATCATTATAACTGGCTGCAGGGTAATGACGTCTTCTGCTGCCGCGGCTCAAATGACAGCAGGCCTGACCATTACTTGCCATTCATGTCTTCTTGAATCGTTCGCGTTGGTTCCCTCATTGACATTGCTCAGCCCACCATGAAGCGCATCTCTTATTCATTCCACATGGGCAGACAGTAAAGAGGAGGAGAAGGACGTCTCATGCTTCCTCTGGAACATGTGTCAGCTTCTTTAATGACATAGTAACGCATGCAGAGCCATGCATTAATGCAGACTCTGACAGCTGAAGGTTAGTTGGCTCCTCGGGCCTGACAGTCCATTCACACATGAAAGAAGTCATGCTTAAAGAAGAGATGCTCGACAACGGAGAAGTAAGAAGAGGAGGAAAATCTCTCAGCTGTATGACATCCAATCCAAATTTGGCACCTCGTCTGTACAATAAATTGATGTCAATTATTTTTGTCCATTTTCCTTCTAAAACAGCTTCTGATGTCTTTGCCTTCTTATTATTTTTACCAGTTTTTATGTGGCTTTCTGGTCTCCTGTCTAAAATATCTAAATTAAACAATGAACACTATGTACAATGTGTTAGTAATACCTTTTGATCTGACAATAAATTCTTGTGTATTTTGCTTCCTCATCTACAAAAATAATATGTGGTGTACCTCAAGGATCAGCTCTTGAACCACTTCTGTTTTCACTCGATACCATACTAATTATATGTGATCATATAAATTGGCCACACTACATAGTTGTTTAAGGAATATGAAAATATTTACAGATAAACCTATAAAATAGAAGTCCTAATTATTGTCTCCCACTTAACACAGACACAGCCAATTCTTAGCTCTGTTTTCCCCAACACTGACTCTGTAAGAAGAAGGTGTTATTTTTATTTTGGTATGTCTCGGATGGCACTGTGAGTCGGTCGAGTGGTTGGTCTAGCACTTTGGTCCTCACTGAATTATCTCAGCCACTATTGGATGGACTTCCATGATATTTGAAACAGATATTCATGAATCCTAAACTCTGCAATGCCCTGACCTGCCCCTCTAACGCCACCATCAGGTCAAATGTCCCACTTATCCTGCCGAATATCTTAACATCTACTAAATGGATTGGGATAACGGACATTTATAGCTCCCAGACTTGTATGAAGTGATACATAATATCATGTATTGATAGTCAACAAGCGGAGAGCAAGGTTTCTGTTGAGTTTTAAACGAGGATGTTTTAAAATAACTGGACAAGATGACTTGCCATTCATTCATGGGAAGCTGAGCTGATCCCTGGTCAGTCTTGTTAGATGTTGCTTTTAACTGTGTCTTACATAAGATATGTTTGGATAAGCATCTTATTTTACTAGTATTTCTTGCAAATATATTTTATTTATTCATTATTCTGAGTCATTTCTTTTTTTTATGTAACTATAATAGTTTTCTTTCCTATCTGTCAAGATCTGCTCCTGTTAAATGGCTGTTTTTATGGTACCTTACAAAAAAGGCTATCTCTTGCCAGTATATGTGTTTGCTCCTTGTGCAAAGCAAATTGTATTAAAGTTAAGATTATATATAAACAAAAAATCTTATTATTTGATGGGAGGACTGTAGCCTACAGCAGTGATGTAACTGTGTGAAACTCTCCCTTTATTTATCTAGTCAAGGGAAGAAGAGGTTTGAAACTGTTGCATGTTGTTTGGTTAGGCAAAGTGCTTCATAAAAAAGAAAAATGACAACAAAATAAAAACCACAGTTTTGAGTCAAAAGTTTACAACAACAATAGGCTTCATACTGTATGTGTTTACAGAGCAGTGAGCACATTTTTGGCACGTATCATTCTATCCACAAACAGTTTGAGTTGTGTCTCCTTTCTTCATATGTAATTCTATATAAATGAAAACAATACATTGTATAATAAGAAACAAATGTTGGCGTTTCTGCATCTGCCAGTTACATTTTCCTGGTTTCCTACATTTCAGAGGTGGTATTTTATTGCCATCACTCTCTGGGATGTGACAGTCCCTGAGTTGTTTGTTCCGTTGTGTCTTCTTGTAATGACAGTGGTTGAAAACTTGAGCACGTCCCCGCCCCAAGTGAACCGCTAATGAAGCAAAGATCTATTTTTACCTTTTCCCCTCAATTGCACTAACAGCCTTTAGAGTCATTTGTTGTTTTCTCTTCTCTGTTCCTCCCTTTAATCCCTCATGTTTCATTCGGTTGGTAGAAAGAATTATGTGCTACACGGGCCCGAGTGACTGGAGTTTGTCACTTTGCATCTTTGTCTTCACACGGTACAGTGTGTACTCAAGTCTTTGCTCATTTCATCAGTATTTATTTCTGTGCAGTGCATAAATAAAGTGCTGTACACCCTAAAATGACATTAAAACGCTTTCTGTAACACATCAGCCAGTGGAAAATAGATCCCAGATCTCACATTCACATACAGATGACACCATTTCAAATCTCACCAGGTGCCGTTGGAGATTTCTATGATGTTTCCACCACACTTGCTTTTGCGTGAAGGTTACTGTGTTTCTACAGCAGGTTGGAAAAGTCGGTGGGTGTCTACAGAGAGAGGTGAGAGATTCACAGTAGAGGTGTGATGCTGCAGACTGCAGATTTTCATGTGTGCCATCTACAGAAAGCCTTTTCTGTTTGAGACAAATCACCGCGTCCCCTTTTTTTTACCCTGACCTCTATTTATGCTGTGCTGGTAAGTCTGCATTAATCATCAGGTCAGTCTAATTACATGAACGCGTCTCCGCCCGCAGCCAAACCTTTTGTGACGTACTCTGAAAATGCAGACATTCCTGCAGAGAGCATGGCAGCCATTACGTTTTGTCTGAAATCCATTGTTTCAGCTCAGGAGGGTGGCAGATTTTTGAAGGATCATATAAATAAAGAAGATTTACTTCTTGTCGAATGTACAAATTCACACCGCAAGAATGGCGTGAGTCATGTTTCTTCAGATCGTTGTTTTAAAGACACTGTGTAATTGAATATGTTTGTGGCTGTCACCGCACTATAAAGCTATTGTGTTATAATGTTATAATGAGATGCTGCCAAGATGAGCCAGTTTCTGTTTTGATTTATGAGAGAAACCATTTTAGGTCTTTAATTTCAGCCTATATGTGTTTTAACTTGTTCATTCCCATCACCGCCTTGAGGGATTGTCCGTCTTACATGAGACTATTTTTGATCACTTGAAGCAGAACATAAAGGCTGCAAAGATTTATTACATTATTGTATAGATATGGGTGGGAAACACGATAGGTTTCAGTTCTATACTCAGTGCCGTGCATTCAAGCTAGAAATATATCTTCTGGATTATTTCTGAAAGTGATCACAAGACCAAAAACATGACAGTTAAATCTATCAATACATATAATACATGTTCCTACACGTGTGGGTTTTAATAGTACTGACAGCCCATGAAAGTTGTACATAGTGTTAGCTTTCTGTGGGCAGAAGTGTAGGAGGTAAAAGATTAGTCTTACATTGGTCTTAGTGCAGGATTTCTTCATATAAATGTGATGCTTTTTTTATTATAATTCTCCCCTCTCCTTATGTCATGTGTTACTTTACTCTTCTTTTTTATTTAACTTTTCCCAAAGTTATTAAAGATACCTTCACATCTGGTTTGGGTTCTTGAACCAAATGTGACATTAATATACTTTTATTTCATTTCAAAATGTACTTTAGCTTAGGCGCCGGTTAGCTCACCTGAGTGTGCGCCCCACGTACAATGACTCAGTCCTACCAGCGGCCCAGGGCTGGAATCCGACCTGTGGCCCTTCGCTGCATGTCATCCCCCCTCTCTCTCTCTGCCAACCTTCCTGTCACTCTTCAGCTGCTACTATCCAATAAACGTTAAACAAAACCCCCAAAAATGTACTTTAACTGAATGTTAAGGTTTATAAACTTTACTATAACAAATACTTACAGGCTTGAAACATGTGCAAAAACATCATTCTTCATTATCAGTTGGAATAAGGAATAAGTTAATGGAATAAGTCAACTTAAGTATAATATTTTATTCATCATTTTAAATTTAAGATGTCCATTTCATTTTTTCATGTGAACACAGTCAAAGTAATCATGTCATGTCAGCTGTAATGTGTGTGTATATGTTAAATTTAGCTTTTGATCTGAAAGCATTACAAATCTGGTGTATTATTTTTACTTTCTCCAAGAACTTTCTTGAACTTTCTTGAACTTTCTTGAAGAGCTGAGTGAATTTCATAACAACAGGTCACTGTGACTCAGAATGCACGATAACATTTAAAAAATGGATGGTCTAAACAATACTGCTTTTAAAGCCCTGGACAAGCTGACATTTTAAAGCTTCACATCCAGCGGCGGCTATTTTTCAACCTAAATTTACCCTCCGTGTTGTAGAGTTTGTCCTCTGTGGGTATAAGTGGCAAATGGAAATTCCAGCGCTCGATAGAATGGCTCCCCTTTTCCTGTGTACGCCCCACTGTTTCCTGCCTGCTGCATGACTAGGTGTGTTGACTTTGAGACTGGAGCGTCTGACTTCGGGGTTCGTGTTGGCCTGACTGTGGGAAAGGGTGTTGGTTACTTTGGGTCATCCAACGACCAAACACTAATTCTCCACTTTGAGCTTCCTCTGGCTACTATATAATCTTCCCCTCTTCAAGCTGAGGGCATGTCAGATAGAAGGATATCTTTAAAATGTAGCTCTCCCTAATTAAAGGCTTCACAACCGACATGTCCAGTCTTCTTTTGTCACAAATGCAATGTATACTTACTCTTTGTGTTTGTGCAGCCCTGTCATAGACATGTCCATTAGTGCTATTAGCTGCCATGTGAGGTAAAACTGCCCTTTCTAATGAACGTCAGCACACAGAGGGCCTTTAGCCGTGGACTTCTTCACTTCCTGTGAAGGTAAATATTATGTTTTTGTTTTTTCATCCAGAGCAGAGCCCCCATGTCATGCCTGTGATGTGTCAGTGCGTCTGTAAACCACTCTGGGGACTGCGAGATTACTTTACAAACTGAGCCACACAGAGACCTGCCTGACTGCACCTGAACAATACAGTAGTTCATTCACGGACTAACTCCAGCCTTCTCTCACTATGATAAAAATCAAGTCTTTGTAAGCCTCCGTTAAGACGAGGAGGAGGAAAACGATACCCAGTTCTTAGAAGTGCACATTTTTTTTAAAAAAAAGTCTATGCATTAATGTAATTCCTTTGACCTGACACATCCTTGTATATCAGAGCTTAACATGTGTATAAATTCAGTTCCTGACAACCATAGATTATGGTTACTAAGAGTAAGGAAAAAAACAGTTACTCTGAACTGTGGTGAGTAGATAACGATGGGTACATACCTGTTAAATTACGTGTAATATACACAGTACAAACTTAACATTTTTACAAACAAACAAGACAAAATTGAGCATCTTTCTCCAGTAATCACAGCATTTTCCATCCCTATTCAGTAGCTCTAAACTTCTACAATCCCGATACCTGAAATTGTGAGAGCACAGCGAGAGCAACACAAACTGAAGCACAACCACTGACTGCAACATTACCTCTGGAAATGATAATACCACTTAGGTGGGTGCTGTGGTGCAGATGGTTTTTTTCACTGCAATCCAAATGAACAACTTACAACAGTCAGCGTTTTTGTGGTTTTCAGCCAAATTGGACAGTTGGTGCGGATGATTAATCCACAAACTGCAAGAATCTACTATGTTCAAATGTTCATCCGATGTAAAGATTTTTCTTTAAATACTTTAGTGTGAATCTGATCTGCCTGGTGAAGGTCAGAGCTATTTAATAAATAAACACTTGGAGATACTAGGTTAATTAAAGATGAGTTAATAATTAGTTCATAGGCATTTGTGAATCAGCATACTGACCCCTTTCTTCATGAGTCACTCCTGATTAACTGTATCAGCTGCTGAGCAACACAAAACTAATAACTAATTGGTTTCATGTTAATAGTGGTGCATCATACTGAGAAGTTATTAAGTAATCTTTGAAGACCAGACCTGGTTCATCTACAACCAAGTCCAGTTGCCCCAGATTTAACCCTTCTTGAAGATAGATGAGCTGGATGACTGAGAACCTTCACAGACTGCAAAGTAATCCCATTACTTCATGATTATCTTACCATTACCTTCCCTTTTTGTGGCCCCTACAAGACTAATACTTAACTTTTACCAGATAATTCACAAGTAGTTCCTTAATAACAAACCAGAGATAGCAGGATTCTCAAAAAAAGGCTTTAATCATCATATTCAAAGCTTACATTCGTATTTCATCAGACTAGATGCAAGCGGGTCACTTGTAAGAATAATGATTGTGTGGACATAGTACAGACATGTAAAATATGTGATGCATGATCGCATGTAGCTTAATCTAAGGCTTATCTTAGTTACTTAACACATCTCTGGTGTGAAAACTAGCAGTTTTACCAGAGGCCTCTTTATGAAAGTCTCCTGGATGTCGTGATGTGATGTGATGAAAGACAGAATGAAGAGAAACAGACACAACAAGGCTGTATGACGTGATTAAATAAGTTTATTTGATTTACAGACATGTACATTTTGTATCAACCCCAACAAGGGAGCATCACAGTTCAGTTCTAGAATAATATCCTCGGATTTCTTCGACACTAACTCTCTTGTATTGACTTGCTCTAAAAATAAAAATAACCTCTGTTTTCTGCTCAACATCAGAAGAAGGTTTCTTTATACATGATTCTTGTATGACAAGAAATAGCACATTCTCAATACATCACTTCAGTGATTATTAACACAGAATTACTCGATACACCGGACTTATACTCCTAAAGGATTGGTGCTAAATAAACTAAATTTGGCAAAGTGAGACTCAATTCATGACTCATCTGACCAGAGACGACGTCCCTTCTGATGATGACAATACGTCAGCACTTACTGTGAGCATGAAGTGACAGACCTCCGTGGGACAGAGGCTGTGAAGTTGATGCTAGGCCTATGGTTCAAATAAATCCCTGAACATTAAGTGTGCAAAAAAGATTTGATCAGTTGTAAAAAAAAAAAAAGAAAAAAAAAAAAAGGAGAAAAACATTAACAAGCGCTACAAAAATGAATGCAAAAGTATTGCACCCTAAACATGAGACGCTGTCTAAAAAACGATCACATTGCAGTTCCCTTCATGTGTGTAATATGTGTGTGAGATGTCCAATTCATGATCACAGTAAACAGGATGAATCTTAGTGATGTAAAAAGGTATTGTGTTGTTTCATTGTGATACAAAAGGATGGATAAACAGGCATAGCTAAACCCAATGACATACAACAAAGTGTAATATACTCAAACATTAAACTTCCCTTTATAGATTATTCTTCATTATGGTAACAAACAAATAAATACATTGCATCCAAGCCATCATTTACAATATATTAAAGTCGCTGCGTGATATAGCTATATATATCTCTATTGTAGTTATTAAAAAAAACTCATTTGGTAACATTAAAAAAACGATAAAAGGAAGGTAAGAAGCTTAGTTCATTAAGAAGATGTAGGTGTGTAAACACGTCAGGTTGGACAGAATCACATTCAGAGAGCTCCACGCAGTTGGAGAGAAGCTAAAGCTAATGATCTGGCAACAAGGACACAGCCCACACAGCACCCCGCACACAGCCAGTGAGTCATGCTCACACATCAATGCTACAAGAACCACCTCAACGTCTCCCTTTATTCCTCCGCTAAGGTCACCCCATCCTCCTCCTCCTTCGCCTCCTTCTGTGTTTTCTCGGAGGTCTGCAAAGTGCTTTTATTCCCTTTATGCACAAGTTTTAAAACCTTTGACTCCATTAGTATCTTCAAGGTTTCAGTAAAATTGTATCCACCAGATAATATATATATATATTTATATAAAAATGATCCTTCAAGTTAACTTCTAATTAAGCTTTTGCCTAAACCTTTGTATATACAAGCATTGAGCTACAGCAGATTTTTTTTTTCTTTATGGGATTTTGCATTATATTTGCATAATTACAAATACGATACTGGAATTAATGCATAGAGTGGTGATTCAAACCAAGGTTTTGTCTATTGTGTACTAATGTTTCCTATGTAAATCTCTAAGTTGCTCTCTGGTGCAGGTATACTGTAGAAGGGGACTTTGTTTATCAGCTCCTGCAGCGACATCTGAGGACATGCTTGTCTGGTTTTAAAGGGGGATTCCTCGCTTATCCGTTACCAACGATAAGAGCTCGCAATCAGCCTAACCTGGGGCCAAAGAATTTCCTCTTCCTGTCAAGGATTTCGATTTCCCTCAGTAATAAACCGAAGACTGTGACTCCAGCTCCTCTCAAAGGTCCTTTCTTCTAATCGTGGAATAGGATATCTACAATTGCGAGGGGGAAAAGGTCTCTTTCCACAATGCCTGTTATTGTAAACCAGCGTGGAATGGACTGGAATCCATCATCAAAAGTGACTCCGTCTCTGTGTGGGCGTTGTGTCCAGAAATTCAAAACCAACCATCAGAGAGCTTCCCCTTTTACAGAGAAACCTGGCTCACTGATAAGGCAGTGTGGATAAAAAGGTCGGTTTCCTCAAAAAAATGTTCGTATTGCTTCTCATTTACACAAAAACACAGGCGTTACCCCTTAAAAGTCAAAAGAGTAGCATTTCATTTACTTTTAGGAAAAAGCTTGTACATTATAAATTATAAAATATATAGTCCAGTGTCCGTTTTTTAAATTGCCCGGATTGCTCAGATTGATCAAACGTCTGAAACAATCATAGGCAGTAACCTCCAGTTTCAAATCCAATATCACACAGAAAAAAAAAAAAAAAAAAAGAGTAAAGAAAATAAATCACAAGAAAACTTGTGAAAAATAATGTGCAGAAATCTCTCGCCTCTGTCATGTTCTCTGGCACTGTCTACGCTGATTTAAGTGCTAAAAGCTAAAAATAAAAAACACATGTGGGGGGGTCAAACGAAACAGCTGTTGATGTGGAAAGCTCCAATTTTTTTAAGGCTGATTCACTGACCTTTAGATAGAAACACTTTTTGGCTCTTGATTGACGACTATGTTTACATGCACAACAAAACTTTGATCGACTGTGAGAATACTGCATCTGTCCATGTAAATACTTTGTTCGTTCATGTCGTTAATACTGCGATCAACATGTGCAGAGCAATCTGGTTTTAGTCACGTTATTTGGAGGCTTGTGTGAACAGATAAACACTTTCAGAATAATATTCCTGCAGCACATTTTAGTGAGTTGCATCATTCGCTCCACGTAACTTGAATTTTACAGCTTCTGTCTGTTTACGGGCTCCAAGTGTGAGAGCCAGGGCAGAAAGGATTTTGGAACAGAGACACCAGTGGAGCTGCAGTGTAAAAAATGATGCTGCTTCTATTGTCTGGCGTGTATAAACTTTATATAAATTTCATGGCCAAAAGCTGAATTATAGCGTGCATGTAAAGATAGTCAGTGATGACGTTGTGAGGGTTGATGGTGGTCAGTGCAAAGTCTGAAGGAATGTAATGACGCTATGGCACTTGGTGCAGATTGACAGCCGAAGTAACAGACAGACACAAAAGAGACAGACCCTTGGACAGACAGGCAGACAGACAGGGCAGGTTCATGGTCAGCATTCAGTAGTATGGCATCAGGAATCGGAGGGGTCACGGGGGGGGGGGGATTTTGCCACCCCACCTCCTCCCTGGAAGGGTTCAGTGGATCCTCGCTGACAGAGGTGAGGAGGACACCAGCTGTCGGTCGGCCGGCTTCGGCGCACAACTGTGCACCTTAACACCAGCCTGTGATTTAGAGGCGTTTTCTAAGAGGGGCAAGACGCTCCCTCTTTACAGTTCTGAGCGGCCTCTGAGAGCGCGTGTAGAAAGGAAGAGCAGCAGGAGCCAAGAAGAAGAAGAGGGTGATGATGGTGAAGAGAACATGGGCGTGGTTTTAAAGAGGTGGATCAGCTGCCCTTGCTTTTTTTTTTTTTTTTTTTTTTTTTTTTTTTATCTCTGTCTCGTCATCCTTATTGAGTTTGGTTACTCCTTCATGCGGCTCCTCATGTAGTTGTCACCTGAAAGAAAGAGATGTAGGGAGGGAGAGGGAGGGGAGGAAATAGTGCAGTTAGAGTCTGGCCTCACCACAGGACATTCTCATGTAATTAATGTTGAGGTCGAAAGCTCCTGGGCCATCTGTTAGGACCTTCCTGATAACGCCTGCACACCACGACCAGCCTGTGACCTAAAAATTTTTACTGCACACTGCATACCAACACATAACAGTGTTCAATCCAATCCACAGAAACACACAGCCACGGTCTCCACTTTCTTGATTATATTTTGGTTTTGTATGTAAAATATTAATCTTCAAACTAAAGAATGGAAAATGTAAATGTTCCCACTGAATTATGATGTAGAAAAAGTATAAAAATAATAATAAAACATGATTTATCATTATTTGTTCATGACAATTTATTCAGACTCTTTTTTAAATGGCTTCCAGCTGCTGAAATACACATAAACAAAACTCATGAGTCGGGAAAATGTGGCACCAGAAGAGAAAACTACACTCAGTTGGAGATTAGACCATCAAACGTTCACGGTGTCACGCTTGTAGTCTTCTCAGATTGGATGCGGTGCGTCCCGCTGTTTGTTGTGGTCTGTCATTACGGTGCCCTGGATGCTCCAGTACACATGCTACTATTGCTGCTACAATAGGATTAGTGCAGGGTGTTGGTGGGGTGATGTTCCTACACACATACACACACACCAATAGACACGTCTATACACACAGTGGATGTATATTCACATAGATCCATGTACACACATGCAGGCACACTAATGTGTTCAAGAAAAACAACTGCAGATCAGACAAACTAGCCTAAACAGGAGGATTACAGAAAACAATGTGTTTGGTCTTTTAACTACAGCCCCAATCCTCTTTGGGATAAACCATCGTCCTTAATTATTAGTGTCAGTTGTTGCTGTAAACTCTGTGAATTGTTTATGAGCCAAACTTGAAATTAAAACGCTCAAATGCCAGCTTGACATAGAGATAATTAGAGTTGTGAATGCTTTGATATGCGCAGGATTGGCCTGCCTCCTCGCAGCTTTAGTATTACTGTGCTGGCTTCTCAAGCAAAGGGGGAGGTCTGATTGGTCTGGCAAGCGAATTAACTCTAATCAAACCGACTTGTAGTGTTTTTTGGCTGGGAGGACACAAATCATGACTGAACCCGAATGGGCTGACGTTGCGGACGTTCTGACTGACGGATAGCAGAAATAGAAAGCAGCGAGTGGCCCGGTGCACGAGATATATAACTGTGAAGAGATTGCTCCTTTGTGGAAGTGGAAGATCTGAAAGTTGCGTGCCTTTCTGAATGCACTTTAAGCTAGCCTGTGTCATACTGTGTGCATACATGTGTGTGTGGTCTGTGGTCACTGCACTTCTCAGCACCATGAACCCACTCAGCGCTGCTGACGGAGGATTCAGAGCTTTTGTTGAATGATAAGAGTGTGAAGAAGGAAAGTATGCGCCTGCAGCTGTATAAACACGTCTAACAATTAAAGGTTCGGATCAGTTTTGCCTTGTGATGTGAATTTTCCTCCCCAAGTAGTTCTGGGATTGTGGTTACAGAATAAATTAGTGTGAAGCTCTGCTGTCAGAGCTCATGCTGATCTTTTGACAGGCCCCAGCTTGTGGATGTCCTCTAGTTATCATGTGGTGTGGGGTGAATCTGGTCAGCAGAGGCTGATTCCTCCTACAGAGGAAGTTAATTGGATCTCAGTGTATCTGATCTCCGTCTTGGATTGCATCACCAGAGATTAATAGCTTGGGATGTACAACATCTTAGCCGATTACTGCTTCTCTTCATCCTCATTTATTCAGTGCTCGTGTGTCTTTCCTCTCCTCCTCTCAATTCCTCTCCTACACTTCCACTCCTTGTCAGAGCCAAACACTTTTATTGTCATCTGAATATTCCCCTTAATCAACCACAGCACTTCACAATGGTGCCATATATCTTCTTTAACCTCCCTAGGGTGCAGCATGTTGGGCCTCTGGGAACAGTGGGCAGAGTGTGAAGTGTAAAGGGTGTACACTTGTCACCGGAGAGCGGATGAACTGTGAACTTTATTGATCTGTGACTCACACCCAAGGGAGGAAGCACAGCCTGTCACTGATTGGATTATCCTCCGATACAAATGTTAAAAATCAATCACGGAATCACACAGCGCCTCGGCGGTTCGCTTTAGAGTAGAAATGATCAGTTCACAGGCATATTCAACTCCGACCTCATGTAGCCGTAATTACTGTTCTCTATAATTAGCCCCTTTTGACAGCAGGGAGAAAATGCTTTAGCTGGCATGTGACAGCGAACTGATGAAACCCTCAGGCTGAGAGCACAAACTGCCACTGAAACATGATATGCGTGGCAGCAGTGTGGGAGCCTTTCATGTCACCTGTCATTAGCTGTACATGCTAATGTCACCCTGCCAGTGGTAATAACATTGCAGAACTTACAGTAAAATACCGCTCTGCTATTTCTGCACATTAAAGCCCATTAACTACAGACTGTACACCCTTGATATTTATTTTTCAAATTGATTTCCTGCCTTCAAAAACAGCCATCGCCTCACATTTATCAGTGCACAATGCAAATCAAGCTGCAGAGCTCTCAAAGTCGCTTGTGATGGGTGATCCATCATACTATATTACCAAAGTTGGGTTAAGTTATGTGATAATGATGCTCCGTGCCTCTCTCTGTGTGGGAACATTCAAGGACACTTTTGACAACGCAGATTTTAAAATTTGGCTTCTTGCAGTATTATTTAAAGGTCCAGTGTGTAGGATTTAGGAGTATCTATTAGCAGGAATGGAAACCACCATTTTTCTAAAGTAGCCCAGAACAGACAAACCAAACTCTGGTCTAGATGTGACCTTTTACTTTTTATGTGAATTTCGCAGCCAGAGTTTTTCCTACATGCTTGGAAGGAGAGGGTGAGACGTGGGAGAGTATTCATTTGGTTGCAATCTGCAACTTAACTGCTAGGTGCCACTAAGTCCTACACACTGGGCCTTTAATAACAATACAAGAAACTAATTTCAGCTTCTCCTTTTCACGCGTTTGTCTCATTAAACAGAATTCCCATCAATAAATCTCCTGAATTATGAACTGCATTCTGAGTTATGACTTACAGACTTGTAGTTTAGAGTAGTAGTTTTAATTCTATATTTATTTCCCTTAAAAGTGATGCATAGGTGTGGGGCTACAACTGCATTTCAGTGTCCAATTCGATAACATAATACAATGCAGCGTTGCACAATGAGACAATAAAGCTGGACCTCAAATCTTGAGTGGAATGCTTTTCATCAGCCGATGCATAAATGTCAGACGTCAAAGCATTCTTGAATGTACAAAGGAGGGACATTTTTACAATGTTGGTCATAACTGACCCATAAAAATAGATGGAAACTAATGACTGTCTGGAAGGTAAAAATGCACCTAGAAATGTAAATGAAGGCTCGATATTAAGTGTTTTTGAGCTGTATTTAACAGCATCATCCTGTCCTCTGCCTGCAGGAATTTACACCTTCATACAGTTTTTCCACCTAATCGACTGCTGCCTTCAAATACTGCGGGGAGATGCAACTGGGAGATCACGCCGCTGCCTCAGCTGAGCTCTGACGACTCTGTAGGAAGAAATCCTACACGCCAGGATTTCCGCAAGTTTTCACAAGTTGGCGCAACATTATCACGACAAAACGAATCGTTCAAACCTTTGTTGACACACATGGCTACCACAAAAACGGAAGTGGATTTGATTTGTTTGTCATCACTCTTTGTCTGACCTTCTACCTTCCGCACTGAAGACACGTGCAGAGCATCGTTGGGAGGGGGTGATAATAAACCCAGCGGTATCGACATTCATGACCTATTTCCTTTGCACGTCGTGTTCATACAGTACTTTGACAAATGTTTGGAGGACAAACAAACCCAACCATGGTTACAAAGAAATGATTAGGATGGGGTAAAACCTTGACCTTATGGCTAAACATGATAACCTTTACAAATAAGTCACAACAGATTCCTTGTCCTTCTAATCAGTGAGTCAGAGTTTAATCTTGTTATTCTTTACCGGCAAATACAGTAGCCCCCCTATTGTCCTCAAGTGCAGAGTTGGCTGGTATGCTACCAATTATTGTGTATTTACTTTGCTCAGTTAATAATTACAGAGGTTTTGCACCATGTGTGCGAGTCTGATAAAGACAGGAAGGAGGGAAGGCAGCTTAGGTCTTGATAAAATGCCAGATAGTTAAATCACCACCACTCCAAGAATGCCTGGATAGTCCCTGAGTACAATGGGCCGGGAAACGGATCACAGATCAATCATTTATGTATTATTACACCTCCAACATTCACGCCATCATAAAGTTTTGGACATCTTTAGGCTAAAGTGTCTATTAAGTCCTTGAAAAACCTTGTTTTCGGTTCTCTGTGCCTAATGAAAGGTGTTCTACGTGTTGCTTTCCAGGTAATGAGAAAAAGAGCCTTATAAATGTTAATGATCCAAGACCGTTTCTTTGTGAACAACCAATTAAACTGCTCGTACAACTGCTAATGTGAAAAGCACTAAAGTGTAAAAACATCTTTAGGAGAAAAGGCAATTTACCTGGTCATACCTTGACTGAGGAGGGTGGTCGTGTCAGCTGGTTTATCCTGTTGAGAGAGGGACAGATTTAGAAATTAAGGATGCACAAAGACTCATTCATTATTTATTATTCTCTTTTGTCTCTCTTCTCTTTCTAGATCTATCAATCATGACTATCTGCTCCTCCGATCGTCCAGGTTGCAGTGCTCAGCCTGCCCTGACCCGACACTGAATCTGCACGGTCAAGGCGCAATGGCATGGCAGATGAGATAGTTCTGGTCTCACACATGGCTAAGTGTAAATGTGGACTGGGTGAATGTGTGGAGGGGTTGGAGAGGTTAGGTGGGGGGGAGGGTTGGTGGGCATGCACTGAACCTGAGCTATAAATTGCAACCCTGTAGCCAAAAAAAGGCTAGGAACCTCGAAATAATGAAGCACTCTTTTAGTCTGGAAATAGAAAGGCGCGCTCCAGTGAGTAACTCGTTCGGTTCCACGCCTTTTATAAATAGCGCTGTGTATCTGAGGACACACTCAACGGAGGAAACACAACAGCAGCAAAACGCTCTGTTAAGTCAGGGGAAATTTATAAATCGTGGGTTTTATAGCGTGAATGCAATCTATAAATATCACAGTCATGAAACAATCCAAGCTGTGCAAAGTTGTGGATTTTGTCATCTTTCACAATCCCCGAGGTGCTGTTTGCAGCTTGTTACATAAGAGCTGATGTGATGTTTAAGTTCTGTACAAACAGAGGCCTGTAGGGTACTATGTGAGGTATGTTTGCTATATATATATATATATATATATATATATGTGTGTGTGTGTGTGTGTGTGTGTGTGTGTGTGTGTGTGTGTGAAGTGTAACGTCCTGACATCAGATATTCAGATATCATACACGTGAAGGTAGTTAATAAAAGCTGCATCACGTTCTAATAAGGCGGATTATTAACATTTATAACTGCAGACTTGTTTGCTCGACAAACTCTTGAGCCTTTATTAATGACTTAACGACTCGACTTCATTGCAGACTCAACACATTTTTCACAACCTGGCAACCCAGAAGGTGTTCTTATTAGTGGATTACAGCTGTATGTGTGATGTAGAAGGAAAATTAACAAATGATTGATTAATGATTGATTAATGATTATCAAAGAGGCTTATTAAACAATTTAAAGGGTGACTTATCAGAAAATGCAAACAATAGTTAAGATGCTGTATTAGCTTTGAAATGTAGTAGTATAAAATAGTAGTACATCTACATATTTGTGGCAAAGCACGTACATGAACAACCCTCCAGTGCCTCCAAAGTGTCTCTGTTTCATGTCTGAGACTTTATAAACTCCATCTGTTGCTGTATTAACTCTGCCCTACAGCATGTATCGTGAAAGTCAAAGGGTTGTGGTTAGATATACTTTGACTGAAAATGTGCCATCTGTCCACAATGTAAAACAATGTGGGCAGATAGCTCGAACCACAAACTAGTATCTATTCCTGGCACGACGGCAAGAGTGTGACTTTTCTAGTAGTCATTGTTTTGCATTTCTTCCCTTTTTTTTCCTGGAACAGACCCAGCGGAAGCCACAGCAGCAGCTTAGTGGTGTCTTTGCAAAAGCCCCCTTCAAAATTGTATATTAACGTTACACAGAGGAGGTATTTACGGCTGAGTTTGACACCAGGATTATAAATCCACCGAAATGTGAAGTTTCCACATTTCTTTTGTACATTTTAAGTTGTCGTCTAAAGTACATATGATTATAACTACGCTTATTCTGGTTAAGCTTTACTAAAATCTCTCCCATCTCTTTTTATGAGATTTCAGCGTGGGAAAGATCAGGAACCAACTCCATAGGGTGAAGACAAGACGGCTGCAGACAGACTTCAGACATCAGACTGGCATCCTGTCTAAAAATGTCCCTCATCTTTAGCAGGAAGGAAGTCATTTTTGAGAGCGCTGGCACCAGGGGAGTCAGTCAATGTGATAAAAAGTAGGAAAAAATAGTAGAAAAGAAACAAGAAGTCACGTCTCGCCATCTGAAAGAGGATGAATGTGTTTGTTTTAGCCTTTTAAGGCCATGACCAGCTACCATGCCCTCTAGGGTCACGTCTTTGGTGTTTGAAAGAGGAAAATATGAATGGGTGAATAAGAGGGGCGGTAGCCGGTAAAAGTCTAAGCGAGCACACTTTAGCAAATTGATGGCTAGAACAGCTTGTGTCAGCTCTGGAGCACTTTTAGCTGACTGGGACTTTCTATTGGCTCGAGGGCCTTTTTGAGTCTTGCAGGTTTGGCACCATTGTTGGCATCGCTGGGCAACTTGTCCCTGACACACGTCAAAGAGTGTAGCTCTGTCCACATAAAGTCGCCAACCTCTTTGTGTCTGTATGGCACTGAGAAGAAAACCACTATTGTTGCCACTTGCTCAGCCTCTTGCACTAAGGTGGTGTCTTTGGATTTTGGGAGTCAGTGGAGGACATCTCAAGCAAGTATTAAATATTTAAAGAATAAATGACTAAATAATAAATGAAATAAAGATGAGTTATTCAAACAAAGTGTGAGTCACTTACTGCTTCTCGGCTTTCTCCCTGTCATCCAGGAAAAATAGCGCAGTGGCCAGGAAAAACATGCCCCCCAGGACGATGATAAAGGGACAGAGCATGAGGGCATAACCCAGACTCAGGAACCGCCAGAGCGCTGACGTAGCGTAGCTCTCCTGAAGGGCGTCGGAGATCTGCACCCAAACGCACCAGCACAAAAACACAATGACAAACACACACCCAGCATTATGGAAACCACAAAACATACACACACACACACACAGACAAAGACAAAAGAGAAGAATTTAAATTAATCACACAGCAAACATTCTTAAAATAGCATGTCATGCTCTGAAACACTACGTGACGCTTTACCGGAATGAGTTCTGCATGTTTCATCATAGCAACAGATAAAACGGACACACAGCATGATGTAAGGCGTTCTGTTTTGGTTTTAAGCGAGGCAGGATTTCACAGCTAGTAGCTCATATTGCCGTCAAAGGCTTGAGTAACACTGGCATTCAGTCTGTCGTGCATGGCGTTGAGGAAAACAACAGCTGGACTAGAGTGGGCGTGAAGTGACCATTTCTGCCTCCCAGTGTCACTCATAAGGCAGCTCTCAAACACGCATAGATCACTGCGCTGACAATAATGATGGAGAGGAGGATGCCGACGGTAGCTCTTAGCAGATTGTGTGGATACATGCACAGCAGGAAGAAGAGGGGGCTTCTTCCCCCCTGTGTGAGTGAGAGTCTGAGCGGCCATAGGTCACCGCGGCAGAAGCACATCGATTATATGTTAGCATCAGCAGAATGAGATTCTCTCTGGGTAGAGCTGGAGAACTGCTGACAAGAGGATGTTGGAGGGAATGACCATGTGCATACACTTTGCGTTGCATATGTGCATCTGCAAGGTGAGAGAGTAAACGCATGTATCATGAGTAAAAATAAAGAAGTGCGTGACTACATCTGGTGTACGTCCAGCAGCTGTGTGTGTGGTCGGTGCAAAGCTATTTCGTCAGGTACAGTAAATTGCCTGCAACTTGCACATTACGGCTCGGCTAAAAATACATAGTGAACTGCCGCATGTCTGATTATTGAGCTAGAAGGCATTTCTTGGGAGATTGCTGAGAGATTGTTCCTGGTGTTCCCTTGCCACCCACTCTGCCTGTACTCGTACAGTATACTGTAGGAGAAGTCCATTATGTGTTTCTCAGGGGATTCTAATGTGACAAGTGGCTCTGTCTACGTGCTGATGGAGGGGGATCTTGGCTCAATCTCAGAATTTTAGATGACTAAAGCACTCTTACACAACAGGAAGTGGCAACTGTTTGGCATCTGGGCACCAATATCTGCACGCAACTACGGCGCACATTGGTTTGTTGTTGATTACATTGTTTTTGTCGCAAATCCCTGACACGCTTGCTCACTTTCCCCTGTGGTTGCTTAGCAATAACCATCACTCTGTTTTTCATGAGATTCTCCATGTTGCTCATTCACAGGATTTGTGCCAGTGTGCATGGGTAAGCGTATATCTGCCCGCGCTCGGAGTGCGTCACGACCAAGTCCATCGCACTTGTGTGCTAAACCTCGGCTCAGGAACTGAGACAGTGAGTGGTGACGCATTTGGAGCATTCCGGACCTCGTCGGTCCAGGGTTTTGTGGAGGAGTGAGAAATCCCCCGGACATTCAGTATGTCACTTAGAGGAGAGTCGTGACCCTGGAGGCTGTATGGAGAAACCTGAGTGACTAACTGCGGGGCCGCGTCTGGGTAACTCTGGTTGGCAGCGTGTGGGCTGCATGATTTTTGACATGTGTGAAGCTTGCTGGAATATTAAAAGAGCATTTGTATTAGCCTCTATTTTCCACACATCATGTTGTACGGTTGAACTTAAAAGTGTGGAACTGATTATTTTCAGATCACAAATTATTACTGCCAAGGTGACCTCTTTACATCATTTGTTTTGTCCAACCAACAGCCAAAGGTGTTTAATTAACAATGACATGAAACAGCTCTATGAAGCCGTAAATCCTAAATCCTCCTTTGAGAAGCTAAAACCAGCTTCTCATTTTTGTTTGATAAATAATTTAAATGTTTAATCTGTTATCAAAACTGCTGTCAATTATTTTTCTTCGGTTCGAATAATCCATTAATTACGACTAATCCTTCCCGGATTGGTTGCATCTTCATCGCTAGAATTAAAGTGATCCAGACTGTCACACAGTAGCTCAAAGTATAGCATCTCTAGATGTGTCATAGGAAGTTTGTATAATATAATATGACACTGGGTTTTATTTGATCCACAGAAACAATACAGTGCAATCCTTTGAGCCGGATTCTGTTTCCCAGAATTTAAATTTTTTTCAATGCCACTTTTGTTAAGTCTTTTGAAGAGCTTGTCAGTACTTGGAGACGACTTAATGTTCCTTTTATCAGGCTTTGACAAGAGTTTAACATTTCCATTTAAGGAAGAAGACACTTTCAATGCGGCTCAAAAGACAGCTGCATCTGTTGCCAGCCTGTCAGGCCCCGACAGAGGACCTCGAGGATCGGTTTGATTCACTAATCAAAGACTTCCAATTTGCCTTTGTCAAAGTGACCCAGGCTGAGAGCCAGAGGCACGACACTGAAATGCAGTGTAAACAGACAACAAGGTGGCCTATTCTCTCTCAGAACAAAAGTACATCGTAAATACTGAAAAAAATGTAAATGTTATGATGTGCAGATTTTGATGGTCGTGATGTTACTCCAGAATATTTTTTGGCATGTTGTCCCTGCAAAAGAGCAAAATGTTCTCTGCTTCCTGTATGCTCAAATAATGCATGCAGTATGTGTACCTATGGAGTTACTATTTAACCTCAGAGATGTTCATACTCTATTTGTTCTTGCTTCACACTCCATTGAATATCGAGCAGCACTCCCTCTTTGAATGGACTATTTGGGTGTACGCTTGTGGTTTGGAGGTGTGTGTGTGTGCATGTGTGTGTGTGTTGGGGGGTGACTTTGACCTTGAGAAGCCTATCGTCCCAGTGAGAACCACTCTCTCATCTCCTGACCAATCAAATACAGTAAAACTGGTACCCTCCAGGGAACAGTGAAATTTACTAGAAAACGGCACTGACAGGCTGAAGAGCAGTGGTGAAATCACAACTCTGTTCACCAGCCGCCCCCTGAGACGTGTGCTAAAAGCTCCTCTTGTATCTCACTTTGCGCTGGCCCAGTTAAAGCAAGAGCTGAACGGGTATCTGAATACATTGTCTGAGTAAACGGGGTGCTAACAGACACACTGAAGCTTTGAGTTCCAAGTGGGAATTACACTCTGGGTTATATCTTGAATAACATGCCCCTCACACCCCGATCACCACACATAACTTCTTCTGGGAGAGTCTTACCAGGCCTATCAGGTACGGACTTCCTGCATCACCCAGAAGATGAGAGGTGAAGCTCTGGAAGGCGACCGCCGTTGCTCTCCGTGTTGGGATAACGACAAACTGCACAGAGGAAAAGAGAAACACGAGGGGAGGATGCATGAGATTGTGTAAGGTAATGAAGAGACAGAGGTAGAAAGATTCACTCAGCCATGTTAAAACTCTTGCAGTCTTCAATTATGCACGCAGAGTCCACCTCATTGGGTCAAAACACCCAAGGAATACCTGTCAGTCATGGTAAAACTGCCAGTAATAGCCTGTAGCTGTCTCTACATACTCACCACAGTCTCCAACCTAATTATAAATTAAAGAGCTGGTTGGTTAACCCACCTTACTGAAAGTCTAATTTAATTTGGTCCACTCTTTTCACTTTTAAATACCAAAACAGAGAAAGAATACGGGCTCTCAGTATATGAATCATTGTTGGTGAAGACAGTAAGTATCAGCCACACCCAAACTGTAGCCAACAAAGTCCACTCACACGTTTCACAACTCAAGCCCGTGTCTAATTGGATGCCTTTTATTTGGTAAAGTTTGTTGCAGGAATTTCCAGTGACCCAGTAGATAAGTATAGGCTCTCAGCACTTACCATTAAAATGTCTGCTGTTATGGCCCAGTTCAGGAAAAGCAGCGTCTCTCCTATAAAAATGCAAATCTAAATAAAGAAAGAAGAAGAAGAAAAAATTGTCCATTTAGTGGTGCTAATTAAGATCAGCCAATTTCCACTGCACAAAAGGCTGCTAAGCAGACATGAAGCCAAAAGAGGAGGATGCAGATATTTCTACTGTGTGTGGGAATCGGCTGCTGAATAAAAGTGCTTTGGTTGCTGCGGTTTAAAAACATGTTATTATGCCGTGGCCCAATTATACGTGGAGGTGAAGGCCTTCATTTTGGTTCCATTGAGCCGACAATTTAGCCTACGAGCTGAAAAACACGAGCACGAGATGATAAGGGTTGTTTATTCTTGTCAAAGCTGCATATTCAATGTGGAAACATTTGAACACTTCCTAAATTTAGACCCAGCTGCAACATTTGAATTTATGTTCTGCTTCTGAATGGGTGGAACAGAAAATGTAAACTTTAAATCACACAGTGGAGTTCACATACAAGCTTAGTAAAACTACATGCAAGCCACTGTATGTACATGGGTTGGTAGCAGCTGGTGCTGCTATTTGGCCACTTTCCTGAACAGAACCAAAGGGATTTGTTTGTAGTGGAATCTCGTGTATTAGCTGGTTTCGTCTGGCACGGTTTAACATGGCCGGGTTGATGTTTCCTGTTTCCTGCTGGGGAATAACCCCTTTGCCAGTGTGCCAGACCTACGATACAGCACAGAGAGCTACACGAGTGCTCTGACAAGCGGAGATGTGGACAAATCATCTCTGAGAGCTGCGAACCAGACACCGTGACCGACATGTTGCCTCTTAGAAGATAGAAGCTGAGCCTTTGCTCAGATTAGCTGTGTGTTGACGAGACAACAGCTGCGAGGGGTAAATCGGCCTCGGCAGAGCAGCGCTGACCACGTTACAGCCGCGTCACGCCTTATAATGTGACACATCTGTCAGCGCTTCGCCGTGAAACCTGAGTTGATGACTTACAACTGAGGCTGTACTGTACGATGATTTAATATTGTACAGTAGAGCAGTCTGAGAAGCCATGCTTGAAGTTGAAATGGTTAAACGAGAATTAAAGTTGTACACTTTCCCCTTCTTTGGTAAGACTTTAAACATCGGAGAGCATCAACCGCCTGCAGATTTACCCTTTGTGACCAGCACAAAGATAGAAATCTGGTGTCAAAAGCCCATTCTGTCACACAGCATTTATCTAAAATTGAGTTGGACAGATTTGTAATCATGTAATTAATATGGATACTCCTGCAGGTCTAATTGGCTGAGTCATGCCTCTGTCAAACACCTGATAAATGTGTGCCTCTGACCTGAAGGACTTTGTATAAATTTTAATTCGTTAAATCAAAGTGACCACTTATAGGAGTAATTATTCATCATTCAAGAAGTACTTGCAGCTGTTGAAAGACAACGGTATATGGAGCACTAAATGAATAAGGTTATTATTAATCTTTTAATTCTTTTTTGATTAAAATTATGTGTTATCTCAGTTTTACAAAAGAAGTCATTGGCCTGTCTTGTGGCTCAATAACTTGAAAGTACACATCTTACATACACTGTAAAAAAAAAAAAAAAGTCAGAGGCCAGACATGTCAAGGTCAGGCAAGGCTACATATTTAGGATACGGAAGCCTGTTTGTTATCTTCCCGTACACGCTTGGGAAATATTTTCCATCTTTTCCATCTTTCCAGCATTATTACCGCCCAACTTGTTGAGAGTCAGTTCCTATTCCTTTGTCTCTGATAAGAGTGAGAAATGTGTGCTTGGTGAGCCCAGCGGCCCAGAGTGCATTGTTTCAGGGCACTGGATGTTAAGTTGCACCCTTTCCTGCTTTATAAGGCAATTAGACACACCAGCTCTATGCGCATGTGCCTGAGACTTTAACTTTTGGCCAGATGAGATGAGGTGAGGCATAAGCTCCTGAGGCCAGTTGAATCTAACCTGCAATTAGGGCTATTCATTATGAGGAGCAACACCCATTCACTGCCTCAGGGCTTGAATGTAACTGGCATCAGGGAAGGTGTCCTCTTACTGCTTTATTCCTGATTCAAAAATTAACCCCACCCAATGAGCTTTTACTAATCTGTCTCTTGTTAGATTGGGTACAAGACTTTCTCTTTTAATTCTCAGCGCCTAAGGCTAATCCGTAATTAACTAATTAACATGCTTATATCCCTCTTTGTCAGAGAGACATCTTTCACTGGGGACCTGTTGATTCTTGGAAAAAGGAAGGCAAAAATGGCACAGCTATCTCTGACTGTTCGATTGAGCTTCCTCTGCTGCAGACTCAATATATACAAAAGAGTTACAGGAAATGACTCTTACATAAGCTCCTACGATGCTCTTCTTGGCCACCACGAAGATGAGGCAGATGAAGATGGCCGAACCCAGCATGCTGACAGCGCACACGAGCGGGTCAGCTCGCTCCGTCTTCTGGCGGCACAGGCGCGTGGTGGCCGCGCCGATGACCACGCCCAACAGACCGGTCACGCAGGTGATCGCTCCGAAGATGAGGCTAGACATGAGAGGGAATCAAACATATTTGAGTCCATGCGACTACAAAGATGAAGCTTCAGCTATTGTGTGCACATTTAGAAAACAGCATGGGTTATTACAAAAGGTGCAACATTGAAATACCTTCAAAATAAACAGAGCTGTAATATATAATGGCAGCTAAACCCAGTGCATTCAGCTTTTTATATGTTGTACACAAAGGAGGACAGCATCTTTCTCCTTTACAAAGATTCAGATTATGCCGGTGACTAACAAAGTCTGCCCTCTGTGTTTAGTCATCTTCTCACCTGTCTGTGCTGCTGCAGATCTCTTTTGTACAGGTCTCTGCAGTCTTCTGCACCACCTGTGCCCTGGCGAGGTACACAGGAATCCACATACCAAAAGCACCCGTGGCAAAAGACACTGCCGCGGTCGCCAGGGAGGAGAACACGTAGCTCCGGCTATATACACACACAAAATCAAACAGGTTTATCTTTGCTTACAAAAGTAAAAAAACAACAAGATTAAGAAGATACTGTTATCTGTCCTTTTCTGATAGCATCTGCAAACAGATAAAACAGGAAATAAAGCAATTCGGGGAGTTATGTGGTTCGACAGGATTATTGGTGGTGAGAATTTAAAGCAGCTCATGCTAAACGGCAAGCAAACTGAAATGTTATGCAGGTACGACTGACGGACTGTTTTATGCAGGAGCCAAAAATAACACACCATTTAACGCTTTTTCGTGTTTCCATTGGAGGTGAATGTGTGGAGACTGTGTACAGCTAAATGTCACACAGGATGCGGGGGATGAATTTCTGATTGCTCACCTTAAATAGTTCCCATAAACCTGCGTGGCGACATGACGGTAGCTGTATAGATTTTATAACATTTTTTAAAGAAATGGTAGCCCACAGGTCAAATAATAACAAGGGGGCTTCAGTGTCACGGATGCAAAGCTGCCTTCACAGCTCGGTAGGATTGCAGAGTGGTGGTGAGTGAATGATACTGGCTCACTGTGTCATGTGTTGACATTTCCATGCCTCTAATGGCTACTATAAAAAGATATGATATATAATGCTTGTTGCATTCAGCAAGTGTAAGCTAAACTGCTGGGGAAAAACTGATGATTTTAGAGGCCTATGCTTGAAAGCTGATGGAAAGCCTTACTTCTTGGCGAGCGCCTTCATGTCGCAGACCCAGGACGTGCGGGTCTTGATGCGTCCTCCCATCTGGTCAGCGCTGCCTCTCTTTGGCTCAGGCACAAAGACCAGGATCAGAGTCCCCGCTGTGATCCCTAAAACTGGGGACACCTACGAGGACAAGAAAAAACCTATGAGACGTCAGACCGTGTTCTCATGTCGACATGAAATTTAGGGTGTGGTTTGGAGGGGAGGCAGACATGAGATGAAGGACAAAGAACAGCGTGTTTACAATGCACTGCCACCGTGTTTGCCGATACGCCTGACATCCTATACAAGCCCTCTGGAGCTGAGAGGCATTCCCTCCGCTTACTCTATTGGCACTGTGTGTGTGTGTGTGTGTGTGTTAATGTGTACCTGTGTGGTTGTGTGGGCTTGCCTATGTGTATAAGCTTACAAAACTCAAAAAGGGCTTTTTGGCTTTGAGAGCTGCTTTGTGAGCTCTGCACCAAGGTGAAAACCTCGTAAGTGCCCATCTGCTATTATGTTCACTATCATCTTTTATGGGTTATGAGGTAGCATGTTTGTGCATGTGTGTGTGTCTATGGGGGGGTGCAAAGACAAAAGGCAGGATGGGATGTGTGGGAGAGGATTTGTTCGAGTAATACAAATTGTTCACAAAAGCCAAACCAATTTCATCTGTCAGGTGAAATTCATCATATTATATTTTGTAGCTCATTTATATGCATTCGTACTGTGCGGCTGTGAAACACACGTGCGTATGTGTGTGTAGGTGTGTATATGTGCGTGTGTCCTCAAGTTTTTCATTGCGGGAGTCTGCCGTGGCTCATAATGCGGCTAATAATGCAACTCAGCATAGTGGTTATAGTGTCAAGGGTGTGTGGATTACACCAGCACCGATAATATCTGTTCCTATATTGAGTCCTCTCTTCGGTCGTCTTCTGCTTGTGTGGAGCAACTTAATTGGGTGCACATCTCCATCAGAATCATATAATGTGCTTTCAGCGAGAGGCTGCTTAATGGAGGACGCACAAAGAGAATAAATATTAGCCTTTTTTTACAAGTTCTGCACTCGGGTCCCTTCAAAATTATTGTACGAGACACCAGGAATCATGACCCTTGACCTTGACTCCCACAGGGCCCATTACACACTTCCTGTATGGACGGTTGGCCATCAAACAAATTAGCTACTGCCCTCTCTTGCTCCTCATTTTCCTCTGCGTCTCCCCTGTTCCTTCTTATCTTCCACATTTTTGCTAAACAAGGAAGGTAGCTGGAACACGTCGGGCAAAAACAAGCGGAAGCGCTGCAGTGTTTTTTCCTTAAAGCAGGACAGGGGTTGCACAGAACCCGTTTCATGTCTTGGTATTTGTTTTCCTCTGCATGCCACACCGGTGATTAATTGGCTTTGAGATTGTTTTATTGGAATGTCATTGTGCCTGCTGTGGAACAAACCGCCCCGCTCTTTGTGTTTTTTTTTTGTTTTGTTTTTAATAAGAAGTGGGCGTCCTGTTTCCTCAGACCTGGTGAGCTGTCATGTCCAGGAATTACTTCTACTGTGACACGCTGAGAGAACATTAAATGTCTTCCTTTTAAATGTCAGTCAGCTCACGAGAGGCGTCAGGTCATAATTTGTTTTCAGGATTTTAAAAGCTGACCCTGAAGTCAACGATTCCTGAGGAGTCCTGTTAGAGACCTTTCATTGGTCCTCTCCGTTGCTACTGGTATGCCTTATAGAGCTGTCCCCTTCTAAATGTTTTGTCTCAAGCACTCAGTGGAGTCCCACTAAAAAAGTGCTATGACAACAGTGATTTATGTTCCTGATTTAACACCTGTGTCTGCTTGTAAGCACACAATAAGCGTGCTACTGCTAAAACAGTCCAGTAAGGATTTATTTCTTGAAGCAACACCCTATGAAGGTGGTACATCTCAGCAAATTTCTACACATGAATTTGAATTAGGCTTTAATTAAAAGAGACCCATTTTAATGCTCTTGCAGCACCTTTGGGGCATTTTAGGAGCCAGTATGTAGTAACAAATACACGCCAGGTCTGACTGAAACCCTGTTGTCCCCTATTCTTTTCTTTTACGTTCTTATCGGGGCTTGGACGTCATCATTTCCCTTTCATGCGCCTTCCATTGTTCAATGCACAACACAGCCAGCACCCGTAAAAGTGCCTGAAACATGCATTTAGTTGTGCAGTATGTGCAGGACCAAAATGCTACTCCAGCAACCTCTCCCCAAAGTGTGCAGCTAACAATGAAACCTTACGCTACGTTTTGCTAAGTTCCTGAACTGAAAAATACACTACACAGAGGTTAATGAAGCACTGACGCCTTCTTATTTCACCGAGGCTGACACTGATCCCACTTCACTGCAGACGACCTCCATGGGTAAAGTGTAATGAAAGATAAATGTGTTTACAGCGACTGAGAAAGGAAAAGCTTGATCTTGATCTTTAATAGAAATCCATTTTTACTGCTGCAGCCATCAGAACAGAACCGCACTTTTTAAACACATAGTAGAAAATGTTAAATGCTAAAAGAACATTTTTAGAAATAGTTCTGTGGGAGGCTGGAGGCTGAGCTGCCACTGATGTGGACGTGTGTGAGAAACGTCCAGCCTTAAGCACTCTCTGCTATGTCACTTCCCTACAATGTCAGAGCCCGGACCGCCTGTTCAGCCATGTGTGTCCTCTCGGTGCTTCTGCCGCCACTGACCCTGTTCACCCCAGATCCATGACAGGCCTCCCCACCAAGCCCTGCAGGAGGTTTGTCTTTGTGTGCATGTTTGAGGATGATAATGTCGATGATCATGCCCTTACCCTCAGCGCCCAGTGCCAGTCTCCTGCAGCCACTTTGGCGCTGGAACCCAGGATGTACCCCAACCCACTGCAGAGAGAAAAACCATGCGTTAGCAACAAAAAACATCATCTACATTTATCTGAGCCTGCACCACTATTAGAGCATGTTATAGAGAGTCCGTCATTTCCATTACTTAAGCCTACCCCTTCACTACACACAGGCTGTTTGTAGTGTGATTAAAGCTGCGTTGAGTGTTTGGGTACTTGACATGGAGAGCCTGTGACAGTGCACCTGATCAAAGCACTGGTAGCAACATGTCTAGCAGGTCTATTTGTGGACGTTTGATTTGTGTATGTAGTCACAAAATGCAGGTGCAAAGTTACAAACCATGAGCCAACAGAGCGCAGTAATAACATGGTTGTCTGGCTGAAGGCTCCACCACATTGTGTCATAAAGGTAAATAACAATGAAAATGCTTTGGGGGGAACTGTGTCTGGATCAGATCAGATCAGATAAAATGGCCTCTATGCTGCGAGAACATGCCGGTGCTAGATAACATCAGCATTAAAGGACAAAACAGGATTCAGGCCGTAAAGGTAAGAGCAGCAGGAGACTGAAAAAACAACAATGCAATGGTAAATAAAGAGCTGATTGATCATTTCGATATCTGGTAATGATCATCATGACCTGATTACGGTAAGTCGTTAAACAGATTGGTGTTATAAAATAGTTTGATGACCAAGTAATGGTCTGAGTCACTTTCTAAGCAAACATGACAAACTTTTGCTGGTTCACACTTCTTCATGTGAACATTTACTACATCTTTGGGTCTTATCTGATAACATATTTTTAGGATTTTGAACTGTTAGGGTTAGGGTCATAATTTAATGTTGAAAAATTGAGCTTTAAGGGGAAAAAAAACCCTAATTCTTTCACATATTTTTGCTGTTTTATAGATCAAATGTCAAATCGGCTAATGAAGAAAACAGCTGATCAATCAATAAAGATCCAGAGACCTGGGGAATCAAATTATAAGCAGGATTTAAGGTGTTCTTTTAGATCTTTCCCTTTAATTCGTCATTCAGCGCCAGCTTATTCCTGACCATCTGGTTTGTCTGCCTGTGCAGAGCTTGCGGTTTCTGAAACAGATTCTGTTTTCCCCTATAATAGCAGATTTGATCAATAGATTATCAAATGTAACCAACGGCTTGTACAGTGGGTTCTTATCAGCACTGGTGGCAAAAGGGCCAAAACATGTTCAACTGGTTTTACACACAGAAACTCAACTGCATACTCATAGCAAAAGGGGGAAACAGTCCACAGTTGTGCTTCCATGATTAGTTGTCCAAAAATAACACTGCAGTATAAACAGGCTCAGACAGCATACAGTATGATATTTCCAGCGAGTGACTAACAGCTAAGCTTATCAGAGTCCACCCAGAGACCAACAATAAAACTTGAGCGTGAAAAATGCGCTCACATCAAACGCCGGTGTCGCATAGAGACCTGTCTGCGGGGGTCAAGTTTAAAAATTATGGAGGGAAAAATAAGAGGAGAGCAGGGGAATCAATTTCCTGTGAATCTGGGATGATTCCTGAGGTCATTTCCTCGAAACGGTCATAACAACCTCAGTAAAGACAAACAAGTGGGAGACTGTATAGGATGTTTGACTGCACTTTACTGAGGCCCACTCTTTTACCTCCTATTGTCTGTGTTGCCGGGCAGTTTACTGTGACCCAAACATTTTGGCAGCTCATGACACAACCACTCAGAGGGCAGTTTAGTCTTTTCCTGTCCTCATTTGTCCAACTGTCTCCAATCTGCCATTAAAAACCCATATGATCAGTACACTAAATGAGTCATATAACCTATATTCATCACTGTGGTTTGCTCTCCAATAACAAATTAAAATGATATGTTACACATAGTTTTGAAGAGACTGCAGCACACTTCATGTTTACTTAGTATTTCCTTCTCTGTGATTCTGCATGCAGAAGCCAAAAACAGCCCAGTATGTGGCAGCTCAGGAACATGCTGTGCACTGTATATAACGACAAACCTCAAGTGGCTCCTGTGCCGCATCCACTGGCACGTTCATCTTTTATTACTTTGCTTTGTTTGTTTTCTCCCTGTGGCCCTTTTTCTGATTGAATGAACTGAAAAGGCTGGAGATTTGAGCTTAATAATACCTCCTACTCCCACAACCCCACGCCACATCTCCAAATAGTCTCCCACCCTTCTTTAAGCTTCACACAGCCAATTGTCAGCTCTCCTTTTCTTTCTGCAGAGAGAGCCTGAGCTCTTTGTGTGGCTGTTTCTGAGGAAAAGATAGGAGCGGGCCTGACCTTCTCCTCCTATGTGAGGATAATTTCAATTATCTGTGCTAATTCTCATGATTCCTTTGCACCTTTGGATCTAACATTTGAAGAGCCGGCTGGATTTGGATCATCACCAAGCTATAGTACCATAAAAGTTGCACGAACATCTCCCAAAATAGACCCTGTTGTCTGCTTTAAGGATACAGCATCTGTCTGACTCTTACCTTCCCAGGGGGATGGCCAGGTAGAAGACTGAGAGCATCATGGTGCGGCTGTTATTAGTGAACAGGTCTCCTATGATGGTGGGAGAGATGGACGAGTAGCTGGACTCTCCGATACCCACCAGTCCTCTGGAGAGCACAAACAGCCAATAGTACTGCAGAGAGAGAAAAAGAAAGAGACAGAGAGAGAAGACATAAGACTTTTGTAATCAAGCTCCACAGGAAACTTTCTGTCAACCTAATGACACCCCAATTTTTCTTGATCAAAAGTCTTTTTCTTCACCAACTTTTCATTAGAACAGAAACCGTTAACTCTACCCTTATCGCTGTGAGTCAGTATCAGGTTTATAAATGTCTATATTGTCACCTGAAGTTGACTGATTCACTACTGATTCACCGCCAGGTGTTGATTGGTGGTGTTAACACAAGTTGAAAAGTCACATGTTTTCTATTTGCCAGATAATCAGAGGTAGACACTCCTGAATCAACACAGTCAGTCCCATGATATTGTTGCATCTCACATTGATTCAAACGCTGAGATTTTGGAGGAGGTTATTTTCATCCTACTTAGCTATATTAAATTACCTTGCCCCATTATCTTCCATCGGATGTCATAAACTAATAAATAAATAAGATGAATACTTAAAAGGGCTCGAATAAAAGCATGCACGCTGGCGGGGGCACCTGTGTAGGCAGCTGGATTGTTAACTGTTTCCATGGCAACTACTACTCGCTGGATACGGACTCCCGTGTCTGCTGCTTGTGAAGCTGCAAAGAAATCTGGTTCCCCCACACACTGGAATGACGCAAAACTGCAAATATTGGCCACTAATTCGTGCACCGTCTGTTAGTCCCATGAGTAAAATTAGCTGCATGTAGGACTTGTGCAACTTATTAATGCTGCAATGAAGCTACATTGTTTGATGGTGATAATAAAGTATTTTATTCCTTGCTAGCTTTGCTTATGTGGGATATTTTTCCACCTTAAACATATGCATGCACATTGGGGGATCCTAATAATGTCACAGTGTGGTGTGATAAGGTCACACTCTGTAGGGTTTGTCCGCAATAAAGAGATTAATGAAGGCGCTGTAGCATAATGTGGCACACTCAGAGCTAAGACGGTGGAAGGTGATCTCTACGCCGACCTGAGCTCTCGGCTGTCACTCCAGGCTTCATGCTGGTGGATGGGACATCATGTCATAAGGTCATACACACAGCCATCAAACATCCTCTGAAGGCTACACCGCAGACACCTCACTGTAAGATGACACTTAAGGGATGCATACAAACAAAATGTCTCTGCTGTGGTATTCGCCCATATTATTTTCAGCTTTACGTGTTTACAGTTGAGGTTCTTTTCTGCTTTCTTTCTTCATTTGTGAGGCCGCCGGCTTCATGATTGATCACAGCTGAGCTTTCACTGCTGCACACACTGCTCTGTGTGTGTCACATCGTTTCGAATGATTTAGAGTCAGGCCATTTTCTTTCTTTTAATGGCCCGACGTTTAGCGGGATCATGATGGTAGTTCTTTTTGTTTGTGTGGTCAGCAGACTATCATCGCCACTTGGAACAGAAATGCTAGTCGCAGGGACAACAACAAACAGCAGCGATGCCAGAAAAGTGCCACAAAAATTCAGAGTTAAGAAGCATAGAGATTATAAAAGCAGATTGAAGACTACGAGGAGATAAAAGAGAATAACAACGAACTTGTGAATGCCTACACTAACTAAGAGATGTACCTGTATGCATGCACAGCTACAGTATGATTTCAAAACTTACAGATTGCAGATGTAAAGATGACCATCATCAAAAAATGTGGGATATATTGTCATAAAAAGAATAAAGAATCATCAATCCGTGCAGCCAGGCTTTATTAGAACAATAGTAGGTTAGTGGTCATTATCCTTGTCTCACCCTCTTCATATGCATGAGATGGAACTGAATCAAATGAGTCATGCTTTCCATTGGACGACATTATAAATAGGCTGCCACTAATGTGTTTCATATTTCAAATGGCCGACAAGTGATCATTTTATGATGATAATCTGTTGTGGTCATGCAGAAAAAGAAGTGTGCAATTTCACTTTTATGGCCGTGAAAAGAAAAATTTCTGTTACATTCTGTATCGGCTGCAAATCTTTACAAAATGCCCCAGAGTGTCTTAAAAGAGTAATGATAGGACTCAGTTGTAAGTGGTCATTAACATTTCATTACATGTCATGTCTTTCATCTCTCATGGCGACAGCGCCGTGGAGCTGTTACGTAAGAGACATCTACTCCTGTCACATTTGATTGGCACACTCGGGAACATCTTGAGGGTGAAGTTAAAGTTTGGGGTAAAGGACTGCGGCTGCTGAGGATCACTCCTCATCTCCTCATCGGCAGTCAGCGGCCTTTGTGGCATTTGTCAGAGGAGAAGAGGACCTTGATTTCAGCTCAGCTATAAGCAGCCTGACTGTATTTAGTGCTCAGGCAAATGGCTGCAACCTCGTCTTCAAGCAGATACATTTATAGGGGGTAGAAGTCAAAGGACGCCCTCCTGAGACCATCAAAATCTCTGAGCCATCATTCCCTTCCACAGCTCTGGGCCATGAACGGGCTTACTCACTGGAGAGATGACACTGCGGGGCTCCATGACGCTGCTCTGCAGACATGCTGCGTGGTGCATAAATTTAACTTGCATAGCTTTTAATGCCATAGATCTCTGCCAGCGGAGCGACTTCAGATTGTCAGTGTGTTAAATTTTTATTGCAGCTGCCCATCAAGACTGTATAACAGTCAACACAAGCATACACAGGGAGACGCACATGCACATGCACATGCACACATCCAGATCCTTTTACTGTAATGTAATGGCTACTCTCAGCGGGATACCCTTCCCCCACATCATCACCCTGAAGAATAATGTTATTACTGAATGCACCAAGCACCGCCCAGCACACAGGGGCTTTTGGAGATATCAAATCCAGATCCACTTGTCAAGGGGCAGTGAAACAACATCTTATCTTCTAAAGCTTTGTAATTGAGACAAGTCTGAGGCATGGGCCTTCATTAGTTGATTGGCTGGCAGCCAGTGAGAGAGAGGGAGAGAGGGAAGGAGGGAGGGAGACATAAAGAAAGTCTACAAAGGCAAAGCGGGTGTTTGACTTAACGAGCGTATCATTTCATTTCACTAGCCTTAACATCAAGCATATCCAGACCATAACAGAATAATTATCTCGTCAGTGTAGACAGTATCACGAGGGCGGCGGCCTAATGGAATAACACTCGAGCTCTTGTGCTGTGTTTGTTCGACAGTTTCCCCGTCAGAGCGTATATGATGTCGTACCTCTTTACCGATGAAGGAGCTCGACAGAGTAACAATGGACCAGAAGAAAATGCCACAGCTCAGGATGACCTTTCTGTTGAAGCGGTCGCCCAGGTAACCGAAGATGGGAGCTGCCACCATGAAGCTGCAGATGAAGACTGTGGAGAAAAAAAAAGAAAAGGGAAAATGTTATTTTGGATACAGTGACAGAAAATGACTGAGGTGGACATATCTTTTTCAGTCTTGGTTCTGCCTTGCATAGATATTTGCAGTATCATGTGTTGCACTTTTGCTGTAAAAAAACACTAAATCCAACCGGCCTGTGCCAAGTATTTCACCTTTCAGGTCCACTTATTAAGCCAAGACCTATCCAGATCGACAGAGTGATACCAGTAAGTCAGAGACACAGTGAAGGACTGCCAGAGGACACCTCCTCTCAACTCCAACCAATTAGGACGTCATTATACTTCGCCTAGACTTACTACAAGAAACATGGCGAAAGAATATAAATACAGATGATACAATGCTGGGAACTGTGAAGAAAGGTGGCATGGGTTATAAAGGATTCAATTTGTAAAAGCAGATAGGAGAAGGAGTTGTAGAGTAGGGAGGACTGTAGGAAAAGCTATAGTATGGAAGGCTGCCAAATACAGTAGTTTTTAAAAGAGATTGAGGGAGAGAAAAGAGGATAAGCGATGGGATGTTGTCAGTTTTTTGGGATCAAACAAATCAAAAAGGAAGTGGGGGAGGTGGTGTCATGGTTTTATGTATCGCTGTATTAAACTGACCAGACACAAGTAGATTAATTGCAATATATCACATCACACCAGCACTGATTCTTTCGCACTTTCTTCCAGGAAGAGGACCCGTGGTGGCTGTGTGGCCGTAAATAATCCCTCCATCTTATCTCCATCTTTCTTACAAACAAACCTATGTCTCAGTAAAAGTAGTGCCTTAAAATGTGTTCCTCTAATTGCCCCACTGCTGACTGGACAACTAGGCCCCTCATTCTCAGAGCTTTGTAGTCAATATTTATGAGAAGGAGCAATCCAAACAGACCTGAATTTTTAATGCTTTCAAAAAGAGTTTTGTGTCTTTGCGGAGGAGAAAGGGCAGAGATGTTACTCTTGACAGCAGCGAAGGGAGATGGGGAGGCAGGCTGGAGTGTTTTGACACATCATCAGCATAAACATACAGAAAGGGAAGGGAGGAGAAGAGAGGAGATGAGAGAGAAGGGAGAGGAGGGGTGTGTTATATAAGATACAGGCATCAAAGTCCCACAGCTGCTGAGGCCAACCAGGATAAGGGACAATAATCAGATTATAGCATAACTATAGATTTGAACATGTGATATGCATGATAAACAGAAAAAAAGAAGTCCTTTTGTAACCTTATTTTAGGGGAAGAGTTACGTAAAAATAAGGTACAAGTACTCATGTTACATTATGTTGTTGCAGGTATGTATTCAACAATAACCAATCAGTGTTTGTTTTATTTGATCGTCTATCTATGTACTAAATGAAATGCAGTGAAAATGAAATATTAATGTCTGTGCTAAAATTACCCATGTGTTCTTATGTTTTCTTCTTTATTTTATTTTGTTATGTGCAGAGTTATTTTGATATTGGTGCTGCAATGTTTTTCTATCTTTCATCTTGCATTTGAAAATATATAAATACATAAAATATTAAAGGATTTATCATAAAAATAGAAAAGGGGGGTAAAAAAAAACTCCAAAAAGCAGCAGCAACATATACTTAAAAACAAATAGCTGGAAACAAAAGATATTCTGCACTGTGTAATCACATTGCTTAAGTAAAAATATAGTACAAACACGGTCCAGAAGATTTTGTTATTTCTGTCCTGACATATAAACATTTGTTTTTACACCACTGCAGAGGCAAAACTTAATTAGCACTTCACAAATAACACTTGTTTGTAGCGGGTAGACTCATTTATGAAAAAATACTATGTCTTAAATTCATCTCAAATTACCATAAATTACTATCAAAAACAGTGGCTACTCTTTATTTCTGTTTTGTACTAATATTTTATACAACATGGACACTACACTGTATAATTTTGAGAACAAGAATCCCATTTCAGAAACTAAAATGTAATCTGAAATCTAATTTAAATCTAATGTGAATTATTATTAATAAATGAATCGGTTACAGTTTGAGTTTTTTTCACATAGGCTGGGATTACTTGATCTGCTCATTACAGATAATGAGTCTTTCCCACCTCATCTCTCCCATATGCTTTCCCTCTCCACCTCTCAGTCTCACTGCTCTCCTCTTCTGTCTCCCCCTCCTTTTGCCTGCATTTCCCTCCTTCTCTCTCTCTCTTTCTGCAGCCTCCATCATGAGCATTTATGTGGCTAAGTGCTGCAGGTCTATTGTGTAATGCTAAATGACTCTGATGACTGCTTTGTGCAGATCCAGGCCTCTAAAGAGCTTTACCAACTCACCCTGCAGCCACAGCACCGCTGGTGAAACCATGCACATCCACACACATGCAGACACACGTACGCAATGAGCAGGGTGTTCTGCAGTGCATGTTGGAGATAAGATGAGGGAGAGGTCCACAATCACACAACACCAGCTGGTTCCACATGGGTTTTAAGAGCCAGGGGCCCAAAGATCATTACTCAGCAAGTCAAAAATACATCCTGATCATTAACTGGCCTATTTAAAGTCATTAGCAGCACCACACATCACCAGATCTCTGGGTTATTGTCTTATTTCATGTAATTGTGTGATTTCTTTTTTTGATAAGCTACACCATATTCTTAAGGCCCATTATCGCCTCTTAGCAGTGTCAGCACATGGGACAGTGACAGTGTTCTCGCACTTAACACAATTTAGTGTTAACCTTGCTGGTTTTGCACGGAAACTAGCCTTGTTGTAGCCTTATGTTTGTATCCTGCATGTTTGGTGTGAGTTTAGATTCAGCATAAGCACTAAAAAACACTGTGATAAGGAGAAATGCTACAGAACATCCATAACATAATTTTTTTGTTTTAATCGAGCGAGAACAATGCAAAAAGGGTGTTTGGATCCAGCGTTCACATCCACTGAGCGACCCAACAGAGCGTGAGTGTCAGACATTTTTCTCAAGAAGCTGCTTTGAAGTGGAGGAATAATAGGATGAACTACCATCCCAGTTACAAATAGTCTAGCTTTGTTTTGCTGTCAAGAGGCATTGAAGAATGTTGTCAGGTTATTTATTTTAAGCAGAAACAGGTACACCCTTCCACAGAATCAGGACGCATTAGTTTTAATGTAACTGATTTCATCTCATTGAATTATTTCTATGCACTTTTACACTTTCGATGGCACTGACAGCCCTGCTGTGCTCTGTGGATTTAGATCTGAAGAGGTTGTCTCGTTGTCTTTGAATTCAATCAGAGTTCTACACGAGAATTTTCAATACGCCTTTGTTCAAAATATTAATAAGACAATAAACTGTGTAATATGGTTCTATGTACTCAACAGAAATCATTCATCAGGTCACTGATGTAATTAATCCAGTGTTGACGTACAGTAGGAATCATCTGCCTTATATCAAACACATGCTGTCAGTGACACCGGATGCACACTGATACGACATGTAACCTCCTGCTCCCAGGAAATACTCTGTCACCACAAAGACTGTCTACAAGACGATCCCACTGTTCTCCTGTCAGTCTTTGTTGAAGGCTGCAAACCTACAAATAAAGAAATCTGTCATGCTCGGAAACAATGATTTCCTCCTCCGGGCGCTGCTAATTTTGATGGATGCGGTGTGTCAATGAAGCTACGCTTCACTTAATTATGGGATTTATTTGAAAGCCTGAAAAAAGTTTGAAAAGTTGCTGTGTGTTTTACTGAATGCAATGCATGCTGGATAATGGGCAGTGCAGGCCTAGTGTAAGATATGTTTGGCTTCATTAGCAAGAATGACAAGAAAATAAATGTGTTCAGTCTATTTCAAGACATTGTAGAAAAATAAACAAACCGTGTCTAACAATAAGTCTTCACAGATGCCAGGTCACACCCAAATCTCTCAGTTCTCAATGCAGGCACTGAGAATTGATAGATACTCTTAATTATTCATAACTCAATTTGCAGAGCATATGTCTAATTTTGCAGCGTGAAACACCTTAAATGGCCGTGTTGAATAGAAAGTTGGCTAGCAGTCGAGCGAATGGAAAGATTTGACTGAATATGAAACACGTATAAAATGTTGTCTGTCCTCACAAGTCACATTCCAACTCTGACCACCATTGTCTCGGCGTTTACGGTTGTTTATGCGGCGGAACACATGTTTGTGTGACTTCCACAGTGCCATCAGAGATAAGCCTCGGCCTAATCACCAATCTCTCATAAATAAAGTGCGTGTGTAACAAATAATCAGCAGGAAACCCCCTCGCAGTGATGAGATGATGTCTGGAGCAGATGCAGTCTGTGGATGTTTACACTGTGGGCCAAAAGGGGAGGAAAGGTTTTCATAACCTCATTTATAGAACAATGGTCAGCTTTGACTACTTTTTCAAACAGTGACTAACTCTATCTAGTTTTACTCTTGCGCTCCAGTTGAGCTTCAACGTCTCTGTTTGCATCTAAGAATTTTGCATTTGACAGATTAGATGAGATCAGGAGTCAGAACACAATAAATCTACTGATAATGTTGATTTTCAGTGTAGCGGATACAACAGAGCTCAAAGACAAAGGTCTTATATAATCCTGAAGGAACTTTTAATTTGATAATTACAGTTTTCCCAGTTGTTGTATAATCATGATAGCGATCAGTGACAATGACGGCATTACATAGACATCTATTTTAGAAGGAAGTGACTCAAGCGTGACTGGGAAACACCAACAAGCCCTACGGTATCAACTCTGCCTGACGTCCTGACTTCATCTTTAGGCTTATGACATATTTCCCGCAATTAGCTTCACAAACTCAGACTCCTTTTCTATTAAAACCATTGTTTATCTCATACCGCCCTCCTCTTGGGCTGTGAGTAATTGTCAATTCTGCACCGGCGGCATAAGTTGAGAAAACAAGTGGCACGCTTAATTAACGGCAAGGACGTTTGTGACTAAATTATTATGTATGCTCACGAGAAAGAAGGACAGGGCAAAGTGAATATGGAGATGATTCACTGTAACATGATTCAGTTGTTTGAACAATTAAGGTCATTTATTAATGTGGCCTCATCTGACTGCAGGGACCCCTTTGAGGCCGGTCTGGCAGACGCGATTTTGTATTTTAAAGCCTCTATAGAGTGGATTAATTCACCATTGTTCTGTTTTATCTACTTCATTCTCTTTGTAGCCAGGCCTTAAAGCGAAAAAATCAAAAGTCTCTTGTACTTCTAACAGAATAGACCAGTGCAGTGAATAAATTTTAAAATTTCCCACAAAGAAGACAATCGATCCTGACTTCGGCCTCGTGTGTGCTTCAGGTAGGAGTGCCAAACCGGTTCTGATGTTCTTCAAATACCAAATGAGATGCTGTTCATATTTCTCACAGTTTCTGAGTGTGCAAATTACATCAATTACTGTGTTCCATGAGAGGACAATGGCTGTACAAGATGTCTAAAGGCTGACACAATAACAGGTATACAGCAGACGCAGCACTCAGGTATTTAAGGATAACATTACAGTGTAGTCACTGTGATGTAAGACACAGGTGAATGGGGCTGTGTGTGTCCGATGGTTACCTCTTTCTAAAGTGGATGAGGCCCTGGATAAGCTACAAGACAATGCACTCCAAGTTCAGGATGCTAATGGCCTGGGAAATTGTTTGTCAGCGTGGCAGTATAATACCCAGAGCGTCTGCTTTCTGATATTTAACTGAACAATTATTGACTATTATACCACTTACTATATAGTTCATACTGATGTGGGGTTGTAAAATAAATACAAATATGGAACAGAGTAGCCTCTTAAAAGCTTGCCGCTTGGTGGGCACATAGAAAGTAAAGACAATGAATGTAACTCCACTTAAAAACTGAATACAATTGAGCACACACACACACACACACTATTTTCCTGCCACACACACACACAGTGGGAGGCTAGAAAACACCGGACATCCAGTTCGGGCTTTGATTGGCCAACAGAACAAAACCTCCTGGGATGACTCACCCCCCTATGATTCAATGCCACTGTGAATAGAGCGTCAGGAGGAGATGCAGAGACACACGTATGTCGAGTGTGTGTATGTGATTGATATTCACGGAGGCCATGCAGATACATTTCCCTATGAAACACTAGTTTCCCATGAAGAGAGCACCTGTGAAGGCTCTGCATCCGGCTGCGGGATACCTAATGCTCAGCAGCCCATTTGATCCCTTTTTTTTTTAAAACAAAAGAGACACTGACAGTGACTGACAGTGATTTAGATTGAAAAAGTGGAAATGAAAATCCCGAAAGGCACCTTAATCCCCTGCAGATGTAAACTGCCTTTCCCCCCTTTAAGCTCCTACCTCTGACTTTTGAAGTAAATATGATTTGCCACAGATTAGTGTGCGCCTGCAAAAATAAAATCTTTTTTTTATTCAATATAGAAATCAAGTGACACAGAGCTACTTTGTGCTGCAGTGGCAGGATGCAAAATGGTGGAAAAACTATGTCAGGGACACACTTGGCTCTTTAGGTTACTGAGAATAAAAGCATAAATTATCACCCAGGGTTGGTGATTTGGGTATTTCCCACCGTCATCCTTGCAGCTGTGAAACATGACAGTCAGGACAGACCGTCTAACCTAAGGACAACAGCTCGAGGATTTTAAACATCCATCAGCTGCCAGAGACAGAATTAGAGGAATAGGAGAAGCACATCCTATCTGCAGGTCTGTACATGTCTGCAGGCAAGGCGTTGTCATTCGGTGCCATTTACAGCACCGCCAAGTGCCACTTTGACCTGGACGAAGTTTGCGTCAAGGTGTCAGCGTTCATTGCATCGCAAACACGCCGCTTCCATAAATACAATTTCCCTCTTCAGTGTCTGTTGACTCTGGTCCACCTTTGTGCCCTTTTCATCATTACAAGGTTATCTGCTTGCCGCAACTGGAGGTGTTTGTATGAAGAGTAAACTCTGGATGAGTAATGCCTCTTTAGTCAGTAAAAGCAGCTTTGTAACTCAATCCAAGAAGCTTATCCCTCAAGCTAATATTATCCGTAGTATCATACAGATTAAGTGATTACTTTTGTAGGCAATTACTTCAAACAAAAGTGCTAACTGCACAAATACCCGCTTGAAAACTACAAACAACTGCGCTGTTGTAATACCACATAGTTTATTACATAAAAGTAGTTATAGATAACTGATTAAAAGACACCAAATGAATGAAACCACAATGTTGGACTGCCACTACTGTGAATTTGGCATGAGCTGCTGGCTGACACATCCTCGACAACACCGCCCACTTAATCTGCGGCAAAACAATTTTGTGTTTTAGCTTTCTCCTAACAGCGTGATCCATTCATGATACAGAAAGAAACTTTTAGTGTTATTAAAGCATGCAGTCTCTACAGAAGTTACAGGTGTCCTGATTCGAACTGATCACATATATATTTATGTAAACACAGAAACATACCTGAAGCTTTCAGGAAAAACATGCCAAGCCGCTCTCTATGAATTCCATGTGAATGAATCCTCATTGCCAGGAAGGAAGTGGTGTTATTAAATACAGAAACTTATTACCTGTCTGACTTATATAATGTTTAGAAAATCTTTGGGTAGCAGCTGCTTTCTCTGTGTAAACTTATTCTGTATTTTATTTAGGATTACTCATGTGTCGTATGGTTTTACATTTGATGTTTATGAGTATAAAGCAAATGTGCAATTGTACCAATTCCAAGAGGTTAAACTGGCAAGCTATGTCTGAATGCTGCTGAACTGTGTCTATAAAGACTTAGCAGCATGTATTTGTTTCGTAGAATGAAGCCTGGAGGTTTGCACCATCTCTTGTGTATTATATTTAACACAACACTAAATCTAATGCTGTTTACTGGAGTGCTGGGTCTCATAAAAGGCTGCTGTGTATCCATATGGAGCAGAGTAATTTACTCTTCCCTCTGCCTCCCTCGCTCTGATATTGAGATGAAATAAGAATGAGAGAATATCAATATTCATGACTACAAAGGTTGGGATAATATGTTACATTATTTTTTTTTTTTAATCTTACTGCGGACCGATGATGCAAACACATTACAACAAAGGGTGGAGGAAAACTAAGAGTCACATCTTCCTTTCAGTCATCACCAAACAATTAATGTTGTCCAGCGCATTGTGGTAGCATTTAATTGTGTTTTCGATCAGGTATGTTGTACCGGTGGGAACGGCAGCTTTGTTTCCTCTAATGATTAATGGGACTGCCTGTGTAGGGTGTGACACATAACTATGGTTTGAGTAGGACACCAGAGCCGACCAATACGTCTTAACTCAGACATTCTCATACATCACATCTCTGCTTCCTGGATTCCCCTTCATGCACATTTCTGCATTCCTCAGATTTCTGATCACCGCTAATTCCATCCAAAAACTCCTCCGTTCAGACTTCACTGGTGTTGGATTACCAATGCGTTGGCTTGCTGTATGATAAATGCCACATGAAGCCTGGGAAATACCCGTGCAGCACTCTCTCGCCTGTTTCTGTCAAACTCAACGGCTAAATCCAGAAGCTGCCATCAAGCTCGACCTAATGCCGACTTAAACCCCTTTTATTTTATTCAATCCTTCAGCTACTCGGAGAGCTGATAGCTTGTCAACGCAGCTGCAGCGGATCTCTCTACTACCTGCACAGTGTGTGAGCTGCAGCTGGGGAGAATTACACGCTGCTACAAATACCGGGCCGGCTGGCAGGAGTGCACTGGAACATCATCTTTTGCACATTACTAGCGCATATTATAAGCTAACACATATGGTTAGAATAAAGAAAGGTGCTTGCTTCTGTTCTAAAAACAAGAAGGAGTGGTTCCAGCCTGCAATCCAAGCTGCAGCATTAATAAAAACATGCAGTTATTTTTTTTTTGATTCCCAGAGACACTTTCCTGTGGCTGGTGACATGGCACCAAGCAGAGATCCAGCAGAGCACTCAAGCGCGGGGCGAGGAGTTTTTCTTTCCTGCAGTAACTACAGGAGCAGCCAACTTAATGACATGCTCCGGCTGAAATGACAGAGGACCTGGCTTGTCTGTGTTTGTGTTCTTGTATGCTAGCCTTATTACTGGGACTAATGGGATACAAAAACTAGGGCTGACACACACACACACAGGCACAAATGACTTACACATACTGTACACAGACTCCTTTAAATAAAAACAGACCATATGAACAAGCACTATCTTTGACCTTGACTTGCTGAGGTATGTTTGAACCAAGCACATGTGTTTGACTAGGAGGGCCGTGGTGTGTGTTGGTGTATGTGTGTGTGTGTGTGTGTGTTCCTAATTGATTTGTTGATGCAAGAGCAGAAAGAGTGGAACAGCCTCCCGTGGCGTCAGGCAATCGATTGGTGTTGCAGCCTCCTTTTCAGAGATGTAAGAGAAAATATCACCAAAAATCTTGTTGCCATGTATGCTCAATCGCTCCCCTGACGACCGAAAGAGGCGATGAAATAACAGACCTATTTTCACCCCCACCTCCCCTCCTGTTTGTGCAGTTCCTGTTCTACAGGGCCATTTGTGATCCGATAGGACATTTACATGAAGTGGGGTTGACAGCATGCTTGTTTAATTGGGCTTAAAACCCTGATTGGATTGGCAGTCACTCGTCGCCGGCGCTATTGGTTCGTCGACAGGAAGTGAGGGGGAAGGAGACTGGGTGCCAATCATCGCCCAACAGCTGCCCTCCTCCGAGACATGGCCTATAAAAACAGCCCGAGATGGAGTCACACATACACACACGCGCGCGTGCGGTGATGTCGACGCATCATCAGGTCATCGTTCTATTCTCGTCTCAGCAGGAGAGAGGCCGCTGAACACCATCGCATTGCAATTATTTGGCTTTGGGAATCAATAGCGGAGAAGATTAAACCTCGCTGCCATGCATGACCAGAGGGAGGAAGTCACAGGTGGCTCTTTCTTCTGCCTCCATTTCCCTTCATCCCTCTCGGCTCATCTAACTCCTGTAAGATGCCAGTGGGAGTGACAACAAGGCAACAACAGCTGCCAAACTGCTGATAGAGAGAGAGAGAGAGAGAGTGAGGAGGTACCAAGGGATACCAGCGAGGGCAAGAGACAAAATAGTAGCAGCTGTGAGTGGCCAAAACAGCTGATAAAGCACGGCAAGCTCAACTTCCCACTGTGTAAAAGGAAATTAGAGAGGCACCAATTCAGCAGTAGAAATTTTTGATTGACACTGACCATAAGCCTATAAAATTGTCCGCACCTCAGACCCAGTAAATAACAGGTTCCAGACAGCCACAGCTACAGCTCGGGATAAACCCTCAGTGATGAAAACCCGACTCCTATGCAATACAATGCTGACTCCTTCTGCGGTTTAAACCCAAATCTCTTTGTGGCAAGTATAAGTCTGATGTGTTAGCGGAGCTCAAGCCGTAAGTCTTACACAGCACCTGTGGCCTCATTCCTCACAGCTCGCATACTGGCTGAATGGCAGACTGACACCATGTTAAGACTGAGGCAATGTCAGATGGTGTGTGTGTGTGTGTGTGTGTGTGTGTGTGTGTGTGTGTGTGTGCTGGGGTCATGTTTCAGACAAGGTGGGCAGCCACACACAGAACAGGGCACAGACAGTCTGCGAGCTGTTTTAAGCGCCGGCTCCTTATCAAGCTGCCGCCCCACTGTAGATCCAGTCTGACTGACCCCAATAACTCTGCTTCGATGTTTAACCAGTGCTGGATAATTACTATGCCATCTTCCACTGTAGGGGATACGTTAACCAATTAATACGTTCTTTTCTGACTTGCCTCAGAGCTCTTCAATACAATAACCTTTGCATGTTAACAAGAGGAGAAAGGCTTCTCTCAGATTTCTCTGTCTAGCTGAGAAAAGAGCTCAAAACTCCCCCCCCCCCAGCCAAAGGTAACACCATCCAGGTGAACCCCCTCTCCTGTTCCTCTCTTCCATTAACCTCCCGTGCCCTCCGTACCCTCGGGACCGGTCCTGTTCACAGTTGTGTGTCGGTGTCACTCACTTCAGATAGCCGCTGCCCCGGGCCCATTAGCAAAGAGGCCTGTCGTCTCCGGTGGGAGAGCAGAGCTCAGGATGTACTGGTGCTCTGACAGGTCTGCTGAGCTCAGGTGAGACAAACTCTGCATGCTGATGGACGGGCTGGAGAGCTCCAGGCTCAAACAGCATGCCTTTACCCGAACCTGAATGACAGCTGTGAGCACCTCATCCTCTTACACAGAGAGCTGAGACTTCAGCTCCTCGGGCAATAATGACACTCGCGTGCACACACACACACACACACATGTGCATGCACAATAGAAATGAGCACATACCTCAAGTCAATTTGTGTTGTGTAAGCTGCTTTTGAAGAGGTCGGTGTTGCCAAATAACAAAAATAACTGGTGCTGTGGAGGCTGAGCTCACCACATGGTATTTTCCATGTGTTGTCTGTTAGCATGAAAACACCAGTTTACACCGCCACACTGCAAAAAGCATTAATCTTACCATGCCAGTCTCAAGACATATGCTCCTTATTTTCCTGCCAGTAGGGGTGTGATAAATCAACTTCTACAAAATGGAGTTTTATAACTAGGTTTGGAAATAAAGACCACGCCTTGAACTCATCCACTTCTCGCAACCGAAGTATTTAAACACACCTTATCTGTTCACTTCCTCCCTCACTCAGTTTTTACATCCCTCTTCCCTTCTCTCTTTCGTTCAAATACAGGAACCACCGGGGCTATAATCCCATAATGCAAAGAAGAGACGGCTCCCCCACTTAAGAGTCTCGACTCCCTCCTGGTTCCCTCCCGTCTTCACGCCATCAGCCGACACTGATCCATCTCTAAACTCCTCCATCCATCTCCAACCCTGATTTTTCTCCTCATCCCTTTACCCCTTCATCCCTCATCCCCCCTACAGTATATTATCTTGGTTCACCTTCATCCACAAGGTGAACCATCCACAATACTCATGGGTTTTTGTAAGTGAATGAAGGAGGGGCATATTCCAATATCAGATAATAACTAAACAAAATAACATTTGATTTTTATTGGAAAAAAATGCAATTATCTAATTCTACTCACTGATTGTTGGCTCATTATTATAGAATTACATTTTACGAGTCATAAATCGACAAAACATAGGCAGTTTTTGGACAGTAACAATCAAAATGCAAACACTGAAGCAGGTCTAAAGGGCTCCTCAAGTGCTCAGTCAGGCTAGTATTTCCCAAAAGCAAAACATCTTGTCAGTAACTTTTAGATATGGGAAATTTTTCATCCCAGTAGTTCTGATCAAGAGCCAAAGAAAAGGGTCAAAACTATCCTTTGCGCAAACTGAACCAGAACAGAGTTCATAAGATATTCTGACTCAGACTTGTTGTTTGTTCTACGACTTGGATCCTGCAGTGTGTGGTCAGTGTTTTTTTTTTTTAAGTTTAAGAGTGAGCTGGCAGCAGAGGAAGAGAGAAAGCCTCAGCACACGCAACGCCCACAGCCTGTAAAACACCTACGTTGGCAGTTTGCGTTCCCAGGTGGACGAAAGCTGCCAGGACAGAGGGAGCGAGGAAGGAGAGAAGGCAGAACCGGCCTGGCCTGCAGGTGCTCACAGAGGCAGGGATTGTTCCCACTGGGGAGGGAAGTGGGGGTGGGGGAAAACCGGAAAGGGCATGTGCATATTGTAAACATATACACGCACACACTGAGACTCCCTTCCAGCACCCTGATTACGTCAACCTCCTAACCTCTTCTTCACACTTAGGCTCCCTGTCTGAGTCTACCCGCTCTCATAGCTCAAGGCCCGGACACCCAGCATTCCTCAGGCCGGTGTGAGAAAGAGGTCGCCTGGGGATCAGGGGCCAAGCGGAGTCTGAACCATGACAGGCCAGGACAGGCCAGGCAAAACCAAACACACAGCAGCCCTGCTTTTATCCTGTCAGCTGGGTGCCTCTCGGAGACCTGCAAATGCAGACGGTACAGAGGGCAAGTCAGCTGCACACGCCCTTCTACTAACATACTGTGTGTGTTTAAGTGTGTGAGCGTGCATAACCCAAGTAATGAGCCAATGCAAACAGAATTAAGAGTCAAACACCCTTCACACTTACAGCTTCCAGTTTCGTGTTAAGATTTCATGCAAATCTTGCAGTGCGTGCTGGTCAGAACAGACTCAGAGAGGTCAGTCTGTTTTCACAAAATCAGGCACCCTGCTGATTTAAAAAATAATAATAAACTGTGTTTGATTCTGCACATCCAGTCTGTGCAGGCATCGAGGTCTGATGTGAAATTGGTTGCTTTGAAACGCCAGATTGATTTCTGCATAAAAATCGACTAAGACATAAAAAGAGGAGATAAAGGAGAAAAATGTGTAAAGGAGAAAGAGAAAATTAATGCGAGTGAAATAAAGATTCTTCATACAACAGTGAAAATGGGTGGAAATGAGTTTTGGAAGTGATGAAATGGCTTATTCACTGAAAAGCCAACAGAAATTACAACACTGATGTCTTTTTCCTGGTAGATATTTTTGTCCTCAACACGCCATTCAGCTTGCCTAAAATTAGTCAAAGAACATCAAGTGAAGGGGGGGAGAAAACACTGTGCTGTATTCTTTCCCCCCTCAAACTCAAATCTGCGTGCTTGCCCTCAATGGCACTTTGTGTGCAAGTTTGTTGGCGTTTGAATGAGTTTGAGGCTACTCGGAGACAAGACTGGGTCCTGTGCTCCAATGAGAGGGCTTTGCAAGGTATCTCCCTAAAAGGTGAATTCATTAGGGTGCAGAGTGGAACAGGAAACCCTGCCCTCGGCCAGAGTCCTCAGACGCTCCGCGTACATGCATGTAGACTCTCAGGAGAACAGCCTGCCTGGCTCCCGACTGTGTTTTTCTTTCTACTGCTGCTGCTGCTGCTGCTGCTGCTGCTGCTGTGACGAAATCTAACCCCCTCACTGATATAATGGTGCTAAATAAATGGAACCAGCTTTAACTTGAATATAGTTAAAAATATATATCTATATGCATCAAAATTAATGGTGCAACTTTCAGATGCTCTTTCGATCGATGCTGTAGTTTCAGTTTCCTGCAGTGCTGCAGTATTTCACGTGGATATCATAAATTCTTGCATAAATTGAGGCAGTGCTTTATCTTGTAGTTTTTAAGAGTGTGCCCAGAAGAATCTATTTCTGTTTTGTATTGGCAAACTTATTTAAATTAGAGGCAGGAACATTTTGAGCCAATTTTTATCTGTTTTCTTGAGAAACTTGCTTTAAATCTTGCAACTGTCTCTTAAGCTGCAGCTATCCAATGAAGTCTAAAAATCCCCAAGAAACCATTAAAAAAAAAAGATTTTAAGATTTTAGAGCACCTTGTTGTCTATAAAGGACAAAGACGGGAGTCAATAAATCATCTGTGGGTTGATTCTGTAATTAACTCCATAATGTGCAGTACTTTATCATGTGTAACACCTATAAATTGTGCTGTCAGTGTACTGTAAATAAACCCTTGTTTTTCCACTATTGCCAATTACAGGAACAAAGGGGTTGGATTTGGATCAGAGGCTCTGCCTTTCATTGTTTCATCCAATTTAGCTAATACAAAAATTGTGCAATAATTACCCTCATCACGCGGCAAGTATTTAGGTGTTTAGCTAACATTTCTCACGAGTAATTATGGGATTAAAGGACACTCACCTGTTTGCAACAAGCCGATTCTGCTGTCTGACACTTTGTAATGCCGCTGGATGTCGAGCAAAACACCTGTAAACGGGAGGAGAAGGAAGCATGAATGTGGTTTCAAGACATAATAGTCATAATCACAGGTACTGAAACGCTGAACTCCGCTTGACTTCACAGATAAATTAATTCTGACTACATGGAAGTCTTTTGTGGCTTGTGATTATTGCCGGATATGATGGATAGACAGTACTTGAAGGCTATCATTCACTTAACGTCCTTGAAGAGCAATATAACATCCTCCGATAAGTGCTCTCTTGGCTGCCATACAGTGCTAAACTTAAGTAAATGGCTGCAAAGACTTTAACTGGAGGGTGTTACAGACGAACAATGTCTGGTGTTAAATCGCCAAACACACCTTCTGTAAAACACACAAAGCGCACACACACTTTCTCCACCATTAGCTTCCCACTGGCTCATAAGAGACATCTCTGGGGAGCAGCTACGCCGCAGTAACTGGAGTTGATTTTGGTTTTATCGGATGACGCTGCGACCGTCTGTGTGAAGTCAATGTATCTGGTGGTTCTCATCAGTCACACAGACATACGGCAGCACCACAGCACTGCGAGAAAAACCACAAGGTCTTTGAAGTCGTCTCCATACTGTTACTGTGTAACCTAAGAGTAACCTAAGAGCAGTTATGCTGGAATGGAAGGAACTCAGACTATGCACGGCTCTAATGCTTTAATGAAGTGAATGGCACCTGGTGCTGGGCCAAAGGTAACGTGAACGGCTGAATATCTGCCCATCAAAGCATTATGTCTTATGTGTTCAATGTAGCAAGTGTGCAAAGCATGCACGAGAAATCTCATAAACTTTTTAACACATCATAAACATCAGAAGATGAAGATGAAGAAGAAGATCAGAGGGTGATAAATCAGGGTAACATAGGCTACCATATAATTTTAAGCACCAGTAAACAAGAGGCAGCAACTCTCCTCAAATGAATTCTGCTCCTCGTGAGACCACCAACATGGAAAGGTTCAAAGTCTTAGCCAAAAAGAAAATAAATAATGCATCCCTATTGCAGTAATCCTTGCAGTCCAGATGCAATGTGGTGTGCTTGGTAGTGCTAGCTGACTCTCTGTGAAACTGGCAGGCTGGTCCTGGGGATTGCAACACAGCTCATGAAAATGGAACAGCAGCATGACTAACATTTTAAAAAGCTGGCTGCCTCTGATCTGTCTGCTCCTCTCCTGTGAGCCCCAACAGACCAGTCTAACCTAGCATAACCTGACCTCTAGACTGGTGAACCTGAGTCATGGTAACTTTGAAAAATAACTCGTGCACAATGTCCCCGACATCTCAGCCTAAGAGGATGATGAGAAAGATCACAGACATGCACGCAGGCAAAAAACGACACCCAACATAATAGATGTTGTTGACTCTGTTTTGCTCGGCATTGCCTCGCCTCTTCTCGCTCATCTATTTGTCAACAGAGAGACGAAGGTTTCCAAGAATTTTCAAGGGCGGTGTGATGCAGATGCAGGTGCAGGTTGGACTAGGAGCAGAGACATATGTCAAATTCCTGTCAGCTGAGTCAAACCACCTACTCACAGAGGCATTCGTTACACTAACAACTCTTGTTGTCTTGTTCCTCTTTCATAATGAAGGAGCTTAAAGATGCTGGTATGCTGGTTATCACCCGGTTTCACTGAAACCGACACCTAAAGTATTAATCACGAAGAGAATCTTCAATTTTTAAAAAAATTATAAACACGTCTATCACTTCGGCTTTCATGCATGGCAACCGTGTTTCTTGTTAGCACACAATGTGGCAATTATGCAGCAGCTGCCTCAAGGCAGGTGAGACCAATTTACATTTGCAGGCAGCCAAATCTCAGTTTATATATATATATATATATAGTCCCAGTTAGGGTAGAAGGAGATTTCAGATAAGATTTTAATGTGCCTCAGGGTTTTAGTTCTTTCTCTCTCAAAATAAAAAAAGCAGAAAGATGTCTGCTAAGCTGATCTGCCACCCTCCACTCACCCACAGACACAAACAGACTTGAAAACACTTATAATCATGAAACTCATCAGGTTATCATCCCTACATGGCCTTGGCAGACGGCTTGGCTGTGACAGCGACTCTGCCCCCCCTTGTCAAGCCTGTGAAACAGTGACAGCAGTGTTTAACAGAGTACTGTACAACTGCAGCTGTACTCTAATTAGCCTGGAAGAAGTGCACGAAGACACACACATGCACACACACACACACACACACGTTATCACATACGAATAGCCTGCTGGGAAGGGGATTCCTACGCCAGATGGTGGAGCGTCCCTCCTGGACAGAGTCTGCATTTGTCTGAACCACACCCGTCTACGATTACCAGACAATTAAAAAAAAAAGGTAGAGTTGGCAAAATGAGATTAGGAAAACAGAGACGTGGATGTTGGATAAAGTAGAGCTGAAGCCACTGTGTGATAAAGTCCTGCTGTGACAACAAGATTAGATCTGTAAAAACAACGTGAGAAGTTAACATGATAGAAATAACATGTTTTATTCAAGCAGCTCCATGTGTAACCATTTAAATAAGTGGGGGAAGTCAGGTCTAAGTAACAGTGTTTATTGTAGTAGATTCAAGTGCAATGAGCTGTGTGATGAACTGTGCTAATCTGTAAGGGATTACAGTGAGCCAGCAGCTCTGTGTTTGTGTAGCGGCCTATCACACCTATCATCTCTCCTCTCAATGAGGGCCATTAATACCTGACAATCAAACTCTTCCTTTTGCTTTCTCTTTCTTCCTGTTTTACTTGTTCTGGCCGACATTTCCCCTTCCTCGTCCTCTAAGTCCCGTCTCTTCTTTTCTCCCTTTTTATTTCTCCTCATTGAACCTGAGAGACTTTTGAGAAAATGTCGATAACAACCACAACTTATTAAGACAAAGAGATTCAGTAATGTATCTGATGGCGAGGTACCACGGCCGTCGCCCAAGCTGGCAGCGCCCTGTTTAGTTGCCATGGCAATGCTGTACGGATACTCAAAGAGATAAAGGTCAAGAGACCACAGAGGAACTTGGCTTTCCAAATCTCTGCCTTTTTCTCATACTAACGTCCTCTTTGCGGTTGCGACTCACAATGCAGTGTCTGCTAACATGTTCCTCACTAACACAGGGCATTATATGAAGCCAGAAATAAGTTTAACACCACAGCAGCACTAAAAACAGGGATATTTTGCGTTATATATCAGGTCACCACTGCTGTTACAACCCTACAGATCCATTTAACTGAGCAACATTAATGAGTTTCTCAAGTCTTGGCCCTGCAAAGGTCTGTGTTCATGTGATGCCAGACAAGAAACATCGCAGGAATGTGGATCTTCCTGACAGCACGCAACAACAACATCAGCTACTTTCATCTTCATTTAAGGTAACAGCGAAGCACACTCACAGCTACTTTGCATGCCACTCCCTCTGACACAAAATACTGTACACTCCCTTAGTATACCTCTAGAGCAAAGACACACAACGAACGAGCTTGAAGAGGTGTTTAAATGATTTAATTGATTTGTCCACAGCTGTCCAGAGCCACATTTACATATTCTTTGACACTTATGGACCCCTTTCATGAATTTATTGTGATGCTGGATTGTGCATACTACGCGGCTGCATGCAGTCAAAACACAGTGTTGACACAGAGTCGGGGGCCAGCGTGGTGGAGTTGACACTTATTCCACCCTCTCATAAAGTCTGTATTTATGGGCCCTTTTTTTTTCAGTGTGGCTTAAGAAGAAATGACTCAAATTGGTCAACGGCAACATGCCACAAATGCTGCATTTAGACGAGTGAATTGTGAGTGTTTGTTCTTCAATATGAATAGCACTTTCTTTCAGTCTTTTGCCATTTCCATTCAAAAGACTACCAGGAGCTTGTTCGCTAACTGTACAGGCTAGGGTTTATGAATCACGTAGATCAATGCAGCTCCAGAAAACTGAGACAAACATCTCAGTTAACTATGACCCCAAAAAACATACAGACTATGATTTTGTTGCGATTCTTTGAGGTTAATTTGCCATAAGTCTTTGGTTAAAACAACACGATACAGAGGAAACATTTAAATGAGGATACAGCATGCTGTTTTTGCAGGGCCAGCTTTCGTGTGGTGACGCATGCTGCCAGGATTACTCCTCTGGGACCACCATACACTCACAAATACACCATAAGTGAGCACACACACACGCCCACACACACCACACCCCGTACACACAATATGCACACAAAGAGGTCCATGAGCTCGGAGAGGGCAGAATTCATATCGAATCCCCAACAGAGTCTTGAGGATCTCCGGCCCCCCCCGGTTCTATTTCTGTTCAGAGAAACTAGGCTAAGAGGAAGGAGAGAATAGTGGTCCAATTTAACAGTGCTGGAGAGACAGAGATAGAGGAGAGGAGTCATGAGGAGCAAAGAGAGATGTGGTGGTTACAATCGGATGAGTCTAGGTTGTAAAGCATATGTTTCCATTGTTTATGTATATAGTATATGTGTGTGTGCGTGTTCCCCTTTCCCCTGGTTTCACTGTGTGTGTGTATAAGTAAGAAGGAGCCAATGGATGGAAGTCATTCATTCTGGCCGGAGTGTGACGGGTAGCGGTGAACCGCTCTGCTGATGTGGCCAGATCCTTCCCCTTCATTCCTGCAAAGGGGTGATCCCTTTTCATGTGTCAACCCCACCAGTATAAATAGTCTGGGAAAGGAAGGAGAGGGGGGGGGCATAATGAGTGAGGAGAAAGTGCATCTTTTCTGGTTGTTCTTGTAACCAATTTCTGCGAGAGACAGCAAGAAACAACGCAGGGAGAGAAACAGAGTACAGAGGCAGGTCGGGGCTGCAGAGCGCCTCAGACTGCAGCGAGGAGAAAGCGACCACAAATATGCCCGACTGTGGCCGGCGGGCTCCTGACCGACTGCTCTCCTCCCTTGCCATGTGGCCACAGTGGGCGGGGGAGAGCTTTTTCCATTCCACTTCCTTTCCCTGCCACACAGAAAGGAAACGTGCTGCAGATGTCTGGGAAACAGTGCAGAGTTGCCTGCACGGGAGGGCTTCAGAGCAGCTCGTACAAGAGAATAAAATCAGCAAGAGATCGGGAGTGTGTGAGTGCGCTAGAAAGTTCAAGTCCTGCAGCTCTGTCGGTAGTAAAAACACAACTTCACTCAAAACCACTTGTAGTGTGCACTGTCAGAGAAATACAGTAAGATAACCACTGTTGTTTACAGGCTACCGTTCTGACACAATAAATAAAATATTATCGATCTCAGAGCCATTCGGATTAAAGATACCGTTAAGTTTTTGACTACTAGTAGGAAGATGGAGCAATGTGCTTTTACCAGGGTGTCCCAGTTTTGTTTGTATCATGCACACAAAGAAGAACGCACATACATACATGCATGCGAGCACAAAGGCGGTATGATTTTTTACTGCTGTTGGTCTCTAAATTTATTCAACTCTTGGTGGCAGAAACACAATGCACCAACAAACGCAGTGACTCAAGACTACTGGCTGTAAAACAATGGATGGTTTTAAATCTAAAATAAATTAGCTTTGCAAATGTTTACAATGGAAAAAAATAGATATAGGATACATACAATCTCTTCCGATAACACATAATGTAAACATAAATTTTGTTTGATTGATGTAGAGAAGACAAAACCTGCATGATGGATAGTTGATTGCAACCCCCCTCGCCTCACCCTTTTTTCCCAATGTGAAGGAGAAACTATGGTGGCAAAAAACACAGTTGGCCACATGCTATCTGTCGATATAAAAGGTTAATTTTAAGGATAAATCATAAAGATTTTCATTTGCACTAATGGTTATGCACTAATAAAAACATAGTTGTGCATTTTATATTCAATTTCTGCCATATTGTGTAAATAAAGCTCTCTAAATCGTAGTTAAGGTTAGGCTGCAACATTTTACACCTGAAAATATGTTTTTTCATTCAGTTTCACTGTTCCATTATTTTTTGTGTCCTGATTTTTTTTTTCATTTAAATGAACTTTTAGTCTCACACGATTTGATGCCACCTGGCAACCAACTGTTCATTCGTCAAATATAATGCAAGTTAACGTCTCTGGTAGATTACTTTGTAACATGAATAGTGTAATTCTTCTGTTTATCTTGTGGTAATTAAGAAGAATGAGAAAATTATTGCTTACTTACTCATATTTTTATAACCCGCTGTACAGTGTTTTGGCATCTGATAAGCTTTCAACTCATGGGTGTATTACTCAAACTTTACTTGCTGGATCATTTTCCGTCTTCTCACCTGTAGCAACACACCCACCCCAACGCAAATACTATTTCAGAGAGTTTCCCATCATGCCAGCATAAAAACAGGGAGTGAAACCCAAAAATATCTACCATTCAAACGCGTGCATGTGCAATATAAAAAGTAGAACTGCTGGTTTCACTTCATGTTTTTTCTCTTTATTTTGCTGACTTCGATTTGTGGATGCCAAATTAAGGGTCTGCTGAAGAGTTTCGGCTTCATGTCATGGTCTACGTGCCAGCATGGAGAAGGTTCCTAGAAACTCTTACTGTAAAACTCGAACATGCAAACAAAAAGTGCAAGTAAAACTGATGGTTTCAGTTTGATTTTCTTTTCTTCACTTTGCTTTAGGGTGAAATCAAATTAAAGGCAGGTAGATTTGCCAGTCTTACAATTTTGATATAATGAATTTTTATCCTAATTTTCTTTCACCAATCAAAAAATTGAATTCAGCTTGAGGGCCGTGTTGCATAAGTCCCAGCCAGTATGTGCTAAATATTTGATGGCAGTGGCGAGGATGCATAGTGAAGCAGACTAAACCTATAGCTCATCAATAATACATCCAGGACTAGCCCGCTTGTTCGTATGAGATAATGCATTAGATGTATTGGAAAGAGATGCGCTGAAGCGAAGCAAAGGTATTTGAGATGAGATGAGAGTGTCTGACTGCCTGGGGATCTCCGTGAGCCGCACTCGTTCGCAGCGGTTCCTCCGAGGAATATTGAACAGCAGTTGAACTCAACCTTGAATTTGGACCCGGAGGAGCGTTATTTATGTGGAATTTTTGCGAAGGAGCCACATTAACTGGAGAAAATCATTGAAAGAGGCTCAAATAGTGTCTGGTTTTTATGTAATAGAGAAGCGATATGGACAGTATCCCTTTCACAAACCAGCTAAAAACGCCCTGAGGGTTTACATTCAGTTTGGCTGAGTCTTGGACCTTTTAAACATAATCCAAGAAAACAGCCTCGACCCATAAAAAAATAAGTACCCACAATGACATTATGCCTTTAACACAATGAATACTACTAATAATACTGTCTGAAATATGTATTTCAAAGCAGCTCCTAAAAGGATGGTGAAATAATGAAGTCTAAAGAGAGTTGGAGTGGTAACCAAGAGGTGAAAAGCCAGAAATCTCACAAATATTCAGACAGCCATGTTAGCAGCTCTGTGAGGCACAGCAATGCTTTGGACTAAATGCTAACATGCTGATGTTGTTGATAATGTTTAGCATGTGCACCATCTTGGTTTAGCATGTTAGCATGCCCCTATTTGCTAACTAGCATACTACACATAACACCAAATTAAAAGTCAGGGGATCTCAACCTTCTAAAGGAAATTTCATGATAATCCCTCAAATAATTGTTGAGATTTTTCCAGTTTGGACCAAAGTGTTGGACCCACGACCCAACTGGCCAACCCTTGACATCCTTAAAGTTTACCCATAGACCAAGATGTACTCTTTTTAATTATGGAAATGTAGGTTATGTCAATATCTGTCTACTAAAACAGAGTAAGGGTTCACTTACATTACTCTCAGTCAGTGTGTGCCAGTGTGTGTGTGTGTGTTTGTGTGTGTCAGCACATGTGAATTTGAAAAATCCTGTAGTAATCCCTGTACTTTTTTACATAACAGTGAGGAGGATTAGAGTCATTGTGTGGTGTTGTAAAATGAGATTTCACTTCTCCCCTCTCACTTTCTTTTCTCATCTCTCTGCGGTTTTATGAGGACGTGGAAGAATCCTCTGAAACATTATGCTGCTTAATTATCATAAACTGTACATACAGTCAAGACAAGCTTTCCTAAATGATTTTACTTAATGACGCTCACTTAGACACGGCATCTTTAATTACCCAGAGATAACGCAGCATGCTCTATAATGCAGCTGATATATTAATTACTCGATAGTTTACGTATCTGCTATATCTGGAATATATTCTTGTGCTCTCAGCTTGACAAGCAACCCATCTATTTCATCTGACTTCCCTTTGATTCACTCACAGCATGAGCTGTAAAGCAGAACGATAAGATGTCCACAGGCTGTCAAACTGACTGTCTAGACCTCAGTGCTGTTTCTAAAAAAGGGAGGGTGAGCAGTGACCCAAAGCCATGATAAGAAGAGGAGAAAATTGGCGAAGATTTGTATTTTCAGCTCAATTTAGCATCAAAGAGCTACAGTACAGCAGCTTCTCTGGATAATCACGGTGCTTGGGCTTCACAAAATGGAGAATTCAGGGGCCAAGCTGGTTCTATATTGCTAATATGTAACTAAATTATTACTATTTTACTTATTCGTATGTTTTAGGATAAAAACAATCCAAGAATTTAACATTTATTGTAAAATTTGGGGGGTTTTATTAAAAAAAATGGTTAAATTGAGGGAAAAAAACACCATATCCTATTAAAATGATACAAAAAATAATTTTTCTGTGTATGGACGTGAAATTTGGGGTAAAAATGTATAAAAAAACAACAACAAACAAACTCTTTTGCAGGTACCTTAGATACTTTAACCTCACATTGACAGTCAGTCATTAGGTACTCGGTGTGGCACAGGTGTCTTGGCTCAGGCACCGGGATGTCACATATCTGGCATGCAATTTAGCGTCCATTTTGTCACAAGGCTGTTCGACTGGATCGTACACAAGCTAATGAAACGAGGAACGGCTCTTTGCTCTTTGTTCTTTAAGTACACAGTGATAACATCTGTCATGAATGAGCTTTTTTTTTTTCCCACACATCAACCACAATTCTCCACAGAAGCCAATCCTGTCACTCCTATCCAACACATACGACATGTGTGTCTCGCAATGTGTACAGTTTAGTCATTTGAATGATGTAACGACTCCTGGGAGTTTATAGATGTATAAATATGAATGTCGAACATGTTTTTTCCATCTTCAGCCTTCCTCCTGTATTCCCATCACAACGACAGCCAGACGGACGACCAGTCAGACATATAAAAGTGTTTTCATTCTGATGCTGTCAAGGTGACCTCTCTGTAGCTGTACACACACACACACACACACACACACACACACACACACACACACACACACACATTACTCAAAAGCAATCCTGCCAATGCCACTCTCACACTGTATCTTCATTTAAGGAGGAGGGAGCCACTCATTTCCAACTCAATTTTATCCGGGTTATGGGGAGGACAGTTTAGTTAAGGCTGTGGGGTTCATCTTTCACTGTCTCATGAATTAGATATGCATCTCATTACTTCCTCTGCTATTTCATCAAACACTCCGAGAAACCCAAATATGTCTTTTTGCACAAAATTATAAAAAATGACCTCAGAGGCCAGTTTCTAAAAGGCTGCTTCCATTTTTCCGAACCTGAACTCACAGATTTCATAAACATTGAGGTGTGAGCAGGACACGAGTTTGACACCTTCTCACCGTGGGAAAAAACTCACCAAGGAATCTTTTTCCTGTTCCTGTCTGACTTCCTCCACATACCAGGTCTTTTTTATTAAAGAATGGCCCACATACCTACAGCACAGCCTCAGGCCTTACACGCACACTTATCATGTCATTAAACTGTACTAAGAAAGATGCATATGAAGCGTTGCACTGCTACGCTGTGCAAACAACCAGAATAACTGCACGGGCTACCTCAGCAGGCTGCGGTCTCGTCTCGAAAACATCACTGAACATCTACGTCGTGTAGAAAAAGTACCGTTGCATTTTTATGCCACAACTACCACATTCAGCAACAGATCCAACCTGGTGTATAATGTTCAGTGTTATAAATACATGCAATCAAAATGTAATCATTCTTGAAAATGGTGTGGTGACAGACTGCCTGCAGATTTATGTATTTAAACATGGACCAGTAAACATTTATGGTGCTGAAGAATCAAAAGAACGCTGTAATAACCCATTCCGGGCAGTGAGGTGTAACCAGCGATTCTGGTGTACAACTGCACTGCAGAAACAAACATAAACTCAGCCTGTCATTGTCTCATAAGCAAATTCTCCCACAGGGCAGCAGGAAAAACAACAAAACAGTTGCAAAAGTGTTCTTGCTAGCATTGCGAAATTTAAATGAGAGGCCGTACTGAATGTAAACACGATGCTAATAATATTAAGTTTAGCACCTGCACATTCATGTATGTTGTCCCTGTGACAGCAATGACGTCTTGGAAACACAAAACCATTCTCATAGGAATTCAATCCTAAGTGTGAACTTTTCACATGAGAAAAGCAACCCAAGGGCTGTGCGTGCATGTGCGTGCATGTGTGTGTTAACCTGACAGAGGTCAGTGCCCTCATTCAACCCCAGCTCTTCCCACAAGCCCAGTAACGCATACTACAAATACAGTAATAAAAAAAACCCAGCTGCAATCTCATCTAGCTCTGACAACATGACGGATATCCACAAATGAAATCAGAGAAAGAGCTGATGAAACATGTGAGGGAACACACAAACACACACAAGACCTTATCCTGGGTCTGATTGGTGGATATAAAAGATTACATAATCCCTCTGCCAGGCTCCACTATTTACTCTATCACATGTAAATGGAGGGAAAAAGATTAAATTTTCCCTCAAGAAGGAAAGCTTCAAATATAGAGCTGCTGTAAATAAGCACTCTAAATATTATTCTAACAGCTGTGAGAGCTTCCAGGAGCTGAGAGCTAATATTACTGGCTAGCTGCAGGTCTGCTTTCACAACCGCTGCTTGTGACCAGTGCTGCAATCAGGTCAATATTAGATCCCTGTTCTCTCAAGAACAACTTGTTAATGTGTCAGAGAAAAATCCAATTTCAGTGTGTCTCAGGACATTACGGTTTCATCACTTGTAACAAACTCCAAGCTGTTCTGTTGATCAATATTCAGTGTCTGTGTGTGCGTGTCTCAAAGATAAAAGATAAAAAAGATAGGAAATGGGCTGCATTGTCTTCTGTTTCCACATGTGTGTCAGCCAAAGCACTGAACTCTGGGGAACATCTGAATATGACCTTCAACAACATGAACATTTCACTTGCTTGTGTTGTTTTGTTTTTTAAAAAAAATGTCTCTTGGTGTGCGTTCAAATGGATGAGAATGTCACTGAGTGTCTGGGGTGGCTGGAGGAAAGGGAAATGTTTAGTGTAGCCTGAGAAGTGAAAAAGTCAGTCAGACAGACTGTTTTTTCAACTGTTTATCAGTTCATGGCACAATGCTGTTGTTTTTTTCTCTGTGTTATCTCATACAGTACATCATGGGTGTAGAGACAATCCGAACACATTTTCATTTTAACATTTCAGCTCAGATAATTTCCAGCTAAAATTTGCTGTGCTAATCGGAACAGACGGAATGCAGGGAGTGAGGAATCCAAATTTTCACATTTTTCAAGCAGGCACGGGCTATGAGTTATTTGACAGCGTGTCAAACACACCAAAGAGCTCAGCACATCCCATAAAATCCTCCTTCTTTCCCGCAATCTCGCCATCTGCATGAAGAGACGAATTGCAGCTCTTTCTTCTTTCGTCTTTCTCAGACAGGATGGGAGGGGTGTCTTATTAACACGAGGGGCAAACTCACCCTCTGCGTTTTTTTTTTTTTTGTTTTTTTTTGCTTGTTACTCATCTCGCTGTCACTCCATCATGTCTGAAAAACTCCTAACTGGAGTTTATCTCAAAGTTGTAATCTCAAAGCAAACTTGTAGGTGGAGGACACAACACCAAAGATAACACGAGCGCCCTGTCCTTATGTCCACACACACACACCCCTCTGATGACAAAGGGGAGGTCAGTGATTATCAGGCAACCACTCACCTTCACAAGTCAAAGATCAACAGGCAGCTTGAGCAAGCACTGTCTTTTACAAGTTGACTTGACTCGTCAAGCTACTGGAAGTTAAAAGATAAGAACCTGCATAGACTTTAAATGATAAGAACAGGCACTGTACGGTGAAACTGCTGCTCAGATTCTTGTCTGATATTGGAATTTGTTAAGAACATGATGTGAAGCTTTGCTCTAAATGGATGTGTTGCAGTCGATTTTCAAAATCCCCCACCCTCAGATAGAGTCCAGGCAACTGCCAGTTCGCTGAGTTATGACTCAGCGCAATATATGTTAGAAGCAAATTGCAGAAATCATGCACTTGTGTCTAAAACTACCTTAATTGCCTCTATGAGCTGTGTCACTGCTGCAGCTCCAAGTGCTGAAGGTGTTGGCGATTTGGCCAAATCAGCTGCACAAACTACAAAAACTAACTTCCTCTTGTCTCTAAGACCAGCATGCACCTGTCTCTTTCACCTCACATGGTATTTTTGCCTCTCATCTCTCCCGACACTCACCCCCTTCAACGCTCAGTTAGAAAACCTCTGGTCCATAGCATGAGCATCAGAGAGTATAAATATCTAGACCAGAATGTACCACATGTAATGGCCTCATAGCTGTGATGAGTGATGTAGGATGCAAGGTTGGACAGACGCCAAAATAAATGCTGTGTGTCCCAAACGAAGATTCGCAACGAAGTGACCCAGCAGCAAAGCTGTGAAATGTTCAATGCATTCATAGCTGTGGGGGGGTCACAGGGGTGAAAGCTGCTGCGAGGGAAGTGCGCCTGCTTGATGGTAAAATCTGGAATAGCCACATGAAAGGGGCCTGCACTGGCAGAGGAAGAAGCTCCGTCTAATTCCACTGGTTACTATTACAGACGTCGGCTAAATCGGAGCCTAAAGAACACACAGACTGTTTTCTCACAGCAATGGGAATAGCACGCCAGGATATAGACATAAAGAGATTAGTGGAATATCTGTGGGAAACCGGTCTGGAAAAGTCCACTTGGTGTGGGATATCATGTAATTTTTAATGACTCCCCGTGTAACATCTGTTGAACAGTGTCAATATTTTGCTGTCAACGGTGAAATAAAAGATGTCAAGATTTTGAAAGATGTGAAAATATATTAAAACAGAGCAGAAGTGACGATGTTTGCCTGTCAAAGAGACGTTTCATACTGTACAGCGTAGTTTGTCTAATTTGAAACAGCTTGACATCAGATGGAAAAAAAAAACATAAGAAAGAGGCAGCAACCCTATAAAGTAAATTACTAGAGGTCCCTCCATCTTTTTTAATGCTTCTGCTGTTGTTAGGGGACCTTTAATGTGAACGTGATAAAACAAGAGAGGGTGAAACGACCGACAGCTAAACCCCAAAGCAGTTCGAGCATGGCCCACACAACTTCTCACACAGTTTGACAGCGGGGAGACACTTCCTGTGTGTCTGATTCTTACATATTCGGCCGTAACGATTCATGTTACTGAGAAAATCTTCTGTGACCTGCTTCTGCCAGCGGCTAAAATGTTGCCAGGGCATTAAACATTTAGGGTTTTTTTTTTTGTCAGTGACAACTTTTTCTACTAAATTAGACAGAATTATCAGAATCTGATCTACACTATCGTCACTTCTCTTCTTCTTCGAGTTCCTCTGTGGAACTGAAAGCAGTCCGCTTTCTTGCAGTTTGAGCACTTCTAAACAGACGAGAAAACACGAGGAAGACGGAAAACAAGCTCAGCACTCGCGCTGTGATTGCTTCACGAGGAAATGCAAATGCAGAGGAATGCCCAAGGCTTGTGTGGACAGTGATAATGAGGAGCCACAAAGGAACTGGACAAAACTATCAGGAATTAATCTGCATAGCCTGTCAGACTGGATAGATTGCTCCATCTTTCTTACAGTGTGACAAAGAGCTTGTCCTAAGAGGATTATTACCACACGGCTGTCTGTGTCTATATTCAAGATGCCAAAAGTTCACATGCAAGGATCCCGCGCTTGTCCAATGGGATGTGACGCTGTTTTGGGGTATATCTGGAATGACATCTTGACATCTCAGCTTAAGGTGCTGGGAAGAGGCGGTAATCTGCAGCTCCCCAACATTTCTGATCACCACAGATTAGGCTGCAGATGGTAGCCCCCCTATTTGCTGGCTCAGAAGGGTGGGGACAAGATTTAACACACACCAGGGTTTACTTACTTACCAAGCAAATAACTTTAAGTGCCGAGTGTCTGCCTCACATATCGTCATATTCACTGAAAAACACTTAATCCCCTCTTTATGATAAGCTGTCGAGGAGCTTGGACTGTCTGCTGTGGGACTACAGAGAGACCAACAACGGGATTTAAGGTTGCAAAGCCACCTCAAATTAAATTAAACATAGAGGCCCTCTAAATCTCAGGGCTCTTACGCACTCTAAAAAGCAAATGGAATATAAGTGGCTGTGGATTAAATGGCTGCTTCCAAAGGCCAGACACCAGTGACCCAACCGGGGGCATCGTAACTCATCCAACTCTCCTTCGGCCTCCACTCCAATCTTGAATGGTCAGATCTCCATCTCATTCCCCTGCATATTGCTATTCTGAAAGCAGTGAGCAGTGTGATCGACCTCATCAGGACACCCTCAAACGTCCCAGACAGTCCCCATTTCTACCTTGTCTGCATCACAGACACTCGTAAAAAAAAACCAAGCACAGCACTCCAGGTCAGGTCTGACCCACAAGCTGAACAGCTGAGCCTCAAATCCAAAGAGTTCGTCTTTCACACCCTCCTTCTCTTCAGCACCCCTCAAACTTCATAGTGGTCTCCTCTGTGCCTGCTCACACTTAGATTTGGCCCATACTTGAGTCTGACAAAAACCAGATCACTGTCTCTTTGCCAATTCCACAACATAGAAAAATGGAAAATGCAGAAATTTGGATTTCTTGTAACCATTTATGATCTCAAGTTGAACACACCGCATTACAAAAGTGAAACAGATATTCTAAATGCATTTTTAAAAGGGATGGAAAGAGCAGTTTATGGAATGGAAGTTGAAAAGTTCATGTATTCATATTCTTTAGTTACAGTAACCCAAACTAAAGGAAACTCACTGTTAGATGATGCAACCTATATTGAGCTTGTTTTTTCACTTATTTCAGTGCCACACTGAGATCAAAAACATGCCTTCCAATATACAGCAGCTTAAGTCTCGAGTCTTGTACAATTACTTTGTTTTGAAGCTTGCGGTAATAAATATTTGAGTCTTGTATAAAACATATTGGCAGTACATCTATCAAATCGGGAACAACACAAAGTCCCCTTAAAGAAAAAACAAAGAGATTGTGACTTGTCCCTTATTTTGTGGTTCTTACCATCATCTTGGATAACTCAAGTGTTGGAATCATAAACTGCAGTTTGTAATTATATGGTGTTTTTCTATGTGTGTGTGTGTGTGGCTTCACCTCTGACACCAGGGGTTTAACAGAAAGATCCAAGTCTTTGACCCGGCTGCTGTGCAAAGCTGGGTGCAATTTTCCCATCATTGTTGTGTAGCAGAATAGGCCCCGGTGTCTGGAATGGTCGCCCTCTGTCTCAGTGACAATGCTTTAGTGATCCACACACACTACAGTAATGGCTGTTGGTACAAAGACCTTTTGACGTCGGAGGGGGGAACGGCAGTGCTCGGGCTCAACGCTTGCCTGCATTCTGCGTCCACTTCCTTCTGACTGCCTACCACTGCAGCAGCCGGCCCCTCCTCTCACAACTCCCCTCTCTCCCATTCAGAGTCCTCTTGCGATGGTTGGAGTCTTTTTTATAATGTGTGTGTGTGTGTGTGCTTTCTGTGGGTGTGCACGCATGCTTGCTTAATTGACATTAAGATCTATGGGTTGAGATTTGCTTTGGGTACCTGCTACTGAAAAGGCTTGAATGAGAAAGCTGGAGAAGCAGAGCGATTAGAAACAAGAGGAAGAGATCTCAGAGTGCTTATGGTAGATCAAGTCCTGATGTTACACAAGGAGGAAGGAACTGGTAGTGGAAAAGTAGACAAACGGACACTTCTTTTCACTTAGAACAATGTAATCAGCTCAGAAAATATATCAACATTTAAGCATTTAAGGTTAATTCCATGATATCTAACTGAGCAGCATAATATTTATATATTCATACATCATAAAGATCTACATTACATCCCCCTGCCACATACACACACTAGGAGAAAACACTCTGTGCTACCAGCACAGATGCGCTGCTTCCACCACCTAATTACTACCGCAATGTAGCTCACACAGCAGGAGAGGAGAGACAGGCTTGAAGAGAGATAGAAGGAGATGGAAGCAGGAGGCAGAATGGCAGATCAGCTTATGCTGTATGTATTAGTTGTATCGGATGCACATGGTTGCCGGTCTGTGCGAGGCTCCGACGCACATGCTGCACATGCATAATGCAAAAACAGTCCAGCAGTGTTCAGGTGGTAAAGACGGGGAAGACAAGGGACCCCTCTGCACCACATGAACACCACAGCCTCTCCCCACGAGGGTTAGCCCAAGCTGCTGCAACCACCACCACCCCCTCCCTCCCTCCCTCCCCTCCTTTCCCTCCCCAACCCCACCATCCTGCGCTCCCTTCCCTACCTCCCTCCCTCCCTCCTCCCTTTCCCACTTTCTCCTCATTTCTCTTCAGTCACTTTGTCCTCCTGTCACAGCACAGCGAGCGCTCAGAGGTCCAGCGAAGGATTTTCTGCCTTGCAATTCATGAGATATGAAGAGCAGAGGCAGCAGTGGCAGGATTGTGATGGAGAGGACGGGGGGGGGGGGTAGAGTTGTTTTGGCTCACCCTTAATGAGGGGTTTCCTCCAACCAAAGCTTTAGGAGGTGTACGGAGACAGGAGTAAAAATCACTAGTGTCGAGGGAAACTGACTCATCTATGACTGAGGATGGGGATGTAACTCTATCTGCTATAACTAAATGGTCCTTGAAGATATATAGATTAGATATGTCACATCAAAGCACATTCTTGGCGTGGCTTTAGGTCGGGCAGCTAAAAGCCTTCCTGCTCTAATGATCATTCAGGCGCCCAAAGCTTTGTGGCCTGGCTCTTTCCAGTTGACAGACTGGACGTGAAGCCTTCAGGATGATGAGCTGAAGGCATGTGGCCACTTAAGTGTACATTTCTAACTGGATTAGCTACTCCTTGCTTGTGCCAGGGGCTACAGATTGAGATGATACACCTTTTCCCAGATTTAACAGCTTAATGTCGCATAATTATTAAATGCAAAGGCAGCACCACAAGTTTTTCAAGCAGACTTGTGAGTACCAAGTAACCAGGACAGCATCTCTACTCTCCACATTATCACACTTCCCTCCATTCTCCATGCTGCAGCAGTATTTTTAACCCATTCAGCACCACAATCCAATGTCCAAACCTTCATAAGAAGCCTCAATACAAAAAAAATACAGCAATACTAAATATTGGCAAAACTAAGATGAGGATAGAATATAACACTTTTTAATCAGGATACACAATTCTTGCTTTACAAGGTGATATTACAGTTACTAAAATGTAATTTAAATCTGCTTTTTGATACTCAAAACCTGGTGTGAGACTATAAACTGAACAATTATAATAATTTGATTCTGCCTTACTTATTTCTTTTACAATATATATCATAAAAATGCTACAAATATACATATAACACATAAATAATTAGTCATTTTAGTCACAGAAATCTATTTTTCACACCCAAATAAATACTAGAGGCTTCATTATCATCTGTACACACTGTTCAGTTGTAATAAACTATGTTCTGGGCTCAGCTCTGGTGGGAAAATGCGGACACTTGAGGGGAATTAACGCCACATGGCCTCATCGCAGCATCACACACAGAGAGCTGCCGCACAAAACAGGCTACAGCCCCGAACATGTTGGACTACATCGCTCCCAGAAACGGCGAGGATTTAATGACTTCTTCTCCTTCTCTCTCTCTCTCTGTCTCTGTCTTTCATTATGCAGTCGGCGAAACTGGTCTGACAGATGAGCTCACAGCCACACACACACACGCACACTGCGAAAGCATGCAGGCAGGTTCGCGGAAGGAGAGTTTATCGCCTTAATTGATCGATCTGCAATTATCTAGTAGCTCCGGGTTAAAATCATTAATGTCAAGCATTTTTCTGAGTGATAGCGAGGACATGTGGGTGATCTGTGTGATTTATTCACAGCACACACAGGTTACAAGCATGAAAACCTCTAACAAGCCTTTTTTTTTTTTTTTTTTTTTTTTAGCAGATTGTCCACTGCGCCCATTGTTCCGCCCGTCTCAGCTGAGGTGAGATGGCAGCAATACAAAACTGGATCAGCTCACAGTCAATTAGTGCATGTACAATCAGTCCAGATAATAAAGATAAATTAATAAAAAAATATATAAATAGAAAGAAGTCAGGTCTCTTACCGACAACAGTGTATCTATCCATGTAATTGAGGACGTTCCCAAAACTGAGAATCCCGGCGGCAGCAGCCGGTGAGCGGCATCTGAGCAACGCGGCGCGGAATTTCTGCCCCGGTTTGCACGGGTGAAGGTCCGGGTTGGATTTCAGTCCTGGACTCATGCTGCCGGACAGCGTGCGCACCTCATCCGAACTGCTGCAGCCTTCAATCTCGCACCCATCGCTCTCCACACACATTTTCTGGCACGAAAGATCCAGCGCAGAAAAAAAAAGAAGGAGAGAGAGAGAGAGGAGAGGAGAGAGGAGAAAAAAATAGTTCAGCAAGGACCAGACTCAGCGATGATCTGTGATTTCACTTGAAATTAGTCGCAGTGAAATTGTTGTCTCAAGTGTTGAAGCGCAGCTTTTCTCCTGATCATATTTTTCTAGCAGTGTGCAGTGACGGACAGGCTGTGCGCTCCTGAGCATTTTTTTTCTAAGGAGCGAGCGCTGTAGTGCAGGGGGGTGTGACCTGCCTATGAAAACTCCTCCCCTCAAAGCCCGACAACGAATGATGATAGAAGCACCTGATACTGTGGTGCAGATGCCGGGCAATTGCAATAGAGTGCGGTGCTGGTAGAGAAAACCTTTCTGTTATTTAGGGAAACTGACAGCACTGGGAAATATTTGGATGGGTGTGACTCATATTTGTTAATCCTCATTGATCACATTTATTAGGGAGCAATGGCTGCTGAGTGAGAAGATATGACTGTCATCACTGCTGAACAACTATGGGCTAAATAGAAGTAGGTCACTAAAGTATGTTGCATAGACATATTTAGAGATCAGAGGAAGGTACTGAGCCGCCCCTGGTGCTTTTATTTTTAGTAGAGAGTCCCAAATACATATCTGGATTTATTATATAATTCTGGATATATTTTTTCTCTTCATACAGTCTGAAATATATCATATAATATCAGAAATATCAGAATTTGACTCACTCAGTTTGGAGTCACATTAATGGCTTTTTAACAGTTTCTGATCAAAGTGAAGCGACTGTATTTAAAAGCAATGTTGACCAAAGTGCTTCACAGAGAGATGAGATTATCTGATTGATCATTACACAGACATAATTAAAGAGGATATAGAGGATAGAGTCATGAAAGCACAAAAGCGTTACACAAAGAATAGAGAGATAAAAACAAACACAAAAAACAGAGTCATGTCTTCCTAATGATATGATGTGATGTTTCTTTAAGTAGGTTTTAATTAGTTGAGAGCCAACAAGGGAAAAATTCTTGATCACCACTTGATTTAACTGATCTTCAGATAGATCTGGATGGTTCATTCAAGGATATAACCTGATGCCAGCAGTGCAAATAAAAGAATCTTAAAATAAATTCTGTACAGTACAGTACAGTACAGTGGAGATATGGTCTCTCTTCTTTGTAGCAGTGCTGCACTTTAAACCAGGTACAGGTGAGATAAGGCCGTTTGACATCGAGCTTTCTTGAGTGCTGGTGTGTTGATGATAGTGTCGGAGTAAAGGTTAAGTGTAGCTTACAGACATAGTGCGTGGGAAAGGGGACTACAGTGTAGAAATAAACAAAAAATTAAAGATACTACAAAAATTTTAGGAACTGGCGACTTGTCCAGGGCGTACCCTGCCCCTCGCCAAGTCAGCTCGGATAGGCTCCCACCCCAATGTGACCCTGATGAGGATAAGCGGTTACAAAAATAGTCTTCCTGAAGAGGAAGTACTTCTTTTAATTCTTGACCTTTTTTGTGATCAATACTTCTAAATAGATGACTATTTTTTGAAAAAAGGAACCTTTTAGTGACAACTTGTATTTGTAGAGCGTGGGACGAGTTCTTTGTTTGTTATGTAATATGAGAAGTTGTGTTCATGTCTGATAAACCACTGTGACAGTATTTGTGATGTCTTTTGTGAGGTGGGCACTTGTATGTATGACTCATTAAATAACATAACCAACTAAAGATGTGTATTGAACCTTCATACTGAGGAGAGAGCCCAGAAGTGTGTGCGTTCAGAAGAAGTCAGCTGTTGCATAGTAACCTCTAGTGCATGTTAATCACTGTAAAAAAGGAAACGATCCGATTGGTTTAATAAATAAATTGCTGTGGTCAGGCGTACAGAAACTTCTGTCAGTGTGTGTGGAAATAAAATGTTAAATTTCACTTCATCAACTGGTTGCTGGGCTTTCCCACCACGAACAATCCAACAGCTCTGAGAAATGCAAGCGCAAGGTTATGATTGTTCTTCTTTCGCCCCATTTAATCTATTCTCTTTTAATATTTCATGTAATCTTATTGTTTATTGAATACAGATTCCTGAAAGGTATTCACAAAGAGGATCCCAATAAATATAAACATACAGGAACAACTAAATGACCACATTTAGGTGTAAGCCCAGGTTGTAAACTTTATGCATGGAAGTTCATACTCATGTCACTCTGTTGTTAAATCAAGCAGAAAGAAGAAATGAGAGTTTCCATCTGGTTTTGTGCGTCCTAACATCCGATGGAGCTTATCATAGGTATCGTCAGACACGTCATCTCAAAACTTTTTACAGTGATTCCACATTAATTGACCGATGCACAAACCTTTTATGATTACTGCTTTATAATTAAAAAATACCCCTCCATATAAGTTCCAAGAAGGAATCCACCATATTATAGTGATTTAAGTACACAACAACAACCAAAGGGGACAATATTCGACCTTCTGCGGACCTTCTGTGGTTTGCTGCATTCATGGGAGCAAGTAGGCCAGTAGCTGCTGGGAAATTACTCCTGTGACTTTGAGTCTACAGCAAACAATGACAATTCCACCCTGGGGAAAAGAGAATTCTACCTATTACTACATCTCGGGGTAAATGATTTTCTTTGATGCCATCTGCCTGAGCCTAAACTGCTCATCATTCACCCGGTTGTCTGATGTGTTTTCCTGCACTGCACTCATTTGAGAGATATTTACACGAAAGACAGCAGCAGCAGTTGTTTAGAGAGTCCCTGGATGGCACAGAAAATAGTTGATTATCGTTATTGTAGCACTGAAATGTACATAAGTTATTATTCAGTCGACAGCATAGCAGACCCATTAGAGTACTGATTTTTCATTCTGACCCGAATGCCACCTTGTCTAGGAACCAGATTATTTGTACTGAAAATAATAATAATAATAATAAAGTTTGCAAAGTTTTCCGAGAGCAATTCAGCATTTATAAGTTACATTTTTTTTTTTTTTTACAAAACATCTTCATCACAACAAGCTGTTCAAGGCGCAGCGGTCGATGCAGAGAGAGGCAGTAATGCCGGATGAATCCTACCATTGGACATGTTTGTCTGAGGCATTCCTGGTGGTCACAGAATAAACACGGGGGGGGGGGATCATCTGGTTTGGTTAAGAAAAGTCGAACACAATGCAATTGGCTCTGCTCTGACAATTTCGGTGGTTTGTGTACTCATTCGACAGTCCCCAACTTCATTACAGTCTGGCTGAAGATATAGAAAGCCTTAACTGCTAGAGGGACTTTGCTTTCCTCTGGTCCCATACAAAGTTTGGATATATCTCCCTTTATTGATGCTTCTTGGAGACACCAGACTTTTTAAATAATTGTAATGATAGCTTAAAGGACTAAAGGCAGTGACGGCGCCTTGTAATCCTGCACATTGTGGTGTCAGATGTGCAAAGCATTCACACCACAGTGAATTAAATTAGCATTCACACCTCAGTGAATTAAATTAATTAATAGTCCTCATTTCAATGAAGACTAATGGGGATCCAAAAGATACAATAAACAATACAATACAACAATAAACCTCAGTGAATTTTCGATGACTTCTCATGAGATGAGCTCCTGTTGTGCCTGAAAAGGAAAATTAGTTATTTCTGAATGAGTGGAAAAAGGTCCAATCCTGCATGCAGATGAGTCTTTCTGTGCCATCTGTGCTCTGTCAGAAAGGAGCCAAAACATCCCCAGTTAGTTGTTAGACTATTCCATTGAGAACACAGAGTTATTTTAATTTAGCCAAAACAGGAATCCCAAATTGTCCCCAGCATGATCAACTTTAGATGACAGGGATTAGTGCAGGGGGAGACACACTGAATGAATTAGATGAGAAAGGTGTGAGGCAGAGCAAGAAAAGCTGAGATGCTGTTGATTTAGCACAGAGTTCAGTGTATGAGTGTAAGGTGGGTGTGATGTGGGGGCTTTCCTGACAAGTACAATTTGATTCAGCTGAAAACCAGAGCGGGCACTGATCAATAGGCTCCAGATGAACTGTGTAACAGATATCCTGGTGAGGTTTTATTCTACCATGCACTTCAGTACATAAACAAAAATATGAAGTTATATGCTGGAACATAAAAGTGAAATAAGAACAAACTGTTTGTCCAGTGGGAGGCTAAACTAAATCTGGGAGGGAGGCAGATAGAAGATGAGGGAGGCAGATTCCTGGCATCAGTCTAGGAGAAGGCTGGGCGTCCGCTTGGCTCTGCTCTGCATCGCAAGGGTATCAGAGTCGAGGTCTGAATCCAATCGCGTGCACCGAGTTGACCTGTATTGTTTTATTCAGACCGAAATGAAAAAGTTCTGCCAGCAAAAACCTAAAGCCCCTCGTGACATTTGTTTTGCAGAACTAGTTTCAAGGCAATCATCCACTTACTTCCCAATAACTTTGATGTCTCAAAATCCCCCTCTGTTTGAATCTGGAAAGTATGATGCAAACAGTGCAGCCTGGCAGGCTCAGCAGAAAATGATCTAGTGATATTGACAAGAATAGTTTTTTGTCTTGCTGAGGACTGACATCCAGGATAAGAGGATGCAGGAAAAGAGAAGAGGGCCAAACCAGCCAGCGGTCTCATGCGGAGGGGCTTAGTAGGGAGGCCCAATAAACAGTTGTTCCTGTCTCCCTCTCTGGAGCCCCCACCTCCCCTCCTCTTTCTTTGGGATGTGTTTGATATGCTGGTCATGTCTATGGGATCCTGTGTGTTTTTCCATCGTGCAGAATGGCTCGGTGGATCTGGACCTATCTCTTGCATTATTCTGCTATGTGGCCCGGAGCCACTGAGTCACTGCCCCAGCCTTCCTTCCTGTCTCAGCTCAGGGCCTCCAGTGCAGGATGGGAGATAACCTGCTAATCGCCGGGCACAGTGCCTGCAGGGCGATAAGGCCGACTCTCTCCGCATTTTAACATGTGGCTGGCAGTATAGTTTAAATGTCCCAGTGACACGTGTCTATCAGCTGTGCGTCTATCAGCTGTGCTTCTAGTAAACACGACCTCTTTAAGCTCATGAAGACCAGAAATGATATTTCTTTTACTGTAAAAGCAACAATAATCAAGTAGATTAAGGACAAAAAAATGCAGTTTTTTTAAAGTAGTATCTGACTCTTTTCAGATATGTATTGGGGGTTCTGACAAAGTGGGAAATTGTCTCTATTCTCATATCATTTGTATATAGATGACTTGTCCAGGCAGTTAAATACAGGTAAAACTGGTATTTTTTCTGAATGGAGATGATTTGGCGTTGCTCCTTTAGTTAGTTATACCTAACAATAACTGTAGTTATAATGAATCCCTCCAAAAACTGCACATTGAGTCTATCCCCACATTTACATAAATGTCTAATTGGCAGTGACAATGTTTTTATCTGATTTTAATGTATGTAAATATCGATCTTATTCTCTATCTTTTATTTTTTCTTCTGTGAACTATGACTCTGGAAGTAAATTTAGATTAAAACAAATGGACAAACGTTAGGCAATTAAAGCAATCAGAGAATCTTTTCAAATGCAGCGATGACACAACAGTTTGTAATTTTCCCATTGTTGTCCCGATCAGCCATGTTTACGGCCAGTTGAGTATTCCCCTTCCTGTACCAAGCGTCCCAGTTTCCTTGAGTACACTATGTACATTAAAGATCCGGAAGGAGAGAATGAACAGGCATCTCCGATGTTTGTTTAAGAGTAAAAACAAGCAGTTGTACGTTGGTGTTGTCCAAACATCCTTTTCATTGGAGATAAGATGTTTTTCATGGAGTACATTTGGACGTCTAACATCTGTATGTCCTTTACATTTCAGTACATGGTCGCCTTAAGTCAGACTTTTATGCTTTTATTCCCATGTCAGGTAGTGACTAACACTGTTTCTGATGAGCTGTGTGCTGTTTTGAACAGGCCCAAGGAGAATATTCACCTCTGCTGCCACGAGATGTCTTGGGGGCCCCCGAGGGTGGTTCACAGAGGCTTGCTTCTTCTGCTGATAAAGGCAAGAACATGTACAAGTCTAGTTTTGGAGCATGTACTTGGGTGTGATTTGTAATCTATCATGTTATATTTGACTCTGTACACAGCTCTCTGCCCCCATTTCAGTTCAGCTAATAGAATGTTTCTATATCTTCTGCAATTGTTTTATTCTCTCAAGAGAAATGAACTTGTTCCATTTCTATTTGACCCATGTAATCAATTCATACCATTGATAGAAATGGTTGACTCAAAGGTCAGGCAATGAAGCGTCTAACTGGACTCATTTCACACAGGCCAGTGAGCAGAGTGGACTGTAAAGATCTTATTCCGTTCATTCATAAGAGGTCAAGCTGATATGCCCTCTCTAACTTCAGTGATGCCATAATATTACCAGAATCTTTTCATGTGCCCAACAGGGGAAACAAAAATTCAATTATCTGTAACAGCAAGCTAACGAAGACGGTCCATCTAAAGACTGGACTGTTATCATCAACACATGTTAGAACCTGACTTCGGACAAAGAGGCCATGGCGCCGTCACTGATATCTAGTGGTACTGGACCACCCCACTTCCACTCTCCTCACATACATTTGTTTTTGGAGCCGGAGCCGTCTAGTCTTCGACCAATCTTAAGGTGTGGCCTGTGCCATTCTGACCTTTTCTCATCCGCTGTGACTTCCTGACCTCTGGACTGTCTGTGCCTGACAGTAGCTTGCTGTAGCTACTGCAGCCCCCCCTCGTCCCTCTCCGCCCTCCTGCCCAACTCAAGCAACAGAGTGTCTGGCAGCAGAGCAGCTGAGGATTTGAATAGATCTGGGCTGATGTCTCCGCTCCTTGGAAGTGTGATCTGGGGGGGCTATACTGTCCATTGCAGCAGCAGGAGGCAGAGAGACTGCAGGGACTAAATATAGTGCTCAGGGGGCAGAGACAGCGTCTTTTAATCTGCTCATTTAATTATTTATTCGACAGCTCCATCCAAGCTGGACTCCTTGGTCATGGGTCATCAGTCTCAGTTGATCTGTCTGGGAGGTAAAACCATCCCCGACTCCACTGTCTGCCCCGATATCATGATGTTGATCATCTTTGTTTGAATTTTCCTCCAGCTGCATTCTTTATGCGACTGAAAAGCTCACATCAAGCTCTGCCTAATTGGAGAAATTTGAGCTGCTATGTAGCTGAGGTTCAGACCAGATCTGTGTGGTGCTGTAGCTCATATTTATAGACTGCATGGGTCTTTGTAATTACCCCATTGCCATGGCTTGTGTCTGTGAATCAGCTCTCTCCAGCGCAGTGGCCAGCGAGCCTCTGAAACAGGAATGCTAAATACATAGGACCAGAATGTGCATATGCCATTATAGGGCAAACCTCAGATTTGGCTGCTTTGCCATTGTAATCCACATTTGTACTCGCTGTTCCATGCAAAGTCATTTGCATGACAGTAAGAAACAGCTTGATTGATCTGCTCTGCAGCCTTATATCAAAAACCTAATCACACACAAACAGGACATATACTAAAAATATCATGCACACATTTTTCACACAAGCTGAAAATAACACTTCTTCAGCATTGCAGTTTTTCTTTCAGTGATATTTCATTCTTTGACTGCTTTGATTGCTTTGACAAAACCCCTGTGCTAATTAAAGCCAATTTTTTTAAATGTTGCATGTGTGCCAGTGTGATTTATCAGCTACAAACAGTCCAGTCAACACATTTCTTTTGTTCTTGCATCACACTTCAAATACACAAATAACTGTGCAGTGGAGTGTCTTTTTCTTCTTTGTATAACCAAGACTCTTCTTCTTCTTCTTCTTCTTCTTCTCGGTCACTTTACAGCAAAACATTTCCCCCTGCTAGATGAGGTGTAAAGGCAGGAAGGCCCCATATGATGTAATTTTCCAAATAAGGGGCCGCACAGAGGGTGGAGGGGGCCCGTCCTCCGTATGATGTCATGTCCCCGCAGCAGTTTACTGGTGATAAGGAGAGAGTGCAATTTTCACATCCACAAATGCGGTTCGACTCTTCTTATCAATGTCCTGCTGCTGATCTGTGGAAGGGTGAGAATAACACGAACACGGAGGAGCCGTGTCTTCTGTTCGAGTAAATGACAAAAAGTTACCAAAACAATTTCCTGGTTATTACTGATATCATGACAGCATTCTGATTGAATGCTAAGTGCTCCCATGTCGTACATATCAGCATGTTGTTTTGTGTGACTGCTGTTTTCACGGCTAAAATGTTCCCTATCCCAGAGTAAACACTGACTGTATCCGGCCTACCCCACTGATCGGCAGGACAATTTATTAGCCATTGTGACAGCTTCCTGTACAGCCAGGGTTGACAGGGGAAACTGAGAGGTATGCAGATAAAGTGCTCAGAAACTTTGCTCACAATACCCATTGTGTTTTAATTGCAGGTTAAACTGTTACCTCGAGAATGTTTTCCACATACCTTTTACTATGCGTGTGTGCTCGCTTGTTATTCCACATGCATGTCCTGCTGCCCAATCTATTCCCTCAGCATACTGAGTAATCGCATAACTTCTGGAAAATTACATGCTTAAGGCTGAAATGTTCAAAAACAAAAGGAAATACCAGTGTTTCCACAATAAAGCAATTAAACCTTTAACAATGGCTTAGCGTCCTTGAACTGGAGCTTTCATCCGTCTTTAAATGTCAAGATCTGTCAACAGTTTCAACACTTTAGTAGGAAATGTTTGGTCAGAAATGTCATTAATCAGCAAATAAATTCTGCTACACACTGGCTCCACTTCAGACTTCAGCAGTTATTAAGGGTGTAACCAATGCAATGATGACAATGCAGCCCAATTATTGCATGACCTTGTACCCGAGAGTGACAAGGGCATTGACCTTTGACCTCTCTGTGTGGTTTACTCCAGTAGAAAACAATGGAGACATGCAGCTGTTAGGATTTACCAGGGGACACCTCGAAAGCAACAGTCTGAACAGCTTAGAAATTGATTGACAGACGGCTGTCATACTAGGGTATGTAAAAATGTCCTGTTTATCTGGTCTGTGCTAGTCTGTGTCAAGTGCAGCCATGCTTAAGATGATGGATGTTAGCACCTATCATGTTCCATGAACTCTGCAGAGGTCACAGACTCACAGTTTCAGGGTTCAACGAATATCAAAAGTAAACACCCGAAGGGAGTTTAAGTGTAGACACGCACATGGTTGATTTTACACGGTAACACATTAATCAGACAACTGTAGGAGGCATCTATGTCAGTTTTATTTATGAGGAGATACTCTAACATGTGAGAGAAATGGTTAATGAGTGATGTGGGGTTTATGCTTGTGGAAAAGTCCAAAAGTTCTGGATTTCAGTCTGCGCTGTGCTCATGTTACTTTCACGTCAACTTCACTTTTTTAATATTACACCTGCTTTTACTAAACAACGAGAAAACTGATAATGTTTGGAAATAAAATGGAACTATTCTTTAAAACGAGAAGAAACGTTGAATCCCTTACCAAGTGTGAGATGATAGGAGGTGAGTATAAATGCAAAAGGAGACCTGGGCAACACACTGATTTTAACATTGCTGTATTTTGGTTTTGAGAATACAGTTACTCGAGGTAATGACAAGAGAAATTGTTTTTTTGAATACTGAACCATAATTTGTGTAGGCTATATCCATTACGTAACTGTATGTGTACCAGTGTGTGTATATTGTGACCATGCCCTTATACTGTCTTTGCTTTGGTAGGGTTGGGTTTATGTCCCCCTATCCTGGAGTATGTATACACCCTATGTTTGTTTATGTTGTGGTGCTTACACTATGTAGGCATTCATGTGGTTGGATGGTGGAGGAGATGGGTGTCTACATATCAACACCATAAAAATACAAAAAAGTAAATAAAGTCAAGTTAATTATCTATTAAATGAAACATAAAATAACATAAAAGCTCCCCATAGGATTCAGTATGTTATAATAGGTCATATAGCATGTAAGCATATATATATATGTGTGGTATATACATGAGTATATGTATACATGTATATCTGTGTGTATATATCTATATATATTCTATTTTGTGTGAATGCGTTTTTCCTCAGAAAATATTAATCATTAAAAACTAATCACTACCTGGGAATAGCACTGTCTTGCAACTTGTTTTCTATCAGGAATACTAATTACTGAAATCTTATCCTATCAGTAAGCTCATTACATGTAATAGTACTGCCCAAGACACACAGGAATATTAGAGACCATTACAGGTAATCTGCACATTATGTATATGCTGCCTTGGTGGCTGCAAACATTACTGTTTCTAGGGCAGTTTACAGGAGGTCCTAGTGAACATCTGCCAAATCAATTAGTGGAAGGCAACTGGGAGCCTCATGGTGGCATTTTTTACAGCAATACAGCAGCGCCGCCTAGTGGACACACTGAAAACAAACGATAAGAAAATGTGCAGAAGACTTATTTTGAAATAGAAACATTATATTTATATTATATTTTCTAACAGTGCATGGACAAGTGTTTTAAAACAAGAAAGTGAAAGTGGAATATTTAGATGGATGTCCAGCAACTGTTAGAGTAAATACAGAGAGTGAAGAATGAAAATCCTCCATCTCTAACTCCATTATGTGCATATGTTGTGGTTCAGCCTGAGGCCCCTCTGGTCCTCATTAGGAGACAGCAGCTGCATGCTTGCTGCAACATTCATAGATGGAGAGGTTAATCTGACGGTCCTCAGTATGGGTACCTGGGCAATTTCAGCTTATTCTGCCTCGGGTTGATGGCCTAGCTGGAAAACGAGGGTTGTGCAGCCCAAACTGGCCACATGAGTCTAGATGGTTGTCAGCAAAATTCAGGAGAATCATTAAGAAAAGATGGTTATACAGTACTGAACCTGGACATTTTGAAATCCTGGTGCCAGCAAAGCAATTTTTGGTATCACTTGCAGAAAGTTTGAGGTTTCTTCGCCTGTGTACTTTAAAATATAAATGGACAAATATACATACCAACCTATAAGATATGGAGCATTGACTAATATATTATATATATATTTATACTATTTATATTTATATTTATATTTACACATATAGATATAGTTTTTTAAAGAGCTTCTGGTGTTGCCTGTTAGATAGATAGATAGACAGACAGACAGACAGACAGACCTCCAAGGAAGACAATGCTCATTAACAATTTAAAATTTACTGAAATTTAAAAGCATTTACTTTTCAACAACACTGCACAGCAGACCTGAGTGATTGGTAATAATATCGAGGGTCCAGTGGTAGAGGTTGTCGCATGCTGCACAGATTTTAAAGTAAACTATAGAAAATACAAAATTGCTGTTTCAGCATTTTTAAAAAAGCATTTGATGGTCTGACAGTGTGAATTCACACATTTTCTAGACCTTTGTCAACAGTGTGGTTGTAAAGACGTAAAAAAAAAAGATCTTTTCAAGTCATCTCCAACATCCTGCTGTCCACACCAGTAGTTTTTAAATTAACTTCAGATATGTACAGGTAAATGGTTGCTTTGCATTGTCCAGCTTTATTTTTTCTCCTGGGTGCTCAGCTCCATGGAGGGCTCAGATGCAGGATTTGAAGGAGGTGGTGGAGGTGGATTTTCTGTGAACACACACACACAGAGACATGTTTGAAAGATTTTAAAGTAGGGAACACTCCATGGAAATTAAGTGACCAGGTACACACACAAATTTAAGTGTCCCCGTTGGTGCAGCTACCTCACAAAACAATGAACAATCCAACAGAATGGAGAGAATGAGGTCAACTCAACTCCAAACTAGGAACACAATGTTGTCTTTATCAAGTTTGGCCCATTTCTGCTTCTAAACTAGACTACCAGTGTGTTTTTGGGGGGCACGTGTGCAGATGAGGAGAATTTATTCCTAACTGAATAAGGATGGTGCCATCTTGTAGTAAGTAAGTTGAATAAAGAGGCATTGTTCAGGATGTTCTGGACACTGAGACATTAACACAACGGTGGGGACTTACTAGTGCACCCGTGTGTCATCCACGCATATATTTTAACATTTAACCAAAGCAGAAGAGTAAAAAAGTACCTTCAACCAATCGCATAGCTGCCATCTTGTCTTCAGCAATGTAGAAGGAGGTCAGGAGGAAAAACAGTCCACCCAGGATCCCAACGAATGGGCAGACCAGGAGGCTGTACTTCAGACTGTTGAATCTCCAACCAAGACTTTCAGGTTTAGTTTTTGATATAGCATCGGAAATCTACCGGCACAGATGCAAACACAGTGTTAATCCTCAGTGACATACAGAAAAAGTGGTTTACTCAAGCTTGGAGAAGCTGGAAAGTGGAACTATATCTCACCACTCCTACTAGGTAAGGACTCCCAGCATCACCCAGGAGATGACAGACTGAAATCTGGAGAGCTTCAGCTGTGGACCTTCTGGTTGGTATAACAACATACTGAAACAAAAAGACAACATCAAACAAACCATTGTCTTCAAGCCTCAGCAGACAGCTTCATATTTTTATTCCCACATGCACCATTCAAACTCACCAGCAGTATATCAGCCATGACAGCCCAGTTCAGCGATATCAGTACTTCACCTAAGAAAATGAACACCTGAAATGAGACATTTAAGCAATGGATCAATTGATAAATTGCCATAATTGACATAAAAACACCAGCAAAGACAGCAATTTGCCTCTTACATAAGTGGTGGGAATGCTTGCTGATGCCACAAAGATGGCGATAAAGAGGCAGGGGGCTGATCCCAGCAGGCCTACTGCACAGATGATTGGGTCTGCGTTTAGCACCTTTTCCCTGAACCGTCTAGATAAAAGAGTGCCAAGGCACCCTCCCATAATGCCCGTCACCACGGTCACAGCTCCGAAGATGTAGCTGTACAGGGAGCAGAGGCGGACAGCATTGTTTGAAACCTTGTTGCGATTTTGAAGAAAAATGAAGTACATGGAGGGTGATGCAGGTCAAAGGTCATGCTGCACCTGTCTGTGGTGTTGCATGGTTCTTCAATGCATGGTGGTTGGAGTCCCTGAAAGACCTGACCTCTGGACAGAAAAGTAGGTGTCCAGAAAGCCAGGGCTCCAACGAGGAAGGCCGTAGCCGTCACTCCCAATGTTGACCACACGTAACTTTTACTAGGGTTGGAGAAACAAAACAAGATTATTAAACTGACCTCTAAAATCGAGGTTCGACCAGTCTATCATGTTAATCCAGCTGTTAATTCCCAAGTCTTACTTTTTCAGAAGATACTTCACATCTTCCAGGTAAGGGCTCTGCCCTGTAACTCCCTCTCCATGGGTTTCAGCAGCACCTCTGGGTGGGTTAGGGCATAACAAGATCAGCAAGACCAGACCCACTACACCCAAGATGGGAGTGATCTGAAAACACAGGGAAATATCACTGTCACACTATCTGTTAGTGCTCAGCAAACATTTACTGAAGGTGAAAATGTTCTCACCCTGAGAGCCCAGTGCCAGTCCCCTGTGGCAGTGGCGATTCCTGCTCCTGTTATGTATCCAAGACCACTAAAAAAACACAACACAAACCGTTTGAATGATAAGGATGACCCAAAACAAGCCTAACAATGGTAAACACGTCCTAAAGAAAGAAACACAAACCTCTTTGCAAGTTGGTTTTAATTTGAACTGTTTAAAGGTCCATAATGTAAAAAAAATACTTTACACTATTATCTGCTATTGCTCTAACCCCATGTAAATGATCTTGCACGGTTAAACTTGATGTTGTTGCCATGGCTCTGATCTCACAGCATAATAAAGCAATAGAAACCTCATATTGTCTTCCGAGTTTAAGTGCTGCGTTGAACCTGGAAACTCTAAATCGTACACATTTGAGACAATGCATTAAGAACGAAGCCACAACATTCATATCATTCTTTTCACAACATACATGGTTGTTTATTGTTCAGTTTTCCACCTGCTGTGAATGTTCCATTCAACACGCACACGTTTGTTTCTAACCTTCCGATAGGGATAAAGATGTAGAAGATGCAGATCATGGCACTCCGTTGACCTCCAGTAAAGAGGTCACCGATGATGGTGGGAGCAATGGTGGAGTAGCTGGCCTCTCCTACCCCGACCAGGCCTCGCAACAGCATCAGAAGCCAGAAGTGCTAAAGAGATCGAGACAACGGCATGGAAGCAGTTTAACAAGATTCAGACCCAAATAACCCACAAGGATCCTCTCATAGTCTAACATATGTCGTTCTTACTGCTGAGAACGGTCCAATTAGTTAACAATACACATTTTCTGGGGGAGATTTTATCTATTTTATCTATTTTATCTATTTTACTTCATGTTCTACCCAAAATATCTAGTTATTGTGTCAACTTAAGCTGTTGTTTAAGCATCTATTTACACCGGCTTTTGCTTGTGGCCTTAAGCAGAAGTACTCTGAATCACAAGCTTCCCATCAATTACTCATTGCACTTAAATTCAGAGGCATTTCTATTTGAGGAGTTAATGCATGATGTGGTTTAATGGCAGAGAAAGAAAAGCTAATCACAAACAGCAGGAAGCGGCAACGTGCTCTCGTTTCTTGTTAAGGGTGTAGCATGTGAAAATCTCACTTACAGACGCAGTGACAAATGAGCTGCCAGCTGCAGTTGCAAGCCAGAAACTCAAACCACCAATCATGATGTATTTCCGGTTGTAGCGGTCCCCAAGGTAACCAAAGAGTGGGGCCAAGAGTAGGAAACTGCAAATGAAGACTGGAAGTACAGAAATAAATATTAATTCCTTCTTTACAATGTCACCAGTTGACTTGAGTGGAAGAAAACCCAACCATGAAAGTCTTCAAAATAAACCCCCAGAAACTATTAAATTATAGATCTGTGATTAATTTAGATCAATAAAGTGTCTTTATATATGTGTACATGAGTATGTGAGTGTATTTTTTTATCTCTGTCTACATCTGTACCAACAGCTTCATGCAATTCATTTGCAAGCCCTGTTACATAAGTTCATTTTAAGTAATGGGGTGTGAAATGTGTGTTCTCAGAGTTTTAACATTAATCTGACACAATCTGTCAAGACGTCATCATACCTGTTTGTAGAAGTGCAGCTGTGCTGTCACTTATCTTAAAGAATTTCTGAATGTTGAGGAGGACACCTATACAACAACAGAAAAACAATTTATGTGTAAGTGCACCAAAGAGTAGCAGCAAATGTTTGTTGATAGGCGGTGTTGTCATGTGTTCATCTAACCTGCTATAGTGTACCGTTCCATGTAGTTGATCAAGTTGATGTAGCAAAGCACGGCTACAGCTACATAGGAGCGTCTTTTGGATATGGTTGGTTTCTCATCTGTGTCTGCCTGTGGTGTAAGTGATGAAAGGCTGTTCACAAAAGAGCCATAATGTAGACCAGAGCTGGAGCCCAGACTCCATCGAGGCACCGGTCTGTCCTGCGGAGATGTCACTGATACTTTTGGCTCCATGGTGATAAGCTCTTTCTTCACCTGGAAACAGATAATATACGACCCAGTTTTAGAGAAATCATTTATTTTCTGTTGTTGTAGTATGTGCACAGTAGTTTGGCAACAAGTGTAATTAGACAACTCAATAAAGCTCAGTGAGAGGACAGAATTATACTGAGGTGGGAGGTTGGAGGGGGGAGGTTGCAGCTCCTCTTGCTTTCATCTTTAAAATAAAGTCTGATTACATCACTGAACAATACGTGACTGTTTCAGTCCCACTGTAAATGTATCAACCTAATGGCACATGATGAAAAGTGTGCCACATTTCGTATGCGTTGCTTTTGAAGTCATGTGCCCCACAAGTAATATAGTTTGGGGGGAAGTTAGTTAATGTGGTTTGTGGAAACACTTAAGAAACAGTCTTTGACACAAGAACACTTACACAACTGTGTAGGAGCACATTGTTGCACACAAACAATGTCAAAATACAGAGAAAGGGGAAGGGCGATTTCAGTAAAGTTTTCTGCTATGTTACAGTTCTTAGCACACCAGTTTTTACATTTTTGTCAGTAATTAAGGTGATTATTAAATAAAAGCAGCAGCAAATAATTTCAGATGTATTTCAGTGGTGGAATTCAGTAGAATACAGTTACACTGTTAAAACTTCGGCTGACCTAAGATCTGTCCCTTTCACACACACTGACACAGACAAAGCTGTTCATGTATTCACATAACAGTGATATAAATCTTCAGTTTGTCTCCATTAAAAGAAATAGACTCACGTACTTGTTGTCAATGGATGATGTAATCTTCTCAGTTCATTCCATTTTTCCAGTTATCATGGGACAGTGTGGCTCCCAGTGTGTCTCTGAGCCTTGAGGACGCTAACAGAGGCCTGAGCTCTGACATACCTCAAGGGATATTAAGTTAGTGAAGGGACCAGCCCACTCTGGGTTTGTCATATGCCTTCAGACAGACCTCCACTGTGATGTAATGCTGTAAACAGGTCAACTGTCATTTTCATCATTGTTTGCTCACTCTTTCTTGTAATAAGAAATGAATAAAAATGTTAAATATCTGATTAAGTGATAACTTTTAACAGCTTTATTCACACAACAGATGCAGACTGCAGTTCTGAAATTGAAGCAAGAACTCTTTGTATATTAGCATTTTAAAAAAGATTATGGTATGTCTGACCAAATTTCTGTATAATTAAACAACAAATTATTGTAATAAAATGAAAATGTAAATTGGGCATCCCTCCACACCAACCAAGAGACTTCCTCAAAACTGTGCAACTGTTGCATTAGTGCCGTGCTATAAATAAAAATGTGTAATTGTATTAAATTGCTTAACTGTCTTCACTTCATTGCAGTCAAGTGATGTTGTGACTGTGAAAAGTTGATCTTTAGTACCTTGTCATCCATGGGAAATAACTCGGGTAACACTTTATTGTTTATCATGAATCTGTGCGTGACTTCAAGCATGAAAAAGCATGTTCATTCGTGTAGTACTTCATGAACTGTCAGGAATGTACAAGATTTAACAGTGTCTCACTGATCATACCTTACAAAACATTTCTTACAAAACAACCCTCTTTCAATTTTCATGTGAATTCCAGACTTGTCAACATGTCCTTCACCTTTTTGAGCTCTCCAATGTGAACCGTAAAACAGCTGGTTTCCTGTCAGATAGCAAAGCTTCATATCTTTAACAGCACATTGTGAAAGAAATGTCTCTGTCTCAAGAGTTGACCCCTTAAAAATGATGTTTTAATCAGCAGGTTCGGGGAATCATTAAGAGACCACAGACGTCTCTTGGTGGCACTCTGAATACCAAACTAATGACAATAAATGCTAAAATATTGGTAATATTGTCAACAATACTATTTAACATTTTATAGTAGATCTAACTAGTTCAGTGGCTTTCTAGCCTTCCTTGATCAAATGTAGCAGATCAAAAATAGAACCGACTTCCTCCTTCACACTTAAAACAAGTGGGATCCGATGCTGTTTAAGAGGTGTTAAGATGTTGGTGGAAATGAATATACCACTTAAAAACAACAGATGAAGAGAAAAACATGAGAGCCTAAAATCAAATTGTGATGATTTTTTTCCCATTGTTAGCATTATTATTAGTAGTTAGCAGCTAGTAGTTAGTGTTAGTAAGCACAACTAAAACACACCAAGGTTAAGATCAGTTACTGTTAAGTCAGTTGCTGTCATCTAGTGTCCACTGTGAGTATTACAGTCCACACTGAGCTACAATTGGCTCTATAAAGCTGAAAATGTTCGTAGAGGGCCTCAGTGTTTATGTATGACTATGGCTTTTCAGAGTGAGTCTCATCCCGTGACCTAAATGATTTGATGGGGGAAATTATAGGTGCAGCACAGCAAATAAAGCAGGCAAATACTATATTTCTAATTTATTTATCCATTGTCCAAGACAGGCCTCAACCTCAAAGCAAGACTACACAACAAGCATGATCACATTTCAACATTGGAAATGACAGTCAAAACATCATCAATGATTAAATCATTTTTATCCACATGTTCTGAAGTAAATTCTCCACCTCAATGAAAAAGACTCTTATTTTCAGGTGATTATACATGCATGAAGACATAGTTATGAATATTATATTCCATGTCTGCTGTAATCTGAAAATAGAGGCCCACAATCTTACACACTGGACCTTTAATAGGTATGCTATTATATAAGGGGGGGGGAATTGAAAACTGGAGTGATCATGACCAGATAAAGGTCCGTGACTCCTAGGGGGTCTGCAGAGGGACTGCAGAGGGTCTGTCAATTAATAATTGACGATTTTCACTAAAATAATTTGTGAGAATTTAAAAAATATATATAAAAAAATGATATTGAGTAAACTGCAAGCATTGCTATGCAATAATTAGCTACTTTTGACTAAAAAAAACTATTTATAAAATAAATTATTCCATTATGCATGAACTTTTTATCAATCATAAACACATACAGGCTAATAACCCAGTTTATAAATAGGTTAATAAGGTGAAATAAAAGGTGAATAAAGTAAATATAAAAGTTATTATAGGCCAAGCTTAAAATGTGACACATTTTAAAAAATGAATTACATGTGTGGGTCTCTGTTCTGTTTGTCTCTCGTCCAAGGGGTCCCTGGGCTAAAGGCACTAAAGGAAACATCAGGCTAGTCAAGAGCCGTTCACGGGAACATCCAGCAGTTGGCGGTAATACACCAAATAAGGATGTTTAAGCTACGGTAAAAATCCCAACGAAGAAGAAAGCAGCGGCGGCGGCGGCGGCAGCAGCAGCAGTAGCAGCAGCAGGAGAAGGCGACGAAGAAGAAGAAGAATAATGACGAGAATGCTAAACGGAAAATAGAAGGGACGGAGTTGTTGTTCGGTGAACGTTAAATTCACGTCGTTACCTCAAAATATTACCATTGAACGCAGCTGCGTTACATTCGTTAAAGTATGACAGAGCCTCAGTCAGCGCTGTTACTCAGGAGACAGCTCGCAGGTAATTAAAAACCATGGTGTGTTAACTGATGCTGGGTGACGAGCTAACGACGGCACGAACACAACCGTTAGCTGTGATTCAAACGATGGTGCTGCTGGCGCAAACTGTTTCAACGTTAAAGGTTTGCCCCATGACAAATAAACTGCGTGGAGATTATAGCAGCAGCTGTAGCGGGACAGACACGTTGGAGACCAGCTCGGTTAGATGTGTGTGTTTCCGACGTTGCCTTGCTGGTTTCAGTTGAAAGCCGCTGTCACAAGTCCCGACGACTTACTTAGCTGGAAGCGGTTAGCATTACGTTAGCACCTAGCTGGCTCGGATGTGTGTTTACATACATTTCAACCGACATAACAAGTGCTGCTTTCCTTTTTTTAAGACATGGCGTTTGCTAGTTACGTGGTTATCGTGATGCTGGTCACTATATTTAGGCGCACCGATCAGCAACGTTGCACTAGTTGACCTAGTTGCTAACAATAGTGAATAGTTAACATGTTTAGCCCAAGTGTCGGCTAAAGTTAGCCGCTGTCACTGGCTAACAGGCTAACTAATGTTAATCTCGCATTATCCCTATTCTTCATTTTTTGCAGAGTCAGCTGCGATAAATTTAGACACCCTGATACAAAAACAGCGGAGTCAAACTCATATTTTATAATATTTTTTGGCTTGTAGCACTGACTGTTCAGGTTTTGTTTAAGATTGTAAATTTCACCTGGCAATTCACCTGGATACCTTTCTATAAATGTGATAACTAACTTAATGTCAGAAATGTCAGCTATAGTATTTCATTCCTTCACATACAGTATGTTTTCACTGACAAATACATTCAAGTTTCGAGGTTTATGTGTCATGCAGGTTAACACAGGGTCAGCAGTACAATGAAATATGTTGGACGAGAGCTTAGCATTAAGAGCACTAAGGATATAAAATATAAATAAAGCGAAGAAGAAGAAGAAAAAAACAAGAATACAATAAAATTTTAGGTAAAAAATGATATAAAAATATGAAACATACTAAATTAGAATATGAAAAAAAGTGTTCTATTCATTATACAAGTGACGAGGTTGTGATAAGTATATACATGTTCTTTGTTGTAGACATGCACTAGGAGCCCATGTAAGTCTTGACCTGACACAGTGGTGCTTGGAAGACAAAATGTCAGATTGAACTTGTAACACAGACACACTATTTTAAAACATAGCTGTAAATGAATGTGCAGGAAGGTAGAATACCAGTTAGTGTACCAACTGACTGATAAATAATATGTACCTAGAGGGCACACAAAGAGCACATACTGTACTTCTGCCGCTTGGAAGTTTATAATGTTCTGTTCTACCCAGATCTGCAACAAAATACACAAGATATGCCAGTTATACAGACTTATGGAGAATTACTTAATTCAATTTTTATTCTGATGCAAAATTTTATATTGGATTAGACTCATGATCACTGAGATATGGTCATATAAAGTGGCTCTGTAGCTGCCAGCTGTTGGTGAAACTCTTTCATATCTTGCAGGATCGTTATGTGTGCATGTGATTTACATTTGCTTACAGTTGATCACTATTCAGTTCAATAATCATGGCATCCTCTGGCAAGTATTTTCAGCAAAATGGCAGGGAATATCACAAATCATCCAGTGATAATGGTTACATTAACTAACAGATAGAAGAGTTAAATGGGACCCTCTGTAAGTTGCCTAAAAGCACCACAAACTGATCTCTCACAAGATTTCTTATTTCTGGTCAGAATCATTGTTCTAACACCACCCATGTAAGTGGTTATAGTATTTCAGTATGTAATTATTCTATAGTTAATATTTATGTGTTTAGTTTGGAGTTGTGAAGTGTAAAACATATCTGGAGAATTGCAGGGTGATTAAGTGAGAAGGAATTGGCCCTGGACTGTTACATGTTACATTGGTGTGTGGTTTCTGCACCATGCTGCTCCTGACTCAACTCACCCCCCCTCCAAGCAAGGCCTCCTAATACAAGGGTTATGTTGTTTCCTCAGCAGTCTTCAGAAAAGCACAACATTCGTCTTTTTTCTTTTTTTTTTCTTTGAGCACAAATAACTGTGGACCGGACTTGATTGTAGATCCATGAAAATGTTTCACCTCTCATCCCAGAGGCTTCTTCAGTTCTTACTGACTGTCACGTCTTCGTGAATCTACAACCAAGTGTCCAGTTGCTCCAGATTTAACTCTTCTCAAAGAATGATAACTGGGATGACTGATGACCTTCAAACATCAGACTAGTCAGCATACTGTGCGTACTATTATATGAGCCAATAATGATTTGACTTTGACATTTCTTTTTATTTCTAGAGCTGAACAAAAACCCAGTAGAGGGATTCTCAGCAGGCCTAATCGAGGATAATGATCTTTACAGATGGGAAGTCCTTATCATCGGGCCTCCAGACACACTGTAGTAAGTCAATCAGTGTCTCGTGTGTGATATAGAAGATGTGTTATTAGTATGTTCTGCTTTGAATAACTCAAATTGTTCATGTACAAAATGTCCCAATGATATTGATTTTTCTCTTTTACCTTTTTTTTTGTTCACAGTGAAGGTGGTGTGTTTAAAGCTCATCTGACATTTCCCAAAGACTACCCTCTCAGGCCACCTAAAATGAAATTTATTACAGATATTTGGCATCCTAATGGTAGGTACAGGCCTGACACACGGTAAATGATGCTTGCCTTTGAGGATGTGAAGGTTAAATCTCTCTCAAAGATGTAAATGTAGCCTTGTGTTCCATTTTTAGAAATGTTGAGGATTTGACTCTTTGTGTTAATACAAAGAAAACATTTTATTTTTAACTTTAGTGTAATGCGAAGAAATGCAGTTGATGGAACAAAAATAAATTGTAATGCACCATTGTCATTTTGAAGAAAATTCAGCAGCTCTAGGTTTGAATATAAATTATGTTTTAGCTACTATTCCTTATAACGTGAATATTTTACAAGTTCTCTGTTATAATATGTTGTGTCTGTTAACAGTGCTTTGAAAAGGAAACTGCGCCCTTTGAGTTTTTGCACATTTAAAAATAGAATTATCTGAATTCGTGTCACCCTGGTATACTATTTTTAGTAGTAAACAGTGTTTTAGCTTTATGAATTACATAAATTAATAATAAGGATATGTTATTGTTGAGTGTTAATTTCCTGGAGTGGTCAAGTCAAAATTCATATGTCAGTCCAGTGCACTATGAGTGCTAGGACTTGATAATTGCTGGTCACTTGGCCAAGAAGTATGGGGAAAAATTTAACTGGCCAGATGTGCAAAGCTGATACACCTATCTATATACTGTAGACTAAAGAATGTAACTGCTATCAACGGTGCCTCTGCTAAATATTTACTTATAGTGGAGACATATTTTTCTATAAACAGTATTATTAATTGGTTTGGTAGCTAAATGTAATATGTAATTCAGTATTAAAAGCAAACATCTATTATACTACAGAAACAGCGATGGCATTTTCTGCTTCATAAATTGTATTTTCCATGCATTTTTTCCCCCCAGTGGACAAGAACGGAGATGTATGTATTTCTATTTTGCACGAGCCCGGTGAGGACAAGTACGGCTATGAGAAGCCAGAGGAGCGCTGGCTGCCTATCCACACAGTGGAAACCATCATGATTAGTGTTATCTCTATGCTGGCAGACCCAAATGGTGACTCACCAGCAAATGTGGACGCTGCAGTAAGTGTACTTGTTGATTTAGAAAAGTTGACAAGAACAGGTATTTTTCTGTTTGAAACAACATCTAATGTTTCATCTGATGCCTAAATGTCCTTTTTGAACCACACATTAAGTTTTCAATGGCATTAGATAATATGTATTTAGTATGACAAAATACAGAATTAATTGTCAATTAATTTAGATTTTCTATGAATAAATCTGTTAAGGACTTTGAGTAATACAATAATTATAGCAAATATAGTGATGAAATACACCAGAGAGATGTATAAATTAAGTAACTGAATTGTCTTTATTTTTTCCCCTCTGCAGAAAGAGTGGAGGGAGGACAGACATGGCGCATTCAAGAGGAAAGTTGCCCGTTGTGTACGAAAAAGCCAAGAGACTGCGTTTGAGTGATATTTAGCAAGGATCTAGCTTCATGTTTTCAGGGCAAGTATTCTTGACTTTTTAAAAACCTTTGGCTCACAAATTACAACTAACTTTAGCTGTTCAGAAACTGCTGCCTGTTACACCATTTACATTTCAGTAAAAATGAAATGCCAGTGTTATTAGGTGCACATAGCTACAGCTAACTCCCTACAGAGACAGCTGTAGTTTCTTTTTGGTTTTGGACATGTTTCATTCATAAAATAGTGACGCTCTGACTGCAGGAGAAATGAAGATGAACTAGCCAGGTGACCTGATGAAACTGATCGACAGTGCAGCTCCCAGAGGTTGAGAGATCAGAGTTGTGGCCTACTAATTTTCAAGAGTCATGGCAAAAATTTTTATGTTTAGACCATTTCATTTTTTTAATACAGACTTAATAAATTCATTATTGTAGTTAACATTTGTGTGTGCAAATATAATGTGACAACCTCAGAGCACACAAAGCCTGCCTTTGCACTAAGGGAGGCCTGGATCCGAGGTTGGGAACCACTGGTTTAGCTAGCGTAATTGATGTACAGGGGGAGGACAAAGTTTTCACTTGATAAGGGCATATGAAATTAATTTTGTTATAGTTTTGTGGCGGGTAGCTTCTCAGGGCCATCATACACTGTGTCATCTGACCGAGTGGTGCAACTCAACAAGAGTTGAGCATAGAAACGCACACACATCCGGCTGGTGTAACATGCAGCAGATCTTTTGTTTCTGATTTCATATTTGTGCTTGTTCTGATTAGCCTTACTGCTTCCTAACTATTTTTTCCTGTTATTTCATGTGTGATTTCCTACAGGTCTCTAATTGAAAATCAACATGGCACTGTTTCCTGCACTCTTCCACCCTGTCGTCAGGCTTGTCCTCCTTTTTTTTTTTTTTTTGGCAGGAACAGACTGGCTATTGTAGGCTGCAATAGAACATAACAGTGACTACCAAGACTGACAGAAAACCGCCAAGCAAGTGCCAACTCAAAAAAACAACAACCCCACCTTCCCCCTCTCCAGAAGATGACAAACCATTTTTCAAGTCTATGAACTGCTTCAACATTCAGGAAGATATTGTAAAGACATGTATATAGCGCAGACTAAACCGGATAATATATAAGCTCCCTTTCCATCCATTTAGACCAAATGAGTAGCGCTGGTTCAGATAGATTTATTTTTCTTCATTTCCCCTTTCTCATCTCCAGCATGCATTAGTTCTCTTTAGATTGTTTTAACAGAAGGTCTTAACTAGAAAGAGAAATGTGATGCTGTTGGAGGAGAGTCACCTGTGAAGAGCTTGATTGATTCAAGACACGAATGACGTGACTGATGAAGGGTTTTCTCGAGGAATACCGCCATATTAGTATACACGGCTGTTTTGTGGGTCTTCTCAGAGCTGAACATCACGTGTGTACCTGAATGATTTTTGTTTTGCTTTCTCAGTTACAAGTCTTACCATCATGCCCAGTTGACTTAAGAAAGGCAACACCCCCCCCACTTAATCCTTGTGCATGCTAAATTTTGTTTATCTTTTTTCAAAAGTGCCTCCTAATAAAATGCCTGGCCACTTCACCCTGCATCGAACAAGTGTTATCAAATGTTGAAAAAAAGATGGAGAAATTGTGTACCACATATGTATGAATTTATTTAATAGCCAGTACACGGGGAATCTGTATAATTAGGGTATTGGTAACAATTTGGTGTAGCAATAACTCCCCTAGTATGAAGTGTATACATGATAATTTTTGATATCCTGATACATTTTGAGGTCCTCTTCTCCAATGTTCTGTTATTTTAGCAGCCTCTCTTTTCCTTGTCTGTGTTGTCCTCAGTAGGAATTGTTATGCATGCTTTATTGTATTTTTTTTGTTTGGGTTTTTGTTTTTTTTGCTGACCGTTTCTGGGATTTTGTTTGCGAATGTTTGAGTGTTTGTGTATACGGTATGTGTGCCCCTTTTGTTTTGTCGCTCTCTCCCCCTGATCCACAATCTCACAATTATTCTGCTCACTGAACTATTGCAGTTTTGCCTAATGTACAAAGACAAAATACTGATGTATATTTTTCATGTTATGAAACCTGTCACCTGTAGTGAGTTCTTCTAAAATATGACTTTTTTTTCAATATTTACTTGTGTATTTAATTCAGGCGTGTGTTTGGATACAACATGAATTACATATTGCTCATGACAAAGGCAACAGAGACCTTCCATCTACACAAAGTGTTTTCATTGCACAGATGACAAATGATTTCTACCTGGTTTGTTTTACAGCATTTCAAACAAAATGTCCACTAAATATTGCAGATAATCTCTAATTCATGAGTTTAAGCTTTAATGCCATCATCTGGCTCTCATCGTCTCTGCCAAATTACTCTTTAAGTTATATATTTTGGTATAATATTCTCTACATGGATACATGATTGTGGATTTTGAGGATTGTGCTAAAAGCATGCTAACTGTTTTCATTCAGGTTTTTACCTCCTTTTGAGTTTCACTAAATTAATCCATCGTCGCTGATGACAAACCATTTACCATTGACCAACCGAGTTTACCCACAGCTATGCCCCAAATATATGAATTATCAGGGCCGCTGCAACATTATGGCAGGTTAACTCTGAAGAAAATATATTTTAGTTGTGGTTCATTGATAACTGCAGATGTGTAAACATTTCTCTTGTCCAGTGTTCCCTTGACACAAGCACGTCTCTGTCAGTGAGGAAATTATTAGAATTTTAATTGCCACACACACACACAGTCCTATTTCCCCATTCCAGTTTTCTGTTGTCTTTTTTTCACAATCATATTCAGAGCTCCAAAGTCAAACTAATGCAAAGTGAGCTTCAACTTTGATATAGGTAAAACAACTGTCTGAACATGCTACAACAAATGTAACAGATAGACTAAATGCTTCAGTCATTTGGGAGACAGAGAGCTCTTACTCTGGACATTTTTAGCACAGAAGACAACAGTTTATATTCATACGTGTATCATTGAGAATTATATCTTATCCTCAAATTGTGCAACAAGAAAGAGCAGATAATTAACTTGATCACATGCTTCTGGCAAATGCATGTAAAGCAGCCACAGGTTTGCTTTTATTATTTCTGTAGCATTGTGGATACAGAGACATGAGTTGAATCTACTGTGTATTTAGATAGTCCAAACTGAAGGCATTTTCAACATATAAGAGGGAGTTTAACAGGAGCACCTGAAGGCAACACAAGTTAGGCATTCATGCTGTAATTTGAATGAAGTTATTGTGAGATACTGCTTTTACATTTCGTCGTTAAGGACAATCCTGCAGTTTTTCACGCTCACAATGAAATCATGAGACTTTTTGAGTTGTCGCCGAGGACTTTTGTTTTGTACGTGATAGAGAAAAAAATGTCAAGTTAACACTTTTTTACTATTTAGTCGAGGTAAAATCTGATATCAACCTATATTTGATTAAATCACGCATGTAATATTTAGCACTTTATTACTATAACTAATATAACGCGAGAAGAATAATAACGGTCATGTGACAAACTGTCAATTAACGTTTTCCGAGCGACCCACTTGAACGCAGCACGACTGCCTACTGTCCGCCTGCTCGTCATATCGCGATAGAGACCATCAGGCCACGGAGCTAACGCTGAGCAACATGGCGGAAGGTATGAGACTGGGGTTTTTTTCACTATTTGGTACACTCCCTGTTTTTTTTCTCGTATGCTCGGTGCTCTGTTGGACCGAATCAACTAGTGTCCTGACTGTTTAATGAACCGTACGTTATCTGTGGGTGAAAATACGAAGCGCTGCGACACTTGTCTTGACACACTCGGCTCTTGTCGTTAGCAGCTCTCGTTGATGTCGCTAGCTGAATTTTTTTTTTTATTAGCCGGACCGGGCTAAAGAGATGTTGTGGGTGGGTTTGGACTGCGTAGAACAATTTTTCTGTTTGGACAGATTGCATGTTCGCTTCGTGAGAAATAAACCTCATGTTATCTGACATAATTCACAGGTAACGTTTGTATTAAATGTGTCAACCGCGTTAAAAATGTCTACATTATCTGTTACGTTACGAGCTGTGATGTCGGTGACAGTAAACGGTCTGGTAACTGCCGCCGTGTCGACACACTTGAAACGCATAACTTGATGCGAGTTCTGTTAAATGGACGGTCATTACGGGGCAGCAGACTTCACAGGACAGGACAGGGCAGGTGTCACTCACTGTGAGGTATCATCTGCACTACCTGGCAGTGAAGTGCCAGTGGCCAAGGGCACCACCTATATTTGGCCTAGACATAAGGGAATGTCTGCTGTGTGTTCCTCCTTGAGGGAAATCTACTTACCAACTTGAATCCAGACAACAAGCTCTCCAGCTCTCCAGTCTGTGGTGTTATTGTGCAATGGGGCTGCTTCATTGCCACTGAACAGAAAGCATATTTATTTATTTTATTTCTATATTATTGTTTTGTTTTTATGGTAAATACCTTCCTGAGTTATATGTAAAGGATGCTTTTTCCCTTTAAAATGACCTTTGCAATGCCTGTTTTCTGTTGTGGGTGTCATATTTTAATAGTTTGATTGTGTTTTACAGTTTAGTGCCTTTGCTTATTGCTTGACAAAGTCTAGAAACGACTAGATTGTGTCAAAATGAGGCAAAAGGAGTATATATATCACATAATTTTTGTTTATGGTGCATTGTTTTTAAAAGATGGGCTTGCAAATGCATGAGTGTCACTTGCAAAGTCCTCTAAAACGAAGCTGAATTTTAGCCTTAAGAATTCGTCAAGTGGCTGGTCAGTTGGTCTTAAGCTGCTGCTCCCTTCCTCTGTTGAGCTGATCAGGTGGTTTTCAGAAACACCCCCTGTCTGTTCCTCATGACCAGTAGCCGTGCCAGTAACGGTTTACAAGAAGGGAGGACAAACTAAACGTGCCGCCTCAGCATTCTTCCCGTCACTAAAACTTAACTGGTTTTAAAGGAAGGAAATGGGCCTCAGTGAAGCTTGGTGGAATCTAGGCTGACACACGAATTTAGTGATGTAACATGAAAATCTGTAGGAAGTCTGTTTCGCTTAGAGGAAGAGGCCAAGCTTTAGATTCTGTTGTCCATTTTTAGGATTCAGACATTTGTGCCTTCTACAGGAAAAGCTGAAAATGTTGCAACATCTGTACTGAATCGCTCATTTCTCAAACCTTTAGTACAGTCGGTACAAATCCAGCTGCACCCTGCTATAAGAATAATCTTTAAACAACACATTTTTCTATCTGTATAAGTTGCAAACACACCACAGTACCTTGGACCAATGGTTTTACCCTGTCTCTTTAACCTACTTTTTCTATCCCTGCATCTTGTTTTCTTCTATGTCTGTCTCCGTTACCTTGATGTGGAACAGAGGAGGTGGCCAAGCTGCAGAAGCACCTGGCCCTGCTCAGGCAGGAGTATGTGAAGATGCAGCAGAAGCTGGCCGACACAGAGAGGCGCTGTGCCGTGCTTGCCGCTCAGACTTCTGGCCAGGGTTCCCCCAGCCCTGCAGCTGCAGACACCTTCATTAGCCGTCTGCTGGATATCGTGGCCGACCTCTATCAGCAGGAACAGTACAGGTGAGCATCACGGTTTTAATGGATGGGTACGAGTTGTTTGTTTGAGATTTCGCTAATCCAGCAGTCCCGCAAGTGCTATTATATAGTTATGTGTCTGCTCTTGTTTGTGTTTTGTGATACAAGATTATGTGTGATTATATAGTAGAATATTTGTGATGTATACATGGTTTCTCAGAGTTGAATGTGTTGGTTTTGCAGTGATCTGAAAGTCAAAGTCGCAGGGGAGAAGCTCAGTGCCCATAAGTTTGTGTTGGCTGCTCGCAGTGATGTCTGGAGTCTGGCAAACCTGGCCTCCACCTCAGAACTGGACCTATCTGGTGAGTAACCCTCATGATGAAGATCCAGTTATCTGCCTACCCCTCTGTCAGTCAACAGACTCTTGGGTTAATGACTGAATATTTATTTTGGAGTGGATTATACACACTGTCAAAGTCCAGTATTGAACACAGTTTTTCTCTGGGTATGTTTGGACCTCATGCCTGTTTTCCAAAAATCTAGTCACTGTATACATGTGTTTTGTCCAAAATGATTGTAATCATGTTACAGCAGACAAGTAATTGATCACTCTGTGTACATTTCTGATTTCATGCCATGATTTGATTTCCAGATTGCAAACCTGAGGTTGCCATGGCAATGTTGCGCTGGGCGTACACCGACGAGTTGGAGCTCAGTGAGGATGATGCCTTTCTTATCGACTTGATGAAGCTGGCCAACCGCTTCCAGCTCCAGCTGCTCCGAGAGAGGTCAGCACAATACTGACTTGCTTTGCAGACAATTCAATTAAACTTTAATTGTTGCGGCATTACCGTTGCGTAACATTTTATAGAGCGACATATGTGGCTCAATGGCCCAAAAATACATTTTTGTTCTCCGCCGGGACAGGTGTGAAAAAGGCGTGATGTCCTCGGTGAATGTCAGGAACTGCATTCGCTTCTACCAAACAGCTGAGGAGCTAAATGCCACCACCCTGATGAACTACTGTGGGGAGATCATCGCCAGTCACTGGGTGAGTACCTTAAGACAGTGTTTGTACGTTGCCAACAAGGCTACTTAGGGGGTGTTTGTGTGAGCATGTGTTGGCGTACGTGTGTGGATGGATGATCAGTCATGCACACGAAGAGATGTTGGCAGTGAAAATCATGCATTACCAAACCAAATTAATTTGTTGCTATCTGGATTATGTGATCACCTACATGATCAGTTCCTGAGAAGTGAGAGTATTTTAGATCTATTAATTGTTTTCTGTTTTTCATAATTATTATTTATAATTATTAAACTCTCAGTGAAGTTTACTGTCTCGGTGCACTGATGTAATTTAATAATCCAGTGTTGGTCAGCCCTGTATGTATGCCATTAATGAATCCACCGACCACTTTTAACCTGCTGTGCTTCCCTGTGGTTTAATCTCCTCCTGTTGACTCCTTTTTGACAGATCAGCGTTGTACACCAGTGTGTATAATCTCATCATTTACGATACAGTAAATCCACAGAGGCCACAGCTCTGCAATTTTCAAGGTTATCTTTATGGCTTTGGTGTAGAAAATTGCTAGTCACTGTCACCAGCCTCTGACACCTCAATCTTCTTTTTTTTCCTGATTTTATTGGCTCAAGCTCTGGTTACTGCTTTTCATGAAAGCAAGGAAGAGAGAATGATAACATTGTTTTGAGGTTTCTATCTTTAGAAAATGGGTGATACTTGTTGACTTTTTCCATCCTGGCCCATATTCTGATATTTGACACTTTGTTGTGTTTATTTTATCAGGATGATCTGAGGAAAGAAGATTTCAGTACCATGAGTGCCCAACTTCTGTACAAGATGATCAAGTCTAAAACAGAGTATCCTCTCCATAAAGCGATCAAAGTCGAGCGAGAAGATGTGGTCTTTCTTTATCTCATCGAGATGGACTCACAGGCAAGCTCTCCACAGATTAACTGCCCTTCCTTTTATTAACTGCTCACTGACTAGTAATCTTTACCTGCTATGCTATAAACCGGTTATATATTTTGTCTTTGATGTTGTTATCTCTTGTTTTCAGCTCCCTGGCAAACTGAATGAACTGGACAACAACGGCGACCTGGCACTCGACCTGGCGCTCTCTCGTAAATTGGAAAGTATTGCGACGACTCTGGTTAACAACAAAGCCGATGTGGACATGGTGGACCAGAGTGGCTGGAGCCTCCTGCATAAGGCCATCCAAAGAGGTGTGAGGCTGTCATTATTACTACACTTTGTTACTCGTCTCTCTTTTGTGTGTTTCTTGTAGAAGTAATTTTTCAGTGTTCCTGTCAAGGTGTTCACCTGAAAATATACCTGCCATGATACCCGCTTTATCAGATGATTCAATAAACATGTTCTTCTTCTTCTTGTACAGACTTGGTTGAAGTTCCATGAAAGAAGAATTTCTTCTTCTTCATGACTGTTCATGACTCCTTCTTCTTATTCCAGGTGATGAATTTGCCTCCATCTTCCTGATTCGTCACTCTGCTCAGGTGAATGCAGCCACAGTCGGGGCGGTGGAAACCCCGCTTCACCTGGTCTGTTCTTTCAGCCCCAAGAAACACTCTGTGGAAGTGATGAGCGGCATGGCACGAATTGCAGAGGCTCTGCTCAAGACCGGAGCCAACCCCAACATGCAGAACAGCAAGGGCAGGTAGGTGACACGGGGGGGTCTTGGTTTGAACTTTGAACTTTGAACTTTATTGGATTGGAGAGGCGGCCAACTACTGTGTAAAGTATGACGGTGCATCGGCTCTGTCTGTTTGTTGTTTTTAGAACTCCGTTGCATGAAGCTGTGTCATCAGGGAATGAGCCAGTGTTCAACCAGCTCCTACAATGCAAACAGTGAGTAACATTCTGCCTTCAAATGGAATTATTGAGTTTGTTTCTGACATGGAAAGTCCCACACACAACATATTTAGTGCTCAATTAGTTGAATCATGAGATCAACATAGTTAGCAAATTGACTGAAATTGATAATGCTCCTTTTCATTTTCTTTATTCAATAATTATTTTTTCCATGCCATGCTGACATGAGCGTAGCCAACAAATGTCACCTACCATCATGGGCTTTATTATTTTTAAAACAGTATAAATTCCAGCTCGCAAACTTAGAAAATATGAATTAATAATCTTGCGTGTAACCTGATGTAATCTGTCCATCTTTTTTAGACTTGACCTGGAACTCAAGGACCATGAAGGCAGCACAGCTCTGTGGCTGGCTCTGCAGTATATCACAGTGTCTTCAGACCCCTCAGTAAACCCATTTGAGGATGACGCACCAGTAGTTAATGGCACCTCGTTTGATGAGAATAGCTTTGCAGCCCAGCTTATCCAGAGAGGAAGCAATCCAGACGCACCTGACACTACCACAGGTGCTGTTTCATAACATCAATTTACAGTAATTTCTTGAATGGAACTATGCTCGTGCCTTTAAACACGTTTTTCATCATCATCTCCCCCTGTGTTTTATCTCTTTAGAAAACTGTCTCATGCAGAGAGCAGCTCGGGCGAGCAGTGAGGCAGCTGCTCTTTTCCTAGCTACTCACGGAGCGAAGGTCAACCATGTCAACAAATGGGTATGTATGAACAGGCCACATAACAACCAGTGGAATGCATTAATTGATCACAAATCATACTATATATATGAAATTCTTGTGTTACTAATAAGATTATTGATCTTTACCTTCCTTCAGGGTGAGAGCCCACTTCATACAGCATGTCGCTGTGGCCTGGCGAGCTTAACAGCAGAGCTGCTCCAGCAAGGTGCCAACCCTAACCTGCAGACCCAGAAGGCTCTGCCTGACGACACTGTTGGTGTGGCTATGCAGACCCCCCTCCACATGGCCATTGCGCACAACCACCCAGATGTGGTTTCCGTCATCCTTGAGCAAAAAGGTCAGTGTGTGTTTTGAGAGTTTTGTACATTTGACTGCTTGTAACTAAACGGCATACATGGCACATGTGGTAAGCGATTTCTGCTTTAGAGTCCTGAAATGTATCCACTTATTTCTCCCTTGATTGCTCTATTGCAGCCAATGCACTTCATGCCACCAACAACTTCCAGATCATTCCAGACTTCAGTCTCAAAGACTCAATGGACCAGACAGTGCTGGGCTTGGCCCTCTGGACAGGTGCACAGCATTATCCAAATTACATTTAGAGTGCATAACCTGGTTACAAGACTGCATAGTGATCTGGGTATGTGATGTCTAACATGTAAAATCTGTCCCTGTTAGGTATGCACACCATAGCAGCTCAGCTGCTCGGCTCAGGGGCTTCTATCAATGACACTATGTCCAATGGACAAACCCTCCTTCACATGGCCATCCAAAGACAGGACAGCAAGAGTGCCCTCTTCCTTCTTGAACATCAGGCAGACATCAATGTTAGGTAACGCCTGAGTTATACTGCAGTTATAAAGCATTTGTAATTATAATTTTTTTATAAAAGACTTTTATTAGTTAGTGGACAGTAGGGAGATGACAGGAATTGACTGGGAAGACAGATTATATCTGATGAAGGTCCTTGGTGTGAACTGGGATAATTACTGTTCATGGTTGCCGCCCTATTCCGTCGGCCAACATTACCAGAGTCATATTTTTCCATCATCCAGTACCGAGTTAAGGATTTTGAGGGGAGAGTCTTTTAAATTGTTCTATTAATATGTTCTACCAGGACCCAGGAGGGACAAACAGCACTACAGTTGGCCATCAGTAACCAGCTGCCACTAGTGGTGGATGCCATTTGCACAAGAGGAGCTGATATGTCTGTGGTGAATGACAAAGGGGACCCTCCATTGTGGCTGGCTCTGGAGAATGGCCTGGAAGATATTGCATCCACGCTGGTGAGAGAAACACAAAGGCAACCATTTTAGAGATGATGGTAACATCTTAGTTCATCATTGGTAGACTGCCAGTATTATGAAACCTAATACAGGATAAAATGAAACCTTAATGATTGGGCGCCTCAGGGATAGACGCATGTGGTTGTCTTGTTGGCAACAAACATCCTGGAACTTGTTTCTCAGGTTCACATTTTGGTTTGGGCATGCATGCAATCATCTGCACTTGAAGTGCTTTTATATCGATCGAGGAACATTTTATCTAAAATGGAAAATATATTTGGGCTCATGTTAATTGAAACAGTAGCGATGTTTGTGCGTCCATATAACATCCAGCATCTTGCACAGGTTCATATCAATCTTATCTGGACATCTGAAGTGGGCAAGGATTAGCACTTATAAGCTGTTTATGTTTTATTTATTTTCTGGTTGTGAACTTGCATTTTGACTGCTGGAGTCCTGTTTGTCCCATCTAGGTCCGCCATGGCTGTGATGCGACTTGTTGGAGCACGGGGCCCTCTGGCTGCCAGCAGACCCTCCTGCACAGAGCTGTTGATGAGAATAATGAGGTCTCAGCTTGCTTCCTCATTCGCAGGTCAGCCAATCTCCTGATCGTTCAGGTTTAAGAAACTAATTATAGTTGTGGATGCACATATTTCATATTGCCTGAACTGTGACTCTTTTGTGGGCAAAACTGGAAACACAAACGTAACATAACAACAAAATTTACCAGATAGAATGATGGTACAGTTTAAAATATAATCAATCTTAAAACTAGCAACCTGTCAGTTGTTAAGCTCAGTGTTATGAGCTTGATGTAGCTATCTGCCTTAACATACTGTCTGCCTTATTTGTGTGTGTGTATAGTGGTTGTGACGTGAACAGCTGCAGACAGCCAGGCCCCAATGGGGAAGGAGATGAAGAAGCCCGAGATGGACAAACGCCCCTCCACCTGGCAAGCAGCTGGGGATTGGAGGAAGTGGTGCAGTGCCTTCTAGAGTTTGGAGCTAATGTTAATGCACAGGTCAGTCCTGTCACATCATTTCATCATTTTTTTTGCCACTTCAGAATACAGCAATGAGAGAATACTATGTAAGTTGTAAACATGTTCTTTCTCTAAGTGATTAATCCAGTGTCTGTTCATTTCTGTCAGGATGCAGAGGGCAGAGCTCCCATCCATGCTGCCATTAGCAGCCAGCACAACGTGATCATACAGCTCCTCATATCCCATCCAGACATTCGTCTCAACATTCGCGACCGTCAAGGAATGACCCCCTTCGCCTGTGCTATGACGCACAAGAACAATAAGGCGGCAGAGGCTATCCTCAAGAGGGAGCCAGGTGCTGCTGAGCAGGTAACTGACATTAATCAGTTTGTCTCACTGTAGCATTTCTAAAAAATGATGTACAGGTGCAGCGCTAATGTCTGCTGATCTCTAACTTCTGTTTCTGTCCAGGTGGATAACAAAGGACGGAATTTTCTCCACGTGGCTGTGCAAAATTCAGACATCGAAAGTGTCCTGTTCCTCATCAGTGTCCAAGCCAACGTCAACTCCAGGGTTCAGGATGCAGCCAAACTCACTCCTCTCCACCTAGCTGTGCAGGCCGGTTCTGAGATCATCGTCCGCAACCTGGTAGACCTTCAGTTTTCTTTATCGCCTGCATTTACTGTTCATGCCCATTTAAGTGTTAAGTTAAGTGAAAGAGTGGTGCAGTTGATGCTGTTTTCATTTTGCATTTTTCTGCTTCCAGCTGCTTGCCGGAGCTAAAGTAAACGAGCTGACCAAACACAGACAGACAGCACTACATTTGGCAGCCCAGCAGGACCTGGCCACTATTTGTTCTGTGTTGCTGGAGAATGGTGTAGACTTTGCTGCTGAGGATGAGAATGGCAATAATGGTACCTTACATTCTTCCCTTTTTGTTATGTTAATGATGCTTCTATTAAACAAATTGCACTCAAATTGACAAGTTTGCATTCCATACAACGATCAGATTAACAACCAACTCAGAGGCTGTGTTTCAGTCTTAGCCATTATTAAATAGGTTGCCTCCTGAATACCAGTATTCAGTATTGCCAGGTAAGCAGTGCAGAATGTGTCATCAACAGTTTTACAGTAAGGATCATCATTTTAAAAGCCATGTATGATGAGGAACTGTACATTTTTGCGTTTAGGAAAACCGGAAAAGAACAAAAACTGATTACAGTGACTCAACAAGGGACCTGTGTTAGAGCTGACCATGCAAATATCAGTAATTTGCACAACTGCCAATGTGATCTTTGCATGTTAAGTTCATACCATTGTTCAGATGTGTTCACACCCAGGTTGTTATTTCACTAGTAAGTGCCTAAAGAATTAGTTTGTTTTTTTCCCCCCACAAAAGATGGAAGAAGTATCTTGTGGTAGTGATTACAATGGGGAGTTGTCCCAACAGGACTGGCTTTGGCCCTGTCTTTTTCAAAGGAGTCATTGCGTTCAGTTTAAAAATCCATTTGCAGTTACTGTATTCTCTTTTATGTGGTTGATGATTAATCATTATCACACCACCCCAGCACACCATAATCCATGTGAATAACATTTTATTCTTTTGTCTGCCCTTCTTGTCCTCAGCTTTGCATCTGGCTGTGATGCAGGGTCGCCTTAACAATGTCAGAACCCTTCTCACAGAGTCCAACATTGATGCCGAGGCCTTCAATCTCAGGTACACACTTTCTTTCAGTCAGATTTTTCCTTAAGATCAACGAGATCAAACTATTAGTGTCATTGCAGCAGCACGTTAACATGTTGGGATGCAGAAATTGGATATTGACTGAACTGCTTGTCTCCTTTTTATGTCTGCTCAGGGGTCAGTCACCAATGCATGTGCTAGGCCATTATGGGAAAGAGAATGCCGCTGCCATTTTTGAGTTGTTCCTGGAGTGTATGCCTGAATATCCCCTGGACAAATCAGATAATGAAGGAAACACAGGTACTGTAGCCGGGTTAATTATTACTGTTCACAGTAAACAAATAGCATATTCACACCAGCGTTTTACTTGTGATAAAATGACTGTGACCTGTATTTTATTGCAGTTCTGCTCCTGGCCTACATGAAAGGAAATGCAAACCTGTGTCGCGCCATCGTGAGGGCTGGGGCTCGACTGGGCATCAATAATAATCAGGGCATCAATATTTTCAACTACCAAGTTGCAACCAAACAGTTGCTCTTCCGCCTTCTAGGTAACTTTTCACACTTCAAAACAACACTTTAAAATAACAGCCCCACATTATGCGTTAACCCCTGACCCTGATATGCCTGCTACCCTTATTTCCACCGAGTGCCAACTAGTGTCTACAAAAAAGAAAATACAAAATAAATGCAAAAATAATAATGTCATTAAAAATAATCAGCAAATGAAAAAGCTCCTACACACTCTTATACAATGTATTTGACCCTATCCATGATCTCTCTCTGTATTTGTTTAGATATGCTGTCCAAAGAACCCCCTTGGTGTGATGGGTCCAACTGCTATGAATGTGTTGCCAAGTTTGGTGTTACAACACGGAAACATCACTGGTAGGTGGTATTGCCTCATACATTTTACTGATATTTTCATTTTGTGTCAGGATTACTGATTAATCTTGTATAATCTTCTTGACTGTTCACTCTAGCCGCCACTGTGGGCGCCTGTTGTGCCACAAGTGCTCTATAAAGGAGATACCCATCATCAAGTTTGACTTGAACAAGCCGGTGAGGGTGTGTGACATCTGCTTTGATGTACTAACTCTGGGAGGGGTATCGTAATGCAATGGCCTGGACATCCTCCACCCTCTGACACTGGCCATGCCAGGCCCAACTTGGCACAGTTATTCAGGCACACCAGGAGAAGGGACATCAGTAGCAGGACATACTAACAAGATTCCCGGACAGTTATGGACCATCGCCTTTATACTATTCCAGTTTATGACAAACTATTAATGTTCTAGAGGGACGTTTCAAATAGAAAGTGAAACATTGTCTTTTTGTTTCTGTTTTGATCTTAATGGGGAAATGATAAATAAGCTCCCCGGCTCTGTGACAGCTGGACTGAGTTTGTTAATCGATTTTCCGAGTTCAGTGATGTTTGTAATGATTATCTCTTATTATCACAGGCAGGTAGCTGCTGTAAGTAGACATTTCAATTCAACAATGAATATCTGAATTATCACCTTTTTTGGAGGGTGTTTTCCTGTCCTCTGTTGAGATATTTCACCATCAGCAGCCTTCAGGCCAGGTTACATGTCCAAAGACAAAATTTCAACGCTAAAAACATGAACACTTAGATGCACATGAGCTGAGGCTGCTGTCAACTATGAGCAGAGTAAAACTGTACAATGACCCTAGATCTACATAGACTGAACTGTCATCATGTTCTCTGTAATCTTTCATTCTTCTGTTACCCCAGTTTTGTGTTGACTGGATAAAATTGGACAGAAAAGGAGGATTTAAAGGGAAAGGAACAATTTTTTAAATGAGCATAGTCTCCAAATGAGATCTAAATGAGTTAAATTCAGAATTTTGACATTGTGTTACATTACTCTTAGAGGTGAAAGGTGGCACAGCTGAACAAAGATGAAATTCCTTGTGAAACAAGATTGTTTTTCTCTACGATTGGTACATAGTCTGTCGTGTGGGCATCAGATGAAATAAATGGGGTGCCTACTTTTTTAAAAAATGTGACCTGAGAAAGCCTATTTTAACGAGAGGAATATTAATGTGGTCCCCTAAACAAAATGTTCTCAACAATCCTCCTACAGGAATGCCTACTATGCCTATGCATGTCATTTAATTTGTAGCCTTTACGTGTCATAATCAGAAATCATATTTCAAAATTTGTCACCAAATGATTACATTCCATTTCTCTTTTTTTTTTTTAATCTGCCATGAGGTCCGCGTTGAGAAGTCATTGTCCCCCACACTGTTGCCTCAAGTCAAGTTGTCGTCTTGACCCATCACATGTAACGCTTCTTGATTTCTAAGCCTAACAGGTGCACTTTATCAAGATCACATGGCATTTCTGATCATCATGGGGAGAATGTGGAGTCGAGCGATGGCCAAGTAGTGGGGCCTCTTTAAGTATTGTTAAATTGTACAGATAAATGTGTGATATTTTTGACCACTACAACTGTTTTGTACTTTAATGCAGTTTGTGCTTGTCATTGTGACAAACCTAAATCTTGCCTCTGTTAATCTTTTATGCACATTGTTTAATCTTTTATGCACATTATATTGTATCTGTATGCTCAGATATCTAGCCTGTCTCTTCCTGGTGTATCCTTTTAGAGAAAGGGAGGACAACAACTTTACATAAAGGTCATCAAAAACCAATGCATTCAGTTTTCTTCATTCTTTTTATTTTGAAATCATCGCTTTGATTGGAAAAAAAGTCAGTTTGCCTGAGTTTTGTGCTTGTAAAAAAGCAGACTATGAATAGATCCACTGTCTGGGCTTGCCCAGAGACTAGAATTCAACAGTACATGAGTCAGCATGTGGAGGGCAGCCGTCATACTTCTGCAGGTTGGGGTCCTCCTCTGCTGCAGATGGGTATTCAACACAGACACAACGAACACCACTGGAGCCTGGAGAGAAGAGCTTTCGCGGGACACCTGCCCAGCTTCTTTCCACTCCACCGCTTGAGATTTAAAAAAAAAAAATCGAATCAGCGTACCAATAAAACCTGCTAGTGTAAGACATGGTCTGTTACAGGCAAGTACATCAACACTGCATCATATGCCCTGTAAGACTGTTCATGTTTGATTAGGCCTGAACTATTTCCACACCTCTTAGTGGAGCACCAGACTCTTCCTCCCTCAGCAGCGCTCCACTGTGAGTTGCAGGCCGGGAAGCGTAACATCTCCACTGCAGACTGTGCCTTCAGTCTTTGGCCCTCTGCTAGTGATGCTTGTGCCTGCAACAAAGCCTCTGTTGGCTGCCCAGTCTCACTATAGAACCGGCCTATTAGCAGACCTGAAATTCAACATAGTAAAAATGATAATGGATGTCCATCGATGAATAGAACACTGCATATCAGTCAGGAGCTTTCAAAATACAAACTGTACAAACTCTCCAGGGTGTTTGCAACATTGGTAATACTGGTGTATTCATTTTTGAAGGATCCATTCATAGCTATTCATTTCTGGTGTTAAGATGTTAGTGTTGAGGAACAGAAAGTGATGATCAGGCGCTAAACCTGATGAGGAATTTTGTGCAAAAAATGTCATCATGATCAAGATCAGTAGTGGAAGAAGTACTCAGATCATTCACTTATCACAGCGATATCATGGTCTAAAAATGAAAATATAAATAAAGTAAAAGTCCTCAATTAAAAATTTTACTTAAGTAAAAGTACAAAAGTGTCATTAGAGAAATGTACTTTAAAAATTGCTCCATTCATGTATATAATGTGTGTGTGTTTTGTTTGTGTAGCTAGTAATCAAATAAATGTAGGGGAGTAAAAAGAACAAAAAACAAAACAATTAATTATTTAATAAAGCGGAACTGAAACCGATTTTACAAACTGCTTGTAAGGTAACCACTGACTAATTATGTTATAGTTATTATGAAATACATGTGATGTACCAAGACTTCAAATAAAATCAGAGGGGAACAAATATGACATACCTACAAACTGGTAGTCCTTCTGATAAAAGTCTAGCCAGTCATACAGGGCCATCACCTGCAGTGGGGACAGACTGGACACATCATCTGTGAGGCCACTTTCTGTGAAGTCCCCAGTGATGAAGGCCAGAGAGGCGTCTTTACCTGAACATGCAAACACATACATTTAAAGTACAGTACACTAAATTACATATTTATGCACTATAACTGTTTATGTGCTATTATTAGATTGGAATTCATGTTTCTGGTCTAGATTTGTTGAGGCTTTGGTGTGTTCATCAGCATCAGACAACCTTTAACCAGTGTCCTATGATTAAACAATATAAAGTTTGGTGTTACATTAACACAATAAAAAGGCCACAGGAAATCACCTGTCATAAAGTGATAAGCACCACCGGGTCCATAGTGCTTGTGTCCCTTGTTTACATCAAAAACTTGGCCCAGAATAGCCAGGTAGAGCCCCTTGCTGCCTTCCTCCCCGTCATACAGTGATAATTCACGGCTGCTCAGCAGCTGTGGCACGGGGGGCCCGGCGGTTGATTCATTACCAAATTTAACGAACCAGTCACGAGGAATGAACAACACTGCCACGGATACAAACGCGACGAGTACATATTTGAGCATGGTGGTCCCTTCAGGTGGTCGCATCCCATTACATTTCTACTAATTGGAAAATAACAGCAACAACAACAACAACGCAGGTGCTTCCATGAATGAGAGCGCCACAGCGCCTGCGCCAACTGAAGGACGCAAACGACGTTCGAGGAAAGCTTGACGTACAGTACGTCAATGCGGTAGTAGTGAACAGCAGAGCTCTACCTGTAGGTTAGAGGTCTGTGTACAGACCGGTACAACCGTGTCAAAACGGACTCGCAGTGGGCCGCAGAGATTTCCAGGGGAGCGTTAGGTCGGTGAAACAAACATGGGGAACGCCGAGAGCGGCTGCGGTGGAGGCAGCGGCGACGAGGAAGACGTAGAAACTGAGAGCCCGGGCTTCGCGGAAGAGAGTCCGGCCTCTGCGGCCACTGGCGTCGGCGTCGGAGGCGGCGGAGGCTCCGGTTCAGCTAGAAGCGGAAGGGGATCGAATAACGTGCCCGTGTCCGCCGGTGGACCACCCAACCCCGGGGTCCTACTAGAGCAAGTGAAACTGAGAGAGGCAGCGGCTCGTATTAGTGAATCAGGGGTCGCCATTCAGTCTGTCCTGGGCGGGAATGAGGGTGTCTTGGTGCGGTGGCTGGAGGACCGGTTAAACCGAGGAGAGGAGTCTGTCAATGTGGAACAATTTTGTGAGATGTTGGAGAGCAGAGATGCCCCGAGAGATGAGTGTGAAGAGGTATACAGCCACAGAGAAGCAAACATACCTCTCACTGATATGTGACATGTCGTTATTTGCCATGTTGTGCCTACTATAAACGCTTTATAGCTGTGGCCGTGCCCTTTTATGATGGCTGATTACTAAATAGACAGAACATACCCTGTAATCTTAATGGTGTGCATTGAATCAAGACAAATACGATATCACGTTGTCACTTTTGCTCGTTGTCAGGTTTATTGTCACCATGTTTGCAGCTTGCACAACTCGCTGCTTTGTTGGCTGACATCTGTTGTTGCAGATGAATAGGTTAACTAATGAATGTGTACTTTAGTCTGCATTTGGCTTTGTGTGACTAGACATGGAATGCCACTGCTGTAGTTTAAATACCACATGAGACTTAGAGCCACTATGTCAATATATGACTTGTTAAACAGATAAAATATGTGTAACTTATTAATAATAAGCAGTAGAGGTAGATCATATTGTGTGTCCTATAAATGAGGGATACCATTTGTTGTCCCATTTGTGTTTGAACTTATATCCATACAGGTTTGTGATGGTGTGTAGGAATTCAAGTGATTGTGTCAGTGTCACAATGTGTACTGTCTTTGTCCCTGTCTCAGGCCTTTGGACAGTTCGACGCAGAGGGGGATGGGGTGGTGGATGTAGAGAGCATGCTGATAGCTCTGAAAAACTCCAATGGAGCTAATCTAAAAGGAGAGCTGAGTCATGTGATAAGACAGCTACAGGCGTGCTCCCTAACTCCAGGTAAGAGATGTGATTTGTTTACCAGAACGAACAAGGCCGACCTTATTTGAATTGCCATTGTCGGTAGTTTGCAGAGGAGGTAACCCTGAGTATCTTTTCCACAGGTTTTGTTGACATCTTCTCCAAGACCAAAGACCGGCTAGGAGCACATGCCTCTAAGATCCTTAAATTCTTACACAGGAATCGTATTCCCAGCAGTGCCATCCCTTTCCCTATTTTAGAGGGCTACAACAGCATCTGCACCATGAGGTCCAGTGTGGTCCAGGACTACTTGGAATTCCTCTTGCAGAAGGAGAAAGGTGAACACCAGAGCTTCAGATGAATAAAATGTCAGGCTAGTGCTGATTAATCAGTTTTAAATGTACATTTCTGTGTGTTCTTTTGTGTTTTTTTAAGAATACAGTTACACTATAGACATATTTAGAGTCGTATTAGCCCCTTAGTAAAGCACGCCTTCCATATCGTCGTCCTAATCTGCATTTGTTTGCTTCAGATTTAGATATCCAGTACAGAGCAGAGCTGGACCGTGATCCGGAGGTGAACAAGGTCAAAGTGGTCACACAGTGCTACAGCTCAATAGAAGCTTCATCGAATGCTTCAGAGGTTTACAAGATGACAAACGGGGAAACTTCAACTTTCTGGCAGTCGGATGGCAGCGCACGCTCACACTGGATAAGGCAAGAGCCTCCGCTCTGTAAAATATGACTCGAGGCTTTGCAGCTGATTGTCACGTGTCCACGATTCTTCAGCTATGGAGGTTTTTGTCGATATGCATGTGATGAGTTTTAAGGTGGAAATTCGTCTGTTTTCTGTTTCCCAGGTTGAAAATGAAACCAGATGTAGTTTTGAGACGTCTGGCCATTGCTGTGGCTTCTAATGACCACAGCTACATGCCTCAGCTAGTCTCAGTTGCTGTTGGGAAAAACCGGCGTTCTCTTCAGGAGATCAGAGATATCCGCATCCCAAGCAATGTTACAGGCTACGTAGCTCTTCTGGAGAATGCCAACATCACACACCCATGTGAGTCACTACCTGTCAGACTGTCTGATTAGTGAAGTGTTTATTTATCTGGGGTTTGTGCGTTCCTTAACTGATGCTCATAGAGAAACTATCTTCGTCATTTGCGCTCCTCCGGTGAGGACAGAGCATGGTGTCAGCTACAGAAGTGCAGCTTGGGTTCATTTTTGAAACCACATGGAGGCTAGAATCCAGGCATCAAAGGCACTCATATGGATTTTTGTTTTGTTTTTGCTGCTGAAAGGGGTTCAGCTTAAGATTTCCATCTTCTGCCTCAGTTCTTAAAGTGCCATCTTTGTATCCAATAGGCCTCACCTTTATTAAAAGTTGTCAAGCCTCTCAAAAGCTCACTTTTTCTCAGTGACAGATTATGGCATTTTTATACAACATATTCCATCAGTGTTCTAACTGCATTATCTCTTCACCAAACCTCAGACATCCAAATCAACATTAAGCGGTGCCTGAGTGACGGATGTGACACTCGGATTCACGGCTTGAAGACGCTTGGCTATCAGATTACCAAGAGTAAAGAGGTGTCTGTTTCGGATGCTTCAGCCATCTGGTACCTGTCTCTCCTCACCTCTTTGGTCACCGCCTCCATGGAGACCAACCCTGCACTCGCTCACACTGTCCTTCAGAGCACACAGTAAGACAATGTTTCAGTTCTTAACGTTTTAAGTGTAGTGATTTGTCCAGCACTTAAGTTCTGAGGGTTTTTTTGTGTCTTGTTTTCCTCCTAGAAAAGCCTTGCGGCACATGCCGCCGTTGTCCCTAACGCCGTCATCCACGGAGTTTCCCAAGTTCTTCTCTATGAACGTCCTGGAGGAGGTGGATGGATTTCTCCTCAGGATAGCAGAGTAATGACCTGCTGAGATTACATCAGCACACTCACACAATCACTGCCACGCTGAGCTCATAATGCTGACATCATCTCAATGACTAAATAGACTAAAACCAAAGTATTGATTTAATGACACTATTTCCATTCCATTTGATGCACTGTAAACCCTCAACAACAACAACAGCAGCAGCAACAACATGGCTGAAACAAACAATCTCAGTTAAATGTCTGATGGACATCAGAAATATTACTGTAGTCTATTTACACATACATTTGGTGTTGTGAGATATGCGTTATGGCCAGTTTTGGTCTCTCGCAGTAGTATTATGATAGTAGTCAGATTCCTCCTTAAACCCTCACACAAAAAATGATGTTGCTTAAACTTTAATTTCTTCAATTTCAAACAAAGAAATGTTGTGATGAAAATAGTTGTGTACACAATATTTTGTTGAAATGTAGTCATCATTTTGTAGATATACTGTGTTAAGACAAGACCCCAGAGTTGGCTGAAGTTAGCAGATTATGGACTATAACCATAATGAACCAAATATTCATGAAAAATATTATTTGCAGTTAATCAGCATTAGCCCAGTGTTAAATTATGATGCTACTGCTGCTGTATTTTAAAATACTGATGTACCTTCTCCGTCCCTTTCCATTTCCCTTTGAATTCTAATGCAATGTATGTTGTTTCTGCGTAATGTTTTAGCCAAATGTTGTCACAAGTCATGCCCATATATAAATTGAAATGGTTGCACACTGGCTGCTGTTACCTGTTTCAAAAAGATTTCAATGTAAGTGAAGGGAAGACTCCTTGTTTTGTGCAAAAATCCATACTAAAGTTTTGATCAAGCAAATATCTGGATTCAACAGTCTATGGTAGATAGATGATGCTCTGCAGACAGCAAGAACAATTAGAGTGACCAGTATGTACATATGACATATGAGTAAAAGCACCCAAAACTAACTTGTGTTTGTTTCTTTGCTCATGTGTAGCTGCTGTGTGAGTCCTGACGCAGAATTGACCCTCCTGGCCTTTGCTCTGGCTAGAGGCAGTGTTGCAAAGGTTCTCCAGGCCCTGTCCTGCATCAGCGATCATTTTGAGGCCGAGTACAAGGCCTCCTCCCTCATCGTGTCTATGGCTTCCGTTAGGCTGCGACTGCTTAATCGCAACGGTAATGTGACCGGCCCACCTTTACTCTCATTCACACGAGGACATTTGAAACCGTAGCTCTAGCAGAGAAAGTGCTTGGCCTACAAGGAGATGCATTAGTGGACTATGCAGCGGAAAATTCCTAATTCTGTTACAAAGCTGCAGTTTACCTCTTAATGTAGGAATGAAATTATAACCTGTATGGAAAATGATTCATTATAGTGTCACAGAAAATGAATTTATGGTGATTTGTATCACATCATAGGGAAGCCTCTCCAGTTGCACCTACAGGCCTGTGATGTGAAGAGTAAAGAAGAGAAGTCAGGACCGGAGAACATGCTGACAGAATCCTCCACTGGAGACGGTACAACTGAAGATCGTCCTTATTCATTGACAAAATAACCATAACACTAAGTTCGTATTCTAGCTAAATGCTTTCATCTTGTTGCTCCAAAGGTTTTCTTACAGAAAATGGCAAGAAGAAAGCCACTGTGATCCTGTCAACGGAGGACCAGAGTAACTTCCAGGTCACCCAGATGAGGGTCAAAGTAAGGCTGTGTTTGGTTTCACCATTTCACTGAGACATGTGATAACACAGACCTTGATAGAGGATAACGCTCAACTGTCTGGTGTTTGTGATTAAGGTGCGAAAAGGAGCCATTGGAGCAAAATGTGGCTTGGTGTTTGCGTACAAGGAGGAAGGTCCTTTTGATGCAGAGAAACATTTCAAGAGGTTCAAGAAGTACGACTCTTGGGACCACAAGGACTACAAAGAGTTTGTACAAGACAAGTAAGGATCACTTTATAGCTGTCTGAATATTATTATTACTGATAGTTTAGTTTAGTGTGCTTTCACGTCCATTGATTTACAACTTGACAAGAATTTAATAAGCTATTATTAGCAAAAATGAGTTCTGGTGTTGAAGAGGACACTTGAGCCATGACCCATCCAGTCTAATAAGATGATTTAAATATTGTATAGTTAGTTTGTCTGAGTTTTAGAACCCCTTAGCAGTGGGGTCTGCTTTAATGGTTTATGTGAATGGCTTAAACACCATGCTGTCACCTGACCTGCAGTGTGAGGATTCCAGCACAGGCAGAGGACGAGCCAATTGGCTGGTTTGAGCTTGAGAATGACTGGAACGATGTGGAGATCAAGCTGCAGCAGTGTCGCGTTGCAAAGGTACACATTGCATCAAGTTAAAACTAAGATACATTTTGTCTTCTGTTCTCCCCAAACATTTGACCTAATTATTTAACACCTCAACCCATAACACTGTGTTTCGGTTCACTATCAAGTCACCACAGCTCTTTTTTCTCTGTTTTCTTGTCTTTCCTAGTTCCTGATGATAAAATTCATCTGCACGAGGCAGGACTGGATTGCTGAGCGCCTTGGAGTGCAGTCCCTCAGCTTCAGTGGCTATCTGTGCCCTGGAGCAGAGAGGCTTGCAGACCTGGATGATCTCAGACCAGAGTCAGAGAGCTTTGATGGTGATGCTGTGTCTGGCCTTTGTCTACTTAACAAGACACTATTCTTCATACAACAGCTCACACGAGAACTGGTAACTAGACGAGTAAAATTTAATTCATATATCCCAATTACAAAAATCACAGCATACGTGCAGCGTTCTTAGACCCTCGATTTCCGTTAAATCTGTACGAAAGTGCTGCTGAAGTGTTATGGAATTATATCGCACAAAAGCTGATGATCACAATGGCTGATAAATAATTGCTTCTACATTTTAACTCATTACTCTTTAAAATAATCAAGCCAGAGAAAGAGAGAACAAGTAGAAACATCCTCTTTGTAGCGGAAAACAATCATGTTTGTGAGAAATATTACTATTTAACATACCGCTGGCCTTGACCACATTTAACTACCTTGTTTCTGTGTTGTTTTTCTTTACTCACTTTCACTCTCACTACATTATTTAATGTATTTATGGTGGCTCAGTCTGCTCATTCATTCAGGTGGCCATTAGGAGATATTTTAACATCTCCTTTTACTGTACTACTAAAAACTAAACTTCATATTTACTGTACTGGAGACTGCATGTCTTGTGTTTGTTGAAGATTGTCTAACTTTGCAGGATGCTTCTAACTTCAAGCAGAAGTATCTTCTGGATTTCACTGGTCTCAACTTGAACCTCTTCTGGACCTTCTACAGTAAACTCAGGGAGATGTGAGTAGCAGCATTGTCACTGCTGTTGTTTCGTATCTCTGCACTCACTGCAATCATTAGTACAGCAATATTTAACATTTGGCACGATCAGGCTCATTGGTCAGTAGGTGGGGCATGTCCGGCCATATTAATGTCTCACCTGTAATGGTAATGGAGCATATGTTTTTGTCTCAGTGAGGGAGAGGAGGTGTTGAAGAGCAGAGTTCTGCTGCTCCAGCTGATGCAGAACTGCTTCCCCATGCTGCCCAACCCACTGGAGCCCCGGGGCTCAGAGGAGAGCAAAGGGAAAGACGAGGCGGCCAGAGCAGCGGCTTTACCATCCACGTCCAGCAGTGAAGAGCCTCTGTCGGACTCTGTTCGGGCTGTGTGGGAACTTTACACTCACCTCTGCCACAGTAAGAACCTGTCAGCTGTGACGCAGCTGGGAGTCATAAAAAGGGTTTGGTTAAATTTGGTCAATGATTAATTTTCTCTGCAGAGATTCCTTTAACAGTAGTTGCTTGTCATGATTCATTTCTAAGAATGTGTGAAAATCAATATCGTAATAATATTTGTAATGTTTGTGTTTCAGTTGTGGATGGTCCTGAGGGTGAGACATTAGTGGAAAAGGCTTTGCACAAAGAAGCAGTCAAGGCTGTTCTTAATGGAGCCACTGTTTTCTTCCCTGATAAACATGTCAGGCGGGACAAACTCTTCCACATGATGGTGAGTTTATTAAAAATAAACCAATAAAGAGATAACAATGAAGATAATGATGATATAATATAACAATGTGCCTTTTTGCAGAAGAATATCACAGAAGAGGATCAGCCAGAGTCAGTGAAGGTGACGTTTGAATCACTGTGCAACTACTTCAGGTGAGCGGACTGTAGATGTACAAACACAGATGCTTGTAAACATCCAGACCACAGTGGATCAGCAACAGCTGTGTGTTTCCTCTACGCAGTGACCAGGATCCAAGTGGCCTTCTCCTGCTCCCACCTAAAGGAGCTCCTTCAGACTTTGACATCAGCCCCATACTGTCAGTCATGGAGACGCTGCTGCTGGTGGCAACAAGAGAGGTGAGACCTCTGCCACACACACAATATCTGTTTTAATGTGTTATTTACAATTCATCAACAGCACTCTCCGTCTCTTCATGTCTTCTCACATGTTTCCATCTGCTTTTCTGATGTTCTTCTCTGTGTCTCATCTCTCAGTGCGAGGTTATGATGGTGGATGGGAGTGGCGGAGCCAGCAGGACAGTGTTGCTGTCCTTGTTCTGGGCTCTGCAGGGTAGTCTGCTCTCCTGGTGCTACCTGCAGCTCAAAGGTGGAGCCTCCAGCAGCATCGCTATGGACTTGGCCAGAGACATTCTGCTGAAATGTGAGATTGCATGACACAAATGACCTGGTTACAGCTTCCTCAGGATTACATTCTTTGTTCATAAGAACACGCACCCTCCTGCTGATCATTGAAATGTGATGGTCCAACATATCATCGTTGAGTTGACATGAGGATGTCAGATTTGATGATAATGATGATGATGATGACTGAATGGTTTATTTTAATAGATGTGGATCAGTTCCTGGGAAGTGTCAAAGCTACTCTTGGTTCCCTGCTGGAGAGATACACTGGTGGTGAAATAACTGACAAACTAGGCAGCTCCATCCTCTCAACAGTCTTCAGACAACTGGTAATACACTCATGATTTTAACTTGCCTTCCTGCGTGAATTTTAAAATTGACTGTGCTGAACGACTGTAATATTTGTTGTGGTCCTGGCAGATGATTTTGCTCCTGGAGCTGTGCTCTCTGGACATCCCTCACAGCGTGCTGCTGAAGAGCTTCTCCTCTCTGGTCGAGCTACTCAAAAGCCTATCGAGTGATACCGGAGACATCCTTTCTAAGGTCGGTAAACTACGACCTTATTGAATTTATGCAGCCTCTCATCCCGCTGTATGAGTATGAATGGGAAGCTGAAAATGCAAACCAGTATTCAGGCTGTGCAGAGTTGTAAAGTACAGCAAATACTACTGTAACACGTGGTGATTAATGTTACATTCCACCACTGACTGTAACAAACATTGGTTGTTTGCCATGTCTCTGTTAGGTGGATCAGGAAAGCTGGCACCAGCCCCAGCAGCCAGTGGTGCTGAGGACCTGGACTGTGGAGTCCTCTCACAACTATGAGAACAGCCGCCATGAGACCGTGATCTATGCCTGTCCTGGTGCTACCTCCTTTGAGGTGGAGTTTGACGAGCGTTGTGAGACAGAGAAGAGGTGAAAAATATTAGCTACCGAGATGTTTTTTTTTTGTTTTTTTTTCATCCATTATGAGAATGTTTATAACCCTTCTTGGTTTTCACAGATACGACTACCTAGAATTCACAGATGCCAGAGGTGGGAAGGTCCGCTATGAAATGAAGGTTGGAACTGAGAAGTGGCCAAAGGTAAGCCGTGGGAAACCATTTTCTTTGTCTCCATATGAAACACTTAATCCTTTAATCCCTTCACACATGTCTGTTGCTTCCTTTGCCGCCTACAGAAGGTGACATTTGACGCTGGCCCACATCTCCAGTTCCTCTTCCACTCTGATAACACTAATAACGAGTGGGGTTACAAGTTCACTGTGACAGCCCTGGGCCTCCCAGATATCACTATTTCTTGGGTGTCAGACCTGCAGCTGCTGGTGGCTCGCCTAATGGGTCGTCTTGCTTCCAGAACCCTTGCCCTCAAATCCCCTCACGGTGAGACTCTCCAGACCTTTCCAAGAACCTTTAGCAAATGAAAGTGTGTGAGTCTGTGTGGCCGTGTTGGGGCCGTAGTTACAACCTTTCTAATCTTGTACATTTGATGTTTACATCAACAAATCTTGCAAAATTAGAGATTTGTTGCACATATTTGATTTGGTTTTTACAGAGATGCAGTTTCAGACCGCTTCAGAATTATTTTCTCAAGCGTTTTTCAGACCCTCAATTATAGATTGGAATGCTGATATTTGTGGGTTGTTGTTTATTCTAGAGATACGCAGTGTTAAGGAGCTCCCAGCAGGGAAAATGTCCCATGTTCAGTCTTCTCCTTTATGGAAACCCATTCTGCGACATGGCTTGTGTGAAACAAGGGAGACGAATCAGACTAAAACACCCACAGATCAGGTACGCTTCAAATTATTCCATTGCTTATTGACCTCAGCAGCTTGGTGGTGCTCTAATACTGTCTCGCTTTTCCATGTGGTAGGCAAATACATGGACTCTTGATGAGTTAATGAGTTTCCTGGAGGACTTTGCCCGTTGGAATCCCTCCCAGGATCCGACAGACAGCAGAACAGAGCTGATGAGGACTCTCATGCAGACATGCAAAAAACAGCCAATGAGGAATGAGATCGCCGCCGGGTCAAAGACAGACCAAGCTGTGAATGGCATTTGGGCAGCCATGGTATACCACACACCAGCCCTCAGCCATGCCCTGAAGACCTACGGTAATGCTTGGCTCACAATCAGTTCTCATGGAGCTAAAACTCTGTTTATTTATACGTTTCCTGCTGTGTTTTATCATCATAATACTGCATGGCTGATTACTTTGGTTCACTCACTCAGTTGATTTCTTCCATCTGTAGTTAATCAGGACTGCAGGTCGTGTCTTAGTGAAGACTTTGTGCAGGTGTACTCACTGGCAGACAGCATCAGAACATGGATGGTGAGTGTTGCTGACAGGATTCATATCTTTGTTAATCATCCGCTGCTGAGTTAATATATGGTCACGTCACTGAAATATTACTCTGTTGATGTTTTTTCCATCAGTTGGAGATGAAGCAGAGGTTCCTAGTTGGCAAAATGAACGTCCCTGACGAGAAGGAAGGGGGTCATGATGAGGTTACCATGGAGACTCTAGGTGAGGACTCAACCTTTCTTTTCGTTAACGCTGTCACCTCTTCTTCTTCTCTTTTGCTGACTTGTGTTATTTTCTGCCTCTCTAGCTGATATGTGCATCGAGAAGAGCCTCTTGCTCTTCAGATTTACCCCATGTGGAGTACCATGTCAGGACAGTGTCTCTTCCAAAGCTGCAGAGGGTAGCAGCGCTCCACTCCTCCGCTCAAGTTCGATTTCGGAGGGAGACTTCCAAGCCAGTTCCTCTCTGCCGCCTCAGACTCCAGGGACTGAGGAGGGAGGTGAGGCCAGGACAGGACAGAGTCAAACCTCTGGTGCTCAAGCACAAACCTCATCCTCTTGTGCGCACAAGCCAGGCCACAGAGGATCCACAGAGAGTCTCTCCTCTCAGTCGGGGGAACCGGCTTCACCTTCTGCCTTCCCCCGTAAAGCCCCATTCAGTCGGGCACGCTTACGCCTCCTGTCCTGTCGATCTATAGAGGAGCCCCGCATGACCCCCTCTGTCAAGGATCGCTACCCAATGCTCAAACACATCCTGAACTTTATAAGGGACCAGGCTCTCACAACAGCAAGGTGACTGACCTCCAGTCCTCTTCTTTGCATTTTAGCATTCATTTCTGTAATTGTATCAAACAGGGTTAAGTCATCCACTTCTTCCTCCTTCTTTACTACTGTAGCATTCTGCAGACTCTGTCCCTGAGTAAAGCCCAGGCTCTGAGTGTGTGCAAAGTCCTGGAGATGGTTCAACAGTGCTTACATTCTCTGGGAAAGCCACATCTCTTCCAAGCCCCCTGCATCCTGTTCCTACAGGAGCTGCTGACATGCCAGAAAGACTTCACCAGGTACATCTGTAGTTCAAGTGGATTTTGTGATTTTGATCAAGGTTGTCCCAACTTTTGGAATTATGAAAGACATTATAGATTTGTTTTTTAAGATGAAGAACAATATTTGACTTACTATTTTCTTCTTTTGCTTTGTTTGTTTCAGTTATTTCTCTCAGTTGTCAGACAATGGGCAGAAGCTAGGAGAGGAGGTGAGGTCTTCCTACCATCAGTTGGTGCTCATGCTCGTGGGAGCAGTACAAGGCTTCAGCAACCTCAGTGAGAAGTAAGCCCTTATCCTTGAGCCACGTTAACACATAACTAGACTCACTGGGATTAAAAACTGCTTGCAGCAGTGATTAGTGTAATGCCAAGTGTGTGTGCGGTGGTGTAATCTGAACCTCATCTCTGCTCTCCAGAGCCCTGCTACCAGCCCTGTCGTGTGTGCAGACCTGCTTGTTGCACCTTCTAGACATGAGCTGGGAGGTGCACGACCTTTCTCTCTTCCTGAATATCAAGCTTCCTGACCTCCTGCTCAGCATGGCCCAGGAGAACATCAGCGTACATGACATTGCCATCAGGTAAATTCAGACCCATCTCAGAAAATAAGGCACTCACAGCAGAAATAAAATGTTTTTACTATTAATTTCCTATGGCTAACAAAATGGTTACACTAGTCTAAACAGCTTTGTGCTTCATGACTCTGTTGCATATCTCCTTTAGTTTGTTAAACGGTGTCCTAGATTCTTAAATTTGCATAGATAATTGATTATTTCTGTGGTATCAATTCATCTTCAGTCAATGGACAGAGGAGGATGAAATTGCAGACTACAAGAAGAACCAGGAGTGGATGGACGAGTGTATGGACGGGATGTTCGAGAAGTGGTATGACAAAATCGATGAAGAGAACTCCATCGAGGACAGGAGAAAGGTACATCACAGCACATAAAAGACATAAAAGCGCAATTATTAGCAAACAAAGAAAAAACGTCTTGGATCTGAGCTGCTTGGGGAAAGAAACGGCGCTCAATGTTTAACTTGACTGCATCATTACTTCTCTGCTCCTGTGCATCCTAAGAATAGAGCAGAGATAGTCCTGCAGCATTGCAAACTGCCATTTACAAAAGATGTCGGTGTATTGACAGTTAGTCTCGTCGCAGTGGCGACTTTCAACAGGGAACAGCTGAAAGAAGAAAAACAAAGTTGGTGTAATATTAATGACGTGTGTAACATCTGTCAACGTGGTTGTAACAAAGCTAGAAGTCTACAGCCATGCCACCTGCTCCGTGAGTCTGTGCAGCAGTTCTTTGAGCTACATGCTAACATTAGCATGCTAACATGCTCACAATGACATTATTACTATGCTGATGTTGATCTGGTATGATGTTTATCATCTTAATGTAGCTTGTTAGTGTCACATTACACAAAAACGAGCAAACATATAGAGGCAATAACAGATGAGAGACAGATTAGGTAAATACTGTAAAAGCTATTTCCCCTCTGACTTTATCACTGTTTGAACATGGATCTGGGTTTGCTAAGCACAGATGAGAAATCGATATGATGATAATGCTTTTTACTTTAATAATTTCCCTTGTTTTATCCACAGATGCACATGTTCATCGCACGCTATTGTGACCTCCTCAATGTTGTGATCTCCTGCGACGGCTGTGAGAGGATGGCACCTTGGCATCGCTACAGATGTCTGCAGTGCATGGACATGGACCTCTGCAAGACCTGCTTCCTCAGTGAGCTCATACACTTACTCCACTACACTACTCGTACATATGCAGTCACACAGGTGGTTAGCCCAGAGTTTAGAGAAACTAAAGTTGTAAACCTAAATGCGAATGTGCGTGTTTCTAACCAGGTGGTGCAAAGCCTGAGGGCCATGAGGACGACCATGAGATGGTGAACATGGAGTACGCCTGCGACCACTGCCAAGGGCTCATTGTAGGCAGCAGGATCAACTGCAACGTCTGTGAAGACTTTGACCTGTGCTTTGGTTGTTACCATGCAAAGAAGTATCCGGACAGGTGACACATTTTAAGTTTAATCGTATTATCTTATAATACACTTAATTTTAAGTGGCTCACCTTAAAGACTTTTCCCATCTCTAGCCACCTGCCCACCCATCGGATCACAGTGTACCCCATGGTGACCATACGAATCAGTGACCGTCACCGCTTGATTCAGCCCTACATCCACAACTACTCCTGGCTACTGTTCGCTGCTCTGGCTCTCTATACGTCAGAGTTGAGCAGTGAGAAGCAGATGGAAGGAGAGGCTTTAGACGGCAACAACTTGAGCCAGGCCTCAGCCCTGCAGACATGCTGCTCCCAGCTCATCACTGACTGCTTGCTCAAGGGGCAAACTGGCAAAGGTAAGAATCCAAACCAGAATTTTGTTCTTGAAGGAAAAGTTTGAGATTAAGAGAAATGCACTTATTGATTTCTTGCTGAGACTCAGATGAGGAGATCAATATTGGCCCTCATGCCTGTATGTCGGCATGTCGCTTCATTGTTTATCCATGTGTCACATGATATCTCAGATTCTTCTAATCTCTATTTTTATGTTTTTGTCCTTTCATGGCAAACCTTTCCATGCCATCCTCCACGTAGGACTACGCTCCTCAGCTCTGCTCGCTCTGCTGTCGTCCAATGAATCAGCCTCTGATAGTGAGCTGTGTCCAGTCTCTCCAGAGTCCTCTCAGGAGCTCAGTACAGCCACTGATACCTCCTCTCTTCCTGGAAGCACTGCAGCAATCTGCTCGCCATCCTCTCCCAAGGACAAGGTGAGAAAGAGAAGTTATGTTGTAAGATAGTGTGAAGATTGAATGCGAGCAGATACTTGTACCGTGTCTGTAAACAGTAGAGGTCACGTTATTATATTGTCGTTCGTCACTAGAGTAAACCATCAGATAAGGAGAAAAAGACAAAGGAGGTGGGCTCTCCTCTCCCTGCTCCTTCAGAGGTGTGCTCCCCCGGCACTGGAGATGGAGAGAAAAGGAAACTGGTTACCCAAGACACCCTGGAATCGCCCAGCCTCAGCCAGACACTTTCTGTGTCCAGTGAGGACCCCCTTTCTCCTGTAGTTCGACGTAAGTATTGAGATTACCTCCACCAGGTTGATCACAGCTCTGATTTTGTTCACTAGTGGTTATAATTATCACTTAACCGTCATACCTTATATGTTTTTACCATTCTCAGCTTCAGAGTCTGGACCAGGAGCTGTCACCTCTGCAGCATCTGACGTTGTCAAGGAGACAGATGAGCGGCTGCCCCCAGTTCCCCTTCAGGAGCATGTGTTTTCAGAGTGCTCCAGAGAGAGGATCCTAGGACTGCTGGCAGCCATGCTTCCACCAGCCAAACCAGTACGTGAAACTAAAGCAGTTTTTAGGGAAGCAATTTTGTGTGTGGTTCCACATTTTGGGAAATATGCTTATTTGCTTTCTTTCCGAGAACTGTATTCACGTGTCTGTTCGTTAAATATGAAGCTACAGCTAGCAGTTAGCTCAGGCCTGGCTAGGGTTGGCCCTTTTTAAAGGTATTGTCACTATAAAACACACTAATGAAACATTACTTCTCCTTTGATTAATCTGTAGTAAAATGTTTTATGTGGGGTTAAGTGCCTGACTATTCCTTGCCTGGATGCACTGACTAGAGTCTGAAGTCACTGGCCCCGGCCAAGAAATAGTCCCACAGAAAATCCCTCCAAAATCTTATTTTTACACTTCTTAATCTTTTGCAGATTAAACAAACAAGATGTAGTGTGTAAGCAGGTTTTATTACCTTCAGACAGAGACAGGATAGCTCTTTCCAGTCTAGCATGCTAAGCTTAGCTATCCTACTGCTGGCTATAGGCCTATATTTAACGGACAGATATGAAAGTGATATCAATCTTTGATTTACACTTCAAACAAACACACCATAATCTATCAACACTTTGTCAAGATAAAGCATTAAATAATTTTGTACCTAACTGCACTTCTGGTCCTGAAATGTTCACAGTTCACAATATTGCGTCATGGCATTGACATGTCATCGTCTTTCTTGTATCCTCAGGGCAGCACCCTGTCTCTGCCCAGTCTGAGCTCCATCCTGCCCCAGCTTTTCAGGGCAGTCATTTCCAACGCTGGCTCTCTCAACGAGGCCTTCCATCTTACCCTGGGACTGCTGGGTCAACTGCTGCTCCGAATCTCTCCGATGGAGGCTGACACCGCCGTCACAGAGGCCCTGGCTGACAAATATGAGTTGCTAACACAAGGAGAGGCAGCCACCTCAGACACCCAGGGCTGGAAGACCACCCAGCTGCTTTTCAGCCTGGGGGCTGTCTGTCTAGACAGGTAAGAGAAGGAAAACCTGATGATGCCAGGGAATGTAATATTATCGTTTTTATAAGAGATACTGGTGGTATCTCTTAATCACAGATATTGTATATTGTTCTATAATATTTCCCACCAATCAGCTGTTATTTTGTGATGTGAATAGTCTTTTCTCTTCTTCTCTTGTGTTTCACAGTCGTATCGGTCTGGATTGGGCGTGTACAGTCGCAGATATCTTACACAGTCTGAACGCTTGTCCCGAGTGGAGCACAGTAATCGCTGCCTTCACCGACCATTGTATTCAGCAGCTGCCACAAACTCTCAAACGCACCAACCTCTTCACCCTGCTGGTACTGGTGGGCTTCCCTGAGGTAGGTAAAATACATAACCATACTGTTTAGGTGTCGCACGCTGTGTTCCTTCACTTTCTAAGCTCAGCTGTGAATCCTCTGTGTGTCTTTCAGGTGCTGTGTGTGGGCACCCAGACGGTGTTTATCGACAACGCCAATGAACAGCACAACATGATCTTGCTCAAGCATTTCACAGAAAAGAACCATGCTGCGGTGGTGGATGTTAAGACACGCAAGAGGAAAACAGGTTCGTTCAGTTGTAGCGCTGCTAACAGCTTTGTCTGTGTTTCGAAATAAACACGGAGTTTAACCCTCTGTATGCTTTTTCCTCTTTTTAGTGAAGGACTACCAACTCATCCAGTCTCAGGATTCCACTACAGCCGGCCTCCCAGAACAGTCAGAGGGCCAGGGCTCTTCAAAGGCCCTGCTTAGCCGCTACTTGAGCAATTTCACCTCTATCATCAGCCACCTGCTGCAGACCAGCCAGGACAGTACATCACCTGATGCTGTGGAGGCATCCTGGGTTCTCTCCTTGGCTCTTAAAGGCCTGTACAATACACTGAAGGTACCTGTCATGACCCAAGTATCTGCAGTGAGAGTGTTTATTTTTGCATGCCTTTAAACAACGGAAATGTATTCTCTTTTGTCCTCTCGTGTAGAAACATGGAGTAGAACAAGCTCAAGAAAACATCCAACAGTCAGGACTGACCCAGCTGCTGGTGAGGAAGTGCAGCAAGGGCACAGGCTTCAGCAAGCTGTGGTTGCTGCGAGATCTAGAGATTCTCTCCATCATGCTCTACTCCTCCAAGAGGGAGATCCATTCCATGGCCCAGGACCCAGAGCGTGACCAAAGAGAGCAGGAGAAGGAGCACGACTCCGACCACTCCAGCTCTTGCGCCGATGACACAGACGTCAACAAAGCCGACCCCTTAGAGGGTCTCGATGAGGAGACCAAGATTTGCTTCCAGGTGATGTGAGATACAACTCATAATCCATGCAGCAAAATATAGTATGGAGTAATAATCTAAAAAGTTTTTTTTTTTTTTTTAATACAGATCACCCACGATGCCTTAAACGCCCCTCTGCCCATCCTGCGAGCCATGTATGAGTTGCAGATGAAGAGAACGGACTCCTTCTTCCTGGAGGTGCAGAAGAGGTCAGCAACAATCTCTATGTTGAAATTTGTTTTTACTTTGTTTATACAATCCATCATCGAAAAGGTCACATTTTCCAATCTAATACCACCTCTCGGTCATGTGTTGTGCCTGTTATATTCAGATTTGATGGAGAAGAGATAAAAACAGATGAGACAATCCGTACGCTGGCTCAGAAGTGGCAACCTACCAGGCGGCCTCGCTCTGAAGAGAGGAACACCAAGGCTGTGGACACTGATATGATTGTGGTGTCGTGCATGGTGAGTTTGAGATGTTAAAAAATCACTATTTAGAAATGGCTGAAATGTTTTTCATATGTCAGTATTCTGATATGTCCGCGTTATGGCCGTCCTCTTACAGTCTAAACCCAGCCACTGTGAAAAGGCCACAGAGGAGATCAACCTAGTGGCCCAGAAGCTCATCACAAAGTCAGAGAGCGACATACAGCTCAGCTACGCCAAACAGAGACGCACCAAAAGTTCAGCTCTCTTGCACAAGGAACTGGATGTGCGCAGCAATCGGGCAGTTCGTCAGTACCTGGTGAAGGTCAACCAGGCCATCGCCACGCTGTACGCCCGCCACGTGCTGGCCTCACTGCTGGCCGACTGGCCCGCAGAAACGGCGCTGAGCGAGGAGGCACTGGAACTGAACGGTGCCTCGCACATGGCCTACATCCTGGACATGTTAATGCAGCTGGAGGAGAAGCCGTTTTGGGAGAAGGTGGGTGAGGAGAAGGGAGGAGAATGTTTGTGATTTTGGCATATGATACATTAAAGGGGTTTTGCGGATTAATGTGATTGTGTTATTCCATTAATAATCAGATTCTCCAGAGGGTGCTGAAGGGTTGCAGCCAGAGCATGCTGGGCAGTCTGTCTCTCACTGCTTGCCAGTTCATGGAGGAGCCAGGCACGGCTGTGCAGGTCAGGGAGTCCAAACACCCGTATGACAACAACACCAACTTTGAGGTGAGTTATCTCCCTTTTTAGTATCAGCTATAACTGTTTGTAAGAAGGTTATTATTCCCTCATTTGTTGTGCCATCTTCTCAGTTTCATCCTCTGACCTGGTCACAAAATGTACTGTAGATTTGTCTAACTGAAAAACATTTTGCAGCAGAGAACTAAGAGTATAGATCTTTATTTTAAAAGACCAGCTTGTGTGCCATTATGATCTCCATTTACTCCTGCTGTGTGCTTTATTCAATTCAATTTGAAACCTCTATTGTGTCCCTTTTTTCTCTCTCTTAAGGACAAGGTGCACATTCCAGGGGCCATCTACCTGTCAGTAAAATTTGACTCCCGCTGCTACACAGAGGAAGGCTGCGATGAGCTCATCATATCCAGCAGCAGTGATTTCCTCCAGGACGTCCACAACTTCAGTGGCTCTCCTCAGAAATGGTCCGATTTGGAGATTCCTGGTGAGGAATATTTAAAAAGTTCTTTTTCTGCTCAATTCGTCTATTTGTCCTCTGTGGTTTTGTTTAAGTAACGATTATTAACATGTGTCTCTCAGGTGATACCCTGTACTACAGATTTATGTCTGACATGAGCAACACAGAGTGGGGCTACAAGTTCACTGTTACAGGAGGCCACAGAGGACGCTTCCAGACAGGTACTGTACATTAGAACAGACACACACTCCTTTTACATTTATGCAAACCTGCTTCTCTACCTTTGGTAGAGAGCAATTCTCTCAAACGACTCAGCGTTAACCTCAAATTGAATCCTCAGGTTGTCACTCTCTCTCTCTTCATTTGCCTGTCTCTAATCAGGTTTTGAGATACTGAAGCAAATGTTAGCAGATGACCAAGTGCTCAGTCACCTGCCTCTGGCTGACATCTGGGAGTGGCAGGTGGGCGTGGCCTGTCGCCAGACTGGAAGCCAGCGACTCAAAGCTATTCACTTGTTGCTGCGGCTGCTGCAGTGTCAGTCCCAGAAGTAAGAGTCCAATCCTTGCTTATACATTTCTATCTTTTTCCTTCTAGTTTTCTTCAGTGCTTCTCACACTTAATGTAGTAATACACACAAACATTCTCGCTTGGCCATATGCCCCATCCACCTGGACATTAGTAATGCTAATTTGGCTAAGACAACCCAATGCACATTTTTTTCCTCAGCAGTGCATTTCCCCTAAAGGTGCAGCACGGCCACACACAGTTTGCATAAAAGCCTTCATAATCCCTCATGTGATCACTGCGGAAATTAGGTAAAGGATGTGTTTAGGAATTTGCATTTATGTGCAGGCTGACTGAGTCACCATCTGGTCACAACACCACAATTTATGAAAAGGTGGTGCTCCCAGACAGCGAGCACATTGTTACAGCTGAATTCTAGGCATTCGTGTTTACTCGAACCGAACTTTGAAAATAAAAATGTGTTTTGCGAAATGTTCACTCGGATCTCTCCGTGCATCTAAATGGTACATTGCACTGAAGAGGCTCTCACTGCTTTGCTTTTCTCAGAATGTGACTGTAGCTGTCTGTCTAACTATCGATTTTGTTTGAACTCCAGAGCCTGTGAGCTGACTCTGCTACGACCCCTGTGGCAGCTCTTTATGTCTATGGAAAACAGCCTGAGTCAGGATCCCACCAGTATCACTGTGCTACTGCCTCTTCACAGAGCCCTCACTGAACTTTTCTTCATCGCAGAGGCCCGTGCCATTGTGAGTGAAACACACACACACACACACACAAACATACACACATATGCGGGCCTCATAAAAAAACAGGCAACATCTAGTATAGGCCCTGCTGTTAAAGCTTGGGGTGTGGCATTTTAAGTATTTGTTTAGCTGTGTTAGCCATCTTTGCTGTGATGACAGCAAGGTTATTGACTTTGTAGATTAAATACAGAAGGCTGATTGTGTTGAAACCATTTTTTTCTCTTTGGTTGATGACATATTCAGTTTGAGGGCAAATGAAATGAGGAGTAAAATAAACTAAATAATCTTTTTATTCTTATGTCGCTCTTTCCTCCTCTCTCCCTCTTTCTCTGTCCATATCTGTCTCTCTGTGAGATGACCATGTTTTTCCTCCACCCACCTGTTCTCTGCTGGGCTGGGGGCCAAAGCCCGGCCCTGCCATCTGCCAGACAGCACAGTGCCACACTGGCTCCCTGCAGACTACTTGGGAGAGGAAGAGATGCTATCCATTTTGTGATGCGCATGGTCTCTCTCTTTCTCACTCTCACTCTCACTCTCTCTCTCTCTCTCTCGATTGTCTTGAATTATTGATTAAGAGAAGTCTCAAGGATTATGAGCACGCCGTCAGCTAGGAGTTTCCCATCTGTAGATGAACCAGGCAGTCCCAGAAAAGCACTACCTCCCCTGTTCCCTTCCGGTCTCCTCAGTGAAGCCTGAGGCTATTTATCTGACAATAAAATCAGTAGGCTTGTCATTCAGGATGAATTGTGCAGTCCCATCTGCACCCACTGAATGTTGTTTGATGTGGGGGGGGGGAATGAGACGCACAGTTGGAGCTTTACCTAACAACAAACACCAGGGGGCAGTAGCAGTACTCAGCAGTTTTGCCTGGGATGCCCTTCACGTACACTCTAATGTTGTGTCAGCAGTGATAGATACATGTTGGTGTGTGGCACGCCCCAGAGCCGAGCATCACCGCAGAGCATGACCTCTCTTTTATAGACACAACACAAATGTGTGTGCTGAAGTGGTTCGTCACTTCTAGCTCCTCATCCACGGCTTGGAAGTAGTTTGAGGTAAATGAGAGATTGTTTGTGGTAATAAGTGTTTTGCACACACCCCCATCTAAAGTTTTGCCAGCATTCTTCAGATAGAACAATGAAGTACCTTATTTTGGTTTCAAAAAAAGCCGCACACCTGCTACCTCCATCAGCCACCACAGTGTTTGGTGTTGCACTTGGTCCAGGATGTGGTTCAAAGTGTTACAAGACATCTCGAAAAAAAGTGGCTGTCAGCTGAACTTGAATAAAGCCAGTGGATGATTCTAAACTGGGTTACACCGACAACTCGGCGGCGCACCATCTAGATTTGATTTAAGTGAAACCGGATATACTGCTGCAACTCTGTTCCAGGACTGCTTCACATCTGCATCTGTTCAGAGGATTTTCTAATGAGGCAGAACTGTTCTGAGGCGAATACAGAAGGGAGAACTAACCTGAATCGGAAATAAACATTGGAAAACCTTTTATCAGCTGTAAGCATCAGCGCTCTACCTCCAAAACACCACGACATCTGTCACCACCTTCCTAAAAAGGCAGGATTAGTGTGGACTAAGGTTGGTGGCCGTTATGTCATGTTGAAATATGAGCTTAACCGCAGCGATGACATGTAACCGACTTCAACGCCTCCATGTTGACTCTACTGTAAAATCATGGGAAGCTAATGAGCGGCTGTTCACATCATAGGAGTCTTCTATGGCCATATTAGGACTGAGTACAAAACCAGCATACTTTTAAAGGTTTAGTGGCCGGTGCTGTTCCCATTCCAGCATCAGTCCTTGTTCTTTGTACGCACATGGAGTTCACGGCCAGGTCCACTGAGATTCAATGAACTCTCCAGCCCAGGAAGTGAAAGTTATATTTAGGAGTCAACTCTGTATGTCATGCACTACTGACTGTACAAATCGTCCTAGGATGTTCCTCAGTATAAACATTCGGGGTGCTGCGAGATGAATGGCGGACCGGGGCTCTGGACTGTGTCTCCAGCGCTGTAAAAACTCCATTTGGCCGGTCTCAGCCCATTTAGCCGCTGTGTAGTCTTATCTGTGTTCCCCAACTCTGTGTGCTTATGTAACCCGCGGTATGTCTTTCCCGTGAGGCTTTAGTGGAAGCGCCCTTCAGTTTGTTTATAATTTTGAATCACTATTCCAGCATTCCATAGTTCAATTTGATGCTGGGATGGAGATGAAGAGTGGACAGGGAACCAGGCCTCATTTATAACTCAATTCATCCTTATGTAACCTCTTAGGGTGCTCCATTTATTCACGACAGCTATCTGGCCTCCGAGGCTATCTGTGTTTCTTTGCAAGCTGCATTTTGAAACGTGGCTGACGATGACGATATGTTTTCCAGGCACAGGGCATCCTCCAGGAGTACTTGTTAGCCATGACCACTGATGAGCAGCTCCTCAATCACACTGCAATGGTAAGACTAAACCTCCTTTTTTTTTTTTTTTTTTGCATAATAATCACTTAATGACTTTTTACATCAAAGTCTGTCGGGCTCTCTCAGGTCATCTTTGATGTTTTCACTAATGAATCGCTGCCTGACACGGATGATAGCTCGAATAAGTTGTCCACGCGCGTTATAACGTCATGCAAGTCTCCTTTCTTAAACATGCATCCCCCGTTGATTGAGCGATCCTCAGCCGCTGTGAGTCAGCTCACGGCCAGAGTCTCTTCGGCTAGTGAATCACCAAGCTGTTGACACCCAGCAGATCCCCCCCCCCTCTCTCTCTCTCTATTTCTCTCTCTTGTTTTGAATGTGTGGGCCTCACTCAGGACTAATGTATTTGGTAATTACAGGCCATTAGCATTTGCGGCAGAGCGAGCCACAGCATTCTCTGTACTGTGGACCCTGTAATACAGCAGAGGAGCCTGAAGGCAGTTAAGAGGAGCAGAGGATGCGGGGCGGTGGAAAAAAATATTGTGGGTGGTTCTGTTGAGCAGTTACCTAATACCTGTCAGCCTGAAAACAAAACCATAGGTGACTTGGCAGTAGTCTATTATATTAACAATGAAGATTGAATTGGTAGATGTTCACTTTGAAAGGGCTGGAAAATGTTCACTTACTGGAGAAGACACTTTCTCTGAAAGGCTTTATTTCCTCTAGTGGCCTGTTATTTTATGATGAGTTTATTATACCACAACACAAGGTGGACAGTGTTCAGACGATCATATTTACTCGCCATTTTATTCATCCTGCTGCTCACTCAGTTAAACACAGATAAGTACAGATGAATATGTAAGATGCTTCTGTTTCTGATTTCCAAAGGCATTGCCCACTAAACCATCAGAGCATGTTAACAGCCAAATCAGCAGGTACTGATGAAGTATGTGTGTGTGTGGAGGGCATTACCTGGAGCTTTATTGGAGTTCTCAACTGGGTGAAGGAGGAAGAATTTTAGAGCGTTAAAAAATTACAAATCATTGAACAGTCAGAAGAGTAAAAGTTGAGGGGGCATAAAAAGACCTGAAAATAAATACATTTGGTCTCTCCTGCAGGAAATTTTATTAACATAAGTAACTGGAGGCAGTTATATCATGTAATGTTCATTAAGTTAAAGCTGCAATAATCATTATTTTAATATTAGCAATAGATCAAATGACTGTGTATAGTGAAAGGGGGTCACTTGTTGTAATAAAACCACAGAGAATCCTCACCTGACTCTACAGTTTCCCTCAGCTATACTGAGATTTTTAGTGTCTTTCAGCTCATTGTTTTGATTTTATAGCCCACAACACAAGTGTTAAGCCTCACTGCTCACATCAACATTATTTCCAGCCACAGCAGTTCATAGAACCACCATGAGCTACCTGCAGCAAACAGCGGTCACCTGCTACATCTTTTCTTTTAATTATTGTGAGCAGTGCAAGCTTTCTACATGGTTTTCTACAATAAAACATTTTTTGTGGTCAGTTCTCTGCAGGCCTATTGATCTGTGGCACATAGATTTGGATCAGACTCAGACAGCCTCTCTAGCGTGAACAGAATATAGTTCAAATGCAGCTTTCAACCAACAGCAGTTTTCGTCATGAGCGACAACACTGTGCTGTCAGTGCAGTTACCTTGAGTTCTTTTTTATGTTTTATATGTTGCAAGGGCATTATGAACATCTTTTAATTGTAATGAGTGTTTATTGGCTAATTACAGAGACATTGCATGCATAAATTTGTTTAGCGAGGGGGAAAAAATTGTTGTAAATCTTGTATAAGGGTTATTTTGCATCAGATGCAGCAGCTTCTCACAGAATTTAAATTTTAAAAAAAAATAGGCCTATCCCTAAATTCCATCCAGCAATATTTCCATTATTTCACATTATTAATGAGGAACAGCAAAAAAAAAAAAGACGTTTGTTCTGGCTTCGGGTCTCGTCTGCGGACTCCACAGTGAGTTAAATGGAAATCTGGCTCTTTGTTTTTCAGACCACAGTTTTGATCAAAAGCAGATTTTTAGCTGATAGCAGCACTAGTCAAAAAAAAAATCCTCCTTTGGAAAACCCACCACCAGATTTCATGAATGAATAATGAATTTAATAATGCTGGTCACTGGTCACTATAGTTGTCTTGCTCTGCAGCTTACTGATATCACCAGCCCACGGGAGAGGTGAACAAAACGTCAGTGGAGAGAACAAAAGCATTGAAGGCAGGATAATCTGTTAAGCACTTTGGTTATTAAGTAAGGTGATTTAAACTGTGCAGAAGTCCTTGCAACATCGGTTTATCCGCTTATCTATCATCACTCAACATGCAGTTCACAGCACAGGTAAAAAATTTAAAAAAAAAACACAATGTTTTGTCTCATTTGTTCAGTTCGCTCTGCTCCATTTTCTTCCCCTGCATTCATTCTTCTGCATTTCATTCACATCCGCTCTCTATTGTGCAGGCTCTGAAGAACATCGCTGCCATCAGCCTGGCCATCAATTACCCCAATAAATCTACGAAGCTACTCAACATGTCCCCGTGAGAGATCCACAAAGAGAAAAAGAGGAGAACAACCTGGAAAAAAAATACAAAAAGGGGGACACATCCTGACTCAGCTGGTTCACTTTGAACCAGGAGCGGAGAGGTAAGGGAGGTAAAACCTCCCTGACCATCCAGTGCTTTCCTGTCACTCCACTAACTCTGCTGTACTCTGGACATGAGCCGTGGAGGGGTACTCAAAGAGCACTTTTCACACTTACTCACAATCCTTTTTGCCTTAGATGAATCCAGTATATCAGCATGTGCATTCACTTGAACAGTAACAATTGCGGGGATATATTTGTTTTTCGTTTTGTTTTTGTTTTTTTGTTTTTTTATTAAGTTTTTACTTGAAGATGCCGTGCTAAAGGACATGAAGTGTGCCAAATTCACAACTTTCAAGGGGAAGTATATTTCCTTTTTGTCCTGCCTTTCTTCCTCCTAAACAGCAGCCACTCTGGGTTACATAGTTGATCATGGTGAAAACAGGTCACCTTGGCGACTTGCATGTCTCAGTGGACATGTAGAGCATCCTAAAAATACTGTCCAGGACAGTGGAGTCTCATTAGTCACCATGGGGAGAAAGTACTGACCTACTAGCTCATTCCTCTCCTTGCTTCCTTCCATCCCTCCTCCTTTCATTTTATCTACCCTTCCTTCACATTCTTCCTTCCCTTTTCAGACAACAGAAGTAGGATCAGTATCATCATATAAAGTATTAAGACACACATGAGAACTGATTGCAGTTTGACTGTACTGAACAGGATTAAGATGATACTAACAATAGCCATAGTCTTTGCATAGGATGAGAATTAACATGACAGCTGAGGGAAAACTGTGATACTTACACTATTGCAATGCATTCCTCCGTGTTATTCTATCAATATGTCAAAGTATTTTCACTCCCTTACTAGTGAATGAATGAGCGACCGCGATGATGTCAAATGATGTTCATGAAAATGAATAACAGCAAAAAAAAAAAAAAACTCTTAACTCTTAACCGCCTTCAGTTTTATCCAACAATTTATTTATTATATATTATTATTTTAATGTATAATTAAGTTCAACACTTCATGAGGGTCCCGATTTGATTTCACAGCAGTGAAAGAAAAGCCACACTGTCATGTCTCCATACCTTGTGTACCGCGATGAATGCAAGAATACTGGTGTCATTACACAAATATCTATAACAGAGCAAATTCCCACTAATACACAGACGGGCCGCGCGTCCCTCAGATTTAATTGACTGTAAAATAGACACATTATCCCACTTATTCACGAGTAACACGAGAAAAGTTGGATTCTTTAATACTGGATTACCTCATCTTTTGTAATTACACAGATAATCGGTGTGACGCTTCCTTAAATGTTTGTGACTTTCCGTCACATCACGCTAACCCCCACGTTTTATTAAAGCCACATCCACAGAGTTCATGTACGCCCATGTTTAAAGACGGCATCCAGTTTTGTGTGTTGACAAATCTAAAGAAGAAGTTTAAAGAGAATGAGTAGATGGTTTCCAATCATTACTGTAATCATTTTAGATGAAGATGTTTTAGTTGGAGGAAGTCATGGTGGTTAATACCAAAGAAACCAATCATTGTGAGCCATGTAACATCTCTGATAGAGTTCCTGATAGAGTTCCTTCTCCATTAATCACATATCAGATAGCTACCCTGTGCAAAGCTGGAGCTGAGGAAACCATTAGACATAATTTCCTTTTTTTTCCGTTTGTTTGTTTATTACTTTTTATTTTTGAAGTGGTTCCTACGAGGACCGTAGAATAGCTCGGTGGTTTTGTTTACACAAACATCAGCTGCAGTGAGGAGAGGGGAAGAGATACATGGCCTCCATTTGGCTTCTACGACGCCTCACCTATCTACGACGTGCCTATGGTTAAAAATGAAGCAATCATAATTTAACTCATGTTAGCGAATAGTTATTAATTATATTTTAAAAGAGAAATATATTGTTTAATTTGAAGTTTTTTGTAACTTTTTACTTTTAATGTTGGTTTCTTTTTTTGCGAGGATGCTTGATATTTGAGGCTGACTAATTTGAATGTACATACCTGTGAATATTAATTGCAGAGGAGAAAGACTTTGATATCAACCCCTTACAAATATATAAACTTTATTGGGCACTAACAGATGGACACTTTGATTCTGATTTTGTATGCATGGCACATTGAAGGTTAAACGGAAAAAGAATATTGCTTGGGTTGAAATGTGATCTATTTCTAATAAAAATAGAAATGACTTAAATCTGACTTGTGCTGTCGTTTTTTTTATGTGTAGGCTCAACGGAGAACAATGTATTGATCACTTAGTCAGCATTGATTAGAGCCCACGCACTCACTCCCAGCAGATATTGTACTCAGTGATCCAACACCATCAATAGTTCTCTTTCACGCTGCTTACATTTCTTTTAGCTCTAAGAAAACAAGTTGATCTCTCGCACTTTATTACAGACATCCCCGCATATTCCCCGCCAAATAGTCCATTTCTCTGGTATTTGTCCAAGCAGAACATTGGAATTCCTCGTGTTTATTCAGTCTCTCTTAGCACACTGGGTTTTTACCTCAAAGGCCCCTCAGCCTTTGGTCCTCCTCTCTGCCTCCTCTCTATTGCTCCCCTGCCTGTAATGTGGAGTCTCGGGGACAGCGCTGATGATGGGAGTGATGATCACTGGGGCGATAATGACATCAAATGGAGGAAATATTCAATAAGGCTCCAGATGATTCAGTGCCCCTCTGCGCCACCAAAGCCCCCACACAGGAGTGTGAGTCAGCTCTCCTGCCTACCCCCCTCCTGCTGCTCCTCCTCCCCTGCTTCTTTTTCACCCAGGATCCCAGAGCTCTCATTTACCCAAGGTGAAAAGAACCAGCCGTGATGGCAGAGAGGAAACTAAAAGGCTTACAATAACTGGTCATATGGGGATCTCACTGTTTTTCCCCCCAGTGATTCAGTGATATTATAGCACTACCATAACTGGACATGCTAAATCTATCAGTCTAGTACTGTCCATGATGACTTTACCATGATTGTTTCCCTTTTTTGTAAGTCGCTTTGGATAAAAGCGTCAGCTAAATGTCTAAATTTAATGTAATGTAAAGCTGTACAAATTTTGAGTATTAAAATTTCATCAAATGATCTATTTCATCATTCTTATTTTCATGTTAGACATTTTTGTTTCAAAAGTCACGTGCCCGTTAATCAAGCAACCTCTGCAATAGACCTAGTTCACGGCAGCCACCAGGATAAACACAGGTGTTAGCAGTGATACTAATTAAGGTTCCATTCCATTCGAGTCAAACAGAGTCAGGGTGCTGCTGTGGTGCACTTTGGCTCACTGGAAAGGCTCTGCTGCAATAAATGGAACTGAGCCTTAATTCGTATCATTGGAAACACCAGTGTTGATGCTATTTCATGTCAAAATGGCTGCTGTTCCAGGTGCAACAAGTCCATCAAGTCGTCATCATTTCACCACTTCCCTCCCAATTTAAGAGCAACTGAGAAGACAATCCAGACCAACATCTACTATTAGCTAGTTAGCTCCTGTTACCTAGAGCAACCACAATGACAAGGTCATTCTGAATAAACTATGCTGTGAATACAGACAGGTGAGCTTGGTTTATCACTCAGCATCAAAGTGAATAGACACTGTCAATAACCATGCACACAATGTACTTCCTGCCATGGTGTGCTAATTTCGGCATGGTATTGTTGTCTCAATCCGAGTACAGCTGTTGTGCACCAGAAGTGATGATCACAACACTTTACCGCTTCTTCCTCTTTGCCAAAATGCAACCAGGCAATCATTATCACAACATCTGACTGCTAAAATATGTACAACTTACATTTGTATATAGCCGTATTCGCTGCAACCACCCTCAGCCGCCATTTTCACAATGCCAAAGGTCCCTCCCCTTCTGTTATGTAGCCAAAGTGGTGTCCTCTGAGGGCGAGAAGCGTCCAGTGTTTACAATCAACTTTATGACTGTTGATTGTGAGTGCACCATCCGGGTACTCATAGTACACTGCATTTTGACATAAGTGACAGTGTGAACGCACCTATGTATGCAAAATAGCAAGTGTAAGTATGGAAGTATGTGAACTGAGACACAGCATGTGTTGCACTAGCCATTCTGGCTGATTGCGGACAGCTTGAAGCTGTTTTCCCCGGGACTGGCTGGGCGGCAGTCAATGTTTCTGGGCTTTTGGTGTAGCCAGTAGATATCTGGGCCAAGACTTACTCAACAGTCCAATTAGCAACTTGATGAATGACAAGAAAGGCATATTTCAGCTAATCTCTATAAACAGATATCTGCTATGAATGCAGATAAACCTTCTAAAAAGACGGTGTTAGCCAATGTGCTTGACCTCTTTTGCTCTCCGCATGGACTGTTGCAACCAAAGCCAAAGTGATTGGTCAATTCCACTCGGACTAAAAACGGAAACCAAAATGCCTACGGTGCCAAAATCTTGGTCCCTTACCTACAGATTCTACATTCATATGCAAATATCTGTTTATAGATATTAGTGTTAATATAACTCCCGGAGCTCAAGTGAAGATCAAAAACAAAAGATTCAGTTCAGTTTTTGTTCCTCGGGCCCATATGCACTGAGCACGACTGCAACATTATGTCTCAGACCTCATTTGCTTTTCATGATCATCTCCTTCAGCTGTTTACACTTATGAATCACAAACCACCATGAGCATCAAATGAATCAGATTCCTAATGCTTTCCAAAATGTTGCCTTTAGCAGTAACATAGCACCCTCCTACCCATATCCCTACATTTATATGCCGCCCCCTTCGTCTCACATCATTTTCCTGTTAGATCATTTGGATAAATTAGGAAACTACAGTATGACTCCAATTATTAAGGTCAGCTCAGGGACAGGTTGCTCATTTGAATCATCTGCATCCCTTCTGTCTCCTGCTGTGGATCTTCCCTCCTTGCCCCCCCATTGAGGGATCTTTGCTGTCACCAGACATATGCTAAGTGTGTCATTTGCGTCGTTTTCAGAGGCACACAATCAAATGCCTCCTTTATGTGTGGTCACTTGTTTTGATCGCAAAGCGTGTCTGTCGTGATGCAGCCACCAGTGAAAAACCTCGTCGTCAAAGCTCCAATCTGGGATGTCTCTGGGAGTTTATCTCTGATTAACTGTCTTTTTTTTAATTTAACGATCCTTTCGTCCGTGTTTTACAGTGTGGGTACCTACTGTCACTTTAACATTTTGGCTATAAAAAGCGTTTCTCCTTGGAGGATTTCTCGTTTTATTGTTTTTCAGCATGAGTCAAAGTATAATAAATAATGATGAATAAAAGATTTTGCAAATAATATGAAAAAAACAAAGACTTGACATATCATATCACATGATGAAAGTCTAATTAAGCGTCCCAATAAGCTTTAGAAGTGTCTTCAGTGTCTTCTCTCGTCGGTTCTTCAACCTTTTCTTGTCAATTTCTCGCGCATCGATTGGCTTGACCCCGCACGACCCCGCTGATGAAACTGCTGCCACGCAGGAGGAAACTCCACCTCCACCTTGTCATAATGAGACCTACTTCCTGTCACCCTCCTGGGACAGAGGGCCGGTGTGGGTCACCTCTCATGAGGCTCGAGGATAATTGGGTAGTTTAAACAATCCATTGAGAATAAGACGCACCAAAGGCTTACACCCATATTTAGCAGCTCCGCACACGCTATTGTCTGATTGCACTGGGAGAGAGAAGCTTGCCTTTTTTTGATCTAATTTCTCGCCTGTCTCCTATCTGGGTTAGAGGCGGGCTGTTATTGGAACGGCCACCTGTGGCACCAGGAGAAGGTGGACTATAATGGATAGCTGGGGGTTCCAACATGACAGCCGCAGTGCCAAGGCTGTTAACTAATCTGGATCATTAGGACAAGGGCTGTGTATGACTAAAAGGAGATAGTGGCTCTAATGTGATGGAGATGAGAGGAGATGGACTGCCCCGCCGTGCCCCTGAGTCTGTGTCAAATGGAAGCCTGTATGTTTATTCCTGACCCGGGCCAGCAACCAGCCACTAACGGCCAAATTAGCTCAAGGACAGACAGACAGACTGACTCTGGGTGAAGGCCAGTGTGTAAGAGCTGAGATTTTGGATAGTTGTCGACTTCACCCAACCCCAGCTTTGACTCTTCTGGATACAGCAGTGCCAAAACAGATTTTAGTCGCTTCATCTTTACCCATTCATTCGTTCTGGTAAACCAGCTGGCAGGCACTGCAGCTCAGTCTGAAACACATACATCATGGAAATGACCATTTATAGCAAATGGTTATACAGTTATATTTGGCTCTAACGTTTTGAGATTTATTCCCTTCTTCAATAAACACACATGAACATTAAATCTTAATTAAATCAAGCAGGAGGAGGGTTGGGGGAGGCAGAGGGAGGACTGTGGAAGCAAACAGCACTGACAGGACGAATCAGCCCAAAAATGGTGAGAAGTGTCTGATTGCAGTGGCTGCATGGAGATGACTGGAAGCTACCAGTCAGCTGTGAATGAGCCAGTGATTGTGAAGCATGAATGAAACAGCTGATGCCAATTAGCTAATGTAAGCACAACTTTGGTGTTCTGTCTGAATCAACTAAGGTGGGAGTCATAAATCATTTTAATTGTTTTTAGTTCATTTTAAAGAGGAATAGTTACGATGTCTGCATTTTTTCCCTAGCCGTCATGTGTTCAAATAGAGAGCTATCCCATCATTACTGACATGAGCTCAACAGGAAGTAGAATGCATCAAGGCTGTGCTAACATTGGTGCTTTCAGTCACCATGGAGGGGAGCTCCACTGCTAAAAACTATTGATTTGGTCAGTAAACATGTCTGAAGGTTGAAGATTCAGTGTTAAAGTTACGGTTTTGTGTTTCTTGTTTAGTTCTGATTCTGTTCAACCCTGATTAGTTTTCACCTGCGTCCTCTCTTTTGTTTGTACCTGTGTTCTTTGGTGTCACCTGTGTCTTGGTGTCGTCCCTTTAAGTTCCTCCTAAGTTAAGTTGCTCCTAGTGTTTCCTGTTCTGGATTTTTGGATCTCAGATTCATGGACTTTTGTTTTTGTCTGGACTTCCTGGCCGCCTCATGTTATTTTGTATTTATCTGCTCATTCCCATAAGTCATTAAAGTTACTTTAAAGTGTTTACATTCACTTGGGTCCACCTTCCTGAACTAAAACATAACAGTTAAAGAGTTGTTCATGCAAAACTGTACACCTCCCAAACACTGAGTGTAGCAACAAGTAGTGCCCAGATTACGTACATGATTGTGGACAGAATAACAAAGGAACATTAACAACATCCACCATTTGTGAACCAGGAGTCCTGTGAATAGGCTCTGTTTTATGGGATAGGATGTCTCAGGTAAACATGAAGAGGCCTTTTTAAAGTGTTACACAAATGTCCTTCGGCATTTTGTCCCTGGAGGAGGAATTCGGTTGCCTTGGCAGAGCAGCTGGTGTGAATGAAAGGTTCAGATGTACACAGACACAGATGCGGTGAGTTCATATCACAAGGACCTTGTATTCATTCTCTCTCTCAAACTACTTTATAACTTGAAATTTCACTTTTTTCTATTAGAGACTGAGATAAGACAATTTGGGAGATTTCGCTGACTTGTTTTTTTGCAGAGTTTGCTTAGCTTATCATCAAGACTCGAGGCTCAAGCTGTCCCGAGTCTCTCGTCACATACCTGTAAAACTGTCCCAGTTTTCACCACAGTTAAAATAATTCTGAAGATGTACTTGTTTTCATCACTTACATAAATGTTTATCATGTTTTGTCCCACTCACTATTACCTAACAGAATCTAAAAACATAAACAATGCACCACGTCTTAATGCAACACTTATTTATCTATACGTGTCAATCAATCAATGTGTCCTTGTCAAGGCTGTTGCTAGCTGTTGAGTCATCGCTCGCGGCTCTTTCTGACAGAACTTGTCAGTATGCTAATGGTTAGCTGTCATGCTGAAAACAAAGTCGGCCTTTTCTAAAGAGCTCCAGGAAGTTTACTCCTTGGTAAAGTACTCGTCAACGAAAATACTACAGACATGATGTCCGCGGTGTTGAAAGGTTCGCTCGGTAGGTATGCTAAGCGCTTTGGTAATTGTCCTATGCACCTATGGTGCATGCATGAATGTGCGGTACATTTAATCATCCCAGTCTAAGGGTTTAAAAATAGTCACCCTAACTAACTAGAACTTAGAGAGCTTACTAATTAAAACATATCTTGTCCTGTTAAATCTGTATAAAAGCTGAAGTGTGAAAACAACAACGTTTTAGCGGAGGTTAGGTGCTGGACTATTTCTTGGCCTGGAGCAGTGATTTCCCGGAGGCTGGAGATTGATTCATTGCAGCAGGCCCACGGATGTATTAATGGAGCTTCTTATACTACATCCATGGCCCAGCTAGAAACAGTTCTGCATGTGACCTATGATTAAACTAACCAGGTTTAAATCTCTCGGGATGGTGGTGAGCTGATTTTACCTCCCTGTGTCAAGCTTTTGTGCTAAGCTAAGATAACCGTGTCCTGGTTGAAGCTTCACAGATATGAGAGCAGGACAAAACAGAAAATTTCCCTAAATGTTGAACTATTCCTTTAACCTTGAAGTATTTTTTTTTGTTCTCATTCAGATTTCAACAGCCAAACCAAATGTTATTTATCCAGCTTCACTCCTACAGTGTGTTGATTCTTTCTCCAGCTACAGCATAAACATGGCTCCAGAAGAAATCAGTGACTCTTAAACCTCAAGTGGGCCTTCACTGGCTTTGCCTTTTGTTTTCCAAACAAATGTCAGTCAGAGTTGAGTTTGTGTATTATGCTTCCTCCGTTTTGGTAGAAAACATCTCGAGGCTTGTAACAAGCGTGGCAAAGATCAAGCAAGAAATATTCCTCGGCACACAGTGCCATCAGCTGTGCAGTCTCGGCCCGTTTTCTCTCTTTACCGCTCATCTGTGACACAGGAGGCCTGCTTGTTATGATGCCATCTCTTGTAGGAGGCTGTCAGGTGCTGAGAGATGGCTGAAAGTTGGTAGAGGATCATAAACCCTCCATTAGTCCCTGTAGTGTGTGTCTCCATGCGCTGCAGAGCTGCCTGCCTACGCCGGGCGAACCTACCCACCTGCTCGCCTGGAGGACGGCAGTGTCTCTCCCTCATCTCTGTCTTCTCTGCTCTGTTTTTTTTCATCATGCAGTCCTCTCTCTTTCTCTCTATCTTTATCTTACCCTCGTTTTTTTTTTTTTTTTTCTTCATCCACTGTTTGTGTCGCTCTCACCAGCTCCTATGCGACAAAGTCCAGCTGCAAACAACATCCTGTAACTTTGTTGTTGGATTGAATGAGAACACTTCACTGCTTGTGTCCTTTTACACTAAGCTTTCACATGTGTCTCCAGTTATTCACGGACCAAAGGGTCTTATTAGGTTACTTAACTGGAGGAATAAGGGGGCTGGCATCTGCGACATTACAAGTATAAACAGAGGTGGAAAGTAACAAAGCATAGAGTTTTGAGGAACTTCTATTTTACTTGAACATCGCTATTTTCTCTCTCTTGTCAGGTCATATTAACATTAAGTCCTTCAAGTTTTATTTTCTTAGTAAAAGAGTTTTAGGGTCATTTCAACCTGTTTTCATTGCAAATCAACTTATTTCAAGGACTGTCTAAAATTAGCTTTTCTAGCAGGTCAGCACCTGCCTAGTTCTGACTTTGAATATTCTCACTGTACCGTAAACTTTATGACTCAACTAGCGATAGAAATGTCATTTTGTGATCAAGGTTCCATGCAGGTGGAACACTTAATGCAGGAGCTGAAATCATCTCTGCTTCAACCTTGTAATAATAATGACCCTATGGAATTATTACTATTATTACCTGTGATACTTAAAGTACAGTTTGCTGGTGATACTTCTGTACTTGTAATGTATTACTACATACTGAAATAAGAGAACTGCATAAACAGCAACTTTTACAGTCTATGCACACAGACGCTGCACACATACACACTGTGTACTTTCATGAATCCGAAACAGATGCTTTTGGGGAAATATTGGGTGTTCTGTTAAAGATCTGCCTCCTGCAGGGATAAAGCTTGTTCAACTGAGCCCAGGGGATTCGCCACAACACACACTGGGGTTTATTAAGATGACAGAAGAGACATGGAGACAGGGAGAGGAAGGGATGGTGGATAATAAGGAACAGAGAGAACACTAAGCAGTAGAGGATCCCAGCCTCTGCTCTGTAAGTTTGTAGCTGATGCAGCACTGGGATTTAACCCCACGCACATGCGCATGTACATAAAACACTGCAAAGTGTTTAACACTACCTGATTCCTCTTTTTGGGAAGGACACGTGCTGTTGGGAGCAGAAAAATCAGATGTATGGCCTCAGACTTTTTTTGTTTTATTACACAGTAGTTATAGTGCAGGCCAGAATTAGAAGTTAATAAACTGTGCACATCATCACTGACCTTCACTTGCTCTCCTAAATCTGTGTTTTATAGAAGAAAATGCACCACACGTCCACAAGTCGTAGCCCGTGCCTGCATCGACTTATTTTAGCTCAGGTGCTCTTGGTTTAAATTGAAGGTCATACACGTGGGTGGGTGCATGCACATGGAACCTTCAGTCTGAATATATCCAGTTCATACATAGCCTATATATCTGCACTTTGATATTGAATTTGAACCCATGAAACCTGACAAAAGCGTGCCGCAACTCGTGCCTCACTTGTTCCACATCCACTCGCCCCGGATTCGGGTCACACTTTGATGCACAGCAATGTGCTGCAGCAGTCTCCTGGTAACTCTATCATTAACTCGCAGCCCTGCTGCACAATGTGATCTTCTTAAGTGCTCACTGTACTAGAACTCATTCAGGTTGAATGTGGACGGTCCAGTGGAGTCATTGCTGCGAAAGATGATATTTTAATTCCCTCATTTTTATAGAACCCTCCTGGCTTGGTATTCTTTCTCACCAAATGACCTTGACAGACAAAGAAGCCTTAGCATAAAAGGAAAGAAGCTGGTTAATAGTTAATGGCCATCTCTATTATTACTTTAACTTGGAGCAGCAGACCCTGTATGCGTTCATGTTTTTTTGTGCCAGGTTAACCAAACATGGTTGGGTTTTTTTTTGCTAGGAAGGAGACCTTTATGTTTACAAATGGCTAAAGGAAAAGGTCTTAAATTATTGTTACTTTAATAGCCGAAAATTATTGGAAATTTCAATGTCAGCGGGAATGACTCTGGAAAACAAATCATTAAAAAATGGAGAGGGAAAAATAAGGCTGGACGATGATTTCTTTGGGATTTCCCTTCTCCAAATTGTCACCTTGTGCTGCTGAGAGTGCAGAGGAAGCAAAGAGAGAGAGAGAGAGAGAGAGAGAGAGAGAGAGAGTGAGTGAGTAATGGAGTAAATGTACTCTCCCATGCAGCAAGCAGCTTTCTGGCTATCTGTCAGAGGCAGCTGGGTTGTCACTGCATTTAAGAGTCGGGTGTCTCAGCCACCTGTGTGAGAGTCTGCACATAAACTGAAAAATTTTCCATTACACATGCTGTAATGGAGTCCAGGAATAAGTAGTGCAGATGGGGAACTTCCTTTCAACGCGTCTTTACACTGAACTTCCTTTTAACACATCTTTCAAATTATCTGTATCACTCTCGCATCAAATGGACTCCAGCCTGTTGAGGCCTGATGGCAAAGATGGTCTCGTGCCAAGAATGCTGCTTCTGAGACAGCTTCACATCAATAGCTGTGCCTCATCATGAAGCCACTGCACTTGCTCATTATCATTTAAATTAGTTTGATGATAGAACCTAATATGTCTCTGTGTAAGGCTCTTGTTATCTCATCTTCAAGAGCTGGTTGAAGATGAACACAGAAGCACAGAGGGAGAATTTTTTTATGAGTTTGCATAAAAAGAACAAGGAGCTCAAACACACATTTTCTGAAGAGCATCAGAATTTGGCTTAAAGGCCAAATCCAAAAATTGTCACCCACAGGTGTTAAGATCTTCCAAAAAGAAAAAGAGCCTTTGGATTTGTTTTACTATCTGAAATACTGCTTGGACTTTGTCTTTAGCAGATCCGTTATTTATTCTAAATGATAACAGCTGTCCTGTTTTAAAAATCTTCTTAGGTAGCAACCAAAATGCACACACTAGCAGCGTGTCTGACACACGGAAACCAGCCACAGTCTCTTATTATCTCAGCCTCGTTTGCATCCAGTGTCCATTCCTGCTCGCCATCATTTGTTAGGCAAATATTAAACATGCTTCAGGTTGACCAGCCTTCACCTCGTCCTACAGACTGTCACAGGGCTCACAACAGTAAATTGGTATATTCTTGCTTCATATTTATGTCATGAAATATGTATTTTTGTGCTTGATTTGAAATATAGTTTAAAATGTGAAAACACTTCCAATAAGTTCGGGCACTTGCAAGAGGCATGTTTTTGAAAGAATAGTCAACATTGATGCAACAGGGGCTCAGATATCCCAACATACTCGAGTCAAAGGGATTAAAAAAAGTTTCCAATATGTTTTAAGCTCCAAAAATTCTGGGTTGTCTTTTCATTCGACCCCCCTCTGTCTGTTCGTTCTTTATACGCAGCACGCCAAGACTGGATGTGCATATTTGGGAGTTCAAACTTGGCAAGTTGATCTCGGGAGTCCAAACTTCAGAGAACAGAAAGATGAAGCAAAACAATCTTACTGACGTCACCGGCTCAGCTGGACTCTAGTGACTGCACTTTAACACAACTGTCCAAAACTATCTCAAGGCTTTTTCAGACAAGAACATTTCTATTTGTTATATATTATTTCTTATTAAAAAGTGTTAAGATCTGTACATAAGGACCCAATAAAACATGAATCTTATCCTCAACTTCAGACAAACGAATTTGGCAGCAACAAATATTAGATTTAAAGTCTAAGACCTAATTTATTTTCCAAAAGGAATTAACTCCTTTGATAGACGGAAATATCTGAGACAAATTTAATTACTAAGGGCATGCAGAGATAAGACAGGGTGACAATGGATCTTGACTGGCCGGTTATCATAGCTTGCCTGCTAGCAGCTGAGATGACTGGTCATGAAATGTTGGAGCAAGTTCCAAATATGCGTTGTTTCAATAAATCACACATTCAAAATCAAAATGGTCACTCTCTTGTCTGAAATATGAAATTTACTGACACAACAACAGTTACAAGATGCAGTATTGTGTCTGGCTCTGCTTGATATGCAGTGCGTGCTCCTTGCTTGTCCATTCCAAGTCCTAACAAGTCGGCTCGATAAAATGGATGGAGCAGTCGGACTGTACTTTGTCAGGTGTGGATTTTGAATTGGATCAGCGCTCGAGCTGTGGCTGACGTCTCACAAGCACACAAGTGTAGACAAGAATGCAGATTAAGAAAGGCATCGCGTCTTTCAAACTTCCAGTTTGTAACAGTCTTTATTTTGTTCTTTGAAGTCCAAGCTGAGATAATCCTGATGACTGGGGGCATTCTCTCAGCAGAGCCTCAGCAGACATAATGCAGTCTGAGCAGTCCTCCTCGTGATGAGTAGGCTGAAATTCATCGGAGTGTCCTTTTAGCATGTTGTTTTCCTGAAATCAAGGTTTTGCCTAATTTTATGCAGCTTTGCCTGATTTTTGCCTAAAAACAAATAAAGTGGATTATTCACTTCATTCAAGAACTTTGCCATTTGATTTGCATCGGGCACAGATGAAATCATCTCACTGCACTGCCAGAGTTTTCCAGTGTCGGCCTCACTTATACTGTAATCTGACCGCTCTCACTCTTTTTTGAGCTTTGGTGTACTTGGCCATCCCGCTTTGTGTCGTGTTGTACTGCACCATACTGTACTGAGCTGGGCTTTGCATCTAGGCCATGTAGGCAAGCAGCCTTCTGCTGCATGTGTCTGAAACTGAGCTCTGTGCTAGGAAGAGAGAAGTATAATCAGGGCAGTGTTTTATTTAAAGACTGTAACGTGGGCAGCAGCAATTCTCTGGGGCTTCGATGCTTCACAGCACAGATCTCATAGAGGTGATCAGACCTCCTACTAACTTTTAACACCTCAGCCCTTTTCTCCCCCAACTTCGGATCTGGTGCAATCTGGAGCTGGACAGCCGCTTTCAGGTGATAGTTTCTATATAAGTCGGAGACGGCAAGGCAAGAGATAGAGATGATTCGAGCATAAGACATTGGACATCTGCTTTGCATTTGTCCATTTGTCGCATATGTTTGTGTGTGCAAGGTCGATGACTTTGTATGTTTCATTAGTACTGTAAACATGTGGGTGGACGAGTGTGTGCCATGTGCACCGTGTGTGTTTGCTGATGAGCCTGTGAAAACATGACAAGAAGGTTTGTTTATCATGTATGAGTCACTTTTTTTTCTGAGTGTGACCCTTTGTGGAGTGAGCAGCTCTGTCAGTCACCGAGCTCTTTGTGTGCTTCAGTAGGTGATGCAGGCCCGGCTACTGCAAGAACAACAATAATAACAACTATTACAATATCGGGATTAACACAACAGCTGCAACACCACAAAGAACAACCATCCATTGAAGCTCACCAAAGTAAGTAAGTAAATTGTGTGAGTAGCCAAGACAGATTTTCACACAGCTATTACAAGGCCTATAACTGAAGACTTCCTGGTGTAGCTCAGTATGGCTACAGGTTTTTATTTCACGCCTTCTTCTTGTTTGTCAAATCCCGGTGCCTACATTACCCAGAATGCAACTTGACCACTCACAATTCAGCTGGAGCTTTGAGTGTTTTTTTTTCCATGTGAGTGTATTGTTTTCAAACCTGTAAGTCTTCAGCCAAAATAAGTGACATCACATGAGGCAATTTACTTAACACAGCTCCCTCTGGAGCTGCAAGAGGCCATATACATCTTTTTGAAACTTGCAGTTGTACTCCCCAACACTTGTAAACAGACTTCTGTTTAGCTAATGTGCTTTGTCACAAGAGTGAGAAACAAACTGTCGTGAGAAATAATTCAAACCAGTTTAAACTTTCCACTCACGGTGGTGGCAAGAGAAAATCTGTACTCTCATAGAAGTACTGATGTATTACTCAACTGTAGGTAAAACTACTGGTGTACTGTACTTAAATACTTAAGTAAAAGTACAAAATATTTGTCTCAAAAACTCCACATAGCATCAGTTACTTTTTAACTGCTGATTTCTACAGCCTTATTAATAGCAAACAGTCAATATAAAGAGCACAAAGCACATTTCTCTTCTAATAATCGAAATCTTTAGTCCTTAAATTACTCCTAACTCCTGCCCTGCTCCGGTCAGTGTTGTCACAGTGTGGTTCATTGGCCCACAGTCTGTCTTCTTGCCAGATTTGCTCTGTCTGGAGAACCCAGCTGATTAACATGGGTGCCGAAAGCAAGCGGGCAGCACTATAGGGTGCTTCCGCCTCCTGTGTATTGTACTACAAAATGCAGATGAAAGGTTTGAATATAATTCAAATTGCAGGCCTACTCAGTCGCGGATTAAAGTGGGTTACATAGTGTAATGAATACTTAAGTAAGAGCAAAATTACAGGCTTGAAAAACTATTAATAAAAGTACAAGTACCTCCCCCCCAGAAATGACTTAATTACATAACATGAGTAGTTGTAATTCGTTACTTCCACCCCTGACCTTGGCAGAAAATATTGTGTTCATGTAGGATCACATCACTCATAGTGATTGAGGTGATTGAGACAATAGGCTGTCTCAGTTTAAAAGTGTCCATGTGGTGAGTAGCTCCCCGTGTATGAAAGACACTTACACAAATAGCTCCCTTGCCTGCATGCCAGATTTGTAAAGGTGTTGGAAGACTTTGCGGAGCCTCTAGTTTGCAGCATCACACATCCACAAAGCTGTTGACCACACAGGTATAAAAGAGAGCGGCAGAAGGAGGGAGTGTGGGAAATATGAGAGGTCTAAAGTGTATTATGTGAGAAAGAGAAAAGCTGGAACCACAAAAGTGTTTATGGGATTGAGCTTGAGAGGTTACCTGTGAGAGAATCTGAGTAAGTTCTATAAAAAAAAAGAAGCTTTTGCAATCTGATTACACAACATTTTCCAACGAATAATGTATTCTTCTTCTCATTGTGTTACATAAGTTGTCAGCTAGCTTAAAATGTAAGGTGGAGCGTAAAAACCTATTCATACTTCAGAGGTTTATCTTTTCAGCAATTTTAGAGCGGGAGGAGTGGAGTGAACCTGCCTTCGACACCGGATGACTGTCAGGTCTGCTAATGAGTAATTTCTCCCCTACTCAGACACACCACTGCTTCCTGAGCTACTTCCCATCTGGAGGAATAAACCTGCTGGTGTTCTGCTCATTAATGCTGTCATCAGCGACGTGCTGGCCTCACATTGCCAGGCTATCCTCCACACTTCATCTGCACTGATATTTTTTTTACAGCTAAGTATATCACCTAGCTGGAGCTGGAGCTCTTTCTGTGCACTTCACCATTGTCTTTTAATCCACATAATATGTGGTTATATTCCACCATGCCACAAATACTCGACTCGAGGAGCTGGTATCTAAAAGCTGAAGGTGGCACATATATATATCCTTGTTTTGTTTTTTGGGTTCAAATTTTGTAGGGACTGAAATAATGTTTTTATGCACCTGTTATAAATAAATATCATAGTGGCCCCATAACAATAACCATTACAATTACCAGACTCCTCTGCAGCTCTGTTTTATCTTTGATATTCATCTGTCTCCTCTCATAATTATAAAAGGTTCACTGAGCTGTTGATGCGTCAACAAACCACAAAATAACAGAACAAAATGTGGCGCTTTCCGTTTTGATTGCCTGTTTGTGCTGCTGGACATGGTCTTAGTTATAAGAAAAGCATTAGTGCGTCGATTACGCCTCTTTTTTTTTCTTTCCATGACGTCTCAAGTGCCATTTCTTTTCACGTTTGGTAAACTGAACCTTCTCTGAACTTTCCTTGTTTTGCTCATTTCCCCCTCCGCTGCGGTAGAAACAGTCATTTCGCTTTAAACCATCCTCCATTCACACAAAAGCTACAAAACTCCTGGGTAAATCACTGACTGAAGCAAGGAAGCACCATGTTAAGAAAACCAGATCTGGACAGTTTCTTTATTTCCTCCCTGTCTGTCCATTCAGATTGTTCCAGTGGAGATCAACTAAAATACAGGGCTTACATTGTTCTCATGGGAGACCATTTTCTCTGAGTGTGTGTATGTGTGTGCCAACTGTCAAGAAGCTTTATCTGGTTTCAGATCCTCAAGAACTTCACTTCTCTCTGCAGGAAATGTTCTATCCTACAGAACTTAAAGTCCCCCGTCCACTCAAATATGTATTTACTTTTTGATACTTCTCATGGATGTTTGAGCTGATGTCTGGGTAAAGTTTGACATTAGAGACTGTTTTCACATTCATCTCCTGAAGGAGGAAAGTTTCTATGTGTTCATCTTAAATCTGAGTTTAATAAACAGTATAAAACATGGTCGTAGGCTGCGATGTCACACAAAGATTTCACTGTGAAAGTGGCTATGTCGCCATCTTGGCAGTCCTGCCTCCGTCGCCTCCTCACTAATCGAGAAATGGGCAAAGATGTGGAACGTGGGTGGACCTGAAGCCGGCTCAGTGAAACCTGGTTACTGAAACCAGACACCTGTGATGCCACCCACCTGTCAGTCAAAGTGGCCACACTCTTAATTATACATAACTTGAAGCCTCAATATAATTTGAACAGGTGAGTTCTATAAAAATTCACCCTCAGTACAGTTGTCATGAACGGGGAAATTAGCTATAGAGACCAAAACTGTTTTTTGTACCAGGCTGTAAACATGTTTATTTCTGCTGTGAAGTTGGACATTTTAACATGGGGACTTATGGAGATTGACTCAATTCTGGAGCCAGCCTCAAGTGGACGTTTGAGGGACTGCAGTTTTTGGCACTTCCTCACATCATCACCAGTTTGGTGATGTGACTCGACTCACTGGTTTTTCATCTTAAGTAATGTAATCATAACAAATACACGTGTAAATATGTCGCAATGTTGCTTTAAGGATTTTTTAATAGTTAATTAAACTTCTTATGGCAAAAACATAGCTGACACAAACTATTAAAAGCACATTATTTTACATGTACAGTGTTTAAGCATGTCTGGATGTGATCATTGTAAAAAGAAGTTTAGAAATTATCGAGCAAACAGTTCACAGTCTTCACAAACAAGTGAGACAAGTCCAGCTGTATGAAATGTTTCGAGTTATCCTCATCCTGACCTTTGTCTTTCAGCACTGTTAACACGGAGAGCAGGACATGTTTATTGAGTCTTTTTTAAATTCTGCTGCTCAACCCATTTTGTCAACATCATCCACCAATTACATGATGACATGATGGTGTGTGACCTTTGTTGGCCAGCATGATTGTTCTCATACAATCCACAATGGCCACTTACACGAGTCAAACTAAGACCTAAATAAGGACAACTGGTGGAAGAAGGGTTCAGATCTTTTGATTATACCACAATGTAATCTCATATATTATTCCACCAACTGCCCTCAAACCTCCGCAGTGTTGCAAATAATTTGAGAGAGGAACTAAACTAAATTATTTTTTCCATTGTACACATAATCACATACAACGAGCTGAATCCTCTCACCCCTCTGTAATAGTGACATAATAGGCAAGACCTCGAGGTCTGTTTTGTATGTTGATCCCCCCACGGAGAATTAAAAGCACTGCTGCTAACTGTAACTCCAATTTCAAAAGCGCCGGTGAAAAAAATAATATTGTAGGCTTCAGGACGGAGATGTATTCCTCTGCAGGGCAGTAAACAGAATACTGACACTCCCCCACAAACACACCTGAACCTCTCGTAGTAGAACTGCTTCCTACAACAACAGGTACCCACACAGTGACTCTAACAAAGGGCTGCAAATGAGCTTCTAGTTCCTGTCAAAGCTCCACCAGGCTAGCTGTCTTTCCATTGGAGAAAACAGCAAGTCTGACAGTTGGTTCTCATGGCTGTGACTAGCAGCTCTATGTTTCAGTGCTACTGAGTGGCGGTCAGTCTGACCCCCTGCATCACACACTATGTAACACTACGAGTTCAGTCGTGTACTTACCCTTTAAGTGCACATGTGTTCTGTAATATGTGCTTGGAATGCACTAAACTAAAATGTGATTCCTGTATTATTAATACTCCTAATCTCAGCTGCTATCTAATCTAATTTTAAAGGTCCAGTGTGCAAGATTTAGGGGGGCTCTGCTTATGGGAAATGACCACCTCCTTATCACTGTGAAGGAAAGGGTGAGGGGAGAGAGTTGCAATCAGTAACATGCTACTAAATCCTACACACTGGTCCTTTAATAACACTTCAGTAGATATTATGCATACATGCTGCATGTTCTTACACAATTTTGCATTTAATAAAATTATATCCAAACTAACTTGGAGAAAAGGGAGAGTGGAAGGTCTGACCCTGATCTTTGGTGGTTTTGTACACAAAATTTTAATGTGCAAAATTAGCTAGTAACTATAGCTGTCAGATACATTTAGTGGGATTAAAAGTACAATATTTCCTCATATTAAATGTGGTGGAGAAGAAGTATAACATAAAATGGAAAATGTTCAATACTCAAAATTGTCCTTAAAGGATCAGTGTGTAGGATTTCGTGGCATCTTCCCTCCATTTGGCCTCTCATTCCAAACGTGAAGGAGAAACTGTGGAGGCTACATGGCAGCTCACTGGACCTTTAAGTTCTGCACTTGAGTAAATGTACTCAGTTACTTTCCACCATTGAATAAACAGTCTAGAGGAGCCTGCAGAAAGGAGGACACAAAAACAAAAATACAAGACAAATTCCAAGCAGTCGGTGGAGCTCTTAGTGTTCATGTCACTTGGGGCTCCCAATTTGTGCTGCGACGCTGACCAAAGTATTCAGAAAAATAAATAGACGGATGTTTTTGGATTTAAGTGGAAAACGGCTGTGTTAATAGATATGGGTTTTAGAGAATGGGACCGATAAAGAGGCAGTAGGTGAGCAATGTGTATGTGTTTCCATGCTGCCGCCCCCCCACACTCCTCCTCCTTCTCCTCCTCCTCAGAGCTCTGTCCGGAGCTTAGAAGCTCCAGCTCAGCTCACAGCTTGTTAAGCTGGACTGTCTGCTCATCTTGTCCCACCCACAGACAAGATGCAGCCTCTCACTGTTCTCGTAGCTTGCACGGTGCTATGTTTGTGTGAGTGTGTGTTTGTACAGTATGCACACACACACACACACACACACACACACACACACACACACACACACACACACATGCAGATCACATTGGTGCTTCTGAGTGTGTGTGTGTGTGTGTGTGTGTGTGTGTGTGCGTGCTGATTTTTCTCACATTCCATTTAAGATTTCTTTACATAACCGATGACTGCATATTCCTCCTCTTGGACACTTTTTTTCTTGATATTTTCCTCCCTGCATAAATCCCGAGCAGTGCGTCATGCGTGCCATTTATGTCTGATAACAGTAAAATAAACAGTGACTCTTCCAAGTTGCCTCCTCCAGGGAGTCGAACAGCGAATGAGAGCCAGTACATGTGTAGTGTTTACCTGAACAACCTTCCTGGCCACTGTAAGGGAAAACCATGGGGAGAGCTCAGTACTTTAAATACAAACATGAGTGGTGGCTTTTGTTAAGAGGAGGAAAGATGGACAGAGAGATAAGTGATATGAAAAAAGAAATGAGGTGTCAGGTGGACTGGGATCTCAGCAACTCCTCTAACCACTGAGACTATAAAAAGAATGAGACTTCCCAGAGGACCAGCACTCCTTGAGAAATCAACATCCGCTAGCCTAATCTCTGACCTCCATCACAATCACTCCTTCTCTCTTCCTCTCTCCTCCATCTCCTCGTACCTGCAGCCAGGAGATTACACACGAAGATGTCAGCCAGAGAGTGGTGCATGAGCACAACAAGGCACAAAGAAAATCCTTCCAATGATATTATGACATGACAAATGATCAAGGTTAATTATCGGGCTGAGTCTGACGGCGTGACAGCTCATTAAAGCATTACAAGGCTGCTAAATCTGCTGCTCTGCCCCCCCCCCCCTTCTCTGTTGAAATTCAGCCTGCTTTGCGAGGCCTCTGACGAAGGGGAAACATCCCCAGGAGTGATGAGCTGAGCATGACCAGACAGGCACGATCAAGAAGTGAAGCAGGTACAAACTCACATTCATGACTGAGCATGCACTGGTGGCTCTACAGCCAAAACAAGGCCAGAGAAGGAGGCTTTTTCCACCAGTGAACTGTGAAGAGCTGATGAAAAAGAAGACTGTGAAAGCACTTGAAATTATTCAGTCAAAAAAGGCTGTATTTTCTGGTTTGGAAAGAGCAGCAGCAGCAGCAGCAGCAGCTATAAAATAATGACTCTTTGATTTACAGCTGAATTATTCTGGCAGAGTGTTTATGAAGTTAATGTCCTTGTCATTCTGAATGGAGCGGCTCCAGACCATACTACATCAGTGTGCGTTGAGAAAAATGTGTAATATACAACAGCAACATAGGGTCATGACAAAGTGATGAAAACTTTCTTTCCACAGAACTTGGACAGTAAAAGCTGCAGATGAAGTAAACTACAGCTTCAGAGAAGAAATGATGAGAGAAGCAGCTTAATAGGAAAGAAAAACATCTGCAGAGGCAAGCCATTTATTTATATTAGTTACACGGACAAAAGTGCAAATTTTTCTGAATGAGAGGAGAGAAAAATACCATCCACAGAAAGTTAGAGGGAAGTAGGAATAATGCATTCAAGATGAAGCTGATGAAATAAGACAAAGTTTATTTCAACAATACAAAATATGATTGGATATTTACAAAAATATAAACGGTCCCCTGAAATTTATTCAGCATATTTTATCATTTTCAGCCGATAAACGGCTTACCGCTGGCTTTCACTTGCCTTAAGTGGCAAGGTTTCCTCTCTGTCAATCATTTAGCGTAGCTTCAATGGTATTCATGTTGATTTTTGTAAGCGGTTGTATCTATGACAAGCAGATAAACCATTTTCCACCCACAGTTGAGTGGAAACTGTGGTTCCTCAGATAAAATATTTAGGAACTCTTACATTATTAAAGACTTTTTTTTCAGAAATCCTTTGTATTGTGTTCACTTCACAGCCTTTTACTTTGTTAGTTTGTATTCATTCATAAGAAGTCTCAAGGTTGCACTGTCTCTTATGTTTACATTAATATAGTTCTCTAAAACACAATTAAGTCTGACTTTTATTTTTTTCACATTGCGGCTAGAATCACTTCTCATTGCTGTATTAATATTGTGTTAAACTGCTTGAACACTTCAGCTCACTTGTTCCCTGTTTGTCAAAGTATGCTAATATGAGAGCAGCCTGTCGCCTGTGCGATTTGCATGCTGCACGTCCTGAATCCATGATGGAAAGCTTATTTTTGTTTATGTGGTTGTTCTATGTGCATTAAAGGCACACTGCATTTACATTTGACACCATTTTGCACCTGGTATTGGTTGCCTAAATGGCAGCTTTAGAGCCAAATGACATGCATTACCATCAGCCCTCCATTTTCATGTTTGTCAGTTGATGGGATATATTTGTCATGAAGCTAATTTCTTCCTCTCTCATTTTCTGGCTGCTTTTAATATGAAGAATCCCTCAAGTTCACTACAGTATTTCTCCAGAGCTCATTTATTGACTGCAGACTGGTCTGTGCTCTCCACAGTGTAGCTATTTTCATCCGTATTGTGCGAGTGGAACACCACCACACTTTCTGACAACATCTTGGACCCTCCTGCCTTCAAGTCTTGCTCCTCCCCTTCCTGTTATTCTTTCCTTTACTGTAAAACTCTCTAGCCATTACTGGCAGCACACAAACACACTTCACAAGTGTGGTTAAAACATACAGCTGTTTTAAAAGGGTAATGGACTCACATTTATACAGCACCTTTCTGGTCTACCGACTACGCAAAGCACTTTTACAACACTTGTCTCATTCACACATTCAAACGGGGTGCCAACTGCATCAGAAGTGATACGACGCTTCATATCCAAAGCACCAACCAGCAGGAGCACTTTGGGGTTTAGTATCTTGCTAAAGGACACCTCATGTGCACCGGTGGAGCTGGGAATTGAACAAGAAACCTTCTGATTAGTAGACGATCCACTCTACCATCCACCATAACCGCCATTGTTGTGAATGTAGTAGCTGAAAAGACAACTGCTGCAGTGTCTTTGCATGTCAGTGTTTATTAGTAGTTATCCAGCGGCCTGTAGTGTAGAGAGTTTGGCTTTGGGAATGTTTGAGTATTCCCACGTGTTTGCTATATATATAAGGGTTGTATTCGTTTCCCATCATCTTATATTCAATCTGCCAAGATGTCATTTTTGTAGCTCGTTTTTGGGGCGAATGGTAACTCAGGCATTCACAATAAAATGAGTCTTCATCTGTATATCTATAATCAATATTTTTAGAATAAAGATTGGATTACATTTACTCTTTGTTTGTTAGTTTTTGCAATGTGCGGCCTTATCAGCATACAAAGTTGTGTCAGTGTTACTTTCACAACTTCTTTCCACTGCCTCAAAAAAAAAAAGTGGCTGACGGAAAACGGAGTTATTGCAGCTTTCAAGTGTCCCTTCACACAAACACGCGTTGTGCTTATTGTTGCTTCACTTCGTTGTTCTGCCTTCAGCGGAATGATGCATGTGCAGTTTGACATGTGAAGGCTGTTTTCACATTCATCTGCTGACGGGGGAATGTTTGCATATTCATAGATTCTGTATTTTTCAGTGAGGAAAGAGAATTTTAAAATAGGTTAAATGCATCAAATTATTATTCAAAGCAGAGTGATTTTATGTATCTTATATTTCTCAGGTTGTTCCTTTTTGGTAACAAATGTACACTGTTCACTTCTATGTGCATTATTTTTGCTGAAAAGTACATAATTGTAGTAAATTTCTAAATAAATAAATGTTCACTTTCCCTCCTCTCAGGGTGCACAGCACATCCTCTGTGTCTAGCATTTCATGGAGGTCAATGGGGTAAATTGACAGGAGAAACCCGCTCTTACAGTGTCACACAAATGTAATCAGACCCAGGGGAACTTAGTCATGGTGTTGCTGCTGTTTGACTAGAATGAAACCTGTCTCACAGAACTGGCGGCAAAGCTTTCAGCCTCACTCTGTTGACAGGGAGGCACGACTCAGAGAGAGGAAGCGTGTCTCTTTCATTTGAATAGGGTCACACATTCATTCTAAAAGGGGAAGTGTTGATATTCAAACTGAAAAGAGTTACTATCCTCACCCATCTGTTCCATCTGACAGTTGTTGTGTTGCACACGCTCTAAATGCCTGACTTATCTCTGAAAGCAAACTAAACAAACCATCTATACTTTCACCGGGGAGGGAAGCCCCTATATGATGCGCTATGCACTTTGCACCTAGAGCTTCTGTCGTCAAGCCTATATTGCTCTGTTTTGCGTTGTTATGCTGTAGACTGATGAAGGGATGATAACTGAAAAAAAGCTGCTGACAGACAGGAGCCATCTGTCGCTCATTAAAAACGATCGGAGGGAGGAGAGAGCCAGGTCACCGCTGGACACAGCAGTCCTCATTCAGACGGGCATACATGCAGCCACACACACACACACACACACACATCTCCCCTGGGATGCCGGATCAAGGATGACTCCCCTGTCTACTATGGCAAGTGTGGAAATAAAATAATAAATGTTGCCTCCTTGTTAGGAAGCTTGAACAGTGCATGTCAGAAGGTGTGTCAAAAGGCCCTGGGTCATGTCTTACAGGATTATGGGTGTGTGTTTGCATTCTGTATGTTATGTCTGTGTTGTTTGTATGCTGTAGTGGCACCCCAGGCTTTGTTTGCACCTTATTAAAAAAACCTGTGTGGTGATTTTGAATGCCAATTGATTTTATTATACATACCTGGGCTAAAGGTACCTCAGGGTAGCCATATAGAAGGCTACAGTAAAAATGATATCCTTTTCTGTACTCAAAGCAACTATAAATGATATTTTTCTAATAAAAAATTATCAAATGACTCAGCCAGCATCTGTTTTGATTCACTCACACCGCTCTCAGTGCAGCTTTTTCAGCGAGAAAGCTCTAGAAACTCACTGTATGCTACCTGTACGCTATCAGTCAACAAACTTAGTTATTTGTTAGTGTTAGTGACCATTATTATTTGTTAGAGTTAGTGACCAGTTGGTGGAACATTTAGCAGCAATTAGCCTCTATGTGAACGCCAATTGAACCTAATATCTTAAATGACAGTTGACCAGGTAGTCGGAGAGGTCAACTTCCTCTTCTCTTAACTCCCCTTTTCATGTACTGTAAGTGGAGAAATGACACTGTGTAGGATGTCACATGCAGGGACAAAGTGGACAGCAAAACCAACCTAAACTCTGTTTACCCACCTTTAAAGGATCTGATTTGAAAATACTCTCAGCAGCTTTCCTTCATTTGGATCTCAGGCTATTGCTTTGTGCATCACCTGCTCCTCTCTGTCCCACCCCCCCTTCCCTCAGCCACGACGTCTATTTCCCAGCTCACTGATTGGTAATTGGAGTTGTCTGACAGGAAGTGACAGCCTCCGTTGTTGTTGTGCTCTGTCTGTTGTGATGTGGAGAAGCGTGTTCATTGGTAATTTACATAAAAGCCCTTGGGGAAATGGGCGACCCGGCACTTGATCCTCTTTAATGGCACAGTCTGTCCTTGGTGATGATCAGTGTGGAGAAATGATTAGAGGAGGCAGGGGACCAACACTAGAGCAGAAGTGACTTTTGAGAAACAATTATTATTTCATTAAAGGGGGAGTAATTCTTTCAACCATCACCTTTTTAATTTGTGGTACAAAGCCAAAATCAGAGACGGGACTCTTCAACTGTCTTTTAATATTCCCAACACAGAACTGAAGACATCCTTCAAAGCACACAGACCAACTTGAGAATATGTTCATCCCTGCTCTGTCTTGATATTTATATATCAGCAGCTGTAATGTCATGTCAAAGCCCAAAGTTCTGAAACCTCTGCACTTGTTGATGCCGTTTCATGCCGGAGTTAATTGGTGTAGATGACCTGTCAAACCGGCGCTGAAGAGCACAGGAGGAGATGCAAGGAGCCTTCAGTGGTTGATCTTCTCTTCTATTTATAGCATCAGCAGAATTATCAGCAGCATAATTCAATCCATCACCTGGACAAGGGAAAAGCACTGACATTTATTATTCAATGTTGTCTTTGCTTTGCCAGAGGACAGTACAGCATTTTGTATTTGTGAACCTCTGTCTCCAACAGTCCATTTATCCTGTGTCTTAATATGCTAATGCTGATTAACAGCTCTATAATTTCCACGAGGAATTCACACTGAAAAGGTGATGGGGAAATTTTGCCATAATATAGTATGGGCACATATCTTTCTGCTTCATATTGCTAATTAACGCTGTAAAAATCAAGAACATTCCAATGTTATTATACTTTGCATGCACGAGTCCCATTTGTCATTCCGAGCATCACTTCAGAGCTGTACGTCTTTGTGACATAAGAAAATTAGATTCTTTGGACTTTTTGGCTTCTTACTAAGAGCAAGAACTGCTCAGATTCATAGCTATTGATTGAACTGTTTGGTCCCCTGTTAATCATTTCTGTAACGTCTGAAGTACTCGGTGAAGGCTTCGACTAAGGTGAGAGGACTTTAATAAACAGCATCTCTGAGGTGTCCGAAGAAACCATAGATTTTATGCAAGAAAAACACAAGACAAAGTAATCAATTAGCAGGTTCAGTGCAGCTCTGTGAACCGGGAAACCACTGATCCATCCATCTGTTTTCGATAACTGCTTATCCTTATCAGGGTCGTGGGGGGCTGGAGCTGATCCCAGCTGACATTGGGCAAGCTTGGACAAATCACCAGATCAATTATTGATCCTTGAAAACAAATAAACAAACAGGACAAAGCATAAGTGGTCAATAAACATGAGGAATCTTTTTAAAATATGAAATATTTACCTCTAATATGTCTAATATATCATTTTTTACTTCTTTAATTCAAATGCATGTAGCATCTATATTAACTAACCACACAAAGTCTTTCAGGGCTGCTTGCCAGTGATTTTACATGCTGCTTTAGAGACCACTGATTTGATTGTGGGCTGACTGGATTATGACTTGAGCTTTGATACAGGAATTATGACACTGCAGATGTCTGTGCCTCGGCTTTGGGCCGAAGAAATGTTGCCAAAGTATTAAAACATTTTAAAATCTGTACAAGAGAATAGATGTTTTATTGGGTATAAAAGAATACTGTGCACATATGCGTGTTTTTTTTTATTGGTAAATCATCCATTTAGTTTGTAAAAAGTCAAAAATAATAATACATTGCTAATAAATCATCAAAGATGTGATGCTGTGCTGGAATGAAGCTTTATTTCTGCCGGCCTTGGGGAGAAGTGAAATGTTTGCTAAAGTCTTTGCCTTTTTTTCACTCTGTGCCCTTCAACACTCAGGATCTATTAAGAGAATTATTGGATCAGTGAAGGTGAAATCCAGTGTAACAATCATCAGTGCATTGCCCTTTCATTGAATAACTATTCTTTTTTATTTATTTTCAATCTCTCTATGAATCCCATTTTATTTTTAGACGATTTACACACTGAGACATTTAGTAAATTTGTAAAAAAAAAAAAAAAATGCACCAAAAGAGGTAAGTTACTTAGTAACTACTCAGTTTGATGCATCACTTTACTTGCGAGGTGTGAGAGAGTAACTAATGATTGTATAATATAATAATGAGCTAAAAACAGGCAAATATTGACATTGATGTCACGCAAGAATTAAAAAAATGTGAGAGGACACCTGAATTTGTTTGCTGCTTTTTGTGCTAAATGACTTAATTGCAGTAATTATCAACATTGTCATGTGTTCATTTTTTGTTGATTGGCTGTTTGATAACCAACAATGTCTTCCAGCACCAGGTGGGACAAACACGTAATCTGTTCTATTGATACTGATGATAAGTCATGAGTTTAGTTTCCATCTTGTCCTTTCCCTCCAGGATCTGATCTGGTTACGTGTGTGTGTTTGTGTGTGTGTGTGTGTGTGTGTGTGTGTGTGTGTGCGTGTGTGTGTGTGTGTGTGTGTGTGTGTGTGTGTGTGTGTGGGACCATGCACTGGGCTGCCGATTACACACACATCATCAGCAACTCGGGTAATTGCTTCATATGCAGCATTTGATTCCATTTCAGACGGACTGATTGACAGGGTGAGCCCTGTCATCGCACGGTGACTCATCCTGCCCAAAAAATGATTGAGTGGCAAACAGTGTGCCTGGATGTGGTGATGGCGGTAATATATGTGTGTGTGTGTGTGTATTAAAGTGTTGGCTTTGGGCGGAATGGAAAATGAATACTGACAAGTGTAGAAAGTGGGCTGTCAAAGGTTGTGCAGTTTAATCACATCACACACAAATATCAACAGCAATAGAATACCTCAGATGAATTCAAATGGATTATTTGAGCAGTGTTGGTGGGAGCAAGGATGACAGACAGACTAATCAGGTTCACTTAAACAACCTAAACATTTTCTATTAAAATCACAGATGTTAATATAAGTAAACTTTAAGTTGGATGTTCTGTAACTACTTTGGTTTCCCTCAGAACACCAGCTGGTACCACCAAAGATATGGACGTAAAGGCAAACTTATCCTCAAACAAATCTGATTTATTTGCTTCAAACTACTTTGTTAGGGTTGTTATCCATGGTACCTTTGCAGTGGCAGTTAAAGTCAGAATATATAACTTCGTCCATCACACGTCCATCAAAAAGCAATAAAACACACCCGTGTTATATTCAGTACAGTCAGGCGTTTCGCTGCTAGGCCCTCACTTGGTCTGGCATGACCATTAGCTTGTGGTGGCTAATCTTAACTAATGTTAACAAACGTTAGACTAAAACTAACTGTTGTCTTCAGGCTCAACTCCGACTCAAGTGACATCACTTGAGGACATTTATTTAGATTTCACACAGCTCCCTCTGGAGACACAGAGGGTTTATCAGTGGAGTTGTCCTTTAGTTTAACTTTAGTTCCAACCTTATTGTACGATGCCACAAGTTCAAGACCGGACTAACAAAGCGCACTGAAACCCAGTGAGCTGGGTGCAAACAGGGAGCTCCCATCCTGACAGGAAACCAACCTCAAAATGGAGCCTTAAGCGTATTGACTGGCTCTCATAATGGTGGAAAACTCACAGCCGCAAATGAAAAAGGAAAAGTGCAGCACTGTAGCTCTGAATGTAAAAGACTGAACCCTCTATCTGCTGTTGACATCTCTTTTTCAAAAATGATGCCATTGCAAGTAATAAGATAGCTTGCCTTGTTAAATTACGTCTAATTAAAGGTGTTAAATTACATCCGAATCTTTCACATAAAAAAAAAAGCATTGCTTCTTTGTGACACTGAGATAATTAAAAAAACTCCTTAATTTCATTTACCCGCTTCTACAGCACACTGCTGATCACAAGGTCAGATTTTTGGAAATGTTTGATTTCTTTTATAGCATGAAACACGAGAAGACTGCAAATTCTCCAGCTTCCTGCAAGGGCAGACAGTATGAAGAATGAATAACAATCTTATCCGTCCACCTTGAATAAAAAAATTACACAGAAATACTGTATAATAATTACTTCTGATTTTTAACCCTCTGGGGTCCGAGCAATGGCCCTATCTTTTGCAATCGTGGGTGATTACTCGGACCTCAGAGGGTTAAAAAGGTATTGCCTCGGTATTGCTTGATGTCATAGTGCTATTTCAAACATCATCGGAGAACTGTATTTAAAATATTGAGCTGGTATTAAGACAGTATAAAAGCACACAGTTCTCCCCTGACATAAACCATCTCCCTTCTCTTCCTGAGGCTGACAGGCAGTGTGGCGTCCTGCTGCGCCAGACTGTGAAATGATGACTTTCTCACAGATGTGCAGAGCCCCCAAAGAGGGGAAGAGGGGAAGGAGAAAAGAGACAAGAGGTTTATTAATGGCGAGTTGGCTGGGTGGGGTTGACTTGCCACTTGGACTGCTTGTCAGGTACAGCTGCTCCAGACTGTTTTTCTGACTGGCATCTCCTTGATTCAAAGTCAATGGCAGCAGCAGCTGTTTGTCCCCAACACTCTGGCCCTTTTGTACAGGAAGCGAGAGAGGAAGAGAGGTTTCAAATGCAACAAGCACCAAGAAAAAACATCATGGGTGGTTTGTTTTTCAGTTAAATTCAAAATAATCTTGTTTTCATATCTCATGTAAAAAACCTGTATTCAGGTCCAGGTGTCCACAGAATGTCATGTCTTAGATGGAGGAACAGTAGGTTTGTGATGCGTCACGTGCAAGGTGGAGGGAAATAGCTTTTTTTTTTTTTTTATGCTTGGGAGGCCACAGCTCATTTCCCTCATGCAAATGAAAGAGCTGCAAGCAAAAGGGGAAGGCAAATGCTATTGGAAGGCTGACAGTGCTGTGTGGAAAATGTTGTGTGACTGGCTCTGAGACTAGCACAGTCCCCCAGTGTGTGCCACTGAAGGGAAAGAGGGAGCGAGCCATAGAGGGGGTCCGGGGTGGGGATTTCCTTTTCAAGAGGGCTTTGGCAATGGTGGGGTTCTCTTGAAATTTATGTCACCTTGGGGGGGTTTTCAGCTCTCGCACATAGACACTCACACACACACACAACTGAGAACTTCAAACCATAAGTCGATACTGATGATGACTAATGCTAATCTCACTGACTGCGCATGTGAGTGGGCAGTGAACAGAATAAGTGGAGCCTGTGGTTGTAGCCCGAGTGTCTGCTGGGGATCTGTGGATAGCTGTAGTGAGGTCTGGTTTTTAAAATAGAAATCTTTGAATCTGAATATTGATGCAGAGGAAAAGACAGAACCTCCAAAGCAAGTGAGAGGGCACTTGTAGGCACTTAGCATCCAAGAACTTCATGCAGCCAGCTACCATCCTCCAGACAGCAGTTCTGGAAGTTACGTAAGCTCCAGATATAAATACACTTTTTTTTTTTTTTTTTGCTATGAGAGAAGAGGCCAGCTGTGAGAGAGGACAGAATTGGAGCACCTTGTTCCTTTTATACTTTGTGCCCAACGAGGTCCCAGTCCAGTGCCTATGATCTCCAACAGTAGACCCATTTCAGTGTCTGCATACTGTGGGGAGATTGTGCTGCAGTAACCTTACACTCAGGATAAAGTGATGGAAGAGAAATCTGGAACACCGGTTTCCCTACTTGCATTTAGTTGGCTGATTCTTCCCGAGTCAATGATGAATGGGCAAATTCATTAAACTTCTACCAACACATAATTTTCCCTCTCCAAGCTAACTCTACACAGGGCTCCACAGTCATGCACTGTAAAGCATTTTAAACAGCATTGTTTCTTTAATAAACAATGCAACGCCACGTGACCACGAGGTGAAGGTGCGGGCACAGAAACAAGGTGAGGTTTCATTCAACAGGATATTAGAGAGAGAAAAGGAGTATGATTTGATCATAGCCACAGAAGGGTGGGAGGTTTAGGTTACGCCTTTGGTACATGTCGCTTGAGGTCACCTTTGCTGTTTTCCAGGAAGTGACAGTTTTCCAGGAAGTTCATGTCTCAGTGGGGTCTTGGGTAAATGATATGCAAAATAATGTTTTTGTGTTCGCTCACACTTGTTTCTGATGCTCTGAGGTGCCAATTTAGCCACCTGGGTCCTAAAAGAAAAGAGTATTTTGATGTATTGCTGCAGTAATTTCATGTATTTCTGGTTGCAACAGGTTGACACCTTCCCATTCTCTCACTTTCTACATTGTAGATCAATCAGCTTCGTGTGGTAGTCACCTCAAATGTTTTTCAATTAACAGGGGTACCTTGTCAAAAGTTAACCATCAAACACTGTGATGAAACTGGCCCTCATGAGGATCACCCCAGGAAAGGAAGCACCAAGAGTTATAAGTTCATTTCAGCTACCAGCCTCAGATATCGCCAATTAACGGCACCTCAGATTAGAGCTCACATAAATGCTTCACGGAGTTCAAGTAGCAGGCACATCTCAACATTAACTGTTCAGAGGAGACTATGTGAATTAGGTTTTTATGGTTGAATTGCTGCAAAGGAATCACTACTGAGGGCATTAGCCCAGGAAGTAGTAGCTTCACGTGGTAGCAGCAGTATGAGCTGCAGGTTATTATACAGCTATCTATTCTTTCTTTCTTAGTTTGAGATCTGTGAAATGATTCGCCCATGGTGATCTCCCGCTATTCAAACAATAGATTGGATTAAAGAATAATGCTGACCTCAGAGTTCTAAAGAAGAGATGTTTTTTCAGAGATAGTCGTTTTGAGCTGTGATAGCACTGTGCAGCAAAATGTTTTTTTGTTTAAATGACTGTGGGGAGGTCTTTAGCACAAATGACACTGCCAAAGCTGTTTTTTTACTGTTGTGCAGACTGCTAACGGAGCTTCAAATGTACACTAACCACTGATTTATTTTATGCAGTGAGTATATATTTGCAAAGCACGGTAATGAAGTTTGTAAGTACTGCACTGCTTCATGCTTCGTGGGAGGCTTATCACAGCCAGCTGTGTGGTCAGTTGTTGCAATGATGCAGGCCGACATTTCCTTAGAGCCACTGTGCTACAGTGCTGTAATATTATGACAAGTTTCACGTTTAACTATAGAAAATTCACTACATAACATCTGTAAGTTGTTTATAATATGTGCATGTGGGTCAGCTGTCATGTGCACTCACTCTGCTGAAAATACATTGCTGTGCACATGACTGAGGGAGACCAACAAGAAGAAGAGAATTGCTTAGGCCAAGAAACACAACGAATCGACGTTGACAACTGACATATCTTTGTGAGACGCAAAGAAGGTGAATGGATGGTATCTGCATATGTGGTTCCATCTATTCCTTTGCTGATGACACTCTTGGAGATTTATTCAAAATTCAAGGCCAGCACGGCTACAATAGCATTGTGCAACAACATGCCATCTCATCTGGGTTGCAGATGGGTAGTGGGACCATTGTTTGTTTTGTTCTTTATAGCAATTGACTTTTGACTGATCTGTTTTATACTGACTGCTGACTCCTCAGGCCTCCTAACTCGGACTGCAAAATATCAACAACTGCTAAAAAACAAAGTCTGTTCTTTGCCACATTTTGGCCTTTGTCGTAACTCAAAAACTGACATCCATTGTTTGGTTTTCTCGATTCACATCTCAGAAGCATTGAGCCTGATCTCCTGATTACATATTTTTACTGAATATTGGCTGATAATGACTGGTGCCTGCTGGATCTGGGCATCCCTAGAGAAAATATTTAAAAAGGCGACACATTCATGTAGCAGAACTTTGCATTTCTTTTCTCCTATCCCATTAATCATCTCACGACCCCTCACATTCATCTTGTGACCCACTGAGGGGACCTGACCCCTAGGTTGGGAACCACTGGTATAAATAATCAAACTGTATATAAAGTAGTTCAAACCACCTCAAGCAGCTACAACAGTGAAATGTTAACTTAATGATAATTCATGCACTGATGCATTAATATTAATGATCAAATAATGTTATGTACAATATAATGTCAGTCACAGGGGGCATTTCTCTGCAGAACAAGAGTACTTTTACTTGTGATACTTTCAATACAGGATTTTTACATCGTTTGAAACTGATTCCAATAGATTTACTTCTTTGGCCTCGATGTATAAAGTATATTTTATGGGGTGGAAAGTCATGTTTTATTCCATTTTGACTAAAAATGAACTTTCTGGGTTCAGACCATGCTTCTGCAAACGTTCTTTGAAGCTGTGGTATTCAACCTTGGTCCTGAGGACTCAGAGATGGGTTTTTTTTCAATATCAGGACAGCCAAGAATGGACTTGAGAAGGATGTTCTTGCCAAGTCTCCTTGAGAGAACAGTCTGGCAAGATTGCAAGGACGGAGAACACAGCTGTCAGAGTTTGAGACATTCAGTTTAGCTGCTCTGAACATCCAACAGAAACAAGACAACACCAGCGTCACACCTGACTTTATTCGTAGTTACTACTGCTTTTTATTTGTTTTATGTTCATTCCTCTAATTGTATTTTCCTTAAAAACCATAGCCATGCTAATAAGTGTTTTGATGCCACTGTTCTGTGAGAAATGGGAAAAATCTTATTAAGTACAAAATAAAACAGAAACTCACCCCTGTTGTTACTTACTGCAGTTAGTGAGCATAACATCAACAGAGGCTCTGAGCCTCCTCTTCCTTTAATTATCTGCGACTTGTAGAAAATATGCAAAAATTCAGTATGTTTGTCATTGCTTTTTTCCCCCTTTCTTTAAGTACACAAAAACACTGTTTGAACTTCTTCTGAAGAACCCCTCTGGCATCTTGCAGTGACCCCTGGGATATCAGCTTGTATTGACTTTGACAATGGTTCATATCTAACAAATAAACTTTGGGTAAACACTAGAGCTAGTCTAATTCCTGACCTAGGTTCACTTTCTGAAAATTATTTTCCATCTAAAAACATACTGACAAAGCTCTTAATTCAAGCTGATAACCTCTCCTCTCTTGTGCATGAGACTCTGGAAGATTTAGACAGTTACAAGCACAGTTTATCAGGAAAATTCACTCCACAACAAACCACAAATCCCACGTCATGTTTCCTCTTTGGCAGCTGTGATGACAACTTCACACTGAAAAATAGCTCGGAGGGGAGTTGTTATCGCTCTTAACTTAAAATCATCGTCTGGGTTGCATCTGACTCAAAACTAACAGACTAGATTAGCCTAATCTTTGTGAGAGTGGCCCTCAGGGATGCTTTGGGAACTTAACTCAGACTGCTGTGCGCATGACATGCAACTAGTAACTCACAAACAGCATTTATTCCATGCGCTGATGGGCTTGAAAACCAGTTTTAATTGTCCTTGAGCAAGGCACTGTGGCCCCTTCGGCTGCAGGGGCGCTGATGTGCAGCTGCTGACTTGTGTTGAAGTCCTCAAGCAAAAAAAAAAAAAAAAAGAAGAAGTGATAATTCCCCTGCAATAAAATGACGTCACCTGACAGCATTAACTATAACCTGACTAAGTTAAAAACAAACACGAGAACTGACAGGTCTGTCTGTATCCTGTTTTTTAAAGAAGGATCTTTTGAAGTGGTTGAATGAGACCAGCTGAACCATCCGCTCAGGTACGCGCATCCAATTGGAGCGCAGGAGGGAGTGCTCAACAGCGAGGGGGCGGTCCGCCCCGGCACAGACACAGCACACCTTCAGATGGAGATGAAGTAGCAGCGGCAGTCGATCAGCAGAGCAACAACAGCGTCTGTACCGCGGATCCGGTGCTTTTTTTTCTTCCAAGGGGGGACAGGTGACAGAGCAGACCCGAGCGACACTCAGCCGCCTCCAACGTCCATCGGTGGAAATTACTGCTGTTTCACCCCCCCCTCTCCCCTCCCCGCGCGCCCTCCCGATTGCCACAATAGATGTTACTACTTCCATGCATTACGATCTGATCATCTAAAGCCCAGTCCACCAAGATGGAAAATGCGCACACTAAATCTGCGACTGAAGTTTTGAACAACTTCGGTGTGAACGAGAACACCGGACTGACTCTGGAACAAGTCAAAGTCCATTTAGAGAAATATGGACCGAACGGTGAGTAGTTTGATATTTATATCTATTTTCCATCCTTCATTTCAGCTCATAGCTGGTGCGCATTTACAGCCTGCATCGATTCATTTGCCAGGAAATCCAACTACTGTCGTTATATGTTCAGCCTGTTGCAAATCGTGCGCGTAAAAAAAAAAAAAATCATATTCCCTCTGGCGCACAGTCAGTGGCAATGTAAACGGCACATTCATTGATGCACATGCCTGTATTTGGATCATTCACTGCATGTCACACTAGTTAAAGTTGACACACAGAGACGCATCTGGACAGACAATGCAAATAAGCTCATTTAATTAAACTCTTTAATCATCCAGTTGAATCTATATTCATCCCCCCTGTGGTCGCCTCATGTTAGGAATCGATTTGAAAGTATGTTAAGTTCTTTAACAAACCTGTATTCTGGTTGAAAACGACCCTGCAGCCCTCCCTGACTAAGTATTGACACAGTAATGTGTTGCTGCCGTGCGTGTGTGCGTGTGACAGACATCCCTGGCTTACATGCAGGGATCAGGAAGTGCAAGGGAAGGCAAGCTCAGGCTACCGGCGTGGAAGAAGATGAGCCGGTGAAGATAATGAAACAGAAAATCTTGAACAACCTGTTTTCACTTTCAGCAGTTGTTCTCCACATGGCTTATACTTTACAGTTCAAGTTACAAGATAACATGGGGAAGTGGATTTGTAAAATCATCTGAAATAAACTGTTTTACAGTAATTAGAGACTGAGTGATTAAACTCTGCTGCTAAAACTGATTAAAATATAGCTTCTCCTCAGCAGTCATGCAGCTGCACTCACACATGGGGCCTCCCCCCCTTCTCCCTTCCTCCCTCAAGTCTTCACCATCTTCTACACCCGGCCGGTGTTTGAGTATTTTCATGTTGAGCTCGGACCTGACATCACCACACCTTTTCCCTCCCGGCCTGTCATTTGCATGTGTGGCCAAGCTGTGGACTAGAGCGGCATATTGTGCCAGTCAAACAGTAGCCCTTTTGTTGCAGCCAGCCACTCTACCCAGGGGCTTGTGATGACTTCATGGAAAAAAAGCAACGTCTTGCCACAGATAACATCTCTTTCGCTTTTAGCTGTGAACTTCCTGCCTTGTGTGAGTGCATTACAGATAAACGCTGCAGGGAGGGAATACCCTTTTTTCCTTTTTTGAATCTATAGGGATCATCCAATCTAGCTGCTCCTCCACAAGCCAAAAAAGGGGATAAACTGCATAAGATTGGCTTGTGTTTTTTGACTATTTTAGGACATGTCACTGCAGAGTGATGTACGGCTGCTAAACGGCTCCTTCCCCTCTGCTCACAAACCGCAGACTCTGTAGTTGACTGCAAGGACTCTCTGTTTGTTTCAGGGAGAGTCCATTCAAAGCTCTTTGCGGGTGGTATGCTCGCCCCACTCACTCATGACATGCATGCACGGTGTTTGACTCTGAGGCATAGTTAGCAGGATCATTAACCTAAATCAACAATGTCCCCAAAAAAAGCATCCCAACTGTGTGTCTGCACTCACGCAGTCGGCATGTGTCTGACTTCGTAGAAGAGCAGGCAAATTGACATGATCTGCTGTCAATTCACCACCAACGCACTGCTCCAAGTGTCCGCTGCTGGAGGAGGCGCTGACATGCTGGGGTGGTGGAGGACGATGTGACATGTTTGACTCAGACATCACACTCCTCCGTGGGACTGGGGAGGGTTTTTTTTTTTTTTTTTTTTTTTTGCACACTTGATCGGCCTCTGGATCTGTGGGATGCATGAGGGAGTTTAATCACTGCTGGTTTCTAGAAACATCTGAGAACTGTCTGTTAGCTGTTAGCTGTCCAATCAACCCTACAATTAAAACATGATGAGTGTGTCTTGCCTCATTACTTCTATAGATAACTTGGAGGATGAAAATGTGGTGAAGCCACTTTGAGGTCGGATGGTTTGGCCTGGTTGCGGGCTTGTATTCTTCTATGAGTACACATCCATTCAAACCTAAACTGAGCTGTCTCATTGCATAAGTTTTTGCCCTTTTGTCTTAGTAGGAAGAGAGTCAACTTATTGATCCGACCTTGTTTTTATGGTACAGATTCTTGCTTTTTATGTGCTTATAGTTACAGGAATGTCCATAAAATGTTGCCTTTTAATGCCACAGTGTAGTAAGTGAAGGCAGGTGAGCGGTGTCTATCCTTCCTGGCTTTATGTCCACGCTTTCATGTGCTGCGGCAGTAAAACCCCGCTGAGCAGCGTCAGAGTTTCTGGTCGCTTTCTGAGATGTTGGAAAATGACTTTAGCCGCCACATCTGGACAGTCTCTTTCTACAAAGCAGTCCGTGCTGCAGAATGGAGGCGGCTGACCTTTTATTCACACCTTTCATTTACGGTCCACTAGTAGCTACTTTTATTTGCAACATTCACATCTACACACACACACACACACACAAATACACACACACACACTGAAGAACTCCAGCTAATTTACTGTCGAGAGCGACAAGCACCTCAATTTACAAGACGGTTTATCACTTTCATTGTGAAATAGTTGGTTTTGATGTAGTAGAGGAAGTCACAGGCCTCTCTCACACTCACACTCACACACACACATGCTCTCAGTGTGTGTGGGTGCACCAAGAATGTTTGCGCTGTTACAGCTTGCAATTCTTGATGGTTGTGTTCTGTGCACTCACAACCCCAATTTCAAAGGCACCTTCCGTTCAGTCTTACAAGGTGTCAGTAAAAGGCCACATTGTCCTCATGAGCAATCAACTTTTTTTTTGTTGGTTGTGGTGGCAGTTAGGGATGGGTGGATGACCTAGACAGTAATTCTTTCGAAGCAGCTGATGACGGAGTGACACAGGAGTGTGTTAAGGTGTTCATTTACTGTATCCTTTTCTTTTTAGCTCACATTTAAGTGAGTTTTTTGCTTCATAATTCCACAAATTGGACCGTGAAAGCTTTCTAAAGTTCCTCAGGCTTTTAAAGTGTAGTGGCATTTATTAATCAAAGCACGTTAAATAAATAACTCACGCCTGAGAGCCTTCAAAATTAATCTTGGTTGCGTCGCTTGACACTCCCTCCAGGTGAGTACACTTGCGCAACACATTCAGGTTAAACAGCCTAGCAATGCATGTCATTCCACCATTGTGATAGTATCCAGTGTTAGATACATGTGTTTACTTTCATTCAGAATATGATACAAAAGCTTTCAGAAATGTCTCCACTCAGCTTCTCTTCGTCTCATTGACATGAAGTCAGTTTAATTATTTTATGGCTCTGATTATTTTACATATGAGCCTGTTTTCCAAATGTGGAAATACAATAACTCTCTGGCACCTGAAAAGGTGTTTTGTTTTCTGTCACTGATGCAATCACCCATGAGCGTCTGACGTTGCTGCTTAGGTAAATTATGCAATGTTACTGAACTTTCCTCACTCCATTTTCTGCCACGAATAATGCTTACAACTTCCTCTAGTGGAACCTCACTCAGTGTTGTTTCTCTTCCTGTTCTGCAACTTGACATAAAAGGAGCCTGACTTACTCGCTCTTGCGTTTGAAATACGAGAGACATTGTACTGTTTCCTGCTCCTCCTCCTCCACACCAGCACACTCAAGATTGCACATTGCACCGTGCACTCCTCAGACAGTGGTCGTCACCTTCCACTTTACTGTCACTTGTTCTTAGAATTGTCCAGTTGAGAGTTAAATTGTGGTAACGGTGTTGGAGTTGAGTGGGCTGAAAGAGGAGAGTTAAGTTGTAGAAAAGTAATTTGAAGTCCTTGGGGTGTTGAGTCACTTCCCTCTTCTAGTGGGCTCTGTGTGTGCCTGCCCAGCTGCCTTCAAAGGAACTGTGATCCTGTTCTAGCTTGTCACTTGTGTTGCCTTCTTCCCTCCCACCTCTGCATCTGTCACTCACCATCATGCCCTTACGGTAAAATGCGGTTGAGTCACTCGGTTCTAACGCACTGTCACTGCCGTCTGCGGCCCAGGGGGGCTCTGCTATAGCGCTGTCCGGTTCACTAAGTGTCTCAACACTGTTTGTGTTTCAAGGAGGGGGCTGTGTGTACACAGAGCATGTGTTGTAGAGTATACAGTGAACACGAGGTAAAGTAGCTCTGTGTACAGTCTAATAAGCTGCATGTAAAGTAACTTGTGTTGCTCACTAAATACTATAAAAGTCATGTGTTTGGTGTCTGATGGATGAACCGGTTCAAAAACAAGTAATGATGAAGAAACCACAGTGTCAAAACCGACATGACATGAAGAAACATGCAAATTATTTTCCTCTAATTACCTTGTTGTTCAATTAGTAAAAAGTATAGTAGTGTATTTTTTTCACTATATTTATATTTAAATTTATACTTCTTTAATTTGAATGTGTATTTTTCAAACCACATCTCACATTTTTGAACTGTTTCCACATTTTCAACCCACGATGGAACAAAAAAATACAATCATTTTTGACCCCTTCCTCCTCAATTTTCTAAACTAAAATGTTAAATAAAACGAAAGGTGTGAAAATAAAGGTGTGACTTTAACTTTAAAATAATTAATGTCTGACATTGCAGAGAATTTATCCACTTTTTTTTTAGCCAACATTGCATCAAGATATCAAAACATTTAAGGGTGAGTCTGTAGCAAATTATATACTTTTGTTATTGTTAACAAAACCCATAAAAAGACCTCAAGTAGAAATACTTTCCAACTTCCCTATACTATATGATGCTGTTACAGCTTGCACTGTAGGCACTCAGCCTTAGGCCAGTTTATTCCTGTTGAGGATGTAGACCTGTAAAAACAGGGAATAAATATATAATTTAATTTATTTTAAAGGTTTTATCATGTTATAAATCAACTGGGCACTCTGGTTTTTACTCAAACTAGAGTAAATAGTGAATTTATTGACTATTTTCAGTTGCAGGACAGTGTATGTGGCATTGACTAGCGCCCAGGCTCGTTGTAATAATGAAATATGTCACCCCCAGCGCTCAGCGCAGGTCTCTGATGTATTTTTAATAGTTTTTTGACAACAATGGAGCTCTATGGCAAAGAGGAACGCAATATATCAAGCTCTAGCTAAACAGACAATACTTAGTAGGATGAGTTTCATTGTTGGTTTTGGCCTTTTTGAATGTAAACTATTGAATGTCACCAGACTCCTTTCAGATCCAGAACCAGATCCTTTAATATCATTTTGGCACATCATGGAGGAATTTAATCACGTACGGGCATGCTAAAAGTGTAGGTTATGAAAGTCGCACCATATTTCATAGTGACGTACGCCACAGTGTGTGTGTGTGTGTGTGTAATTTCTTTGGACCATCTCAGAAATAATTCCACGGACTGAATTACTGCAGGGCTCAGTAAAGTTGTACAGTATCGTGCATTTGATTGGATAGAAGTGCCGTTCTGGTTTCTAAACCTAGAATAAACCCTATAAATAGCATGGTGGTAACACAGATATTTCAGTCTGCCGTTAGGGGGATTGCTGACTATTTTTCACAGCATTCAGCTTCTCCAATTGGCTACTGCGTGGCTGGGTGTCATCCTCCTCGCTACCGTGTTGGGATGTTCAAAAAATGGTTCTTCGCTCAGCTATGACCTAAAGAGGAAGCTTAGAGCCCTGATGAGATATCGGCTCTGTGCTAATCACCTCATGCATGTCCTGCTCGGTTGACGGGCCCTTTTCCTTTTCCTCTGTAACTTGCCAGTAGAACTCATCACACTGTGAGTGGTAAAATGTGGGGCAAGGCATTTATTTGGTGTGCAAACCTGAATCTAATGTGCAACAAGCAGTATGTGTGCAGTTAAGAGACCAGATGTATGAGGCTGCATAAACACAGATGTCTTATATTTGTAATTATCAGCAGTTTCACTCTGTCACTGCCCAAATTATCTACAATCTGCAAATGTTTGTGGCATGTTTGTGTTTCATAATCAGGCTGTCCTATAAGTGTTGATAGGCAGTAAGATATGGTTTGGTGCTGTTTGTTAGATATTTCATGTCTTAGATACTCTTGCAGGATGAATGCGAGAGTGATGCTGCAGTTTAATTTCAGCATGCCCTATCCTGTGCAACATCCTGAGGAAAAATCCAGTCTCTTTTTCCCTGACCACAGCCTGATGACGTCAGAACCAGTCCAGCCAATAGGCAGCCGCAGCAGCCGCTGAGCTGGATCTCGTGTCATTTTCTGTCTTAATTGGCTTGAAAAGATAAAAATCTCCACTTTGAAACTAATTCTTACTTTTTTTTTTTTCTGACTCGACAGCCTCACAAAAGATGTGTGCAGCTTTGACGGTTGATGGTATTTCCTCTCTGTGTCCCCAGCATGGAGAGAATTGCAGGTTAATCAAACATAGCAGCTTAATATTAAGTGTAATGTGCAGGACATATCATTATCATTTCTCTTTTCTGGTCTCACTGAAATGAAACCGTTATTTCCTTCCTTTGTATGCAGCATTGTACTGAAGTCAAAGTCATTTCAGCTCGGGAGTCTGGATGTGTCAGCAGGTTTTAAACATTTGCTTAATTTTAGTTGGGAAAATGTTACCGTCGCTTCAGGCTCATCCTGTTGGAGAGAATTGAAACAATCTACTGTGGTTTAAAACAACCTTTAACCAATGCAATCCTGTTTAACACTTTCTAGTGGAATGTTGTAAAAAAAAAAAACAAAAAAAAAACTTTAACTAGATTTAACTAAAACCTTTTGTGACACTGTTGGAGTATTTTTCCAAATAAATCTAATGCCACTATAATTATTCCTCCTAATAACCAGTAGTGATGAAATGAGCTTCTTGTAAATATAGAGCATTATATTATCATTATTATGTGACTATTAATACAACCAAAACATTAAAAACAAGCCCTAATAACATGTTTCGGCCATTTTAAAAGCCACCAACAGCTCCACAGAAGTGCTTTAGAAGTCAAAACAGTTGTGTAGGAGTTTAAAGTAACTCTGGCTCTAGGAATGGCAGTGTTGGTCTGTCCTTTAGGTTTTGCACGGATACTCTTGTATGTATCCTCCTAACTTTGGTGATCCACCATGATGCCACCATTAGATTGACATTTCTGGTCTTTAGTGAAGAGTTGGATTGCCATGACATTTGGTTCAGACAGTCATGGCCCCCCTCAGGATGAATTATAATAACTTTGGTGATCCATTTTCATCTGCCGACATTGCCAGGTCCAAATATCAGTTTGTTCAATACTTTAGTGTATGCAGGACGTTCCCATCAGCCTCAGTTATACTCTGTGCTTAGTGCTTATAGAAAAATGTTAGCATACACTAAGTAGTCTTGTCACTGTGAGCCCGCTAGCCGCTTAGTCTTGTCTTGCTAATTTCTTCCATTTTGAGTACAGCAGCTTTAATGCAGTATGAGACTTTTTTGGACTTTAAGTGACTGGAGAGTAGCTGCGTGTCACTTCTTCATGCCCTTGTTTCATTATGCTGCAGAGAAGTCATTAGTCACTTGGCACCGTTTCCTCCTCTGCTCCTGCTCGGATCCTCAGTTTAGCTGTTCAGAGGTCGGCGGGACTCCCAAAGATAGCTTCTGACACTCACCCAGTTGACATTGTTGCGTATGACTTCCTCCGAGAAGGGAAGCCCTTCATTGACATTTATGTAAATGAAGGAAAGATTGACTTTGTCAGACTGCAGATGGCTTCTCTGCAGTTACCTGCAATGCCTTCTGTGTAGCAGAGATAACAAGGTTAGGGAGGAGAATGGGGTACATTTATAATTCACATTCGATATGGTTAATGCATTCAGACCTTTTCCGGTGGGGGAATACATTAGGAGAGTGAGTGGATATAGGAAGCTATAGTCGACTATGTCGTTAGGGCTTACCTCATCATGGTATTTATAGGCCTGTTTTTACATTCGCATGGTTAGTGGATGAATCTTGATCCTGGAGCTGGAGCCACTCACTGAAGCAGCACAAGTCTTACTACACTACTGTACCTCCGTGCACCCACTCTACCTCTGCTCACACTTAACCAGCTGGCTGCTAGCTGTTTATTTGGAGGTGTGTCTGCTTGCCTGCATACTAACTATATATTAGCAGCCCGTGGAGGCTCGAAATGAGCTTGTTCACATGAGAATGTGTGGGTTTTTTTTTTTTTTTTTTGATAGCTGCAGTCAGAGCGTGCCGTATCAAGGCCCTGCTGATTGCATAACAGTTATTCTTGGTAGATTTTGACAGACACTGGCACATTATCTTGTGAAACACTTGTTTTTTTTTTTTTTTTATAAAGGAGCCTTCTTGAGCCAAGTTGCCATGGTAACTGTGGAAAACTTTCTCATGTTTGTAGTTGTACACATGAGGGCCTGAACTCTAGCTTAATACTGCTTAACCACACTCAGATGTGATGTTTACTGGGGGTCCCAGTAATCTGGGGTTGTAATTTGTTAATGGATTCAGTCAGACTAGAAAAGAGGAGCAAGAGAGGAGCTTGTAGTGAAAGCTCCTCTATCAGCGGATGGTTTGCAGTGCGGATAGATAAATGGCCGGTTTCCTGCTTTTCTTCCTGACTCTTCTGGACACAGAAACCAGCTCCCTGCTGTTGTTGGCAACTGTCTCCAGGAAGTGTCTCCCCTCTGCTCCGCGCTGCTCGCTTTTTCTGCTGCGTGTAAACAAGCTCTTTTATTCATTGTCTGGGCCTGCGAGGGAGGAGGCGGGGGGAGGTACTGTGGGGACATGGAGAGAGAGAAAGAGAGAGAGAGAGAGAGAGAGAGAGAGAGAGGTGAAGTCAGTATTCAGGAATGTGCCTGGGCAAGCCTCGGGTTGACACAGCCCAGATGACTGTGAGGGAATCCTTGGCAGAGGGAAGCCGGGGAACCCCGTTCAGCACCTCCAGCCCTTTCCCTCCCGCCCTCTCTCTCTCTGTGTGTCTCTCTCTTTCCCCTTTCGTCTGTCTTGTCCTTTCAGTCAGTCCATCTTTGTCTCCAGCACTGGAGTCGCAGCCAGCCTGTCTGCCATAAAAACATTATACAACCAGGGAGGCACAGTAATGGGGAAACAGGCTTATGTCAGACTGGTGGAGCATGGAAAACAGCAGAACCCACTTCTCCACATTTCTGCTGGTGGTGCTGTTGGTGCTGGCAAAGTGCAGCTAAAAGTCCCCTGTGAGTTCAACCGTGTCCAACCTGAACTGTGAAAACCCTCCAGACAGCAAGTTTGAAAAGCTATTCACAATGACTCATCAGCTATTATTACACAGGCCGAGGATGATTATCCATTGAGCCAAGACACGACCTCTGTACAGCCTTCACAAGAGGGTTATTTTCTAATAGATAATGCAAAACTACTAATATTCAACAGATCATGTGCAGCGTTCTTTAATAGCTTGTTTGCACTGCGACTATCCGTTTCACTTTCCCTGGTTTAATTGCAAACCAAATTTAAAAGTTATTCCACCAGAACACCCAAACTTTTCATCTCCTTATGCAAAATTTGCCGTCTTTTGACCACAGAAAAACACATTTCGAAACCTTGGAACCTTTCCAGAAGTCATGATGTGAAATAATTTCTCTTTCCGCTGGTGGCATGTGTAAAGTGAGTGGCTGCAAGGTTTTTGTTTTTGGAAGGAGGCTGCGGGCTCATGTCACGGTCCTCGGTCTTTCCAGCCCCTCTCTCTCTGCAGGGTCACATTTGATACTCGTGTATCGCGGCCTGGTCAAAACATGCAGAGAAACACCAGGTTTCCACTGCTTGAAGGCAAAAAAAAAAGCCACTTTTCCTGGAATAAATCATGGCAAAACCAATGCTTGATGGCAGACAAATGCACAAAATCAATCACTGTCCGTATGTTATCATTACTCTTCATCAAGTTCTTCAGATGTGATGGATGTGGTTCGTTACATTGGACCTGTTTGACTGCGGCTTTTTCGTTGGATTTGGTCAGGACCTGTTGAATGCAGTGACTAAGCATGCCTGTGTCTCATTGTGGTGACACTGATCAACAGTACTTGTCAATTGAAATGTTTTTTAGAATATGACTGATGTGTTTTCTACTCACACCAGTGACTCATGTGTGCAGTGGGTGTTGTGTTCTGGTGAATCAAATCAGAGTGGATAAGATGCTCAGTTTGATTCAAAATGCCAGAAAATACAGCTTTGAAATGACAGATGAAAAATGACAAGATGATGCAGAAGAAAAGAACAACATGTTTTGAGACTCTTGTGTTTATTCATTCTGATGCAAAAGAACGGGGGAAGAAGTCATTGTAAAAATTAAGCAACTTTTCCAGAGCCTGAATTTTAAAATGAACTTTTGACAAACAGTAACAAACTGAAGAAAATCTGCAAATTTCTCACGTAAGATGTTGGAACTTGATTAAACAATTGATTATCAAAGTTGTGCCTGATTCTAAGTAGCTAATTATCAACTGATCTACCCATTATTCCAGCGCTACCTCTGTCTGTGTGTTTGCAGGCGTTTTAAGATAGTATGTCTTGAACAAGTCTAACTTTAACTAAGTCTGTTCAGTCCACATGTAGCCACCATATAATAAAACTTTTAACAGCACAGTAGCAGCATAACAAGTCAGAAATGTTTAAAGTTTATTTCAGAGTTTAAGTTGAGATTTAGAGCTGCAACAGTTTGTGGATTAGTCACTTATTCAATTCACAGTGAGATCATATCATGATGTATTTAATCCAGTCATGATCCATAATCTGAATTGCAACATTTTTTCTCAGTTTTGAAATGCCTTATAGACTTTAGATATATTTGAAATGGCTAATGAATTTCTCCATTTGCACCATTAAAACACAGGATTGCATTAAAGATACTACACATATTTTAAATGGTGATTAAAACCTGAGTTTAATTTGAAGTTCTGAAGCCTAAAAACAACATAATCATAAAATAACCACTTTCAAGTCTTCACAAGTCAGTTGCATTGTTTACAATGCAATCAGCCAAGCAAGGGCTACATCAAGTAATTCATCGATGAGATTATACGTATGAAGTTCTTGAAGATCTTTATGATTTGCCTGAAAAGTGGATTGTGGACAACCTCGATGTAAAATCACCAGATTCCCCACTGATAATTTTATGGCACAAACGATTGATCAAGAAAATAATGGACAGATAAAACATGAATGGAAAATAGAGCCTAAAACAAGCTTACAAGAACAGTGAACATTCATATTAAGTAGAACTTGTATTCTAAAGAAATTAGATATTCTGATCTACAGTATATGACACACTCCATCCACTTCATCAAAGATATATCGAGTCACACATGTCAGGTGATTTGAAACCATTCGTGGGCTGACACACCGTGATATTCAGCTAACCTTTACAAGAGCAAAAGATCAGCAATCACACTAGTATCAAAGGCCTTGGTTAGGTCTTATGAAGGTGTTTTTTTCTATTACAGAATTGTTGCTGACAGTGTTTGAAAGAGTGAGTTAGCTTGAAGCAACACAAAAGGTACCGACGGTGGAATTTCAAACATGAAAGGATGATCTAGCCTTCGATTGATGGTTATACAAGTCATAACGAGACAACAGCAGATAAAAATAGTTCCTTCCTGCATTTTTATCTTCATAGTCAAGCAGCACGATTCTGCAGAGTAATTTGTACATGTACGTGCACCTCAAAGCCAGGCTGTATTAATCAAATGTATTAACTGCTCTTTGTCTTTCTCCTCCACCCTTCACCCCCCACCCTCTCTCCACTCTCTCCTGCTCCGGCCGATTCGATTCCTTTACAACCGGCGTGGTGTGACATCCACAGAGCTCCCAGCTGAAGAAGGTAAATATTGGTTTTTCCAGTGAGCTGCAATCCTCCTCCCTTTACTACCTGATTAAGTGTCTTGAGCCAGGATCTTTTCTTTTCTGTAGAACGAGGGCTAAACTTTGGGAGTGTGCGCTACTGCAGCTTTCCACTCGTGGACACACCACCCTACTCCTCTGTAAATACGGGGATTGTGGTTGTTATCAGTGCTATGAAGCTAATGTCAATACAGCTTACAGATCCTTTCTGACATTAAGTATAAAAGCTCATGAGTCGTCACTTTGGAAGCCTCGGACATTTAATTTAGTATAATGTATCGAGGTGTGTGACGTGTACTTGTCTATTTCAGGGAAGTCTCTGTGGGAACTGGTTGTGGAGCAGTTTGAAGACCTCCTGGTCAGGATCCTGCTGCTCGCCGCCTGTGTCTCCTTTGTAAGTATGACCTAGCTAATTAAAATTCCAGTGGCCTTCATCTTATTTGTTATTGATCTTGATTCTCAAATATATTCCCATGGGTATGTGAGACCCAAATTGGACATTGGGTTGGAAACTGTCACCTAATAGACTGCTCCATTAGCTTTAGGCGGCTTTATTCCCCTGTTAGAACACTGCACAACCTAGTTAGTGGTCCCTTTTCATGTGGAAACATGTGTATTACTGGCTTTTCCACCCCGTGTTGATATGGTTTCTATGATGGGGAACAGGCAGAGCACTTCTGCCCAACTGGAAACAAAACTATCAATCAAAATTCCCTCTGCTGCGGCGCCTCAAACTGTGACCCTGCTTGCAGTCAACTGGGGTGGCGAAGGTCGGCGAGGGGTGGAGTGGGGGAATCCGGACTGCATAATAACTTTTTTCCACCTATTACAGCACGTCCCCAGTGGTGTCGCGGGATGGAATTGCTGTTGCTATTTCTGAAAGTAGGAAAATTGCTCTAAAAATGTATATGACACAATATATCTTCTTTAACTGTTGTCGTGTTAGCGAGAGGCTCTTAGTGCAGGCGTGGGCTGTAAATGCAGGACTCTGGAGTGTGGGCTCACTTTTCCTCATGTAAATCAGGCTTTCCTTACTTTAAAAAGGTTGTTTATAGTGGAACACGGCCCCTGTTCCACTGCTGCACCGACCCTAATGCTTTACAGTGTCATGGTTGCCTGGTGTGGTTTCAGCTAAACTAAAGTGAGGTTCCCTGTGACCTGATCTGACTCAAAATCCTAATATATTGCACTCCAGAGCAGCTTGTCTTAATCAGACAAATTTGCAGAGCTTGTCTGCAGACGAATTATATTCCTTTAGTGCTTTTAATACCTTTTCAGCGTTTCTATTTGCTCACTGCTTAGTTTGTCACCAGTATAATCAAGGAGCGGCTAAAGTAGAGTGAACTGGGGTGAAAGTTAATCCTTCGGCTGGGACTCATTTGGCTGTTTTTTGAATATATTCAAACCGAGATGATTAGACTCTCCTGCCTCCTTTGCATAACGCATATTATTAGACAAAATAGGGCAGGTTAGTATATTTCATAATATGCGTGCATATGATGACAAACCTACAGCACAAAAATATAATTCATAAACATTTCAGTGAGCTACAGCCTCAGCCATACCTCAATTTATCAAACCATTTTATTATACTCTCTGGCATGAGTTTAATAGAGCACAACCGCACAGACAACCATACTAGCCACCTGAAATAATCAGTGCACTTCCTCCTTTTGGTTTCCCTGTCACTGCATTAAGTTGAAATAATGTCAGGGTGGTCAAGAGAGTACAGGAAGGGACTGAAAAAATCGAGCCTCCTGCGTTTACAGCACATTTTTAATAGGTGACCTTAAGAGTGTTTTTTTCTGATCTAGATGTGACTTGAATAAAATGTGTTTTTCCATTTTTGCTGAGCACCGGGTGATGTTCCAAAACTCTGGAGACGCTCAGATATAATGGGCCATCTGTCGGCATGTGTCTCAGTGTTCAGTTATGCATGTGGGGTGTGAGGAGTGCAATGTTTAAAGCTGTAAGGAGAGGTTTATTTTGGTGATGAAGCTTTGATTTCAAACGCAAATGTTGAATCTGAGCTTAATTTTTTTTTTTTTTTTTTTTTACCACAGATTGCCAAAGGCAAGCAGTTAAATTTCCCTCAGATTCTCTCTCCATTTGAGCTTCTATTCAGCATGAAAGTAGGAGTTAGGAATTCAAACCCCCTCTCTGAATGTGTGCTGATTGTGTGAAGTGTCTTTTGAATCGTCTTTACTCAGAGCGCTGCCATTGTCGCCCTCCAGCCTCGGCTCAGTCAGAAGGGAGATTTACCGTCCCAAATGATGTGGAATGATGAGCTATCGACCAGGCTCAGGCTGCAGTGACGTACACGCTGTTGCTCAATACTCTGCGGAGAATAGACTCTTTTATCATTTGATAAAGCCCCATAAGATCATGGAAACGTAGTTCCACTTCATCTCTCCATCTCTCTCTCGGCTGCTTTTGTTGTGCAGTCATTTTACTTTCTATACCTGTCAATGATAAAATAATGGGAAAATAAATATGAGGTATTTCTGTGCTGCAGTGGGGAGCTTTTTCTGTTATGATCTCCAGACTTATTGTCGCAGCTAGCAATGAGTAACTGCCATCTCTGACAGTTTTGCAGAATCCATTATTTTTCAGCTGTCATACTATATCTGGCTATGGAGAAGTGGCAAAGGTATAGTAGCATGAGAGTAATTGTATAGTATATTTACCGTCTCTGGGGAGATACTATTGGAACCAGTCCATTCAATGTAATAAAGTAAATGGGTTTTTATTCGTAGCATTATTATGTGTGATATTTCCATCTGTAACTCTGAGGTACAAAACTTTTTGAGGCATGACTTTAAAGCAGCTATCATCACTATTTTAATATTAACAATGGATCATGTGACTGCTACTACTATTAAGGGGTAACTTGAAGCAACAAACTCACAAAGAGTTATCACGCGACTCTGTAGTGTCCCTCATTTCTTCAGAGCTTTATCAGCTAATTGTGTTCTCAACTTTTCTGTTTTGATTCACTCTTATCAGCGCTCTTTTTGGACACAGCGATCAGCTGTTTTCATGAAGAAAAAGGACTCTATGCTACATTCCTAGCAGCGAGCGACGGCCATTTAAAGTCAGCAGTTAGCTAGTGAACATAGTGGAGCGTTCAGCCGCTCAAGGGTCAGATAGTTTTCTCAGAAGTTCGTGGAAACAAAAACAGAACTACAAGTAGAGTGATTATTGGACTTGATGTGTAAATAGCCGATGTTTTTCCAGGAAGTTAGCCGTATCATTTAAAAAGATTATTATGTGTCAGTGTTGTTTTAACAGATTGTTTCTGCTTCCCTCTAGGGGCCATATAATATGTAAATAAATATTATTGCAGGTTTCCAGGTCATGTGGTCAGTTTTATTCATGCATGTGATAATTTGAGTATGACAGTGAGTTAACATTACCACGAGACTGACATCGCTCACATGAAATATAAAATTGCGGTGCTCAGGGTTATGAACATTTAAACAGAATAAGTTGCACTAAACTTAAAAAGAGCAATATAACGTGTAACATGACCAACGTCATGTTCAGGAGGTGAAGATTACTTTAAGGTCTTTTAGCATGCAGGTGAATGAGCACATGAGATGATGTTTTTGTTTTTAAGCAAATTTCAGTCTCACTAACTTTTAGTTGTTGACTGTCTTGTCATTACTGTGCCACAAAAAGAAGAAGATCTCACAAAATCCTTATGTAAGTGTTCATTTGTGTGTGATTTATTTATTTATTTTCCTATGATCCAAGAGCTTTGGTGTACTGCATGTAAACCGTGCTACAAAACACACCCCTGCAAATCTCGGCTTCATAAGAATGACAGTGTTTTAAAATTAGCCTAGTTCATCCAGTGTAATCCCGATGACTTTATTTCCCCAATGATCTAATTTACTGACAGGATTTAATTTATTTTTCTTGTCATTGTCATTGCCCTTGTTATTTGAGGCATTGTTTTGCTGCTCTAAGCTACCCAAAAGAATCTTTTGAATGACACCTGTCATTTGTTTTAATTTAGTTGGATCATTTTTATGATGATCATTTTTTTATGATTGAACTTGCAAAACGTTTAACTTTCAAACTAAAATGAAGAGAAATGCATATTAGATTAATGACTGCATCATTAAATTATAAGTTTTGAACTTTCACAGACACTGAACAAAAAAAACAGCGTCTTTTCCTGCTGGACGTGACAAATGTTAGCTTTTCTTGCATTCTCACGGTGCTCTGCAGTATCTTGTTCTTGCTGTTATTTACAGTCTGAAATGTTTGCAGCCTCTAAGTGTATTTACTGCAAAGGGACGGGCTGGGGGCCCTCTGGCCATTTCACAGCCATTCTGTTTCAAGTGCAAGGGTTTGTGAAAAGAAAGGTCCATGAGTGGATCTCTTCTGATTTCAGCCATACTTCATCATCTGCACTTGGCTGTGGAGGTCAGAGGTTTACTGCAGTCCAGTGTAGACCAGTCATTCATTGAGGGAGAAACATTGTAGAGAGACATATATCTACATAAACACCAGAATATTAGGCGTGCATGAATGTTAATGAAAGAAATGTTAGTTAGTTAGCCAAATGTAAAGGATAAACAGCTCAAATAGGTAAAATATAAGCTAACAGTAAGTTTTGCAAGACATTTTCTTCCCAAACATGTTTCAGTGGAAGCAAACCTGAAAATGTATATAACAGAGCTACCATGGGACTGGGTGTTGCCATCTCAAATGCCTGCTAATGTTATGTGTCCTGTATGTTCATGTAGGTGTTGGCTCTGTTTGAGGAAGGAGAGGAGACAACCACCGCCTTTGTTGAGCCCGTTGTCATTCTTCTTATCCTCATTGCCAACGCTGTTATCGGGGTCTGGCAGGTGAGATACACTCTTCTCCCTGTGTTTATGTATAAAGTGTATATACACACACACACACGAGTAACATTTCTTTCCACAAGGTGTTCACATGGTTACAAAAGCCAACAATGACAGTAAAGTTAAAACCCTCTCCAGCAGCTGTTGCTGGAGGATACATAGATTCACCTTTTATCTGTGTGCTCTGTGCTAACATCTGTACGTCCAAACAGCACATTGCAGTGGGATGGGCCTGTCAACACTGGAGAACTTGAGTCTGTGTGTCAAGTCAAAACATAAACAAACCAGGGAGCTCATGCAAAACGCCTTCTTGGTTCATTTGTGTTGAAGAGGAAGCAGGAATTTTTTATGCAAGCATCAGAAATAGAGACAGGACGACCATCAACACTTTGGGAATGGATGCGTGGTGTATTGCTCTGTTAGGACACAGTGTAACAAGTGGATAACTCAAAGTCTTGCATATTTATTTACCATAAAACAGAGTAAAAATGTTACGTTAAGTCTGTTATTAAATTGCACTTCACCTCTCTGCACAGGAGCGAAATGCTGAGAATGCCATTGAGGCTCTGAAAGAGTACGAACCAGAGATGGGGAAGGTGTACCGCATGAACCGCAAGGCTGTCCAAAGGATCAAAGCCAGAGACATCGTCCCGGGAGACATAGTGGAGGTGGCAGGTAAGCTGTGGCAGCACCCAGCGAAACTCTTACTGTCACTCACCGAGACTAATTTATGCTCCTTCTAGCTCCAGAGGACTCTCGCTGCTGTCACCTAGCTGCCTGTATGCCACCGACATGCACAGAAACACACACTCACACAGACTTTGCCACCCATTCATGAGTCTGGAAACACTATTGGAATATCTCAAACTAGATTACATAAGAGTCTTTTCTCTGGATGTACAGGTGCCAGGGCTGCAAACCAGTTGTGTCTGTTTGTGTGTGTGTGTGAGGTTCTGTGTAAGTGGCTGTGGTCACCCCTTGTATTTAAGGCCCAGTTTAATTTTCCGCAGCTTTCCCCCCTTTTCCCTTTGCTTTCCATGCTCTCAGTCTCACCACCTGGACGCTGCTGGATGTTTGTCAGCTCCTCACTCACACTCCCCCCACGTTACATGCACGTACACACAATTCCCCTGCTGTAAACTCGCCCATGTGTGGGCAGCCTCATCTAAAAATAGTCTTGTTGTCACTCTGGTTCCAGAACATCTGTGTATGCCAGAGTTAATGTGCCAGCGTGCACACACACACATGCGGCAGCAGCAGCACCGAGGAGATCACTTCGCCATCAGCATGACCGATTTTGAGGGTGTAATCCTCGGCTTTGGCTAGTGATTCGTCTCAGACGGCTCGGAGTGATGTGTGGGAAAGGAGGGAGAGCTCAGGATGTGTGTTCATTCATAATCACGGCGAGGGGAGATACATGCCGAGCTGGTTATAGCGAAGCCCCGGAGCTGTTCGATTTTTAGCAAGTTTTGAAAAATTAAAATTAAATAATCCATCCAAGGAACTATCACGGAGAGCCTCTCAGGCTGGTCCAACTTTTAAATTTACTAAATCGTTTCCCGTCATTTTACATAAAGTCTTACATCACTCATGTGGGAATATATGAAATACACTGTGTGTGTGTGTGTGTGTTCATGCATGTGTGTGTGCATGTTTGTTTTTATGTGACAGGTAGCACTTCCTTGGAATTTGGGCTTGTTACAGCCGGTGTCCTCGATCACACATGCGTATGCGCACAAGCCAGGCGCAGACAAGCCCACACACGTAGCAAGCGCCAAAATGACTCTTCCCTCCTCTCACCACCACCACCACCACCTACCGCCACTACCATCACCGTCACTGTCAACACCAACAGTGTCACCATGACAACGCTCCGTGCTCCATTCGGCTCATCTCTGTGACACCAAAGTTCACAAGGGGTTGAGGTTTTAACGACACCTGTGGTGACAGCGCGGAGCACAGACAGATATGACTTCGAATGAACCATCTGCTGTTTGAATAAGGGATTTGATATTATTGCTGGCTGTCGGCAGCTGCTGGTGGATCCGTGTTGGTTGTCCCGTTGTGGAGGAAAGGGAGGCCGTGCAAGAACACTGACTGCCACCAACTACTTTTTATTCTTAACGTTGTTTTATTTTATTTTATTAGGGTGCCTTTTAAACAACTGGCTATGGAAAATGGCTAACTGTTTTACTGTTTGTACATAGTTTTTGCTTTGATAGTAGACATTATGACATTTATATAAGGTTTATGATGATGGAGAAAGCTTTTTTTACCAGTTACATTTGTCTCTGATTGTGCACTCTCTTTTTAACTTTGCATATAAGGTGAGGATATTTGTTTCTGCAGCCAGAGGACAGGGCTGCATCTAGATGTGAAAGTCGAGGCACCAGTCGAAACTGGAGCTCCAGCTTGTTTTAAGTGCAGAAATGGATTTACTGTCAAAGTTTACTTTAAGAAGAGGTATGAAAATAGTGTTGTGCTCCCTGCTGCATTTTTGTAAAATATACACAGTCATATATTCAGCACTTCCTCCAGTCTGACATAATCTTGTTGCTAAGCAGTTTTAAACAGGGGTAAACAGCTGAGGTAGGTGCTGCCGTGCCACACACTCTTCTCACTTGGAAATGTGTGTCAGGGATCTTCAAGCACACCCTTCTGACTAAAACATTTAGGCGTATGGTGACAAAGAAAACAAGTAAATATTTTCCTTTCCTTCATTGATTTCCCAGGCTTTCCTGCACTTCAGATTAGCCCGCGGTTGTTCCATGGGAACTTGATGCTTGGGGGTAAAATAAACTGTATGGAGGTATCGGAAAAGGACACTGTTGACCACAAGTGCCTTTGAGGAGAGAAAAGAACATAAATATATTTACTCGAGTTTCCACCACTGCTGCCCGCCTGCCTTCTTGTAGGTAAATTGCCGGTGATGCCAGCCACGGTTACGACACAGTTGTGATTTGCGCCTCCACTGGAACTTTCCTGGGTTTTTTTTTTTTTTTTTAAATGGAGGGACTCCAGCGGTCAGGTTGTCAGGAACTCCGAGAGGGTTTACACAGCAGGACCTGAAGAGATGGAAACCTGCATGCATCGAGCCATTCTCCAGTAACGAGTCACGGCTATCCTGGCTGTCCAGTTTTTACCAAATGGGAGGAGACCTCCTCATTTATTCTGATCAAATGTGCATGTGCTTTGTTCCAGATTATTCATGAATTCTGGGGGTGCTAATTCTTTTCTTGCTGCTCAAAGAGCTATGAATAATAGTCAGACAAATTCCTGATATTTAAAAGACTGCTTATCTGAACTCAACGTAGCTGTAGGATTTAAATTTCTCTTCCAGCAGATGGAGAGTGTCTGTGGGAGGCTGTGGCAGAAAGTTGAGGTTCGATAGGGGAGCAGGAGTGTGTGGGTAGGCGTTTGAAAAGCCTCTCTTTTCTGCCCTCGGCCAGTCCTGCTACAGTGAACCTGTAGCCCCCAGCCATCTCCCACACAAACACATCACACACTTCTCTCCCCCTCCGCCTCTCCCACTCTTGTTCTCTCACAACTCATGGGTGTCAGACAGAGAAATGTGGAGAAATATGGACGTGGAAGTACAGTATTCAGCTACACACAAGTGCAGCCTCTTCATCTCTCTCTCTCAACACGTCTGTCCCATCAGGAAAGAGACAGTGAAAAATTCCCCTCGGGTCTCAGAACATTGAGAAAATGTCAAGAGGAGATGATGGAGCTCTGAGGGAAATGGAGGAAGATCAAGAAATGAACACTCATCGTGAAACCACTTTGAAAAGTTTTCACTGTGAAGTGTGCTACAGCAGTCACACTGCCTGTTGAGTGTCTTTCAGCACGTCAGCGAGGAAAAGCAGAAATTCGACAGGATGTCTAACCTCATTCATGTTGAAAAGCCACAGTAGATGCTCAGGGAGTTCTTGTTTTTGTTGTGATTAACGCTGAGATGCACTGATCGCTGATGACTCCGAGTTGGCATTAATGAAACGCTTATTACACAAAGTAATGATCAGGTCTTTTTCCTTCGTCTGCCATACTGGAAAGAAACAAGTAAAGAATTTTACATCTGTCTAGAGTGTTTAGAGCAATTTCCCAGTCCTCTCCTGTGAGATCATCGTCTTTGACTACATCAAACTGTCCATTTTTCACAGGCTAGCTCTGTCCTGCTATTATGAACATATTTTCATTAAATGTTCATTGTCAAGCTCTGACAAAGAGAAAGCAATAACCATTTTGTTTTGGGGCATTAGATACTTATAATGCTCCGGCTATGAAATACGAGTTTAATATGCAGGTTTAATAAGCAGACCGTAGTACTGTGCTGGATAAGATGAATCACGTTTTGTAGACTCGGTGCAAGCTTCATCTGTAGTTTATATCTGACACATGTAAGGAAGTGGTGTACCAGAAGAAGAGAGAGAGAGCTGCACAGAGTAAAGAGAGAACAAAAGGGAGGAGAAATAATCAATCATTTTAAAACGGCAACATGACTCCATCAAGGTTACATCGAGCTGTTGTTTACCTGCGGCTGCAGCCTGTTTGGACTCAACCCGCCAATGCTTCTTTGCTCAAGGATTTGTTGTTTGAACATGGAAATTCGATAGGATGTAACTAAGTGTTCAACTGCAGCTGGACTTTCTTCAAGGGTGCAAGACAAAGCATAGAGGACAAACCTATTAGAAGTAAATCTTGTCCTCTTCACTGTCCCGTTTTTGGATACTTTTAGCTGGTCTTCTGGTCATTTCTGACTATGCTAACGAGGAATACAGTGTTGGTCTGTAAGCTGGTTGGTCAGTCCACCGCTCTGGTGCAGACTAAGATATCTCAACACCTATTTGAAAGAATTCAGTAAAGAAACTCATGGTCCCCAGAGGATGAAGTTTAATTACTTTGGTAATCCCCTGACCTTTTCCTCCGCTGCTGCCAGCAGGTTGACATTTGTAGTTCAGAGTGAAATACCTTGAGAACTATTGGATGGGTTACTGCAAAATGTGTTACATATTCATGATCTCTAGAGGATAAATTCTAATGACTTTGGTGATCTTCTGATTTTTTTCCTCTAGTTCACCTCTACTTCACTTAGTCCATAAAATAGCTTGACATCTACTTGATGGATGAATTGATGGAAAATATTGTAGATATTCATGATTCCCCGATGATGTATCATAATGTTTTTGCGAGCCCATGATTTTTCCTTTGAGTGAAATTTCTGAACAGCTATTGTACAGATTGCTTTGAAATGTGCTACAGATATTTAAGTCCCCTAAGGGAATTGTAACAATTTGACTTCACACACAGTTTTATGTGTGGCTCTTGTTGAACTTGCTTTGTTTTGATATTTTAACATGCTTTTTTAGTAATTCCAGCCTGTCATTTGTTGTTTCTTTTAGTTGGTGACAAGGTACCTGCAGACATCAGAGTGACCTCTATAAAGTCCACCACCCTGCGAGTGGACCAGTCAATCCTCACAGGTATGTCTCATCTCTCATCAAACACCAGATAATTCTGCTTCAAGGCTCTTGGAAGATCTAAGATTGTACGCACTCTACAATTTTTGTCTCTGTGTTAATATTTCCTTTACTCTTTCAGCTATGAGTGTAACTTAGGCAGTCACACTCAGATCTAATCCTGTACAATTATCTCAAACTTTTTTTAGGGGAGTCTGTGTCTGTCATCAAACACACTGACCCTGTTCCTGACCCCAGAGCTGTCAACCAAGACAAAAAGAACATGCTGTTTTCAGTAAGCACAACACTTCTGCCTTCATATCAGGAAATGATGTCAATATAGATAAACCCTGACTTTCAGTCACTTAGTTGCATGTAGTTATGCAATTCTCAGAGAGGTTATCACTGTTTATGATTTATTGTACGATTAAATGGAAACTCCTCTTTAATGTTTGGCAAAATGTTTTCACTTACCTGCCCTCATTCCTGTTTCTCTTTCTCTTTCTCAGGGCACAAACATCGCTGCAGGCCGTGCCATAGGTGTTGTTATTGCCACCGGCGTTTCCACAGAGATCGGTAAGATCCGCAATCAGATGGCATCTACTGAACAAGAGAAGACGCCACTGCAGCAGAAGCTGGACGAGTTCGGCCAGCAGCTCTCCAAGGTCATCTCTCTGATCTGCGTGGCTGTGTGGGTCATCAACATCGGCCACTTCGGAGACCCTGTCCACGGCGGGTCTTGGGTCAGAGGCGCTATCTATTACTTTAAGATCGCTGTGGCTCTGGCTGTGGCCGCCATCCCCGAAGGCCTGCCTGCCGTCATCACCACCTGCTTGGCTCTTGGCACACGTCGCATGGCCAAGAAGAACGCCATCGTTCGGAGCCTGCCCTCTGTGGAGACCCTCGGCTGTACCTCTGTTATCTGCTCCGACAAGACGGGTACCCTCACCACCAACCAGATGTCTGTCTGCAGAGTAAGTGGCAATCAGGAAACTAATGTTTGAATGTGAGGATTTGCCTGCTGGTCACACAGTTTAGCCTAGAGGCAAAGATAATGCATATTATTATATCCTTTAACACAGCTGAACTGGTTCAGAGCAGAAACTGAATCTTAAGCATTTAATTTCCACATCCTGTCTTTTGGCGCCTCCGGGAATTTCCTTTGAAAAAGTGTTACGGAGGTGAATTTTTGAGCGAGTGGGCCTTTAAGAAGGATGGAAAATCCTTGTGGTGTTGTAATGTTTACCTCCGTTTGGCAGATTCGAGATATCTGCTGGTAGAATAGCGAAAGCTGGCACGACCCAGCAACACCCGGAGTGCTACAGCCTATCACCAGATCGGCTCACACACACACACACACACACACACGCAGTGAAGGTTTCCAAAATGTCACGTTGCCTGAATAAACACAACACAGTGATCCATATCCTGAACTGTCATGTCGGTTTCAGTGTATAAATGGGCCCATAAATGCTCTATATATAATTACATTAAACAACACACTGAGATCTTATCCACAACTATTCAAGAGTAGTTCTGTAGCGCAAAGCCTCACCCTTTCCTTTGTCTGTTAGTGTGTGTGTGTTGCTCACTAGCCATCTTTTCATTAAGCACAAAGTAAATGCCAGCAGTGCTGTTTGTCTTGGCTCCTGTTAAGGGCTCTCCTAGCTCAGCACACACACACACACACACACATATTATCTCAGTTAACACCTCTTGTCCTTACATCCTCCATCTCACCTCTCAACTTTGTTAATGACCTCAGAAGTACTGGCAGCATGAGTAGGTTATGAAGTGACTAATATGACCAGACAGCTCATTCAGTGATTTACAATGCATTAGCCTATTGATTACTGAAAGCATATTAATTTGGATACTTGTTAATAGTTTGAAGTATTGATGTGGAAGGTTGTAAAAAACATATAAAATTTGAGTTTTTCTACAGTAAAATGTCTTTAAAGGTCAAAAATCCCACAGAAAAACCTACCCGAACCTCAACCTTTGTGCAGTGGGACGGAGCTTAAGTGACTTGGCTGAATGTGATACCCTGAGGCACCTGTCAATCAGTCAAAATAGACCCCACCATCACTCTTTAAATCAAGCTTTCAGTATGTAACTTAAGCTGAGCAGTGCGGCCCCAAACATGGTGAATGCTAATGGCTGTAGCTGATGCAGAAGCTGATTGTCCTGCAGACTGCATGTAGTGCTTTTGGCCGGTCAAAAAAGCAAAGAGAAAATGGAGTTGGCATCAGAGTGCTGTGCACTTGGCTTGTGCCGTATGAGCGCCCTCCCTCCCCTTGCCCCCCTGAGATGACGTGGAGTATCTGGGTGATTTAATGCTTAGCAGCAGGGAGTTCCCTCTTGCAGGAGGGACACGGAGGAGTGATCTCACCGCAGCCTGAAACTCTCCCAGACAGAAAAAGAGCAAAGCAAGCTGACGCTGGTAAATATTGACCTTCTGCCTCCACCTATACACCCTGGCCTGTTGCTCTTGGCTCTCCATGGGGAGATAACAGGGAACAAGCACACTCTTGCTCTCATAAAGACAAATCAAACTTCCGCTTTACAGTGTTTTTTTTCATCGTGGTGTTTCCTGGAGATAGCAATGTTCGTTCGTTCATTGCTAAACACCTCATGTTCTTTGTACGCTTTGGGCCGGTCTGTTTTTATGGTGTTTGTGCATCGAGGTTTAAATGCCCACATGAATGTTTGCCCAGGCTTATCCATCTGTGCTTATTCTTGGACTGGTCTCCAGCCAGTGGCCGTGATAGCACCATGTGTCTCCCTTGCCTCGGGGGTATCCCCATATCCGCAGGATTTCCAGGGATTCCCCTCTGTATCCTGACACCGTACTTCCCCTTTCCCTTCACACACACACACACACATACACACACATGAAAAGGCATGCACACATAAAAAGGGTTACTCATCATTCATCCCCACACAAGCTCAGAGGAAATGAGTAGAAGAACATAAACTTGTGCTACTACCACTGAGTCACATGAATCACATTGGGCCTTGTTTCCTTGGAGACCAGAGTGGATCAAATAGTGAGGGAAAACTGACCACAGATTTTATTTGTTGCAGAATAGTGGAACAGAGAGTACAGAGGCTGATGATGTGGGCCCAAAATGAAATGAAAATAACAAAAATATACGAAATAACGGGATATGCCTGTGCTGTTGGTATGAAGCATGCACCTTGTAGGCAAAATATAATTTTCCATTTTCATATCACACCATGTTTTTTGCTATCAGCTCTGATATTTGACATTTGAATCTTGTGTTGGAATGGCGGACTACGCCACTAACAATAAAAACTACCACAGTAAATAAAGAGGTACATGTAGAAATCAATTTAGTGTTTTTTGTTGGAGAAGTATAGACTATAAATAGAAGCAAACATCAAAACTGATGTTTAATGTCATGAAAATCAAACCTTGGATATGCTGGAAGTAACTAATGACCCTTGATCGTTATTTATTTTTCTTTAAAAGTCACAGAAGTTCTGATAATTATAGAGGCGAACAAAACTCATAAAGCTGCAACTTTAAAACCCAATAACATAATTATTTATTGGAATAAAAGAAGGAAAATGTCAAAAATTACAAATGCAAAATTGCATGTTCTCACAAAAGCTATAATCTCAGAGGCTATAATCATGATTTAGCATGACAGATATTTATAACTGACTTTCTTTCATCTTGTCCAGACTAGACTACATCAGTAGACTAAATGTAGGAACCCCGTCGCCGCAGAGAGTTGTTAAGGAATAATTACTCCATTAAAAGGCTAAGACGTATCCTATAGGCATCTATGCGAGAGGGACAAGAGATACCTCTTATCTGAAGTCTGCCATTGATTTTGTGTGTCTTTTTTAATTGGTGGGTGCTGGTAAGTGACACACACACACACACACACACACACACACAGAGACACACACTGACTGACAGAAGAATCGAGTTAAAGGTTTAACCAAATAGCTGCTTCATTAGTTCTTTAATCAGTCAGATTTAATGGAGTCTCAAACAGAGTTAAGCAAGGTCATAGCAGAGTTTTCCCTCTGTGCATGTGTTTACTGTTTGTCAAACTTAAAGGGATAGTTTTAGTATTTTAAATTGGGGTTGTATGAGGTATTTCTTCATAGTCAGTGTATTATCTACAGTAGATGACGGTCAGCGTGCCCCCAGTTTGGAGAAGCAGACAGGGATCCCCGCACAGAAACAGATCTCTGCAAAACTGTGGACAGGGTCAGCGGGAAATGTAATTTATCTAGATAGAAAATTTATATCTGTTTAATTGTGTGCCATATTCATTCATTTTCATTGCTTTTACCTTGCCGTCAGACATCCGCGCCTCCGTATTGCTATGCAACTCCGCTGTGCACTGTATTACGCTGCAGATAATCTTTTTGGGTCATAAAATCCCTGTCTGCTTTTCCAATCTGGGGCTGCACAATCGCTGTCTACTGCATGTAATACACTGAGCACCTCATACAAAGCCACTTCAAAATACCTGAACTATGCCTTAACCTATTGTAGACTTGTTTGTCATTCAAATATGGTGTTCAGATGCACGGAGAGGCCTTGGACTGTGAATAGTGATGTATGTCATTCAACAGCCACAACACTCCCTCCTTGTTTTTAATCCATGTATCAGTATTACCAGTGCATTGAAGTCCGCCCTTCCTGGGGAATTTCAGAAGGAAGATTTGCCAACAAAGCAAATCGTTTGACAGCTCTGGGAGTCCAGCTGTTTATCCTACTTTCTCTGATTTATGTTTTGTCCTCCAGCAGTTGACTGGAGCGTGTATGACAGTGTGAGTGACTGATGAAGCTTTACATCGAAACATTTGAGCGGTGCAACTCCCACGTTGCCTGCATGTTTAGAAACACTAAAGAATAGATAGAGATAGAGGGGACAATACAGCGACTGCTGCACAAACTGGTTGTCACCTGGTCGAAAAGCCTTCAGGGGAATTCGTTGGCTTCTGGTTGCAGTTTGAACTCCACCTCTCCTGTGACCCTTTTTCCAGCCGGCAGAGTACTTCCTGTTTACAACCACGATTTAATCTTCATAATACTTTACAACCTTTTATTCTATCCGGAGCATGTCAAGAAGAAAGGCACAATAATTAGTCTTTTGTTATCAACATCCTGCTCCTGAAGATGCAGCCTTCATTGTTCAGAGAGAGAGTGTGCTTTGACACCACGGGTCTATGTGTGAATTGGAAGCCGATGCCACCATGGCAATAAATCGCTTTTGGCAATTTTACTGCTCGAGATGTACCAACAATCAGCACTGCAATTCCACACTGGCATGCTGTGACAACAAAGGTGTGATATTACCTCTGTGGGCACACTCAACTCAAGGACATGCCCACACCTGAGAGCTAACCATTAAACAAGTTTCCAAGATTAACCTCTTAAAACAAAAAAACATTTTCAGAAGTGTGTACCTTAGAATAAATAACATTCTTTTACAAATAAAAAGCTGAATCCTTAGGAAATAATATGCACTCTTTGCTACAGCCTCACTTGGTCTTCTATGTGTATTTCACAGAGGCTAATCTTAGCTAACATAAACTTTGCATAGTTTGCTGTCTAGCTTACATTACTAAGTCGCCATATAGACATTATGACTCTTCTGTGTTACACAATGTTTTAGCATTTAATATTGTTCCATAATTGCTGCTTGTGGCCTCAGTGACCACTGTGCAAGAGTCACATAGTGACGCTTTAAATTAAAGTTTATGTAGACACTTTCCCCCCCAAACAGTATAACATATACAAATATACAAAAAAATATCATGATTGTGTTTGTTGACACAGGCAAGCTGCATATGTCTAAAATTGCTTATTGAGTGAAATATTCAGCTCAAAATGCTGTCATTTTATAGATACATGTAAATATTCTAGATATCCTGTAAATCATTTTATTCACCCGATGTTGTTTTGTATGTATAACACATAATGCTTGTATATTTACATGTACATGAAAAAGTTCATGTAGAAAAATAAGACAAAATATATTTGTATGATGTATGTTGCTTTAACTGACTCCACCAAAGGGTCTAATAAGGTTGTAGAGCTACATATTTATTTTGGCGTAAGCTGTAGTCAACACTGTGACTATTTACTCTGCGGTTTGGATCAGCTCGCTAACTATACTGCCTCTCCTTGTGTTTGTCTTTTCTCCTCTCCAGATGTTCATTGCAGACAAGGTGGTAGATTCAAGCTGCACCCTTCATGAGTTCTCTATCACCGGGTCTACATATGCTCCTGAGGGACAAATGTGAGTGTCACAGTTTGAAGACGTGTTCCTGTTGCTGAGGAAAATTTTGTCCAACCTTATACTTCATTTTATGAAGAATGACTGTGTGCTTTTCAAATTCTACCGAAGCATTTTGAATTGAACTCAAGCTGACTCCTTGACTCTTGTCCTTGATGATGAAATTCTGAGTTGCTTTATTTCAAAACAAAATATAAATAGATGTAGTCAAGCAAACTGTGATGTGGTCTCTGCTCCAAGATTTGTTACATTAGCGCTAATGATTCCCAAAAATGTTTCTCGCTGTGCTTTATGTGTTGCTATGGCAATTTCTGCGATAACCAGGGAAATAGTTAGTAATCCTGCATGCTCGTGTTGCATATTGCTGTGTGTGCTCATACACAACAATCATATAAAACACCATCACGCCTCACTACACTTTATGCCTGTTGCATTACACTGCCCTCTTGCTTACAATAGTGTTGAAATGTAGCGTTAACTTGGGCAGGCAAGTGTCAGAATTGTGTGGTAATTTTGATCTCATGTCAGGATCTCAGTAAAAGTGTTATTGTGGAGGAATATAGGTAGGTGGTTAGTTATGAGGTAGGAGAGCGTTTCAACAGTTCATGTATGTGCATGTTGTTTATTTTGCTGTTCGGTGAGCACAGCATTCTGACTCTGCATGAACCTGTCGATTTCATAACGGCAGAGTGTGGGTTATTGTGTGGGAGCTCTCTTCTCTAGCAACGGTTGCAGTCTCTACAGTCTCTACCGGGAAGGGATCCATGGTTGTCATACAATCAGCGCCGCTTGTCAGGAACGCACGCACACACACACACACACACACACACACACACACACACACACACACACACACACACACGCACACAAATGCACTGTTTACTACTGTGCAGCCACTGCTTCTTCAGTCAACTTTGAAATGCTAAACAACTGAATGTTTTCCCCACTCATACATATGGATGAGGTTGAGGTGTAGCGAACTGTGAAGTGATTTTCCCCGGTGTTTTGCTGTTGTGAGTGACGTTCATATGTGTTGGTGTGTGTCTGTGTATTTTCCTTCCAGACTGAAAGGAGAGAAGCCCGTGCAATGTGGAGACTATGATGGACTTTTGGAGTTGGCCACTGTGTGCTCCATGTGCAATGACTCTTCACTGGACTACAATGAGGTCATTAACACACACACACACACATGCACAAAAATAATCTATGCAAAATAAACCCATCTGTAACACACGCAGCTTTGTGTAGGTTAAGTTTCTTTGCAAATGTCTTCATGCATTTACAGTACATATACACACACTGTAAGGTCTCCATAAAAGGTAGAAATGTAACACACACACACACACACCACAGAAAGCCTTCTCTTCTTTTGTTCTTCAGCTGAGCTAATTTTACTCCTGAAGTATGATCTTTTTTCTCTGGTTTGGATTGCTTTTCTCACCTCTTTGTCATCACCATGGTATCATGGTAACCATGTTGAGGAGAGAGACCAGGGGTAAGACCCTTCTCTACTCCGATGTATCCTCCTAGACCAACTGTTTGCGTTAATAAATAGCCGTTTCACCACCAGTTTTTTTACGTTTTTGGATAAAGAGCCCAATTGTAAAACTGTGAGGAGGGGAGGGGAAGAACAGCTGAGTGCTGCAGGGGATTGAGGTGTTTTTATTGCTCTCTGCGCCCCGTCACACAAACAAATGATGTGTGGTATGCCATCATTGCGTCATCTCACCTACTACTACCACATCTCGGCTGGCAAGGGCACACACTTCAAAACACTTTGCATGTATGACTCAGCGTTTGCGGAGGCAGAGGTGAACGACCCGCACATTTGCTCAGGAGTCGTCCTTCTGTCATTTTCATGAGGGTCGTTCACATTTAACAATGGAGAGAGTGTCTGAATTTAATGACTCAATCACTTCTCAGACGCTTGTGGAAAATCATGTTTTGGTGCATTTATGTTCTCTCCTAGGCCAAAGGCGTTTATGAGAAGGTGGGTGAAGCCACAGAGACGGCTCTCACCACCCTGGTGGAGAAGATGAACGTCTTCAAGACTGACGTGTCCGGACTCAGCAAGGTGGAACGCGCCGGTTCCTGCAACTCGGTAAGCTACATGTGGATTGACTCTGTAACTTGATGTGGGGAACTCCATTGCGTTTACATATCAAAGTTAGAAAGAAGTGAGCTTGCCAGACCTCCATAGCACAGTCCTTATCTCTGCTTAAGCCTACATTTGCTGCTGCTAGCAAACACACCCAAGTCTCCAACCCAACTGTTGGCGCTAAAGTTGCATTGTGGGTGATGTAGATGCCAGATTTTGACTAGGAAGGAGGATGTGCAAAATAAAAAAAAGATGATATGCAGTCTAGTCTCTTTCATTCATTCATCTGCAGTGATCATATTGTTTGTTTTGTCAACTGGCATGTCTGCTGCAGGTTTACAGACTCTGCTCATTACACCATACTGTCCACTGCTCCATATATGTTGCAGGTGATATTTCACATTTGAGTATTGTTTTATCTGGATAGAATTACAATGAGTCAACAGATCAGGCTTTGGTGTCCCACTCAAGAACTACAGCACAAGGTTGTTGATAGACTTATATGTTTGACTTCAGGGTGTGTGCTTAAGATTGTTTGGTTACGTGTTAAAACGTCTTCAGGGTATCGCAAATTAAACGCTTGATCTCCTCCGAGAAGATGTCAGGGCAGCACGGAAAGTGTTGAGCCTGACCCGCGCATGAGAGTTTCATGTCTTCGTGTCTGAACGACAAATGAATCACGAAGCCGCTGTTAGCGTTCAGTGCCGAGGGGGCCTGTCATCCACTGTGTTGAAGCCAGTCACCTCTGGTTGCGAGTCTTTTCACTTCACATGCAGATAAAGGTCGTTAAAATCCCCGTTGGCCTCTCTTCCAGGAAGAGGAAAGCCTGTCAGTGACAAACACTTTGGAGTCTCAGATGAGATGAGCCTTGTCGTGACGAAGAAGATTAAATGTTTTCTGGTTTTAATCCAAAACACTGAATAGGCCCAGTGCACCTGCTTAAAAGATAAATGGATGAATGCTTAACAATAACATCCATCCTCAGCTCCAACTTTTTTCCATATCTCTGCTGGGCGTACACAGCTAGAAATTTCCCAGCACGCCATGCCAAGCCAAACTCCCATTGCTCTCCCTGTTTGATAGCGAGGAGAAGTTTGTTACGTTGGCAGATTTTAGGTCAGAGGGCTCCTGACAGGATGTGAGAACATCACAGCAGTCTGAGATATGAGAGCATGATCAATGTTAACCTTTCAGCCTTTTGTACATCAGCACAGGCTGAACTAGAGGGACACCTACTGGTAGGATGAGAGTTGACACTTGTAATAATATGTAAGGAACAGGGAGATTTTTAGGCTGAATTTTGTAAACCTATTGCGTATTTTGGGCTTCATTTTACTGTTGTTTTCCATGTACGACATCCAGCCATCCATCAGACAAGGTGGTTGGGTTCTTGGTCCAATGTGTCATCCTTCAGCTGTCATTAGCTTAGCCAAAGCTCACCGACTGCCAGCCTGACATCTGTTCACTAATACAGCTCAATCTCTTTGTCACTTTCTTCTTCTTCCTCCTGTTTATCTCTCAGGTTATCAGGCAGTTGATGAAGAAGGAGTTCACCTTGGAGTTCTCCCGTGACCGCAAGTCCATGTCCGTCTTCTGTACACCAGTCAAACCGGGCTCCCAGAGCAAGATGTTCATCAAGGCATGCATGAATAATACAGTCACGAATACACAGTTGGACACACGTCACTTCCATTCGTTGTCATTGTAGATGAATGTTCTTTTGTGTCCCTGCAGGGTGCTCCAGAGAGCGTGATTGAGCGGTGTCGGTACCTGCGGGTGGGAACTGGGAAGGTGACACTAACACCAGGCCTGCGCGACCAGCTTTTGTCCAAGATCAGAGACTGGGGGACAGGCAGGGACACCTTGAGATGCTTAGCACTGGCCACTCATGACACCCCGCCACGCAAAGAGGACATGGACTTGGAGGATGCCACCAAGTTTGTAAAATATGAGGTACAGTAGAGGACTGTGGTAACATCTGATCTTTGGCTTAGGAATCCACGTTGTTTAAATCTAATATTTAGGTCTTCCTTTTAAGAAAATGGCTCACTTCACAATTTAAATATGCTTAATTGATGTCTGTCCCTTTTTAAATTTGAGCTAGTAGCCACGTAGCTTAGCATAAAGACTGGAAGCAGAGAGCAACGGCTAGCCTAACTCTGTCCAAGGGTGAAAAAATTTAACAGGTTATAACTTGTTTATTTAATCCTTACAAGTTTCCGCTTTTCACTTTGTTTTTCTTACAAATTAAACAGAGCCAAAGTCATGATGTCATGTCTGGGCTAGCCTCTGTTCCACTAGGTGGTTCCTTCACTCTCACTTGGGCTCTCTATAACGTGTAAATAAATAAGCCTTAGAGGTGCTGGTAGGCAGAGTTTCTTTTACCCTTGGACAGAGGCCCAGCTAGCTGTTTCCCCCTGTTTCCAGTCTTTGTGCTAAGCTAAGCTAGCTCTCTCCTGGCTCTATATAACGGACAGACATGAGAGTAGTATCCATCTTCTCATCTAACTTTGGGCAAGAAAGCAAATTTCCCAAAATGTCAAACTATTATTTTAATGTCATACAGTATTTTCTGCTGTGTATCTTTTGTTTGAACCACTGTAGTGGTTCAGTTGTTCTCTTCTTCCCTGGAAAATGAATCTGTTTGATGTTTTCCAGCAGCAATATAAATAACAAGGGGTGAATTCCATTTCTCTGAAACTGAAGTGAGATCCTGTTCTCAGATCTAGCCCTGTTCAACCTAATCCCTCTCTTTCTCCCCCCCCTCCTCTGTTTCCACTCAGCTGGATCTCACGTTTGTTGGCTGCGTGGGCATGCTCGACCCGCCCAGGAAGGAGGTGATCGGGTCAGTGAAACTGTGCAACGAGGCAGGTATACGTGTTATCATGATCACGGGAGACAACAAGGGCACAGCTGTGGCCATCTGCAGACGAATTGGCATCTTCGGAGAGGATGAGGACGTGGTAGGGAAGGCCTACACGGGCCGTGAGTTTGATGATCTGCCATCGGATGCCCAGAGGGAAGCCGTCAAGCGGGCGCGATGCTTCGCCAGAGTCGAGCCAGCTCACAAGTCTAAGATCGTGGGATACTTGCAGTCATTCGATGAGATTACTGCCATGGTGAGGAGAAGAGATGATTCCTGCCCTATAGTGGCACCAGCCCTTCATTTTTTATACTTTTCTCTGCTTCCTACAAATCCAAACATTGCATAATTCCTCTGTCATGTATTTCTTTATGGCCGTTGCAAGACAAAAAAAAAACCTTTTCAAATGCCTTCAACTCTGCTTTTTTCGAATGACATGTGGAGATTGCATGAGAGGCGCCCAGTGAGGCGTGACATGTTTCAGGTCTCTCTGAGGCTGCTCTCTAAAAAACTGCTATCAAAAGCTGTCATCTCTCGCCCGCTCTGCTGCTTCCTATCTGACACACGTCTCAGACGAGGGGTTGATTCAAAGAAAGATGGGGAGGGGGGTGAGTGATGGAGTGAGGCAGACAGCAATATCACCATTTGCCTGTCAAGGCTACCCTCCACTATTCAACACAGACACAGAAAGCTGCTTTAGGCCCTGCCATGACAGATTAATATATCTCACTTGCTCAGCTTTCGCTTTAATCCTGTCTGGATCAGAAATGATAATGAGACTTTACATAATGAGATAGTGGTTCATTTTCAATCATAGTTAGATTCTTGGACCACTTTAAAGAATATTCTGGACTCAGTATTTTAAGAACAAACAAGTTGAAGCAAGAGTAGTAACAGAAACTTCAATGTTTTACTGTCACTTTTAATACAGCACGCAGCACTGGTTTGTGCCAAAGAAGCTTTATTCTCGAATTTACAGCTTTCTGCACTAGAAAATATTCCTTACTTTAAAGTAGTTCTTAATGTTGCGGGGTCCATAAAATCTGCCTCCTTTTACAATAATGTTGAAAGATCTTCTTCTTCTTGAAATTATGGGTCTTGGTGTTTATATAAGTAATGTTTTGGGCTTGTATTAATGACAAAGCCAATGTTTTCTCGTCACAAGACAGGAGATGGTGTGAACGATGCCCCGGCCCTGAAGAAAGCAGAGATTGGCATCGCCATGGGCTCCGGCACAGCAGTGGCCAAGTCTGCATCTGAGATGGTGCTGTCTGATGATAACTTCTCCACCATAGTGGCCGCCGTGGAGGAGGGCAGGGCCATCTACAACAACATGAAGCAGTTCATCAGATACCTCATCTCCTCTAATGTGGGAGAGGTTGTCTGGTGAGGAAATCAAACAGATACAACCACCACGTGGCACCATCTTAACCTTTAGTCTAATCTTCTTAGCTGACGTCGGTGTGTTTTCTCACTCTCCGTGTCCAGCATTTTCCTGACGGCCATCCTGGGTCTCCCTGAGGCTTTGATTCCAGTCCAGCTGCTGTGGGTTAATCTGGTGACCGATGGCCTGCCTGCCACCGCCCTGGGCTTTAACCCTCCAGACTTAGACATCATGGACAAACCTCCCCGCAACCCTAAGGAGCCTCTCATCTCTGGCTGGCTCTTCTTCAGATATCTGGCCATCGGAGGTAATATTAGCTCTGACATAGACAAACTACTTAGAATCAGTGTGTGATAATGTAATAGTATCAGCAATAAAATACTCTTTATAGAGGTGAATTTTTTCACAGCACTTGCTAACTTTATACTGGAATTCCAGTATAAAAAGAGCAGCTAATAGCTGCAATAATGTTTATTGAGACTAGACGGTTAGCTCAAAGTCATCAAGCACCACAGTGAAACTTTAAACACATCAAACTGATCACCAAAGCGTTGATCTGAGCCTAATAAAGTTCATTAAAAAGCCATAAACATGACGTTTCTTCCTCACCAGTGTCTGTGCAAAACCAACCAACCAATCAGGGCTCTGACTAGGTTACTATATTAAATATCTAATTATTTAGCAATCATTTAGCCTGCATGCACATGCATATCAAAACAATGTTGTTCAGACACTGATTCCCTGCCTGTAACTAAGCACCATCTATCTATGTAGCCACAGTAATCTTTGACTTCTTTCCTTTAGTCCTGGTCGTTGTTTGTGCCAAGTGGCATCAAATGGCATCTGGTGTAAACATATGTCTCTTCCTCTAGGATATGTGGGTCTTGGAACAGTCGGTGCTGCCACATGGTGGTACCTGTTTGATGAAGAAGGTCCACAAGTGTCTTTCTATCAGCTGGTGAGTTACAAAATATTGTTGTACTCTGTCTTCTTGTGTTTGCTGTAGCATATTTTCTCTTATTACAACACTGTTTCCAAAAAAAGTTGGCATGCTGTGTAAAATGTAAATATGAACAAAATGTGATGACGTGCAAAACATTTTGGAAATGGGGTCGCACATATTTTAATATTCACGCCCTCCCAGCCTCCTCTTCTTCTTTATATTCTCCGCTGTCGGACACGTTAATGTTTGGCCACCCCAGCAGCGTACAGAAATAGAAAATGAAGTCAGACCCGTGTGGTTTGATTGCGCACAAGGTGGGAACAAGGCCAAGGTTCTGCAGCTGTTCCCCCATCAGATCTGAGCTCCATCAAACCAGGTCGCAGAGGTCCTGGTGACATCCTGCTGACACACATGCTAGCATCGACACACACACACACACACACACACACACACACACACACACACACACACACACACACACTAACTCCTGTCTGTCTCTCTTGTTTTTTTTTTGCAGAGACACTTCATGCAGTGTACCGAGGAAAACCCCATGTTCCAGAACATAGACTGTGAGGTGTTTGAATCCCGCTACCCCACAACCATGGCCCTGTCTGTGCTGGTCACTATCGAAATGTTCAATGCACTCAACAGGTCAGTCATCTCCTGTTGTGATGTCAGGGTTGAAATGTCCCAGCTGTCAGATATTTATTAAAAGGAAGACACTGTCATCCAACAAGACAGCACTCCCTTTGAGAAAGAATTGCACAGCCGTGGCAGGGATAACAGCATGTTAAGAAAAACACATCCGTCACAAGCGGCAACTATTTTCAATGCTGAAGGGCCGAGCACTGCTGTTTATAATGCTCATATATTTCAGATTTTGCATTTGGTTAATGTGGCAAAGGAATCAAGCTTAGCCACACATCTTAAGAAATGGAATAATGCTTATTTGGGAAGGCAGAAAATAAAAGGAACAGTGGTATGAAGGGAAAACTTCATACTGCTTTTTGCCAGGATTGCTCATGGAGCAAGTCTGTCAGTAGCTCCCTACAGAAACAAATGCTAATGTCTCATTTAGGAAAGAATCTGAGAAAGAGAAGGTTCAAATAAAGAGCTGCCCGACCAATGAAAATGTTATCCCAAGCCAAGACAGTCAGTAAAACTGTCAGACACATGTTTACATGGTTGCTATCACTTATACGAGGAGGGAAGCTAATGTTACATTCGATTAAGACGTGTCAGCTTGTTTCTTTAATTTTGATGGCGTTGGAATTTTCTCACAAGAAACTAATAAGTTTGGGAGTTAGACAGAATAATTTGATCTTTGCAGCTAGACAGAATAACTTCATATAAGTCCCTGAAGTCAAGCTGAGCAGCTGAATTGTAAACTTTTTTTGATCTATTGTCCAGTTTGTCTGAGAACCAGTCCCTGCTCAGGATGCCTCCATGGGTCAACATTTGGCTGCTGGGAGCCATCATCCTCTCCCTCTCCCTCCACTTCTTAATCCTCTATGTTGAGCCTCTGCCGGTGAGTGTTAATCTACGGGACACTTGTGGACACTGTGCCAGTGAGCTAACCTTGGATCTATGGGAAGGGTGGCTGTAAAAGAAACATACTGATAATCCTCAGAGATATCATGACAATGTTCAACAGACTGCAACTTGAGAAAACACAAGCAAAAGATAAAAAAAAGTCTCATCTCAGCCAACACATGCAGCATCATACAGACGAACACAACCAAATACAGCTCCTCTTCAAGTTGCACAGGCGATGAGTCACAAAACAATAATAAGTTTCCAGCAGTAACTAAATATGGTGGAAACTTATTTTCTAACTCTGTTGTGCAACTGCAGCATTTCTGTATATCATTGTGTTTTCTGTATTTGCAGCACATTCTCGTGTTTGGTTTGGCCGTGTGTGTTTGTTTATGTTTTCCCACTTTGCAGGATTACCAGTGTGTTGAGGCGTCATGGCCACAGTAGCATATGCTGTATCTCTGATGCTTTCTGACTTTTTGATTTCCTCTGTCCTGCAGTTGATCTTCCAGGTGACCCCCCTGCACTGGTCCCAGTGGATCGTGGTCCTGAAGATTTCCATCCCAGTCATCCTCCTGGATGAGGCACTTAAATATATGTCCAGGAACCATCTAGATGGTATGTTGAGCCATTTTGGTCCACTTGATTCCATTGAATAAACCCACAAAAATGTCAGTTTTGAGTTGTGATGTTGAAAATCAGATTTTACTGACAACTCTCTTCTGCTCTTTTTTCTCTCCTGCATTTCTAATTCAGCCTAAATTCTTTTTATCTCACCTTCTGTGAAAAGGTATTCTATTTCCAACCTCTTCATGCCTTTCTTCTCTCTCCCGTAGAAACTCGCAGCTATAGACTGATGGCGTTAGTTATTATGTATTCTAAATTATGTGTTTTTTTCTTCTCTGTCCTTGGCAGGTGATGAAGAGAAGAAATATCGGAGGAGATGGCAGCTGAACTAAGACCTCTCCCTCAACACACTCACACACTTAGACACACGCCTACCCTCTTCCCTTTATGAGCTAGGAGCCTTTTTCTCTCTCCCCTGTCCTCATTCCCCCACTCCTGCATGTCCAACAAACCACCACTAGAAATGAGCAGTGGCTTGCATGAGAACGAGTGTGCAAGAAAGAGTGCACGCGTGTTTCTGCGAGCATGGCTTTGTACGAGTGCGTGAGTAAATGGGTACTGTGTGTATGTATGTGCGAGTGTGTGAACAGGCAGATGCAGGCCTGTCTTTATAGTTGCGAGAGCGAGAAACAACCGCAGACGTTAAAAAAAAAAAAAAAGAAAAAAGAAAACTGCCCAGGGCTCTGCTTTTAAAGATTTCTGCTCATTGGTTTTTTGACTGTACAGTACAAACATAGTGGTGCCGTAACTGGACTTTGGGGAGGGAAGGAGAGGGAGGACAGGGGAACGGAGGTTGATAATACTGGGTGGGGTAGGGGTGGGAAAGGGAGGGAGTGGGTTGACATTAGCACAGAGACCGAAAGAGAGATTGAGAGGGCCCGGCGTGGAGAAGAGACTGGTGTGTGCACACTGGCAACAAAAAGATGAGCATCAGCAAGAGTGTGGAAGGTGAAACAGCCGGCTCTTGATGGCGGCATGACCAGTGTAGAGAGCCACCGTACCTGTATGTGTCCACAAAAACATTATCTGGAGGCAATGCCCTGGCTTCTGCCACCCACACTACCGGCACTGACTTCCAGCCAGCTCTGCAAGAACGCGGCCTTGTCAGCACAACACAATAATATATCTGGCCAGTTTGTCACAGCGCTGCTCCTTCACCATCTTCTTGTCTTTACTCTCACCACATACAAATCCTGTTAATTGTGTCTTATGCAGAATTACTCTCCTTTCTCCTGTCCTGCTCTCTCTCTCTGTCTCTCTTTCTCGCTCTCTGTCTAGGAGGCAGCTCTGGGCCCCGGGTGGGGAACGTGGGATGGGGGTTTATCGGGCTCTCTAGTTGCGGGTGCGGAGATGTCGCTTCACCTAAAGGTGTGAATAGCTTTACGCTGCTTGGCCGCTTCCTTCGGCTCTTAATTCGAGGAGCTGAGGTCAGCTCACAGACAATAAAGATTTCAAATAAAATTCAAATAAATAAAAATGTCAAACATCAACCAAACCAGCAGTAAGAGTAGTTGTCAGCCAGTCCACCCAGCTGGTCCTGTTAAGCCTCACTTTAATGTCTGTCTGCTGTGCTGCCAATGGAGTTTTAGCTGCCAGATTATCTAAATTAAATGTAGATCAGGATGAAGCTCAGTGACATTTTGTGCAGAATAATTGTCTTGGCGCATCATGTTGCTGATCTCGCTTTTTAATTTATTCAGTTATTTCTAATCCTGCACCAACGCTAAGGTGTGTATGTGTGTGTGTGCATATAGCCTTACTTAATAATTTGTCTAATTTGACTCGATAGGTTTTTCAGTCATTGAAACGCACAGATGATGTAGTTAAAGTAAGTTAAGGAATGGCAACTAAACTGCTTGATTGTCTCAGTCTCACTTGCTTATGTATCATTTCTATATTAAGCACATCTAACGTCCATGCCTTACAAAGCCCACTGCACCTCCACATTTAATATGTGGTCGAAATGAATGTGTTTCTGCGAACCTTTAATGACCCTTTTACCCCACCGCCACCACTCTCACTCATTCATGCCCCATCGGTGATGCTCATTCTCATCACTCGAGGTCTTAAAGACTCTGAATGTCCACCTGGTCTGAGGTATGTTTGATAGGAAACTCGTTTTGTTGTGCTTTGTGCGCTGCTCCCTCAGCTCCTCCTGCTCTCTCAGTGCTTTAGCGACTCACTTGGGTATTGTTTTATAATGACTAAATAGTAATGTATTTGACTGAATGAACCCACGGGGGGGTTTGGATTGTGTCTTTAAGTCTTAATTATGGGTTTTGTGTTGAGCCCTGGTGCTCTGTGGACTGGGTCAGCGGTGTGTTTGGTCTCTTTTTTGCTCCCACATAGGATAGAGGAGTGTGCGCATTAAAAAAAAACTTAGTAAAGATACTGGATCAGAAAACTCAGATCTGCTCACTCTGCTTCAAATTAATTTAATAAAGCAATGTTTCGAATACAGAGATCGTCAAAGCAAATTGTTGCCTGGTGAAGATAACCATGCTAAATTAAATTAACTGGGAGTTAGTGACAGACTGTGCAGATCTTTCCACTTTTTTCTTCCTTTTCTTGCTCCCAGACCTGATTTACAACAAGCGGGACTGACTCTCACAGTGTGACACTGAGCATGATTTGGAATCTAAAAGCAAATCCATCCATAAACACTTCAATATTAGTGGCCAGTCTGCTCTTGCTTACAGGACTGTATGTAGTTGTATTCATCTATTTTGTTGCTTGGTGATGTTTTTTTCTTACTCCAGGGGATAGCTTAGCCAAACTTAGATGGCATGACATCATTAAATCCAGATATTTCCAGTTCCACATGCTCTCTGGGGTCATCTTTGGAAATGTACAAGAGGAAATCTCAAAGATTTTAAGCAGAAGTTGATGAAAGTACACTGAAAAAGTTGATTAAAACAATTCACAAGACAGAAAAACCTCCTAAGAGGCTTTGAGCATCACAGAGGTGAAATATTCCTCATCGTTTTATACCAGAAGCTGGATTTTATCTCAAGTAATTAAAGTCTAGATTTTGATTATACTTGACATAAAACAGATGTTATGTTTAGTGTTTTCTTCAGTTCTTTATTAAGTTTTTTTTTTTTTTCACCACCACCATGAGATTGTCCCTCCTCTGTCCAGACCAGCAGACCACCAGTCCCTGTCCCAGGTCTCCACGGCTCTGTAACATGCTGGCACTCTGGCCACCAGGCACTATAGGTCTGTATAGCCTTGTTATTTACTACTGAATCCTCAACTCTGTACAGAAGATGAGAATATGATCGCATGGAACCTTGTTACTGTAATAATAACCTATACAGTATATAATATTTAATTTTTTGATAACTTACATCAATGAAACTTACTTACCAACAACAGACCGACTTGCGAGAAACCATTTTTTATTTTTCTTTGAGCACATGGTATCTTAGGATCTCATTTTTTTTGTTTTGTAGAATAGAAAAGGTTGTTTCTTCATTGTTCCCGTTTGGTTTTTACAGTTGCTGGGGTTTTGTGTCTTTTACTGTAGGGAAAAAAGAATATGACGTTATCCTGTTTAAGATAGACAAGAATCATGCTTACGCTAATTAACGACGATGATGCTGATCATTTTCAGCGATAGTTATCCGGTGTGAGAATGTTCAAGAAATTGTGAATGAACTGTGTCTGGTTTACACTGAGCGATAAGCAGTGATGAATCCTGGGTTATGAAGTTTTATGACTGTACATTGAAGGGCTCGGTGTGGATGCAGGCTCTAGAGACCCATGACAATCCTTCTTGGGTCTGACAACTCCTCCAGCGTGGTATCCAAAGTCCTCTACCATCCGTAAAATAAATAAATAAATAAATAAAATAACCTTTACTATCAGTGAAGGAGTGATCAGGTTCATATCAATAACGTGACCAACGGTTCCCCTTTTCTTTGTCTGTATAGACAAATAAACCGTCTCTAGAGCCCGAGTTCCACCTTTGAGAAATTAAAAGGATTCTCTGTATTGCCTTGTTAATATTAATTGTGGACACATAATTTTATAAATGACAAAGACGTGGAAATAAAGATAATTTATCTTGTTATTTATTCAGAGCTTGTGTTCTTTCTTCATGTACCGTTTTAAAAATGAGGTTACCTTTTACTCTGTGGACTATTTTCTACCGAAGAAATGGTCCCAATAAAAAAAACATGTTGACAGGAAGGATTTGTGGATTGCCCTGGATAACCGGGAAAGGTCTGTTTCTGTTTTTATGTCATTTTTCAATGCTTTACAAACCCCAAACATAATTCCATTCAGAGGTTTCAGAGTCATATCTCAAAACCTGGGCACACAAGATGAAACCATCTGCATGGCTACCACAAGAGAGGCTGAGAAACATTTTAAAGTGACCCTTTTCTGAGGTGAATGCAACTGTAGAAAGTTCTGATGCAAAAATGAGTAATGCAAGTGAGTTTATCTCCATTATTTTGATTCAATGTTGGGGGAATAAAAGTCCTACTTTTGAGAGAAACTTAGTAAGGAAACTGTTTCCATTTCCAAAAACAACTGCGTGCTCCAAAAGATGTTGTGTTCCCACAACTATTCATGACAGAGTTTCGAGCAGCTACTGGATCAAAAAAACAAACTGAAGGCAGAAGTCTGGCAGATCATCTGCGCACCATACTGGTCGCTCCCAGCAAATACAATATAACAATTTATCAAGCATTGTCAAAGAAACATCACAAAGCAGAACAAACATTATATGAACACAAATGCATCACTCAGCAGTCAGCTGGTTGTGATCTGCATGACTGAGAGTCAATCTACTCTTCGGCTGGACCAACCGGAGAAGAGCTGGGAAACAAAACCTGCCGTTTCCACCTATTAAACATTAATTTTAAGAAAAATGTGTGCATATACACTTATATTTGTATTCATACATGTTAAAATTTTGCAACATTTAAAATTGCAGACAGCACAATGCATTAAATATAACGTCAGACCTGCCTTGTGATGAAGGCAGTCTTTCATAGCTTGTCACACCAGCTCTAATGTTCTGCCTGCTCAGACACTTTACATAAGTTGAGCTGGCTTTGATTTGAATTACCTTTATCGGCATCAAAACAAAATTTGCATTGGTGAGCTGAGCTTGTAGAGTCAATGGACAAAATTCATCATACAAATAATAAAACCATCACATACATCAGGACATATTAAAATATACAAATTGCCATACTTACAAGACAAGCTAAAAACAATGAACCTTGAAGTGCAAGAGGTTTGCAAATCAGAGGCCAAAGAACCTAAACATGGTAAAATATGCAAAATACCAGATTATTACAAAGACGTCCATGAACTAAAAACAAACTGTACCTTACAGGGCTCGAGCCGAACAGCCTCAGGGAATGTACTTTTTGTCTGCTGGCACATTTTATGACTTTTATACTCTCAGACTGAAAACAGAGTTTCCACCTAGAGGATATTTATTCAAAGATAGGAACTGCTGGGGGAGAGTCGTCTGTAACAATGAGCCTTTTGCTGAAACCAGACATAATAATACATAGAAATTAAATAGAGAGACTGTAGAGAGTGATCAGTAATTTTAAATCCAGTCTTTAACTATTTAAATATATTTATTTCAGGAAACTACCAAACTAAATGTTTGTACTCGATACAACTGACGTGTAAAACTGGACCATAGCTTTCCTTGAAAGGCCAAATGTCCTGAGCTTCTGTACCTTTATCTCCAATTTCACAATCTTCTGAATGCTGCCTCCTTGTTTAAGATTTGCAGAGATTATAATGTCAACAATCTCAAACTCTTTCACTGGTTCAGCTGGTTTTTATCCCTATATCACCATATATGCAGTATTATAACAAAGTGGACTTTAGTGCATAAAATCAATGGAGGAAAAACTTTGTGTGCATTGAACCTTTGGAACCAGCAGATGGGGATGTTACACCGCCTTGCCTATGAGATCTTGTCCATACCCATCTTTATCAAGTAGACGAAGTGAGAACTAGGTTTGTTGTGTATGGAGGATCACCCCAACTAGTCGTTGCTGCTTTCATCTTGAGCACACAAATCCAACACAGACGTCTCCATCCACCACTCTGGATCTGCACCAAAGCTATAGATAATTAAACTGGCTGCATGCACACAATCACATGCACCTACACCTGCCTGTCTGACTACTAATTACCACACAGCCATAAGTACTTAGTCATGCTTCCTCAGATCTCACATGTGAGAATGACACACACCCTCTCTAGGGGATGTTCCCGGAGCGAAGGTGGAATCCCAAGGGTTGCAGGGAAAATAGAAGAGGATCTCATCAGTACCAGCAGGTTGTTTCCACCCTGAACCTCAGAGGGATGCAGGATTGGGAAATTCAGCAGGGGCACTGTCCCAGTGAAACACACACACACAAACACACAGGCCGAGGATAGCAGCTGAGAAAACTGCTTTTGTGAAATGAAATGAAAGGAAAGATCACACACGGGGACAAAGGCCTTGAACTAGAATAGGTTCTTTTTGTCTAAATTTCATTTGGATGAACATTGTCTGTATTAAGAGGATTGACATAAGTGCACTGTTAAAGCCGCAGCAACATATTGGGACAGCAGAAAATTGCCTTTAATTACGATTATATGATTATTTGAATAGTTTTTTTTACTGACATAATGAAAACATTAATAAAACAAAAGGAAAACTTTGGACGTGCTGCAGGTGAAACAACAAAACCCTGAAGGCTTACTTTTAAAATGACAAGCACAAACAAAGGCTAAACTGAAGTGGATGATTTTTTTCTGCAATTAAAGGAGGATTTTATGATTGTTTTCTCTCTCTGGAAATTGACTACTACTTCTACTGAATATGAATGATTTAACTTTGTAGTAGACGATAGAAAACAACTTTCTTGGTTTCATTACAGACTCTCACACAAGATATCATCAAAAATGACCCTGCTGTGGAGCCAGTGTACAGTTCTGACACAAGCAGGAGTCGGATGTTTGATAATGATCTGATCGTGCAGCATGTGTGATGTGGCCTGTCTTACTATATGCACATACAAGGCTGTGCTGTGGCTGATTTACACCATGACTCATATGAAAATAAACAGAGACTGCTTGCTGCGCAGTGGGCTCTCTTGAGGACACACATAAAAAAAACCCGCCATGAGACAGAAAAGGCTGGAAAATACTTTAAAACTGAGGGTTAAGTGTGCTGTGAGGGAGCACAGTCTGCCTCTTATCCCACAGTGTCGCCCAGTGTTCTGCCATGAGTCTGAAGCTGTTACCAAGAAACTAAATGAACTCGCAATGAACTTCCCCCACGGCTGTGACCGGGAACAGATAGCACTCTCAAAGGCTGCAGAATACACTAGAACCACTGTCTGTTTGGGAGCTGCTGATAAATAGTCCAATATACTGTGCAGCGTCTACAGTGACTGCAGGTTTACTCAAATCATTTATTTAAGTACAGATTGAAGTATTTCTTTGAGTATTTGTCTCTCATGCTACTTTACTTCTACTGCACTACAATTCAGAGGGAAATATTGTACTTACAATACAATATGATACAAGATGATGCTTTGCTTTATAGACTACACAACAGTATGTATAATTAGATATGAAATGATTAGTCATTTAATCGCTTAGAAAATCGATTGGCGGCCACATTGTATTTTAATCATCATTTTTCATACAAAAGGGCCAAACCTTTGACGGCTCCAGCTTCACAAAAGTGATCATTTGCTGCTTTTCCTTGCAATGATTTTACAAGCCGTGTTGTTTTATTTATTTGTTAATTGTATTTATTGTTTGTCAATGTGAATATGTCACTGTGGGCACCAGGTTTTCTGAAGTTTTACAAACCAATCAATCAACTGATTCAAGGATTAATGAATTAATATAGCAGAATGTGTTTTGTTTTAAGACACGAAACAACAACACCAAAAAAAAAAAAAAAAACATGAATAAATATAGACATAAAAAATTGCAAGGGGATTTGTTGTATGTTTAAAGGTCCCATGTTGTAGGAAGTGAGATTTACATTTTTGTTGTTATAAAACAGATATAGGTGCTATTTAAATATTGTGAAAGTATAAAGATGCTGAATCCACTGAGAAATGCACAGAGCCTGTGATGTCACAACTATACAGTTACTGGCCCTCAAAGCCACGCCCCCAGCATGGCTGACAAGGACCCACCTTCCAGGTAGGCTACAATCTTTTACCTGCGGTTGTCCTGGCCATGCATCCCTCAGAAAACAGTCAGCCAGTCAGACGAGAGGCAAAGTGGAAGCTATTGAGTTGTTTTTTGCTACTTAAAATCTTAAATATGTCTTTTTGTGGATATAAAAACATGAAATAAGCACTGGAGAAGTGTTACATATCGGACCTTTAATTTATACGAAATAGGTCGTTAGTAGTACCTTTAGTGGTAGAACGAATACACATTTTTTTGTGGAAAAGCTATATCAGACAAATTATTAATCCATGCAATTTATACTGCATCTCTTAAATCGTATCTAGTGGAGATCTTGAAGCTAATTTTGTACCTAATATCACATAAAAAATGAGCGTGGCACTCTCATAGAGAAGAATATCTTAGCCAGATTCATAATGGCTTTTTATTTGTCTGTAATCCAATCTCCGTTATCTACCACTCAACTGGAGCTGCTCAGTGTCCAACATTAGGAGGCTACATTATAATTCACCAGGCAGCTCTGAAGTATAGATGTATGTTTGCATTGTATGTAATGAGATATACAGTAAGAGATCAGCAAAACATGGGGAACAAAAAGGTTAAACTACTCCCTACTGGGAATCTAATTAAATTTGATGGCCACAGTTGATGAATTAATGCCTACAACATGTTCAGTGAACTACAGTGGAGTCAGTAATGAGACAGTTCACCCTCTGTGCAGTTAGAATAACCGCTCTGCTTATCTTCACTAATTGCTGAGACGTTTATTTAAAATGGAGAAGGAAACGGCCAGCAGAGGCGCTCTCTCCACGAATTCAATGTCTATTAAATGCAATCTTTAAATGGAGGAGCTGTAGAGGAAATTCCACATGTGGCACATGCTCATATCTGAATTCCCTGATATATAAGGCTACATTTCATGGTGTGAATCACACATTATGTGAGTGTAGTGTATGATTGCGCAGTGGATACTGGCACGGTGTTGGTCACTCACTGGGAACAGGGTGGATCTTAGGACCCATGGCTCCGTTTCTTGTCGAATAATAAAAGTTGGGGTTATCCGTGTGCTGTCGACGTGCAAACAAAGCACACACAAAGTGTTTGTGCGGCTGTGTGTGCTCATTGCAGTGGTGCAACAACAGCCAGCTGCGGGGCTGTGTGTGTACAGTCAGCCGCTGGGTGTCTTCACTCTGTGTGGCTGGCTCACAGTAAACAACAGAGGGTAGTGTTGGCTGCTCTGTCCGCGTTATTTTTTTATTTATTTTTTTCCGGAAGAGAGGGTGTGAAACATGGGACACATCTCAGGTCAGCAGCTGATCCTTCCACACATCTAAGCACAGTGAAGGAAGCCTTTCTGCTCTGTTAACAATCGGCTGTGAGTGGAGTGAATCAAACAAGGCACCGTGCGTCCAAACGGGACATCCCTCTGGATCTCTTTGACTGGAACGCCTGAAGGGGCTCAAACAACGCCCGAGCGACTCGTCTGGGTAAGTGAAACTTTTACAGATCGTCTCATTCCAAGTGCATTTATGTCCACAGAGGCAGCCGGGTATTGTGTAAATACAGGGAAGTGATTAAATGTGCTTTTGTGCAATGCAGATGGATCACACTGCGCACGTGTTTCCCCGCCGTGTTTTATTGTAGTTCAGCTCACATATATATATATATATATATATATATATATATATATATATATATATATATATATATATATGTATATACACTATATATGAGACACTGAATCCTCTGCAGCTGCACTGGATTTAAAGGTGCACTTTGCACCACGGAACTGGAGAGATGCACTGAAATGCTGCATGCATGCATGCACGTCAATAATGTGCCATTGATCTGTGTCATGCACCTGTCGTATAATGCCTCACAGCCGACTGTAGTGCTTGCAAACTGGGGTGTGGGGTCCTAGCAGGAGCCTCCCAAGTGGTCCCCAATGATCATTTTTCTCATTTCTTTTTGACATACAGGGATAAAAGGAAGAAAATCAATCAACAACACTTTACATTTAAATTTATTGGACTTATTACTCCATATATAAAAATAATAGTTGTTGCAGCCCAAATGAACATGTCAAAGACCCCTTGGTGTAAGGTTGATCTGCCTAGGCAGTAGCTACAATTGTACATTTGTAATCTTGATCCTATTATGTGCAATGACCTCAATCAGCTGCAAACTTACTGAGATTTTCTCAGTTTTAAGCCACAACAACAACCAAACACAGTAAACCTGCTTTTCACTGCTCTAAAGTGACTTGGTATCTAATTAAAAAAAAGTGATGGCTTCATGTCCGCCTCAAGTGGTGCTCATTTCACCCTGTTCACAAGTTGATTAATCCCTCATTCATGAGACAGGAGCCTGAATTGATCCTTTTTGAATATGCTTGAAGAATGAGTGGACTCTCCAGTGCAGGCAACCTTGAGAAACAAGCGTCTACATGACTTACATGCAACAGATTGCTGTAGCGTCTTCACTTTTGTTCTTAACCTCAGAGTAATTAGTTTGTGGAGTCTGCATAGTGTCTGCTCAGCAAAGAGGAAACCAGTTTCAGTTTTGGTTGGTTGACAATGTGACGATTTAAATATCCACAGGCCGATACCTAAACTGAGCCCTGCTGAATCAGCCGGAGGCTGTATTGAAACCGCTCAACCACCCTCTTCGTGTTATGTTTTGTATGCATGTTATGTTATGTTACTTTATGAGCATTAAATGCCAGAAATGGGACTGTGACACATAGTATGACAGGCTTGTATCAGGACTGAAAGCAAGATTTAATGGTTTCCCCTCTTAACAACCCAAGATCATGTGACTGTCCTGCATTCTGTCTTGCTGAACCTGTTCAATTGTTAAATCTCTCTAACCCTACGCCAGCAAAATGTGGTTTGGCCAGTTATTCTCACTCAGGGCAGAATTTATGCAATGTGTCCAAATATATGTGCTTTCCCTCCGAGGAATCCTCAAAAAAAAAAAAATACAAGTTCCAAGGTGCATTTTCATGGTAAAGGACAGATTTTCATCTGTGTGATGTCTCCAGTCATTGTTCCATATTTGAGACAACTAGTTTGCTTACTGGAAAATTAACAACACCAGCATCACATCTGTTTCTCTTGCCCACTTTTTTATTGCCGAATGTGTTGACAGCTGTAACCTCCTCAACACTTCTTCATGTGGGCTTCGGTAATCATACCAGCTACTAAAAAAGAGGACATGTCAACAGCTCCCGGCTCCTTCAGCCCCTCTGGGAAATCACTTGAGTAAGGTTTTGGGAGAGGGGGCGGAGGGGGCGGTCGTCATTGTGTGTGTTTATGTGCATGTAAGCTTGTGCGAATGTGTGCAGGTTTGTGTGTATACTGTTATATTACTTTAATAAATGTCAAACAGTTTTTACATGGAGGCCCTGGACATCATTCGCCCGTATTCTGTCAAACAGAGCTAAACTCTAAGAGTCCGAGGAAAAACAGGGAGTGTCTGTGCTCGTCAACTGGTCTGTGTCGGCTGGTGAACACTGCGGTGCCCTGCTGCTTCTCTTATTGCAACAATTTTCTATTTTGGGCCATCGTGCCAATTGATTGTGATCACAAAATCACTTGTAGAGCTACATGCAATTTGCAGGAAGTGCTTTTTTTCGATGCAGTTGCACCAGAAGAGCCTCGTATTTGCTCGACGTATAATTACTTGATGTATCCCACAAGTGAAGCGCACCATCAGTGGGCTGCACCTCCAGATGCATCTTTGTGTGTTTTTACAAGCACTCAGTCTGAATGAAAAATGAAATCCGTGCATGACCTTGACCTAGAGGAGTTAGGCAGCGGTAGGGTTTGATGCATTGACAGACTGCACATCCATTAAAGGTATGAGTTATAATTTTCACAAATGGTTTACTAAAGAGACAACCTATAATTAAATCAGAAATTCACTCTCATTTTGCTTTTATTTTTTGAAGACCTTAGTGATTCATGTTCAGAAAAACATTTGCAACAGAGCGGTATAAACACAGAAAATAGTTTCACTCTCTCTTAAGGTGTGACTGAACTGTGTTTCCCAGTCTGGAGTGTTAAGATGCTCGGCCCTGTGGAATCCACACTGAAGAGCTCTTTTATTTGATGTCTGCCAGGCTTTTATACTACAGCTGTGAGGAAAGAGTAGCAGCTGTACCTGCTGTAGTGTTTCTTATACAAAGCTAGTACTGTTAGCGCTGCATTCGTCACCTCGTCTGGAGAATCAGCTTTCGATTCCTGGAAGCTTTCGAGGTGTGTTTGTGGAGCTCCAAGAGGGATCACGTCATGTTTTAAGACTGATCAACACACCAAATAGTGTAATAGGCACGCTCGGCATCTGCGTTGAGATCACTGATAGAAAGCAGGTTACTCTCTCTGTTGATGCACTGTGCCGTGAGCTAAGCACCTTGTCTTTTGTATCATATTTTCAAAGCTGGCTTCTGTCTTAAGTTCATCCAGTCCTCATTATTTAAAGACTACAAATCGTGATCCTGTTAAAGGGGACACACCAGGGTTATTTCAGTTTGGACTTGGAGATGTCAGATGTATGACAGAAAGCCAGAAACACTTGAAGACAAAGACCAGGCTAAAATATTTTAACAACTACTGGAAGATTTGACATGAAATTTTGTTTAAACATTCAAGCTCCTCTCAGGTTTTTTCATCAAACAATTCTGGTTAATTATTATTAACAAATGCTAAGGTAAGGTGATGGTGAACTCTGCAAATCATCAGCAATGCCTGATTTGAACCCAAGTAGTGTTTTGTTATTAGACATCTGTGCGAGTCATGGACAGGCTATAATGAACACCATGTTCAAGCCTAAGGGTGTTCATAAGTGTACTTGGTACACTCGTAGTAAAGCTTGGAGTAGAGCCACCGCTCCTTCATGTTGAAAGAAGCCGGCTGAGGTGGTTCGGGTATCTGATTAGGATGCCTCTTGGGTGCTTTCCTTCGAGGTATTCCGGGCATGTTAAATTTGTGACCCCAAGGCAGATCCAGAACTCGCTGGACTCGCTTGACAATATAGCCCATCAGGCCTGGGCACGCCTCGGGATCCACCTTGAGGAGCTGGAATGCATTGTGAGGTCTGGAACGCCCTGCTAAACCTGCTGCCACTGCGACCCGACCCTGAGTATGTAGAAGGAGCTGGATGAATGGATGGATGGATTGATGGATGGATGGATGAAAAGCAATATGTATTATTGTCAGCGTGCTAATGCTACAGCTATGCTTAGCTACAGTATCCAGCTGCACTTGAGGGTTATTTTAAGAGAGCTCTACTTTATGCAAATATTCTCTCACGCAATGCGAGCAACTACCAGGTGAGAGCCAATGACACTTGTTTTGATTCTCAGAGTAACAGAAGCATCCAGTTGTTTACTACATGATTCCAGAGTAGTTCAGGTCAATTCCATTGCAGAGATATTGCACCAATACTTGTCAGTCTTGCCAACTCGGCCATCATCAATGAGGTAAGCTATGAAAGACAGAGAAAAGGGCCTTTCTGTACACTGTGCAAAAGGAAATTAAAACAAGTAGTAGATTTTCCTGGTGGCAACATTAAAAAACAATTATATATTCGGAGCAGAATTTGTAAATTAACACTAGAGATGGTTTAAAAAGGAGACAGCACACTGAACAGTCATTCCCTGTTTCTGTTTCATGTGGGTATAGGCACTGACGCTCCCCTTTAGGAGATTAGCAGCAGGTCCTGAGTCTGTTCACTCAAATGGGAGAATCGAGTGTGAGCACTGATTATGAGTGAATCTCTCGTCCCATAGTAACTGAAGTAAATGTTAGACGCCCTTTTCACAAGCTACAGTATGTATCTTCAGAACATTCAGACCATTTGAGATTTAGCTCAGCAGCAACACAGTATCATGAGATCTGGCAACACAGATATCTCTTCTCTCTGTCGGTGCTGAATCGTCAGTCTGATTTCACCAAAGATCTATAACAACTGGCACAACACAATCTGCCTTCCACATCCATCCATACAAAGTTTACATTTCCAAATGAGATTGGGAGATGGGAAGAGGAGACCACGCCTGTTTAGGAGACAGGAAGTGTATACCATTTCACATAATTGCTGCAGCATGTAATACATTATCTTCTGTTATAGAGCATCTTTGCTAACACAACAGACCCACAAAGATACAGTTTACAAGGCAAGAGATTGCTTTCTACTTGCTGTGTGTGATTGCAGCATTAATCTTGTTAAGCTGTCTCTTTAAAGTAAGTCCCAAACTACTTTAAGCATGTCTGATACTTAATTGCTGGACTATCCCTTTAAATAGAGCCTTCTGGTTGTGCCAGACTTCTTCTTCTGTCGCTTGCCAGCTCTTTCTTGCTTCCCAGCACTGAGGCAGCATGCACCCCATCAATTTTTCCTCCATGGACACAAATTAGGCCTTCACTTGAAGGGCCAGTGTGTACGATTTAGGAGCATCTATTAGCAGAATATGGTAGAAATCAAATATAATATTGTTTCATTAGTGTAAAATAACAATATATTCACATAAATTTCACATAAGCATTCATGGTCCCCAGAGGATTGGTCATTTGCCTTTAGGTCAAAATAATTTTATACCTGCAAAACTGTTCAAGATAGCCTCAGCTATACTGCTGTGAAGACACTGACTGTTCCCTTTCACACTTGTATTTTTGCATTGTATTCCAAATATGAGTCAAATGTCAGTTACACTAAAAGAAACATAATCATAAACAGTTAAATGAGACAAATAATTTACAGTGTTGTTCCATGTTTTTGGGTGGTTCTGTGGAGAGTGGATACATGAATACAATTACAGGTCCTCATTAGTCAGATGTGGTTGTGCCAGGCGCACGATCACATCTGCATATTCGCCCTCATTATTCAAAACACAACCAGTAAGGACTCTGATGTTCTCAGATCTTTGACTTCACTTCATCCAAGTGCTGGCCTGCACTCCACCCCACTTCCACTTCGCCCATTAACCTGCGTATGAGAGACCTACAGCGTGTTTATTTGACGAGCATGGCTAAGCTGTAGGTAAAAGCAAAGAAATTGTATTCATGAATGTGTTCCTGTGGCTCGATTGAGTTCTTGGTTGTAATCTTACTGCACCAGCATTTCTAAGAAATCATTATTTTTGGTTAGGTAGTTCAGTATGACCTGTACTTGTTAACAGCATTGTCAGGCTGTGAATGTATTGGTAAATGTTACATTACAGCAGTTTTGTGGTAGTCAGTCCTGTCAGCTTTAACATCGAATACATGCCAGTCACTAGAAAAAGACCTTACATTTTATTTCAAAATATCTTATCTAAATGTCCCGTTAGTTCAAGATGTTATTCTTGCTGCGAGTCCCCGGAGCTTTCCTGTTATTTCCATATGGCTGCTGAGCTGAAGTGAAATAATTGATGGCTGGTTGAGTTTGTGTCTGTCCTCCAGAGAGGCTTGTCTCTGTCGCTGTCCAAAACTCTTCCACAAACCCTGACGACAGCTTTTTCCTGTGTGGTGACTTGTCGCAGTAGACTCCTCTGGGTATACTGTCGACGGCCAAAGTCCTGCCTCCCTTCCAGGTTAGCCTCTGATCCACACTGGAACACTTTCAGTTTCATTTCCCTCTGGAGGGGGACAATGACAATGTGCAGAAAGATTTTAGCTTCAATAATAAACAGTTAAAAATAGTTAATACTTACAATGCCCACACACTCAGAGAGGCTTTTGCAGTTTGCCACCCAACCCACATGTGGCAACTATCTGTTACATACAGTAGTAATGAGATTTGCATGAACAGATGGTACTTTCTTTGTTTACATTTGATTTGAATGATACATGTATGTTCTTGGTTTAATAGTGTGTGTGATTATATGATGACCAGGTATGTGTGTGTGTGTGTGTGTGTGTGTGTGTGTGTGTGTGTGTGTGTGTGTGTGTGTGTGTGCGGGGGTGCGGCACACTCTAGCTTCTATATATAAAGAAATGGATTAATTCCACGTCCATGTAGCTGAAGCTCTTAAAGAGATAGTTTGGTTTTGTATTTGAAGTGTAGTCGTATGAGGTACTTATGCCTTGTCAGTCCGGTAGACAGCAGTCGGCATGCTCTCAGTGTGGAGAAGCAGTCACAGCATGGAAAAAGGGAAAAGCACTAGTGTGGACAAGGTCAGCAAAAAGAAATGTGTGTTTACCACAAAAAGGCCCACATGAAAAAATCAATATCTGTTGAAGTGTATGCCACAGTGAGCATATTCTTACAGCTTTACCTTGCTGTCAGACAAGCCATTCCCCTGGCACTACTTTGTCTCAAACGTGGATTTGCGTATCCCTGCGCCAAAGCCCAACTGTGCCATGCACACGGTGTATTATGCGGCAGATCTGGTGGCAAGGTATAATGTGCTCACCACAGCGTGCACTTACACTATTTATTCCAATGTATCGCGTATAGTTTAGAGTTTAAAATCCTGGATTCAACCTGGGCTGGCTCATTTTCCATCATGCATGAGCATGTGCACAGAAACATGGAAAAATATTGTGTTACCCACTGTGAACAGCAAAATACAGCCTCGACTAAATATAATAGATAAACTCAAAGCTAATCTCTGCTGTTATTATGGCAATATTATCGCAGTCAGATAGCTTTTCCTGTTGATTGGCTGCTGAACGTCAAGAAGGCGTTTCATATCCTGAGACAGAGAAACTAAGATGGACACTGAATAGTAGCTCTCATCCCTAAAGCATTTGGGTTTCTGTCTGCTGAGCTGTGAACAATCAATGCACGGTTGATGAGACGGCACCAGGCCCGGTGACCTCCACCCCGGGACTCAGCAGGGTTCTGGAAAGGCCTGCATCCTTTCTTTGGCATTGGCAATCGATGGCACTCAATATGTGCTGAAGCCTGTAAGCCTGACAAGGCTTACTATTAATTTATTCTACCAGATGTAACAAGAAACTATTTCTTCAGTACTCCCTGTGTCGTGCCAATATAAAAATCACTAATTAATTAAAAAAAAACAACTTTTCTCTCTCTCTGCTTCTATAAATTTATGTGTGCAGTGGTGGTGGTGTTGGTGGTGGAGGAGGCTCTGGCAGATTGTCTACTAAGCACTGAGCAGAGACAGAGTTGCTGGGGGAGGAATCGGCTCTCATGGCTCCAAAGACAGGTTTTTGTTTTCAGTGAGTCCTGGCAGCCTAAGAGAAGAAGCTTAAACCTTGGCTAAGATCTCTGCTGACAGTACTCCCCTCTTCAATGTCTCTATATGACACGCTTTACTATTTCTGCTCAGGTCCTCTTGCAGTAGGCCTGTAGAAATATCCCTCTGTGTGGATGATGGAATTGCATGAAAGACTAGAGCTGGTCGTCCTTTTTGATAAAAATCCTGGAGGAGTGAGAGGCAAAATCTGACCCTGGGCCAGCTGACACTACACTCTCCTTTTGAGAAAGCAACCTGTTTTAGTGAGCAAACTGTTCGTCTTCTGCAGAATCGACCAACCTCGGCTCCCCTCTCCTGGCTCCTGCATCTAAATTTCTCTTTGTAGCTTGCACCAGGGTGGAGAATAAGAGACTCTTCAATGCTGCAGCTAACATTATTGATGAAGGGAGAAAGAGGCTCACAGCTCAGACGGCTCAAACTTTTGGATTTCTCAAGAAGAATCGGCCTCTTGTGCTGCCGGAGGAAGAAAAGCATAACTGGCACATCAGAAAGAGAAAAAAGCTGCTAATATTAGTCAGTAATAGTCAGTAATTTCTGTCAGTAAAAGTAAAAATCCAGCTTGTAAAATGGAGAAATTGAGCGTTGTGTACTGCATTACAAGTCATTTTTTGAAAATGTAGGGTTGCTTGATTGTAGTTCCTTTATGTTCCTCAGTAGTCTGGAGAGGCTACATAATAGCTCAGTAATCACAGGAGATGTTCTGATGTCATGTTTGTGATTATGTAATGATTTTCCAATGTCAAGCTAGTTAGGGAACGTCAAAAAAAATGATGTTTTCTTTGGAGCTTGTTTGAATTAAGTAGAGCTCCAACTAACAATTATTTTCATTGTTGATTAGTTTGCTGATTATTTTCTAGTTATTAGTCTATAAAATAGTGAAAATGAGTCCCAGTTGATATCATTAAATGTCTTGTTATGTCTGATCAACAGTCTAAAACCCCAAAGATATTTCATTTACAGTGATTTGAATCAGAAAATCTTTGTAATGGAGAGGCTATAAAAGGCACTTTCTGTGTCATTTTTGCTGGAAATTGCAGGTACATTATCTGATACTCAATGAATCAATTGTGTCCAAGAATTAAGATGATATATTCATTAAACCTTTGTCTTTTTTTGTCACATTTAAGAACAATATGTCACACAAAGCTGTAAATATGCTCAACCTCATAATAAGAAATGTAGATGAGGGTTTTCAATCAAATGATCTGTAAATAATGTTCATCTCTCATCATTTTTAGGATGAGTCAACAAAGGGCTGCTGGGCTAAACATTTACTGCTGTGATACCGGCAGCTTGCTAATGGCGATGCCTCCGTAGTCATCTGCGTGTGACCTTTTCCCCAAACAAAGAACACAACCTCAAGTCTGATTTTGTTTCGGCAGTTTGTTTTTTTCTGGTTTTTGTTTTTATTTATTTATATAAACCACCACAAGCACATTTAGGAAATCTGCTCCGAAGAGATAAGAGCTAAAAAAAAAAAATTAACATTTTGTTTTGATGCACTAAATGCTGTAAAAGACAGATTAGCCAGAGGAAAGTGCTGTTGATCCTCTTTTGCAGCGATGATTCTCTGAGAAACAGTTCAGCGGGAAGCTCGCGTTTGAGCCGGTACAAAAAGGAATGATTGCATGTAACTAACATCAAGGGTCAAGCCAAGTGACAGAGGAAATTGCTACATTAAGTCAGATTATTGTTGACTGCTCATTTAGAATAACTGGCCTTAACACCACAAAGTCTAATTATGTGATTAATTGTGTTAATTTGATCATTATCCGCAGTCGGAGGCCGTGAACGTCATCTTGTTAGTCATGTTGCCCCTTTTAGATACCTATACTATAATCTGCACCTACACACACAGAGTCAGTCCACACTCATTAGACCTTAAACACACACACACACTTGCATAAAGACAGACTGGGGATAAAACACCTGTGGTTACGTGCCTGCGTCAGGAACATCTGGGTTCTCCTAGTGTGCCGCTGTAGATCATCCTGACAGTGTGTTCTCAGTCTGCATGAACACCTTTCACAGGGGAAGCAAAGATAGAAAATGCTGTCATGCCATGTATGAAATGTACACACTCACTAACCAAACATGGTGCAGGGATGTGGAAATCTTGTCTTTTCGCAAACAGGAATTGTCAGAGCGTAAAGACTGGCAACACTTTTATGTGTTTTGATTTTACTGGGAAATATTCACGAGAGGAGCCTGCAGCCTTGCACCTCCTGTTCGAGTTGTAACTTGATTGACAGTGTATTTGTTTAGCTTAGTGTTAGCTCTGAGACTGTTTTGTAGTTTGGATTGCTATCCAAATGTTCTGGTTTGCATCTTTAGCTATTCTAGCGCCGTAGATCTACAGATGTGAACATGTTTGATGGATTGCCGTGAACGTTTTTCAGACATTAATGGCTGAATTTTAATGACTTTGGTGATGTCCTAACCTTTTCTCTAGTGCCAACATGAGGTTGACATAAAAACTTTTATCATTTATGCTCCTCTCAGGATCACTTATAACTTTGGTGATTCTCTGATTATTCCCTCATCATCTGGTCAAAATATCAGTGTCCCAAAGATGTTGGTTGGACGAATACACCTGCAAAACTGAAGACACGTTTGCTGAGTTTACTCAAACAGCTTGAGGGAGATTTCTTACTCTCCAGTCAGACTCATGTAAACAGAAAATGTGTGAAGTAAATATTTTTCGTTATTTACTTTAAAGATTAGAGTGTGAGTTGAGTATATGCTCGCAGTGATGCCCCTACTGCAAACATTGACATTTAAGCAACACTTCTTGTAATAAAAACAACAAAATTATGATCCTCCAGAGCAGCGATTCTCAACCTTTTTAGAGGTGCGACTCCCCCCTTGAAATAAATCAGACGGGCGGTGGCTTCCCCACGTCCCCATCGTCTGCCTCAGACTGTTCAAGGATTACCATCATAAAACGTGACAGCTACCAAACCAGACAGCTACAATGTCATGTTACTGAGAAAACTGAGCTTGTTAACATAAATATAAAATATAAGTATAAAAACTAACGCTATACTATACATATACAGTGTTTTTTAGTTCTTGTTCGCAGTGTTGGATGTCATTAAAAGGTTGACCCCCTTCGGGGTCCTCATCCTAGGTTGAGAACGAGTCCTCCAGAATGTAATTCAGACTGCTGCAGTTAAACAGTTAAGCTGGTTAAACTAAACCGTGTCTGAGGTCTAAGTAATTTATGGAGTTACAGACATCGGTTCTCTGAGTTTGGAGACACATATTGATTCGGCCGGTGTGTGATGTAAAGTCATAGGAGAGAAGATGTGGGCAACAAACAGCGTAAGTGCTGACATTTCTGCAAGACCTTCAGTTATATCTTTCACAAGTGGCTTTAGGACTTCCTCTTATGTGGCATGAAATAAAAGTGTGAGATGGAGGGTGAGCCAGCCGGCATCACCAGCGTTTGACGCCACTTAGCAGATGTTAACATGCTAACACACTAAAAGGATGAGCATGGTATATATACCTGCAGAACTTTGTATTATGGACACACTGATCCCTGTCTGGATCTTATCTCCTTAAAACTCCAGATTAAAATGTACTATGCGTGCTTATGAATCAGGTCCAACCCTTGTTTACATGGAATGCATTAATAATCGTTGTGCCTGTAATAAATAGTGAAAGCTTGATCACCACGGCTGAATTAGTCAGCCAGACGAGCGTTAAGCTGCAGCCAGCTCCAGCCTCGGCGCATCAGCTTTCCCGCCACATGGCCGCAGGTTTCTAACAGTGACGAGGGGGGATAGAGATCACTGGGATACTCTGCCTCTCTGAGGGATTTAGAGGGCAATGAGTAACACTCCCAGCAGAAAAGATAGATGGCTTCTCATTTCCAGCAGCAACAGAGTAATCCTCTGCAGGTTCACATCACCACAGATTTCCAGCATCATGCCATTGAGAGCTTTGAACTGGAATTTTGAGTGTCGATGGAAGATGGGCTGCCCTGTGTTTATCTTTTATATTAACACTTTCATCCCTCTATCCAGTCCCGAGTACTAACTCCATCTAAAAATAGATGGAACGACTACAGTAGCAGGTCCAGCCAGTGGACAGCCCGAGCAGGGTCACAAGGACAGAGGGTGGAGCCACCATCAAGGCCCGTCCCACTTGAAAATATAGAGTCTCCATCTGCAGATGGGTTTTCATCCATCTGTTGCCTGGGAGAAGGAGGGAGGCGATCCTGGACCAGTCTGCCTTTGTTAGAGGGACCCTTGTCAGGCAACATTTCTAGGATTCCTGGAAGGTCAGCCGTGCTCGAATATGCAAACTCATTGTCAGCGTGAGTAGAGGAGAAATAATTGGCTCATCCAACTTGTCACTTTGCACTCTTATATCCTTTGTAATCCTTTGGGCTTATTATTGCCTTCAGAGAGGGTGGCCCTGGATTTGGATGGGATTGTCCAGAGTGTATTTTTGTTCAGTCAGATTGATCACTGCTCATGGACCCTGCATCCAGTGTCTATAGCCTGGGGAGCAGAGCCGCTTGTTTTCTCCATCACACCACATTGATCGGCTTTACAAGAATGCGTTTAACAGGTTCACGGATACAGTTACTTGTGTCTCGTACAGTTGCGTGTTAATCCTGTGGATTTAATTAAACAGTTTCAGTGATTAGTCGGTGGCAGGTGAACACACATGAAAGTGTTTTCTACTGGAAAGTACTGCAATTATTCTGTTTGCTGCTGTTTGTTTAAAGCCAGATTTTGCGGAGGTGGTTTTGTTGACAGACATAAACTTCCCGTGCTATCAGTTTCAATTGTTTTTTATCCAAAAAAATATAAAGAACATAATCTTTGTGTGAGAAAGGACCTGGACTGTGTTTGCTCCGGGTATTAACTGTTAAGGTGCAGCAGTGGTTGTTGATTTTCACATATTCCCATTGTGTTACTGTGTACATACTGGATGTTTTCACTTGATGCACCAAAGCCATGACATTCCCAAAATGTGTATGTAATCACAGGACTAAACCTTCACCTTAGTGCTCAGCTATAGTTGTATGCTTTGTATTGTACGGTGCCCGAGAGAGCTCAATGCAGTGCAACATAATAAAGCACAGGCAAATAGACAAAACACAATCACACAACATCAGTTTGACAACACACAGAAAACAAATTGCAGAAATGCAAAGACACAAAACAATAAAGGTAAGGACACTGAGGAGTGCTGAACACAGCTTGGACATGCTTGTTGTTGCAATGGCATGAATTTGTTGAATTTCATTCAATCTGCAAAACACCTTCAAAAGTTGAACTTTTGTGTGCATGTACAGTACGATCCATAACATGCATTTACCTCACAGAGAAAATATTTTAAAATAAAAGATTATGATCATTTTTTTAAGAAATTCGAAAAAAAAAAATGTTGGGGAACTACTGGAAAGTTATCCTGTGATACACTATGAAGTAGTAGTAGTGTGCAATGTGTTACTTTTCAGTAAGTGTAGTCTCATCGTGGACTGTTGGTAACAGGAAACAGGAAGCAGATCGCACGTGTCAAGTCCGCTGTTTTGTTGTGGCCATATAATTACGGCGTTTCCTGATGGACAGATAGCTTTAGATAGCTCAGTTAGCCATGCTGCCCCGGACGCACGGCACGGCACGGCACGGGGGAGTGTTTGTTGACAGTGTTGGCACATTAGCTTCAGACTGCTGAGAGGAGGAAGTTTTCAGGCCTGGAGCGAGGGAACGTTGAAAGGTAAGAAGAGAAAAAGAATGACAGAGTATGTCGTGATAGCTTTGTGAAATAAAAGGCTGAAAGACAGACGCCGAGCTGGGCTTCTTACTGTTGGACTAGTAAGTAATATTATCTGGCTGCTATGCATTGTGTTGTTGCCAAATCTTACCTAATGTTTCTTTAATTGAAGTAAATTTATTCCAGTTAGAACATTTTACATATTTTATTATTTTGTTGTTGACTTGTTCTGAAAGGAACAGTCTTAAGAGGTGCTTTGGGGACGATGTGTGTTGTGTTCTGGGTGTTGTAGTCTGCTCTCAGAGGTGTGATCCGACTCTGATGAGCCCTTTTAGATACCGATGTGTTGTTCTGCGTCTGTTGTCGCCTCTTAAAAAGGAGTCGTCTTTGAAGTTAAATATATTCATCAACAGTTTTAATGCTGAGAGTTTCTCTGGATCACAGCTGATATCTGATTACTATGCTCTCTCACTGTTTCCAGAGACCCTTAAGATGCTGTACACTCTGCTCCATATGAATGAGGCTCACTCAGTCAAAGATGATGAGGCATAATCACTGACAACTGTTTGCTACCACAACAGGAGGAATATGGGGAAATGCTAATTCTACTGTAGTGTGTGATTGTGTGTGTGTCTCTTAATCCCTTTTCAAAAAACAAACTCAAGTGTGTGTGTGTGTGTGTGTGTGTTTGTGTGTTTGTGTGTGTTTGTTTGAGTGGGCCGGTGCGTGTCTGCATGCACAACAAAAGCCATGCAAATCCAAGCTGTCCCCAAGGTTTGCTCCATCATCCATCAGGAGCAGCCAGTTGTCATTCCTGCTGGGCTTTCCAGCGTTCCCTCTCCTGCACTTAGTTTTCCCTGCAGTTAATGTGACCTATCCTTCGCTTGAGTTAGATGTAAAGCGACAGGAGAAGGCGACGGCTAGAGAATCAACCTGTGAGTAGCCGGGGAGAGTGGAGCAGCAGGAAGAAAAAAACCTCTTTAGTGTTTAGAGCTCAAATTTGATATTAAATAGACTTCTGGGTTGGCTCTTTTTATTAAGAGCCACTGAGCATGTGGTCTGTAAAAACCCTGCAGTATAATTTGGTCTACTTTATTGAAGATAAACAAGATGCTCACTGCCGAAAAGAATTTTATTAGGAGCGACTTTTATTATCCACAAACACGGTTTCCACCGGGCTATGAACGTGAATACCGGATGGGGATGGGGAGAGCTGAATCCTCGTTATTTTGCAATCGACTTGACATTAAAATGGTCACAAATGAAGCCAAGATATTGTGCATGGGAAGGTTTGTGACATTTATAGCACAACATCTGTCCTGATTGTCTCCCTTAAAAATCTACGCTGGTCAAACTGTGACACTAAGTGTCTAAATTGCCTGTCTAGTAGATTTCACAGTACAAATGGAGTTAATTTAATAACAATGCCCTTTAATTAGACACACAATTATTTCTGACATTTGTCCTTTAATGATGTTTCTTTGTCTCTTTACTGCTGTGAACAGTGGAGAACGCTGCGGACAGCTACTGCAGTGCAGTAAAGAGTCGAGGTCGACCGTAGTGATCCTTCTAGCCCTGAAATCAACGTTTGATCAGCACAAAGATGCAAATGGCACCTAGCAGAGTCCCAGCCAACAGGCTACACAGAGATCCAGCGGTGTAATGTATGCACACTGCCTCAGCATGAGCAGGACTGTAAATGCTTAGAATTTGACCCTCTCTTTACGGAGCCACAGCGACCAAAGTTCAAAGAATCAGCTCATACTTTCAAGCCAAAGATAAGATGGTTCATTCTTTTGATCAGCTGACATTTACTTAACGTGCTTAGATTATGTTGTGGTTTCTTTTCCACGTCTGTGTGCAGTGCAGGTCAACAGTTATTTCTGTTCCACGTGCACGCTCACAGAAACACACACACACAGCTTCACATCTCTCAGAGAAAAAGACAGCAACAATCCTGCAATATTACATCTAAAATCTTTACTGCCTTTTAGTGTACGCAGTCATTGAGAGTACGGCTGCATCTAACCACTAGCACGGACAAATGATGGTGTCCTGCTGACAGAAACATCACATCAAAAAAAACACTTCTATTGGTGTTTCTAGAGGGCGAGGACAGCTGCCCTATTTTGGCATTTAATTTGGAGAACCAAATCTCAGTTGATGGATTAATCGTTTGGTCCATGAAAATAGTGAAAAATGTTCATGACATTCCAAAATACAATTTTCAAGCCTAATGTGGACTCTACAAATAACTGTTTTTCCAAATCCAAGAAAAATCAGTTTACTGTGATATAAGGGGGCGAATATTTCAATTTTAAAAGGTTGAACCATCAAAATGTTTCCAAGTAAGTGTCAAACGATTAACCAATTATCAAAATAGCTGATAACTAATCGTTCAGACTCTTGAAAGATTGTGCACAACCAATGCTGCCATCCTTGTTTCTTGTTACACAAGACTTGATGTGGAAAAGTAGCAACATAAGTATCTTTTTAAGTTTATTAATCTTGAGTTTGCACACGTTGCATGAAAGATCATTGTCGACCAAAGTATTCCTTGTGGCAGTGTGTCTCCAGAAGAGGTTACATTGGTTTGGACACACTCTCACAGTGCTGCAGGACTTTTGCACACAAAAGAAACGCAATATCAGGATGATTGCAGTGTAATTCTCCCGATAAATGCAGCGTGGTTAGCTTCAGGTGTTGTACCGCGTCCCTGCTAAAGTTAATTCTCTCTGGGCAAACATTGTAGGCATGTGGCTGCAGTATGCTGTCCGTCATGTGTTCTGTTGCACATTGGGAGTTCGTTTTGTCAGTATCATCACATGATCACAGGCTTCTGATCTTCCGGTGTAAAACATTGCAGTAAAACCTGACAAAGTGACACACGTTACACGTTTTCTAGAAAAAAATGTCTTCCAATCAGATCTGTGTTTGGAAGTGAACAATCAAAGTTGATTGCGTTGGTGTACTTCCCTTCAACTACACAATTTCACAGTTGACTAGAAGCTTGGATCAGAAAGAAGACAGTGAAGAAGAAATTCACTGCTGCCTCCCACCTAACACACACTTTCAACATACAGCCTTGCCCTCTGCCCTCGACATTTCCCTTCATACTGCAGTTACGTGGATAAAGACTGTATTTTTCAGAAAACATAAATCACTGCAGGTCTTCAAGGTCAGATGCTCGTTTGATCTAAACTAGGAGGCTTTCAGCTTTCAGAGATATATATATATATATATATATATATATATATATATATATATATATATATATATATATATATATATATATATATATACTAGAGAGATATACCCTGTTTAAAACGTATAAAGCGGTGATTGAGTATTCTGTTCAAGAGAGAGCTGAAAGCCTCCTAGTTTAGATCAAACGAGCGTCTGAGCGTCTGTATATATATATGTAAATATATATATGTATATATATATATATATATATATATATATATATACACACATACATATACATACACACATACATATATATATATATATATATATATATATATATATATATATATATATATATATATATATATATATATATATATATATATATATATATATATAGGTGACAATGGAGGCGGAGAAGAACAGAGCTTTGATAGTACATAGTTTAGAGCATACTAAAGATCCAAGATGAAACTGGCAGAAGGATGGGGCTGAGGGAAAAAGGTGGCTACAAAGTCGCACCAGCACCACAGATAGTGCCACAGATTTATCAAGATGTAGCACAGTTAGGTTACTGATATTTAGCCTAGATTGTAACTTCTAAATGATCAACGAGACAGGCAGACTAGATTAACATATCGATGCTATCTAAAGAAAACCACAAATTTCCACTTTTGATGACGATATCTCTTCCATCTACATCAACAACATTTAGAATCTTACCAATGAAAAGACATTTTGTCACATCTTATATGTAGAATAGATAGAAGGAGGATAGATTTGGATAAATAACATCTTGATCGTTTTTTTTTTTTGTTTGTTTTTTTTAAAGATTTTTTTTGGCTTTTTTTTTTCAAGCTTTATTTTTGACAGCTGAAGAGTGACAGGAATGTGGGGAGAGAGAGATGGGGAATGACATGCAGCAAAGAGCTGCAGATCGGATTCGAACCCTGGCTTCGTACATGGGGCGGATGCTCTACCAACTGAGCTAATTGACACCCCAACATCTTGAGTTTTGATTCAAGGATAGACGACAAGCTCTGTGATCTCTCTGATCCAAGTCGGACTGACGCAACGTCAATGTGAGATGGCCATTAGCCTGGATTATGCTGATTTCAATCAAAAATGGTAAAATAGCTATAATTAGGCCAATATGCTCTGTGGAAACACGTAAAGCAGCCTTGATATTAATAGTAGATGCATGTTGTTAGAACCGTCTAGAACCAGCTCACAGTGCATGTAAATCAGTTTAAAATTTTAAATGGTGTTATTTGTGTCTCATTACAGTGTTTTTAGGTTTATTTTGTAAGCTTGTTTTTGAGAAATCCGCCTGAAAAGATGATTTTTTTCCGACAGTGGTTTTCATCAGACAACGACGATATTCATCTCTGCCTTTGCACTCTCTCTGCAACTAGAGGATGCAGAGGGGAAATGGCATCTCTCCCCTCAAATAGCATATAGTGCCGTGCCTTTCATTTGCACATTGTCAAGGACCCCAGACAAGATAAAGAAAAACATGAAAATACTCCACCTGTAACCACTTGAATGAATTCTTTGGGTGCATTAGTTCCAGCTTCCTCTGCCTTTCTCGTCAACAATCAAAGGAAGCAAGAATTTCATTTTGGTTTTGGCCTTGGATGTGACTCTTTGCTGTTTGCACACAACACAATGATGGCAGAAACAAATAGAAGGCAGGTTAAGGTTAAAAGTGGTTTGCTAATGGGGCCAAATGGATTCATTTGTTCGCCCTCTTCAGCCTGCTCTCTCCTCCTACTGTAATTGGCTCTGCTGAAGCTTCTTCCCCTCCAAACTAGGTGACAGATGGCAGCGACAGTATTGAAAAGACTTCATATTATGCTCAAGGTTTGCCCTAATTTATATCTCACGTTGGCTACCCAATCAAAGAAAAATGTTCCGCAATTAGACGAGCTTGTAATATTGAAAGTTGCCACTGCAGCGCCGTATTTTGTTGTGAGAAAGCATCGATCTTCTTAATTGCTGACATTAACAGCAGAATGCAGAGCACCTCCAAATAAGCTTCATCATGTTCCTTTGTGTGTGTGTTTATTTCACATAGAGGAATTAAACATATAAATCATGTATAACAGACACCATTAAAATAGGCAAAGCTTGAAATGGGAAATTTTATTGAAGTCATCTCGTGGCAATATCAAGATTTGGCATTGCCAGTTCCACAGCTACTGTACATCTGTTATTTCATTTCTTGATTAATTTCAAATGAATATACCAGTTGATACAAAAAGTCAACACACTGCTTCGTCAAGGTACAAAATTGTTTTATTACAGTGGCTACATGATGAAAACAATAGCATGGAGCACGCATCGTCTTCCTCAGGGTCAATCAAACAATCACATTCAGATTCGGATAAGTGAATTGCGACAACACAACAGCTTCAGTCACACACCTGAAGAATTTTCACAACCACAGATCTGTCTTTACTCAGAAACACACAATGGCACAGATAATAATAGAAAATATGTATGAATGAAAACTGTTTCACAGTAATAAAGACTTGTACAAATAAATAGTCGTCTTCTTCTCAGATTTGTTTATTGAATTTTCAGTGACACACCAGTATCAAAAGGTAACATCACGAGTATCAGTACAATGTCAGATATAACAAGTAATAAAAAAAAAAGAAAAACGACATCAGATACACAGAACAAAACAAAAACATAAATTGGTCACCCACTACACCCCCTACTAAATAAAAGTCAAACATGAAATTCACTTAAACAGAAATAGATAAAAAAAAAACAATTCCTGCATGTTATAAATTCACATAAAGAGGAACTCTGTACATGTAGTAGACAATTGTGGTGGCTAAAGATTCAGCATTTCACGCCTGTAACATTGATGGACTCATGATGGAAAGTTGGAAAACAAATGTAAAAATCGATCCAGCAGGACCAAACATCTAGTCTTATTTTATTCCTCCTCCTTCTCAAACCTTGACACCTACATTACCCACAATGCAACTTGAATTAATTGATTGATTTGGATAACAAAGTTCAAATGAAATCCCCATCACTCCTCCTCATCTCCAAAAAAATATATACAGTGAAGAAAATCGACTGGCTCTTTAATGAAATTCAACTTCACATAATGTTTTGCAGCTTTTATAGGGAGACATTTACCTCGCATAAACCTGAGCTTACTCTGCCAGTGCGCCTGTCACAGTATGTCACAGCTGTGTAACATACAGAGGCCAAAAGTGTTTAATTATATCTCATTCGTACAAGATGGATGCATGCAGTGGGAAATGAAGAGACAGATATGAAAGAAAACATTAAAGCTAATGAAAAAGTGTCCTCCATAATGAAAATGTGTGGTTACCTGCTTCTGTAAACAAATAAAAGTCTCAGTGCAGCTGAAATTAAATAACCAGACCACTGCTTGCTGCTCCTCCGCCTCCCACTTGCACCAGGATATTGCTCACACATGCAGCGGGCTGAATGGTGCTGCGGTGGAGAGCAGCCCGTTTAAAGAGACACATAATCACTATTTGTGACAAAGAATTAGCAAAAATCTGACAGCTCCTCTTTGTTTTTGCTCAAAATGATTCAGCAGTCAAACAATACATTCCCCCCCCCTCGCTGCTGACAGTTAAAAGGTTTTTTACCCGCACTCTCTTTCAATAGATTGAATAACATCTGAAATATGCAAATGGTGGGCAAATGATGATGGGTTATATGTATGGGTGTGTGTGTGTCGTTGGTAACCAGTGTCCCTGCATCATGAGAAGCCATTATACTTTTATGAATAGTGAATTCATGGATATGTTTGTCATAAAACTACCATTTTATTACCAGAGCACCAGCACGTAAACTTACTTTACATGGACATGACTGTGCTCCTTTGTAATGATGTTATTTATTTAACCTTTATTGAACCAGGAAGGGTCCCATTCAGATTTAAAAACCTGTCCTGACCAAGACAGGCAGCAGCACAAACTGAATAAGTTTGTGCTGCTGCCGAATAAGCCAAATTGAAACAGATGCAAGACACACAGACATTATTACAACACATGGCAATCTAGAAAAATAATAAAGTCATATAAAGTCACAAAGTCATGCTGGTGTTAAAGAGTCTCACAGCTGTTGGAATGAAGGACCTGTGGTAGCGCTCCTTCTTACATGGTGGGAGTAGCAGTCTGTTGCTGAAGGAGCTGTTTAAGGCCTCCACAGTCTCATGCAGGAGGTGAAAGAGGAGTTGTTCGTGATGATCAGCTCTCGCCCACTTCCTCTATGGAGTCTAGGAGATAGACATCAATGATGTCCAGCCCCCAGAAACCCTCCACTCCAGCAGCATCTATCGTTTTTCCAATCTGACTCTCATTTGTGGTCTGATGAACAGTAAATTCATCAACTTCAGTGCCCTATAATGCTGTTTTCCAAGCTACTGTAACTAAGTACCTGTAACTGTTGAGGCTTTTGTCATACGGAAGTGGACGTGCACAGAGAAATCTCTACGTGCATTTGCAAAGTGTAGCCAAAGACAACTAACAGATCACTGTAATCATTAGGATTCATCCTCCGGGAGACTGATATCTGTCCAAATTTTCATGGTAATCCGTCCAATAATTGTTGAGCTATTTCCAACATTTGCTAGCATGGCAAAACTGTGATGCCAACACTGCAGTTGGTGTTGAGCCTTGGCTGTGCAAATTCATGAATGAGTGTGACCTGGACAAAGTGGAACATTGTGTTATTTTTGAACATGCTCATGCACAAGCTCTACCTTCCTGACACATTTCAGGAATAGCACGGCCCATTTACTGACCACCTCTTGTCTAATACCCCCCACCCCCAGTACCGACTTTGTACGTGGCTTCATTGTTTCTCTTCAGTCCGTATCTTTTCATGGCGCATAAACAGACCCAGGTGGCTCCTCTGGAGGGGTGGGGGAGAAACCACCACACTTATTCCTCTTGATTCTTGCTGTTACATAGATGCATGCAGTTTGAGAAATAGGGATTTAAGTGCTCTTTTACTTGAATGGCCCGGGTGCAGGCTCACTTTGCGTGTTCTTCCATCTGCTGAACAAAACCTGAACCAGATGTACGAGAGAGCTTTGATATTCCCCGTCGGTGGCAATCTGCGTCTGACTTGATTTTCATTAAAGATGAAAGAGGACAAGCACAATAAACAACTCCTGCTAAATGTCTGGGTGTATACACGTACAGTATGCACATAATACCTTCAGTCTTTTTTATGTGTGCATTTCTTTGTGTGGCAGTCCACCCACGAGCATTTGATGGGGATACAGGGAGCCATGACCAAAGTGTATAATTAGCTTTGCAGCGTTTGTGTTGAGTTTTATCAGGGGCACATTTATTTCAATTTATGAGTGCATGCCTACTACTTGCCCCACCAAACCACCCACACAGAGGGAGATGACATTTTCTTGTTTATCTTATCTGACTGGTTGATGAAACTTCAGTCTCTCACAGGTGATCCGGCTGCAAAATGTAGCCAGCCAAAGATCTGTGACAGAATTCAAAGATTTTAACTCTAAAGGTATAATTTTCTTTCACTGATTTGGTTAGAAATATGGACAAAATCAAGTTTTGTAATATCTTGTACTATATAAATGTATTCGTTATTATAAGTTGACAATATGTTGTAGGTAATGAGCAGCACAAGACAGGCAAAACTGTTTTGTGGGCCAAGAATTTGCAGCTAAGGCCAATGTTATTGAACTAAAACAATCAAACACGCTCAGAAAACTGTGATACTTAACTGTAATATATGTAACACCAACAGCAACCAACTACTGATAACAACAAGACCACAAAAAGAACATTTAAACTAAATCATGATTGCAGATCTAAGATGGTAAACCTGCTAAACCTGCTGGACATTGTCTTGGCTGTAGTCTTGTGCTTCACCTGTCTCTCCGCTCCAGTTTATTTAATAAGCATTTGAAACTGAGCTGATTGTTAAAAATTGTGGATCAGTATCGTAGATCACTTTTGTAGCTCACCGCCTCTCTTTCTGTTTCTCCAGATCTGGAGGGACCCTGAACATTGCGACCACAGGCTGGCCCAGGTCACGTTGATGCTGGTGGCTGCTCCCCAGTACTCCTCCTCCCGCCACCTGCTCCTGCGCCGCTCCCACCTCCCCACCTGCCATGGCTATGAGCAGTGACCCAGGCTGCGAGAGGCTGGACCCCGACTCTGACAAACAGACCGGCAGTCTCACAGACACAATGGCTGCCATGACCACAAAAGACTCGGACGGCTCAACCGCCAACGGCGTGAGAAACGGCGCGGCTCAGAAGGACGGGGCTCAAGCCAAGAGGACTCCTCCGGTGCGGCCTCACCTGACTGGGAGGAAGTTGTCGCTGCAGGAGAGAGGCACTTACCTGTCGTCAGGTTCTGGAGGAGGATACACGCACGTATCCCCTCGTGTGGCTCGGAGGCCCACCGTGGAGTCTAAACGTGTGTCCATATCGGACTCCCAGGTGAGGAAGTCATTTATACTCATATTTATTAATAACCAGTATCAGCAATATGATTACACTGAGATAAATAGAAGATATTAAGGCAAATAGTGACCACGTTGTTGAAAAATCCAATTAAAAACCTTCTCTGATCTGGACATTTGCTGACATGAATTTCTGCGGTTGGGTGTGACAGGTGGTACCATAGCAGGGAGTGAAGCACAAACAGGGAGAAAGCAGCTCCATTGTGCTAATGAGAGCACTTGTCATAACTAGATACAGGCACCGTATAAGCTCTGTATTTCTGCGTTATCACCAAAGAACGAGGAGCTAAAGGCTGGTGGACAACATGACAGGAAGAAGGAAGCGCGAGAAGGTCTGTGCATTAGTCCCCCATTAGCACCCATCATAGAAACATGCCTCTCTGTAATAGCTGATTCACATTAAGGCGTCATATATAACACTCCACGCTCTGCGCTGCGAGCCGACGCGTGTCGTAATGAGATGTGTGTTCTGATGTCGGCTTTGACAAGAGCAGTTTTGACTGTTTCATTAGACAGACAGACAGAAATGCATTCTGGGCAGCTCCGTGCTGCTTGATCCACCATAAAAGAAGTGCAGCTAATGATTTGCCATGGTAATCATGTGGAGCATTTCTACTTGTTTTCCTGCGCGTGCATGTCTGTTTATATAACTGATGGGGGAATTTGATACAGCACTGGTGACAGCGAATACCTTTCCTGTTGTATTTTTACACACTGCAGTTTTAGATTAAAGCCGTTCAGGTTGTTAGAAGTCACACAGCCACCTCTGATCCACAAGCAAAAGCATTCCCCTTGCTGCCTCTTACGCTGGAAACTTTCCATGCCAGTTGCGTATTTTTTTTCTGCACGTTCAGTAAAGAAATTCAACGTGTCAAACTCATGAAACTACCTGCTTCATCACCTGCTTTTCAGGGTTTCAGGCAAGCCACAGTGATGGACACATCAGATATGTTAGATGTGGGTGTATATCAGCATACATTTTGACAAGTACAATCATTTAAAGCCACTCAACTTTTCTTGGGTGCTTACTGTGACTGATGATTATATAAGTGATGATCTATATTGCATAATATTAGCTTTTTAGATTCTTTGAAATATTGTTTTGTGGTTAGTTTTTGTTACTAATGCAAGTAGCACGTTAAAGGAATACTTTGACATTTGGTGGAAGTGTTTATTTACATTCTTCCTAAGAGTTAGATGAGAAGATTGATACCAGTCATGTCTGATCTAGAGCCTTAGCTAAGCTAAGCTTAGACTGTGCACGCCTGTATCACCTTAGTTAGTTGAGAAGATCGATGCAACTGTTATGTCTTTACACTAAAAATTAAGGATGTGCCAGGAGACATTTAGCTTAGCTTAGCCTGAAGACTGGAAATGAGTAGGGGAGGGGTTGGGTTAGCTTACCTTTGTTCACCTATCAGCACTTCTAAAGCTCACAACTCATCAACTGTACAGTGAGGTTGCTACACAATCACAGACTCAATCAAGTGACTACGCCCAGCTAGGAAATAGTCCCACAGTCCCACAACTTCCTGCAAAACAGGTCTGAGTTTTTCTATGGAATAAACAAATGAGATATGAAGATTTCAATTAGCACGCTTCAGAGATGGTGTTAGATGCTGGCACGGCTGGCCTTAGCTTCATATTTAGCAAATAGACATGAGGTATTGTTTTCAACAAGGAAAGCGAAGATGCATATTTGCCAATAAGTTGAATTACGTGTGGAGACAGCTGATTGCTTATGAATAATGATGAGTATATAACGTGCAGCTGAAAGAGTGCATGCATCTGTGCTGGGTGACTCCCGAATCTCCATTTTCCTCTGACTTTTTTCCAACTCAGACTGAGCATTAAAAATTCATGACATCTGCCAGGATGTGGAACCCCTCTGAATTTAACAGACTGCTGCCACAGACTCGCAGTCCTGTCATTGTGTCCTTCTCTGTCTGAAAATGGAGTTGCAGCTCTCACGGCTCTCTCTGTTGCTTGTGTTTTCCTGCTTTCACTGCATCTTCAGTATGACACAGCAGAGAGAGGGAAACATTTCTTTCTTGCACAAACATCCGTTGTAACTGAAATTTTGGTTACTTAATGTAACAGCAGTTACCACAAAGGGAAGATGCATGAGAATGACTTACATATTCATGTTTTTCGAATCTTCCCAACTTCATTATTGACAAAAAACATTGCCAAATCCCAAACTAAGCCGCGTGAGGAATTGTTATGTGTACATCTTATGTCGCCTGTTGTTTCCTCTGCGTGTTGCAGGAAGCTTCTTTGGGCTCTCACTCTTGACTCTTTCTCATCGCCTTTGTGATTCTTTCTCACCATATTTTGTATACATAATGTGTATAATTTTGTGGGAAGTGGGTTGAATGTTTGAACAAATTCACTTCTCTGTTTTGTGGGTTAAAGTTAGCATTAAGAAAATCAAGAGAGAACTTCCTCAAAGTCACGGGGGTTAAATGATTGATTTGTGTCACAACTGGATATAAAGGGAAGCTTATTTTTATAGCCAATAATCACAGGGGTCTACACCCACCCACATTATGAAGTAATAAATGGAAATGAGGAACAACTCAAACCAAAAAAAGGAGAACGTGGAAAATATTTTACAATAAACTGCATCTGCTCTGTTGTACATTGAAAGTCCTTTTTCTGTGTAAAAATGAATCTCAAAGTGCAGCCAAAGCTAAAATGAGGCTTCAGCAGTCTGAATCAGTCACTTTCAATTTCGATATCCCTCCATTGCAGCTCGGCTGGGAAGCAGTCTTTGGAAACACCAAGAGGAAATCTTGTACTTTTAGCTTTAGCTCAACTGCTCATTTTTGCATTTACCAAGGAGATTTCTTCAAGGCAGAAGGAAAATCAGGATGACCAATAATGTATTCAATATGTGTGTGTGTGTGTGTGTGTGTGTGTGTGTGTGTGTGTGTGTGTGTGTGTGTGTGTGTGTGTGTGTGTGTGTGTGTGTGTGTGTGTGTGTGTGTGTGAGTGTTACAGACAAAGCAGATGTCCATCTGAACTGAACATTTCCATACTAACTAATCCCGCAGCACTCTGCGAGGACCCTCGGGGTCATTTTGCAAAATAGATTTTTGCAGCTCTTTGCTGATGCGTCCCTTTTTTTCCCTGCTTGTATTTGTATTCATAACCACTTTGTATTCAGAGCAACTTCTCTGCTCTTACACCAGAATGGACTAAAATTAAATACTCGTCATTTTCGTAGTGCTGAATAGAAATCGCCACGATGATGCTGAAAATTGATACACCAGTGAACTGACTGTGTAAACCGCGTGCACATGAGTTTCTTTTAAAAGTTTCTTGTCAAAAGTTCTTGTACATTGAGTCTATTATGTCTGACTAACCGTCTATTAAAATTAGCAGCAGGAGAAAAATGAAAATCAGTAACTTTGGCAGCCCCATGAGCAGAGACGAATGTTCCTGTCTCCTTGTCTTCACAGTTCATTAGAACAGTAAATGATGTGCTTATCTCCATCATTGACAAGTACAGCAGCAGTGGATACATGCAGCACTGAATCTGTGTGTTCATTTCTTGTTTTAGTTGATCCTCCTCTCATGTGCCATGAGTTCATTTGCACCAGACCAAAGGAAATACACAACACGACAGATTGAGGAAATTGCTTTAAACGTATAGGCGCATAGACACAAGTTCCCTTTTGTTACACACTTCCTGAGGCAGGCATGCTTATTATTCATCGTAAGAATGAAATGCACGGTCATTGATTCTGAACGGCGCGGTGGCAGTGATCTAGTTGTTATGCACTGATATTGATCAGTTGTTGAGTAATGGCTGGAGAGATGTGGGGAGTTTGGTTCAGATCAGACGCGATGGAGGACAAAGTGAGACGTGAAGGCAAACAGGGAGATGCTGCATACTGAGGGAAGACGGCGGGGCCGTTAATGTAAAGCAGTAGTCTAACGATTTTATCGTGGCCCACTGGAGCATTTGAGTTTGACTCATGTGTGCGTGCATGTGTGGCAGATGTATTTAAGGCTTTCTGCATGGCCCTCTTTATCCATTAGTCCCGACAGAGTATTAACTGCAGTGCAGAGCCCGCTGAGCATGTGCCGGCAAACTGTGAACCCAGTGGAAGTCCTCTCAGACAATCCCTCCTGCCGCTCTTTTCTTTGGATTCTCCTCATTTGCCTTTCCCTTTATCCTCCACCGCCCTATTTTCTCTTCTCCCTTTATCTCTCTTCAAGCAATCCACGCAATCCTTTTTTCAAGTTCCACTGCTTGCTTCACCTACCAAAGCCATCTTCTGTTCAATCTTCCACCCTTTGTCATAATCCCTGCCCACAGCACTTCACACCATCATACCCTTCAGTGCGTAACCCTCCAATGCACAACCCTCATCCTCCTGCAGCACTAACAGTTCAGTACCAGCTACATAACCAGCATATTATGTAACCCGCTGTCATATTCTCTAAAATATCTTGCCTGGTGGCGAGCAAAGTCCTGCCCTACGCCATGAGTTGGTGCAGTACTTTCTATTTTGTTCCATCTGTGTTCTCCTACCTCCTTTCATCCTGTAAACACGTTCCAGTATCAAGCCTCAGGCGCTGGTCAGGCTCACACGCAACACACACTCACTAAGCCATCACCCCCCCAAATGTAATGAGAGAATTGCTTTCAATCCATTTTCCCCACAGCTCCATCGCCTTCTTTTTTCACACTTACATCACTGCTCACTCCCTGCTCACTGACTTTGCTGCCCCCCCCCCCCAGCCTCAGCCTCAGCCTACCTCCATGAAATGCTCCCTACCACCACCAAACTCTCCTCCCCCCGTCCCTGTCCTCCCCCTCTCTGTCTCTCTCTCTGTCCTGCTGTGGTCTGCTCTCTTCTGCCGTGCCCCTGGCTGACTCTGTGCTGTAGCAGTGGTTGCTATGGAACTGCAAATCAGCCATTTAAGCAGTAGCACTCTAATGGATTTGCAGACAGTAAACAGAAACTACAGACTGCATCGTTACCTACATCTCAGAAATAAATGACTTTCAACACATATATATACACACACACACACAGCAGGGACGCTTTGTTCCCGTACCAAAGACGACCCGGTTTCTTTTTGCTTCATTATGAAAGCATTCTCTCTGCTGCTGCTGCTCATTATGTTTATGTTGATGATTTATCTCCTCATGTCCCTATCTTTCTCTGCCCCCCATCACAGGACTGTATCCAGTTGAACCAGTATAAGCTGAAGAGTGAGATTGGAAAGGTGAGTTTGTGGGTTGTGGAAGACCTCTTGCTCAATTTATCTGTTAAGTGAGAAAATGGACACCAAAAATCATTCACACTAACAGATGTGTTATTTCTGCATTGTTGGGAACATCTACCTCTGTACCTGCTCAGGTTCTGCTTCTAGAAATATGCTAATATCCTGCTATAAAACAAAAGACAGTTTACAGCTTTGCAGAGCTGCATGACTCAGTATGACAATGCTAACATGTTGATATTAAGTATGTGACATCCACAATGTCCATCTTAGTTTAGTGTTTTCGTATTGTTACATTTGCTAATTAGCACTAAACACAAATTGCAGTTGAAGCCGAAGTGAGTGTCAACCTCCCACAAGTTCTTAAAAACCTTTGAAAATAGTCATTGAAAGTGTTTGAATGTATATATTTTGTGCACGAATAGAAATTGAAGTTCTTTTTTATATATTCTTTCTTTAGGCTACATTCTGCTAGCTCTATTTATAAAAATTCTCCTTGCTGTAGCTCTAATTAACCTTGATTCTGGTGTCAACATATGTTAGGTTGGAATTGGACCTGGAAAGTCCTTGAAAAAGTCCCAGAATTTGATAGTTAAGAAGGTGTGGGAACCGTGTCAATCTCATGGTGGAGCTCAATGAAAAGTCAGGGGATCGCCAAAGTCATTAAGTCTTCATCCTTTGGGAATTAAAGTGTCATCCATCTGGTTAACAGAGAGAATTCAGTCTAGGAAAAAAAAAAGTGTTTTGAAGGGCAGAATTAGTTTTGTAAGCTGCAACATTTCAAACTTTACAGAAGAAACTTTACTGAGTAAAACATGTGTCATCGCTCAGTCTGACAGCACACCAGATTGACTTAAGATTTGCATTTCAAAAAGTGATGCTTGGAGATAAAGACTTTTGTGCTTATCGCACTGGGGAATTCATTGTGGCAGCAATAGAGTACAGAAAATTGGAAAAACTGGCAAATTGAAAAGAGCGAAGTGCATCATCATTTAACGCGACAAGGCGAGGCAGAAAGTGTTTTTTTAGATGGGTATCTTAGGGAAAATGCTTATTACCAGTAGAGATATTGTAATGTATTAAAGTAGTAGGTATTAATAACTTATAATTTGGAAGAATAGTATCAAATGAGAAATGAAAAAGTGGTATCAAATCAACATGGAGAATTTTAGGCGTTAACATGGAACGCTGCCATTTTTGTGACATCAGATCAACCTTCTTAGATACATTTTGAAGAATTCACACTCTTACATGTGTTGACCAAAGCTCACAAATGTTTTTTTTATCCCTCCATAAGAAACAATTTCTTCTAAGGATGAATCAGTCCTGAGTCATTTATGATCAGCTGGCAAATTTGGCTGTACCAGACATTGACGTGGATGTAACTCACTTTATTTATGTCTGATCAGCTTTTTGAGCAGTTTTGTTACTTGTGTCTCATCAGAGAAGGAAAAAAGGACTAAGATGGAAAACACACATCCTTGGGAAGTGTGTGTGTATGTGTGTGTGTGTGTGTAGGTGTGTTTGTGTGTGTGGGAGAAGCCACTGTGCTGCCAAAGAATAAAAATGTTTTTTTTTTTTAGTGGAAGCAGTGCTGCCTTCAAAACATTCTGCCAGTATGATGCTGCCGTCTGTTCTGAACAGAAGCCCTCACCAGTTTTGTTGATGACCCACTTTGTTTTAATGCAGAGCTGCACCACAAAGTCTGTGTACATTATTGAACTATCACTGCATATGACCATGCAATCTCTTTGTTGTTGCGTTGCAGGGCTCCTACGGTGTGGTCAAACTTGCCTACAATGAGGACGATGACAAACATTATGTAAGTTCTTCCTGATTAAAGATTGAAATGCAGCCCCTCTGCCACACAAGAGCTTTACAGGATCTCACCAGCGCTATTGATTTTTTTTTTTTTTTTTCAAGCTGTGAATTCAATCCCATCAAATTGCATTAGTTGCCTTGGGAGAAACAAGAGTGCATCCATGACTTCATTTTCTGTCTTCAAAGCAGTGCTGCTGTTGCTTTGTGTATCATGTGGCTGCTTTTTTCGGTCAGCTCGCAGGGGAGAATCTGCATATGAGCCGGCACGCTGACATTTTAGTCATTTTAGGCTTTCCCATCAAGGTGATCCGTTCTGCTAAAAGCTCTGCAAACTCCAAACGTAAGCCGTCTTATATCCAAACATAACTAAGCTGCCCTGTACAGTAACAACAATGAAAGTGTTTGGATGAGTCATGTCGACTACAGCTGCCAACACAGGATGAGTTTAAGATGTACTCTTGAACCGGTGCCAGTAGGAGCTTGGAGCTAAATACAACCCAATATTAAAAAGGCAGCTTGTAAATGGGTTGATGCAGAATGGTAAACAACGGGAGTTTATGTAAGGACACAGACGAGCCCTATAAGATGAGAAAAATATTATTACAAGGGAGTGCATATATAAACTTTCCCTCTGGAGGGGAAATAATGACATGCAGCTTTAAGTAACGCCGACCTGCAGAGCTGCTCAGACATGCAGCCCCTAGAAATTACCTCTGTATACTATAAAACAGCAAAAGTTATGCAGCAGAGATTGTGTCTTTATCAACATAATAACAAAATAATCCTGATTATGTCATGAGGTTTGATTGCACCTAACCAGAGAATTTAGCGCCAACAACTTTAGTCCTAATATTTAGCAATAGATGCACTTAACATATGTCAAGCAACATCTTCTTCAGTTTTAATTTTGAACTACGTTTGGATGAAAATCTGACTGAAGTCATCTGCTTTGTAAACCCAGCGTCCACCCTGACCTGACATAAATCTATATATATATCTATATCCCCGAGAATGGAAGCAATTTTGATTAATAATACATCAAATGCAACTCATTTTAATCTTAATCTGTCCCATCTGCCTCCAGCATTTCTGTGTGTATAAGTATATAAAGCTTTCATGTGCGTGCGTCCACATTTAGCTGCATCTTTGTTTCTGCTTTGTGTGGCCGTGTTGTCATATTTGATGCTGATTGTTGACACTGATGGAAAATGTTACCTTCGGGGACAGACCGCGGGTTATTGCAGGCTGGCTCAAATGACAGACACATCTGAAATAACAAAGGGAAGAAGAGATGAGTAATGACGGCATGGAAGGGTGATTCTATTTCCTGGCAATCTGAGTTGGGTTCGCACGAAACTGATTGGATTTTTGCATGTGGAGCATCTGCAGCTTGAGCCCATGTACAGTATGCACAAATATCATCGGATACACGCAGATACCATGCACAGGAAAGATAATATCGAAACAAGAGCGGCTCCTGTATAATCTCGCAGTCCGTCTGTATTTACCAGGTTCATATGAGCTTGAAATTTTTTTTTAAAATAGTCAAAATATGGTGTTGAATGTTTGTGACCCTTTTCAAGAAATTATTTAGTTACTGAGTCAGTAATTCAGTTTTTGGCTTTGGCATCAGCGTCCTCAGGAAAACACTGAGAAATATTTTTGTTGATGAAGCAGCACTAGTTACTGGAATGAATGAAGCTTGGCTTCGGGATAAAACTAAAATTATACGATGACTAACTCTCACCACTGTTATCTTCTCTGAGTGATTTCTGGAAAGCGGGTTTTATTGTCCAACACATCAGCAGGTTATTAAAGGTCTTTGAATCGTGCATGCGTTTGTTTGTGGTGTCCTGTGTCGTATAATTATCCGGCTCACAACTCGGATCAGCAGGCATCCAGTTGTGATGCGTGCCAATCAAGCAGTCCTCGGCAAGAAGCTGGGGGGGGTCAAAGTAAAGCTAATTCATGCAGCATTCACTCATCCAAAATGGTGGAGCGATGAATTTAAAGAGGTCGTTATAAGCAGATATTTGCTCCCAGTAGCGAAAGCAAAGTCCTAATTTCTCTTTCATTTGCTTGATAAGTGCCTCTGAGTGTCTCTCTAAATCACTTCCAGGAGAACACGCACACGAATAAAACAATGTACAAAAAATATAAATAAATACAGTACAGGCAACACAGCAAACTGCCCCGGTTACCCAGTACATCGAGGTCCCCTAAAGCCCCAGGTTCACATTGCCTGCCTACACACAAGGGATTCACAGGGAACAAAGCAGCATGTGATCCAGCATTACTCTGTGCTATTTTATCTCACTGCTATCAGCCTCTCTGTTTACTGTCCACTCTCCTACAGCTGTATCAGACCTCTGTTAAATAACTGCTAATGCAAATCCAACATTTCCCATTGTTACAAACACGCGGCGGCTTTTAGTGCAGAGCAGTGACATGAATCATAGTGTTTGTCACGGAGGTTAGCACCAGCATCAAAATGCATCTACAAAACAGTTTACACTGTTTTAAACAGCTTTTATTTTGACATGGGGTCATGTTTAAATATTGCAGGGATTCATGCAGATGATGATTTCTATATTTAAAATAATGTGAGTGTGTTTGGCTGCATTGTGGACAGACACACCCGCTGCTGTTCTGTTGTATTTCTGACAAAGTAGCGCCTCGAGTTTGTACAATTCAAACCGTTTATCATCACCACAGGCTACAATTTTAAGGACTTAAAGGTGACTCTAAGATTTCTGCCCTTAAATGCAGTCTATGATTTTTAATATTGAGTATTGTGCGGGCACTGTGGGTAAAAATCAAATTTGAAAATTACATGTACATGGTGAATATTCTCATAAAAAATGTGTTTACTCAAATTACCACACAGCGCTGAAGTTGTGCTACAGAAAAGGTCACAGTAAGGAAACAATACGGTGACTGAAATCTTGTTCCACCTCTTACAAGATGTAGGTGCTGCTGTTGAGCTTTTGACTGCCTTCGATTAACTCACCAGTATGATTTTAGCACATAAGCAGAAGAACTGGTCCTTAACTGAGCTCATATTTCTCTTTCAGTGTATCCTTTAAATCAGTTCTCCTCTGTTATTGCTATACTTTGTTAATATAAAAAATAAAAAATATAATCATTCCAAATTTCACATTTGGTAAAATACATCTGCGATGACGCACCTACACCTGCCTACACAGTTTGAGCTTTTGAGATGGCAGCTATTTACCGGAGCTCCATCATCAATTCCAGATTGTGCATTGAACCCGCGGTCATGAATAATATAATCGTCCGTGTGCTTGTATTGCGACGTGAACTTTACAGCAGAAAAGCTGCAATAATTCTAAATGTTGCTTGAGATTTTTTAACTGTTTGATGACTGTGGCTGAGTCATTAACCACCCTCCTACAAGTCTACAGAGATACACACACACACACACGCAGGCAGCACACCATGGAAACTGTGTACAGGAGAGGCTGTGCTTTCTTGCCAAACCTGGTTTCTGCACAGTCATAGCCATGGCGACCACAGTTTTAAAAGAAACTACTGAGCTTTATATCGGCGAAACTGTTTGTGATGCTGGAGAAGTAGAAAATGTTCTAACTTAACATGAATTAGTGATCAGTGAAATCACATCAGCAGTCTCCCAGCACGCTGTAGGTAGTTGTATTATTTTGTAGAAATGTCTGATAATCAGTAAATGATGCTTCTTCTTTTACATAACCAGTTCCTTGTAACGAGACGTCATTATAACACACACACACACACACACACACACACACACACACACACACACACACACAGTTGTCCTTAAAAAAAAACGATGCTCTTTCCCTTGAAAGATTCGGTTGCCTCGGAGGTATCTGTTCAAGTCCTCTCCTGACCTTTTACAAAGGATAATAATGCAGCTAACACATCCATTGACACGAAAACTCCCTCGCTTTTTGAAGGCACATATTAGGGCACTGCTGCCACGCTACAGCAATGATGGTCCAGGTCAATGTTCAGGGTGTCTCATTCTATGTGTGTTTCATGTTAATTTGCATTAAGTCTTAACTAAAAGGGTATTTTATGTTATTATATTGGTTTCTATATGTCTATCTACATAAAAACAGTATATTTATTTAGTTTTCTTTTGGAGTTTTTAATTTTTGACTGATAAATAGTTCTTTAGGCTTCGCTTTTCTATTAAAACTAACTGTATGTGAATGTGTTGCATGATCAAAATCGTTTTCTACTTTCCTAGGCCATGAAGGTGGTGTCCAAGAAGAAGTTAATGAAGCAGTGTGGTTTTCCACGTAAGTCATATTCTATTCTGTTTATTCTGTTTTTGAGAAAAGCGAGGAGCCGTACTGGCGAATGACCCACACCCCTGGATGAGACATATTTGTTTGTGCAGGCGCTCTCACAGTTTACCGTCTGCATAGGCTGTCTGTCAGAGTGTTTACAAAGGATGTTAACGAAGAAGCAACATAATCACTATTACAAACACTGCCATGAAAGGTCAACTGTAAATGTCATTTGTCATTTGTCAGCTACGGAAAAGGTTAAATCATCTGCGCCAGATTAAATTGTAAATGGACTGTACTTATACCGACCGGCCACTTCATTAGGTACACTTGTACAGGCCGGTGTGATCCAATACAACTCCATTACGCTCCATTTAGATACATGAGAGGGCCATAATATTAGAAACACCTCTCAATATAATGCAGTCCAGTTTAACACTTCTGCAAACTACAACCACAATAGTAAACATGATAGTTAAATCAATACCTTTCTCACAGTGTCAACAAAAACTGAAAATTTTATGGCAGCTGCAGACAGCTTGGTTGCCATGCAAGGAGGCACCCCTGCCAACTGCTCATCAGAAAAGAGCTAATCATTCACACACCGATGGCACAGCCTTGGGGAGCAATTTGGGGTTCAGTATCTTGCCCGAGTACACTTTGACATGCAGACTGCAGCCGGGGATCAAACCACCGATCTTCTTATTAGTGGACGACCCACTCTACCTCCTGAGCCTCAGATCTTGTTACGTGAAAAGGATTGTACTCCTTGTACTCTGATGACAAGGTGTGAAATTAAAAACACAACAAGCCAAGCCTACTCAGCTGGTTATGTTGAGGTTATGGATGTTTTTAGTAGATTTAGGTCTTGGTCTGCTAATCTTCAATCACCAAGATTACAGGTCATTGCAAAAAATGATTTATTATGTGAAGGGGAACAGATTTCAAAACTGAGACGGCAAATGCCAAAAGTGGTTGAGTGGTCGGGCTTGTTGGGGGTTGTGTTTTTGATTTCATGCCTTGCCATCAGAAAGCACGAGTACAAGGTCAGAAACCAATTTATTAAGTTTTCTTTATGACAAGAAACTTTTCCTGTCACTTCATCTTGTTATATACTTATTTTTTCACCAAAAAAAAAAAAATTCTTGTTATCGCTTGATAAGCTGGTATGTTGTCATGACAAGAAACATCTATATGGTGTTAAAATAAGGACATGCACAGATTGTAGCCTGCATCTGCAAACTGTTCTCATAATTCTCTTGTTGCTCAGGAGAGAATCTGTGTCTGACTCCTTGTCAAAACTAATCATGATCAAATGAATCATTTAGTTCAGTTACTGTATGTGTGTGGTTTGTGTGGTGGTCTGCAGGTCGTCCACCCCCAAGAGGACCCAAGGCAGCCCAAGGAGAGCAGCCTAAAATCTTAGGACCCCTGGAGAGGGTCTACCAAGAGATTGCCATCCTTAAAAAACTGGACCATATCAACATTGTGAAGCTGGTGGAGGTGAGAGCATCGCTGTCTTTTGGTTATTGAACACAAAACAATAAATGGTTGCTGTGTTTCATCTGGAGCCATCATCAGGTCAATATCCTAATTTGTCTTATACTTTGATTTATGACCTTTAACACCTTAAAAGCTAATGAGAGCTAAAGAGCACGTCCTGTGCTTGGTGCTTAACGTCCCCTAAGAGCCTGGTTACATTGCCTGCTTGCACAGCTCCGGTTCTGGCACGACACTGGCTAGAAAATCAACTATGGTACAGACACTAACACTCCTCTGGTGCTCTGAGCTCACAGTCTGAGCCGTCCAGCTAACAATCTGAACTAACAGCATCTACAGTTCACAGCAACTTTACTGTCCATCAGGAAACTCTGTGAATCACAGAGTTGAAGTGTGTGATCGTACCTAGAGCAAGTTACATCGTGCAAGGACAAGCATTACAGGCTGTAGAGTAGGAATGACAGAGACACCATTCACCAGATTACAATTCAATGTAGCAAAAGACAATGTTGCTTTAAATGAAAAAGTGGCAAGTCTGCAGTATGCAAAAGTGTTATTTCATGACTGTTCCTCTGATAATAGCATGTGGACATCCACAACAGGCTTTAAATCCATTGTGGTTAGCATTAATCTTATCTTCAGATAACCTTTCTTGCTGTGTACCCTGACTCATGCTTGGTTTTTATGTCGTAACAGTTTATGTCAGACCAAGAATGTGAATAAAACCGTGTGCTGCCAAGAAACAGGTTGAGAAAATCAGATAGGTTTACTCTCCAGCATATATCACACTTCTAAAACTTGACTTTTATGATGTTTAGGCAATACATTCTGGAGAAACAAAGACTCAGAATTGATTCTATATTTGCACTGAATTTTAAAGATGGATAGATCTCAGTTTCTATAGAGGCTGTTGTTTATGAAAAATGATAGCCCATTTTGAAGACGTGTCTCAAGATGCCCGCCGCTCCCTTGCGATATTATCAGAGTGTTTCTCAATCTTGGCCAGATGGTGGGGGCGCCGCCGCCATGGTCGGGAGTTAAGCTCATGGAGTCAGTCAGTAGGAAAGCTGTCTAGTTTGCTTGGGTGTAGAGTGTGCCAGAAATATAAAAGAGTTTTCAAGTAAAAAAAGCAGAGTACTTGTGCTCCTCTGCTCGCTCCAGCAGTGAAGACCCACATACACCCGCTCATCTCTTTCCTTCTTTGTCTGCCCTCGCTCTCACTCTCATAATAGGCATATGTGGGCAACGGGAAAACCTGCTTTCCTCCTCTCCATCTCTCTCCTCCTCTCTTGGTCATCCATTTAAATGGGCTGTGCTTGGGTCAGGATCACATTCATTATGGATTTCCAGCTGATTCCTGTGAGACTGCAGTCCAGTTCATCTAATTATGAATAGATTTTTTCTCTCGTTTTGAAACATTAAAGTGGACGCCGAGTGGAACAGATTAAAACTGATGAAAGTGATATGGTCATTTGTCACAGACGGTTGGGAAGGGAAAGTAAAGCCGGCCTCATACTCACCGAGGCATACAGTCATATGAGAAAAGACACTTCCCAAGCCTCAGTTTATGTCGTTTCCCCGTAAGCCGTATCTCGGCTTTTAATGCATGTTAGTCGCCACATTAGTCAACAGCTACAAACAAGATTCCGAGGCTACTCATGATTTGCATTGCAACAGTTTTTCTATGTAGAATAAAGGAGAGAAACAATGGATAGTGCAAGAACAATGTTTATTTAAACAGACACATTTAAGACACCATGAGCAAACATTCACCTGCTGACATGGGTAAATAGTGCTCCTGTTGCTTCAGAGGCGATTTCCTGCCTTTGTTTTTTCCAATACTGTGTGTACTGTGTGACATGTACCCTCACTGTGGTAACTTCAATTCAACAGGATGTTGTATTTGAACAGATACTCTTTGTTTGTTTTTGTTTTTTTGTCTTTTTATTGTACACATTCCTTGTCTGGCATGGCGCCTGCATTACCCACAGTGCAACATGACCACAGACAGTTAGGTCCCATTGTGTATATTGAATGAATTATGTCTATCCAGACCTGATTGAAGGTAGCTTGGGGCCACCTGCAGTGTTATGACTTTTTCTGTCTTTGGGTTTTACCTCCTGCGACCTATTGCAGGAATATAAAACATCAAATCTCAAATGATTAGTGTGTCTGAGCACTTCCTTTATAGTCTGATGGACATTCGTCCAAAACTTATGATCGTGGTTTGCATTATTGGCCTAATATTGTCTGAGTTGGACGTTCTGTATTGTTCTTGCTGAGGATTGATAAAATCCTTTCAACAAAATTCCCTCCAAATTCGCGAGTTTGTAGTCAACCTCAGATTTTTCAAACTTGAAGTCTTTAACCCCAACCGACACCTCGTTTCAATTTTCACAAAGCTCCCTCTGGAGCTCTTTTCAGGTATGCAGTAGTACTGTAGTCCTGTAAATCAGTCTTTGAGTTCCCCTTAAATCTTAAGATAAGGTAAGTGATTAATGACCGCACAGTCAAGCTGCTGTTAAAGAGAATCGACAGCTGCTGGGATGAAGATCATGCGGTGGTGCTCCTTCTTACATGGTGGGAGTCGCAGTCTGTTGCTGAAGGAGTGTAGACCTCCAGAACCTGCCTTGTACACCATGAACAGAAAGCCAGAGGGTCTAAGGGGGGGGGGGCAGAACTCACTTCTGCCCTGAGGCCCTCGTAGCAAGTTATTCCAGCCATGGACCTGGCCAACTGTCGCCTGGAGTGTTGTAAATTTGCATAAATCAGACAGAGTTGATGTTTCAAATTACGACTCCCTCACTGTTGAGAATTACAATCAGCTTCAGTATCAAATATCAAAGGTGTTGCAATCACAATTCCATCTTGTAACTCTGCTCAGTGTTTTGTAAGGAAGAAAAGACTCAGGCCTGAATGCATAATTTCATATCGTATGATAATGTCACTTGTACCTACAATGTAAGACCTTGAGGTTTTCAAATGGAAAGTCTCCATTCATGCTGGTTATGTTAATGTTGCAGGTGCTGGATGATCCAGCGGAGGACAACCTTCACATGGGTATGCAAAAACATTTCTTCTTTGTCCAAATCTTTCTCTCTATCTTTGCCCTCTCAGCACATATGTCACCAACAAGTGCTTGTATCTCTTATTCATAATTCAGATCATCTCTTGCTTCCTTCCCTATCGCCTCAGGGGTTCACACATTATGCAGAAATCTTCCATCAGGTCACAGCTAGGAAGGCCGTTCAGAAACTCTTTATGTGCTTAATGTGGCACGTTCATAATGGGATGCTTGGGTGTTGCCTCAGTGGCAGCAGTGGTCAAACTCAGCTGAATGAATGAAGGAATAAATTGCCTGATCTGACGTGTTCTTATTTCCTTCTTTCCCTGCCTTTTTCTGACAGTGTTTGAGCTGATGCGTAAGGGGTGAGTAGAGAGCATGTCCTTTTTTTAAATAATTTAATCCCCTCTGTTCCTCCTCCACCTTCACCTCCTCATTTCTCCATCCCTCCATCCTTGCCGCGGTCTGTGCAGTGTTCTCTCCTTCATTGCTCCGAGCTGACACGGTGCAGGTGTTTGTTCCATCCCAGACTTCAAAAGGATTCATAATGTTCTTAGGTTTTCACAGTTATTACCAGTGGCAGTCGGCCGTGTAAATGTTTCACGTCCTGATGCGTGAGCTGTTCCTTCCTACACCCCTAAAAATTTGCGATGATCTAATGATCTGAGACCTTTTGTTATTGTAAGCGAACGGAGGTGGGAGGGAGTAGCTGCTATCATTTCACATATACATATTCACATAAATAAGTTCTCCTGTTAATACGACGTGCTGTGTTTGTTGGCTTTTTCATAATGAGAGAAAGTGTTTGCTCTTGTCGCCCCTGGCAGAAAGATGATAGACAGTTGAGCTGATTAATACAAATGCTATTAATACAACATTTTTTTAGACTACTTTCATACGTGAGATGCAGTCCAAAGTGCTACAATGTCTACTACTACTCTACCTCTATTGCTACAGCTAATGCTGCTAATACTGCTTGTACTACTACAGCTGATGTTACCACTTCAAACTGCAGTATTTACTAGAATTACAACATTTTCATATAGGTTAACCATTTTAGAAAATATCACAGTTCCACAGTATAGCATATTAAACTATTATTATTCAACCCTAGTACTTATACTGCATTTGTAAAATAAATGATCATTGATAATATTGTCTTATCGAGTATTCACATCTTTAGTAGAATTAAATAATCTGAAACGTCACACAACTCATTGGACATAAGAAACAATTCAAATTAGAAGCAAATTTGTTATAAGCTGAAATTATTAAAATCAAAAATAATATTAATTAATTAATTAATTAATTAATTAATTAATGTACAGTTTCTACAGTTCAGTCATTCACTCTGCTCATACTGCAGATATGTGTTAATGACACAACCACTAACACACAAACATTTTAATTAAAATGATTTAGGATGAGAAATTAAGACATAAACATCCATATATCTGCTTACAAATACTCAATCATTTATTGGCTGCCCTAAACTGTAACTATCTTTCTAGAAGGTGTTTGGAATTTGATGCTGTTTGTTTTGGGATCTCCATACAAAGATGGTGTTTATCACAGACTTTGATTATCAGTGATGTGTGCTCAGGGTGTGTGTGTGTGTGTGTGTGTCTGTGTGTGTGTCTGCTTCGATGTTTGAACGTCTTCACATTTGGATTCAAATCCCTGTGCTAATAATGCAACGGCTAATCTGTGAATTTGTCTGCTTGTGGACTGTGTGTCTGTTTGTTCTTCTGTCTGACTGCCTGCCAACGTGGATTTGCAGTCCAGTGATGGAAGTGCCAACAGAGAGTCCTTTGTCAGAAGACCAGGCAAGGTTATACTTCAGAGACGTCATCCTGGGCATAGAGTACTGTAAGTACTCACACAGAACGAAGCCTGTCTTTGAGTCTATGAAACAAATCGGTGAAACTGATGAATTTTCAGTTATTTAAATGTCTGTTGCTGCACACCAGTTTGCAGTTTTAGGTTTTTAGTGGTCAGATAAGCATTATATGCTCCATTTCTACAGATATGCCTATCACATTATGATTATGACATTTGTGTTTTATGGTAGCATTTTCCCTTCTTTATGTTAAAGAACAAAGTGTTCTTAACCCTCTATGTTCATGCCCCGGGGGTCTGGCTGCAGATCAGTATTGAGCCTCTGTTCAGTGAGAGAGATTTTCTCAACTGTGTCCTCATTTGCCATACTATATCCATTTCACTGGGCTATGAGCCTAATGATCAGGGATCAATGCTGCCTCTTTCTGGGCTTTGAGGTCCATCTTGAAAATAAGGCAAAAAGAACCTCATAGAAACAACTGCATGCTATTAATACATATATTTTATAAATGCAGAACACACTTCTGGAATTTTCACACTACTGTTTTTTGAGTGCTTCCAGCTCATGAGTAGGTCACAGTTGAGGCTCAGTTACATTTCCTGCTCAAGGATACTTCAGCAGAGCAAATGAGCCAGGTTCCTCTCATTGAAAAGCTATTTCCTCATCGCTTTGCTTTTATCGCTGAGCCTATTGAAAAATACAACAGTGAACTACTTGGCGCATATTTCTATAAAGTAAAGTTTTATAATGAAGACAGATTTCCAAAGCAAAACTGTGGTCACTAAAGCTGTGTGACCTGTTTTATATTATAAAATATTTCAGTTTCAGTTTTCAGTTTGATTTGTCATGTAGTAAACACGGTAAACACAGGGGTCAACAGTACAATGAAATACTAAGAGCACTAGACGTAGAGGATAAAAATAAGCTAAAGAAATAAAATACAATAAAATTTTAAGTAAATGTCATTGGGATTAAAGTGCATTTTGAAGTGTCTAATATTAAATAAATTGAACTATAAAACAGCTGTTTTGTATGATGATTCATAATTATGAGCTTAGTTTTAATCATTTCTTAAATGATTTTCCAAATTATTGTTTCATCCAAACTAGTTAATGTTTGTTGATTTTCTCTTGATGAACTCTAATATGATATTTTGTGAAATAGCATTTCCTCTAAAGCCTAAATGACCGTAGCCTAGATTATAAATATCAGTTCTCATTCTGTGGGTCTCTAATTCGAGTATTATTGGTGTTAATGATGTTTAATTGCTAAGGCCTTCAAGTGTCTCATGTTTTAATAAGACCTCCTCAGGCAAGAAGCTGCCACTTATCCAATCAGTGAAGTGTCCAGGGCTTAGCTCCAGACGGCTGTTAGTGTTAAAGGCCGAGATGTACTTAACTTTTAGTCTTAAAATAACTTACATAAGTTTTCACAGTATTCACATGATTCTTCTGGTCAGAACAACAAAAACATTATTTTTTAAAGAAAAGTCCCACCAAGGATCCAAGAATAACAAAAACATCATGATGTTGTTGTTTGTGGCCGCTTAGAGGTTGCAGTGTATCTAAAAATCTGACAGCTGACTTCCTGTTTCTTCTCCTCAGTGCACTACCAAAAAATCGTCCACCGGGACATCAAGCCGTCTAACTTGTTACTCGGGGACGATGGCCACGTGAAGATAGCGGACTTCGGGGTCAGCAACCAGTTTGAGGGCAATGATGCTCTGCTGTCCAGCACTGCTGGCACTCCCGCATTCATGGCACCCGAGACTCTCTCAGACACGCGAAAGAGCTTCAGCGGGAAAGTGAGTCAACGCTTCATTCATACATAAATCTGAAGTGCTTTATCTGTGCTGGTCTCCTGTGGTTACAGCAGCTGCCGGCCTAAGCCTTAACCTCATGATTAGAAAATGAGAACCATTAAACCGTGATGAGTTCTCAGACCTTTGCCGGCCTGCTAATCCAAGGAGCAAATTGTCATCCTCTGTCTTATTCCCTGTGTGTTAGCTGGGACTACTAGCTAAGCCAGTAATACATTGGAAAATAGCACCATACCTGGTATTGATTTGGGAGTGCTCACATCATTATACTGATAAGTAATGATCAGTTATGTTTGTCCATAACGATTGGAGAATGACGCACTTCCTGTTCCCATCATTCGTGCAGTATGAAAGCTTTCAAATCAACCTTACCCCCTTAAGTTACGAACCATTAACAACCAGGAGCCGTCCCCCTTTTTCCAGCCGCAGGTCTCAACCTATTCTTATCCAACATCATCCATCGGTTCAGGTCTGATGGATTTGCTGGAGGAAGGACCTCGTATGTTCGTCAAAAAAAAGTGGTCCAGAATAGAATATTTGATTGCAGACAGAAAAGGGTGCAAGAGGTGTTCAAGTGCCTCCGCCTGCTGTTTCATCAAGCTTTCAAGAAGTATATGCAGTCATGTCGGCTCCTTTTTCGCTGATTAGTCTCGTACTCACCCTGATTTTGATTTGATGTTCAAGCCACAGAGCTCTGTGTCCACTATGCGCCAACATTTGTGATTTTTTTTTGGTGTAAATCAGCGGTCAAAAATTTAATATCGGACACTCGTATGTCACTTAAACCCCCTCACTTGTCAGTCACGGTAGTACACAGACTCTCTACTGTCTGTGGCTTCCAGATAGATTACACTATCTGCTCAGGGGGCAAGTTTTATCATTTCATATCTATGAAGGAATAGAAATGGATATCTGGAAGGACTATTCATACAGGGAGAGAGCGTCTGAGAGGAAGACAAAGAGCCTGATGGATAGCTGCAGCATCCCTATCTGATCACACACATCCATCTCCGAGGTATCTAACGGTAGTCGCAGCCAAAAAATAACCTTAAAACGTCCCATAAATCACAGACGGCAGTCTGCACCGACTTAGATCACCATGTTTGTTTGTGGTAGTAGGTGTTTGGATCTCTGCAGTGTGTATCTAAATGTCTGTTTTTTTAGTCTGTTTGCTATTATGCTGCTTTTAATGTCACCGCTGGTGATTTCTCGTAGGCGCTGGATGTGTGGGCCATGGGAGTTACCCTCTACTGTTTCGTCTTCGGGAAGGCAAGTCTGCACAATTTTCTGTCTCTTAGGCAATTATAAACATCTGGTACGCACAAAAGGTAACACTAAAGCCGGGATGAGTATTCATTTCACAGACTCCAGTGCTTGTTAACAACACCCAGTAGCACTTGAGTAGGAACACACAACAATTCTTTATGCCTGATACGACAGCCGTCTGTTGGGATCATTTATTTGAACGACTGCTTGAAGCCGGTTGGTGCTGTTGTTGTTCGTCTCGGTTGTCTTTAGGGGTGCAGATTTTCTCTGGCAGAGCAGTAATTCAATGTACTTTCCTGTGTTTCCTCCGCTCCACCTGCAGTGCCCATTTATTGACGAGTACATATTGGCTTTGCACAATAAGATAAGGACCAAGCCTGTGGATTTCCCAGAAACGTAAGTCCATCTCCTGCATCCTTCCCTCTCCTCCGCCTTATTAAAAGAGACAGCAGTGATGTTCCAGCCACCTCCAGTCCGCAGCTGCTGTTGTCATCACCTTCGCTGTTTTGCTGTCTTCTCATCTGCATCTTTCTTTTTCCCAGTTTCATATTCCACCCACAAAAATCTGAATGGCTTCAGTGCCAGCACGCAGTAAATGTCACTTGTATGTGATCAAAACAAGCCTGGAAAAAGCAAACGGGTGCATCGGCGGCGTGGACACATGCGGTGCACGCCACTGTGCTTCCTATCTACCCTTTGCCTAAAAGGTTAAAGAAAAACATGGAGGTCTTCTTGAGTGAAAATACAGAGAGAACAATGGGAAATAAGGAGAGATAAGAAGCCAGGAAGAGGCTGGCGGCGGTGATAGACTGAGGGAACGCAATGATGGAGTGAAAAAAACACAGCAGACGTGGCTATGAGTAGCAGTTGGAGTATGTTTCAGGACAGAGTGTCATATTGTTGATAAGTGTCTTTTTCCCCCAGTGGGCTCAAAGACTCAGTGGCTGTGAAAGGAAAGCTTGTTCATTACACGTCACCCTCCGCCTGAACTGAATATCACATCGCCTAATGGAATCATCTCCACGTCGTAGCAATCAATGACAGTTAGCAGCACCTTGTTGTCAGCGCTGATGGTACTCCGCTGTAGGTGTAGCTCATTTAATATCGCCACCGTCATTATGATCAATGACTGAGCTCACGTAAACTCATTTTACTGAGATACTAATGACCTCTATTCCTATCCTACACTTATTTCTTATTTTATTATAGTGTCAGTGAAGTGCAACATTGATATTGCACCTTCATAAGGATGGTAAACATTTGTTGTAGAGTTTTAAATATTTTAAATCATTGATTCACTTACAGTCAGGGGTTAAAGTGTGATTTGGCAGGTGGGTGATTGATAATGGTGATAATGGATTTAGACTGTTGGTCGGCCAAAACAATTAATTTTAAGGTATCTATGGAGCCCAGACATAATGTAATAACAGTTTATCAGACAAGTCAAATATACAGCGAAATAATTATTAATCAATACCGTTCATTAAATATTACAAATAAAAATGTAAAAAGAAGCTTTAAGTTCAGACCAGATGTTATAAAATAGCAAAAAGCTTTCATTTCTTTATGTTTGAACAAACAAATAACAAGATCTTCTTTACTCTATTTATTCTGTCTTGGCACATATTCAATAAATGATCTACTTCCCTTCACATTTTCACGAGGTGCAGGAATGCTACTTTAACCCCTGCCTACAGTAGCTCATTAAGTTTGAATGAGGACAATATGTCATAACCATAAAATATGTCAGATGTATCCTCACAGCCCTGTGAACTCAAATCCCTCATCGACTCCGTCATTTCTTTTAACCATGGACCGATATCCATTATTTTTCGCTATTTCAAATGTTTATCTGTTAATTTTAGCTATTTCAACCATTTATCCATTACCTATTTGAACTGTTTATCCATTATATTTACCTACAGTATCATGTATCCATGAACTATTTTAACTATGTAACATTTTTAGCTACATAAAACTGTATTTCACACACAAATGTTGCAGTTAACTTCATATAATGATGTTTTTTTTTTTACCTGAAATTGTAATTCCTTTTTTTTTTTTTTTTTAATTAGTTGAGCTACTCAATCTTCCCACATACCCCCCAAAGGAAATGCAGAAGTAATGTTACCCCCTGGGGCACAATCAGCCCTTATTGGGAGTCAGTGCTATAATTTGTTTTCAGTCACTTCAAAAGCCAATTATTTTCTTCATCAGCAGCTACATTAAGTTTTGACAGTTGATAAGAACATAGGCACCAAATCGCCACGGGTCAGATGATCTGTGTCTTTCATTCTGCCGATCAGTCGAGCGTGCACTCGATGCTGAGTGATAGAAGTGACAAGCGTTCGCTCAGAGGTGAGAGAAGTAGAACTTGTGAGTACTTTCTGTCTGACGGTACACAGAATGTGCAAAAAACTTTTTGTTAAGTTTCCAGTGAACACAATGGCCAACTGCACAGGAGATAAATGTCCTGCTGCTTGCTTTAATATTAAGAATTTAATAAAGTACACGTACTGTATCAACACTTTTTTATGAGGACTTTTATCTACTGATATGGACTGGCATTTATTATAGTTTAGTTTTATTAAAAGATCATTCTTACTTCAGTCTCCTACCACCACCCAGTGTGAGATTAGCATTAAAATGTTATCATGAGGCACTGAAAAAAACTCCCACAGTCCATTTACTCTTACCTCGATTTTACCCTGATATTGCATTTGTATTTAATATTCAGATATGTCTCCAATTGGCCCACATTCTGCTATGTATAAAACCGGTTTTAAATGTTGTTGTAAAATCATACAGTTGAAAAGTAGCATTTAAAAGCTTTGTGTAAGTATCCAAATAACTTTGATGATGATGAGTGTGATTCTTCAGTTATGACTCCTTAGTGTTAGAAAATAATGACTACAGTCACGTCTACCTGCAGTGCCCTCCCTCGAGCACTGAATCAGGTTGATTCATATAGCAGACCTCCAGAGGTGGTGTGTTAAAGCTGAATCATCACTACTTCATGCACACCTTGCCAAGATTACGATTACCCGTCATGCATTGTATCCAACATTATATATACTTCAGTACATTGAAGCATACTATATAATTTTATTATAACCATGTCTAGAGAATCTGTAAGAATTAATTTATTAATAAATGAATAACAACATCGTGAGGATATTGGGATGTTCCTTGTATCTCTTATCAGTTTATCATCAAACATTTCAAGAAATACAGAAAACGTGCAGCCACTTCATCTCTTGGCTGCTTGTAACTGACACAGAAGTGAAAATCCAGCCGTCGTAGATACACGTCACACGCGTTTTCAGTCGGTCTCTCCTGGATTCATAGTGTCGCACTCAGTTGATCACATGACAGAAATAGCTGTTTCAAGAAGGAAAAGAAAGAAAGCTAGAGAGACCCTCTGCACAGCTGACCAGACTTAGGGTGAAGTGGGTGTGAACATCAGTTTTGGAGAGCTATGGGGTATACTGGCTTCTTTAAACCACCTCCTGAAGCAGTTTAGACCAGTGATTACCATCCCTGGGAACCAACCTCAGAGTGGTTGTGAGATAATTAACGGGATAAGAAGACATTTATTTTTCTCCAAACTTTGCTTTTTTATTGATGAAATACTGGATAGCTTTACGTCATTGAATAATTTACTGACTTCTCATTCTGCCTTTTTATGTAATAAAGAGTATGTTATATAATAAAGATGCTCAACATGATTTGGTGTCCATACAAACAAGCTGGCTTCATTATCTTGTGTTTCATGCAGACCAAAGATCAGTGAAGAGCTGCAGACTCTGATCTTGCGGATGCTGGACAAGAACCCCGACAACAGGATCACCATCCCCGAGATCAAGGTAACGCAGAGAACAAAGCAGAACTTGAGCACGATCGTAACAAGGATTTCATTGTTCATGTTCAGACACAACACCACTGTGACTTTTCCCTGATGTGATTGGCTCAGAAGACTGTGACCTCACTGTGTGTACATACAGTAGGGTTCATTAGACGTGCTGTGAAAGCTCCAGGGCAGGACGGAACACGCATGTCCCTATGGAGGACAGCGCTAAAACTGAGTCAGTGGTAGAAGGTTAGGGAGGTCCAGGACCATCCATGGACACATCATTCCCCACTCCCCACTGTGTCTCCATGACACACTCTAATGATGTGTCAGTGAGTCATTTTCTCACCAGAGACTCTGTTTGTGTTTATGGAACAAGAGATAATTAGGCTGTAAGGCACCACACACTCACACACAATCACATCCTTTACTTGACATGAGTTGCAAGAGGCAGCTTTGTTAGCTTAGCATAAGCCTTTAAAGCCAGCAAAAGTAACAAAAACTCGATGAGAGTCTCTCAGATTTTTCTGTAAACTTGCAGACTTAAGGCTTTGTTTTAGGCAGGTAAGCTAAGCTACATTTTTGTCATTTGCTCGCAGATCCTCTGGGGCGTTTGATGATTGTGGGAATTTTTGACTGCAATACTGACGAAAAGTGAACTTCATGAATCATAATTTCTAACATACATAAATGACCCCATTACACAGGGCAATCTCAGAAACCATCAGCTAACCTGCCAGCGAATTTACAGAAAACTGATAAAAATCTATCCAGGCTGAGATTTCCTCTGAAGTCTGATTAGCAACTGGATGTGCGAGAATTACGAGAAAGATGCATTTTGGCTAATCTCTATGAACAGATATCTGCAGATAAACTTTTTAAAAAGCAAATAAAAAGCTAAATTGTCCACAGATGAAAGCCTGTGGGTTCAGAGATTGCATTTTGCTCTCTTTCTTTACCAAACATAATTGGTCAGTACTACTGGAAACCGCAACACTTCTGGTGCCAAAATCTTGCTCCCTTGCCTACAGATTATTAGAGATTGTTACAGGCGGTGCCATCATTCTTTGTTACGATGAACATGGGCACTGTAGTTTATCTTGCAGCAATCGCAAAAACACCAAATCCCAGATGGAGAACAGTTCCCAACACATGCACTATTCACTCCTAACGCTTGCTGAAAACTACAGCTCTCAGCTGTTTCATGAACTTACTGAGCCTTTTTGACAAATTAAAGTTGTTTTTTTTTTTTTTTTTTGTAATGCTGAGAAGCTGAGAGCCACAGGCAGATTAACACGTTATTTTGGGTCTTTTTGTAAGGTTAATTGACAATATATCAAACAAATATATATATAATATTGTCAGCTTTATCAATGTGGGCAGCCGTGAAGTGACGTTGACAAAAATCAACTCGGGCTGGTTGGTCACCGTGATGGATTGTCTGTCTCAGGCGACTTCTAAGTCTCTGCAGTTGGAGCATAACAATATTCATCAAAACAGATGGCTGCCTGGCTGGTAGCAAGTGCTCACATAGAAATCTAAACAGTGTGCCGTGTTTCAGAAAACTCTCACTAATACTGTAAAGTATGCATGCTGTGCAGTACGAGGGGTAAATGATGAGAGCCAGACTTCATATAAAGATGTACGTTTGCAAATGACTGTACTTACTGCAGTGCATTATAGACAGGAGGGTGTCATATGTAATGTGTCTGTGTGTGTTCAGATGGACCAGTGGGTGACCCAGGGAGGCACTGACCCCTTGCCTCTGGAGGAGGAGCACTGCTCTGCAGTGGAGGTGACGGAGGAGGATATCCAGAACTCAGTGAAGTTCGTTCCCAGCCTGTCCGCGGTGGTAAGGAACTCTGACCGTCCTCCATTCACCGAGCACTTTTGTTTCAAATTGATATATTTATGCTAATCATTTCCAGGAGAGGTGAAGCCCTGAGAGTGGCTGCTCTTTTAACAACTGCAGTCTTATTTTAATCATAATTGTGACAAAATACAGCCACACAGCGCACTTTGAATTCTCCAGTGGAGAACAATGGTAGGTATTATTCGTATTACATAACACTGAGTGCATAAAGGACACACAGGCCACATTTATAGACAGCCATAACTCACACTTTTTTTTTACTGCACATCAAATGATGATAGACATTCGTCAGCGTTAGCCAGCTAACGTGACACATGGGATTCCAGTGAGAGACAGCAGCTACACGAGGCTAGCCAAAGTTAGCTGTGGCGTACCGTACGAAAAGAACTGAATTAGCCATCATATGCACGTATGAAATTCCTGAAAGTTTAGAGCACAGAAGCTCCAACATTCAGAATATTAACATTTGCAGGTATGACCTTCCTGCTGACACCAGGCATGTTAGAAGCTTTATGCAAAAACTTATCTGCAGTGTAAATAGACATAAGTTTCATGAATAACAAACTAATATTAATGTATAAAAGTATTATTTATCAGCTGCAGGGAATCATGTCAAGAGACTACACATGTATTTCTTTTTTTAAATAATTTAAGCACACCACAATCTGCATTTTCCATCCCAAGCTATCAGTCTGCACCTCTGTCAGCTGTCATCGAGGCACAAGCTGATGCTCTAATCAGACTGATCACCAAAGCATCAATCATAGAGCCTGACACACTTTTGTACTATTCATTAAAAATAATGTCTCACATTGAAACCGGTGTTTCAACCTCATCAGTTTATGTTCAAAACGATCCACCACCTTATTAAAATCCAGACCAGATCAATAAATGCAAATTGATAGATGCACTCTGAGCTAACAGGCAGGTTTCCTGCTTTGGAATATTAAACATTTCAATGCGTTGCGTGATTTTATGCATGTCTCGTGTTGATTTTCCCATAAGAGCTCAGATATCCTGGTTTGATTTACTTCCTGCGTGCAAATCAGAAATCAATCGGCTGCATCCTCCTTTTCCACGTCTCAGTAACTGTCTTTGTGTTTATAAATGTTTCAGATCTTAGTAAGAGCGATGCTGAGGAAGCGCTCCTTCAGTAATCCCTTTGAGTGTCCGAGCAGGAGAGAGGAGAGGTCCATGTCTGCACCTGGCAGCCTGCTCATGTAAGCACACTGAGTCCAACTGCCTGACTATGGTCATCCATGTTTGATACTTTAACTCATGTATAAAGACAAATAAAACTACACCCAGGCCCATTTTAATTGCAGAGATTGCTTGAGATTCTGACATCCTGTAGATCAGTACTTCACACCTTTCTCCTCTTTCTCCTATATCAGGTTAACTAACATACATTCCTGCAGCAGCTGTTGCTGCTTTGGGTTGCCATAGCACCATAATTCATTCTTTCATTGTATGCAGCGGAGCTTACAGCTTTTATAAGTGTTTCTTTGTGTGTTGCTTTCAGCTTTCAAGGGTAGAAAAGAGAATGATACAAATACACCTCAGGCTGACCTTGAATTTTTCCCTTACATGGATTGAAAGCATCACAGGGGAAATGGTCCATCGTCTTATCCCATTGTGCAGTTTCAACATAAACAGCCAAAGGCAAACCGGAGCATCTATAGCTGTGTTCCCGCTGTACTGTGGGTCCCCTTGGGACAGTAATCTGTTGCGCGTCCAGCAGATTTTGTCATGAAGATAGACCACTGCAGCGCTAACTGCGGAGGAGACTCTAATCTCCTATTGCGAGGGTTTTATTAGATGATTTCTTCTCTATCTAGGCCGAGGTTTCCCCTGTTACACTCAAGGTAGTCTCAGAGCTGCTATCTGAGGTGAAGGTGTTTCCAGAGGACGTGCAGGGAGTCTGAAACGACACTGCCCCCTGCTGGTTAATGAAAGAAAACAAGGCTTTGTACAACTAAAGCTCACAGTAGCATGAAACCCTGAACTGAAATGTTCAGCCTGTCCATTAGATCATATTTTTTCTGGTTCTTTAGATTAAAGTAATCATGAATAATGTTGGTTAATGGGTGGATTATAAAAAGTAACAGAGAAACAACAACCTTACCATCTGCTTCTTTCATTTTGAGACGTTTTTAATGCACACATATGGGCCCATCAACAACAACATGGACAGCTTCCGAGAGCCTTAAGAGGCTACTTCAAAATCCAGCTGCTGCTAAACAGCTTTAAACATTTCTCTGAACGGCAGGTGGAGAACATCAATGTCTAGTGGATTATTTAATGAGCAAAAACACTGTAATTTAATTAATTTAAAGTGAAAGAGAAAACAACTAATGACACACCAGGTGGGGCAAGTAGTATCCTTTAAGCCCTGTGAGAAACACAGTTCTTAGAGAGACAGTACCAGTCGTCATGACTATGATCTCATCTTTATACTTATTAAAAGTTATGATCCGATTAATTCGGATAATTTAGTATTCCCTTTAGCAATTAAAGGGGTACTCTGGTGATTTACTGTGGAGTTTAAAAAGGAGTGGATAAAATCAGGATAGTAGAAGCCAAGATATCCTGACTTTTATCCTCTAGTGTGGGTCAAGCTCCAAAAACACTGGATCCTACCATAAGGCAACATGACTTATGTCTTTAGTTTCCTTGACTCGTAATTTACACGTTTTCAAAGTATCTGTTTTCAGTTTTCAGCTCGGCTTGCTGTCCAAGCCTGAGCTTTCAAAGCCACAGAAGACATAAAACATCGCCTCACCCTTAGACTGTTGTGAAGCTCAGAGTGTGCCGGTTCCGGCCACTGCCATCTTGGCACCCATGCCTCTGCCGGCTCAAGTGGCCACAGTGTGAATTATGCATAACTTTAATATAATTTGAACAGGTGAGTTCTATAAAAATTCAGACTCAGTACAGTTGTCATGAACGAGGAAATTAGCTATAGAGACCAAAACTGTTTTTTGTACCAGGCTGTAAACATGTTTATTTCTGCTGTGAAGTTGGACATTTTAACATGGGGACTTATGGAGACTGACTTGTTCCGTAGCCAGCCTCAAGTGGCTGTTTTAGGAACTGCAGTTTTTGGCACTTTGTGCTGAATAGTACTCACCATGATGAGAAAACTGAAGTTGATTTGTGAAAATTGGTGGAGTTTCCCTTTATGAGATGTGTTTTTTTTTTTTTTTTTTTTGCTTATTTTGCCCAGGCAAAATCCTTAAATCTTCAGTTTATATTGTTATAAAGTACAAAAACAGGCATTCTTCACATTTTAGAAACAGTAACTTCTTTGATTACTATTCTGGACTCTTCTGCCAGTGACTTACTCCACCACTGAACATGCCTGTGACCCCCTGAGGTGACGTTAGCCCTCCCACCTGTGACTTTTCCATCTTTTCTCCCACTTTGCTGCAGGGACTCGTGGCCTTTCCGGCCTTCTTTAAAACTTCACCCCTCGCTCAGGTAACACATTGTGCAGTACAGTCCGCCACGCTGTCTGTCCAGCATCTAACCAGCCGCTGCGCCCATCATCATCTTAGACTCCTTAACTCTCGCTTATCCCCATCATGAGAAGTGGTGGAGCAGTCCCTCTGTCCCCCATCTCCCTGCCGCTGTCATTTAATGCTGTGTTGCATTGATTGAGTTGTTTTTGTGCATTCATCATGTTGAAAAAATGACGCATATGCTTAACAGTATAATCATTTAGATCTCTGTCCTCATTGTGGTTGTCCAGGTTGAAATCACAGAAAAAATTCATAATACTTTCACTCTCTTTTAATTTCTTCTTTCAGAAAGAGCAGCACCGGAGACGGACCCAGAGAGGGAGAGCTGGAGGACCTGCATGAAGACGAGCCCTCCTCTTGAGTCTCAATGACGGCCCCCCCGTCAACAGAGCTTCATCCTCTTTACGACCCTTTGCTTGAATCACTGTGTCTCTCCCCTTTCGTCCACACATTCCCTTCGTATCAACACTGAAGAAACTCGAGGTTTCCAATCTGATATATCGCTTGCGTTAATATTCAGACTTGTTTGCACAGACTCGCTTTCGTTTTTGCTTCCTGTTAGCCTCAGAGTGTCCTTTCTATACCCCATTTTCCTCTTCCAATGTGGAGCTTCTGGGCACTTTGATCTACAATGTTGCTTGTCTTAAGTACTTTTAACCATATACGGTTGGGACTGGCATCAGTGAACCAGTAAGAAGATAAACTACGTTGAATTTCTGGATCATTAACAGTCAAAATTGCTGTCGTGGGAGAAACATGTTTGTTGTCAGCTGGCGTTACACTGCAATGTGGGAAAAAAACTGTCAAACTCTGATTTTTCTTTTTTAACCCGTCTGCATGATGAATAGTTAGGCCTCATCATCAGACTGTATAGCCACCTGTTACAGTCATTGCCAGCCTGACGAAGAGAAACTCCTCTTCAATAATCGTTACCGGACTTCAGCATGTAAATGACACCATATTGTCTGTTCAGTGAACTACAGGGCTTTTTCTTTATGATATGATATTTATGATTTTAATATTGTACATAGATATCTTGACGTGTCGTCAGTGTTATCGTCCCACAGCCTTTTTCCTGTATATGTGCCATCAGTAGGTCGAAGTCTTTCCTGTCCGGCCTTCACAGTCTGCAGGAGTGACTGAGGGTGGTCGCACAGAGAAGACAGCGACTTCGCTGTACTTGAACACATTTGTTCCAAGTGACTTTTGCCATTGTGTGATGTGTAATTATGTTTGTGTTAGGCGTCATTTCATGCTTCTATGTCATTTTGACTTCCCATTCTCTAACATTGTTTCTTTCCTTTGATATGATGAAGTGTATGAAGTGTGAACAGAGACTGAAAAAAAGATATAAATTATAATTTATTGTTATGAAACATTCTTGAATGCAGAGCTAATTTAAAGGCATAAATAATCTCATTGTGCAAGTTGACCGCTCTTACAGAAGAAAAAGTTATCCATGCTAAGGAACTGTACACAAATTTTTAGGGCTCAGAAAAGTGTGAGGGTTGTTGTGTATGCCTCCTTTTTGCTTAGAAGAGAGAAGTCTGATGTTTTTTGGATGTTTTTGAAAAGGCCAAAATTATATTTTATTATTTCTTTCCGGGATTATTTAAAAAAAGGGGAATCAGATAGTCACAAATTAATTGTTATGGTGTGCACAGTGGGTCATAAAGGTGTGCTTTTTCATATGCAAAGACAAGGACTGTTTCAGGGATTTATTTTTTCACATGACACTAAATTTTATCCCTACCAAAACTAACTTTCTCATGCATCGCAACAGCAAAATTCATTTCATTATTTGAATTTTTCATTATGCTAAAAGTGCACATCTATTATAGCATAAATATCTATTTTATAAATATATACATGTATAAATAAATTACATTTCAACTGGGATTAAATAAGATTATATCACATGAAACACAATATTTTGGGATATTCAGGGAATTGTTTTTTTGGGTTTGGGTCCAAATAAAATAGTAAATAAACACTAGGAAGGGTTGTGCAATTTTAAGAGCTGAAATGTAACATTTCACCCCGCCTCAGTAAGTTTTATGCAGTCCCTAACGACAGTAGTTTGTAGATCTGGGTAGGCTGGCACCCAAATCTTGTGAGATCACAAAAGTTGGGATCATGGATGACTGGAAAAATTATTTATTTTGTGATTTGAGGCCTTTGTTGCCTTTCAAGGCAGTTGGATAACTTAGAAAAAAAGCCACGTGTGGGTTGTTTTGTCTCCACTGACTCAAATCAATGAGAACATTTCTGCCTCCACAGCAGCTCTGCCTCAGATGGATGTTTATATAACTCCATATATAACTCTTTGTTTTGTCCTCTTAGGCCTGGTGCGTCGCTCCATGATAGAAAGCATTTTTGGCTGGCAGAGTGCTCTGATCACTTGAACCGCAGTGAAAAGGAGCATTTCAGTGTCACGATTAGGCCCAGGCTGCCAACAACAACATTTCCCCATCCACTTCAATTGCCGTCCCCCAGCGTGGCTGATTAGAAACGGGGAGCGCGCGCGCTTTGCATTTCTTCCGTTAATCCTGCCCTTGGTATCCTTCGGTGAAGGATGCTGAACTGAAGCTCGGAGAACAGAGAGGAATTTATGTTCAGAGGCTTCCCTGCTTCATGCGTAAAAATCATGAATGTTAAAATGTTGGCGTTATTATCATGAAAATATCTTTATGTTATTGCTCAGTAAATGTTGTAGAGGATACATGAATATCTTGATGTCTAATAGTCTGAAATGTGAAATGAGCGGCTGTGGTCATGTGTTTCTTTTGTTTTGTTCCTTCTCTCTGCTGAGGATGACGGGAGTGAAAGAAGGTGCTGAGATCTGTTTGCAGGTTAACCTTCAATGAAGGGCTGTTTGAACCAAAAAGTATGAAACGCTATGTCATATTTGATTTGTCAAAGAAACGGTTGAACACTTTTTTAAACGGAGGTGTTGCCAGCTTTACAAGTGTGTGTTTGTAAATTTGTCAGCGTCAGAGGTGCAATATTGATGTCGTCTTTCTCATTGGTGCGTTGTTGGCTCATTCGCCGCTCATCCTAATGTCTGTTTGAGTATGTCCTTGTTGAAAAGCCTACATTTATTGTGATTATATGTAACACTACTGGTTCCTGCCAGCTATTTAAGATTGTACAGTTAATGATCAAGGAGAAAAACAGTGTCTCGCCTGTAAAAGACCATATTTACTGTGTATCCGTATGTCCTCACAGTCTCCTGTGCTTTTTGAAGCATTGCTCTTTGATATCGATCTGCATGTAAACAGTTTTACAAATGAAACTTAAAATGTTCCCATTTTCCAGTAACTTACTCTCCTGTCTGTCAAAATGCTGTAACGGCTGCAGTAACAAGATTTCGAGTAGTTGTTTTTGTTGTGCATATCCATGTAATAACTGAAGAATTGCGATTGTTGTACAACTGGGGGAAAGGGACTCTGCAACTGGATTCTACTGCAGAGATGATGCATAATGTTAAAACACTGTAGATCCCATTACACGAGCAGTGCTCAGAGCACAGGAGCGGCTTGAAATAGCAGCTTGGTGTTCGAGATCTTCTCTAGAGACACAGTGATGGATGATCACTAGCTGCCCTTGAAGATGAAACATTTAACCCTCCAATTATAGGACAGTCTCTTCATGCAGGCCAGCCAACACTTTCTCAACAGCTTTTTTTTTTTAGCGTCTTTTTTCTTAAATGGCAGTTATTGCCAGCAGAGGTTATGTTTTCTGTTGCTCTGTTAGTTTGAAGCATATGCACAGCTTCAAGACAGAAAATAAGACATGAGGCTAAAGAATTGCCTTTAGTGCAGATTATATTACCATGTGGCCCTTTACAATGTGTTTTCATGTGATACTAACTAAACTGATTTCTGTTTTCTGATTTCTTAGTTCAAGTTGTGGCAATATTTTTTGATTTACATTTATTTCTGTCACTTTATTTTAGACATAATCACTCCAAATTATGCAAATTGTTGCCAATCTTCCCTAAATTTGGCACAATCAAAACTTTATAACTTAAATGCAACAAGCAGTTACAGCTCCTTTTAAATCCCATCAGCACATCAATTCTAATTGAGTCTTAAATAGATTTGAATTTAATTTAATTTTGTCTTAGGCTGGTACTACAGCACGATGCATTTAAATGGCCATAACCTGGTGGTCACTTGCATGACTGTGTTGCAGTTCTGCACAATTCAGACTTAATATATTAAATCAGCACAATTGTCAGTTATCACTGTTTTGATGTAGATACGGATCCTGATGAATATTAAATACAGTTTTAAAGATATCAGATTCATTGGGTTGGCGCTGGCAGAGGCTAGCTGAGTCTTACTGTGATGAAACACAGGAGGAAAATCAATAGATGCACAGGAAGTGAGCGACAGGGGGACTATTTTTTTTTTTTTTTTTTTTGATGGATTTCAGGTCATAATTATTTCCAAAGAGAAGGACTGTGGGAGAGTGAGTTTGTAGATAATATGAAGTCAGGGCCGATTGGATTGATGCCGTGTTTCTCCTGTGACTCTCCTGATGTGTGTCTTGAAGGCGCCTGCTGTCTCTGTGTTTCTGGATGTCCGTCTTGTGTCGTCTTCTCTGAATGTACTCACTCGCCTGTCGCTCACACAACAACAGAAGCATGGCACATCCCTATGGAATGCAGTTCTTACGATGTAAATATGTACCAATATATATAAAGAAGCTATTTTTTGCATGCTTTTTGTACACCTATACATAATCAAAGACAATAAAAAAGAAAAAAAATAATCCTTTTGGTATTTTTTTGCATGTATAACAGAATACAGTAATTATTACTGTACATCTTTTATTGAATTCAATTATCGATCACAAGTTTCACACAGGATGAATCACTCAGTGGCACATCCACAAGTTATGTGTGTATATCTTGCTTTGACAAGACAGTGACAGAGGTAACGGATAATTTGTATTCACACACAGGAGCACTTGAAGTGCCAGAAAAAGTTCTTTCACCTGCACTGGCATGGAAACAGTTTAGGAGGTGGAGGGTAAACCCAAAGTGTGAACAAAAGCAAACCAAGCTACACCCAAAAAAAAAAAAAAAAAAAAAGCACACAGCTGAGTTACGTCATGGTTACGTACAACAGTAAGAGTCAGAGTCTGCTGGGGTGGCTTCCAGAGAGAGAAGATGATGCCGAAGATCGAGACAAAATAGAGGATGTGGAGCATTGTCATTTGTGTCCTCCCCAGCCTCAAGTCAATTTAGTAGGTGTGTGTGCGTGTTTGTGGTTTTGCAGGGTTCCAGTGCATCACACCTTTAAAGGAGTACCTTGTACGTTTTCTCCCAGGTCACTTCTACACAGGAATAGCAGAAAAATAAGACATTAGCCATCACAGATATAAGCAAATATGTATTGTTCTTATAAATATAAGAATGTCTTACTTTAGATTCTCCAGTCTCTGTGCTAGCTGCCTCTGAATCAGGCTCCTATAGTGAGTCAAATGCAAAGGATAGGAGTCATTTAGACCCCTCAGGTAAAGACAAAAATGAGTCTCCACATCATCACATAGATGGAAAACATTTAAAAACATCTACTCTATTATCTAGACTTCTACATGGACTCACGTTGGACTGGTCAGTGCCTCTGACTTGGCTTGCACTTGCTTCGAGGGCGTAATAGGCATCTGTGTCTAAACCGAGCGACTCGCTGTCCTGCTGCAAATACAAAATGTTCTGCCCGTTTCAGTTAAACTGTCTGGAAGGGATGGGATGGAAAAGATTTCATCTTCTATCAGCTAAAAGGATGTACTGTGCAGAGCATGCAGTAGATGGTCATGCACTGGCTGTGAATGTGATGGACATAAACACAGCATTAATCTAGGGATGGGTGTGCGCTAGCTAGTGGGATGTCTAGATTTAGATATATGTGGCATTCCTTCACGATACAACCAAAAGGTCAGAGAAAGAATAACATGTCTAAGTTCTATTGATGTCTGTTCTGTGTCTGTCTGGACTGTTAAATGCTTCTCTGCTGCCACCTTGTGTCCAAAGTTATATTACATAAAAACAGAATTAGTATTTTTAGGTTGATATGCATCATAGATCTTACCTGTGTATGTGAGTCTGTGTGTTTGAATTTCATGTTCTTGTAAAATTCTCTTTTTGGTAGCAAATATAGCAACACCAAGTCACATACTACAGTTGCCTGATTAAAAAGAAATCATAAATATATGAATTAGTATACAAATTATTCCATAGACAATAATTCATTACTGATATATTAGTCAGGCGACGACATACCACTCCGAAAATGCCCACTCCAGAGCCTATAGCTGTCAGTGTTGGGATGATATCAAATTTTCTAGCCTGTGAAAGACAAAGAGCCAATGATTCAAAGTTTCCTTGGTCTATTTCTCAAGTCAGAAATTCATATAAATAAAATTATTTTACTTACCAGTGACTGCACAATGATATCAAACCTGATCCCAAACACTTTGAGAAGGGTTCTCTTCTGAGTGCCGCTCTCAAAATAATGCTTTGCATACCTGCAAACAGCCATAGGAATTATTACAATGTGTTACATAGATAACGTTTGTCAGAGCGTGTGGTAAATATTTACATTTCCCACATGTTCCTATAAAACAGGACTATCCATCAATTTTCCGTAACTGCTTCTACTTATCAGGAGTTGAAGGGGGCTGGAGCTGATCCCAGACATTGGACATGAGGAGGTGGAGTACACCCTGCACAAGTTGCCAGTTCATCACAAGGCACACAGAGACAAACAGCCAACACCTATGGCAATTTAAGGTCACCAATAAACCTGCATGTCTTTGGACTGTGAGAGGAAGCTGAAGCATCCAGAGAGAACTCATGCAGACACTGACAGAACATGCAAACTCCACGTAGAATGGCCCAAGCCGGAGTTCGAACTAGGACCCCTGCTGCCCCAAAACAGAACCAGACGAGCTGTTTTCCCCTGTGTCTAGTCGTTGTACTAAGATAAGCTAACTTCTTGCTGGCTCCAGCTTCATATGCACAGATATGAGAGTGGTATCATGTTTCCTAAAATCTCAAACTATTGCTTTAAAGAATTTAGTGACATCTAGATTGCAACTGTCTCCCCTTGTCCTGGAACCAGTGTTTAGTTTGTCCTGTCTGGGCTACTGTAGAAACATGGCGGTGGCAGTCCTGTTCACCTGAATAAATGAAGTGTGTCTAAACTTTTGGCTGGTTCTGTATATTTACACACCTGAAATTGTATCCCACTGAAGCTCTGGCGTTGTCTTTCTCGCCGGGGTTTCCGTATAGGCCGTGGAAGTTGTACACTGGCTTACAGTGTTTTACATCCACATCAAAGTTACATGTCCAGTCGACTACAATGCCAATAGCCCCTCCCTGTCAGGACACAAGCACATAATACATGATACAAGTCTCCGTGATAACAAGAGAGACAAAAGAAACAAAGCACCAAAAGACAATACATCAAAATCTGCGTGCACCTGAAAAACATTCCCAGCGTAGAGTAAAGATTTGAAGCAGCTGACTTACCACTTTGGCTATTGTTTCAAAGTTGAAGCCAGACAGTTGAACTATATCTCCCAGTCTGAATATGGGACACAGTGGAGCATCCTCTGGATGATGAAGGCATTTACTGATGTAAGCAGCATCAATACCCTCCACCAGGTTACTCCTGGTCATTGTAAAAACACACAGTTACTCTTTTAGCGTGTTGTAATAACCTCAAATGACATTTGTTCGCTTGCATTTAAGACAGACAAGGCGTGACATTCCACTTGTTGCCTTTACCAGCACTGTGATTTTAAACAGTGAGTATCGGATGACTAAACTATCAAACTTGCGTTGCACTTTCATAAAGTTTGAGAGATGCACATGCAAAGCAGTTACTAACCATGAACTGACCTGTTTCTGTAAATACAGTGGAGTGCCCCTTTAAGAAGCAATTTTATTTATCATTTGTAGCATCTGCTGAGCTAAATTTAACTTGATATGAATGAATCACCATCACCTTGTGACGCCAAATAAGGGAAAAGTTACAGAATTCTTGATGAACAGTGTGTAGTTCTCTGCAGATATCAACAGTGGGGGACTAGATGGAAATACACAGAGAGAGAGAGAGAGAAGAGTTTTAAATCCGTATAATGAGAAGCACATCACAAATTATATTTGATATGATGGTACAAAGCCAATAATCACATGCACTGCAAGTCAGTATCAGTTTACAGTATGAATAATTCAGTGTTTCCACATACTCTGGTATGTTGTGATCATTCTCAACGGGACACCAAGCCAACACCTCACAAGTATTCGTGGCATTCACGCAAACTCCTGTCATTTGTCCTTGAAACAGAAACACGTCTCATCATTAGAGGCGAATTTTTTGAAATCTTTAGCAAGCAAAAGTACAACATGTGATTCAAGCAACAGCAGAAAAAAAAAAAAAGACGTGAGCTTTAATCATCTTATCTTGAATTGGCATCGACTGCAGCAAGCAAAGATATAAAAGTGAAGCAGAGCAGGCGCTGAAATAGCTGTTTTTATCTGGCTCTGATCCTAACATAGAATTTCTTCCACATGTGATTGGTTTTGTTGGTATCAGTCTTTGTCATCGTGTGCTGGATGAGTTCGTAGACAGTTCTCCGGCAGGCGTTTTGGTCACTCACGGCTTCGGTCTGTGACCTTTCAGTAAAGCAAAGCCCACCCAGTCTGTTTAGCCGCAGGGGCGTCCCCCCATGTTTACTTGTCTGCAAGCGTGGAGACAGCACGCCGCCTCTGAAGCGATACTACAACCTCAAGGTGAATTTGACTGGTCTGAAACAGACAGATCTGAAGCCTTGGTTAACACTGATCTTATTGAAGTTGATGCGGGTCACAGAGCACTTGAAAGGCTCAGAATTGAACCAGGGGACAATAAAATTTATATAACTGCTCTTTGAACTCACTCGTGATACTGTATGTGTTTGGGCTTATTAAAAAAACCCTTGTCTGGATGGTTGTTTGTTTTATTTTAAAGCCTCTGTGTGCTTATGATCTGTGTCATCTCTTATGCACAGGACTTACTGTGACGTGAGTGTGTGCCTGTACTTATATATACAGTGTATTTGTGTCTACTTGCTTAAGGCAGGGTTTTAATAGCTTCAATGACCAACAAAACATAGTATCAACACACAGACTTGCTGTTTGGTTGCTAAGACTTTGATGACTTTGGTTTCGTCATTTGTAGTTATATAAGTGTTTCTTAGCAGTGACAGTGATGAGTCCAATCTGATGTATTTTAGTTTACTATGTGAGCCGATCCTATTGCTGTCAGGAGCCACAACCCGTTCGGCAAATACATTTCTATGCAACCTGGTATGATCCTCCAACTCCCTCAGCACATCATGGGTGAGCTTTAAGAAGTTTGAGTTTAAGCAGGACTTTAAGCTTCTGCAAAACAAACAAATAAAAAAAAAAAGCCCAAGGTTTGGGCTGATGTGCGTTTGGCCACAAACGGATGGTCGGACGGTTTCTCAGTGAGGACTGCTGAGGTCACACACTGTCAGGATTTACCATGTCCCGTACGTTTGTAACTCCCTCCTTCACAGTCGGCATCTGAGCTGCAGCTGTGCTTGCCTGGTAGCTGTTACACACAAGAGATCAGGGGGTCAGTGTATGTACACAACTGTGGAATGTGGATGTGAAGAAACAAGTTCATTTTAGCGATGAAAACAATACGGCAATGTGAAGATGGTGTTTGGCGTTTGTTGTGATATTTTGCAGCATACAGAACCTGCTGTTTACGTCTTTGTGAGGCCAATACATTCGCAATTTGACACAATTACCCAATTATGGAAACAGTCTTGGAATGAGAAACAATTTCCGTTTGTTTTTACTATTTATGGAAGTTTAAAAGTCAGAGGGGGGGAGGAGAAAATGGAGAGGAAGAAGAAATCAGGGAGCAGGAGAGACGAGAAACTTTCACCTACCTCTGGACACTTTCCCATTTTCTGACCTTCAGTTATGATGTAGTTTGTCATCACCACGAAAGAAGAGTCTCCCTGAGGTTAAAAAGAAGTGATGAGTTGGTTTACTTTGTTTTTTAAAATCTTACTTATTAATGCCATAAAATGACACGATAAAGGATGTAGTAGCTGTTATGCAACATACTAAATTTATTGTAGGTAGCCTGTCAAACATTAATCAGCTGTATCTCTGTTACCATGCTGATATGACAAACTTTCACATCCTAAAAAGTCACATGTTGTTTGGTGCGTGGTTGTTTTCTTACTCGGACTTAAATAAGATTGATAACACTCAGATCTGTACGGTGCTGCAAGGATTAAGAGTACAGACAAGAGACTTAGCTTAGCAGAAACAGGAAAACAGCTGGCGGAAGGCTCTCTCATTAACATGCTATATCTTGTTTGCTTAAATGTATGTTCTGCTGCCAAGGTGTCATGAGGTACCATGAGATCATTGTGTTTTCTACTCTAACATCGAGGATATATGGGGGCGTTAGACTACTCACAAGTTAGGGATATTCTGCTTTCGGATGAAATTTCAGAGTGCACCTAAAATGCACTAAAACTTTTACAGGTGAACTTAATTTGAGCTTCTCTAAACTTTTTAATGCACACGTCCAACTGTTCAATGTTTCAGTACTGATTGCATGACATACTGTTCTCTACAACAAATGTCTGATCCATGAATCCACCACTAAATGTTCAGTTTGTATTCAAACAGTCCTCTTCATCATGCTGTTCACATTTTGACATCATGAGATCAAGACGGCGATTAACAATCCATCAACAGAACCTGGCCATTGTGAGGCCTCAAAAGGGATGTACTCAGAGGGAAGTTGCCACTGAGCTTAAAGTGTCATCAGCAGGTTGCAACTTGTGGTCAACTTGTGAACAGAATGAGATGTCGTTGTCAAACTGTAATTGATGCTCATTAATACATGGCAAATTACTGAGACACTGACAATTTTTTGTTGTGGTATACCCACCAATGTTGTTTCAATAAATTGTTTGAGATGAAGAAATTACCACTGCATGCTTCTACTTAAATGCCCTACCTTCATATTATAATAACACTGTAGCACGAACTTTTTACATTTTCTATAAATTTCATCCGAAAGTCCTTGAGACACAGAGCAGCTGTCTTTGCATTTAGAAAAGCAGACACCATTTTGATCATTACTATGATAACTGAGGTTAGACTATAGGGCTGTCTTCCTAGACACAACAGATACGTACATAACAAAGAAGCCACTGCAGAGTCAGATAACAATGTCAGACCACTATGGGATAAACTTATTTCCTTGTTTGTAGACTAATGACCATTTATGGACATAAAGTAGTTGCATCTCTGTCCTGAGCGCTTGTAGATGAGTCAGAAAAGACAGCTTCGTCTTCATGTCGTGACAAGTAAATTGATAATCCTCCATTCTCTTCAGTCAAGCTTTAATAAACCTTTCTCTTGTACAACTGTGCACTCTCTCTCCACTGACTGAGCTGACATCACATTGGAGTTGTTGTCTTCGTTGTTAATGATTGATGAAAATCTATGTGAAGCGTCTCGGGCAGAAATTGTTTACAGATGAGGTAATGATAAGTTAATTTTATTCACATTACGTTCAGCCACGTCTGCCAACTTCCTTCCTCACTCTCTGACGTACACATGTTTACCTAGAAGCACTGGGTTTAAACATTTGGGTACACAACTGAACAAAATATGTAACAGTCTAACCTTTTGATGCATTTCAGTGTGGAAATGTTACGTATTATCTGTTTAATGCATACAAAAACAACACTTTGTGGTGTTGAGGTAAAGTATAACACCTCATAAAACAGAGCCAGGCTAGCTGTTTCCCCTGATTTCAGCCTTTATACCACGCTAGGCTAATTTGAAATGAGTTCTAAGTGGTTAATTACTGAGCTTTGAGGTGTTTTCAGACAGGAAGCAAAGCTAATGTTAGCTTCATGGACTGTTTACGCAGTCCGTGTTGATTTGCCCCAAACTGCCAAACTGTACAGGCGTTGCCAGCAGGCTTACAGGCAACGGATGCACCGACCATGTCTGTGGTAGTGTGTGTCCGTGTGCGTTTGTGTGATAGCTGAGTCCTCGACTGAACTCAGCAGAAACCCTCTCCTCTTTCCTTTTTCTCTCACACATTTTTGGACTGATTTAAACACTGCCCATGGGATGATTCGCAACTAATCACATCTATCCATTGACTTTGTAGCACTTGTACTGCCTTTAATACACACTTAGTGTCCTGTCTGGATGCACTTGTGGAGTTTCTGTTGGGAAACAGCACAGAGCCAGTCTGGATGGAAGACGCAATATGGTACTATGTATTGTCACAGAGGTCATATCCAGAACATTACACAGGCTTATTAAAGTTCAAACTCAACTTTTACGACTTGAAAACATCAAAAGTGACAAACTCAATCAAAGTGTGAGACCAAAGAGACCGTTTCATGTCTTTGGTTGGGTTTATTGAAACAAAGCAGGTGACTAACCTGCTCTGAATTAAAAAAAAAAAAAAAAGAGGCCCACGCCCGGACCACAAGGCAAACATGACAATCTTCATTGTGTCTCTTTATGTCTTTCACAGAGATAACAGGACATTTTAAGTAAACAATGAAATCCATCTGCTTTTGATAGGTTATTTGCTCTGCTCCTTACGGGAAGCTTGGACGACTTTTGAAAAAGCATGGAGACACCTTGATGTTGACAAGGTCAGATAATCTTTCTGTTTGTCATTGACTTGACTTGTGGAATAAAATATAGTCAACACGGATGTTTTAAAAGTGTGACTAAACCCTGGATCTTCGTCACGTCTGACCAGTGACCACTTTTCTTCAGGGAGCGCAGCATGTCCACGTTGCTTGTATGACTCAGCCTGATGTTTATTCACTCTGACAGTTTGATTCATGGACTGCGGATGGTAACTTCACGACAACTGAGTCTGACCCAGATTTACCATAATCCCAACAATGCTCAGTGACTTGCAGCACATATTTACTGTTTCTGCATGCATGTAAGGCTTCAACGAACCGGTCACTAACCTGCGAAGGGAAGACATAGTCAGCCACATCCCAGACTCTCTCTGTTCCATTCACATTGGTATAACCGACTCCTTTCATTTTGGTGAAGACGGAGCTCACGGCTGTATCTGTGGACTGGTAGCCTTTCTCATAGATGAACACCCACCTGGAAGAGACACAAAGAAAACATCCTGTCAGGCCTGTCAGACTCTCAGTCAGTTATTGTGGTTTTGTATTTTTAATTTTAGTTTTTAAATGTAGTTTTGTTTCCCTGTGACAGTTTCACTTGTGGAGCTCCTAGAGAATGAAGCTGAGTGACCAAATGTTTCTATTCCTTAATTTCACTTCAGTTTTTATCAGTTTCAGTATTAGTTTTACATTTTTATTGTTATAATAATGGAGGGCTGTGTCAGGGATAATATTTAAGACAGGCACAACACTTTTTGAAGGCAATGACTCACAGTCATGTAGACATGTTAGTATCAATAAACATATACACCAATGCCTACAAATATGACAAAGATGAAAACTAAAAACATTTATTTTTATTTCATTTTTAGCTGATTTACACAATATTGTTTCAGTTAATTTTCAGTTCCAGTTCAAAATATTCACTCTTAGCTATAGTTAACTATAATAATAACCTTGCCCCCACCCTACCCCAGCCATCCATCCATCCAAACAACCCCACAGGCAAGGGCATGTATAGCGATGATGTTGACATTTCTGCACATGCCAACAGCATACCTCACAGGGACACATGTGCAAGTGATTGTGATTGTGCAATGTCATGATGCTCGTACTCTCGTCTTTTTTGCCACCACAGAAGCAAATCTGACATATGGAATCTCAGACATGTACCAATATTTATTCCACAGTGGCTTCTTGCCCGTTTCAAAACATGTTACGTGTCCGTAAAGAAGAAAGTAGTAAGTAAACAATGAACTTTAGCACAGTGATGGTTGAGTAGAGATACAGTCATATTAACAATAATGAAACTAGCACAGTAGTCCAGCACAGTATTACTAAGAAATCTGAATGTCACATTAACGTCAGCTCACGTTTATCAGTTTCAGTACAAACAGATGCAAATATCCTCCTCCAAATATAATGACTGTGATCAGGGCAAAGGTTTTCGGCTTGTTGTCGGTTAGTCAGCTCCCGCACAGACACATTTCCTCATTTAACTTCTCACGTGGTTTCATTTAAATAACTGTTGGAGGCCCGAGGTAGTATTCATCTGGTGAAGATGTTTGACCTCTTGGCTGGGCGCCACTGGACTAAACTATCTATCTATATATAAAATGGCAGCAACAGTAAAGTAGTATAGTGAAGATATAGTGAACCAATTTTGTGTAAAACATTAAGTTTTGTTATTTTAAGGACGTTTTGATGATAATACCGCTTTACTTTTTTTTCTTAAGTTGGATTTTGAAAGCAAGACTTTTATTTGTAATGGGGTATTTTTACATTGTTGTGTATTTTACTTAAGCAAATAATCTGATTGCTTCTTGCAGCCTTGAGGTAATCTATTACTCCTGTTTTGATGCATTTACATCGGCCAAAAACTGCAGTTCAAGTCGAGTTGACTATATTAAGAAGAAGTTCTGGAACACTTTGTCACATAAAATGATCAACAAAATCCAGCTTTACAATCAGGTCTCTGTTGTAACAGCTGGTGTGCACAGGAAGGACACTGTATGTACATACACACACATGCACAGCTATTTTATGTATGTAGGTGTGAAAAGCAATTACCCCCTGGCAGAAGGCCTATAGGAGAGCATGCATTTCAGCTCAGGTTCATTTGTCTGTGGACAATGAAAGCGCCTTACAGCAACAGACGAACAGAAACATCTTTCAGACTGCAGACTGGAATGAAGTATGCACAATGAGCTCAGAGCCACCACTTCTATCAGTTAAGCAAATCAAATTATGCAAGTTGGAGCTTGAATTCAAGAAGGAGGTGGAGAAAAAATAGAGCACATTAATGGAATAAAGAAACCTGTGAGCATGAAATAATGGAAGGATCTTCCAAAACAGCAGTCTAAGTGAGATCTGTATCTTCTCCGATAGAAGGAGGCAGGGAGGAGGCTGCTTGATGTGCGGAGGGCTTTTCTTCTTCTCTGCCATACGGTGGCTCTGAGATTAGTACTCATTTTGTGAAGACAATCAGAGTGAAAAAAAAAGAAAAATCAAGCTTCAATGAATCATTATCAAATGCAAACAATGGCATTTTCTTGAACTTAATAGTGACAGACGGGAATGAATTAAAAGGACAGTAATTATTGTCTGCTGAAGCTGATGTTCTCTCTATTAAATCAGCCTTTTGACTTTAAGAGATTCAATTCATCTATCAAATATGTTTTAAAGAGAAATGTATGCAGAGCACCATCCTGTGTGTGCATTCCTAAAGTGTAGCTGTCCAAGGATGCATCATTTTTAATGTATGAGAAGTTGTCAGTTCAAATATATTCGTAAAATAAGTGTACCGAAAACTACAATACATTCCAACTTTCTGCTGACTAAAGTTACAAACAGAAAAGGTAATATAGAAAGAGTATTTGTGGTAAGTCTAGGGCTAAAAATTAAGTCTAATATTCCTGAAAAAACAACCAGTGGTTCACCGGATCACTGCTAGTGTCTGAGAGACGAGCACTGACTTCTGCTTCGACATGACAGACGTGCTGCTTGAACTCTGAAGAGGAGAATCTGGACAGCTTTATAATCACATCTCCTTTCGTGCCCATCACCAAATTTAATACGGACTGATGGCTGCAAAAGGCAGGTGAGCTCTGTCACGCACGGATAGCCTTTTGGACGACACTGTGGATGTGGATGTTCACTTTTTCTTTCTATCAGTGCACCGTGCAAATTAAAAACCGCTTCCTCAGTCTAAAACATATCAAGATTTGAAAGAATGATTAACTGTATAATTTTTGATGTCGTCTGACTCTGAAGATTATCAGGATTAAAGCACTCTGATGGGCACAAGATATGGACCACAAAGAGAAACCAACTGTGGGACATTTCCAAATCAGTTGAAATCAGCTTTCTGCTTCCCTTTTTTATTTAAAAAAAAATATAACCTCGCCATTAGCATGAGAATATTCTTCTTCTTTGCCTTTCTCTGTCAGACTTTTGGTCACCATCAACGTCATCAGCGGAAGGTAACGCGTCTCTCTGCCCCGTTTGGCAGCGAAATTGGGCAACAGTTGATTGTTATATGTGTTAACATATGCCTGAGCATGTTCATCACACACAGCTCCTCAGGTTCTGCTGCTCAGAGGTGCGGGTACACACTCACTCACACACACACGTCCAAACACAAACAGTCCGTGAGTGATTTTTAACTCCCGAAAAAATCTAGATGTGAGTCACCTTCCAGGGAATGCCATCCAGCATGTCAAAGCAAGAGTTTGGACATTGCATACAGTCACGCTGTATTTCCTTGTCTCAGCTTGACATGGGCAGATAATAAAAGTTATCTGACATCACTCACTCTGTCATTACTCTCTTTTTTTTTTGTTTGGTTTGCTGTGTCAACGCTGCCTGGCAAATGGCTTGGTAGCACCCTCCAGAAGTCAAATAAGATGTTTCAATGTTTGATTAGTCCATGATGCTTTTTCTTTTCATCACGCAGTGCAAAATTAAGACATCAGGGTTACTTCACTGTAGTGGTTGGAACTTGCAGGGTCATTCTGAGAAGTCAATCTGCATCAGATTGTGTCACTGCGAGTTGAAACGTGCAACACAATGCAAACCCTCTCTGCATTCACATCTGCCTGTTGCCCCCTCCAAACAATCCGAAAAAGAAGAAGGATGAATCTGTTGCGTCTTACCCGATGATGTAGGCCAGAACGCCCAGCTGGATGAGACGACACACCACTCCCACCCTCCTGTTCCTCACCAACACCTGGCGTGGGGTCTCATACTCAAAGAAGAAGTCAGAGAGGGCATTGGTGATTTGGCTCTTCATCTTCTGTCATCGGCTGACCCACAGAGAGGAGGGTCTCTCTCTTCACTCCACTTGCATATAAACTCCTCTTCTCCTCCTGGTCTCCTCTGCCTCGCTCCTCACTTGTGGCAAAGGTCCTCTGCCTCCTCGCATAAGAAACGTCTGACACGCTACATGAGAAGCCCTGAATTGTAGGACTTCCTCCCACCCACGCTGCTCTATCCTCTCTCTCTCTCTCTCTCTCTCTCTCTCTCTCTCTCTCTCTCTCTCTCTCTCTCTCTCTCTCTCTCTCTCTCTCTCCCTCCCCACAGGGTCACTACTCTCCTTGCAGTCATTCACATTTGTCTTGTCTTGTCCTCTCTCTCTCTTGTTTTGTTTTTTTTGTCACATGCAGCACAAACATTTACAGAAAAGACATTTTTGGAATTTACTCTCAACTTTGTTTGCAAGTTCAAACAACTTCAACAGCTGCCACGCAAGGAAGCAAGCTTTACCGGACCTCCTCCTCTCTGTGTTTGCTATCAAGCCTTATCGTTTCGACTGTCACTCTCTTCCTGAACCCTTGGCAGAAACAGAAACCACACAAGCTCAGCACAGACACACAATATGTGTGTGTGTGTTTCAGCTCAGCTCGCTTTGCCTACCTCTCATGTCACCATTTGCAGACATTAAGCCTTCTTATGTTTATCACCACTTCTGTGTGTGTGGGGGACACAGAAATATTTTGGGTTCAACAATTCACTCTCTCCTTTCATATCCCAAGAGGTGCTTTGCATTTCTAATCTTCATTCTCAGAGGAAAGAAAGTGACAAACACAAAATTCTAATAAAAGTGAATGACTCCATTTCATGAATAATTTGAAATATTAAGAACATTATATAAAAAGGTTTCCCATCTAAAAAAGAAAATATGTTTTTCTCACTTGTGTGCGCTGCTTTCTAATCTCCAGAGATTAGCAAAGGGAACATCTTATTTTGGAATCATGTTTTAAAATCCAAATCTAAATCTGGTTAAAGCTTCTTCCAGCAGACAGACAGATATGCACTGGAAACTGCCACAAAATGCCCATGACTTAAATTTGGTAGATTTGCAAGGATTTGGCAGGATTGGCAGGATTTTGTGAGGCTTGTAAAAAAAAAAAAAAAATAGGCTGTATGACAAGCCATATAATAACCTGAAATGCCCTATTAGACACAATGCAATGTGTGCCAACTGGCAGAAAATCTTTTATTTTTAAAAGGGACACTGGGATATAATTAAAAAGTTAATTCGATGGATTATCCATTCTTCTCCTCTGTATTTTTTTAATGCTGTGAGAGCCAAAAATTAAATCCCATTCACCTCATTTGTATTGAAGGTGACGTCCAAAGTCTGAGAGAAGAATATCTCTCAAAACCTGGACAAGTAGATTCCAAACTATCCGCATTGATAGACGCCACTAATTGGAGTCATTTGAGTGAACCAACTCTTTAATTAAACAATGGGCCATTTAAGACCATGAGAAAAACAAACATGACAAAGCTACCATGCTGATGTTAAACAGGGATCATTTTTTACCAAGTTTAGCTTGTTAGCAAGCTGATTGCTATAAAATGAAATTTCGATCTGCTGATGACGCTAGATGAAAAGTCAAGGGAAATCAGTTATAACGGTTCATTAACTGGGGACCATGACAACTTGCAATGGCCATCCATTCCTTGGCTAAGATATATGTCAGTTTATACAACAGTTAGTTCCGACCAAGTAATCTGATTGGACAAGAGGCAACACAGGGACTTTTAACTACTCCGCTTCACAGGTGTTCTAAATTCGTTTCATTAACGTCATTATCTTTAATTGTAACAAACTCTGCAGCACAAAGATGAACATTTTTATCAAATAACTGATTTAAACTATAAGTGGTTGCTAGAAGAGGACAAAGGGAAGGAAAGAAGCCTGGCATTCAGCCCAAACCTCCGGGTGTGTTCATATGACATCAGATAAATTAGAGAAGAATAAAAGCGAAGCTGACACCTTGACGCCAACAGTTTGGGCTCTCAGAGTTTGCTAAGTCTAAATTCTAAAGTCTAAGTATAAAAATATTAACGTTGACTGGCCTGTGGTAAGATGTAGACTTATGGATCAAAACAAGCAAGCTATTGTTCAGGAAAATGTTGATGTGTTGCTCGGTCACATGGCAGTCCCAGTCCATTTGCGTAATTATTTGTGTTGGCGGAGCCAAATAAGTAGTTAAATTAGATAAACAAATTATAATCTGTTGTCACGTATTACTGTAAACTAATAAATGATGCTTGTAGAACTGTTGTATAAAAGCAATAACATACTCAAGGTCATGCTGTTGTACTGAATATTAGCACAGCTGTGCCGATTCAATACAGCATCACTCCTTCTTATCTGATATTGCTTAACTGAACCACATGAGCACACCAGACAGACCAACCTTGCCACGATACCACTGCGGCTGAAAAGGCCATTTCAGAAGACAGAGAAGGACATTTTAGTGCAGGATGTCAAAAGATGTTAGGAGTGTCGAGCTTCCAGACAAGCTGAACTTGAAGTTCATATGCACATTCAGTCCCATGACCTAACAGGTTCCTTCAGCCTGCTGTTGTCTTTTAATAACATGCAAATTAGTCTATTGGCAAAAAAAATAGACTCACTGCTCTGACTTGAACATGATGCTGTACTTGACCTATCAGAAAATCAGAAAGTCCACCCACCTAACCGTTGTAATAATTTCCTGCGAATTTCTGAGTAACCTGTCCGTCTATCATGAACATGTTGGTGCCTGAACTGTTTCCTTAAATCCAATCCAATTCCAATCGAGTCAGTCAAAATGAAAATGACTCTTTAAAAAGTTACGCCCCAGTTGCATAATACTATGCACTGCCTGTGTGATAACAGAGGGAAAGTTTCATATTGATATATCTGAGGACACTTTCTCCCCCCTGGCTCTGGGTGTAAATGCTGTTGCGTAAAATCAGAACTGTTAACACGCTGACCCAGGGGCAAGAAAGCATGATAATAATAGGCTATGTCTAATTTCTGTTAATTAAAGTGGAACATGAGAACATCATTTCACTGTCACTATCTCTTCTTTTTTTTTTTTTTTTACTGCGGAGTTAAAGAGCCTGAAATATTTAGGGCATTAAAAAAAAATAGACTTAAAAAAGAGCTTAAATTCTTATCATGAGCCACCAATTTCCAGCATAGCACATTCTTAAGGCTTGAAATATTCTTACTTCACTTGGAATATAGGAATATTCCCACATCTGTGTGAATTCTCTTGCCTTTGATAGTATACCTTGAATAATGTGCTAGTTTTCCAGGTGTAAATAGTTCCCTGAAAACATTTAAAAGGTCTTTTAGTTGTTGGTCTAGTGTGTTACCAGCTATCTCATGTTATCATAACATATTGAAGTATCTTATATGTAACATGATTAGCAGTAAGGCTGGGGAATAATTCAGAGGTGTAGGTGTATTGATTTTAGGGGAATGCTGCAGTGACAATATGATCATAACCTGTCATCATTTTACAGTTTTCTGTGGTCTCCTCCGGGCAGATTAGAGTCGACTGTACTACGCCTAGCAGTAGGATAAATCCAGCATTAAAAAGGCTGATCAGAATCAGAGAATAAACCATCAACAATCAGCAAATGGACCACATGAAACAGACACACAGAAAATCTGCAGCTGGCTCTCAAAGGCTGATTTACAGTCTGATTGTGTAGTCAACACGCCATGTTGCCCTCTGGTGGCTGCATCACAGATAAGCAACACAGTTCACAGCAAAAATTATGGACGATTTAAATTACCCAAACAAAAACAAATCAAACAGAGTGACACAGAATACACACTGTGATGTGATGTGTATTTCAGCTTATGTATGCATCCACTGTCATAATTAAAGGAATAATAATCAGACACACTCTTTTTGGTAAGTGCTGACAGCTAATTAATGTTAGTTAGGTAGCCTTAATTAAATAAACACTGGCTGGTTTAATGGAACGGGATATGGTAATGCTATAGATGTTAGCAGTCCTGTCAGCTGGCACAAAGTGTTAATATTCAGAATATAACCATAAGACAACAGCTAACATGAGTGTGCTAACACTAATTGGCTGTCAACTCTTACCCAGATGGGCTCAAAGTGTCTGTTTGTGCCAGGGTTGCATTAAGAAGAACTGGGTACAGCGTTGGAGGCAGGTCACAAAGAAATAAAAAATACATGCTCTATAACTTCCAGTTTAGCCCTCCGCTAACTTAAATGGGATAAAATGATTTAATTGTTTGGCTTTTCTAGACTTTCCAAATGTTATCAGACTGAATAAATCAAATTCTGATCGTGAAAAGTCATTTTGCGTTGGGTTGTCACACTAAGCTTCTGGGGAAAAGTCCTTTGTGTGCATCGCTTGACGTCACCATTGCTGTCATTACACAGCTTGGCAACAATTGGCTTCAAAGCCCGGTGTTCTTCTTGGAGGTTTGGTTTGTGCAGTTTCCTGCAGCACAATCCCTCCCCTAAAACTGGAGACAGTTGATCAACAAATGGGACCCACAGGAAAGGTATGTAATATGAAAGGCTATATCTGATCATTGCTTCTATCAATTTGTGCCAGTTGAGAGCATACCTGTCCGAGAGCGGCTGAGTCAGCTCACTCCCTGTTGGCTCCCAGCACACATGAATAGGATAAAATAATCAAATCATACGACTCCTCGAGACTTTTTATTGTTGGACTAAATGGATCAAATTCATCCATTTTACAGATGCTCCTTTTCAAGAGATTGTGTGGGAAAATTTGCTTTTTGTGTGCATCAGATGACGATCCTCCAAGCTACAATACAAGTAAGGCCGCAATGTCAAAGTCACTCCATCATCATGATCCATTCCTGGAGACTTACAGGCCTCCTTATGAAAACTAATGACAGTGCTTTACATTTCATACTGACAAGTCATTCATTTGTTTAAGACAAAGTGCTAAATAATTAATTCATTTCAGCATTTACACAGTAAATACATTGACCTACATAAAAAGGACAAATTGCATTTTAGTTTATTTATAACTCGTCAATCTTTAAATCTTCATCCTCCTAGATTTATAACTTGCAAGTGGTTCACTTTCTATAAAATTTAGGTGTGCCAACTTATGAAATAGCTTTTTAAAAAAGTTCTTCCTCTTTAAAATGTTACAAAAGATGTTGCAAAACTGCTGTTTTGAAACTGTTACACAAACAAGCATGCACACGCTCACACACACACACACTCAGATACATCACATACTCACATTTGACATCTTCCATAGATGATGGCTGACAGATGAGTACACTCTCAGAAATGGTAATAGCACCCCAAATAAAGAGTGTCTTCCTTGTAGTTCCCATAGTCTCCAAACATAGAATGGGAGCCAGAGCCTTCCACTATCAAGCTCCTCTCCTCTCTTTGAGATAGAGCTTATAGTTAGGGCTTGCTCAGGTGAGTCCTGAACCATCCCCCTCCATCTGAACACATTCATGTCCCATTAATGCATATTACTAACTCTGCTTTGTTGTTTTCTCATCTTGCAGGTTCTCATGGATTGTGGCTGACATTGGGGGCTGGTCGAGCCTGGTTGACATGCCCTACAAATACTACTATTACTACTACTATTAGTCATATCTCCATTAAAGTGTATAGTTATCTTTTCTATCTATCCTCCCCTCTACCTCTCTAACTCAAGTGGTTTCAACAGATGGCCATCCACCATGAGCCGGGTTCCCCGCCCTTTTTATAGACTCTACCCCATTTGCCTGCTCTTAGGGCTAGACTTCCTGTTACCCTCCCTTAGATTAGATTAGATTATACTTTGTTTATTTCGGAATGAGGAAATTCACTCGTTACAGCAGCAGAAAAAAGTGTAATATAACTATAGAAGTAAAATAAAAAGGGCAAACACAACGAACAGACAGAAGTGTCCTTCAGCCTATGCAATACACAAAAAACAAACAACAGACAAGTGTGCAGACGTGCAAAATGAAACTAAAGGTAAAAGTGGCATGATATAAATAATATTGCACAGTAATCGGAATGGCAATATAAATACAGATAAAAAAATAAAATAAATATAATATAAAGCTATGGAGAGTAGTGTGGTAATTGAAACAGAAACAGAGAAACTACAACATGATCAGGTGGTGCAGGTGTTGTAGAGTCTGACAGCGGTTGGGAACCTCTCCTTCTTACACCTTCCACAATATGATGCTATATAAATAAAATAACATTGAACTGAACTAAAATATCATTTTGTGATAATGTCATAATCACACACACAAAAAAATAGCCCATAAGCTTGTATCTTAGGAGCACATCCAGGTTTACACAGTGTCAGTGTGTGAGTGAACCTGACAGTCCGTACTCAGGGTAAATTTCACACCGGCCTGCTGACGCCAAACGTCTGCGCCGGTTTCTTACCACGTGGGGACGTTTGTGCAGAGGGAGCAAAACATCCGCAGTGACGCTCGCGCTGCTCGTCTTCAGTCCGCGAGCATGAAACAAACTTTTTCTTTGTTTCTGTTTGTGTCGTTAAAATAAAATCCAAACAAAAGAGCCGCGAAGCTTTTTTCGCTCTCAGAGGCTCTCCTTTTTGTTTTCCGGACCATGCCCCACGACCCCGACCCTCCTCCGGCTAAGAGATTCAAGCCGGGGTCTGTCTTCTTCCGTCTCGATAAGAACAAGCCTGGAATGCTGCTGCCGAGAAAGGGAAATGTCACCACTCCGATAGACGTCCAGAGGAAACAGCTTCCCATCTATCAGGCCAAACCACAGCTGCTGAACCAGCTGAGACAGCTGCACAATGCCATCCTCATAGGTGAGCCTGCTAACGCGTTAGCCTCTGCTGTGGGGCTCAGTTAAAGGGAAAATCCACCCTGAAATCTGAATATTGTCAGCTCTGTGATATGACACAGCTCACTTTAACTTCACAAGTTTAAATGGTCTTTTTCTGACTGTCCTAATCCGTGTTTTAGCCTGAAATACATAAATATTTAACTCAATAAGTGATAAATAGTATCACATGTTGCTCAGAAAAGCTCATTTCTACTCTACTTATTTATTTTTTATTAGTTTTAAAGAATAGATACGAGAAATAACACATAACATTGCAGGGATGCATAGTAATAGTTACAGAAGTGTGCACTAACATGTTGGGAGATAAACTATTCTGCTATCTCATCTATTATATAGAAGAAAAAAGTAATAATATTGCAGCAAAACAATAATTTGTGCAGGTGACCATGCATAGTTATTATGAAAGAGACAACATAGTACAATAAACAAACAAAAGAAAACAGCTCTGTTCTTCACATATAAACCCCATTTTGACCCATAATATTAGATTACAGACGTGTGCTCACAGAAATGTATTAAATTGCTTATTTCTCACGTGGACTTGCTATGTAAGCTGTTTTCTTTCTCATAGTCACATCCTGTTTTTCTACCTTGTGGCTTTTTAGAAGAGCAGGATGTTCCAGACAACTATTCCTGACCTTGCACTATGATAACCGGCATATTATGTGTGCACAGCTCAGTTTTTATTTCGCAAGTTTCAGTCGTCTTTTTCTGATTGTTCTGATTCATATTTAAATCAACGTAACAGTCTGAAATACATAGAGCTTTATATATTTTTAAATGTTTAACTAAATAAGTGAGCATGTTGCTCACACAGATCACTTCTGTGCTACAGATTTTTCTTTCCTTTTTCGCCATTAATTTTAAAGAATAGAATAAGACAAATAACATTGCAGGGAGGCGTAGTGACAAAATGTGCACTAACATGTTGGGAGATAATCGATTATGTTATCTAAACTTGGAAGGGAAAAGAAATGGAGCCAGACTGTAAGAAGAAAATGATACCAACGATCATAGTTTCTGATAAATACATCTGTCTATCATCCTCCAGACTGCGTGCAGACTGTATGACTAAAACTACTCTACGACAGTTATCTCTCAAGTCTTTGTTTCAGTCTCACACCAGTTAAGAAGAATTTTCCCGTCAGATTATAATTTAGTGACTCTGTCCTTTTGTGGATGAAGTGAAAAGTCATTTTCCCCAGTAAAGATACTTCATTAACTGTATCTGTTCATTCCTCTGTTGTGGAGGAGATTGAAATCTTTTACTAACTTAAGAACTTTTTAAACTGGAAAGGTATTTTTGTGTTAAACATTCCCTCCAGTTCTTTGTGCATCTCTGACCAGAGCTGCTTCATTGCTCGACATTATTAAAATATGTCCCAGCGATTTTTCCTCCCAACCTGTAAATTGTACTTTCTGCTTTAGGGCTATAAAAAAATCTTATCAAACATTTCCGTCCAAATTCTCTCCATGTGTGTGAGTTGGTGCACCTCCATCTACAGATTTATAGTGAAGCACCTGAATTATTTCTTCTCTCTCACGCATCAGGGGAGACTGGCTCTGGGAAGACCACTCAGATCCCCCAGTATCTGTACGAGGCCGGCATCGGCCGACAGGGCATCGTCGCCATCACTCAGCCCCGTAGAGTTGCTGCAATCTCACTTGCAGGGAGGGTGGCAGAGGAGAAGAGGACCCAGCTTGGCAAACTGGTATGCGCAGTGGACAAGCTTACAAGTGTACATGTTGTATGTTTCTGTGATGGAGTTTGACTCTTACTGGGCTGTTTATATCAACAAACTTCTTTTCAGGTCGGTTACACGGTGCGTTTTGAGGATGTCACCTCCCCTGAGACGAAGCTGAAGTTCATGACAGATGGCATGCTCCTGCGCGAGGCCATCGGGGACCCCTTACTTCTGCGATACACCGTGGTGGTCCTGGATGAAGCTCACGAGCGCACCGTGCACACCGATGTGCTGTTCGGCGTGGTTAAGACTGCTCAACGCAGACGCAGGGAACTTAATAAGATTCCCCTGAAGGTAGGAGGACAGCTGCGGCTCGATAAGATATTTTACTCTCGTAGAAAACACTGGACTAATCCCTTCACTGCATCGCTGCTCGTGAGATTTAAAATCCATTTCCATAAGCTCATTTTCTGCCTCTTGGTCCGTATTATCATTGATGCTTTATATACACCCAAAGTGCAACATCTTTCTTTTGTGTAACCTGCACAGGTCATAGTGATGTCAGCCACCATGGATGTGGATTTGTTCTCTGAGTACTTCAACAAGTCACCTGTACTGTACCTGGAGGGCAGGCAGCATCCCATTCAGATCTACTACACCAAGCAGCCCCAGTCAGACTATCTGCAGGCTGCACTCGTCTCTGTCTTCCAGATCCATCAGGTAGACTTTGATATTCGCCCTCAAGTGGAGAGAAAATTATTTGTATTCCAGTTACCCAAAATTCAACTCCCAAAAATCTCTCCTGCGCTCGTGTACCGCGGTGATTCTTCTTGACACTGGAACAGAACGCCCTCTTGTTGTTTCCGCGCAGGAGGCACCTCCGTCCCATGACATCTTAGTCTTCATGACGGGTCAGGAGGAGATCGAGGCGCTGGCGAGGACGTGCCGGGACATTGCTAAGCATTTGCCTGACGGCTGTTGTCCCATGGTAGTTATTCCTTTGTACGCGTCGCTACCCCCAACACAACAGCTCAGGGTCTTCCAGCCAGCTCCCAAGGTAAAGGCAGCGGCAAATGTGTCGGAGAAACTGAGTTCAAAGCAACATGTTTGTGAAAAAACAGCCACATTGTCTTCATCTGTGCTTTTTTCTGTTTAAGACATGTCTGCCATTGTTTTCGCTTTACTAGTTTTCATATCATTGTAAAGCATTGTAGTCTGATTGTTTTATAATATTGTATCTCTCACACAGAATGCTGTCCTCTCTGTCTCTTTCAGGGATGTAGGAAAGTCATCCTCTCGACCAACATCGCAGAGACGTCGGTTACAATCTCCGGGATCAAATACGTCATAGACACGGGGATGGTGAAGGCCAAACGTTTCAATCCTGGTGAGATTCAGTCATCACACACATTCTCAAATCAATATTAAAGGTCCAGCGTGTAAGACTGAGGTGCAATTATTGGCCAAATATGTCAGAATTTGAGTATAATAATCATAAGTATGTTTTCATTTGTGTATATACAACCATGTTTTTGCAGTTGCTAAGAACAGACAAGCCAAACTGACTCTAGATGGGGCCAGTCACGTTTTTTGTGTAGTTTCTTCTCCCTACATGCTTGGAAGTAGAGGGTGAGGAGAGCTGTATTCAGCTGGTTGCAATCTGCCACTAGATGCCACTAAATCCAACACACTGTTCCTTTAATATTAATTATTAAGCAACTAATAATGACTTGTGCCTTTTATTAGTCACAGAAAAAGAGGCAACCATCTTTTTTAAAATCACAGACAGGCTGTTATTTCTTTTTTTCTCCATAATAACGAGACACATTTACTCAAGTACCATATTTTAATAACAATAATATTATATTTATAACATAAACAGTAAGTTGTGTATGTGACTCTCAGACAGCGGGCTGGAGGTGCTGGCCGTGCAGCGGGTCTCCAAAGCCCAGGCGTGGCAGCGCGCGGGCCGGGCCGGCAGGGAGGACTCCGGCTCCTGCTATCGTCTCTACACTGAGCAGGAATTTGACAACCTCATCCCTATGACTGTGCCTGAGATCCAGAGGTACTGTAGGATTCCTTCTCTATTCACAGAGATCATAAAGCGCAGTATGTGCTGATGTGCAGAAAGTCTCTACCGTGTGTTGATTTATTTGGGTCAGTGTGATTGAATAGCCTCTTCTTCTGTTTCTTTTCCTGCGTGTGTGCTGCAGGTGTAACTTATCTGGCGTGATGCTGCAGCTCATGGCTCTGGGGATTCCAGATGTGATGAATTTTGATTTCATGTCCAAGCCTTCTCCAGGTAAGATGCTACTGATGAATTGCTATTCGTAAATCTGGTCATCCGGGATGGTTGGTAAGCCGTAGTAACCTTCTCTGTTTATCCCAGAGGCCGTTCGTTCTGCTGTGGACCATTTGGAGCTGCTGGGAGCTGTGGAGAAGAAGGAGGGGCAAGTTTTCCTCACTGCTCTGGGAAAGAAGATGGCAAGCTTCCCACTGGAGCCCAGATATGCCAAGGTACAAAGTGTTGGCATTACACAAATAGATAAGCAGCCCATGGGGGTCACATGTTCTGTGTAACACTTGTTTGCTCCGTGTCACAGACCATCCTGTTGTCCCCCGACTACTCCTGTTCGGAGGAGATTTTAAGCATCGTGTCTCTGCTGTCAGTGGACACTGTGCTGTACAACCCTCCAGCCCGGAGGGAAGAGGTGCTTGCTGCACGCAAGAAGTTCAGTTCCAGCGAAGGAGACCACATGACACTGCTCAACATATACAGAGCGTTCAAGAAAGTCAGTGGTAATAAGGTGAGAAACGCTGGATGAGAAAAGAAAAATCCAGAAATGAAATCATGTTGCTGAGCTACCTCATTATAATACTGTACATATCTTCTGTTAAAGGAGTGGTGTCGGGAAAACTTTGTCAACAGCAGGAACATGGGTCTGGTGAAAGAGGTCCAGGCGCAACTCAAAGATATCTGCCTTAAGGTACACATCTGAAAATCCTCATCTGTTAGCTACACCTGTGCACAAGATTGTCCATACTTAAGTAGAAAACAGAAAATTACAGTAAAATAGGCATCATTTCACATTATTTTAATTATTACAGTTATGTAATAAACTGCTGCATCTGCAAAACCCTGTGTCATCGTCCAGACTGTGGTCAGGAGACACTGGGGCGACTCCTCCTCCTCTATTTAAAGACATTTTTTTGCCTTTATAAGAAGGTGACAGTACAGAGAGAGATGATTTCAACTGGAGTTTACAGTTCTTATATATGTGTTTAAAAAAGTTGTATGAAGTCTTACAAATGCCTTTGAGATGTTACTTGAGTCAATGTTGGTTGTGGCTGAATAGTACGAGTTGAAAAGTTTTTATAAAATCTGGATTTGTGGAGTCAAAAAGAGGCGAGCTTACTGCAGCCAGCAAGGCAGGATTAGCTGCAACTAGTATAACACAATCCAATCTCTCAGGGAGGATGGGGCAAGTTGTGTTGTGGGTAAAGTTGGTTCCAGTTTCGATCAGGAAGATGAATGTGTAGGATAAAAATAGGCTGTTCTGCTGAATCAATTTTGATCATTTAAAAAATACAAAAAAACGAAGTGTTCATTGAGAGTCTGAAAATGTTCAAATCTTTGGAGCACTCTTAAACCCCTAAGCCACAGGGTACCCATCCGTTTAGGCCTTAGCTGCTGGTAAACAAAACTCATGAACTCTGCTCGACTCTTTAGGAACTTCAGTGTTTACTTTCTGACAAACTCTGCATTGAATGTCACGGCTTACTGCTAACCTGACTTTTCTCCAGTCCACATGGGTAATTACTTCGCTTAGAACTGCTACAGGGTACAATGCTGACTCAACTTACCAAAACAGCCCACTCAGTAAAACTCTGACTGCTTGTTTTCTGAGGCCTGTAGACTTCAAGGTAGACCACAGCCTGTTTACTCGATGATTTGCTCAATAAAACAGCCAACAGTGTCAAATCATCAAGTGTTCCCATGCCAACAATAGTTGGTGGAACAGCACTTCTCATTGTGGAGTAGTGACTGCAGCTCATTTGACCGTATACAAAGCAGTTTACCAGTTAATCACCACTTTGAGCAAACGTGTCCTGTTGTTGTTTCACCAGCTGAATCTGAAACTGGAGTCATGCGGGGCGGAAACAGGGAACGTTCGCCGCTGCCTTGCCCATGGGATGTTCGTCAACGCCGCAGAGCTACAACCTGACGGCAGCTACTTAGCTCTGGACACTCACCAGCCTGTGGCCATCCACCCGTCCTCCGTCCTTTTCCAGGCCAAGCCAGCATACGTGGTCTTCAACGAGCTGCTGCACACCTCCCGCTGCTACATGAGAGACCTGTGTTTGGTGGACGCCGACTGGCTGCTGGACGCAGCGCCGGAGTACTTCGGCCGCAAACTCCGACCCATCAAGAGCTAACCAACGGAGAAACCGAACTGAAGGAAAACTCTGCCTCAAATCACACAGTGACAGTAAAACTGGAACATGTGTTCTCTTCACAAAGCTGAATTTGGATACAGACACTTGATTTCATACATGTGAAATCAGAACAGAACATTCTTTCTGCGTGGTAAACTTTCTCTGGATCACTACCTCCCAGTTGACAAGCATTTGGCACGTGTCACTGCAGCAGAAATCTGCATAATGAGGCCTCACAACTTTGACTTCCTGTAAGACTGTCGTTCAGATTTTATAAACTGCGTTTCTTCTGCCTGGTAGTATTTCGTCTCAGCCATTTAGCCATCGATTTATCACCTAAAAAAAAACTTAACTGTGTGTAAGTGTAACTTCAGTTCTTTCAATGCGTGCATGCATTTTAACAACGCAGATAACCTCACAGGAGCACAGCTCCTATCTGTCGATGACATGTTTATTCGTTCTTTTCTTAAGAATCTAATCAGATTAGATAGAATGCTACTCTCCATGAGTTTTCACAAAATATTGCACCTAATGCCACTCACCCTGCGAGATTCAGAAAATCACGGTAGAGTGGCATATGGTTGTTAATAATTTTGAACTGACTTCACACGTTTTGTTTAATATAAGATAAGATGCACCTTTATTGATCCCCCCTTGTAGGGGAAATTCAATTTGACACAGCAGCACAGGGGAAACTAGTCCAAAAAAATAAACGAAAATAGAATAAATGTAATAAAATACCTCTGAAATGTTAGCTTCTCACAAGCTAAGCGAGGCAGTCTTGTGTTGAGCTTTGCGGCCGTGTAGTTTTCGGTTTATACAAAGTGTTCTTAAAGGGTTTTATATATGCAAAGACAGTTTGTCTTGATCTATGAGATTATGAAATTACAATAAAATCCGCGCTCAAGTTGGGGGTTTAAAATACGAGGTTCTGATTTCACTTTGATAGTTACGCTACACGCAGCGCTCATGTTATCTCGTGCATGCCTTTTTACGGTCGATGATTGTATCACCAGTTTTCCCCCAAATAACACGCACACGAGGAGAAGTAGCATGCCTTATTCTCCAGGTTCTACCCTTTGCTGTTGTATCTTACTCAGCCTCTGCACAGACTAACCACAGATGTATGCTGACGACAAATGTATGCAATGCATGGAGGTTCTAGTTAATGATCTGATCGCTCAGGTCTTTCATACTTTGTAGAGTCATCACCATGTTGAGGAATATGTCGGATGCTCCTCTTGTCTCTTTTTCTACACTGGACTCAGGATTGTACAATATACTCTGTAACCTGAATAAATCACACGGACAATTTCTAACTTTTAAAAATACCAAAAGCATCTGAGGTTTCTGTGGAGAGTTGTCAGACTACGATACAAAGACGGTGTATGTTCAGTGTTTGGATCTCTCACAGATGCTGTGATTTATAAGATTTATTTTCAGTCACAAAGGAAAAGTAGGCCATTTAAGATCTGCATGTTATGAAGTTTGTAAGATCGACTGCACGCCTTTGAAGGAGTTTATTAAGAGTATATTTAATATGATTTGTTAAACCACTATTGGTAGAATTTCTAATAAAAACACAGTCACTGTTCCACAGAGTACGTCTGCATGTGAAGAGTAAATATGGAGGGGCATGGAGGGGTTTTCCCGAAGATCTGAGCATCTGTTAAAGAGCTGCTCCATATTAGGCTTGAAATCTTTCAAAATGAGTGTCAGGGAGCCTTTTAGATGTCAAAGAAAACATAAATAATGTTATTTAGTCAGATTTAGATTCTAAATCATGATAAACAGAAATAATACTTCAGTTTTGTAGTGCTGGGATGTATTTTCAGGGTTTATAGCTTACTATTATGATCTTATGACAACATTTATGTCAAGTCATGTGGGTTTCATTGTCATTTCAACCATATACACAGTGCACAGTGAAATGAGACAGAACCTTTAAACAACAAATGCAGACAGAACTACATTAAAGTGCGCATACATTACAACACAAAGTACAAAAGGGCAACTTAAAGTGCAAAATACGTACAGACAAAAACAATTTCACAAGAAACAAGTGTAATATACTTGGATGTGTATGTATTTATACATATGTACAGTTATAAAAATACAGGTATACTAAAGGTACTACTAAATATATATAATATAATAGATATATTTTACAGATATGTAGGACAAATCCAGCTTACATTTGAAGTAACATGTACCAGGTGATGCTCAGTGCACTCAGGAGAGGAAGTAAAACAAAAACTGGAATATACAGAAATTCATGCAGTAACACCTGGTGGCTAAAAACAACACAAGAGGTCATATGAACATAAAGAGTAGTCCTGGGTTAGTTGCTTGAAAACAGCTCCATCTTCTGGCAGCAGAGCTTCATGTCTAAATGATGCAACTGACTCAAGTCCTTACATTAAAACACGCTTTGCTCGGAATGATGCAATGGTTGCACCCCTGGGGATGTGACGCTCCTGTCCAATGGAGCCTGGAGCTGATTTAATGTCATGGGTTTTTTTTTTTTGTTTTTTGTTTTTTTGGATTTGATGGTGCAGCAGGTCTTGTGGGAGTGGAAGCTCTGTCACTTTAGATGTGGGTGTCCTCTTGTCTCTTATGGACAGGTGCTGAATTCACTGTCTGTCATAGAGAGTCAGGATTTAAGGAGCACAGAGATTATAAATCAGTGGAGAAGAGGCAGATATAAAACCTCTAACCTGTCAGTTCATTAAAGGACCACAGGGGGCGCTGTTGGGCAACTCGTGGCATGTCATAACCATAATTATTTTTAAATGTAACTTAATTAATTGGACTAGATTAGATATTTTATTCATGTTTTATAGTTGGTATTCCATTTGTTATTTTCTTTAGCCAAAAACTGTGTTTTGGTTTTTATATATTTCGCTTTTAAAGTACTACTTCCGGTTCAGAGGTCACAGTTGTGATAGGTCAATGTGTCCTTCCACACGTGTTTTCTGTCATCAGCAGCAGTAACGGGGAGCTAACCGGCAGTTCAGAGCTGTCACACTAACTTATCGTGTCGTTACACGTCTTTATATTCCTACACAGTCATGCTAAAGTCGGTTGTCCGCGCGGTTGGATCCGCCGTCCGCCTTTCCTCCGCCACCGCCACATCCAGCACAGCCCGAGCTCTGCCGCGCGTCTGCCCGACGCTGTGCCCTCCGAGCTCGGCAACGACTCGGCCCTTCACCCGGTCCCTCTGGATGCTGAATAACAACGGAGCCTCGTCGGGGTACAGGCCAAAACTGTTCAGTTCAAAAGTGTTGAGCCCCTCGGGGTCGTGTGGATGTGGAGGACTTCACACAGAAGGTAACATTTGATGTAGAAGGCTTTAAATAAGTAGCTACCTAGCCAGCTAGCCACGTATCAGACAGTAGAGAGAAAGTTAAACGTTAAAATGCTTAATTAACCCAACTTTTCTCTCATTTATGAATCCACTTAACCCCTAATTACAACATTTATTTACATATACATCATTTTGCCTGTCAGCACCCACAAAGGTAGCTGCATCCTCTGTGTTAGCAGTTAGCATTCACCTTGAAACATGTCTTCAGTTGTCAGCAGCAGAATAAGTAAAAACATAAAGAAAGCAGACAAAACAAACAACTTTAAACACGTCAGATATTCTAGTTATTTTAATAAGTTCTCATATTTTAGGTGTGTGATGACCATAGACTGTATGAACAGGTGCTGGCATGTGAGATAGCCTTCCAGATGGAGACTGATGAGAAGTGAAGCACCTTTGACATCCAGTGATATTTATATTAATAATAATAATTAGACAGTCACAGTCTTTAATATTGATCCAACTCAGTGAATCGTCATCTTGTGCATTTTATATTGATTTATTAATGTAATAAAGCAAAAGTTTAATAGTAGCATGTGCTGGTGTGGTAGCAGATAGATAGATAGATAGATAGATAGATAGGTAGATAGATAGTCAAAGTGAAATTCTTGTGTTACAGCCGCAGTTACATGATATGTGATATATACACAAAGGCATGAGGTAGATAAGTCTAAAGTTGAAACATTGGGCAACTAACATAAGTTTTGTGGCAAAGAAGGGAGGAAGTGCCTTTGAGATAAACTTGTCAAACTAAGAGCACCCAATAGAAACCTGTTGATGCAGCCTTGCTGTATGGATGCCAGCTGCAGATTTAGAGCATTTAAAGCTCCATACAAACAGTTAAGAGTGCAGTAAGCAGGGTAAAGCCGAGCTAATCAAAGTTGCTGCAGGATAAGAAACACTACACAAAATGTTTCAAGATTATAAGGCCTATTATACTTTTTTAAAACAGGTGACAAAGCGTTTGGCGATTTCCTGTCTGATGAAATCAAAGAGGAGAGGAAGATCCAGAAAAGCAAAGCCCTTCCTAAGATGTCCGGAGGATGGGAGCTGGAGATGAACGGCACGGAAGCTAAACTCACGAGGAGTCTCGCTGGAGAAAAGTAAGGCTGTCGCAGCTGGTGTTCATCTAATCCTCCTTGTTGATGTTTGGACACACTAATGTTGCTGATCTGTCTTTTTCTTTTACAGAATCACTGTTACATTCAACGTCAACAACAGCATCCCTCCTAACTTTGAGGAAGAAATGGAACAAGGACAGCAGAAGCCAGCAGAAGAAGAGGTGAGAAAATAAACCTGATGGTTATAAAAAAAATGGTTAATGTTTACATCAATATATGAACATTAATGTAATTATAATCCTGTTTTTCATTACAGCCAGAAATTGTGTCAACACCCAACTTTGTTGTTGAAGTAACGAAACAGGCTTCAAAACATTCCCTTGTGTTTGACTGCCATTTCCCTGAAGACGAGGTAAGCATAGACTGCATAGAACATATCAGGTGTTTCATATTGACAGCAGCAGCAGCATCTCTGATATTTCTCTCTTGATAGTTTTTGAGTTAGTAACTCATAAATTTGCTTTTTGTAGATGAGCCATGGTGAGGGAGAAGAGGAGAGCGACATCTTTGCCATCCGTGAGGTCAGTTTCCAGCCTGAGGGAGACACCGATTGGAAGGAGACCAGCTATACCCTCAACACAGACTCTCTGGACTGGGTAAGATTTCAGTAAACAGAAGATAATGATAACTTAATACGCCTAGTTAATGAAGCTGGTGAAGACACCTACATTGCTGTGTTGTTTTTCAGGCCCTGTATGACCACCTGATGGACTTCCTGGCTGACCGGGGGGTTGACAACACCTTTGCTGATGAGCTGATGGAGCTGAGCACCGCTGTCGAGCATCAAGAGTACATCAAGTTCCTGGAAGACCTCCAAGGCTTTGTCAAATGTAACTAAATGTTAGATTTAATCATAATTAAACACACAGAATGGCCGTTGGACGTGAGATGAGACAGTAAGACTAAAGCAAATGTTGCAGCACTGATTGATCGATAGCTTCGGCACTCTAAAGAGACTGATGATGACTTGCTTTAGTGTCTGTGAGCCAGGTTGTGAGAAGTTGTCATGTTAATACTTGTTCTCTTTATTAAAGATGTGAGTTTATTTTTCTGTAAGTTAAAGGAGGAAGTTTAAATTAAATATATGAAGGCCATGAATAATGCAGGTTATGACAAAGTGCAGAAACCATCATCACAAGAAATGACTCTCAATTTTAGACTTTACTGCAGGTGGTTTCATGTGGTCCAGTCAGTATTTGTGAATATCCAACTCTGTCCTAACAACAAAGAGACGATTTGTCGAGATGTGAAAACAAAAACTTCAAAAATGAAACATGTCAAGTCAAACTTAGATGTGACAGCTTCTGGTTATACAAGTTTGACCATCCTGCTTTGAGTCTTACCTGTAGCTGGCGAGGGAGTTCATGTTGACCAATATTGATTGGACTCTGTCAGACCGTCATATGTGAAGTCTAAATGTGTCTTCACAGAATAGACGATCAGTGTCTAATAAACCGGTTTGATATTAATGGATGATTTTATGTTTGTTTCTTTTGGATGCCAAGTTAAATCAGACCGTCGGTGGAACGTAATAAAAGACGCAGCAAAATATTACATTATGAATTTAGCCTAATTTGGGACTTACACAGTTTTAACTTCTGGGTTTCAAGTGAGCTAAAGTAAACCTTTAATAAACTAAAGTTTAAAAAAAAGAATGCTGAATATTTCCTTTTGGGTAAACATAACAGGAGTCTGTGGAAATTTGACATTTTACCTCACTTAACATTTTCTCAGCTCATTTTGGGTAAAAGTAAAATAAAAAAGGATATATTTATCCTTCTGCAGTCAGAGCATCTGTCACTTTGGAAAATAGTTTTTCCAAGCAATCTGTGTGCAAAATACGAGCACATCTTTGCCCAGAAAATGTAGATAACTACTATTTCACAAAGACTTGAAACACTAGTATGCCCCCTTATTTAAAAAAAATAACAAACAAAACTTGTATATATATTATTAGAACATTTCAAGACCAAATTGGCTCTTCGTTATGTCCAGAGGTATCGAGCTAACTCAGGTGTATTCTGGTAAAAACTTCAGATGTTTATTTCATGGTGAAATTCTAGTAACAGACTTTACACACATTAAAATAAAGCTTGGTAACAACCCACACGTAGCAGCACAAACAGCCCTCTGAATAAAGGCTTTTAACTTTTTGCCTTAGACCTTTTCTTTTTTGGACCAAAGAGCAGCTTCATTACACTGGTTTGAATTTCAGAGCACTCCGGACATCTTTTTTTTTTGTTTTTTTTTGTTTTCTAACTCAGATGTGTGTTTTTGAATAAATAGTCATATTACCTATTCTCTATTAAATATGTATAGTGCCATGCAAGGCTGCATTATGTACAAAATATCAAAGTATGGAACATGGAATCAAAATGAAACCTGGTTACATTTTGGAAACTATAAATCACTCCCAGAAAACAAAAAAATAATATTATTCCAGAGAAGTCCTTTTTGGCAGCCATAGGTTATGCATCAACACATTAAACAATTTAAAATGACATATTTAACAAAGCTGTATCAAATAGAGGAAACAATCCACTTCGGCAGAAGAAACCAAAATAGAAAACCCCACCATCAAAACATCTTATGAATTCTTCTTTCACTCCCAGGGGGATCTGGTTTGAAGGTGATTTTTCTCAGTGCACTTTACAGATGAAAAGAAGAAAAGAGCATATTAGAGAGTATCTTCCAAAGTTTAAGTCTTTATTGAGTTTTCAGTATGAAATTCATCCTTTGTGTTTCTTTGTAGAGCTACGAGGGGGATAATAACACACAGAAGTCATTTTGTAATAAAAAGGCTGTACTTGTTTGACTTTTATAAGTTTATATAGACTTGGGAACATTTTCTGTGTCCATATAAGAACTACACACTACACAACTTGAGTAAATGTACTACAAATTAAAGATCCTGGCTAAAAATACCCTACTATGGAGTCACTTTATTAATATTATGAGCAATTTAAAAAGTTAAATATCACATATTCAGTAAACATATAAACAATAATTAGGATTGGTCTATTAATAATTACCGTCCTCAGTGATTGGTGCTTATAGGACTTTACCACCACAGGAAGTTGACATAATGATAGTAGCTGTTACACAACAGTCCACACATATTGTCAGCTGTGTGTGGAGGGAGACAGCCGACAGATGAGGGGCCTCACTGCTGTCAGGGAGCCGCACTTGTTTGAGGAAACATCGGATATCTGAAGAAAACAGGGGCGGAGGGGAGGAGGTGGAGGAGGAGGGGGAGTCAGCTGAGGAGAAAGTTCACCGCATGACAGACAGTCAAAAACCCCGCATGAAAGCGCAACCATGGCAGGCAAAGGGAGAGTTTGTTCAGCCGGACAGAGCCAGCTCCAGAACTCCTCAGACTCGGACTCGGAGATGGAGCCAGTTCGGGTGGCTTGTGGTACCGGACCGTACCCGGGTGCCTTCCCCTGCGCACAGGTCATTCACAGCGGACACTTTATGGTGTCGTCTCCCCACAGCGACTCCGCGCCGCGCAGGAGGAAGAGCGGCGGCTCTCTGAGATATGACTTTGACACGGTGAACAGGACCTGGTGCCAAACGTACCGGTACGGCCCATTCAGCTCCGGGAGCCTGAGCATCGACCCCACTCTGACCCGCCTGTTTGACTGCATGTCCCTGGCTTACAGGTGGGTCCCTATTATCTACTCTGGGACAGGACCACCTCAGATCAGTTTAAATGTGCAGATTTCCCCCTTATGAATGAGTCTATTTCCACTTTTATCCCCTGCAGTTCAGTCCAGGCTCCCTTTCATCTGCAGGAAAATGTGTTATATCTATCTGAAGCTCTGATGCATCATGATAAAGTGAGATCTAAGACGCCAGACTTATTTTATTCTTGAAGTTTTCAGATGTAATCATTCAAAAGTACGAAGAAATGAACCTGCAGGCTATAACCGATATTTCTTTTCCCCCTGCACTGATCTCCCTCTGCAGTTCATCATTTACATAATGTTTTATGAGCCTGTACATGAAGAGAGGAACACAAAAAAAATCACCAGGTTTCCCTTTTAAAACTGATAGTTGGGTTTGGGTTGTAGTATGTGTGTGTGTGCGTGTGTGCAAGAGAGATTTTGCAGTCTGTTGTGCAACAGCTTGGAAAATCTTCACTGAAAACTGGACTTTGATTCTTGTTGGCAGCGCTGGAGAGATTACAGTGTAACCGAAGGGGAAAGGAGAGAAGATCCTGAAATGATGCCCCTGGCTTATGTTTTATTTAAAAAAAAGAAAAGTTGCTTTCACTTCACGCCCTGCTTATTTTCGGATAAGTAAGTGACAGATGTAACATCCACATTTGCATTTTAGTTTTATTCCCTGCATTTCTGAAAAAAGCTGAGTGACAGATACCCGACACAAAGCGCAGAGAAGAGAGCACCTGTTCTTGCAGGGACGTGTTTCTCTTCAGAAAGTCTACTCGAGAAACTAAAACTTCAGCCATGATTTAGCAACATCTTTTGATGAAGAGTTGCTGTCAACCTTTGGCCTAGAGAAAACACTTTTCCTACTAGTAACTGTGTCCAAATTTTGTATTTTGTAGATGGTTGCACAATAAACCCTGAGCCAGAGTTTGGCAACCAGCACAACAGACCACAAAATGTACATTGTGTTAAGGACTTTATTTACTTCATTATGTGTAGCAGATATTTGTGCAAACTGATGCTCTGCTGCACAGTATTCGTCATTAAAAACATGTTGAAAATGACCCCCCGCTTCCTAGCAACTCCCTGAGTGCATCACATTAGGGCGCCTCTTCTCAGCACTCAGCACGCTGATGGACAGTGGAAGAAAGTGCAAACAGCCTGGCAGTGTACCCGTGAATAGGCTGATTGGGCGCTATTAGTCAAAATCAGGACAGATTTCTAACACGGGGTGAGGCGGTGAGATTTTTTTTCCACTGTGTCATTCTCACTCCCTCTTTCTTTTCAACCAGAAGAAAAAGCTTATTATGTATTTTTAATTCTGTTTAGATTTTAACTTTAATTGTTTGATTGTGTGTTTTTCTTCTTGCAGTGGTAAGATAGTCTCTCCAAAGTGGAAGTCTTTTAAGGGTCTGCGGTTGCTGTGGAGAGATAAGATCCGTCTGAACAACGCGATCTGGAGAGCTTGGTTCATTCAATGTGAGTCCGCCGCTCTTCACCTCCTCTCTATGCCGCCTACATATACTTATAAACATTTTCCATTCATAATGAACGAGGACAATGCTGCCAAATGCAACAGAAATTGTTTTCTTTGTAGAAGGACAGAAATTGTAGGACAACTAAGGGACTAAACATGAATGAGTTGAACAGAATCCAAAGCATTTATTAAGAAAACACGGTGAATAAAATATGTTTTCTCTTCAAACAGCTGCATATCTTTTGATTGTGTTGCTCTCTATCTGATGTGTTTAGATGTGGAGAAGAGGAAGAACCCAGTTTGTGGGTTTGTCACACCGCTGGAGGGCTCGGAGGCCGATTCACATCGGAAGCCTGAAGTGAGTGACTTGTGTCATAGTGGACTGTATTTATAAGGAAACGGGGGTCCTTTTTCAACTACACATTATTTGAAATACAGATATTAAAACAGTATTTCTGTGTCATGTCAACAGGCGATTGTATTAGAGGGCAGCTACTGGAAGCGGAGGATTGAGGTGGTGATCAAGGAGTATCACAAATGGAGGATTTACTATAAGAAGAGGGTGAGCACTCTTTTTGTGCACAACACGTCTTTTATATCTTCATCCATACTAGCGGCATGATCATAGATTGATGTGAAATTTTGTAGAGACATGACAGAGGATGAATCTTACTGACTTTGAAGCCACGAGCAGGTTGATTAAGAGTGACACATCCTGACATTACTGGATGGATTGCTCCAAAATTGGTTATAGATATTCACGGTCCCTTAGAGGAAAAATTCAAATTACTTTTCACTGACTTTTCCTCTAGTGCCTCCATGAGGTTCACATTTGTAGATTTTGTAGTTTTATAGGTTATACAAAATACAATTTGTAATACAGTTTGGTATATTTTAAGAGAAAGAAATCCCACAGGTAACTGGGTTCATTGAGTGTTTGGGTATAGGCTCACTTCCAACATTCAAAGTCTGTTTTATCCATGATCCAGATTCCCGAACATTTAAATTTATTTTAAATTAGGGCAATGAACCAAGCACGATGTGTTCAGCTGCAGGGTTATTAGGCATAAGCTGTACCTACGGCTACACTATAACATGATATTTTCTCAAATGTATCCAGTGAAGTAAGTGTTTGCGGCCGTGGTTCAGAAGTACAAGAGCATATCATCGACATAGAGGGACACTTTGTGTTCAGAATTCTTTCTTTGTATACTTTTAATTAAAATGTCATCTTCTATTCCTAGTGGTTCGATTGTCAAAGCAAGTAGGAGGTACAGAGCAGCCTTGTCTGGTTCCACAACACAGTGAAAAGAAGGAAGATAGATGATTATTCATATGAATGAATAATTTGTAGTTTTGAGTCAAATGTTGTATTGCAAAAGTAATAAAATTTAGTACAGCTATTCATGTTCCCCTCAATAAGAATTGTAATAGTTTGATTTGCACCATCAACAGGTCATAATTTTGATTAGTGCTAATGTTAGCACAATCACTAAAGTAAGCTGATGAGCATTGGTAAATATTATACCTGCTGCTAGCACGGCTGTATAGACTTTTGACACGCTGTTTCTCTTCTTGTCTTTTGCAGCTTCAGAAAAAGAAGGATGATATTCTCTCAATGCTACAAGAGGTATGACAGAAGTCCTGCTTTAATATTATTCTCTTGTTAATCTTGCTCGACAAATATGGATTTTGACCTCTGAAAACTGAAGTCGGCTGATTGACCGAGGCTTGTGAGTGTCCCTGCCAGCGCTGTTTACTTTTGAATTCAGTTGGAGCTCAACATATGATCATCAAAGTCCCCCAGGGGGCTATTTTTAGCACATGGATTTAGCCTCCCTCAGTTAACTAGATAGGAAGAGAGAGCATGGAAAAAAAAGAGAAACAGAAACGTGCAAAACAATCTGCGTCATGGCCTGGCATTTGTGGCCAATTGACACATATTGATTGTCAGCAGCAACAATGCATCTGTCAGCCCCTCAGGCTTTATATTCATTCAGCTGCAGAATTTAATGTCATTTAATCAAATCGGACCTACTTCCAGCAACGCTTTGTAAAGGTTGAGCAGCGGAAGGGCAGCGAGTTTGTGAGCGACGTCACTGTGGCAGAAACAAACAAAAGACCACAAGAGAAAGGCTGAGAGAGAGGCAGGTACCCCGGGGAAGCACCTCGCTCATGATAGTACACCCTTGCAAGTCTCCCACTGTTCCTTTTTTTTCACCTTTGGCATCATTATTCCTCTTTATTCATTATTTAAAAAATCTGTGTCATTGGAAGCCCAGGTTTTACCTGAGGTCAAAATTAGGACGACTGCAGAGATAACGTCTGTCTGTCTGTTGCCCTAACTTCTGCGGCACTTCAAAGGGTAAATATCAGCATGTAGTTAGACAGGTCAAAGATCACTAAACCAGGTTTTTATGCTGCGTGTTCCCAGTATAGTGTTATCTCGCCTTTCTCTTTACAGATTACATCCAGTGGCTGGAAAAAACACCTCAGTAAAACCCAGGGGTTGTTTTTGTAATGTTAGTTCTTATGTCATATATGTTAAAACAGCTTTCAGATCTCAATCTCAAATTGAATTGGCTGTATAGCTTTAGCTTTTCAGCGCCATACTCATAAAATCTTCAAAAATCTGATTTGTGTGGAGAAAGTAGCTTCATCTGCTTCCAGCGGGTATCATATTGCAAGAGCATTTTGTTTGCAAATATATCACAGACTCAAATTACATAGTATCCTGTCAGTGCTGATATTAAAACAGAAAATAAGTCTGGTCAAATTACCAAATCGAGTCTTAAATAAAGGCAATAGCAGGAAAATGGAGTGTACTATATATGAGAAGTCTGTACTTTGATAAAAATAGAATATTACTATTAGACTTTGAGTCAGTGTAACACTTGGTATGACGATGTCTGCCTGTTTATTTTTCAGTCCGTTTCTTTGGTCCAGACTGAAATATCTCAACAACTATTGGATGTATTTCCATTCTTCACTTTTCATCTAGAGCCACCATGAGGGTGACATTTATGGTTGAGACTACCATGAAATTCGGCTTCAGATTATTCACTGAGAATAAATGGTGAAAACCGGTAACCCCCAGTTTACTGTATTCGTTTCACTCAGTTCCTGGATGACTATGGGATCATGGTTGTTATTTGATCTCGTAGACACTTAAATTATCTTAATAATTCTTGTTTGACATACTGTAACTTCAGCCTACACCAAAGTTTTATTGCATTTATTAGTTTCTGACTGTGAAAATGCGAAAAAACAGTACACATCCCATAAAACTACTGTATCTCTGAACTGTGACACACATTTAGGCTGTTCTATGTGAGCTCCTTTTAATAACTAATATAAGATTTTTTCACTTCTATTCTGTTAGCCGCCCCTTCTCACCTCCCACTTTGAAAACCTCTGCTGTAGAGTCTTGTGTCCTTACCTTAGATATACTCTCCGTGTGAAAAGAATTAGCTGAACACAAAATAAGGAGGTGTTCACATTAGAAATCTCATCTCGCCTCCGCCTATATCATTTAAATTAATCAAATATCTATGTATTTATCTGATTTCCTCTCTTCTTTCACGTTAAGATGTAACGCACCACCTAGCTGCAGGAAGCCTCTCAGAAAATGTAAATAATGCCCATCGGAAGTAAGAAATTTAGAGGCGCTCATATGAGCGTATATTTTGTTTTTTTCACCGAGACAGCAGCAGTTTGTGTTGGTAAGTTGTGTTGGTAAGGGGCCTCACATCTGCCTGTTTGCCCGCACGTGAGTGTGACTGCCAGAATTAGGTCAGGGACAAAAGGCTGCTGCTCTTATTGAAATGGTGAGACATCAAAATAAAGAAATGAACAAAGCAGACATAATGATAACCTGTAAGGGGCTAGTGTTTTTGAACAATATGTCAAAACTGCTTTTTCATCATGCACTGTACACACACCCCCCCCCCCCCCCACACACACACACACACACACACATATGCATATGCACACAACAATCTTACCTCATTTCTAGTTGGACACTTACATTGTGCCTGAAAGAAAACAAATCGAGAGGTAAATGAATAAATTATAAGAGGGGATGTCGTGTGCTTAGACGTAATCAAAAGAGTTTCCGGCTCAATCTGGGCTTCCCTATAAATGTGACTTCAGACTTAGAGGGGTGGAAGGTAAAGACAAGAAGATCAGGGTGAAGCATCTCAAACAGAGGGAAGAGACCGGTCTGGAGCTTCATTTTCTGTGAGTTTTTTATTGGATTTTAAGAGGAGAAAGGGCATTTGGATAAATCTTCGTGGCTGGCTGTTTTTTCTAGAAAATAGTGTGATATTAGAAGAGATGCAGCTGCTCTACGTGTCATTTTGTTTTTGTCTATGTGGATGTAAATTATGTTTTAGCGAGTTGGCGTTGTTATGTTTTTAAGGGTAGCTGGACCCACTAATTCTGCACGACTTATTGAACGAGTATCTGATCATATTATGTTGCTTTTTGGTGTTTATGTGTGTTTTTTTGTGGCAGTTATTACCTTTCCACAAATGCCATCAATGCAACACCTTGCCTTTTCAGTCTTATTTGTAGGTAGCCCTCTGTTGGATAGATCAGGGACTGACTTGGTGTGTCCTTAAAAAGTTAACCTGAAGTGTTTTTAAACTCTGGCTGATGTTCTCCAGGGTCAGATCTGCCAGGCCAAGCTGGAGAAATGGTCCAATCAGATGTACCAGGAGCCTGAGGCTGCACCGGTCGAGGCCCACATGTTTGACCTGGACTGCCTTCTGTCTGACATCTCCGACACCCTGTTCACCATGACACAAAAGCCGAGTCCCTGGGCCAGCGACCGGCACGACAGTGAGTCGTTAGCACTTTTTCAGAGTGACTTTCAGCTGTGACTTTGCGCTGGTCTCAGATCTGTTTTTGAATGCAGCATCAAATGGTTGAAAGTGAAAAATGAGGAAAACAACTAGTGGGCTGTGAGCTGCATGACAAGATTATATTTGTGCATTTCTCATTTGGATGCATCATTTGTCTGAAAAGAAATTCCCAGGTCTACTCTACTTTATTCATATTTTAGCAAATAACTGTCAAAACTCATCAGCTTAGCTTTCATGCCACGTCTGCCGCAAACATGAGTCTAGAGGACAGGATTAAATATATATGTGAACTGTGTATGTGTGTGTTTAATGTATAATTTAATATCGAGCGATGTGAAGATCCAGACATAGGAAATCTGTCATATTTAAGTGCCTGAAAATCTATTTTCTCAATCAAGTGATGAGTCCTACATGAATATTTTTTGATGAAATTGAAACAGTTTTGCTTTTTTCACCTGAGATATCTTCTTGTGTTTTTGTCTGTGCTCTTCTCACTGATTTGACACAGACACAGACTTCCATGCACCTATCAGGATTTAACAATATTTGAATCACAATCTGATGACAGATGTGGGCTTGTTGCTTATTTTGCCAGGTCACTGTCAACCCTGAGCAAACCACACCCACGCAGCGATGTGTGTTTTTAGTAGTAGTGAGGATTTTTTCAGACTTTTTTCATGTTTGTTGCTTGTTCAGTCGTGACTGTTTAAAGGAAGGGTTGGACTTTTTTAGGAAGTATGTGAAATTGGTTTGTTTCTCATGAGTTAGGTGAGAAGATCTACCTCACTTCACTGTCTGTCCATTCAATACAAGGCTGCAGCCAGCAGCTGGTTTGTTTAGCTTAGCATAAAGACTGGAAACAGGGGGAATAGTTAGCCTCTGTCCAATAGGTGCCTACCAGAATGACTCCAAATATTTTAACTGAACTGGATGAAATAAAATGATTTAAATAAGCAGCTTGACTCTAAATAACATGTTGTGTGTCATTTGTTAGGTTTCTAATGGTTTGTGCCACTGCCACAGTTTTGTCGCTTTCGTCTGATGGTCACATGGATGAGCAAGTCAGCTAAAGGAACCCACCCTACAAATAAGGAAACTCTCTGTGATGAAAAATAACCTTTTGTTCTCTTCCTCACCAGCGTACACGAGCAATGCTGATATAATCCAGCCAGGTCTGACCCCACTGCAGCCCAATCTGGACGATTTCATGGATATACCAGGTACTCCCTCCCCGTCCATCTGCCTGTCTCTGTCTGTCTGTGTTGCTCCATCTGAGTATCTATCCAGTTTCAACTGTTTGTTTTGTGTGGTGGTACGTGTGATTTTGTGCAGAAAAATATATTCCATAGTTGATGGAAAACACCTGAACCAATGCAGATAAGAGGTATAAGAGAGTTTAGTGTCTATATTTTGACCACAAGTCTAGCATTTATCCTGATTTATGTTTTCCACTCAGATAGACTTATTATTTCTTATGTGTATTGTTCTTCTAAATGTCTGTTGCATAAAAGAAGCAGTTCAATGTTTATGTGCTGTGTCTGCAGTATATGATTTGGTCCACGGAGGTTAAAGAGGGGTCAAAGGCAGGGTTGAGGTTAAGGAATGGGGAAGTGGAAGAGGATGTATTTACGATGACCCCCGGCTCTGGCACCACTTAGGAGGCCGGGTAAAATAAAATAAATTTCCTTCTCCAAAAACAAGCTCTTGATGACCTCTGGTCAAAGTCCTGAAGAAGATAATTCCACTGATTACCAAGGAAGAGTTTGAAAGACGTCTCATCTTGAAGCTTTATTGTCAGAAGGATTTGATTTAACACTAGATACGGATGCACGTTTCTGCAAGGAGTCATGATTATTGCAGCTATAATGAATCTGTTTTTATAATAGCAGGTCAGCCTTACTGTTTTGGTTCACCTCACCACCATCATCCGTGCCACTTACGGCCACGGCAAGCGGCTATTTTCAGCAGAAAATGGACAAATAATTCCTCTGTACCTAACATGATCAGCACTAAATGACGGAAAGACAAAGACAGCCACTATGCAGTGAACATAGTGAAGCATTTAGTGGCTAAAGAAGCAGATATATCCTTCAGCAGATGGTGGAGACCAAAAACAGAGCAAAAAGGAGAGTGAACAGTCAACAGCTTAAAGGGCCCCTGGTAAAGTTTTTTGCAAATAGACAAAAGTTATGTTTGCATTCATGATGACCTTCCTCATAAAAACATTTTCGAATGTGATTTATTTATGTGTTTTTTAAATCCAGAATTGTTGACATCAATGTTTGCTAACTTCTCCCCCTGTTGTTGGCACATTGCTGCACATCTCTTGGCACATTACTGCCACCTGTAAATGAGTAAAATAATTGGAGTGAGCATTGTGTCCTCATGCATGTGCACAAAACAAACCAAACAGGGACTCACTCATAGAAACACAGCTCCTCTGTGCTACTAGAGGTCAAAAACTCTATGGGGAACCTTTAAAATGAGATAACATGTTAGTGGTGTGTTTACTGCCCCCAAATGATCATAAAGTCAGTTAATGTAGGAAACTTCTAAGTAAAGAAAAGTTATGATTAAATGTTGGAACAACGAGATTTAAAGACCAAATCTGAACGTGTTTTGGTGCAACATAACAAATTCTTGGAAATGATGTGTTCTTCAGAGTTTGAGAGACAAAGAAAGTTTTACACCTGGAGCTCCTCGCCTCTTCAGAGCAAACAGCTAGCCTGCAGGAAGACTCAGAAAGCTGAAGAGCATCAGACAGAAGGGAGCAAGCAGGTTGGAGTTTAGTCCCTTGCTCAGGGGCACAAAAGCTGTGGCTGTTTTAGCCTTTGTGTTACTTTCAGTGAAGCAATCCAGCAGCCCCCGTGGCAACAAGTCAGCCTTTGTAACCCAGCGACAACCTGCTGCCCACTGCTGTAATATGTGTGTGGGTTAGTGTGCGTGTGTTTGCATGTGTTTGTGTACGTGTGTGTGCGTGTGTGTGTGTGTGTGTAGGTGTTTGTTCTCACTGGCAGGGTCCTTGGGGATCAGCTGTCTGCCTTTCTCTTGGTCACAAGGTCCATGGAGCTAGAGAGTGTCTGTCAGAGCGACACAGCCATGAGTTTAATTTATGCAGAGTCTCACTCTGTGTTTCTCTCACATGGAAATACAGACGACTTGTCTGAGGCGGCATGTTATGCCAGTAGTTTCTCCTTACTGAGATGAAAACACTGACACAGTGGTATGTATTTTCAGATTGTTCTTGCCTTGTGTTTACAGAGCTGGATTCCAAATACCGAATGTGTTAATGACAGCTGTTCACTTCCAAAAAGCTGAAGTCAGTTTTTTATTGACTGAGACATGAAGACTGAATTTATGTTTTTATTGTTTTTTAATTTGGTAACGTCACATGTGAAGAAGCTGTTTCAAGCCGCGGATGGCAGCTTGCCGCAGTCACTTGCCAGCGTGGATCCAAAAATATGTGACCTGGCAGATACAAAGCAAATACCTCAAATGATCACCTCACACAGAGAGCTTCACAGCATTGCGGACTGTGACTTGTTGTTTGATGTTTTTGGCTCTGTGCTCTAATTTTCTGACGTGTTGTTTGAATTTTTTGAAATTAAATCACGACTGTAAGACTGAGTAAGAATTTCAAGCTACTTTCAGCTGTATCTCCTAAAGAATTAACACATTTTGTGTGCGTTGCATACAAAATTTTAAATTAACTGTATCACCACTCCCTCCAAAGTTGAACCTTTTGTCTAGATTAAGTTTAATACAAAAATCAAAAGTTTAGTTAAAGGACAATAAAGACATTTCACATCTAATATTTGGAGTGAAAGTTTGGACTTAAACTTCATGTCACTAGTCAGATACTTGCAGGTGACCATTACGTTATCTCGTTAGGGCTCTGTTCCTAAATAAACTTGCACAGCGTGATAGTTTTCTTGCCCTGTTTATGATTCTGTGTCGTATCTATTGTCATAACTTTGGATTTATGACTCTGAGTCTTTGCAAAGTTTGTCCTGAAAATGACATTTTAATCTCAGTGACAATTTAAACTGGTAAAACAAACTAAAGAGAGAAGGAGTAGACTGAAGTGACAGGTTTTGATTTAGCAATTTGAAATTTGGAGAGTTTTGAAGGATAATTGTGTTGGCTCATACTCATGCAAATTTCTGGCGTTCCAGCTGTAGCAGCCTTCAGAGTTTTATTAAAACTGACAGACTAATTAACAGTGTGTGTGTGTGTGTGTGTGTGTGTGTGTGTGTGTGTGTGTGTGTGTGTGTGTGTGTGTGTGTGTGTGTGTGTTTCAGACATCTTTATGAACTACCGGGGCCAGCCCACTGAGCAGACTGGTTTTGCTGACTGTGGCTATTTCGAGGGCCCATCCAATACAGAGTTTGCTCCTGTTCCCTCCCCTGTGGTAACAGCTCCTCAGCTACTAATCGACACCCAGCTGGCTCAGGTACCGTTGCCGCAAACCAGCTCCTCCTCCTTGTTGCAGAAATATTTCATTAGCAACTACTAGTACTGTTGTTCAGTCAGTAAAATAGACTGAATCTTTCTGTTTCCAGCCCAATCTGTCATCTGTCAGTTTGCCTCAGCCCTCCTCATCCAATACCCAGCCAGACCAGACCAGGCAGGACCAGGGATGTGCTGAATATCACACGTCTAGCATCATATCAGGTGTCATACCATATGGACATCAGTCATACCCTTATCCACCTGTTTCTATAGCATATACCACCAGCATTGAGCAACCGGCGTCTTCAAGTACTCCGTTTTTGTACCCACTGCCATGTCATAAGTCTGGTTACCACACAACAACCAGCGTGACCCCCACTGTCATCACTCACACCGCCTCCACCATGGGGGCCCAGGGCTCTGTACACCAGGCTCACGGCTACCCTAACACAGGGGACACATACCCCCAGACTCCCTGCCACTCTCTCAGTTACCCGACCGCTGTGTCTGACCCGGTCCACGCGGCGTTGCCCTCTGTCACTGCGGCCCACTGCTTCTCAGTCCCGGAGCAGGTGGCTGTTACAGGGGTCAGAGGGAAGCACAAGCAAAAGACAGGAGGAGTGAGGACAGCTGGTCCCCTCGTGGCTCAGCCTGGCCCCCCGTCCACAGCACCCACACCCACTAGCTGCCTGGCTAAGCTGCTCTCCTCAGGCACCCGTGAACGTGAGTCAGTTCTGCTCTTTGTTCTGTCTTTGGCAACATGAGTGGGATCGTGTTTCTGTCAGAAGAAATGAGCTAACTGTTGGGCTTTGTGCTTTCAGGGAAGCCATCGTTAGGATTTGATACTACTCTGGTGACAGCCAAAGGTCAGAGGTCATCATCTCCCAGCTCCTCGGTGAGCGCGTCCTTTAATATCACAAGAGCAGTGTTTATTTGTGTTGATAATTAGCCTGGCACAGCATTTAAACAACAAGTAATGAAAGAAAAAAATAAATACTTTGACATTTTTGGAAATTTGTGGATACTTTTTAGCAGTCAAGCAGCAGCACTCATGTCGGAGGAGCTTCATCGCAGCTGCAGCACGAAGCCGGTTGGCCTGCAGGGATCCCAGTGTTGATACCTCTGCACAGCCAGAGTGCCACCCTGGGCCACAGTGGACCCCACGCCAGCACCTCCAGAGGCTCGGCAGTGTCCGCCCTGCTCAGCCACGACTCCACGCCCACCGGCACTACCCTCCTCATCCCTAAGACTGAGAAACTATCTCCTGTTCAGCTCTACGGCACGGACAAGAGCAGCTTAACAGGTATGCGCCTCGATGTTATGAACCACTTCTTCTTTCAGCTGGTGAATGACATGTTCATTGTTAAGTAACACACTAAAATGATCATGAATCTTTGATGGATTGGTGACTCCAGTACTCCATGCTAACACTTTCTTGAGTTTCAGCAGGTCATGTACAGATACATGTATGAATACACTAATTTCATTATCATATATGAATATGGAAATTAGAAATATGGAGTAAAACAGGGAAATGCATGCAGAAAAATGATTAAATTTGTGCCAAGACCAAACATTTGGAAAATGAAGGAGCTGAGCTTGTAAAAGATAAATTAAAGAGCAAAAAAGATGAAGTTTTAATTTATATTATTAAATGATCTCAAGGTAAAGGACAACTTAAAGGCAAAAGCAAAAGTGAAAGTATACAGCTTAATTTGGTATTCATTGTATATCATTGTATTCAGTTATTATTACAGTTATTATCATCATTTTTGACTTGTCTGATAACTTTTATAACCGGTTGTCAGTTCCACAATTATCACACACTGTAGAGTGTGTGTTTTAAAATGTTTTCCAACAACACATGGATGATTTTAGTTTCTTCTTCATGTTCTTGTCAATTGGGGGTGAATCTGTCAAAAAAAGGCAAGTAAAATAAAGCTTGTTGTAAAAGTCCAAGCTAAAATCCAACCGTCCAAGAGGTCATCTGATTTCTCATGTCTCATATCTGTCTTTTTGTAGTTCATTTTTCAGGACATCCAGGCCAAACGTCACCACCAAACCCTTTAGATAAAGCCTCCAACCCCGAGTCATCACACTCAGGCTTCTCAGGACACGGAAAGATAGAATCAAGTAAGGTAGGAAGGCACTCATTTAATTTATATAATACAGCACTACTTTTTTTTTTTTGTTTTTACATAGAATCGAGTTCTCATTGAAGTGCTAAATGATGTGAAGACTATAGAAAACTGATTGTTCCCCATGCATGTGAATACGGGTGTGAAATGCGATGTGCATGTGTTTTATGTCGTGTTATCTACAGCACACAGAGACCAGGAGGATAACTCACATCTCTGCAGAGCAGAAGAGGCGTTTCAACATCAAACTGGGTTTTGACACTTTACATAATCTTGTGACTACACTCAGCTCTCAGCCAAGCATAAAGGTACTGTGAAAAGATATGCAGCTGCATTAGAGATAGATGTGCTGAAAGGTGGGGGGCGAAGAGCATCACAAAAGAGCAGCTGATGCACAGTTACACCAGGAGAACTAAATGCAGCTGAGGAATAATTGATGAATGTATGCACAGTAATGTTGAATATTTGTAAATAATCGTGCTGTATTGCTGATATGTGGTAAACTCTTTGTCTGCTGGCACAGATCAGCAAAGCCACCACACTGCAGAAGACAGCTGAGTACATCAGTAAGATGCAGCAGGAGAGAGCTCAGCTGCACGAGGAGGCTCAGAGACTCAGAGAGGAGATCCAGCTCCTTAACTCTGCCATCAAGTGAGACCTTTAGCTAGGCTTGACTTGAAGCGTGGGCGTGAATGTGTGAGTCTACCCATACTCACTAGGACTGGATGAATATTTCGGTTTGATATTATATCAGGGTGATACTGGGATTTTATCTAAAAGCTAAGTTCATGTTTGTGGACTGTGGAGTTCATCCTCCACCAACCCCACTGGAAGGAAAGGATCTTTTTCTTCAGGACCTGAATTGATTGACCTATCCTTTGAACCTATCCTTTAATATTACATATTGTTCTTTCCCTGCTGATATGACGATGCACTTCACTGCTTTGTTGACTCTTCCTGCAGTGCGTGCCAGCAGCAGCTACCAGCCACCGGTGTGCCCATCACACGACAGCGCTTTGACCACATGAGGCAGAAATTCAGAGAGTACGTGCGGGCACAGACGCTGCAGAACTGGAAGTTCTGGATCGTATCCTTATGAATGTAAATCTAGTTAATTAAAATTACATTACAATCCAACGTTGAGTACTAAACGCAACCATCTTTTCCTGTGTGATGTTCTTATGTTTCATTACTTTGCAGTAGTTGGCTGCAGCATCAGCTGGCTTCTTTTCCAGACTTGAGACTTTGTTTTGTTCCCTAAAACATTTTCATTGAATCCAAATGAGCTAATTAAACCAAGCATTATGCCAATCTGTTACAGTGACATGGTGTTTTTATAGCGTAGCGGGGAAAAATATCCCATGAAATGAGCTTTTACTTTGGTACAAATACATATGGTAAGTGGCCAAAACTTATTTTTTATACAGATTTAAGTATAATAACAGTTTTAATTCAGACAAAGCAAATTATACTCAGTGTTACCAAGTAGATAGATGATGTCTGTGAGTTTCAAATGCCAGGTGCATAAAAAAAGTTGTATATTAAACTCTTTCCTTAATGATCGCCAAATCCGTTACTGCTGTCCTTATCTCGCAGGCGTGATAAGAAGATTAGATAACGATTTTATAATCTTTGTATGTTGCACAAAAACACCTTGAGGGTGTTTTCTTTCTTTCTATGAATATTAATACTCTGGTTCCTCGAGGGATCGTGCATTTATCTGATTGCTGATATTCTAAATTAAAAACATACAGCTCTCCAAAAGGATATATTCTCTTTACACGGAGTGAAGATTGCAGCAAAGCGCAGTGAGACTCTCACTTGTAATATTATGACTGAAATAACTGTTAAAGGATACGCTTGATGTTATTATATATTTTTCTTATCATGAACAAATCCCATGAAAAGACCAAAACCAACAATGACTTGATCCGAATAACAAGTCTGTGTATCTAAAGTAATATAAAATATATTTTATATTATATTTATATGAGCCACAGAGCTCACATCGATGAGCCACACTGTTGCACTCAATGACATATTCCTTCACAACAATGGACACACACGAACTGTTTTATTTGAGTCAATCACACACACCGTCCTACTGCTGTCAATATGCACTAGCGCACCTATTGTGTGTTCATCCACTGCTGAAAATAGTCCCCAACAAATTTAAGATTTACCCCTGTTTGAGTCCCTTTTTTAGAAACTACAGTACCCAGCTGTTATAGGAAATTACTGAGGCTTTTTTTCAAAATAAAACAATATATTTATGACTTGTTAAGTTTACATAGAAACCAACAGAGTGCCGCAAACAGGTTATAGGGAAGACAGAAAATATTGAAACACAGACTAATACCTTGTTTTCTTTTTGGGGGGGTTGTTGACAAGCTATATATGCATGAATCGTGTTTGAATGAGCCAGACTTCTTTCCTCAACTCAGCGTCAGTTCAGTATAATCATCGAGCCGTTGTTTGAGTCCTATAATGGGATGGTGTCCACTGCCAGCGTGGAGGACCTGTGTCGATCCACTCTGTCCTGGCTGGATCAACACTGTTCCCTGCCTGCCCTCAGACCCAGTGAGTCCACTACAACTGGTTCCTCAGCATTGTTATCATCCTTTATGTTTCCCCTAGCTGTAATCTGTTTTTTATCTTTTCCCTCAGTGGTTTTGAGTTCACTCCGTCTCCTGAGTACCACCACGGCCATCCTGTCAGACCCCACCCTACTGCCGGAGCAGGCCACCCTAGCTGTCACCCAGGGCAACGTTGCTGCTACCCTGGACCACTCCTTACAGCCCGCCACTCGGGACAACATACACCCCATGTGACCATGAAGAGCAGACTCAGTGAAAACATGAATAGACCACAATGCACAGGAGACCACAAGTCAGAGGAGAACATCTGGGAATGGTTTTAAAAAAAAAAAAAAGACATCTGCTCCGAGACTTTGAATAATTCATAATCACATTTAAATAAAACTCACCAGGCACGAAAAGAATGTATTCCAGTACACCCAAAATTTATAGGAACTATACTGTATGTGATCTATGTTTAAGTTCTGACAAAGAAATAACAAACTTCTAATTATTAATCTGCCTCAAAATCATTTTTTTCAGTAAAGCCGAATTTCGAATGACTCAAATACAGTCAGACGCTGTGACTGTGAATGACGTGCTTCATTTTCTGTTAAAATAATTTGGAACATCAGTCGACAACTTCACTTATTCTCAGTTCCTTTCACATCTCAGGTTATCTTTTCTGTGTATTATATATTATTGCCTTCAATTACTCAGTGCAAGGTGTCTCACTACACCTCACATTTATCTAATGCTGTATTCACACATCAGTGCAGGTGTTAGACAAAAGTGAGAGAAAATTTACAGCGTTAGTTAGCAGGGGTTAGTTCAGGATATTTAGCTGTTCTCAAAGTGGAGTTTGGGGACCACCAAGGCTTCTTTTAAGGGGTCCAGAGGGTTCTCGGTAAAATGAAAAGTAGTTAAATTATGCTGTGAATGTGAAAGGATTACTGATCTGTCTTTAGAACCAGGACAAAGGGTTATTAAACCTTGAGTTATGCCACCAAAAACCTGTGCGCTAATATACAACACTGTTTCCAAAAAAGTTGTCATGACATGTTAAATGTAAATAGAATATAAATATGATGTGCAAAACATTGAAACCCCATGAAAATAGCTCAAAGACAACTTATTAGATGGTGAAACTGAGGACATTTTGTTGTTTTTTTGGAAAATGATATGCTATTTTAAATTTGATGCCAGCACCACATTTCAAAAAAAGTTGGGACAGGGTCATGTTTACCACTCTGTTGCATCACCTCACCCTGCAGGCAGGCCAGTTAAGCACCTGCACTATTTTACTATGGAGCCATGCTGTTGTAATATGTGCAGAATGTGGTGTGGCAATGTCTTGCTGAAATAAGCAAAGCTGTCCCTGAAAAAGACGACGTCTACTTGGCAGCATATGTTAAACCAAGGCCAAAGACCAATATTGGCCCAAACTAATGTTGGTCTTCAGCCTTGTCCCTTGCATACAGATATTTCTTCCAGTTCTCTAGATATTCTTACTGTTTTGTACTGTGGATGATGCAATCCACAGATTCTTTGCACTTTGTACATTGAGAAACATTATTCTTAAATTGTTGCACTATTTGCCAGCACAGTCCTTCACACAGTGATGAACCCATCCCCATTTTTACTACACAAAGACTCAGCCTCTCTGGGATGCTCTTTCAGCTAACCTCATTAACTGTGAGATGTTCCACCAGGTGTTTTCTTTTAGCATTTCACAACTTTTCCCGTCTTTTGTTGCCACTGTCCTAAGATTTTTAGAAACATGATGCTGGCATCAGATTTTAAATGGCCGTATCATTTTCTGAGAACAATATCATTTCTCAGCTTCAACATTTGATATGCTATCTTTGTGCTGTTTTAAATTAAATATGGGGTTTTAATGTTTTGCACATCATCACATTTAATTTACATTTACATTTAACACAGCGTGCAAATGTTTTAGAAATGGGGTTTTTATTTGCCATCAAACTTCGACAGCTGAGGTACAGCACACCACACGCAGTTTATATAACATTACTACAGAAAACACTGATATATATCATTTTTATTGATAACATTAGAAATGGCTTTGTTATGCTCAAGTGTCCTAGTAAGTTATGACAGTGTGCACTGAATTTGAAGCAGCTAAATGGAATTCAACCATCATTAATTTAATCATTTACACCATATTCTCCGGGATATGACCTCCAAAAGTTAACCCCATATGGACATTTTTGTCAATTAGGACAATTTTTTCCTCTTTATCTGACCATCATTTGGCTGTGTTAGTGCATACAGAGTAACAAAGTAACAAAGAGTTTTCTAATAGATAATAGAACACTGTGTAACTTAAGATTCACCGATACTACAGTAAACATAAAACATTAAAGTTAACCTGAGCTGAATCTGCATTTGAACCTGCAAATTAAACCTGTGCAGAGATGTTAAATATGTGCATAGTAATGTGACATGTGCAAAGAAGAAATGAAACCTGTGCTAAGATCAAAACTTTAACATTTCTTAAACAACTCCAGCCCTGCTCAAAACTACCAAACATTCAATCATTCTGGGGATTTTAACCCTTTAAATGACAGTTTGATTATTATTGATTATTGATGATTATTATACATGATTATTTATGGAAAAAAGAAAAATAACTCAGTGTTTGTATGTGGGTTTTTTGTTGTTGTTGTTTTAAATAAATAACAACAGTGACATCCAGTAATAAAACTAGCATTTAAAGGGTTAAAATCCTCAAAATGATTGAATGTTTGGTAGTTTTGAGCAGGGCTGAAGTTGTTTAAGAGATTTATGCAGGGGAAAAAAGCAGAAAAACAATATTAAAGTTTGTAATAGTGAAGTTTTGATCTTAGCACAGGTTTCATTTAAATGCAGATTCAGCTCATAGGTTAACTTTAAAGTATGTTTACTGTAGTATAGGTTAATCTTAATGCATGCTTGCTGTATGTTTACTGTGTCTTCATTTGTTTTATAGCAGTTTTTTTGCACGTTTTTAATGACTTAAGAAGGTAGTAAATTAACATGACGAATAAGGGTTAATAAAGCAGCTGAACTGCCCCTCACTGTGGCCAACACACAGAAATCACCACGCTAGGTGACGCTATCCCAGTACACTTGACTCCCATGTGCTGGTGCTTCCACGGTCCCTGCTGCTCCTCCAGGCCGACAGAGAGCGCTGTGCAGCCGGGGCGGGGCTCCCGGAGAGGAGGGCACCAGTCGTGGGTTGTTGTTTTTTTTTTTTTTTTTTTTTGTTCCTGGAGCTCCTCGGTGCGCTGTCCACTTCAGCACCACAAGCCGAGCAGCAGAGGCAGCAGCGGGGCTAGCTTAACGCTGAAGAGGAGAGAGGAGAGAGGAGGGACCACCACACCGAGAGCACGGCTTCAACATCAGCACCAGCACCGAGCAGCAGAGCCCCCACAATTTAAGAAAACACCGAGCGACATCCAGCAGAGAGACGCCGACAACAGCGAGGCAAAAAGACTGCAGGAAAGGTAAGAGTTTGCGAAGAAGCTCAAATCGGATCAAGTTGGTGGATAACAACGGGCATCCCCCTCTTCCCTTGTTTTTTCTGTATGGCCGTGCTGAGGCGGTGTTTACGTTGTTTCATATGTTCACCCCGTGGTTTAGTGTTCATCATGCTGGCGTGCAGAGCCGTGTGCGGAGTCCGTCCGTGTATGTGCTGGTTCAGCCCGTCGTCGCTTTGCAGATGGTGGTGTTTTATAACTCGTCGATTTCCGTTGCTTCACTGTGGCCAGCTGCTGTTTTTCTTTTATCCTCCACCACCACCACCTCCTCCTCCTCCTCCTCCACCATCTCCACCTCCTCTCTCTCTGTCTCTCTCCGTCCTGCCTGCGGGACATTTAACACCGCCGTCACGGGCTCTGATATTGTTGCCATTTTTGTTTGCGGGTTAACCCGCCTCCACTCCCGGCTTACACACACACGCACGCACGCACCATTTGCGGGATTGAACTGCGTTGTTTTGAAGCTGATAACACACAGCAGGAAATATATTGAATATGCTTTAATGGCTTTGTTTACAAATATGTGCATGGTAGTCATATAGAAATGTGAGTTTAGTTCACAGATGCATCATTAACTGGAGAGTTTCCTCACATTGTAAATAGACAAAGCCTCTCTGGTCATGACTTGACCCTCTTTACAACCACTCTACCCTCACTGTGATTCAATGGCTCGCAGAGCATCAACATTGGTGATGCTGCAGTTGCATTCACTTGGTGTCATTTTATCTAAGTGTGAATCGTCTCTCACCCAGCTCTGGTGCTGGTGTTGATATTGGTGGGTTAAAGTGTCTGGTCTCATGAGCAGCCAAACTGTAAATTATTCCTAAATGTTTCCTGCTTCATAAAGCTGTGCACCGAGGGAGTTTTGTTCCTTTACAGCCTCACTGTGAAGAGAAAGAGCAGATATTATAGGGATGATAGGAGTTATTTCCTTTGTTCTGGTGGCTCCTGCAGTCTTTTTAGCCTTTGTAAGATCCCAGTTTATTTAATATAACAAATATAAAAACACAAAGTACAATATTCTATTCAAATATTTTAGAAATAGTGATGATAAAAAGATCTTAAGAGAAAAATCTGATGTTTTAAGGATTAATGGAGTTTTTTCTTTGCTGTGGTGGCTCTTGCAGTCTTTTTTAGCCCTTGTTGACATCCAAATATGTTTAATTTAACAAATATATAAACAAATGTCTAACCAATGTATATCATTATATTCAAATGTTATAGAAAAAATGTAAAAAGATCTTAAAAATCTTTGTAAGTGTTTCATTTGTTTTCATTAGAGAGGATGTCAGTGCTTGAGCTGTCTCCTAATACACAGTATTACATTGTGGCACAAAATATTGATGCTAGAGGTGAGACGATTAGTCGATTAATCCATTAGTGCATTCAGAGAAAGTCAATCAGCAACTATTTATATGTTTGAGCCATTTTTACAGGTAAAAATTCAAGTTTCCAGCGTCTGAAATATGAGTGTTTGCTGTTTTCTGTCTGTTTTCTTGCCATCAAAAACTATTTTTCTTTATCTTGGACTGCTGGTTCGGACAAAACGAGCTTTTGAAGATGTCACCTTGGGTTCTTTAGGAATCGTATTAGACATTTTTCATTATTTTAAGCCAATTTATGAGCAGAACGATTAAGGAATTGAGAAAATAATCAGCAGATGAATTGATTGTGAAAGTAATAATTATCTGCAGCCCCCAACCGACGGCAGAAACTCTGAACCCATCATGTGGCTGCAAATTGCACCACGATCTACAACTGTGTGACTAAATTCACCAAACACCTACTGCAGTCCGTGCCGATGTAGAAAATGAGTGTTTGGCTCGCTCCTCACAAACAATCAGCTCTCGGTTTGTGACACGCTGCTCGGCACAAAAGGAAAAGTCAGCAGGGGCTGCATGAGTGACAGGACAGTGACGGCGCTGACCAAATACTCGGCAGCGTGGGACTCGAGCTCCACTGTGCAGGTCTGGTCCAAACTAAAATACGTGAGTGTATGTCAGAAAGCAGTCTTCCATTTTGTCACAGGCGAGATAGGCCCAGGTGAGGTAAGAGGCTGATAGAGGGATTAGCTTGTATTAGGATGTGGCTGCTCATAGAGGTGTGAGAGGAATGTCAGTCACTCGCGCTCTATCTTCCTCTGCCGTCTGTCTCTCAACCTCTTTTCCATAAAACATCTGTCTCCTGCCTGCTCTACATTCACATTGTTCCTAGATGAGCTGTGATACAACCCCCCACTCCTCCCTCCTCATCTACCACCACCACCACCACCACCACCTCCACCACTCTGCAGGATCTCAGTGGTTCTCCTCTCCTGTCCCTCCTCGCCACATGCAGCCTCTGTCAATGCATGCTTCCCCCTGCGCTCTCCCCTCCCCTCAATCCCGCTGGCAGACACACGCCGCTCCTCCTCCTGTCCTACTTCCTTTTTCTTCAGCTCTCCTGAAGGGCGAAGCCGCTGTTGGTGAAGCCTCGAGGGGGGAGACATGGAGAGGGAGGGAGGGAGGGAGGGAGGGAGGAGGGCGAGTTGAACGTGGTGGCAAGAGGAAGGATGGTGAAAGGCAGCTTTCATCAGGCTGAAGTGTTTTCGGCAAGTACCGTTTACCAGGTGTCAAAGCACAGTAGCCAGACATCATCTCACGATGTGGTCTGATAGGTTACAAATTGCTGCATTGTTAGAGCACTTATGCTTAATCACGGACAGCCACGCCAAATAGACTTGCAGGAAACAAGAAAAATCAGATTTTCTGTGAATATGTGTACTTGAGTCGGCGCTGGGCGAGGAGTGTGGCGTAGCTGGGCTGTATCGTTCACTGCAGCTGGTTGCTCCTTTGTGTTTGTTCAGCCTGTGTTGCTGTCTCAAATCCACTCAGGGAATACTTGTAGCTTAAGAAGTTAAGTTTCACTGATGTATCATCTGCATAGAGTTGATAGAGTGATTTTTTAAGTGAATTGTGGGTTTTTTGTCAGTTTTTGTTGGAACTTATCACGACGGTCAAGGTAAGAGCGAGCAACAATTACGCTATGTTGTTCTGTTGGGTTTTGACCATATTGTTGCGCTGTATTTTTATTATTCTATCATTATTTAGTCTGTAAATGAGCTCTTACAGATTTGCTCTTACAGCAAATTGAAATCCTGCTGTTATCTCTCTAAAACTTTTGCAGCAAAGCTCCCTTAAAGGAAATAAACATCTCATAAAATTAATTGAAAATCTGCAAATGATTTTGAGATTCCAGTTTAGTCCAATCACTTTGTACAGTGGAGCGACGGCTGCGAGCTAGTTCAGGCGGACGACTCGAGCTGCATATACAGACGTGACGTGCCTCCCGCTCCACAGTCATCCAATCCAAACACGCCATCCAAATTCGGCGGTCTATTTAATCGCAGCATTTTCCCATCTCCCCCCCTCCGCTCTGCCGTTTCTGCCTGCATCAGCATCACCGCCTGTTCTTCAGCCGCAGCATCCACCTGGGGGTGGGTGGGGGGGGTTTAAGATATCTACTCATCACTCTTCAATATCTATGAATACATATCTGCAGATCTGCAGAGAGTGTGAGGTCAGAGCCTGGACGCCAAACTCTAAGTGTATTCTGCTACTGAGTCGTCTGACTGAACTGTAGACTGTATGTCTGTCAGGAGTGGTTAGCCCATATGATCGTTCCTCCTGCTCATTCCTCTCTTCCTATGGGGGACGAAATCCACAGATCTGTGTAAAAATGAATTCCAAAGTTGACGAATCAAACGGGTGTGTTCCAAAATTATGGTTTTATAGTTCAAAAGAGAGGATTTAGCGCTAAAAAGACGCTAACCTTTGAAGATTTCTACTTGATTTGTTGAACTCAGACGCACGTCACCGTAGCTTCAGCATTAGAATAATATTCATGACTGTGGATTTTGTGTCCCGCGTCACTTCCTGTGCATTGGAAGCTCGTTATAAAGGAATCTCTCAATGGCAACCAGTATGAACAGGAGGAATGACGACAGCAAGTAAAACCTGTTTCAGTGTGCACACTATATGGACTCCTGACCGTCGTATTTAAACCATAAAACAAGTCAAACAGAAGTGAATGCCTCGCATATGTTTCACAGACCTGATCCCCCACCATGAACATCTTTGAAGCAATCAAAATAACTCACATGAACAAGTTCAATCTCAAAACAATCACAGCAAATTTACCTGAAAATTAATTTACAATTTCACCTCCTACCAGACACCGCTTGAGATCTCCTGATGCTGTAACCTCCAACCATCTTACACTTGAAGAATTATCAGCAGCAGCAGCTGCTGTAAGACTCGAGGTCTGATACAGATTTGATACCCGGCACCGCTCTCTAGCGCTGGCTGCGGTCCTTGAGAGAGGCTGTTATGAGGCTGTATGTGCTGTTGTCGGGGTCCACTCACAGGCACAATGCAGCACCTTCCTATCTTCCATTAAGGCTACCTGAGATGAATTATCCCCGTAAGACAATCTCCCCCTCCCCCTCACCACCACCACCACCGCCACCACCACTGCCACCACCGCCACCACTACTCCTCTGGCTTTGCAGCGGCGGCCTGTTTCACAGTGCTCAGGCTGACAAAATAGCACGCCACTCTTCCCATGTTAGAGCGCATCCATTTTTAATCCTCCTCCTTTGAGCACACACAAATAGACACACACAAACTGGTACTCTCTCCCTCTCTCTCTCTCTCTGGCTGATTCTTCTTGCAGTTTGCTTTTGATGTTTTATCCCATTTCTCACAATATCACAGTGGAACACATGTAACATCATGTGTGGGTTTATGTTTTTTTTGTAGATTTCCAATACTCAACTCACTGTGGGGTAATTTTCTTCTGAGAAACACAACAGGTAGTACAATGCCGTGATGGATTCAGTGACTTAGCTCCCTGGCATGACCGAAAGGATGACGAATTAGCAATCAGCAGCTCTTGTTTGCAGTGAATCCATCGATCAACTGTCACTGGACAAACGTGATAATTCTCAGGCAAGTTCAGGAGTTATAAGGGCATCTTTAAGATCAAGGATGGAAAGGTGGCTTTCATCAGGATCGAGTGTTTCCGGCAAGTACCGTTTACCAAGTGTCAAAGCACAATAGCAGGGCATCGTGTCACGACGTGGTCTGATAGGTTACAAATTGCTGCATTGTTAGAGCACTTATGCTTAATCGTGGACAGCCATGCCAAATAGACTTGCTGGAATCAGCCTGAAACATCACTTTCTGATTCTCCTTCAATGCATACTTCAGTCGGCTTGCACTGGCTGGGCGAGGACTGTGTGCGTATCTGAGGCTGTATGGTTTCACTGCAGGTGGTAAGTCCTTCATGTTTTATTTAAAAGGCTTGTCGGTCTGTGTTGCTGTCTCAAATCCACTCAGGGAGTACTTTGAGCTAAAGGAGTTAAGTTTTTACTGCCGTACCATTTGCATAGAGAGGATGTGAAGTCTTTTTTGTCAGTTTTTGAAGCAAACTTATCACGACGATCGCAGCAGGAGATCGAGCAAGAGCGAGCACCAAAAGTGGGACATTGCATGCAAAGAAGAATCTTGAATTTGTCCAATTTTGTTGGGCAGATGGGTTTGTGCAGACAACAACAACGATGATTGTACGTGATGGACATCACAGCCTAACTCGTACTTGATCTAAAAATGTGTAATGACCCCGAGAAGGAGCGTCATTTCTATACAAATCGCACACTAAGAGTTTTTAAGTTGAGCTTTGCGTCACAGCTGATGCTGCAACTGCTGACCACGTTGGCGAGGGTGGACCAAAGTACAAAAACAAACTTCCAGTTGTTTTTAGAACACCTGTCCCTTTCACCTCACACTTTACCTTTGCCTCACACGTCCCCCATCAACCCGCTCCACCCCTCCGGAGGTGCATCGCACAGTTTGAAAGCCCCGGCTACCGCGGAGCCGATAACCAAATCTGACTGCGGCTCTGCTTAGAGCCCGTCCTCCCTCTCACGTCCTCTCGAAATCGCTCTTGACATTGAGGGGTGATTAAGTTTTTCTTTCCGATAGTTTGGATTTGGACTGCCTGTTCTGCCTGTAATGCAACTTTTAGGTTCGAGGTCAGCCTCCGACTGTGGAAAGCATTTAAGCAACTTGGAAGATCAAGAGAACGCCTGATTTATCTGGTGATCAAAGGGAGCTTAGCCCCAGATTCATCCTCATCAAGAGGCTGAAAAACATTAGATAAAATTTAGATCAAGGACTAAAAACAGAATAATTCAACCCAACATTTTTTTTATTATTTTGTGGGGTTGGGGGCTGTTTTCTAATGAACTTTGTCCTCTGCAGCTGATAATTGTTAAATAAGACAATGTTTTATTCATTAGCTCCCTCAGATCTATTATTACTAAATTAAATATCAACCTTATTAGCCATTAAAATCTGTGAATCATTCTCTAGCAGACGCGTGTGTTTTCTGGGGAGCTTCCGTGCATGTGTGTGTGTGTGTTTTGGCTAGAGATGTGCACATGAAACTGCATCCTTGAAGTCAGAACAGTCACGAGAAATGGCCGCGCTCCTTTTTGTATCGGACCCGTTTGAAGCTGTCACCCAGTTACTGCTCAAAGGGCACTGTTTGACTGCTTGTTAGCCATCTTTGGGCACTGTGTGTGTGTTTATGTGTGTGTGTGTGTGTGTGGTACTGTCCCCTAGGGATCCCCTTCCTCTATCCCACTGACTTCAGAGCTGCTTTGAAGTTCTTCCTCAGAGGAGAGAGAGGTGAAGGGGAGGGAGGAGTGAGAGAGGTAAGAGGGAGACAAAGAGGAGTGAGGGAACAGTGAAAACGCTTCATTTTTTATCGCTGCACTCGCTCTCCTCATCGCCGAGCTGTTTCCCCTCATAATTTGAGAATGATGTCATTTTTTGTTGTTGTTGTTTTTTTTTTGTACGTCAAACCTTCACTGCTGATGTTGGGTCGAGTGTGAAATCACAGGAGGACACAGAGAGGGAGAGAGGAAGAGCCGGGAGAAGAGAGCTGTGTTAGGAATTTACAGCATATTAGGGTGGTCATGTAGCTGCTCCCGGTCAGCTCATGAATAATGGAGGGGATCAGTGTCTAGTTCCATCAGGTGATCCCGGTGTACTTTTCAGGAGCACTCTGTATGTGTGTGTGTGTGTGTGTGTGTGTGTGTGTGTTTATATATGTGTGTGTGTGAGGATGAGAAGAATGAGAAAGGCGCAATGAGAGCAGCTGCTGCAGCCAACACACCCTCAACACAAAACCATCTGCTGTGCTGACTCCAGAGAACTAACACACACAAACACACACATCCGATCCTATTCTCTATTCAGCAAACACACACTGCACCGACTATCTATCTATCTATCTATCTATCTATCTATCTATCTATCTAGAACTAGTTTTCTTGCACTATTTTCTGTAAAATTAGTCTTTTCTGAAAAAGAAAATGGATTTTCAATAGCTAAACATTATTTTTTATAAAGGGTTAGCAGATCAGAGCTCCCAATTTTGTAGTATTGTGGAAGAAAAAGAAACATAATTAACTTCCACTGTGCAGAAACTGTAGAAATTAATGTTTTAATTGGGACGCTTGCTTTATCCAAAACCCACAAAAGGACTTGAAATTTAAATCAGTACCCCGAAGCCAAACTTGAGCTCTCCAGCTCTGCTGCGAGAGATTTATACACACACACACACACACACACAGACTCTTACGCATTCAAAATCACCAAACACACATAAATGTTTCATTAATGACCGTGGTTCATTGCATACACACACACACACACACACACACGTGTGCTGTGACAGCAGGTGTTTGTCATGCAGGAAATTATTGTTTTGGTGTGTTAGTATTTGTCAGAGAAGCCTCCCCGAGTCTTTACTGCGGCGATAGGTACTGTAGATAAAGCAAAAGTGTGAGTGGGAGAAATGATCCTCTCAGCAGCCCATCCAGAGCTGTCATAATCCTGAGTGGGTGAGGTGGTGGAGAGGATCGGGCAAAGATAAGATGATGACTCAGGGAGCAGCTCTCACATGAGGAAATGAGACAGAGCCTGGATAATGGCTCGTTTTGTGAATTACTAACCTCCCTCTTTCACCCATTAAAAACAGTATTTACAGGGGTAAACTAATATAATCCCTGAGCTAGCCTGAGCTCGCAGTTTTTTTACGGTCTATGTAAATCACGTTAAATCTTAACAACATTTATTTGGATCACGTACAGTCCTTTAAATAAGCAGCGTTTTAATTGCTCCGGATAAACAGAATTGTCGGCGGGCGCGTGTAATGAGTGACGACGGTTCACCGTGAATGAAAGCAGCAGACGAAATGTCATCAGCGCCGAGCTGAGCTGAGCTGAGCCGAGCTGCGCTGCGCTGCGTGGCAGAATTCCATTTATTTACCCCAGAGAGATGGGAAAAAGGCCAAGGACGCAGAGGAATAAAAGCTGGAAAAGGTGATGCTGCGAGCAAAAAACTGTGCTGAAAAGATGAATGCAGGCTCTGACCTTTTCCATCTTTTCTTTTGCAGAGCATACTGGGAATTCATATCAGCCTTGCCTGCTGCAGTCACCGCACTGCCTTCCTCTATTTAGAGCGGGGCCAGACCTAAAATAACAGTTTGTTCCCTTTATCATCGGGCTCAGAGCCGGCGCACCGGCGGACACGTCTAGCAGATTAACCTCAGTGTAAAGTCTATACCTCCGCTTGGTTTTGAGTTACACCGTTATTTTCGTCTTTGTGTGTTATCCCCTGTGTTCACTTCACTCCGCCCTGTCAGGGAGTCATACAGCCGGCGTGGGGGAGGGGTGAATCAATCATGCTCTCTTTCTGTGATTATGTAAAATTGTGTGTATGTATTCACATGTGGAGGTTGAGCTCTCTCTGTGGCTCGGTGTACTTACATCTGTGTATGTGTCTGTGTGTGTGTGTGTGTGTGACTGAATGATGATCCATCTGAAGCCTCCACAGTTAGACGATTATGAGCCTCATGACCAAAAGTCTCTTTGTATATAATAAATAACCTCTTTAACAAAAAATACCTGAGCACCAGCGTGCGTATTATTCACAGCTACTTCTCCAGCAGCTTGAGGTTTACTCCATCCTTTGATTGCTCTAATAACTTGGATTACAGGAAACTTCACACCACCTGGGCGCTATTTTATTTTTGCACAAAAAGGGTTTTAACAAACACGTAATGATAGTTAATGTGACAAGAAGATGTGCATTGCAGCACCATATGAAAATGTAAGCAATATTATCATATATTGTACTGAAAAGTGAACTAATGATGCAGTGTTTTTATGATTATGCAGTCAGGATTTAGTATTAGTTTGCCTGTAGAGCGTGAAATCAGAGTACAGGGGTTGTGGACAGGATTACTCACCAGGGCCTGTTTCAGATGTCTAAGAAGTCAATAATAGAATAGGACACATTTATCAAGAAACTTACTCTTACAAGTGTAAAAGAGACCTTAAATAATCACATGATTAAACACATGTATGGACTGAGCGGGAATTGCTAATCAGAGACAAGAATTCACTTAACATCACCCCAAGTTTTCAGTCGTCAGTGAGGTTTTTCTGCAAAAACATGTACAGTTATGATTTTAAACTCACTATATTTATGTAAAACCCTTAAAGTCTGTGTAAAGTACGAACAAATATGTGTTCTGAGTTTGTCAGACTAAAGAATAAAGTGTTATTAACCACCCAGCCAAATTTGAATGATTAAAAACATCGACAAGTTTATGAAATTAGGTGTCAAAATCAGGTAAAAATTAGTATTCTCAGCTCCAGGACTGTGGGGGCATGTCCACTGAATGTGCTGAAGCCACGCCCACTCGTGGGAGCGGTCAAGCAGCTGTTTTGAACCGACTGAAACGTGTCAGATGAGTTCATAAAATGACATGACTAACTTTGAAACTCTCTGAGCGATGACGAAGTCATCTCTTATCTGTCTGCTCAGGGTGGCCTCAGTGTGTCATCGAGCCACCCTTTAAGGACCGCCCACAAAAATCCTGGACTGAAAACTGGTGAAAAACTGTTTGAACCTCTAACTGCACATTTCAGTAATATATCGTTCAAAGTCTTTTCACGTTTTCAGCAACTGTTTTCTAACATATTTAATGTATTCTGAAAGAAATCTTTACACGGACTTGAACCTCTCCATTTGGAATGAACATACACATGAATTAAACAACAATCTAATCATTTAATGATATATACTGTAAAATTATTTATAGGGATTCATTCTTGGGAAATTGGTTGACATGGAAACAAAAAAGAAAACAAAACCTGAACAAGAAACTCTGCTGCTGATGGAAGAGGTACATCAAACACAGACAGTGATGTGAAATCAATGCAGCTTTAGTCGTGTTGTTTGTACCTCTGATGAATGCAAAAATATCCTATAAAATGTTCAAACTCAGACAGCTAAAACTACAGTATTCTGAAATATTCATGTTGCTTCAGCTAACATGTAATTATTCATCACAACCACTGATTTTTTATATATAACCACCCCCCATCATGTCTCAGAACAGTTCACCTCTCTTTCTGTATTGCAGTCGTCTTGGACAGTAGTCCCCACACTTTTTTCCTTAAGGGGCTTTTCTGTCATTGAATAAGTGACATATTTTATGTATATTTCATATTATTGTCAATGAAAGTACAGAACAAGTGATAAACTGTGCAGTTAAACCAAACAGTAAACCCAATAACTGCAGGAAGTTTGTGTAAAACGAGCCATTTGGATGAATTTTGAGCAGCTTATTTCCTGTGAAACAGCCATGATGAACATTTAATACATGTATTAGATGTATTATGTATTTTTTTTCAATGTTTTAACAATCATACATATTTAGGCTTTCTTTTTTGACAAGTTCAATGTTTTCTTCTGACTAACTTGGCCATTGTTCTATGTTCTCTTTGGATGATTTAACTGCGTACTTTTCCAAAGCAGTGGTCGCAGCAGCAGTAGCAGGGCGTTAAGGCTGAAGGCTTTGTCGATATAGCTTGTTCTTAGGTCTTCACCGTGCTCTTATCCTATCGTTTTTTTTTAATGTATCCTAAATAATAATCTAAACCTTAAAAATATGGAGAGGATTCTCTGCTTGGGAACCAGTTATCTAAAATATAAGGAGGTGTAAGTAAGTCCTAAGAAATTTGAGAAATAGCTTTTATTTTTACGTTTACAAAGTGAAGATGGTGCACTGACTTTTCTTCTAGCGCTATCATCATTTTTAGTTTGACTACACATTGATTAATGAGCAAATACCTGCAAAACTAATGACCTTCCCATCAGTCATGCATGCTAAACTAAGATGGTGAACATGATTAACATGAGCTGGCATTGTCGGTGTAAACATGTTAGCATGTATCCCAAAGCACCAAGCGCTGGATAAATTGATAGAAAGATAGAAAAAGAATAAACGAGCCAGTGTTTGCTGTAATATATCATCCAAACAACTGCACCGCTCTGAGTTTTAATGCTTGATTGGGTCGTTTTTCCAAAAGCACCAGTCAGTTCCTGTAAATAACGAGGCGTCCCACTGTGTGTTGATATTCATATATTACGCTGATACCACCGACCTTTTTACAAACACAAACTGGCAGCAGGCACGAGTTAAACTGTGCAAAATAAGTCAGTCACAATGGATTCAAGAGAAAGCAGGGCAGAAATGTCGAGGAGTGAACCTCCCTTGTTTGTGAAATTGCATCCATAACCTGTACTACTTTGAGTCTGTAAAGGCAGACGCTTAGGGAGCCTAACATGGCTGTAACCCTCAAACAGCAGGGTACCCTGTGTGTATCTACTCCCTTCAGAGAGAGAGTTTACAGGTATATGGACATGGATAGTGGATAGTGAATTATTTAGAAGCTCTATCAGGCAGTGTCTGCCAGACACAGCCCCAGACTGTGAATTCAAACCTGATATTGGACTGCAAGGAGGTGGATGGAGAGATATTAGGTGGCAGACCCCACCGAGCCCCTCTCAGAGGAAAATCCACAACCTACAGATCTGTGTTTTATTCTCAATGTGGTAAATTAGAAATTTTCTGTCATTTGCAACGGTTGAATTATTTTATTTGAAGTTTCAGCAGCGTGAATGCAACGCGTCGACGTCTCACTGGGAATCAAAATGACTTTAATGTCTGCACACTGTCTTTAAGCTTTGGCACGTGAGAGGCTGTGTGTGTATTCAAGTGCAGTCTGGTTGGTTATGGTAATGTCGTTGGATGTGTTGTAGGCATCCTCCATGCATGTTAAAGCATCTATTCTGCTGAGTGGTACCATTAGGCATGGTGAAGTAACACATCACTTCTGTCAATAGAGGACATCCTCTTAACATCTCATACTGTCGCCTCCTTTTATGTCACCAAACCTCTGTCACCACTTTAATCAAGCAAACCACAAGCAATTACTCACACTAATTGTATCCAATCTGCAGAATGAAAGCAGTGGCAGCATGGGAGGTCTGTTCATCAAGACATCTGAAAGGAAAATTGCCGCCACCATCGGCAAGTTTCTGTCCAGATCGCCTTTCACCGCATTCCAGCGGTGTTGGCATTGTGCATGCATTTAATTTGGTTTACAAAGAAATCTGTGGCAGCAAATACCACAGGTGGAAACATCTAGTCAAGTACTGCATAATTCTGCATCACTATCCATTGTATTTGGAAATATTGTGCTTCTTTGTCCATTATATTTATTTACAACTACAGTTATTAGTTACCTTACATGTTGAGATACATAAAAACACACTGTTAAAGATTAAACTAGTGGTTTCACACCTTTTTTGCATGACCTCTTAGTTGAGGCTTCAGTTGTTAGCCAGTTCAACAAAGCGACATTTCCCCTCTAAACATGTGAATTAATTGTCAAATTATTAAATATTTCTCAATAAAAGCTAAGCTAAGCTAAACCAATACAAAATGTAAAAAATAAAATATAAAAGCCGCCCAGAGTTACCAGCGTGTCCAAAGTGAGTTCTTTCATCCACATCTCTGTGATGCTGCATTCTCGATACTCTCTCTGTAGACTGGTTTGCGCTGTTAGCTCCTCCATCTTATTAGGGAGAGATCTTACATTCCCCCATGATAACAGACGGTATGCTTGGTTTGTGCCGTCTTTTCCGCTCGTAGAACTTTGATGCAGCTCTGCATCCCAGTCTTTGTCTCCTCACTTCAGCAGGGATCTTTTCACAGAGCTGTTCTAACAGCTGTTCTCGAGTGTAAACAAGAGAGTCGTGGCTTTTTTGGGGCGGGAATGGGTCACCTGATATATTCATAAAGTAGTCCGTATAACAGAAAAAAGGCAAATCACTAATCTCCATAGTCCATGTTTGCACACAAAACAGAGAGATTGATGTGGGAAAAAACAGATAGTAGCAGCTAAAACTAGCCCAACCTCGACCGACTACAACAGTATTATATATTTCATTATGCATTCATTTCACTATGATTGTAGCTGTATGATTAGTATGTGACAATGAAACTAAACTAACTAACAATCGAGCAATGATTTCTCTATGGCAGCTTGATTCATCTTTTCCACTGTGAAATCCAAAATTGCACCAGAACTCGTGTTTGGTTTGGGCTGTGCTGCTGTAAGTGGAAACTCAGCGGGCCTATCATTATTCTGTTTGTTTCTTCTCGGTGCCCCATATGTGCATGCTCATAAATAAAGGAAGTAATTGTGTTGTTTCAACTTGCCACTTGGAGAGTAGAGTTTGGAGGAGTTCTGAGCAAAAAAACATGCCTGCTTCGTATTCGCAGACTAAAAACATCTATTTCTGGGACATTATGGCAATATGAAATCATAAAATAAAACCATTTCTTTTTATAACTGAATCAATTTTTTCTCCTATCCCCCAGCGACTACCTGCCTGAAGTATTTATAGTCATCTTTTAGGGAGTTATGGTGGAGGTTCTTTCTGCAGAAATTCAATAATATATTGTTCATTTTAACTATTTTACTATTCGGTCTTTACCAGCAGAGTCATCAGGACTTACAGAGATTTTCAGAGGGCACTTAGTTGAGTCATGCTCTCTTTTTTTCCATATGAAATAGGAGGTATACTAGCTCAGCAATTGGACTATTTCAGAATTCACCAGCAGTCGTTATTTCTGTCATTTCTAGTCGTGATTCAGAAGTTGTATCACATTAAATTCTTAAATAAATATAACAATTTTAGGAGTAGTAGGGAGGTTTATGTAAAAAATGGTGGTCCCATATTGTAGTCAAATGTAATACAGAAGTAGTTTAATTCATCAGTCTGCATAACTGTTTTTTGAACAGTCATAACTACACACTCACTCTCCCTGTAGCAGCTACTTTGATTTTCTGGTATTTTTTGTTTTTTTAAGTCCCATGGCTCTATCAAAGTTTTCCAACCTTGATTTAGTAAGCAATTTAAACGTGTGCAATCAGTAGAATTTGCACTTCAGTCATAAGCGAAATGATATCATTTCATGTCCCTTATGCTAATAAGGCTGATTAAATTCGATGAAATCATTCTCCAGTTGTGGCTGCAGCCGCAGCAGAAAAACCTGTATTGTTAAAGTGGAACTCAGCTATATCTACATGCATATGAACATTCAGACTCAAGAGAATACAATGCAAAAGGAATAGAGTACTCATAATGAGCAAGCCAACTAGAGACAATAATACAAAGAGCCTGCAGTTCAAATAAAGAGGACAAAAACAAACGCACAGTGAAACAGAGCTGCTCTGGGAGCTCTGCAAGGCCAAACACCAGCAGCCGGCTGCAGCAATTCACACAGCATTTATGGACCCAAGTTGCCATATTTTTTTGGGGGAGAATGTTTGGCTTCATTGCTCTCCGTGGACCTTTACTGGAAGAATTAGAATTGGCTATGTTGTTCGAGGCGGACGCAGAGGTGTGAGGTGAGAGGGTGTTGAGGCGCGGCGCTCCTCTGAGGCTGCTGCTTCGTCCTTGTTACGTTGCTCAGGCTGTTATAGCGGGCATGGGCTTCAGCAAGAGATTGAGATAAAGTGGGACATTTTACTATTGCTATTGTGTTTGAGTCAGAGCATTTGTCGCTGGCAATACAGCACCGCTATTTACCACAGGGACCCACTTATATTAACCAATCTGATAAAAGAAACGCACTGACAGCCTTTCTATCTCCAAGGCTCCCAGTAGCTATAAAAGAGCTTTTGTTGACTCACATTTTCAGTGGGTGTTATTGTAAAGACTGGCTTTCTTAGCAATAGGAAGGCTTTGTAGCCTTCTTACATCGGCAGAGTAGACCTTACAGTCCTTTGGTGCTCTGCAGCTCTCTGCAGTCATAGGTTGATTGTAGCAGGGAGAATGTACGGACAGTCTCATTGCTTTAGAAGACACAGAGTTCAAGGATTCGCGAGGAAGATCAGAAGAAATGTGTGTCTCAGAAAGGCGCCATTGAAGCTACTGATAATGACTTTGCAAGTTAGATCAATTTGATCTTTTCAAAAGAGACAGGCTCAACTAGCATGAAACGAAACGAAGAGCATTTGAACTGAAAAAAATAAATAAATACAACATGTTTTTCAAAGTATGAAGTTAAAAAACAAATACATACACTGTGTGCTTCATATTCAATTCGACTGTGCAAGTACTCACTCTTTTAGTGGAGAACTTGGCTTTCCAGAGCTGTGCTACAGGAAAAGTGCCTGACCTTTACTGGCACAGTCAAGGCAAGTGGCCCATGGGTGCCGAGCTGGGGCCGATTGAATGTCACAACCAAAACTGATCGGCACTCTGTTTTTTTTGTAACCGTTCCACATTTGCAGGCCTGGAGCTATAACATGGGTATGTCGCAGCCTGAAAATAACAGGCATGAAGCACACAAATTTGAATCTTTGTTTTTTTCCCCGACACACATAGAGGCAGCTGGAGTTTGTCTTTGTCTGATGTCCTCTTCTGCACATCTGAATCTGTATTATAGCCTCAAACCGCCAACCTCATTGATTAACCCCACAGTGTAGGGTGTAAAGGAGTCAGCTGTCAGGGGAAATTTCATGCCCAATGCCTTTTCCATTAGGGAGAAACAGGAGAATCTAGCTCCTTGGGGGCATGCAAGCTATAAAGTTGTGGAGCGTGAATTCTATAGGTTCTTTTAAAGCTCACTTTATGAATGAGAAAATGTGCAAAGTCATACAGCTCACTAGAGACAGATAGAAAGCGCTGCAAAGTTCTCCCTATCTGCAACTCAGTAATGAATATAGAGTTCAAGGAGTTCAAGGCACACAGGCATTGTATGCTGGCCTTCCAGCTTTGGCAGCTGTGCAGTTGTTTAAAGGGTTTGTGAGGATGTTAGCCATTTATTCAGCGGCAACAAATATGATTAGCAACAGAAAGTGGGAAATGTGGGAGATGGACAGGATTAGTGTGAGAGTGAGTGAGTGAGTAAGGAAAGAAATGGATCTGTGATCTAGTTACCTTCGGGGTAAGTGTGTTAGAATCTGACTCTGAATTTCTATTCATGCTGCAGGTTGACTCAGACGAGGGGAAAGTGAGTCACTGCTCTGATTGGCTGGTGATACGCCTTGCATCACTACCAGTCTCTTACCAGCCCTCTGCTTTCTTGCAGAGAGTTATACGAGAAGATCAATACCACTCTCATGTTTGCACCGTGAATATGGAGGCTGGAGCCAGCAGCTGGGTTAGCTTAGCTTAACACAAAGACTGGAAATAGAGTGAAACAGCTAGCCTGGCTCCGTTCAACAGAAACTAAATCCACCTTCCAGCACCTCTAAAGCTCACTAACTAACATGTTATTTTTTTTCTTTAATCTGTCCAGAAGCCGAAGTGCAAACATGACCGTTCAACGTTTACCGGGAGAGGAGGAGGGGAGGGTTACGTGTCAGACTGTTTCTCGGCTGAGAGATGTTGCCAGGAAAACAGTGAAGATTCAAGGAAGCCAAGAAATAGTCTGGCGCATAATCCCCCGTAATTTGTTCTAACACTTGGTTTGTTGTATGGATTAAACAAACAAGAACCTGGAAATGAGCTTTAGAGGTGCTGAGTGGTACCTTTTGAGTAGCTAAAGTAAATTCATGTCATCTGATTGTTAGTTTTTTCTCAAATACAGTGTTGACTCAAAACATGAGTTTTAATAGGTTTGAGGATACATAATCATTCACTGACATGTCTACTTCATTGCAGGGAAGTGCTTACAGAGGGAGTGCTGAGTTAAAGCTACAGTGTGTAAGATTTGTCAGTATCTGGTGGTGAAATTTCCAATTACATTGAACTCAGCTGTCCCAAACTTCTAACAAAACACAGTTAGCCACAACTAGCTTTTACGTCACATTCGTCGTCGTCTTCTACTTCTGTTTCTTCTCCTGCAATGTCAGCAACATAGTCGTGAAAACGTGATCTGTAGAGCCCTTTGTCCACTCTGGGCTACTGTAACAAACATGGCGGCACAAAATGGCGGACTGCGCGTAAGGGGACCCACTCCATATGTAGCCATATAGGGCTAATTCTAATGTATTAAAAGCATAATGACAGCCTAAAAGTTACACACTGAACATTTAAGATGATATGCAGTGTGCAAGCTTCAGAGCCAATGACCAGAGCAGACCCTCCTGTGATGCTGGATTGGAAACGGGGCCCCGGGAATTTGATATTAAACAGCAGCCTCAGTGTACACTGTACGCTGTGCTCATTTTCTACTTGTACAATATGTACAGTGACTTACTGACAGCTTTAGTAAGACAGTTTGACAACTCCCAGAGCACGAACAGAAATGGAAACTACTCTTACTGTAGTTCAGCATTTCTTCTTCTGTTGTGTATTTTTCAATTCAGAGATCCATGAAATCGATTCTAATGAAACTAATGGATCTAAAATCTTACCTTGATGATCTGATGAGCGAAAAATAACAGTTTAAATTTTCTATTTTTAATTTGAACATGAAAAATGAGAGAAATGTGTCTACACTCACTCAGAACATCAAATTATACTGATGCACTGTCAGTGTCTACTGCGTAAACTGAAGATTATACATTTGCGTAGTGTCTGAGATGTTGTAACTGCTGATTGGGGCACATTTTCTAAGCGAGCCAGAAGAGCAGGAGAGACCAAGGCCCAGCAGGGACTTAAGCCAGAGAGCTGGGCAGGAAACAGATGGCATTGGTTGGAGGGAGCGGGGGCAGGCGGTGCACGAATAGACAGCAGTGCTTGGCCAGAGGATATTACAGCAAGCCTGGACACACTCATCCTCTGTCCCCTACCTCCCAGGGGATTAATAAGCCCATCATGGCTGTTGCCCATATGGGAAGCCACAGAAGAGACTAAGGCACTGAGGGGGATGATACTGTAACTGGTTAGCCATTTTGTGTCCTAATGCCTCACTTTGACGCTGTAATGTTCGGGGACCATGTTATTGTTGCAGATGTTACAGCTTCACTTTATCTCGTAATGGAGGGCAGAAGAAGGGAGTCAGACAAAGGTGAGGGCTCTGACTCGGCCCACTGGGAGCACTTAGAAGACTGCAGGTGTTCATCATTTTATTTTTACACCAGTGGAGCAAAACAGGTGGCGGAGCTTATGATTGGCATACAACCAAGGAGGAGCACCCCCTATCTGGTGTATTCCTCCAACTAGGAGGACATTTTAGCCGCCACTTTGACTGAAATGTCTCTCTAACATAGACTGTAGCTGCTGCTGTGACAGTATCGACTTTGTCTGGAGCTGTATTGGTGTTGGTGACATTTCTTATATTCTCACATCACCTCCGGTGCGGCCAAGGGCTCTGTCTAACCTTTGAGGCGCCAAGTGGCGGCCCACTGGAAGAACAGCAGCCAGCTTTATGCGACCTTTATGAGTGCTTTCACAGCGCCTCTACTCTCCTCTGTTTTCCAACCACAACCCTCTGTCTGGCTGCTGGCTCCTTTAGAAGCCCGGTGTCTAGTGCTGACAAGCTGGATCTGCTGCTGTCCTTGGCTCCCCAGAGAGCCGGCTGGCCTCTGCAGCCTGTCTCTAGGTATAGGCTTGCAGACGAGAATGGCAAAGGAGAGCAGACAGTGCAACCTGATGTCCAGACAGTGAAGATAGATAGTTTTACTACAGATAGACAAGGGACTCCTCTCTGCTGGTCGATGCCACAACCACCTTTAACCAGCCATGAAATAATGGCATCATAAAATGTGAAAATCTTTTGGTCGTAAATTTTGTGTTTGAGCCACAGTTTTTCGCGTGCCTGTGTTGCTGCAGTTGTAATGTCAGAGTAGGCTTAGACGAAGGTGACCTCCAGTCACAGCAGGTCCCCAAGAGGAATTAATAGAAAATCCACAATAATAATAATAATAATAATAACAGTCATGCAGCCAGCTACATGAATGCACTTCTTGCTGGTGTTAACAGCTTCATTAGGCCCTGATTGAGCCGTTAAAATGCATTACGATTTCCCCGGAAAAGCCCATTTTCTAACCCCACTCCACTTTACATCCATAAAAAAAGTGTTAATGTTATTCAAATCGCTTCCTTGGAGTAAAAGTTGGCTAACACATCCCGCCGTACTGGTTGCTTCTCTTTACCCATCGGCTCGGTTCATGCACAGAAGGGATCCACAACTGCTTCACTTCCCAATCTGTGTATACAAACTGTTGTTTGTACAGAGGCTAGGAGGATTAAAGCAGGATGCCTCTCTCTGAAAGGTGCCTTAATCCTGCTCCCAGCTTGCAGATTAGAAGAATTTTTTATTTTTTTTGAAGATTTTACTCAATATCATCTCTTTCCCCAGGCATGTAAACACATTTCTACACTGATTAGCCCAGAAACATTGCTTAGGACCCCCCAAAAATACAACCCATGTGTGATATCAAAGGCATTACTGCATCCATATATGCATGTGTGTATCCTCTCTCGGGGCATTGTGGTGGAGCCTGTGTTAACACTGGAATATCTGCCGCTTCATTGCCCACTAGCGTCTTCCTCTCTCTGACAGATGGCTGGAGGAGATGTGAAATCCAAGCAGGCAGAGAGGGGTGGGATGTCCGTCGTGGCATTATGGTTTGTCTCATGTTATCTCCCTTTTGCCATGACCCGGGAGCGTCACGCTCGACCGCCGATACAGGAGCGCAGGCAGATTGAGATGTAAAAAGCACGGAGCAACACGAGCAAAGGATGGAGGAGTGACCGGTCTCACCTTGACAGTTTAGGGGAGAAGCTGCTAAAATATATTTCTTTTTCAATTCATCGCTCCAGCTGCAGGGTTGACGGGTGCGTTCGCGTATGCACGTGTGCGCCTGCCTGCCCACGATCCTCTCTGCAGGGCAGTGAGGTGTGTGAGGAGCCGATGACAGATGGTCATCATCACTGTCAGTGACATTTCTGTCCTCGTCTCCACCTCTCTCGTCTTCTGATGGATGCCTGTTTTTCTCCCTGTGATCTTCTTTTTTTCTTACGATATACGGGGATGGGCTCGAGGTCACAGAAGATCAGAGATGATAAGGGTGGCCCGTCTTTTGTTTCAGCCCTCCATCAATCAATCGGCCAATCAGTTTCTCTTTCAGAGCCCCTTCTGTTTGACATTCCCTTCCAGTCTCCTACAGTTTCTGCTTTCAGTCAGTCAATATCTGTGCCAAATCAATCTTGTCCTTGTTCGTTTGGTCTGCAGTTTTTATCTGTAGGTCCAATATTAAGCTTTGCATTTTTCAGTGGAAGCCATTACTGGGAAATCCTGTCAAAAACGGTTCTTTGCAGGTTGACCTTGATTCGGTGGAAGCTATCTGTCCTCTAGCATCAGTGTCTCCTTATTATGAAGAGAACGCTTCCTCATAGTGGCAGATAGTGGACCTGTCAGTGAGTGTGGGGAGAGGAAAAAAAGACCAAAAAATTCTCAGTAAAAATGACAAAAACCTTCCCTAATCACTCTCCTGTGGTGCAGCATCTGAAGCTTTCCTGATCTGTCAGCAATCTGTGGTGCGGTCCCATTGGACTCTATCTCCCATCCCCCCCTATTTCCACACATACAGAGTAGTAATACGAACACTACAAGATGCAGAGAGGGAAGAAGGCACAGTGCACAGTCCTGTTGCTATGAATGAACTGCACGTACTGTATGAGGGCTGAGACAGCAGAAGGTAGGAGGTAGGAGAGAGGTATATTTATGTGTGTGTGTGTGTGTGTCTCTTATCTGGGTGATGAGAAGGGCAGTGTATGACAGGCGACACAGTGTACTACCTCCGAAAAGCCTCCCCCAGTGACACTTGTTCTCTCTCATATCTGTGTCTGCTCTATTATTGTCGTGGAAGCCGGCGTCAGCCAGCGGCAGGGTCTAGAGTCTGGATATCACTGGCCGACATCTCTAATTGGAGCACGCATGCAAATTATACCCATGTTTATTCTTATAGATGATTACATTCACAAGCAGCCAGCCGTGAAATAGAAACCTTTACGCTTCAAGGTCAAACTGGCCATCTCCAGAGAATTTCAACAGGCAGGTTACACCCTGTGTTTATCACCAGCACTTGACCGATGCTCAGGCAAGCCCTACTTGTTCAGGATTGAAGGGAATGCCACTACAAAAAAGAAAAAAAAAAAAAAACACAGGCACAAGCATTTTTACAATCATTATCAAACAACCGCAATCAAATAAATTAGAGTTGCAGCTACATTCAAGCAGCCTCAATGATTTCAAGAGGCACACAGCGCAGAACGGCGTTTAATGGGCTGACATTTTGCCCCGTGTCTTCTTTTTTTCCCCTCCTCCTCCTCCTCCTCCCCTTGAAGATGGAATGAAGCCTCCGCCGTGCGCTCGATTTATAAAAGCGCTACTGTCCAAATTAATTCGAAATGGAATGTCGGGGTTGCCTTGGAGACACGCTGAGGCGGAAGCCAGCCATTGTAACTCACCTGAGCTGTCACAGGAAAAGGCCGCCTCTGCATTTTTAAGAAATGAAATAGTCATTTTCAGCGTGGGCTACAGTGAAGAGGGCGAATAATGAAGGGAAATAGTTAGGATTTGTCATTGCCATTGATTTGTCAAGGCCTGTGTGTTTTTACAGCCCCTGCTGTGTTTTACAACAGAACGCAGAGAGAGCCACAAAACCCAGAACAGAACCTCTGCACCTCTGGTAATTATCCAAAGGCCCTGAAAACTTCTCATAAGAGTGATGGAATACATCCACACAATCCGCCGAAGTTAGATTAGATTTCTGTTCTTTTTATTGGTCTGGAAAAGGCGGATCACTGTTGAAAGAAAAGGATGATGTCATGTCATTTCCGTGCCCCAATCTGGATTTGCATCAGAATCTGACGACAGTTGGAGGATTATTTGGACATTGTCAGGTGACCCAGGGTTTAAAAACGTGTAGATATTTTTCAACATCATTCAAGGCATCCACTGGTTTCCATCTATTTCCAGACAGTATCAAAATCTATCAGTATCCGAGTAGGGTACTAATAATAAAAAATATAAAACTTTATTCATATAGCACCTTTAAAAACAAGTTTGCAGAGCAGAGAGACAGACAACAGATGGCCAAACAAGTTAACATCGAGAATGTGTAAAACACAACAAAGACAGAGTCACAGAAAACAGGCAGAGCGAGAATAAATTAAAAAATATTTGATATATTTCGACGGCTGTGGCTCAGGAGGTAGAGCGGGTCGTCCACTAATCAAATTATCAGCGGTTCGCCTCCTCCAGTCTGCATGTCGAAGTGTCTTTGGGCAAGATACTGAACCTCAAATTGCCCCCAAAGGCCTCACCAACGTTGTGTGAATGTGTATGAGTGGTTAGCTCCTACAACTGATGAGCAGTTGACACCTTGCATGGCAGCCAATGCCGTCAGTCTATGAATGTGTGAATGGGTGAATGAGATATGTAGTGTAAAAGCGCTTTGAGTGGTCAGAAGACTAGAAAGGGGCTATATATATAAGTACAGTCCATTTACCATTTAAAAGCTCAGGAATAAAAGAATAGAACAGTAAAAAGAGGTATGAATATATGTAGGTTGGGGGGAATAAAAAGGGAAAAATTAACATTAAAAAGGCAGGTCTGGTGTTAAGGGTAAAAGGATAAAAAGATGACAAGACTGACTTGATATGGCAAGTCTGTAAAAATGAGAAGTGATTTAAAAGAGTTCACTGAATCAGCGAGCATTATCTCCTCGGGAAGCTCATTCCAAAAGTTGAAGAGCTCTGATGGAAAAGGTGCCGTCAACTCTAGTTTTTGGCCTCAACCTCGACCGGCCACCCAAAAATCTAAGGCTGCAAACGGACTCGTAAGGGGTCACTGGCAATTTAATTAAGGGCCAGACCTCGACGGGCTTTAAAAGTGATCAGTTTAAATCTTAAAATGCACAGAGAGTCAATTGAGGGAAGCTAAAATCAGGGTGATGTGCTGTTGTCTGTTATACTGTCATACCATACTAAAATGAATAGAAAGCAATGGCCGCATGCACTGGTAAGAAACAATGCCCTCTAAACGTGCAGGGCGACCCTTTACTGCAGCAGCCCAGGTTTGATCGTGTCCTGTGGCCCTCTGCTACTCCCAACTCTTTCCCAGCCCTTTCCTATCTGCCTTCAGCTGCAGTGTCAAATAAAGGTGAAAAAGGCCCCAAAAATACACAAAAAAACATAAACACAAACCTGGATAGACTGCATCTGGATATAGTCAGCAGAAAAGTTAGACATAATTTGTAGTTAAAGAGCTAAAAGCTGCAAACATATGGTTCTTTAGGAAGGTAAACAAAATGATTTGGGCTACACGTGTCCAATGTGCTGATTAAGGAGGTCTGACTAATGAATCATACAGCTCTCATTCTAATTAGCTCATTGTTCCTGTGTTCTTTCTCATTGCTCACGACTCTCTCAGACTTTTGTTCCAGAAAAAAAAAAGCAACTTTCTTCTAATTAAGAGGAAATGCAACTTCAGCTTGTTAGACTCGAGACATCAGACTGATGTTCCAGATGTCTTGCAGCCTTACCTTGGCTTGCCGAGCCTCCGTTGTAGCTCTATCTGTCTTACTGGCTCGTGTCACTGTTATCTAATTAACGAGCTATTAAGACAGCGCCACAAGCACTCCACATGTTGGCTTTAGCTCTGACAGTCATTGGTTCATTTTAAGAAAAGGCATTGTGTAAACTGCTCCTGTCGAAACAATTCAGCAAAGAGCGATAGATTTTTATTTTTCTCCTTTTCCCCTTTTAAATTGCACCATTTTCTGCAGCGAACGCCCGACAAACCAATCTTCTCTTTTCATTCTTCCCTGTCATGTGTGGTCCTTGTCTCATTTAGCACACTATTCTTCCACATTAGTCTCTCTTCTCTTTATCCGAAGCAGTCCGGAGGACTCCGGTAATATAGCTTTTGGTGCCAGTAAGTTTACTGATCCTCAGCCAACGTGGCCATGACCTTCCTCACACCACCTCTTTCTCCGTGTGTTTAGCTGTCCGCACATGAAAGTTGCCGGATTGAGAACTGCATCTGATTCGCGTGCGGCCTCGTGGCTCGTGAGCCCTCGACCGACAGCCGCATGTGAATGACTCAGAGGAGAAGCCAACAGCTCACGCCTCTTATGAAGTCTGATTCACCCACCGAGCCGGGCAGCATCGGCCATCACACGGGGGGGGGATCTGTGCATGCCCGTAATGAAATGAATGGCATTTCAGTAATTACTGGATTAAATCCACCTTCATAGACGCTGATGTGAAGGTTGATTGAAGCTTGATAGATCCTTTGTTATGATTAAAGAAAAGATTGTTATATTAATGCATTCCCAACCCTCTATTTCACTCCTTAATGTAGATGCCATCTTGTTTTTTTTGTTTTTTTTGAGCTTCTTGCTTTTTGAAAAATCATTTGATTTGCTACAGCTCCACATTCATTACTTTATTACCATAGCAACCAGTGCACAGAGTTTAATTTCCAAGCATTAGAAAAACACACACACACACACAGTAGAAATAAACAGTTAGCAGCAGACACAAAGCATAATTATGGCTATTATTATAACTTTTAATATGAGCACACAGTGAAACCAGATGGAGACGCTGTCACCAGATATTGTACACGCCTTTAATCACTCCTCTGTTACACCCAGCGAGTGCTGCGTTCAATTCTTCAACCCTCAGCCTGTGTTTGATCGTCTTATTTTGACAAGGATGAACATATTTTCTTTCCTCTTAAACCGTTGGCAGTCGCGGTAGCCAGCGAAGCACTTTCTCAACACCTTCACAGGCTGCCTGTTGATAAATGGCGTGCGGTTGACCTTGTCGAACCTAAAATCCACCACTATTTGTTTTTTCTTTCTTCCACCTCCCACTATTTTAAGCTCAAGCTGTGGAGTACTTTTAATACTGGAGGGTCCATTGTTGTCCATTATAATCCATTTGACTAAGAGGGCAGTACCATCTGTGAATTTATTATACACAGGGGTGATATGAATGGTCTGAGGGTTCATAAATGTTTTTTTCCGGCATAACTTCCTGCGTTATTTAACAAAATCTAACAAATTACACAACAGCACATTTATATCTACTGTCATGATTCTATGTTTAGTTGGATATTATGCACTGAGGTTATTTCAGATGTTGTAATTATGGCTCAAACATGTTTCTAATTGTATTTTTGCACTTTGCATAATCAAAATTCAGCTTTTATTTACTTTGTCACAGCTGGTTTAGTCTCATCGGCCTGGAAATGTATGAAACATCATCGCTGGATATTTTAGTATTTAATTATACGGTAATGCACATTGTTTCAGATCTAACTGTACACTACTTACTGGATATTATTAAAGCTTGTAAACATGTTACAGGGAACAAGAAGCCATCTAATTAGTTGGTGTGCGAGGTGATGGCATAGACGTGGCACACAAAGCTGTAGCTATAAATAAGAATGTGGCATCTCAGTCAACATGCCAGATTTAATAAGGACTGAAATACATTGTTGGCCATGCTTCATTTGGAGTCATATGCTATGTGCCAGCAGCAGATGCGCGTATTACAATCTTACTAGTCTACAAGGAAATGCAGCTGATGTGTCTGCTGTCAACTGGAAGCGAGAAGCGAGAGGCGAGAGGCACGGAGCTGAATGTTTCTCTTCCGTTTAAAACCTTTAGAAGCGATTGGATGTGAGTTTACCAGCAGCTTTCGTCTGTGGCTCTGACTTAGAGAGACCCAACAGGCATGCGTGAAGCCGTGCTAGTGATGTGGTTTATTGGATCAGTGGTTCTCAACCTGGGGGTCGGGACGCAAGATAAATTCTGGTGGTCTCTAAATGGTAACATATTGTGGCAATTCAACACAGATAACACTCTATATACTATAGACTATATACTCTGTTTTATACATGTAAACAGGGAGTAATATGAGACTGTAATTCTATCTATTGTTGTTCTTTTAGGCCTAAAGCACACATGTTAACTGTTGATGAAGGTGCCTTTATTTCGATAAATCTAAAAACACTAATTAAAGCCACAATCAAATTAGTTGTTGTTCTTTGGGCAAAGCAACAGTCCTCTTGTGTCCTCTTGTTTGGTACCCTTCATGTATATTATAGTAATCTCTGAACAACTGACGGTAGACTGAACTGATTATTTTGGAGGATCGCGGCTTTAAGAGGTTGAAAATCACTGCTGTTGTGCTCGGGCTGGTTGGTCAGTCGACCGTTCGGCCACTTTGGTCCAGGATGAAATATCTCTAGATATATTAAGGGGGTGGATTGCCATGAAATGTGGTGCAGATATGTTTAAGTTCCTCTCAGCAGCTTAAAACCTTTGAGCCACTACTTATATGACCAAATACTTTCAAAACTGTCCCATCATTCCCAGCTGAATTTCTAATTCACAAATGCTGCTCAGATTTCAAACATTGTCAACATTACACCTGCTCAACATCACCATTAGTGTTGTCATTGTGAGAATATTAGCATGAGTACACTAGCATTTAGCTGGAAAGACCACGTATAGCCACACAAAGCTAGACCATGGACCTATCCAGGCCAATGCTCACCAGGTGCATACACCAAAGAAACTTTAAACTTCTGCATTTACTTCCCGGTTATGCAGCCCACTGAATATGAGCAGTATTGTTCCTCCATGAATCAAAAATTCATAATACAGAGTCATAATTGAGCTTGTTTGCAGTTCTAGACGTACTATCAACAGTTTTACAGACACCTCTCTCATAATGGTAGGAAATTAGTATCCAGATCTTATTATACATCCACGCTGTAAACTCTTGTTGTTTGCTAGCACTTGTTCTGACACTCAGGAAATTAACGGGTTAGGCTGAACGTTACATTTTAATAACTGTAATTATCATATTAACCACATTAAGACCACAACCGAGCACCAAATCAGCTTTCTTCATTTTCACAGTCACCTTGCTTTGTTACTTTGTATTCAGCCTGCCACTTGAAACTGAATGATGGGAGCATTTAGAAAATTTTAATTAAGAAAACTACAGGCCTCACGCTGTATTACAGGAAGCCAAAAAGCTGCTTGAACATTTTACCATGTCAGTAAATTCGCTTTAGCCGCAGCTCGTGTTCACCGCTGTTTTTAAAGGCTCTGTTACTTCAGCAGTGATATACTGTACATTTTGACACAGTGTAAGAAACCGCCATGATTTTAGTGCAGAGTCGTTCATCTAAATAGATACAACATAAAATGGCTCTGAGTCAATAAACCAGCTTGGAGTGTCCTTTTACATCACAGCTGGTATAATTTTAGATGTAAAAGTGCCTCTTTGAAGCGAAAGCAGTAAACTCAGCCGAGTTTCTTTTGGCCTTTATATGCCCTTGACTCTCTTCTGTGGGTATAAAGGTGTGAGGGGGACTGTTATATATCCAGTTAGCTACCTAAAAGTTGACTATATGCTGTCGGGTCTTGGTCTTGACTCAGTCTCGACCCCTCAAAGTCTCAATCTTGTCTTGGTCTCAATACACTCTGGTCTTGGTCTTGACTTGGTCTCGGTTCAGGTGGTCTTGACTACGAAACTGGCTACAAGGTTGTGGCATTCTTGTTAAAACTGTGAACAGACTAAATTTGGCTGATTGAAACTATATAATTCTGCAACAAGAAATGACCTGATCTTTCTGATCTCCAAACTTCTAATTTTGTCATGAACAGTTTTCTTTCAAAACTCAGAAAAAAAAAATGTGGGTGTTAGCTCATAGGGAACTAATGACAAAATCATTTGGTTTATTTGACCTGAGCTAAGTGATAGATAGCCCGAATGCCTGGTGTAATTAACCAGAGGTTTGAGCAGCCTGCATGATTTTTGTCATGCGTAAAGCTGTGTGACAGCAGTGGAGGGCCGCTGGCTGCTGGTGATTACAATCCTGGAAAGGTGTAGGCAGCAAACCTGCATTTAGAATCAGCCCTTTGGCTGCTCCGAGCAAAACAGTTCTTCTGTAAACTCCTGACAAGTTTTATACCTTTGGGAAATGAAAAGGGGCATTGTCTGAAAGTTTGAGAGATTGTTGTTGTTTTTTCGCTGTGATTGGTAGAAGGTGGCTGTTATGTGCGATGAAAGTGGGCGCCACGTTCGGCAGAAGTGAAGGTGCTTTTTGTGCGGAAGCCTTACAGGCATGTCCCTGCAGTCCAGGGGCGATTGCAGTCAGGGAATGAGCGTCTGCCGGTAACTGACAGGCATCACTTTGTATCAGGAAGCTGATCGCTCTGCGCTCCAGAGTGCTGTGTCAATTAAAGCGCAGCAGCGCAGGCAGGTGGAAAGGAGGACGGCCTCATTTCTGTGCTGCAGCAGTCTGGAGATTGGCTTCAGATTGCTGCAGGCACTGACTCTATTCAGCCAACTCTCTCTTTGACTGGCTCAATCACCCATTCACAGCAGGCAGGTGGATAAGAGAGAGATTTCATCCATATCAATAGTGTGTCTTCAAAGCATGCAGTGATAAAACATGATTAAATAGGTGGAGTTCTGTCGAATATTATCAGAATTCTTTACTTGAATCTGACTCACGGAGGCCACCGTGATGAATTTACAGTGTTTCCTTCACATAAAGTGTACATTCCTCTACGTTGGAGCTATAATGTAATTCACAGCTCATGTTGTAACCCCAACCACTCCTTACACACTCTTTCAGGAGGAACCTCTGCCACTTTTAAGTAGCTCTTCACCCAGAGAACTGGCTACTAACTTTTTAAATTAGATTTTCTCTTTGAACTGTGTGAGTGCTCCGGCAGAATTGCGTCGTTGAGAAACCTATATTGAAACTTTTCACATTCCTGCGTGAGCCAGAAGTCTTGATTTGTTTGGATCATTATCATACAAGTCAGTTATGATTCCATATAAATGTATACGGATGAATAATTGCAGCTGATGGGTTTTTTTACGGAGTTATGAGTTTAACTACTTGGGGAATAATCGTTCAGAAAGAGAGAGAAATATGTGAAATCAAAATAACGATGCTGAGGGAGATGAAGCCGCACAGAAGCACTCGCCGGTAACAGCGACGAGCTAATTCAAGCCGAGCATGTCTGCTGGACGTTCAGTAAATTCCATAATGGACAGTGAGTTTGGGTGGCGGGTGCACGGGGCAGGCTAATCTCTGACATTCCCAGCGTGAGAAAAAGACGACAGGGAGGCAAAGAGGGCACAGATGAGGAAATTGCTCTCATCTCTGTCCGTGAATAGAAGAAGATTTTCCCTTTTTTGCTTGAATCCCACTGTTCAATTTCTACTGCCCTCTGAGTGAGATGAGCCACATGCAGAAGTTTGACTGAAGTTTTGCAAACATCACTTCATCCCTCTGGGATTAACTCGCACTTTAGAAGAGGAGAGGGAGAGTGAGGATCATTTATTGCCTCATTCCCAAAATGCAATAAGATGACAAACTGATTTGGGACACCATACGGTATTTTGTTGCAGCTAGATTTTCACTGCGCTCTGTGGCAGCATCAGAAAAAAAGTGCTTTGTTGGCTAAAAGAACATTGAAGCTTATCGTGGTGGAAAAAAGGCCAAAGCAGTTGATGAAACTTGAAATGCAACTTAAGATGTATCCGCTGAGTAAGCAAGGACACACAATGGAGGCTGAATCAATAAATACACTCAACATGGACTATGCTGAAATGATACCTCAAAGAAAAGCATGACCTTCTTGTTTTTTTGTAATTTATTTAAGTTTTGTCTTGGGCCTTGAGAGGAAAAGGCGGGCTGCACTTTTTAATGAGATCTGCTGCCTTTTATGTAAACCGTGCTGCAGGGACAGAGGGGTTGTTATTCTGTAATTCAAGTGGCTGTTTGGAAGATTTAGAGAAGGCAGAGAGTGAAATGCTACAGAGAAATCATGCAGTCCACTTCTTGTTCTTTGTTGTCAGATCCCTGGCCTACATTACCCAGAGTGCTACTCGACTGCCAACAGTTTGATAAAAGATTTGGGTGTGTTATACTCAAGCGGCAACTTCCATGGCTGTGAAGTGAAGCCAATGCGGAAGTGCCAAAAGCTGCAGTTCCTCAATCGGCCACTTGAGGCTGGCTCCAGAAGTGAGTCAGTCTCCACAAGTCCCCATGTTAAAATGTCCAACTTCACAGCAGAAATAAACATGTTTACAGCCTGGTACAAAAAACAGCTTTGGTCTCTATAGCTAATTTCCCCGTTCATGACAACTGTACTGAGGGGGAATTTTTATATAACTCACCTGTTCAGATTATATTAAGGCTTAAAGTTATGCAGAATTAACAGCGTAACAGGCTGCCTGTAACAGCCGTGACAGGCAGCTTGTTGGAGCACCCAGGCGTCATTCAGCCCGCCTCACGTCCATGTCTTTGGCAATTTCTAGATTTCTAGAGGGGCGGAAGAGGCTGCCAACATGGCGGCAGCCAGAACCACAACATTCTGAGCTGGGTGACGTCACGGACACGACGTCCAATCTTTATACTGTCAGTGGTTAAACTAGAAGCAGCTAATGTAGCCACATGCTATCCTACAAGCTACCGAGGCTGCAATGTGCATGAATATGAACATTTGAGTGCCGATACATTTTTAAAAATAAAATAATTTCACTGCACTTCAAAGATCACGCTGCTGTCATGCAGAAGTAATTAGAGATATAATTAAAGATTAGTTGGAATCAATGATCTTACATGACTTTAATTCTACTCTAGTGTTTACAAAGCGGAAGACATGTTGTCGTGTGCAGTGTGCCGGCAGGCATGGAATGATTCAGGCACACAGGCAGACCTGAGCCCATCTCTCCCCTGCCAGTGACCCCACTAATCACATCAGAAGCAGCGCTATGCTAATCATTTCTCCCTTGAGACACAGGCACATGGCAACGCTGACGTCGGGTTTATGAGTTTGAGCAGAGCGAATGTAGTTGTGCCACTAGCCTGCCGGAACAGAGGTAAGCCTGGTGAAGAGATTAAAAAAAAAAAACACAAAACACACAGTTTGATCCCCGAGGTGCAAAATGTTCAAAGCCCTGTTCTGAGGTCGAGCGACTATTCCTTCGGCTTGTCAACCCACAGGTGAACCCGTGTGCCAGGATGAGCCCAGATGTCACCTTATAAACATCATCTCTGACTCCCTCTGAAGTGCCTCTCTCTGTAAATGGGACAGGGAGCGGTTTTATTTCTGTCACATTCTGTCTCTGAGGTTGCCAAGGACGTCTCTCCACCAAAGGCCAACATTTTTCAGCCTCTCTCTGTATCTCTCTCTCATTAGTTCAGAGTATGTTGATGTATACCTTTTTTATCCTCCTGTTTGTGTTATCTTTGTTCCAAATGAAGCATTAAGCGGCTCTTACCAGCAGCTCTACACATGAAAGTCCTGTTTCTGCAAAGATCTGCATCAGAGAGCGAGGAGGTGTTTGCAGTTTCTTAAACGCCATCGCTGGAATTCTTTAGCTCAGCGGCATCAACCGGCCGATTCTCTTTCTCCCTGATAGAGTAGAAATCTCTCTCAACTACAGTCGAAGCCACGCTCTTATTTCACTCTGTGCTGTAGCTCCCAAAGCAGCAACAGAAAAGTAAGTGAAGCACTTAACAGAAACTGCTCGTACTTAGTCTAACCCCACGTCTCTTTAATAAAGTTAGCTGAATGGTGGGCTGTGCATAAGCATGAATTCACCAAATCAGAGCAGCTGCCAACGTCTCAACTGAGGTCTGTTTCTCTTGTAGTGTTCAGCACGGTCTCATTGTGACGTGCTAAAACAGCGGTGAATATTAAACGTGAAATTACCTGCATCAGAACTTTTGGTCCCCCCCCCGTTTAAAGGCCAAACAAGGCCAATGCGTACGGCTGTTCCTTCCCTCTTTTCTATTACAATTCCTCAGACCTCTGCGACTCATTTTGTATGCACCTTCCATCCAACTACGATTAAAAAAAAGAGAGAGAGTGAGTGAGAGAGAGAGAGGGAAAGAAAAAAGTTGAGGCTGCTTGTTTCCCGGCACCGAGCGGCAATCCAACGTGCCTGGAATGAAGACAGCTGACCTTGGGTGAGCTAAACACATCCTCTGGGTGCCAAAGTGCTAAAAACAAAACACAAGCTTCCAGCCAAGGGGCAGATTATTTTGGAGGAAAGGTGTGATGAAAAGCGGGAGATAGGAGACAGCGGGAGAGGGGGGGAACTTTGTGAAAGCAACGCCGCTGGTGAGAAGAGTTACAGTCGGGTCTCAGTGAGACATGTGTACACAAAGTATATCCAGAAGACCTACATTGACTTTAGACTATTTTTGTTTTCATGCAGGGGAAATGTTTTTTTTTTTAAAGATAACCACCCAGGATGTTTTTTCAGCTTCTCTCTGCCAGTCTCAGTCAAGGTCAGACCCCCTGTTACGGCCACCCTGCAATCATGGTTGAGATGCAGCCACCTCTGAGTGAGATCCAATCATTGGAGCCTTTGTGCACAACACGGAGCGACCTAACGTGCTATGAGAGCAGTTGTAGTGTGAGCTTTTAGAGCTTTTTGTAGAGGAGACCGCCCCCACCTCTCTGCTTTATTTCTCTGACTGTAGCAGGAAAAAATTGAATCCACTTAAACAAACCATAAAACGTGTGAAGGCACAAGACAAATAGAAGTGTGCTGCTGCTGCCTTTGTGTGTTTTTTCCACTCCAGCTGCAAAGTCAGTCCCATTAACCTTTCAATAGATTTTAATTAGGCATCAAAATAAGAGGCAGAAGATAAGATGTAACAAAAATTAGGCCTGCGATGAAGCTGGATTGTTGCAGAGGCCAGCAGCAGAGATTTCTGCATCCCTTTATTGATCATATGTCACAGTTGGATGATATACAAATGTATAATGGCTGAAAAAGTCTCATTTCAGTGTAAACTGTAGTCAACTGCTACCTATTACACCTAATATTCATTCATAACTGCAAAAATTTATGTATCTGTGCAGAAACCTCGTCTGTCTCTCTTCTTGTAATATATACCGGGCTGTATCTGCAGCATTTACATTAACAAGATTAAAAGTACAGATGGTCATACATATGTTCTGTACTGAAAGCACCCTGCTGTATAGATGTACCTCGTAAAAAAACTGCAATATGTTCGTATGTTCATATCTGGAAAACATGCTGCATAAATAACAAGCTGGACATTTTCTACCAGCTCTTATGAAGCAAAGGAAGAATTAATGGTACTAAATCTAGCCGACAACGATTGCAATGATATTTACAAGTACTAAAGTGTTGATGCCAAGCTGCAATCTTTCATCTATTAATTGGTTTATGCGCAGAAATATTATATTTCATGCCTGCAATCAAATAAATATAAGACTGTGAGAAGCACTAGCAGCTCTGTGAGGGCTGTACTCAGACAGAGCACGACATCAGCATGCTAACATGCTCATGGAAATATGGCATTTATGCTTGTGTCATGTCTGCTTTCATTTTTCATCTTGTCAGTAAGAGCTTAAGCACCGTTTAGGGCACATTATTTATGTAAGCTATGTTTTTATTACATTTGTTGTTTCATTTTTGCGTAAATAATATATATGTTTTACTATTTCTTCAGTTTTTTAATATAAAAAAAGGCATCCATCCACTGAGCTGCTTTCTGCTTTCATTTCTCCTAAGCATGGAGCTCCTGAGGTCAATACTTTGTGTAAATGTACTTCTAATGATAGGTATCAGATAATCTATCCATCCAAAGAGGCAGTCAGGCAAAGTAATCGAATATCCCAACAGATTGCAGCTCACACGGGCTACAGTCTGTACTATCAGCGAATGTCATTTACTTTTTGTTAATGATATATTTTGATAAAATATCCATTGGAAAAAAAATTACTGTAATTACACACTGGCTCAAGTCTAGGCAGGCAATCCCCTCTCTAATGTCTCATTAGCCTAATGCAATATTCGATTCCTAATGAGACTGAAATCTTTCACTGTGTGGCCACGGTGAATGTTATCCTCAGTAATTGAGCTTTAAGTGCGGGATCCATCTGCTGAACTGTACACATCAGATGAGTCAGCCCTGCGTGGGCACCCGTAGACCGTGTCATTGAGAGATCATGACGCCTGGATGGAAATTACAGCAACCCTGTTTGACATCTAGAGAAGGGCCGGCACCCTTAAAAATCCACAATGAGTCGCCGTTATTTCAGGGGGTTTGTTTTTGTCGTGTAAGGTGTGCTGGCACAGCAGAGGCCTCTACAAGCAGCGGTATCCAATCAAACAAACAGCACAGGAGAGCGCGGGCTAGAGGTTAAGAACAGACAGCTGGAAACATCTTCCTCCACTGAGTGGAGAGAAGACGCGAGCTAATGGCTTCTTTATTTCAACCAGCGTCTTTGTTTCAAAATAGAATATTGAATCTTCAAGTGCACATTATCTCTTTGTGATTTGAATTAACTGATGGTGACACTGAGCGTGCAAGGCTAAACAACTTAACTTAGCATAATGACTAATTACAGACAGTATTTGTCGGGATGTGACAGTCTCTCACACGCCCTCGCAATAATAGCGGAATAGGTTGGGTGCCACCATTAATAGAGTAGCTCCAGATAACCTTCAGTCCCTGTAGAGGACTCGCACACAATTAACTGCGTGCTCTGCTGCCTTATCAGATCACTGACAACCCTGCCTTTCTCTTCTGATTTTCTTTTATTACACAATTAAATGATTTAGTTGTCTTAACTTGAAAGAGAACAGATTTTTTTTTTTTCGCTCCTCCTCCTCCTCTAGGGAACAAAATGAATGGCTGTGGAATGATGCATTAGTATAATGAGATGGCTCGATATTTACAGCGCGGCTTAACACACAGACTGGAGCTCGGCCCCCGCAGCTTTTTGACTCCCACATCTGGAGATTTTCATTTGAGATGGGAGGGGCCGTAGATTCCTGCAGATTTTCAGATGATATCTTCATTTTTTTTTTTCTAAGCTCATTACTGCTGAATTTCAAACAGCCTTCTTTCGTTTGGTTTGGTCCGGGTGCATGCGCGTGGTGTCCAGCACAAATTGGACTAGAGACGGTGCTCGCCTCTGGCTACAAAAGATCCAGACCTGAGCGGCCCAATTTAAGCTTTTCACAGCCACTGAACACCTGGTCTAATTAAAACAAACAGGAAACAGGAAGAGCGACCCACTGTTTCTGTTCTGAAACTCAATTAGAAGAAAACAGCATCATGTCTTCTCTCCCATCTCACAGAGAGCTCCTTTATGTTCCTCTTGTCTACCTGAATGTCATTTTAAAAGGACTCGGGAGAGCTTTTCCTCCTTTGAATCTTCTATAGAGTTGTTTTGTGACGTGCGTTTGCAGATGAGAGATTGCTGTCATGGAATATCAAGTGCTGATTTACTGTATAATAGATTCAGCGATGATGCCTCCTGCTGTCCTGCCACCTGTTCTGTCAGCCGAAGAGCCGTGTCGCTACGCGCAGATCCACGGCTCGTTTACCAGCACGTGGCACTTCAAAAACAAGCACATCCCCATTAAGTAGTCAAAGACTTCCAGAACTAGCTCCGATAGAGAGAACCGCCTGACTGCATTGCACAAGCTGCTCGCCCACTCACGACAGTTTTAGATGCAATAAGTTGAGGGGGGACGAGGCACAAGGGTTTGTCCAACCAGCCTCAGTGTCATCCTGTCGCCGCTTCCTCCTTGTGTGACAGTGATGAAGTGCCTCGGCTGGGCTGTTTTTGCTCCTCTGTGAAAAATGAAGCCATTAGCTGTACAGGGTAGAGGATCGGTGCCGGGCAGCGCCGAGGCTCGTGGGCACATGAAGGCCCCCGCATGTTCTACACCGGCCTCAACAGGACAATCCATCTTAATTGGAGGCCAGTCCAAGCAGCACTTGTACCAGATGACTTTGTATCCCCCCCCCCCAAAAAAAATGACAAGCTCATCATTTCATCAGTAAACCAGCCAGAAGCAGAAAGGTCAAACAAGTCAAAAACAAAGAGAGCGTCAGCGCTACAATAAAATCAGTCAAGTTATATTAAAATCCAGTCAATACGTTCCACATTCTTCGTCTTGTGTTTCCTCGTTCATGGGTTCTCTCCGTCCTAAAGCTACTTACTGTCTTCCACTCTCTTCCTCCTTTTGCTCTCGTGCTGTATGTATCGTATGTGACCTTTATTTTCAGCTTCAATTCAGTCGAGGAGATAAGAGCACCGTAAAGAGGAATTTTACTCTCTCTCACACACGCTTTCCCCCCCTTAACCTGCCTCCAGGCAATACTGGACTGTTGACTCATGCAGCAGAAGTTGCTGCCAGCGCTGTCGCTGTCTACATGTATTCAAGATACAAAGTGTGTGCATGTGTGTGAATGTGAGTAAAGGGCAGTGCTTGAGCTCAGGCAGAAACACTGCAGCCTGCCCTGGTATTAACATCTCACCTCACCTTTGTGAGTCTCTGAATCTTTGTGGCTTGTTGTGTGGTTGTCAAACAAGGCTTCTGCAACCAGAAAGGGGATTTCAAGGGGCTCTACACCGTGAAGAATAATTTTATTTTACTATATTCAGTATTACATCCTTCCAAATGAGGCTTCTTGGAAAGATTGGATGTTAATCATTAACGTGAAATTCACTGCACTGGTCTACCTAGTGTTTTTCTAACAGTTTCTCTCCATCATCTCCGCAGATTTCAGTAATCATGTACGATGCGACGAGGGTGCCATCCCCTAAGGATGGCGCAAACGGCGTGGCCCAGCCCGTGGTCCCCGGAGCAGGAGCGGGAACAGCTGCAGGACCGGGAGGGCCGACGCCGACTGCAGCCCTGCTAGCCAAAGCCGAGGAGGGACAGCCAGGTACGGAGGAGGAAGAGGAGGAGGAGGAGGAAGAGGAGGAGGAGGAGGAGGAGCAGCCCAAAACAGCGGAGCCAGTCCTGGTGAAAAAGCCACACAGAGAGATTCTGGATCATGAGCGGAAGAGGAGGGTGGAGCTTAAATGTATGGAGCTCCAGGAGATGATGGAGGAACAGGGGTAAGTAGACCACAGTACAATAAGTCTAATCGCCTGAATCTGAAGCTCCTATCAGTTTTACAGAGCTTTACAGTGAGTTGTTGAGCTGTCTGGCTTGTAAATGTATGTTTTGTTTCACTCTCAGTGCTCTTATAGTGCTTTTTTAAGCCACACAAAGCAGCTACTTCCACTGAAAAAGCTCTAACACTGCACTGTACACCACCTCCTCAGCAGAAAACAGCAGACAGACGCACTTAGAGACAAGCCGCTGAACATATTGGAGCATTTAGCAGCTAAAGAGACAGATATTTCCCTCAGGAGTTGTAGAGACCAAAAACAGAGCTACGTAAGTGAATATCGGACTTACATCTGCCAGGTGGCCAGAAACACAGCTCCAAATAAATGATAATGTAACTGCAGAAACAGAACTGTTGTTTGAGAATGAAAATGCCTTCATCTGAATTAAACTGGTGCTTAAGCGTGATGCCAAAATCAATAAAAATTAAGAAAATAACAAATAAACAAAAACTAAAATGAGTCTTCATGCAGGTCTGTGTCCAAAATTCTTTCGTTGCAGCAACATTGTAACATCACCTGCTGTCTCGTCCACCTTCATGACTCTCACGCCTTCTTGACCACCTCCTCTCTAAGTCATGGACCACTTTTTATTGTGTCTAACGTTATGTCAAACTATTTTTTTTATTATTTCTGTCACGGTACAGCGTTGATGCCAATGCGTTGGCAGCAGTATTCATATTTTCTAATTAAAAAAAGCCCCTAATATGACTGCTAACGCTGCTACATCTGTTATGTTTTCGTCTGCTGACAGTGGGACCTGAAGCTCTGGAGCGTGAAATATTTGTTTTTAATTTTTGGTGACATTTTTTGGGAACAAAACATGCCCACAATTGGAGCAGAACAGGTAGTCTTATTTGGCCATTTGGGGTCATCGATTTTCTTAAAGATCAAATCTCACAAACGCACAGCCGCCGTTCAACAAATAAACAGGTTTTATTATAAATATAGCAACATATTTTTGCATTAAGCCCAATATGTACTCAACAAACTAGTAAGCACTCCAGTTGCACTGAGCATTTCATGTCAAGTGGCATTACCATTTTCAGTGAAATAGTAGTTTATCTTTTCTTTACAATCCAGTTATCGTGGAGCTATTTGGAGTGCGAGCCGTGAAAGCATTCTCTGTGTAGTCGAGAACTTGACATTGACAGGTATGTGCCTGTAGGGGTGCTGAGTTCACAAGCTGCACCAAAACATTACATTCAAAATCTGTTACCTGCCAAAAGTCATTTTCGTTGCGATATTGGGAAAAAAAAAAAAAAAAAAACACCAACCCCTGCAGAGGACTGTAGTAAACACGAGGAGCTGTGGTGCATAGCAGCTATGTTTTGTCGACGTAGCAGCACGGTGTGGCATCAGGATCAGTAGACGTAAGATGCTGGTATGATGAATATTGAAAAATGAAATTTAATGTCATGATGTGGAAGAATCCTGAAGATAACTATCTCCTGGAATAAGAAACAGTTCATTATTCGGTGAAGGACCCTACAGGGAACATTTTGGCAAAGACAAAGGTACTTCCTGCCTGGCCAGCAGCCCCATTTAACATAATTGGCAATGTTCACAATCATTTAACCCGGTAAAGCATCGTGTCCTTGACGCTGTTCTAGCGGCTCCTGATTTTTGGGTTTTGGGCGCCTGTGGAGGAGCATGGAGGTGAAAAAGGGGAAAAGACTGGCTATACGTGTGCGAGAGAGGATTCCTCACTGAGCACAAGAAGAACGCTGCGTTGGGAATTCGGCCTTCAAAACTGTGTGAAAAAAAAAAAAGGCAGAAACATCTCAAGGGTAAAAAAAAATCTGTTTGTTTGAATTCAGGCTTTTGAATAGGAATCATTCATTCGAGCGTTACTTGGCAAAACATAGAAATTATGTGGTTTGAGCAGGTGGGAGCAACAAATCCTGGTAATCCCCAGAATCACAGTTGCACCATGTAGCTCCCTCATAAATTAAAATGACACAAATTTGATACCACGGATAAAAACACACACACACACACACACACACACACACACACACACAAGCACACACAAAACAGCATTTCCAGGGTTCAAACATGGATATGCATCAGCGGCAATCACAGATGCGACATTACTCATCTGCGATGTTGATGCACTTTTGCAGTCGACATTTGAACTTTGTATTAACGACCCCATCTTCAAGTGGTAGGTAGTTATTAGCGAGGTTGCTATGGAGACAATCAGCATCGCAGCACAGCGTCGTCTGTTTCATTAGCATGATATGTGTCCTCCAGCGCAAAGTTAGGAAGGGCTTAGTCTGATCCGCACACACACACACACACACACTCTGCTGCTTGAATAACCACAGCTCGCAGGCAAACTCCAGGCTAGCTGAGACTGTAATTAATGACAAGCTCTGTGATCCTGTGTCGCTATGGAGAAAATTTGCCTTCCCACTGATACCTCGTGACATTTTATTTACATCACATTCGTCATTTATAGAAATCCGGATTATCATTGATATATTAGGGGCGGGTGGTTTAATTGAAAAAAGGGGCAGGCTAATTAGTGAGGGGTTGTTGTTTTTTATGGTCAAGACTCGATACGAGAGATGACAAATTTGATTTAGTTAGTTTAAATCGATGTTTCTTCAGTGGGTTTTCCGAGAAGGTGGAGATGGATTAGACTTCTCTTTTCTTCCACTAATTTCTCTACCCCGTCCCTCCTTCTCTAAGCGTGACTGAGCTTGTCAGGCAGTTGGGCCTCATTAAGACTGCAGGGTAATGTTGGAGTGACAACAGATTGATGTAGCTGAAAGGAAACTGCTGGACTTTAACAAAAAGAAAAAGAAAATTGGGGGTGAGCGTGTGTGCTGTGACCATCTGTCAAGGTCTGCTCATCTTCTGGCCTCGAGTAGACATGGTTGCTCGTGATGTAAAAGAGTCAGCTTGTGCAGCTTGGCACACTACAAGAAGACCAGACACTCTAACGCTAACCGGCTCTACTCCCTCGTCAGACTGCACGGGCACGGCCTTCCCACTTGAAGGACGGCGACCGCACAGCTGAGTGTTAAAGCTCTGGACGGACTCGAGTCATCTTGTTAAGCTATAATAAAAAGGAGAATCTCATTTGCCAGCTTGGCACGGCGCGGCTCCCCCCTTGCCTCTCCAATTTCTAATGTTCCTCTTTAAATGAGAGAGCGTGTGTGCATGTGTGCAGGATTAAGGGATAGAGCGAGGGGGGATGAAACACAGGGATAGAGAGGGAGAGCGATGCCAGGCATTAGACACAATTAAAATGGTGACTGGAGTCTGTTTTCATTTGTTGTGGATTTAAGCCAGCGGGCTCAGCCTCTACGTCACCCCCCGAGTCCCCGTCCTGACTGAGGCCTCGGTAAAGGATTAGGCTTGAGGGCAGGTTGGACGCCTGCCCTCCTTCTCTAACTCTGCCAGCATGGCAGACACTCCCCTCCTCCCCTCCCAAGTCCAGCCATGCTCTCCTCCAGAGATAAGACCAGGATAAATAGTCTGTCATGAGTGATGGCCTCACCCTGGGAGCCAATTAGATGGGCTCAGCAATTAAAGGAGTCTGTTCATTTAGCTATTCAAGGCCTGACAGCATCCCCTGTTCACTGGTGCAGCGAGAGCTCCACCGCCGCCACTGAACATTGGCCTTTTATGTATATTAGATATGCTGGAGGTTACATACGTCGGGGCCTTTTGAGGCATAGCTCTTTGAGGAGCAGCACCATGAGACGACGCTGCATTAACTGAATGTTTCAACAAATGCTTTCTGTCGACTTTTAAGCAAGTTTGGCCGCCGTATGATAACATCGTTCACATAAAGCTCAAGAGCAACTCTGCATGCAAATGTCCAGATTCTATTTTCGGGGTGTTTTTCCCACGTTAATTGAGGCATAATGATTGTGCATGATTCGGACTCCTGCGGTGTCTAAGCCTTTTTTTCCCCAGCTCTCTAATGAGCTCTCTTCGCAGGGCCTCACTCACTCTAATCTGCAGGCTGCCTTTAAAACACATAAAGCCCATACATGCAGCTGTACCCACACACAGGTTGAGTAACAAAGAGGAGCCCATACTGTCCACCCATAACACAAAAAGTGTGTGCAGGGGCCTTTCTTATGCATGCATGAAACGTGTGTGCGTGCCACACACACTCTGCTTCACCAAGCACAAATATTAGATGCACACGTGCGTATTGAAAAATTAATATCTGTTGGTTTTAAAGTCGAGTGGAGAGGTGGATCCCGGCACAAAGCACAAAAGAAGACAACATAAAACAGAAGTTTAGCTAAATTTGTGTTTGTACATGTACATGAAGGCGAGCAAATTAATTTCAAGACAGAGCGGTCTGCGGTAAATTGAGACAGCAAGGAGGGGAAGTTAATTGTAGTAGTTGGGAGCTAAATTGCTGCGTTTCAGCCACTGCTGCTGTGGTATTCCTTTAATAACACCTACAGTGACACATTGCAGGAGATGTGAGTCTTATTAGGAGAACTCTCAGAGTCTCTGAGGCCACTATCGCTGTCTGATGGAGGTTTTTCCTGCAAGCCAACGCCTACGTCATAAGACGATAAGCCAGAGTCCTATAAGGCTGAAAATTAGAGGGGGGAGCATCTCTGTGAGAATGAGCCATTTTCTACGTTGTCACTTGGGGGGCTCCCAAGCCAATATAGCAGGTCCACGCTAGACAAAACAGCTTGTTACAGGAGGTCTTAGAGAAGATGAGCAATCAGAGAGTAGCAATAGCTCCAACCATTGATCTGCTTGGGCTGTGGGGGAGGTGAAAAGAGCAGCTTTATATAGTGAGGGAAAGGTGTAGTCTCTCTTTGCTACTCTTTCTGTCGCCTCTATCCACTATCTGTTATCCAACCAGAAAATCTATGACTGCAGAGAGCATCAAGTGAAAATCCTCTCCACTCGAGAGTTAAACTATTTTACCGCCGCGCTCGGCAGGTCGTTTTAATTCTGCCCCCGAAATAGAAATGTTGGGGTGTTCGGCTTCGCCTTCCCACGTTCACTGCTCCGTTCAGTCTTACTAACTACATTGGCATCACTTTTCGTCTGTACTCTTTGCAGCGGGATTGATAGGTGCAGAGTTCCATGTAGCAGCGCCTGGGGACGACTTGTGGGAAAAAAAGGCTCTTCAGCATCAAATGCAGAGATATCACTGACAAACACACACACACCCACACGTAGGCACGTCCTCATCAAATCGATGACTATCAGCGTAAGGACGGTCCCTGGGCCACAACTATTCATTTTCCAGGATCGTGAGTTAATGGGGGGAATCTGTGGGTGCTCGGAGCTGTCTAATTACTCCAATCAAGTTCTTTAATCGTGGTGATTTTTCATGGCTGGGGGTTGCGGGAAGCCCCCACCGCCCTTGATCGATGTCTTTCTCCGCCCCAAATCACTGGGACTTTGCATGCTCTAGGCAACAGGCCTGAGCTAAATGGCTTTCGTTTGGCTCCACCTGGCTAGCTTTGAACAACCCCACCTCTTAGACACACACACAAAATTGAAAATACACAAAGTGCCATGCTCAGTTTAACATTAATTTCAATTTGAATTCAGTGTTACCCAGCCTCGCTGTGAGTGACCGCTCCAATCAGCCCCTTCTCTGCGCTGTGTCAGGGCAGAACAGATGGCATGTTAGGCTGAAAGGAGCTACCTTTACAGCTGCAAGAAGGGCTAATTAAATGTGCAGGGGAGAGATGTGTTTGCTTCCAATATGGGACCATTTACACACACACACACACACACACACACACACATACTTATGTGCTTACTATTTACAGCTCACGCTGGATTTTTGCCTGCAATGCAAAAGTTTCATCATCTTTAGCCTTCCTTTGTCCGTAGACTTTTATCTCTGCAGGTAAACCTGCCCTCCACTCACCGTTTTCCTGCACACATTCAGATGCTATAAGGGGGATTCTCCCAGCCTAAAACCTTCAGGCTATTAGTTAAAGAAGCACCACTGCTAGGCACACACTCTCTCTGACTTTGGTTAGTAAACTCAACCTTGGTGGTTTATGCTGAATTGCAGAATCAAGCCTTGTAACGGGAGGGCAGAGAGAGAGAGAGAGAGGAAGCTGAGAGGCAGAAAGAGGAGATTCTGTAGGTCATATGTCAACGGAGGTTTTAGCTTCACAAGTTCTGACCCTGCTTTTCTTGCTTCGGCTCGAGCGTCAACAGAGATAGCTGCAGGCGGCTAACACCCCTCACCATCTTCTCCACAATGCTAAAGGAGAAAGCCCTACAGCCACTGCTTGTGTTTGTTCATTCAGTTTCACAGCCTGAGCCTTCTCACCCTTTTTTACCTATTGTACGCCCTTCTTCGATCCGCAACAGACAGCTGAGAGCACAACCAGGAGTCAAGCACTGTAGAGTCGTCGGGCCGCAGCTAACGTAGTGTGATGGCTGCTGCACTGTGCATTGGAAGCCATGAATATAAAGCGTGTGTTTGTGGCCTCCATTGTGCTGAGATGACAGCCGCTGGGCTGAGAGATTGCCGTACAGCAGGACCTGATGGTGCTGTCACACCGGCTGGCTTCTCCTCTGTTGGGCCATCTTCCAGCTATTTCAGCTCTCCATCACACTTCTCCTAATCTCATTCTTTGCACTGATAGCACCCAGCCCAGAATACAAGGTGGCGGCTGCTATATTTAATCTGAGAAAAGCAAACACTCCTCTAGACTAATGCTATTTCCACACTGAAATGAGCCACTGGTTAATTTACAATCCAGTTTGTAGAATTAGTCCCACCATGAGTCTAAAGCTAAGAGAGGGAAACAGAATCTGTTGCCAGGTCTGTGTTTTAGCACTGAGTGATGGACGGCTCCCCTGCACTTTAACTTATTGCCAGCAGAGCTCACATGTCAGATGTTATCACCTATTAAACAGGTAAATAAACTGCATGGCCAGGAGCATGTGTGTCCGCGCGGTGTGCTTCTGATCCGAGGCTGTTTTTCATGTGGGTTCAAGTCCTTTAGTTCCAATTAAGAGAAATCGTAATGCCAGAGCAGTCTGACACTGGAAGTATGCTGTCATGGATCAGCGAGTTAGCTCGGGGCTACAACTTGAGCCCCATATATGTATTTGTTTACATTTCGGCAAATTAGCATCATTAAAAGTGTGCTGAACTGGCTTTTAGCGGTTCCTGTTTGCAGTGCACACATGGAGGTACAAACAGATATCACTGGATCACTCTGATACAGAAAGAAAATCTGAAAATATGATGATTCTCAGGCAAATCTGGAGTTGTCAGGAGCCTATCTATCTATAATTCACCAACAAAGACCAAACCAATATGGATTTAGATTTAGTGCTGTGGGAGGGATGAGGGATTGAGGGATGAGGTTAGGGGGATGACGGGTAGGTGGATTAAAGGGTGAGGGATGAGAGTCGAGGGATGGAGGGGTGAGGGATGAGAGGAGAAATCAGGGTTGTAGGTGATGTAGGAGTTTGGAGATGGACCGGTGTTGGCTGGTGGTGGGAAGACGAGAGGCAACCAGGAGCAAGAGGAGACTCTGTGACGCTTCACCGCTCTACGGATTAGTGTCTGAGTGGTTTCTGTATTTGAATGAAAGAGCGAAAAGGGAGAGAGATGGAGAAAAAAGGCTTTGGGGGTAGTCAAAGATGGAGTTAACGGATAAAGTGTGTTTAAGTACCTGAGGTGTGAGTTCAAGGTGTGGTCTTTGTTCCTGAACTTAGTTATAAAACTTGTGTTTTGGATGTCTGTAAATGGGGCAATGATGAGATTGATTGATCAACTCTCATGTGAGCAGCTGGTTAGCTTAGCATGACTTCAAGACTGGAAACAGGGGGAGGGAGCTTGCCTGGCTCTGACTACCTGCCACCCAGCACCTCTTAAGAAGCACAATTATCTAATTCATGCTTGTATTTTCTTTGTTGAATTAATAAAAAGATATTATAGGATATCTTTGGACAGAGACTTAGCCAAGTTATCCTTGCCATAACTTCATATTTAACTTGGATGTCAATCTTCTCATCTAAACTAGGAGAGGACATCAGCGTACTCCCTAAAATGTTGAACTGCTCCTTTAAGAGACACAAAGAGAGAAACAGTTGCCAAGTGAGAGTGCTTCGTGACAGACAGTTCTTCAGCACTTTGGTTATTGTGAGAGGAGCTCACATTTCAGATGTTATCGCTTACCCAATAAGCTAATATCACATGTCAGCACGCTGAGACTCAAAGAGATCTGAGGCTTCTTCTTCTTCTTTGTATCACCAGTTCACTGTGAATGGAGGCCATATTTAACTGTGGATAATTAGCGAAGCTCCATCTCGAACACACTGCTGTATCCCGGGCAGCCCTCACAACACGCTCTTGTTGTTGAACTTGATATGAACACTACAGTATATTATTAATGGCTGAGGCTTCCAGTCAGTCTAACTCGGTGATGTCTGGCTCCTGGCCACACTCTCACAGCTTTATTAATTCTCTCCCGTCCCCCTCCTCCGTCCTCATCTCTCTTCTCTCTCTCTCCCTTCATGTTCCTCTGCCTCTGTAGCTCATTACATTCCATTACCAGAGCCGGAGCAGAATGTGGAGACGGTGCAAAGATGGTGCGAACACACCAGGAGGTCGGCTCGGCGTGCGGTGCATTGAAAAGGGCCATGTACTGTCAAGTTCGCAGACCTGCATTGTCCTTTTTTGAAGAATAGCACAGGGCAGAGCTGCTTCATTCTCTCATGCTTGTTCAGACAGGCTGGTTGAGTTATTACTGTCTCCCTCACACAGAGCTGTCAGTGGATACATTCGCACAGTGGCAGGCCTGCGGTCAGACGCTGTTACTGTAGCTGTATGTATGAAATATTTTAGGAGTGTTTGATTTATTTATTATCTGCTGCACCAAATAAGATTACAATGAAATGAAAGTAAACACCGATGCTCTCTGGTTGCACCTCCTGACAGCTACAAGATACATGAAATGGAAAAAGGCTGGATATTCTCAATTAGAAAATACAATAAGACACGGACAGTGATTTCTTTCATGTGCTTCTGCAGCGGTCTGCAGTATTCTCTCTGTGGAAAGCTCCACATGCTGCCCCACAGTTACTCTCAACTCAGCGCTCGCAGAATAAAACATGACATGCAGGCCTGGCCTGTACAAGAAACCCGCCGGGGTCGGGAGAGGGTGAAAGTGAGTCATCCGAATATACATCATTTGGCCAAGTGTCATTTTTAGTTAGTGCACGGTCAGAAGACGCTCTTTGCCATTTGTTCGGACTCTGTGCGATAGCGGGGGACGACACGGCTCCTACACGGGCATCTGGCAGTTATGACAGATGACAATTAGCCTGGTCAGCGCCCCCGCTGCATTCAATGCTGGTATTAAAAGCTGCTGCTTGCTTGCTCACCACTCAGCCGAGCAGTCAAAACTGCAGATTATAGATTCATGTGTGCATGTACGTGTCTGTGTGTGTGTGTGAGAGAGAGAGAGAGCCTGTATTAACTGCTGTGTCTTTATATCCGTCCTCAGGTACACGGAGGAAGAGATTCGACAGAAAGTGAGCACGTTCAGACAAATGCTGATGGACAAGGAGGGTGTTATCACCAGAGAGGGCTCACACACACAACCGGTGTAAGTTACTAAGTATCACTTTAATCTGTCTGTGATGGGTGTATTAATGCAAAGCTGTATCTGTGTCTCTTCATGTCACAAATGTATCTGTGTTCAGCAGTGGTGGAAAAAAATACTCAGACCTTTTAGTTAAGTAAAAGAAGAAATAGCAGTGTTACAAGTATTATTTTAACTATTAATTATTATCTTTATTAAGGAGTTTTCAGTCCAGGATTTTGTGGGCGGTCCTAAAAGGGTGGCTCAATGACACGCTGAGGCCACCCTGAGCATACCCCTGCACCCCTAGCGGAGAGATAGAGAGATGAATTCATCATCGCTCAGAGTGTTTCAAAGTTAGTCATGTCCTTTTCTGAGCTCATCTGACACGTTTCAGTCGCTTCAAAATGGCTGTTTGACTGCTCCCATGTGTAGGGGCGTGGCTTCAGCACATTCAGCGGGCACGCCCCCACAGTCCTGAACTGCTCATTTTTACCTGATTTTGACACCTAATCTCATAAACTTGTCCATATTTTTAACCATTCAAATTTGGCTTGGTGGTTAATAACACTTTCTTCTTTAGTCTGAGAAACTCAGAACACATTTATTCTTACTTTACACTGACTTTAATATGCAACAAACTTGAGTGCCAGTGGCTCCACAATCTGGATGAAAACCTGACTGAGCTCAGCTCAGGACAGATCAATAAGATCAATATGCAACAATAATTCTGTTTTGTGAAGCCTGCACATCTATCTGTACATAAGATTTCGTTTTAATGCCGAACAGGTCGGCACACTGACGTTAAACATTTCGCTGGCACTACACCATTGTGGAATTTTAAGAGCATTCTCATGAAAACGTTATCGAACATGTTGCGCCTCTGCGTGTTATTTTAAATGTAGAAACACCACAGGCGGGCTGTATATAACGGGGTACAAAAAGCTGTAAACAAAGCCACCTTCACAGTCTCTGAACACATGCCAAACTTACATGTGCGTACAGCTTACAACACTGTCTGTGAATGTCTTCAACTGGTAGATTATCTACTATATAATGACCAAGATATCTAATCTCATTGCACAGATTAAGAGCAGTACCAGATAAGAAGAAGAAGTAAAGAACAAGTACCTTAAAACTGTGCTTGTACAGTACTTGAGCAATTCTACTTAGTTACTTTGCAGCACTGGTATTTGGATTTATACCGGACATGAGTGTGCAGTATATCAGATGTCTGCCTCAGTTTGTGCATTTAATTGTTTTTACTTTCATTTATACTTGTCATATTTCTATAAGTGAAAACGTGTTCAGAAATAAGGGGGAAAAAGTCTAAACTGAGTCTAAATAACTTTTAATTGTCTGGAAATACAACAGGCGGTTAGTCTGAAATGCACGGGGTTATATTGCATGGCTTTCTTTGAAAACCGAAGGTTGTGATGCAATGCAAGGACACTCAAATGAAAATATAATTTGTTTGAAGTCTAAATGAAAATGCCAAGCTTCATGATGACAGTTAGGGAATGAAAATAATACCTGCGACAAGCGTATTACTGCAAAAAATGTGAATTTGGAGCACATTATCTGTGTAAGTCTGGATAATTTATTCGTATAGTGTGCGTGGATGGTGATTCACCATACCTCCTCTTTCCTCCCTGCTCGGCTCTACGTCCTTTTCCAGCTAATCTATTAGAAAACTCAAAGGGTTTCGTGTCCTTGATGGCAAATTAATTACAAAATGAATTCAAATCTAATAAAACTGGACAGCAGTAAATATCAAATGCCAGAAGAATTTATTTTAAAAGAGGTTATGAGAAATGGCCTGCCAGTCTAATAATCTCTTCAGGCAGTCGGTTCCTAAGAATATGGACCTTAATTGCAAAAGTGCAATACATTTTAATTTAAATCCTCTGCTTTTGACTGATAACACCTCTGTCTGAACACACAGGGAATGGTTAAACCCCGGTGCTCTGAAAATAATCAGCAGCATTTTAAAATCTATTCTAAACTCTGCTGGAAGCCAATGAGGCGAAGATTGGCATGATAATTGTCAATTTGTTTAGTGTTCAGCCTCGCTCCGGCTTTGAGCGCGAGGTGGGAGGGAGAGCGTCTCATCTGAGGCGAGCAAAGATGGAATTAAAGGAATCAAAATAAATGATTGAGCGTCTTCGTCCAGATCACAGAGAGAGAGACACAGGCTCGCTCAACAACAGCAGGATGTAGGCGTGGTGGCCCTCCTGAGTCAGTCCATCGTACACTCTGTGTGTGTGTGTGTGTGTGTGTGTGTGTGTGAATGATTGAAGGAGGCAGTGTGGTGGTGACGTGACCCGCTGTCTGTGAACTAATGACTGGTAATGACGCTGATGCTTCCTGTCTCGCAGACTAGACTAATGATGCTCCCTCCTCTGCACCTCAGCCAGTGTCTGACACTGGACCAGACTGCGATGAGGAGGAGGAGGAGGAGGGAGTTATAGAAGACGGTCACATGCTGTAGGATGAACATAACAAACATTAAAGTAAACTATGAAGATGCAGAAAGTTTTGTTTGTTCTGCTTTTTTCGCATTAGTTCAATCTCATGGCACTTCTGAGTCAGGTCAATTTGGGATGTCAGAGCTCGAGTGAAATTCTGCAAACTTTCCGTCTGCAGGAAGGCCTTGATGTGGAAAATTGAAGATGGTTGTAATTTGCAAGGTCTTTATCCCCAGACTCCCGATAAGCACTCAACGCTTACCAAGGCTTTTACACAAACACACACACACACATCAGTTACTGTGGTAAACAACCAGCAGTATGTATGTATGTGTTTGTGGTCTCATATTATTGGTCATGTCCACCATTTTATGGCTTTTCCTTTAGCGTCACCATAAGATTCAGGTTCAGTGAAATGTCTCTAATATTGGATGGTTTGACATGAAATTGTGTGCACGCATTCATGAACTGTAATGACTTCAGTCATCCGCTGACCATGAGGACAAAATCTTATTTTATTTTAACCTGCACAACAGATAACATTCCCTAATGTGTGTATTGCAAATGTTAGTAACATTGCTATGTCGCTATACCTGCCAAACATCAGCATGTTAGCATATCACAGAGACGCTGACATGACTGTAGACTCCCTAAAAATAAATATTTTGATTTAAATTTGATTAAAATATGAAAGATATTTATGTGACATGCGCCAAAATTAGTCACTGTGTCACGGGGGAAGAGGAGAGGTTACAAGAAAAGGACCCAAATGTTACACACTGAAGTAGGAAACAAAACAACAAATGTAATAAATCAAGCTAACACAAACTCCAAGTGAAGTTTTATGAAGTGTTTTATCTGTGTTACAAATGTGTTAGCGTCTGTTAGCTGTGTGTATCCTACTGTATGCCTTTAACTGTATTCCGTGCCCAGTAGCATCTCATTGTAATTGAACGCTACACGTCTTAAAGAAAACATAAATGTACATATAGATTAAGATAGTTTAGACATATTTAGATTTACTAAGCGATTGGAGGCTTTATCACAGCTTCATATACACTGCTGCCTTCAGTGTGTTTGAGTTTGCTCAGCTGGGAGGTTTTATTCAGATGCTATCTTTTCCACAGGGACTATTACTATTGACAGGCTAGGCCCTTCAGCTGTAGCTTAATACTCACACACTAGCTATAAACAGCCAGCAGTAAGCATGGATGTGCCAGCTCATAACTCTGCTCACCAACGTGCCACATTGATTTCCTGCAGAATGGATGGGAAACGCAGGTCGAGAGAAGGAATGCCTGGTGTAAAGCCTCTCGGGCTTACACACCGAGACTGTCCGATCCGAGCAGGATCAATGGGGAAACTGACCATGGGCTTCACAACCGATGAAACGCCTGAGACAGACGTTTCTTTATTAGGAATAACAGATATTTCATTTTCAATAAAAATGCACCTACTGTTGTGCAGATATCTAATCTGGGTGCAGCCAGAACATTATGTTTTTTTCCACATAATCACAGAATTGATCAGCTCGGCTTAAACCTCCAGCCCGGGTCAATCTTTCATTTTAATATGACCACCATAAAGCAGCCACTAGATTTCCCCCCTCCCTCATACTGAGGAGTAATCAATTCAACCTCCACCTCCCTCCTACCAGAATAACAAACTATAACTCTCTGCAGCAATAGAAATATATCCGGGCCTTCAGTGGTAGAGTGGCTGTCTGAGCCAGGATATGAATGAGCTGCACTACTTTGTGCCGCAGCCCTGAGGAGGGCATTGGCCGCAGTCCATCACTGCCAGGTCCCAGGGACAGTGGCTGAAATAGGAAGTCTCTTGCCTCACCCGGGCACCATTAAACACAGGGACACTCGCTCATCTGCCTAACAGGGACACTGTGTTGATCACGGCCAGGCTGGACAGATGTCTCCGACATATTGGAGCGTGGCATCAATTAAGTGATTAGAGACAGGATGGGGAATTAGTTGATTTATCACTAATGACTAAGCATGGGGCCACTAGATAGTTTCCATTGTTGTTAATTGCTCTTTTTGGCAGTGTGCTTCATTTGCTGGACCTTTTGGGACACAAGTCGTATGAAGAAGGCACAAAGAGTGACAGCAACAATGAAACATGTTGTTTGTGAAAGGCCAAAATCAACAAATGTTGTAAATGTACCGACACAGTGTGACGTTTACCCTGCAAATAACAACAATATTAGATATAATGATCATATATTTTATCGCTGTTGTTCAAAAAACGACCCTCCTCATCTAAACATGTGAAGTGAGCCACAACAGAGAAAGGCTCTGTTCCAAGGATCTATTTTTAGTGATCAACACACTGTAAAAAATCATACATGTATGGAAAACAACTAAAACTTTTACAGTAGTTTTCTGTTTTTTAAAGTAAAATAAAATACTATTTTATTATTATTATTTATACAGTATTTTTTCAGCTTTTTTTAAACACAAATGTGTGTAAAATGACAAAAATGTTCTGTAACTGTGGCTCACAATATGTCTCATTTTATAAATACTAACAGTTTTAAATCGTTTTAAAGTTAATCTTACTTATTTTACATGACTGTCATGACAAGTTACAAATTTTGAATTTGAAGTTCTGGCTTCACTTCGGCTCTCTATATGCATTTTACATATTAATATGAGTGTAGAAAATAAGACATTAAGTTGTCACATCATGCTTTCTAAATGAATTATCGTCTAATAAAAAGAATTGTGTAGATTGCCGTGTTATTAACACACCTTACTTCAAACCACATTTGGACGCTGTCCTGTACTGCCATATCTCATATTTATCTATTTGTTATTCACTTCTCACATCTTGAAGAATATTGACTATAAAAACCACAAAACACACATAACGCTGAGGTTGCTGTATTTTTATATACCCTGAGTAGTGTCTGCAGGCTGCAGCCATAACCTCCACCTGTCAGAAGGGAGGCATAAACAGTATAGACAGCCATGATTTGTTCATGTTTAACAGAGAGGATGGCCTCAAGCCTATAGCAAAAACTGTATCTGTAGTCATGTCTCCCCTAGAATAATTTATTAAGGAGGTGGTGTGGTCTGGAGGTATTTCAGCAGCACAGAACCTGCTAAATGAACACAGAAAGAATTATAGGGATACTACCAGCACTCACTCTTATAGTCCAAGTATATAGGCGACAATATAGTACAGAATTGAATATTTTAAGAATATATTTTAGGGTATAACGTCGATCCAAGACTAAGCTGAGAGAAAAAGGCACAGTTCCAAATCAGTCTGCTACTTCATCATCATGGATTTATCAATAAACAACACGGTTAGGCTACTGATATTTCAGAGGGATTCTAACTTATACAAACCTCAGTTAGATAAAGGATCAATGAGGCAGGCAGACTACATTAACATACAAACCAAACCGCCCCTCCGCCCCTGCACTCCCTGTGCTATTACAGGATTTGGGCGAGGATGGCGGGTTAAAAAGGAGCCCTTCAAATCACCTGCAGAGTGTAGGATGTGTCCCTCTTGTTATTCTCTCTTTTTTTGCAGCGTGCAGCTTTTGCATCTGAAACACCATGTAGTCTATATTCACCCAGACAGTTTCTAACCCGACTTTGTCAAGGTTAAAATTACTACTCGGCTGAACTGTGTCACACCCACACCGCCTTAACATTTGTTCACGTCTTCCCGCACTCGATTCTGTTTTCCGAGGCTGTTGTTTTTGTTGCTCGAGTTATAAATGAACATGATTTTTGTAATGCAGGTTTATATTTATCAGAGTGAGCGTTGCAGTGTGTCTGTGTGTGTGTGTGTACGTTGAGCTTCTCTGCGTATGTGTACAGGAAGGCCTGTCATTGTGAAGTTTATTTTGCTGGTACTTGGCATCCCCACTGTGCCCAGTGGTGCTCAGCCAATTAAGGGCTCTGTTGCCTCGTCTCTTCCTAACTAACTGTCAGGCCTGCGCCCTTTCCAAATCCTCTACACACTCTCTCCTTCCAGACCTTCTACGCTACTTATTTTGTCTTTCTTTCACCGGCCCTCTTGATTGGAATAATAATTTATTCGGAAATTTGCTCTGATAGTGTGCCCCATGTGTATGATCTTACTAGAGACGCACTATCGTTTGCTTGTCAACTTCTTTTCGTGTGTCTCTTCACCCTTTTCGTCTCATTACTCCTGCCTGTTTTCATATCTCTCTTACTAATTGAGGCTGCATGGTTAGTCATCGAGGTTATGTCTCTCTCATCAGCACTTTAATCCAAATAACCTCTGCATATACTTCAAAAACGTACAGCTACATCCCTGTGTAAAAAAAGCCCAGAGCCTGACCCTGCTGGGTTTGTAACAATACTGGGACGTGACAAGGTCAAAGAGATAGAGCTGTATAAGAGGAATATCATCAGAGTAGTGTGTTTTTATGTCCTCCTTTAGTCCACACGGAGCCTGCAAGGTCAGATTCGGTCGATCAGAGGAGGCCACATAAGAGGGAAGGGGGTAGTGGGGCAGGGAGGATTAAGGAGGGGGTTTCTGCCATCTGTCTGTATGTACTATACAGTATGTGTGAGAAGACCAGTGGGAAGATACGAATCCTGCAACCTGAGCTGCAAGAGCGAGAGAAATGATGATGATATCCTCACTGCTGGGGTGAGGGAAGATTACAAATGTCAGTATAGAAATAAAAAGTTTAGTGTCTGACCGTGAAAATTTTATATATTCACCTTTTGTTTTTGTTTATTCAGCCGATTATTTACCCAGGTTAGGTGCCAGGTGGGCAGGTAGACACATAGGAAATTACTTTTTTAGCTAGCGGCGTTGCTCTGGCAAGGTCAGTCCACCACTTTGAAATATGTCATGACATTCGTGTCTCCAGAGGATACATCTTTGGTGATCCCCTGACTGTTCCTCTAGCACCACCAGCAGGATGAAATGTGTGGTTTCCTCTCAACTAGGTTCAAGGTATCTTTATGGTGCAGCAGCAGAACAACACAAACCTAAATAAACATAACATAAATAACAAAAAAAAAACAAAGTAAATAACAAACAACCTGTAAATACATTACTCATTGAGATGTTGAAAAGGTCTATGGCAGCAGAAACAAAAGAGTTTTTATATTTTAGTCCTGCTTTTTGGTAGACCATATCTGCGGCCTGATGGTAGTAACACAAAATAGGCGCTCAGGGGGTGACTGGGCCTTCTTCTTCATCGGGGTCTTAGTCTCGTAAAGACTGTGAAGGTCATTTAGAGAGTTGTGGGCACTTTTGCCACACACCTTAACTACACTCTGCAAAGCTCACAGAGGCGAAGGTAACAACAGTTTCAATAAAACATTCTCATAAAAGTCTTTTACTAGTCTTAAACTCTTGGATTTTAATATGTTAAATATTTGGTTTAAGACCAAATTCCTGATTAACTTATGTGATTCCCAACCTTTGTGTTTACTGCTACTTAGCAAATTGGACAAACTGGACCAATAAATCACCCAAATGACAGAAAAATTGGGATACAGGAATCCCAAACTAGGTTCACAAAAATTTTAAAACGTTACATAGTTGATCCACCACAGAGCACTGACAAGTTGAACTGTAAAATATCCTACGTAGTATGCACCTTGGTTACAATTCTTTTAATAAAACAAACCTAAGGGATACAGACGAAGATGGTTTGTTTATGTTATGGGTTGATGTTTTTTATCGCTACCAGCTGATGTATCGCGGTAAATATGAGCGGCTGTGGCCCTAGAGGTAGAGCAGGTCTACCACTAATCAGAAGATAAAATGTGGTTCAGTCCCAGCTTATCTAATCTGCATGTTGAAGTGTCCCTGGGGAAGATACTGAACCCCAAATTGTTCCTGTATGTGTGTGAATGAATTAGCTGATGGGCAACCTGACACCTTGCGTGGTAGCCAATGCATCAGTGTATGAATGGGTGAATGTGATGTGTAAAAGCACCATGAGTGCTTGACTAGAAAGGTGCAATACAGTATATAAGTATCAGATCAGTATCAGTCAGGAAGCCGATGTTAGCATTTAGCTCATGTGCCTTTGTAAGCCTCACAAACTTTTTGACCACGGCTCGCCATACATCCACAGATGTGTTACACCTACACACACACTCAGCACATTTATGACCCTCTGACCCTCTTATGATTTCAGGGTCAACCACCTGCACTATCAGCCTGACGAGTATGGAGAGGACCCTGAACTGGTTGGCTATGGAGATGGAGACTATGAGCACGATTACCACAGCGACAACAGGTAAAGCGCGTATTCACACTCACTGTAAATGGTAAATGGACTGTACTTATATAGCGCCTTTCTAGTCTTCCAACCGCTCAAAGCGCTTTTACACTACATATCTCTTTCACCCATTCACACACATCCATACACTGACGGCATTGGCTGCCATGCAAGGTGCCAACTGCTCATCAGTTTGAGGAACTAACCATTCATACACATTCACACACCGAAGGCGCAGCCTTCGGGAGGTTCAGTATCGATCCCCTCCAGTCTGCATGTCGAAGGACACTTTGACCACAGAACCGACCACAGAACCGCCGATCTTCTGATTAGTGGACGACCCGCTCTACCTCCGAGCCACAGCCGCCACTGTATAATAGTAATGCATTGACCGGCACTGACCCTTAAATTGGCCAGCTATTACCTCCTTCACAAGGCCTCTGCGTGTTTCCTTTGATTATATCCACAACATGAAATTGACCTCAGGCGACGGCAACACTCCCATCATCATGCTTCTGTTTGAGACATTTAGATTGTTCTCTCTGCTTGTGTTACAGAAAATATTAAGTGTAATTTCCTGTTTCCATTCTAAGATATATTATATGAATATTGTGTTTTGTGGCAGAATGAATTACGGAAATGAGAAAACAGACCCGAATCACCTTGTTATCGATATAACAGCAAATAACTATAATCAGAAATGTATCCTTCCTGAAAATTATTATAATAACAATCACTCGTAAATTATTTCTGCCTTTCTAACTCTCGATCTCGCTCTTGATCCTACTGTCCCTCTCGTTCTCTCGTTCTGTGGCCAATTCAGAGTGAAGAGGAAATCAAGCAGCTCTCCATCCCCTCGTCCAAAGAAAAGGAAGAAGAAGAAATCTGGCCGCCGAAGGAGTCGGTGAGTGGAAACAGCTTTTCACTGATGAAGTGCTTCGATTTTTCTCCCTTTTTCTTTTGCCTTTATTTTAGCCACGTTGACAGAATAATTACACTGTGGTTTTGTGAAGTGGGATTCCAATTATTTTGGCGTGAATATTGCGAACGAGCCATCAGATACTGGGATGGTGGAGAGGGGTCATTAGCAAAAGTCTCATCTTCCACTTTCTTTTGACAAGGTCAGCAAAAGAAAATGGGCAGCGAGAGACAGAAAATGTACATTGGCACTAAAGAGGAAAAAGAATAAGAAGAGAAAGGCAGAGGCATGAATAGAGCCGGTGACAAAGACATGGCCTCGGTGAGAATAATCAGCTGAGCTATTATAGGATGACACCTTTGCTAACAATGACCCCGTCTGAGGTTTAACGTTATATCGCACAATGATGAGTGAAAAAGCCCAAATTCAACAGCAATCTGAGGCTCATTTTGCAGTCATGGCATGCAAATGTTTCCCCTCTCTCTCTCCATCAACAGGTTTGGCAGCTCATCACCCACTCACAGAGAGAAGAAGAAAAAGAGTGGGAAGAAACACAAGCGAGACAGGTGAGTGTGTACAAACTGTGAGCGTGTGTCATCAGAGACATGTCACCACAAGAACAAGACTGACTTTTCAAGAGATTGTCAACAGTCGCGAAATAAAGATAAGAAGTAAAAGGGAAGAAAGTTAGATGAAAAGAATGAACAGGAAGGGAAACAGGAAAGGAGGAAAGACGGAAATAAAGACACGATTCAAAGAAGAGAGACTGGAAGAAAACAAAGGGAGGAGCAAGATTGGTAGCAAAAAAGGAAGAAAGATGGGAGGAAAAAACAGAAGGAAGAAAGACAAGATGAAAAAGAATGGAAGGAATTAAAGAGACAGACAGAAGGAGAAAGAAAGGGAAGGAGTGGAGACTAAGATAGGAAGAAAAGGGAAGTAAAAGGGGGAAAGAGGAAAGACAAGAAGAAAAAGGAAGGGAAAGAGGAAAGGCTAAGATGGGAAGAAGTGAAAGGGGAAAGAGGAAAGAAGGAAAGACAAGAAAAACAAAAGGAAGCAGGAAAGACTAGAAGAAAAGGAAAGGGAACAAGGGAAGGAAGGAAACAGAAGGAAAAAGAAAGAGAGAAATGAGATAGGAAGCAAAAAAGGAAGAAAAGAAAAAAGGAAGATGGGAAGAAAAAAGAAGGTGAAAACAAAAGGAAGGAAAGCAAAAAAGACATGATTCAAGGAAGAGGAGAGTGAAAGGAAGATGAAAAGGAAGCAACGAAATAAGGGAGAAAGACATTAAGAAAAAGAAAGAGAAGGAAGAGATAAGTTAGAAAAGAGAAGTGAAAATGGAAAGGAGGAAAGACAAAAAAAAAGAAAAAGGAAGGGAGGAAGGAAAAACATCACAGAGAAGGGATGGAGAAAAAACTACAAGGAAGGTAAAGGGAAGGAGGAAGGACTAAGATCTGAAGAAAAGGGAATTGAAAAGGAAAGGAGCAAAGACAAGACAAAGAAGGAAGGGAATGAGGAAAGACAGGAAGTCAAAAAAGAAAGGAATAAAGACGTGATTCAAGGAAGAGAAGAAAGAAAGAACCAGAAAGGGGGGAATGAGATTGGAAGCAAGCAAAGGAAGAAAGATGGGAAGAAAAGAGGAGGATAGGAGGAAGGAAATAGGAAGGAAAGGAAGAAATATTGGAGTCAGACAGGTAGAAAAAGAAAGCGAGGAAACATAAATGATGAAAAGGAAGGAGGGAAGAGAGGAAAGACAATAAGAAAAAAGGAAGAAAGGAAGAAAGAGCTCATCACCAGATGCTTGTGCGATGCCTTGGGATATCATAACGACAATAACCAATCGTAGAGCGTCCTCTTCCTCCAATTTCTCTCGTTGTGCGCCTGACTTCGGGAGGGGGGGGGCGAGGCTAAATGTGTTGTTCTAATAACCCGGCCTGTATGGGGGCGCAAAACACAAGAAAAATGAGCCTCTCACCAAAGAGCTGAGCATCACTGCACTGCCCCGCTCTTGTTTCCCACCTCCCATCCATCCACGCACATTCCAAAGTCCTCCTCGTCCTCTCTCCTCACCCCCACACACCTCCCTCGCAGCCTCGCACCAAAGCTGCTCTGCATTGCAGGTACTGTTGATATATGAATAATGTATAAATGAGGTGGGGTGGGGGGAGCACGGGGTTCCTCCCCAGAGTGGCCAGCCTCCGTTGATGCCAGTTTTTAACTGGGGGGGGGGGGGGGGTTACTTTGAGGCCGTCCTGCTTGTTCGCGATCTACAACTTAAAAACAACAGCTCCATGCCTGCACGTCTCACATACACTATCCACGTCTGGAGAAGAGGAGAATAATGAGCTCTCCAGAATAACAGCACATATACAGTAGTCCCCAGTTGATTCCCTCCGGTGGGGAAACATGGGCCCACAGCTCTGAGTCACATATCAGCCACATACATTACTGTGACAGCTTTATTACTCCCCTTTCCGAGAATCATCACACTTTGTGCTGGCACTCCCTCCCACTTCGCTGCATGCTGTAGGTGTGTAAAACAGCGGAGGAGATGTAGGGCTCTTCAGGACAATATCAACAGCTCTCGCAGACCGGCCTGACTAATCACCATGGAAACTGCAATGAGGGTGAAAGTGATATGGAGGTGATGTGTCGGTCGAACGCTGATGAGTGAGGAATGGCCAGCCTCCCCATCGTTACAGGCTACTGTAGGCAGTTAAAGGGAAACTGAACCTCGGTTTAATATTCCTGCTTTGTCGCAGGGCGAGCAGCGTCTTCTACAGCCAGAAATTAAATGAAAAAAAAATAAGCGTGACATCGAGCACCTGTGGAATACAAACTGGAAAAGGCCTGCTGAGAGAGCTCACTGGGGACATCTCTGCACATATGGATGAGTGCACACGATTCAGATTGGTTAGCACGGGAGGGAGCGCACATGCACATCATTTAAAACTCAATATAGACCCTCCTGCTGCTGTCACTTGAACACGGCGCTGCTTTTTGTGTCTGTTTATATGTAATATTTAGAATGCTGCTGTCACTCGTGCTGTATTTGTACACAGATATTTTTCTGAGTCTATTTTTCGGCTATTTTTTGGACTGGACAACACAGACATCCTGTACTAAAAAGGGTCAAAGTCATCTCCACTTACTGAGGAGAATGAGGTCCTTTGGAGTGTGCAGGACTGTTAAAAACTTTCTATGACACTGTGGTAGCATCAGCTATATTCTATAGAGACAGAAAAAGACTGGTCAAGAGGTCCAGCTCTGTCCTGACTGCCCCCTAAACTCCACAGAGGAAGTTGGGGAGAGGAGGAACAACTCCTCTCACCTCCTGCATGAGACTGTGGAGGCCTTAAACAGCTCCTTCAGCAACAGACTGCTACTCCCACCGTGTAAGAAGGAGCTCTACCACAGGTCCTTCATTCCAACAGCTGTCAGACTCTTTAACACCAGCATGACTTCATGAGTTTCTTCTATAAAATTTCTCATTTATGAGTAATTTCCTGTGTGTACCAGCCGCTGTGACAAGTGAATTTCCCAATGTGGGATCATTAAAGTCTATCTAATCTCTTAATCGCTTCGTATCATATCGTATCGTATCATATCTAGGTGCTGCTAAATGACTCTCATGTGCACGGGGGAACTTCCACACTTTCAGGGACTTTCTGTAGGTTCAATATCCTTTGGAGGTGACATAAACACATGTGGCACACACAGACTAATGACAGCAAAGACTAGATTTTGTGTCCAGCCTCCAGCATTTGTGTCCAAAAAAAAAACCTACCTCTCATGTCCTAGAATTTATTTCAAGAAGCGGGTTTTAGTAATTCCCAGAACCCCCCCCCTTCAAATGTGGAGCACGGACCGATGGTAAAAATACCTTTTCTGAATAAAAGGTAAATCTTAAATAGAAAAGTTAACCAGATCAGTCTGTAAATGTGTTTCTTGGAACAGGCCCCTGGATACATGCAGATGAATTATTCATCGTATGTGATGTAGCTGTCGTCATTATAATGATTGCTGCGTTTTTTAATCTTTATAGATCTGCGTCTGGCTCCAGGAAAAAGAGAAGATACAGGTGTGTATGAAACCAGAACATCACGACACAATGTGTTAACAAGATCGGCGCGCATCAAAGCAAATGAGTTTTCTCGTGTGTGTTGTCATTGCCATTTCTGCCTATTGATTACTGTTTGTTCAAAACACAATGCAATCCATATGGGTGAGTGGTGCACTGAGTTTCCTTATTACATGCTTTTAAAGTACACGGCTTCATTATCTTACCTATGACGTGTGTTTCAGATCGGGCAGCCCAAAGAACAAACACAAAGACAAGAACAAACAGAAAAAGAGGTGAGACGCGCGCAGCCTGTATGTCTGCTTATGACAAAGTTCCACGTTCGTTATCAGGACAATTTCATGCACATAAACAGTATGCAATGTGTAAGAATAAGTGGGCCACAGTGTGTCCACTGCACACAGTAAAACAAACAATGGGTACAACTGGAATCACGTGCAGTCTCTCATAAATTTATATTGGTACTTTACACCCATTATCTCAGGCTCAGACTCACAGAGAATGTTAATGACTGTAAAGCACCGAGTGCATCTTCTCGACACAATTTCCACGCCATACATTTCACCCCGTCTTGATTAGAATATATATTGAAAGTGCTTGGCAGTGCATGAACTGTTTTACATATCATGAGATAGACTACTGAGCTCGCTGCGTGTGGCGTGTGTGTGTGTCTTCCCTCCGTGATGTGTGTACCTACATACACATGGCTTTATGTGTGTGTGTGTGTGTGTGTGTGTGTGTGTGTGTGTGTGTGATGTGTGGTGTGTGTTCGTCCATTTCTTGTCATGCGTCAGGTCCCCCGGTGAGACCCCCAGCAGGAGTTCACAGCGTCAAGGCAGCTGCTGTAGCTCCCGTAGCGCCTCCCTGTCCTCCACTAGGAGCACCTCCAAATCTCCTGCCAGGTAGACTCCTCAACACACACACACACATGCGTAGAAACACACACACAGACACATCACTCATATTGCACCACTGGCTGTCGCGCAGTTGCCCCGGTGTCAGCCTCTCTCTCATTTAGTCTCGGCCCTCGGGGGATAGATTAGGATACAAATGGGGCTCCGTGTCGCCTGTCTTATAATAAACCTCACGTTAAGTGGCTGTGATCTCTCACGATGCACTCATACTTCATTTTTGGTGAAACTGTTGTTGTTGGAGGATCTTATTTTCTTTTAAAAAGGCCAAATTTAATGTATTTTTAAGTCAGTTTAAATTTTAAAGTTTGTGCCTCAGGCATTTTTTTATCATTTTTAGGGCAAATAGGAGCATAAAGGGGCGATCTTTCTCTAGCAAAGCCAGCAACAAAGCAGAATTGAGTATTTCAAGATGTATTAGGCATTGTGATATATAGTTAACTAAACTTTCTGGGCCAAACTTTGAAGGGATTGATCTAAAGAGTCGATAAACGGGTGAAAAAGTTCTTTGCGGAGTGCGAAAAACAAGACACATTCATCAGGCGTCTCGCTGCTGCTTAGAACAAAGAGTAAGATCAGAAAGAGTCAAAATCAATGCAGCAGAACCAGAGATATCGCCTGTTTTTATTCCACAAATCCTCCTTCTTTGGTACCTGATAGACCAGATAGATTTGGTTGTGTTATGCTAGCTGTGACTAATGTTGCCTTGAGTTGTTAGCCTTGAGCAGAGATGAGGAGCAGGCTTCTTTCGAACTCCACTCCAACATGCCGACATTAAATTAACATGACACAGCAACAAAACAACTTTTTTCACACATGCAGTGCTACTCCAACAACACAGGTAAACAGACTTTGTTGTGTAAAATCAGAATTCCTCTTTTGAAGTCGATCACATAAATATAAAGTAATCACATGTACGCTCAGAGCAGGAGCAGCCAATCAGAAACAAAGATTTACCCTCCACCTGCTCCATTGTTCATTATTTTAAAAAACAATATGCTATTCTGTAAAGCTGCCATTTAAATAAAAAAAGAAATGGCCAGCAGCTATTAAAATTATTACAATCTATTTCATATAAATATCGAAATAGTGATGAAATAATAGGAAATAGGATGAACTCACAAGCCAGTCTGAACACTTCCCGCAGCAGAGACTGTCTCACCTGCCTTACAGAACAAATCCAAAGTCTTTAGAGCGGTGACATGCAGACGTTTTGTGCTTGCAAACACTGTCGCACAAATATAATGACCTGAAATGTTTTTAAAAACTCTCTCCATGCTACAAAGTAACTCGATATTACTCCGGCTGGTTTAACTGTTTCGGGAAAGGCGTGTCCTTGATGTAAGGGGCATCTTTCACGCCGCCGTTCAAGCAACTACTTTGAATTTAGAAAACTCCCAGAGGCGCTGAGATCTCTGACGTAGTCCGAGAGGTGCAGACAATGAAGATGAGAGGATGATCATGATTGCAAACAAAATCAGTGCAGCTTTATTTGTGTTCTCTGCAGCTCAGATAAATGTCACCACTCTGTTCTGGAGAAATTATTAATCATAACCAATTATAATTTGTAGAATTGCTCCAGAACATGTTTCAGAAGGTGTGTTCACCTGTCTACTAAAATCTACTCTTAAGATCTCTCTTTAATTAAAACATTTTAAGTCAAACAACAAGAATTTTTACTTTTGTCTTAAGTCAAGGTGTTTCTCTGGTGGCTGTGCTTTACTTAGTCCGTTGCTTCGTCGCTCTGCTCTTCCAGACTGAACTCCAAGCACAAGATGGACGGACAAAAGGCGTCCAGCACCCCGCTGTCCCCGGGCCCCAACGCTCCCGCTGCGTGGCACAACGGGGACCACACCCAGCGAAGCCGCAACGGCAAGGCCGGCAGACTCAACCACGCCGAGGGCGAGAAAGGGCACGATGTATGTAATCTCCTCTATTTTGCTCTCACCCCCCCCCTCCCCCCACCCTCTCCCCTCTTACCCACTCCAACGGTATCTACCACAGTCTCTACAAATGAGTTTTATCTTGCTCTTTTGTGTTGGTTGACATGAATTCTCATCTCCTTTGATATTGAAAGGTTTTTTTTCATTCTTTTATCAGTTATTCTTAGGTTGTAGGCCAGTTATTATTAATATTATTTCTGACGTGTATAAAAACACTCCTGTGTGTACAACTTGCCGCTCCTGCTGCTTTGTTTCTGGCTCTCTTTGACTCCTCTGCCATCTTGATTTTTTTGTTTGTTCCTGTTGTTTGCCGGTAACAGAGGGAGGGAGCAAAGACAAGAAAGGTTCTAGTGTTTCTGTGCAGCGCGCATCCTCTGAGTCGAAGCACACAACATTAGCATACCGCACCTCGGAATGGAAATATGAGCTGCGCAGGCACACAGTGTTTCCAAATGAATGAGCAAAAAGATGTGCCGTTTCTTCCAAGCAGGTGCCTGCTCAGGAATAAGAAAAACAAAATAAAGTTGAGCCAGGGACAGGTATGTCTACTTCAAACATTTGCTCCCCCCCCCAGAGGTTCATGCCCATGGAGAAATATCAAAGAAAAATGTGTCTATCTGCAATTATAACATCTACGTTTTACTGCCGATAAAGTCTTAATTAGCCAACGTTGAGTCAAGAGTCATAATCAGACATCTGATGGTGCTTTAATGTGATACCAATCTGCAATTCCTCCTTGAACAGACTAATCCAATTACTTAATGGAAAGTCTTAATCCAAGCATGCTGAAATGAATTGTTATAAAATACGGCTATGAACAGCTGTTTGTGCTCGGCTGTACGGAAGATTTAAAACGTTAAAATGCTCCATAAAACAAACCAAACAAAGAAGCATAATATAATGTTATATATATATTTTCCTTTTATGCATTTACCATGTCATAATTAAATAAAAACATATGTACATACATACATTTGTCTGCAACAGTTAGTCACATCATTACATCTTTAGTCACTGTAATGTGACATATTTCCATGTGAAATGGATGATGTGGACAGGTTACAAAAGGAAATCAGATCCTGCAGATTTGATTGGATCAATCAAAAGTGTTCAGCTGGCCTCTACACACACTTCCCTCACGTGCATTATTAGATCAGGAGAAGGAGGACAAGAGATGAATGAATAAATGATACCTCAACCAAGTACTCAAGTTTTTTGCGACATCCTCCTCAGATATTGCTCTGCTAGCTACCCACATGCTCATTTGTTTATGATGAGTCATCAAAATATTTAGATTTTATTTAATTCACAGGAAGTTTTAATACTTTTGTACTTTTCATTTTGCTGTGTCCTTATAATCAAATCAAACAACACAGAACAAAATGTGTTGCCTCTCAGCAGCATGGACCTGCCAGTACAAAGCACAACACGCTGTTAGAAGTTTTAATAAGCTGGTGCAAGGACTTTTTTTTTTTTTCTTTTTTGAAATGCATCGTGCATAACAAAATGACAAACAATCACAGCTTTGGGGGGCAGAACCAACGTTTGTTTGGATCATTGCCGGCAAAAGCTGATGGCTGCCATGATACGACTCTGTTGGTGAGCCGACTGAGAATTTGCAAAACTGCTGACTGTCGAACAAAAATGTAAAGTCAATAATAAAAGCTAAATAATTGTTGTTTTGAAATACGTTCATAATTTTATTTCGACACAGTAAATACATACATATAAAGGAAACACAGATAACACAGTATATTCAACTTTGTTTCTTTGTTTGACTTGCTTTTATTTAAGCGTTTTAAATCTTCCATAGACACGAGCCGTGTCCTAAAGACACTTTAAATAATGAAGGGTTTACAACTAATAACAGCACCACATAGTGTCCACAAACTAATTATAAATTGTATATATACTCCTCTCTGCTTGTTTAATTTGGAACTGCTCTGTTTGTTTTGGCTCCATCGCCCGTGATGAGTTTTTAAATCACTCTCTGCTATTACGGAAACAACCTGTTTTTTTCCGTACTGTAAAATGATCATTAGAGCTGCAGTAGGATGACGGCTATTATGTTGGAATAAAACACAAGACGTCCGTTAGACCATGGGGATCACTTGTAAAATAATCTTCCTCTGATGAATAAGCGTCTAAATGGGCTGCAAACACTCACTGCAGAGTACTGATGTCTTTTCTACTCCAGCTTGCATGTGTCTGAGGTCTTATCTGGTCTCTTCTCTCTCTCTCTCTCTCTCTCTTTCTGCTTATTTCATTCATTACTGTTTCTTTTTTTCTTTATCAATTTAAGTGGTATTTACCCATGAATAAATGCCCAAATCTTTCTGTCTCGTTTACATAAAAAGCACTCAAATGCTTTGGAACTGGACCAAGTAGGTTAACTGGGTATGTGTAATAGTTTCTTCTTGTCAATACAGTTGTCTTTCTTCTCAAGCACATGCTCTGCTCAGTGATAGATCCTCTTCTCCTCCAGGCGTCCAATCAGCTCCTGCCAAAAACCACCAGGAGTTAAAGCACACGCTCCTCTCTACTGCTTTTACTGTACCATGTCGATGTGCATGTTGCCCCTAGGTGGCAGTATCTCTTCTGTCCCTGACGTTTGTCTCTACTCTATCTGCTCAGGCCAGTGGAGAATGGCGAGCGAGCGTCTGTTTGATCATGTATTTTTGAGCCATTCAGTCGTAGTGAAAGAGGAGCATTGAATTGGCTCACATTTTTTTTAAGCAGCACAAGGTGACCCCCCCCCCAAAAAAAAAAAGCTAAAATATTTGTTTTATGATAACTCCCCCACTGCACAGGAGGATGGTTATGTGTGACAGATCCTGGATGCAACTGAAGTTTGATTTTACTGCAGCAGTTGTGTGGTTTAGCAAATGTTCTGTATAGCAGCTCTGGTTGTCTATCTATCTATCATCTCAGTTTGTGTTCCTGTAGTCGTCCTCTAGCCCCGTTTGGATCGGTGTCATCCGCTGTGTGCGAGACAGTCCTGGAAACAGCCGTGCACTGCTCTTCATCCTGAGGTGGAGAAGTTAATGCAGAGTCCCTCTCCTTGAAGCTTCCTCTTCAGTCAAACTAAAACGTGGTGTAAGAAAATAATTACATGAAAGTTAATATCTTACCTTGTTGTGGCTTAGTTGTCTCCTCGGAGGAAAAAAACAGCAACTACAACTGTAGTTCCCGCCAAACCTAGAGTTTACAAGAGGCGTTCGACAGACAAGGAACACATGCCCAGAGAGACGTTTTTTTGTTGCCCTGCTTGCAGACGAGATCTGCAAGGTTAACCGTGAAGAAGCACATAAACAGCTAAAAGCCTAAAGTCCGGACCAAGCGGCAAACTCTGTGAAGCCAATGTGGAAGTGCCAAAAACTGCGGTTTCTTGAGCGGCCACTTGAGGCTGGCTCCAGAAGTGAGTCAGTCTCCATAAGTCCCCGTGTTAAAATGTCCAACTTCACAGCAGAAATAAACATGTTTACAGCCTGGTACAGTTTTGGTCTCTAGCTAATTTCCCCGTTCATGACAACTGTACTGAGGGTGAATTTTTAAAGAACTCACCTGTTCAAATTATATTAAGGCTTAAAGTTATGCAGAATTAACAGCGTGTCCACTAGGTGCCGTTACAGGCAGCTTGTTGGAGCACCCAGGCATCATTCGGCCCGCCTCAGGTCCACAAATGATCCACGTCTTTGCTGATTTTTAGATTAGCCCGGAGGCGGAAGAGGCAGGACCGCCAACATGTTTTGAAGCCATTTTGAGCTTCAAAACGGCTCTTCTGAAACCTGTAGGTGACGTCACAGATACGACGTCCATTCTTTATGCTGTCAGTGGTTCAAACCCAAAGTCAGTAATAGTTTGCACAGCGTCATGTGACGCTCGCCTTGCAGGTCATAGCAGCCTGTTGAGAGTCTCCCAGGTGTAATGCTGCTCTCTGACCACAGGAGGCAGAATACGCCACACTCGCACTTTCTTTCTTGGACACACAAAGAGGAGATCCATCCTTCATCAGAAGTGTTTTCTAATACCACGTCACAGAAGGCTTCAAGGATGAAAACTATCTGGCTAGCTTTTGTAAACACGTCCTTAACTTCTCCACCTCTGATAAAAAGCAGCGCACAGCGGCTTCAACGGGGAAACACCGGCGACCGTCTCCCGCACAGCAGACGAGACAGCCCCAAACGGCGCTAAGTCGTCCTCTTGCTCATTATTAATGGATGTCTTCAAACACACTTCAAACACACTCAGTACATGGACTCTTGGAAATAAACTAGGACAACTCACACATTTATTAACATAATTGTTATTTTAAAGGGACCCAAGCCATTTTGAATGTTCGGATTTGACAAAGCTCCTTCAGGCTCTCTCTCTCTTTTATGTGTTTATAGAGATGAATAAGTAAAGTAAGATTGCCCTGAAGAAAGACGGGCTGACGTCCAAAAAAATAAATAAATAAGTGCAGAGATGTAGAGAAGACCCAGGCCAAAATGCGACTGGGGTCCCTTTCAAATGTGCTGACTCTTTAGTTGTCCATCTTAGCAGTGACTGCCCCTCCAACACTCTTCTACCTCCCCTGTCCTCCCTTCTCCTCTCTCCTACCTGTTCATCATCTGTGTCATGCGTGACTCACGTCTCACTCTTGTCGTCCTGGCATTTTTCTTCCCACGTATCTTCTCACATCTGCCAGCTCTTGCATGCCCTCCTCCTCCTCCTCCTCCCCCTCCTCCTCTTCCTACTCCTTCCTCCTCCCTCTTCCTCCAACCCTCCCGTCCTTCTAGCTACTCTACTCAACATGGATGTCCACTAATATGACAATTAACTCTATCCGCTTACCTCTATCCTCCACCCCCCTCTCCCCCCCAGTTTTTGATACAAATATGGCTGCATTTGTACAAGCGAAAAAGACAAAGCAACTCATGTAGTTTATAGACTCATCCTTTGTTTCTAATTTTAGTTTGATCCATCTGGATTTTTATTTTGATTTTTTACTTTACTCCCCTCTATTTTCTTTGATTTATTTTTTACTTTTTGGTTTGTTTATTTCTCCTTTTAGTCTCTGGACAAAATATGTAGCGTTGATACTAAAAGAGGTCATTGTCTTTTTCCCATTTCGCTGCGGAGAACATTCCTTTCTCCTTTTTTCTTTTTTTCTTTCTTTCCTTTTTTTTGTTGATATTGCATACGTGTCACTGATTGAAATGGAAGGTAGGTAAAGCTTTGCCTACGCACGTGATCTTTATGCAGATGAGAATGTGACAAGCACCCTAGCCTGAGTGACGTCAATGTTTCTCTCTCTCTTTCTCTCTCTCTCTCTCTCTCTCTCTTTCTTTCTGTTATTTACCAATGGTCTTTAACCAAATTAATCTAACTTCATCAATTATGATTTGACTCTTAAAAGATTGGATTAAGTAGAGCTCTGGTTTTTCTCTTTCCTCCTTAACTTCATCCTGAAGTCCAATATCCCGCTCTATCTTCCAGGTCCATTTCTTTCTCTTCTTTTATTTTTTCTTTCTGTTTTTTTTTTTTTTTTGGTAGAATGCATTCCTGTTTGTCCAGCATCTCTCTGTTTGTTGGTGACTTAGTACATTCGTCTTATGATTTTCACCATTGATTTCCACAACTGTTTCTTCTAACAACTGTCATAAGCACCAGTGGTTGTGTGTTTTTTTTTCTCTCTTATTATTCCGCTTTAGTTGTCTTCTCTCTCTCTATAGTGGAGAACGGCTCTTCTTCTTTCTGCAAAGAACCAGTCGGTGCTTTTGTTGTATCTTAGCTTACGCAGCAGTTCAGACAGCACATGATAATGCATGCGGAAGAGCCAGCTGTATTTGGTTTCATACTAAAACGCCTCTTGGAGATTTTTCCCTCTTTTCATGAGCTGCTTACAATGAGCAGCGTATAAGTGTGCATCACAAGTTTCAGTCCCCATCTACTACTGAATCACAACTTCTACCTTTGTTGAATGCTTAAAATAGAAGTATGAAATATACTTTATCTCACCCTCTACCATACGCAGTTTACAGGATAAGGCTGGCATTCCTCTATGTTTTTCTTACTATGAATAAATCCCTTGAAAAAGCCTGAACAAACAATGCGTTAGCCTGTCAATACTCTCTCACGTCCCTATTGTGTCTGTGGCACATCTATGAATTCCTACTGAAGATGAAATACAGGTCACAAATATGTAGTTTTTTTTCTAAGAGAGAGCTCAGCTACGGTGGCCTGTTGATCTAAACACCAGTGCATGCTAACATGCTCACAATAACAATGCTAACAAGCTGATAACATGCTTTAGCATCTTAGTTTAGCATGCTAATTAGCATTAAATACAAAGTACAGCTGAGGCTGATGGGAATGTTGTTAGTTTTGCAGGTATTTGGTCATAAACAAAAGTACTGAGCAAAATACATTTAGATCTGATGATAAAGGATCACTAAAGTAAGTAGGGTTCATCCTCTGGGAATCATGATCAGCCCAAATAACATGTCAATCCACCCAATAGAAGTTGCAATATTTCAAGTCTAGGTAAGACTCAACATTCAGACTTGTTGGGACTATTTTTAGCTGCGGATAAATACAGATTTGGTGCTCTAGTGAAGCACCTGGACAATCATTGGAGCTACATGGCACAGCGGGATTTATTGACAATAAGTAAAATGTAGAATATTTGCCGGCCTCATCCTTTAAGACAGTGGTAATTTTGAAAACTGCTAGCTTATCCACGACTCTAAAAGTAGCTTCATCGAATCACATTCTTATTGGTTTATCAATTAGATGAACTCTCACTGATGAAATGCTTTTTTGGGGGTGTTCGTACATCAGTCAATCCCCCCCAAAAAATTGCCAGAAAATGTGGTTGAACCCAAGTCAGTCTCAGAAATACTGACTTTACACTCACTGTCATGCAATGTAGCGACAACTCGCTGGAGCTACGAGAACATAAAAAGTTGTCTGTTGTGATAACGATAAGTGTCCTGTATCACGGAGCCCATGAGCACAAACTGATTGTAACCACCAGTAGAAGCTAACGTAGTTAGCCTGTTAAAGTGTCAGGCAGTAAAAATAACAGCTGCCCTGGTAGATACTACATGGAGAGAAAAATGGTAAAGAAAACACCTTGAACTCTCACCAGCCAGTTCCTCTCTAATGTTCAGGAAGGTGACTGGGCCCAGAGGATTGACTCTCTGTGTGAGGGTTTCCCTGCACATTGTGGTTTTCCTCTTTGCTTTTGAGTTCTTTTCCATTGATTTCCATGCATTGTCTCATGAGTCACTGGCAGGGAAGGGTTTTGTGTCTTTTTCTCTTGCATTTTGTGAATCTAATGATGCACTTATGTTGCCCCACTTTTCCCTTTTCTTCATACCTTACCTACTAAAGGAGGGAATACCACTTTATTGGTAAGTGGATGTTAACCAGAAGGGAGTTAAACAAGAGTAACCATTTAAAAAAAAAAAAAATCAAAGAAAATGGGTCGCTGTTCACATCTCAGCAATTGTCTTCAGGAAAAAAAAAATCCAGAAAGAGAAAATTGAGTAGCAGACGATTTGTTTTCTGATTCGATTGATTCAATAATTGTGATCTTTATTTTGTTCCTTCCATTTCTGTGATGTTCCGTCAAGTTGTCTTCTCTTTCTGTTTTGTTTCATTTTTTTTTAACCATTACTAAAAAAAAAAAAAAAAAAAAAAAAAAAAAATACTGAAGAAGTCCTCTTTTTCTACTCTACAAAATCTGTAGCTCTGTACTTTCTGCCTCTGCTCTTAAACTTATTTGGTTCACAGTTTTGTTTTATTTTTTTCCCTCTCTTCCTCCTCCTCCTAATTTTTTTGTTTGTTTTTGCGATTTATGATTTCTTCAACTCATTATGGTTTTGCATGCCAAGTATTGCATGCGCTGCACCATAGAGGACTATCTATAAGCCATATGGAGAAAACCTAGATCTTTTTCTTTTAGATGTTTACCTTCTTTTGGCAAGTACACCGTAGCACTCAATCACCAACCCGAACACCCTCTAATGCTCTTTTTCGTCCTTTTTTTTTCTTTTCTTTTTTCTTTTTTTTTTTCCTTTGTTGGTCATCATATCTCTACAGAAGCTCCGACTGCTGACTGCTACTTCGGCAAGCATCCAGTCCACTCTGCTGAGAGAGCACAAGCTCCACAGCGCCCCCAGCAGGAGCCAAACGGGACAGATGTGCGCGGCAGGAGAGGCTGGGAGTGTGGACGGCAGGAACGCAGCTGTAGGGAGCTCCGTGAGCCAGACATCAGGGAGGAGAGGGAGCCAGAGGGGCCAGAATAAGAGCTCCCACTCCCCCGCTCACAGCAGCGACTCGGCCCACTCCCAGCACAACCACACTCACAGAGGGAGGAACTCTCGTCACCAGAGAAAGTAAGCACAAAGACTTCCCATTTGTCTCTCGACGATTTCAGGATATTATCACGGCTGGAGCTTTCCACTTATTCTTTGCCACAGAGAGAGAATCACTTGACATTTACTGTCTTACATTGCCAATTACACCAGGACAAAAGGGGGCCACTCTTCCAAGCGCCACCACCGCTCTAGTCGGGGTCAGGCGCATCACCGGAGCCCTTCTGCATCTCCAGGGCGCCACTCACACACGTCGGGCAGGAAGAAAGAGGAGTCTAGGTGCAAACCCAACCTCCGACAGCGCAGCAGCTCCTGGAGCAGCGGGCGTTCATCCTCACGCTCGGCCTCCAGAGACAGAGGCCCCAGCAAGGCCAAGTCCCCACACAACAGACAAAACAACTCCAGGTGAAACCTCATTGTCTGCCACACTTTTCTCTCAGTTTAGATTTTTTTGATCTCAAGTGCTCTATTGTTGCTGTCCTGATTGATTTTTCTGTGCGTCCCGCAGAGAGAGGGAGAGCCCTAACCGCTCTGACACCGACAGCAGAGCTCGCCGCCGCTCACGCAGCTACTCACCCATCCGCAAAAGGAGAAGAGATTCGCCGAGCTTCATGGAGGCTCGCAGGATCACCAGGTAACTCACAACGTGGACTCTCCTGCAGGCTCTCATGAGACAGCTTATCTTTTCAAGTTTATTCTCAGCTTTTATATGTCAGGAATAACCACGACACACTTTAATGGATGTTACACTCTCCTGTTAAAACATGTCTCGTAATTTTACAGCACTGCACTCAAGCTGGGGCAGAAGTCGTTCTTTTATAGCTTTAAATTACAGCAAAGATGATGCAAAATGAATAAAATGAGGGACTTTCCTACTGCTCTGACTCACAAATGGAACATTTTGAGAACCTCGTTCAGATCAATTAAAACCTTTGTGTGAAGTAGTAATGAAAAACTTCAGGTACAAAAGAACGAAGTGTTTAGGAGGGTGTCAGTTCAGGGTTAGGGTAGGTTCAAGGTTTTTTGTGGACAGCCAAACAGAACATTTTATTTCCTGCTTTTATACATTTACATCAATCAGCTAATACAAATTAAACTGGTTATTGTGCTCTGTGATTGTATAGTAATGGTAATATAATAAAAGAATATTAGAAATCTTCTGTTTTAGAGTGTGCGCCTCGTGTACAAAGGCTCAGTCCTTGCCGCAGCGGCCCAGGGTTCAAGTCTGACCCGTGGCCATTTGCTGCATGTCATCCCCCCCTGAATTTCCCGTCATTTTTCAGCTTTCATTAAACAATAAAGATTGAAAAAGTCAATCAAAAAATATCTAAAAATGTTCTGTCAAATGCTGCATTGTTAATTCAATAACCAGATAATCACGTTTACTTTCACTGATAGATGACAGATTTCCTTCTTTATGACAAAGAGCAGCACGATCCTTTGCTGTCTGATCTTTAATTCAAAGAATATTAACTCAAAAACAGATTACTTGTTTTTGTTGTTTTTTTACCCTAAGAATATGCAGATAAAGTACTTTTTTCAGCCCTGAATAGTTCCTGCAATCTTACTGTAACCCTGTTGTTATAAGACTGCATTCATTTTTAGCAAGCTGTACCTAATAAACGGGCAACTGATAACAATGAGAACATAAAATCAATACAGATTTGATTACAAATGCCAAGAAAAATATGTATTCAATTCAGCTTCATTGGTTTATTTTATCTTTTTATATTTCTTTATATATCAACGTACTCTATTCTCTATTTTCAATTAAATATGAATCAAAGATTAATAACTATTTATGAGGCTTCTTCATCCTGAAAGCAGATTTTTACCTTGTATCCCTTGTTATGTTATGTTATGTTATGTTATGTTATGTTATGTTATGTTATGTTATGTTATGTTATGTTATGTTATGTTATGAGTTATTTATGATTAGATCATGTCATTTTGTCCTATAGAAACATCACTAAGGATTGTAGTTCTTAAATATAGTTTATAGATATTTAAACTCCCACATTCTGTGAAAACACTCTCCATGTCGCCTCTCTGCCGTCTTATACTCAAGCGTGAATAGACATGGGTGAAATGTGTGTATCTTGTCATCTTTCACTCCAGTCCTAAAGGTGCTGATGCCAAGACAACGGGATGCTGCTGAACTGAGCTGCTGCAGGCTAGTTACCCTGGTAACAGTTGCCGTGCAGCAGGATCTGGCTAGTGTGACTCCTGAAGCTCGGGCCGAACAGCAAAACCATCAGAGGTCCCCTGAGTAAAACCTGGCCTCCTCCCGTTTATTTATTTTTTTCTTTCTGTCGTCTTTCTGCTCCTTCATCTCCATCCTGAAAATTCACACAGAGAAACTCACACCGACTCTAAAGCTGCACCCCCACTGCGATTATGCACTAATGTTGTAACACGGGGAGACGGAGATTAAAATGCTATCAAGGTTTATTTAAGTGGATATCGCTCTATTGCACGGGCTGTGGGTTCCCATGGCAGATACAGGAGACAAAAGCTAAGGTTGAGTAATCTACACCGCTGCTGAAATGACAAGGTGAAGCACACCTTGTAGCAGCAGGGATGCCTTGATAGCGTTTATCTCTCCCCACACCGTTGACTGTTGATTTTTCTGGGTGTTGGCCTCCACTGAGAAGATGAGGTTCTTTTGGGAACTAACAGCTAATTACCTTACAGGAAGCACTTCCAGGGTGGCTATTAACAAGACAATCTAAGCTTAAGCTTAAACTAACAAAACATGCATTTCTCTGCTATGTGTGTGTGTGATTATAGTGTGAGTGTGAACAGCTTGGACTTTTTAACCCACATAGCTGCTCTCTTTCAGATCCTGCACTGATCATGAGCCTACCTAACACTGATTTGCTCTCAACCAACCAAATCTTGTCCTAATACATCATGTGTAAAAATGGCATGACACTAACCAACGTTCCATCCTCTCTCCTCTCCTCCAGCGCCCGGAAACGGCCGATCCCATACTACCGGCCCAGCCCGTCGTCATCAAGCTACGACAGCAGCCCCTCGCGGTCCAGCCGCAGCCGTAGCCGCAGCTACAGCAGCTACAGCCGCAGCAGAAGCCACAACCGGAGCCACAGCAGAAGCCGGAGCCGAAGCCGGAGCTGGAGCCAGAGCCGCAGCCAGAGCCGGAGCTGGAGCCGCAGCAGGAGCCGCTCCCGCAGTCACCACAGTTATTACAGCCGCAGCAGCTATGACAGCCCCCGCTTCTGAACGCAGACGACAGACAGCACAGACGGAGAAACACAAACAAACAGACAGAGAAGCAGTCCGGGTAGATTTACTGCTGTGTAGTCCGGGGGTCCCTCGACCCTAGACCATAATCCCTCTCTAACACAGAGCCTGGATCAAAGAGGAGAAATGTATTTTGATATAGCACAGTACTATGAACTTGGCTGTCACTCTTCATGTCTTCACATATACAAGGTATTAAAGGAAATGGGTTACCACATGTCAAAAATTAATTTGGTAGAGCCCAAAGAACAAATCTTGCTGTATGTTAGCACTTTCTTTCTCTTCTTCCACAAAGCAACCAAAAATGAATTAATGAAAATATAATTCATATATATATCTAAAATATAATGTATGTATATATATACATACATATATACATACATATATATATATATATATATAGGAGCTGAGTAGAAGGCAAAAAGAGGACACATCAACGGCTTACTGTACATTTCAGATAATCTGACTTTTCCCCTCATCGTCTCCCCAAAGACTTCCATTTCATCGAAGCACAGAGATCAACGACCAGTGAGAACAAAAAAGAAAAGTCGGAGTCGGATGAAACTGGAAGCAAAACGGAAAGGGAACTTTTTTTATGATAAAAAACTGTATTGTATAGGTTTGTCTGTATAGATGTAAACTCTCTTTAAAGTCTCTTTAAGTTCTGGCTTTGTAAACTATGCACTGTATATTCCATCTAGTTCGAAGAGGCTCGTTTTAGCATGATGCATCGGGTGGAGAGACTCGCTACTCCGAAGACGGGAAACGAAAAAGTCCCGGGGTGCATCTGTTCTCCCCTCTGACATATATGGTATGTCAGCCACCTTGCATACACAGGTGAAAGGGAACTGGAGGGGAGGAAACTATGTATTATGTACTTTTACTCTCTTCCCTGTTTAAGTTATTATGTTGATTCTGCTTTATGTGTGGGAGTGGGAGTGTGTGTGTGTGTGTGTGTGTGTGTGGGAGTGTGTGTGTACCTCCTCTGCAATGACCAGTGAGGTAATTATTTATGTGTACACCACTGTAGCCTGCACCTCAGGCTTCTGTATTGTACTGTACAGGAAAAACTGTCTGCAAAAAGTCTCCATGCACACTTTTTTTTTTTTTGTTGACCACAGCTATTTATAATTCTACTGTATTTATTAATTTATTTATCGGGTTATTTATTATTTAATTTATTTACCTTTTGTTGTAAAACAGTTGGATCATGCTTCGAAGATGAGATTGCTGCAAATGTATAGCCATTTGAAAATGAACTGATTATGTCCACGTTTCACACAGAGCGGGCTTCTTTCTGTGGCGAAGGCTTACTATCGGGTGTGTGTTTAAGATGTTCTGATTTTAGCCAGTGGGACTGAGTCTTCATCCGCACTTACTCCCACTATTGTAAAGGTTTTCTTTTAATGCAAGGCGTTGTGGCTCTGCCTTTATCGAGGAGCAACCAAAACATCTCCGTGTAATCAGAGGAGAGTCCATTATTCCTCCTCTAATGTGTGTTCCCAGCCACCACATGACTCTAAATCCCTTGTATAACGGGCCGCACCATGTTTCTGTACCCTACAGCTTGTATAGGACGGTAAACAAACTGGCGATACAATCAGGGATCACCCTAAGTCTTCCTTATCATTCGTCCAGTCTCATGTCATTCGCACAGTGTTGCATTCCCAGTGTAAGCAGACTTAACCCAATTATGATACTCTGCAAACCTGTTAATTTATTCCAAGTATAGCATTGCCCCTTTGGTTCTACAAGTCATTCTTTGTAGTGTACAAGTTATTATACCTGACAATAAACAGAAACAAATGAGGAAATACGTAGACTCTCGTGTTGTTCTTTCTCTTTATAGCTTGCATAGTCATGCAGGCGTTGTGAATATATTTCCCTACAGATGGCACCGATGAGAGCAGTCCAGTATCTGATACTCATGACTGGAAAACAGGGCTAGAAGCTTCTTCCAGAAGCTTCCAGTCAAACCAGGACTGAGGAGAGGTTGTAGCTTATTTTAGGGCCTGTGCAGACATACCATACACTTCTGTTGTGATATACTGTTACCCTATGGGACACTGAGACAGACAGGTGTGGCGGCTAAGTTATTGTGGAAGCTGATATGGGTGTAGCAGAAAGTGCCACTTGCTACCTGTGACAGTCACTCTGTAAATAAAGGGCTATTGTTGTGGCCACACTTCTTCTACAGTTTGGTACAGTTACACCACTGTTGGACTTCCTGGCCAATAATTGGACAACTGCAAATCTCACATCTGTGGACTACAGGCTAATATCACCTGCACTTTATGTAATAACCATCCATCCATTTTCCATAACTGTAACCGCTTATCAGGGTCACAAGGGGCTGGAGCCCATCCCAGCTGACTTAGGGCGAGAGGCGGGGTACACCGTGGACAAGTTGCGAGTTTATCACAGGGTGCATAGAGATAAACAACCATACACACTCATATTCACACCTACGGGCAATTTAGAGTCACCAATTAACCTGTTAACTGCATGTCTTTGGACTGTGGGAGGAAGCCAGAGTACCCAACCCAACCAGCTTGTATTTTTATGTTAATCAGCAGAGTATTTTTTTCACACCTAACACACAAGAAAGAATAACAAAATGACAAAAAAAACATTTTGTTATCACTACTTGAATAGTACAAAATATTGTCTTCAAAATGGGGCAATTTTGTGCAATTTGAGATGATCGTTTCTAGTAAACAAAACTCTATGGCAACTTTGAGGGGTCTGTGAGAGAATGTAAATCACCCACTTACACACATTTATGCATTGACGGCAGTGGCTGCCATGTAAGACTCATCAGACAGAAGCAGACATTCACACACCTCCAACTCCTGAGCCACAGCCTCTGACTCACGTCATAGCTGAATCCTATAAGTGCAGGGTGCCATGCAGGAGCCATTTCTAAAAGCAGAACATCTCATAAGAGTGCCAGTAAGAGGTTGGTAGGAACATGTCTGTAACATACAATGAAGCCAGACTGTCAGGCTGACAATAGCTTTGAGAAACCACAGCTTATTAGTTCCCCATTTGTGACATTAAGAACATGAGGAGTTGCAGAAAATGTCACTGACGATGATCTGATAACAGAAAATTGTGACGCTCAACGTGAGCGGCTGAATATTGAGGATTAGGTGTAGTTTGTCTCCTCAGCGCCTACACCCTGTCCTCCTTAGTTTCATAAGTGACCTCAGGATGACTCAGCATGAAGTAAATATCACACCAAATGTTTCTGGCTTTTAAATCTTTACTGGTCTGCTTGTGTGTGTGTGTGCAATGTTCATTTGTATCCAAGTCACAAATTTACAACCCCATTTCCAAAAAAATTGGCACGCTGTGTAAAATGTGATGATGCGCAAAACATATTTAATTGAAAACAGCACAGAGACAACTCATCAAATGTTGAAACTGAGAATTTGAATAATGAGAATAATTCTGTGCCAGCAACAAGTCTCAAGTGGCAACAAAAGACAGGAAAAATTGTGAAATACTAAAACAAAACACCTCGTGGAAGATCTCACAATTCATTAATTTAATTGGGAACAGGTTAGTGGGTATGAAAAGAGCATCCCAGAGAGGCTGAGTCTTTGTGCAGTTAAGATGAGGAGGGGTTCAAAACTGCACTGGCAAATAGTGCAACAATTTATAGCTCATAATATCTTTAAAATATTCAGACAGTCAGAAGAAATCTCCGTGCTCAAGGGACAAGGCCATAAAGCAACATTGGTGAACATTCATGATCTTCAGACCATCAGACGAAACAAACACGCTTCTGTCGTGGACATCACTGCATGGGCTGGGGAACACTTCAAGAAACCATCGTCTGTGAACACAGTTCATCGCTGGTTGGAACTGTACCGTGCAAAGAGGAAACCATTTAGAAACCAGATCCAGAAATGCCGCCGCCTTCTGTAAACTCGAGCTCATTCAAGATGGAAGTGGGAAACAGTCCTGTGGTCTGATGAGTCAAAATTTGACTTTCTGTTTGGAAATCATGGACGCCGCGTCCTCCAGGCTAAGACCATCTGCCTAAGAGACCAACCGGCAGCACGCAGTTCAAAAACCAGCATCAGTGATGGTATGGGGGGTGCATTAGTGCGCATGGCACGATGGGTACCATTAATGCTGAGCGATATATACAGGTTTTGGAGCAACATATGCTGCCAAGTAGATGACATCTTTTACAAGGACGGCCTTGCATATTTCAACAAGACAATGACTAACCATATTCAAACAGCATCTCCATATTAAGACTGTCTGCAGTCCATCGTACATCAAGCAAGAATGGGAAAACATTCCACTTTCAAGATTACAACAAGGTTTCCAGTTTCTCAGTTTGCAGACGCCAAAAAAAAAGATGAACAGAGTGGTAAACATGACCCTGTCAGACTTTTTTGTGTATTTTTACTGATAACAGCATAGCACTGCCTGTCCTTCATATCACATCATGGACTATACAGAGCCATATTACAAATAGGATGTCACTCTCATCTAAGTCTGACTTTGTACGTGCTCGGCAGGTCTGGTTGATTTCCCAACAGCCACCCAGATTCTTCTGGATCTTTGCGACGTCAAGACAGGAAAAGAGGGAGGGGGATTGCACATGACAGGAGAGAGGCAGGTTTAACAGAGCACTGGGCAGCTGCTTACTGGGGAGGGCCTTCCTGTTGGATTCCATTCGAGTGCTACGTCTGCCACAAATAGATATTGGAGTACCTTCCAAAAACATGTTAGGGGTGTGAGCTTGGGGGGACTTGAGTCAGAAGGGAGGGCTCTGCTGACAGGATATAAAAGCTCTCAGCTGAGAGGCAGACAGCACGTTGGGAAAACATTTTTAGAGAGGCCAAAAGGCTCTTCGTCTGCAGCCAGCAGCTCTCCGCTACAGCAACACTCCTCTACCGCCTTAAACACAGCAGCCATGACTGAGAGACGTATTCCTTTCACCCTGCTCCGCACCCCAAGCTGGGACCCATTCCGTGACTGGCAGCAGAACAGCCGCATCTTCGACCAGGCCTTCGGCATGCCGGCTCTGCCCGAGGACTTCCCCACATTCCCCAGCACCCACTGGCCCGGGTACCTGCGGCCTTCCTTCATGGTCCCGGACATGGGCCCCATGTTGCCCCAGGGCACCATGATGCCTCACACCCCCATGATGTACCCCAATCCCATGATGGCCCAGCAGCATGCTCGCGCCTTGTCCCGCCAGATGAGCAGCGGTATGTCAGAGATCAAGCAGACCCAAGACAACTGGAAGGTGTCCCTGGATGTCAACCACTTTTCACCCGAGGAGCTGGTGGTGAAGACCAAGGACGGTGTGGTGGAAATCACTGGTGAGCACTCATTTCTTCTTCACTGGTTTGTGCTGTTTGGCATGCTGACTAACAGAGCTCAGTATCTTTGACTAAAAACCTAAAGAGTTGAAGATAATTTCCTGCTTGAAACCCCTTCAATCTTACATCAAAGATCTGAAACTGTTGTATACAGGACAGATGTATTGGTGGGTAGGTGACAGAATGTCTCACTTGATGTACTTTGGTTTGTCTCTTCCCTTATAAGAGACAAATGCTACAGTTCTGAACAAAAAGGCACAAGATAAAAAGGCTGGAAACCTTTTTTTTGGCTCAAGAACAAGGCAGATGCATTGCTGCAGAGTTACATAATGTCTTGAGACAATATACTGAGTTCCAGTACACCGGAGGGCGGGGGCTTTTGGCTGCACGCCTGCAAAACAACACACAATTCAACATGTGGGAGTCGACTTTTACAGCAGCTCACAGACGCACACAGTGCAGAGACTGTTTTATTGCACACCCAGTCTCACAATTTGCCATAAAATGTTTTCATTGTCAGTCCATGCTCGTGAAGGACCAAAGCAAAGCGGGCAAACCTGAAGAAATGTGTGTGGAATGGATCATATAGTATCTAAGCTCAGTGAGTCTTTTCTCTGTTCTCTCTTCTGCCATTTCACAAAAGATCACACTCTTAGAGTTAGGGGTTTTGACTCATCCAGTGTCCCTGCTACTTTAAAAGGACTGCTGGATATCGTCCAGGTCCAGAGTCCAGGGCCTGACTATGGCCAGTATCTCATTGGTGAGGGACTGACACAGTGAAAGATAAACAAAGCTCAGGATTCAGTCCAAGTGGAATTTGCCACCTCATGTTTCTCAGATGTCACCAGAGAACAAGCGTGATGTTTAAAGATTATATCAGCTTTAGCGAAGAGTTTTGTATACGCACCAAGAGTGCAACAGCCCTTTTGTCACTGCCTTTCACGAACTAATGACCCTCCATGGAAAAACTGTCTGCTTGGTGTCGGCCAGCAGTGTTGTCCTGTTGAAAAGGAGACAGCTCCCCCGAGGACAGCAACCTTTATCAGCCCGTTGTCATAACAAACCTTATTCAAGCCAGATTGAATGGCAATGTTTCAACAGCACAGCCAGTCATCTCAGAGCCTTTGAGAGACTGACAGGACTCGCGAGGATCATCTATGGCTCGTATGACTGTGGCTACATAGAAGATGATAAAAATACCAAATGCCAGAGCCTCTGCAAAACCAAAACAGCACAGCTGAAATGTCCTGTGTTACTAACTCACACAATAAATATAATAATAAATGTCATGATTGTCTTGGCAAGAGTTAGATGCGAAGATCTTGCCCTATTCCCAACCAGTTACCAACAATCCATGACCCCAACCACAGTGACATCATTCTAAAGGTGAACAGACTTTGACACATCACCAAAAATATCAAACTATTCCTCTTAGTGTCTACATTTTGGCTTTCAGAGATGCAGTTATAAAAGTTGTAGAGTTTGGTAAATACACAAACATGGTATAGCAGCCATTGTCTGATGAAAATTTAGATTCTGGAGGAACTGGCCAAAGTTTCTGTGCCTCCAGCACAGCCAGCAGATATCTGGAAAACAGATAACCAGGCAGAGACTTATCCCTAAATTCCACAAACTGGAGGCGGCTGCGACGTGTTCCAGCTGGGACGCGCCCGGAGGAGTTGGCGATGTTTGTGCCCAAGAAGCGTCTTGCCGCTCCGCTCCACAGATAATACATGGCTGTGCTATTTTGATGGATGCCACGGCCAAACACGTCAAGCAGCACAGAGCAGATCGAGCTGGCCAGAAGACAGCATAGGGAATTCAAATTAATTCAAAATAAAACTCTGTGCAACTTAACTGATAACTACGAAGTCTGCTTACTCATGGTAGAAGCACATAAACCAGGAAAAATGACCAAATCTGAGCAAGTTAACAAAGTCTACTCCGCTTCTAAAATACTTCTGGTGGGATACAAAGCTGCATGGACAGAACAGAACAAAACAGCGCCCGACCACGAGGTCACAAAGCGAAGAATGGTGGAATTTAGAGATTACTCTGCGGTCTGACACATTTCTGCTAATCTCTATAAACAGATACCTGCATGAAAATGCAGATCATGTTTATAAAAAGCGAATTCATTGTCGATAAACAGAAAAAAACAGAACACCTCTGGTGCCAAAATCTCGGTCCCTCGCCTACAGATTTTGCATTCATAGGCAGATATCTTTTTATAGAGATTATATAGCAGCACAAGCAAGCACAGGTGTAACTAATTAGAATAATAATGGCTGCATTCCCTTTAGGTGTACCGGTTCCAGGGTCCTGTTACTGTGCATGCTGACATACTAGAATGAAGCCATAATTATTATATAAGTTAGACCTGCGACAAAACAAAAGGAGCAGTTTAACATCATCTAAATGTTCAAAATAATCAAAATACTGAATTGAGTTAAGTTTGTTTATTGTACATGAGGTGAGACGTGCAATATTTGATACTGTACAGTGAGGGAAATAATTATTTGACCCCTTGGGGGCAGCAGTAGCTCAGTCCATAGAGACTTGGCTTGGGAACCGGAGGGTGGCCCTGCTGGTTCAAGTCCAGCATGGACCATAGTATGGAAGGTGGACTGGTAGCTGGAGGGGTGCCAGTTCACCTCCTGGGCACTGCCGAGGTGCCCTTGAGCAAGGCACCAAACCCCCCCAATTGCTCACAGGGCGCTCCTCTGAGGGGATGCCCATCACTCCACCATCTCTCTCCACATTGCATGTCTTTGAGCCCTTTGTGTATGTGTGTGTGTGGTTGTGTTTCAGGGTTAAAATGCATGTATAAAAAAAATGAGTGAAAAAAGAATTTCCCCCTTGAGGGATTAATAAAAGTATCTCTTCTTCTTCTTCTTGCCGATTTTGTGATTTTTGCTTAGTTTGTGCACTGACAAATAAATGAACAGTCTATAACGTGCATCCTGCCTAAACCTTTGAACTTACATTTGTTCCACACCATGTTGTCATTCCCTACTAGCGCTCCTCACCCCTAAGCGCTTTTATTGCATTTAATATTCATTTTACAAGATGTCTTCCTGCATGATCTTTTATTTATAACCCCTTATAGTGAACTTGTCTTTCGGATTAGTGTCACATTCAGATAAAAGTATGTTGTCTGTGCCCTCAGGCAAGCATGAGGAGAGGAAGGACGAGCACGGCTTTGTGTCTAGAACCTTCACCAGGAAATACACGTAAGCATTCTCAGTATTTTAAAGTTCGTTAATAATCCATAATTATCCTGTGATGCATGTAGAATTAAATCTGACCAAACTTTGTTTCGTTCTTGATCATTTTTTACAAGCCGCTGATGAAAAGAAGCAACAGGCCCATGTAATATGTCAACAACTCACTTCAAAAGTTAAAGAGTTCTTATTAAAAATTGTTTGTTTTGGCTGTTTGATGGCGGCTTCGCTGTGAATTTTCATTTGGGAAATGCATTTCTCAGTCTGGCTTCAGATTCCTGTGATTTTTCTTAATGTGGCTTCTCTGCCGTGAGTCTCTTTAGTCTTGGGTTGGTCCGGCCTGTAGAGGGCTGACTGCTGCTGATAGCTGAATTTCATGCTCTGAAAAGCAGCAGCAGCAGCAGCCTCCACCTCCTTGTGTTCATCCCCTCCTCAGTCTGAGCTTTCAGCTTCATAGGGCTCTGCTGCCATCCAGGGGCCACAGCACACACTGATAAAGACAAACTGGATCTGATTTTTACCCCATCAAGAATGACTCAGGGATTAATGCTCCAGTCAGTCTTTGTTTAAGCAGTGGCAGTGATTGGAGCTCCGGTTTCTTCATGTTTTATTGCTCTCTTCCAGCCTTCCCCCGACAGCTAACGTCGAGAAGGTGACTTCCTCCCTGTCTCCTGAGGGGTTGCTGACCGTGGAGGCTCCTTTGATCGTACCGGCCATCGAGTCCTCAGAAACCACGATACCTGTCAACGTGGACAACAAAGGTGGCGTGGTGAAGAAGTAGGAAGACAAGCAGCACAGTGTCTGCCACACACACACACACATATTCAAACACTTTTTTTTTTGTACAAAATGCTTCTATAGAAAGGTGAGGAAGCAGCTTATCACTCTTCCAAGCACACTTCACACAGCGGAGAGAGGAAAGCGAAGGGATTGCCCTTGCTCCACTCTCTGTCTCTGGTAATGAGCCAACCCCAGCTGAGTGCACTGTGTAAACACATCTGCACCAATGCCATATGCCTGCTCGTTCTGCTGTAATTACACTCTTCATCTGAATGTAGGAAATCTCAGCTTAACCCTGCTCACTCTCCCTCCCTCACTTTGCACACACATACACCTTTTTCTGACTAAACCTCCTTCAGGATGCCTCTATAGACACACTAAAGACATCAGTAAAGCAGATTTGAGAAGCACAATCCCAGCCACTATGAGTGCAGAACAATGCCTGGTGGTCGTCTCCCTGGACTGGAAATATACTGGCTTTATGTTGCCTTTTGAAACTATTCAGTCGTGCAAAAAAAAGAAAATAAAGAATAAAGAACCAACAAAATATTGAGTCTCTTCTTGTTTTATGAACTATTTTATTTGCATGCTTGTGACAGGACATCAGAGGTGACATCCTGAAGCAGACACTGTGAGCTGTGTGCGTCTGGAAACAGGAAGATAATAACTAAATGGAAACGCTGAGCGTCTTAATGCTTGTCTTTAATTATTCATCTGATGGTTATCCATGCAAAAGAGATCAAGTTAGTGAAACGTGTTGAGTGATGCAGGCTGTTTCCTTTTAATATTTGTAATTTGACATAAAAAAGAATAGTGCCCCCATCAGGCCATCTGATCCTAACACAGATCCATAATGCACCAGGTTCCTTCTAAAATACATAGAAACAAAGATTTTGTCCTGTAATTACAACCTCCCCAACAGGCCACATCATTAAAGATGAGGTAATATCATAATATCAGTTACATACATACATACATACTGTAATCATGTGACCTTCAGCAGCCATGACTCATGCAGCGTAGAGGGTGGGATGTAAGTTCATCCTGACACTGACCGCTGATCTGTGGATGACTGAGCCGGGTCTGTACAAAGCGGCAAAAAACTGATTAGGCAGTGGAAATATGAGATGGGTGTCATATGTACAGAGAAATAGGCCCATTTCTGCTGCTGTGTATGTGCACTGAAATGTGTCATAATGCCCCGAAATTGCATAATTCCATCATACAGAATGTCTCTGATGAATTATTCATGCGCAGATAGATACATAATTGATGGAGATTCGGTCTCGGCTCTCGACTGAGCAAGGTCATTTAAAACAATTGCACCGGGCATGGGTGCTATAGAGGGGGAATAAAACATTATTATAGAGTCTGCTGGGACCAAAGGGTGTGTGTATTGTACTGTTAATACAACAAATTATATCATTACTCATTAATCTATTGATGCCTATCTATTGGATAGATTGTCATGAAATTAGCTGCAGATATTTAAGATCCCTCAAGGATGAATTATAATAACTTTAAACCAAATACCTGCAGAGCTAACAAGCCGAACCAACATGGTAAACATGGCAGACTAAACATCAGCATGTTAACATTGTCACTGTGAGCATGTTAGCATGCTGATGTTAGCTCAAAACACTGCTGTGCCTGAGTAAAAGCTCACACAACTAGCATCTCTGTAGACTCTTAAGTCTTGTGGATTAATCATTTATAATTTAGTCTTTGAAATGTAAAAGAAACGACGAAGCAAAAGTTATTTGTTTTATAGTGAGATGAAATGGAGAAGAGCAAGCAAGTATTTGCATTTGAGAAGCTGAAGCCTTTGGGCTGCAAGAAGGTTCCTGGTTCTCCCCATGTTGGCATAGGTCCCTCCGGTTACTCCAACTTCCTCCCACAGTCCAAAGATATGCACTTAATAGGTTAATTGGTGACTGTAAATTGCCCGTGGGTGTGAATGTGAGTGTGAACGGTCGTTTGTCTCTATGTGTCAGCCCTGTGATGAATTGGTGACCCCAGCTGGGATTGGTTGCAGCCCTTGCGACCCTGATGAGGATAAAAAGTTACAGAAAATGGATGGATGGAAGCTGAAGCTTAACTTGATGAAATTAAACCATTAATTCCATCATCAACTTTGGCATAGAGAAGAGATCATACTCACTTAAGAAATGCACAGTACTCATCAACTTGTCCATGTCGGTAATAAAAGTAAAGAGAATGTAAGCATACATTTGACAGCCCAGTGTTTCCACATATTTTTTGCTATGTCATATTTGCTGCTCAGACTGAGAGTCATGGTTACGACATACAATACATACATGATTTTTATAGGGGTAGCCCATGTATACGTGTGGCTTCAGGGACGTAGTTTGACTGGTACTGTGATTTTTTTAGTTCTGACAGGAGACGGGAGCTCTGGTTTTTATCACTGCCATGAAGCTTTAACAAGAGTTACATAACTCAAAATGATATAAGCACGAATTCAGTTCCTGTAGCGCCTTTCAATAGATGTTCACTGGATTTTATCAGGCGTTTGGATTTGTGTGCAAATCTGAACTGTTTCTAAAGTGATGTGTCTGAACACTGTTATATTACACCGGTAAATGAAAAACATGACATGAGGTAAGTTTTTTGTGTTACCAAAGGGGAGATAGATTCCATGCACATTTTTAAGGACACATAAATGCAGAAAAACACACATAAGTAGAGGAACTAGGCCAGCGGCAGCCACTGGAAATTACATCATCAAACCATATCAGTGGAGGGGCCTTTAGCAATCAATACAGTGTACAGCCACATGCATGAAGCTAACACTTTGTGATTTCTAGTTAATGCTCGCCTCCTTCCGGTTAATCATCAGTCAGCGCTGGAAGAAATGAAAGATGTGACGACTGGTGACGTTCTGAGAGGCTGGTGGTTTTCATCACTTCTTTTCTCTTCCTCCCTGTTAACTTCTAGTCATTCATATTGCGTGCCAGCCCACTAATGCACATACTAAGTCTACTCTTGACTCCAAAGCTGCAGGGGAGATCTATTTATAGAGCGCTCTGCTATGCACTGAGCCTCCAGCATGTTGTATAGTTACACAGGGTAGATAGCGGACATGACCCGGTGCTTTTTTTCCCCTCTGTCCTATGGTCCCAGACCTGTAGTACTCAGTATCATTAGCTTCATGTCAGACGTTTGTACAATATTTGACTCTATAATAAACACAAAAAAAGACATGTGAGTCAGTGTGCATGGAGTTTTAAATGTGTCAAAACACGTCCATTTGCTGAACATCATATTCATATATAAGCATTTATATTATAAGTATGCAGTGCCATATATATTCAGTAATTGTATCCACACACAGTCATTCATGCCATTCACGGGAGCCAAGCAGACACTGTCTTAAGACGAGGCAGCACTTTCTAAACCACTTAGCATTTCAACTTTTCCTCCTCCATGAGTCACCATTTCCTTCCAGTTTAATGCAGGTCTAAATTATTCATGCCAATCCCCATCAATCCAGCAGCAACCCAGTCCTTAAACCAAGGGAAGTGCCTCGCGTGAGGAGCTGTTTGCTACCGGGCTGCTGATTGGACCCTTCAGAGACCGCAAACATCCTCCCCGTACTCAGGCTGACAGGCTGAAGAGGCTGAAGAGGGCCAGCTTTAACCAAAGAGGTTCTCAAGTGATCTCGAAGTGTAGCAGGAACAGATCATTTACAAGGGGGATTAAACAAATGTGAAAATAAACAAATGCAATTCAATTTAGTTCAACATTGTCTGTATTACGAGACATCAAACTTTATTATAGACAGATTCACTGCAGGATAAAGTGGGCGTCTAAGGACACTTCTGTTTCCCTATAGTCACATCTGTCCACAACATAAATATTACTGTCATCTGTCATCATTGCTATATATTACATGCGTCCTTTTTGTTGTTGCCAGCAGACATTTTGACTTGTCATAGCAGTAAAAGCACAGAAGTTTCTAATAACATTAACAATGACAGGCGTTTCTAATAAGATTAACAATGTCTAACAGTGAGTCAGCTAATACCAGGACCCTAAAACCAATGCAGCCACTATTAAATGTGTTACTCACACTTTTCCTACCATGACTTCTGTGTAAAAAGCCAATGGCTGATATCTCATTTTATGTTAAAACTCTTAACTCATGGTCTAAAAGAGGAGGATACGGTAACATTAATACATACAAATAATCCATAGTTGTCGAGTGTGACAAATTTAGGTGTTGTCTCATCTTGTTTGCATTCATGTGAAACTTTGTTTATTTTTGAGTCATCTCTGTTGACATCATTTTCATATGTAACCTGTACAGAGTTCATATGTGTCTAAAATATGAGACATGTAAATGTATACTCTGGAAATGTTCTAGTCGTTTAAAGGTCTCATATTGTAGAAAGTTTTTATACTATAAAGCAGGTCTAGGTGCTGTATAAATACTCTGAAAGTATCAAAATGCTCAATCCACAGTGAAATGCACACAGCCATATTCACAAACTGCCCCTTTAAATGAGTCGTCAGGACTATGATGTCACAACTGCACAGTCACCGCCCTCAGTCGAGCCCTCAGCACTGTCCAGGTAGCTATTATCTGATCTAGCCTCTAGGGGCTGATGTTTCTGGCTTTTTAAGTGTATCCAGCGGATATCTGGAAAACAGATACGGGGTATATACGGGCCAGTCAACCAATCAGAAGAGAGGTCATTAATATTAATGAGCAAAAATACAACATAAAACATCCTATTTTTGCCAGAGTTTCAGGGAGTAGCATGACGTAATTGAGATGGTTTTTGGTATTTAAAACTACAATATGGATATCTTGTCTTATATTTTATGGATATCCAAACTTTAAATTAAAAGCTGGAAAAGTGTACAATATTGGACCTTTAACTGCTGAAACATATAAACAAAGACAGTGACAGCTATTGAAAATGGCAAATAAATAAATATTAAAGCTATTAAAGATGTTCTGGCTCTGGCTCTGTTTACATTGTGATTTATTGGACTGAAATCATGTAGAGCAAAGAGAAAGCTTGCTTTGTGTACAGTGTGCTGTGGTACACCCAGTACAGTACACCACGCTCTCACTTCTAAAAGTAACTTAATAAAACAGAGGTCAGACGTCTTTTGACAAAGTTATACTCGTGCATGTTAACTAACTTTCTTATAACTGGTAAAAATCTTCAGAATAGTATTTAAGTTTCCTTTCTTTAATAATAATTATCACTACCTCAGTGATTTGGCCCTGTACAATGTGTCTATTGATGAGGTTACTACAGTGGAAATATGGAGCAAAGTCCAGCACTGATAAACATGAAACAACAGGAACAGCTGGGGATCAGAGTGGCTTACACTCCAGGGTTTGGCAGCGATAAACGATTCTCACCAAGATTTATTTCAGTATGGCACCAGCACGACACAAATCGCGCTTACTAATTATTGATGTGCATTAGCGAGGCTTCTCGTGCATATTAAACTTTTATTTTACCAGCTGTGAAAGCATCTGAAGAAAACAGCCATTAAAACTTGCTCTGCAGAGCGAACCTTGATGTGAAATGTCCCTTTAATGACATTTCATGTTGCAAATCTAATGACCACCTTTAAGGCAGACTCGTGTCTCACCAAACCACTGCAGACTTTGATCGTAAAACACAAACTAGACCTTCAGAAGCTCTGATATCTTCATGGACTGAAGACCTCTGAGAGCAGCACACTGAGAGGGGAGCAGGTGGTGTGCTTTTTTTTTTTCTCCTTAGCAACAGCTCCTGATTGGCTGGTGACAACACCTTAGACTAGGGCGGCCATCCAATGACATGTGAGGGTGTTGATTGTCTTTCGACCAATTAGCACTCACCAGCTGTTCAAATAATTACTTCTGCCCCAGTGATTGAAGATGCTAATGAGTCCAATTGTAGCTCATGATTGACATCAGTTTGCAGCGCAGTCATCCCTGGTTTGTCTGTCTGACTTACCTGCAGAGAAGTTTCTAGATTTAATGTGACAATGCTGATAACTGTAATTGTCTTCACCTGTTCTTGGTCCAGTTGGATGGTAGCATGTAGTACTTGTATGTGAAATGGAGGAAACGGACAACCATTTGAGGTATCTATCACAGATAAACGGACTCCTGTAGTGTCAGGTTAGTCGACAGCAGCCTCCTCGCATGTTTATTACAGGTCACATTTCTTGTTAGAGACCTTTATGAGTCTGAGAAATCCAGAAGAGCCATAAAAATATTATATTAACCTTCCGAACAGTTGTTCTCTGCTGTTTAAAGACTCATCGCATCATCTCGCGTTGGCTAATGGACTACAAATTCTTCCTTACAGTGTTGTAAGACGGCCTTTTTTATTTTCCTTGACTCCCTGCCGACCGTTTGATGTCAAACTTGACCATGCCGTCACAATAAAGGTATTTTAATTATTTTAAACAGTGTGCCTTGGAGCTTTCTTGTGTTTTTTTGTGTCCATAGTATCCTTATCCTCAAACAATCTGAGTCCAGGAAGTGCTCCTACACAGACGTTTTTGTGTAGGAGCCATGATTAAGAATCATCTGTTCATCCTGTGTGGCTAATGAACAAAACACTTCCTTACATGGTACTTTAAGGATAGTTTTGCATGTATATGTTGTTACTTTTAGGGCACCATTAGCTAAATAATGTATTTGGACCACTAATGGTGATGGAAACTAAGCAAATTTATTCAAGTACAGCACTGTGAGGTACTTTACATGAATCCAAATTTAATAAATACTATAAAACTAGCAGTGTGAGAGAGCCCAATGCTGTGCAAGCCTACAGAGTCCTGATCCTTGAACTACCCAACAGTTCAGCTCCATCTTAACCAGCTACACTAAAATGTTCTCTCATGTTCATATTTTAATACGGAGGCCCTGAAGTGACTTATTATTCGAGTTGTGTTTGTTGTACACCAAATGTAGCCAGGAATATTTTGCAGTGTTCCACTATTTAATTTGATCAATAGCGTTTTTTATTTCTTGTTATTTGACTGTCAGAGAAAAAAGTATTAACACACTCCACTGTCAAATATCTTCAACTTGCCGTCACCCTTACCAAGAATTGCATGTCACCATAGCGATGTCCGTAACAGATCAATTTATTGTTAACAATCACTGTTTTGGTATAGCGTACTTCAGCAAATGGAGTAAAGAAAACACAGATTAAAATAAGGTCTAGCTAACAATCGCAATAAAAAGAAATAAATAGAAAATAATCCGATTAAGGTCTAGTAATTCCATGTTCATATGAATACATAACATCTACAGTATAAGTTAATAAATTGAAGCTACTGTATAAATACATCACCAGCATGCACAATATTGTATTATGGAGAATATTGGAGCAGTTATCATCTTACACTGAAGAAACAGTATAATAGGCAAGTGCATTTCTTGACCAAGAAGAAACTGAAGACAAAGTAAATCCACAAACCTCAAATCTGCTTTTAGAGCTTTCCACCTAACATTGCATGTGCTCTGTCCACAAATTATACTTAGTTCACTAATCGAGTCTGTGGTTCCAGGTGCCGTTTCAGAGATCCTACTGATTGTTATGAAGATAGCATAATCGGAGAATAAGGTTGGACTCATGATCAAATCACCACATTTCTTTTTTTTTTTTCCTATTTTTAATTTCCGTTGGTTTTATTTTGCTAGCTAGATTTCCTTGAATCGAATCAAAGGAGCCAATAGATGTTGTTATAGTAACGACAATACTGACAATAAGAATTAGGTGTCCAAAAACAGTTAATTTATTTAATAAAGCACATCAGCACATGAGAGGGACAAGCTGCACTAAGTTTACTTCATGAATTTGTCTTTTTAGTTACAGTAATGACTTGTTTGACTGAGCTGGACACATACCTGACACAAAGCAAACAAAAACATTTTTTTTTTATGTTATCTTCAATAACAGAGACAACCTGCTTTTCACTTCAACGATCATAGTGGTGGTGCGAACTAAAGATGTCGGTGTGTGTTTTTCGAAGTTACACGATGAAGTTTTGACACCCCTAAAAGCCCGTCTTCATCTCTGTAACCCGTCTTGCTCTCTTGTCTCTCTCGCTCGCTCGCTCGCTCTCTTGACTCTCTCTCTCGTTCTCTAAACAAGGCCATGACATTCAAGGTTACTCGTTAATTTTCTTGTTGCTCAAGCATCGGAACTCAATTTCTGAATGCTCCTCCCCTCACCAAATACAATAAGACAGCTCAGCTTCATTTGCGCGATAAGACCAGTCTCTGCCAGTGTGTGGAGGTATCGTTACCCAATAGTCACACTGTGATGAATGACATACCTCTTGCTTCTAAAGTGGTATTTTGGCAAATGCTGCAGAGGCTACCAAGGAGGGGGTTTCATTCTTTTATGTATTTTTTTTTCTCTTTAATTGTTGTTATTACTCAAACTAAAATGGTCTTCCCTCCTCCTGCTTTTTTTTTTTTCACTTTTAATTTGTTGAAAAATAAAGAACAGCAGCCGCGTTAGTACCATCGGCTAAATTGGCCGCCGATGTTCTGCCACCCGCCCCTCCCCACCCCTCTTTTTTTTTTTGTAATTTCTAAGAACTTTTTAACTATTATTATTATTTTTTGTCATCATTTGTGAGCGCGCGTGTTGTGTTGTTTTGGCAGAATGAGGTTTTGGGACTCTTTAGTTGTTGCCCTCTCCTCCCTCGTCGTCCTGCTGGTCGCTCGTCCACAGCGTCAAGTTGTCTCGTAGCAGCTGCATGATGAGAGTGGAGTCTTTGTAGGAGTCCTCGTTGAGGGTGTCCAGCTCGGCGATGGCGTCGTCGAAGGCGGTCTTGGCCAGGTGGCACGCTTGCTCTGGGGCGTTCTGGATCTCGTAGTAGAAGACGGAGTAGTTGAGAGCCAGGCCCAGGCGGATGGGATGGGTGGGCTGCATGTGCTCCTTGCTGATCTCGTGGGCCTCGCTGTAGGACTTCTCAGAGGACTCCACCACTGAGGCTCTCTTCTCCCCTGTGGCGACCTCGGCCAGGTAGCGGTAGTAGTCGCCCTTCATCTTCAGGTAGAACACCTTGCTCTCGTGCTGCGTCTCGTTGCAGTTCTTGATCAGGAAGTTGTCGAGGAGGTTGAGCACGTCCTGGCAGACAGCCTCCAGCTCCTTCTCGATCTTTTCCCGGTAGGCCCGCACCATCTCGATCTTCTTCTCGTTGCCGTCGGCTGACGTCTTCTGCTCAATGCTGGAGATGACGCGCCAGGATGAACGCCTCGCACCAACCACGTTCTTGTAGGCCACGGAGAGCAGGTTCCTCTCCTCGTTGGATAGCGCTTCGTTCAGCTCTGTGACCTGAAAGACAAGAAGGAGAGGAAAAATATGCAGACGTTAGGTCTCAGCTGACCACTTAAAGGGCAGTTATAACCTGTAACATGCTAAAAGGTATGACTATTGCAACAATTCAGTCCTTTGTGCACGCAATCTACAGCAATCACAAGGCGTTGGACAACATAACCAGAGGAATACAAAGCCACAGCCCTGTCACGGATGCCTCCGGACAAACTCTACAACACCCAAGGCAACAGTCAGTGCATCCAGCGGGGTAAACCACGCCTCCAGCTCACTGACATCAACCTCTGAGGCGACTCCCGATTGGCTGTCCGCAGCTCTGAAAGCTGGTTTTGTTTTGTTTGGATAGGCCTGTGTCTGGCTGGAGGATTTAATCCTTTATACCCGACTGGAACTGTGCAGCAGAGGCATCTTTACAGACCTTTTCTGGGTATAAAGCCTGTTGTTACGTTCTCTTTTTTTTTTTCCAGCACAGAATTCAGTTGCGTGAGCAGACCAAAGCAGGGGGGCCCCGGCCGATCACATGGAACGACTCCTCACAATGCCTTTACTGAACGCTATATTGGTCACCATAAAACTACATTCTGGGTTTAAAATGGAGGGGGTTGGGCTGATGTACTGAAACATGGAGCTGCTAAAGAGACTTTTAAAAAATAAGTAAAGATTTTGTCACAAACAGCAATTAGATAATGAACTTGAACTGTTTGTACCCAAGACACAACTTGCTAAAATCTGGTGATACTGCTACATTTATTCAGCATTTATAAACTCAACCTGATCTCCTAATTCTGAAATTAATTGAGGCATTGTTCTTTAGCAACAACTAAAGAGCTGCTTCTTTGTCTGGGTGAATAAGTCTAAGCATCTATACCCATGCTAGCAGCTCCATGCTAGCTGTACTTTGGCACTGTAGTGACAATTCTAACTTCAGCATGCTAACCTGGGCGCATTGACAATGCTAACATGCTGATGATAAGCATGTACAATGTTTACCAGTTCGCCATCGTAGTTTAGCGTGTTACCATGGTAACATTTGCTAATTAGCGATTAACACAAAGACTGAGCCGAGGCTGATGGGAATGTTAGTTTTACAGGTAGTTTTACTAACCAGATGAAAAGTCAGAAAGGATTGTCAAAGTTATTACAATTAATATCAAGAGGGACATAAATGTCTGTAGCAAATCCAGCAACCCATCAAACTGCTGTGGAGACAGCCTCATGGTGGTACAATTCAGCATCCGGGAACTATGAATGTCAAATTTGTGCCAATTTATTTAGCAGATTTTGAAATATTTAGGAATATAACATGAAACTATGACCTGCTGGTGGTGTTAAATGGCTAGTAAAGGGATCACCCAAGTTATTTGGATTCATCCTCAGGGGAACATGAATATCTTGTGTGGTGGACTGATTGACAGGCTGATATTGCCATCCATAAAGCAACGGTAGTGTGGCTAAAAATAATTCAATTTTTGTCGTATCTTTTCAGGTAGATCTTCTCTTATCTTTTCTTCTCTCCTATTTTTTTTTTAAATATGTCCTGATGGTTGTACTGCACGGCAGAGCCTCAGTGCCTTGCTCATGGACAGAACAGCTTAAACCTGTGACCACTGAGGTGCATCACAGTCACTATGAGTCAGTAACTGTGTCATTCTGCTTTGGTTTGACTACCGTAACACACTTCATCTGCTAATCCCTGTTCTGGTTGTTACTACAGTCTCTGTTCATGCAAACATATGACTAATCATGTGTTCACCTGATGAACTCATTTGCAGCATACGTACAAAGTCCTTATAAGCATCTATTTGCCTCTTTCAAGCCGAGTGATGCATAAAGCAGCAATCACAGTTCAATGCAACACGGACCCATCCATCCTCTTTAATAACATTACTTCAACTGTAAAAAAAAAAAAAAAAAAAAAAAAAGGGAGGGAGTGGACGGCAAAGAGGAATCAGTGATGCAATCTCCTGTTTCCATGGCGACCACAAAAACCTGCTTTGTTTGTGAGAGCCATACTGTGATGCTGCGCCCGGAGACGCTGGCCACAGGCTTCTAATTGCAAGGCTGCTGACACGGCTGATGGTATGGAGAGAGCTGCAGCGCAGTGGGTGGAGATAAGCGACAACAAGCGATTTCATATCTCACACCTTTCAACTGACTCATACACTGGGAGTCAGTCCTGGCAATGTCATATCTAAGGCTCGCTATAGGATACAAATGATTGAGAAGCGAACAGCTCCAAAACCACAAAGCAACCTTTTCACTTCAATCACAATTCAACCTTTGAAATGGCACGCTGTGCCTGAGGATGGTGATGTTTGTTCGTTCCTCTCAATGAAGATATTTCAATATCTGAAGGTGAGGGAAGTGGTCCAAATGGAGATGGTTCATCCTCTGGGCAGCATGAATCTTTGCTTTGCTTTATAGTGCAGATTCATGCTGCCCAGAAGATAAACCATCTCCATCTTGAACACTTCCCTCACCTTCAGATATTGAAATATCTACACTGAGGGGTTGCCATGAAATCTTGGCACCAGAAGACAAATTTTCTTCCATGTACTCAGTGAAATATATTGGCACAAATAAATGTTGTGCCCATATCCGTGGTTGCCAGGCGTGCCAGATACTCGTAAAAGTAACGAGATTCCCATCAGCCTTTGCTGCACTTTCTGTAATATGCCAATTAGCAAATGTTGGCAAGCTAAACTATGATTGTGAGCATAGCAAACCTGTTAAACATCAACATGCTTTCATTGTCACCATGAGAATGTTAGCATGATGATGTTAACATTTAGCTCAAAGCAGTGTTGTGCCTGAGTACAACCTAACAGACCTGCTGGCATGGCTTTAGCCTATCTGTTCATGGTGACCAGAAGATGAACCCTTTTGTTCTGAAACCAGTACTAGACCAAAAATTTTAAAGATTACTATGAAATTTACTACACGACAGTATCTCATGGCCGTTTTCCTCTGGTGCCACACTAAAACTAAATGATAAAAGTGGTCCAAAAGGGTAACTCATGGCCAGATTGCAAGAAAAATGTTCAAGTTTTAAGCTCCCTAAAGGAAGCACCCCTTTGAATTTGTTGAATTGGTGTGACTTGTTTTGTGGCGCAGCCTCTTAATAGGAACATGAACAGGGCCACCAGTAGGACTGCAGATTTTTGTGCTTGCTCACTAAGGAGTGTCTCAACGCAAGGCGTCGTAAAAATTTACAACTGACATAAATATAATGACCTCTGTACCGGAAAAGTCTGAAGACAGACAAACAATAAAAGACATCCGTTGCGTAATGATCCCACTTAGAAGCACAAGTCACCCTGCCCCCGAACTAGTCATTGCTCAAGCACAACCTCAGCACTATACGTCTCTATACCATAGACCATTAATTTACAATTAGCCTAAACAAGTATAGAAAGAGTGCCACAGGCGGAGTAGGTCAGTGCTGGAGCAACAGAGTGGTCAGAAAAACAAGGCCTAAATAGCACGTCTGTAAAAACATGGCAGCCTTTGTTTCAGAAGGCTGCAGGGTGAGCAGAAAGCCCTGACGGAAGCTGTGGTGCGCCGATGACAATAGAGCTCTGTCTACCCATAAAGCTCATCAATCGCGCCTGCTCTCTCGTGACTCATCCTTGCACAAGGCAGTCAAACTTCCAAACAACTGAGTGTTAATACAAACAAAAGGCCAGGCAGGACAATCAATAATTTCCTCTTTGACAGCTCTCTGCATGCCCATTAATATCCACAGGAGGAACACAGTAAGAGCTGTAGAGTTGGGAGAGTGAGAGGATGTGTTGGGCCTAAGTAAAGGCTGGGTTAGACCTCACTGCCCGCTGCCTTACATTTCCATTTAGTGGATCACAATCCACATAAAGAAGGCTCGCCACAGTCCCACAGCTCCACATTTCTCCTCCTGTTCCACGCTTTCCTTCTGTCCTTTCCTTGCTCATTTGCTCTCACTCCCCAGTCAATCCTAACCTGATGTGACAAACCCCCCCGCCGACCCTCTTTCAGGCAGCGGAGCACAAAAGGCGCCGTGGACTACCTGACGTCACTGGCGGTGTGAATAGGGCTAGAGCCCGGCGCTTAGGAAAAGGGGGATGTAAGCCGGTGTATGTGTGTGTGTGTGTGTGTGTGTGTGTGGAAGAGGGAGCTTCAAGTGGCTCTTTGTTGCTACGCTACCACATATGACAGTAGTTTTTTCCCTGTGATTATAGCTGATGTGCGTAGCCAAAAATAAGACGCGTAGAGGGGCTGATCACTGAAAAGGAATGAGAAAGATGTGTAGACCTAATTAGGCTGCCGGACTTGGTGTGGAGATAGAGGGACATGACAGGAACGGGCAAAAGTAAAAGTAAAACCATAGCCTGCTACTGGTACATGTGTCAGATGTTTCCGTGAGGAAGTAATAGCTCACATTTTTGTGTGGGCTGAGTGTGTTCTGCCTCAGAGGTCAAATGTGGGCTATGATGGCACCTTCTAATTTACATCTATGACAGAAAATATAATAATTAGTGATTTATTATTGACGTTACTGCTGTAGAACAACGACTAAGTCACATTAATGAATAAAAATAAGTGATAATGTTGTGTTTTCTTTAAATTCCTCATCACATATTGACTAGTTAGTAGTGTTACGATGACATTACTATTATTGTGTAACTGCATTACTAATACTTCGTCATAGAGCTCACATTTCACACTCATGTTTTTTAGGTGGGTCCATCTTCTTGTTCATACTTTCCGGATCTGTAATAATCCTGTAAATTCATTCAGGGCCGGGAAATCCCAAACAAATAATACTCATCGTGCTGCTGAAGCAATAAGGCGACAACTTCCGACCATTCTTCAGCAAACATGAAATGCGGCGTCGAGCGATATTTCACTCCATGAACTAAGAAGATGAAACAAGAAGAGAAAGAATATTCTTAAAACTCAATCTTAAGATGGCGGAACGACATCCTTGTTTGCCCCAGAGTTCCTGCTGACCACGCTAGTTTCGCTTAGAAATCATTACAGTGCTGCTACAGACCATTTTATAATTATTCAACATCTGTGGGTACTGGATAATGCCAGACACTGCTGTCATACTTCATATTAATAATCCTATGAATAGAATCACAGATACATTTGATTAAGTGGGTGTTCAGACTGAACAACTGCCCCAAATTTAGAAGAGAAAAATGTAACGGGGCTGCACTGTTGGTGGTCATGTTACTTCAGATATTGGTGAGACGGGTGAAATATGATACGGGGAGTATAGTTTGTCTATTGTGCATGAAGGCTGATCAGATAACAAAAGAAATTTCACAGCTCCTGAAAGTTATCACAATGACAACCACATAACAGACAAACTTATCTACGAATGTGTGCTTGAACGTATTTATCTGGCCACCGCAGTGCTACTTAAAGGTGCCCTGTACAGTTTTTGACCACTAGTAGTGCTATAGAGTAATGTTTTTACATAAAATAGATTTTAAAATGCATTCGTAAATGTTTAATGAGGAATGAAATTAACTAAAGATGTTTGTCAGACCTCAACGAGTCACACAATGTGATTTGGTGAGAAACATTGAACATAAACAGAAACCTTTAATAAAAATGAGTACAGCTTTGTTGAAAACTCGATTCTGATTGCTGCTGCTGGAACCACTGCTATGTATAACAAAACTGTTGCTACTGTTGCATCCACATCAGACGCAAAAAAAAACACTTTTAAATTGATATTCTGTATATTCTGATAGGCTGACTCATGGTACGACTTTACAAGATGATTGCAGCCGATGCTGTGAAATTCGTAAATGAAAAAATCTATACAAGAAAATCCAAATAAGATTTGATGTGCGGGATAATACTTTTGAGTAATGGTATAAATAAATATATATATATATATATAATATTTATAGTCTCTACAGGTTTTCACACTCAGAACCCAGAAATGAGTTACATGAATACTCTTCTTATTCCTTATTTAGCCGTTCTTTCTCTCTTTGGAACTACATTACAACAGCACGTTACAGTAGATGTGTCACTGTGATGTCTTAAAATTCCCTAACACTTGTTAACCGTGACTAAGCAAAAGCAAAAGTTGATATCTTAGCAACTGGATGATGCCATTTGATGATAAGGTAAGCTGAACTGGGAGGGGAGCATCACTCATTTCTGCACACATTGCTGCAAATGTGAGTCTTGAAACAAACATGATTACAGTGTGCGTAGGTGGGAAGGGTGGGCGTTTTCTGTAGTGCCTTTGTGACTCACCATAGAGTCAAGACTCATTTCAGGACATCCTGAGATGACACTGGCTGCATCAATAATTGGATTGAGGTTCAGGAGTACTTGAGAAAGAACGATAAGTTTGATGCTTCCTATGCCCCCCGGACAAAAACTCCAAAATGAGGATGATGGATAAGGATGAACTAGAAAACAGGAAATGGTGAGTGAGAGACATTTTCTGGGGCTATAACCCTATTTCCTACTTTAGTAGCAATCAGAATCTGAAATAAAGCTCATCATAGGTGTCAAATTAAAAAAGAAACACACTGTTCCATTCACACCAAGGGCACATTTTGAGATCTCATTTGATCATGTGCTCCTCCCACAAGATGCATCATCCCACTCACACCCACTGCCTGTGTAGATTCTGATCATTCCCGCACACAGCAGCGTTTTCTATTCAAAGTGTTTCCTGCAGTAAAAATAAGACACAGGTAGGATTTTTGATTGAAGCTGTGAGAGAACTCAAAGTGAATCAAAAATAATGCGGATTCAACTCCCCGTTTCTTTTACCGGTTTGTGTCGTTTCCCGTAGCAACAGACAAATCGAACGCTGGAGGAAGTGTCAGATTGGGAAATTTTAATAAATGTTATTGAGTGTGACCGTCGACACGAGAAACTGGCACGCCGTTTGGTTTATTTCAGCATTCGGTGGCACATAGCTGCTGCATTTACAGCACATGGATAGTTAAGTCCAATAACAGCCTGTCATATTTTCATATATTGACGCGACGTGTGCAATCAGTCCTGCCTGCCCTCGAGCAAGTAAATTCTGCACCTTCAACATTTATCTAGGGACCTGGAGAACCTGCAGGATCATTCACTAATGATACCTTATAGAGAATATTGCTTGTCTGTGGTTACACACACGGGAAACTCAACGTGTTAGCATCTTATCTTAAATTATTCGAATGCATGCAGGCTGATAATTGGCTCTTCTGTTGCTCCCTGAGATTTACGGACATATAGACGTTTATTTCTCTATCTAACGCAGCAAACATATAGTACAGTCAGTACATATATTAGATACATTCTGTGCATGGAGCAGCTGCAGCACAATGCAACTGTTATTACGTTGAACGGACGTCCATCCATGGGAGAATAATGCATCCAGTTCATTAAGTGTGATGGAAGCTTTGGCTCTCTGTGCCATGCACTTCCTAAGACAAAGGGGTGAGCTCTCCGATAGGGTGTGTGTGTGTGTGTGTGTGTGTGTGTGTGTGTGTACGTCAAAGCTAGAAAAAAAACAGCATGAATCAGCAGTTATACCAGCTATAATGAAATCTATCCAACTCCTATATGAATATAAGATTTGGCCTCTTGTATCCGTGTTTTACACGTAAATGTGACCATATCTGAGGGTTGGAACATAGATGAACTGGTGAATGTGGGACATAGACCAAGACAGAAACAGCCTCTTAGCTACTGTTGTTACGGGACCCTGGATGTCAGATGTGGTGATCTGTTGTACCCCTTTCAGACCAGCACAGTGAAAGAGGGTCAAACCAACATCTGTGATTGATCTGAGTGGAGCAACGGCAATCATCCAAAATGGTTTCTTGAACCTCACCCCAACCAGAATCAACCGTGAACTGCACTCTTGTGTCTAATGTTACTTGTACGTACATGTATGACCTGGCGAGACGAGACAGTGAGACACTGAGAAACCAAAATGAGACCCTCCTGTAGTTACTTTACATAATCTAATTCTGTGTAACTCTCGATGCTCTTCAGTCATTTGCACTGAGCCGCAGTCAAAGGCTGAAGTCTCTGTGGACCGTTACGCTCGGGGATTAGCTTGTGAAAGCGGTCCCCGATTGAATCAGGTCAAACCCGGGTTGAACGCGCGGTTCAATAAAGCACATCATACCCTGGTTTGTACGGAAAGCGTAGCAGGGCTTGTGTGACTTGCAAACAGCATTTGATTTTAAAGGAAGAACCTGAACTTTTATGAATATTTCATGCGTATGGTTTGAAGTCACCGTCATGCCCTTTTAGGAAGCTGATGAAAACCATTCGTCTAAAACACACTAAATGCATTTATTACATTAAAACCGGTGTATTGATTTGTGTTTATGAGGTCAGCCTTTGAGAATGAATCATTACTCCATCAAAGGGCTGGGGCACTGTGCCCATGTGGATACTATGATGTAATAGTTTCATTAGATATGCATACTGTAGTACTGAGATCTTTTTTTTTTTTTTACATGAATATTCAATATTCACTGTAACTCTCCAAAATGACTGCCAGAGGTCAACATGTACTTACTTACAGAGGCGGCATTTTGTATACAGTACCACTTTAAATACAGTAGCACACAGCACAGTACTGTTGTAAACTGGAAAATCTGGATTTCTGCAACAAATATTTACAAATATTCTGTTTTTTACACTACAAACATGTCCTATTGAGCCAAGAAATATTGTATCCCAAGTGTTATAGGTGTAGTTATGCAAGTTAAATGGGGAATATGTCAATTTTGTGGCAGTTTGCCAGAACCAAAAGCTGCATGGACATCAAGGACAACTCTCTCTGTTTATCCTTTATACTTTTGAGTTGCTAAAAAGGTACCAAATATTTGAAGGTGCTAACATTTAGCCCATTATTCGGGCAAAAAACTCACATTTCTCTCATATTTTTGTGAATATCTTTGTTCAATTTATTGAACAACTAAAAACACGAGGCCCATGAGGCTTTTATCTACGAGGTATTTCGTTTTTGGATTCTTGCTCCAAGGATAACAGAGAACAGTGTTGTGGCCTGTAGATTTAAAAAAAAGGACAATGCACAACTGTATGACAATTCAAATTTTTTTGCAGGCAGCTCTGTCTGCGTCTGATCGGTTAATGATCGCTCATAACCGTCCCCGCGTGACAGAAAGAGGACGAGCAGGATTTAAGGCTGCTCTCAAACCTGTAATGTCACACGTAGTTCTTAAAAAATGAAAACACAAGAGACCTGCTGATGACTCTCTGCTGCAGGATGTAACAATTCAGACAAATATTACAAAAACCCGAGAATAAGATGATTTCCGTTTGTCCTGGATGAAAAGCTAAATTATTGATGCTGTAAAAACATAAAAAGACCGCCGTCCTGACGTTATAATCTCCTAAAAGGCAGTGATCCATTAACGTTGATTTTACTCGGGGCCTGGCTCCCGAATCTAAAAGGCGTTACAGCCCTCCTGAGGATGGGTGCAGTGTCGTTTTCCGCCATCCTGGTTATTTGGTTCCGTTGCCACCGGGCGGTAACCATGTCTGCAGTGGCAAGGGATTCCCCTCAAATGATGGGCGAGGCAGCAGACACACCCCGTTGCCCAGTGCTGCAGAGAGACTGGCTGGGTGAGGGGCAGCTCTCTCCTCTGACTCGGCATAAATCGGGAAAAGGGGTGGAGCTCGGCCCCCCACCCCCCGGCATTACCACTACACTACGGCCTGGTCCTAGAGAGCGGTGGCACACAGCGTGGCCTTTAAAACACGCTGACAGATTAACTTGTTGACTCTTGGAGTTGAAGCTGATGTAGAAAACGTAGCTTCTAGTAATCTTGCTTTCTCTAGCATGGGCCGGGGGACTCACGCCGGAGGTAGGAAGGGTCATTTTTGGAGGAAAAAATAAGAAATATGAATCCAAAAGGTACGAGTTTGTCAATATTAGAGTAAAGGATGCTTAAAAAGTCACAATAAGAGCTGCTGCACAGATATCATGGCCATAAATTCAAATAAAAGGAGAGCAGGCCCTCTCACACAGCAAGTCATCCATCGACTTCACCTGCCCATTCCTCTATGGTATGTCCAGACAGTGCTCATATATATAGATATAGATATATATATGTATAGAGAGAGGGAGAGAGATGCAGCCTTTGTGAAGCTGTGATAAAACGCTGCCTATGAAATGGTGCACTACGGGTGGGCCTGTGCTGCATCTTGGCAGATGCTGCGGCACGCCTCTGTGTGGGGGAACCTGCTGGAAGAGAGGTCGAGGACGCAGGGATGCGGTTGCTACAGAGCACAGCATCGATTAACATGGTGATGGTGATGGTGGTGATGGTGTTAAAAAAAAAAAAAAATCATGGCTACACTTTGCACACACACAAAAATGCTGCAATATGACATCTTACAGAGCTTTCTGGAAAAAAAAAAAAAAAAAAAAAAAAAGCTGTCCGTCCACCAACACCCACGTCTGAGAGGTGAAGTCGTATTTTGTGCGCTGCTTCTGCGCAAATCGATTGCGATCAACCTTCAGCCAACATTGCTCCCTCTTTAATGCGCCAAACCTGTGCGTGCACTAAAGATTAATACAGTGTCTTTGCACGTTAAAATGAATAAAAGTGATCTTGCACGTTAAAAAAAAAGGATGCATCATGTTAACCGGAATCAGCCTCACACTCCCTCCATCATCATCATGGTACCAACCTAACGCTCGTCCTCTGCGCATCTTTCGACGGTGGGGTCTCTCTTTCACGTTTAAACACATTCAAAATGTCATTTAATGCTTTAACAACCTCTCAGCTCTTTATTAAACCGAGTTATCTTCTCCTTTAGTCCGCTTTTTTTTTAACTTATAAAAAGGGAGCTCCGTCAAACAAAAAAAAAAGGCACCGCCCCAAGATCAAACGGTCCGCATTTCATACAACCGCAGCACAGCGCCGGTGGAACCCTCAAAGAATGACCGATTTCGAGCGCACCTCTACCGCGTCAAAATGGTGTCACGAATACCCCCCTACCACCACCACCACCACCACCACTAACACCACCCCAGCCATGAAATGTGAACATAGGCTTTTAAACGGGCCTTTGCATGCAGCAGTTTTGCTCGTTGGGGGGGAAAAAAAAAAAAAGATGTTAGCCAAATCTCATTACAGCACGCTCGTATGGTGCTCACAATGACGCCTTTCTTATAAAAGCAGTCTTTAATCATAAGTTTCATACACCAATTTTGCGTCAGCTTTATCCGCTTAAAGTCCAAAATGTGCCCCCTAAACACTGAGGCACAGTCTTGCGTATTACAAGCCCCCTCTCTCTCTCTCTCTCTCTCTCTCCTGCTAGGCTTGGTTAGCTTTAACACACACACACTCACACACCAGAGAGGCTCTTTGTGGTTAAAAAAAAAGAAATGATCCTAAAGAGAAAGGTCATTACAGAGGAAGTCTACTTACCGATTTCATGGCAGCTGCCATATCATCATACCTCTCCGCCTGCTCGGCCAGCCTGGCTTTCTGCACCAGTTGCTCACGGTCTACCATTTTTAGTTGTGTAAGTGTGCGTGTTGCTGTCCTGCGGTGTTTTTTCGGAGCTTTGAATTTTTTGTTCTTTTTTTTTTTTTTTTTTTTTTTCCTGGTTTTGTTTTAATATGAATGTTTTAATGCAGAGTTATCGACGCCGGGTCCTCTCGCTGCAGCTGCTGCCTGCTGTCTGTGTGCCTGCCGACGGGACACCCCTCCCCCTCCGAGCACTTTCCCTCGGTTGTGTCACCACCCAAAAAGGCGTGTCTTCTACAGAGTGATGTAACGACCCTGGCAGGCCAGAGACAGTACAGCCTATTGCCCCACTGTCAGGCTGTGTAGAGTTCACATAGCACAAGAAATGGAGGGTTTTTATATATGAATGTGTATATAAATGGTGATATTATACTGTACTGTTATAGCACACTTTCCAAGTATGCCAAATGCAAAACCTCACTACCAACCAGGCAAATATGCCAAATGTCCTGGGCCTCCAGACCCCCATGGGCTACCCGATTACTTCATATGATCTAATGCTTACATTGTTTGTAATCCTCAATTGGTTTCAGATTACCGCACACTAAACCTGTAATCTTTGAGATGAGAACTAAAGGAGCTGCTTGGATGAGAGGTGAAACGTCCTGGGCCTCCAGACCCCCACAGGCCGTTCCAAAGGCCTGAGTATGCACCACTAAAAGCACCAAAAGATCGGCCTACTCGATTGTTTCATATGATCTAATGCCTGCAATCATTTTTGGATTGCTACTCACTAAAGTTGTCATCTCGGCTGAGAGGTGAAACGTCTTCACGGATCTACAACCAAGTCCAGTTGCCCCAGACTTAACTCTGGGGCAACTGAGAAGGAAGGTATAGTAATATTATACTGCATCATCCTGGTACAGTACTTACTTGCCTAACGCAGAGCTTGACGACCAACCACGCAAATATGCAGATTATCCTGGGCCCCCAGCAGAGTATCATGGGCCATGAGTATGCACCACGAAAGCACAATACGAATGATCTAATGCTTACAGGTTCAGACTACCACACACTGAATCTGTAATATTTGAGAGGACAACTGAAGAAGCTTCTTGGATGAGAGATGAAACATCCAGTTGCCCTAGATTTAACTCTTAACTCTAAGAAAATGAGGTATATATATATATATGGGAACTTTATACTGTATCGTCTTATCACACTTTCCAAGTACAGTACAAGTCCAGCTTGACGACTATCCAGACAAATATGCCAAACGTACTGGGCCCTCAGACCTCCATGGGTCACTCCAAAGGCCTGAGTATGCACCACTAAAGCACAATACGAACATATAATCTAATGCTTACATCCGTGATAATCCTCTACAACCAAGTCCAGTTGCCCCAGATTTAACTCTTCTCAAAGAAATGGGGGAAGGTGACATTTCATCATCCTGTTTCCATGTGCAGGGCCCCTGGACCCACACAGGCCACTCCAAAGGTCTGAGGTCCAGTCTGTAAGACTTAGGGGGCTCTATTTGCAGAAATGATCAGGAATCAAATATGATATGCATAACTGTGTATAATCACCAGAAAACAAGAATTATTATATTTTAGCCTTTTGCATCTACAGACACTGTGGGTCCTCTTCCACGGAGTCCGCCATGTTGAACCGCCATGTTTCTACAGTAGGCCAGAACAGACAAACTAAACACTGACTCTTCTTCGCTACAGAAGTTTCTTATTCATGCAAGGAAGGAGAGGGTGATGCAAGGGGGTTGTAATCAGCAACTACACCACTAGACGCCACTAAATCATACACACTGATTCTTCAACTTCAGGAGTATGCAACATTAAAACACAACAAGAACCAATGTAAAAAGAGGCTACCTGAGCTCGTAACCTCGTCCTGAGGTCATGTGGGCCATGTGTCAAAATCTGGCCTTCATGACTTCATATGATCTAATTCTTACATTGTTGATAATACTCAATTAATTTCAGATTACCACACACTAAACTTCGTCATGTAATGTTACAGCTTTGTAAAACTGGACACCATGCGAAGAGAGAGGGAGGAAGAGGGCGATAATAGGAGCCCAGCAGCTCATTTCTACCCAGGGGCAAGAGGTAATACTGTTTAAGTAGCCCAACCCTGAGTGAAATAAAGGCTATGCAGAATGGCACAAGATGTTCTCACCTCCTGCAACATACTGTAATGTGTTGTTTGCAGAAGATAAAATCTTCCTACCAGGAAGTAATTAACATTTCATGTGAAACTTCTTTAAAGCAGTGAACCAGTAGAGGCTTTATGTGCAAGTCCTGCAGCTTTTAGTAGTGACAAGCTCTAGAAACAAACAAATGTTCAATGTTCAACATCTGTAACAGGTAATATTTAAGCCAAAATACATGTTTTACCTGTCATTTTCATAATAATACTCAAGGAAATAGATCTGTTCTCAGGTGTGATTGGCTGAGTCACCGTCAAAGCCTTTGCTGATAAAGAAAACACACCCGTGACCATAAAACAGTTCATATCTTATGTTTGACGTGACTGCAGTATTATTGCTCGGCAGTGGAGAAGCAGAACTACAAGCCTATTATAGTTTAAAAGCTAAAGATTCATAATTTATCTTCACAGTTACAATATTTGTTTTTTAAATAAGGAGTACGGATGCTGTATTTTTAATATTAATGTGAAACAACAGAATATGGTTTGCTCTCATACTGTTATGATTTGTTTCTAATCATGGATACGTCACCTGTTAATATTTCTGTTGATTTCTGTGATTGTAGGCAGACTCATAACACTGATATGCTGAGTCATTTTATCATGAGTCATCAAATACGCCCTCCTATGCGGGCCGTTATGTTTCCCCCTGTCTGTGTAGACACTCGATGTTATTGAAATTGATCAATCAGCTCCAACTTGAGCCTGGCAGACGGTCGAAAGCCATTTTATCTTCTTTATATTTGTTTAGGCTGACTTCATTCATACTAGCTGTGCAGTTTGGCTGCTCTGGGCTACTGTAGAAACATCACGGTTCACCGGCATACACATTGGAAGATGACACGTGACGTCTCAAGATATACAAGGCTCCTTCTAAGGTAACAGATACACTTTTATTTATACAAAGGTTATATGTTACGGTTTTGTGTTTCCTGTTTTATTTTGTAATTCTCCCCTCTCTCCATGTCTTGTGTTACTTGACTTCCTACCTGTGTGTTTCCCGCCACTTTGTGCTATATTTGTCTGTCTTGTGTATTTCTTGTGTATTTCTTGTGTTCCTTTGTTAGGTAGTGCTGTGTTCTGTTCCTCTGTCCTGATGTTCTCTTGCTCCTGGTTTTTTCCTGTTCTGGACTTCTGTAGTTTGGATTTGGATTTAGGATTCTTGGCCTTTGTTTTACCTGGACTTCCCAGCCGCCTTCTGTTATTTTAGTGTTCATCTGCTATAACATATTAAAGTTACCTCATTGTCTGCATTTGGGTCCTCTATTTTGAACCATACAGTGACAATTATTACCCAATTTCTGCCATATTATGTGAATAGAGCGCCCTAAGTCTGGACCCTGATTTGACAAAGAATAAAGTTTTGCCTTCAGAGCGTATGAAACCACCAACTGCAGATAACTGAAGTTGAAGTTAAACTATCTGTGAATCTCCATTTAAATGATGATGTTTAATATTTACCAGTTTTTGCCTTTTTAAAAACATTTAAATGGGCTCTATTTACAGAATATGGCAGAAATTTAATCTAATATGGATAATTGTGTTTTCATTAGTGTATAATCACCTGAAAATAAGAACATATCTTATATCTGATGGCATAGATCCTTTTACATGGAGCTGCTGTTTCTACTTTAGCCCTGAATGGACAAACTAAACACTGGCTCTCAATTGTGCCTACTGTGTTATTCACACGTTTCTTGCTGTAATCAGCAACTACACCGCTAGATGCCGCTAAATCCTAAACACTGGTCCTTTTAAGAGCTCTAAGATAAACCGGACTGTTGTTTTGAGTATCAGGAGATAAAAAGGAGATAAAAAGTGCAAAATTCTCTAATTCTCAGCAGTTTTATGGGCAGCAGGCAGTATTATACAGAGCACTTAGAGTGAAATGTAACTTTGGAAAGAAGAAATAACATTCTTCCTCATTTAAAAATAAAAATTGGATGCATTATCAATATAAGGCACCCTTGCTAATTTCAATTACATGCTGAAGCTGTATTTGGTCAGGTATGGCCATTATGTCAGCAAACTTTAGATAGACACTGCTGTGTAACTGACATTTCTGAGTCAAGCTGAGTTTGCTGGTTTTTATTCTCTATTTTTGCTTCTATTACAATCCACTTTATCCTGCAATTATCACTTGTACCCATAGTGGCCACTGTTAGCTGCATAATATCAGTATGCCATTGTCCAAACTGGGTGCAGTCACTTAGCTTAATTGTATTATATGGCTTATCAGCTACACAGATCAAATAAATTGTGTCATTTTACTACATTAAATGGACTGACTAAGCTAAAATCGTGTATTAGCTCAAATTGCAGCTTGTTTCTGTGATCTACAAATGGTGAATGACCAGTGGAAGGAAATAAATTGTCTTAACAGACAAACTTTAAATCTCATCCTCCCTCCTGCAAATGAAGACATCTTGTTTTGCATTCCCCCCCCTAAAAAAATCCTCTCCTTTGAGCCCATTCAAATGACGGAGCGATCATATTTGCATGTGTCATTAAAGAAAAAATAAAGCGATGCACATGTTTAGGATAAATGCAGATCAGATACTGATTTAAATGTTTTGTTTTCAAAAATATGTACAGATAAATAAGAACATTTATTTTGTCACATGTAAATGATTATGAGTTACATTTATTTATATGATGGTTTGCACAACACAAATAACAGTCTTTATTTGTAGATGGAGAGATCGTGTATATTCACAACACATTTATGGAAGTTTCTTGCGTTCTTGTGGTTTATGCTATATAATGTTTTCCCATTTACCGCATATTTCAGTTTTTTTATCATACATATTTGCAAATTATGGCACTCAAGTCCACAAAAAATGTCTTCTTTTTTATCCACATAATTAATAATTGATGTCCTAATAGATTTCCTCCAGTATACCTTATTTAATCATTAAAGAATCACATGTACAGTACATTTTTTTTAACATTTTGGGACAAAGAAGAGAGAGACAGACAGTTAAAATCTTTGTTTTTCTTTGTTTATCAAATAAAAAACAGTGTACATTGTATTTTATATCATATATTTATTCATAAAGTGCTTAATAGGCATAGATAGTTTATAGTATGTAATCATATATTGTCATATTAGTTATTTTGTATGTTGGTGGTGGTGGGGTTTTTCTTCAGCAACGTGAAAGCTGTTATTTACATAATATATACAAGTCCCAGGTTGGTACGCCCACTTCCTACCCACGGTGGAGATGGGAGTGTGGTTCTGCTGAAATCACGACAGCGAGCAGGTGACGCCAGCATCTTCAGTGTGGTCACAGTTGTGCACGTTCCAGGATATATGGGAGCACTCCTTCAGGGAGGTCTCGGTACCGCTGCACTTGAGATTGTCCAGCAGGATGGTTCCCGTGCCGGGCCCGAAGAAAGCTTCCCCTCGAGCTGCAGTGGCCTCTCCGCACCCCAGTTGGCGACACACAACCTGAGCATCGGGCAGATCCCAAGCGTCATCACACACTGTGCCCCATACAGAATTTAAGTACATCTCCACGCGGCCCTCGCATTTGTGCTGGCCACCCACCAGCCTCAGTGCTCCTACAGAAACAAGGAAGAGTCGACATAAATTCAGAGTCCAAAGGGAACAGGTTGATTTTGTGCTGGGTGAAAATATATTTAACATACCTTCAAGGGGTATTGTGGTGGTGGGTATCGTTTCTGTTACTCCAAAGTCACGTGCTAATCCATGTAAGTTTGGGTTAAAAGCTGAGGGAAGAAAAAAACAGAGTGATGCCTCTGGGTCCTGAGCATATTCAGGAAATATCAGGTGACAAAAGCAATAGCAAGGCTCTCTTCTAATTACCCTGGTGATCTATACAGGAAGCCTCTTGCCTGGCTACTATAGGGCTACAGAGACACACTTGCATGTAGCTGTTTGTAAAATCTGTCCTTGCTTATAGCCGTCATTGTTATACATAGATTACGTCTCCTTTGCCAATTAGCCTCAGAAAACGTTGTATAGTTATATCAACCTGAAACAAGGATGTGCTATCTGAGTGAAAGGGAGTCTGTATGTGCCTTTGATTCAGCCTCCAAGAAGTGAAATTTGGCCTGGAGGCATTCAGTGACGCTGATGTGCCTTGAGTCATCCACTGTATTTTTTATGCTCTCTGGGCTGTCTCCTCCTCAGAGTGCTACAGTCATACACTGCAACTGGACAGCTCAGCAGGGCGGGCACTGATGACTGGATGAAAATGCTGTATGAGCTTGCTTTCAGTGGAATTGATGACTTAAGATAGAGATTTGTAATACAGACTTTCCCTATTCTCCGTACTGTGTAAATGTAAGCCTAATGGAGCCTGCTTTGATGTCATGTCAGGTCTTACGTTGACAGATAACTCCAGCATCCTCATGGTGACCACAGTTGTGCTGACCCCAGCCCAGGTGGAAGCACTGGGACAGCTCCGTTTCAGTGCCGCTACATTGTACATTGTCCAGCAGGATCGGACCCGGACCATAGCCAAAGTAGGCCTGACCCTTAGCCGCGATAGCTGGGCCACAGCCGAGCTGCCTACACACCACGTGGGCGTTGAGCATTCCCCAGTCATCGTCACACACTGTACCCCAAACCCTTCCATAGCGGACCTCGACACGACCCTGGCAGGTAGTGTTTCCATTCATCAGACGGATGGCTGGTGGGCCTGCACAGGAATAAATAGAGATACATAAAGTAATCAATGTTGAAAATGTTCTCTGGTCAGTCCAACATTTAAACATCAGTCTCATATTGTTACCTTTTGTCACGGCAGTTGTGGTGATAGGTGTTGTACTTGTTAACGTGGTGACTGTAGGCCCATTTGTTGCTGTGGAGGGAAGACAACAAAATTACATGATGGCTCGATGCATCAGAGAATACCTGTTTATGATGATCATGGTGAGGGGGAAGTCTGTTGCACACTTTGACCACCATGTTTCGTGGCACTGTGGTCTAACACATTTAAACACAATGGGGGAGAACTGGCTCTCCCTGTTGGTCAGCTGGCAAAAGTGCACATTTATTTCTTTTTTTCTACTGTGGAAAAAAACCCAGCAGAACAACCTGGACATGTTGATACAAAGGACTGTATGTTTGTATACCTTCAGTGTTATATGTTCCAATGATCCCTCTCTGGTTGTCTGTTATCGGAGGAATTACAGAAGTGGATCCTGAAGAGGGTAGAAATGGAAATGAAATCATTTTTATATGTAAAGTACAGCTTCTGCTATCATAGTTTCTACTAATACTGCTACTGTTTGTTACTAACACAGATACTGATGCTACACTACTGCTGTTATAAACTCTCCTCAGCCGTAAATGACCTTATAATTTCAGCTCATCCTAACTTTACCTGAGCATTACCGACTGATTTCTACACTAAACATGGTCAAGCTAAATATTTCCACCACCTATTGCTACTACTGCTACAACTACTGCTATTACCACAACTATTGATACTAGTAACATTACTATCATCATTAGTAATGGATATAGACAGACAGAATAATTAATAAGTTCACAATGGTCGCTACAATAAATGGGGAGGAGATGGTTGATGAATCACTTCGGTTCAGACTGAAATATGTCAACAACTGACTACTGACTTACTTTAGCACCACTATGAGCTTCACATTTGTGGTTTCAAGTGAAATTACTGTTGAAATTTGGTTTACAAATATCCCCCTCAGGAGGAATTTTAATAACTTTGGTCAGGTGAAAAATCTACTTTGTCAAATACTTTGGTTTATGAACAAGTACTTTCAAAACTAAAGATATTTTCATCCTAATCTTGTGTTTAAAGGTCCAGTGTGTAAGATTTGGGAATATTTCTTTGCAGGAATGGAATACAATATTCATTAGTATGTTTTCATTATTGTTTAATCATCTGAATATTAGAATCATTGTGTTTTTGTTGTCTTAATAATAATAATAATAATAATAATACCTTTATTTATATAGCACCTTTAAAAAACAGTGTTTACAAAGTGCTTTAAAACGAACCCTTTATATCTGCAGAGATGGAGTCCGCCATGTTGAACTGCCATTTTTAAGAGCAGACAAACCAAACTCTGATCTAGATATGACCTTTTGTTTTTAATGTGAATTTGGCAGCCAGTGTTTTTCCTACATGCTTAGAAGGAGAAAGTGAGGCGTGGGGAAATATTCATTTGGTTGCAATCCGCAACTTCACCACTAGGTGCCAGTAAATCCTACAAACTGGACCTTTAATGCTTATTAGCAAATGTTTGTGCTAAGAAGCTAAACTATGATTGTGAACATTGTCATTGTGAGCATGCTAGCATGGTGGCATTAACTCAAAGCACTATCTACTGTCAATGCCTATAGACTCTTAGCCTTTGTATGAATAATAATAATAATAATAATTCCTGGTTTACATCTTGTCTCAATGCATGCGCCATGACTGAGAGAAGCATACCTGTGCAGGTGACCCCAGCGTCCTCATGGTGGCCACAGTTGTGTTTGCCCCAGCCCAGGCTTTTGCACTTAATCAGCTCCTGTTCATTGCCGTAGCAGTTGACATTATCCAGGAGAACCAGGCCGGTTCCGTAGCCAAAGTAGGAATTGGTGTGTGCATAGACGGCAGTGCCACAGTTTATCTGTTGGCACACCACCCGGGCATTGTTGAGGACCCAGTCATCATCACAAACTGTACCCCAATTTCCCTGGTAGTAGATCTCTACCCGGCCCTGGCAGGGGTTCTGTCCATTCATCAGACGGATGGTGCCATCTCCTAAACCAAGAGGGAGAGAGAGGGATTTGATTTCTTTCTCTACAACATATTTAAGGAAACTCTAAAAGCTAGAATTTGTGCGTGAGAGACAGAGAACATCACTTAGAGACATTAATACTGAGAAAAGAGAAGGGTGTGGACTAATAGCAGTATATTGTGGCTCCAGAAAAAACTCAACTGAAGCGGGAAAATGAGGGTGAACATCTGATCTGACAGATGTTGTCATCTTATGCCTTAGCCCAGACAAAAACACACCTTAAATGGGGACAATAGACATTCTCATGTGTCCATCACTTAAAAAATGCTCTTCACCTGAAAGGAAAGCCGTGACTCTGGATAGCTTTGCGGTATTCCCAGTGGATTTTATGAAGGCCGGCAGAGAATTAGCTAGCTACGTCACTTGTCACTAAATTTGATTCTGCTCTAGTCTCGCATGATCCTCATGGGAATTTAGGGAAAGGAATAACAGGGCAACCACAACAAAGACAAACCCTGCAAACAATAAGGGCCTAGAATTCAAGAGGCCTTTGGTTTATTGTAGAGTTTCCCCCAAAGATGTTCAACAGAAACTCTCCACTGAACTGAAAAGCCTTTCATGTTGTGTCAAATTTTTTAAAAGATTCGAGAAACTGAAATAATAAACTATATCCCTTCGATTGAAATTATGTTTTTTAAATGAACCTGTGTGTCCATTTCATGAAGATTCAAAATGGACCCACACGATGATAAAATAAGCCATTATTCATTATTCAATGAAACCTGCCCTGTCATCTCATAGTAACATCTGGCATTCCATCTAATCAAACACAGAGAAAAGCTAGTTTTGAAGTTTAATTCCTCTGAATATACAACATATTTTCCTCTATCTTTAATCTTCTATCTTTGTTAGCATTTCTTGAATTTGCATTGGAATGAGATGTGCATGAATAAAGAGACTTTGCAGCATCTGTCCTTAAACCTTTATGCCAATCAGCTTGGCGGCACGATTCCATTATGAAAGGTAGAAAGTGAGCGTTTGATGTCGTGTCAGATGCTCAAACCCTGCAACAATAGGTCTGTGCAGCTTGACCGTTTGGAGGCAGTGGAAACAAGCTGACATATTATAACCTTTGAAACTGATATAGCTCGTTGGCGATTAGTTGCCTGTTTACAGAAATGGAGCAACGTTAGCATTCATTTTGATGCATGTTTCTGGACAAATGGTTTTAGATTTTTAGTTCTGTTTTGGTCTCCACCAGCTCGTGAGGGAAATATCTGGTTCTTTAACCACTAAGTGCTCGATGTTTACCTGCTAGTCTCTAACTTTGTCTGTCTTTTGGTGCTAAGCATGTAGTTTACAGTGGCTTTTTTTTTTTTTTATTGAAAACAGCTAGCTGCTGCCACAAAAAGTAATGATAGATATGATGGTTAGAAGACACATTAACGTTGCAGGTAGTAAAACCAAAACAACGAGCTAAAAGACACTATAAAGTTCCATAGAGCTGAGGGGAACTGGAGTTTCAGGTGTATCATACTATGTGACCACTTTCAAATATAAGCAGTTATGTTGTCCGTTGTTTTATAAAGGTAAAACGTTTCAGTGGTCAAAGTCAAACATGACAAGTTTATTATACTTATTTCCATGTTGTACTGTTGTTTCACTGCCTGCAGCTGTAGTTACACCCATTAGGTTTACATTCATTTTTCACATAGTCTCTAGTCTCTCTGAAAAGACAAATTCATCCCTCTGACGTTTGAGGTTGGCAGAACATCAGTTTCATTTAGATAAAAGCCAGTAGGACTTACGTAAACCAGAGTTCTCATGGGACGTTGTGGTGCGATCCTCAGTACCTTTTGACTCCACCACCGCTGACAGAAAAATGAAAAGGAAGCAGATATTTTTAGTCATTTTGTCCTCTTTTCTTTCCAGGCTTATACACGAAGAGCTTACAGTTGTATAAAGGCTTTACCTCTGCAGGTAACACCCACATCCTCATAGTGGTAACAGTTGTGGATGCCCCAGCCCAGACTATGGCACTGGCTGAGGTCTGTTTCACTTCCTCTGCAGTCCACATTATCCAGCAGGATGAGGCCCGTGCCTTGTCCGAACTTGGAGCTGCTGCCCACCGCCATGGCCACTCCACAGCCCAGCTGCCGACACACCACGTTGGCATCCACCATGTCCCAGTCGTCATCGCACACCGTGCCCCATGATTCATTGTGGCGACGCACCTCCACCCTACCTTCACACCTGTTACGGCCATTCACCAGTTGCACTTTGGAGAGATAAACAGACAATCTGTCAGATTCATTTTGCCATCAGTGTTTAATCACAGATGAATTCTCTGTATTTGAGTGAGGATATTGTTAGATTATGAGGGTGTCACCTCACTGGAAAATTATAAAAGCTCCATTGTCTGCGGGACATTTTAACATGTTTCTATGTGAAAAAAAGAGAGATAATAAGAAAGACTAGCATGCCTCTAATGTAACAACACTTAATAAGAAGAAAAAAACCTTCTGGACACAATAAGCCACATGACTCCTTGGAAGTGAGTGAGGTGGATGTGAAGTGGGGATTAGGGAAATGAGAGCTGGGAAAGTGACCTTGTTTAAAAAGCCCCAGGCACTGCCTTCTGTACTTCTGTTTCACTGTCACATAGCCAGCTACTGATACGGTTTTCATGGTGTGGTCTGATTTTCTAAGGTGTCTTCACAGATGTGCAGGTGGAGGTAGCTGTTACAGCTCATGCTTACCTTGGTAGTGCGTCGTCTCGGTGGTTTGTAAGCCATTGGCTGAAAGAGGAGGGAGGAGGAGGGGATACAGAAGAGAGAGCGAGAGAGGGAGTATGGTCAAATTATTTGTTGAAAGGAGGCTCTTGGCCTTCCATAGTTACTGTACTCTATATCTACTATATCTATTTTCCTGTAACACTAGACACAGACTGAAACCACAACAGGAGGCCTGTTCAGACCATGTACTGCACCAGCTACAACAGAAATATAGTTAGCCTTTTAATTTTGGATGCTAGCAGCATGGACAGGGAGAGAAAGTCAACAACTGCTAGATGAACTGCTGTTAAATTTCATACAGACATTCATGGTCCTCAGAGGATGAATCCTGACTTTCCACTTAGTGCTACTACAAGGTTGGAATTACTTTTCCACCAAATTTTGGAACAAATCTTGGATGGATTGCTCTGAATTTAGTCTCACACACATTCATGTTCTCCGCAAGGTGAATCATAACGTTGGCGCTCTTCTAACTTTTATTCTAGCGGCACCATCAGGTCAAAATTTCAACATATCCAATGTTTTATGACCGAATAGCTTGAAAACATTCCCATTAGCCTCACGTGTTGTGTGCTAATTAGCATTTATAAGCATGCTAACATGCTAAACTAAGATGGTGAACATCATCAGCATGTTGGCATTGTCATTGTTAGCATGTTAGCTCAAAGCACTGCTGTGCCTAAGTACAGCCTCACAGAGCTAGTAGCTTGACTCTAGACTCTTATTTTGAAAGTGAGGGACAATTATGATTAACTCAGTATCTATATACAATATGATCAAACTTTTTATAATAGTACTTTTTGTCTTAGACGTTAGCCCAATTAATCAAATAAAACAGCCAATAGATATCCTGTGGGTCCATGCTGATCCAAGCTGTCATCTGTGTTTGTGATGTGAAGTGTTTTGACACAATACAAGAGTCACTTAGGAATATTTTTCTGGACCCGTCTAAAGGATAGTGTAACGCCTCAAGACTAAAATCTCAGGTTTCAACAACTCACAAAGACACCTGAGAGAATTTTTGAACCATCACCCCCTATTTAGGTCAATTCACAGGCTTCTCCCATTTGTTTGTGGCATTGAAACATGTAGAGTACATGTATAAAACTACCTATTTTGGCTTCAGGGGTCAGTAATATATCTGTTAATGGCGTCACTTACAGGTGATGTCCTAGTTTATGTTCTGGGAACGCACATTTCTTATTCATATAAGTTAAGGAGGAAGTAAAATGTGGTTAGGTATTACTTACCGGATATAGCACGTCTGTTTATTTTCAAGTCACCTGAAATTTGAAATTAGAAAAAAAAAAAAAAAAACGTTAGTATGGCACACATTTGGGTCTGTTTGCTCTTTCAAGAGACAAATCCAATAAACTGGTGTCAGCACATTCAAATAAATTGCTCTCTCTATATTTGTTGATCCATGATATCCAGCGAGTGGAATTGATCCTGGCTCCCTTCAGACTCCCTTCAGGGCTTTTAGCCAGCTACTCCTGGTAAACACAGGACAGACAGTAACTGTGGACACAAAAGCACTCATCTACAGGGAGTTCATTTGCAGGTACACCCGGTTCTTGAGCATTATTAAGTCGTCAAACATGTACAGACCCACAAGGAATAATCTCACGTGTCGGGTTCTGTTTATAGCCGTGTAACCTTTTTACCTTTAAAACATGAAATGTAGCAACTCAAAATAAGAATATTAATATTAAAGGTTACTGATTTAAAAGTTTAAAAAGGACTCAGGAGTTTGTTTTCACTGTAGTAGATCACAGCTTTAGATAAAATTTGGGTGTCTGTTTCAGTCTGCATGCAACCAACGACTGGTCCTGAGCCAGCATATGAAAAATTACCCCTTGATGGAATTATATACTTTAATTTGCTTGCTATTGAGAACTTGAAACAAGTGGCCTTTTAACTTAGCCATATATATTTCACATTGTTCCTTTAAACAAAGGGAATGCACGACATGAATCACTGAAGAACTGTCTTGTAGTTATCTTTAACAAATACTCCAACATCTCTTTATGAAATATTTCCCAAAAATTGACTCAAATACAGAAAATTATGCTTTTTTTTCCTCATTAAAAGTAAAATTTTGTATGACAGAAGATACACTTCTATAGTCAGGCACCTTGGAGGGAGTGTCCTTGACCTGTTGTAGCGTTTGGAACAAATCCAACATGGTACCCCGACCCATACACTCACCGAGTCGCAGCAGCAGACTGACCGCCACCAAGAGGAGGGATCCCAGCAGGGACAGCAGGACCCAGACGGCCGGGTTCCAGCACCGATACTCGCTCTCCACCACACGCTGGCCTCGCATGGCTGCCTGACTGACCATCCGCCTGCAACACACACACACACATACACACACACTCAGTCAGTCTCTTTCACAAAAGTACTGAACTGTGAACACGCTTGTAAATGTCGTAGACTACTACAAAACAATCACTACTTTTTGTCCTGGTTTAGAGATGCCTAATTATAGCATTGGATTGTTTTCTCTGATGGAGCCTGCAGCTATTTTTTATTGTGATGTAGTAGCTATTGATGGTTTGGTCGGAGGTCAGGCTTGCGTAACTCAAAAAGAAATCATGTGATGCACAACAACATTCGCAGTGGACGTCAGGCAGCTGTAAGGAAGTCCTTATGGCGTACAAACAAATCTCAGAGCAAACCAGGATCTGATACGAAACAATAAATCACCTCAGTTTCCCAGACCGTATCACCGAAAAAGTGCCAACAAAACATCGGCAACGGGGAGTTGAGTTACATTGCTGTTTTGTAAGCACAAAATGGCCGCCGTGCACCAACCTGGCAGCAGGTAACGGAGGCCGCGAGGCCGTGACAGTGATAGATTGATCTCAAGTTTATTTTCCAAGTTTCTCAGCATCTTTAACAGCCGGGGTTAGGCTTGTGTTACGGACAGTGGCGGGCACCTGTGGTGTGGCTTTTTTCAATAATCAAGGGGATTTTCCTTCAGACCAGACAAAGAATATTGGGATTCACTGACCATCACTCAATAATCAGAGTTAGATAGTGCTGTGGTCAGACACCGAATACCCTACATTCTTCTCAAATGAGAAACTAAGATGAATGACATTTATCGAATACCGCAAGGGAATTCAAATACTTCAAAAATTAAAAGATATAAAGCAAAATATGCCGTGCTAGAAGATTTCCACGGGGAAATTCAACTGCCTAAATTTCTAATTTCACATATTCCTTTCGAGACAGCATTATTAGAAGCGTGTTGTCATTAGGAGACCGCAGTGTGTGGCTTGGCCTTGGGTTGTTTGTCTTCTCGCTGATGCAGAATTCCCCCTGACCTTACACAGGAATGTGTATTAGGGGATGATGAGGGGAGAATTTGATATTGGCCCCTCGAGATAGTGGACATTCCGAGCCCAGGGGGCACAAAAAGACATTTCTGCTTTCTGTGGTCCCCATCGTCAGGCATAAACACTGCTTCCTGCAATCTGTCACTAGAACCCTCCAAAACGCTTAGGCACCTGATGACACTGCAGGGGCGCCTCTTGTTTCCTTGGAGAGCGGGAGGCAGGGGGAGAAGGAGGGGGGGTGTGGATGTTCAAATCTTGAACCACTGTACTGTATACATACAGTTATCTTCAGCTCTTAGAGGTAGATTTAACACACAGCCTTTAGTGACAAGTAAGCAGCAGCCACAGAAACAACTGTGGACAGTGCTGTCTTCACCCGTGGACTGTTGCATTGTCCCAAAAGGTGCAGCGCCAGACCAAGCCAGAGGCCCACAGAGAGGTCATTCTGCATCCAATTGGGAGGTGGTGCATTTTAACACCAGCAGCAGCGAGCGCAGCACTTGAGAACCACGTCTGTCTCATTTGCAGACCGTACCTAACAAACCACTCGAAACTCCGGGACAAATGGCTCAGTTATGAGGGATGAAAAATAATCTAGTCCCCAATGTTATGTTTTTCAATACTCCATTCATAGTAGGATGTAGCGCAGATCCGCTGGGGAATAATGTTGCCTTTTGTGTGTCGGCTCTGCTTCCCCTCCCTTCTCACTTCCCTGTGCTGAGAAATAGCTGAAAGATCTCGGCCCCACAAAAATACCCCTTAATGTCTGAGATAAACCAGAGAATAATACTGTCAGTCTCTTTAACTGAGAGAATTTTATATCATTCAAACCGAGAATCTGTGCATTTTTCAGCCTGTTTGTCTGACGTTTTATGAGCAATATCCTTTTTTCTTCAAAGAATATATATTTTTGCAGAATGTGACAAAAAAAAAGAAAAAATTGAAATTGTAAGAATATAGAAATGCACTCATTGAATCATAGATACAACTCAATAAAATAATAAGGCAATGATTTTGAACATGTTTGACATTGTCTTGCAATAATTGTACAGTATGAACATCTTAATTAACCTCTGTCCTTTCATATTATAATAAATGTGAAGTCAGAATAACTTAAATAAGAAAGAAAAGCCAGATTTAAGAACATTATCCACAACAATCTACTGATATGTCACACAACCTTGTTTTTTTATGTTGAAAATGATCAAATAAAGCAAAGAAATAAAGCTAAAGAAGAGATAAAAAACAATTTAGCAGTTCATAAAAAATACATACCTGTTGTGCAAGGATTTATCTTCAACCCCAATAAATAACTAAATAAAAATAAAATAGGTTTCCTCCCCCCGAAAAGCACTAAAAATGTCCTCAGAGCTTAAATAGCAGGCAGCTTAATTCCACAAGTCACACAGAAAACACAGAAAGTTTGTGTAGAGATGGAGGCAGGAAACTGAGAGTATCCAGCGCTACTTGTTTAAGGTCTTTCATCTCCTTTACCGTGCATGACTATAAGTACCTGGCTTCAGTGACAGAGATTACGTAAAACAATAAATACCACAGCATTGTATGTTAATATTCTAACGCCCTGTACCTGTCCATGCTTAAAAGAAGCGGGAGGGGCAAAGATAGAAAAAAAAAGAAAAAAAGACAAAGCCAGTGAAAGATAACCCTTCACTGGTACCCCAGCATCTCCAGTTTCAGGTAGCGCTCACAGAAGGTTGGAAGCACTCATTGCACACCCTGCAGAGGCTAGACACGGCTGTGGCTCTGGTCCTGTGTGTGTGTGTGTGTGTGTGTGTGTGTGTATGTGTGTGTGTGCCTAGGACTCTCCCACACAGACCAAAGTAAGAGACGTGCATTATGAAGCAATGAAAGTTATGAGTAAGAAAGTTGTACAGTAGTTCCAAGAGATTTGAAGGCTTTGGTCCCACAGAAAACTGATGACTGACAAATAATGCTGGATCAACCACAGTGGAATGAAAAGACAACACAAACCGAACATGAACATCTTGGCTGAGTCCTCGCTAATGTGGGCTTTAACCCTCTGGGGTCCCATCAATGACCCCATCTATGGTGGATGATTGCTTGGACCCCAGAGGGTTACACAGATTTTTGTTTTAATCTTCATCAGACGACAGAATTATGCTCAAGTTTGCTGCATTTGACCTTTAAAATTCCTTTAACACCTACAAAGTGTGCTGCACTCCATCTTGTTTATCTTATATCGTTCCAAAAAGCCTCTAGCTAGAAAGAAACTTGTCTTGATGTGGTTTTATTTCAGACATACAAGATATTAAACAATTCTCTCAATTGCATGTGGAAAGGCCCGGGGCCTCTCTGAATTGTGCAGCACACGAATAGCAATTGATTCCGAACACTAATCCTTCCTGAGCCTCGGAGAAACGTGCGAGCTGTCCATGGCTATTGACAGGGTTTTCATGGACTACTTCAGGGCTCCTTCTCCTGGTGTCACTCGAATCAGTGATTGGACCGAAACACTAGGATTCTGTTACAATAAGCTATAATGTTCAACACCCCCAGGATAGGATTGAGAAAACACACAACAAGACTGACACAGCCACAGTTGCAGGTCTTGAAAACTTGATTTGCTTATTGTATCTGAACCTTTTTTAGTATGTAGCAGCTAATTACTTTTAATTTACTTACATTTTTACTTTAATCCTACATTCACTAATTTCTTGACTATTTGGGGGCAGCAGAAACAAGCTGTAAACTCAACACTCACATATTATCACTATTAAAAAATCATCATCAAATCATTTGGAGTCATGTTTGTGACCCCCTGATGGATCTAAGTCCAACATTTACTCTCCTTTTAGCTCTTTTTTTTTATCTCTACCAGCTCTTGTGGGACTTACCTAGTTCTTTAGCTGCTAAATGCTCCAGTATGTTCACTAGCTAGTCATAATCTTTGTCTATCTTCTGTCTGGTGCTGTTAAGCATACAGTGGATTTGTCAAAGCTTTTTGAAACCAAAACAACAAGCTAAAAAAATGCTAAAACACACTGTAGAGCTGAGGAAAACTGCTGAGATCTGTGTGGGTTTGTAGCTATAAGTGATCTCTCTCACACTGAAGTCATGAGATCTGTTATTAATATACAAATATTGATCGTAGATGCTTTAAATTGATGGAAAATTTGCCATTAACCAAGCGAATTAAACAGAAATCCGCTAAAACGTTTGCTGTAATTCTGTACCTGGTAAAAAAAAAAAAGCCTCTGTGCACAAATTGAGAAACACAACATTGACATATCATAATTTAAGTTGACAAAGCAAACCTTTGAGCAAACAGTTGCTTATTTATACATCCATCGGTTACAGAGCAACTTTATCACCCATTTGGAGTTGTGGTGGCTACCTGATGGAGATGAATGGAGGTCCAATATACCTACCTAAGCATGCTATACACTACCTGGTCTTGGTCTTGACTTGGTCTCAACCCCTCAAAGTCTTGGTCCTGGCTACACTTTGGTCTCTGCCATGACCTGGCCCCGGTATAGTTGGTCTTGACTCCAACACTGCTTATAGTAGTAAAAGTTATACAATAGGCAGACTTACTGTACCGTGCTCATTATCTGTTTCCTGTCAGGGAAAAGGAAACAGCCTTTTGATTCTTTGAATAGGCACCAGACACAACAGTAAATGTGAGGAAAGAAGATTCAGAGAATTATAACTGCTCCTCGGGGACTAATAAATGTATACACCAAGGGAGAAGAACAAGATAGTATCTCTTTTTCTTTATGGCAACGTGAAAACAGTGCTGGCGTATTCCATTGTTGTCTAGTTTTTCTTCTTTTCGGTCTCCACAGCTGATATGTAAACTGCAGGTGACATCCAGGCCTCCCGTGTTACTGGACGCTTCCATACAAATATTATGAGGATTTACCTCTATGGCTGTCACTGTGAGTTAAAAAGCTTCTGGTGTTTTAAAGTGATTGGTCAGATGGATTTCCTCCCTTATTTCCTCTCTTTGTATTGATAGTATACCAGTTGATGTTTAATGAAGTTTTATGGATACACAGGGGGACAGTTTAAAGATTCCACGGCACGGAATTTGATATATTTATCGTAAATAACGAGGTCAGATGTTTTTATGCCCGTTGGTGCAACAGTTAATAGGGCTAAAATGAAAAGAGGAAACAAAGGTAAGCCAAACAAAAGGCCCGAAGGAAGAAAAGGCTCAAGCAAGTCCAGTCTCCTCATTTCCCAGTTGAATTTCCTAGGAGAGAGGCACACAATGTGAGCAAACAGGCCATCCTCATTTGGGAATTAAGAAGTCTCTGGAAGACATGTCTTGTTAGTGTGTTGACGATTTGCTGAGGTCACCTATTGTACACTTCTTCAGTGCAACAGTGCAGGCTGTAGCTGGTAACAAGTTCATAGATCACCGTGGATTATATGTCACAGAGTCCAGCTCTCACACAGATGAGTTAACGCTTTTGTTCTCTTGTTATGAGGGTCTTGAATTTGAACTTAACACAAATACCACAGCATGACATCCTGTTACCTTTGTACTAGACCATTCTTTTAAGTGGGTCATGATGACAGTTAATATTTGGTATCATAGGTAGTGAAAACCACGACACCGTTCACAAATATCATTCTACACGTCAAGACATAGATACAAGTTCTTTATATCAATGTATGTCCTTCTAATGAATGGCAGCTTGTTGAATATATGACATAGAATCCTTAATAAAGAAATTTGATCTGATATTTTTGTTTAAAAGATTTCATTAGCAAAACACCACAAGTATATTGTATAACCTGCAAGGTATTATGTTTAAGGTAAGGAAATACCAGTGCACTAAATTCTGATTATGAAAGCCTATGTTCCATATAGATGCAGCTTAGAGTCATGATGAAAAATGAAGACTCAAATGTCTTGGGAATAAAAGACTGTAAGAGAGTACTATACCCTGCCTCTGGTCATTTGGAGTACGTGAATGACAATAATGCACAGAGGTTTTATTTGAAATGTGGCTTCAATACAAATTACAGTCAGTAATACATCATGTAGAATAAACTGGTATCAAAAGATAAAAAAGGCACAAAGATACTTTATGCTTGGAAAAGATCAGATTTCTTTAGATGACGCTACAGAGAGAAAGAGAAGAAGCCGACAGAGGATGAAAAATAATGTAGGAACACACTTTTAATAGGCAAATATATATTTAATGTGTTTAACATCATATGCATTATATTGTATATATCCAGAATATGCACAGGTGGTTGTCACATTATATAGTTTACAGAAAGATGAGTAAATATATGAAAATACAGGGGTAGAAATATGCTCATCATGACCTCTGATCAAAACTGTAAAAGCTGCACAGATGGAAGAAATGTGTCTATCAATTCAGCATAAGTATATAAAGCAATATTGCACGTTCAATTCAGAGCAAGTGAAACAAGTTAGTACTCTATTTGCAGGGAGTATCTATAGACAGGAGGCAAACTGTGTTGAATGATTAAAGAGCAGCAGACTTTGGGATTTTTGCAGCACATTCGCTCTCCCTCTGTCTGTTCCTGCCTCTTTCCAACAGTCTGCCACACGTGAGCAGACAGAGATGGAAATGAGAGAGGGAGCGGCCCAAGGACACCCTGATAACACAGAGTGGTATGCTGAATCTCTCCATGTCTGTCCGTCTCTTTCACCCTCACGGTGAACACAAACCATTACAGATGCTCTCGCCTCGCGTTACTCACACAAAACGAATAACACTAGAAAAATACAGTAAAATAAAAGCACAGTATCTGCTTATAGGAATGCCACCCAGTGGTCAGACACGGTATGCTCTGCCTCTTTGATGGATTTCTTTTTGGCAACATGATATTGAAAAGGTATGTACATACCTTTGAGGATTTATACATTTCAATATCACTGCTGTTGCCAAATAATGAGATCGCAGGAAGCATTTTATCAAAAGGTCCCAGGGATCGTATTAAACAGTGCATTCCTGATGATCATATCCTGACATGCAGAACTAAACTGGGATGATTAATGATTAATATAAAGCAGCACACACACTCTACCTGACTAATAAGCTGCTGTAATTAAATATTACTGTGACCAGAACGTAAGTACCGAAACTTTGAATGATTCATGGATCGGTTGCACGGCGGACATTTGACACATTACAGCAGGAAACTGAAGTGTATGAATCAGAGTTTCATTGCACTTAGGGGATGTCCTTCTTTTGCATAATCTGGCTCACTGAACACTTAATGGAACCGAGCCATTGTTATCATCTTTAGGTGTTTTTCCCTGTAATGACGGGTGAAAAATGTCTGCAGCGCAACCAGGAAAGGAAATGTAAGATGGTACCTAGTCCTCGCCCATCTGATCAGGTAACATAAAGTGATGACAAATCAGGGCTATTGAAAAAAAAAAAACAAGTGTCACGGTGACATCTACGCTGTCTCCCTTTACCACCACCTACAGATTGCCTCCCCCTGCCCACTGTTTGTCCTTCCTTGCTTCCTCTTTAGCCATTTTGCACACCTGTTCCTCGTTTCCTAATTGGACCCTGTCATTTCCTCTATTTGACTTCATAACTTTGCTGTTTCCTGTCTTACTACTACTGAAGCTTTTTTTTTTTTGCATCCTGCATTGCCTGCCAGTACTTTCCGCGAGCTTGACTTTGAACTTTAATTTAGCAGGTTTATTTTCAGCCCAGCCTGCTGTGTTCTGTGACTGCTGCTTTCCTCCTTTTTTTTCTGTTTTGCCAGTCATCCAAAAACTGTGACACAAGGGACGTTTTGTCAATGCTGTGAAACACATGCACACACACACCACATTAAACACTGTGCAGACACCTCACTCTGCACTGAGACAATACAATTACAGGTAAGAGATGACAAATGAAAACAACTGCTCAAAGGTTTAGTTTAAATAGATTGAATTCCACAGAATAAGGCCTTTTCATGGTAGACATTTTGACTTATTTAGTAGGAAAAACACAGATGTTACTAATAACATTAACAAATGCTCAGTTCTATTGGAGTGTACAAGTAAACCATGGCAGTGGGACAGTGAGGATTCATAATACATACCTGGACTCTAAAACTGAAGCAGCTAAATGGAATATTGATATTATTATAATATTATTTACACCCGTGCTTGTCAAAATATCTTCTATGAAAAAGGTGTTTTGCAGATTGATGTACACCAACCTGCCACTTCATGAACAATCCAATGTGATCCAACACAACAACTCTGTCATATATTCTACTTTTATGAAGCTTATAATGTTTCAGTTTTTCAGAGAGATATTAATTTAACTATTATGTTTACTATTGAGGTTGTAGTTTGCAGTAGTGTTAAATTGGACTGCATTATATTGAGAGTTGTTTGTAATACATACACGAGAGGGCCATAATATCAATATAATGCACTCCTATACAATAACAGCACCCACTAAGACCGCAATAGTAAACATAAAATAGAATTAATACCTCTCTGACTGTCAACAAAAACTGAAACATAATAAGCTTTGTAAAAGTATGTCAGAGTTGTTGTACTGGATCACACTGGATTGTTCAAGTGTGCCTAATGAAGTGGCCGGTCTGTGTATAGTTTGACATACTGGTTCTACAAGAGGGTGAACATACTGTAGCAATTTCTTAAAATCAAATACTTCCTCCCAGAGGACATAATTATACAGATTTCATAAGATCTGATTCTTCTCCACAGCACATAAATTTACAGTTGAATAGACCTTTTTCACAGCAGCCATTCTGACACGAAATAATAAGGTAAACACAAGTGTTACCAGTGATAATAATTAAGGCTCCGCTCCATTCAGGTCAAACAGAGTCAGGGCGCTGCTGTGGTGCATGTTCACTGGAGAGGCTCTGCTGCAATAAATGGAACCTTAATTAGTATCATTGGTAACACCTGTGCTGATGCTACTATTTCATGTCAAAATGGCTGCTGTGAAAAAGGTCTTTTATAGCACATGCATATACACTTCTATTAATGCTTAAAACTCTCTCTACATGTATCCTGACATAAGAAAATAAGGTAGGTTGTGTGTGTAGGTCCTTCTAACTGCAGACTTGACCATCAGTTGGTGGTTTTATGCTTAAGAAGAATTAGAAAAATACTTCCAAAAATTATACAATGTACAAAAAATAGTAAATAAATAAGTAAATCTATGATCTCTCTGATCAGGGTACCAAAATCTGTACAGGTATCAACGGTGCACTTGCAGCCTGTGGCCACTAGTTGTCACCCCTCTCACACAAGTAGGTTGGACTCAGTGATTATGTTGCCTTCATGGATTGTCGGATATACTGCAAACATTGTAAAAACACACATGAACAAGTCGACAAATCTGTAAAAGCAGACAAGAAAGAGGTGGAACTTTCTATATTAATTAGGAAGTTTAAGAGTAGAGGGAGAAAAAAGCGAGAGTCATTTAAAGTATATGCGCGACGAGTCGTGCAGTATTACAGCAGTAACATTAACCCTACCACAGCAAGCACGGGTCCCTGAAGGCAGCACAGCTCCTGGACAGGCCAGCAGCACACAATGACGCCGGACACTGACTGCTGCCTGACAGATAAACAAACCCCGTCCTGCATGGCTCTCTCTGGAGCTTTACCAACTACCGTTATCAGTCTCAGTGGTCCTGTACAGCTCGTTTTAAAGCCGATAAAAGCGCCTTGATGTACGGTGACCAAAAGAGGATGACTCCGTTGATAAGACGTTAAATAAAGAGTCCGCTGGGAGGTGAGTTTGACCCTAAAGTTGTGGCTTACTAAACTTAACCGTTAGCTAACGGTTGGCTAACAACACGTAGTCGCTAGTTGTTCTGTTTTAGCTCTAATTCACCACAGCCTGTCATTCATGTGAACACACAGCGTTAAATACATTAGCATAAGCTACTTCACCATATAATAGTGTACTAAATTAAGCTAATTAATTAGCCACTGACCCCCCCAAGTCCCCATCCTCTGTAATATGAGCCCAGCGCCCATATGGGCACCGTTCAGTTGAGCTGCTGCTGAACGGTGCAGTCAGTGCTGTTTGTCTGTTTCACTGGAGGTTCACAAGTTCACTTGTTGCATCCTCAGGTGACTGCTCCTAAGCATAAGCTCCATTAACCTTATCCCACACTCAATAACATGTTTTTGCAACGTTTTTGTAATGTTCTGATGGGTTTAAAGGTGAATAGTTCAACCATATATCTGCATTTTAATTAAGACAGCTTTAAATGGATAAAATAAAAGATATCAGGTATGAATAAAATCACAGTTTGCTTGATAATATATCAAATTATACATTGCTTTTATAACAGCTTAAGAATAAGCTTCATTAATCGTATCCCACACTTAATAACATGTTTTTGTAACGTTTTTGTAATGTTTCTGTAATGTTTTTAAAGGTGAATGGTCCAATCATACATTTGCATCTTAAATAAGCCAACTTTACAGGTGTAAAGGTTTAAATAAAGTCATAATTTGCTTGATAATATACCAAATTATACATTAATTTTACTTAACATAGCCTAAGAATAATCTCCATTAATCGTATCCTGTCATGAATAACTTGTTTTTGTAATGTTTTGTAATGTTATGATGTGTTTAAAGGTGGTTAGTGCTAACATACATCTGCATTATAAGGACATGTAAATTAAGCCAGTTTTAGATGCACAAAGTTAAAGGTACAGTGTGTAGAATTTAGTTGCATTTAGTGGTCCAATCACTGCATTGTAATCTCCTCACATCACCTTCACCTTCCTAATGTAAAGGAGAAACAACACTTTAAGGACCCTGTTTAGAGTCAGTATTTAGTTTGTCTGTTCTGGACTACTGTATAAATAAGGTGTTTCAACATGGCGGCCTCCATGAAAGGGGACCCTCTCTCACTGTAGATATAAAAGGACATTTTTTAAGTAACAAACATAAAAAGATTCTTATTTTCAGGTGATTATACATGCATGAAAACATAGTTATGAATATTATATTCCATGTTTGCCTTATTCTGAAAATAGAAGCCCCAAATCTTACACACTGTACCTTTAAAGATATCAGGTATAAATAAAGTCATAATTTGGTTGGTAATATATCAAATTATACATTGGTTTTACTTAACATAGCCTAAGAATAAGCTCTATTAATCATATCCCATCGTTTTTGTAATGTTTTTGTAATGTTCTGATGTGTTTAAAGGTGGTTAGTACAAATATACATCTGCATCTTAATTAAGCCAGCTTTAGATAGGACAAAGTTAAAGATATCAGGTATAAATACAGTCATATTTTATTTGGTAATATATCAATTTACACATTGGGTTTACTTAATATAGTCTAACAGGTTATTTCCACAGGTTTCTTTGCTCCTCACTGTATAGAGAGGCTCTCCAGAGACACATTTTTTCTTCATTTATAACAAAAAATCAAAAAATTTTATTTGTTTACTCACTTTGCTTTCTTTTCTGAAGCTGCCATCTTCTTTTTGAATCCATCAATGCTGAAATCATTGGATTTCTTGTTATTTGCATTCATCTAAAACATTTCTCTGCCTCTCTCACATCCTCCATGCTGTCTCATCTTTCCAGTGACCCGGTGTGATAACTGCATGCTGCATGTCTGATAACCATCCATCACCCACCTCCTGCTCTTCCTCTCATTTCTGACGCCCTTCTATAGAAAATGAATACATCTCGTCATTTCTTTGCATGTTGTGCTGTGAGTGTGTCGTCATGAGGAAAGACAGGGATAACCCTCTGGCACTGTCCTCCAACAAACCATGCCAGGGCCAGACGGACTACGGACCAGAGCTGGAGAGGCTGCGTGCTGAGTTGGAAGCAGAGAAGACCCAAACGCAGCGGGAGCGTGGACACCTCTGTCTGGAGCTGAGGCATCTGCGGGAAAAAGCAGAGAGGGAACAGCAGAGGGCCGTGAGGGAGCTGACGGCCAGGCGAGGGTGCCAAAAGGACAGGCGCTGCAACAGTCTGCTCGCTAAGCAGGTGAACGTTAAAGACAGTGGACGGTACGGTGAGGTGGAGCCCTTGGGGAAAGAGGCTTTTTGTTTGTGCAGTGGAGAAACGTATACAAAGCTGGAGCAGTTGCTGCTGACGCTGAATGAGAGGATAAATGGTGAGCAGGCAGTCTATAAATTGCATCACAGGCAGGAATTGGAGCTAGAAAAAGCCATCTTTCTCTGCCACCTGCTAGAGGCCCACGGAAGACTCTTGCAGGGGAGGCCGAGAGCAGGACACCCCGGCTACATTTTTAACCGTCTCTCAAGGAAGCCAACGCCGGAAGACAGCAGTAACTCCTGTCAGACCTCCTCCAGGGCCTTGCTGCAGAGATCCCACAGTGCCTCCAGCTCACCTAAGAGGAAACCCAAACAAGATCAGCGACAGCAGCCTTCAGGGAGGGCCCTCCGTGCAGCTGACCCCTGCACCACCGCTGCAGTCGTGGACACCTGTCGGAGCAGCTCTCTGAAAATTTGTCACCCTCACGGCGCTCCCCATGCAGGCTGGGACGTCCAGCCCACCTGCTGCGCTGAGTCCTCCGGGTCAGACGAGTCGCCGCCCTCCAAATGCATGGACAGAAACATGGAGGTAAGATATTTCACGTTCCACACATGGTTCCAAAATTAAACAGAAGTGTTGCTAACAGTTCCTTCATCAGTGTGCATTTGCAAACGTTGGTGGTCTTGCTTCATACACATGGCCAATGAAGGCCTGAAGGGTTTGTGGCAATACACTTATTTTGGCTATATTGTCTTGTCAGTTTTTCATGAGATCATGATGTTATGTAAGATTAATACATTGTCAAGTAAAAAGAGGAAATTGGCTAGATTGCTATGTACTGTATTTACATGACAGATCTTAGGTAGATGGAGTCGACTGGTGGAGAGAGCGAGAGGAACGTGTTGACAGTGAACGCACACTGATACTACTTTTACTGTATGTGCAACGTTTCATCACAGTAATCATACAGGAAGCTAACGATGCAGAAACTGAACCATTTACTGACACCGTGATCGTCAAATCAAAACCAATTTATTAACATTGATTTAGCGTACACAGCACAGGCTGTATCACAGAACATAGCATCATGTAAACCAGTGGTCATCCTTCACAAGGCGAGGTGAGGTCTTCTTGATTTCAGGGGTGTGAGAAAACTTTAAAATAATATAAAGTTTGGATTATTATTTTAGAAATGAACATAAAACAAATCTCACAGGATAAGGCCACAGTGAGGACCTGAACACAAGCTTTATTCATAGAGCCTCTCTACTAATCAGCTTCGTCCTGCATTGGAATAGTACGCAGTTAAACAACCAAAGAGCTCATAGAACAATGGCCAAGAGTCAGGGAGAGGAAAACACTGAAATTCTCAAAAAAGCTCATGAAATATTTACCATTGTTAAAAAGTTTTTCTTTTTAAAGAATGTTTAAAAAGTTCCCCAAAATATCAGGGTGCAATATTCACAGTAAACCTGCTTAAAATTCATCCAAATCGCTCGTTTTTTACAAACTTTCTGCAGTTATTGTGTCAACATTTAGGGAAATTCTACAGTGTATTTGTTGTTCTGTACTGTTATTGTTATACAATGAATATAATATGAAATACCCATAAAATATGTCACTGAGTCAGGTGTAGTCAGTCTACTCAATGATCGAAAAGGGGTCCACTGATGTAAATGATATTTATTTCACATCAATGACCAGTTTTTATGAATATAATTTGATAAAATGTGGTGATGATGAGTTCTTATGACCACTGAGTTCTATGAAGGCGATCATAGACAACTTTCTGTATTCTGATTAATAGTTTTTGCAAATCAAGTAGCCTCAATTAAGCGAACATGGTGTGTAACTGTCAAATAATTCCCTCCTATTTGAGCTTAGATTTGTGTTTGGTGTTACTCTGATGCACCAGAAGCAGCAAGTAAGATGGAGAACAAAACAACAGCTGGTAACATTTCCATGAGGAGTTTCTTTTATTTTTTGCAGACACAATACAACAAAGAGAACCAAACACCAGCTAGTGCTGCAGCCTTCTTAGTTGCCGTTGATGCAGGAAATGTAAAAACATTCATATGACTGTTGCGGTGTGTATGAGGAGGCGTGATGTTTGGGATGTGAGGCTAGAGGAGGGGTTAGCACGTGTGGGTGAGTCTGTTTATGTCTCTTGTTGTGGTGGCAGAAGTGGGTCAGTGGGATCAGTCTTAAATTTTGGATCATGTTTTCATGGGGAGGAAATTAAATAATTAATCAAAGCTTCGACTGTGTCTAAACAGCAGTGCCCACTCGCCAAGTCTCACAGTTCTTTCATATTTCTTGCACCGCCCTGCTATGGCAACTCCTTTGTTATGGCAGCAACTGACATCAGGGAAGCCAATTTTTAAAGGTGTTTAAAAAAGAATGGACTGACCATGTTTCTTTAATCGTGTCAGTTTTACTTTTTTTGGCATTGTATCTGCTATGTTCATGTTTACTGTTGTGTATTTATATTTGTTTATTACTCAAACACGCCCAGTTTTTCATTCCAGTTAGTCTCTGCCACCTTTTATGTATTTTGTCTGTCCTCTGAAATGAGACACTGAACCTCAAAAAAGGTGCATATATAATTCGCTAGAAGAAATCTGTTCATCATTAAGCCACTTAAAGCACAACTTATGGAAGAAATGAACTACAGTGTTCGTTCACTTCTGCATTAGCTTCGCCTATTAAAAGTGTCCAAATGATCCAAATTAGAGATGCTCTATCTTCTCTCTGTCTTACCGTGGGATGTATTTGACTAGCAGCCTCCTGACAGGCAGACAGGGGACACATTGTCAAAATATGACAGCGTGATAGGATGTCAATACCGCCGAAGCACGATGAAGCTGGCTGCGGCTCATTTCTGTGCAGAGCATATGCTGTTTGACACACATTTAGTTCATGCTGACTGGATGCTTTTCATGGTGTTATGCTCGGTGAAATGTTATTGTGTTTGTGTTGCTGTGTACAGCATGTGATGAGAACATTTGCTGGTGGCAGTGGTCATGTGTGCAGCTGTCGTCTCACATATTTTATTTATTTGTGGGTTGTTTTGCCGTTTCTAATCACAGAGTACATTTATATTATCAAAGGAGCTGAATAGCAGGATAGAAACAGTGTTCACATCACATCACGTCTTCAGGCTACTAAAGCCAAGGTCTTGTGAGCACACTGTAATTAATAAAGAAATAGACCAAAGCTGTGGAATGCAGTGTTAGGGCGTAAAGTGAAAAACTGATTTCTGGTGCATTTAATTTATTATTATGCAGGAAAAGATGTTAGGTTAAGGTGTTACATTTAGACTGGCCTGACTCAGTAAAATCTGATTGACAGCAGGTTGCACAGAGAAGACTGGATCACACCACAAAACCAAATAAAAACAAGACGACAACAAACAGTCAAGCAGAAATCAGCAGGCGTGAGCTTGAGCTGACGCTCTTCTCTGTGTGTTACTGAGCGTACATGTCAGGGCTTTTAAAGGGGGGGGGGCGTGATGGACAGGTAAAGTGGATATCACTTTCATTTTCAGCGTGAGTCATTGTAAATGTAACAGTCTCACTGTTGACTGAGCAGGCAGTGTTCCAGAAAAATGCCAGTACCAAAACAATTATGGCAAAATGTCTATTTTTAACTTTGCCGCACCCGACTACGTGTTTTCTGACTGTGACCTTTAACGCAACCTGAGGTGAGAACAGGCTGAAAAAGAGGTGCAGGGAGTGACAGTGCAATAGTTACATTACATTACATCATTAATAAACTGATTAGAGATAGACTAGCAGATGGAAATGTCTGTTCATTAATTTTCAGCAAGCCTACAACGCTCTAAAACAACCAAAGATACAGTATTATGTATAAACAGTGGAGCAAAATATTTATTATAATATACTATACTATATATTTTCTCACATTCTTAGTCTGATTAAATATATGATCTCTAGGGAAATTTTTAACACACAGTATAACAGCAGCTCTGACACTGCAAGGAGAGAGAAGGCTGTTGTCACTCATGTGGACATGATTGGCTATTTGCCGCTTGAGTTGACGATGGTTGACGTTTTTTTTTACAACTTGCCAGCAGGAATGGCCATGACATGACCGATCCACAGTTTTTCTGCTACCAGTTGCGTCCATTCAGCTACAGCAGTCAGTTCAGTGTCACCTTACAAGAAAATGATCCCAATGAGTTCAATGCAGTGGGATTATACTGAGTTTAAATGTGGGAAAGGAGAGTATTAGTTTGGTTTGACACTTGAAATCAATGCAGGAACCAGCAGTAAACACACATAAATCAAGAAAAAACGTTTTTGAGCATCAATATTGATCATATTAGTTGAACTTGCTGATATTGCTAACCATTTCCTCTACTTTGAGCTACAACCTGATTATTGATGTACATAACGACCAGCTTAGAGTAGTTGGGTAGCAGCAGCTTGTACCTTAAGGTACAGGTTGTTAGTAGGAGCGGATGTAGGTGGTACCTATGGCAGTAGACCATGTCTGTTTGGTCATTGTCTGAAAGCACATTTGCCCCCTTTTTTTGATTACTTCTATTTATTTATTTTCTTTTTTATGTGAACACAGAAAAGATGAGGTCTGGAGTTTTTACATAGATCATAGTCTAGTTAGAAAAATAAAATACATATACACATATATATTTTAAAGGTCTACATGGTTTTAACAATCCCATTTTTCCCAGAATTTGTCTCCCTTCTCCTTTTGTAGTTGAAGAATGAATACCTCCCTTTTTGTGCAGAAGGCTTACTATTCTTGATCCCCTCTGGTTATAGTCATGATCTCATAACTCTTTGGAGTTCACTATTAGAAAGTCTGAATTAGTCTGTGATGGTGAACCAAATTTAAAGAGGTACAAACACATTTCATGCCCGTTTTTAGTTTTTATTATCTTTAATTTGAAATAGTTTACCCAGACAGAATTGCTCCCACACACCACTTCCCTCCTCCTGGGCCCACTTTCAGCCCACTGCTTATTAAAGGGATGTATTAAGCTGCTTTGCTCATTTTATAGACAATTAGATGGCGTAAGGCTAAATGTCAAGTTAATTTGTAAGCCAGCATTAGCTGTGGCAGAGTTTATCCTTTGCAGCATCAGCCCTACAGCTCTATATGTTTATTTAATGTCCGTGTCCGGGGCTAAATTACTAAAACATGAGGTGCATTCTTCACCTTGTCTGCACCTAGTGCACAACTGCAGTAAAACACACTGATTAGTCCGGACTGGACACACTTGTTCCTCCGCCTGCCTCCTGCAGCCTCCCTGCGTTGCAGTGTGTACTGCCTCTTGAACAATCAATAGGCAGCCAACATCATTCCAGCGTCATCTCCATGGAAACGAGCTCCAGTCGCGGTAATGATTGGGCCCCCTCTCAAAGCCTGCCTTTTTGTGATAGGAGGACGGGAGCAGTCCTCCCTACCCCCCCTCCTCTCAGCGACACTCGCCGTCTTACACACATGCATTTTTCCCTTCGTCCTCTTTCTTCACCTTTATGGCGCTGTAACCAAGATGGGATTAAGCAGCCTGTCGAATCTTGTTGCATCTGGATGAAATGCTTTTTTGACATGCCGGCATCAATGAGGACAGACGCACAGGCTGAAGAGTCAACATGCCACCCACATCTCAGCCGTACTGAGAGAATGGGGACCGGAGTGGAGACCTGTTAGTTAGATCATCCTCTTGTTTTGCTTCTTTTTTTTTTTTTTTTTTTTTTTTTTTCCGCCGTCGCGCGTCTCGTCTTGTTTGCTCTTCCAGTCGGGCCTGCACGCTGTTTCAGCGTTACGTAGGCTAAGAAGCTGTGTCTTCTCTCTTTTCTGGACATATGACAGACGACAGAGCGGTAAGGCATGAAATAACAGGCTGTGTCAGTGTAGTGAGCTGAATGCTGGGTCCTGTGTCTGAATGCTCCACTGTGATAAATACTAACCACAGTATGCTCAAGAATGCTACCAGGATGATGACATTCGCTGAATTTCCTTCCCAAGCCAAGGCCAAAAATATGTAATATCCCTTCGGAGCTGATTGTCCTCATTTTGGGAAACGTCACAGCGCAGAGAAGGAGGAGGTACTTTACAACTCCTGGTTTATCTGAAACTGCTTTTGTCTTTAGATATGTAACAGAGACTCTTGCTGTAACAGATTTTAGTGCTGCCACTTTATAGGGATTTACAAATTTCAGGTTTGGTGTTGTGCCGCCGACAACCATGGCAGTAACAGTTTTTTGCTTGGTTTCCGACTCTTCACCCTAGCTGTGAAAAAGCAATCCTGTTTATGAACTGTGTGAGGACGGGAAGACAGTGACATCTTTCATCATTTTGAAGTCAACCTGCCACAGCTGATCTGTGTTATTCTCCTCCAGCAAATGAACAGCCCGCGATGGCTCGGTCTAAGCTGGCCACCTCATTTGGTCACATTGATCCCAGCTGCGCTGTTTGACTTTGACTGACAGAGTGTGATGTATGACCTGTGCACTCGGCCTGAGCAGCCCGAGCCTGCGCCGGCACACGCAGAGATGGAGAGCCGCGAGGTGGCTGAAACACTCGGGCGACAGCAGCAGCAGCAGCATCAGCAGCAGGAGTTGAGGAGGACGGAAGAGCAGGATACTAAGCAACATGGGCTCTCAGACAAGACAGTCCCAACCACCGCGGCTAATATCAGTTCCACATCGCTGTTAGGAAAAAGGCATCACTCGCTTTATGCAAACCTCAACGGCTTTGAAGTGGAAGGAATACGCAAGGTAAGTGTGGATGATGATGGTTGAATGTTTGAGGCCTGGAGACATGACAGAGGTTTCTTGTACACCCACCAGTACTGGAGAGTAACAGGCAAAGTGTATTATAAAAAAAACAAAACACGACTGTTCTCACATTGCAAACTATAATATATCCTCTGATTCTTATTATTTATAGTTTAAAGCAAATGAATCTCAAAGCAGAGTAGTGTTGCTCTGTTACAAATCATGTCACTGGATTATTTTTGTGTTGGTCCACTAAATTTTCTTGACACTTAATCTGGGACAGCGCTGTAACTGCTGTAGTACAAACAGAGGCTTGGCAGATATTACGCTGACCTCGTGTGACCTTGTCCCTAATTTCACACCTCCGTATTATCCTGTTAGCACACACAAGAGCCACTTGACGGTAGCCATTTATAAATCAATTGGAAACCCATGAAATTGCCATCTAACTGATGGAGGCTCGTATAGCCAATGGGAGACACCACTGTAACGAACTAACCCCTCAATCAGAATAGATCCTTTAATGTATAAATGACAAATAAATTGTATTGATTGTATTGAAAGCCTCTGGAATCATTGATTGCCAGTGGTTTAACTGGTTTAAACACAGTTAGCAGATACAGTACAGTACAGTTACAGATCCTAGACTCAACTAGACAACCTAAATCAACTTGAGCCACACTATATGTTTGTATACACTGTCATTTCATTTTATTTTATTAACAGATTGACTAAAAATCATACAAATAGGTTGGAAATCAATGCCACCTAGTAGTTCTTAACCATATTTTCCCTGTACTAGTACAAACCTCGTGCTTTTTTCCTTTGTTTGGTGGTTTCAATGTATCCTTAGATGAGGCAGAATCTCATCATCTAACCAAGGTAGCATGCCGTCTACCCCACCCCCTCCACTTCATTACCCAATCACCACAATCACAGCGTAGTAAAAAAAAAAAACCCTAATGAACTGTCAACACACAACATGGGAGAAGATCTGTGTGGGAGCTTTAATTGATGCATTAGAAATAATTATTTGGCCATTTCAGACCAGTGGGGGTTGTCCGTTGTGTTTTTTCAGCAGGGGGCTGTCACTCTTCTATTATTGTTAATAATTAGACCATTACTTGCAGTCGGGGGTGCCTTGATTGTCCTTTTGTTTTCTTATCACCAGTTCCACTCATAATTGATGACTGTTGTGTGTTCGTACGACAAGAAGCATTCCTATAAGAATATAATTAAGTCCTATATAAGACGTAGAGCAGGTATTGTACAGCAGAAGGGAAGTGGGTTAAACTGTGGCTGAAAAAATGCAACATGTTCCAACCCCCATATGAATTGTCTGGGTTATAAATGGAATATGTATATATTAAGTTGGCTTGTTTTGCTGTGTAGGTGATGTGAGTCACCTACATGATCTGGCACCCACAGAGCAGAAAGTTATCCCACGTGTTGTCTACCACATAAAGCTGATGGAGGTTTTGTTGTTCTCGATCGACTAAATATTTGTTGGCAAAATATATCTATGCACATCCAATGAACATTTTTATCATTCATTTAAAGCATTACAGGCATATTTAAACACAAGTTTGGACAAGATAGGAATGAAGCCTGTGAGAGAGACTCACATGCTATAAACAACTCTTAAATTTAATTAAGGAGCATTTTAGAGATTTAAATGGAGTTTTTTAATCCTGAAGTTTCTTCTAAGACTTGTCTTCTGAAACTTTTATAGAAAACTGAGAGAAGCTGGAGAGTTTGGGTCATAGGAGAAGTAGTGATTTAACGTTTACTGGGTTTATGGGTTCTTGCACAAAGGGTTATAAGTAACAGATTTGTATACAAAAATAAATAATTGCGTTGATGTTAGTAGACATGTAAGTAGATGCACATCCTCCATGATCAACCCAAAATACATGACGGCCCTGGAATGACTAAGAACCACCCAACTGGCTGGTTATTCTTAGCTTACTTGTTAATGTTATTGTCATCAAAACACTATGAGTGAATATGTTATGTATAGCTTGCCAAATGTATTTACTAGCTAACATTATCCATGATACTAACTCATGTATTAAGACAAACAGTGTTGATTCTAGCTGTGAATAAATGACCTAACGCTACAAAACAAAGATGTTTAACTAACAATTGCTTTCTAGACTGTAACCAAAGCTAGGCTGGGGTTAGCTGGCTGGTTGTGGCTTGGCTTTTGCTGTGCGGTGTAGATCTGGTGTTGGTTGCTTCATGGTGTTGGCTGAAGGGGTGATTCGCAAATGGCAAGCTAGTTAGTATCATGGATTCAGTGGTCCAAATAAAACATGGGAACATCACAGATAGTAACGCTACTGTTCACTCTCGTGTATGTAACTTTGGGCCAATTCTCAGGATGACGCTCGCTTGACGTGCAATAATGCTGACAGCAGTTCACTTAACACCCAAAGGCGTCATTATAAACAAAAAGGTTATCTGAATGCTACATATAAAACTGGATGCATTATAGAAAAGTTGTTTTTGTCTGAGTGCAAATCACATGAGGCAGCTGTCAATGTCAGTCTTTCCACTTTATGACAGAAACTAGCGTGATTCCTCTGAAGGTTAATTAGCGAGTTGACTGTGTGGTCCTCTGTGAGTCTAACTCTTTAACACCTGTCTGCTCTACCATATGGCTGCCTCTTTAATGATTGTTGGGTTTAAACACTGTGAGTTCCAAATGGAGCTACAAAGAGATGATATACAAACAAACCCAGTTTCTCCTCAGTACCTCCACTGAAGACAGTTATTTTTCCTGATTGACTCTGCAGTTAGCTGCGATCCCTCCCTGTGATTACGATGCTAAAGCAAGGCTGGCACAGTCTGATACCCTTTGAAAGTGGTCTTTTGTTCAGTATAAAGACCTTTATCCATGGGTAGGAATCTTGGTGCCTTTGCTGCACACAGTTAAACTTCAGCCGCTGTTCAGTCTGTCAGTGAAAACAGGTATTTTAGCTACTCTTTGTTTTATATTTTAGTGCTTCTGAACCAGTCAGCGGGGGCATTTCCTGCCTTTAAAATAACCCAAACATAATAGTACTTGTCGCTCAATCAGGCATCAGCCGTAGTTCTGTAGCCTGTAAGTATAGGTTAGCACTGTTAACATGTCAGCATGTCATTTCTCCTGCTGTGGATGTGACATAGCTGATGCTCAGCAATTCTTGGGAGTAATTTTAACCCAGTCAAAGCCGCTCTGTGCAGTAGAGATTGCAGTGCAGTCAGATTTCTCAGGATAAAAGGCACTACTGAAAGTCAGTTTTGCTACCAATCTGTTGCTGAATCCAGAGAGGTTGGATGGTTGACGCACTGACACAAGCCATACAGGTCACCACCGACCCAGTTTGTACCTGTGGGAGAACTGAAAGTGGAGCATAGTGTCTGTATGAAGACCTGATTTCACCATAACTTTCCCTGAAGTGAATCACAAATTTTAAAGAGGATGTGTTCATGTTAGAGTCTTTTGAATTGTGAGTCATCCACTTATTGTTCTATTCCTGATGAAGTATGTGATGATGAGACCAGTATCCACTGTGTTACATGTCATGTACATGGAGGGTTGATTAAAACACCCATTTTTAATTTCATTTTTGTGTTTTAAGTATAATATATATGTATAATAACAATGCTAAACAGTAGGAAGTTCATGCACATATGTGCATTTAAATTAGGGCTGCAACTAATGATTCTTTCTTGATTACTCCATCTAAGATGAAGTCTTCAGATGTCCCAAACATGTATATATTAAGTTTACAGTGATGCAATCTCAAAACCCATCCGCAATCATCTGACGATGATTTAGCCTCTCACGGCAAGAGCCATTGCATTTCCTGTGTAGCCAGCAGGTATCCAGAAAAAGACCTGATGGATATCCAGGACTTCCTCTGCAGTCCGATTAGCAACTTCATATGCAAGAATGACAAGAGAGACACATTTCTGCTGATCTCTGTGAACAGATCTGCATTGTCACTGAGTTGTCATTGTCAGTCAAAAGCTGAGGAGATTGCATTTTGGCTGATGCACTCTGCCTCTTTTGCTCTCCACACAGACTGTTTTCCAGCATACAATCAAAGCCTGCTCAAATATAACTGGTCAATAATTCTCGGACTACAAACATAAAACAAATTTCTGTTCATAGACCTTAATAATGACAGAGAAAACAGGGAAATACATTGGAGAAGCTGCAACCAGAGAATTTTGGCATTTATTCTTGAAAAACGAATCGATTCATCGCCTAATCGTTGCAGCTCTAGCTAAAAGGTTATTTGATTTTTTTGGCAATTTCATTTAAGAATCCAAAGAAGATTTATTCCTGTGGCTGATTCTATATGAGGTTCTTTTTTGCCACTAGGTTTAATTTATTTGTGTGTGTGTGTGTTTTATTGGCCAACCATGTAATGACTTGTGAATAATTGATAGAGCAGTGAGAGGGGAATCTCTGGAGTATTGGTCTCTCACTATACCCCAACCCAAACATCACTGTCTGTCTGTCTGTCTGTCTGGCTGCTGTCTGGCTTCAGCGAGGTGTAGACTCTCTCTATGGAACGGAGGGTCAGACTGTGTTTACTGTTGCATTCAGTCACAACTGTGGAGCCAAGAAATTGGAGTGTCACTCCCACAGCATGTCCTCCACTGAATGTAGGGCGTAGAGAATATATCCTGTTGATCTGTGGACGCTGAGGCAATTTCTTTTAAAGAACTGCTCACTGTTGGACAGATTTTGTAGAAAGGTGCTTTTCTAAAGCACTGTGGAAAATAAAAATATAAGCCACGTTCTAACACCATAACAACCCATAAGAATATATTTTACATGTCAGGAGACAGTAAATATTATACACATGCTCATATCTGTCTGTCTGATGTTCCCCATCCCTAAAAAATGCGCTCAACTCCTGATAAAACCTTCAAGACTACTGGATCAGCACGAGGACATCCCAACAGGGGGAGCCACAACCATTCAAAGTTCATATGACACATGAAAAATCTAAAACCACAACATATTATTTTCACCTCACACGAAACAAGCAAATTAAATTTCATCATTCATCCTTTGGGAATGATGGTAACAAGGAAGCGTATCCACTCTGCCTCCCTTTTGGAGGAAGATTCTGTTACCACCCCTCTATGACTCAAGCTGTGGTTAAAATGTGAAGCCACAGATAATTTAACATCACAATTACAAATAGAACACTTATGTTCACCAATCCTGTTTGTTTAACTCTTGTTTTTCTGATATAATATAGATCACATGGGCATTTATCAGATCTTAAGTATAATATGTGATTGTGACCTGACCTTGATGTGAACACCACACTTAAAATGGGTGAACAGATTACCTTTAATCATAGAATATCAGTATTTACAATTATGACAAGGAATATTCCCATAAGGGATTGGAGACATAAAATGAGTGGGCCTTTTAGACCAATCTGACTTGACTAGGTAGTCCCGTAAATTGGATGATCTTTAATAAAAATATCTGGATGGAGTTTGAAATGAACTTGCAGTTTGAGGGTCACTTTTAGTATGTGCCCGTGCCTACTTGTTTAACTGACTGATACATAATGCAAGAGTGAATAAATCTGGCCACTGAACTTGGCATACCCTATTAAGACCGTCCCCATAGCCCCTTTTAAAACTATCATAGAGGTTTCTAGCTTGCAGCTCAAAAGATTAATCAGAATTGTAAATGTGTCGAATCCTCAGTAGATGACTATACATTAGACTTCTTTTTAATGCTGCTGAATAATAGAAAAGTGTAGTATGAGTTTCCTTTTAATAAACCTTAGTGTGTAGAGAAGTACTCCCTGTTTTCACCGAAACATCCACAAAAGAAATGCGTTTCACATCGTAACACAATGTGAGTATGTTGATTCATGGAACTCTTAAAATATTTAGCAGTATCGCTCCAAATAAAAAAATTAACCATCTATGTATCTGGTTTATGTGTTTGAATAGGAATTATTGTTATTATTATTGTGTAAATAAAATACAACTCAAATTTCCCCATCAATAAATTCAATAAAGTCATAATTTCCTCACACTTTTCCATCCTTACACATTACATTTGCTTCTTTACTCACCAAATGGATACCATTAAAGTGAACCCATTTACACATTTATTGCTTCCAATTTTCCTGTCATCACTACACCTCCTGCTAATACTCTCATAAACCTGAATTATGACACCTAAGATTGATGGTGCTCGAGTCTTTGGTTGGAAATAGTTTCTGTTAGAAATAATCTGTTTTGCACCTGCAGTCTTCAGCTCTGACCTAATATCACACAACCACACAGCACAGATCACATTTTCATTCACTACTATGCATCCAGACAGCTGCATACAGTATTTGGCGTCCTCCGAGTGCTGCCTGTGACATTTCTACATCGTTTGGTTCTGCTCCAAAACTGCCGGTGAGATCAGACCCATGATGATGATGATGATGATTACCTGCGTTCCTCCTCACAATGGGGAATACGTTTTGCCTGAGGGGGAAAGGGAGACTCTTTTTTTTTTTTGAAGCACTGAATGTCAAGAAAGGTCACCTCGGCCTATTCATTACCGGAGTGCCTCTTCTATTCATTGAATGTGACTCATAAAGGTTTGTTGTGGAACGCTGCAATAGCGTTTGGACTTTTGAACAGCTGTCTGAGAATTATTGAGTATTTTGACCCTCTGCTGTCCTGCCCTAGACACAATGTGTGTGTTTTATTAATGGTCCTGTTGTCTAGAAACTAACCTCAAAGCCTGTTCTTCTGAATATGTTAAATATACAGTCTCTGCCTCATGGCTAAGCCTATTTCCAGATCACGATATCACATGATCTGTACAGAATAGAGACATATGTGTGTGTTTTTTAGGTCAGCCTATTTTATATTTACATTGTTGCCTTTAAACAAGGTGCTACGTTGTAACATCATCAACAGAGAATAACAAATATCAGCAATCTTTAAACATTTTGAGCTCTGTATGGTATTAACTGAACATAAGTAAGATAGTAATGCATAATAATAAAGATGTTCTGACATTTAGTGTAACATTACATCAAAATAGCTCTGTAAAAATGATGATTAAGCATGTTTGCACCTGACAGGAATGGGAATTTCCATCGCGCGCTAAGAATATGTCTCTATACTGGAAACATCCGGGGGGATTTTTAAGCTCTTTATCAGCGAGCTCTGGGTGACGAAGGTGCCGACTGGGGAAAACTACAGAGGAGTGATTTTTGGCAACATCAAGAATGGTGACTAGGTCCTCGCGGGGCTGGTCAGATGCATTTTTTTCAGTTAATTTTATGCACACCCATTTCTGGCTGAATATATTGGAGCTTACGGAGTTCAGCCCAATCTGTAAAATTATATTGGCTAAAAGGTGTTCCCATATTTGTCATTTGCCTGTTTACAAAGGCAGATTAACCTCAGTCATCTCAGCCAGAAAAGCATTCGTCTAGTGTCTGGCTCTTCTACACATCAAATTTTGTGTTTTGGGAGAAATACAACAATCAATATGTGAGTTAAAATGTAATTTAATATTATATTGTTGTGTACAAACAAAGCAGAGCTGTGCAGCGGAGGATGTGGGCACGTTGTGCCCCTCACACTTAATGAAGCCCAGTATTGCTTCTCGTCTCTTATTATGATGACTGATGTGGTTTTAAATGTTACAGATTTAGTTAAACCATTTTAAGCGTCTCTTGTGCTAGACCACAAATTAAGCTGTTGCTGGTATGATAGCGGGGGGTCGAGGGGCTTGTACGCATATGTAATTTTCTTTGACAAGATGAAGGGTTATGTTCTTTTGAAGCTCTCAGGGTTGAACCTTTGGACGGTGGGGGGTGGGAGACAAATCATCTCCGCTATGTTCTGTCGTTCCCCTCAATCCATTTGTGCTGACACTGCACTAAATAGAATAATTTGGCGACCCCACCTTCTGTTCATCTTTTGGCTTTTTAAAAGCCAGATGTTCTTCTGCTTGTCTGACGCCTTATTAAGCCCTCAGAGGCTCCGGTGGGGAACTGTGGCATTTGTCATTTGTGGACTGTGGAGATGTTGAGCAGCCATGCTGGTATTGACTTTAATTATTGTGTTGGGAGGTCAGTGTTGTAATGGCTTTGTGAGAAAGAAGCTCCGATGATGATGATGTGGTATCGTAATTAATGTTGCACATACCATGCAGGGCAGATGCTAAACCGTAACTACTGTGGCTTTCATGGCTATTGTTTTCCTAACTTGGATTAAACATGAAATCACTATTGGCATAACAGATGCGGAAACTGAGTCTAATAGTTGGAGAACCCATCCTAAACTACCACATATAAAGGTTGTTATTCTCAACATATGGAAGAGAAAAGGCACTAACAAGCATTTCCAGACACTGCATTTCATTTTTGCACAACCTCACCCAGAGGACGCTCGTATGGGCGGTGGTAGAGGTAGATTTCTGGACCCCTTGTGGAGGGGGTGGAGTAAAGGGGTGTCTCGTGTCGGCTCTTTGTTCTCTAACGCTCTGAGAGAGACCCCCTAATCTGTCACCGTCAGGTACCCTGGGGGAGATGAGTCGTGATAAATACAGGAGGGGATTTGAGAGGACACTTAAGAGGGCTTCTTCATGACTTATATATGAGTGTAGGCAGAGAGCCACTGTTAATAAACCACCTCAGGCCAAAAACAGCTTTGTGGTTCTTTTTTTTTTATGTGTAGTTTTTTAAAGCGATCTTTCTCTGCTTTGGGTGAGACCACTGAAGATTGCAGCCTCTCTGTTACCTAACCATGAGAGGGTTTTGCATTTGCCATAGCCTCGTGGTTTTTGTCCTATAAATAAGATGGATATTGCTACCGTGATCACATTTAGCCTGGAAATCTGAAAGTAATAATATGTAGTAGAGCAGTGGAGACAAGCATTTCTGAGCATTCATAGAAGGTCCAAACAGATACCTTCTTAAACGTTTGAGAGCAGATCGGGAAACCTCAGTTGAAAACCATCAATGTCGAATGAGACAGAGATAAAGGGAGTCATTGATTTGCCTCTAAATTGTAACACTTCACTGATATTGTGAAGTCTATTAGTATCCACTTGAGAAGGGGAGGTCATTCCCAGTCTCTGCTGGACACAGTTTTCCTGTTTTTTTGCCCACGCTGGTAATTAAAACTGTGTTCAGGAGTCAATTTCTCCGACCGTGTGGTGATTGAGAGTAGGGTCTGCGGGAGGAGGCCTTTCCCCCATTCTATTATCGCCGGGAGCAGACAATGCCTGGATTAATTAAGGCACATTTCCACATTCAGCAGACTGCCTCCCCTTACACCAATCCTCTGAGCGACACTGCTGAATGAGGCTCAGCAGCAAGTACTTGTAGGGTGTGCATTTGTAAAGATTAATTTGTTTTATAAAAATGAGTAAAACACGTAGGAGAATGAAATAATCTGACTCCAGAAGCTCTCACTGTGATTATATTCGGACTGTTTGCAAAAAAATACAATTCTGGAAGAGGCAATACTGTGAAAACATTATCATATTGCAAAAATTTAATAAATGTGTTACTGCTCTCTTCATGCAGGCAGCAGATCTACTGATTTGTGTGTAACTACGGGTTATTCAGTTGCTGCTGCGTGTTTTCCTTTTTTCCATCCAGAGTTAGCCAAAAGTAAATAAAGATCTTCATATTTTTAGTCCCAATCTATAATTAGTGGCGTACAGATGTATCGCTTGAGTTGTAGACACTGTGATTGCACAGGCTGTGGTTGTAACACAAACTGTACGGACTCTGGCTGAAATGATACCGCCCACCGATCGCAAATTGACTCTTTAATGCCCCCACTTCAGCTATCATGTCCAACAAAGAGTTAACGATACAAAGCGTGTGTTTCTGTGTGTGTGTGTCTTTGTCTCGCTGTCTCCTCAGAGGCTTATGGTGGGGGGATTTCTAGCTGTCAGCTAAAAATGCTGATGTTGGTGTTTCTGTGGAACCAGACTGTAGACATTTCCATACGCCCTCTACAAACGCTCGCCGTGGAGCGCAGACAAAAGGATAATCTGGTTGCGAGACCTTATGAATATGTAAGAATAAGTGCCGGGACATTTCATAATTTATTCAAATCTTTGTTGATTTGTAACTGGAGTCCCTTTTGTGTCAAAAATATAACATTTGTTAGCAGTGTTATAAGCTTTAAATAAGACTTGAAACATGAAGATTTGTTGTAATAGACCTGTTTTTTATCCCTCATGTGTCACTGTGAACATTTTTGTCCATTTTTCCTCTTTATCTGTCCATCATTTTGGCTGCGTTAGTGCATATGACATATTTTTTTAATAACAAAAACTTGAAACATTTTGGAATTCAAATTTTATTTTTTTTTTAATAGATCAATACAACACTGAAAAAAAGTCACTAGGGTCATTAGGGACAAAAATGTCCACTTCCCAAAAAACTGCTATAAAAACTTTACAAATTATTATATTTTAGGCTTTTCTCTGCATAAATCTCTTAAACAACTTCATCCCTGCTCAAAACTACCAAACCAGATTTTAACCCTTTAAATGCCAATTTGATTACTTGATGTTATTTATGAAAAAAAGGGAAAATAACTAAAAAATAAGTTGTTGTTTTTTTTTTTAATAAATAACAACAGTGACAAGTAATCAAACTGACATTTAAAGGGTTAATATCCTCAAAATAATTGAATGTTTGGTAGTTTTGAGCGGGGCATGAGGGTTAATCTGTCCATGGTGTCTTGTGTTGCTACTCTTCTTTAGAACTGCTCAAGAAAGGGGATGAATCCCAGAAAACCTTAAGCCATTTTGATTCAGATCCTCAGAGGCACATAGAGCAGCTTCTGACCCAGATAATCAAGAGACAATTTAGCCTGCTCTTTTTACAAAGCTCGGTCTTGTCAGTGTCAGCTTGTTATAAAAAGTAATACAGTCGTGGAAAATCACTAGTGAGGTTTCTCTTTCATTCTTTCAAGTTAAGTTGTTTTGATTGACCTTTAAAACTTCATTTTACTATAAATGGGATTATGTGACTCCACGTTGCTCTAGTTGCATTTACTAACAAGGTCAGTACCATATGTCGGTGCTGGAACCACCTGCTGTGTTGCCAAATTCTGACAGCCACGTGATGCCAGAGTTTGTCCTTCAGTGGGTATTCTTAGAATTTTGAGTACAAGTATAGTCCCCTTTCACAGTCACTTATCTGGGTTGGTGTCTTTCACACATACAACTCTCCTATTCAGAACCCCCCCTCCACCCCACCCCGTGTCACCGCAGGTTAAGGTGTTTTCGTGTGAAAGTGGCTTCTGTCTGAAAAGCTGTTTTACAGGTCATGAAGGTTTTACTTTCTTTGTGATAATCTGAAAAGCCCCGAAGTGATCCAACTCCTCTTCTTAGGTAGAGAAAGCACCGGAGAATGGTGCCATGATGAAAAGGTGACCCACATACCATAGAGATTTTTCCACACATCATCACCGTCTTTTATCAGCTGCAGTCACACAAGAGCTCTTACATAAATGACGGGAACGGGAAATTTTGATTTATTGTGCAGTTGATATTGCATAATCATGTCTTACCTGGAATTTCAGGTGAAATCTGACGTACTAAATTATGCAAAAACAAGAAAAACTGCCATTATAGTCATAGAATACAATGATGAATGAAAAATGCTTAAAAAGGTTGTATGGTTCATGACGATGTGTTCTAAAGCACTGGTTCCCAACCCCCAATAAGGGTTGCCAAAGCTTCACAGTGGGTCGCAAAGCTTTCTTGATTTTAAGGGGTGTAAAAAAAACTTTTCAAAAACTATACAGTCTGCCTATATCTCACCATTACATTCATTCATATTCATTCAGACTACTTTGTGAAGAGCGCTAGCATGCTCTCTGTGGAAAGGCCGGTGATCCGTGCTAAAGTGAGGAGAAGGAGTCGGGGATGCAGAGCACCCGGACCGGAAAAGATGGTACTGTTATCATGGAGAATGTAAGATCTCTGCCTAATGAGATGGAGGAGCTAACGGCGCTAACCAGGCTACAGAGGGAATATCGAGGATGTAGCATCACAGAGACGAGGCTGAATGAACTCACTGCGGACTCGCTGGTAACTCTGGACGGGTTTCAATGTGTGAGAGCGGATAGGGCGAGCAGAGAGAGTTATGGGCAGAATGGTTACACAACAAATGAAACATCCATGGACCACAGGCTAGAGTTTAAACCGGGTCGCTGCAGGAAGGACTTTGGTATGTGGGGTGCACACTTTACCAGTTGAGCCACCAGTGCGCCCCAATATAAAGTATTTTCTTATCCCCGGTGTGGGATCTTATCTTATTTCTGTCAGTAAAAATGCAATGAAATAGTTTAAAGTTTAGATTTTTATTTAAGATATAAACTTTAGAAGTTCTCACAGGATAAGGTCACAGTAAAAACCTGAACACAAACTTTATTCTCAGAGCCTTCAGTCTCTGCTAAACGGCCTCGACCTGCTTTAGAAAAGTAGGCAGGTAAAACAACCAATGAGCTCACAGAACAATGGCTAAGCATCGAGGAGGAGAAAAAAAAGAAGCTTCTGTTATTGCTATGTATTGAATATAATATGAAATATCCATAAAATATGTCGCTCAGTCAGGGGTCTGTCAGTTCATTCAATTCCCCTTGAGAAAAAGGCTGTGACTTTTCTAAAGCCTGCAGGATGCAGACAGTACCATTACGATGAGCAGCGTCAGTGTGTTTTATAATCAGCACTCTCTTCACTTATCTGCTTGTATCCACAATTACTGCAGACAGATTCAAACAGAGCAGAGAGAGATGGCTCCATTGGGTCCGTCCGCCCTGTCCAAAGACTCAGGCTCTCCTGACAGACGTTTGTATACAGACCCCTGCCCTCCTGCTACGAAGTTACATCTGCCTTATTAACTGAGCCAGGCTCATGTGAAAACAGCAGTGCCGTGAGAGAGGTGGACTGCATGAATGCTAATACACTGGCCTCGAGTGGACCTCACCACCTGCAGCCCTTTTTTCAGTTTCAGCAAGAGAAGCAAGGATAGGGCGTTTTTTAGTTTGTAAGAAGCCAGCATTACCTCATGCCTAAAGAAAAGCCTCCAGTGTTTTTCAGTATGATTCCCAGGGAACAATTACAAGACATGGACCGACTCCAAGATCATTAGAATTAGAATAGAGTCAGGCGGAGGCTGAGTTCACTCTGGCTGGCCTTCCTCTGAGGTGATTGATTAGGCTTTAGTGTCGTCCTCCTGAGAGGAAGACTGGGACCGACTGAGTCCTCTAACTGATGGCAAAATAACTCTCAAGGACACAAAGGTTTATCTGAGGCTAACTCTCTGTGATCCATTTGATCCAGAGTGTATGCTGTACAGAAAAGGCAACATTACATCTGAAAAAACACACTCTGGCAGCAATTATCTCTGCTAGATGAAGTGTCTGAGCATCACTTCAGTGACATTTAGTGGTGTTATAAAGAGCAAGTGATGCCTTGTGTCCTCTGGGCATCGGCATACTTCAATAATGTCATCCCGGGGTGTGTCACTTCTAACATTGCTATCATACTTCTTGATGTGAAGGTCCCTGCCCTGCATTAGCTCCATTCTGAAGTCATTTAAAGACAGAGTACTGTTCAAAAATACCTGGCCTGCCACAAAAGCTTTATTCAGTACAGTCAGATGACTGAAAGGACAACTCTGTATTTTGAATGGTCTTTTTTAGGTTGTAGAAAGTCCTCTGAAAATAGATGTTATCTTTGTATTTAAGGGTTTACAAAAGTAATGTTTTGAGAACAAAACTCTGTACAATGGTTTGATTAGACCGAGAACTGACAGGACAGAAAGACTGGAATATCAGCTGAACATACTGTACAATAAACTGACAGTTCAAACCTGATCAGTCTGACTACTGAGTGGTTTGCTTGGGCAGGGGACCCAAAGAAAAACTGGTTTGGTGTTCTGGTTCAGTAATGATCTTGGATCACTTTTATTTTTCTGCACTGAGAAACAAATTCAAAATTGATGAGTATTTATGGGGAAAATAGCCAAAAAGGAAAGAGGAAAAACATCAATATAGCAGGTGACCTGTCACATCGACCATCTGTATGTAGGACATAGCTCTTGTTGTAGTTCCAGCTCTTCATTACTGTTCTTACCTTTATCTCACAGATAATAGCCTCCCTGTTGCTGTACAATCAGAGCTGTCATGAAGTCTGCTGCTGTGCTAACAACTGGTAATTCTAACTGAACGCTCTGTCCTGCTGCTCCGTGTTAAAAGCTTTCCACTGCTCTTCAAACCTTCCTGTTTTCTTTCAGCCTCCGTAGTCACATGCAACAAGACAATCCTCATCTTATTTTATGTTTTCATTTTTATTGATTGTACATGCTTTAATTTGGTTTTACATTTTAATGCTGTTGTGTGTCACTGTTTTATAACAGATGGGTCTGTTTTTGCCACACTCCGAGCCAAATCACCCATGCAGAACAATAACAGCTGAACTAAACTGAACTAGTAAACGAATGAAAGGACTTTATTGTCAGGCAGCTACAATAATTATTGATGCAACCGCTGAGGTTAGCGACTGACTGCTCTCTCCTTGTTTGAGTCCATATGGAGATTTGAATAAGGGAGTAAGGAGAGAGAAACAGCCACAGTGAAATAGGTAGACACTTCTTGGGAAGCTGTATCTTTAACGGTACATTTCCTGTGTTATTAATCAATATTATGTGGAAAAAACAGATTTTTCTTTTGTGTCTCATTTGAGCTGGTCGTTGGATGTATTTTGTTAGGAGTAAATAGCTTTGTGTGTTTTTGTTATCAAGTTTGAATCGATTTTAAGAATTCACCAGAAAGCCTATTTTGACTTCAACCACTACCGAACATTACAGCCGAAGAGATAAATCAAACCGAGACAGTTAAATACGCAGCATCCCATTGTGCCTGAAAAATTCATGTATCATCAGCAAAGTAAATAGTCTGGTCACGAAGTGCTGTTCATAGGATTTTATGACAAGCTATACACTCTTGTGTGCAGTCTTCTCTATATGCCCTAATACATCATCTGAGGAGGATTCATTTGTGCATGTGATCCTTAGCAGGAAAATGAGCGTCCAGAAAATGGATGGAGTAACACTGTAACACACAAGTTTGTACATGTCGTAAAAATTCAACTACAAAAAATGTCTCTGTGTTTCTACAGCATCTACAAACTTATAAACAAGAGCTCTTTTTTGCCTTGATTTTACTTCAGACAGTTAATTTATATATATATATATATATATATATATATATATATATATATATATATATATATATATATATATATATATAAAATAACAAAACCGAACAAAAACATTGAGTTTCCTGTGGCAGCTTCACAAGAAATGCCACCTTGTATTTTATCTGTTCATCAACGTTTTTAATGTTAAGTAGTGTCAGTAGGATGTTTCATTTCCAGTAACTTAATACAGCTCTGACGTTGACTGGTGTGACTGAACAGTAAGATTGAGGCTGTAATCAGTGAAATGAAATAGCACTGGATTACATGTATGTATTGTTTGACTCTTAATCCCTTCTCTGAATACAGCACAGGAATGGCGGACTCCGCCACTATCAGCCAAACGACCAAACGTACCATTAAAATGACCATATGGAGATAGAAGAATGCTGACCATACATGGTATCAAAAATGGGGTTTGAGCTTCAGTAGTTTCTGTGTCAGATCTACGAGGTGCAGTCATGCTTCATCAGAATAATGAGGTGAAATTTTGTTTCACAGTTTCTGGTGCCAAGATTTGCCGGAAGAAAGAGCGTTTAAGTTTAAGGAGGAGGTAGTTGCTGAGTCAACCTGTATCGATTATAAATGTCGTCCATGAAGCATCTTTTTTGCCTGCGGCGACAAATAGTGATTACATCTTTGCTTTGGCTGCAAGCTACTCACTACTAATTTAGGCAGAACTTATTTTGGGAGAGAGCATCTGGTCATTACCAAGTGATTTTTGCATTTCAAGTTCGAAATTTAAAAATTCTGCCACTTTGATATGGATGTCTTTGCAGATTAACATGCATTGTTGCGCTTCATTTATTTTCCAAGCTGCTACTTCCTACAGTTTTAACGTGAATGTAAGTGATGTCCCTCCCACCAGATCGCGTGTTAATGATTTAAGTGAAAATATTGTATCTGCTAGTCTGTATGGTGTTACCCTGAAAACATATGGTCTGTCTAGCACTAGTTTGTAACCCAGGATGTTTTCATTACAATAATATTGGACGATGAACACAGAGGAGCCTCAGCTGCTGGTTTTCGTAAACAGCTGGTCATTAGTGTCGACTTAAATTACAGGTACAGTAAGCGTTAAAAGCCCTCCAGAGAGCCACCAGATCACCTATCACCTGCGGTTACCAAGACAACTTAATCTCACAAGATGACGGTCACGTGATTTGTATACATCAGGATGTTTGATTGATATAACACACAGTGTCATTGTAAGAGAGGGCTATTTTGGGTTAGTAATTAGATCCCAGGAGTATAATGGAGCACATTTTAACAGGTTTACTGGTGTTTCACATGTGGAGCCATCTGTCATCTGTCTCATGCTGAGATATGCGCTCTGCTACAGTCTAGTAAGCACAAACAGAAACAGTAGCTGCAGGTAGGAGCATGCAGCTTCTCACTAGTCAAACTGACCACAGGTAACGTGAGATAGTGTTACTCAACGGTAATTCCTCTCTCATCATACGTAAGCAGCCAAAGTCTAGTCTAGTTTCATTGAATGTGTTTCAACGTGAGGACAAACCCTCCCTTCACCTCCAGCTTATCTGTCCTCCCTGTCTGTCCATCTGCTTTCACCGCAGCCTTTACATTCATGTGTGCCAGGTCTGATCTCAGCGCCTCCCTCTGAGCCCCAGGGGCTCATTTAAGAGCGTACCTGTCACAGGAGGCAGGATGGCATCACTTTACTTCAAATTAAAGACAATTAGCAGTTTCACACTGCTTCATGGTTTTTTTACCATCTAGACAGTAAACACCAATGACAGTCCTGATCACCACATTGACTATCTGTCACATCGACCGTCTGCCACGTCTACTGCTGCTTAGTTTAGCCGTCTCTTCAGTAAGAGCTCACAAGATGACAAGCTTATTACACAGCACTTTTACACTATATAAAACCCCAGAATGTGTATATATTTCAGTGCATGACAATGAGCTCCAGTCATTGAATATATACTGAGTGTTTCAGTGTCTTTGGAGGCCTTTCTAACAACTCTTATCACAATCCATCGCCCTGAGGTGCAAGGTTGCACAAAACAGACCTCACTTTCACAGATTTACTAAAGGTGGCTGCCCTATTAACATGCTAATGTTTTGGTTTTTGCCGTCATTAGAGGATCAGCAAAGTACAAATAAAGTAAAGTTAATGTTCTCTAGAGGCCAAGAAGTGAAGATCATTAGTTAATTGGTGTTCTTGCTCAATTTGAAAGAGCTTGAGAACAACTGCAATGAAGAAGCAAATTTTTACGAAGTTTTAAAATAACAAAATGAGTAAAAAAAATATGAAACTTTCTGAATCCAGTGAATGTAATCACCTTTTTTTGGCTCTGCCTCTCCCTCCCTTCTCCCCATAGCTCTATATGAGAGCAGAGCTCCCCTTTGCTCTTATGCAGAGTTAGTTAGTCTATTATAATAGGTGTTGAGTGCCAGTGGTAGGCTGATTGAGGTGGTCTAATGAAAAGCCTTTTCAGTGGTCTGTCATCTGTCATCCACCATTAAACAGCACTATGTAAACAGTGGCAGCAGATGGAGGCTTTCCTGTAGCTCAGAGATGAAACTCATTTCATGTTTTTATAAAACATATAAGTTGGTAAACTCTGCATCTGTCTTTGTCGTGCTTTTTTTTACAGAATGGTACCGACTATGGCTTCCTGGTGCGTCAGAACTCTGAGCTCTTGCGAGCCCTCGATGAGCTGGAGAAGACTTGTACCACACTGAGGGAGGAGAATGGCCTGCTGGTAAGACTAAAAATAACAGAGAGTTTGTAGTCTTGACTGAAGGCTTCCTAGAAAGTAGGTCAGATACACAGAATGGGCAGACAAAACATTTAAAATGTGTATTGTTTTGGTTGCTGTAACTCGCTCTGTTTTTTTATAAATAGATAATTACTTTCCTCGTGTCTTGTGTGAATTTCCACACAGGCAGGGCACATAAAAGTAGGGCTTAATCCCTCTGCAAACCATCAATACGCCTTCCTGGAAAACTGCGTCGGTGTTATTATTTGCCAGAGGCATTGTCTGATGATATTTGTTTCCCCGTGTGTTTAGCGGAAGAGCAGCGCCCCAGAGACCGAGGAGAAGGTCAGGCGACTGAGGAGAAAGAACACAGAGCTCGCTGTTCTCGCTAAGAGGCTGGAGGAGAGGGCACGGAAACTGCAGGAGGCCAACCTCAGAGTGGTAAACCGCAAAAAATAAAATCGCTCCATCATTTTTCACCGCAAACTGTTGCCCACCATGTTTGCCCTCAGTCTGACCCAAATGCTGGCAGTGACTGATTATCAGGCACCAACATCCAAACAGCCACATCACCATAATGTCTGGTAATGAGTTGAATGGGGCAGTTCAGCGTGTGATGAATGGGAGCCTTGTTGAAACATACAAGCTCTATATTGAATCATTGAATGCATCACTAGAATCGCTACAAGAACTCAGATTTTAACAGGAAGTCCAGGAAGTCTCTTGAGATGTAACATCTTTGCAAAAGAGATTACACAAGTGAAGATCAAACACAAAGACTGAAGATGAATAGACATAAATATGAGTCAATAATGGCTATAAAGATTCTATGTTTTAGATAAATGTAATCGTGGGTCACAAATAGAAGGCTTAGAGTTTAATACAGAGTGTCGTTTACCGTGTTGAAGGCTAAAAAACATAAAAAATATACAGCACCTTCATCAAAATATGTCCATAGTGACATATCTGGAATGGGAACCTATTTCCATTCACATATCTGGAGGTGAGAGGTCAAGGGTCTAAGCCAGTTTTACACTGCCCAACCTTGGAGCATTATTTAGCCCCCCTTCCCAACAAGCTGGCCTGACATAGTTGGTGTAGAAAAACAATTTAAGGACCCCTCGTCCCTGTCCCGGCTGCTTCGGTCACTGGCTGCTGTGCACCTGTTCACCAGACCGAGGGAGGGACCTTTCCCCTTCCCCCCCTCACCTCCTGCTGCTCACTGAAGGGCAGCGAGAGCAACGTAGCTCTGATGAATCTACACCAACAACAAAAAGACCCGCAAGAGCTCGGCTGTGGTTGTTAAACTGCTGTTTTTGGACCCAGTCGAATCTTAGGTTGCTTAATAAATTAGTTTACTGCTCTATCACAAAACACTGAGAGCTCCATGCTCAGTTTCTGGGCTGTAGTATTACTGGTGTGTGTTTTAAATGCTTCTCCTGTAGCTGTTCTTTGCTGATCTATCTGACTATAACCACTGTATTTAGCAGGGGAGTACTAGTAGCTCTGCCTTATAATGTTAAAGTAGATTGGTTCATGTAACAGTTTCAAGATATTCACATGAATCCAAGTCATTTTAGGCTTTTCTCTTGTAAAATATTGTTATTCCCTTCAGTTTCTGTGTGAACTATCAATAAGAGTTTATTCCTTAATAAAGAAATCCCTTCTGGTCATTAATACATCTTTCCTTCTTGCTGTCTTGCAGGTGAATTCCCCGTCACTGATGAGACCCGGCTCAGTTGAACAGTACAAAAGGGCGTTTGCCCGTCAGCGAGCTCGTGACCTTGCCCAACACGCAGATGCCCTGCTGTCTAAGGACAAAGAGATTGCTGCCCTACAGCAAGAGTGCAGAGAGCTGGAGGCACGGCTGGGCACCGCTAAGGTACTTCAAACACACTCAGCCCACGTTGAACTGCGGTCACTGAATCAGACTTTTTACCTCCAGTACTCGTCATCCCTGCCACAAGCTCGCTCTCTGCTGGACAACATGGGTACTACTCATCTCTAACTCCCCGCTAAGCCCGTATTACAAAGGCTGCGTCACTGCTGATGACTACATGACAGTGCAGGAATAGGCTGCCTTTCTAAGTGCCTGTTTTTAATTACTGTCCCAGTGACTTAGGAGCTCATTCATCCTAATGTGAACATCTGCTGGGTTTAATAATGAATGGTGTTAGAGGATAAGCTGTGCATTGATCTAATGAGAATATCTGTGCTGGAGTCCATGCCCAACTAAAACAGATAACATTGTCACTGTGTGATAAAGGTAACGGAGGGAGGGTGACGTGGTCTCCAAAACTTGAATGCATATTAAAATATGTCCAAATGAGATGACATTGCAAAAATTGTAGCAGAATATCAGGCTGGATTTTGATCACAGTTTACATGGTTACATATATTATTGATTCAGATTAACAGTCTGTGATTGGCTTTAGTCCTTGAGATGCAGTTTCCAAACATTAATAACTAAAATTAGAACAACTCTGTGGTGAATCGATGACGTTGTTGTCTCTCATGGCTGGCTTTGATGTCTCCGTGTAGGGCTCCCCTGTTCCATCTGGCAGGGTGGAATTCGAGAGGCTTCTCAGGGAGTCTCAGAGGGAGGTGCTGCGCCTTCAGAGGCAGCTGTCGGTCACATCATCAGCCAGACAGCAACGCAACCACAGTCCTGACCCCGGCGGGTCGGAGAAGTGTGAGGAAACTGAGGAGAAGGAGGAGGAGGAGATGAAGGTAAAGCTCATGTCAGCACAGAGCAAGGCTCTGTGCTCTTTACTGACCCCTGTTGGTATGAAGTTCAATAAATGAACCATCTCTCTGCACACTGAAACTGATGATGTCAAATTAAAGGTACAGTGAGTAGAATTTAGTTGCATTTAGTGGTCCAATCACTGCATTGTAATCTCCTCACATCACCCTCACCTTCCTAATGTAAAGGAGAAACAACACTTTAAGGACCCTGTTTAGAGTCAGTATTTAGTTTGTCTGTTCTGGACTACTGTATAAATAAGGTGTTTCAACATGGCGGCCTCCATGAAAGGGGACCCTCTCCCACTGTAGATATAAAAGGATATTTTTTAAGTAACAAACATAAAAAGATTCTTATTTTCAGGTGATTATACATGCATGAAAACATAGTTATGAATATTATATTCCATGTTTGCCTTATTCTGAAAATAGAGGCCCCAAATCTTACACACTGGACCTTTAACTGTAATTTCAGACATGAGATCAAAATAGTTGTGGCTAAATAAGTTCCATCGTAGTTACCGTGCAGTGGGGATTTTTTCTGAAAATAAAAAATGATGCGTCGACTGTAATCTAACTGTCACGTTTAAACTGGTACAATGATACTCTTCTTCTTATTTGAGGTTCAGGATATGATTACAAACACAAGCAGATCATGTTTTTACACCCAGGAGCATGGATAGTGTACTGCAGCACATTTTGGATTCTACGTCGTTTTTTGGGGGGGAGGTTTTTGGTTTTTCTAAAACCTAGCATATGTTTATGTTGGCATGAATGCTGCTTTTGCGGTGTTATATAATGGCTCGTCGTTGGACCCGATACTAATCTGCCACAAGCCATAATGAGATGATTCCCCGTCTTGAACTTGGTCCTGATCAAAGATACCAAAGTCACACACACTCTGATCCTCTCGGCATTTAATACTGATCTTCTCTATGTTCGGCTCTTGGAATCAGCTCCTCACCAGTGAAGTGATGCTTGGATAAATCACCGGCCAAGAAGTTATCATAACTGTATGAATATGTTACATAATGCAGAAAGGACATTACTGGTAATTGGTATATTTAGCTAGCCACACCACTGAACATCTGTAACAGGGATGTGAAGGTACAGTGTCTGCATATTATTGAGTTTACATCACTTAAAGGCATATATGTTTCCTCTGTAAAATATTCCTGTGAACTAGAGTAAATTCTCTGCCTGTGAAGCTCAAATGAGAATGACGATTGTGGTAATCTCTCGTTTGTGGGACGCACACACGCACACCCAGTGGCACGCGCACACCCAGAAAGGGGCCATGTTGTGTGAACTCTAATCCCCTCTAACAACAGAATGGTACAGTCCAGTAATCCGCTCTCTGTTGCTGTGGCAGCGGTGAGAGGGTTTTGGGTGGAAGGTAAGACTCCAGCCGCACTAAAGACTTTTCTAGCTCGCCCTGCTCTGGATAACTAGCAGGCCAAGGGAAGGCTTGACGTTGCCACAGATCACACGAAAGGGGTAGGTCATCTTGTGAGTTTTGTTGTCTTTGTGCGTAGCGGTTCGTTGTAGATCTCGTAGGCTCTAACCTCATATGTGAGGCAGGAGCCGTGCAGGACTCAAAGTTGAGACTTAGAACTGAAAACTAATCAGTGTCATGACGAATCGGGACTGTGAGAGAATTGGCTGAAGGCAGCGAATGTTGCATTTGTATTAGATATTAAAAGCACCGGCTTATTCTGATAGATTATTAGTATGTTACATGCCCCGTGTTGGTATGACAATATGACTCGCAGCTAAGGGGATTTTCTTTTAGGTCTCATAGCTGTTTTTTAATATTCATGTCAGTAAATCCTATGGTAAATCTCACCCCTGTCTGTGACGGACTGCCACTTTCCTATAAATTAGAGAGAAGGAACGTGCATGAGGCCTAGTCAAGGGCAGCCTGTCTCACACCCGGTTTTATAACAGTCATATTTTGGAGCTTCCAGATGCAGAATTTAGACGGGCCGACTTAGTGACAGGGTGGTAGAGCGTTTGATTGGTGGACATTGATATGCTCTGTATTAAAAGGAAAATCAATGGCCAGGCCAATCCATTAAGGTGCTTTTAAAAGAAGTGATCCAGTTACCCGTTTCAGTAGTCTGCAGGGATTACACCAATGTGCTTATGGCATTCAGGGCCTGCTGAATGGGATCTGGCCCTGCTTTAGTACGCATGGGCCCAAGGTGTACTTGATCCTTTAGTGTACATGGACCACATCAGTGTGAAGTGTACACAATGGCACCTCACTGTGTGAAGCAGTGTGCAAGCAGACTCTCTAAAATAAGACCTCATCTGACAAAAGCACAGCCAGGGGCATCTGCTGTGGCAGACATGGCTGCATCCTGCATCAGGCCAGTTATTGAGGATGGTTTCTATGGCTGTCTTTACACATCCAGCAGGATTTGAGCATTTACGTACTATTTATTATATCCAATAATTGAATTATTTAGTTTTCAATGCGTGCACTGTTAAATGCACCTTAAAAAGACACATGAAATATTTTTTACTGTGTCTGGAAAGCCAACAATCGCAATCACAAGAAAACATTTCAATTTTAAAAGAAGTTCAGATCTTCATGTCATATTAAACATGTTCAAACACTAGTGTTTTTTGTTGTTACATTAGGACCCAGTCAAGCCAGAAGGCATACCAAAGCAAGAAGCCTCCATCAGGTGTAGTCTGTGAAATTTAATTGAAAATCTACCCAGAATGAATGAACATAAAACAGTCAGTAGGAAAGTAGGAAGTGAACCAGACATTCATTCAAGCTGCAGCTCTTCTTCAATGCCACACACATGAAAACCTGACTTATAACTCTGTGCTTGAATGCTTAAATGTTAAACGTCATAGGCACTCCATGTAGAAGTACAAGTTGAGGTTATATTCACCAATAAATTGGTGCCACTTACACTAATCAGTAGAATATTAATGCGTATTAGCTGTGATTGATTGCATGTTAATTGCAGTGTCACATAATTATGGACTCAGCACATTTTCACACAGCCTCTGTCCTGCCAAATTATTTTCATTCATGATTTAACTTGACTCCAGTAGTTTCAGGAACAAAGTGCATTTGTCTGCAGAGTTTGAATGCCTCGTGCTGCTCACTGAGCAGAAATGGATTTAATAATAGTTCTGTGTATAATAAAGAAAACATCCTCTTGCTATATTTGCACAGTATCACAGTGTGTGTGGTATTGATTACACACAGTGATTAGCTTTTGAAAGCTAGAACTGCTATATGTATCTTACACTTGAAGCTGATGCTGACTTTGGTATCTTTGAATTTGACCATTTACATGTTAATGACCTTTTTTGACCAAGTCAATCATAAAATTCTTCCAAATATACTGAATGATTTATCTATTTAATGTGTAGTTCATAGACTGATTGGTTCTTTTGGGGACTTTATATACAAATGTTTATATTTCCTGTTCTTATCATGCTCTGACATGATTCACTCTTTACAATATCATGTATAATGACAATGATGTGATAAGACATTTCTTCTGTTTGGTGATAGGATAGAAACAACCAGTGATTCTCTCCTTCACTGGTTCAAATGAGTGTGTTCCTCTGATGATGATGTTTGCGTCCTTTTATCTTCTCACATAAGAATCACTGCTGTTCAAAGGGGATAAGAATTAACTAAACATTTCATTGGAACAAAACCGACTCAAAATTCATATTAAAACCATCTAAACATTTTTTATACACTACTTAAAGTCTCGCAAGAAAGGGGCTATATTACAGCTTAGACATGACTTTAATTTAAGCACTGTGAAGTGCGTAAAGGAACGCTACGTGTGGCCATAATGTCAAAAAGACATTCTTCATTTTTGTACCCACTCAGCACCCGATCTTTCAGCTCATGTATTTTAAAATATACAATAGCACTTAATAAAAATGCTTCTTTGCTAATACAGCAATAACACAATATGCCAAGAATGTTCAAGTCTTGATTTTGTCGTCAACTTGCATCAATATTTTCGCTCTAAAATTTAAGGCATGTTGTTTGTGTTCGTTGGAGCACTATCATTTGACTCAGTTGATCTTCTCTCTTAATTATCCATGTGAGAATAGAGAATTAAACGCTGCACCATGACCAAGCACATGCACAGCTTGTTAGGTCACACTGTTTTTGACAGGTTAGTGTGTTGGCACATGAACCTTTGAAATGATTTATAATAGCCTAAGCTTTGGTCTAATGCTCTCTATGTCAGCCCTTTATTCCTCATAACATTGTATAAATGAGGCATTACGTAATATTCCCTCCTCTGTGCTCATTCGTCAAAACCATGTCAGAATTATATCACGCCTCGCCTGAACACAGATCATATCTGCTATAGCGCTCATATTTACAAACAGGACTGCTCTTTTACGGAGAGCAATGATATCGATTAGAATATGTTAGGTGCTAAACACAGTGACTGACAGAGTAGTAATGTTTAATTGCATCTTAGTAATGGTATGAGAGGTTTAGATTCACCTGTGGTAGGAGTAGTTAAGCTAATTCAGGTTTACTTAATGCAAAGAAGGAGTTCAAATAACGTGATGAGCTGCAAACGTAGCATGATGATAAAAAGAAGAAGAACAATAATTAGTTAAATTAGCATCAGGATCATGCCTTGGCCACCACTCCTGTCACTCCCACTTTGGTGCATGGCTGCCAGATTGTAGCAGCAAAGCCCATACACTTAAGCCAGCCCACTCAGTGGGTATGAAGGGCTACAAGCTAATTAAGAGTCACCAGAAGACAGACTAGTTTAAAGCATGACTGACCAAATACTAAGGTGGTATGCTTGTAAGGATGCTTGGATCACCTGGCACACTTGTGCACACTGGTGCATGGATGTGGCTCCATGATGACCATCAGGAATCAGGAGCAGAGGCATCAGCAGAGCTCTTGTTGAAAGCTTCCTGTGCACTGTTTTTGTACAGGGGCCAATGGAATTAGTGCCTCCTGCTGGCCTTTCGTCACCACTACTGACACCATCTGGTCTCCTATCCAAAAGATAAACCAGGGACAGCCTCGCTTAACTTCACAGTCATGACACTGATTTGGTGTTGAACTGTCAGCCTCATATTGGAGGTCTTCTGTATCCACCATGGTGCTTGAACGTCTTAGAAACTAAACATGTGAAAGAAATACAAGCTAACAACATTAAACACCTGCATGTTGAACTAACAGGAATTAAACAGATATTTAACAGTGTGCTGCCAGAAAACTTTCACATTTTCTATTGTGCAAACAGTAATACAGAGGGCAGAAATAAAGGATGCTGGGAATGGGTATCTTTTTCTTATATATATTATTTAATTATTACAAAGGAATTGTCTTCCATTGAAGCTTTTCTCTCTGTTATCACCAGCTTTCTTTGAGTGACACGTTTGTGGTTTCTATCAGTGACAATGACTGAACATCAGCCAAAAGAAAGTACTATTTTACAGTCAAGTCAGAAGTCTTGTCATGTTTCAGTTCATCACTGGAGCTACAGCGGGACTGCAGTTCTCTCCCAACCTGCAGCCTCTCCAGAATATGATGGATTCAATGTTTTTAGGGTGACTTGGTGGGCAGTTTTCAGTTGTTCCACTCTAAATGCATAGATAAATGCTCGTATCATATGCAACAACTGTATGAAAGAGTTATACTCTCATGGTATATGAATAGAAGTACAATGAAATGTAAAACAAACTCTTATTTGCTATAAATTTGTTTAAAAAGAAGTCTGTGGTATCGATCAATATCCAAGTGTTTATCCAGTGACTCTTTTATGACAATATCTTCATACTAAAAACTATTTAAAAGAACTTTTCAACAGAATTTGGTCATTTTTTATCAAGTATTAAAGAAGCACTGCAGATCATAGAGGCACAAAATAAGTTACATTTGATTTGTGAAACAAATTCAAACACAAATTTGTGTTTTTATATGTTGAAATCTTACAATAGAACGTACCATCTAATGGAGACTTGGTGGTGGTGACAGCACAGATCATTTATTCTGCAAATGTTCTAGTTGATCTGAAACAATATGTTTAAGGGGTTATTTGCTTGCTTAATAGTACCTCTACACAGAAATTGTCAACATAATATATGAATGTCTCCATGCTGTGTTGTGATGGTCCCTCGAGGAATAGAACAGAATAGATACTTTATTGATCCCTTGAGGGGAAATTCATCTCTTTAACACGTGGCAGCTGTGCCTGAAGTCTATGGTGATATGTCCTTTAGTGACAAACAGTGTAAAAGAGAGGAGAGATCCCCTCTGCAGCACGTGGCAGAGCGCCTTTGATCCTGTTACTGGGTCACGGCCTTGGCTGCACTAGCACAGTTCTACTCTGAGCATAAGTAGGTTTGCTCTAAAATTAGATACTGATTCCTGACTCTTAACCCTTAACCAATGTCATCCTGCCCCGCCCCCCCCCCCCCCCCCCCCACCTGGATCCAAGTTAGACAACAGACAGTTTCTAAAAATTAATGTGTTACTTCATGTAATTAGTTAAGAAAGTCACCTACTGTGAAACATTTAAGTCACGACACGTCGCCTAATTAGAAAGGACAGACCTTCTGCTAATGTGCTGTAGTCATGTTGCAGGATAGAGGGATTCCCCCTGGATTATTCATTGGTTGTGGTTGGACCACTGGGAAGGAGGCTTGCTGCTAATCCCTCATCCACAGTGGGGGGTGTAATGTTAAATGTTACTGTACCATGTAGGAAGTTTCTTCAGTTTCTTCAGTACAATTCTTGAGATCTCGACTCTTCAGGATTATCTCTGTAAAGTGACTGAGCGAATGCTTATCCCTGCCCCTGCCAGGTTGTAGGAGAGACCCCGTGTGTGGTATTAGATGAAGCTCCATCCAGGTGTGAGAAGACTCCCGGAGAGGAGGAGGAGTCGGGGCTCCGAGTGACGCCCCAACCGGGCCTTAGCCCGACCCCCTCCCATCAGGAGGAACACACAGAGGAGCAGCGCCTACAGTTTCTGGTGAGTAGCTGATATTTCATAAAGACACTGTCATGGAGCACAACATTCAAACCACTTATAACCACATGCTCGTCAATTATGGTTGTTTTGTGTTGCTGAAATTAGTGTTAGTAACGTAGAGGGTTACTAAATGCCACCAGCTCAGCTCCCAAATCAATCCTATCCTTCAAACAGTCATTGTTGAGAGTCTTACAAGGCTCTTAGCAGCAATAACTTCACATTGTGCCTAACTGAAGGTATCTGTCTTTGCTGTCCACTTTGCATTTTCATGTTAAGACTGAAGCTTGAATTGAATTCAGTGCTGTGACTGAGCTGACTGCCGCTGAAGGGAAAACTGCGCTCAGATTTGTTATGTAATGCTGGGATTATTTCGACCGTGTCCCTTGGAAACAGAACAGTAGCACATTGCCCTTGCTGATCGTACAATTGGGTCTCATGGCTTAAATAGATATTCACCCTCTCAGCTCTGTGTTGTTAGCATGACAAATTCCAGATATTAACAGATGTTGTTTTGTTTGTTGATAAAGAGTCGACATTTTGCATCGCATCAGCTTGAATGAAAAAAAAAAAACGTCACTGACCCATGCACATCCAATTATTGTGTTTTCATGACTGTGATTTGTGTCCATTAGGATCATATCTGAAAAGCTAGCAGAGCAGTTTTCTGATGAGAAGAAGTTATAATTAATGTGCAGATGTATTAATTAATTACTGTATTTTATATTTTATTTTATAAGAACTGATGATCTGCTGATGATCGGAAGGGAATATAATATGCATAACTATGAGTTCATCAGTGTGTAATCACCTGAAAATAAGAATCAAAATGTTTTTGTTACCTTAAAATGAGACTTTTATATCTTAGGATGATGCAGCTCCACCATGTTGAATTGCCATGTTTCTACAGTAGCCCAGAACAGACAAGCTAAACTGACCTCTAGATAGAGCCTTTTGAGTCATTTTGTTGCCACTATGGTTTGTCCTTCACACTTTGAAAGGGAGGGCGAGTTGCAATCCACAACTACCCCACTAGATGGCACTAAATCCCACACACCAGACCTTTAAATTCTGATCTCCAAAATGTATTTTTTTGTACATCGTTTGCTCAAGTGCATCATTTCTGCACGCGCAGCAAGAGAATGAGCAAGTACTTTCATTTTAATGTAGTGTTACGCTGTGCAGCATTACATTTGCACCTGAAGAGTACAGGTGGCTGCACAAAGGAGGAACTGAATTTATTTTATCTTCTAGAAAATACTTTAAATGTAGCTTTGAAGGTTTTGATCTTTGCTTTGTTGAAACGTTTTTAATCGTGGACTAACTTTCTATCATTCATAGAGCATGACTTAATCATCATAGGGAAACAGTGGGATCTTAGACAGTGGGAAGTCTGAGATGATTTAAATGAGTACATCAGCTGAGTAAACACTGAACTCTTCCAGAATCTATATAAGCCCAGAAAGCATGCAGGTGATATTTTTAGCCACGCTAGCGACGTCAGTTGGTCCACTACTTTGGTCCAGGCTGAAATATCTCATCAGCTATGGGATGGATTGCCATGAAATGTGATTGGACATTCATGAGCCCATTTTTCATCTATAAGTCAATATTTTTCTGTTTATGACCAAATATCTGCAAAACAAATAACATCCATCAGCTGCTGTTTATTGTTAATGAGCAAATGTCAGCACGTAAACACGCTAAACTAAGATTGTCGACATGATAAACATTCATGTCTGCCAAACATCAGCGTGGTAGCATTGTCATTGTTCATTTAGTTCAGAGCACTGTTCTGCTAAAATACAGCACTGCAGAGCCTCTAGTGCAGCTGAAGAATATTTCTGGGTTTATTCAGGCAGGGATATAAAAAAAGATCACCTGCATGCTCACGGCACCTGTTTAACCTCGGTGTGGTTGTGAAAGTGTAGAGAAGAAACAACATGATGTGTGAGAGGAGACACCATCGTCTGGACAAATCAGGAGAAAAATCTGAAAAATAAAAATAAACTTGGACCCACAAGAAATTAAACATTTAGAGGACAAGTGTCTTTGTTGACAGCCGACAATACATTTAAGCTTTACAGTCATGATTTTAATATGCACAATCTTGTTTGAGACACGTTATTTAGGCCTTTAAAGCTGCGACTGATGGGAAATCAAGCAAATCAAACCACAGATTGCAATTTAATCATCATTATTGTCTCGCTGTGTCATCACTGGTGAGTATAGTATCTCTTCCAGTCCGCTGCTGGTGGTCTGCAATTAGCCTGTCTGTTATGTAGCCTCCCCCCACACACACTCACAGTGGTAATACATGATTGAGGTCCTGCGGCCACGCTGAAATAAGCTGATTTCTCCTATGCTGGTCCTGCATGTAAGCTGCGTTTAGAATAATTAAAGAATGCTAAGCTTTGTAATACCTCATTGCTGTCGTGTCAGAGGTCAATATGGAAACTAAAGCCAATGAATTCTGCATTGAAAAGAGTAAATGCAGATCATCTCTCATTATATTACAGATTGTTTTTCATGGTTCTGCTTTCATGCAGGATATACGTCTCTCTGTGTGTGAGTTTGATGTCTAGAACCACGTAAAGAACGAGACTTAGTTTTAGATTTCAGAATAAGATCTTTGCTTTGTTATCATTGTTGATTCAGGAAAGTGAGCTGAGCAAGAAGAGAAAAGAATGTGAAAACCTCGAACATGAAGTAAAGAAGCGACAGAAGAGATGTCTGGATTTGGTAAGCAATCTTCTCGCTCTGATATTTCCTTCTCATATGTTCTCTGGCAGCACTACACAGTTTGCGTAGTGGATTATAACACTAAAGGTATGGATTTCCTTAGCTTTATTTTGTTGTCTTGTGGTTTGATAACAGGAGAGCCAGCTTGAGGATGAGCGAGGCAAAAATGAGCAACTAAAGGAGGAGGCAGATCTCCTCAGGAGGAAGGCACAGCTGCTCGACCAGGTCAGTGTCTAATGCTGGAAAGAGCTCAGTATGTCACGCAAGACAAATCGTCTGACAATGAATCTCTTCAGTTTCACGTAGTGGTTTAAAATCTGACAATAAACAATAGGAATGATTGAAAACTATGAAACGATCCAGTCCATTAACCCTGCTGTTGTTTCTCAGACTCGGGCTGAGAATGAGGAGCTGAGGGAAGATCTCTCTGAAGTGACCGCTCAACACAATTCAGTTCTCGAGGAGAACCAGAGACTCCGTGCCAAACTGGAGAACCTAGAGCAGGTCCTAAAGGTACTGCTCGGCTCAGACACTCAATGTATTAATTGTCAATTTCATCCCTTGACCGTGCTACTCTGAAAAAACTCCCATCTTTCTGAACAGCATATGCGAGAGGTCGCCGAGCGAAGGCAGCAGCTGGAATTGGAACATGAGCAGGCACTGGCTATCCTTAAGTTCAAACAGGATGAAATCAAACGGTTACAGCGGGTAAGAACCACACCGCCTTGTGCATATTTGATATTTTATCTTAAAAAAGTTTGATTTTAAAAAATCAAGCCCCAAAGATGCTTTCAAGCTAATTTTGTGGTGTCCAGCAGGAGGCAACCTTTGGGCACCAATGAAGCATCACGTTTTGTCACCGGTCGCTTGCTGTGCTGTGAATTAAGTAATTTTATGAGCAAATAGTCACCGCTACACTGACTTTAATGTCTTTTTAATCATCAGGCTCAGTTATTCGCCAAGAGGGAGCATGAGGGAGTGGTTCAGATGCTTGAGGTGAGTGCGTATTACGCTACTGTGACTACTCAGCAAAGAAGACAAGCATCTCAATTATTTTTAGCACATGTATGTGCATTTATTGCCCCATAGTAAGGCCCTGAGTTGCTCTTAAATCAAAGGTGCCAGTGTTTATTAGTCACACAAGAGAGTGGAAGTTAATTCACTCAGCACCAACATTAAAGAGAGGAGGAGTGTTGCTCAGACTTCCTCCTCTTGCTGTAGTGAATTCCTGCGTGGACATGCAGCACAATGGGCTCTTTATTCTTATCGAAACACCTGGCAGAGAAGCTGTAGCAGAAAATACTTATTTTCGTAGCACTTCACGGGCCCCGAAAACCGTTTGAACAGATGGCTTCTCCACTGCCGTGTGACGTTTATGCATGCTCTCAGTGTGAGTGTAACACACTTTGAATTCAAAATGAATCCACGAACTTGCTGACAGTTGAAAGCCCCCCCACCTGCCTGATTGGCTGCTACTTTTGAATGAAGAAAAAAAACAAAAAAACTTGAGAGCCAACATTAAAATCTCAAAAGTCCACATTTGATTCGTGTGCTGTGTGCGGTTTGCTTTTCACACTGTGCATTTTTGTTACGAGAATTGTCCGTTAATGAAGTGTGTATTTTATTTTAGGAGTTGACTCAGCTTGTGTTGCGGAGGGAGCTGGTAGAGTATAGTTGCTCCTGTTTTTAACAAATGCTCATTTCCTTCCTCTTGCTTCGTTTCTCTCACTTTCTGTCCTTAATTTAAACACAAAGCATCGCAGGAGAAAGTCTCTCTCCCCCCCCGAGAGCCTGAGCTTTGCTTCCAAGTCAACACCTCGCCTTTTGCAATCTGTCAAAAACAGCTTTCGAAAGATTAAACCCGACGTTTGTGCTCAATCAAAAGGCAGGTGTTGGCTGCCGAGAGGCCAAAACACTAATGATTTTGGCTCCTGACAGGATTTCTTTTTCTCAGACTGCCGTGTTTCTACTTTATTACTATGTTTTCTCTTTGCCAGATTCATTGTTTCACAAGCATGTGTTTACATTGGTCTATCTTTTTCCCCCCTTTTTGTATTATCTGTTTGCTAACCAGAGTACACTGGACTGCATGCAGGTACTGCTTGACCTCACGGGCCAAATTATTTATCTTTCTGTTACAAAACCTTCTGTAGCTCCTGTGGCTAGAGCCACCAAACCCCCAGTTACTTTGATTTAAATCCATTATGTTGACAGAACACACAGGTTTGCACGTTATTCTGTGTTTTGTACATGCCCCGCAGTAAAACAGCCTTCCATAAATGCTTCATGTGTCCACAGACGCTCATTTAACGCTTTTAGGTTATCAAAGTGTGTGCAAATCGGGCCATTCACATGAGGCCAGATAACAGTGTGTGTGTGTGTGTCACACAGCTGCACTGAGCTCACCATCATGCTTATCACGATGGCTTGTTATTTGATCTTATTTTATTGAGGCAGAATCTCCCTCCGTGTATACTCAACACTGAGATCGGATCGCTGTGCGTAAATGGGTGTTTCAGTCATTTCATCTCAGTGTAGCTCGATGATGACTGAGTGACTGCAGACTTGGCTTTTTGCGTAGGTGCAAGCTAACAGGAAATGTTGTTCAGACAGTTTTGTGCAGAAGCTTTTGTCAGATCGGCCTGCCAGGAAACTCCCACCGCAACCTGAAGTGAAATCAACCACATATAGAAACTCAGTGGGGCTAAGACAAACCTCTGTAGTGTTCTGGCAAATAACCCTGCTGTCTAGCGGCTTTATTAAAGTGAATGCAGCTTAAGACAGAAGCACAGTGTGTAACTTCTCATGCTGCCCCTCCAACTCTGTTTGCTTCCTCTGTTTCCCATCTCACCAGAAAACTACCCGCCTTTATTTCCCTCCTTTTTTTGTTCCACTGAACCTCTAATTCTTTGTCATTTGTGTTTGAAGCTAATGTTTCACATCAGTGTGTCTTGCAGAAACCTTGTTTACTTACATACTTACTGTATGTTTGCCATATTGTGTCTGTAAGGTGGTTTCTGCACGACACTGACAACTTAGAAGGAAGGCTACTTTTACATGCAGGGCCCTATTTTAATCATGCAACTGCAAGAGCAGAGCTGTACATGTTCAGTGCCCCGGACGATGTGGGTGTCGCCTATTTTGGTTCATGTATGTGCAGCAGCGCATGGTGCAAACACGCCGGCTGGGTGGAGGGGAATATAGATCAACGGGCGTGGGGATTAATAAATAGCTCTCAGCAAGTCACATCACTCCGAAGCAGCTGAGCCAATCACAGTGATGACATGAAGTGAAGAATTATCTTCTGGCGATGGTGCCGAGTAGACACACAGCATGCACCACGTATCTGCAGCAAGCAAGAGGCAGATGGTGTGGTGGGCAAATTTAATTTTAAGGTCAGGAAGGTGCTCTCTGCGCTTGCCGTTGCACTGCCATGAAAATAGGGCCCTCTGGGTTAAATCCCTCCACATGACTGATGTGTTGCAATAAAACACTCAAGCTTGACCTAAGCACAAATCCACCTTAAAACGCAGTTACCCCTGAGATGTATTAATTATCTCAAACTGATGAAACTTACTGTATGTCTGTTACACCGTATGTAGTCAAAGGTACGAGATCTGGAAGAGAAATGTCGCAGCCAGAGCGAACAGTTTGGCTTGCTGTCCCAAGAGTTGGAGAAGTTTCGACTGCAGGCCTCGAAGGTGGACCTGGCCGGCTCTAGCCTCCTTAACAACCCCAGCCTCTCTGTTCTGACCAACGGGGTGGGCCTGACTACTGAACGAGGTGAGCCACGCCGCCATCACGTGCACTCACACCTAAAAATACAACCTGTACAGTCAAGTTGTTGGTAGCTTTTGCTCATGATAGATTCAGAAAGTTTGTGCTTTTTCTTGGGATATTTAGTGCTTTAAAAGGTGTTTAACAACCAGGTCAAAGAGGTGGATTTGGTTCATTTAGAATATCCATAAAATGCTTTTGCAACCATGTTTCTTTGAGGTAACAGCTCAAAAGCGAGTGGTAAAATCAGCCTTTTTCTGTCTCCTTTCAAGATAATCTAATAGTTAAATCATCGCCTAACCATAATTTAACGTTGGCAGTATATCATTTTTGTTAGTGTTAATGGATTCTTTCAGTTTCAAAGGACATCTTATCACCAAAAAGAGGAATTGAGCACAAAGCATGGCTGGGAAAATGTAGACCGACTGTCTCGTTTGGGATGCCTCCTGTCAGCCTTTAGCAGACAGATTTTTCATACTGACTTTTAAACAGTGAGGGTACGTCAGATACCGCATGTATCCCACAACTGTATTCAAGCTCTCTCTCCTACACTCTTCATGTGTTATAGACTGCACAGGTGGCTCATGGGATATGGTGTCTCTGGGCGAAATAGCCTTCTGGAGTCTCGAGGGAGGTGACACTCTCTCCTGCCCTGAGGGTAAATGATCCGCTCGGTACTCTCTCTGTCACTCATGATACGTGTTGCGGCACTGTCATAAAAAAGCATGGCATGTTCTAACCTTGTCATCCCACCAAACCACCCACCCACCCACACCGTCTGTACTGCTCGCCATCACATGGGGGGTCGGTGCTCGTGGGCCCGCGGTGTGAAACTGTTAAGCCCCTTAACAGTGTTGGTGTGACACAAGGTAGTGTGACCTCTCACCTCAGACAGATGGAGACGGGATTTTTTCCTCCCCTGTTTAATCAGCCAGGTTCACCCTTGAGCCTCCTGCATGTCAGCCGGTGACCTCACCCACCTAGCTGCTCATGGATTCAACCAGGTTAACTGTCGAGAGGGCAGAGGGTCTATTAAAGTCAAGGATTATGTATTATCCCCTCTCTCTCTCTCTCTCTCTCTCTCTCTCTCTCTCTCTCTCTCTCTCTTTCTTTCTTTCTCTCTCCTGTTAGATGTGGCCACCACTCTGCGGATGGGGGCCACCCCCCACGCAGCAGGGCTGTCCAGGGTGGAGCGCTCGCCTGTCACCAAGCACCGAGAGCTGCCCACCATCAGCGTCAGCAAGTCAGCCTCTTCCTCCAGCAAGTCGGAGACCACACACCTCACCCCAAAGTCTGACACCCACCTCAGTCCGCACAAATCAAGCCCAACACATGAGGTACCAGCCATGAATCTGAACACTTCATCATTTATACATTAAAGGAACAAACCAGGCAGACAATCTGCTAATCAAAATAGTACATATTTACATATTTGATGGGTGGGTTAGTGTTAATTTGATGCTCCCTGTTGCTCTTAATATTCACCTCGGTTATGTCATTGTGCAGGCTTGCTGTCTTTGTTTCTATAGACAGGCAGATTGCTCATCAAGATTACCACGCATGATCACATTGATTGTGTGGATTTAATGGATTAAAAAGCCCTCCTTAACCTCTCCGTCATCTCACGCGAGTACAGAGTGTAGCTGAACATGCCGGAGCTCCCTCCGCTCGGTTGTAAGAAGAGCTCCTTCGGATCTGCTGCCATTTGTTGTGCCACGTCTCCAGAAAGTCTGTTCTCGCATGACAGACAGACACTTTTCATCTAGTCACTCGTCTGCACACAGTTCAATAAAGCTCATATTTAGTGAGATAATCCACTCGCCACTGTGGATTATGAAGGTTATACAGTAGTAGTTGTAAGTGATTATCCTTAAAAAGGTTTTTCCCAGGGAGCTATAAATATACAATCTCTTGTATTGTATTGTGTGTAACCGCTATGAATGGAAATCAAACTCAGGTACTGAGGTGTACCCTAGTAACAACAGTGAGCAGTCAGGTCTAGTTATTGCTATTAACTAATTCTGTATTTACAGTAACTAGTTTTTGAGAAGCGATTTTCCAGGAAATATCTGAAAAATATGTGAAAAACGTTAAAATACATATATGTTGATAAGTTGAACTCAAAAAAACTTAAATGTGGAAGTACTTTTATGAAAGCATCTGTCCGTTGTCTTCCACTTGTCCGGGGTTAGGGTTGCGGTGGCAGCAGGTTTAGCAGGGCTTTCCAAACATCACCAAGGAGCTCCTTATCCTATCTCTAAGGCTGAGCCCGGCCACCCGGAGGAGGAAGCTCATTTCATTTGCTTGTATCCGTGATCTCATTATTTCAGTCACTACCCAAAGCTCATGTACGTCATGAACGTAGATGGACTGGAAGATCGAGAGCTTTGCCTTCCAGCTCAGCTCCGTCTGAACCACAACGGTCCGATACAACGTCCACAGTGCTGCAGATGCCAACCTGCCAACCCACTGGCCCATCTCACGCTCCATTTTCCCATCACTCGTAAACAAGACCCCAAGATACTCGAACTCCTTCGCGAGGAGTTATGAAAGAATAAAATAATTTATTTGTTCAAACACTTTAAACACTGCCTCACGGTCTAGATGATTCACCCTGTGTTCATGGCGTTCTCAGGTGGACACTGCCAGTGAAGTGGAGGAGCTGGACATCGACGTTGCCCCGGCATCGTACACAGCCAGCAGAGGAGCAGCAAAGCTTCAGGTTTTCATTGCAAGATACAGGTTAGTATTAAACTATGGCAAAATTTCACTCACAATCTCAGTGCCTTCTTAATATGTGTTTAAAAATAACTTGTTTTAACAGCTATAATCCGTTTGATGGCCCCAATGACAACCCTGAAGTGGAGCTCCCGCTCACTGCTGGAGAGTACATCTATGTGTATGGAGACATGGATGATGACGGCTTCTATGAAGGTAAGTCTGGAGTATGAATTGTTGCACATACAGCTTCATATTCTGTCTGTACGTGGCATTCAGTGTTTACCTGTGGCTCCTTACAGGTGAGCTGATGGACGGGCGGAGAGGGCTGGTCCCCTCTAACTTTGTGGAACGTGTATCGGACGACGACGTCATGAGCACTCACCAACCAGAGACAGGGGACATGTCCCATAACTCCCTGCTAGACAGCAGCCTGCACAGTGCCAGCCACCAGCAACACCTCCACCTGGGCGTCAGCGCCTCGGAAAGGACAGAGGCCTCTGCCACCTCTGGCCCCGCCTCAGCCCCCTCAGATTCAGCATCGGCCTTGGCTGTCCCAGCCCCCCTCACCAACGGCCTGGACTTGGATTTGGAGGAGGTGGGAGTGGACATTGTGCCTTACCCACGTAAGCTCACCCTCATCAAGCAGCTTGCCAAGAGCATCATCATCGGCTGGGACCCTCCGTTGGTGCCGGCTGGGTGGGGCAATGTGTGGAGCTATAATGTGTATGTGGACCAGGAGCTGCGGCTCAATGTGCCCTTCGGTTCCCAGACCAAAGCGGTGCTGGAGCGGCTAGACATAAACCTCAAGGCCTACCGCGTGTCAGTGCAAAGCCTGACGGAGAAGGGCCTCTCTGACCAGCTGCGCTGCAGCTTGCTGGTCGGTCGGGACGTTTGTGTGGCGCCCACGCAGCTGCGCGTGGAGAGGATCACCGCCACCTCTGCCAACCTGACCTGGCTGCCCAGCAACAGTAACTATGTGCACATTGTGTCCTTGAACGAGGAGGAGTGTGAGCTGGTGAAGGCTGGCTGCTACTCGCTGTGCCTCAATAACCTCTTGCCCAGCCTGCAGTACACAGTCAAAGTGGAGGCACGGCCGCACCGCACGCCATGGGAGTTACCCGTGGAGCGCCGCGAACACAGAAGCGCTACCATCACCTTCACCACCCTGATGGCAGGTCAGTATTTAGTATTTTATCTGGTTCTTTAAATGGGTTTGTTAAGGAGATCGCATCCTCCATTAATGTCAGGGACTGTCTGTAAACTCCCGTCAGCAGAGCTGAATGTTAATCCAACACGTCCAAATTAAGATGTTTTATATTCAGTCGTCGGGACTCTGCGCTGCCCACACGAGGGCATCCGTTTATTCATGAGAGATGCTTTTATGCGCTGCTCTGACTTTCCTGTCCTTTATTTAAATAGCCACCAAAGCACATTGGCACAGATTGAAATGCTTCAAAGGGAAGAGAAATATATGACTTGATTGGTTAGGACAGATCCTCTACCACACGTACCGATCAAGTATTCCTCCTGATGCCATGATTTAGAGAGAAGTGTGGTTGTTTTATCGTTGCAAGTTGGCATTTTCTTGATCTTGAAGCGCACTTTGACCTTTTGTTTGACATTTACCTGCTTAGGGCGAAGGTTTTCACTGATGTTGCGTCAAGTTTTTAATCCCAAACATTGTTGGAGTCAGTCTGTGGTCTGCTCCAGTTAACAATATTTAAATTTTCCTGTAAGATGCATACTTGTGATGAGTGTCATATTAGATTTGAGCTGTATTTCTCTAAATGATCATTCAAATTTGCTTAAGTTTCATGCCCACAGTCTGGGAACTCAGGTATATGGTTTCTAAATTTCTTAAGTAGTATTAGATAGCATATTTTCATGTGCCCATTGTGACCATTTCCTATCCAAAGAACTGTGAATCATGTTGATCCTATATTAATATAAAAAACATTCCTCCGTCTTGTCCTGGATGTGGTATGATGCTTTCGATCCCTGCAGGTCCCCCTGATGCTCCTCTGGATGTACAGCTGGAGCACGGTCCCTCCCCGGGGATCGCCCTCATCAGCTGGCTGCCAGTCACGATAGATGCTGCCGGGACCTCCAACGGAGTCCGTGTCACTGGATACACGATATATGCTGACAAGAAAAAGGCAAGAAGTTTGGCTTTTTGTAAGCTGGTGTACAGTTTTTATGTTGGTGTGGTGTGGGAGTTTTAAAATCCTTCATGTCGTTCTCATCCAAGGTGCTCGAGGTGTCATCCCCAACGGCCGGCAGCGCCCTGCTGGGCCCCTCTCAGATCCAGTCCCTGCAGGCAGCTCAGGAGATCACTGTCCGCACCATGTCCGCCCATGGGGAGTCCTGTGACTCTTTTCCAGTCAATGTGCCCTCCAAGCTGGGTGCCATCATGGCAGGTCCAGCTATCACCACCCCAACTGTGCCACCCTTACCGTACACCCCTGCAGGTTCCACTAACCTGCCCTCGCTGCCGTCCTACGGGAACTCTGCTGCCAAAGTCTCCATGCTGCCCAGCCCTTTGCCATCAGACACTCACATCGCTGGCCTCACAGTGGAGCCTGCTGCCAACCCTCCTCACGCTCTCCACTCCAAAGATCTTCCCACATCTGCCTCGTATGTGCAGGCCTGGGCAAACCCCTCTGCTGGCGCTGCCTTGGCTGCGTGTGAGGCCACATTACCAGCAGCCTCCACCGTTACTCCAGTGGTAATCCTCACTCTGCCATGTTCCTCTAAACAAATATAGGCTAAACAAAAAACAGATTTACCCACAGCTAACCAACCTCTTTCTCCTCTTCAGGTTAATGTGACCTCACCGCCCCACTCAGCACCTCAGCCATCCCCAATAGGAGCACCTGAACAAGGACTAGTAACGGCAGCAGCAGCAGCGGTGTTGGAGCAGTGCAGAAACACCAACAGCCCTGGAACTATACGTCCTTTCCCATCTATCAAAGAGTTCATCGAGGACCCCAGTGCCAGTGCCAAGCTCAGGACACCTGAGCGCATCCCTTCCCCACCCAAAGCCCCAATTGCAGACCTCCTTAACCCTCAGAACGTTAACATCCTCCTGCCCCCCTGCCCTTCACCGCTGGAGTCAGAAATAGACGAGGAGCGAGAGAATACCCGTTTGGTGTCCATTGAGGAGTTCTTGAGACAGGACCAAGAACCGGCGTACGGTCGGACGCAGCAGGTCAGACATGAATTGTTGACACACAAGCATGTAGGTGTAGCTGCATGAGTTACGAACCTATAAACTAAACGTGGGATTGTTGTAACAGACGATTGTGCTGCAGGAGGCCTGCCTGTAGCAAACACTGTCACTACTGCTAACTATAGCCGCTAGCTTAGCATTATGAGCGCTCATTTTCTTACGGTTGTCCAGGTCACATTAATTACATTTATCACAACATTAGGAATGATTGTTTTATGCTGCTGGGTGGTGCTGAAACTGTCTGACCACTAGTTTTCCATCATATTTTCAGGCTTTCGATATGATCATGAAGCATTTTTGAAAGATTATGAACATAATGATTTATCATTTGTTGTGATTTAGTGTATTGCCACTGTTGGAAATATGGACAGCTGTACACGTGCATTTGTTCTGATTACATTACTTATGATCAAAAACTAGAATTCATCAAGCAAGTGCAACAACACAAGACATAGCAGCCAGTTAATATTACTTACTAGTCCAACAGCACGAAGCTCAGCTCGGTGTCTGTCTTTCAGACTTTTATTTCACCAAGCTCTCACCAATGACTAAAAGTCAGTCTGAGATTTACTCATCTGGTGACCTCTCACTTGGCCACTCTTTCCTTTCCTTTCTTAGTTTCCTCCATCAGTGTACTCTTTGCATCTAACATTAGCTATTTGCATAGAAGCTGCTAAGCTCAGTTAAATTGTGGCACGACACCAACGCCACAAGTCAGTGTAGCATCAAAATGATTGTGGAGCTGTTATTTCAAGGTAGAAAGTTACATAATGTTGCTTTAAATTGCATTTTATGTGATATTAAAAACGTCTTTAAAAGTTAAAAACTTTAAATGTGGTGAACCGTGCAGATTCCCTGCTAAGTATTTTGTTTGAGTTGATAAGTCAAGGTAATAAGCCAAGACAGCAGGCGATAAGAAGCCTAGTAATGTGCAGTATCAAATAAATTCTGCGGTATGGCTGTTTTAAGTTTGCAACATGTTACTATATAACTTGCAGATTTATTTATTTCACTGAATATTCAATGGAATGACTAATATGGATTTAAATCTGAAGATAAATTCACATCGGATCGTTTGTTTCAAAATATTTTTGCAGAGTTACAGCAGAGGGCTCGTGGAGCCTCCCAGTGACTACCACGCCGACAACAGCCGTTCAGATCTGTCTGACATCCTGGAGGAGGAGGAGGAGGACCTTTACTCTGACCACCTCGGAGACGCACAGGCCAGGGGCTACACAGTGGGAGGCAACAGGGTAAAACACTACACCACTACATATTTTATGGACATAAATATTCTTCTTCTCAGTTTGTCCTGCATTAGTCAGTGGCTTTGTTTCTTCTTTCATATTTCTGATTGTGCATGATTGAGATTATTTTTCTTTTCTCTTTCCTTTGCTGGGTTGTCCTTTGTTTTGTCTGCACTTCCCTTATTTTCATTGAACTATATCCCATCATCACCCACCCATTCTCACGTGCTTTGCCCTGTGGCCCTTGTAGTCACGCAAGTCAGAAGCAGACAGTGATGAGGAGGTTCTTGAGAGGATCCTTAAGTTGCCTCAGGTTTGTCACAACAAGCAGCTGTTCAGCATTCCTGAGGTGACAGAGGAGGAAGACAGCAGTCAAGAAGAGCAACACAGCCACCGCAGTCAGCCTCGGCCCAGGCGCCTTCACCCCAGAGACGTAGAACGCCTCCACCATGCCCCCCAGCATCACCCGCATCATTCCAACCCACACCCGCACCCAAACGTTCCCCCTCACCATCACCACTTCAACAGAGATCCCAGATCCCTAACCAAAGAGCCTTTACTCAGGCACGGACACAAGCCTAAGACGCAGCACAGGGTGCACTACGCGGACATGGTCGACACCATCAATTACCCCGAAGAAGAAGACATGAGTTTATTTCAGGGCTCCACCAGCAGGCGGGTCTCAGCCCACTATCCTACCCAACCGAACCCAAACGGCAAAGTACTTCTCAGAGGGCTAGGGGACCGCCTTAGGAGGGAGGCCATGCTCAGGAGTCAGATGGCTGTCGTCGGGGCAGCCAACCCCAGCTATGGTCTTACCCCGCCAAGACCCTACCCAGTCAGTAAAACAGCACGGACTTCAAGGTCACCCATCGGCCACGGCATGGAGATAGACGTGGAGTACGGCACAGACGAGGAGGCCGTGGAGTACAACCCCAGGGAGGTGGCGATGGAGCAGATGGGCTCTGAGTGGTGGGTAGAGGGGGCTCAAGTGGAACACTGCAGACCGACTCACCGCCGAGGGCTGAAGGCTGATCCGCTGGTAAATGTTGCTGCAGACCAGCTGCGATGGGTGTGTTGTCCTAGTGCCCTCCTGCTCCCCGTAGCTCTGTGGATCTAACCCTCTTTAGTGGATATCACTTAACTCCAACACTCTGTAGACTTCTCTGTGTTTTCCGTCAGCATCACTGCAGTGGACAGAGGGAGGTCAGCGAGCATGTTATGTGTTATAAAATCTGAGATACATCACCCAGCGGCTTCAGACTTGTAATCTTCATAAGATTTCTAAGTCTAGCTGACTCTGTTCTCCCTCTGTCTCACAGCACTCAGCTCTTGTCTTTAACTAGTCAGTCTTGCCCTGTCCTGCATTAGCTTACAGTGGATGTGCTTTGGTCTGCTAGCACCACCTCAATGCAGTGTTGGAGCTAAGCTGAAGCTAATTCTGAGCCCTGAGTTGTCCCCTCCCGCCCAGTAGAGATTATGTTTCTGTTACATGTTTCTTAATGTATCTTTGTCTGTATGTCGAGCAGGAGCCCAGCCAAATCCCTCCAGCTGAAGCGGGTCCATCATGGGCAGCCCAGGCTGAGCTCTCGTCTAAATCAGCGTGCTTGCAGGCCAGGCAACTCAAAGGTCAGACACTCTTTCCTCTTTTGTCTTCCTGTTCCCCCCCTCTCTCTCTCTTTTTTTTCAACTAAAACATGCAGTGGAAATGTACGAGGTGACACCTGTGCTTTCTGTTGGCAAGTCTCCCCCCTCTCACACATGATGGTAGTCAGATTAGCACCTTGTGTAGGAAGGAAGGGAGGGAGGGAAAGGAGGAGGAGGTGCTGTAGCTGCAGCGAAGAAGAGAGAGAGAGAGAGAGAGAGAGAGAGAGAGAGAGAGAGAGAGCCTGTTAAGCTGAGAACCGGCTTAACCCAAAGTGGCTTGTCATGACAGGAGGAAGTGACAGACATTAAAATAGTAACCTCGATTAGCCAGCAAAGAAACAGGCCTGCAGTGTGGACGTACTCCCTTCACACCTTCCCTTGCTCTCTTTCTTCTCTCCTCACACACTCATTCAGTAAAACCTGACCTTTCTGGTGTATGCGTTGGTGTATACGGTTGAGTACACACAAATGCACAAGTGTACACGTGCACACTGATAGAGGAAGAGAGCAGTGAGAAGTTCTGGCCTATCTAGTCGAACATCAGTGAGGATGTGAAAGTGTGCAAGCCGTCTGCCCGTGACTTTTGCCACAGATGGGCTGATTCTCCCTAATGAGATAGAGAACACTTCTCTTCAGTGGAGCTTAAAGTCTCTTCTTCAAATGTGTCCAGTGCAGCGCTCGTAGCCACACTGGTGTCACAGCTCACGTCAATAGTGCCGAAAGGCCCCTGTGATGTCGCGCCGTTCGATATTATCAGTATTCCTTTTGTGTGTTGTCTGTAAACATCCTCAGATTTAGATCAGAGAGTGGGTCAAACACTGTTTCCTCTGCAGATCATGAACGAGCGCACGTTTGTCAAACAGGCTCACACAGCTTAGGATCAGTGGTTTAGCTTGATTACCTCTTTTAAGGACATGCCTGCGCTCGGGGAGAAACGCCGTTCACGCTGCAGTTGGTGGGCGGTGGGGGAGGGGCGACACAGGCTATACCATTTGCGGAACTCGTTGCAAGCTATGGGTGGCTTGTGTGCAAAGTTTGTGTCGTGTAACAGTAGACTTTTTTAAAAAAAAGTCAAAGTTTATCATGGAAATAGGAAGAAATGTAAAGAAATGCTTTAACTGATTCAGTATGAGGGGGTCACGACACAACCAGAGCTCTAAACAACAGGAAAGACGCAGCGTGAACACGTTTAATGATGTCGGTCCTGTGCCAAGTGCTTCTGGGTAGCAAATGAAGTACTGTAACCGTGTCTGTGTTTGTGTGTGTGTGTGTGTGTGTGCAGGTGGTGTCGATTCACCACAGATGAAAGGAGACAGTGACATACGCATCTTTGTGGCCCTCTTCCCTTACGATCCTGCCACCATGTCGCCCAATCCTGATGCTGCTGAGGAAGAGCTGCCCTTCACTGAAGGACAGATCATCAAAGTACGTCCACACACAGCTCACACTCTGCTGGAAGAACCATGACACTCATGATAAGCTGACATGAAAAGCTACAGCACACACACTGTTAAATAAGCATACCGTAGAGAGACATTCAGCTGATATACTGCTTCTCCTCTTGCCAGGTTTACGGAGATAAAGACCCAGACGGGTTCTACCGAGGAGAGTCTGGTGGTCGTCTGGGCTTCGTGCCATGTAATATGGTGTCTGAGATCCAGGTGGAGGATGAGGAGACCCGGCAGCAGCTGCTGCAGCAGGGCTTCTTATCCACAGCGGCCTCCATGGAGAAGATAGGTACGTGAAAAAACAGCGACCTGAAGGTGGTAGATTTCAGACCAAATGACTGACTAGACTCTAGTTATGTTGGACGTCGTTTATCACAGGTGCAATGTAATGTTTTTACTCATGATATCACCGCTGTTCATGTTTAAGTGGTAAGTGAGAATAGCAGCACAGGTGGAGCAGAAGCCAGACTTAAAATATCTCCACCAACTTTCACTAAATTTGACTTTTCTGGCCAATCTTTGTCCTCCGTTTGGCCTTTTCACCCAACAGGAAGCACGAAAACGCTCCCATCAGATCAGAACTTAAACTGAAACGTTCCTTGTGACATTACTTCATATGTTTTTATGGGTTCTTGTTCACTGTGTTGCTATTCAGGAAATCATAACCATCTATTCTCAGTCACTGACTGTGTTTTCATGCAGGTGTCTAAAAACATAAACTGAAGTCAAAGTGTTTGCCTGTGGTGAGCGGTATCGAGCCACTCAGCAAACTCAAGCCGACACTTTGCTTCTGTTTCCTGCTTTCTACCCAGAGCGGTGTTTGTAGATGGTTTTTAACCTTTTCACTTCCACTTGTTCTCACTGCTGTGTCTGCTGCTCACTGGTTGTCATTTTTTAAATTTTTGCTCTTCACTGGCTTTTTTTTCATTGTCTACTTTGTCTCAGTCTGCTTCTCTTCAACAATTACACCTCTGTGTTTCTTTTTGTTTTGTTTGTTGTTGTTTTTTTTTTTGGTTTCATTTTTTTTTTGGTTTTCCTTTTCTTAAAACTCCATAAAGGCACTCGCACACACGCACAGCTTCCGCGTCGTCCTGTCCCACCGCCGAAACCGAGACGATCCAAGAAAGGTGTGTCTCGCTGCAGATTGCGGCTTCCCACCTCTCTACCTCCTTTACACACTCTTCACTGGTTTGCCTCTTGTTCTCTTTCACTCGAGCTCCTGCTCTTCCAAGTTGCTGCTTCTCAACTCAGCAACCGGGGGGGGGGGATTTCTAGGTCAGCCACTGTAGCAGTAAAATCAGACAGCTTCCCAGCATTATGATGAAATATTACCACTATGACTACTGTAGACCACCGCTACAGCACTTTCATTTTCTATAATTAAGACTCTGCAGAACTTCATCTTTCCACAGGTTCTCTTTTAAAAAGCATACACATGACGAGCTGTCATTAGATATCCATGTAATACAGACATAGCAGCAGAATGTGGCTTAATGATCGATAAAAGACAGCCAGTATTCTGCTCCCGTGTCCCAAACGCATTACATGATCACCTAAAATTCACCTGAAACATCCATCCTCTCCTCTGATCTCCATCTGATGACTGACACATGCTATAACTTCACGATTATCCTCATATCATTCTGTGATTGTGCTTATGCTCTTTTTTTCCACCCCCCTCCCCCTCGACTCGTCTCTCTTCCAGTCGAGTCTGCAGCACTCTGGGAGGAGAGCGTAGACTCCTCCAGTCAAGGTTTGTCGTTCGAGCTTTGAACCCCTCCGTCTCTCTCTGTTTGCTCACCTGCATGATCAGACGGCGATCGGACGCAGCATGTGTTTACGTGACATTATGTGACCTTTTTTTTTTTTTTTTTGAATGGTTGTAAACACGAGGAGCTGAAGACTCACCTTCATCAGGGACTGTTTGACTAATCGGGGTTATACTGAAGAATTTGAGCTTTTTTAAAGATCCTTAAAGGGGGGGATGTTAAAAATGTCACATTTTTTATGTTGTAAATGATTAAAATAATAGAAAAACAATGGATTCTTCATTAACCCCCGAGGTCTAAACATCAAATAGTCCCTTCTCCTAACCCGTGTTTTCATTTCACAGTTCAAGTTCTTCATTTAATCATCAAATAATTCATTTTTACTAACCGTCTGGCAAAGATTTCAGTACGATCTTCATCTCATGGCTCTGATTCATGTTTAAAAAACAGCAGCACAGCTCAAGCTGCTAATAAAGATGCTAACTGTCACTGGTAACCTCTCGTTTTTATTATTATTTTCACGTGTTTGACTGCAGTGCTGTGACTTCTCCTCTCAGCTTAGCATGACGCTGAGTGAAAGTCGGACATGCAGACACGATGAGCTGCATGCTGATGAGCTGGGATTGCACAGGCGCGTGTCACCCCTCTTCTTATCAGGACGTCAGACTGTACTGTTTGACCTTCTCTGTGTTTGACCGACAGATCCCAGCCAGGCCGCCTCCACCAAAGCTGCGGGTAACCCGGCCCCAGGAGCTCGCAGGATGGTCGCCATCTTTGATTATGATCCACGGGAGAGCTCCCCCAACACTGACATAGAGGTCAGACGTGCACATGTGTGATATATTATTAGAGGACAAAGTGAAGTCGTAGTTTTTTTGCTCATATTTTCTTTCTGGTTCAGGCCGAGCTGACCTTCAGTGCAGGAGACATCATACATGTGTTTGGTGACATGGACGAAGACGGCTTCTTCTACGTAAGTGTTAACAGGACTCTCAAGTTTGGAGTTGTCCAACAGCTCAAAACCTAAAAATATTAAATATACAATAATAAATCCATCAATCTATTAATTTTCTAACACTTATCTGGGGTCGTGGTGTGAAAGCAGCAGGTTTAGCAGGGCGCTCCAGACGTCCCTCTCCCCTGCAACACATTCCAACTCCTCTTGGGGGATCCTGAAGCGTTCCCAGGCTAGATAGACTATGTAGTCCCTCTAGCAGGTTCTGGGTCTGCCCCGGGGTCTCCTCCCAATTAGATGTGCCTAGAACACAAAGTAAGCCACCCAGTAAGCATTCTCATCAGCAACCTGAACCACCTCAGCTCGCTCCTTTTGATGCAATAGAGCAGTGGCTCTACTCCGAGCTCCCTCCGGATGTCCGAACTCCTTATCTTATCTCCAGGGCTGAGCCCGGCCACCCGGCAGAGGACACTTACTTCAGCAGCTTGTATCCGCGATCTCATTCTTTCGGTCACTACCCAAAGCTTATGACCACAGATGAGGGTGAGATTCGCCTTCCGGCTCCACTCCCTCTTCCCCACAATGGTCCGCAATACTGCAGACGCCATATACAATAATATGAGACAAGAAAAGCTGCAAATTCTTACGTTTAAGAGCCAGGAACCATCAAATATTTGGTATTTTGCCTGAAAGACTAGATTAATTAACTGGTAATATAAAAAGCATTGTGACTTTATATGAATTGCTAGCTCGTGTCTTCATGTTGTATTTTTTCCTGCAGGGAGACCTGAACGGACACAGAGGCTTAGTACCGTCCAACTTCCTGCAGGCGTTACCAGAGGATCCTCCACCTGACCTCCACCCCGCACAGTCTGCACCAGAACCCAGGAAAGAATCACAGGTAGCTCAGCACACGTGGACCTACGACATACGACCTCATTTCTGTTCTTCAAAAAGTTCTTCTATATTTTCAGAGTGTGTTTGCTGTCGTTCTCTGTTCTGTTTCTTTAATTCTGTCCTGTCACACTTTTTTTCTTTTTTTTTTTGCCCCACTGTTTCCTGCATGGCCTTTTTTTTTTTGCAGAAGCAGAAACGAACTGTTCACTTTGAGACGTGATCGTAAGTGTTTTCAGACAAAACTGTAGCAGCTCAGTGATCCACGAGTGTCCCCTGTTTATCTCCTCTTCCTTCCACCTTAGCTGTAGTTCTACACCGCTCCTTTGTGTAAGATCCTGAACTTAATTGTGGTTTTAGTTGATCAAGACACGGGTCAAACAGTTGAGAAATCCTCTGCCTCTTCCTGTGTGTCCTGTTTCCCTTTGCTTTAACAGCTTTAGATGTTTGAATTGGTATTTAAATTCAGCATTCTCATGCTAAAAGTTTGACTTTCTTCTCAAAGGGCACCTGGGCGTCTTCAACAGAGCCACAAGATCCTGGACTCTCAACCCTAGAAGAGGCTTTGCCCCCCGACACAGAACCTCCTTCCCCCGACCCAACAGAGCACACAGACCCACAGCCCAAACCGGCAAGCCCCACGTCGAACCCGGACCCCGCTCCAGGTCCGGCTGCAGCGGAGGCCTGCAGCTCCCCTCCGGCTCCCCTCCCAGCGGCAGACAGCCCGCCACAGACAGACTGCTCGGCACAAGGCAAGAAGAAGAAAGGCTTTTTCTCCAAAGGCAAGAGGCTGTTCAAAAAGCTGGGATCCAGCAAGAAAGAATGAGAGTCAGGACCGCCGCCTGACTCCAAATAACTCGCGTCATATTGAAAGCACTTTTTTTTCTATCTTCACTGCGCGGTTAGTGGCCATCAGATCTAATAAACTGATGCTTTATAAATGATACATTTGCCTTAGAGCACTGCTAGACCAGCTGTCAAATTTAGAGTAAACATCAGCTTACAGCACCAGGAGAGCATGTGGAGGAGCATGTCGAATATATTCTCGAAATACTTTATAATTATCTAAGCATTTGCAAGCGTGCAACTCATTAGAGGCTTTAATGCTCGATGTAAAACATGAATTATCTCCCAGTGGATCTGATTTATTTATAACAATCTGAAGAGGAGACGTCACGGCTAATTAAATATTAGCTTTAATAGTTCGTATACTCGTGCCACTTTATTGATTAGACGCAAACAAACAGAAGCAGCAGTCTATCTCTTCCTCTGTGTGACTATAAAGAATGCACTATCCATCCTGAAGGGATGCATTTTAAACACGTCTGCTCGTCCCTCACATGTGTTTCTCGTCTTTAAGAGTATTTATACTTTGTACAGAACGTGTTATTTATTTGTATCACGCCCTAACCATCATTAATTGCATGACATCAGGGCTAGGTTAGTCACGGTAGAGCTGTCAGAGACAGCGACCATCCACGTCGTGTAGTTTAGATCTAATCTAATGACGAGGCTTGAGGTTAACATACTGTTCAGTGTAAAGAATGTGAAGGCTTGCCCTTCTTTGGGGTGTGTGTGTGTGTGTGTGTGTGTGTGTGTGTGTGTGTGTGTGTGTGTGTGTGTGTGTGTGTGTGTGTGTGTGTGTGTGTGTGTGTGGGTGGGTGTGGGTGGGTGGGTGTGTGTGTGTGTGTGTGGGTGGGTGCCTGGGTGTAGATGAAGCTGCCCAGTCCACTGGTGAAACTGACAAACAGATGCCTTTCTCAGACATTTAACGTGGGAACTCTTGATGTTCGTGACCACAGTCAGTCGCAACCGGCCTACATGTCGCTGCGCGTGAGAGTGTGAGAGCTGCAGTGTGTGCAAAGACACCTGCAACTAAAGTCATTAGCAATTGACTAATTTGATGAGTTCAGAACCCAAAGGTGAATAATTTACTGTAATTAAGACGAGGAAACGTCTCACATCTGAAAATCTGTGGAGGTTCTCAGTCGTCTTTCTTCAAGAAGAGTTAAATCTGAGGCAGCCGGACTTGGCTGTAGATCCGTTAAGACGTTTCACCTCTCATCTTCAACCAACCGGATCTACAACCAAGTCCAGTTTCCCCCCAGATTTCTTAAGGACTCACATCTGATAAGCTACAATCTATCGAATATTTACCGTTTTTTGCTACTACACCTAAAACCACAGTTTAAAATAGTTAGAAAAAACTCTGGGCGTTGGCAGCTGTAGCTGATATTCTAGTTTCATTTAATATCCAGATTCGTCATTGATAATACCGACAGTTAGCAGCCTGACGTTAAACGTACAAACATCTGCGAGAATTCGGGACTCAGTTGGTTTGAACTCTGGTGGTTTGTGGCACTCCTGTTACTGTGATAGACTCTGCAATGAGTTTGTTCATGTATCTTTCATTTTGCCTCCGCGCTGAGTGTAACGAAGTCCAGCTCGTGGTGTGTGAACACGAGGTCAGCCCACGTTTGCACACGTCGTAAATCAGTTTGGTTGAAGCTAAATAACAACACAACTTTAGCAGTGTAGCGTAGCGTGTGCTGTATCTTTTAATGGCATATTTAAGACGTAGTATTCAGTTTTGATGTGAATGTGTGCGTGTGAGTGAGTGAGTGTGTGTGTGTGTGTGTGAGCAGGCCTTCAGTTTTTAGTCAGTTAGTTAGTAACACATGCAGTGATTGTTGGCTCCGTCTGATCGGATCTTTGTGACACAGGGCTGTTAGGTAACTTCTCAGGTTTTTACTTGTAGTTTCTTATTAACGCTGAGCCACCTGTTGACTCCGGCTGTCAGAAAACAAAAACACACACAAAAAAAAATGCAGAATATGCCAAAATCTTAGGTGCTTTGCCCGTCACCATAGCTACGAGAGAGACCAAGCATCCGGCAGCATGGAGGTGGGGACACTCAGTGTTGTGTTTTGGGTGTGGAGCTTTGGGTGTTTTTCTTTGATTTCACTCACATATTTGAAGCAGACGACACAAGTTGGAGGCATTTTTTTTTTTCTTTTCTTTTTTTCATGAATGTTTTGTTCGTCAGTGTTACGTAAAGGGAGCATGATGATGCCAATAAAAAGAGAAGAGGAGGGAGGGCGACAAAGACACTTTAGATGTGAAATAGATAGCCGGGATAGAGGCAAGAATGAGGCTGTTACTGTTTTATTTATGTTTTTAAAGGACAGGGTGTGGATGCTCAAAAGTTGCCGAAATGTACAGCGAATATTTGTGCTGATCTTGTATTTGACGGCCTTTAATGCACAAGTTAACCCTCTACCTGCTGTGTAGTGAGTAGGCGGCTCCACTGTTGACAGAGTAGGACCTAGTAGGCCCGCGTAGGTAGTTCTTTTAGCTCAGTTGATCATATTTAGCCTTACAAGAAGACCTTGTTTAGTCTTAATATGTTGTTTACAGGATGTTTATCGACTGCATGCATACCAATGTTATACCCATGTTCGGCCTTATTTATGTTACTGTCATATTTCTGTTTTTCTAGGCTGACTTGTCTACAATATTTGAGTTGTAGATTATCGATGCGGTGGGAAGGAAGCTGTAGAAGCTGTGTGTGTGTGTGTATATATATACATATATATATATATATATATAATGAACAGTGTTGGGACTTGTGGTATATTTTCATACAGCGCGGGAAAGTTTTTTTTTTTTTTTTATTTTGTCTTTCCTGACCTGCGTTCATTGTTTGAAACCAGTGGAGGATTTACCTTTTTATATATTCATGTTTTTATTACCCTTTTGGAAGCTCATCTGTAAATATGTTTTGTTAATATTGTTTTTCAGTTTTATTCTTTTTTTTTTTTTTTTGCATGTGCAGGCATTGATGGAGGAACAGTAACTAAAGATGTAGTACACAGAGGACTTGAAATTGTGATGGTTTCTTTCAACATGGATCTTTTTACAGGAATAAAGTATGTATATTTTCACAGAAAACTCTTGTGCGTGTGGTTTTCTCGTAAAAAACAAAGTTAACACAGAATATTGTTTAATCGTCTTTATTGCAGATCACACAGATCACATGTACACGCTGCCAGGAAACAGACATAAATTACAAAATGGAGGAGAAAAAAAAAAAAAAAAAAAAGAGTTGCGAGCTTCGCTCCGCGCCACACACCGCCCATGTGAACTGACTGGGGCAACACTCTGGGTGATGTGTGGCTTTGTGAGACAAAGCAGCTTCCTCTTTTTGTGACTTCCTGCGCGGGCTCCAATGATCAGGTCTCTCCTCTCTCCCTGAAGCCAACAGTACACTCATCCATAAAGTAGGAAACACTACACTGTGGCGAGGAGTTTAGTAGTGCTTTCTACTTTATGGATGACTGCACTGTACATCCACTGATCCTCTTCCGTCTTCTCACACTTCTTCTTCTTCTGCACCTGTGTTCATGTCTGCAGCTGCACACACACACATAAAAAAAAAAAAAAAAAACCCCGCCCAGACACACTTTTACCCCAAACTGAAACCTTTCAGCTCGCACACACACCCAACGAGCTCAAACAGCTCTGGCGTTCGTCAAACCAGAAAATGCACACTTCCTGATTTGCCTTGAAACATTTGCATGCAGACAGTTTGTTTCAAACCTAACTGAGGCCTTGTAACTTTTTTTTTTTTTTCTACAGAGTGAAAAACTCACCCAAAGGACCTCACATGTGTCCCTTCAAACTGTCCTCTCAGTGCAGTTTTTAGCTAAACCACTCGCCAGAGGAAGCGCTATCTTGAGGAAGCCATTTTGGCAGGCATGAGTAAGCTTTTCTGTCTGAGTACAGATCACTTCAAAAGTTAAATAAATCCAACAATAACTGCAGATATCTGACGTCAGATCAGACAGAAAATGGCACAAATGCAAAAATACAGTAAATAAATTAAAAACTTACATAAATTAATTATATAATAGTCACAAAAAAAGGTTGTAAAAAGGTTTAAATTAATGGTTTTTAACCAAAAATCCAGATAAATTTCTAAATATAGATCATTTGATCACAAGTTAAATGAAAGAAACGCAGATTTAACAAAGTAAAAGTTTCAACAACGACATATCTGTCATTATCAGGCAGATAAAAAGCATTTTTTATCAGCTCGTCACAAATTATTCTAGCATTAAATAATAAGCGCCGTCGTCCATCATACTTTACCTCGACCTTCTCATTTGTTTTCTTTTGTTTCTAAGTGTCGATTGTCTGGCAGCCCCCACAGGTGTCTTCTGTCCGTCCAAGGAGTGGATGAAGAAGAAGAAGAAGAAGTTGTCTCCTTTTGAACCCTCCACAACCACGTGATGTAACCACAGGAAGAGGTCTAACAGTCACAGGCGCTCTCTTTCTCTTCTTCCGTCTCTGCCTTCTGCAGTGAAGACGCTTTTTTTTTTCTTTTTTTTTTTTAAACGCTGAGCAACTGAGGAGATAATTTTTACAGACTTCATCGAGACACAGACTACAAACTCGATCTCAACGTTAGAGACGTCTGAAGATTAAATACAAACAGATTTCATATTTTCTGAATCAAACTCACATCTAATGATGTCATTTATACTGTAGACACTGTGGCTTCATGCAGTTTCTGTCCACAGCACAGAGCAATGTGACTAATGAGCCCAAAATAAGGTGGAGAGAGATTACAACACACTGTGAGCACATCTGTAGAGTTCCCATCAGGTAGATGTGAACTAATCACGGCGTATTTCACATTTATATTTCACATTAGCTTCATTTTAATCACAGTTTCATGACTTGTTTGCCACATAGTCATCCTCAGATCAGTTTTGAGAGCTCTGACTGTCTCATCTGAACATAGATTAGATGGCAAACAGATGCAGGAAGGTTACATACCTGATGAGTAAAACATTTCCTGTGACAGGATGGTTTCACTGATAATATGACTTTACTTTGCTAGAAATAGCAAAGCCTTTCCAAGTATATTTCCTCTTAGATGAGTTAATAAGTGGAGATGAGTGTCGGTTTGACTGAAGCAAAGCCCACCAACTCAGATAGAAGCTACAGGATGAGCTGTAGAAAGAGTTTGTTCAGAATGAAACCATTTGAGTGAGTGTATCCTCTTACAACACTCACATGCTCGTTTAGACTTTGAAATGGTTGAATGGTTACCGGTGCCTGTGAGCATCACCTACAGCCCTGTTTCTCTAACACGAATCCTCTTGTTTAAAAGATTTGTTTGCTTGTTGGGCGTCGTGATTCCACATTACCTTTCTGTTGGTTTTCAAAAGTGAAAGGCTGCAGGTTTCAATTCCCCGTAAATGTAAATGTCCAACTGTAACCGTGTGGTTTTTTCATGATGCTAAGAGCAGGTCAAAAGACGCACCGTGGATGACGGATAAAAGTTACAGTAGCATGTGAGTTTCACTAAGCACAGTATGGATGTGCAGTGCAATAAATAAAAAATAAAAAAAGCAGCCTTTTGCCACCCTGAAAGTTCTAGTTTACGGTCTAATCTAGGTCACCAAAGAAGAGGAGTGATGATCAGACCTGCCTTAACAACCACACAGCAGTGATCATGAAGCTCAGTTTGGTTTAGTAAGCAGAAAATAAGTCTTTTAGTGTTGCAAAGAGGTCACTCACATACACTCATTTAAGTAGTGACTTAGCTTTACTTTTAACTACTTAACAAATATGTTATAGTGTGTTATAAACTATATTTAAATGTTCCTTTGCTGCTTACAAATGCTAAATATGTGTGTGGGGGGTTAAATGTGAATTGTTACTGCACTAAATATGTTAAAAAAAATGTTTGGGGCACATTTTTTTCTTCCCTTTGTGTTATTTTAGTTCTCACATCAGCTCCTTCTTGTCAAATTTGGCCTAATAAGTCCTCCATCAGCATGTAATGTAACCTTAAATGTGTGAAAAGGGAAAGATCCATCATGTAGAGTTGTAACGTGCACTTAAGCAGCAGTACAAGAAGTGTGTCCTTTACTGAAGTAAAAGTACCAACACAAAACGTAAGTAAAAGAACAGAAGTATGATCAGCAAAATGTACTTAAAGTATCAAAGTAAAAGTACTTGTGTGTACTGTAACTGATGTGTTATCAGATATGACATTATCAGAGCGTTAGAAGTCTGTTGCATCTACGTCAGTGTAGTGTGGTGGAGCTAGTTTGCACTATTGTATATATAATAAGGTAGATTAGTCCAGTGGTTTCCAAATCATCAGATAAATCGGAGGTGTCGTGAGATGATTGATGAGATGAAATAAGAAGAAGTTCTGCAGCTCTTTGCCGTGTTTTTTGAAATATACTTTTGCTACATCGAGCACTGGACGGTTATTTAAATGAACTCCGGTGACTTGAGAGAGGAAATCACTGTTTGGTGGAACTGCTAACAACTCGTAGACATCCTGACACAGCTTTATGTTCGAGGTCACAGGCCAAAAAAAAATACTGTCAAATCCAGCTATAGAGGAGTTGTAATGCTTTCCTTTGAAATGTAGTGTACAAAGCAGCATAAAATGGAAATACTCATTTAAAAGTAGCTGGAAATTCTGCTTGTGTGTGCAGGATATGTCTTCATTGAGGATTTGAAAGAACATGGGCGTGTATAGAAAGACCTGACATGATTAGGTCTTCTCTAATTTTATTCTCACGATATGTATAATAGAAAAACAGTGGCCAGCAGTGTGACATCATAAATATGAGGGCGGTGGATGTGGGAAACAAATCCTTCCACCTACAGATTGTAAACTAGAGAATGAGGAAGATCTGTGTGAGTCTCAATAATCATTTATGTATTCATATTAAAGGTACGATGAAGCTCCGGTTACAAATAAAACAACGACAGTGAAGACTTGTTGAAAATATCCAGCATATGGTGTCTTTAAAGGCTGCACTTTTTAGCCTTTAACCCTCCAATCTCCTGACCCCTGCCCCACATATTACTAATCCTCGCCCTCTTGAGTCACCGGCCTCCACTGAAATGCTGCCGCTTCACCTGGCAGACAACTTCTGGCGTCTGTGCATGTGCCAGTGGGGAAGTGATCCTAACTCCCTGTGTGAAGAATAAAGCTGGGGCCTTCCCGAGCCCACGCTGTCTCTCGTGATAGACCTTATCTGGGCTGGCAGCCATTTCCCCTCCCTCCCTCCCTGCCTGCCTGCCTGCCTGCCTGCCTGCCTGCACTCTCCTAGCTCCTCTTGGGCCACGGCCGGGTGTCGACACCACCGAGCCACCCGCAAGCTGTGATCCCTCCCAGACCTGCGAGCTCCACAGAGGCCTGAGCTGCTCTAAACCGGCTTCTGCAGAAAGTAGATTTACTCTCAAACTTTAACTTGAGTATTTCCATGTTACCACTCCACTACTTTTCAGAGATAAATACGATAAATACTCCACTATAGTTATCTGACATCTAAATCATAAGATTTTTGACGATAAGCTTATAAAACATGACACATTGTTGGAGATCAAACCAGTGGTTCCCAGCATGTTTGTGAAGAGGTCTGGTCTGGTCGTGTGTTTCAGATGTCTGCGAGTTGTTAGCGGTTCCACTAAAGACACATTTTCTTCCCAGATGGTGTCATTGTGGTGTCACTGTCATCATCCCACATGCACGGTCACCGTCTGACTTCATAACTCAATGTCAATAAAACAGCAGAAAAATGTAAGAAATAAAACGTCTATTTACATGTAAAGTGATTTTATTACAACTGGTTTTGGATCTAATATGAAATTAATAATTAATTAGTTAACAACATCTCACACCATCAAAACACTACAACATTTTGAATTGAAATAAACTCTGGGATCACTGGAATGTAATTTAAAATACTTTTTGCATTCCTTCAAAGTTTTTGTTTTAATATCAGCCTGCCAGTCAACGTTCATGCACATAGCGCGCATCCATCCATGTCACTAAAATGTGACGGTAAGATAGTGAGCGGAGGTGAAAGGAATGATTCAAACAATTCTGCAATCGTGGCTCCAAATGGGAAATAGTAGCAAGATAAATGTGAAGCAGGAGTAACCCTTTTCCACCAAGTTAGCTCTGGTTCTTGAATTAGTTCTGTTCACCATGCAACACTAAATAATGTTGGTGTTAGGAATAAACCTGCCTCCTGCATAAGCTGTCCATAGCTGGGTCATAATCTGCCAAAATGGTGGTACTTGGAGAGCCTGATGTTTTCTGAGGTGGTACATGAGAAACACTCATCTACAGCACTGGTTGTCAAACTATGGTACATGTACCACTGGTGGACCTCCCTGTAGTGGTACTTCGAGGACTTTCTGAAATATTTTACATCCATGATTATGATTTTACGAGCTAAAATGTGATAGCAAGTTGAGGTAAAATGGAAAGTGGAGGTCAAAAAACTCCAACATTAGGAAGAGGAGTGCAGATCAGGCGCAGCACTTTTCCACCAACTCCACCAGCTCAGGATTCAATGACCGCCACCAATAAATGATGTTCTTATTAGGAATAAACCTGCGTCCTGTGTCTGGAGCTGAACAGGGTCGGTCTGCGCTTGAGAGCCTGATATTTTCTGAGGCGGTAAGCGGCGTAAAAAGTTTGAGAAAGACAGGTCTACAGACATAAATGAGGTCATGCATGAACACCCTACATCAACACTTTAATAGGTTTTCTCAGCTTGTCCCGACATGATATATAAATAATGTTATCATTTTATTTACGATGAATAAACAAACTCCAATGAAATCCCTTGTTGACTGAGGCCATATTAAACTCTGTCTTCTTTGACCCCAAAACTAGCTAACTGTATATGAAGAAGTTCCACGTGGAGCAGCGACAACAGCGAGGGAGTGGCCGGTCCCATTTTCCTGTCGTACATGCTGAAAGCGTGCCGTCATTTGTAAAAGGAATTGAAATGCTCAAACATGACGAGCTGCTCTCAGTTCTGTTGCTGCTTTTTAGTCTGCAGAAGAGAGGAAGTTTTGTCAGCCTTATGAAACACACTCACACAGCAGCAACAGTTTGAGTGTGTGTGTGTGTGTGGCCTTCTGCTGATAATGTCCATCCCCCCATGTGAAATACATCCCCTTACTTCCCTATCTCCACTTTATTCCTGTCAGACAGAGCCTGAACTGAAGGTTTTATTCCTTCTTATTCTAAAAGGAGCAGCAGCCAAGGCGCCTTAAACCTCGATTCAACACCTTGTTTCCTTCAGCTTAAAGCCTTTGACATATCCAAATAAGGGCAAAAGCCACAGTTGTGAGCACCAATGAGGCCGTGGCAGACGGGCCTTTGTGTCCCTCTGAGTGTGAAAATGAAGGGCGTGCTTTGGCTTCACTTTGCTCAGATGCTGCTGCTGCTGCTGCTGCTGCTGCTACAACACTTGGCGTGTAGTGGAGAGCGCATGGGCGGAGCTGAAAGCCTTCCTGACAACGCCTGTGGTTGTGGAAGTCTTGCAGCACAGTTTTGTTTTTAGTTTGCAGCTCTCGTGAAATGACTTCACCCACATGCGGCGTGAAAAGAAAAAGACACTCAAAAAATTGCATGTGGAATTTTTTTTTTTTTTACTACTTTCATATGAGATTTACATAAAAAAAGGAGTTAACTGAACAATGACATGATGTTGCACTCATTGATACATCAACTCTGTGTTGAGTTACAAACCCACATGGAGGCGTAAAGACTCTTGTGGTTTATTTCTCATTTGATTAACTGTCTCCAACCGCTGTAGGTAGATACTCTGTTCAAGTCTCTGTTCTGCTCGTGATGCAAATAAATGTTAAACATAATGTACATTTGAATAAATAAAGACGGAAAGACGTGGGTCCTTATTTGTCAAATGGATGAAAGTTTAAGGGTTAAGATATATTTTGCCATGTGGCTTTTAAAATGTCTGATTTCCAGGCGACATGATGGGTCATCAGATTAAATACTGGCTGGTTTATATGTTAAATAAATCACTGTGAGCTTCAGTCTAATGAACTTTATGTGGCTGAACATGCAAGAACATTTTTAAAGACATGTTTGGGACTCAGGGGATGAAGGTGTTGGAGCATGTCTTGGTCAGAAGATGGAGAAATAATCCGGAATAGATTGTCATTCAGCCACTCACACTTCCTATTTACACTTTCAGTGTCTCTGTCTCTACCTGAGCTGTCACAATGAGAGCCAGGCTGTCCGTTCAATGTCCACAAAGTCCCTACACTGACCTGTGTGATTTAAATAGCATTTACGAGCAAACTTCTGTGAGATTAGTTACTTTAGATGGTGAAATGTGGCTGAGCACCACCATGAAAACACATTACTAATGTTAAAAATATGAATACCGAGCTTTCTCAGGGATATTCACTTCCTACATACAGTATATTCATAACGGAAACATGCACATTAATGTCTAACTAGAAAACTGTTGAGGATCAGAAAAGGTGTTAAAAACGTCAGTTCCTTTGTGGTCCTCTTGTCTTGAGATTCAGCGTTACTGACATTTTTAGATTAGCGCGAGGAATAAAAAGGGGTACAGATATATACAATGATGACTGGAGGTCAAGAGGCAAAACAACAGGACAAGAAGAGCCAGACATTAAAAAGTGTAGTGTGTGAGGTGTAAGAGTCAAAGCAAGGGCTGACGTTAATGAGTTAAAGCTTGTGTTATTCCGTTGGTTCAGCAGGTTCCACAGTTTGGTGTTGACTTTGACCTCTGACCCCTCCCCTTTTCTTAAATAACAGTGCCTCTGCATGCTAATTTAATTAAGCTTGATGAGCAAGTGCAAATTATGGTTGACGAATTATCCGTTTATAGTGTGAAATTAAGATTTCGTTTCTCGGGGTTACCCACGCTGGGAGAGAACTTCTTAGATCACAACTTAGCCTGTTTATCAGAGCCATTTTCCTTAAAGTTATCTGCACTGAAGCATCACTGCTGACAGTAAATGAGCCTCAGTGATCCGTTAACACAGCTAACTGTACGTATGTGTTGTGTTTCCGTTAAACTCAAACTAACACGCTGTGTTCGTCTAGTGGAAACCTAGTCATAGTGTGACGGCCTGCAAAGGGGCCCTGTGACAAACATGTGCACGTTCGTACACATCCTGCTGTACAACACCTTAGTGTATGTAGTGAGAGACAAAACTATTGTATTAACACCTTGTATGTCTCTTGAGGAGACACATGACCTAGTATATTTGTATCTTTTGTTGTAGAGACACAAGAAGTTTGATTATATCATGTCACAGTCTTCCCAGAAAAGTAGCTTTTCAGGCTGTTATTTTATTTATCTTTGCTTATTTTTGTGGTGGCAAATCACTTGTATCTATAAGTCATATGGTAGCTCCTTCAATTCCTTAGACTCATCACATGAATTGAATCTTCTGGCATTATTTGTGGAGTGTGTATTTAATAATGTGCACTCGTTCGTCATTAGCTGAGCTGGTTTGATGATGGTTGATCCAGAGGTATAAATAAAAAAGTCCCATCTGCTTCGCTTCACTAAACCATAACCTCAGTTGTTGTTGTTTTTTTTTTTTATCAGTTTCACTAACAGTGCCTTTGCAACAAAAGATCAGCACCAGGTGCCCGTCAAATGAAGCCCTTATCTAACCGAGGTCACTTTACACAGATTTGAAGAGTGCATGATCCCAAACCATCAGATTACAGTAGATTTACACAATGCCTAAGCCCTCTGGCAATAAACAAATATTGCTTCTTTCTAAATAGTAATATAAGCCAACAATAGAGTACAGCTGAACAGTACCTGATACACACAGCAGCACAGGGTGACACAAGACCTACAAACCTCAGGTGTTATTACAGACTATTGTACGGTGAAACGGCAGTGAAGCCACAGCAGTGAAGGAAACTGGAAAGTATTTAAAACTCAACTGGAAACTATAAATGACGGGAGATGAACCATTCAACAAACATTACACCACTCACAGTTTGATTAAAGGTTCCCTCTACTGGCAATGTTTGGGACTGTATGTAGTTCTGCCGCTCATTCAAAAGCGCCATCTTCTGGCCCAAATGCACAAGTACATGGATGTTTTATCAGACTGTTCTTCCTCTCTGGTGTTTTAGATCAGTCACTAGCTTATTTGACCTGATCTGTACTGTGAACATCTGTTTATTCTCATAATAAATAGTACAAACAACAGGCGACACCTGGACTGTTATGGCCTTCACAGAAAACCCTCTCAAACAGCGCCAGGTCAAAGTGACCTACTCAAGATCTCGGTATTCCCCCTAAAAAAAGGCCCAAACAAAGCAATGTTGTAAGCGAGTCTGGCGTCAGTAAGTCAAGCCAAAGAGTGATTAAATATCCACTTCACTGTTGCATGCTCGTTGGCGTGCATCACATTGGTGGAAGTTGCCTAACCCTGTTTTCTGTTGATAATAAATGTAAGTGTTCTTGGTGTATTGTTCTGCAAGACTAAACAGTCCCGCCGGGCTGACCTCTCTTCAGATCGTCTTGTCTCCTCACACTAGTTTAGCAGTAAAAGGATATGATGATGAGTCAAGGACCTGAACATGACTCTGTGGTGATTCATGTATGATGAATGTAGTGATACTAAGCTGAATAAATATGACTTGATTCTCTCCCCTGGACCTTTATTTCACTAGAATTCAACTTGGATCTTTTTTTACAAGTCACCTATCACTACTAATGGTTGAGAAAAACTGTGGGTTGGAGGGGCATGGACGTTTTATTGGCTTATAAAGAGGCCCATGTCAAGAAAAGTTTAGGAACCACTGATATAGTATGACAAAAATATAAAACCCTACATGTAAGCAGCTGAATGAGGCAATACAGTGGTGTGGTAAAAGTGGTAAAAGAGGGCAGCTGTGGTTCAGGAAGTAGAGCGTTGTCATCCCAGTTCAATCCCGGGCTCCTCCAGTCAGCGTGTCAAAGTGTCTTTGAGCAAGATTCTGAACCCTAGATTGCTCCTGAAGGCTGCACCATCAGTGTGTGGATGTGCATGAACAGTTAAGCTCCTAAAACTGATGAGCAGTTGGCAGCCAATGGCATCAGTGTGAATGTGTGTGAATAAGATATGTAGTGTAAAAGCGCCTTGGGTGGTCAGAAGTACAGTCCATTTACCATTTAATTGTTAAAATGACGTTTAATGTGATCAGTTTTGGATGTATTTAGTCATAAAGTATTGAACAAATTAAAAACTTCACTTGATGAGAATGAATGTAAAGTTAAGTGGATCATCAAAGTGATTACAATTCATCCTGAGGAAGACGTGAATGTGTGAACCAAATTTAATGACAATTTAATACAGTAGTTGAGTTATGTCAGTCTTGATGAAAGCGACTACAGCTACACTACTAGCATGGTTAAAAAAAAAAAAAGTTATATGAATCAAAAATAAACGTTTTGTTATAAAACAGACCTTTATTTTTCACAATTACCCAAAATAATACAAAAACATCCACATTTTCTCCCCCATAAGCCCCCATACTAATATAACTAATCACAACAAAAGACAAAAATTGAACAGATGGAGCACGCTGCCATAAGGCATCACAGACATGACCAAATTTAGTCCCACTGTTGTTAACTTCTTCCTGGAGTTGGTGCTGCGGTACCATACCACCGTTCTGGTGTGGCTAATCAGACAAAGTAAAGTGGAAGCAGTCGTGTTTATGACTTCACTGCCGTGTCTCTGGATTTGTAGATCACTCCTCTGCTTTTCAGCTCTCTCACCACACCTTCAGAGACGGAGAAGACAGTTAGGCACGAAGATAGCGGGTAGGTTAAGTAAATGTTAAGTAAAGGTGATGTGTGTTCGGCAGTGCAGTTAGATGTAGTGTACCTGGAGGTAGTCTGCCTGTCACTGATACTGCATATACACCTGGCTTGAAGTTGCCTGTAGGATTGAGCAAAGAAATATACAGTACACACATTTTATGACGCACAAAACTGAAAAGTACTTCAGGCAATATTTAAAATATATAACGTTTGAACAAAGACACGATAATAATTGCATTAGGAGCAACAGAATCAGTGTATACTCATTTACATGCAGTCTTTTTTACTTGAAACATGTAAATATGGTCACTCATACACAATCTACTCACACTGTCCATACTGTATATACTGTCACATCCACCTACATTATGTACATAAAGGAACCTGCTACATAAACCATATTTATTTTAGCATTCTTTGCACTATGGTCTTACAAATGTTTACCTCCTTGTTTTTAGCTGTATTTATGTCTATATCTGTGTATGTTACATAAATAGGGGCCTTGCTGAGAGCAAAGAGAAACTGGAGTCAAAAAGTGGTTCAACAAATCCATCCTTACCTATCCTCTGCCATTTAGCCACCCAACTGTCCTCGGGGCTCATCATGGCTATCACACTGTAAACAATCAGACAGTAAACATGAAGGAAACAATCAAAGCCATGTGAAGCTCTTTGAATAATCAATCAATCAATCAATCAATCAATCAATGTTTACCCATCGAACGAGGAACTCGTGCATTCGTAGACCATCTCTCGGTTCCCCTTCATCTGGAGGTACGACTCACAGTTGTCACAGCCGTCATATTCAAACTGGTCAATGGTCTGAGGGAGAAAAGAGGAAGAGGAGTGAGCTGGTGGTGGATTATATGGATCCAGGCCAATCAAAACAAAGGGATTAACACGTTTAAAGGCCCATTAGATAAAGATACTTCTGATACAAACAGAGGATGTTTTACTGGCTCTCTAAACACAGTCTGTGTTTACTGTTTCTTAGTTCGTGGAGGAGCGTTACATGTTTGAGTTTAGCTAAAGAAAACCTAACATCTGTGAGAAGACGAACAAACTATGATGAAGCACCTTATTATAACAAACTATACATCAAGTTAAATCAGTTATATTCAGTAAATGAGTCGTCATGGCAACATAAATGTAAAGTTTGAGCTCGTGCACATGAAGACACTGCGCAGAAAGCGGCTACACGTTAGCATCAACGTTAGCTTCAGCGTTTGTGTTATCGGTTTACCTTCACTAAAGAACAAAGAAGGCAAGCCCGCAGATGGCGAAGGTCTTTGGGGACCGTTTCCAATGCCATCACGTTAAGCTCCCGCAGTAAATACTTCAACAGTAATCAAATATCAAACACGGATTTAATGTTTTCAGCAGGCTACAGTCACTGAGGTACCACGTCACACAGGGTGAGGACCTGATAGAAGGCGAGCACAGAGGCGTCCCTTTGTGCGCCTGTATAAAAATCTGTAAACCTCCAACCATAGACAGATAGATAGATAGATAGATAGAGAGATAGATAGATAGATAGATAGATAGATAGAGAGATAGAGAGATAGATAGATAGATAGATAGAGAGATAGATAGATAGAGAGATAGATAGATAGATAGATAGATAGAGAGATAGATAGATAGATAGATAGATAGATAGAGAGATAGAGAGATAGATAGATAGATAGATAGAGAGATAGATAGATAGATAGATAGATAGATAGATAGATAGATAGAGAGATAGATAGATAGATAGATAGATAGATAGATAGAGAGATAGATAGAGAGATAGATAGATAGATTACTTTATTAATTTCCGAAGGGAAATTAGGCCGTCATAGCAGTCCGGTATATCTGAATACAATAAAAATACAATAGAATAAAATACTGAGGTAGATAACACAGAATGGGACAAGGACAAATAGGTAGATAAAGTGCAGTGGCAAGATGATGGCAATAGTACTGATGATATGATGGTAATGTTATTGTTAATAACAGTATATAATAATAATAATCATAATAGATAATATAAAGAAATATAAAATAATCATGGCTTGAACTATATTTTTATAATATAATATTTTTTTGTTTATATATTCTAATTCTGTTGCACAATTTTCACTTTTATGAATTTATTTGGTTAGTTGTCTGATTTACTGCTTCACTTTTATTCTATTTTATCTAACTATTTATACATTTTAATAGGTTTTATTTATTTATTTTGAACCTGCCTCCAGTGTTTCCTCACTGCAGGATGATGAGATGACCCGATTTAAATCACTTATCACTGAAACTAAGTCACTGCTTCGTATTCCTTAACTCGTTTTTATTATTTAAATTAAATCAGACATTTTTAAAGCATGTTCTGGCTCTGGCATATAGTAAACCATATTTTAAACAGCCTCTTTAATACACACATTGCCCTCTTTAGTTGGGTTTAGTTGTCCTTTTTCACATAGTTATACTTTATGTCAGAGCAGCAAAATACAAATGCAGTTAACACATTTAATCTGCATGCATCTATCTTTAAATATCTATATCAACAACAGATTATAAGTATTTTTTTCCCACCTCACCAGTTGATAAATGATGATAATATTATTATTATAGTCGTAATTGTATCTAATTTGTCCAGGTGGTGTAAAATAGCATTTATTGAGGAACTTTACAGAGCCAAAATGAACACAACATAACAAAACAAAACATGTAATATCATATATATATAAAATGTTTAAAAAACATCTTGACCAGCAACAAACACTTCCACGTTACTATATTTTAGCTGCTAATACTTCTGTAATCTTCTGTAAAGTGATATTTTAAATGCAAACTAAATAGTTATTCACACATTTGTTCCCGTTAAACACACGTTAGAAGCCGTAACATACTGTAGAATCACGGCAGTTGGCACCAGAAACTAAACAAACTGAAGTCCAACGGCCACCAACGGTTCGTGAACTTCCAACGGTCCTTCTAAGAACAGCGGACGGCCTTCTTCGGTACAAGACGAGATCCAGGTACGGTTATCATGGAGTTTCTTCTTGGTGTGTAGCAAAACCCCCCTAAAATACGAAGTAACATCTAAAGAAATGTCTCCAACTTTAACGTTTACTGTGTTAAAAATACAGAATCTCAAACGCAGAGCGGTTCAGCGGCGAGCCAACGCTAGCTAATGCTAAAGTTAGCATCTGTCAGCTGTTGACGGTTTGAGTACAGTTAGCTGTTTTTTCAGTTAATGCTATTGTTAACATTAAACGTCATGAGAATGAATGATGCTGTGTTATCTTCGTTTAGACTCAGTAAATGGGTTTGATATTTTTAAAGGTTATCACTCCTAACAGTTGTTAACATTGTTAAAATGTGCAATATTAGCTGTGATAGCAAATTTAGCTACTTAATAACTGTATAACTGTCATTTATTACAATGTACAATATTATCCATGTTAGTTTACTTTATAACTGGTAGTTATTATAATGCGCAATCTTAGCTATTACCTACTTTATAACTGTAGGTTATTGCAATATGTAATTTTAGCCATATAAGCTATTTTATAACTGTATAACTGGTAGTTAAAAGTGTTGTGGTGGATTATTATAACTTGGCTAACTGCTGACAGTTTCTCTGCTTCCAGTCCTACAGACAAAAGCATGGATGTTGGTGGAAACTTGCTGCCTAACACCATCAACCCGAATCACTTTCCTGCCAAACTGTGGCGTTTGGTGAACAACCCGGCAAATGAAGCCATCTGCTGGGACAGCGAAGGCACGCTCATCATCATTGATCAACTTCTCTTCGAGAAACAGATCCTGTCTCCGGACGCTAAAGACTCGGACAGCACTGACGCCTTCAAAACCACCAACTTCTCAAGCTTCGTCCGTCAGCTCAATCTGTACGGCTTCAAGAAGGCCGACCCAGCGTTTCAAGACAATGCCCAATCCAGCGGAGATAATAAGTGGTTTCATCATTTTTACAACCCCAACTTCAAGCGAAACCACCCTGAACTTCTTGGGAGCCTGATGAGGCTCACAGTCGACAATAAGGCCAAGATGAAAACTGGTGTGCCGATGACTCGTCGGACCCCGACTCAATTCCAGCAATTGGGTGTGAGTGCTGAAGGCAGAGCGAGAAGAGGCAAGTAGCTATAAACAGTGGAACCCTATAGTAAGTAATAATCACTGTCTAACAGGTTATCATGCTTTCTTTTTTCTGTTTCTGTAGGCAGCTCTTCGCTGTTTAGCCCCACACATGAGATGTCACCTCATCCTTACTATTTAAATAAAGCCCAGGCCATGGCAGTGCACAATGGGACCCCAATCCCACCACAGTACCTGATAAGGGGTCATGGTGCAGCTCTTTCTCCCACCGTCTTTGCTTCAAACAAAGGGATACCAGCATCTTTATGCCACCAATACGGAGCAGCCTCAAGGTCCACTCCTGTGCACATTCAGCAGGGTTTGCAGGTCCATGGAAGTCCAAATTTCGCCACTTTTAATTCTCCCCACACACCATATAAGCCTGGCTTCTATTCCCCAGGTGAGCATGACGGTTAACTTGTTAGGAATATTGTCACATCACTTCCCTTAAATTGTACATAACCCTGTTCTACGATCTAAAAATGATCTTTTATTCTTCTTGAAGTTTGCCGGTGCTTCCAGCTGAACTGTTTGGCATCACCTCTGACAGATAGTGGGCTTAAGACAGGGCCGTTCTCTCCCCACACTTATTACCAGGTGAGTGTATTCGATCTGTCATGTGTTCACAACAAATCTGTGATCGGTCAAAGCACAAATGCACAGTAAAATGTCTAAACGTATATTTTTTATTGTTTTAGCCGAGGTATCCTGTGAACATGTGTCATGGAGATCACAACCTGGAGCCCCAGAAGGACAAACACCAGGAGGACGAAAAATGCGACGTTAGCATGGACACCATTTTCCAGATTGCAGATGAGGTGATGGAAACTCCACCCAATAACTGCGTGGTTAGAGCTGTGCCCGTAGAGAAGCCAGGCCCTGTGATAGTGTCCACCTCCAGCACCAGCACCAGCAGCCCTGCCAGCACCATGCAAGATAACCCCTTGTGTGACAGACCCATTATAATGTCTACGTCAGGCAACGCCTATGTAGACAAAGAGCAGGAGGAACTTGTGCTTTCAGTACCAGAGCAGATGCCTGAAGACGCCATATTTGAGGTAAGCCTCTACACTCTGAAGACATTTATCTTTTCTAAAGGCAAGAAACCCAGAAAAGGCTGGGAGAGGTCTGTGGAGAAAAAGAAGTGTTTATCAATGACGTGTATTTTTATATTTGATAGAGATTTATATATTATTCGCCGTGGTTTCCTCTGTGCCCTGGCAAGGTTACTAGTGATGATGCAAAGGATACTGAGGTCATAGATGTCAGAGTTAACGACTCCCTCGTGGTTACCAGTCAGGCTTACAAGAGCAGCTGCACAGGAAGTACACCAAATCTTTAGGTAAGACGTGACTGAGTTTAGTGAGCACATTCAGAATAAAACCAGTGGAAGGACAGATTTCACAGTTTAAACGTATGTTTGCAGGTCATCGATCTGATTGGCACGTGACAGGGAGTTTGATTCACACGTGACGTGATCGTCACCAGACTTTATTGTATATTGTAATGATTCTTTGTTGCTGTGTTCTAATTTAAGTCTTATAAGTAGTTAAATGTCATTTCATAGTCGTGCTTTAACTTTACTGTAAGTGACTTTAGACCATACGTATGACAGTACAAAACATAATTTGAGTAGCACTTGAAGTCATACTTTTTATTTCTCTAAGAATAAGAATGACTTGCACAACAATACTTTTAAAGTTTAACCTCGACATTTTTAACACAGTTTTATCTCAAATGTTTTTACCAACTTGTGATGTTTTTAAAGAATTATAATTTAAAGTAGTTTTTACTGACATTTGCTGCCATAAGCCTGCCTAAACCATTTTAATGTGCACATTTTAGACTTTTAGACAGCTTATTTTTAAGAACAAATGTGTGTCGCAGGTTGTAACAGAAATAAAAACAAAAAATCATCTTCTAGTGGTAGGTTCAGTCTTTTTAAACACACACATGTGTGAACATATTTTATTTAATAATTAAGCTGGATGGTTGTTTATGTGTATTTAATACTTATTGTGACTGAAGCTGTCTGTACGATGTTGTACACTAGAGGGAGCCACTCACTCAGGTTTGATCAGCTCTGCGGCTGCGCGGCTGCTCCGCCCTAAGCGTCCAATGTAGCATTCAAGTCATACTCGGAAATTCCGGTTAAATTATTTCTTTAGTTATTTTGAACACTGCAACATTTAATTGAGTTTGAGTAGAAAACGGACTCAGTAACAGAAGTGGTGTCTGATGTGTTTTTAAATCAAAGACTGTAGTTTGATATCAAGTTAAGTGGAAATAGGAGTAAACACCTGATGTAACTTTGGCTTTGCATTTTGATAATAGCGTCATAATAACATCATGCACACGATTTCTTCTTCATTTAAAGAAGTCCGGTGATAAATGTTCACCTTTCTTTGAGTTTAACTTTTCGCCCATGTGCGCCGTTTCTGTGAAAACCCAAATATCCGCCGGTCCGTGAATGCACCAGGACAGTGAGCAGGTAGAGCCTGTCAATGAGATCCCAGGGGAGCGCGAGAGACAGTCCGGGAGGTAGACTTTTTGGGACGGTGTCATAATTTGTACACGGCGTCTTCTCTCCAACTTTTTGTCAACTTTAAATGGAGCTCACAGGGAGTTTGGAGCACTTTTATCCCGTACTTTGTGTGGCCTTTCCACTCTTTTAATCGTTAATGATTTTTTTTGATAAAAAACGATTCATTTTCTCCCCTCGGTGTTCTCAGGAGGATCGTATCTAATTTCTCACGGAGCGGCGGAGGCGCTGAATTCAAGGGAGCAGCGAGTAAATGAAGACCGACTGTAGAAGAAAATAAGTGGATGGGTCTGTTACAGAAGTCGCTTTGGTTTCGGACCCAGTCTAATTACAAAGCTATAAGTTAGTATAACGGTTCATTTGCTTTAGTTAATATTTAGATTAAGCGCTGGACTGAATTTAACAACTTCCCCGAGGATTATTTTTCGCAACTCCTCGGTTGTAAAATATATATATATATAAATATATATGTATTACTCAACTTGTTGGCACTGCTTTATCCGTCAGCATGCCTTATAACTTTCCGGCGGCAACCTGTAACTCAGCCTTTGAAGTTCACGTCGTCGCCCTGCTGCGTTTTTTGTGGATTTATCCAGAAAATGTGGCGCCCACAGGATGTGCTATCTTCTGACGCTGTTTGGTCGCAAAATGTGATTGTAAGTTACAGTGACACACTGTAAAAAAATAAAATAAAATAAATACACACGGATACGGATGAAGATCGATACACTGTTGCCTGGACCTGCCCTGTTGTCCGGAGAGGATACGGCTGTTTAAGGCAAACACGTTTCAGATGAGGACATTTGTTTATCCCATGAAGACCAGGCTGGAGGAAACTTGAAGCTCTTAACACAACACAACGTGTCTGTCTTCTCACGGTGTATCTGAGCAAACAATGTTTCGCCTCTCACGTTAATGACACTGGATAAAAAAAAAAAAAAAAAGTTCACTCAAGCCTTCAAGTTTTTATCTCAGTTCTGTGTGAAGTTGCTCCATGTGGGCACATTTGAATATTAACTCTGGTGCTGAATGGAAGTGAGTTATGATGGCAGTCCTCCAGGCTTAAACCTTTGGATTTTATCTGTTTCGCATTAGTCGTTGAAGCTCAAAGAAGTGGGACGTGTATACATACAAACACATTTTACTCCCCGTCTTGTCTATCCGCGGTGCTTGCCTGCTTTGAAGTCCACCATGTGCGGCCGGGCACCGCCGCTACAGCCGAGGCCATGACCGTCCCCCAGCGGCGCCTGGCCGGGCTCTGGCCGTGGCTGCTCATGGCGGCCCTGCAGGTGGTGCTGGGCCAGCCGGGCCTGGAGTCCGAGCGGCCGGCCCTCCGAGCGGTCATCAAGGTGGCACTGCTGAATCACGACCCGACGGGGAAGCCCATCACCCTGGAAGGGGTGTTCGTGGGAGGAAGTGCCGGCTTCGCGGAGGGAAAACTAATGCAGGTAAGGTGGAGAAAGTACACTGTAAGAGCCACACGTGCACAAAGGCTGGGTAACAGGAGTGCGGGTGGGCACCTGTTGTTGTTCAGCTGTTTCTACAGGTTGCCCTGTTAAGAACTGATTGCCTTGCTCAGAGGCACTTAAGCAGCATGCATGCGTTCACATCAGTATATAGCCTCAACACATTTACATTTATATCAGCCTGTTCCTTACAATATTTTTAATGTCAAAGATGTTCTTCTGTCTGCACAAATGGGCAGATAATAAACAAACTCAGCGCTCACTTTAATGTTCTCCCATAGCATGCTATTGAAAAGTTTCAGTGTATGAGTCGCTCTGGGGGGTGACTTCTGGCCCCCATGTTTCTCTAACCTAAAAAACAGTTTACACAGCATCGCTGTCTAAAGAACCAAATGATCTTAACACCTGCACTTGTTGCTATATGCCATCAAAATACTGTAGTGACCATGGGTTACAGTACGCTGTAGGTTTCCAAAGAGCTGCTCACAACACCACACTTCCCACTCAGCACTCAGCATGTGATGACAGAATATCTAAATTCCTTTAACAATAGTGATGACATGCAGGTGTTATTGAGGTTAGTTTGTTTTCAGTCTATTTTTACTTAGCCCATGAAAAACAGGGTTTGGTTTAAGCTGCCAACCTTTTTCAAGGTGTACCTTTTTTTTTCTAAGGTGACAGCTTTGTTTTGCAGTAACTATTTATGGCATTTAATTCGGCTTCCAACATTTATAATATCAAGGTGTGGTCCAGGACTGTTAAACAGCAAGGCAAATCATGTTTAGACCCATGCAAGCCTATAATTTAAGCAAAAGTGTTGTTTTTTTTTGTGTGTGTGTGTACCATTTAGAGGAAGAAAAAAAAAAAGCATGCCGCTACCCTGCGAATGCAAGTATGTGCTCCTTTCAGTGTGCATATTTAGGATTCAGGAGTGGATTAGGGTTCCCGGGACATAAAGCTAGGCTGTGTCAATTTATTTACCGTCTCCAAAGAAACGGGACGACAGATATGAGGTACTGCAGGATCTTGTCTCTTCTCACTCACCAGGCGTGGGAGGTTTTGTGAATGGCAAGCCAGATGCTGCAGTTTGCCATAATTGATAAGGATTTACACGGTTTGTCCACGGAGAAAGCCCGAGTATTAAGCACGGTGAAAAGCCATTGCTGTTTTGTTTTTTTCCCCCTCTCTCTCTCTCTCTCTCTCTCTCTCTCCAGTTAAAAAACATGTTAGGATGCATATCACAGCGTGGCTGAGATCAAAGACGCTGCTTCCAGCTTTCTGGGATTTCCAGCTTTCTGTATTTTTTCCCCATAAAACCTTGCTCTGTGTTTTGTAGTGTTCCAAGGGCCAAAATAAAACTGCTGTGGAGTACATGAAAAGTTATTAACCCCCTGTCACCGGGTCTCATCTCAGCAAAGGGCTTCAGTAGCTGTACATATAAAGGCAACACACGAGTGACAGAGCTTGATCAAGATTGCAGACATGATCATCTGCCCGGATTTCCCTAATGGTGTGAAGGAAGGTGCACCAGTGCAACATTCAAACTAATATTTTTATCTCTGCCGTAGTCAGAATGGCGACAGTCTAATCCTCTGCTGATAAGATCCCTCTTTCTCTTTGCTGGTTTAAAAAAATCTGAATGGTTTTGTACGCTCTTCTGTTTTCATGTTTCCCCAACTCAGCCCATTGATTGTGGTTCTGTCCAAGGCTAGCAGGGTATAGTTTTGCAAGACTCTCTCTTCCCCAAGCTGTTCCCACAGTGTGCAGAGGTGCTGCAGGATGCTCTTTGTTGCAGCTTAGACCTGTTCCAACAGGTCCTCGCTGCCTCTGCAGGCTGCTTTACGGTCCCGCTTTATGTTCCTGTCTTCAGGTGGATGTGGGGGGGATGAAGGCTGGAAAGGAGGTTTGAGTTCCATAGATAGGTTCACTGCCTCAGTCTGTCTTTGTCTTTCTATCTTAAGATTTCTGTCTCTTCTCTTTGCGTCTTAACCGTCATAATGACCACGGTAGTTTATGAAGCTTAATTCCTGTTAGTGAGTTTAAGTCTACCTCAAGTTGTACGCTTGAAGCGTGGCAACCATTTTTCATAAGCTACAGTCATCTTGTTGATCTTCATCAACATGTGGTTCCTCTCGTCTTGCTAGAAATGTCTCATTTTGCAGATCGAAGCAGAATGTGGCACTAGAAGTTAAGCAAATATTTAATTTAAAAAACGCAACTTTTGTATCAGTCATACAGTGTCGAAAAAGATAAACCTGCACTGTGCCTGTTGCGTAAAACAGTGCAGATCCATGGATTTTAGCCTTTTGGCAGCAGTACGTTTTGTAGAGGTGGAACTTGGAGGTCTTTTATAAATCATCAGATCCTGTTTTGATTATGTCTGCTAACACATGTAAGGAACAAACTCAAGAGAGTACTTGGGACAGAAGAAGTTCCCAGTTTCTCTCAGTGTATTCAAGTCATAAGACTGTGCTTTGGTACGTATCTCCCTCTGATCTATTAAACTGTGATCTCTCTGGAAGTATGCCCTGTCCTCTGAATGAACACGTTCATTGGAACACTGGCTGGAGCCCGGCCAGCACTATTTGGACAAATACAAGTGCTGAGGAATTTTGACTCTCTCCCCCTTTCCAAAATCAGGCTTACACTGTGACCAGAGGAGAAGTGCAAAAAGCTTTTGGGATAACTTTAAACTCAAGGCGATTGTCAACTGTCCTCTGGCCTCTGTTGAGAGAAGAAGTTGGAGTTTATCCTCCAATGGGCATTGTGCCCAATTAAAGGATATCATAAAAGCCATCTTGACTTTCTTTTCTTCCTCCGGCTGTTTTTTTGGGTCTTTGTACTTTGAAATGTTGAATTGACCTTCGAGAGCTCCCTTAAATACATCAGCTATAATTAAGGCAGGCCAGGCAATTGACTGAACACCAGTTAACTCTGCACCACTTCACATTCTTTCGTCTCCCTTCTCAGTGTCCCACAAGGTACTGAATGCCTCCTCGTCCCTCCCCGAGCTCTCCGCTGTCCGAGGCCACTATCTGCATGTTTCCCTGGCTCGGCCCTCAGCGCCGGCCGTTTGGGAACGAGGGATGGGAGGGCGGAGGGGGCGCTGAGGGAGAACATCAAAGTGTGTCCAGTTCCGAACGTGAGCTGGGATGATTAAAAACTGAGACTGTTTACACTGCACTTCCCATATGGGCCCTCTCCTCCCCCTCCCTCTAGATTTCCTGCCCATACTTCCTATCTTCGTGGATGAGATAACAGCCTGGCCTGGGCTCCTTGGGGCTCCTCACTGCTTTACATTGTTGGAGGTGCTGCTGCACATAGTTTTGCTTTTGTCTCTTTGTTGTGTGAGAACTCTTCATTGGACAGATGACACTTCAGTATAAGTTAAAAATAAAGAAAACCATCAGCAAATCTCTGCCCTGAGGTGACTTTATGTTCTTTGACTCCTAATTCATGAAGTTTAGGAAGATTTGATATACGCAGAAATGGGTGTGGATGAATTATAACGTTGAAAGGAATCATCTTGACAGCAAAATGGTTGAATGTAGGATTAGTGTGTGCTTCATTTTCACATCAAACTTTGCTTCGCTGTCACGCTTATACGTTCCTGCATGGAAACATCTCATTGTTAGATTGCTAATGAATCTGGAGGCTGTAAACCAAGCGGCTGTCTCCATGGTTGTACAGTAAAGCTAATGTGAAAGTGCCAAAAACAAACAGCCACTTGAGGCTGGCTCCAGAAGTGAGTCAATCTCCATAAGTCCCCATGTTAAAATGTCCAACTTCACAGCAGAAATAAACATGTTTACAGCTTGGTACAAAAAACAGTTTTGGTCTCTATAGCTGATTTCCCCGTTCATGACAACTGTACTGAGGGCGAATTTTTATACAACTCACCTGTTCAAATTATATTAAGGCTTAAAGTTATGCAGAATTAACAGCATGGCTGCTTTGATTGACAGGTAGCTGCCTTACAAATGGGTTCTTTGAGCACCCAGGCGTTATTTGGGCGATGATCCACGTCTTTGCCGATTTTTAAATTAGCCGTGAGGCAGAAGAAGAAGGACTACTAACATGGCGGTGGCCAGTGACATCACGCATACGCTGTTCGTTCTTTGTACTGTCATTGGTATAAACCCTCACACTTGGCAAACAGATTCACTCACTGAAGTCAGATGTCCAACAAATATATTGGCCAGTATTGGCCTATCACAGATCAGTGTTTATGCTGTTCGATATGCACCGATATGAAAACATTTAGTTTAGTTTAAGTAAGTTTATAGTCTAAGTATAGTTATTTATAAGTATAGTTATTTATAATTATTAAATGTCCAGTGGAGTTTTGAAGTTGTTGTCATTTTTTAAGTTCAGTGTTAAACTGTAAAATATCCTGCCTCCAAGTGTTAAGGGATCGTTGCAAAAGGATATATAATACGGCTCTTATCAGCATCTTTTACTCCCTAATAACGGTATCAGCATGTCTGGCATGCAGAGCTCTGCTGTGTCCACTGGTAAGGACACCATATGAGCCCTCAACATAAACAGCAGTAGAATCACGTCCCCATTCGTCCTATCTGCCCCTCGGCAACACTGGCAGATACATGGCGGAATGGCTGAAATCGCTATAAGCTCACAATTTCCCCCCTCGCTTCGCCACTGCGTCCGTTAAAAAGAACGCCGACTTTTCTGTGATTAACTGCTGTTTGTGTAGCGAGGGAAGCCATTCAGGGACACACGTCAGCTTTAAAGACAGCATATAACGTAAGAAAAACACACTGGGCGCTGTTGATGCAGAGATCATTCGCATTCCTCATATGTGGCCAGCTCGCATAGATCTGCTGTCAAGACATGTTTGTCTTTTGTATTTCCATATGGTCATCAGTTCAGTCCGCCTGCTGTTGCGTTTTCTATCGTCTCCTTCCTCTAAGTGATCTGAGAATACACTTCCATGTTGTCTCTGGCCCTCGCCTTGAACAGACCCCCACGTGTGTCCGATCTATCGCACAAGCTTTTGGACTAATGGGTTCTCCTGAACAGGGATCTGACAAAACTGGAGCCCTGCAGCACAGGAAGCAAGGGGCTAGCGCTGTCCTGTCCACCCTCTTCCACAAGAGATGGCTGTTGAGATGTTTCTCAGGGCATTGGGAAGAAGGGAGAGGCAGGTAGGGGAAACATGGCAAATCTCTTAATCCTGCCGGCCCCCTTCTTTTTAAGTCATTAGACCAGGTCTGGAATTCTTGAATGTTATACAACACATTCTTTTCTACTTTTCATAGCTCTCCTCATGCAAATAACAAGGAGGAAAAATCTCTGTTGCTTCAGCATGCACTCTGTCACTATCACTGTTCCACTCATCCAGTCACTCCCTCGTACATTTGTGCAAAAGAGTCACATACTTAAAATAATTCCACTTTTTTTTTTTTGCAGCACACCCATGTAGAGTATGCACACGCACATGCTAAGTACACACACACACACACACACACACACAATGCAGTATGGTAAAAGCATTACTACTGGACTTCTCCTTGAACCGGCCCACAGACGGGGTGAGTTGGAGAGGATGGAAGAGGAAAAAGGGGGAACATCAGAGCAGAAACAAACAGCGTTACCAAAAAGCGAGGGCTGTATGTTTTCGTGTGTGTGTGTGTGTGTGTGTGTGTTTTCACATTAACACACTTCATTGATCTCCGAGTGGAAGAAAAACTTGCACACATGCATGCACACATAAACACACACTTAAATGTTAATGATACAGGCTTTGTCTCGCTCTTCTTTTCGAGAGCTTTTATTGTCTGTCCCTCCGAGAAACCACCAGGGCACTGAAGGAGTAGCAAATGTACGCAGCTCTTTTAAGTTGTACCATTATGTAGCCGCAGATCCATTACAATGGAGAGGAGTGAGTCACCACTGACTATAAAAGAACACACACACACACACATACATTCACTTCCCTTTGATGCCACCGTACCTGACATAGGGCCAGAGCAAGAGGTTGCTTTCAGGGTCAGCGGGATTCAATTATGTGAAATGTCCACTGGTTAAACAGTCGAAAACACTTCAACATTTTTGCATTCCCGGTGTGATGGGTATCTCGTGTGACCTTTCTGAATTTGCCCTGACAGTGCAGGTCAAGTGAAGCACCTGTCCTCAAACTTCCAGCTGAAACCGATCCACTGGGAGTACAGAGGAAAGTCTGCTGATCCATAGCAGGCGTGGAGGCCAAGCTATCCCTTCCCCGGGGATCAAGGCCACATTTATAGAGATTTACAGAGAACCATGTTGCAACAGATCACAGTTGCACCACATGGCAGTCGAATTCGAATGCTACTGGACTGCTTTGGATTCTCCCCCGAGGTGAAGGCTTATGATCACTGCCCTGCCCTACATTTTTCACCATTAGTATGAATTTATGAATGAATAAAGCTTTTGTTATTCTGTCATGCATGCAACTATGTCTAGCCTATAAGCTAGATGCAGAACTATACATTTTCAAAGAATACGACAAAAAGTTGGTCAGCGTTAACTTGTCTGCCCTGGCTAGCTTGACTTTTTGCTTATCCTTATTATTTCTTCTCCTTTTCAATGCATTCAGTCACAGTAGCTCTCGATAGCGTACCCGGCCTTGAGGTACGGAACTAGCTCTTTAGATCCTTTGCCCGCTGCCATACTGGACTGGTGGCATACCGACTGATGCACATCAGATTTTTAACTTCCAGTTAGCAGTGATCTTTGGCTGCAAGCCATCTTTAGACATGGCAGCTTGATCTTAACGTTCAAAATTAAAAAGTAGCATTGCACAATTTACATTTCACTTCGTTGCCTCTCTGGAGAAAATGGTCCCTCATTAACGCACTTCTTTCTTTTTTTTTTTACCTCAGACTGACAGCTAGTGAAATCTGTTGCTCTTGTTGCCACCATGTTGGTAGTCCTGCCTCTTCCGCCTCCTGTTTAATCTAAAAATTGGTGAAGACGTGGATCATTGATGGGCTGAATGACGCCTGGATGATCAAACAAGCCATCTGTAATGGCACCTATCTGTCAATCAAAGCGGCAATGCTGTTAATTATGCATAACTTTAAGCCTTAATATAATTTGAACAGGCGAGTTCTATAAAAATTCACCCTCAGTACAGTTGTCATGAACGGGGAAATTAGCAATAGAGACCAAAACTGTTTTTTGTACCAGGCTGTAAACATGTTTATTTCTGCTGTGAAGTTGGACATTTTAACGTAGGACCTTATGGAGATTGACTCAATCTGGAGCCAGCCTCAAGTGTCTGTCCAAGGTACTGCAGTTATTGGCACTTCCATGTTGGCTTCACTTCACAGTCACGGAGGTTGCCGCTTGTTGTAGACATGCTAATGGCATAGCTTTAAGGACGGCAACATCCATCAGTCCACTGCCATGACTTAGGTCAACAACTGTTGAATGATTGCCCTGAAATCTGGTGCAGATATTTATGTCTTTGACTTTTTATCTAGCACCGCCATCAAAGTTTTGTGAAATATCTCCATATGTGCAGGGTGGAAGGCACGAAAGCTAATACAGATGTTGACACTAACTTGGGATAACTTGGGACCTGATTTATGTTAGCTGTCGTCTCATCAGACAGTCACTCTCAGCCAAATGTCTTCATAGTCACTCACTAATACTTGCAAGAGCAGCCTTTTCTGCTCCCGCTAACATCAAAGGCTTTCATTTCTCTGTTTGTCTCGCTCCTTCTTTTCTCCCACAGCGCAGCTTCAAATTCCTCCTACACACCTCCTCTCCTCTAACCAGCCCTCTCTTGTTTCTTGACAGCTCTTTAAAACGGTTGTAATTCATTGCATGTGCTTTAGTTTCAAGGACAAATATGGCTACGTGCGCTCAAAAGGCAGGAAGCGCTTAGTTTGCTGAGAGGTTGGAGGAAAAGAGTCATCACCATACCACAGATAAATGCTCTCTGACAAACTCCCTCCCTCTCTCTCCGGCTCCCCGTGGCTCCTTCACTCACTTATATTTGTGCCGCTTTGACAAACACAACAATAACACCTCCCAGCAATGTAATTTTTTTACACAAAGTTGCTGTGTGAGGAGCCGAAAACATGTTTACGACAGATCGCACATGCATCAAAGCTGCAGAGTGATATTGTTAAAAATCTGAATCTCGCAGTGAGCACGGAGCTAGTCTTGTGAGTGGAAGCGAATTTTCTACTTTTCTGCTTGAACGCTTGGCTCAACGATCCGCAAGAAGACGAGCTTTCACCTGTGTGACGGTCTGATTCTTTATATATGTGTGTACAAGCATGAGTGAGTCTTTGTGAGTGTGCCCACAGTGTGTGTGTGTGCAGGAGGTGGAGCTCCCATACTGAGATCATTTACCAAACTCTATTAAGCGGGATCAAAGTGACTTAGATCTTTCAGTGCTGCATGACTACAAAAGCCATATTGTAACCCCAGATCCAGGGAGATAACGCTGCTGACAAAAAATGCTTTATGTCTTGGAAGTCACATGGTCACTTCCAAACAGTAACCAGCATGTCCCGTTTTTGACCTTTTCTCTTTTTTTTTTGGGTGCCGACTTCTCAGAAAGACTTCAGTGTTAGTTCTGATAATGGTCGTGATACTGGCCTCCTTCATGCAGAGTTTGATTTATTGAATTAGAAAAGCTGAATACAAAATGTCAGATTTTACTGTGTACACTCAGAGACAGTGTCTGATTCATGTTGAATCAGACTTTCTCAATGAAGCAGAACTAAAGTGGTGCAAGACATGTTGACAAGTTTCCTGAATCTTTCAGCTACGGCCTTGCAGTGCAGTTTTTTAGTGTTAGTTGGTGCAGTAATGCAGCCAGGTAAGATATGCAGTAGCTAACAAGTGAAATACTAAACTATATGTTTATTGAAGTGCCTTTTTGTTCATTTGTGTCCGTATCCATGCTGAGTTTTTAGCATTGTGTAATGCTGTTTCTAATGTATATTCCGCTAATGCCAATTTTTATGCAAAAGGTGTCACTTATTTGTCAGTTTTGTGACATAAAGTAGCGACAGAAGGTGCCTATGTCTGCATGGACTTGTGTTGTAGGGCCTAGAGTGACCTGTGGTTACTGGTGTTAACATCAAGTGGAAGTTGATACTTTGATTCTTGAGGCAGAAAGCATTTGATGAGCAGCTACTTTGTTAAAGTTTACAGAGCAGCCAAACCAACTTGTTTTGAAGAGAATGCAGTGTTACAATGTGTTTCCTGTGACTGCTTCACAATATGACTGTCCTCCTCGACAGACCTGATGAAATAAGTTTTACTCGCAGTAACAAGCAGAATGTGAGGCCTGTAATTACGATGTGTTACACGACAAAAAACAGACCGATGTGGTTGTTCATGCTGCTAGCCATGCTGCTTATAGCGCAAGTACAAATACTAACCTGAAGGGCGATGCAACAGCAAGCGGCTGCATGGTGTCCTTGTGTTCCCTCATGGCAGGGTTATACAACTTGGAACAGCGATGAGTTTCTCTTACATCTTTACTATTGGACGGCAAACAGCAGAATGTTAACGCTACGTGGTAAACAACCGTTCTTCTTCACATCTTCCGGTTCGGCCATCGCAGCGTGACGTCAGGTTGCGTTTCTTCAAAAGTCGGATCAACTTCTTTGCTGCAGGTCGTTGCATTTTTTTGGGCTGCTTGCATCATTTCATGCGGAACAGCTTTGCATAGAAATGGTGGACTAAACAACTGATGACTGAGTTATGACAGATTTAAAGGATCATAACTTTCAGGACTTATTCTGGAACGACTGATAAGCCTTGCTAATTGTTTAGCTTGCATAGTTAATTACAAAACTTACAATGGCACTGAGACTGAGAGGAAATTAACAGTAAACCATAAGTAAATAATAACTTTTAGGAACAGTAAGTACAAGTTTTCAATCCTAGGAATTCAGTTACGGTTACGATGTGGGAGATTTCAGTCGCTAAAAGCTTCCCTTGTCTTTCTGATTTAAGATGGCCTCCGGGCTAATTGAGGGCTAGCTAAAAAGAAGAAGCATCAAAGATTTTTATCTGACAAACACTCAAAACTGATTTTTTTTAGAGATTTTTCAATAGTTCTTCAGGGAGCACAGCATAAAACACTGTAAAAGGAAATTACTTGTTTTTGCCCTTTGTAGCCGCCTGTCTGCTCCTAATGACTGCTGTGTGAGTGGGAGGTGAATGATCGCTCTCTGTGAACGTGGCTGATCATCATACATCCAGTCACATGCCTGCCAGCATGATAGATGGCTGTTCTCTCAGTCGGACTAAATGAAATGTGCATGCTTCTGAATCAGACAAAAGGGTTAGTATGTCTGCCAGACGAGTGTGTTTAACCGATGCGTTCGTCTCTCTGTTCACCTGCGGGGAGAGTTTCCCTCTCTTTCCCCTTCAGGGAGTTTTGGTTGGAAAATGCACAGTGAAGGAGACACAGTCCCATGTGACTCGCTGAGAGACTCTGAACTGGTGTCACATGGCCTTGGGTTGCGCTACATGCACATATGCGTGCGCTCACAGATGAATTTCACACAGTCCGGCCTCTGCATCGGGGTCACGTCTCGGCCTGCCTGGCCTTGTTTTATTTTCATCTTTTAGACTTGTTCAAGCTCGGTACGGGTCTACTTGTTAATGTTGAACTGAGACGAACTCAGGACCCCGGATGAGTCCAAATTATACTCTGCTGCTACTGCCACAGGTCTCAAGCCTGTGATATCTGAGTGGACATCCAATGGTTCCCAGTTGGTGTGATGAAATATGACTAAACTAGTCTTTGAAGTATACAAACATCATTCATTCTGAGACATTATTTATATAATGCTGCTCTTTCTGACCGGCATCTTGCTGCTGCTGGTGTTCGCTCTCGTCTTCGGCCTGTTCGGATCAATCGCACTTCACATCAGGCTGTTTCATCAATGTTACGCATTTCATCATGCTAATATTTATCCGATTTCAAGATTGTTAGGACTGTGACTCTATAAAGACTCCATAGCCACTCTTATGTCATGTATTAGCCGAACCTCAGGTGGAATAAGTGATTCAGCCCAGCGATGCACTGACTTTACCGTGCTGTGGTGTGCTGCTCTCCCAACGGCCCTAAGGAGAGGACTGCGTATCTAGGAAACCCATTCCAATTGGCCATGACCTCCTGACTGGCTGCTCCTAATTAGAAGCGGTCCCTCGCAGTGCCTCCCTCTCTTGTCCAAAGTAAATACCTTGGCACCCAGCAGGAATGCTGACAGTCCGCTGTTCAGGGTGCGAGAGAGGCTTGGGCAGTCACTGACTGACTCCCCACCCCTCCTCTCCTCTCCTCTCCTCTCCTTATGTTTAACCCCCTGAGAAGTGTGGCACAGCCAACACTAACAACTAACTCAAGACGGCAACGGAAACACAAATGACTTCATTGTTGAACTCGCTCAAAATATGCGTTACTATCTTGGCTTTTTCATGCCAGCGTGCTGTGTTGGTTTTCCATTTGGAATGCATTCAGATTATTCTCTTCGAAATGGCCTTGACCACAGGCTGGGACTTTGTAGGGAAGTGATAGAGCGGGCGGAATATCATCTACATCTGGGTTACATAACCCGTGTATTTACATTTACTCCAGCGTTAGGCTTCCTGCAGCCTCCAAGTAAAAAAACAGATCCTCGTTGTTTCAATGTCAGCTGCCCTTGGTGCGCAGCGGTTCACTGGAATCAGGTGGGCGGATCAAAAGGCAGTCTGTATTTGAGAGAACAGGGCCATGATGTCTCATCAGGGCCGTTCACCTGATAACCTCCTCTTTTGGGAACCGCTCCAAAGCTGCAAAAGCAAAAAAGTAGTGCAGCTAACAAGGCATGTTTTTAGGGCTGTATGGAGTCATATGGGCTCCTTTTCTACTTTGAGACGGTCTGTTGGTGACGGGAGCTGCCAAGCCTCATTCCCTCACAGCCTGCTATTTAAACCCCCAGATTGCTGTGCGGGAGTGGAGTGGAGCATGGTGTTGCTCTTTGTTCTGGGCCCTAGGTTAGGGTTAGCACAGCATTACACCACAGCAGCCCTGAAAGCCAACTCTAAAGACTAAAGCAGAGCTGTGTGTGGTTTGGTGTTTGGTCTGCTCACTCTGAGATTAGAGCAGCAGGTTGGCAGAGGATTGGGTAATGACATGTCTACCGCTCTCGAGTCCTTGGACTGTCTGGGACTGCGGAGATACTTGAAAGCAAGACTCAAACACACACACACACACCTACACACACACACACAGAGAAGCGTCACACTTCTTTCTCCACCAGGGTAAATTTGACCATGAAGAATCACCAAGACAGGCTAACATTGCGGTAACATAACATTTATAATCTCTGCCAAATGAGATGTGACACGGTCAGCCACTAATAGTGGTGGACACACAGATGACATATAATGTTCCACTCATGTCACTGAGTCCAAATCCTATTTTCCAGAGCATTAAGTCGTTGTGAATGTATATAATAGTATGAAAACAAAGCAGCAGAACATGAGAGGAAGTACCCAATAGCACGTTACTATAAATAACATCGCAGTGAAAGTCCTAAAAGTTGTGTAATGAGAATTATCATGTCTTTTTGTGCATTCTTTCCTTTTCACGCATGCGTGTGTGTGTTTGTACACGCTAGGAATGTTCCCGAGTGAGGATTTCGTCTGTATTTGCAACATTTGACACTGCAAATGAAGTTTTGATTGACCTCATTCCTAATCTGATCCATTACCCTCGAAGCAAAAATGCCACTACATCACAACGTTGTGATTATTCCCTGAATTTCCACGAACGTATTTGCGTCACATGACGCTGGAAGTTGACAGGATTTCAAAGCAATTACACGGAGGAGGCGAGTTAGAGACCGTGATCCTGTTAGAGGATTGTTGACATCCCACGGTATTTTATGAAGAAAGCCCCGCCGAGTGCTCATGACAGCACTTTGTCCTATATGAGTCAACAGTGTGTTTATGAAGTTCCGGTTCAAACCTAAGAGCCAGGAGCTGAGCCAAGCGTCCCAGTGCAGTGCGAGATCTATCAGAGAGAGAGAGGGGGAAGGAGGGAGGGCTGGGTCGGGCAGGAGGGGGGCAGCAGTGTGTCTACTGCAGTTCTCTGACCTACCTCCATGCCGCTGACTTCCACTGTTTGCCCACTCTGTTAACTATTACCAAAAGGCTGTGTACCTTGGCTGCAGCCCAACGCTCTTACACATACTGTGGCCCATTATCAAAGGAGACCTGCACTACAAGCCCTGGAGTCCTTCCAAAAAGGCCACAGCCACAGTTTCTGCTTCAAGACCTATCCCACTCTGCAGCGCTATCTGAGCACTCCCTCCTGTTTTGTCTCCCCATCGCTCCCTCTATCTTTCTCTCTCTCTCTCTCTCTCTCTCTCTCTTCCTCCTCCTCCTCCTCCTCCCATTCTCTCTTTCTCTTAATCCCCTTTGCTTGAACATGCACATGTTGGTTAAACTGTGCTTGGCAGGTACCTCACCCACTCACACTTCTTTTTATAATCCGGTTTATGTTTGCGTTCGTTTTCTTTGGTGTGGTTAAAGCACAAAAACAGTCGAAAACCTTCACCTCGATCCGTGAAATGAATCGATTTGAAGTTGTGCTGCTACTCTCGTGTAATGCCATAATGTATTTTTACACGTTATAGAGTTAATACAGCAACAGGTGAGTCTTTATTGGACTACTGGAGTTTGAAGCTCAACATTTCATACAGGTGAAGCTTTTAGCTGTAGTACCACACATACTACTTTAATTATCAGCCAATTTTCTTGATTATTACTTATTTTGTCCAACAGTGTACTACCATAGAAGAAAAAACTTTATTTATTTATTTTATTTAGAAATTTTACTTAAATTTTAACTTTAATTACTTGTACTTCAATGATTATTTAAAAATTCATGCCAATGACCGATCATTTCAGCTGTAGTACCAAAAGTTCTGAGTCAGTGTGTGAAAAATGTTTATTCTTTTATTTTTTCCGGGTGTAGACAACATTTGTATATATTATCGTCAAGTTATGAGCAAACATTGAAATTAAATATATATTCAGACATTCATACATACAAACGAGTAACCAAACCCAGATCATAACTGTCTGCTCCACAGTGTAGTATTGTATAAAAACAAGCAAACACAATACTTGTTGTGTGAAGTATGTATAATAAAGGGGTGTATAAGAGTGAGGAGGAGGGCAGCGGTCGTTTTCAGCCATCTAATGGTTAGGTTGGTGTAAGTAATATATTTTAAAGGTGTTTCTTGGCCCTCCCATTCAGATTTTTAGACATTACTCCTAGTAGAGCCACACTAAGATCTTGAAGTATATCCTGTTGGATATGTTACCTCTTTAAGAACAGCAAATCCACAGAATGTCTTTAGTTTGGGACGATATAGGAGAAGTTTGATCACAGTATCTTGAGCGATATTAAGAGTCTGTTCAACTCTATAACTGATAAAGTAGCCAAAAAATAAATAAATCAAATCCTGATCACTGCAAAGAAGAAGGTTGACTGTAGGTAAAGTAATAAATATGGAGGCAGAGAGTGTAAAATAAATAGGTGCTGCTCTTCTGCTAATAATATTGTCAAGGTTGCTGCTGTATACCCATGATGAGAGCGGATGTGGTTGCTCATAAATGTTTTATACCAGTTCACTTCATAAAGGAGCCATCTGTGATCCAAATGTAAACACAACAGCCGCCCCTCCTCCCGAAACCAAAAGACAAGTCTGCAGCCGGCTATCACAACTTTATTATTTCATCATCCCTGATAACAAATCACATTTTTCTGCAGATTTTAGCCAATTTTGTCTGCCCGTTATTCAGAGATAACAATTCAATTATATTGCTACCTTAAGATATCAAACATAATATCTCATGATGACCGTGATTTTATTATCTCGTTATCTCGAGATGACAGATTCATGGTTTAGCCGAGATCTGACCGAGTTTATCCACGAGGAAGCAGCCGTGGACGGAAAAAAAAGAATGTCTGATCAACTAATCAGATTTTGCATCAATCAGTTACTGACTTAAAAGTCTAATGAGCGAATAATGAGTAAGCCGACTCTTGGAAGCAGAATCTTAATTGACATCAATCCAATTTGGACGTCGGCAGAGTCGTAAATTTGCTTTCACGAGATAGCGAGATATGTAGGTCATGATCGCAGAAAGACAATTTTATGTGGAGATAATTATATAATTATATCATTAAACAGGGCCTTTGAGCAGCTGAGAATCCAGATGAGTTATTTTCAGGAGGAGATATGCTTTGAATTGTAATTTCAACAGAAATGGATGAAATCATTGTGAGAAACCGCGGCTAATTTCAGTTTTTAAACTTTTTTTAACTGCATTAATAATCGAGTTTGAAACATTTGTTGTCTTAGACAAAGAGCTGTGACTTTTTATTCTTACAAATCAAGCTTTGTATTCACATAACGTAGCGTGCATGCTTCAAATAAAGGTCCTGACACACGGCACGGTGCTTTTCAGGTTTTATAAAATCAATTTTGTGTCTCTGGCGTCACAAATAATTCATTACAACCAGGTACCAAACTACTAAATTATGTAGTTTTTGCACTCGTGAACCAAAATATTCTGATCATACCAGATCATACAGTTCATGATGTGATGTATTTTTTATGCCCCCTGTTGGTTCATCCTGATATGTGGCTGCCATAATTGGCAATGATTTTCTGTGAGCTGTGACAGCAGCCAGGTGAACACTGAACGATTGTGTCCATCTGCGTGTTTATTATAGAGTATTATGTCGCTTATTTGATCAGGTGGCGGCCTCGTCACACTCGAACCAGGTGCTCACCCATATTAGCCCGAATCAGTCTGTCCACATGACACTCATGATGGCATGTAAACACACTTTGAAGTGTGGATAGTTCTGTGTGTATTAAACTTGGAATCTGATTCTTCATAATTGACATGTAAACACAAAGCGCTTTGAAGTGTGTGTGTGGCACAGACTGTATCTGAAAGTGTGATGTCAGATACCCTCAGGCCATACGCTCCTCTGTTGGTTCAGTGAAGCCTGTTAATGTGCAGAGATAATCCCTCTACCCCCCCGTCTCTCTCTCTCTCTCTCTCTCTCTCTCGGTACCTCTCCCGAGCTCACTTCCTCTCCCCAGCAGGAAGTCCTGGCCTTTTTATACCCTGACAAAGCAGTGGAGACAGTGGGAGCCTTATCTCTGCAGTTTTTAATTAACTCTGAGGTGTTTACTCTCTGCCCTGTCATCCCCGTCTTTTAACGCCGGGGACGAAATGATTGGGCGCACAATAGAAGCGCCGACTGTGTGACTTTAATGCATGACCTGAATGTGGTTCATGATCTACTAAGTTATTGCAGATGCCTGGTAGCTCACCTGCACAACATATTTTACCAGCAGGAGATTGAATATATGATTATCAACAAGACTAAGATGCCAAAAAAAACTCCACTCTGTGCTAAAACATTGCTTCAGGTACTGGTGAGAGTGCCCAGTTTGGGTAACACACTGATGAACCTGAAGGCCTGAAGCAATTTATAAAACTGTGAGACAAGATTTCATCAATCGTGGCGTCAATTATGTCCGCCCACAACGAGCTGGTTCTGCTCCAGGTTTCTGCCTGTTGAAAGGAAGTTTTTCCTCGCCACCATCACCAAGCACTTGCTCATGGTGGGAGTTGTCGGGTACTGTCATGAGATAATTTCTGTTGTGATTTGGCGCCACATAAACAAAATTGAGTTGTATCGACAATTACAGTACAAATAGGGCGTTCATGTCACAATGTAGCGGGAACGTGCTCTTGCATGTGTCTGTGATTGGCCATCGCGGCGCTTTGATGCTATCATGTTGTGTTGCAGCAAAAGTTGAGCCAGGGTTCAGCTTTTCTGCCACAGCCCTCTGCATTGGCAACCCGCTGCGCAACCGCGCTGGTTCCATTCCAATACGCTAAAGTTGGTTTGAATGCGGCCTTGGAGACTGTACTTTGGTACAGCTAAATGCTAACGTCGGCCTGCTACAATGCTTAAAACGGCGTTGCTAACATGCTGATGTTTAGCAGGTTTAATGTTCTCCATGCTTACCATCTTAGTTTAATGTCAGCTAGTTTAATTAGCATGCTGACACTCTTATAACTGAGGCTGATGGGAATGTGTTTGATCAGGTCGGGGACACCTGAGGGTTCGTCATTGTCTGAACCAAATTTTATGGCAATCTATCAATAGCTGTTGAGACATTTCACCCAAAACCACAAACAGACGGAGGAAAAGTCAGGGGATTAAGTAAGTAATTACAATTCATCCTCTGGGAACCCTGAATCTGTACCAAATTTAACAGCGGTTCATCCAATCGTTGATATTTCACTCTGGGCACTCCTTTGAACCATGTATCTAGCATGGTAATAATATGAACTCTCTTTAATACCTGTGTGAATGTGTGTGTGTGCCAGCTTTGCTGTGTCATACACAGCATGAAAGCTGAAAGTTACAAAACAGGTACAGATTTTACAGGCGTTGACTACAATTAAATTACCTGTTTAGTGCTCTGTGCCCATCGGCACTAATCCTGTTTGATTTCAGTCTGGCTCTTTGTAGTTTGTTATATAACAGTTTGCGTACAGCCGCTGTAGCAAGCGTCGGTTGCATGAGACCTTTGCTGAAGGGCTGGTAAGTCGAGAGAGTCGGCTTTGACTTCTTGCGAGGGCCGACATCATTTAACTGGTGTCTGGTTGGTGCCCAGAGGACAAACAGTGGCAGCACTTTACAGCTGCAACTTGACAATACAACGTGCACAATGATGCACAGGCCACACTATGGTGAAATTACAACTTCTCCAGTTGAAATGTCTGTTGTTGCCAGTGCATAATTATGTGTAAAACACACAGTTAGTCACCACCTCGCGAACACAGAACAGTCTAATTAGGCATAACTTGAAAATTGGTGATCTCAAACACACCACCCATAAACTTACACAGCGCACACACGCACGTACGCAGACATAATAAGCCCTGCGGCGACCCGGTCGTTCCAGTCTGCATGGCGAGCGGGGAGGAGAGAGGGCAGTACCCTTCAGAGGGTTTCTCCTCCACGCCTACGCCGCCTTTGTTTTCTCGCATAATGTTTTTCTTTTGGGTCACCTCTCCAGCCTTTTAGGGCAGTGAAAGTGGATCTTACCAGGGCCTCTCCATTACATAGCCCATCAGATAGGGAGCGTTAGATAAGTCCCCCCTGTATAATAAATGTCTCATATTTGATCTTCACAGGTGGGAGCGGTCTCACAACACTGTAGCCAGGGTGCCTCTCCTGGGACAGCTTGCACAAACACCTGCTCTTAGGAAGAGAAAGAGTTTGCCTTTTCACACACACACTGCACGATACAAACACAATTTTCAAGAACACACACATCCTCGTGTGGCCGTTTCCTGTGACCGTGCGCTTTCGTTGCGTGGGAAGGTGAAAGGTTAACATACCCTTACTTATTCAGCCCCGACCAACCTTTCAGAAAGCTTTATGGTGCGAACCGTAAACCAGTTAACCCTCAACCTATAGCCCCCTCTCTCCATGCCTCACCTCCCTACAGTGTAGGGAAAGAGAGCGACTTCTGCCTCGTCGGTTCAAAGTTCACACCCAGGGCCCGACAATCATTGACACAGTAGAGCGACATCATTTTATTGGAAGGAACTGTGCCAGGAAATCAAAAGGGAACATGAGGAGGGCTGGTTCCAGAATACACAAGAGATCATAAATACAGTGGAAAGTAAATATTGGAGGCAGAATGTCAGGCTGCCTTGTTAGCAGGTATAGTATTGCACGACTGTGGTCTGAATGGGAGGCACTGGAGACATGGGAGGCAACCCTAGCTGTGAGTTATGTTTTCCTGGCTGCACGGGTATGCAATACTTGTTCCCCTCCTTAGCATTCACCAACAGTCGAAAGCAAGTGGCTTGTCAATCATTTTTCAGGGTGACATTTTCCTCGGAGATCATTGGCCACCCAGGGCAGGGGTGTGTTCCACAAGACGGCCCACTGGTAAGCTCTCCCTCGCAGCCCCACCTATCGCCTTGGTTAACTCTTGGACACTTCAGGCGCTGTGGAAAACACAGTGACCTGTTTTTGTGCTCTGCCTGCCACCCTGGTTGCATATGACTGTACCATTTAACACACTTCAATGCAGTGAATCTGTGCTGCAGGCCCGTCGAAGCTGATTTTACTGCAGCACAGTTTACCAAAACCATTGCATTCATTTACGTTATTGCAGAGTGTCACAGCTCTTTGTTTACCATACTTGAGATATGGCTTGGAAACTTTGCATTGTTCGTTGTTTTACTGTTATTCAGATGCCTTATCTAATGTAAATAGATGAAAGGCTCTTTATATCGGCCAGCTCTTTTAAAACCACAATCAAAGTTTGTTTTTCCAGCCGTGGAAATAGTCAGCTATGCCTCCCTCTTGAGAAAAAACATGGATTACGTTAATCAAGAGAATAACATGTATATACAGTATGTATAGAGAACACATGCAGGCTTTAATCAAAGTTGACTGAGGAGCTGACCCTGGGCCCGTGTTGTTGTTGCCAGTGTTTGTATCCAGTAGCAATGGAAACAGGCATTTCCCCGTTTTATCTCCCTGTTTCCTCCGCTATACAGATTCAGTCATTGTAACCTGCACGCTTTACTCTGTCATCGTCTACCCGCTTCTTTAGCCCCCTTATATTTTTAGATCTCTTATCTGATATTGTCATGGCAATGTAGAATAAACAAACCATTTTGATAGCTGCAGGTTTTTCAGTTGGAACCTGTCTCCGAGTCCTTTGATCAGAGAGGCCTTTTATTCTGCCAAGAAGCTTGAGAAGCCAGGAGGGGGGCTGCAGCGACAATGAAGCAGCGGTGTGCCACGGCTCTTTTCCTGAATGCGAGGAGGAAGGAGTAACAACTCTTTGCACAGATTGAACTGAAATGAGGTGCAACAACTGCTCGTTTTGTCCAATGTAGGGTGTCATAGTGGAAACAGTTCTCTTACGTTTAAGGTGACAACATCTGAGACATGTTTTGTGATGCTGGCCTGTAAAAATAGCAAAATAAAAGAGGAATGACATTTTATTTAACTTCAGTGAAAATGTTTTACTACCATCCTCGGGTCAAGAGCTTGATCCCGAGTTCAGACCACAACGCAGAAGGGCTTCCGCAAAAAAACAACAACCTCAAAGTAGTCTTGCAAAAGAGCAGCTCAGCTTTTGTTGCAACGTGGCATCACCTGTGCTGCAACTGCCAGTCAAACACAAGTAAGCAAATATTCTCAGTAAATGACTTTGTAACATAAGCAAACGAAAGAACTAACCGACACCGTCATAACATCTTGTCAAATACGTTGTAAAAACAAAATCGCCTGTCTAATTAGAAACTCGATTCCAAAGGGCTGTGTTGCATATGATGACATTCAAATGTAATAATTTATTACTCAGTCTGGACTTCCTGGATCGGATTGCATCGTTTCATCGGTACGTGAAGCAACAAGCCTCCACCAACGCAAATTTTTTTTTAATACGGAGCTGTTTTCAGTCCAAATTCCCAATTTATCACACCCGAGGGTGTGATGTCAGCCTCTGCACACAGTTTACTGTATGCAGGCTGCACACCTACGCACTCACCCCCTTTCTAAAGACACAGTGCACCTCCCTGTGGTGTACATTCATTGTTATCAGGTGGAGCGGTGAAGTCGTACTTGGAACCGTCCCAATTGCTTATCTGTGTCATTCAAGTTGGGTGAGATGGCACGAGGTGATTGGTGGGGCCAAATAATTATGACTGTGATCGCCTTATGATAATGATGTGGCTTGATCCCGGTATAATTGCCAACCGTGGTAAGAGCTCGCCAAATTCTTTAAATACTAAGTCCTGACAAGAAATAATAATTATAGCTGCACTGCAGCGCTGGAATGGCTAAACCACCTCGTTGCTGATTGACACAAGGTATGCCATCGGTGATGCCATGTTTACTTGTTTACCCATGTGTGGTTGTGCATGTCATTGTGACTTAGGCAAAGTAATTGAGCTCCGGTTGTAGAGAGTATCAGCCGGAGTGAATGACAGCAGCATTGTGGGATAAAGGGGGGGGAGGTGTAGTAGGTGTATGGATGTGTGCGGCGACGTAGGTGTTTGTGACAATACGTGCGTGTGGAGTCGTGCATGAGCGCTGAGCCTCTACATGATGAGGTCATTGCTCACTGGCCCTTTTGTCGGGGTAAGGTTGGGGAGCAGTGATGCCTGCTACAGAAAAGGGGAGTGTGGGAACCAACTGGCCGGTGCACAGAGGATGGGGGTGGGGGTAAAAGATGAGGTAAATGTTCTAGAGCCCCAACAATCAGCATGTTGATGTCTTCACTGGGTGGCCTAGTTCTACGGGGGCTGCAGGACAGAGCAGGTCGCTGGGTCTCAGGGAGCAAATGGGAGCTCCGGGCAGGGACACACAGCACCATCCTGCTGGATGATGGATGAGCTGTGCTCGCTGCTAAAAATAACAAGATGGAATGATTCCATGAGGTGTCAAAACATGTACTCCACTTGATACTGAATCCAACAACACGGAGCACATGAATGGACCGAAGAGTTGTTGTGCACTCTAGGACAAATGTTTTATACAATAATTGCATCATGAAATATTCAAAACAATCGATGAAAGCAAAGCTGAACTGACAAATTAGCTTTTAGATTTTAATGTAAAGCATCTATAAAAGACATGTTGAGACCTGTTAGTGTACCTGATCTTTGCAGGAGGGAAGTTTTAAATCAGCTGAATTCATTATGTTCGCGTAAATGATGTACCTGTCAGCGATGGAGCCTTTGCAGCCAGTTTGGCACTGGTATGTTGACGCTGTAGCTCTTTCCTCCAAGATATCACGCCGTCAGAAATTCCCGATGTCACCAACATAGAATTGCATGATTTCTAGCTCACATGCTTGTAACTAGAAGTCTATATGGTGAACAATGTGATGTGAGATGAGTTCATTTTTCAGACTCTTCTATCTCATTTCTTGTGAAATAATGCATAATTCTTCCTATTTTATCTCCTTTATATCATCTTCATAACATTCACATGAAGCCATGTGAGAGGTTTAGAGGGGAAATGTCTCATTGGTGGTACAGCTAACAACTTATAGACATCAGAAATGTGACAGGGGGCCTCGACTAGAGCCTCTAGTTTAATCTTTAACAATATATAAACGTATTGTACAATCATAATTTGCTGAATAACTATTAAAAAGTATAACATTTCTCTTTTGAAGATGATGTAGTGGAAGTATAAAGTAACAAGTACAGGTAACATAAACATTAAACTACTATATACGGATAGAAATAGATATAAATATGTAGATCTATGTATATATAAACAACAATAACATTCATAAACGGCAGAAGAATACGACGATGGTGCAGAGTGCAAGGGATGCTAAAACAAATGCAGGTTTGAGTTATGAGTGATGATATTTACATGTTGTAAAGAACAAATACACCAATATCATTTCTGTAAATTCAAACATGAGAGAGCGGTTCGTCCTGTGCATTACCCGGATGTGATAGTACGCAGCTGGCTAACTTTAACACAACTGCAGTCCGCACGGTCCGTCTCTTATTGTGGGCTGGGCGGTGCTACGTTGGCAAAACATCACAGATTAAAGTCTCGGTTCCGTGATTTGTAGCTTTGGCACGGTTAGCGTCGCTTACAAATAATGATTAGTCTTTCCCCTTTTCTCTAGAAATAGCACGCGCTGTCATTGTGGTGATAGTTGCCGTCTGCTTGACAATACAATACCCCCAACCGCCTTCAGAGCTACTCTATTCCTTCGCATATATTTATAATTTTTTCCAAGCACAGTTGGCTCCGGTTGGAACAATGTCAAAGCCTGCTTCCACCCCCGTACACCACCAATACCACCCCACCACCCCTTTGGAGTGAAATCTTAACTGCCAGCACTCCAAGCCTGTCAATGAAAGGCCAGCTGTTCCCCACCCTCTGCCGGCCTGCCCAGACCTCCGTTAGATGCTCGCCTCGATGTTCGACCTCCCCCCCCGTCCCTCCTCCTCCTCCATCGCCCTCCACTCACATACTCTCTCACAAACACACACACAGACAGCTCAGGCTCGTGTGAAAGAATGAAATGCCATTACCAGCAGGCGTCAAGTTACGTGGGCACAGCACCAAGCTATGTTCCCACTGCTAACGAAGGATGTAGTGAGAAACTTATATGCTACATGCTACATGCACTCACTGCGGCTCTGTCTGCTCCACTCTGCTTCACACACAGTTCTAGTCGAGGCCTCGAGGTTGTCAGAGCACAGTTCTGTAAAACTTAACCATATGACAGAAATAGAACGCAGCAGTCTTTAATGTTAGAGTCTCCTCAAGAAAACACAGTCTGCTGGTGGGACCCCTTTGGAAGAAATGAAGGCCTGTGTGGCCGGCTCACATGTTACTGTATGTGACTGTTCTGAAGCTGTGGCTAATTAAACACAGTGGACGAATGTCACTGCGAATAACAGCCTCCGGAAAATGAAATAAAATTACAGCTGACGTTGACCTGCAGTCTCATTTTCATTCTGTCATTGGTAACAAGTGTTTTCTCTTTATTTGGATTTTTAGCCACGCTGCATAATACCTACGAAACTAATGACCTGTTTAGTGCTAATTAGCATGCTAACGATGAACACGGTCAACGTTATACCTGATAAACACCAGTATGTTAGCAACCGTTAGCATGGCTGCAGACTGAGCATGTGCATGTAGAAGATGTATTTATATTTACTAATCTGACCTTCAATCCTTTAATTACATTTGGATATAAACTTCCAAATGAATGACTATTGTGCCCATTATTTACACAAGTGATCTATATTATTACATTACCTAGGTAAAAATTATATCGTACTACACTGGTTGTTTATTTGACACCCTATTATTATCATCATTATTATTATTAGTAATAGAACTGTTGTTGAAGACATCCCAAAATTAATACCTGCCAAAGTCATGACCTCCAAAGTTATTCCAATGATTTTAACCACTAAACTGTGTTTTTTTATTATTATTATTACTAGCCCAGCTTTACATACAGAGTATTAAGTTTATTTATTTATTTATTTGTGCGTGCATGCGTGCATGTGTGTGTTTTACCTGGAAATCCTATTGCCTTCCTCATGGAGGATACATTACATTTGAAAATCAAGTAAGTCAACTAAAATATGTTGTATGAGCTGACATTGCATAACACCTCTGCATCTTTTCACTAATGTACATAAATTCAGACACGTACTTGGTTTAATATCAAAGGAAAATGCTACAAAACACCAAATTTGAAGACGTCAAACTACATCAATGATGATGAGGCCTTAATCATCCTCTAAACTGTTTCAACATTTTCTAAACCCCATTCGAAGAATACTTTATGTCTCGATGATAATATGATGACACTCTTTTGTTAATGGTTTCCAGCCGCCGGTGTGTTTTGATCACGATTTGTTCAAAGGTTGATCACCCGTCTCCGATAATGTAGTTAATACAAGATAGCTGTCCATTGAGTTTTATTGTATATGTTTAATTACATCATGTCACGCTGTTGTTGCAGATAGTCGTGGTGGTGTGTTTTTTTGACGGAGAGTGGAGAGATTGTTTTCATGTCCACACGTGGGAGGCATGCTCTGCATAGCCCGAGGATACAAAACCAGATATCTTTTGCATCTGATATCAGCTCGTATCGCTTCTTGAGTCTCGTCCATGACAGGCTGCGTTGCTGTCTCTCCTTCCACCAGAAGCTATTTCTCTGTTTTTTAACTTGTCAGAGAATAATATTTCCTCGTTCAACAAGTTTTTCACTTCTCAATATGTTTTTTCTTTCTCTTACTCTTCCCCCCGCGTCGCTCTTTGTCGGAGTCGGGTTAGCTTTAATGAGTGGACTTCATTGTTACTTGGGTCGGCCGCCTGCTTGCAGCTGTGGATGAAACTATCTGGTGTATTTGGCACGGCGCCCGTCTTCATCCTCGGTTTCTAACAGGAGGAGGAGAAGGAGGAGGAGGCCAACACATTGGACGTGCTTGATGTGGACTGATGGACAGCAGACAGCTTGCCATGTCTGCAGGAAAACAAGAGCGCTTTCCTAATCTACTTAGACCGGAGTCCATGGAAACCGAATGCTGGTGGAGAAGGACGCGGAGATGAGAGATCGGCTAACAGGGGCTTGAAGTGAAAGTAACCCTCTGTTGCTTTCAGTTGAAGTCTTCCATATTTGTCTGTTTTGCTTGTTTCCATGGACCATACAGGATAATCTGCTGCTGGAGTATGTGACAACATCAAACTCCAGTGTAAACTCTACCTCAAGCTGTGGGCTCCTCTGTCCCCTCGGTCATTCAGAGGCTGCTGACAGTCAAAACACTAAGATCTCTTATCGTTTCATCCCCCTAGTGCATTACTTTGTTTTCCCCGATGGAGTTAGTTCGTCATGAGCTTTCCTAGTATTTATAAATCATCTCTGTCATCAGCTGGGGGTCCCATAGTCTTCGCCATTCAGCCGGATGAAGGCAATGTCTCTGTACTCCCATATTACACATCGCCCAAATCAGATAAAATGTGTAATGTGTGAAGTCATCTACATAGTCTATCGTTGAGCTCTCTACGCAGCGCTGTGGAAATCCAGGCACCGCCCTCTCTTGAGTAACCTTTGTCTGCAGTTTGATGTAGTCATATTTTCACTATTCATTAAAATCAGATTAAATAGTTAGTTAAACAGTTAATTTGATAATAGCTGATTAGGAACAGATTTATTGAGATACAGCTGCAACGCTGCAGATGTGATCAGGCCTGAGATAGTTTAATTATGTAAGTTCTAATTAAAAATAATGGCTCTTGGTGATCGCCTCACAGACAAGCAGGCAAGGATTCCTGGTTTGAACCCTGGCTGCATAGATTCTCTTGGACTTTTTATGCATGCATCTAATAGGTTAATTGGTGCTTTCACACCATGATAGTCTGGGGGACTCGGTTCGACTGGGCGGGGAATGCCAAAAGTTACATGCAGTTACAACAGCTGCTTGTTTGGGGGCGGTATTGCCCGAAATGAGCAGGAATGAGGAATGAGGATGAGGAAGAAGAAAACCTCATCATCGATTGGCCAGGACCGAAAATGGAAATCCATCGCCTTCAGGCAGCTTGTTCACAACAAAAACAAACAATGGAGCAATGCCAAATTTATGCAGTCTTGGCATTTCTGTTTTTACTTTGGTGTTCACGTCTAACTGAGCTATCCATCATGTTACTCTGTGCATGAGACGAGTGCAGCAGTACCGAAAAAGACGGCGGAGAGCGAGAGACTACGACGTGTTGCTATGGTTACACAGACGCCTCTCTTTGGTTCGCTGGATAGTCCATTTGCTTTCCACTGTAAGCGAACCGCACCAGGGTTCACTAGCAAGCGAACCAAGATCCACGTTTTCAGGTGGACCAGGGTTCGGATGAGCTTTCACGCCTGCCCAAACGAAGTGGACTATCGGAGGAAACAAACTCTGGTCCGTTTAAAGCGGACCAAACAGCTCTGGTGTGTAAGCCTTAAGTTGCCCTTGCCCATGCCAAAGTCAGCTGGGATAAGCTCCAGCTTTCTTGTGATTCCACAAGAAAGCCTGAGCTTGAAGGAAAGACTGAAAAAGAGCTATAACTGACAAAAACATGGCAACAAATCTGTCAACTCTGACAAAAATGTCAGGTAAGACTGTTCGCTTGTCCTCTGAAATAAATACATGTGGAGCAGGAGGCTGATTTGTGGGAGGAACTCGCGGTGAACACACTCTGGAGTGTGTGTACGTGTTTGTTGGGAGAGTCTTGAAATTCCAATACCTGGGGAGTTTTATATTTGTTCCAAAACAGAGTACGGGTCTGGACAGACAGACGGAGTAAGCCCGTTTTCTGAAAGCCAGAAACTCTGAACACCTGGAGAAGTAATTGTTGAGTCATTGGTATTTATCGGCATTCATATTGTTGTGTTGTTTTGTGCTCAGCGGCAATAAAATCTGAATGTTTAGCGGGCCTTAAAGGTCCAGTGTGGAAGATACAGATACAGAATATGGCAGAAATAATCTGAGTATACCCACCTGAACATAAGAATTATTATGTTTTTTGTGTTTTGCATCGCTGTGTGTTGCACGGCTATGTTTCTACAGTATCCCTGAACAGACAAAGCAAACACTGGCTCCAGATGTGGCTCCAGATCGGACGTTTCGGAGCCACCGTAGTTCCTCTTTCACACTTTGAACTGGAGGACAAGCGGCGGGGATTGCAATCTGCACCTGCACCGCTACATACCACTGAATCCTCCATGCTGACTTGTTTTTTTGCACGTCTGCTTTACTTTGCACACACTAGCGTACGCATATAGAGATGAGTATCATCATAGTTCAGTCTTTGGATTGTCGTCATGCTCACTGGTTCGGCTCCTGGGGGAGATCTGACCCCACAACCTGTCTTTTGTGTAGCTTGTGTACAGTATTTTGTGTTTTCATGCGGCTGTGATCAGCAGCAGAGCGGCTTACTGTAAGTGGTCAGGGTGGAAATAAAGGATCCGCATGAAAGGGGACAGATTACATATTCATCTGGCCCATTTAAAAGAAGCGAAGCCTACAGAGATGCCTGTCGAAGCACACTGACAGACCAGAGATTACTCACAGGTGCTAACTCCGAGACACACACACACACACACTTCCATCTTCACCCCCGATCTCTCTCACTCTCTATACCTCGCTCTTTTTCCCTTCCTGTCTCTCCCTTTTAGACGCTTGTGTTTCGCCACCTTCAGCTCAGTGTGTTTTATCGAAGGCCCTCATCTCGCTGGTCTTGGCGCGTTTCTGCATGTACAGTCTTTGTCTCTTATCGCCAATCTGCCTCGCTTATCAGTCGCCTTTTATGTGCAAGTTTTTTTTCTTTTTTTCTCTTTTTCTCTCGTCTGTTGTCGGCATGCTTTTATTTTTCCACAGTTACTCATAATAAAGTCCTTCATAGGAAGGTCCTGCTCCAAGGCTGGCGATATTTGTCTCGACACAATGAGGGTTAATTTTATACAATGATTACGAGTGTGTTCTTCAATAAAGTATGAATCTTTAACCTGTGTTTGCAGTTCAGAAAACACCTGAAATGATTCAGACTTCAAGTCTTTTATTTTCGTTGCCAGTCAACGCTGTACTGAGCCTGAATCAGAGCTTTCCTGTCGTGGTTTCCTACCTTGTTTCGTATCCTGTAGTATTTTTGTCAATGTCAGTTGTAGCAGGAAGGTTTGGTCTGGAGTTGGAGCTTCTTTTCCGCTCCTTTCATAAAGAAAATACTTCACCGATTTAGCATTTCACGATCAAAGTCGATGCAACAGACGCAGACATATCATCAGATTTATTCTATTCATCCTCGTTTTTTCTCTGAGTCTTCAGTGACGCTGATCACTTGAGGATTTATCAGACTTCACAAGTTTTAGCCAACATTTTTTATATATGCCACAGTACTCTGGAAGACCTGTAAACAGGCTTTGATGTGTAAAAATGTAGCTTTTAAGCATTTTTTGTGTTGTGTTTGCTGATGTTACAGATCAAAGTGTGTTTACGGGTCTTGCAGAGTAGCACTGCACATTTTTTTCTTTAGTTTTTGTGGATCAGGAGTTAGCTAAACAAAATCTTGTAAATAATTTGTCTGTGTAAACGTTCAAGATGTCTGTTTAAGTCGTATATATTCTTTAAATTCTCTATAGGAAATATGCAAACAGAAGACACAAACAATTCTATTTACTGCCTTCACTCTGCAGTGAATATAGTCATGGAGCATAATGTGTGCCTCTCGTTAGATGAATCTACCATCCAGAGAGATTTATTGGCTAAAATCCACCTGTACTCTACACTGGTTTGGCTGCACCGACTAAAAATGTGTGTGTGTGTGTGTGTGTGTGTGTGTGTGTGTGAGAGAGATCTTTGGTGCCCTCTCTCTGTAGTCCAGTTGGTCTCCACGTTTACAGATAGTCACCTTTCTCTGCATCACATTGTCAAATCTCAAACCAAGAGTAATATATATGTAACTTCCAGATTGAGATCTACCTGAAATGTAAACCTAAAAATAAAAATAAAAGAAAGATATTGATTTTTTTTAAACTCTGGAAGGACTTGACACAATGTTTACACTTATGATGCATTATTTTTGACTGTTTATGGGAAGTCTAATAACAAGATCAACACTCGTATGTCATCAGCCAAGTCTCATTTCACTTCCAAAGTGAACTGACTGTATTGAATCAACATTATCACTGAACAAATCTGTATCTTTTAGCAGTGTGGTGCCTCGTTGGTGACTAAGAGCGCTCAGCTGTGATTCAGAGTATTCATAGAGTATGTTAAGTGTTAAAAAACACCCAGAAACAATCATAATTTGATATCTTATCATAATAATAGACTGATTAGCTATTAGTAGAATCTGTATAGGCTAGTTTTGAACTGAAGCACCACCAAACATGGTTTCAGCAGTGATGTGACCTCTCAGCTCAGGAAAGTAAAAGTATTTATTCAGTTACTGCAAAATCTTTGAACTGCAAAGCTCTAATTATCAACTAGATTTCCTGCCTCGTGAAAACAGATCGCACACTCGCACAAGATAATCTCTCTTGTTGATTTCATGTGGAGGAGTCTGTTTTTTAAAACATAATTTAGAGCATCTTCGGCAGCCTTACGGTGACATCAAGACTCCAGGAACTACCTGCATCCGGCCAAGAAGTAGTCCCGCCTTGAACTCCTCGTAAAATTCCTCCCTATCGTTTTAATATGGATTAAACTACGACGTATAACAGGGAGGCTAGCTGTTTTCCACAGTTTCCAGTCTTTATGCTAAGCTAAGCTAACCCTCTCCTGGTTTTAGCCTCATATTTAGCGTACAGACGTGACTTCTCGTCTAACTCTTTATATAAGTGCTTTCAAGCTATGCCGCCGATCACCATACGCTGAATCACAGGATGCTTCTACCATCTCGCTCTCCTTGGGGGTCTCACAGCTTGACAGGCATGTTCGTGTTTTTGATTCATACCTGCCTACTCCTCTCCGCAAGCTGCCTGATTGGCCTGAAGGGCCGACTAGACGGCATGCTTCTGAGCACATCCTCACTGAAGAAGCAGCACAGCAGCTCAGCTGTCGCAGGTCTATGCCTACGGCCAGATCCATCGCGTGCAACCACTTCAGCCTCTAATTAAGCTTCTGAAGAGAGCGACAGCCTTTATTAAGAATAGAGATTCTTTTTTTTTTTTATGCCTCCTTCGTATTCCACGCCCCAGCTGCTACAGTATGCAGCCCATGTTTGTCTGATTCACAGGCGTAATACTAACATTTGTGCATGAAGAAGTATGAGCGCTTTTGCATCGTGTTTGGTGGTGGCTGTGGTGGTGGTGGTGGTGGATGGGGGGCTGCAGCCACTGCTGGGGGATGACTCCTCCAGATGATCCTGTGTGTAGCAGCAACAGCGACGCAGCTGGAATTGTTATCTCCTTTGATATTAGGGCTGCATGTAATGTGGAAAACACCCTGGGCCGGCTCCACTTCCTCCTCAGACGATCGGGGTTTCACATGCCAGTTGGTTTTTATAATCCCCTCGAGATTTGTAGTTTATTCCACTGAATTCAACCTTAGCTATGTTAAATATTTCCCCATCGCGGGCTCAAAGAAGAATATAGGGATTGCATTTTGTTTTGCTCTTTCTGGATAAAGTCAGCTGCAGTCACAGCTTGGCTTTACATAAGATTTTCTTTCTTGTTTTGTTTTTTTGTGGTTTGTTTCTGAACACACTCTTCAGAACACGCCTGTCAAGCTTCTTTAAAGGAAACGAATTAAAGGAAATGAATTTGCACCTGTGGTTAAACTGTAAAGCGCCTGATATAGCGATGCTGAACTCGGTGACCACGTAGGTGTGGTCTGATGAACAACAATCATGCCGGTACATTTTCCTCTGGGCATTTACCACTAATATGGCGCTCCCTTGTGATGAATGTCTGATTCTGAGTCTACCTCTCTCTCTCTCTCTTTCCCTCTCTACCTTAACAGCTTTTTTGGAGGGAGTATGAGGGAGGAAGTGCTTTGGATGTCATTGCCCATCTACCCAGAGGGGCTGCATGTTGAGACACCCTCCTCCTCCGCCCCTCCTTCCCTCCCTTCCCTTCCCACCTCCCCTTCACACCCCCTTGCACTGATCTCCCATCCATTCCTCCTGAGGCGACAGTCCCGTCTCCTTTACTAGAAACCGTCTGGTCCGCTGGGGTCCAAACACACACAAACACACACACACTCGCCGTTAAACGCTGCCAACATCACTTCACCACTCCGAAATAACGCTGACTTTCTCATGCTCCTGCGCCTATAAAATGTGTGTGTAGTTCTGCGTGTATGTGTGTTCATGTATGTCAGAGGAATGTCTAAAGTAAACCATCAATGGAGAGTGAGGTCGAGGCAGCTGTTGGAGCTCCCTGTTGACACAGATGTTTGCTTGTATCTCAACGCTGACCAGTGACAGCGGATGGTCCTCACTGCTTCATAACCATTACCCAAAAACATGCCACATATTTAAGATCTGTGCAACTAGTGTTTTACATTACAGTAACTCATCTATGGTTCACCCATCTTTGGTTGGTGTGGACAGCTAGTTTGTCTCTGATACTACACAAGCTTTTATCAACAGCACTCAGATACATGCCACCGAAGGAATCCAGCAGTGCTTGACTCCCGTGTTGGCCAAGTTACTTGAAAAATAATAAAAGTAATTACCAATAATTATATATGATTAGTGGGAAATATAATTACATTACCTTATTAACACTTTAAAGCAAAATTACTTTGTTGTTTGGCCTACCTGCATCCACAACCACACGTTAAATATTGTGTATTAAATGAGGCATTGAGGTTTAATGCTGCTTGAGTCTATAAAAAAGATGGCTCTGCCTACCAGCACCTCTAAAGCTCACTAATTAATAATAACTAATTCTTTGCTAGAGCTTGTGAGTTTAATTCATTAAAAAAAAGTGTACAGGCTGTTATGTAAGCTACTTCCTGGCCAGGAGTAGAGCTGTTACGATAATGGCAGATACTCACCATCCGCTGTCACTGGTCAGACGCAGTGAATGGCGAGCCACCACCACAAGTGCACATGACATATTACGTCACGGAGCGGCTAGGATAGTAGCAGTCTCTCTCTCTCTCTCTGACTTAATAACTCTCAATTAACAGAATCACAAGCACCACAGTGTCCCGTGATTGGACCTGAATTTCGATAGTCCTGGAAACACTGGAAGCAGTCTTTTTTTTTTTTTTTTTTTAAGATATTTTTTTGGCCTTTTTGACCTTTATTTGACAGAGACAGCTTGAAGAGTGACAGGAAATGTGGGGAGAGAGAGAGAGAGAGATGGGGAATGACATGCGGGAAAGAGCCACAGGTCGGATTCGAACCCTGGGCCACTGCGGCAAGGACTGAGCCTTTTGTACATGGGGCGGATGCTCTACCGACTGAGCTAAACGACACCCCTGGAAGCAGTGTCTTTTAATAGAAAATCTAAACCAGTCTGCTAATTATCCCAGTAAGCCACAGCTGTGGTGTTAGCATCCTGCAGCTCGTCGACGTTTAGGTTTAATTAACCGGTTAAGTCACCAATTAACAGGGTCTACTACTTGTAAAGGCAGACCCAGGAGCTCAAAGCGTGCAGGTGAGATAAAACATCATACTTAGATGAACAAACGTCATCCCGCTGCTGTCCATCTTACAAAGTAGTTTGCAAAACCGGGAAGAAAATGGTGCTAATACCGCATACCGTGCTTATGAGCCACCCTAAAGCACTGCAGGGGAAATTCCTTCACGGCGACAGCCCTTGTCAGGAGTAGCAGCTTCTGTAAGAAGTTCCTGGTATAATGATTTCAGACAAAGCCAGGCTAGCTGTTCTAATCTTTATGCTAAGCTAAGCTAACCGGTTGCTGGTCCGAACGGTTCCTTTAAGATGGTGTCCAATAGAAGAAGGTCAGCTCACTTGAATGTACAGTTTTTGTTACTTGAGCTATTGCATTCAGTCTGAGCGCCTGCCTTTTTTTTTTTTTGTGGTATACCTTCAGGCAAAGAGATAAATGTTTCCCTGTATGGGAGGTCTAGTGGGTTGAGCTCATGTTCTGCCTGAAGAATACCCAAACTCAAATCACATTTCATTAATAAGGAATAATTACTGATGATTTATTACATAAAAAAAAGGGGAACAAAAGGCCGGGTCGAGACCTTTAGCATTGTAAATCAGTGTCCTGTTAGTGTTCCGCTTAGAGGGATTAAGAATTGCTAGTAAAACAGCCATCACGTGAAAGACACCTCGGGGCTAAGCAGTGCTGAGTAAGACAACAAGGGGGGCCTCTTTTAGAGGTCTGGGCTTCGTCAAGGAAATCTCGGTGATTTCTTTTAACGTGTTCAGCGTCTGCACTCAATTTCTTTTAAGTTACTGTTAAAAAAGAAAGACAGAAAAACCTGCTACTGAAATCTGTTTTCAGGTTCAGCATTTTAAGACAGTTAACTCTGGGAAGTTTGGTATTGTGTATGACAAGACGTAGGACAGTAGGACTAATGATATTCGACTGTTTTGTTAACCTGAGTGACGTGTTTAGCTGGCACCTCGGTGAAAAGCGTGTCTAAAGCGTGTTTGTGTGCCAAGAATCACAGAGAGCGTAGAGATAACCACTTAAGTTCATAGTAATAGTGCCGTAGCTTGAACAGCACAACAGCCTGGTGCTATCAGGATGACTCATATCAGGCTCTTTCAGTATCTCGGCGATAATAGACTGGCAGAGCGTCGGCATGACTAAACATCTGTTTGAATCACACATGTCTGCCCGTATTGATTTAACCGATCATTCTAGGCTGTGGGACTGCAGCACGTAGAGGGACACACCTACAGCTTAACTAATGCTTTATGAGTATCAGACAGAATTAATACCCCCGCAATTACCGAGCTTATTGAATCGCATGAGTCAAACCTTCATAAACTAAATAGAGGGCAGAGCAGCAAACAAACACAGGATTAGTGTGTTCACGTTGTGATCATGAGGCCATTTGTCACTTTGGAGGAGGCCTGTATTGAAAAGTAAGAGTGCTGTTCATCATGTTTATGTGTTTTTGCAAATACAGTGTGGTTAAAATCTGCACTATGAATACATGCAGAGGCAGGATGCGTTTAGTAAGGCAGGACAAACATCTTACATCCTACCGTTGGTTAATAGAATAAATAACTTTATATAAATATAGCAGCATAGATCATGTTTTTCCCAATATCCTCATAATGTTAAGTCAACAATGTGACATTATACAGTATATATGAGATGGCCAATACCATGGTAACCTCCTGAAAACAACATTTTAGACTAGAGGACGGGACGAAACCCACAGTTAGCATCAATATATCAACATATTTAGTAGTTATGGCTGTGTGGCTATAAAGAGAGAAATCAAATATCACTTCCAATAGACACCATAGACTGGACGTAGTCTCTGTGGGTAAGAATAGAAAAATAGAAAAAGAAAATAGAAAAAAATGGGCAAAGACGTGGAGTGTTGGTGGAGCTCAGGCAGGTTGAATGACGCCTGGGTGCTCAAACAAGCCGTCTGTAATGTCACCAACCTGTCAATTCTGCTCTTAATTCTGCATAACTTGAGCAACTTTCTGATCTGTTGTCCAATATTCACTGATGTTTTTTTCTCTGGTTTGGTCATCATGCCAGCAGCATGGGTCTTCCTCCATTTCGACTCAAATAGAGCAGCAACGATTAGTCGATATATTTTTGTGATCAATTATTTATTGTTTGTATGAGGAAGAATAAGCAGTCACTAAATACGTGATGAACTGAGGAAGAGTACATAGATAAAAACACAAAAACGACAAACAGTCCAACAACCAACCATTCCTCTCAGTTCAACCCCAGTGAGCACTATGGACGTGAACCTATAACATTTAGACACAAAGGAACTAGATTAGTTGAGGAACTGATGAACAGAAAATTGATCAGCAGCAATTTTGATTGCTGTTTAATAATTTTATTTAAAATCTCCAACCATTCTCTGGTTGCAGCTTCTCGAATGTGAAGATTTGCTGCACTTTCTCTGTTTGATATCAGCGATTATGTAAGTTTTGAAGACAAAACATGTGACTTGAAGATGTAACCTTGGACTTTGGGGAAACTGAGATTCACTAGTTTTTCACATTTTATAGACTAAACAATTCATGTAGAAAACAATCAGCAGATTACACACACATACAGGCACACTGGTGAACTAAAACAGTGAGCTAAAAGTGGACAACTCCTGCAAAGTTTTTTTTACATTTTTATAGTCAATGTGTTCATTTTTTAAGAGCTTTTAACTGTATCTTTCTCTATGTCAGAGCAAAACCACAAAATAAAAGCACATGCCGTTGATAATGTGAAAAAACGTGATCGTACTTTCCTGTACTGTTACCTTTCAGCACACAGACAGACGTTAACACCAGCTGAGCACCCACAGGAGCTTGTTTTGAGCTGTTTGACTGAACCGTTTAATGTTAGCGCACTGCCTCCTCTATCCGCGGCTCTGTTATTTTACCATTATCCTGCAATGATAAGCGGGTGTGAATGGGAATGGGAGGGATGTGACAATCGGGAGGCGATGAGTGGTCTTAAAGGTCAGGGTTTGCTGTCGCTGGTTTGGCTGTGATGTGGTTTACCAGGGAGAGAGAGCTGCAGGCTGGCGGAGCGGCAGCTGGCCTGGCTTTGCCACACAGCGGCTGCTGATCCCTCCAAGGGACAGGCCCGTTAAAAAAAAAAGAAGCTGGTTCTGATTTGCAGCCCACCCACATAGCAGCACAGCTTGAATGGACCTAACTGAGGGAATGCTGTGCTTTCCCTCGGTCTTTATCATTTCCCTGCCAGGAGTTTAATTTTATGCGGTTATTTACTGCGGTCGAGGTTTTTTTTTTCTTTCCCCCTCTTCTTCCTCCTTCTTTCCGCCGGGTGCAGGTGTGTGTGCACTCGACCGAGGAGATGTGTTGGCTTGTCTACAAAGGCTCAGACATAAAAATGGATCAGGAAATTCTGGTTCCACTTTATACTGAGCCCCTCCCCTCACATGGCAGTAAAATGCCACAAACCAACCCTCTGACCCACCCACAGCTGCGGGATAAGGTGTTGACAAGTTATCGCCACATTGTTGTTGTCACCTGCCCGCTGCTTGGTAGAACATTCCTTTCCAGTAGTCTTCAATTAGCGCTGAACTTTAATGATTCAATCAGTCGGACAGGAGGTAGGAAAAACCCAATAGTGTGTGTGTGTGTGTGTGGGTGTGTGTGTGTGTGTGTGTGTGTGTGTGTGTGTGTGCTGTAGGCAGTTCAGCAGACGAACTTGACTCGGATGACGGTTAATAGGCAACTGCAGGACTGTCAGCTTTGTGGACCCTCCAGTTGACTCCAGTTGAGACAAGATTCTCGAGTCTGCTTTCATGTCATATGAGGTCACCTTCTTTTGTGTCCACTATACACACACACACACACCCCGTCACGGAGACTCACAGATACTCATGGTCCTCACACCCTGAGGGCCAGAGGAAGAAGACCCAGCAGAGGAAGTGTAAAGGTCTAATGTGAGACTGCTGAGTGACTCTGGAAAGAGAATGGATCAGGTTGCGGGGGCCAGCCAGCCAGGTCTTTATTGTAAGGATGAGTTGATCTGTCTCACTGAATGGGCCTTGTCTCCGTCAACGGGGTCCTGTTTGTGTCGTAGACCCCTGGACCTGCCCGTAGGCGCTAACCACAGTGGAAATTTGAATTCCTTTGTCACACAGAGGAATGCCATTCATGAATTTTTTTGTCCTGAAAAAAAAAAGATCCTTTCATAGATTCATGACATTGTAAAAAGACACATTTTGACACATGAACCAGGATGTATGGGTGGTTTTTTTGAGGTTTTAAATAAAGGAGAGGTTGCTAAGGTCAACATGTATGTGCTTTTCAAATTCCTATGTACACCCACAGGTGTGAGATATCAGGGGCGACACTGTGATGAGATTTTTTGTGCTATATATTCCAAAACTGAGACACAAGGGAACAGCACAGAAGATTTTTCTTAATCAACAGGGACCTGGTGTTGGTTTGAGACCATATTTTTGGAATGCATGTAAAATTCATTATAATGAAGGTCACGCAGCTGTGATGTTACGCCTCATTATGCAGAAATGGAGTAAAGAAGTTGTCTAATCTGCTTTTAGGTTATTATATTTCAAAAGTGGAATTCTGCAGCTAATAATCTTTTTATTATCAATGAATCTGCTGATTATTTTCTCAATTAATCGATTAATTTGTTGGTTTTGCTGTTTCTTAAAACGTGCATCAGATGTCTAAACCCCAAAACGTTTTGTTTACTGTGATATACAACAAAGAAAAGCAGCAAATCTTTATATAAGAAGCAGTGAAACAAGCACATCTTTGGTAGAAATAAACAATTATTAATCAATAGTTGACTAATTTTGACTAATCCTTTCAGCTCGACTGCAGTCTGTCTTTGTTTTCACGCCACAGTATCTGTGATGGAATGAATGATGTAGAGGAACTAGAATAATGCAAATCTGGCCGTAGTTAAATACTTTATGATGTGCAGCAACTTTTCCTCTATCTGGCTGCGTCGTGTCTGTATTATTATGAGTGAAGTCTCAATGTGATTCCAGCCCTTCTGTTTACGTGCTCAAAGCTAGCTTATGTGAAAATGTGAAATTGTAGGTGAGGGACATGGGAGGATTGCCAACACTCCAGAGCTACTGAGTTAGCCACCATATTAGAAATCAAGGGAGCGCTAACGATAAATCTACCCCTAAAGACAAGGCAAAAACAGAACGGGGAATGTTTTGATGGGGCCCAGAAGAAAGGATTCAGGAGTGAAGAGGGTGACCCCATGAAAAGCTGCGATTGAAATAAATATTCCATCAGGAAATGACTTAAGGAGCTCCCTGGAACTGACCCGAGACTGGTTTAGTCATTTGCCAGAGGCTAAAAGAAAGTAGCAAAGTAAGGAAGGCACACTTTCTGTCATACCTTCTTTCCTCTACAGAGCACACGGCGCTGAGGATTCCGAATCTCTGTTTACGATGAATCCTAGCCAACGATAGTAAAAAGAAAAAAATGCACGCAAGACTCTAGTACAGTCTGGGTCCGCCTGTGATTGAATTGAGAGGCTTTCACTGCTGTCGCTGCCAAGAATCTGCAGAAAAATAGCAATGTTTTGCTCGCAGGCCCTGAGCGCTTCCAGGTTAGGAGGAGGCGAGTTGCGAGGCATGGCATGAGGTAGATGAACTGCCGCCGGGTGTTTTATGTACAAGAGTCACTCTCTCTCTCACTGTGAGACGGCGTAGTTTTAGTGGTGCCCGCTTGCGGTATCGGCTGGCCCCTAAATCACAGACAGGCTGTCCCTGCTGTAGAGATTTATCTAGCAGGTACCAGAATACACCAGCAGACCTGCTCCGCCAGGCAGCACAAGTACCAATTTGAAAGCTTCCCTATGATATGACAGCGTAGCGGTGATGACAGGCCACGCTCTGTTTCCGGGCTCCCCTACCTTTCATCCCACAGAATACAGAGGGGAGAGCGGAAGACTGCTGAAAGGCCTTTTGAAGGAGGAAGTATCGCACCATAATGTTGCCGCTGCGGTAGAAGGACGCCTTGTGTTTTGTTGTCTGAGTCTGGCTGAACGCACTCGACATCCCCTTCTATAATTATGGACCAAATATATTTTAATGAGGAATGAGGTCAAAATAAATGTCATCTGTTCAAAGCTGTTTTCTTCTTTTGAGACTTTGCAGTATATTCTGTCTTTCTAAGTAGTTATAGGCGCCCAGACAGAGCGACAGTAGGTGAACGTTCATTCATGAGACTGTCTGCTGATGTCCAAAGAGTCTTCCTCCTCTCCAGCAGCCACGGCTCAACTTAACTTTGTTAGTGTGTGTATTGTATACATACTGTTACCAAGTAGGACAAGTGATTTATGTGTATATACACTATATAGACTTTTATGAGTGTATATAAGCGTGTGTGTGCAGATGTTGTCGTGCAACCTTCTGCGTGGAGTATTCAAGACTTCCGTCATCCAGGATAAGCACTGTTATTTACAGTAATAGCTCTGACTGTTGGAGGATCCACCAATCTCGCCTTCAATTAAATCCAATTTGTTTGGAGAGCACCCTAAACCGCCCGGTACAGGACGTTCGGTTAGGTACTCTACATAACTTGTTTTTCGATAAGTACCTCATATAATAATAGTACTCAAAAGTCTAATGCAGTTTAATTACAGTTTATGGTATGACGCGGGAGGGACATGCAAGAAATTCAAAAGAATATCTTGGCAGCGCCGACTGTGGTTAGCATTAGACAGGTCAGGCCAGCCTGTTCGGCTGGAATAAAATTAATGGATAATTTAAATGATGAGGCAGAGTAGAGAATAAATTAGAGAAGGCGTACTTAATTATTAAAAATCCAGCCTCTCTCGACAGTGTTGGATAGTTTAGTTCACATTTATCTACACAGTTCTGGTTAAAAAAACAGTGTTGTGTATTATTTTATATCATTATTTTAATATATATAACAAGCGGACAAGGAGAGGCAGAGACAGGGAGGGCTTGAAGGCATAGACGGCCTAAAAAGTTTGAAAAATGTGTGTGTGGAAAAGTGAAATAGCAGCGCCTCTGTCATGTGATGTACAGCTCCCAGAGGCAATGCTGTTATTTTTTATATTGGGCTTTATAAATAAAACTTGCCCCTCCCCTCATTACCACCACTGATGTGCCCCTGAGCAAGGCCCTAAACTCTCAAACTGCTCCAGTGAAGCTGCTTTTTGGCCACCAGTTCAGGCTGATGTTGTCTTGGGCTTGTTTCCAGGTGTGAATGTGTGTGACGGAGAAAGTGTGAAAAAATTCCAACCCTGTATATTTAAAGTTAATTAGCACATTGAACGTGCTGTCAAAGAGATTTGTTTGTCTTGGAATATAGATGCGTTTCACTTCCTTAAAAAAAGCGATGAAGGAAGTCCGAGATGAGTTACAAACACCGGTGGAACGACAGTCTGTTTATGGCATCAAACCATTGACAGTATAAAGAATGGACGTTATATCCGTCACGTCACCCACAGGTCACCTCTTTTTTTTTTTTTTTAAATGTCACTTTGAGTTGTTTTAGTTTAATAACTAAAAAGTTAGTCCATGTTCAGAGTGTCCTCTGCAAACAAACCAAAACATGACTCCTGATGTACCACTCGTTCATTTCTCTCTTTCTCTGTCTCTCTCTCACACACACACACACACTGGTTATAAGAGAGAGTGGTGTTCCAAAGGGCAGCAGTGTTTACCTGCCCACTTGAGTTGGATTCCTCAGCCGGCTGGCTCAGACGCTGAGGTAGAGGCTCCGGTGCCTGCGTGTCTACTGTCTACACCGGAGACATTCTTAGCCTGATATCACTGCTGCACGCTCAACAAAGATGTTGAAAGGCCATATTGAAGCAGGGTTAGGAGTGGAGGGAGGTGGAGGGAGGTGGCGGTGGAGGCGGGGGTGGAGGGGTGGGGACTGGAGTCTGAGGAGATAGATGGACTCGGGTCGTAAAATTCACTATCGTCAGCGGAGGCCGGAAGCCTTGAAGTGTCATGCATGCGAGAGGGAGAGCAGGTGCGAGTTTCTGTATATGTTTGTCTGTGTGTGACTGTGCAGGCATTTGTGAGGGTGTATATGCATGTGTGTGTGTGTGTGTGTGTGTGTATGTGTGTGTTGAAGTGAGTGCATCTGTGTTTGAGTAATAAATAGAGTGTAAGTTCCGGCCTGGCCCGGCCTGGCCCGGCCTGGCCGGGCGGACATGGAGCGTGGCTGAAAATGCACACATCACATACTGCACATGCTGTGTCGTCGAGGTTCACGTCACCGCCACCCGAACGAAGCAAGACTTTGTGTCACTAGTTAAAATCTCTGTTAATCACACGGCAGCTGGTCACAGGTGTGTGTGTATGTGTGTGTGTGCGATGGGGAAATGAAGCGACTTCAAAGCGGCATGGCAGCATTCTCTCAGGCCTGCCTGTTTACACTGCTCAGTAGAGTCTGCATTCCTCTGTCTCATTTTTCCATGGCATTCCATGAAGAGCTCCCTGCTCCTGGCTGCGTGCCCACGCCTCGGCAACGTTTACCCTAACACCCCCCGTCCACCCCTCCACCCATCCCTCCTCATATAGTACATGCATACTTGTGCATACACTCCATTTGGCCATTAAAACAAGACAGGACCCAGCTGGGGGACGCTGCAGCACTCACCAGCAGGGCACCGAAAAAAAAAAAAAAAAAAAGCTGAAGGGAAGGAATCACATGCGCCGGAGCGCCGCAGGAGGGCGAGAGATTTCATCCTCCTTCCCTCCCTCCTCCTTCCCCCTTCCACTGATGCTCAGGTGGATGTCCAGATGCACAAATGTCAGCCGATGTCGGACAGAAACATCTGCGCTTGGTTTGTCTTGAAAAGCTCTCAGCGCATTCCCTGACCATAAATCAGGCTGCTTCAACGCCTGCCTCGGAGCCAAAGTGAAATATAGCAGCGAAAAAGAAAACAATTATGCTGCCAATTACAAGGTGTGTTGCAAGCAGTCGGCGGCCACATCAGAGAAGCTCTCTGCTGATGTTTTTGTTACTATTTACTTGTGAGGGTTGCTAAGGATGCAGTGGCATGTGTGTGTGTGTCTGCCCGGGCAATATGGTCACATAAACATTTGCAAAAGAGCAAAAAATAACATAAACAAGCCCCTTTTTATTTAGTTGTTGTGTTTACTTGCTCTTTGCCTTTATGACTGCATTTCTCCAGCATCGGCCACAGGTGATTATGGGATTCCCTGTGGGGTGGGCTGGAGAGATGGTGGCAGACGGTGACATCTGTGGAGAAATATGTCACTGTTTTCTTTTTCTTTTTTTTTTTTTCCTTTCCACGGGATCCTCCCCTGGATTTAATTAGAGATCTTCCATGACAGAATAGTAGGTAATGACAACTGCACAGTAAAAATACTCATCTGAAAGAGTGCTTTTATGGCGTTCTTAATGTTAAAATCCTGCTTTTTTCCCCACTTGGGAGACCTTTCTAAGAAGTTTCTGGACTCTCCTTTTGTTTTACGGCTGATTTCTTCTTTCTAGGAAAATAAGATTTAAGGCTGAACATGCAACTGCATGACTTGTTGGTATGGAAAGGCTTCGCGGCGTATAATAAATGTACAGATGTTAAAAGAATCAACCGTGAGGAAGGAAGTCAGTGGGTTAAGTCATTTTTGTCATTTGTTTTGAGCAGATGGGAGCACGGGGACGCCTCGGAGGGCATTTCAGGGAAATGATTTACGGTGTAAGCTCTAACCCCGATGACTGAGCTTTACGTTTGTCTGTTTACACTTAATTTACATTTGAATTGTGCTCGACAACCAACAGGTGAACCACACCTGCTAAAAATCGGCATGATCCATTATGTGAAAGTTTGAATTTAAAGGCATTTGTATGGTTAAACTTCCACATCAGGGCTGCTCACGTCCTCACGCAGGGCTTTATGAACGAAAAGAAGCTCATTGGCCGCTTATGTCACTGTACAGTGGCATTCAGTTTCAGCCCACAAGCTGCGTTTAGGGTTTAAAGCTTTATGAGGTTGACTGGAAGAACGGTTGGAAAGCTGGAGCAGCAAGAGGAAGAGGGAAGAGAGAAGGAAAAAAAAAAGTCTCCCTCTCATATGCCATAATAAAGTTTGACCCCTCTTTAAGAACAGCATATTGCTGTGAAAGAGACGTGTTGGTGAGTGGGTTCACGGGGAGGAACGTGGGATTGCATTTCCAAATGAAAGAGGGGTGTTAAATACACCCCCAGCAGCCTACTGTTTTTTTATTTTATGTGCTGGTGCGTAAAAAAGGGGCACCTGTCTCTCGTTAAAAAAGAACCACACTGCAAAGCTCCTCTGGTGTCGCCGTCCTCACTTTCTGTGGAGACCTTTTCTCTTCTGTGCAGTCATTTTATTTTGAAATTTTATCTTCTAGCAGTCGGTTTTAACTGATTTACAGTCAGACGCTAATCTTCAGTGAAGATCCCCAGGACCAGTTGGCCTTTGTTCGGTGGGATTGGTCTATCCACACGCTGTTAGCATGGCTGTAGGGTTCACCACTTTAGTCATGACTGAAATATCTCAGCAAATACTGGATTGCTTGCTTATTCATGGTACCCAGAGGATAAATCCTACTCCCCAGACTCTAGTGCCACCATGTGGTTGACACTTATGGTTTTCCGTAAAACTATTGTCTCGTTTAGGCCTGAATTGAACTTGAATTGAACTTATTTTTTATTGCTAATGTTCAACTCTTGTCGTCAGTTTGACTTTTACGTACATGTAATTAAAATATGTAACTCTTAAGTGTCATAAAACCACAATACAGATATGGAAATGCAGTAAAATGCACGTAACACAATACATAAGTACACCGGTAGACATACAAATATGGATTAAACATGAGAGTTAATTGAGTCTAGATTTAGTCTACAAAATGTGCACCATGATTGAGAGTTTTTGAAATATTACACCCCCAGAAACACCCGAGTAAAGTGAAATTTGTGACTTTGGAGTAGAGCTTTTCAGGGGTCCAACTGAACCCTAGGACCTGAGAGCTGTACGGGTTCAGATCCACTTTTTACACGGTCAGTTGGGTCCTTGGCAAGCAGGTTGGATTATATGCGTCACAGCCAGGTTTGGGTCAAATAAACAGGTCCGGTTCAGTTCCCAGGGTATTTTTGTGTTGGGGCACAAATGTTTGGAATCCTGAAAAAAGCTCATGATTTACAGTAATTACATCTTGGTTTATAACAGACAGCTTGTCCTCCTTTGTCTTTGCCTCGTATTTCCTTTTTGTCTGTTTTTGTGTCTCTCCTTCTATAATTTGGAGGTCCCTTCTGTGAACACCCTTCCTCATTCTCACGGCTAATCTCTTTCCACATAGCTGACCTTAAGTTCCCAGCCGTGAGTGAGTGACACATTGAAAAGTGTGGCTTTTCTCTCTGACTGATGTTGTGGAATCTGAGAGAGTTTGAGATTTCGTCCTGCAGGCCAGGGACGAGCCGGAGGAAGCCTGGAGGACGTGTGGATGTGGCCCCCGTGTCTACGGGGAAGAAGGATCACTGCAATACTAACAATCTGCTTGGTTACCAAGCCACTGACTTGTTATGACAGGGAAGTGCTGTGTTTATGCTGAACTCAGTGCTTTGAAATGTATAGTGTAGCGCTGGCCTGAGGCTGATGGAGTGGCCCTAGTTGTTGGTGGTAGAGGTGGTGTTGTGTATCTTTCCGAGAGTATGCAGACGTGTGTGTGTTCCTGTAAGACCACAGAACCTGTGCGGGAAGTGTGGAAAGGACACGGAGCTCCCAGAGAAACTAACACATTTTGCCAGTTGAGTGGCTTTGTCGCCGGACACGCGAAGAGATAGGGGCGGCGGTGGTCATTCTATGATTAACTCAATGACAGCTGGAAACCCACAGGTTTCCGAAGCGCCGCTTTGAAGCTCAGTGTGCTTACTCTGGCCACCACCATGTTGGATGTACTGCTTCTTCTGCCTCCCAGCTGGTCTAAATGTGTGCAAAGACTTGGATCATCGGCAGACCTGAGGCGGGCGAACAACGCCTGGGTGCTCTAATAATGGCACTTAACTGTCAGTCAAAGTAGCCACACTGTTAATTATGCATAATAAGCCTTAATATAATTTGAACAGGCGAATTCTATAAAAATTCACCCTCAGTACAGTAGTCATGAACGGGGGAGACCAAAACTGTTTTTTGTACCAGGCTGTAAACATGTTTATTTCTGCTGTGAAGTTGGACTTTTTAACATGGGGGCTTACGGAGATTGATACTTCCAGAGCCTGTCTCAAGTGGCCGCTCGAGGAATTACAGTTTTCCACATCCCACATTAGCTTCATTTCCAAGCCACTTGGATTAACTGTAGCAGCTGTAATAATAAGAAAAACTAAGTGTCAGGGTGTAATGTGTGGCACTTAAAGTACGTCTAAAGGGATTTCTTTCAAAATACATTAAATATGTTGGAAAATAGTTGCTGAAAACTTTGACTTTGAATGATATATTACTGTAATGTGGAGTTAGAGGTTCAAACAGTTTTTCACCAGGTTTCAGTCCAGGATTTTGTGGGCGGTCCTTAAAGGGTGGCTCGATGACACACTGAGGCCACACTGAGCATACCCACTGCACCCCTAGCAGAGAGATAAAGATTAATCCATCTCGCTCAGTGTTTCAAAGTTCGTCATGTCATTTTCTGAACTCATCTGACACGTTTCAGTCGCTTCAAACTATTCAACTATTCAAACTATTACTGCTTGACGGCTCCCACGAGTGGGTGTGGGTTCGGCGCATTCAGATTTTGACACCTAATTTCATAAATTTGTAGATATTTTTTAATCATTTAGAGTTGGCTGGGAACACTTTTATTCTTACTTTACTCTGACTTTAAGCAGGACTAAACAATCCCCTTCAACTGGTCAGTAGGTGGACAGTATTTAGTTTGTTGCAACATCCGTATATTTGAGTGTAGTGTCTTATAAATTTCATATTCAGCTTCGAATTTGTTGAGTAAGCTTTGCAATAAGGTATATTGCATAAGTGCTCATCATCTAAATGTGTATTGTAGGTGGGCGTTGTCTTCAGACCTCAAATGCAGGTCAGAGGTGATTGTAAGGTGTGTCCGTTTACTCTTTAATCTGAAACCGAATCCTGTTTGATTATCTCTGCAAATTATGGCAGCCATAACAGCAGAACATAACTTTACGAGCTAAGTTAAGAACACATCTTAAGTACATGCGTTGGAGACAAATTAAGATATAAAACCGCTGTCACATAGATCATTACTGTATAACACCCAGTGAGCTCTAAGATCCAGTATTTTAATGACTTTCGTTATACCTGAGTGAAAATCTGCCGCAAAGATCAAAGCACAGGTGCGGCTGTACCTATCTTGGCGCCTTGAGTATGCAGAGTTCATCCCAGTTCAATTTTTGTGCTGCGTGTTATGAAACCCTTGTACTAGAAACAGGACAAGTAGCTAGTGAGGAAACCAGGGATAAATGAAGATGGATTTGAGTACGCTGCAGCATCAGAAAAACCAAACATTTACTCCCACATCTGGCGTTCCACCAGCGCAAGTACTCGGAAACTTTGTTTAGCGGCAACCTTCAAGCTCACTCCTCGGCTTCCTTTCTTTAAGACCAACTCCTCTTCCCTCTCCAGATCTCTTTCTTCTCTCTTGTCTAATCCCTTTTTATAGAACAGAGAGACAGTCTGACGGGATCTGGAGTTGGGGGGAAGCACTCCTACTTAAAGAAAGCGCCCGGGCAAATTTGGGGCTGGTGGTAATTATTTGGGCCTCATTATGGGATCACGTTTCCCCCAAGTCATTCTCTGTGGTAACCGTTACTGGATATGGGGCTGACACTGTCAATAAAGCAGGGGGGAAAGATGACACGCCTTTTGTTTTGACAGGACCATAGCAGTAATGCCTTCTGTTCGTTTGCATTTGCAAAGAGAGAAGAGGCGAGGGCCTCAGAGCCCACTTTTCCAGATGCTCCGACAGAAGGAAAAAAAAAAAAAACTCTGCTCCTCTCCCCCTGGCACCGGGCAACCCGGCGTCGCTCTCCTATCAGCCTTTCATGTAAATCTACTTAGTGCAGGGTCATGAGATAACAAACGCTGTTTGATTGAGGAGTGCGGTATGAGGAGTGTGTATCTGTGTCATCTATGGCACTGAGAGCTGGACCACAGTGTGTGTGTAGAAGCCAGCGCTGCTCGATTATTGGTCAGATATGACATTTGAGAAAAAGACCCTCGGCTTTCAGCGCGCCCCCTCAAGTAAAAGATTTAGGCACACACTTTCCGCACCCAACGCTGAGTTACTCACTCCCCTGCAGGACCACGGAGGTAGACACGTATGTTCACATGCAAGCACACGCTCAGGTGCCTCTAGCAACAATACATAGCTTTGCTCTCATTCATTAACCCGTGCTCTCACGCAGTGATGCTAGTTAGTCAGACTTGATGTATTTCTAAAGGCGGCAGCACAGAAAGCAAAAGGGTGAGTGTCTCGGCCCGGCCTGGCCCGGCCTGGCCCGACCCGGCTTGGCTTGAACCGTCAACTCAGGCTCCCTCAACCCCTTAACGAATACATACAAATGGGCCAAATCTTAGCAGGGACCCACAGTAAATGTTGCTCCGTAACCCGGGCAACCAGATTCAGATTTCTTTCTGCTATTACGCTCCTTATGGCAACCGCTTCTCCCGAGCAAACATTTGCTCTCATTATCGAATCTGAATAAGCAAAAGCTTTAATTTCCACCTTCAGAGAACCTGAATCAAATTGATTCATGTTGATTACTTTATGTCCGCCGCGAGGCAGAATCTTTTTTTTAACCACTGTTAACCTCTGCTTGACATTTACTTTGTAATACTGATATATATAGATATAATTAAAGATATTTTGGCTTTTTTTTTGTGTAGTAGCAGCTGAGGAGTTACAAGAAGGTGGAGAGCGAGAAAGGAGGAAGTATCGACCATTTATGTACAGTATCGGAGTCGTTCTGTTTATTTCGGCTGTCAGCCTTGTCTCAATTTCTAAACTTACTGCTAAGCTCTGTTGCGACACATGTTGATTTCTTCTCACTTCACCAGCCTGCATGGAAGATTTTGACCCTTTATATGAGTGCGTTTACTGTCAGTGTGTGTCTGTGTGTGTGTGCGCAGAACAGGTGTGTGTGTTTAATAGTGGAGTTTCAAGAGAATGACAGACACAAAGAGATTTCATTAGATTTAGAGCCCAGACATGGGAGGCTGAGTCACTCACTCACAGAAGAATTGGGTCAGTCAGAACTCAGGAAACAGATACTATGTTCTTTTTAGGTGTGTGTGTGTGTGTGTGTGTGTGTGTGTGTGCCTTCAAGCTTGCATGTGGCAGGGTTGATTGAATTCTTCCCTGATATGCACTAACCTGGCAGGCTTTCCAGGCCTCGGGGGCAGAGCTCCATTGAAGGAGCCTTTTTCGCCTTCCTCCTCCTCTCTCGGTGTTGATTTATATTATGTGATGGAATAATCACACACTGATATGTTGCTTTCATCACCGACTAAACCAATCTGCTTCAATTAGATTATTTTTATATATAGCATTTCATGCTGCAGTTCTTGACCTGAGCAGCTGGTAATTGAGTGGCGGAGCTTGATGAGAGGTGCAAGCACTTTTTTTGCTTCCCCCCTCTAACGCACACTGACATAACTGCCTGGGCCTGGTTCCCTGCTGGCAGCAGATGAACTAGAAAGCTCTCTTGCTGATTATTGGCAGATGAAAAAAGAAGATCCGCAGGGCTAAGCGGGTGGAAAAAAAATATTATTGACTTCTCACCGCAGCTACTATTTATTCTCCCCTTTTTCTGTCCATGTATTTGTTTTTGAGGCTGTTAGATTCTTGCCTCGGAATATTTTTGGGGTAGTCTTTGATTGAGCTGGAAAGGAATGCCTTTAATCGTGGCTACAAAGGAACCGAGGGACATGTCCCCGTCAGTTTTGCAACAGATCTAGACAGATGAGGAGGAGGAGGCGGAACGGAGGAGTGAGCATTGTTAACAGTCTGTGGGGAACTGTTTGCGTGCCCTGTGGTTTCTAGTCCCTGTGAAATGGAGACTCAGTGATTTGGTTTCCCAGGCCCCTTTTTCTCAGGGCCGTACAAAAACCAAATGAAGACGTTTCAGTCTGTCCTGGTTGCCATTTATAGTCGCGCAGCAGCAGCAGCAGCGTGTTTCTAAGTGGTAGATGGCACCCATGGTGGCACATGGAGAGTGTTCACAGCCATCTGATTGTAAGTGGTGTGGGCATATCTAAAATAGAAGATAATGCTTAGTTTTGTCAACCATGCAAAACATAGACACTGTGACCATCGAGGTGGTTGCCCTCAGAGCCTCAGAGAGCCAGAGGAAACTAAAACCAGCCGCTCCTTCTGAGCCTGTTTGGCTCAGCTTTAGGGGTATTATCTACTTTATTAGGTATGATTGCACAGCCCCATGCATCAACATGTTTAATATCACGACAAGATCCAAACATGACCAAGTAAGCCTAAAGATTCAAACGAATGCCGAAATCAGATTCTTCCGACCAAGCGTAGCTTTTTTTTTTTTTTTTTAACATTTCCCACAAACCTATAGCAAAAAAGAGCAGAGGTCATGGCATCAGTGATGTAGTGCCATTAAAGGATTTTATTTTCTTTCTTTTTCTTTGTTAAGGGCCAAATTCAACTGTAGGCCTTTAATTTGGGCCTAGTAAATGTGGACTGGTAGAGGCAGCTGGCAGCGCGGCGTGCAGGCCGGGCCAGGGGTTCATGCTGCCCTGCTGCCTCCCTTCCTCCAATGTTTCGGGGCTGCCATTCAGGCGACATGCGAGGGTCTGAAAACATTACGCAGGACAAGACTGTTAATTTCAGCTTTAACTCTAACCAGAGAGACGAGGGTTTCCAGGATGTTTGAGGACATATCACCGAGTCTTTGATACGCAGTGCTTCCTAACCTTTTTTATGGGACGAGCTCAAGCACGTCTTCACAGGGCTCCGAATAAGCAGAGTGGAGTCCGCCATATTGAACCACCATTCTTCTACAGTAGCCCAGAATGGACAAACCAAACTCTGATCTAGATATGGCCTTCTTACATGTTTGGAAGGAGAGGCTGAGGCGTGGGAGAGTATTCATTTAGTTTCAATCTTCTTCTCCTACACACTGGACCTTTAAGTAACGTTACATACAAGTTTGCATTCTTGCTCTTGGAGCGGCAGAAGCTGGACAACCATCACACCACATATGTAATTAAAACACAAATGTGTGGATATATTTCTTCAGTTTCTATGTCCCCTCTGGCAACTGCAGAACAACCCTCTGGGGTAACAGTACCCCCGGTTTGTAATCACTGGTATGTCGATCATTATTAGTATTGTTGTGACGTATGCCAGCGCTCATAGTAGATATCATATTAATTATTTGTGGTATGTGCTCTCTCCCACCTGCCCCCCGTCTCTCATTTTCTTTGACCTCCTTGCTCCACCCTGGTCCCCCCAAAAATCTGCTCTCTGTCTCCTCTCCTCTGTCTCTCTCCTCCTGATGGACATGCACCAGCCCTTTGCAGCACATTACGTCAATTCCCCTGGACCGGGGGTGCCAGCTGTTGATGTCACCCTTGGGTCTTTTTAATTTAGGGATTTCCGCTGGGTGAGATGAGGGGGAGCCCCATGACCTCAGCCCACAGCCACATGAAGAGGCCCACCGGGGCAGAACCAAGAGCCCGGGGACAGACTTATACAGGGCAGGGCAGGGCAGGGGTGGGGACCGCTCCCCTGGGGTGTGGGTGAGCTGGGCGCTGCAGGGTGATCTGTGTGAGCTGTAGCGAGGACTGAGCGCTGTGTTGCTGTCCTCATTGATGTCATGTGACTAAATTAGTGATGCGTGGGGGCGTTTTAGGAGCGGTTTGCTCCCTCTTGGACTGCCGTGCAATTCCCCGTACCCGTGACAGCATGTCTGTGAGTTGCAAACACCGCTGCTATCCCTTGAGCTCTTAAATGCAGCCTTTCAGCAGCTACGAATTTCCTCCCTTTCAGAGGGGATCAAATGTTCCTACCAAAGAATATCTCTCGTTCTTTCAGTCCTCAAGGCTTTGAGTGGGAGTGAACATCGCCATCCATGTAATTGATTTTGTAGGGTGCCAAAATTTTTCCTCTTGATATCAACTGTACGGTTGAGAAAGGAAACGCCTTAATTTAACAGAGCTTTCTCTGGTGGTGTGAAAACCGGCTTTAATGCCTCTGTCTAGATTGTCGTTTAACAGCTTGTCTCAAACATTTTAGTCCAATCTTTGATACCCAGACAGTTATAATGTAGTTAACATGGTGTGGTTTGGTATAAATAGGTAAATGTCAGTGTTGCCTGCCTCTTAAGTCTTACTGGTTTACAGCTGTTTTTTATTCTTACCTGCACCTCCCCTCAATGGAGGACAAATATCTTTATTCTTTACTACAATTATTGTTACTTCTAATACTTTAACTACTCTAATCCTAAAGAACATCTAATCCCAAAGCTTAATCTAAGAATTAAAATGATTAAAGAGTAAAGTTTCAGTTATATATTACACAATAAGAGCAGGTCCCAACCAAGTATGTCAAAAATATTAAATAATCTAGGCTCTTTTCATCCATGGGCATACGTGTTATACTCGTACTGATATCGTCTATTAATATTTCCTCTGTACAGTGATTTTTTTCACACAAAGTTGCTCAGTTTTAACAGCTCTAACGGCTGTGAGGTGCCCTGATAGCTTGTTGTACAACGGATCAGGCCTTGCCGCTGCGTCCGAGGGTTTGATTCTGACCTGTGGCCCTTTGCAGCATGTCATCCACCCCTCTCTCTCTCTCTACCAACCTTCCTATTACTATCACTATCAAATAAAGGTTCAAAAGCCCAAAAAATAATCTTTAAAATAAAGAAATGACTGTAGTTTTTATTCTGAACTTAAGGATCCCTTTGAATTAGTTGTAATCATTTGGAAGAAAGTGAAAAACAGACTATAGTACTTAAGTACGACAGTGAGATTAATTCCCAATATCAAAGAAGTGATGCATCAGTGTGATTATGTGGACAGGCTTCATCTCAGGAGCTGTAGCTGTGTTGTTTGTACTCCTCCACATTCATTCTTCTCATGAGCGCTGCTTGTCTAAAACTGTGCTGTGGTAATTGCAAAAAAATATATTCCTCTCAATTTCACAGCCAGAAAAACAATCCTACGAGAGACATCTGCATTGTTTTAAATATCTGATTTTTATGTAACCTCTTCCTCTCTCTGTCACTTCTTCTTTGTTTGCAGTATCACCCTTTGTCTCTGTGCAACACAAGCGAGGATGAACGACAAGAGAGTGACTTTATCACCATTGTCAAACTGGAGCACAGGGTACCCCGCTGTCTGCCGCTGCTCGATAAGGTACAGTCACACACACACACATGTTATTCAATATGCTTCATGCCTTTTTTCCTATCTGCATCCTCTGAGAAACTCCCCTCTCCGTGACCTCTTCCCCTCTCAGACATGGCAGCAGACAAATAAACCATCTTGCCATCTTGTCTTCTCTCCAGTACCTCTTCCGCTCTTGGATTTAGACTTTAAAGAGGAGATGGTTTTAGAGGGAATTATTTGGCAGGAGCGTAATGTTTTGTTCAGGACACTGATCTTTCAGTGTGAGGGCTTGGACAGGAGGGGGTGGGCTTAGCTCAGCGCAGGCTATGTAGCAAGTGGCAGTGAGCCCTGGCTTTGGATGTAAGGCTTTCAAGCCCCAGCTGTCACTGGTCCGATCCCAGCCAGCCAGCCAGCCAGAACCAGACACTCGGTGTTCTCCATTTCTGCTTCCCTCTAATATGAACGCAGCCAGAGCTCCATAGATTCCACCCACAATGGTTTAAATGTATGTGCGACTGCAATGAAGTTGACCTAAATCTCCCTTGTGTTTAAGTATTCTACCATACACACTAGCTGGCATATCCTAACTTTAAAGTAGTGTGATTTAAAACTGTTGCTATTTTTTCCTCGTTTTTCAAGTGGTGACAAATTAGCAGGCAGGAGTATAGTTACGCGACTGCCTTTTTTTAGCCTGTGTTTTCTTTTCCCCTAATTTAAAGCCATGTTTAGGAGCTGCCCGCCATGGCGACGATGTAGAGACATTCCCACACTTCCCCGCTCCTTTCTTCCTCCTCCTGTTGCTCCTTCAGTGGGAACCAAACCAAGCAGAGCCAAAGTGGGGGAGGAAGAGGTGGTGGTGGTGGTGGTGGTGGTGGTGGGGAGAGGGGTGTCACTCAAGGCTGACTCCAGAAAACAGTTCTGATTAAAGCCTTAATGGCAACACATAAACAAAACACCGTCTCTCCCTCATGCAAAAGTACCCTTGAACAAAAGGCTGTTGCTTCCGAGTGCTTTCTCCCTCCCTGCAGATCGCCTTTGAAATCAGGAGAAGTAAAGGAAGGAGCGAGGGAGGCGAGGAGAGGAGAGGGGAGGTGGTGGTGATGGTGGTGGTGAGGGGTGGTCTTTCTTGTTGTTTTGGTCGTCCGGAAAGTATGTGTTGTAATAAACTCCACTCCAGCCACCTGCATCCTCGCTTCCTTCGCGAGATTCAAAGCTTTTCAGTCGTGGTGGATTTATTGGGGATTCATCACGCAGCTGTTGAGGAGTTTGCTCTTAGCCGTTTGAAGAGGATGAATCAGATGGTTTGGGATGTGCAGTGCTGGGTCAGTCGTGGTCTCTGGATGGGACTTGTTTACAGTTTAGTCTGACTGTAACCCGCCCCACTGATCTATAGATACTCTTGACGGGCCACAGAGGGTTCGTGTTGCACCACACACACTCAGAATAGACTGTAAACCAAACAAAGTGAAGCTGAAAACCTTGAAGGATAAGGTTTCATTGTTGTCCTTTGTTTTTATTTTGGTTTTCAGAGGCTCCTATCCTCAGCGACATCATGAAAAAGGGAGATTCCTTTGCTGATTTGTACGGTCGCGCCTCCGCTGAATGCATCTCACAGTATTTCTGAACAGCTTGGAAAGTTTATCTCCGCGGACGTCTATGCTGCACTTCAAAACATTACTTTATCAGACATCTTCAAATTAAGAGGACAACATATCAAACACTTTCTCCAGATACCCTTAATAAGAAGCGGTGCATTAGGCCTCCAACCATCGCCCTCTCCTGGTACACTCGGCACTACCACCACCACCTCTCACCAATATTCTTATATCTGTGTGAAAGTACGGCTGCCTCAGTGACATTTTGAAGTTGAAATCTTTAATAATCCTACAATGCTGTGAATTTTAGAGTAGATTTCCCTGAAGAAATGTTATTGTAACTCAAGGAAAATAAGTTACAGGATTTTTAAAGGAATACTGTTGTGATTTTTGTCATTATATTTAGAAAACTACGCATCTTACCTACACGAATTCATATAAAACACCTTAAAATGTTCATTTTTGCATGCAGCTCTATATCTATAATAAACTAAGTTTTAAGTAAGCTTAAAAAAAGAGGTGAAAAGTATCCAAATCTACTCTTTGTGCAGTTATTTCCTACCAACTCTCCGTGCGTTTGCCTGAATCAAAACCCTCCACCGCTCCAGTGGTTTTGCATCATTACACAACACAACACAAGCAGTCTTCTAGTGTGGCTTTCTCTGCCAGCATGTTGTGCTAGAAGTGATCCTGTCTGCTTTCCACTAGCCAGCCTGCCTGCCTGCCCTTTTCTGTTTACACCAAAAGCCCTGGAAAGGTTCTCAAGCTAAGTCACAGAGCAACAGATGACTCAACAAGAAAAAGGCACGGCAGCGGTGCCAGGAGGGCTACTCCACAGCTCCGCAGCAGGCTTATGATGTTCTGAAGAAATGCTGTAATCTGTGCTTTTTGAGACACTGAGCTGACTTTCTCCCACTCAAAGTGAAGCTCTGTGAATCACCATCAAATAAGAAAACAGCTTTTACAGTGATTGAGTCTTTGGCCCATGTCTGAACTTGTTGACTGTCATAGAAAGCCGTGCTTATTGATTCTGCTCCTCTCAGATGAAAAGGCTTTTGGCCTGATTGTGCGGTAATCCTGTTTTCTTTAACTAGGGTTTAAATGTGCATGTGCCTGTGTGTGCGCGTACTGTATGTATGCATGTGTGTGTGTGTGTGTGTGTGAATGCTGTTATTAGACCACATTACTTCCCAATTTTTCTTTACAGAAAGGTGGCCACTTCAGGAGGAGGCAGGCTTGTAGATCTAAAGGCCGTGTCAGTTAAAGGGATCAAGAGGCAAATGTCACTGATGATGCATGTTCAGTTTTTGTAATGTCATGACTGTCAAACTGAATGCAATGTATAATTATTGTATAATTACTAGTAGCAATCGTCTTTAGATTATAATGTTAGACTGCCCTGATTGATATAAACTAATAGAAACACCTGTCAGTTTAATGAAATACAATTAAACAGCAAGTATATGTATGTATATATGTATATGTATATGCCCTGGATTATAGACAGTATAAATATGGACGTCGTATCCGTGACGTCACCCACAGGTTTCTGAAGAGCTGCTGTGACGCTCCACCGCCATCTTGGTAGTCCTGTATCTGCCGCCTCCTGGCTAATCTAAAAATTGGCAAAGACGTGGATAATCAGTAACCCTGAGGCGGGCTGATTGAAGACTGGTTGCTCAAACAAGCCACCTGTAATGGCACCCACCTGTCAATCAAAGCAGCTACGCAGTAATTTTGCATAACTTTAAACCTTAATATAATTTAAACTGGTGATATATATATATGATTTATATATACATACACACACGCATTAGTGAAATATAAATAGTAGATTAAAGTTTTTATTTATTTCAACAATAAGAGGCTTTTTTCCAAATTTATCGGAGGTTAAATGAAGAGTACAAAGATTTTACACTTTGTTTCAATTATTTATCTGATAATAAAATGAGTATATGTTGCCAGTGGAGCTACTATGGCTAAAAGAATGAATAAAAATGTTTACTTTATCCAGAACAAGTCATGAAAACTCGTCCAAATAGTCAAATTTCTCTTCTAGCCTGGACTAAAGTTTAAACTTCCAGACCAGGAAGAGCAGTCCCAGTGACAGGAAGTGGTTGAAAACAAGAGAAGCCCGTTGAGGGAGAAATAAATCATGGCTCTCGTGACAATGTTTTTGTCTTCTCGTGTCTGATTGTCTGTAGGGGGTGATACTGACCTCAGGCCATTCCTGCTTGCTGTTTTTTAAGCAAAGACAGGGGCTGGAAATGCAATGGCAGCTTCCTTTGGCTTCTTTTCCGTCGGTAGCCGAGTCCAGCGTCTCCAGTTCATCAGAGACGAGTCAAGGAGGAGGAACACAGGGGAACATCTGGAAAAAGGGGGATATTTCAGCTTTTGAGAGTAAATGCAAAAAGCAGCAGGTACACAATGGACATTTTGGCTAGTATGAAATGCATCAGTGTTAGCAGACTTCTGGGTTTCGCTTTGATTTCTCTCCCAAGAAAATTCATTATTTGCTCGTCTGTGCCAGACAGTTGCACGGTTGTCTTCAAAGGGATAAACTATGACTTTCTTTCTTCTGTTAGTCAAAGTTGGACTCAGCTTTTGCAATCTTTGCCATGCTTTTGCGAATAGACCGGCAAGGACCAGGCATCTCTCGAACCATTGCATGCACCTTAGATCATTCCTTTTTAGTCTTTGAAGCGTACAAGACACACACACACACACCAGAGCGCTCTTACTGTTTCCAATATGAGATAAACTGTAATTCACTGCATAAAAAAGTTTGAAAAGCACGTGGGGACATTTCATAATCTGTTTTTCAGTCCTCTGAGCAAAAAGGTACAAGCCCTTTTCTCACATGGTATTCCTTCTGCTCCTTTTTGCTACGATCATTTCATCTTGAATGCAACGGCTTCAAAAGTGATGCTTTCTATCAAACAGCGGCCTCATTATTGAGCCATAATGCTACACCTACTAATATTCCAAATATTTCTCCTGCTTTAGAGACTCTGTTGATCTCCCTTTGGCTCTATATTTCTTCTCGAAACAACTAACTAACCACGTTCCTCTGCTTGTGCTTGTTTGACCCTGACGACACAGTCTTTTCCCTCCCATTTCCTCTGTTGCTAAAGTTAGGCCCTGTCACAGCTCACCAAATCAATGTGAAGATAACTTAGTAGGAAATACTTAGCTTTGAGTCCAGCAGGCTAATGACTGCCTTGTTTTCAGTCAGTGCACTCATTATGTACCCATCATGTAATTTGTAGTTTGATTAGCCTCTATCTGAGGGCCGTCTCATTTATTTTGTCTTTTTATTTCAAGATAGCGACCGTGGAGGTATTTTCCTGTGCCCTCTGTCTCTTGTTCCTTTGACGATGATGCAGATATTAAAAAGGAAAACCACACTCGCAGGGGTTTTTAATGAAGCCGAACAATGGGCACCTTTGTCAGGCCGTTCCCTTATCCACCATCCTACACAAGCAGAATCATAACCCCCCCCCTCCGGCATGCAGCGTTAACATCAGCTGCAGTCTCCTCTCTTCCTGTGGTGTTGTGACGGGGTCGACGCTGGTCACAGTGGTATGCATTTGTTTGTGCATGTGTAAACGCGTGTGTACTTAGTGTGTGTAAACATGTGTAGTAGTAAAAGACCAACATTTCAGATTGAATCCGGTTTGTAAAAAAGATTTACATATAGAGCAGTAGGATGCAATAAAACAAGGAATTTGTTTGATTATAAATATTTTTAAATAAGTTTTAAAACTACAGCTGTGGCAGTAGTAATTTAAGCAATAGGTTAGATAAATACAATTTAAATTAAAGATCCACTGTGTAAGATTTAAGGGGATCTATCAGCAGAATATGGAATATAATATTCATAATTGTGGCACTATGACACAAGAGTAGGACCCAAATGCAGACTAGGAGCCTGAACTGGTGCAGATCAGTGGTTTACTAATGTGCAAAAACTTACCAATAGGCCTCCAAAACCAGGTTAGGCAGTCCATACAAGCAAACAAATCTGTAAAGTCCAAACGGCAGGCAGGATTCAAGAAATAAAAATAGGGATCTGAACTAGAATGGGAGATGAAATATGAGGACAGGCTGCAATGATTAAACATTAAACGAAGACGAACTGACCCTAAAAACCAAGAAGCTCACAGACTAAACACACAAGTGAAGGCAGGATAACGAGACACAGGTGAAAAATAATCAGGGTGTAACAGACAATCAAAACACAACAACCACCACCATGTTCCTATTTCTCATATATGGACAAAGACGGCACTTAATTAATTTGTGGTAAAACAATGGCTCTGTGTCAAACTCAGGCTGCTCCTGACAGGCGGTGACCTGTGCTCGCTCTACACAAAGTTTAATGCCCTTTTTATTTCACTATTAGGATGTTGTAGTCAGTTAAGTCTTAGCTTGTTTTTAGCCAGCTGGCTCGGCTCTACATATGCCAGTGTTGGGCTGTTGGTTTGGCAGCCCGCCACTTTTGGCCCAGACGTTTTGCCATGAAATGTTGTACAAACATCCACGGTGTCCAAAGGATGAATCCTAAAGAGATTGGTCATCTACCACATCTATGAAGTTCATTTTTGTGGTTTTGAGCAGAATGTGTCCACATCTTTTGGCTAGATTGTCATGAAGCTTGGCACAGGATGAATTGTAAAACCAGTCATTGACTCACAGTGGTATACTGGACATCACAGTATTACAGACACTAGACCTTTTTCCGTATATTCTACAAATAAATACTTCCAGATCAAAGGCAACTCTAGTATATTTGTGTCATACTTGTTTCTTTTTTTATTTCTTCATGTCTTTTTATATTTTTTGAAACAGCAAAATGACAGAAACATTCTCGAGGTCTCATAGAACATCATTTATGAGTTACTTGGTGCCAATATTTTGATATTTTGGGATTATTATAGGATTCACGCATTTACAGAAGCACTTTGTCCGCCTTGAATATCAGCGGTGTCTGCTATGGTGCAGACTGTGTTTTCAAAATATCTCCCTATACAATTGGCCCAAAATGTGCCAATCAAGTTTTGGTATGGTGTAAGACCTGCCCCCAGAGACAGATAAGCCAGTCAGGGATTGATATTGGGTTTTGGGTCTTTTACTGTGCTCAACTAGTGTCCAGAACATGTCTATGTCGACGATCCTTTACTCTCTTTGTTTAGTGCTAATTAGCAAATGTTACCATGGTAAGACGCTAGACTAAGATAGTGAACATTTGCATGTTAGCAATGTAATTGTGAACATGCTTTCTCAAAGCTCAAAGCACTGCTGTCCCTACAGCCTAGCATGACTGTGAACTTCCTCTTCATCATCTTCATTGTAAAAATGAATGAATGTGTAATAGGATGAGGAGGGAGCCATCGGATCATAAAAATAAAAATGCTTTGAGCTCATTTGATATATTGGGTCACTTATTTCCACCTTTTTAGCGGTCAACCATGACATTTTAGTGGGTAACACTATGCTTTAACTCAGGCGCTCCTAATTTCCAACCCAAAACACTGTCATTTTGGTCTGCCTGTGGAATTCATCAAGAATCACTCAAGCGAAGTGCAGAGATACTCAGGCACAGAAAAATATTGTCAAACAAAGTGTGCTTGGGTCAACTCAACCTGGAACAAAGTGTGAGAGCGAAAATCAGTCAGTGGTCATGGACGCTTGTGAAGTGTTAAAAGTCCAAGGACAGGAAAACACCATGATAAGTCGGCTGTTGTCGTCACACAAACAGGAGAACACATTCCCATGGGACTAAAGCCAAAGGATACTTTTGACTAGGAAGAGCCCTGAGCAACAGGAATGTCATTCAAGTTCCAGCCACCAAAATGATTCGAGTTGCTGCTTGTTGACCTCAGTTTGTCTGGAGGGGCTTGTGCACAATTTCAGGAAAATGTTCAGCTCAATAGTTACAAATATTCATACTGCTGTGTGTTGTTGATGCTCCCATTATTTGAGGGAAACCTGTTTTCTGCTGAGGTCACCACCGCAGTAACTGTACTTTTATCACAAGCTCTGTGCAGTCGTGGGGGGATTAGCAAGCACAGGAGCGAGCCTTTATGGCTGGGGGAGACCTTTCACGGAGAGCTTGGCTTTGTGAGCGGCTCAACAATGAGAGGAATACTTCAGGTTTCCCTCCTCAATGGGAAAGTGCATTCCTCTTTTTGTCAACACTTCAAAAACAAGTGGTGTGCTTTGCATTTTCGCAGTCATGTGTGGTTTTTGGAACGGCGGTTTTTCTTCCCGTGAGGCCAAAAAAAAAAGAAAAGTGAATTGGGAAAACAAATGCTGAATTTAATTTGTGTGTTCAGGTGAGCAGGTGGGATACAAAGACAGTGTGGTTACAGAAATCTCGGAGTATAGGTGGAATTAGTAGGTGGGAAAGTTGGTTGGGCTGTTCGGTAAGATATGTTTGACCTTTGGAGGAATGATGCAAGTCTTCGCTAAGATATTTGGAGGTTAAATCAGCTTAATGTCAAGAGGAGGTTATTGAAATCCATCTATCCAAGGAAAAGTGCATACCCATGAGTGTATTAATAATCAGTCATGCACAGTTCAACCTGCAGGTGACCAGGAGCATTTAAAATCCAGGTCTTCAAGTTTACAGGCTCACAACACATTGAGGCTCAAAGCTCAGAGGTTACATAGATCTGCGGGTCACAGCTTAACAGATGTCACCTTGACCTGCAGCATTGTTGTCGTTCAGCTCAGTTCAGTGCTGTCATCACTGCAACCGACGAGGTGTGAGTGATCTACAGAGGGTCTGCTCCTCTGCTGCACTCTCTCCACTCATCCTGTCACCTTAAATAGGTGGAAAATTCTTTGGCCTAAAGGTGCGTGCGTTACTCCTGCGGCATCTGTCGGGATATTTTCGGCGTAACACACCCCAGCTGTGGCTGCAGCTCACATCTGCATGTCTTGTCCACGCTCGGTTTCTAGCCCGGTGCCAGTGTTGCTAAGCTAAACATTGACTCTGGGCTTGATGGCACAGAAAACTCCCCACACGTAGCTTTGAGAGGTGGTGTGTTCAAACGTTGGCTCTCTTTTCTCAGTGACTGACGATTAGCAGCTTGTTGCTCCCCCTTTCTCACTTTTCTGCTCCTTCCTTTTTCCTCTCGCCTCACTGAAATGACACATGGGCTGTGTGCTCGGTCTGCATAGTTACCGTTGGCATGTTGAGCGATCACAGTCTCCTCTGATTCTGCAGTGCAATTTGAACTTGTCGACAGCATCGCCGCAAAACTTTTATGCACAAACAGTGAGATGTCTACAGGGAAGTACATCTCCAAAATAGAAGCTGTTGGAATATCACCTGCATGTCTGGATTGCAAAATATGTCCGTCTTAACAAGTTTCGGCTAATGTTTCGTCTGTGAAGAAACTCTGTAAAACATCACAGGAATGTAGTGTAAACATATTTCTGTGATTAACTTGAATACATGTTCTTTTAAGTTTATTCAACTTAAAATTTTAACTTAGTGTTTCATTTTACTTTAAATGAGTTAAGCGAATGTTCCATTGAATGTTCACTCAACTCATCAAAGTAAGTTCCTAAAGCAAAGGGGGTTTGTCAACATCTGACACTGTGTTCAAACTAAATCAAAGACATCAACAATGAAAACAATGCTAACTGTGACAAAGGTCAGGATCAAATTAAGTCCAAATTATTCCCGTGCACTTCTAATTTAACAGGCAGGAGCCCTGCATGCAGTCTTTGTATTATCTCTGGTGCAAAGGCGGCTTCAACAGCAGCCACAGCTGCAAGTTCTTTGTGCCAAAACGAGGAACAGACTCTTCAAACCGAAGAAAAAAGAAAATGGAAAGCAAATCTGTCTGCACCGTTTGTCTCTGTGACTGAACAGTTGTCGTTTCTTAATTCATTACATTCCTTGAATCCTTAGTTTTATTAAACTTATCTCAAATTCAGTCGGCTTAACTTTTCATCTGTGCGCTAATTGTCGCTGTGCAACTTAAGTTCAGTGACGTCACGTTCTCAAGGCAGCAAGGAAACATTTTTAAGTTGAACCAACTTAAAATGTTTTTTTACAGAATACTATCAGGAAAATTAGCTCAACTGTTTCAAAGCAATAATGATTTAAAGACTAATAAAGCCAGATCATTTCTCTCCTGTCAGAGAAAGAAAAGAATATCTTTCACAAGCACTTGTGTATTTATGATTGTGCACAAATACAGTATAAGCATGCATTGCCATTGTACTTCAGCCTATGCGAGCGTCTGAGTACACTCGGTTGCTTATCTGCTCCCTCAGGGCAAACGTGCCGCCCTCTCGCAGGGCTGCTCCCGGTATTCAAGAATGCAAAGTGTTAGCATCTCAAGGCGTTCATATTAGGGTGGCACATCTCTCACTTGTCACTTCAAAGGGAGCGCGGCGGGGTCAGGGTTTCATCAGGCTGTCGTCGGTGCGGACGATCGGAGAAAAATGCCGCCCTAAAAATAGAACGCCGTGTCATGCTTGTAAAGACTGACAGAGCCCAGATGATACCATTCTGTGCCAAATGGTGTTATTAAAATGCCTCCATCCCGACCGGTTGACAGAGACACCTTCAGCTGGCTGTATGAGGGGGAAGGAGGGGTGTGTGTGTGTGTGTGCGCTCGTAGCCTGAGGTGAGGTGGGGGGAGGTCGGTCCACAAAGAGATGGGACAGATTTGGAGTGTTGGAGGTTTCGTCATGGACACGATGTTTGTGCACATCCTCTTCAGCTCAGATTTTTTTTGGCAATACTGGTAGGAGTTCATTCTTCGTTGTCACTGCCTGCAGAGCTGAAGGTTTTCCTCACGGGGACGGCAAATAGGATCATATGCTGAGTGCTTAATGGCCCTGTAGTTACAACTGTACTATATCGCTGCCTCTCCCTGATGAATGAGGCGTTCATAGGGCAGTAACTTATTATTACTGCACTATTAGTCCTTTGATCTTCCAGCAGTTTGAACCCTGGAGTTTTTTAGAGGGGTGGCTTGTCAAAATAGCTTTGCAGATGTGATCGGGCCTGGTCTTGCCCCGGCTATGGGGAGAAGAGGCCTGAAGGTGTACAGAGGCACCGGTGTGCATGAAAACTTGACTACAGAGGCATCACACTGCAGTCTCATGGACCTTTGGTTCCAAGTGTTTCAGTGGATCAAACAAATCACTCATTATCTCATTTGCAACTTTGAGTTTTTGTTTGGGTCATCAACAAGGAGAGTAACGATCCTTGGGTCTTTGGTAGGTTTGATCGGAAAAAGAGAAAAGCCAGTTTTCAAAAGTCGTGCTCTGAATGCAAGGGTGCTCTCCTTGAATCCAGAGCTACGATAAAACACGAGATGTCGTTCTCGGCCAGGACATTCCTCTATTAACGACAAAGGCGACTGGTAAGCCTCGTGGTGAAACATGAAGAGGGAGAAGAGAAGCAGGAGAGAGTTAGAGAGGTGGAGAGGTGAATGGGTTGATTCAGAGGAGTGGCAGGCGAGGCCAGAGGGCGACCCACACCGATCCTGTCTGTCTAGTGCTTCAAGGTCAGGTCTACCAGGTCAGAAACGGGACTGCTGACAGGAAAATTTCTTGCTTTGATTTGACTCTCTCCTCCCTTTTTGTCGTCGCCAGTCGCTCTCTGCTGCCGCCCCCCCCCTCCTGTTTACCTACCTAATTCTCTTTCCACCCTCCCATCCTCCATCGTTTCGTCTGGCACATCCCAGTTTCTCATTGTGCAGGCTGAGCCGCTGGCCCTCTTTAAGATCTGCATTAGAATGTTGTTTTTATATGGCAGCAAGCGGAGGCATGTGGAGTCTCTTTTGAACTGCTCGGCAAACAGATGGAGGTTTTCACGCTGCCTTTATGAGATTAAGTGAAACATTCCCATAAAAAAGACATTTCCCCGTGTCCCTTCACCCTCCACTGTCTCACTTTCTCTCCTTCTTTCTTTCTGTCTCCGTCTGTCTCTTTTTACTTTCTCTCTCTCTCTTTTTTCTGGCTCGCCTCAGGCTTGGGCAAGGGCACACTGCTGATGACAGTGAAGTGGAAAGTAGACAGGTTTGTGTTACCAATAACTACTTCCCCAGGCAAGCAAGCGAGCACCGAGCATCACTGAGTTTAGAGCAAACCGGCAAACAGGTCTTGTGAGTCCGACACTGCAGGCGAAGGCAGCGAGTTCTTGTTTCTCCTCTGCAGTATGAACCTGTTTAACTCTGACTCAGGTAGGTCAGTGCCAAGTGCCCCCCTCCCCTCTGGCTTTTAGCAGGGGTTTGACAAAACAGATTCACAGGGCAGACAGTGTGGCTCTGCAGTATGTAATTCACTGGGATACAATGAGTCTATTTAGACTCAGATTTGCATGAGGGCGAATGCCTAACAGCTATTGAGCATGGATAATCTTTGATTTTGTGATTCTTTTTATATTAACCCACAAGACCTTTTAGAGGCCAGATAAAATTTACAGTGTTTGTAGAGACATTTATGGTCCCCAGAGGCTGAATCCACTAATCTTTGGTGATCCCCTGACTTGGTTCAGACGCTCATCCCCCTCACGACAAATTGTGATAACTTTGGTGTTTCCTCAACTTTTCCCTAGCGCCATCGTGTACGCAGTTATAGGAACAGTAAATTAAAGGACCAGTGCATAGGATTTAGTGGCATCTAACAGTGTAGTTGCTGATTGCAGCCTACTTACGTAAAACATGCAAAATCTAGAGTCAGTGTTTAGTTTGTCTGTCCTGGGCTCCTGTAGAAACATGGCAGGCTCTATGGAAGAGGATCCACGGCATCTGTAGATACAAAAGGCTCATTCTAAGATAACCAAAATTTAACAATTCTTATTTAAAGATGATTGTACACTCAAGAAAACACAAGTTGTAAATGTAAATCTGTAAATAGAGCCCCCGAAATGTTACACATTTTGCATTTTAGTTGAGTATTTCCATTTGGCGCTACTTTATTCTTATATTTTTATATATTTTATACTCATATCTTTCACACTACTATGTTCATTTGACAGTGAAGAACAGAAAACAATATATAAAAAGCTCCATCTCGACCAGTGACAACACTCAGGATCTGAACATTTCTCCTCCCACAACTACCAATAAAAGATGTATGTGCTTTTCCGTTGTTACAGCAGTCATTTGAACTAAGAAAATAAAACCAAAATCTGTATCTCACAGTATCACCTGGGGATATTTGAGCCTTCAGGTGTGAATCAGAGCTTGTAAAATATTTGGTTTCACAGCCTGTAAATAGCTTCCATAAATGTCAAAGATGACTGCGTCTCATTTTCATGAACAAACAATCGACTTCACTGAAACCTGATTTGCATCGATCTGCAACAGTGTGTAGCGGTGTTTGTGTTGCTTGTGTCTAGTTTTACCTCATTTACAGACAGAGTGTGTGTGCGTGTGTTCAGTTATAACTGTGCTGGTTGAGTGTGTGTGTGTGCGTGTGTGTGTGCGTGTGTTCAGTTATAACTGTGCTGGTTGAGTGTGTGTGTGTGTGTATGTGCGTGTTTGCTCTGCAGAAAGACACGGCTTACTGCACGGCCTGTTCCAAGAATGAATTCCTGGAGGCTTACAAGAGCTGTTGAATGAGATGGAGGGCTCAGGGCAGGAATGATGGGAGGGAAGGAGAGGAGGGAGGCTGCTCCACACTGTAGGAGGGTTGTCAGGCTCTCACTTACAGGCCTGATTAAATAACAGGATGCTTTATGAAAACAAGAACATTATCTGCCTCTTAAAAGGCCGGGAAAGGCCCTCTAATTGGCTTCCCCTGAGTCTCTGTGTTGCCGCCCGTCGGCGAGAGAAAAAAATCCGCTGCCATGCCCCGGCCACAAACTGAGAGAAATTATCAAGGACACTTTCTCTCCCTCGTCTACTCTCATCAGCCCCATAGGAATGTATCAACATACCGACACCGAGCCTACAAAAAGGGTGTCTTTTCCCACTCAAAGGAGGGTTATTCCTGACTGAATCTCTTGATTGAGTGCAATACAAACAATAAAGAGATAGTGGCCCCTCTGTGGGATCGGACGGTTTCTCATGTGGCAGCGTTCACTGCTGAGTTGTTGTTTTTTATATATATATGAAAAAGGCCGTCCAGATGTTTGGAGGAGAGAGAAGAAAGCGTCAGAGGTGGAGTTTGGTATGTTTGTGTTCTCCGTGAGATCACAAGAGTCCATCCAGCAAACTAACTCACCCTATTTACATCCCTTTTCCATGCCATGAAACCCAGGTGGTTTACTTAATTACACTTATTACAGGCAAGTGCTCCTAATTAAAGTATATCATGATAGTTACAGCTGTAATTAATTTGAGAACTATTTCATATGCTTACTCAGCTTTACCTAATTATAGTGATTGTTCAGTGAAGCAGTAGTCAGTGTTGGTAATGCACCGTTGGACTGAAAACGTGAAAAATATACTATTATTCACTGTCTCACACACACACACACAAAGTTCACCTTTAAATTGTGAAGATTAATTAAATATCATTATTTGATATTGTGTGAAATGAGTGGTAACATTTTATTTGTGCAAACATGCATGATCACGTTGGTACTGGACTGTAAAATTGTAAATCTTGTACAGCACACTAGAGGCGAAACGATTAGTTGATCAATTATTTTGATAATTAATTAATTGTTTAAGTAAATGTGTAAGTAAAAATGGTTTTCGTCTATGACAGTAGATAATACAGATATATAATAACTTATTTTTATATTAGCCTCTGTGTATAGAATTGCATAGAAAATGTCAGACATTGGAGCCACCCAGTGGTAGTATTGTAAAAGACACCGTGGCAGACGTGATGCATGTATCGTGTTTTTCTGTTTTCCTGTTTTCATACTTTATATTCCACATGTTCATGTACTGCATGTAGTATAGTCAAGCAGCAACCTGTGTTGTCCAAAAACTACAGTTCCTCAAATGGCTACTTGTGGCTGGCTAAATTAGTGAGTCAGTCTCCATAAGTCCCCATGTTAAAATGTCCAACTTCACAGCAGAAATAAACATGTTTACAGCCTGGTACAAAAAACAGTTTTGGTCTCTATAGCTAATTTCACCGTTCATGACAACTGTACTGAGGGTGAATTTTTATAGAACTCACCTGTTCAAATTATATTAAGGCTTAAAATTATGCAGAATTAAAAGCATGCCCACTTTGAGCCTATGCGTACAGTTCATATTTTAGCCTGGAAAGTTAAGGCTGCTACCATTTTCACATCCATTTACTAAATCTGAAGGTAGAATCAGAAGAAAGTTAGCCACACACACACACACACACACACACACACACACACATAAAAAGTAATTCGAGATGCTGGCCAGCAGATGTTTTACCCTTTACTTTCCAACATATCCACGTTACCTGATTCCACCCCTGATTTGAGCCTTTATGCTAAGCTAAGCTGGCTCTAGCTTCATTATTAGCACCCACAGTGGCTGCTAGCGAGGCTTTGTTTACTTTCTTCTTCTTGACATGTTGACTGGCTGTCAACCTTCTGTGTCCGGGCGTCGGGCAGGTTGGGTTTAAAGAGTGAAATGGGAGGTCACACGGTGGCGTGTGTGCGATCCAGTCGGGCCTCTCGGCTCCATCATCACAGCCGTCGCCGGCAACCACATCAGTCTCATCTGCCCCCCGGGGCTGTAGGCGCCCACTGCTCGGCTCTTTGATGTTTCGAGGATGTGTTTAGCAAGCGATAGTGTATCAGATGACATTGGTCTTTCTCTGTCACCTTGCGCTTTGCATTTCAAATCTATGTCACAGTGTAGCCCTGCTAATGAGAGGGGGCGAGAGACACGGGACGTGCAGGGAGAAAAGAGCGAGGGCGGGTTGAGCTTCAATACTGTGAGTTCTCTAAATGACCTCTCTTACCTCCAGACAGGCAGATCAGGTTCATAACTTTTTCCAGTGTCTCTCTCCTCTGCACCAGAGAGGTGGCCAAGCCCAGGTTCTGGATTTAGTGTTTATATGTGTGTGTATGTGTGTACGTGTGTGTGCCAGGATGAATGGGAGGTAGAAGTAGGAGGAGGAGGAGGATAAGGAGGAGGAGGAGGAGTGTGTGTGATTCAGGCCCACCCCCTCGGGCTCTATACTTTTCCTGAGAGCGTAGAATCTGCTCACCTGCCCTGACATGCCTGCCCCGGCCCCTCCTGCCTCCCCCACCATCCTCTTCATACATTACTTGCCCCCCTCCAGCGGCCCCACATCAAAGTACCCCTGTGAGTAATGGATACCCAGCAGGGCCACACCCTTCCCTCCTCCAACCAACTCAACTGCCGCTCAAGCACCCGGCAATCACACAGCACACACACACATACAGCAATTATTCACACACAATTAGACAGGGTAAACAATATTTAAAGCAAAGCTGTGTAGTTCTGGTTAGTTTTGATGTAATTTACCAAACTATTTCAACATTTATATAAGTCTACCACGAAACAGAAAGGAATGTAGTCACCGGAAGATTTTAAGGGGATAGTTTGGGTTTTTTGAAGTGGTGTTTTATGAGGTACTTATCCACAGTCAGTGTATTACCTACAGCGGACGGCAGTCAGTACAGCCCTGAGTTTGGAGAAGCAGAAAGGAGGACCAGCATGGAAGCTAGTCAGTGCAGTGCTGTGGATGTGGGCAGCAGCAAAAGTATTTTAGCCACCTAAAAAAAACAATATCAGTTCAGCTGTACCCTATATTTAGAATATTTTCACCAGTTTACCTTGCCATCAGACAGACCTTTCAAGCTTTCTTCAAAGCCACCAGACTCCTTTGACAAAACATTTTACTTGCAGAACACAGGAGTTGTTGTTCCACCGCTGCCTCAGTTGGTTAGTTTGCTGGTGTTATTGTGTTTTAACATAGTTTGGATTCAAGTTAGTGGTAGACCAGCTACTCTTGTGGGCCAGGAGGTTAAATTTCTGTTTTTGTCAAGGGAGTCTGGTGGTTTTGGAGAGAGTGATATAAATGCTTCAGTTTCCCATCAGAAGAAGCTGTCTGACAGCAAGGTAAAGCAGTGAAAATGTGCTAAATATAGTGCACTTTTTGATTTTTAGGTGGTTTGCTGCTTCCCTCCTCCTCAGCAGCACATTGCTTAGCATCCATGCTCGTCCTCCTGTCCTGTCTGCTTCTCAAAGCTATGGCTGCACTTGACTGCTCTCTACCTACTTCTAAAAACACAAACTATCCCTCTAAACAATCCTGTCTTTTATCTAATGCTTTGGAAAGTGTGCTCTTTGTTAATTAGTTGTCCAGCCAGTCGAGGCACCCATCCCGAGATGAGCTCTTCAGGTTTCAGCCTCTTAAAGGAAGTTTTTCCTTGCCACTGTCACCGAGTGCTTGCTCATGGAGGGAATTTTTAAGTCTCTCCAAATAGCAGTCGAGACCTGCTCTATGCGGAAAGTGTCATGAGATAACTTGTGTGATGATTTGGCACTAATTATTTGTTCATAATACACATTTTGAAGGATTGACTGTGGATTTTGGATAGATCTATATATGTTTTAATCTCCTGTTCACGCTGTGCACAAATCCTGTCGACTTTAAATTGGATGCCCACGCAATGTCCATAACATCAACCCAAACTGCACCTGTTTTTAATGCCACTTTGCCCCCTTCGCCCCACACACGCACACACACCTATTATCACCACCAGCCCTTGCCCCCGTCTGCTCCTCATTTAGCCATGCGGTGTGTCCCAGTCCCTCAGTAATGGTTCCAGTGTGTCAGGCCAGTCAGGAGAAATGACAGAGCAGAGAGTCGGCCTCAAACCTGTAGGCCCAGAGCTCTGTACTCTGTCATTAGACACTTTAATGCAGCAGCAGCAGCAGCAGCCTGCTCGCCTCACTCCTCTCCCTCCCTCCCCTCCCTGTCTTTCTCTTTTTTCTTTAGCTCTTTCACTCTCACTCTTTATTCCCACACACATTATTCCATGGTATAATTTACTCATGCAATGAATGATGTGGATAGTCACGCTGGGAAAAGAGAAGTTAAATAGAGTCTAGTGCCATGTTTTAAAGGGGCAGGAAGGGTTATCGGAGACCGAGGAAATGCAACATCAACAGGTTTATGGTTGTGTGTGGTGGTGTGTAATCAACGGTAATAAAGATTTTCACTATGAGGACAACCATGCTCACTAATTAGCTTAAGTTGAGGTTGAAATGTCTTACTTGCTTACTTGTTGGACTGTTAAAAAATGTCACAAAAGGCAATTTAGTCTTTTTCTAAGTGATAAATGAGCTTTTTTTAAAAATCGTTTTCTTGTTAGTGCTCTGTCCCGCCTTGTTCTGTCTTGCTTTATGCTGAAACTAATTTCTAGAAAATTCATGACACAAGGGAAATGCCAGCTACCTCTGGAACAAGTCAAATTGTCTCACTCCATGGGCAGATTTATTCTTGTTAGCTGGTATATCAAAGAAAAACGATGGCACAATATGAGAATAAATGCTCAGCCACATATTTTGTTGCTAACTCCTGCAGATGATTGACTTTTAAACATACTCGCTGCCCCTTTAAAGGTCCAATGTTTAAGATTTAGGGGGCTCTATTTACAGAATATCCACCAGTCCACCACCTTGCCCTCTTGTGTGTTTCTACAGTAGCCCAGACTGGACAAACTACTTGGATCTACAGAGATAAATCCGTGGGTGAGGCGGGGTACGCCACTAGATGCCACTAAATCCTACACACTGGTCCTTTAATGCACACACTTGAATAAAACCTGCTGTCATAAAGTCAAAGGTTATGAAGCTACAGGGTCACACTTGGACTCTGAATATAGTTCTGTAATCATAGATGTTGAACTAATATAGCAGATGTTTCTCCATGGCAAGACTGAATGTGTCTCTGTGTAATATTCTCATTATTGCCATCTCCGTTACGTTGGAACATGGCTGCAGATGAAGGGAGCTTTCCCCCTGGATTGAATTGGCCTGGCTATGCCACCCGCACCACATTAAACCCATGACAAACACGGAGACTTTAAGAGGCAGAGCGATCTTGTCAGGCGACGGAAAAACCTTGGCACGTCCCTCATGAGAAATAAAGACATCAGGACAGCGTAGTTTGTCTCTGCCCCCGTTGAGAACACACTGTGACGCCAGCCCTGGCTCGCAAACCGCACTTCGCCAGGGATGTAAACAAACAGCGCTGGCTGGCTGGCCCATAGCAGGCCACCCAATGCTATGAGAGGGCAGATCACCGGCTCGATCTGGTGTTTATGCAAGATGAGCTGTGGTTGATGCTGCAGTCGGCCAAGAGCTGCTCATACGAAGGTGGAAAATAGATTCTTGAGTGGTTTGTTTGTCTAAAGCATTTTCTCCTGTCAGCTTCAGTAGGTGTTAAAATCTAAAGCCGTGACTTTTTTGTGAGATTATAGCGACTTTCATTAGAAACATGAGGTAATGTTGGTGAAACTTGGTGCAGAATATGTGATGTTTTCACGCTGTTGATCTCAGTATCCTTATTGATAGCGGGGATAGTGATTTTAAATATTTAGACAATCACAAGTCTGGTTACACAGTTTTTCTGGAGCATTTATCTGGACCCCAACCAATTGGATTATTCAACTCTATTGTCTTTCTTCAAATACATGGTACCGAGGTTGAGCCAAGCAACGATATTATGTGTTTAAACTTGCATGGACTTGATGAAGAGCCAGAGCAAAGTTCTCACAACCTTTGCTTGCGGAAATCACTCCCAAGGCATTCCAGTAGCTATTGTTACCCCCTTTTCACATGTATATATTGGTATTGGCGTGTATGTTATATATGGGCCGATTGGAAAACTTTTACAGGAAGTAATGCTGAAAAAGATTCCTGGTTCCTGGTTTGAACCTCGGCTTGGGCCCTTCTGTGTAGAGTTTTCCCCGTGTTGCGTGGGTTTTCTGTGACCTTCCTCCCACAGCCCAAGGACATGCATTTAACAGGTTAATTGGTGACTCTAAATTGCCCGTAGGTGTGACTGTGGGTGTGAATGGTTGTCTCTGTGTGTCAGCCCTGTGATGAATCTGATGAGGATAAGTGGTTACAGAAATGAATGGATGAGATGTGTGGAGTTATTTATAATTATTAAATTCACTTGAAATTAAATTGTTAAAGTGTTTGATAGCCACATTTCAGCAAAAATGTGTGCTTATTTACATGTTTACAGGTCTTGAGCAGTACGACTGTATATATAAAGTCTTTTGTAGCTCCAGAAAGAGCTGTGAGAAGTTTGATAAATTGCCTCAAGTGATGTCGGTGTCGGCTGAGGTTGAAGACTACAAGTCTTGAAGGAAAAGTAATAGTGTGGGTGTGTGGAGTTCAAATCCTCATCTCTGCTCGTGGCTACATAAGCTATAATTCACGAGTTTAGCTTAGCATATCATCATCGTCATAAAGACTGGAAACGGGAGAAAACTGCTACCCCGGCTCGGTCCAGAGGTACCTAAATCCACCTATCAGTACCCATAAAGCTCAATAATTAACATGTTATATTAAGTTTGTTTTTAAATGTCAAAAAAATTGTGTTTGTAACTTTCAGTTTTGACACATTGATACAAATAATAAATGGCTGAATTCCATTTAGCTGCTTCAGTTCCAGGTTCCTGTCCATGCTTGCTCACTGTCACATTAAATAGGATGGCGCCATCTTTAATGTTATTAATTACACCTGTGCTTCTCCCACTATGTGAAAGAGGCCCTCGGGCTCAGCTCAGTAATGACACTAGATGTCTTACATTTTTCTGTTATGGTTTGTCACCATAGCTGAATGAATAGCTGTGTTGAACGCCAACCTGCTTTGTACCTGTGTGACCTCACAGTCCCTCTCTCTCTCTGTCTCTGCCTTCGTGCCCTCGGGTGTGTTTAGCTTTGTGACAGCTCAGCTGTGCAGAAAGCTCTCCTCACAAAGAACACAGCAGAAACTCGTGCTAGACTATTGTGGCCTGTGCGCTGTTTGTTAGTTTTCCAGCGATGACGTCTTCATTGTATAATTTTGCGAACCGCAGTCATTTCCGATGCTGCAATTGTTTTCACTCAAATGCCAAATAGTTTTTAATCACATGTGTCAAGTTGCACCTCGTGAGGATAGGTGTTTACCTAACCACAGTGAGTTCCGACCATAACAAACGTGGACATGTTGAAACCCTCACTCGCGCTGGCAGTCCTTTTACTGTAACTGTCTTGTTAGCGTCAGAGCTGCGCTTTTCATTGCTCCATTAAAGGTTAAATATATCTCCTATTAATCATGTAATGAGATCTCTCAGGCCTCTTCCGGGTGTGTGGCTCAGTGGAGGCGACCACACTGTGGTATTACTACTACTAATACTGAGATATAATAAGACCACAGCAGCAGCAGCAGCAGCAGACACTGGAGGAATACATTATGATATATTCTTGAACTGTAGGAGAAAGTTCTCAACTGCTTGTGTCTGTCTTTGTGTGTGTGTGTTGGACCACAAGTCGGGCTTCCCTGCATTTATTACCACGATTAGAGGACTTTATGGGCTCAGTGCAGCGTAGGGAACTTTTGAACCCCAGGTAAAGCAAATTCCCACATGTCAAAGATCCAGCTTTTTTTTTTTTTTCTTCCTCCTATGTGACCGCACCTCATTTTGGCCCATGCACGTACTACAATTACTGCTCTGATGAAACAGGGGAAAGACTGTTGCACCAGAGCTGGAAGCCAGATCAAAGGGGATATGTTAATTCTTTATTTGACCTCTCTCTGACCGTCAATACTTTGGCCTTTGGATCATGTCCAGCGAGACAAAGCTGCTAACACTCAGCTACACTCTTCAGTGTGCATAAACACACAGTGCTGCACATGTATACAAAGGAAACCTCTGTTTCTTCTTCATCATACATTGACTCTTCTCTTTTTGAAGTGTTAAAAAGTGATCAATGCCGCCACTCCACAAAATAAGTTTCTCATTAACTTAACTGAGTGATGCTTGTACCTGAATGTCTTTATGTGTGTGTGTGTGCGTGAGCGAGCACGCTTCTTCCTGCCCTGGGCGGCGAACAGTAGGCTAGAAATCACTGTTTAGTGTTATGTTTGACCCGGTTGATTAGGTGTTTAAACTTGCTTCTTCTCCCCATTAAGCGTTGGCAGATGCCAAACACTTTAGCGCATGTGATGAGACATTGATGAAAAGGCTTTGTTTTTTCTTGCTGTCTTCTGGTGATGCTCGTGAAAGTATTTTTAGGGCTTTTGCGGAGCGCGCTGATAACAAGAACAGCATTCAGAGACAACGCGGGGAGTGTAGGACACACAAGACAAACATCAGGTCCACAGAGAGTCGTACATACACAAAGGAACAGTGTCCTAATGTTGGCTAATGCTAGCCACAAAGTTGTGATATTGTTATGCTACTGACTTTATCTGCGCACCACTGAGACACTGAATCTATGACTTGTTTTGACATTTAGCATCGCTCTGTAGCTGTCAATGGTGCGTGACATTTGTTAAGCAAAAGAAAAAGTTACATAGGATGACTTTAAAGTGGCTCTAATCAATATTTTATTATTTTATTGCAACACATGACATCTTATGAAAGAGATTATCCTATTATGAAGTTCCACACAGCTCTACGAAGCTTTATAGCATCGTTCAATTTGTGTTTTTGTGTTTCTATCTCATCAGTGTCATAGCGTCAGTTTAGGCTGCAAAATCTGTTATTGTAACTTTATTGGGTGTCTGGTTCGCTACATGTATTGTATTTTGATGTATTTAACCTATAGAATTACATGTTTTATTGACACCTATAGCTCTGTCAGACTCAACACCTAAATGGGTGGAAAGCTCAGCAGTAGGAAGGCACACTCAAAGAATTTGGCGTAGCACCCTACAGCACCCTCATATCCCAAAATGTCTGTATATCACATATTTCCCCCGAGCTCATGGTTGATACATTTAAATGTAACACAAATAAGAGATGAAGGGATGCTACTGGGTGCTATTACAAAATTAGGCAATGTCAATGAAAGTTAATAGCATAAGTAAACCGTTCTCTGCTGTCAATATCCAGCTGGTGCCTTGTGTTGTTGGTCAGTAACCGATACTCAAGATCACTGATGTGGCACCACTGAAACTTTCTGTTAGCTGTAAATTAAATAATTAAACATACAGAGGAACGGGACCTGCAGCACATTTTTCAGAGCCTAGTTTGAATACAAAATATCACTTATTTGCATGTTGAGTTGATGCCCCACCTGTTTGATTTTTTCTTTTCCCCTCAATCAAATAATTCTTCATTATGTCATTATGTCTGCTTGCCAACAGTAGAAAAATGTTTGGATTCATGCTGCGGCCTTTAGATTCCTGCAAACATGCTTTTTAGCCAGTGTGTGGCTTCCAGAGTCAGGTGGAAAAAGTGGCAGGAGGAGCTGTACTTTGGTCTGTGCTGTGAGGCCAGAGGCCCAGTGCATGACTGCCACCTAGTGACGGTTTAAGACACTACGTCCTCTGAAGTGATGGTTGCTTTGGTGACAGGTTTTCCTGCTCAGCATGTTGTTTTTGTGCGTTATCCAGATCACAAACAGTTTCTTATAAATGTCCTGGTTTCTCTCCTTCAGGCTCGCATGGCACTGGACAAAGGTGCTCAGGCTGTTATCTTCGATGTCAGTGATGATGCCAATGCTGCTGCTGAGGTGAGTGTGCAGACACGGCTACAGCTATATTTATTTATAAAGTATCTAAGATGAAATATTAATATTCCTGTGTCTTTCTGTTCCTGCTTTGGTCACACACAGCTGCGAGAAACAGACTCCCTTCCCCGTCCAGTCGTGCTGGTGGAGGCAGAGGATGCTGAGGAGTTGATGGGTTTGGTCAACAAGAACGAGGAGGCCAAAGTTCGCATTGAGATCATGATGGAGCAGCCTAGATGGGTAAGCACTGAAACAAATGCACACACACACACACACACACACACACACACACACACACACGTCTGACTTTCCTGTCATTGGCAGGAACAACAGCAGAACTGAAAGGAAGTCGTGAGAAAGAAATTTCACATCATGTTAGCTGAGAGGCCACTCAAGGCTTTGTGCTTCATGTTGTTTTGGTGTGAAATACAACAGAATGTATTGATGTGGACTGGATGTTTAGGTATAAATGGATCATCCAGTGTAGAGAGGAGAGGGTCAGAGACAGATTATACAATCCATTGCACGGGTTCCCTCATTCGGTCATGCCTCGACCGTGTCTTCTTAAAGGACATTTCGCAGACCACGTCATTGCTGTTGTTCTTCACTTACACACAGGGATTCTTCAGTCTATGAAAAACCATAAATATCTACCCTCTTCTTTTCCCTTTCCAGCCACATTATGATGTGGGTATCCTGCTCACCATCGTCCTAGCTATTCTGACCATCGTCCTAATCTTCGCTTTCCGCTACAAGTGCAAGTCCAACAGAACATGGGTGAGTGAAAGCAACAACACGAGTAGAAGTGTAAACCCTACAGAGACTGTCAATTTGGAGCAGCTTGGCTGGAGATCTTTTTACTGACTCTCACCTCTTGTGCAGGACTCTGTCCATCAGCAGACCATGCGGGCCATTAGCCGACTGGAGACCAAAACCTACAATTCCCAGGGTTGCTCTGGCTCTCAGCGCCACCGTGCCGCCTGGGGATCAGCCAGCAGCTCCAACTCGAGCCCCGTTTGTGCTATCTGCCTGGAGGAGTTCCAGGACGGGCAGGTAAGAGGATAGAGTGCAAGGAAACGACTGTATCTGTCAATTTAATTGTCCTTATCAGCTATTTATCCTCAACTCTACCTCTGTTTCAGCATTTGAGGATCATCTCCTGTGCTCATGAGTTCCACAAAGACTGTGTCGACCCCTGGCTGCTACAACACCGCACCTGTCCACTCTGCATGCACAACATCATGGGTGAGGAAAAGCATCTTCATACCACAGGAATCTTTATTTTAAAATGTAGTTTAGTCGTCATGTTTGCGTGACTTGATAGTAAACCCACAATCTCTCTGAATTTTTTTGAATCTGTGGTCCACAGGGACGGAGAGGCAGCCCCAGAGGAGCAGACTCCAGCAGAGTCCTGAGCAAAGCCAGGGTTTCCTGCACGCTCAGCCCTACAGCAGCCCGCGGAACCACCCTTTCCCCCAGCATGCCATTCCCTTTTCGATGAGGCCCCACTATCCCCGTGGACCCTCTGGACCGTATCCCTCTCTGGGCCACTACAGTGGCTCTTCACCCAGGGACACCCAAACACTACGTTTCCTCACCAGCAGGCCGCTCGGCTCCGGCTGTGGGTACCACCTTCCTGTAGAGGGTCCCGGAAGGCCGCACAGGATTGGAGGTAACTGCAGGACCTCCTCCCAACACTACACCCCCCGTCGATCCTGCCACAACTATCGCTCATCCTGTCCGGCCCAGCGCAGTGCATCCAGCTCAAGACTGCACCACGCCACCTCCGTCACACCACAATCCCGCGGAGCACCGGCACATAGCCGGCAGGATGAGGGCAGCTGCTCGGGTGGCAGCTACCACACGGAACGCAGTGGATACTTGGCTGATGGGCCAGCAAGTGACTCCAGCTCAGGGCCGTGCCACGGCTCCTCCAGCGACTCGGTTCTCAATTGTACTGATGTGTCCCTGCAGGGAGTTTATGGCAGCAGGTCCACCTTCCGTAGCTCTCTGAGTAGTGACTATGATCCATTTGTGTATTACGGGCCAGGTCCTGGGCGCGCTCCTCGCAGGAATAGCCTGGAGGCATGTGCCCAGGCCCGGCCCAGGTCTCTGGATTCTGTGGTGAACAAAGCAGGCTGCCCCGAAGAACAGCCGCAGACTGTGTTCAGCCACATCCACTACCACCGCCACAGACACCACCACTATGAGGAGGGGGAGCACAGCCAGGGCCCGAGCAGAGGTTCAGACGAGGAGCAGGGGGCTGCTGCTGCTGCTGCTGCAGCTCCACCTGCTGCTCTTGTCCTGGACAAAGACTCACCTGTATGCCCTCCTAAGCACAGCCCCTGCCAGTGCCCAAAGCTAGACCCCACAGATCGGCCCAGCCCCGGGGCAGAGTGTCAGGACCATGACCCCAGCAGCCCTACGGGACCTTCTGTCCTGGTGTCCCCAATCCCCATTCAGCTTCAACCCCACTGCTGCCACCAGGGACACAGACACCCTCCAGCTCCTCTTGGGCGAGTGGGTGGCTGTGTGCTTGACGGCCCCTCTGTTCGCTTCAACCAGAGCTTAGATCTACAGGATGACCGTAGCATCCACATCCACTACGGACAGGGCCCGGGCTTCTGCTGCTCTCCTCCTGAGCTGCACCCTGCCTTGCTACCCGTACCTCTCATTCTGGACTCTGGAGGTATGGAGGACTGGCCTTGCTGTGCCGGGGCCCATGTTGTGTGGCAAAAGCGGGTGCAGCAGGCCCGCTCGGAGCCTCAGCTCCTGGGTCCGGGGACCTCTATGGACAGGCCGCCCTGCAGGTTCCACCACGGCCCTGCTGCTGACCGTAACACAGACATTTGTTTGTACTGCCAAACATTACAACACAATCAGGGTGGGTGTCTCACGTGTTTATCTTTAACAACATGAGCGGCCATTATTATTATATTTTGAAGGTGACGTGAGTTGTCTTTGTGTCCACAGGATCAGAAGAGGAGTCTGGTGTGTGAGAACTTGTTGCATCCCCCCCCATTATCACGCTGCTACACAGGAGCCAGAATGGACAAGCCTCTCATTGGCTACCGCTCTCATGTCTTCCACATAATTCCGCCAGAAAAGCCTTCGCTCAGACGATTCCCCAGCTTCACCGAGGATTCAAGTTATTAAGTGAAATTATCATGATTAAATCATACAGAAATGTTAGAATAATGCTGGACCCATCATAATATTGTATATCAGGATATATGGATTTAAATGTTTGGGAGTTGCTGGGGAAACGACTCGTACACCACAAAGGGGAAAAAGTGTTTTTCTGTGTCAGTTATAAGAGGAATATTCATTACCAATATGATATCACAAATTTCCATGCTCCTCAGTGACAACTAATGAATGATCCTTGCTTAGGGTGTTGAGCCCTCCATGAAGTGAGACTCGATCTCTGCATTGCTCACTCTATTACAGAATAACTTGATTTATCTTAGAGGTACTTACTTTCTTTTTTTTTTTTTGTTTTGCGTGATCTTCGTCTTCCTTCGCTGAGTCTCAGCCTCAGCTGAGAGAAGCTTTTCTCTCCAGCCTACCTCAGCTCAGATTTCTTAACATGCCTCACACAAGGGGAGGTTCTTTAAAGGTACTGCTGTAGCTCCCACAAACTCAACAAAAAAAAAACAAAAAAAAAAAAACGTTAGACCTGTCCAAACGGAGAGAAAGGTTGACGCTCAGACCCTCAAACAACAAGCATTCACTGAGGTTGCTGAGCCTTGCATGGGCCTTGTTTTCATTATTTCAATAATGGCAGCTGTTTTCAACATATTTGTTTGTGTTTTGGATCATTTTCTGTTTTTTTTTTTTTTTTGTAGTCTGTAATTTTTTTTTCACCTTTAAGAATGAACCTGTTTGACTGAATTATGTCGTCGTCGTTACAAGCTATCGTCTTGTTCTTGTCATTTCTCTTGCCAGTGGTTACTTCACATGTTTGACCTCAGTGCTGTTAAACCCCCTCATCAGTGCGGAGCCAACAGGCTTCACCACTATCCTCTTGCTCCTTTAGGATAAACCCTCCCATTGTCCTCCAGCAACTAAAGCTTTAGAGAAATGTTCTACATTGCAGCCATCGAATGAGATAGAGACTATTTAAATATATAACTGGATTAAAGCCATGCTAGGTAGACCTCACAGTCCCAAGCATCAGCTCAGTCTGTCGTCGTAGCACCAGTTTAATAAAAAACTTCCCGTGATTTCAAACTGTAGCGTAGGTAGAGCCTGAGAAATATCTCAGGAACAATCAAACACTGGAAAAATGGGAAGAATTCATCTTAGACAGTTACAGTAAATGATGCCCGAGTCCTGTTGTGGTAAATGTGCATTGCCAATCCCTGCTTTTGAGCTTGTGGCACTTGAAGGAAGATCCACCTTAAATCAGAAATCAAATCAGAAATCAAACAGTATTTTAATCTTTTCATTCAGATAAATAGATTTTAAAATGTTAAGCAATCTCTCCAAACTTCAAACATCAGAATTAAGGTTTATATCTTTGTTTCCAACTATTCCATCGTCCCCGACTTAACCACTCTGGCAGACAGACAGACAGAAAATGTGTTTATATCCCAGCTAAACACTCAAACTGTGCAGATAAAAGTCGACCTCACCGCGCCGTCAACGATGGCTCTCTTATTTTTTTACCCGCAGACTTCCTCATGCTCGCATGTACAAGACTAAATCATCTGTTAAGCGTGGACTTTCCTTTAAAGTGAAAATGTGAAAGCAGATTTCAGAAACAGCAGACAAATAGCTCATGGGTATTGCAATGTAACCAGTAGCACTTACTAAAGCCTCATATGTGCCTTATGCATTCAAACTGTTCATCATCCTAAATCAGGAACCTCCCAACACATTAAGCTCTTACCTATCTAACCAAAGAGGCAAAATCTTGAACACAGTGAACTTATAACAAAGTGTGTATCATGCCCTTTTTTTCCCTGCTTCAACCCTTTTCCTTAAATCTCAGAATTAAATGTGCTTTCAGTGACAAGAGAAAGCACACCAGAACTGAAGTGGAAATCATTTTTTGGACTCGATATTTTGGACAATCATGCAGAAATTTTCAACTGCAGTCCCTTTGTACTAATACCTCACTTTGAATGTGTCAATGCAGCGTCCTCCAGCTAAAATATCAGGGTTTCCTCATCTGTTTCTTTTTTTTTTTTTTTTTTTTGTTTGTTTGTTTTCTGCCCAAATGGTCTCCAAGACTGAGAGATGGAAATGACTGAATTACAAGAAGCACTTTGGCTTAAGCAGATTTTATATTAAAAGAAAAAAAAATACATAAATCTCATAGTATTAATTTAAAAAAAAACAAGCCCAAAACCGTCAGCACATGAAAAAAACAGCATTTAGTGATGCCGTAGAATATCCGATGTGATTTCATCCTGTTCAAGATCTTTCTCTTTGTGTTGTTTATGTGTTTGTGTTGTTATGTTTGCAAGAATAATGAGCTGAAACTGCCTATTCTATGAGTAAAAAAAAAAATCCCTCAGAACTTTAAGGGATATGTCAGTATATTTTGGATACTTTGTGTACAAAAAAGAGAACAACAAAAACAGAAAGAGAAAAACAGATGAAATAGTGTTGTATTTTATATATAATAGAACATTTCAATATAGTGACATGTCACTAATATATTTATTTACTAATATATTTATCCATTTTGTCCAGGTTTGAAAGAGTGGTTTCTGTATAGACTGAATGTTTCTATATGGAAACTGACCAGTGCCATCACAGATGTATCAACCTGTCTTCATTCCAATTATATGCAAATAAATTATTTTGAAATAAAACCTCTGTGCTGAGAGTCGTGTTTGTGCGCCACTGTTAAAGGAATCATTCACAGAAAGTTACCCGACATTAAAGATAATTTGGTCTTTTATTAATTTTATTAGACCTCAAGAAATACCCAGATTTTTACACCACTAACAAATCAGATACCTAAAACTAAAAAAATTGATTACTCAAAATATTAATTTACAATATAACCGTTTATCATTGAAAGGTTCCCTTAAAAGTTTGTTTTGCCTACGAAACACAAGGCAATAAAGTGACTTCGGTTTTTTCACAGTCTAATAAATTTCAGTGATATAATGACAAAACTTTCATTGTGATTTGAAATATTACTCAGTCATATGTTTCAGTAGTAAAGATAGAGACTGGCACATATCACACACATATTGAGAACATATCATTATAAAGGAAGAGTTTGAGATTTGGGGAAATACTTATATTCACTTTCTTGGTGAGAGTTAGATGAGAAGATTGATGTAACTCTCAGCTAGCCTGGCTGTGGAATTACATAATATTTCTTGGCCTGGCGCAGTCGGGCCATTCCTGAAGTCATGTTGTCGTTGGGGGGTGTTGATTTGATTACCTCTGGACATGTGGTAGGGTAGGGTAGCTAGGTGTGCTCCCATAGCTCACCTGTATCTAAGTAACAAGTTTTAACCGCAGTGACCTGGGTTCAATTCCAGCCTGGATCCTTTGCTGCATATCATCTCCTCTCTTTTCCCTGAATCCCCTGTCTATCTCTCCAGCTGTCACTATCAAATAAAAGCAGAAAATGTTCAAAAAATAGCTTTAAAGGGAAATAGGCTCGATGTTTCCTGTCTTTGTGCCAAGCTGACAGTCTTTTTAAGCAGGTTTAGCAGTATCTATATAATCATCTGTAAAGTACAGAATTACATGTCCAACCATGCCTATTATAACTCCATGTGTTCACTTTTTACTCTTGTATTTATATGTTTTCATTATGTGTGGTTATGTATGTGTGGGGCTTTTTCATCGTCTCATCCTGTGTTGTGTTTTTTTATTGCTACTACACCAGAACCAATTGCCCCTCTGGGACAAATAAAGATCTTGAACTTGATCTTGTCTCATCTCAACTCTTGGCAAGAGAGCAAATAACTATACTTCCCAAAATGTTAAACTAGTCCTTTTAAAATGTGTACACCTGTTTCCCAAACCCGCATGCCAACCCGCACGAACGTGTGTTTCTTTATTTAGCCGTACAGTATGCAATCTACACACAACTTAAAGCATATCTGATAGCACTTGCAGCTTGTCACATGAAGATATTCAACACTCACTGTACATGTGTTTGATATATTCTAGTTGTGGAAGGTGTTGTTGATTGCCTCTGAAATGTATGGCCATATATAACAGTCTAAGTGTGGTTTGGCAGCAGCAGGCAGAGGATCAGTAGAAGGCTTTGGCCTGCCCTTTGGGTGTCAGCACTTTGAGGTTGCCCCTGGCGTCTTGGTCCTTCTCAATGGCCTCAAAGAGAGACTTGAAGTTTCCTGCCCCAAAGCCCTGGAGGGAGAACAAACACACACAGATGGCTAATTACCCAAAGATCTGCCTTCTTCTGTGTCATTTGTTATGGCTCTGGGGATCTTCTCCCAGACACATTCAGGGTGTTAAACACTTTGATGTCGGATCACAGCAGATATATATTCTCACAGGGTTCAAACATCCAGTCTGCTCTGACAAGGAGCTGTGCTCACCGGGGGCTCGCAAATTAATCATGTAAATATTTTCATAGATAATCAAAAGATCAAGTGTTGGTGGTTGCTCTGAGAGATTCTTTGCTGTGGTTCGGATTCAGTTTCTCACTTTCCTGCATTGTATCCTCATGTGTAGGCTCAGCGAAACGCTGAAGAGTGACATGATGTGCCTGTCCTGACAAGAGGAATGGGTGCTAGGTGTTAAAAATGAAGTGCCACAGGGTGCAACCCAAGCCAAAGATCCCCCTGACAGGGAGCCTTTTAATCTGTATCTGTGATAGATTTACTGAGCTTTTACAAGTGGGCTACTGTTATACTGTTCACACTGGATGGGAGCTGTAAACAGGTGTTCAGGCGGCTCGGTCTCAGCTTCTTAAAGATGGGAAAGGACCACAGGCTTGTAAATCCCATCACAGAGACATACAGGCTAAAAGATTACCTTCAGCTCACCAGTTACACCAGTAGTTTGTGTTACTGTTATCTGGTACTTACAAAGTGGTTGTTCCGCTGAATGACCTCCAAGAAAAGAGTCGGTCTGTCCTGCACAGGTTTGGTGAAGATTTGAAGAAGGTAGCCCTTGTCGTCAAAATCAACTAAGATTTTCAACTCCTTAAAAATAAACAAATTTATATTTCAGTACACGAGCAAAGAGGCTGTTAATGATCTCAGGCTTGCTGTAATAACGAGTCTCCTCACCTGTAAGCGGTCGAGGTCCTCCTTCACCTTGATCTTGGCGGTTTTGAGGTTCTGCCGCAGGGCGTCATAGTACGTGTCAGGTGCTGAGAGGAACTCCATCCCTCGGGCGCGCAGGTTCACTATCTGTGAACACAGAAAAAAAGCAGGATCTACAACATGCCTTCACATGCAGATTTGGGGGAAGATGCACAAGGATGAAGCTGAAATCTGTTAAATTTGTATGCAAACGCAGGAGACTCACGGTTTCAATGATGTTTGACGTGTTGAGGGCGATGTGCTGAACACCTGGTCCCCCGTTGTAGTCCACATATTCCTATGAAGAGATGCAGGACATGAAATTCACTAAAGCAGAGCTATAAACCAGAACCTGTCACAAGTCTGAATGTCACAATCCACTGTTTGCTTAACGTTTGACCCCATGAATCCACCCCCAATCCCTATCCACAATTGTTCCCCAAGCTGCTGGAGACCCACTGTGATAAACCACTGACAGTCCCACAGAAAATAAGACTGTTAAAACTGTTATGGTGATAAAATGAGCTGAAGTCAAACCTGGATTTGTGATATCCTTTTCCCCGATGCCGGTTCGTTGATGGGCATCTTGATGGTCTCTTCATAGTTCGTCACAACTATAGACCTCAGTGAACTGTAATCTGTATGGATCTGCTTGTCGTCTATTGACCAGAACCGATGGAACATCAAACACTTCTGATACCTGGGATTGGGAGAATACAAACAAGTGAACAAGCTGTTTCTTTTAAATATGCTTCATTTAATCTTTGACCTCTTTGAGTTTCCTTGAAATAATTTCAAAGACCAGTAACACTGGTGCACTGGAGCTTTCTGAATATCTGCACTAACTTTTCACCCTGCCACGGAGGCAGAGTGACCATTAACAGTGTTGTTTACTTGTCCTTTTACCCCGTGTGTCTGTTCTGCCCACCGTGTTTGTACGTGATCTCAAGCAGGTGTCTTACCAGTCTGAAATTGGCACCATTTGATCATCTGGCTGGTTCCCCACAATGTGATCGATGAAGCGCAAACCTCCGGGTGGGCTACAAAGAACAGAAGAAAGCATGGGTACTTTTCCATTAATGGTTCAGCAAAAATACATACAAGTAACGCACTCATATGCACTGCTCTGCAGCCAGATTTGATGACATTTATTTAGTATTTTGGATTAAAGGCTCCTCGTCTTATCAAATCAGGGTTCTTCCATTGATGAGTTTTGTGTCTACCTTTTTGCCTGACTTAAAGCAGCTCTAGAAACTGACACTGTGGTACAAAACTAGAGTTTTTACACCCAAACATCCCCCATTGTGGTTACATTTTGAGATACTCACAGTTTGGATAACAGAATATCCCTGAACAGAGGCTCTTTGTAGCCCGGCAGGAAAAGACCTTTGTAAGGACCGAGGTACTCAATGAATGTGTGTGTTGTATCTCCATACTGGGGACAAAACATGAACATTATTATTCATTATTCAATGTCATGTGTGTATTTACATTCAAATGTGGGTCCCTCTTTATGTACCGTTTGAACCACAGCATACTTGACCCTCCCGTGGTTGTCCTGCTCCACCCAGGGTTCCTTGACGATGACAGCTCCTCGCTCTCTAGCTGTCTGTCAGTGGAGTGAGAGGTGTTGGGATTAGCTGGCAAATAACGGAGCTGAACAACAGTGTGTCTGAAGACGGCTCCTTGAAGCCCTCCAGTGGCTGAAGGCAGAATATCTCCCTATTCATGCTGTGACACTGAGTCAGTGGTGACTCTGTGTCTTTGGAGCAACCCAACAGTCAACAGAGGGAGTTCATCCAGACCTTGACTGAGGTAAAGAGTTCAAATAACGCACTAAACATCAAAGCTGCTCTGTGACACCACTGCCATGTTTGTCCCTATTTCAACACACACTGGGCGGACGACACACACTGTGTCTAATATGATACTATAAATCAGGCTGAGTTTATTACTCAACTTAACTTGAATTAAAACACAAAGTTTAAAATTTAATCATATCTGCATATAAATAAATACATTTACACAAGTACTGAACTTTACTTGAGTATTTTGGTTCTCTGCTACATTAAACATTTACTCCTCTACATCTCAGAGGGAATATTGCACTATTTACTTCACTACACTTATTTGCTAAATTTAGTTAGTCGTTCTGTTTGAGATAATTAATACAAAATATATCAACAACTAGATTATGATGCATGAATATAGGTTAAGATAAGACGCTATTGATCCCTGGTAGGAAACTCACAAGCTCCCAAATTAGTCCCATTATAACCAGCTGCAACTTTAAAGTAATGTACAGATTATAACATTGATATAGTCCAATAATATAATGTATATTCTGCATAATGAGCATGTTTACTTTTGGTATTTTAAGTATATGTTGATGCTCATACTTTTGTACTTTTACTTGAGTAAGATATATTTCTACATGGTAGTAAATCTCTTGTTCCACCACCTGCATATACAAAAAATCTTAAACACACTGGCTATAGCTGATGTCAAATAATATGAAATCATTTGCCTCTCGCAAATAAATCTCATATTCTTCCTGCAGGGAAAACACATCAGCACATCAACGTTACATAATGATACTTGTGTGTATCGTTGTTACCTTGATTAAGAAGTCACAGTCCTCCACTTGGAAGGCGATGTCTTTGACTCCGTCTCCATGCTTCATCAAGTGTTGTCCCATCTCTGTGGGAAGATTAGACCATGTTCAAATCTACTACACACCATCATCATTATCAGCATTTCATCTTTCATTAGAAAACTCGCCTTCATTTCCAGGATTCAGCGGAGATTCAAACGCAAACATTATCTGTGAGGAGAGAGAGGACGTGTGGTTGTGTTTGTGATCATTCAAGTAATCAAGTGTTTATTCAATCAGCACAGGATGTTCAAGCTGCACACCTTATCCTGTCTGATGACATGAGACACCACTTCTCGGCTGCCGGTCTCCAAACCCTTGTAGGCCATAGGCTCGAAGCCCATCTTATCACAGTAGTAAGAGGCTGCCTGCAAAGTGATCAGACTGTCATTAGTGTGAAGGGAACTTCTGACAAAGTGGGATACACTTAGAGTTAGAGAGTTCCTCTCCTGCCAGAAATGTATTGATTGTGGATCAATCTAGGCTGTGTGTTGTCTGGCCTGTGTGCTGAACCAGAATGACTCAGTAAACTTCTGTAGCAGGTATGTTTTTCATATGGAAGTAGGTCAGACTTACGGTGGTTTCTACTTTTATTTATATAAATACTTTTACTTTTATAAATTAGATTTTTAATAAATTTAACAATCTGTATTAAAATTCATAAATGGTGTAGGGCTGCAACTTTCTATTAATTCCGAGTAAATGTTCATTATATTTTGCCAGAGCTAAAGGTGAAGTATTCACATAGCAACCAACAGAAACAGATATTAAGTTTGCCAATTAATTTTCTGTCAGTCATTTTTATTATTATCAACTTTATTTGCACTATATCTTCAAATAATGTATTATTAACGGTTATTTTAACTGTATGTGGAGAACAAAGACACAGTTTATATGTGATTACTAGCCCTAAACCTGTATATGTTTCTGTAAATGATGAAAGTCACCATAGTAACTTGAAGACACTGACGCTTTAAACACAATACGCTTGGAAAACATCATCTTGATTCAAATATGAATTATGAATGAAAGAGTTAGATGTGATTTGAGTGAAAATGATGAACACAGATGTCAGAAAAGTAAACTTTCAGTCGTATTGCATCATTTAGATACTGACCTGTTTGGCATTGCCAACCCAGAAGGTGAGATGATGAAACCTGACAAACTTTCCCCTTGCGGGCTACAAAGGCAAAAGGTACAACAAAAGAATTTCATTTTCTGATAATAAAAAATTAAACATACCCCTTTTTTGTGGCAGCTTCACCTAAACACTTCAATCAAATCTCATACTAGTTGAAGGTTTTCGAATGATTAATTTATTTTCAAACATTCATCCACTCGGTTATGATTTAAGCCTTCTTCTGCAGCACTGTTAACACATCACAGACTCATCTTCAGTTTTAATCTTACCTTCTCCCCCTTATCTGTGTAGCTTGTCTAAAAGAAAAGAAAAGACAAGAGATAAACCATTATAACACCATCCACAAGTGTTCAGACTAACCTTCAGTCAGAAGATCTCGTATTTCTAAAGTGACTTAAGTGTTTCTTATCTGAATCTCACTGAAGATACAATTATCCACTCAGCTGTGAAACCATCTAATGTCCCACAACTGAGATCATCATCATTAACTCAGATATTGTGGAAGTCTCTTACCATGCTGTGATTGTAGATGGGCCCCTTTTCACAGAAGAAAGAGATCTAAATCAGTGTCCGGCCCGGCTGTGTGCGGATAAGTACTGACCTGATGACCAGCTGTGATTGGTCCTTTAGGATCTACACCCACCTGTCCACCTCCTCGCTTTTTGCTGCTCTTTAGCTAAAAAAAAAAAATTCAGCAACAGTGGCCTAAGCTTTGTCATCTACCCAGAGTCTAGTTCAGTCCTCCGAGCCTCAGTCGTCATAGAAACATAGACACATTAACCTTAGTGTAGGGAAGATAATGAGATACTACACTCACTCTAGTCTGGGATGTTTTGCCTGAATTACTCCCAGGTGAACATGCAAGAACTATTTATCTGGGATATAACGGAGACTCATTACAGCTTAAAACAAAAACAGTGCGTCCAGAATATGAGGAAAAATAGCTACGAGCACAGCACTAAATAAACAATACAGTGGTAACAGTGCTGAAGGTACAAACTGAGCAATAATCCTGACCCTGAGATCTCTCTTTGGTTTCTGATTTCCACCACCAGAGGGCCCAATATTGTCTGAAGCTGCCATAAACAGACATGGATCAACAGTCATAATGCTACTATCAGATCAATGAGTAAAACCAGAACTTTCTACTTGCATATGAACTGATTTCTCATCTGATCGTCTGATTACAAGAAGAATCATCAGGGAGTCACTGTTGTATTTCAGTAGCTGGAATCAACACAAAATCCTGTCTGTCAAATCAAAAACCAAAAAATGAAAAGAAAACACTGCATGTGTTCATTTTTCAAACAGTCAGAGGTCATAAAATCATTAGAGGGGGTGCGGGTGGGTCATGTTTTGCCTCACCATGCAGAGAAAATGTCAGAGGACTGTAGCAAACACAGGGGTGAGGCTGTTGTGTGGTTGTTGACTGGTATCGGAGAGCACATGAGGTCAGGTCCAACGCTGTTACAGACAAGGCAGATGAACAGAAATAGTGTCTGGCCCCAGCTACAGTGCTGTAAACTGCATGGGCAGATCAGATGTATGTATACACATGCTACAGTCTGTGTCTCCAGGAGAAAGACGATCATTAAAAAACAGGAATACAGAGTCGTTTTGGTGGTTTAAGTGAAAATTCAAACAGACTACTGCAACTAACAGTTATTCCCATTACTGATTAATCCATTACTTTTTTATTTATTTATAGATTAACTGTTTTGTCCTTGAAATGTCAGAAAATGGTCTAAATGTCCAATACATGTTCACAGAGTCCATAACATATTCAGATAGTTTGTTTTGTTCATCCAACCAGTAGTTTGCTTGATAAATAACTTTTGACAAGTAACCAATTATCAGAATAGTTTCTGTTGATCAATTAATCAACTAATTGTTTCAGCTTTAGATCTGATGTCAAAACAGCCGTTAAATCATACACAAAGACTTCCCTTTCTTACTTTTATTTTTGTTTCCATCACTGCTTATTAAGATACACTAGTCAGAACCATAAGTGGTTCTTCATGGTGATGCCCTATGGGAACATTTTTCGGCTCTGCAAGGAACCTTTTGAACCTATTGGTTCAAAGAATCATTCATTATAAGTTCTTCTCAGAATTTAGCATAAATAGTATTTGTTCCTGATATAGTAATTTCATTTATAATATTTAATTTTAAATGCAATATTTGGTAAATTACTTTAAAAAAAAAGTAATTCAGTAAAGTTGTTTATTAAATAATCACATTGCTTTCACGAAAAAGGCTTTTAATAGTGTTCAAACTGTACCCTTGTTGTTGTTGTTGTTGTTGTTGTTGTTTTACCAAAACCAGGCCACATGGGTTGAACCAGTTATCAGTATTCCAAAGTAGATCGATGGAGATAACTTGAGATAACAAAAAAAGAAAACAAAAGGATAGTCTGGTATGCTAAATCATTGCAACTGCTTGTCTGACATTGCTACGCTGAATGATGTTTCCTGTAATCATTTAATACACTTTAATCAATTGATTAAGTTGTTATCTCGGGATAAAAACATTTGGTGTATTGACGTAATGACAGAAAAAAAATCAAAACCTCGAGAAAACAAATGAAACTAACTCGTTATCACGAGAAAATAGAGGAAATAAAATGTATGCAAAGAACATAAAGAACATTTAAAAGGAAAAAAAATATAAAAAGGTTCTCCAGAGCAGTTTTTTTAAGTGTATACACAAATATATAGTATGATATTATAATTTTAATATTATATAGACATAAATTAATATGATATTTACACATATATGTTTATTTTAGGATATATTCATCTCAGTTTTGTAACATGAATCCGTTTCTCTCTGATTGTTCAGGATATTTTGAAACCCCTGCGGGGATATGTCTGGTATGCATGTGTGTGACTGTGTGTGCGTGACTGCGTGCGTGTGTGTGTGTGTGTGTGTGTGTGCTCGTACGCACGTCCCGCACGGTGTATGTGTGTGTGTATCCAGTTTGTGCCGCGCTGTGATTTTCTATTGGTTGCGCTCCCGGGCGCTCTCTGCCACCCGATTGGCTCCTCTGTGGGTGTGTGCGATTCATTCGCTTGACTGTTGTAAGCCCTCATTGGCCGGCACGAATCCTGCGGCGCCATTGGTCCGGAACGTTCAGTCTCCTTCTTGGCTATTGGCTGGCGCTGTTGTCATCACACAAGAATGCGGAAGTCGTGTAGTCTACTGAGTCACCGTTGTGTCAGCTGATTCTTTCTGAGTGAGTAACTCGATTTATTTGTTAAAATTAAGTAACTTCTAATTAATGTATTGTGTGTGACACGTTCCTGAGCTGTCAGACTTGTGTTGGACGTGTGAACCTTGAGCCGTTTTGTCGTTTTCTGTCAGTAAATAAGCGATTTTTGACACACCAGCCTCTAGAAATGTTGCTATCCGGCAGCTAGCACGATGCTAACGTTTGGAAGCACCGCACACACACATGCACACACACACACACACACACACACACTTTCGGTTTGACTAAACTAGTCGCCTCATAGCTCGGTGCATGTTTGTGGTGAGGCTGTCGCCCACTTTCACTTTCACCTTCACCTCGCGTGTTTTTAAACTTTGTGCCCGTTGTTCACACCTGTTGTGTTGTCACGAGGGCGCCTGTTCTTATTCATCCAACACAGCTGACTGTTTTACTGGTGAGGCTGGAAATTTCTAGTCTGGTTTGATTGTTATTCTTTTTCTGAGAGGAGGAACTCGCACTGGAATCCCCCCCACCGGACTGGAAATTTATTTTATACTCAAGAGGAAGAGAAACTGTTTTTATAAAAGTCCCAGTGTTTTAAACAGTAAGACTTTCACTGGAAATACTTGATATGCTTTAGCCTTTATCATTTTTTATAAACTCCAACTCCCACATGGTTTAAATGTCAATGTGTTTTTGAGATTTAGACAGCTGTATTTACTATGTTTTCATTGAAGCAATATATAACATGCAACACGAGAGTGCGCGCTTTACTGTCATTATTGGCACTTTAGTGAAGCTTACTGACCTCTGCGTCAGTGCATCTGTCCTGACTACAAAGGGATAGTCTAGTATACTAAATCATTGCAACTGCTTGTCTGACATTGCTACACTGAATGATGTTTCCTGTAATCATTTAATACACTTCAATTAATTGATTAAGTTGTTATCTCGGGATAACAACATTTGGTATATTGACATAATGACAGAAAGAATCAAGACCTCGAGAAAACAGAATGTTTTATATGCACAACTATGTTTTCATTTAAGCAATATGTAACATATAACACGAGAGCGTGCGCTTTAATGTCATTATTGGCACTTTAGTGACGCTTACAGACCTCTGCGCAAGTGCCTCTGTCCTGACTGCATCACTGTCGTGCCTATAATGACGGTAAAGCACACCCTCTCATGTAATATTGTGATTATTCAACAATAACCAACTTAAATAAGTTTGCTCTCCAAATAAGCATTTAGTTTTTTGCTTGTGCTATCTCTGTTTCCATAGAGATGCATGGGCTCTGACTAATACCTTGAAAACGATCAGTCACGGCAGTAGACTCTTATATGTTATGGAACCCGGTTTACTACTCCAGCAAGTATCCTTATAACGTCCTGCTACCCGGATGATTTCTAGTCCCAGACAACTAACTTAAAAGCTTTCTAGAGATCGTTGAGTTTCGCAAACTGAATAAATACCGCACATATGAACATTAAATTGAGAAGCTCAAGTTAGAGAATAGATAAATGACTTGATTGATTGGTTGGTTTGTTTCAGAATAAGTGTCTCTATCAGATTTGCCATTTATTGAAATCACTACTGGACTATGTGTGGTGTGTGATTGTATTGGTGACTCAAGCATCATCATCTGTACTAATAAGAAAGGTGTGGCAGGTACCTGGAATAAATAGTAACGTTTATTATTTAACTTTTTTCACCTTTTTATTTAGAAATCCACGCCCTCTCGTATTTGGAGTTTCAGTTTTGTTTTCCTGACAAGACATTTACTTGTGTTAAAAATGTAATATAACAAAGGATGCAGCGGTTAACTGACAGTTTTGTAATTGTAAAGGCTGAGCTGCACTGAGTGTTTCTGTCACTTAGAATCAGAGAAGTAGTGGTGAGTTAAGAGTCGAGCTTTCAGTGCAGCGTAAACCAGTGGTAACACAGCAGGGAAAGGAGCATTGCACCATTTATAAATTTAACGCTCACCAAAGCATGTAATCCCCTTTAAGGGCATAACACCTACATAAGAGATGTTTTCAGTATCATTCATTCATTTTGACCAAAACTGCAAATGTAGTTGCAAACAGCATTGCTTTAACCATTCTGTTAGATGAACCATGCAATTTGTGAGTTCACTTACTTGTGTCATGTTGCTACCATGTACATACATGACAGTGTCATCTGCATACATGTGGATGTTAGTGTCATTACATACAGATAGAAGATCATTGATATATAATGTAAAAAGTAATGGGCCCATGAAAGATCCTTGTGGGGCACCTGTGGTCCTCCGATTGATGATTCTGAGATCGATTTAACAGATATAATTCAGTCAATTTAAGTGAATCTGAATAATTTAGACATGAGAATATAATGATAAACGGTGTCAGTGAAACACAGCTCCAACAACAGCATCTTTATCCAATAGAGATTTTATGTTTTTTCCTGTGAAAAGCAGTTTGCTGTCTCAGTTGAATAATTGGCTCTGAAGCTAAAATTGCATTTGGTTCAGGGCAAAAGAACTAGTATTAGGATGGCAGATAATTTGCTCAGCTACCAATTTCTCTGCAACCGCTGACACTGTAGTTAGGATGCTGATAGGCCTGTAATTACTGGTAGAAAGGGGATCGCTTCTTTTGAATGTTGGAGCTACAATAGCCGACTTCCAAACACTGCCCGAGAATCGAGAGGTTAGTAATACTGGTAATAGGATTGGATTGATTTGTGTGGTACTGAGCTCTTTGATAAGAGCTGCATCCATACAAATATATCCTTTTCACTAGGTGGTGTAAGAGATTTGATCATTCTTATAACCTCTGATTCAGTCGGTCTTCCTTATGCTGAATGACGGCTCTGTCGTATTAACTGGACAAACATTTGTGTACTCAGGTGAAAATTTGGCAGATTTCCCTTTGCAAAAGCAGAATGTTCACGGGCTGACGGGCTGTCATCACTGGCACGTACGTCATTGTATGCCAGAGTTTCCATGGGTCATTGAAAGCTTGTGAATTTAAAGGGAAAAATCAAGGCCTTTTAAAGTTTTTAATTATAGACACGAGTCATTGAAAATGGTTTTATATGTTGTGCAATAATAGAAATTGAAGTTCATTTGATATTTATTACGTAACATTATTAAATCGACTACGTTCTTGCCTGCCTCGAGGAAGAGCGACAGTCATGTGCGTGCATGAATGATTCCCAGTGTTGTAACCGTGATGAACCTTGATCTATGTCTCAAACTATGCTGTGTTGGCTCCTTGAATTTGAGAAAAGAAGTAACTCTTGTAGAGATTGAAAGATTGAATGATGGGAAGGAAGTTTGGACTTTGAAAGCAAACATGCTCTGTTGCATGAGTTCATCAACCAAAATTCACTTTGACAGAGGAAATAGTAACACTTTTTAAAACTACAAAATATAACCAGAGGGATAAATGGTGCCAGAACTGATATTTTTTAGACATGCGTAATTAATAATAAAGTGCACTAATTGGGTAGCTAACATGCAGCATTGCCAAGTTGATACCTCTGTGGAACTGCCCAGCTTTTGTCTCTTTTGGCTCATTGTTTTGGTTTCACAGCCCACAAATGTACTGTACGGTTCAGTCTCATCTCCCTCACCAGTTGCGTGTCGAGCAGCAGCGGCAGCAGCTGTTTTCCGCCAACAGGATCTGATAAACACAGTGTGAGCTACCTGCCCAGCACCAAAATGCAAACAACGTGAGCAACTAGCATGTGAACATCCAGCTAGAGATCCAGATGTTTTTGTTTTTTTCAGGGGAGCGGATATTGGATTTATATCCATCAGGTGCCCAGAAACACAACAACAAGCAATTTAAGTGAAGTAAATGGGCAATTAAAGCTAATATGTAAGCTTTCATAACTTTATGAGGCAATAATATATCAAGTTTGTTTTCCTCCAAGTGGCCAAATCATCAATGAATGCAGCTTTGAAGGTTTTACTGCTAAATTTGTCTGTAACTTTCTTTAAGACACAATTTTTGAGTCAGAAAGTGTCCAATATTGCTTCCACTGCTATTTGGTACCTGTTTGAAAACTTATAACTAGTTGCTCACATCTGATAAAGTCTATATTTATGACCGATTGGCAATAAATGCTGTGCCTTTTCTGATAAAAATGAGTCATGAGTGGAGGTGGATGAAATGTAGAAAGTCCGTGCCCTGTCGTATGGCTTCTTTCACTTTGAGAAGCCTGGCACTTAGAGAGTGGGAGGGAGAAAGAGTAAGCAATAGAGACCAACCGAGCGAGGGAGGGAGGGAGGGAGGTAGGGAGGTATGTCATGCACTGGATTACAACCAGTATGTGTTTGGGAGACGGAGAGTACTGCTTCTTTGCAAGGCACTGAGCTTTAATTCAATTCAATAAAGCTGAGACAGAAGGTTTGCAGATTCTGCACTTTGAACAGGTAAGAGAAGGCGACTTTTAGGAAATAGTATTTTGTAAGATGAGAGGAGTAACTTCTTTTTCTTTTTTTTTTCTTTTAGTGGAGCTGTGTGCAAAAGGGGGTGTGTCTGAAGAAAAAAAAACACAATTGTAGGGAAGTGAGACAGTGAGAACTTTAGTCCAGTTTAAAGTTGTGTCCTGTTAATCAGTGAATTGTAGTTTATTCTATTCCTACACACAAAGAAGTGAACTTTATGTCCATGTATTGTCTGCTAACATGTGTGTGTTACTCTCATTATAGTAAACTTACGCTGAGCTTCCTGACTGAGCTTGCATATGCACAGGAAGAGAAGGCAGTGCGGTGTCAGAGCGTTACTTTTCATGCACTCATTTAGTGAATCAAGTGTTTGGTTTTCAACTTCTTCATTTATTGTCAGTGTTTAAACTTGCTGCATTATTATGTCTGCACTGTAGCTATGCACAGCTCCACTCGGATATCCAGTGGAAGGAGTCATTTTGAAACCATCATCTTGTTTGAATCGCAGGATATCCACCTCCAGAGCACCTTTTTTTTTTGAATCGTGGAGTCAGTCCAAATGTGGTCTCCTCCTGCACTTATCTGTTTGGCTGCTAATATTGACATGAGGAATGTAGAGTTTGCATTTTCTTGCTCCCATCAGGTCAGCTTAGGTCTTCAAGGTTTCCAACGTGGCGTCAGACTCCACGCATGTGCCTGCATGTCTGTCAGCAGCGCTGCATATGTGGAGTGTGTTTACATTGACCTGATTTGTGGAGGGCAGTTCTTGTCTCAGGCAGCCAGTTTAAGCATCACCCTGTGTGCAACACAGTTGTTTGTGAGCTGGGAGTTTGTTGTTGATAAAATATATGCTCAACTTCTTCATAATTATTTTATGATTTTTGTAGGGCCAGCTTTTATTCTACGTGCTGTACTTAAGTTCTTTGGTATCCAGCCCTTTACACAATCTCTCCACAACCGCCCACACACACACACACACACACACACCCCATGTCTGAAGGTAGTGTGTTTTTATGTTGGCAGGAGCCATCGCTGGCACAGCAGAGCCCAGTAGACGGGAGGAGAGGGAGGGATCTGAAGAGGAGCGCTCAGATCGACTGTCTACAGCACTGGCTGGCAGCATGGTAAGCCAATCACACTATTGGGGAAGGAACTGTTGTGTTTATATATACTCTGCTGGAGATTCCTGATTGTTATTAATCTAGGTGCCCCTCTGAACACGCTCAACATCCCAACATACTCACTGGAGGTAAAATGACAAGTCGGGACTCACAGAGGAAATGGCACGATACTCTAACAGGCCTAAACAAAGTGAAGGGTGTTGCAACATGTCTCACAACAGAATACACTGCATGAGAGCTGCACTGTGAATTGTAGACATTTTATTTTTTAGTTATAGAACAGTTTAGTTTCAGGTCTAACAGACATACAGAAATTTCTCGAACATTCACTTCAGTAAGGAAGTAAGCCTGTGCTCGTCTTCGTTAGATCATGATAAGTAAGACCTTTTCTACCACAGAGACAATCGAGTTAAACTCGTCTGCAGCTTGCTCTTAAATCTAACAATCACATTTGGCCATCTTTGTACGTGGGAAGCCAGTGAGGGATCCTGTAATTGTCGCTGCATTAGAGACTCTCACTGGTTGTTCATGGTGCCTCTACAGAGGGAGGGTGGTGATCTTTTGGGATCAACAAATATGCAAACAAATTACAGGATATAACGATTTAGCCGTAGTCAGCACTGAACAGGGATTTTGTTGGACACCAATTTGAGTGAATGAAAGTAGAACATCCTCAGGCAGCATCTCTTTACAGCGCAGTAGTAGTTTCCTCAGCAGGGTTTCGACTTTATTGCGCTGTTTGTTTTCATTCAGGAACGTGCTGCTGCATCATTTAAAGTGTTGTGTTGCAGGTAACATATGTTTGACGTCTTTGATGTCGCTTCCTGCCACGCGTCTTCCGTACAACTCTCTGTTTGACAGTTTGCTAGAGCTTCTGTTCACATGAAGAAGCTCGTGGAAATATGTGACAGCTCAAAGTGTTGAACTTTCGCAATTCTGTGACCATCATACCTCAGCTAGGTGACATAAAATGCTTGTGCTGTAGTCGTGTGGTGAAAGTGTCCACACAAGATGACCAAGGCATCACTCTTCTACAGTAAGTACTGCAATGGGATCTGTCCATTTATGCACTGATTGCCCTCTAGTGGAAGCCAGTGGCTCTTCAGCTCTGAGGCCAACGTAAGACTAATTATCATGAAATAATCTGTGCTTAAAAATGGATAAATTATTGTGCTTCTTCAAGCTGCTACATGCACCTTCCTTTGAACCCGAGTGCTTTCTCTGGGAATGCTGAGTCTCAGATTTTACTCCTCGTGAGACAAGCAGTGGTTTGTCTAATCATGCTGCAGTTGTCTGTCTAAAGGTTGTAATTATACTGAAGCAGAGCAAATACAATGTGCAAGATGCAAGTCTATTTGTAGGTCACAACTCTAATTACGTTTCGAATGAGCCAAGCAAGCTGTGCATTTTGTTTTGCAGTGATTATTAAGTGCATATGTTCAACAATGAGTTTTTGAAGTGCTCTGTTTCTCAGCTGAAATGTGCACAGACATACAACGCTTCTCAAATTAGATGTTCTTCAATTTTAGCCAAGAATAAAGATAATACTGTTTGTTGTAATGGGATTTCCCATTGGCCTGTCCTTTTGCTCTTTCACAGTGAAAGTACTTCTGCTGGGAAACACGGTACTTTAAGAGAGGAGAAGCAGCGACCGCAGGAGTGACAAAGTCCTCTTGAAGCTAATGGGCACAGCTTTTACGGGACAGAAATAGGAAGTGTAACAGGAGGATGTGTGTCCCAAGGTTCTGGTCAACTGGTTCCACAGAATGCCACCGTGGCCGGCGGCCCAGCTCTCAACCTTTTTATGGGACACACAGTTGAGCTCCGGGCTTAATTGATGGCGGGGCTGATGAACAAATAATGTGCCCACCGAGGCACGTAAAATGAGGATGCAGACCTCGTGTTTTAAGTTCAGTTTTAAACGTTGTCTTTTCACTCACTCTCTCCTTGTTTAGTGCATCGCCGTAGGGTGCGGCTGGGTGTGGTCAGAAATGCACTCTGTTGCACATGTAACCACACTCGTGATGTTAGATGTATTGAACACACCCTTTTCTATTGCAGCAGGTGAGGTGTTTAATCACTAGAGATCAGCTAAACCCAAATTTGAATTTAAATTACTCAATGATTGCAACAGGAAGAGGAAGTATGCTATAAAACTACATTAGCAGGTGATTTTAAAGCTGCTGTGTCGATCTGTCTTTTCTCAGTTGTTGTTGATCTGAGGGTTATTTTCTCAGGTGGGATTGTGAGACGTTTGTTCCACAGGTAACATGATCCTTTTAATCCTGTCTTGTGAAGCAGTGTTTAATTGCTTCCCAGCCTCCAGCTTTTTTTCGCTGAAACAAAACAGGAAGTATTAAGTTCATACTGTTGTCCACTCATGCTGCCGTATTGTTAGCGGGATAATGCGAGCATGGAAACGAGGACAATGGGGTTGTTTTACCCTGCCCTCGGTACACACAGCGCATGGTAATGCTACCTTGTCGGGGTTGTGCAGAGCTAGCAAGCGAAGTTTGTGTTTCTGTGTCACTGCCCCATGATGTCACCTGCTTACATAAGGATTAAGTCACCTGTATGTGTGCTTCTTTTTTTTCAAAACACACTGACTAGACACCAGAACCTCCCAGTGAGGGTTGTAGTTAAAGCCAAAGGGTTCAGTCGAGGTTGTTGTTGGTGATTTGACTGTAGCTCTCCTTGAAGGGTCTTTTGCTACTAGCACTGTTTGTCCCTGCTCTGGTTCCTGAGGTCTGGCTGTCAGTGTCTGGTTCCATGTTCCTCTGTTTTATTCAGTTCAAATAACGGTAACTTTGTTATTTCCATTCAGTGATATATGTGTATTTTTATCAGAGCCTGTTGACCAGAGCTACAGGATGTTTGAGATGTTCTTTGATTTTTTTTTTTTTTTTTTTTTGATCGATGCCTGGCAGCAGAAATGAGCAAAAAAGATGTCCAGTGTGTGAGATTTAGGATCATCTATTGGCAGAAATTTAATAGTCATATTTTGAGCCTTTTTTTATCTACAGAGGCAGCTGGACCTTTTCCACAGAGTCCGCCGTGTTTCTACAGTAGCCCAGAGCGGACAAACACAAACAGCCTAGCCTAAAAGTGTTTTTTGAATTTTACTGCCACCAAGGATACTCCCGCATGCTAGAAAGGAAGTCTGAGATGAAGGGTTTGCAATCTGCAACCTCATCACTAGATGATCAGGTCACAGGACAAACACTTCTTACATATACTGTAGGACCAATATTCTGCAAGATTTTACCTACAAAATGACTGTAATTGGTTGGAAAACACTTACTGTAGACTGCAGAATAGTTCCAGGTTATGGCTTGTATGGTTGTAAAACATTAACTATATGTATCTACAGATGCTTAGACACACAAGTGTGCCAGTCTGATCTGGAGTTTGAAAAGATTTTACCTCCATTTACTGTGGACACCCTTCCTAATGCCTCATATCTTATATCCTTCTATAGCTGTATGTCAACATGCAGGCTGACACTCCGCATTGGTGACTCGTTGCCCTCCTTTCCTAAAATAAACCAGAGACACAAGAGGCCAAATCTGGTACTCAGTTTTGCGGTTGGTTCGTGATGGGCTGGGCTGGCAGACAGGGGAAATCTGAAGCCCAAAGTGTTTGTACTGCAGACCTACTCATCACAAATTAGACTGTAATATTTAGAAATTCCAAAAATGTGCACCCAGCTTTTGTTTTTTTTTCTGTCATTGTTCAGGTCTGAATCTGCTGAGGTTATCCTGAAATCATAAATAAAGACTTCAAAATTCTTTTGTGGTCATGATAATCTCATGAAAAGAAAGCTGTCCAAACTTGATGAGGTTGCACTTGTCCAGGATTTAAAAAGTCTTAATTGTTGGGTTTTTTTTGCCAAAGAATAAACACTTTCTGTCACACAACACCCTCTTACTCACTACAGTAGATCAGGCACACATTTTATGCACTGATAGGAAAGATGTTTTTGTAAATCAGCAATGCAAAATGTTTTATTTCACTTCTTCATTTCACTGGGAGGTGATAAATGCTCACCATGTGACATGAAAATGATTCTCTTTGAAGTTCTGCTTGATTTGTGGAAGTGAGTTTTTATACCAGCTGATGCATCAAGTCCATTTACCTGATGAGATGGAAGTCATACCGCACACAAGTGAAATGCGTCATACGTCCTGCAGCATAAGACCTCCCCTCTAATGTATAGACATACTAAGATAATTCAGATTGAGCCTTAAATAAATGACATGTATGACTTTGGATCTCTAAAATCTGCATGACATTGACACTTTTGAGCGTGCTGTATAGAAAAGGGTAACCTAGAAATGAGTAATTAGTGTGCAGTATATTGGTGGATCATATAAAATGAAAGATTTTTGTCTAATTAAAGACACACATGGATACATCTAGTTTAAGACCTGCGCTCAGAACAGAGATGCTGATGGATGTGCAGGGAAAATATGTTGAAGCAGTGACATGTTGTTATATAACGACATCCCTGTGATTTGAAACATTTTATCCATAGTGGATTATTTTCACTGGGGGATGTCCTGTAGTCGTTAAATGTGGTACCTGTAATCCAGCAGCAAATTCTGCAAATTCAGTGTTACTGTATCATTTTTGTGCTGTAAAAGAAGGTTTGCATCTTGCTGATGGCAGTAATTTTATAAAAATCACAGATATCCTTTCCACTGTTTAAACGAGCCTCTGGAGAGAAGAACTGCATAGATGGAGAGAGTTATAGAGATGAAATGAAGCTATGTTTGTTGAGAGAAACTTCCTAGTTGTGATGATAAAATGTACTACATGCTAATAATAGTAACACTGTTATCTATTCAGTATTTGTTAGCCTGGAGTTTAAATATATTCCTACTTCGACCAGTACAACCAGTATAACGGCTCTTCACTGGATTATTTGTGGCACATGCAGCCATGAATGAACTATGAATAGCAGGTGAATCCTATTTCTTTGAGCCAGATTTGAATAGTCAGACCTCTAATACACCGAACACGGGGGTCAAGTGGACAATTATACCTGGTTTGGGTTGTTGTCTTTAAATGGATTACACCTAACTACAATAAGTCAGTACAATTGCTTTGCCCTGTTCGTCACCCTGTTGAATTGAGGCTCCACCGTGTCAAAATTACATTACAGCAGACCCTCCCCCAGTAAGATTAATCCTATTTAAATACTGCTGCGTTGTGCATGCAGCCTATGCTGCGTGTACTACGCTATACATGTTACATAATACAGCTGTACGGCTGAAGGCGAGTGGCTGTCACGACTCTGCCAAGGAGGAGGTTGGGGTAAATGGGGGGAAGGGCTGTATGCCCCCCCCCTCTCTGTAGTATATGTAGCACTGTATACATCCAGTGACCTTCCCTGATTGTAAGCACAGGAAAGGTGCTGCGGCTGAGTGATGTTCACTGCAAAGATGTGTTGCCCTTGTGTTAGACAGTGCAAAGAAGAAACTCAGAGACACTGGGGAGGAAGAATCTGTAGATTGCTGTGTCACTGGAGATCTCCGCATAGACTCGCTCTCCTCAGCACCCTCCCTCCTCTGTCCTCTGCCACATATTCACCTCCTGCACTGGCTCAATTGCTTCCAGTGCTACATCTTTGTGATGGGACACTGTCCAACCACTGGATTGGGCGTCTCTTTGTTCTGTCTGCGTGCACGAATTTGCTTCAGGTTGGGCTTTAGCATCAGTACACTGCGGCTGATGTCAGATGGCGCATGCACGGCATTCGGAGCATCTTCGGGGTGCCGGCGCTTCACTCAAGGCTTTACCGCCTCGTTGCTGAGGGAGAAGCATATTTATTAGGAGATGTCGGTGAAGGGTGAACAAGGAGGGAGTGGGGGAGGAGTAAGAGATGAGAGGGAGACAGAGGGAGAAATGTGAGCATGTGAATGCGAGAGAGGGAGGTAGATGTGCATGCAGAGGGTGGAGCTTAGCATCAGGCAGTTCGCTCTGTCTTCCTTTCTCTCCTGCTCTCTCTCTGCTTGCAGTTTCCCCTCATCCATTCGCTACAGTTGGGAAGGTACATCTGCAGTCATTTCATCACTTTTGCTTTCAGTTCTCACTCAGCTGATCGTGTGGACAGGCTTCTCTTGTGCTGTATCTGTATGGACTATCCTTCCCTCTGTCAGCAGTGCAACAGGGGGCTATCTTCAGGCACCGGCGTGCTCTCTGTGCCCACTCTGGAAGCGGTGGTTGGGGGGTGGGGTGGGGGTGAGAGCCGGGACCGGCCTGTTGTCTAACAGCACCTCTTAAGAAGAAGAAGAAGAGGGGAGGAGGAGAACGTGCAAAAGGTGGGGTGCGGGGAGAGGGGCGGCAGGGAGAGGAGTTCGGAGTGGACGAGGGGTGGAGAGGCTCCGGCTGGGAGAAGAATGGTTATGCCGGCTCCTCGTGCACTGGTCGTGCTGCTGCTCTATAGGCTGTGTGTCATCCAGGCACAGCCCTGCCTCTCCTCGACATGAGCCTCGTAGGAAGGGTGTCCTGTTCCATGCTCAACTGCTTTGTAAGTCCACAGGCTTTTATTTTGGTCTTTGTTTGTGAGTCCGATCTGTGATGGGTGTGTATGAGAGCCCTCCCCTCACGAACTCGCCTGCTCCCGTGTGTGTGTGCCTGCCTGCCAATCGGTGAAGGATGGGGGGTGGGGTTGTTGGTCGACACACGTGAGCGCTGCGGTTATCAGACAGTAGTCCACACTCCACATACAAATAACTGAATGACAAATGTGTGATGGGAAAAAAATATTGTATTCTTCTCATTGGTCACCTCTGCTCTGTCGTATGGACGGCTTTTAGCTGCCGGTGTGATGATTGACAGGGAGGAGAGAGCTGGCCTGTCAGGAGCAAGACGTGGAAAATGTGTGTGCTGCTGGGAGGGAACACGTTGTGCATTTCCAGCCTCAGAGTGCTGAAGTGTGTTCACTGCAGTGGAGGACCTGCATTGAGCCGTTTATGGTATCGTGATATGGGACAATGTTTGTCTTAGTTTGAGACAGAGGGGTGAAAAGGTTTAGGGTTTGGGAACAACACAGTGTGGCCTCGTGTCTCTGAGCCCAAATTAAGAGTTAAGTTAACCTCTGAACTTTCAGTGACATCCTCAGTCCACTGTCTGGGCCTGTTAATGGCTAACTTTGAGCAAGTCTCCTTTTCAACTAAACACTGAATTATCTCACTTTCATCTGCAAGCCAACTCATGTTACTGCTCTATACTAAATATAATTTTGGGCTTTCCAGACTTGGTAAAGATATCTCAGATTTCTGTCCTATTCGTAGATTTTTTTTTTTTTGGCTGATGATGGTGCTAGTGAAGTTACAGGGTCACCAATTTCAGTTTATCTGGAGGGGGTCATGAATATGTTTACAAAGTATATCAGCATCCATCCAGTAGTTGTTGAGGCATTTCACTCCTAACTATAGATGTTATCCTCATGGTGACATTAAAGGAAAAGTCAGAGGATCCAAAGAGTCTTTATGATTCATCCTCTGGGAACCATGAATGTCCCTAAAGAGTTTTCATTTAATAGAGGTGCTTCAGTCAAGAGCAAAGTGGTGGACCGACTAGCTGACCAACAGACTCAACATAGCCATCAATAGAGCCTTACCATGAGCCACGGCTAAAAATGCTCGTACCAATAGGCAGTAAAACACTAAATGGAAATTAGTAAAGTAAAAAAAAACAGACTCCTCGCTTGTTAGATTTGCACAATGTGACGCTAACAACAATATGCTAATACTTGGAAAGCTCCACTTTAATTTCCAGCAGTCTTTCTTCCAGAGAACGTGTTGGTCATAAAGTTACCAGGTGGTTCAGGATGAGTGCAGCTGCTGGTTCCTCTTTCTCGTTCCTTTGTGACCAGACGTGGCCAGGCTTTACACAATTTATGATCTCCCTTCAGCATGTCTGTAGTGCAGCTGAGTCGGCAGTTCCCCTTCTGCGTCACTGTCTGTATAATTTAGTATCGACGTCCTCCATTACTCAACTGGACCACAGCTCTGTCAGTGTTCTCCTGTTGGAAGAGGGCTGCAGCAACGCTGCTAAGTTTTCATCATCATGACGATTGTTGTGATCCAACTATGGAAAAAAACATCTCCAGTTACTTGTCTTTCCACCTCCAGTATATCATGTTTATCTCCCTCTGCGATATGTTGTCTGCACCAAATGGAACTATAAAAAGCCTAATTGAATTGGTTAAGATTTTTCCATGACTCCGATTATATTATACCCACTAGCTAAACGAATCAAGGGTATAAGTACAGCCAAAAGCTTTTTGGGGGGAAGTGCCTCAGGGCTCTATACCTCGGTGTATCCTCTTTGATACCCATGTTGGGCCTGGTATTGGTGTCTGAAACCAAGGCAGTAACAACCCTAAGAACCACGCAGTAGGTGACCCGGTCACTGTGTAATGACACCGAGGAAGCTATCATGACCACAGCGTCCTAATGGGGAACAAAATGCAACAGAATGACACAGACCAGGTCATATTTTTTTTTTTGCTGAGAAGAATAGTATTAAATAAATAAAAGGGTGACTGACATTTTTGGGTTGTTTTTGTCAGTATCTGTCGTCTGTACTGCCGGCACAAAGATCTTTGGTGGTTCACCGTCTGTTACATTTGAATTGTAATCAACTAAACAGTTTTGAAACACAATTTCTCTTATTATTTGTATTTAGCTGCTCGTAGTAATGTTCTGAAAAGGCCTGTAAATGTTCCTGTATGTATTTTAGTGTGTAGAAGGGGTGAAATTGCAGATTGCAACTATCTCAAACTAATGCAAAAGTCAGCGCCAGTGTTTGGTTTGTCCATTCTGGGCTACTGTAGAACTACTGTTCAACATGGTGGACTCTAGAGAAGAAGACGCACTCCCATTGTAGATATAAACAGCCTGCCGTAACAAAAACCCAATGATTCTTGTGTTTCAGGTGATTATACACTATTGATAACATACATATGAATATAATATTCAATGGGTTAGCTGCCTAAAACTTACACACTGAACCAATATACCTAAACATGCCTGTGAAGTTTACTTTTCCGTGTCACTCCAACTTTGCATGCTTCAGATGAATCCCTCAGGATTAGAGTAGAGTCCAGTTATAAGACTGACTTGAGAGTGATTTGTTAGGACACGCAGGTCTATGAAATATTAACACAGGCGAAGAGAGGACAGAGAGGAAGAAAAGTGCTTTTGAAAAGATTCGTGATAGTCTGCCATCTTGACTTTTTACTCAGACAAGAAAAGTTATTATTTATTGTCTAATTGCTTTTCATTCCTCTCTGTTCTTCTACCGTCTTCTTACTCCCTGACACCTCTTTCTGTGTCGTTCCTCATGTTTCAGTTGAATAAATACATTTCAGACATATAAGCACATGTTCCCGACATATTTAGAAGGTCACCTCTGCACCGTGTGGTGATTCACTAATCTGCACAACTCTGGGACAAAGCCGTGGTCAGATTAAGTAAATAATCTGTTGAGTAAGGACCTGCAAATTGTTTCCAAAAGCTTTAGACAGAAAGGGGACTCTAAAAAGAGGTTGTCGTATCCATGGCAACCAGACACTTATTCATGAAGGCTGTGATAGTGTCTTTTTGAATCTCTCTTCCTAGTCTACCTGCATGTTTTTGTTCATTTTCATCATTGTCTCACACGTAGAAAGGCCTGGAAAACAGACAATTAAAACGTGATTTTAATGCATAAAAACGAGCCCTCCTCATGCCCACTGTTCACCTGCTTTGTCAGGGCTGTCTAGCCAGCTCCTAGCTGATGGTATCACAGCGTACGGCAGTACATGTCATAAAGATATTACATGTGTTATCCACTCTGACATTAATATTCGAGGAATATATTAAGGCGTATGCTTGTCAGCTCCGGCTTTTTTGATTGCCGGGTTGGACGGAGGTGGGGGAGGGTGTGCGGAGGCTCACAGCAGTGACGAAGCAAAAACGTGTCGGGCACAGGACAAGCTGTGCTCCATCTTTGTGAGTCGCTTGGAAGTGAGAGCATTTCTCTTTTTCCTTTTTAATCTTCTGTAAGCTGATTGTCTGTCTGCAATGGACCCAAAAAAAAATCATAAAACAGAGGCGGCTCACTGCCTGTGTTTCTAAATGTAATGATAGTTGTGTGAAGTATGAAGGTTGTTTCACTTGTTAGGCATCTTCCTCTAAACACTGCAGACATTTCTGTCCCTTTGTTGTCTCTTTAAGCTGCCATAATCGCCTATCAGGTAACAATATGAAGTGTTTTATCTTCAAGTTTAGCAGTATAAGTCGGTCTATGTGTATAGTGTCATGAATTTATGTAGCAATACAACATCTACACAACTTTTAGTCAGCAGTTTTAAACCTTTTTAAAGTACATTGTGTTCTAGCGGGCCTCTCAGAGGAGTGCAGTGTCAGGGCTGCTCCATAAGAGAATTGAGTAGATGGTGCCAAGTATCTAGCAGGTAGTGCAGCACAAGATCTATAGGAACCACAGAGTGGATGGATTATTGATGGTGTGTGTGTGTGTGTGTGTGTGTGTGTGTGTGTATGAATGCATGTTCCTTTCAACTGATTTGGATTGACTTTCGTTGGGGGGGCGGTTCTGTAACGATAGCGTCTCCTGTAATTTATGACCGCTGTCTGGCAGGCCTCGATAAACTTTATTCCCTATAAAAATAAAAAAAAATAAAAAGCAGCTGAGTCTGTGCCTGCATGGTGGTTCAGACTGCCCAGCAACAGTGTGCGAGATCAGCCTGTAACGGAGCGACCCTCGCAGGATGCTCCTGACTGATGGCCACTGTCATGATCCAGTCACTTTCAGGTGAAAATAAGTACAATTGATGATGCACAGCTGCCGCATCAGTCTTGACGCTGAAGGCTGACTCGGGTCAAAGGTCAAGAGATTAGTGGGGTTGCATTGCAGAGGGATTTGGAGAAGTTCAGACAAGTCTGAAATTGAAGTTCTTGGTGTTGAAAAGAGTTTTTTTTCCTCACCGCAGCTCACCTTGAGTTTTAACTGCAGCATTTCACAACGAGATTTATTATATACGTATTGTAATTATGAGCAACTAAGTGGGAAAAACTGTTTACGCAATCTTCTGAGTTAGAATTTTAGAAATTTTCGAGGAGTTTGTGACAGCAAGAGTATCTCCCACTTGGTGAAGAACTGCAAAGTGTGAACAAATGGTTAGCAACATGGCTGCTAAGCCACCATTCTGTCAGTTGCATATAAATAAAATCCAATATTACACTAATACAATCGAGGCAGATAATTTAAAAGGAGATATACACTGTTTGTATCTGATTTCTCTTCATTCAAGCGTTTATCTGGTATGACTACAAAACTGTTAGAGCGGCTAAGCATCTTTTTGAATAATCCGTAAACACTTCCAAGTCGGACTGATGGGAGGTTTTATTCTTTCCATTGTTTGAATGCAGCATTACGCTTGAAAGACGCTTCCACTTCTCCTTCACCTTCAAGTATGTCTTACATGGAAGCTTTATCGTGAGCATAAAGACGTCATTTAGAGGAAATGGAGCCCACACTGATATCAGACAGCACTTAATGTTGGAGCATCTTTTAAGGAGCGTAGACAGCTGTTTGGCGCAGCCTTGCCATCAGCACTGCCATTTATTACAGTTTTGTTTATGGTGTAGACGTAGCAGGTAGACTGTCCTTTGTGTGATTTAACCCATTCATTACTCCCATACAGACTTACCATTCCCATAGTAAGCCCTCAATACAATACTAACACGGCTGAAGCAAAGGGTTCTCCACCTTATCCTAAGAACTTGGCAGTTTGTTGTTGACTAATTGTTTCAGCTCAACTCATATTGCCTTTTGACTCCTTCAGTGGGCTAAAACAGACTGAACTGATGCTTGACTTGATTGCAGTAGGAAGGTGAGGGCACATTGGTAATTTAAACCATTTCATTTTATTTAAATTGGTACATTTTCAGCACATTTGCTTGTCCTTTTTTAAAGAGCCAACAGTTCCCCCTCCTTCACATTCAGAGGTGCAAATGTCATGTACACAATACGCTGCTGTATTTCCTCATAGTTGAACCCGTGCGTGCAGACTGTTTATCCTTTGTCAACAAAGCTCTTACGTCACTGAAGCCGCCTTTTGAAATCAGATGGTGACAAGTGGGTGACATGGAGAGGAAGGGTTGTCACTGTAGGAACACTATCTCCATCTGTTGCCAACGAGTGGTATCCTTTATCATGTGGTTTAATCACCAGCTTGGACCTTTGGATGACATATGTAATTATTGTAAACATGGCAGGAGGTCTGCAGGGTGAGACATCAGGGGGTTTCCTGCTGTCATGTATGACATTTTTGCCGTGTAGGTTGTTGTCTAATATGAGCAACCTGAGTCAGTAGATGAAGTCCACTGAAAGACTACATTCTTCCTCCCCCGTCAGGAGTCTGTTGCGGTTTTCATTAAGGAACAGCAACGACATACGGCCACACTCAGGTGGAGACGCCAAATCCAGCAGAGTAGCAAAGGTAGCGCCGTTCAGGGAGCCAGAAAATAAACCGGGTTCATCCTAAACCTGCTGCAGAAATGACAGAGAGATGAGATGAGACAGAGACGTGCCTGCACAAGTCACAACAGATCATAACGTTAGAGACACTACTTCATGTGTAAGCCTCAAAATTCGGATACTAGTATACATGCAAATAAGCAGACACTTCAAGTTATTAAGTGTTTTTTTTTTTATTTTACAAATGGTCAACAGAGGATAAAGGACAAGGGCATGTTCAATTTCATTATTTGATTACTTTCTCCCCTTCTCTCTCCAGTGATTGAAGGTTGACCTACATGTAATGAAAGTGTTTGTTCAGTGTAAGAGGGCACTCGAAGCTGCAAGGACAGGGTTGACTGTCCTTTTTGTTCTTCTTCTCTTTCTCTTCCTATCTCTGCTGCTGCTGCTTCTTCTTGAGGTGTTCTAATTTTAGCCAAGCCATCCGTTATAACCCGACAGGAATCCCTTTGTATGTGTAACTTATCGCCAACCTTTTGAAATGTAACAATAAATTAGCTTACATGGCTTACACAGTGATAGAAACATTTGGCTATGGCGTATCAACCCAGCAAGGAATTGTTCAAACTCTGGAAGAAGTCAATGTCAGTGCATGACTCACGAAAAACTGCTCAAGTGTGTAAAATACTTCACTAACTCCTGGTATCTTTATTTGCACTCAACTGTAACACCCAGTCACAAAGTCTACAGCTTTTTGGCATCCGATGCCCGGTACTGTCATGCAATAACTACCTGCACAGAGCAAACACACCCTGAATACAAGATGCAAAAGTTGTATTTCTCCTTCAGCACCATTATTAATCAATGAGCGGAAATGCTCAGGATTGAGTAGTGAACTTTTTAAAATAACAAGGTAATGATCCCCCTGTTTTAAAGTGAATTTGAATCTCTAGTAGTCAATATTTAATCTCCTACGTGACGCCAATCAGTTAGCTGGAGATTGTGAAATTCCACCTGTCTAACATCAAAGGCTAACTACCCTGACAAATATTTATATAATGTTTATATAATGTTAACTTTGGGTTTGATTCTCCGGGAAGATTTTTTTCGACTATTCTTTCTGCTATTATAATCTTTACTGCTGTGTCGTCCTAAATGATGACAGAAGTATTTATCTGACCACCTCTACGCTGTGTTTGTGTCTGACAGGGTGAAGAGGGGCCTCCCAGTCTGGAGTATATCAAGGCCAAGGACCTGTTCCCCCAGAAGGAGCTGGTGAAGGAGGATGAAAGCCTTCAGGTGAGCCAAATAGTTTTCATCAACTACCGCTCGAGAGCACAGCCCCATCCGCTCTGACATCCAGCTGCATGTCTACGACCAGGAGCTGGAGAGAAAAGACCGAGCATGGCACTTCAGGATTATGACCTCATCTCCCATCCTGGCTTCTGGTGTAGCACTCTGAAACACCACTGTGTGGAGTGTGATTGCCAAGACATTACAGCAAGAGTCACAACTCAGCAGGCTTGATGCCAGACGCTGAAGAAGAGATGATGACACTGGCCAAGAAGAGCATTTTTTTTATGGGATTGCTCTGCCGATCAGCGTTCAATACACAAAGTTAATTAGGCAACTTGGTGGATAACAAAATATTTGCATTTTCATTAAGCCACTGCCTTCGCTCTGCAGACAAGACACCATACTTCCAAAAGAAAACACATTTATCTTCAGTATTTATTTAGAAAAGAGAATAATAAATGTGTCTGCCATATCAAAGTGGAAATGGAAAATATTTTGGCTTTAACTTGTTATGAAGCAAATGTTGATGCACAGTGTGATGGCTGTAGAATAATGACACATCCACGCTTTAGATTTGTTCCCTACAAACCTCGCTTTCACTTTACAAGTCTATCTGTCACCAGGCACAATATTTCCTGGGAAAATAGAGTCTCGATTTGCGAGACTTATTGAGAAAATGAGTGAACAAGCTCACACTTTTTTCTCCCAACTTTAACTTGTTTGTGCAAAGCGATAAGGTTACTCAAACTGTGTTATTACTGTGCGGCACATGCCATTACAATATCTTTTGCCTGCTCCCAAATTCTATATAAAATTGTGACAATTCTAATTGACTTCTTCAGTGAACGTGCTTCTTTTTTTCTCTCATTTCCAAAGTGATGTTGAGCATTTCTTACCAGAGCTAGACTCTGAGCAAAACAGAAAACGGTTCAGTCTTTGCAACAGTGGCAGAAACAATAACACCACTTAGAAATGCGACAGGAGAAGTTGAAAAGCTTTCTGTTTTTTATATTGTATGCAGATTTGTATTTATGCAAGATCTTAACAAGAACAGAAGGAAGTTTTGAGAGCAGGAAGTTGAAAATGATGACAAAGCTTTTGTGTGTAAAGTGTGAAAGGGCTGAGGAAGGTGATTCATTCCTGTCGGTAGTAGTAGCAGTCATCAAACAGATTATTAGATCACTTTGATTGTCACCCTTTCCGAATCAACTCTTAATTACTCAATTAAATAATTAAAGTTTATCCCTCAAGTTTAACCTTTCACACACTTCTTTGTAAGACTTAAAGTTTGTAATATATTTAATACACATAAATCTGCATGTCCTTCATTCCTTAGCTGCCCACAAACTTTGTCAATCCATACAACACTAGTCTTGTCTCAGTGTTGCTTCAAAAATTAGTCTCACTGTGAATCGGGCACTCCCTTTTAATGCTTAACGTATTTACGCGTAACATTTCTGATCTGTAGGTGTGTCTCTATTGTCGGGCTGTGTCTGAACAAACCACACTGACCCACAAGACACTGCAGAAATCACTGCAGAGGATAAAGAACGAGACGGGTTAAAAGCATTTAGTTCACTGGAGTGAGAGGGATTTATAAAACTATTCCACAATGGAGAGACGCCAGTAGCAAAATTGTGATTGGTAACTGTGTGGAGTGTGCCCTCTGCGGTGTTGAGTCTGTGCTCTCTGGCTGTCTGCTGGTTAATGGAGCCGAGCATCAAGTGTCTGGAGATGTGGACAAAGTGAAGGTGGAGGGATTTGGACAGCCTCGGGTCACGAGCTGATGTTTCTGTTTTTATGAGTTTCAATTGAGGCTTGTTTCCACTTGGGTTGCAATGGACTGCAGGGAGCATCAACCTGCTCAAAAAGGCTGTGCTTCACTTTTATTATTATTAAAGGGCTGTGCATCAGAGGACTTTCATGTCAAAGATCCTGCTAGATTTCTTTTATTTTAATCACTTTACAACACTTTCTATGTTTTTGCACTAGCCTCCTCCTGCATTGACACATGCAGTCACACATTGTGTCTCTGCCTTTGTGCATTTCTTTGTGTGCATGCACACCCATGATTGTGTCTCTGACAGTTGATGCATCTAAGTGCTGCTTTCCCGCAGGCAAATTACGGGCATTCCCTACCCTGCCATATTTAATACCCCGCTGCTCCCTCCCCCCTTCTGTGTGTGCGTGCACACGTGCCTCTGCTCGCAGGCAGGCTGCTTTAACCGGAAGTCACGACTCACAAGTCAGAGAGTGTTATTCACGGGTCTTTCTCTCTCTCTCTCTCTTCCCCTCTCTCTTTCTATTTTTTCTAAGTATTTCTGCTGCTGAAGGCTTCGTAGAGGAAACGTGACACAGTATCTTCTGCTGCACTTGCTGGCTTGCCGGTGACTCATGCACCTACTTTTGGAGCACTGCTTGTTTAATGCAGCGCTCAGTCTGTACAGCATGTTAACTATGGCACGCTCAGCAGGACACTATGGATCTCTTCCATTGCAGAGCAGCGCACAAACTTAGTAACTCTCATGACAGCCATTTCTGCTGCCGCTGAGGCAGCTCATGATAAATGCAAATAAGCTTTAGATTAATCTCCTGTGTCTCTGTCACAGTCAGCAACTTCCAGCCGCGTTTGTCCGCCTGTCAATTTAAAGTTAAAGTTGGTTGTGTTTCTAAAAGCATGCCAAATTTAACTGTCGGATTTTAGATATTCCATTTTTAATAAGTCCTAGTGCAGGGTGCCAGGGGGCCTGCAGCACTATATTTGGCTCTGTTGGTGTCTGAGTGCAGAGTACTACGTGCTCCATTTCCCAGGTTAAAGCTGTACTCTTTCCCTGCACCGACTCACGCACACATTTTCACTGAGAGATGAGCAACAGCAGGTGCAGTGATAAATGTCAGGGGTCACGTTTATGTTTTTAACAGAAGCTCTCTGGATTGACGGTCATTATCTGATGAAATGACAGCTTTTGACCTCTTGCTAATTGACAGTATTCCAAGAATTGTTCTGGTTTAGATTTATTACATGCACTGGCTCTTTTTTGGCATGAGCTGAGTGCACGTCGACGTGTGTTTATGTGTTTGTTTATCACATCCAGCTTGTTCGCCCTGTCCACTAACTAAGGCTGTTCTTGTAACCGAGTTGCCTAATGTTGTTTCAAGTAAGCCCGATTTTTGTGACATCTTACCATAATCCCACCATCTGCCCTGCTGCATGTCCTCTTTTAACATGCACCACTGGGTCCTCCTCTGCGTGACTCAGCAGTGCATGTTAATGCAGGATGAGGTAATGTTGTCTCCAAGCAACCCTGTTGTGGCGACTAAACGAGACCTGAGTTGCAATTCGCGGTCCCCGTTCACTATGATTATGTTAGAAAGTGATGACTAGAGAAGGAATGAATCGGTGAAACACAATCCTCGATTTGTCAGATGAGAAGGAGGGATGTCTGAGCAGTAATATATCTCCCAACAGATTTTCACATGAGCCAGAAGGGATGTTTGTTTTTTTTACGCTCTGTACATAATGTTATAGCTTAAATCCTCCTTATCGACAGCAGCCATGCAAGGTCATCAAGGTTTAAATCCCTTAAAAGAAGCAGCTCCTGTAAGTAATACATTACAAGCAACATTTAGCAGAGTGGTCAGTGTGAAATAGACCACTTCGGAAGTGGTTAGCCTCGTCCATTTTTATACGAGTAGAGACATTGTTCAGAAGTTGGCAACTGCAGCCGTGTGTCTCTTCCACGTGGTCGGCTTTTAAAGCTAATGCTCTGCCTCGGAGTGAAATGAAAAATGTTTTCTATTAACCTCTGTTGGGAACCAATTATCTTAATGTAGGGGTTGAAGCCAAAGCCCGGACTTGGCTGGGCCTGTAATAAAATGGGTACAAGTAAGAATGTTAATGGACAGTTCAGGATCCCTCGCTGTACCGTCAGCACTGGTGCAGACAGCCCTCCCCTCCCAGCCCTGCCTCTTGTATGCCTGCTCGCTCATCCAGACTCCCCAACAAGCCCTCTGTGTTCACAAATGTCCCTCTGTTACTACTGCGTGCTAATTGGACAGCTACACGTTCACGCTGCTCCCACCCCCTCGTCCCCCTTTTTGTCATATTTGTAAAGTCACTCTGTCCACAGTCCTTACGAGTTTAGGCAGGACGGTGTGAGCATGAACTTTGCCTGCCTTAATGCTTGGTATTCTTTGAAAAATGTCAATGCCATTGCAATTATGATACTTAAGTTTCAATAACAGTACCAGAATGATTCATTTCATACTTCTTTTTTTAAGAAGTTAAGAAGCCAAACTTTAATTTTGTTTAATACAAATCAGCTCCACAAGATCTTTGCTTGGATTAAATGCAGTGTTGAGTTGGCAAAATTCTTTTTCTTGTCCTTTGTCTCCATCTTCTTTCGTCTTCTTCCTTTTTTCTTTGGTCTAATGATATGTTCTTGAATCCAAAGACTACCTTTTTAAAAATACCTGCATTTGTGAAGCAACACTCCTCAGCCAAGCTACTGGTACCTGCAACACTACCTAAAATCAGAAAATATCTAATCACCTTGTGAACCTTGCCATTGATTGTACAAGTCTCTGACTTCTACTGGAGGGATCATTCTTCCAAAAGATATTCCTTCATTTGGTGTTTTGACGATGATAGTGGTGAACACTGTCTAACACGTCAGTCAAAAATCGCCCATACTTGTTCAACTGAGTGGAGATGTGGAGACTGTGAAGGCCTTAGCATATGACTCACATCATTTCCATACTCATCAAACCATTCAATGACCCCCACATGCCCTATTGATGGGGTCATTGTCGTCCTGGAAGCGACGATATCCATCAGGATAGAAACGTTTCATCACAGGATAAAGGTGACCACTCAGAACGACTTTGTATTGATTTGCGTCGACCTTTACCTCTTAGTGGACCCAAACCACGGCACCAAAATGACCGCATGACAGCATGACAGAGTCACCAGATCACCTCCCTGTAGAGGTCAAGCTTCAGGCTGGTTTCTGTCTCTGGGTGGCCACACATGCACTCGCCAACTTGTCAAGAATATGTTGATGGATTTAGCTCAAAGCTGTGCCCTAAATAATGCCTACACTAGCCTAGACTGTGTAAATGTGGATGTTGTGATTTTACTCCCAGTAGACATAACAAAGCCCGACAATAATCAGGTCTTGGTGTCATTTTTTTTTTGCTGTTTAAACTTCAACAATCTGCTTGTTTTGTGTCTCTACAGGTGCCATTCCCAGTTCTTCAGGGGGAAGGGGTGGAATATCTTGGCCATGCCGATGAAGCCATCATTGCCATCTCTAACTACAGGCTCCACATCAAGTTCAAGGACTCGGTCATCAACGTGAGTGCCAGTCACAGACAATTAAGCGCACAAAAGAACCACAAAAAATTCATCTCAGTCCAAATGGCACCAGTGTCTGTGCGATCTCTGCTGCTGCCATGCCATTACAGAAGCCAATAGTAAGAGAGAGGAGGCTATAATGTGTAGTTTGGATGGACGCAGGCTTTTTCCCTTCCCCCATATAAATTTTATAAACACATAATTGTGCTAACAAGGCAAATAAACCAACCAAGTATTTTACATGAGGTACCCGTAAAGCGGTTATAGTAATATCCCAGCATAGCTGGCACGAAGTTGTTTGCACCAGGGTTGTACCACAGGAGTAGCGGGTCCTCTGATCTTCAGGCCGGGGAGGTTTAATGTGACATCTAGGCTCCAAAGGCCCGGCCTCCGCTGGCGCTGACGTGCAACAGCTCGCTCCTGCTGACGTCAGGCCTCACTCAAAGACAAACAGGCCAATTGTTTGCATTCACTGGCAGCAGAATTCCTCCTTCTTTCCCAAATCCCTGTCATCTTTTCCAGAAGGGTTCAGCTTCTGGAAAAGATGACAGGGTTTTAAAAAAGGAGGTGGAGGAGGTGAGGGCAGATCACCAGGATGTTCAGGACGGCTCTCCACGTTGAGTTACTTTAGCATCAGATTAACGGTGCCTGTCGGACTGGTTTCCTACCGTGCAGAGTCCTGCTTTGACTCCAGCAGCACAGATGATCTGTGTATGAAGGCCAGCAAAGCCACAACCTCTAACCCACAATCCCCTTCACAACTCCTCCCCTGCATCTGAGCTGTTTTCTTGCCCTTTGCTCCCGTCCCATGTTTGTCTTTCTCTCCATGATTTCCATTCGGCTCGGTCATGTGCTGCAAGTAGCACACTCCATGATCCACTCAGTTATCTTTCATCTTTCGACCTCTTTGATGTTTTCTTTCCTGTTAACTCTTTCATTTCCTTTTGTCTCCTGAATTTTTTTGGTTTAATAGTTTTTTCGTTTTTTCCCATTTCCTCCTCGTCTTGTGTCTTCCCTCCCTCCTTTTTTTTTCTCTCTGTCTTGTGTGTGTGTGTGTGTGTGTGTGTGTGTGCTCCATGGTGTCACTGTGTTTTAGACCTACCCAGGTGTGGACAATGAGATATCTGTGAGTACCATATGATAAAAAAAACACCACCCTCTGCCTCCACTGTCTAGACAGCTTAAGTCGTTCAGCTCTTTTTCACTATGAGCGATTACAGAGCACTGGGGACAAATTGTAACTTACATTCAACTAACACTGGGTTAATTGTAATTTAAAGCACATTGTAAAATAACTGGTGCAGTGTGTGTTGGCTGACCTTGAGAGTTAATAAAAAATACGTTTTGTTTTTTTTGCTTAAAGGCATGAAATAGTATTTTCTCATTCATACAAGTGCTGTTGCAAGGTCTGACCAAAAGTAGGCGATTGCATAGCAACGCCTTCGTTAACACCTCCGTTCACAGGATAACTTTAAAGCTTACAAAGCCAGCTTTATGTTTGTTGTTGGGTATCATAACAGAGGTGCTGCAGACGCCTTCTTCTCCTCCACACTGAGGCTGAAGCTGCACTATGTGTATCTAACCCGGACTGAGTCTGTACTAGACCAGAGGGTGGTAACCTCTTTGCAGATGTGCAGTCTGCTGCGAGAGCACACCACGAGGCTCATCACACGTGCTCTCTGTCTCCCCCTACAGGTGCCTCTCAGGCTGATAGAGGGTGTGGAGAGCAGAGATATGTTCCAGCTGCACATCATCTGCAAAGACTCCAAAGTTGTCAGGTAAGGAACACACACACACACACACACGCTAAAGACGTCGTAGTAATCCCACAGGCAGATTGATGCTGTTATTAACCAGAGTAAATACATTACAGAGGTCTGGTCTGCATTTGAATGAATAATACAATAGTTCTAGGCTGTCCGACCGTGAGGAGGCAATTTATTTCACACGCTGCAACGTTTAACCGCTAATCAATATTTCTTGGTTTAAAAATGGAAGTTATAACTCTTACAGTAGTAATAAAATGATGTCAACATAATTGTCCCCTCTCCTCTTGAGTTATGAAATGTTTGTGTGCTCACAGTTAAACAGGGCTATCCTCACATTTTGTATGTTACAGGGTGGAAGTACAGTACTCACATGCTCAGGTGTTACCAGATGATGATCAGAGATGTCATTAATAATAGTTTAAATTTTGGAAAGCCACGTAAACATTATATTGTGTTTCTTTTTGATGTTTTTTTTTTAATCAACTCTGTTTATGATTTCTCTTTTGGTTTGCTCTTGTATTAACATGACAGTATTTTGCTTATGCAATAATGCAGAAACATGTTGTCAATTAATTGATTAGTCAATAGAAATGTAATCTGGAACAATGAATGAATTAATTGATTGTTGTCTAAGTCATTTATCATAGAAAAACATTAAACACGGCCGGGTCCAGCTCCTCAGATGTTTTTATATCACTATAAACTATTGATCCAACAACACAAGCTATTTATGAGATGTCACCTTGTACTCTGAGAAATTGTGATTAGCCTTAACCGATAACAAATAAAATGTAAAAAAAATATTGACAGAATAATCAATACTAATAATAAACATTAGTTGCAGCGAGACACTGTACTGTAGGTGGACATTTAGATGACCTCTGTGCCTCCCCTGCTGCATCTCGTCCCCTCTTTCCTGCAGTTGCTGCCTGATAATAATTAACATAATTTGTTGTTTGCTGCAAAGTAATTCAATATTTTCAAATTTAAAAAAGTTTAGTACTCTGTACAGCCAGACCTTCCACCCATACCTACATAAAGGTGGAGCTGCATGAGCGTGAAGATGTAGGCAGCTATACAACAAATAAAACAGGCTTACTGCGTTTTTTATATATATATATATATATATATATATATATATATATATATATATATATATATATATATATATATATATATATATATATATATATATATATATATATAATATACACATTTGAAGCAGATTGAAAAGCATAAAATAGTGCTATAGTCTGTTGCTTTCCCTCGTTACGTTAAACATTTTCTTTCAGCTGATGGCACTTGTTGAATCGGAGCTGTTGATTTCATCTTTGATTGCTACGTTGCCAAGATCAGACAGATGGCAAATATATAACTACCTCTAAGCATGCTTGCACTTGCTTTAAAAACACATTGAAATAAAAAAAATAAAGATAAATAAGGGCTTTTATTTCACAGTGGACTGAAATTCTCATCTGTTCACGGACATCTGTAAAGTTCAAAAGCAGCAGGGCCTTGAGATTCCCAGCAACAGATGTGCCAGCGGCGTCTTGGTTCCTCATCATTAAACAGCCACATTATTGCCTCCTGTTTAAAGGCTGGAAAATCACTGAACATCTGAAGAAATTAGCTTTTTTTGTTGTTGTTGTTGTTCTTCCATTCCCCAAATGCATGAAGTTGTACCAAGATATTTTGCTGTTGGATCTCTAATCTTTCTAATCTTCACTGGGTTCTCCACAGATGCCACTTTGCTACGTTCAAGCAATGCCAGGAGTGGGTCAAGCGTCTGAACCGGGCCATAGCACACCCATCCCGGCTGGAGGACCTGTTCGCCCTGGCCTATCACGCCTGGTGTCTGGGAGGCAGCGCTGATGACGAAGACCAACACGTTCATCTCTGTCGCCCAGGTCATACAAACACACACGATCAAGACTTAACACAAAACATTCAGCACGATTTGACCTGTTTTTTTTTTTTTAAATATTGATTTGTCCTAAAATATGTCGCTTCCTCTGTGTGTGCAGGCGATCACGTGCGTCAGAGAATGGAAATGGAGGTCAAGAGGATGGGCTTCGACACGCAGAACGTCTGGAGAGTGTCAGACATAAACTGCAACTACAAGTATGTCACAGATACTTCACCATAAATAGCACGACACCTCTGAAGCGGCAGATAGCTGTACAATACTGTCACTATAAAGAGTCATCGCGGTTATTCAGAGGGTGAACGGTGAGCGATGGCGTTTCAGAAAGCTTTTTGAGAGCTGTGACAGAGAGTAAGGCTCGAATCAGGCTGGACTTAAGACACTGTAACTACACTGTCGCCAAAATGAACAGATTGTGTGACTGACAGCTTGTGTGTGTTGGCACATCTCAGCAGTGTGTGGCAGAACTCTGTCGGGAAATGGGAGTTTTAAATTTGTGTTGAGTTACAGTTAGTTTTGGAGAAGTCAAGTTGGATTTAAGTTACAAGAGTACACTGAACACACAGAGATTTTCCACATAGTCGTCATGTGATCATTTTTAGATATTATCTCAGATGAAAATCCATCAATAATCCACTTAGAAATCAAAGAAAAGAATGTTCTTATAACTCCCAAACTTGCCTGAGAAACATCACATTTTTCTTCCATGTCAGTGTAATCCACTGACAGTTGTTTGTGCATCCGTGTGTACATTGAAAACAAGAACTGTTAATTGATATTTCAGTATGAAAATGTGAACAAATAAAGGCGGAAATTGGGCGGTAGTTGTGTCTCACAGTCACTGACAGTATATAGAATGGACGGCGTATGCGTGACGTCACCCACCGGTTTCTTGAACCTCAAAATCTGTGGCTCTGGCCGCCGCCATGTTGGCAGTCCTGCCTCTTCCACCTCCAAGTCAATTTATAACTTGGCAAATACGTGGATCATCGGTAGACCTGAGGTGGGTTGAATGAAGCCTGGGTGCTCAAACAAGCCACCTGTAACGGCACCTACCTGTCAATCAAAGCGGCCACGCTGTTTATTATTGCTAACATCAGTACAGTTGTCATGAACGGGGAAATTAGCTATAGAGACCAAAACTGTTTTTTGTACCAGGCTGTAAACATGTTTATTTCTGCTGTGAAGTTGGACATTTTAACATGGGGACTTATGGAGACTGACTCACTTCTGTAGCCAGCCTCTAGTGGCTGTACAGTTTTTGGCACTGCAGCATAGGCTTCACTTCACAGCCAAGGAGGTTGCTGCTTGCTCACAGTTAACTTACTGATACCTTGACAAAATTATACTTCCGGTTTACATCCATCTGCCAAAGCATTATGGGAAACGTAGTTCCAAAATGTGAAAGACGAGCTATAAAATCTATTAATATGACATTTTTAGGAGGTGACTGTCTAATGGTGAATAGATAGTTTTACAGCAGACTGTTCCTTTAAATGTTTTCAGCAACACGGGTCAATATGTACGCTAGCTTGCTCGCCTTTGTCTCTGTCCTCTGAGGCCTGCAGCACTCTTATCAGTTCCAGTTTTTAACATACACACATGCACACAAATGAATAAATAAATAGTGTAGCGTGTAGCACTCGCTCAAGCAGACATGATGCGGTGCACATGTGTATCAGGCTTTTCTCCTTTTCTGTCTGGGCAAATAAATGCTACAAAAAAAAAAAGGTCAGTCTGCTCGGAGGGCCCGAGAGAGCGCATCCTGCTGAGGGAGACAGACACGCAGGACAACTGGCTAATTAAACAAGCCGCAGCCTGCTGAGGCCCATGACTCAGCACTGTATTTCACTTCCCCCTCTCTCTAACACACACACACATTCTCCATCTCTGTCTCTCTCTCCCTCCCTCCTCAGCAGGTGAATAGAAAATTGAAGAAACTTATAATGGTGGAGGAGGAGGAGAGCAGACACAGATGGAGTCAGGCAGTAGCACTCTGTGATTAGTTCCCTGCCAGATCTCAGACTTCTTGGTGCAGTCGTGACCCTGAAAACCAGAACATTTGTGTATGTCGAAGAGCGTGGTTTGCTGCAGCTTAAAGCTCTTAAGTCAGCCCTTGTGTACTGGCTGTATAATGTCTGCAGCAAAATAAACTGCGTATAATCTTCGTCTATAAAAATGATTCATCATGTCCTCCTTCTCCTCAGGCTGTGCTCCAGCTACCCACAGAAGCTTCTGGTTCCTATCTGGATCACTGACAAGGAGCTGGAGAGCGTGGCTTCTTTCAGATCCTGGAAGAGGATCCCCGTGGTGGTCTACAGGTGGGTTTACTGACACATTACTCAGGTTTACACCAGTTCATATCCAGATCTAAATTTGTGTTCACTGACTCCCTTTACTTTAAATGTCAGGCACCAGAGGAACGGAGCGGTTATCGCTCGATGCAGCCAGCCTGAGATCAGCTGGTGGGGCTGGAGGAACACAGATGATGAGTACCTGGTGACGTCCATCGCCAAGGCCTGTCAGATGGGTACCAAAGGTACCTGTGGAGCACCAGCTTGCCGACAGCGTGGGGAAGCTCCAGACTCCTGCGATAGCGATTTTGGTAAAGAAATGTTTGATTTATGTATGTTAATTCATGCATGCACAGTTTGAGCTCCTCTCAAGAGAGTTCTCAGCAATTTATAGTGAAATAAGTGGCTTTAAATCACATTTATACTCCTAAATTGCATTGGTTTTGTTCCGTTTGCCCTTGATATATTGACATTGTTTGAAGAATAATCAAAATAAAATGTGAAGCACATTTTCGAGTAACGCACATGTCTGAAAAAGTCTTTAAAACCATCGCTGCGTGCACAACAACAGGCTTGAAAATGAGTACCAGCACAACAATGACTGAGTGCAGAGAGCAGTAGTTCAGTCGCAGCCTCAGAGTAATTACTTGTCTTTCTCCATAGCTGTTGAAAGCCGGTCTCTTGACTTGTGATTGTTACCAATAGCAACACTGTGCTTGTGTCTTCGGGAGGAGATATTGATTTTCAATAAGCTTCAAAGAGTCAGTTTCTGTTAATCATGCCCCTGCTTCTTCACTGATTCTCTCCTCCTTTCACGCTCCTTTGGATTCTCATAACACCGTTCGCTAATAACAGTAAAAATCATCACTCTGTCTTCTCACCTGTGTCTCCAGACTCGTCTCTGACGGGCGGCTCCGGCTGCGAAGACAACACTGTGCCACAGAAGCTGCTGATTCTGGATGCTCGCTCGTACACCGCTGCAGTGGCCAACCGAGCCAAGGGCGGAGGCTGTGAATGTGAAGGTGAGTCCGAACAAAGTCTTAAACAATCCGTCAACAACTAGTTTACATTTTGTAAGATGAAGATCAATTTTGTCGCATTTTCATTTAACAGTACTTTGTCATCTGTTGACATCATCTGCCTTCTCGAGTGTGTACTCACCATCTGTGTGCTTCTGATTCTGCTCATTGATTCAGGCAGACAAAAACACCTTAATGAGAACTTAAAATCGCACTAATGAGAATATATTACAATGCACAGCAATCAGTTCCGGCCAAGTAATTTGATTGGACAAGAGTCATTCAATGAGTGCTGATATAGAGCACGACATCACTTTAATTAGTTGTTGTTATGTACTTTAAATAGTAACAAACTTTGCGCCACAAAGATGAAAAAATGGTCGTCAGAAGAGGACGAAGGGAAGGAAAGAAGTCTGGATACTTCAGCGCAAACCTCCAGACAAATGAGAGAAGAGCAAAAACAAAGCACACCACTATCAGCGTGGGCTTTGAACTGCTTTCAGACTTGGCTAAGCCTCAAAAATATTAACGCCAACTGGGCCGAAGTAACATGTAGACCTATACATCAAAGCTAGCAAGCTACTGTGAAAATGGGAAATGTTGATGTGTTGCTAGGCAACAGGGCAGTCCCAGTCGAGTTGCAGAACTATTTGTGTTGGCGGAGCCAAATAAATGATTAAATAAACAAACAAATCATAATCTGTTGTCACTTATCACTGTAAACGGCTGTATCTTCGAAGAAAATGCTTAATTGACGGTGGATCATTGAGTTATGTCTCAAGTCCAACTATCTAGTTCTCATGAACTCTACAGAGCTTTTTAGCCTTAAAGTTTTTAACATTTTTGGTTCACAGCCCCCTCTTATAAATTTCCGTCTTTAGCAAACTTATACCTTAACATAGACCCTCTGTAGCTACCTCCCTCCTTTGATCGAATGGCAGCTGGCTGTTGAAGAAAGTCAAACATGTAGCAGCTTAAGCGCCACATTTTCTTCTCAGTAGATAATAAAGACCAAAACAAAATCAAAAGGAGATTAAATGTTGGAACATTTGCAAAAATGCAAAGGTGGCTCGATGTGTAAAAGAAAGTGTTGCTCTGCTCTTAGATTGTAAACAGATGCCTCGCTCTGCACGGTGCCACGCTTTTGTGTTTAATGTGACTGTCCAGTTTGACATATGATATTCAGTTAACAAAGTGCTGTTTACGTCTTACGACCTTCATCAGAGTTTATGTTCGTTTGTGTTTAGAGTACTACCCCAACTGCGAGGTGATGTTCATGGGAATGGCCAACATCCACGCCATCCGGAACAGCTTCCAGGCTCTGAGGACCGTCTGCAGTCAGATCCCGGATCCAGGAAAGTAAGTCGATCCGTTTGACCTTTTCTCTCTGAGCGGCTCTGCCTTCATTTGTGCCTCGCTATCTCTCTCCCTCCCCCCACCCACCCTCTCCTCGTTTTAATAGCTTCACCTCACAGTAAGGCAACACCACACAGAGATGGGAACACTGCCACGGTCCAGTCCCATTCCTGCTGGGCTGGCCAGCTGTCTGTCTGTACACACCGACGGAGGATACGTGTGTTATGTGTTTCTGTTTGTTCCAGAGTTTACATCTGTGTGTTTTTACCAGCTGTGTGTGTACTTCACTTGTGTGTTTACATGTATGACTGTGTGTGTGTATATACGTGTGTACATACAGTACATGGGTTAACCCTGCTGCTATGACGTCACACCATATTATTTTGAGGCTTGTTATTGTCCAGATGGAGGTGTGTAGTGACGCAGGGAGGCCTCTATAGATATAGGTCAGAGCCTTCCTCTTCCTCTCAGCCTGATAACACAGTCTAAGTTAACTCAGAGTAACCAAAGCTGATGTATGTTTACAGTATATGTTCTTCACTGGTTCGATATAGACTTGTACTGATCTAATCTCCCTGTTTTGGTGTTTCCAGCTGGCTTTCAGCACTCGAGAGCACCCGTTGGCTGCAGCACCTGTCCGTCATGCTGAAGGCAGCCACTCTGGTGTGCTCGGCTGTGGAGAGGGAAGGTCGTCCTGTTTTGGTGCACTGTTCTGACGGGTGGGACCGCACACCACAGATTGTAGCCCTTGCCAAGATCCTGCTGGATCCGTACTACAGGACATTAGAGGTGAGAGTCTGCTTGATTTGGGCACAGAACGTTCAGTGTAGCTGGATTTTAGTCGGACTTTGATGTGTAAAAACGATAATACTACATTTCTGATGCAGTATTCTTTTAGGCTTCTTCTTTTCTTGCACAGTAATATTACTACCTTCAGTACTGACCACCGTGTCGTCCGCAGGGTTTCCAGGTGCTTGTTGAAACTGATTGGCTGGACTACGGTCATAAGTTCGGGGACCGCTGTGGCCACCAGGAGAACGCCGACGATGTGAGCGAGCAGTGTCCCGTCTTCCTGCAGTGGCTCGACTGCGTTCACCAGCTGCTCAAACAGTTCCCCTGCCTGTTTGAGTTCAACGAGGCCTTCCTGGTGGGTGGTCGGACAGCACTCTTTACTTCTCTTTCTAATAACTGTATACATTTTTTTTATGATCTAAAACTCAAACTCTAAGTGTGAGGGACATGAAACAATCTTTAAAGACAGAGCGCACATAAAAGAAGTTAACTTTAATGTTATGAATGATTTTTTTCTGCATCCTGTTATTATCCTTGAACCTTGAAAACATTGTAGCCAGTCACAACCACTAATCAAACAGCGGTTACATTGAATTGACAGAGCGCTATTGAACCATAAAGAATGGAAATTATAACTTTGTTAGTCCAAAACAGTCAACTGACAACTGATAGACTGACATACATACACCGATCAGCCACATTATGACCACTGACAGGTGGAGTGATCTTGTTGTCATGGCATCTGTCAGTGGGTGGGATATATCAGGCAGCAGGTCAATATTTTGTCCTCAAAGTCGACGTGTTAGAAGCAGGAAAAATGGGCAAGCGTAAGAATTTGATGGACTTTGACAAGAGCTAAATTGTGATGTCTAGAAGACGACTTGGTCAAAACATCTCCAAAACTGCAGCTCTTGTGGGGTGTTCCCAGTCTGCGGTGGTCATGATTGGTATATGTGGCAGACTGACTTACAAAACCAGAAGAAATGCAGGAGAATTTGAAAATGTTTGGAAACCTTTAATAGAGATTCTTGGACATCATAGTGTCATTTTGAAATTGCTATGTGTTGATCTATGTTGCCGGGTGTTTTCCTTTGATTATTGTGAAAACCACATTTCATTGTTATTATTGTTATTTGGTGAAAAATGTGAATCATAACCGGCCTGGCTTCATGTTCTTCTTCCTCGTGTGTCCAGGTCAAGTTGGTGCAGCATACATACTCTTGTCTTTACGGCACCTTCCTGTGTAACAATGCTCGTGAGAGGGAGGCGAGGAACATCTACAAACGCACCTGCTCGGTCTGGTCTCTGCTTCGCAGCGGAAACAAGAACTTCCAGAATTTCCTCTACATCCCCAGTCATGATATGGTACGACCTACAGCTGTTACTATTATTGATGCCTCTTTTTGTAGAGCCACCAGTTAAATATAGTAAGGACTGTCAGCCATTGAGCCTGTGGAGAAGGTGACAGTGGAATTTAAAGACTGTAGCATCAATCAGCAGATGTCTCGTCTTGTTACTGTCAAACAGAATAAGTGATTTATGAATGTTCATTTTCATCCCCAAACTGTCTTTTAATACGTGCCGTCGTGACTGTATATTGACCTTCTGGGGTTGTCCTTGTCCCTTGTTTGTCTGCCAGGTGCTGCAGCCAGTCTGCCACACACGGGCATTACAGCTGTGGACAGCTGTGTACCTGCCCACCTCCTCCCCCTGCACAGCGGTGGACGACTCTATGGAGCTTTACCTCCCCCCGAATGTCGCAGGAGACGAACTCACCTCCCGTTCTCTGGACAGGTGATGCAAATCAGATCTGTTGCTCAGCGTCTGTACTTAGTGTTCTTGGCTGTCCCTGAATGGAGGTTTACATTAATTCAAAATTCATGTTAGAGAGTGTCAGACTGCCCTCTAGTGTCCCACACAGGGAATTGTGTCATTACCAATTGTGAAATGAATATTTATGATGTGTTTCTGGTTCGCAGACTTCCTAAGACTCGCTCCATGGACAACCTGCTGTCAGCTTTTGAGAACGGGGTGTCCCTGACACGTACATCCAGCGACCCCAATCTCAATAAGCACTGCCAGGAGGGTCGCCCTGCCCCAGATCCCTCACCAGCCACAGAAGAAACCTCTGCAGACATCTCAGATGAGGTCATACCTGACACTGGACTGGACGGCAGTGAGGAGGAACCTCTTCAGAGTCCTGCCAAGACCACAGAGGACGGCCTAGCTGCAGAGAGCTGTGAAGACACACTGGAGGAGCCTTGTCTCACCACACAGCCCCTGCCCTCTCCACCCCTTCCCCCTGTCCCTCTCAGTAAGGACATTGCACTCGTTCACACTCCCTTCCCCACTCCTGTCCTCCAGCAGGCTTTGCCTCAGATCACTAACCCTCCTCTCCCACCGCCTCCGCTGGTGGCTGATGGCCCCTGTAGGACTGCTGAGAGCACCACGTCACCCACTCATAAATCAGAGCCGTGCTTACCTCTCCCCTGCAACAGCACGCAACCTGCAGCCACCACGCCCACCACCTCCACCTCGCCGCTTAACGGCCACACAGACGGCCAAGCAAACGACCTCCCAGAATCTGCAGGCCTGCTGGCTCTGAAGCAGCTAACTCCACTCCTTCCCATGGAGGACTCCACTGAAACTCTCACAGGTGAGGCAGAACCTCCACCCGCCCTGCCTCCAACAGAGAATCTTACCCAGAATCATTTAAATGAGGAGGAGCCGGAGTCGCAGCCGCAGGTTCAACCCCAGAAGGAGAAAGAGGACGTAAGGACAGAAGAAGTGAAAGGACGAGAGCGTGCGTTAACAGTTGCAGCAGCTCCTCTAGACTGCACCCAGGTAGCAGCTCGCCATCTGATCTCCCAGAGCCAGCTCTCCGACCTGTCTCTGCTCGGCTCTCACTGGGAGAGCGTCCAGGGTCTGGTCCAGTCTGCCTGCAACAGTGCCAGTCACTCTGGTGTCGGCCGGGCCTTGCAGGCCAACGCCTACCAGAGCCGTCGGCTTGCCAGCAAGCTGCTCCGCTCGCAGGGCTTTGCCATCGCCAACGGTTCCCAGTGCTGCCGCAGAGAGGCTCTTTGTTGTCCCAGCAGCCCTCTGCAGGCTGGGTGGCTGTCTGCTGCCAGGAGCGCAGGCTACGCCGGCCTCTACGGGCCTGCCGCCGCCGCCCTCAACAGCTACTCCCTGGCAGGCCATCAGCTCCTGCCGGTGTCGTTCTCCTCGCCTTCAGCTTCCAGCTCCCCTCCCCCACCACAGGCCCCAGCTTACCTCGACGACGACGGGCTGCCGGTGCCCATGGACGCCGTTCAGCAGAGACTGCGACAGATCGAGGCGGGCTACAAGCAAGAGGTGGAGGTGCTGAGGCAGCAGGTGCGACAGCTACAGATGAGGCTGGAGAGTAAACAGTACAGCACCCCTCCCTCAGAGCCAGACATCGACTACGAGGACGACATTGTGAGTAGCTTTTTCGGTGATGACATTAATGCCAGACAGCAAAGCACCAGGAGCTTTTTTTATCTGTCTGCAGTGTTTGTAAATATTTACTTTAGATTTTCCTCTTCTCTTCGTTCCTGTCTGTCTTCCGACCTTGCCGCTTTCTGTCTGTTTCCAGACGTGTCTGCGTGAGTCAGACAACAGCAACGAGGAGGATTCTCTGTCGACCCACAGTGAAGACCGTCTGTCTGAGGGCAGCTGGGATCGAGTGGAGCGCAAGGACACAGAGGTCGGCGTCCTTTTAGAGCTTCATTGTTCGATATAGCTTCTGTCTCCTCTTCCCTCACCTTCCTTCCTCTCCCCCTCACCTGTACGGCTAAGAGCACCTCTAATTACACCACACTGTTCTGATATAGATGTCTGTGTCTGTGTAGGTCACGAGGTGGGTGCCCGACCACATGGCCTCCCATTGTTTCAACTGTGACTGTGAGTTCTGGATAGCCAAGAGACGTCACCACTGCAGGTGGGGCTTCACCGTGGTTTTCTTACACTCATAAACACATTTAATCACAATGAAGAGACAGAAGTGAAAAAACTTGACTCTTCCTCAAGTAGACTTTGAGATGTGATCAGCTTACTCGTATGGAAAGAGGTTGATGAGTTAAAATGTTTTAAACATCGTCTTCATATGTTGATCTTAATATTCTTTGTGGTTCACAGCTGACTGTTTTATTTTGGGATGTTACGTCCCTGCATTCGTACAAAAAAAAAAAAAAAAAAAAAAAAAAACATGCAAAAGGCTGCGATCAATCATGATTTATTAATCTATTTTCTTATTTTTATTAATTAACTTTATTATTAATCATTATTTTGTCTATTTATCATAAAATTTAGATTATAATATCATCACAAGTTATCACTCACATGGCTGCATTCCACACAGGGTGTAGGTCCTTCTATTGCACTTGCTGGTTCACTGTCACTGTCACACTTAATGGAACCGGACCATTGTTACCATTATTATTAAGGTTCACTGGTGTTTTTCCTGCTGAGACGAGTCAAGTTAATAATCATGGATAATGGACAGGCTGCACAGATCTCTCACGATAGTTCCTGTCGTCTCAGATTTTAATCAGGAATAGTTTGACATTTTTAAAAATACGCGTTCACTTTGCAGCTTAGAGTGAGATGAGAAGATTGACACCACTCTCTAGACTTTACACTAAATATGAAGCAGTTAGTTTAGCTCACGAAAAAGACTGAAGGTTCACACGGACAGCCTGACCAGCTGTGTTATGAGGAGGGATACGTGCTCGGTTATGTCTTGGACAGACGCAGTGAGCTTCAGTTCACGCTGTTTTTGTTGCCTTTGTACTGAAAGGCTGTAGGAGGAATGAAACTTGAAACTTTGAGTCTTTGATATCTACTCACACTTTTCAAGATCGGATGAAACAACATCCTGATGGAGCATTTATTCAGGAGAGCTTACTGTTTCCTCTTTAAACTCAGACTGTTTTTTGAACACACATTTCTCATGGTGCTCTTTTGTTGCAGCACAGCTCTGCCAGAGTAGCAGCCTGCGATTCAAAGGCACTCTTTGCTTTGTGTTTTCAGGCTTTGGTCTCAGAATTAAAGGCTCTCAGTCAGCCAGAGATTTATTTATATGTTCCAGTGAGAAACTGAGACAGTTGTCCTGAAGTAGAAAGAAATTCAACACACAGAAAATACAGGAAATGGACCAAATGTACAGTACTGTACATGTTAGGTAGCTAGCCAGAACCTGGAAACATTTGTACCAACATTCTCCACCAGATGGCATCACTGTCACTAGCCAGAAATCCCAGCTGAGAGTTGGAGTTCACTGCTACTTGTATGTTCTCCTATGTAATCTCCTAACCTTCTGTGTGCTCTCCACCATCAGGAACTGTGGCAATGTGTTCTGTAAAGACTGTTGTCATTTGAAGCTGCCCATCCCGGACCAGCAGCTGTACGACCCGGTGCTGGTCTGCAACACCTGCCACGACCAGCTCCTGGAGTCCCGCACCCGCGAGATCCGCAGCCAGCAGCTCAAGAAGGCCATCGCCACAGCCTCCAGCTGAGAGAAGCATCGCATAGCATGGCCCGCCTCGGCTCTTGTCCTGCTCCTTTTTGGACTGATAAGCTGAACGCCCCGTTGTAACCCCAACCTGCTGTGGTTTTGGCTGCGGGGGGGAGAAGAAGAGGGAGGAAGAGGATGAGGAGGAATTGTTACTCTTTGGGGGGAGGCTCTGTTTTGGAAACGGAGATGCACTGTGAGAGGTGGAGAAGAGGAAAGTCTAGGATGTTGGAAAAAGTGTCAGCAGGGGAGGTTTTCCTACAGAACAAAAACCCCCTTCTGTTCAAAGACCTTTACAGCCCGGAGCGCTGCAGCGTCCAGCTGCCTCCACGTGGCTCGGCGCCCTGTCCGGGACACATCTCCAACCTGTCCGGAGTCACCCACCTTTAGTACCAAACACACCCGCACCCTCCTTACAGACACTGTCTCGCACTTCTGAGGACAATCGCTCACCCCTCCACGTGTCGGGGACCCCGAAGCCTTTACCTGTACTACTGGAGGCTTTCAACTTTAAAAAGAAAAGAATTGCTGCTACAGTATTTAAAAGTCTAATTTTGTATTCTTATTTTGTGCACTACTAGCTGTTGTGTATCTGAGGGAATTTGAGACCAAACTTGAGCAAAAGGGAGAAATCTGCTGTTTACTTTGTCATCGCATCTTTTTTTTTTGTTTGTTTGTTTGTTTTGTTCTTGGAGCCTGAATGTAAACGTGTAATGGGTAACTGGATCGACTTTTATGTTCATGTGCATTTGGTGGGTCGTATATGTGTTCATTGCTGCAATGTGTTTTTCAAAAAAATAATTATGTATATGCACAGTCAATGTGGTTCTGTCCTTTTTATCGATGCTTTTTCTCCAGTATAGCCATGTCGCGACAGTCTTGAGAGGAATGCGTGTGGACGGATTGGTGCAATGCCGCGTGTTGTTTTGTTGTCGTGGGACGTGAGACGGCAGATTTCTGTAATGTCGTTTGAAGGTTACAGACCGGAGGTCTTTCTGCTGAGACGTTTGTGAATGAATGGCTTAACGTCCACATAATGAAGCTTGATGTCCATCTGACTGATGAGTATTTGCTGGCAGTGACGACTACTCGGGAAAAGACTCAACAAAGTGCTCGGAGTTTCTTGTTCTGTTTTGGGGGAAGTTTGGCCACAGTCCCCCTTGATTAAAATAAAATGTGTTCGTGTCTACTGGTTGTTCCTTCAGACAATAGTGCCATACTTTGTTTTGTCTATTTTTAAAGCCTTTTTCTTTCTTACGGACGGCAGCAGGTTTCCAGTTGGCCACCTCTCTGTATGTTTTAACGGTACAGATAGTTAGCTGCTTAATAACACTGAGACGACTAAACATTAACGGATGGTTCAGTTCGATATCGAGGCTAACCGGGTTCAATGGATGATTGGATGTCACTGAATTTAATTAACCTGTGTGGTTATCCATTGTCTAATATTTTGGATTTTTTTTTTTTTTTTTTTTTTTTTTTTTTTTTTTCCATGCGGTGTTCATGAAGTCAAAATCTTTTAAGAGGAACTCAGAATTGTAACATACATAGTTATCTGATCCGTAGTGGTGGCTAAAATCTGTCACTTAATGAATAATTGTTGTAAAGAAATGCACTGTAAAAGTTAAATCCCATGGGTTAAAATAAAAGATTATATCATGGGTCTGTTTGCAGCTTTGCTTCTTTGCATGCAGCTCTAGTTTTCAGACTTTATTTGTATAAAACTTTTCATACTCTAACACTCTTGGCGTTAACTAACAATTGGATTGTTACTGAATTAAATTACTTTTTGGGCTGTGGGTAAAGCAAAAGCACAGGAACATCTTCCTCTGTGTAACTTTACTGTCCACTTCCACAGTAGGACAACTGAACAGCAATAAATGTGATGCATTACCTCAATATTTTACCTCATATCACTCCACCAATCTTAAACATCACTTACAGTACAGGCAAGGTGTACCATAATACTGTATGTAGTTTGTTTTCAAAGCAAAAGAATACAACTAGTTGTTATTATTAATGAAATTGTGCCAATTCTTTCACTAAACCTGAGAAAAATAAGAATCTATAAAATAAATCTTCACAAAATCTTATTTCTTATCATTTTGCAGTGAGGAAACACCTGAGGCAGGTTTAAAATAATACTAAAACACATTAAATGTCTTATAGAAAGACAAACTAACTAAATAAATAATATTAATCGGCTGGGATTGGCTCCAGCATCCTCCGACCTTGATGAGGATAAGTGGTTACAGAAAATGGATGGATGATTTAACAGATTAAAATGTAAGAATAGATGGAAATAGTAATAAATAAATGTAGTTGAAGTTACTTCAAATTTTGGACCAAACTGTCCAAAAGGTCAGGTAATCATGAGGTTGAATTTAAGAAACTCAAATGTGCTTTAAACCTCCAGGTAAACACTAAAAGGTGAAGTGGATGAGAGAAAAACACATTTACCGCACCGCAGGTTAAAGGACCAGTGTGTAGGATTTTGTGGCATCAAGCAGTGTAGTTGCTGATTGCAACCCCCGTCACCTCACCCTCTCCTCTCATACCACGATGGCTACGAAACATGAAAAACCTGAAAGAAAGAAAGATATAAAAGGTTCAGTCTAAGGTAACAAGATCATAACTGTCTTGGTGATTATACACCAATGTACTATTTAAATACACCCTCGTACATTTTACACAAGCGCGTAACAAAGGTCAAACTGAACTTAACAGATGAAACAGGTTGTTCTATCAACACCACTGACTTCTCCATCATCAAAAAATGTTAATTTCAAAAGTTTAACTGGCGGATACAAGATGCCTCCTCCTTCACCATCAAGTCTGTTCTCAGTGTTTATGCACTGGAGGTTTATAAGCTCATACGGTCGTGTGTTGAACTCAGATTTCAGGTGAGTACAGAGAAACTTTCCTCCTTCAGCAGATGAATTTTAAAACAACCTTCTGGAGTCAAACTGTCTGTACGTACAAGTAAAGTAACAACAAGTGACACATCTCTGTGTCCAGTAGGATCTGAAAACTTCTTCCAGCACTAGGAAACACATGCCAGCGCTTTCCTTCCGTTTCTCCACCAGATGGAGCTTTTCCATCAAAGGAAGTACAAGGTGGTACTTCTGGAACAGGACCAGCACTTTCAGTAAGTCAAATCAAAAGACCTGTACATATTTCACAGTCTTGGATTTCCTTATTTCTGAATTTTTCCTAGTAAAGAATGAGTAAATTTCCCACCTAAAGTGAATCAACATTAATTTCCTTCCTGCAAACAAATACTGAAAGTGAAGCTGACTAAGAGTGGACAAGAGAAAGGAAGTGACACTTGCATTGAGATGCAAGACATATTTTAAATTCTTCTCTGATGCCCCATCATGCCCTTCACACACACACAAACACACACACCCCCCCTCACACCAACTTCCTCTTTCTGGCAAAAGTCTTCAAGAAAACCGACGCCAGCTAATTCGTGTTTTTTTTTTTTAGGAACAACTTGTGCCAAAGTCCTTCAGTGGACTCACTCAGCATGATCAATAATTCAGGCCGAGGGTGTTCTGGGTTTCCACTCAGTGAATGAAAATAAAGGTGACAGCTCGAACTTTTCCGTAGAAAAGGTTGAAGAGAGATGTGAAGAAAGTTGACTGGACAGGTTTTCTGGACGGAGTGAACTGGGCTGGAAAAAATAAAGATTTCACTTAATATCCTCTTTTAGATGTGCAGCTCTCAGGTGAAGACAGGTGTGTGTGTGTGTGTGTGTGTGTGTGTGTGTGTGTGTGTGTGTGTGTGTGTTAACTCGTTAAACCTGACAGACTGATGCTGTTTGAAACCACAAAGCTTCGTGTGAAAGTTAGTTTAAATCCCAAATATTATTTTAAGATTATGAGACACTAAAAATGTCAGCCTGAATTTTAGAAACATGTGAACACAAAAAAGTGGAACGTAACTAAGTCCACTTACTCTCATACTGTTTAACTGTGATGCAAGTACTGTATTTCTATTTTATGCAACATTTGACTTCTCCATCTCATTTCAGAGTTACATATTGCACTTTTTATTCCTCTACATTTATCAAACAGATAAAAACATACAATCAGTTTTTTCCAAGAGGCCTCATCAGTTGATGAGAGGTGAAACGTCCGGCTGCCATAGATTTAACCCTTCTTGAAGGAAGATGACCTCCACAGACTAAAATCAGTTGCATGCATCATTATTTAATAGTCATAATTAGCCTCTCATTAACCAACTACAACCCTACATATCAGTATATTAATAATAATGACCCAATAAAACAATAATCCAACACTGACAGGGGTTATTCTGCAGAGTGAGTACTTTTATTTTTGACACTGTGAGTTCGTTTTGTTGCTAATATTTCTCATAAAGGTTCTAAAGTAGATTTTCACATACAAAGAGTTTGTCTTGGTGTTTTGGTGCATGAGAAACATTAAATACAAATATAAGCAAGATAAAAAATGAGGTGCTAGAGGATCTAAATATATATTGTTCTTACAAATTAAGATTTTGAATGCAGCGCTTTAAATGTGCTGCTTCCTCTAGAAAAGTTACATTTTATAACATAAAAGACAGAAAAACCATCTTTGGTGTGATTAGTTTAAATGTATAAGATCTGAACTGAGTTGATACAGAATATATCATGGATACAGGACTGTCAGTGTGAAATAAAATGATTTTTCTAACCTTAAATATGAGAAACATTAAGTTAAAAAAATATATAAGGAAGACAAAAATCAGGTGCTAGAAAATATAAATACATATAGTGTTTTAACAAAGTAAGATTTTGATTGCAGCACTTTAAAACCTTTAGAAAAGTTACATTTTATAACATTAATGACACAAAAACCATCTTTGGTTTGAGTAGTTTGAGTATTTAAGATCTGGAATAAGCTGATACTGAACTGTCAGGACTGACAGTGTGAAATATGGTGATTACTCTAACATCAAATGTAAAGAATTAAGGAGAAATAATACTGTCCCTCCCCTCTGAGGTGCCACCTTAAGTCACCTGTGGAGCACAGAGCTGTCTTCACTGAAGATTAACTTCCCGCAGCGTCACAATTACTTGTCAAATCATCAGGAAGTGTTCGCCTATCCGCACCATTACAGGAATGATTGTATTAGATCTGGTTCCTGCACACCAGGGGCCCATTGATATCCCCCTCCACCTCCACCCATCCACCCTCCTCCTCCTTATCCGAGCTCTTATCAGTGGAGCTTTATTAGAAGGCGATGCCCGAAAGGGGGAGGGGCAACTCTTTCTTTCCTGTCGGGGGGTATGGTGATGGATAAGTATGAGACCCCCTGCAAGAATGCGATCACATTGAAAAAACAAGTCATTGTGTTTGTTGCCTTTTCCCTCCTCCGTCGAGTCAGAGACGCTCCAGAAACATGCAGCAGCATCTCATCGTGCCCGCTCTTCTCCTGGCATCCCTTTGGACGCTCTGCACAGGAGCAGGAGGTGAGTGTGTCTTTCATTCAGAGCTTTGAGCTTCATTTAGACTTCTATTTTGCCACCGAGCAGGTCGGAAATATACAGAAAATGTCACAGGAGGTGGGATGATTGATTGATAATTAGATATTTATCATCAGGGAAGGAAATGTTTGTTGTTTTCTGAAGATTTTTAATATTTATTTCATTTATTCTGATCAAACTGTGAAGTTATATATCAAAAAATGCAATTTATCTTGATTAATGCAGCTCACATCATCAAAAAATATAAATGAATCAATCAACCTTGATGAGATCATCAAGGTGTTTTTTAATCCACTTATTTTTACCATTTTTTCCAACCGTGTGCCACTCGTTTCATTCAATTAGAAAGTTAATTCATTGCGGAATGTAAGCCATAAATCCATAATTAGACGCTCGGCGGATAAAAAGAAAGGAGACACCAAAAGATGAGCCACAGATGAAAGAGATGTTCCCCCCCTCCAGCACCAAAACCACGCGCTACCTCTCTCTCCCTCTCTCCACGCACACCTGCCCCGTCCATCACAATGTGATGTAGCATCGGGCATTCCTCCTCCGTGACTGAGCTCTCCTTGATCAAGGACGTGATCCAGTCCCAGCCGACAGATCGGACCGAGCCGAGACTCCCTCAGAGCCTCTGCGGTTCGGACACCTCTCTCTCTCTCCCCACCTTCTATCTCTGTCTCTACCATTCTCTCGTGTGCACCTGCTCGGATCCAAACTGAGCCAATAGGAGACGTTTGCGTCCAGGTTGCCGCAGAGAGACGCGTCAAGCTGCGCACAGAGAATGTCTCCAAATTCACAGCAGCTCATTCCGAGGTGTTAATGTCACAGGAAAGGCGGCGAGGTTTGGCACCGAGGCTCTAATAAAGACGATAAATTAGCAGTAATTAATGAGCGAGTGAAAAAAAAGGGCTTTTTGATCAGGAAATGTGCACAAAATGAGCTGCTTTGATGCGTTTTTTCTCTTCAAATCTTCAAATATGATCTAATTAAGCTTTGTATTTATTACTTTTAGGATTTTTAGAAGTCAAATTAAGAGACAAATGCAACCTAAATAGAGTATATAGTAAATTATGGCATTTAAAATTGGCTTCTTGTCATTCCTACATGTAAAAAGCTCTAAAATATTCCACTAATCCTCATTTATTTACAACTCAGAGGTCAGTTACTGTCTATTTTATTCCTGTGATATAATACAGCTAATTAACATACAAATAATGATGCTGAACTGATGACTCATGATGATTTTACGCAGGATGTTTCAACAAAAGATCAAACCACTGTGACTTCATGTGATTAGTTCACTCTCAGTAGATAATCAGTGCTTCACCTCGGATGGGTTTCACTCACATTAAGCGTTGATACTATCTCTTTAGTTAGATACTCGGTGAGGTATCTAATCAGTCCACAGACGCTCAGGCACTCCCCCAGTGGCTCCTCTGACGCGCAGCTCGGTGCGCTCGTTGATTCGGTGCTGAGGAGGAGCGTCCCGGTCACATGCGCCCTCGGCGTTGGAACAGTTGTCGGTGTATTTCATGCCAAGAAACCCGCAGCCATGAAGCTCGGGGGATTAAAGTTTTGCGCATGAAAGAAAGCGGCGCAGTGTGTTTGAGGTAACAAAAGAAAAGCTGATAAGGGAGAGGAGAGTTATGAAACAGGACCAGGTCTCATTTTGCTGGACATTTTGAAGTTGGAGAGCGGTTTTTTGGCACACTGGCACAAAGCGTGGCACAGTCTCAGCTTCTCTCCCTTTTTTTTCTTTTGAACCGTGTGTTTGTGTGAAACGCAGCGTCTACACACGCACAGTTTATGTCTGGCTCTGCGTGTCGCACACAACACAATGGCATGAAAAAGATCCGGCTCCGTGTCTGCGTGTATTCACATTAGGTTTTCACTCTGGTCGACGTGCAGGCAGACGTGGCCTATTTGTTTTCATATCGCTGCCTTTTGTTTCTTCTTGTCGGTTTCCTCAGTTCGTTCTCTGAGCAGACCTCTCACATCCACTGAAACCATTCAAACTCATTCATATTGTTCATTTTGCTCCGCGCAGCACAAAAGATCAAAGCGCAGCGCCCATTGGTCAAGAATTGTGCGGACAGAAATCTGATTGGCTGAGATGGAAATAAGTCCGTGTGAGCCGCAAAAATAGAAGTTTCTACTTATAGACAGAGATGGAGAAAGTGTTTAACTCACAGTAGCACTCTGACTAAATACTTAGTTACAAGATAAAGTACTGCATTGAAGGATTACTTCAGTAAAGGTAGTTTTATCAGACAAAAGTACTCAGAGCAAAGGAATGGCTCCTGTTAGTGTTACATTATTATACATTATCAGATTATTTATGGTTGTAGTTGGTGGAGGTAGAACTACTTTAAAATCAGATTTTATAAGCTTGTCATGTCTTGTGGTTACCAAACATATAAATAAATGCCGTGGAGTCAAAAGTACAATGTTTTCCATCTGAAATGTAGCAGAGTAGAAGTATAAAGTGGCATAAAAAGTACCTCAAATTCGTATTTACATACAGTCGGGACTGTGACATAGGGATTTGGCTTGGGAACCAGAGGGTGGCCGGTTCAAGTCCAGCACAGATCACAGTATGGATCATGGACTGGTAGTTGGAGAGGAACCAGTTCACCTCCTGGCACTGATGAAGTACTGAACCCCTAACTGCTCCCAGGGCGCTGCTACGTGGCTGCCCATCACTCCACCATCTCTGCACTTGCGTGTAAAATTTGTGTAAAATTCTTCTTCTACTTGAGTCTATGCACTGTTTTCAGATAATGAGGGAACATATTTGGCCTGAAATGAAACTTCTTATTGAAGCAGTCTTGTGAGGCAGCACTGTCATCTTCTTTCAAGGTCATGGCCGATGACTGACAAGCTTTATTATCAAAGTTATTAGATGTAATTGGTGCATCTAATCAGACTCACACCGCTGTGGTCCTGAATACTCAAAGGAAAAAGAAGAAGAAGAACAAGATCAACTCTATTGATCCCTTGATGGGGAAAATACTTTTTTCATTCAAGTTTTACACATACAGGCTTGAAATACAACCACAAACACATAAAGATGTTAGAGACAATCAAATGTGAAGAGATGGGCAGTCATGTAGTCAGTGCCCAGGAGGTGAACTGGCATCTTTCCAGCTACCAGTCCAGGCTCCATACTGTAATCCAAGCTGGACTTGAACCAACCACCCTCCAATTCCCAAGCCAAGTCCTGAGCTACTGCCACCCAACACCTGATTTTATTAATGGTTACATTAAGGTTAGAAATCAAAGATAATCTTTTAATACTTTCAGCACCGAGGCTGTGGTCACAGAGTTTCTTCTGCTCCACTCGCACACGTGCAAGAGACAAGCATCTCTTTATTTACTGGGACCAGTATGGTGAATGATGGCACATGTGAAAACAATCTGTACCTCTTCCCTAATAAATGTTTGCCCCCTCCCATGCATAGTTTATTTACAGTATGCATTATCATGCAGGACCAGGAGGAAAAGGCTTACCAACATGGCAAAGAAACCGAGCGGTGGCTTACTTCCTTTACAAACACCGGGAGAAGTCCTCGTACCAGTCTAACAACAGAGCGGGAGACCCTCCCCGTATTTTTTCAATGGCATGTGTGTTTTTCATAAATATTTGATTTGTGAGATAGCTCCAGATATTTGTCTCCGAGCACGGGGTGGAAACATGCAAACCGATTGTGAAATATTAATAAACCCTCAGACAAACATGTGAGAATGGGACCTCGCTGATGCAAAAGATTGGCTCTGTGTTTATTCTGATAGCACGGAAAGATAAAGCACAGAACTTTTTTTGTGAATAGGAAGACAATTCCTGTGTATTAGGGAGGTTTTTGTATGGCCGGGAATAACAGCTGACTTAAACCGAAAGGAGAACAATTCGCTTTTTTTGCAGTAAGGAAAAAAATAAACTATTAATAAAATAGCACATTTGTAAATCTAGTTGGACGGTTGTCGGTGTGTATGTTAAGAAGAAACATCCTATTCTGCTCCCACAATAGGCTGATGTTTGTCGGCGTCACCTCGAGGTTAACTGACTGACATCAAGTGTGTGTGTTCATGTCCTTTACGTTATCTGCTGTTGGCATACTCAGAGTAGAGTTGTGTGAGTTTAACAAATATCATTTAATTTCCTGTGTTTCAGAATGGTGCTATCAGACCCAGTTCACCTGTGATCATCAGTGCAATGGTAAGTTATTTTCAATACTAACCTGTAACTTTAAATACATAAAAAAGCAAGTTACAGAATACTTTACAAAAGAAACAAAACCAACAGGTGTAACGTGCAACAAAACACAAACAATTGAGATTGAAATAAACAGCAATTTAAATGAACAAATGCAGTAAAAGCTGCAGAATAAAACAATTTGAAAAAAATGCTAAATTATGTGTTTTGTATGAGAAGTACACCTGAGAACAATCTGGAGAAAATTAAGTCTTGATCTCATACTTAATATCAAATATTTGACCTAAAGGTAATATGTAAAAGGAGAACAGTAAAGGACCGAAGGTTGATCCCTGCGGTACGCCATTGATTTCAGTAGTGGAGCCACAAAAGATGTCCTTTCAGAGAGATTACTAAAACTAATCTGAAATATAAACCTGATATTCCTTCCCAATGCTTAAGATTTTTAATTAAAATCAAGCAGTCACCTGAATCAAAAGCAGCAGCAAGAACTAAACACAGTGAAAGACGTCTGAGCTTCTAAAAGAAGATCTTTACAAACCCTGAGAGGTGTCTCAGTGCAATGACAACTCTAAAACTGAGCTCATATGTATCAAAGATATTGAATACAAAACAATCACTTCAACGTGTTTAACTTTTGTGTTTTTCTTGTTTTAGCACCAGAAAAGTGGAACCACGTCAACAGCGCCTGTGGAGGAAAATCCCAATCACCCATCAACATCGTCACCAGAAAGACTTTAAAAGACGAACGACTGACTCCTTTCCAGTTTGAGAACTACCAGCAGATCTTCAGAGGCGTAATCAAGAATAACGGCCACTCGGGTGAGCATGTTCTCCATTAAACATCAAATAGCTGTCACATCACTGCAGCTGTTGCGTGAACTCTTTATGCTTCACTCAAGTCAAGGTTGACGTTCCTCACCTGAGCACCGTCTCTGGAGGCGGCCTGCCGACCACCTACAAGGCCGTACAGTTCCACCTGCACTGGGGCAACAACGGAGGGCCCGGCTCTGAGCACACCATCGACGGAGAGCAATATCCCATGGAGGTACCTTAACCTTAATGTAGAAAACGCACACAGCCACATTTATACTGTCTATGCCAATCTACCTCCTCTGTGGCACTCAGTCTCATTCATTCGTACTGAAGGCCTGAATCAGGTTACAAATATATAGTTTAATTTTTAAAAAACAACATGCAAACAGGAGTAAATAGTGCATTTGTTGGGAACTATTTTCTGACATGGATTTGGTGCTTCATGGTTACAAAGGAACATTTCACCCAGTATAACAGTGTGGCTCACTCATGAGTAAACAGGTTTTTGAAACAATGGAGCTCTGTGACAGAGACCAAAAACATTTATCAAACTTTAGATACAGTGGCCTGTCAGGAGAATCAATCCATTGTTGCTTTTGGGTTTGTTTGACATGATTAAAAAAGTCTGATCGGGCCTTAAAATCTCACTTTTTTATAGTTATACAGATTAATTCAGTGATTATTTGGTGATTGTTTTATTGGTTAGGAAAGCTTTTTTATCAACAAAGTATTTGCTTCTGATCTGATATCTGATATCTTCGGTTTCTACTACACACACTGTAAAAAATTACATTGGTAACATCCGTAATATTTTCTCTTTACAGCTGCACATTGTTCACATGAAGCACCATTACGCTGATCTGACAACAGCACTAGCAGACCCAGAGGGAGTTGCAGTCCTTGGGTTTTTCTATGAGGTAACTTTGAATCCTGTATTGTTGAATTCAGTTCAACCACAAGTTGAAAGGAAACTGTGCTGAAATGTTTACATTTCTATTTTCAGGAGTCCGGTAGCGCAAACCGAAAGTACGAGCCGATCATCAACGTTCTGCGAAGCATCAAATCTACAAGTAAGTACTGAAGTTCAATATGACTGACCAAAAACTTGACTACAGTGCAGAGTTTCATTTGTGTCTTTCCTGTTTTCAGATGACAATACGTCGCTGGTCCCCATCTCCCTGGCACAGCTCATCCCATCTGAGCAGAATATGACCAGCTATTACCGCTATAAGGGCTCTCTGACCACCCCATCATGCACCGAGTCTGTGATCTGGACTCTGTTTGAGAAACCCATCCCTCTGAACATGGACCAGGTGAGGATAAAAGACCAAAACCTTTAAATTAATCTAGTTTCTGTCTATAAAAATGGTAAACGGCTGTAAAATAGTTTGGTTACAAGGTCACAAAACTATAGTCTTGGGTGGGAGAAATATTTAGATTCTCTACTTAAAGTACAACAATCTCATGAAATGATTGGTTGAGGTCTTGAAACAAAGACAACAGAATGCTGTTACATGTTTTTTATCAATTTTTTGTACTCTTCTATAACTTTTGCTAGTTTTCTACAACATGTTTTGTGAAACGTTGGACTATTTGAGCTCTTTGTGCTTCTAACAGTCATTTAAATGAAGCTTACTAACTCTAACTGTCAGACAAATAAATTAGACTAAAATGTATTAGGTAGCATGAAATGAAAATACTCAAATAATGTACAAGTACCGTAAAAACACACCTTGATGATCTCTTTCCAGAAACTGAACACTAACATTTGTGTGTTTATCCTCTCCTCCTCCAGCTGCGGATGTTCTCTGAGCTCAAGTTTCACGATGGAAAGCCAATGGTGGGGACCTTCAGGCCGGTCCAGCCCCTGAACGGTCGACCGGTGTACCGATCGGGAGGCGCGGTGATCCTAGCTAGCTCAGCTCTCCTTGTGGCCGCAATCGCCACTTCCTTGGGACTGTCCCAATCCATTTAGAGCAAAGCATCCCATGCTGCACTGCGACATCCATGAACACAATAAGTTTTGTATCACTCCTCAGCTGAACCCTGGTTTGTAACATCTTCATCGCATGGTTGCTAAGATGATCGACCACGTCGTAGTGCAAGCATGACTCTATGTTCCTCTCTTACAACACAGATGACAAAGGCGTTCGAGGGACGCCTTACGAAAGGTGCTGTGAGGGTTCGAGCACATTCATGCATGCGTAGTGAAGTAGTTGGTCTTATTTCAGCATTATGAATGTGCCATAAGCAGGTTACCAAGCACTCAAAGTGACAACTGAATTCAACATCAGAACCCTTAGTCATGCCCTAATTTCTCACAGCATCATCCTACAGAAACCAGCACACACACACTTGTCCACTTTAGCTCCACTAAAGCTCCAGGTAAATTTAGTCTCCACTAATGTTAGCACGATGGTTTGTACTCTGAGTACCGATTCCAGCCCCATGACCTGGCACGTGATGTGTTGTTCTCAGTGGGGGCATGTGAACAGCATGGCGCTATTAATAGCAGAACTGAGTCACAAAACACAAGCTCCATTTCAAAGCCAGCGGTCAAAGGAGTCAGCAGTTTGGCTTTTTCGAAGGTCCAGGAGCACACAGCGCAGCCGTCAGGTGAACCCCAGCTCAGCAACTCAGTCAGCAGTTGGTTCGGGAAAGGAGGGGAGGGTGAAAGGTGCGAGGTCTTGCCTTACTCTGTGGGAACAACTGCTGTTTTGAAAGCAGAGCCGCAGTCTGTCTCCTCCCAGAGTCAGGAGGCCAACGATACCTGAGACAAAGATGAAGATGCTAATGCTGATGGTGGTTTCAGCGCGAGGAGACAGCAACAACTTAGCACATGAAACGTCACTTCTTCTTCTCAAACCATTATTTTCATGCATCTCAAAATACTTGCATGACTCCTGCATGTCTTGAAGTGCAAGATGTTTAGCTACATTTACAGTACATGGCTGCTGCAGCAGTGAAGCTGCACACACAAAACCATGCTTGCCAAATTCATAAACACACACACACACCTCAGGCACTCCATTTCTCATTTTTGACCCGTGAAGTTCAGTGAGCTTATCTTGAGTACATGTGACTGTGTTCATGGCTTGTATTACAGGGTCTCGGATGCACTGAATGTTATCGACTGTGAATTACACCCCACTTGGGTTCTCCCTCATTTATCCAGAAGGACCCTTTATGTATTCTAGTGAGAGATCTGTGCAATTTTCCAGCAAGATTTACTGTGATGATCGTGCAAGGAATCTGTATATTTCCCATTGTCTTCATCACGACATCGAGTTATATTTCTATGCTGTGTCATTGTACACATGTATTTATGTACTGAATGTGTATATTGATATGAGACGCACAGTTATTGTTATTTATGTATTGCAAAGTTTATATAGTATTGAATGCAAACCCATATATGAAGCATCAAGTTGTTCGTGACCAATCGAGTTTACTTACGATGTTCAAGTGTATGAGATTGTCAGGTTGTAATGCTTGAAAATGTCATAAATAATATGGAGAATGTGTTCCAACTGAACTAAAGAATAAAACTACTTACATGCCTTTTTAATAACAGTCTCTCTTCTGATTACACTCGCACCATTCAAGCTATTTGAACCCTTCATCATAACAGCATGCAGCCTCATACCTCCGCACAGTGAAAACCGATATAAGAATACACTCCGCTGGCTCAGGCGAGCTTCTCACTTTCCTGTCCGATCCTCCGTCGGTCTGTCTGTCTGAGAGCGCTCACGCATCTCAATCCCTTAATCCTTTTCTAATTGACTTGTCCTTGATGGTATAACGGCTGTTTTTTGGCTATTGTTCACGACACACACATAGCTGAATAGGGGATTGTTGTATCATACACAGCTCACTTATCAAAGCAGGCGTAGCACAAACACTATCATCACACAAATCTATGAGACAACACACACCTTTCTTTTTCTTACCGGCCTCTGAGACAGATTTAGCCCCCCTTTCAAGTTACTTTATGTCCCTCTCCCCTTCTTCTTTTGCTTCCCCCACCGTCCTTCATTAAGGAATCAAAAGGCTTATTGTGATAGACAGTCTTAAGAAGACAACAGCCTCTCACAGAGACACACATGGAGACTGGACGGAGAGCATAGATAAAAGGTTCAATGAAAGCCTCCCGTTCATTCCCCTTGCTCAGCTCTCTGCTGCTTCTTCAGTTAAGCATCAGAAAGGACTGAAGATCAAGGGGAGGATGCTTAATATCTGGCAGTAGTACCTCGGTTCTTCTAGTCAACAGGACAGCACAGATACAACTCCGAAATCTCCCTTCACATGACCCACATCCCAGGGGTCTCTGGGACAAAGGGCGCCATTCTTTCTGGGAGAAACCAGAGGCATCCTCATATTGAATGTGACCCCTCACTAAGACACACACACGGCGGCCCATCAGATAGCCAGCTGCAGTTAAAGGTCACTGGGCCGGTCTTTGTCCGCGAGGTCTCGAGAAAAACAAACAGTGTCACCTTTACGGCCTCTCTACGCGATGGGCCCACTTCCATGACATAAATCCCACACAGTTTGTCGATGGGTGCTGCAATATGTGCGGCGAGCTGTCACCGAGAAATATTTGTGGCCCATTCAACTTCACTCTAATCCAATTGATACACCTGCTAACCTGGTTATTGCTCTCTCAGTGATATACTGTAACTCACAGAGGGGTCATGATGCAAGGTTAGCCAGCGGTGAGGAATATAACCCCTTGCTTGCCAGGTAATGCAGCAGCAGCAACCCGTCAGTGACAACGGCCCCCGCTGCTCGTGTTTTTACAGGGATAAGAATCTCGAGGAAGCAATCGAAAAGAGCCAAACATTCATTTCCTCTTAATTTAAACTCAGGAGAGATACTGCTACGAGCTGAACGTTGCTTTGTCCTTCAAAGTTTCACCCACAAAGGCTCTCATTCAAAGAAAATGACACAAATACAGCAGGGGATCATTAACAGCTAATATCTTTTTAGGAGCCTACTTATCATAGCGCAGACACTGTTACTTAGCCATTAGCATACATTTCCCATCAGTGGGGATAATATCCTGTCATTTATACACCGCGGCTGACATCAGTTTACATCCAGCGCCGTGATAAACTATGAGAAAGAATGTGAAGCGACTCAAAGCCTTTTGATCTCACAGAGAAGGACAATGAGTAAATCACTGGGTTCTTTTCAAAAGCTTCATTCTTCCTTTCAAACAACACTTGAGTTTCAATTGCACGGGAGGTCAGAGGTCAAAATGAACAAAGCAGTCCAATCGCGACTTGTGATGATTTTATCTGTGAGCCCTGTTTGGATCCTGATCCTCTGAGGTGTTCGAGGAACGCCACGGCATCTGCTGAAGAGGCAACAGGATCAGCTGCAGCCGAGGCGGCTCACTGCTCCCGGTGTCAAACCAATGAAAGCAGAGTCAGTAAAGCAGACAGACCTGGCTCGGAGGCCAGTCTGTGAGAGTCAGCTAAAGCGATAGTTTAACCACTGTAATCCCTTTTAGGAGCAGCAGCTTTGGGAAAGTGATCTGGATTAGTCTGGCCCGCTGTAGACGGCAGTTCACGGAGGGATACGAGGGGTGGATGCACAGATATGGAAGAAAGCTCCGCAACACTAATAGAACAAAATGACTCAATTAAAAAGTCTGAAGCTCAGCAGAAACTTTAAATGATAGGTTCAGATTTTATGTCGCTCTGACTGTAAAACAATATCCACATGGCCACGTTTAGACTGAAAGAGGTCGCTGTAATCATCCCGCCTGTCCTCACTGGACCTGAAGAGATTCCTTCATAACATGACTCGAGTTTGATGGGGACAAAATGCAGGTAAAAGTTCAACTGAAGTTATATATGAGGCTTCATAAGCCAACTTACAAAGTGAACTTCTGTTTTGTGATAATCATCCATCCATCGTGCATAACTGCTTATTCTTATCAGGTTCACGGGGGTTGGAGCCAGTCACAGGTGGCAATCCCAGGTAAGGTGACTCAGGAGGTAGAGCGGGTCGTCCACTAATCAGATGATTCGGGGGTTCGATCCCCGGCTCCTCCACACTGCATGTCGAAGTGTCCTTGGGCAAGATACTGAACCCCAAATTGCTCCCAAAGGAACCATCGGCGTCTGAATGCGTATGACTGGTCAGCTCCCAAAAACTGATGAGCAGTTGGCACCTTGCATGGTGAATGATGGTGAATGAGTGGTCAGAAGACTTTTTAAGACAGTCCATTTACCCTGGACAAGTGGCCGTACATGGGGCCAACACAGACCATTGGCAATATAAAGAATCAGCAAAGACGTGGATCATCAGTGGAGCTGAGGTGGGCCGAATGATGCCTGGTTGCTCAAACAAGCCGTCTGTAACGGCACCTACCTGTCAATCAAAGCGGCCACACTCTTAATTATGCATAACTTTAAGCCTTAATATAATTTGAACAGGTGAGTTCTATAAAAATTCACCCTCAGTACAGTTGTCATGAACGGGAAAATTAGCTCTAGAGACCAAAACTGTTTTTTGTACCAGGCTGTAAACATGTTTATTTCTGCTGTGAAGTTGGACATTTTAACATGGGGGCTTATGGAGACTGACTCACTTCTGTAGCCAGCCTCAAGTGGACGAGAAGAGGAACTGCAGTTTTTGCCTCTTCCGGCTACACTTCACAGCCACAAAAGTTGCTGCTAGGGCGAGAAGCGGGGTACAACGTGGGCATGTGAGCAGTTCATCACAAAGCACATTGATACAAAGAGAGTCACCAATTTGACCTGCATCTCTTTGGATCCACACAGACACATTTGTAGTCATATATTATATACAATCTTTCCTCTTTGTGTTACAGTCTGTCTGTTGTAGCAAGGAAACCCTGTCTGGATACAAAAAAAGAGATACTTGATATGTATATCACCTCATCCAGTCACACACTTGTCTCTCGTAGTTGCCTTTTGTTCTCCAACACTGTAGTGGGCAACAAGTTCATGTGAAGTCTGCTGTATATGAAGAAAGCAGGAAAAGCTGAACATGAGATGACATGTTTCTTTTTTTTTCCTCACAGTGACATAATGTGGCAGTTCTGCAGCATGTGTATTGTTTTCTACTTGCTGTATTTGTTATTCTGGTCTATATAAATATGTTGGTTATCTGATTATTCTATTTCAAGAGGCACGCACCGGTTATACGAGCTGGCCACAAATACATGACTGCAGAGGATTTTTTGCAGGCGCCTGCTGTGAGAAGAACAGGCCGGACTCAGACGGCTGAAGTCTCAATTTGAGTTTTTACACAGAAGAAGTGTGGCTGTGGATTTTGTCCCCCCATTTCTTTTTCTTTTTTTTTTTTTAAAGATATTTTTTTGGCCTTGTTGAGCTTTATTTGACTGAGACAGCTTGAAGAGTGACAGGAATGTAGGGGGAGAGAGATGGGGAATGACATGTGGGAAAGAGCCACAGGTCGGATTCGAACCCTGGGCAGCTGCAGCACAGACTGAGCCTTTGTACATGAGGCGGATGCTCTACTAGCTGAGCTAAACGACACCCCATCCCCCCATTTCTTACATTGAAATCAAGTTGGGATGTGATTTCTTGACATGTGAGGTTAGTTTTAGGGTTAGTGATCTTCTCCTTTAAGTTGACTTGAACTCAAAATCTGCTCTGGAAAGTAAAGACACTCAAATAAAAGTTATGATAGCGTTGTGGCGGTGTGACCTCCAGAATAGCTTTTACTCTGTGCATTTTGATAAGATTGTACTGCGCCACAGAAATAAGATGCAATACTTTTGTTTGCATAACTGAGGGTGTGCTACGTTGAAAAGAAGCTTTAGCAAAGATATGATAAGATTGAAGCGAGCCCTTTCAAAGTAAAGACCAAACACAGTAAGATAAACTGTTGAATATCTGTCCTTGAGGTGATTGTATGGGGAGAAATCCTTATACATGTGCAAAGTTGACCGCGAGGAAGCTGATATGTTGTGAAAGTGACAATCTTTCGTGACCTGAGAGCAGACTTGGACTGAGGTGGCGTCAATCAACAGGAAGAAGGCTCAGGCCAGGGTGAAAGAGGGTCCCTTTCTAACAGAAACAAAAGGTACCTTAAGTACTAGCACTCACAAAGAGCCGGAGTTGTTCTATTTCTGACAACAATGTTATTTGGCTACATTGTTCAGGGGGTACAGGCCAGTGCAGGGGGTGAGGGGTCTTGTAAAAAGAGATTATTGATGTGGCGCTTTACGTTGACCTTACGTTCCCGTCTGAACCCGATTCAAGGGCTGTTTTTTTTCCTGTAGGACTGCTGAGAGATCAAATTTGTGATCATGTGCTGATCAGCAGCGCTATATTGTCAATAACCACTTTAATGTGTCAAAGGTCAAAAAAATCCAGCCAAGCGTGGGTCTGCAGCACACAGTGCATGCTCACATATCCTGTCCAAAAGATCACACTTAGCGATAGCCGTTAATCAAATTCTCAGATCCACACTGTCTGCTGGACACAGTGCATGCTCACACATCCTGTCCAAACACTACGCTTAGCAATAGTCGCAAATCAAATTCCCAAATCCACAGCAGGAGGATGTGATACTGGAAAACACACGCTCTATTATGTACCTGTGACTGTAAATACAATCCTTCCACCCTTCTACTGGTGCCACTATTTGTTCTGGCTGGCGGCACACCCTGTCCAATTCAATCCCGTGAGTCACTCTGACCAGTCACAATGACAGTGTGCCTTCTGGTACATCACAATGACAAGAGGAAAAAAAAAAAAAAAAAAAAAAACACCCACCACCCTCCATCCACCTCTGGCACCCTGCCTTACACCTACTTCCCTCCTCCGTCACACGGCTCTGCTGCTTTTTGAATGCAAATACCACGCTGAGGGGGGGAAAAAAAGACTAAAAAGAGAAATTGCTTTGGTCCGACATCAAACAAATCTTTGATGCAGAAGTGACAAAAAATAGAGTTTGATCTTTGCAAGAAGTAATATTTATAATTTTGAAGGAAGGAGAGACGTGCAGACAGACAACTGCAGGATGAGAGGACAACAGGCAGGAGCCGGAAACGTCCTTGACAGTAGCTGAGCAGACTCTGTTCAGCACAAACTGATGTACAATATTACATACATATTTTTGGGTGTTAAACAATGACTTCTAGTATTTATACACATAGTTTTCTGAAAGTTTAGAAACAGTAAGGACAAAGGTGGATCAGGAAAGCCACGTTTGTTGTCTGTGACTGTGTATTCACTCCCTAAATGACTTCAACTTCAACGCACAAGAACTGAAACACTGAGTCTTTTCAAGGAGAGGAATGATAAGTAACTAATTAATCAACACTCCTCATGTGACTTAACGTAACACAGAGCTGACTCCAAGTTTAATACATGGATGAATAAGCTGTAAGCTGAAATAATATGCAGTAAACTGCTGATCTTCTCTGCTACCTTTTTTTATGATGTAGACCTGATCTGATAATGCAAACACACCTGCATATCTGGACACATTTCACTGTGATTGTACCTGTATGACTGAACATGACCATTAAACTTGAACTTCAAAATCACTCTAGATGTGTAACTGACATAAATAAATGAAACATTTGACTTGCGTTCACTTTAACAAGGCTAATTCTAATTTAGATTGACAAAGTAATGTGAGTTTTACATAATCTGAGTATGAAATGTTGGCAAACCTCATTTTAGGGACAGAACAACTCCACAACAAGCCAAGAGACAACCAACCCATAGTATCAACATATACTGAGGTGAAAATATTAGCCAACAATAGTCTATTATCACATCATGTGTCTCTTTTTGTTTTGTTTTGGGTCTTATGCAACCTGACAAGACAGCCTGGCTAAACTAGTTTTCTTTGCTGAAAACAACTTCCTCCTGTTGGTGGGAATCTTGCTGTGAGCAGAGAAACCAAAATAAAAAATGAAACCAAGATAATTAGCAAAAAAAAAAAAACATCAGTAGATCCACTGAAAATGAAAATTTCCATCCATTTCCTGTAACTGCTTATCCTGATCCCCCTCATCGGGGGACCTGAGCCTATCCCAGCTGCGGGGTACACACTGGACAAGACACCAGTTCATCACAGAGCACACAGAGACAAACAACCATTCACACTCACATTCATACCTATGCCACCCAGACACGGGGAGAACATGGAAACTCCAGACAGGAAGGCTCCAGCTAACCACTGCAACCCCAATATAAATTTCCCTCGTGTTTATTTGTAAAAAAAAGATACAAACATTTGCCAAAATGTCCAGCTCGTGTAATATTCATGTTCACATATGAAAATAGCCAATCGCATTTGAAAATATGGAGTTCACACGTGAAGAAGCAAGTTTTGTTTCCACATATAAAAATGTAAATGTGGAAAACTGCGATCATACGTGGAAAAGTTCTGGTTCGCACGTGTACTAAAATTTTAACATGTGAAACATGGCTTTTTTTATTTATACATATTAATGAACAGTGGAGCTTTATATGGTATTTTTAGTTGGTACATATTTTAATGATTAGTAATTCAATAGGGAGTTGTATGAAAAACTGGAGCCTGTGTCGCGGTGTAAAACAATGGGTCAATCACAGGATAGATCATCATTTAGGAGATCTGCGTCACACGGGATGACTGCTATTAATCCAAGGTCATCTTAAGCTGGGTATTTGCTGAGGAATTTATTAATCAGGTTGCCCAGAAAAAGGAAATATGAGCTTCCTGTTTTGTTTTTTGTTGACTCGTTGAGTCATGGTAACTGTTAAGAAAACATGACAGAGGACTTTTAGAAGGAGCCGTGCCAGCTTCAGCTTAATGAGGCTGGCGCCTAAGGCCGTAATTAGGTCTAGCTGTTCTGTATATACAGTGTAACTTTATCAAAAATGAATCTGTATAATGCATTATTAAACTAGGACGTCCAATCAATATCCATTTCATAAAACAAAAGACAAACATCAAATGAAAAAATATGCAGGTTTAACAGTAAAATACTCAACCATTCATCATTTAAAATACCTAAAATGTGGTGTCTAAAATGAGTGTAATGCAAAGTGTAATAAAAGATCATGAAGACGTGAAAATGTTTGAAATTAAAGCACCAACATTATCCTGATCCTTCCTGGAAATTTGAGACATTTCTTGAAATTTTCTTTCTTGGAAAAAGTCGTTCAAATCTGAAACTAACCCCGAGTAGACTCACATTAAAAAAAATGTAAATCTACTGTAAATATGTCTAAATGAGTCTGTGCATCTAAATTTGTGATATTTAAATCAGTTATAGGAATACACTCACAATGTTTCCAGGCCTGTGGCGGGAACTTCTACATGTTTTGTACTTTTCTGTGCAAAACGGTGAGAGGTCAGTTCATCCGAAGTGAGAAGCTTCTGAAATAACTTCCCTTTCAGAGATGTTATTTATGAAACATCTTTTCTGTTGAAACATTATTTCACATAGTACTGAGAAAAGACTGTGCAATGCACCTATTCTTTCGGTGTCATCACCCCATTATACATCAGTTTGATTTGTCAAACTGTACATCACTTTCCAAAGAAATTACTCATGCAATGCCACCCGGAACAACTAACTGACTTTGTATTCTAAAGTCAAAGCAGGCCACACAATGTCTGGACAGTAAAACAGGTTCAGCCCAAACAAGCACAGCTCAAACTCACTGAAACTCACTTTATTATTGTCCAGATGCCAGGGGCACTAAATGACAACACATAATGCTGAATATGCATGCGATAATGTAAATATGAGGCAATACAGCGCGATGTGTCACACTATAGTACATGCAACGTTTCAAACTGATCTGCTGACGAAAACTACAGCAAATAACCGTTGTACTGACAATCGCTGAAATTGCATTTCTCGGGATTGCTTCACAATAAAAGTCATGACAAACCCCACGTTCACCAGTGACAGTTTTTAATGTGTGACTCATCAGCAGTAGGAAATAAACAATTACTGCAATAATGAGACTTTAAAGTTTTACTGCATCATTTCCTGTGAAGGAGTGTAACTTGAGTCCAGCATCACTCATAATGAACTATGAACTATAGTATACAGAGCAGTAATTAAAAGTGTAATATGTAAGATTTATTCGTGCATAGTGTTATCTGGAATAATACACCACACTATTTTTGTGAAAAACTAATATATATTGGATTTTGTCATGATTTTATAACATGTCAGGTGAGTACTGATCATCTGGTACCAAGTCTACGAAAAAAATTGTCTGACGACGACTGACAGATTTTATTATAAAAAGTCACTAAAACAAAAATGTATTAATCTCACATAGATGTTATTTTATTTTTTGATGTCAGGTGACCTCTGTTATTGTTACTTATTGTCACATTTCACTTACACACTGTTAAAAAACAGGCAGCTGTGTTTGCCAGAATAAATACGGTATAACTTTTTCTAATATTACGGTAAAAGGATGTTAGTACTGTAGATTTCACGTTTAAGGTTGGTGTTTTAGTCCATTTTTTAAAATGAAAAACTGACCAACCATAACCATCACCGTAAAATCTACAGACATTTTTTATTGCAGTTTTTTGTCTGTATTGGTATTATGTGGTTTTAAATTGTTGTCTTATTATTGTTGTTGTTGTTTTTGTGTGGACCACAGGAAGACTTGTGAACACATTTGTGGAGGCTAACAGGGATCCAAACATAGAATAAAGAATTAAAGGTCCAATATGAAAGATTTCTGCGTTAAAATATCTAAAAATGACTAGACCTTTTATTTATTTCAGTTATTTATTTTGTTTAGTTGTATTTCCCCAAATGTTCCCCAAGACAGTGTTCAAACCCAGCCATAATTTTTGTCACCTATCATTGGACGTCACATCCATCTTTACGATCTCAGTTACATTAACTCAATGGGGAATGAAGCCGGCGAAGGTGAATAAATGAAACGTGAAATTAAAACGCTACTTTGCCCACAAATTTTCATCAGCAACGGTGGTTGCTCCCATGAAACTACACTACTTTACAACGTCAGCAAACAATGCCTTTTGGTGCTTTTTCATGTGAGACCTCTAGTGGTAAAAATTACAAAGTGTGCCTTTAATAAATGAAAACAAAACTTAAATAACATCCAAAACAAGGTTTTGTTTCATGTAGGTCAAATTGAAGGGAATATCTGGATCTATAGGGTTCGAGTTCTTGGTATCCTGCCAAAATGTAGAGTAGATATAGAGTTATTAGATTAGGGTTATTGTCACTAGCTTAAATAAAAGCTCACTCCTCTTTCATGTCTTTCTTTTTCTGCTCTTCCACAACCACCTCAGATATTTCGAGGCATTGTACAGTGGCTGTAATGAAAAGCCTGCTGCAGGTCAACTGGACAGAGTGTCACCTCTCCTCTCCATGTCAAGTGCGCCAACCTTTCCAAAAGCTGGAGAAATATCTTCCATATATTGTTACACCACCTCACCACCTTTCCCAAGGGAGCCATGGCTGAATTAGTGACTCAGCGGGTGCCAAAAACATACACTGGGCAGACCGAGCAAAGCCCCTCACCTCTGACGCCTTTACAACAGAGGAAGGAAAGAGGAAATATCAAAGACTTCCCTCTCTTTTTCGTCCTGTTAGTGGGCTTTCAGCGGGTTGACATTAGTGCAGTGGTGATCCATTAAAACAAGAGCTTCCTCATCAGCCGTTCGTTTCACAGCTGAATGAGGCCCAGGGGCGTCTGTGAGCTGCGACTCAGAGGTGCAGATCATATTCAGGTTCCTCAATTTTACGCTGAATTAGACAAGCACTCCGGTTTCAAAGGGAAAGCATCGGCAGGATTTGGAGGGGAGGGGGTAGCATTACTGTGGCCAAGATTGTGATTCCCCCACACACACACACACACACACACACACACACACACACACACACACACACACACACACACACACACACACACACACACACAAGTGCACTGCATGTATGTACAAGAGCCTCACTACTATGTGTACAAACACAGCTGTAAAAATAACTCAAATGTTGTGGCAGATTGCAGAGGCCGACACTCGGGATGTGCAGTAAACGAAGCACACGTGATGCTGTTATTGTCACACGTCTATCACTCACACTCCACCTGTCTGTCCGGCCTGGCTCTTGGCAGTTGAATCCTCGGCTTTGCAGTCTGGGACACAGCGATCCTCTCGGATGTCTGTCTTTGAGTTCATTCAGCCTTTTTCCTGCTGGCCTGAAGGGGACAAGCGGGGCTTCTCTTTCTATTGCTTCTGCTGACATTGCGCTGATTTGGAATGAGAACTTTTCAAAGAAGTCCGCAGGCACCCCACAGAGTGAAGCTCATCTCTCTGTTCCTTTCATTTAATCTGCCCCCAACCGCATTTATTTGTTTGCTTGTGTGATCAGCTGCAAGTTGTGTGTCCTCATTCCGCCCCCGAATGATGCTGAGCAGATGACAACTTTTGTCAGCATCATGTAGCTGTGTGGTTGTTGGGACTAACCCAGTATGATATAACAGCCTGGAGCAGATATTTACTGGTGCAAAACAGTCTGTCTGATATACTGTACATCTGCACTGAGGGAAGAGTGTCTGCTTCACTTGACAGGAGCTGCATCGTGATGCACCAGGATCACTTTGCAGTTTCTATCTTTAATCCTCACATTTTTTTACACAGAAAAAAGACGTAAAAAGCATATATATATATATACGTATTCTTCCATGACTTATTCAGATGATGAACATTTATAAAAGGGACACCCTGCTCCATCCACCCTGAAGAGGTGCTCCTTTGCACTTTCTAAAGTATACTGTACATACAGCACAATCATGGGTGAATGCACAGAGGAACGTGCATACAGCAGGACAAACAGGGACAAACCGACATGTAAAATTCATAAATAACATTCACCTTTTAGCCAGGTGAGGGACCACGTGTGTTGATATACAATATGTAAACATTAAACATTTGATTGAGAATAAGTGAAACAAGACAAAGACAGAAAACAGGCAGGTATTATATTATAAAAGCGGAGTAATAAGAGGTATAAATAAATATATATAAGATGGGGGATTAAAAAGGGAATACCTGACATTTAATTGGCAGGTCTGGGTTAAGGGTAAAAGGGTAAAAAGATGTCTGTAAAAACAAGTTTTAAGAAGCGATTTAAAAGAGTTCAGCGAGTCTCATCTCCTCGGACAGGTCGTCCAAAAGTCGTGGAGGCCTGATGGAGAAGGTGCGGTCACCTCAAGTTTTGAGCCTCCACCTTGGAGGTAACCTACCCGAGATCTAAGGCTGTGAACTGGCTTGTATGGGGTTATCAAACTGGCAATATAGTTAAGGGCCAGACGACACTGGGCTTTAAATGTGATCAGTAAAATCTTAAAATCAATCCCACAATAAAACCTAAAGAGAGTCAATGGAGGGACGCTAAAATCAGGGTGATGTGAAGCCTAGCTGCTAGTTGGAGCTAGTTGGATTGATTTACTGAATAAAAAATAAAAAAAATCTAGCAATTAATTAAACATTTCAAAAACAAAGCAGCTGTTCTGGAGCTTCCTATCATAAAAGCGTACATTTCCCTTTTTTTTTAGCACTTTATTGTGACACTTAGGTGATCAAAAGCTAAGGAACACCCACTAAACGGACCTCGTGGTGAGATTATTTTGTCAAGTTTCCAAGTTTAGTTTCCAAGGTCATTATGTATAATATTCAATTCCATAACTTAAATAGACAATACTGAGTTCTGTAGCATGTGTAAGGATTATTTGAAGCATCTACTATTGTATAAAATAACAAAAACTTGCAATCTTTGGAAAGACAAAGACCGGAAAGCTGCTTTTCTTTTTATACATATGCATGTTATACATACACTTCCCTACATATTTAATTATCTAAAGTTATACAAGTTATAATTTCTCCTGAATCTGTCACATCTAATACTTTCCCACAGACATGTTGGCATTTGTTGAAGCGTGTTTGGGTTTTTCGGGTCCTGAATTCTCTCCCAGATGAGCGGCTCTCAAAACATCGGGCCTCTGGATTATTAATATTTATCATTCACACATCCTGCCATGAATTATTCTCCTGAATGGGATGAGATGTTGACACTAGCTGAAAAAATGAGATGTTGTTTATTTATGAAAACAGGGGCGCCACTGTGAGGGACATTATTTGTGCCTCACCCGCCCCGGCCATGAACTTTGACTCGGATGATGATATCATCGAACTTACAGCGAGCGAATAGTCGCTCTGTGTTTTCTACACAACTATCTCTGCAGAAATAACTTATGATGTAAAACAGGTCAGACCGACCTGAGGCGTCTCGAGGAGCTCATTAAATTTCATTTTCATAATAGATGGAATTTTTAATTAGATGAGCTTAATTGCCTGTGAGACAGGGAGCGTGTGTTTACGCACTATCCTTGTCTACATCCATTCCCACAGCGGGAGGCAGCCGAGCCGCCCTGAAGCGTCTCGTTCCCCGCTCAAGTTTCTAAAGAGCAACAAAATTCAATCACATGAAATTTCTTTCAGATTTGTTCACTTCACCGAGAAATAACCCTCCTCAGAGACAAAGTTATGTTAGCAGGGACTGTGATGAACAATGACGGTGTGCTCACCCATGTACTCAGCTTATGAAACATTAGAAAACCAGGTTTGTACCATTGGCTTTGTTAATGGTTAAATCTTGTTTTATATAATAATAATGAGGTTTTTTTCACTGACAGTGTAAAGAATGGACGGCGTGTGTGTGGCATCACCCACAGGAAGCTCAATATCTGTGGCACTGGTTAGTTGCCATGTTAGCAGTCCTGACTCTGCTGCCTTCCAGTTAATCTAAAAATGGACAAAAACATGGATCATCGGTGGACCTGAGGCAGGCTGAATGACGCCTGGTTGCTCAAACAAGCCATCCGTAGTGGCACCCACTTGTCGGTCAAAGCAGCCACGCTGTTAATTATGCATAACTTTAAGCCTTAATATAATCTGAACAGGTGAGTTGTATAAAAATTCACCCTCAGTACAGTTGTCATGAACGGGGAAATTAGCTATAGAGACCAAAACTGTTTTTTGTACCAGGCTGTAAACATGTTTATTTCTGCTGTGAAGTTGGACATTTTAACATGGGGACTTATGGAGACTGACTCACTTCTGGAGCCAGCCTCACAGCAATGGAGATTGCCGCTTGATATTTTTAGCCACGTTTGCTACTTGGCTCTAAGGATGGTAACGCCTGTTGGTAGGTACACCACTTATATAATATCTCAACAACTCGTATTGGATTGCCATTAAATTTAGAACACACGTTAACGACGCCCTCAGGGATAATTTGTCACCATGGAAATTTCCTGTTTTTCGTATATCATCATCAAAACAGTTAAACTGTATTTTTTCCAGTAACAACGTCACACCTGTAAGTTGTGTTTTTAGATGTTAGCATTTAGATGAAACCATCGTAGTGGGTGAATACAACCATCACAGAGCTGCTAGCACAGCTGTAATATGTCTGTATGCTTGTTAAGATCAACTTTTGGGTTGCCAGGTTGGAAATTAAGAATGGAAATCACTTTGGCTGGTGTATATCCTCCTCCAGGTTAACTTTCTTAGTATTTTAGTTAAATATGCATAAAGACCAGAGTCCTTTAAAATTTAAACCGCAGATATTGTCTGGTTTTGTTGTCCTGTTTCATTTTCTCCTTGTGTTTGTATCTTTACTTCCTGCCGTTGTTGGGTTTCCTGCCTGTTTTGATTGTCTGTTCCAGCCTGATTAGTTTCACCTTTGTCTTGTTGTCTTGTCTTCACTTGCTCTTAGTGTATCCTGGTTTTGTATTTTTTGTGTTGTTGTTGGACTTCTGTTGTTTGGATATATCTTGGATTGTTGGATTTAGTTTGTTTCCCCGCCTCGGTAAGTTATGAAAGTCTCATTTTGTCTCCTTTGCATTTCACTTTCTTGAAGATACAATTTATTATTGTAGTGGAAGTGGTAACATTTATAACTCAAGGCCTGGCAGCCTTTGGTGAATGACCGTAAATTGCAAACTGTAGACCGTAAATGTCAAAGCTACAGCTGTAAATAAGGAAAACATTTTGGTTCAGATGTCCTGCACTCACGAAAAGACTTTTCACCACCTGGAGACCCAGAAAGTTCCTGAATCATCAATAATTATACTAATGACTAACTTAGCCATTAGTTATTACTCAGAAACCTTAATATAATGTTTGTAAGACATGACACTGGTGTGTTTAACACTCCATTAGTCACATTAATCTAACAGTCTTGGTTATTTTCCAGAAGCGTGGGCCTCTGACTGAGCATGACCTGTCCATACATACCATCATACAGAAACATTACATACTCCTCAGGCTGTGGGATGTGACACCAAAATGAGTTTTTCCATTTTCACTCTCACCCAAACATTATTATATTCTCATCGTGTTTGTTTTGTTGCAGACGTATGGCGCAGACCTGAACTGTTCACCCACACCCACAGGTCTCAGACACATTGTGTGGGGAGGGACCGGGGGCGAGACCCGAGCTGACACAGGATGACATGGGTGACGACTCCGAGGGGCGCTGGGTGAGGGACAGTGACTTCATACAGACCCAGACCAGAGGGAGGATGTGAGATAGATACCTAGAATTGTGTTTGTTTTCAGTCGGGGGGGGAAGTGGATGAGTTAGAGAACTGGAGATAAGGAAAACAATACATCATCTGCCCATTTCATATTGTTCAATTAGGTCACTGCATGTATGCGAAACTGACACCTGAGAGGCAGCGTAGTATAATTAAAAATGTTATGAGTATGAGCCGTTTATTAAAGGTCAGATCTGATGAGATATTTCACAGGACTGCTCTTTAACCTTTATTTAACCGGGAAAAGGTCCCACTGAGATTAAAAATCTCTTTTTTCTGGACAAAGGAGGCAGCACCAACTAAGAACATGTGAATTAATTTAGATACAACACAAAACAGACAGTATTACAGCACATAAAATCTCAAAAAATAAAAAGGTGCAGTACAAACAATATCAGTTTAAGCAACAACACCCCAACGATTCGTCTCCAGGTCTTTAAAAATGGTTTTAAAAGCCTTTAAAAGGAGTTTTACAACTTATCCGGTATCCAAACACCTTCTGTTCAATTTCTGGACAAACATTTGGTACATACAACATATAAAAGTACACAGATAAGATGGGGGCAACCCAAGAATTGCCTTGTGTATGAAAATATAGCAACAAGACCAGGTGAGTCCTGAACCATCCCTTAGTGATGCTGCTATATGCCTACAGACTGCTGAGGCACTGAGCTCCTCTCTTCTTCTCTACCTCTCCATCTGTACACATTCATGTCCCATTAATGCATGTTACTAATTTAGCTTCTTCCTCTGAGTTTTTCTGCTTTCTCGTCTCGCAGGTTCTCACAGATGGTGGCTACGCCAAGATCGGGAATAGGTCGAGCCAGCTGCTGTGGTCCTGCTTGACGTCCACTACAAAAACTATTATTATCATTATTACTACTTTTAGTGATATCTCCATTAAAGTTTAGAGTTCTTATTTTTATTACTGCTGTGCATCTGTGTCTATCTAGTGGCATGTGGCCATCCAGCTAAGTTCTGCTCCAAGTTTTTTCAACTGCTTGCTCACGGTGGGAATTGTTGAGTCTCTAAATAACATTATACAGTTTGTGATGAACGTAAGGGAAGCTGTGTTGATCAAACACAATGCCTGTGCAGTGGGCACACATGAATAAAAGATCTCCATAATCCAGTATAAGTAAAAATGTGCCAGTAACAAGTCTCTTTTTTACATTAAAACTAAGAAAGAACTTGTTTCTAAAATATAAAATTAATTCAGGCCTCAGTTTTGTCACCAAACACTGTACGTGTGGTTTAAAAGTCGGGGAATCATCAGTCAGAATCAACAGGAACTTACAGGAGTTAACTCTTTCCTTCAAGAGCGACAACTGAAGGGAGTTTCTGTGCTCTACTCATGGCATTAGAAAGTAACATACATGGTATGCATGCACGTATTTGTGGCCTAAAACCATGCCGATGTTACAGGCAGCTCCAGATGTTTCATCCTGCTTTCTTTATTGTGGGTGGTCGGTGCACAAGGCCACAATGTTCTCATGATTACTGTCCTCTTCCCACTGCTGCCACTGCATATTCGATCATAACCTCTAACCCTAAAAATCCCATGCTGGCCTGACCACATCATACATACATGCGAGTCCACATGGACTACACAAAGAGCAGGTGAGAGTCTCTAAAAATCACTCCTCTTCTACACGTGACCTAGTTTGTTGCCAATATCATGCGTATGTTTCCTTCCATGTCTTCAAGGTTAAGATAACCGATGACCAACATGTCGTGTTGTCAGATAAAGTCAGTGTTGTTTAAAGTTTATCAGGCTGGAGCGGAGAACAAGGTCAGGAAGGACACACAATGTCCTGTACGGTATCTGTGTGTTCAAATGTTTTGACTGAAAGTCAGCGTCAAGCTTTTTTTTTTTTAAACGCAGGTTTTGTAGCTGGATTTGTTATTTTTGTACTAATCATGTATGCTGGTGATATAATCTATAACCTGTATGTTGTTTCTGAAATTATGTCTGTAACTTCTGCTGAAAAATCTACACGTTGAATATTTCCACTTAATATCTATTGAATTATTATAAATATGACAACTTTCTTTACTGAATTTTCAAACATATAATGGGCAGTTGTAGTAAATCTAGTTTCAGGTTATAAATGACTTAAAAACTGAGGGAACATGAAAGAAAATAAACAAAACAGAACCCAAGCAAACAATGAGAACAAAAGAGCTGGTCACCTAATATGACAAATATTTGACAAGTTTGACTACGACACACAGCATTAAAATGTTAAAGTCAATAGTTCATAAACTAGTTAATTGTTGAATAAAACCTTGCTTTCATTTTAACAAATCTTTTGTTTCATTATGTTTAATCTGCAGTACGTGTGTCATGTTTGTCACAGTCGTCTTTGTTTACTTCCAATCTTCCTGTTTTTTTTCCCCTGTTCGTTTGTATGTACGTCTTCCTGTAGGATTGTATAACCTCTGGCAAACTCTGCCCAAAAAAGTTTTAATGGACTTCTTTTGAAGCGCTGACTTGGCTTTCTAAAAACATCACTTCAGCGTCTCCTTTAATATCTGTCAAAGATGTGTCAGGGAGCTTTAAACCTGGGCAGGGGAATGCATCGTCACACATTCCTCGGGTGGTTCGATTCACGTCACTAAACATGAACATAATGAGAAATTCGACTCATTACTTTCCCAGAGTTTTTCAGACGACTAGTGAAATCGTGGCTACGTGCCTCATGACTGCGGGCAGAACTACAGTTTATGTGACACAGCCTCCGAGAGTCTCCAAGGGGAAAAGGTAGAGACACCTTGTCCACCCTGGGACAATGGGAAACAAAACTCTGTCACGTCATGGCACACAACCATTCTTAGAACACCAGGATACAGGAGGGAGGAAGAATAAGGCTGCTGAGTTAAGCCAGACAGGTAGTCAGAGAGTTAGGCTACATGACTTTTGCCACTCTGCAAAGACCTTTGGCCTGATGCATGCTGGACCTGACTGGTGTCCCTGCAGTTCGCTGGCACCGACTTCTAAAAAAGCAACCCCTCTGTGTTGATATGATCATAAACGCTGATTAAGTCTCTTGTCGCAAGCACAAGAAAAGAGCTGGGAAATTGTTTGTTGCATTGATGCCAAGAACAATAAATGCGTGGGCTGCGATACAGGAAGCTAACCTCTGTGAGGGTGTATAAGAGAATATGACTGCATCACCAGGGTATTTTTACTGAAAAACATGACATGTGTCACATTTTAACCCTGGCTTATAATAACTTTTATATTTACTTTATTCACTTTTTATTTCACCTTATTAACCTATTTATATGCCGGGTTATTAGCATATATGATTGATAAAACCTTCATGCATAATGGAATAATTTATATATATATATACATAAATATATATATACATAAATATATATATATATATATACATAAATATATATATATATATATATATATATATATATATATATATATATATATATATATATATATATTTTTTAATATTGGTGAAAATTGTCAGTTATTATGACAAAAATTGGCGGACCCCCTAGGGATCACGGACCCCTGGTTGAAGACCCCTGGCTTAGTGTGTTGTTTTTTTTTTTTACAAAAATAAGCAAAAATGGCTGAACTACAGCACAAAAAATGCAAAATATAAGCATTTTATTAAGCCTCAAACCATCTTAAAAGGAATTTTTAGACATTTTTGGACGTATGTTTATTCATTTTCTTGCTGAGAGTTCGATAAGGGCGATCGATACCACTCTCACATCTGTGTGCTAAGTAAGGAGGTAGAGTCAGGAGGTGTTTGCTTAGCCTTGCATAAAGACCGACTCTATTCAAAGTTCATAAATCTGTAACAAGACTAATGGCCAAATCAGGTGCTGCAGGGAAAATGCCAGCCATCTCATTCATTTGAATGGAGGTAGCTGGTTTAGGCTGCAAGGATGCTGAAACTCAGAGACTTGAAGCAGAAAAGTTGAAGCAACATCACACAAGGTCAAACTGCTCTTCAGTCAGTTGAGTTAATGGACCAAACTTTGAACTCACCCCGTTCAATTAGTTTATTTTATGCTGCACGGGAAGCTTCCTTTTGTTTGTGTCCGTTTGTTTAAGAGAGTTAAAGAGTCAAAGCCGGTGAATCAGAGAAATAAAAAGCTATTTTCTGATTGTTTCACAGTGGTTATGTTCTAAAGTACAAATAAACACACCCACACCCAAGTGCAGCAACGCCTAATTCAGTCTGAATTCATCCATGAAAGCAGCTGTGAGAGGACAAGCAGTGCTTTGAGCTAAATGCTACACACAGTGACAAAGCAAATATGATTTAAGATTTAAACTAGATTTAATATTTAACATGTTTATCATTCATTTATCAGTTTTGGGTATAACCTGCTAACATCAGCTAATAAGTACCAAAATAAGGCTGATGGTAATGTTATTATTTTGCAGATATTTGGTCAATCTAACTATTAAATATTAAATACTAAATTAAAATATTAAATATTTAGCTTATGAGTTATGAGATATTTATTTCAAATTTCAGCTACCATTTAATGAGAGTCTCTCTTTTTGTGAAGTGGTTATATATTACACCTTATAACAAATTTCCTCAGGAAAATGAAGCCATTTTATAACAAGGATATTTATAAATTATTTATTTATAAAGAATTGATTCGTTCAAGAAAATAAACCTGTGGTAACAACTCACCTTAAAGGAGACCTGGTCATTTTTAGCATCTAGACAGAGATAATCTACATGTAGAGTTGCATACATATTACTAAACGAGTGAAAATGAATCAGTACTGAACATTTCCAAAACTGAATATACTGTATTTAATAAAATCTGTATAAACTTAATTACTTGGTGTCAAATTGGATAATTTATTCTGTCTGGTCAGATTAATTACATTATCTCCATTGCACAGAACAGAGCAGCCAGATTAGTTCTTCATTGTTCTTTCTCTGTGTGTGTGAGATGGACAAACAAAGTTAACTGTGGAGGCTAAACTAAAATTTAGTCTTCTAGTTTTTCATGCATCCTGTTATCTGGAACGATAAAATTAGTATATACTGTTTTTTTTTTTGTCATGAGTATATAACACATCAAGTGAGTACTGGTCATCTGGTAGCAATGAGAAAAGATTTTCTTTTAAAATGTCACTAAAACAAAATTTTTTATGTTATCTTGTTTTTGTTATATTGAATTCTTTTGGTTTATTATTTTTTGTTTTATTCCATATTTTATCATATACAGTTTTTTTCATCAAAAGAAACGCTGTTTTGCCATATAATTGACATGAAAATACCATATGGATGCCGTACAAAATAAAGGATTTATTAAAGTGGTTGTTTGTTTTGTGTTTTTGTGTGCACCCCAGGAAGACTAAAGACCACTTTTGTGGAAGCTAACAAGGATCCAAACAAAGAATAAATAATAAATATGCTGACAGAGTTTTCTTACTGTATCTAAGAGGAGAGTTAACGGAGTCAACACCTGGCGTCACATGAGCGCCTGAATACTGGGTCCTCCAGTCTGTGGCACGCATTCTCCAAGCAAAGGAATGTATGCAGGAGGTTTCATGCGAAGTGGTCCAGACTTCCTCTGTGTCTGTCTCTCTCAGGGAACGCTCTCCTGCAGTGCCTGCCTCTCATTCAGTCTCCTCACAAGCAGGAAGAGGAAGCTAGTTAGCTAGAGTGCTCAATTGTCTAACAAGAGCTCATGTCATGCGTATAGAAATATGTGACAAATGGCACAACTATGATATGTATGTATAAATTCTCACGAGGGGTGTCCTTTAGCTCAGTCGGTAGAGCAACCGCCCCATGGACAAAGGCTCAGTCCTTGCCACGGCAGCCCAGGGTTCGAATCCGACCTGTGGCTCTTTCCTGCATGTCGTTCCCCATCTCTCTCTCTCCCCACATTCCTGTCACTCTTCAAGCTGTCTCTGTCAAACAATGCTTGAAAGGGGCCAAAAAAATATCTTAAATAAAATAAATTCTCACGAGACCTTTGTCTATAATGTTGTTCTTTCTTAGGCATGTCCTTTACCCTTTGTTTTATTTTATAGCGCTGGAAACTTAATCAATCAAAAATCAATGAAATCATTAACTCGTCTGCTGTACTTTCTTTTTTACCTCAGGTCATGTTCAGGAATGTGACGAGAGCTGTGTCAGCCAGCTTTGATGATTCAAGACGTGGACAGAGGGAACACTGATTTATTTTTTCAGCTGAAGATCCCAGGACGCTGGTCCACCCCGGAGAACGCTGACCCACACCAGAAGCGTGGACCTCTGCTCTGTCAACACTGAACCAATCAGGAAAACAAGTCACATACTGCAGGTTTTAACCACGGCCTTACATCTGCACTTTGAACAACGGGTCACATGAAAAAGGGGGCCGCTAGTAGTGACGAACCTTCGGAGAACTTTCAGACAACTTTCAGACAACTGCAGTTAAGGCAGGCAACATCAATGTCATAGTAGGAAAAGTGCATGTTGTAAACAACATGTACATTTTACCTCCTTACTATCCTGCTGTTACATTTTAATTCATAACTAATCATGGATTTATGCATGAACAGGACGATGTAACAGGCTGATATTGAAACTAAATATTACATGAAATGTAAAACTTTTAGCGTTTGTAGTATTTTAGTAGTACAATATTTTTTTGGATTCATTTATTTCATTTTTTTTAAATAGTTCAGAGATTCCACAAACCACCAGAGGAAGGTCACCATAGTTTGAGAACAAGTACATTAATTAATGCATATTTATGAATATTATATTCCATTTCTATCATATTCTTCTAGAATATTCACCTAAATCTTTCCACACTGGACCTTTAAAGCTTCACACTGCTCTGGGCCTGCTGGTTCACTTAATGTTATCCTATTTATTTTCTTTTATATTAAATTTTTCCAACATTTGAGCCAGACAGCTTCTCTTTGCTGCAGATGGATCAGAAGAGGTGGATGTTTTTAGGTTCCAATATATTCAAAACAAAAACCTTGTACATAAACTGCAGTTATCTTCATACAATATGTGACCTTTACTGCAGGTCTGGAAACTTTTACACCTACATATGTCCTCATTATGTGTGTTGTCTGTATGAATTATTCCTGCAGCACCTGCTGAACGGACGCCCAGCTGCTTGGTGTCATTAGAGAAGGAATCCCTGAGCGCTGCTTTAAAAGCACAGATCAATTCACTCACTGCTGCATACACTCTCTGTTTTGTCATAATACATGCTGCTGTACAAGAAAATAAAAGTCTTAGCAGCACATATCACACACCAGCATCTGCTCTTCACATGCTGAGCTGCTCCCTGGAGTTCTGCCACAGCTTCAGTGAAACTGTCAGGTTATAACCTCCACCACACATGCACATCCCTCCTACATCGCTTTAATAAGTAAAAGTGCAGTATGCTCCTTTGTCTTGCCCGGGGGCGTGTTGCATCTTCACATACATGTGAGGTGTATATATAGAATAGTTGTACGTAACGGTGGGTGTTGCATGGGTGGATGTGTGGTGTTTTTACCACTGGAATAAATGACCCATGCTGCACAAAAACAACCACACATGTATGGGCACAGATGTGTCAGCTCAGATACATGCACAGCTTCACAGAGAGTCATTAACATGCTTACACACACTGAAGGGAAGGGGAGATAAACCCCCAGATACATCGACTCTACTCCCACCCCTCCCTCCCTGCATAGGAAACCCCAGCATGCAGACACAGCTCTGCGTGATGCTGCAGCGATGTATTATTCACCATTTTTAAACATGGATTCTCCTTTTCACTCCATTTACACAGTTTTATGGCATTCGGAGAGCTTCAGAGAGCACGTGGATGTACATGATGGTGTGTTTGCATGCAGTAAACTCCAGCTCACAGCACAGATTGAACACTTTGTGCTCAATGATATATATGTGTGCTATTTTAGCTCCTCTATTTGAGCAGGTGTGAGATCATTCAGCGGGGGAAGCCCTCCTCTCTCACTCTCAATCTAATCAGTATGCGTCCTTTAATCACTTGAAGATATTCATTATTCACCTCCCACAGGCTATGAATTATTCAACTCTCAGATTTCCACATGAGAACAGTGAGAGAAGACACGAGAAAATGCCTGTCCCCTTTCCAGCCTTTACTCTTCCTCACATTCCTCCTCCTCCTCCTCCTTCATCCCTCCAGCTCTGTTTCCCTCCTTCATGCACCATCGTCAGATTGGAAGACACCATCGTCTTCCAATCAGTGTGCATGTTCGATCCACAAGGTGTTTGAATGTAAAAAAGGCTGTTGTTGTGCCAAAATCCTTCAGTGTTAACAAACCAGCAACTCTGCTCAAAAAAAGAAGAAATGGACGAATTTCAAGCCGTACATGATATTGAAAACAAAGTAGTTTTGCTCATGTAAATATCTGCAGTGCTTTGTTTATAATACAAATAATCCCTCGTGTAGTTATTTGTGTACATATTAATCAACCAAGTATGGCACAAAAATATGAGCAAGCAGACAGTAGACAGCATGTTTCCTGTCACTAAAAGTGATGAAGCATCAAAATCCACAGAAAGGACCGCTGACCTCTGCTCGGCCTCGCTCCCATGACAGCTATTACGTTTCTCTCCACAGCCCCCGGCGCATGACCTGTGATGTGCCATTAACAGGATGCAGTGAAACAGTTAATCTTTAGCTCATACAGGTAGCTGCCTAAACAAGATTGTGAGCAAACAGGATTTGCAATATTGAAAACATCATAATCCATAACGGTTATCTCTTAAAAAAGGGCCATCATGCTGTATATCTTCTACGCCCTGTTTGGACGGGGAGACGGTTGCGAATTGGAATTAAAATCGATCGAGCAGATCTGTGCGCCTGTGCAGCTGAGGCTCTCACATCTCACACGTTATGGTGTCAGGAGCTGCTGTCATACATCTGTGTTATCGTATCCACTGGGAGCAGCCTGCACCAGTCTGCTGTTATGTCATCTGCAGTCATTCACAACAAGGCAATTACGGCACATAAATCCTGGGCTCCAATATACCTACCTGATCTTATACACACACACTTTGACAGATTGCATGCCCTCTCCACAAGCTGATTGCAGTCTGAGCAGTGCAATCACTCTACAGCTGCAACAGAAATAGTGTCACCTCCTCGAACTCTGAATTACTGCAGGAAAGATGCTGTAAAACATGGAGGAGAGAGCAGATCTGGAGTGGTGATGGTGGTGGTGGTTCTGCAGGCTCATGATCACAGCCCGGGCTTTGGCACTGTGAAACCTTGGCACAGAGGGAGGCACAGCGGGACTTAAAGGATGACTTCCTACTTTGTCATGCACGCGCCCACACAGCCAATCTGCCACTATTGCTATCTCCCAAGACCCTCAGTGCCGCTAAACCCTTATTTGGCCTTCACCACACTCATAAATCTGGAGGGAGACAATGGTGCTTCAGATAATTTTAAAGAAATAATTTTAAAAATACACAATAAAAGACCTGAAGTAAGGTAAGACTTAATCTGCAAACACTGGCTGCTAGAAGGTCACAAAAAAGACCTATCACACCTGACTAAATTCCAACTGCTTCCTGCATTTTAACCTCTTTAGCAACACATTTACAAACCCATTTATAATATTCAACCTGCTTCATAATCTATTAATGACCAATATTAGACGCCTGAGTGGATTGTCTGCCAAAGAGTTATGGCTTTAATATAATCTTGCATGATTTAATCTCTCGTGTGGTTTTATTCTGCTCTTTTATTGCATTAGACGCTCTCTAATACAAATATTTCAGGTGTTGCAACACAACACGTCTGTTTTGAAGTACGGGCTTGACGGAGGATGTGGAGGAAGGAAAGTGCACGGCAAGCTGTCTCAACGACCGGTTTCACCTTGTAACACATGTTCACTGGGCACAACTTGTACTTCTAGCAGAGAGCCAAAAAAAGCACTCCTTCCTTCTGTTCTGACATTGGTGAGTAAGACATAAAAAGGCACAATGCCAAAAACTGACCTTTTTTCCTTCCTTCTTTGACATTTTATATCCCAAGATCTCACATAAAATCTCCCACAAGTTTAATTATCCTGTCTATCGGCGAATTTGGAGTAATATACCGACACAGTGACAGCCTGGGGCACACAATTCAGGCTCCTTATCAGATGTGCCACCAAGCAGTAAATGTTTACCCAAGCAGAGTTGACACTCTCAACAATGAAAAGAGACAGGATGCAGAGAGCTCTATAGGAAACTAACAAGTACATCCGCACACTGGAACCAGTTAATTAACAACAGTCTGTTTCTGTTAATAACTGCTGATGACTATTGTTAGTGTGTTGGTGAATTTTCTCAGATGTTTCTTCTAGTCGTCTGTGTGGAAGGTGATTGTTTAAAAGGCCTATAAAAACACCAAGGTAAGGTATTTAATTGCATTCTGCAAGAGTTCATTCACAAAACCGAATGCAAGTCATCAATGAAGAACTGGTATCTAATCTACTTGTTATCAGAGGATACAACATGTCCGATTATTAGCCACGTCTTGACGAAATGGAGGCTAAGATAAGGATTTTAAAATCATATCAGCGACACAGACTGCTGTACTCTGTACGCTGTAAACCAACAAATCGCCTTGTTTTGTCTCTGTTGGATTTTTCCATGTCTGTATGGTGTGAATTTTAACAAAACACGGTTGTTACTAGCTTTCTTTCACGTCAGATGTAGTGCTAACACGGGCACAGCAGGACTGTGAAAAAGCATCAGCAAAAATTCTGTCTCTGGAAAACTTCCCCCCTTTATTCTCCCTTTCTCACCCCGTATATTTCTCGCTTCCCCCATGCTTACTTATCAATAATGCATGGAAGAACACCCTTTAAAACTGTTTTTACTGCCGGCTGCAGTTTTCTTTTCTTTTTTTTTTTAGCAGACTAACAAATTTATTCATAAAAAAAACCAAAAAGAAATCTAAGAATAAGTTTAACAGCAGGTCAACTGTGAAAATAACAAGTGCTTAAAACAAGGCAGTGAGATGGGATGAATGAAACAATGTCATGTGTAACCAGCTGCAACAGAACCTAAAATAACTATTCTGAATATCAGAAACAACTTCTTTTTTACCTGTTTTCTCTTCTGGAGGTGAGTTTATATTTGATTCACAGGTAGTTAACACGTTCTAAATAAAGGTTCAGCACTTTGCTATGATCCTTTGGTAAGTCCTATTTAATTAGTGCAAGTAAAATGAACATTCAACAGACTGGAAAGGACAGAGAGGCGTTTAAAACAACAAGGTTATGACTTTTTTTGTAACCCACGCCTCCTCTGAGAATCATGGGTGCTTTTTTAGCTGCATGGTTAAGTTGGTAATTACATGGAAAAGCAAACATTGGTGAAAAGGCAATAAAACACTTGATTTTTTATTTTCTTAAAAGGTCTATAAGTCGATGAGGTTTGGTTTGAGGTAGATGTGTGCAAATGTGTTTTCACTACTGCAACATCATCATCAAATCTGAAGTTGGGACTGTCAACTTTTGTGAAGGAGTCAAAGCAATGTAGAAAAAGGTTAAATTTGTACTAGCTGCAAAGTGAGAGCAGAAGCCTGCAGGCAGAAAACAACAACTTCCTGTGAAGCCTTGTGGAACGACAAGAGTGTTCTGAACAGCTTGCGGAGAGTCAAGCTATCTGGTGCTCTGTGAAACAACCTGAAGCTGGAAACACAGGATTTGGTACAGCCATGATGGTTACAGTTGCATCATTAAAACAACATTATGTAATATCTGGTATTTAAATATGGACAGCTGTACACAAGTATTTGTTATGATTACATTACTTATGATCAAAAACTAGTGAGTCAACAACTTTGCTAACAGCCAAACATCAAGCAAGGTCAACAACACAAGACATAGCAGCCAGCTGATATTACTTACTAGTCCAACAGCAAGAAGCCCAGCTCGGCATCTGCCTTTTATTTCACCAAGCTCTCACCAGCAACAGTCAGCCCCAGATTTACTCTTGTCCGACAGCTTCTTGCTCAGTCACGCTCTTTTTCTCTTCCTGTCCTGTTTGGCCTCTGCTGAGTCCGGCTACATCACGCACACTTGTCCTGCTCCACTTCTGGTGCCTGTTCAGGTATCCGTCCCTTTTTGCAACCCCTCTAGCCACAAGCCTGAAAAGCTGCTCTTTCCAGTGGTCCAATGTAAACACCCCACTAGTGTTCTGAGTTCATAGTCAGGGTAGCACAGCACAACTAGCTAACAGCATCTACAGTTTGCAGTAATTTGGCATCAGGAAACTCTGTAAATCACAGAGAGTTGATGCGGAGCTGCTGGAGGACATCAGAGGGAAAACCAGAAGACATTTTCTCCATACAATATGATCAATTTCACCAAAATTAGTCAAATAGTTGGTGCTGTTTAGCATCAAAATGATTTAAAATCTGTGATTTTATGGTAGAAAAGTTACATAACATTGCTTTAAAGGACCAGTATGTGGCATCTTACTGGCATCTAGCAACCCCCTCTACTCACCATGCTGTTCGAAGAGTGAAGAAGAAACTATGGCGGCAGCAACCATGCAAACACATAAAACACTCTATCTAGAACTAGTGTTTAGTTTGTCCATTATGAGCTAATCTAGAGACAAAGCAGTTCAACATGGTGGACTCTGTGGAAGAGGACCCGATCTGTAGATATAAAAGTCGTATTCCAATGTAACATAAAGATTCTTATTTTCAGGTGATCATAAAGTAATGTAAACAAACTTGTCCATATTATATTACATTTCTACCATAGGAATCAAAGAATAGGTAGGTTGAACGAGACATCACTGACGTGGGGTGGGAACCAAAGAAACATCCCAAATGAAATGGTGGGAAAATGACTTGGGACAGACTACAGACAGGAAATTAACACTGAACTCACCATTAACCTTACATTAATTTCAGGCAGATGGCAGTGCTATGGATTGTTTGGATGAGTTTGTCACTCTGTGAAGCACTTTATGCACTGTGAAGCACTCAGACCTGCCTTGTTTGTGCTGTAGATGCTGTAGATTTAGTTTTTCTGTGCCAGAATGATGTCAGCATCAGATGATTTGATCATCTCACTGTCTTGGGAAGAGAGTCTTCCAACTCTGATATGTCACTTAGTAAATGTTAAATATTTGATTTAATGAGAAAACGTGCTCCCTTTGAATGAATCAGAACAAAACTTTTTGGGAAAGCAGGAGGTCACAAGGTTAAAGAAAATGGCAGACATAAATCAGTATTAAAAAGAAAGAAATGCAGAGAAAGTCCTGGTCCTTTCAGCCTGCAAGAGTCTGTGGAGTCACCGACTCTGGGATTAAAAAGTTGTGTGGGAAAGCATCAGTTTGTGGCAACCAGGAGTGGGAAACATACCTGGATAGGGAATAAACCCGACACATTACAAACTAAGACCGGACTGAAGAATGTCTGAAAGTGTTTCTGAATGTCTGAAACTTCAACTTCATTGCCAAAGATCATCAAAAACTGATGATTGAAGACTTACTGTACATAACACTATGACAACGTCAATATTACTTCAATATATCCAGTTCAGTTTAACAGAACCTTCAAAATGTAAAGATTTTCCCCATGTCAAATGCTGTACATCAGTTTCAGATAATAAAACCTCTAAAACAAATAAAAACTCGATAAATAAACTTAATAAACTTTTTCTTAATCCTATTGTTAAGAATATTTAGAAAGTAGGTTACAGAGTTCTGAACCTTTCTTGCAAATGAGCTGACCTAACCCTCACTTCATAAATGCCAAGATCATGGCACACTATATACCTGCAATGCAGGCTACAGTACAGTGCCAGTAGTACACTCATTATTCAACTTTACTGGGTCACTACAACAACTGACAACAATGCTGAGAAAACAAAAAGGTGCAAAAACATTTTTTCATATGCTAAAAATTTTAAATAGTGGTTTGTAAATCATGTTTTTTGTAAATAACAGGTCATTTTTGGCCATTGTTATCAATGCAGATGAAAGGAAATGGGCCAGAGAGTTGGACTGGAAATGACAAGCAACAAATATCCCACGGTGGGTGGACCTGAATCAGGGATGCTGCAGTTCATGGTCATTGAAAAATAAAGCTTTGTGGTGCACTTCCTGATTTTGTTAAAGCATCTACTCCCCAAACAACAAAATATCCCTCCAGCTGCTCACGTCAGACTTGATCATCATCCACAATGAAGATTGGGTAACCAAGCAGTCACAGCAGGCAGCTTCATTGTGTTAGTTGATTTGTAGTAATTTCATTGTTTAAATTTGTGTGGGAATATCCACCACTAAAGCACATCATTAACTCAAATCATAGGGGCCTTAAAATAGGTACTTCGTTATCACTTTTCATCTTGTTGAAATGTACATCAAACCTAACATTATGACCACTGTTTATTATCTCATTATCATGGCACCTGTCAAGCAACATTTTGTCCTCAAATTTGACGTGTTAGAAGCAGAGAAAAATGGCACATGTAAGGATTTGAGCAACTTGACGCGATCCAAAATGTGATGGCTAGACGACTGTGTCAGATCACCTCCAAATCTGCACCTCTCGTGGGGTGTTACCGTCTGCAGTGGTCAGTACTTATCAAAAGTGGAAGGAAAAGCGGTGAACCCGCGACAGCGTAATGGGCAGCCAAGGCTCGTTAATGTACGTGGGAAACCTAGACCCTGCCATGTATGTGGACGTTACTTTGACACGTACCACCTACCTAAGCATTGTTGCAGATCATGCACACCCTATAAAAGGAAACAGTATTCCCTAAAGGCAGTGGCCTCTTTCAGCAGGATAATGCACCTTGCTACAATGTGAAAAGGGTTCAGGAATGGTTAGAGGGACATATCAACGAGTTCAAGGTGTTGACTTGGCCTTCAAATTCCCCGGATCTCAATTCAATCCAGCATCTGTGGGATGTGCTGGACAAATATTCAATGTATGTTTGCATGCTGATACTAGATGCTTGAATTTCATTCGGGATCAATAAAGTATCTATCTATCTATCTATCTATCTATCTATCTATCTATCTATCTATCTATCTATCGATCTATCGATCTATCTATCCCATACCAATACATGCAATTTTGCAACTAAAGAATCTGCTGCTCACATCTTGGACCCAAATATCACTGCACACCTTCAGAGGTCTAGAGGAGGCCATGCATTGATGGGTCAGGTCTGTTTTGGCAGCAAAAGAGGGTCCTACAAATATTAGGTAGTCATATAGTTATGGCTGATCAATGTATTCCCAAATGTCCACACACATGGGGCTCGTTTACTACAGCAGGGCCTCTTCACAGGTTCATGTGCTGAAATGTGGAGGCGCTGTTGGACACAAATCAAACTGATGCTCCTGTCCTCTGTCGTTCTCTGTCCTCTCTGCCGTTGACTTCAATGCACAAGTGTGTGCTGCCATCTAGTGTCATTTAATCAGCACTGCGACTGTGACTAAAAATATTGTGGATTTAGAATAAACTACAGGTTTTCTTGTGTTATGAATTATTTATTCTGTCTGTGTCTTTCCTTTTGATGACTTTGACAGTTGTCTGACAGGCCAGGAGCACTTTTATTTTGTTGGTTTAAAGAAGACTTTGGCCCAATTATTTTAATGCAAACCATGATCATTGATGGCAACTGTTTGAGGTCCAGTTGTTATCAAAACATTGACCCAAAGCTCAATGTTGAGACTGTTCTGGAAGCCGTTTTCTAATATAGCAACTTCTGACCAGCCCATATCAATTTCAGACTCAAATGAACAACTTCCGTTCAGTCCCATCTACATCCTGACCTGACCATTACAAGTATGGACATAAATACAGTTGGTCGTATGGTGTACTTGCTCATCCCTAGAGTCATTGGTAATTATGGATCAAACACACCCATCTTCAAACTTGGCATTCATTTTGATCTCAACTACACAGCTGCACTGTATTACTTATTACAATGAAAAGATAATTATAAGTCGACGTCTTGTCAAGGGCAGCCAAATGTCCAGAAATGACCCTGGCGGTAGCACTGATTTCTTGCCAACTTTCTAGGCCCTCTTGTCTCCTGGACTAATAAATCAGATCACCCTGGTGACAGAGCTATATTTGCACATTTCTACCTACTTGTACCCGTAGCTGTTGACTTGGCTTTCTTGTCTTTGTCTGCTGGCACTTAGGAGGCTCACTTTGCTCCAAAAACTCCTAATCTCTTTTTGTGCCCTGTGCATGACAAGGTTCTTAATGACCCCTCTTGTGTCTGCAGGGATCACCCATGTGGTGGGGAATAAAAAGAGTATTTTCAACAGACAAAGACAGCCTAAATCAGCAGCATTCATCCTGAGGGAGAGGTGCTGGAAAGTTGCAAATGAAACAGGCAGACTGCCTCCTTGGACCAAGTGACCCTGCTCACTCTAACATTAGCCAGTTAGGCTACCCAGTTCAGGACAGACTTGATCCCATGTAAAACACTGTCTTATGGAAAATACTGGTAAGATTTAGTCAGATTCATGAGACAGTTAACTAAAGCACATATAGAAATCTTAAAGTAAAGTCTGAAGTTTTTACTGAGATCTGTCAACTTTTGGAAAGGAGTCAAAACAATGTGGAAAAAGGTCAAATTTGTACTAGCTGCAAAGTGAGAGCAGGAGCCTGCAGGCAGAAAACAACAGCTTCCTGTGAAATCTTTGGAACGACAAGACAATGTGAACAGCTTGTGGACGTCTCATTTGTTGCTTTGTCATTACAGCTTTACAAAAATACGCACGGATGCCTCAAAATGTACTTGGTGGTCCAGTCTCACTTGGATCAAATCAGTTGAAGTTGGAAAAGCACAAGATTTTCATGAAAACTGCAAGTCATGATGGTTATAACAACATTCAAGTTGTGAGAGAAAAACAAGAAAATAAGGGGAAAATACTGTTCATTTCATGCTGCATGAGTCTGTGGAATCAATCACTCTTTCTGGTATTAAAAAGTTCTGCGGTAAAAGACATCAATTTGTGGCCGTCAGGGTTGGGAAACAGGGAATGAGCCAGTGCCCCCATGCATTACAAACCAAACCTGGGCTGTTTGGTACCATTCAGTGAGATTAAAGTGTTAAACCTTCATCGTTATTGTACAAAACACTTTGACAACATTAATGTTGGTCCACTTTATTTAAGTTTAATTCAATAGAAAGTAAAAGAAAATCTTCCAAATTAAGATTATACATACATTTGCAGCCTTTTTCTCATGTCAGAAATTATACATCGATTTCAGACTGAAACAAAATATTCTAATGGAAATTATGTTTCAGTGTCATACGCCTATTATAACACAAAATCGTAGCCATGTTTGTTCATTTCATTGGCTTATTTATTTATTTAATATCTACATTTTATATCTGTTCTGGTGCACGACTGTATGACGCCATCTAGTGTTATTTATTCAACACTGCATCAGTGAATGCTGACTTAAGAGAAAATAATCTGAATTTAGAATTAAGTATTAATTTTGTGGTGTTATGAATTAATTATTGTGTCTTTTCTTTTGATAGACTTGACATTTACCTAGGCACATGGCGACTTTTATTTTGGTAGGGTAAGAAAACACAACCACTCACGTGACAACATGTCATGTGACTGAGCCAGCAACGAAAACCGCTCAGTTCACTTCCTGAGTGACCGCCACAGAGATGGTCACGTCTAAGAGCCCGGGGATGTTGCTGCGTGTTTTGTACCTGTTTGCGGTGCTTGACGCGGTGTGTCTGCTGGACACGGGCATGCTCTTCCCCCGGGAGTCTTCCTCCAGAGAGGTGAAGGAGCTGAACGGGCTGTGGAGCTTCAGGGCTGACAAGTCCCCAAACAGGAACCAGGGCTTCGAGAGGGCATGGTATAAAAGTCGGCTGGCAGAGGTGAGCAGGACGGCAGCAGCAGCTCTGATGAGATAAGGCAGCTCAGCTTGTTTACAGTGCACATGTTAGGGTTATTATATGTCCTGTAGTGTGACCGTCATGCCCCAAAATTACCGGGGCCGTACCCATTTTGCATGCTCTGTTTTGAATTGTTCCCTTTAAAGGCAGTTCCTCATTTAAAACTACACGTAACACAGCAAACAAACACAAACTAACTACTTATGCAACCCACGATGCGTCTAAATTCACCTACTTTCATACTTTTTGAGTACTTGAGTGCGTTCACACTCATGCTTATGAGTAACCGCTGTTGCGGGTTAACGAGCGACCGTGCTAACTGGTGACCGTCAGCCCTAATGTGGCTGCGGTTGTCGTAGTTACGAAAGTCGCTGAAAACAGGAAGATACGTAGCTGCCTATTTATTTTTTTGTTCTTTTTTTTTTTTTTTCCATTGACATTGTAATGTCAAAAAAAAAAAAAAAACTACATGTGTCTTGTTTGATACCTACGTATTCTCTCCCGGGTTAAATAGCAGTCGTAACTATGACAACCACGGTCGCTCGTTAAACCGCAACACCGGATGACGCGCTCGTAACGGTTAAAAAAAGTTGAGTGTGGAACGTTGGAAACTTTGCGCCCTCAACGGCCGCCATTTTGGCTACATAGCCAAGTAGCTACAGCGGCCCTTATTCCAACACTAACACTGCCAAAATTAGTGAACTATGACATTAAGTTTAGTACACAGAAGTGTACTAACAGTAATGTCCTGATTGAGACACATCTCCAGTGTCTACATGGTGTTGGGTAACTACAAACATTCAAAGAGTTTATAACTCCATGTTCATTTCTTACCTTCTGCACATATAATCGGTCCAGAACCAAATGGGAAGCAGCATATCAGGTAGTTACTTTGGTAACTGCGGAAAAAACATCAAACCATAGACTGCATAAAAGTGGACCGTCCGTGACGTCAACCACAGGTTTCTGGAGCTCTGGCTGTGGCCATCCTGGGATGGCAGTCCTGCCTCTGCTGCCTCCTTGCTGACCCCCAAAAATGGGCCAAGGTGTGGCATGTGGGTGGAGCTGAATGAAGCCTGGGTGCTCACCTGTAATGGCATCCACCTGTTAATCAAAGCGGCCACACTCTTAATTATGCCGCGTTCTGGATCATCGGAAGGGGTTTCACTGTGCAGGCTGGGAGGCCCGTCAGGAGGGCGTTACAGTAAATCTAGTCTTGAGATGACCACAGCTTGTGTCAGGAGTTGAGTGGCATGATTTTTCTGATGTTGTAAAGTGCAAAGCGGCATGACCGGGCAACTGAGGCGACATGATTGGAAAAGGTTAATTGGTCATCAATCATAACCCCTACGTTTTTCACCACCCTGGTGGGGGCAAGACACAGGGAGTCACATAACATACACAACACTGTTAGAAATCAAATATTGTCTTTTCATTTAAGTTTTATTTCCTCTAGACCGGTCCGGTGATCGACATGCCAGTTCCTGCCAGCTACAACGACGTCACACAGGACCCTGCACTGAGAGACTTCACAGGGTGGGTGTGGTATGAGCGCGAGGTGGTGGTGCCTTCCCGCTGGATCACTGATAAAGGAACCAGAGTGGTTCTCAGAGTGGGAAGTGCTCACTATAATTCAATAGTGGTGAGTATCACGTGGAACTTCCTAATCCACTCCAGTCAGAGTTGGAAAAATGACACATCTCCACCACTTTAAGATATGACACACATCCTCTCGTACCAGGTTCTTTTAATAATGTGATTGGAATCATTGTCTTTACCTTTTTCAGTGGCTGAACGGGGTGAAAGTGACGGAGCATAAAGGCGGTCATCTTCCTTTTGAGGCCGAGATAGGCACTTTAATCCGCCAGGACCCAACGATGCCGTGCAGGATCACCATCGCTGTCAACAACACTCTGACTCTGGACACTCTTCCTCCAGGAAGCATCCAGCACATGAACGACCCCACCAGGTAACTTCATTCATTTCATTGGGTTAAAGCTGCAGTAGGCAACATTTGAGAACACAGGCAGTGCAAAACCTTCGGCGTTGTATCACTTTGCTAAGCCTTTCCTACCAAAAGTTAAAGCACAGCAGAAGGAGCCCTCGTCTCAGTATATTTGTTATATTTATCAAAGTCCCTAAATATTCCAGACCTGCAGTGGTGGAACACTGAGGTACTTTTACTTGAGTATTCCCATTTTTTTGCTACTTTATACTACAAAACCGAGAGAAATATTGTACACCCTTCTTGCAAGCACCATTAGAAGCACTAGGAGGAGCCAGAGGAACCTGATTTGTTTCACAGATTATCTGTCTAAAAGTTACCTATTGCAGCTTAAAAGCTTAAATTAAAGAAATCTATCATCTGTCTCTCTCTCTCTCTTCAGTTTCCCGTCTATCTTAAGCTGTCACTACCCAAATAAAGGCTGATATATTTATATATATTTAAATAATTTAGTTTTTTTTTCCCCGACCTTATTAAGATATACAATTGTAACTTTAAACAGAACACTATCATTTTTTTCAGTTTTTTATCTTTTACAATGTTTGAGAAATATAAGCATTTATTCCTAAACTGACCCTTCAACTTCATCAGTTTTACTTTGACATAATGTGATAAATTATAAGACTTTTCAGCTTCTTTTACATACTGTATATGCCATGTACTTATGGTTAGAGATGACACTCAGCAGTGACACTTCAAATGATATCTCATATCCTTTTAACACTCAACTCATATTTCAGTTACTTCATATCCTTCCTCTTCTCACACTACAGCTCCTTTTTTGGTGCTTTAACTTCAGCTATTGCTGTCTTATAAGTACATTTCCATTCATTATTTCCCATGATTTTTGTCTTTATTTGGAGAATCTTTCCTTTTTTAATATGTACAGTTGCCCTCCACCCGCAGGGATATGCTCAGGGGTCGGGTGTTTGCAAAGTGGGTACCCATGGGCATCCATAATGCGGGAGGTGGAGCGATACCAACTGGATATTTTGGGCTTACGTCTACACATAGCGCTGGTTCAGAAACAGAATCCTGGAGAAGGGTTTAACTCTCAGGGAGAGGTACCGGGCGGTGTTGGGAGTTCTTCCTGGGTATCAAGAGGGTCACCTCTATGTAACTGTGAGTCGCTGCGGGGATGTCTCTGTTTGTTATGTGTGCTTATACACCAAGCAGCAGTTCAGAGTCTCTGGGTGGCATCCTGGAAGGGATTTCAGACTATATTAACCATCTGGCATCTGGGAATGTCTGAGGATCCCCCATGAGGAGCTGGAATGCGCTGCTGAGGAGAGGGACATCTGGAACACCCTCTGCTAACCCTTCTGCCACCGCGACCCGACCCTAGATAATCGGAAGGAGATGGATGATTATAATTGCCTGTGTGTCAGTGTTAATGAATATTCAGATAACGTGGAAATGTAATTTCTCAACAGGTATCCTGATGGTTTCTTTGTGCAAAACTACTACTTTGATTTCTTCAACTATGCCGGCATACATCGCCCTGTACTGCTGTATACTACTCCTAAAGCTTATGTGGATGACATCACTGTGGTGACTGACTTCCTGGATAATACTGGTAAATAAATATACTAGAAATACACAATAAAACCACCAATTCACTTAACTTCAGATCCTCACTAGCACCAAAGCATTTTATCACCTTTTATTAAGTAAACAGATTGTCTGTGTTTCAAGGCATGGTCAAATACAAGGTATCAGTCCAAGGTGCTGCCAAAGCCACGGTGAAGGTCACTTTGATGGACAAAGACGGCCGCTGTGTGGCCTCCTCCGACGAGACATCTGGAGTACTTAAAGTAGTAGATGTGAAGCTGTGGTGGCCGTACTTGATGCATGATAATCCAGCCTATCTTTACTCTATGGAGGTAAGACAACATGTCAAAGTGACTTTTTATATAAAGTCTCACATGAGCACAAGCTGGTCTGTTAAAATGATCTGTATATCAGTAGAATCATGCACAACGTCTTCTGATAATTGCACTTAAACATCCAGGTTCGTTTAATGGCAGCCGATGAGAGATCAACATATGAGGATGTGTATACTCTGCCAGTTGGCATCCGCACAGTCAAAGTTACCAGCACTCAGTTCCTCATCAACAACAAGCCTTTCTATTTCCATGGAGTCAATAAACATGAGGACTCTGATGTGAGTACCAGGGAAGAAAATCTTTACCATTTAGCTTTGAAGCAACATGAAACTTGGTAGAAAGCTTCATATGCTTACCTTGTGTTGTAGATTCGAGGTAAAGGTCTGGACTGGCCTCTAATCGTCAAGGACTTTAACTTAATCAAGTGGTTGGGTGCTAACTCTTTCCGCACCAGCCACTACCCCTACGCTGAGGAGATCATGCAGATGTGTGACCGCCATGGCATCGTGGTGATAGATGAGTGCCCGGGGGTGGGCATCAAAGACATGTAAGTGTCACTGCTCACTCTCTGTGACCTTTTGGGTGCGTTTGAGTGGTGTGCAGAGTGAACATCAAGAGGACAGACTTGCATGTGATGCTTACTAACTGTCAGATATGCCACAAAATACTGCATGTATGCAAGAAACTTCACCTTGTTTAAGTTAAGACTGAATCCAGTTCTGCAAAAAAGAACTACATTTTTATGTGGAATAAAAGATCCATATCTCAACAGCAAATTTCAATTAATTGTGACTCAAACATGCAGTGTACTTGCATTGCGGAGCCACAGAAACTCTTACAAATGCCCCTTAATGTGCTTCAAGTCTCATGGAGAGTTGCAAAGCAGTCGCTCATGGCTGGTTACTTCGATTATCAGCTCTATATGGTTGTTTCCAATAGTTGTGGTCAGTCTGTCATGCTTTCAGACAGTGTGGCCGATGTATTTCTACTTCCTACGTCATACACTACGTAGCCATAAAGCTGCTAGGCCCCTAGAGTGGCTGTCCTTTGCAGTCTAATGCTGCATTTTGTAGAACCTTTGTAGAATAGTTTCATGAAAGAAACTGAAGCATAAGAAAACTTGTTCGTTTAATCTGTTGTGTTTGTGTTGTATGGTTTGAGAATGGTTAACCTGAAATGAAAAGAGGTTGATCTGGTGTGCTGTGTCTGTCTGTGCCTTGGTGATATAGTCGCAGTTTTGGAAATGCCTCTCTGGCCCATCACCTGGTGGTCATGGAAGAGCTTGTACGTCGGGACAAGAACCATCCCTCTGTGGTCATGTGGTCAGTAGCCAATGAGCCGGCTGCAGAGATGCCTCCTGCAGGATACTACTTCAAGTGAGTACTGCACGTTTTGTTGAGATGTGAAGAACCGAATGGATCCACAGACATCAAAGATTCATTCATTCACTAACAGGCTATTGACAGGCTATTATCTGTCCTTTAAAAAAGTTGAGGTATTGAAGTGAAAATGTATTTAAGAGATAGACAAGAACTGAGCCACCTGAACGCCCCTGAAAGCTTTAACCTGTCTGTATGTGTCTGTAGGAGAAATGCTGGTTTGTTTGTCAGTCACAGCCTATCCCTTGTCATAAGTGGAATGCAGTAAGAGTAGTCATAAAGCTGCCCTGAGCACTGAAAGCTGGAGTTCAGTAATAGCCTGAGGCATCTGGAAGACCAATATTCAACCTGCCCTGAATACCATACCCAAACACACATATTTACTGTAAGTCTTAGGTCTGCTTTGTCACACTAAGTCTGCAACAGACTAGAACAGTTTCTGAAAAACTTGCAATGTAATCACCTAAAGGTGCTTTTCTCTTTTTTCTTACAGGACCTTGATAGAACACACCAAAGCTCTGGACCCGACTCGGCCCGTCACTTATATCACAGACAGTAACTATGCCAGAGACAAAGGGGTGAGTTTTTACAGTACTCACTTCAGAATCAACATGGAAACTCTGCACAGCACACACATATATATATATATATATATATATATATATATATATATATATGATTTGTTTTGGGATGGCTGTAGCTCAGGAGGTAGAGTGGCTTGTCAAATCAGATCAGTGGTCCAACCCCAGCTGCTCCAGTCTGCATGTCGAAGTGTCCTTGGGAAAGATACTGAAACCCAAATTATTAAAACTGATGAGCAGTTGGCACCTTGCATGGGTAAACTTGCTGCAGTGGTGTAGATCTGTACTCCAGGGTCTGTCAGCACACAGTGACATCTCTGTTGTGATGTGTGGTTACAGGTGTGCCAGAGCACGCTTCTAGCCACACTCAACCACACCCATCAGTGATGCTGGATGCGGTCAGAGGTGGCACAGACTTGACAACATTTCTCTACTGTCTGGTGTTAAGTTACTATTTAAAGTTTATTCAAACAAGAAAATCTACTTGCAGAACATGTGAGATACCAACAACAATCAAAGTCAAACCTTATTTTTCTTTTTTAGGTGTGTAACACTCAAATAATCTTTGTAATCAGAGCGTTGTGGGTGTGATTAGATTTGATTGATAGCGCTGGCAAAATAAACCAACACAACTGTGGTCAGATTCTGATTCAAATGTTCATGTCTTTAGCCCAAAACTCCCAGTGAAGCCAGTGAGACGAACACAGAACAAATCATCTCATCTCTCAAAATCTCTCATGTTAAGTAACCACCGCTGTAAAAACTTTAGAAGAGCATGAACATGTGTGTTACGTGGGACTACAGCCATCCAGAAAATGTGTTTCCAGAGCCGTTACGGGCTGATACTGACAATAAAATCAGACACGTTATTCTGAAACATTGTGAAGATTACTTTACACAGTTAATACACACCGTTGTGCCTCTCAGCGCTGCAAGTCAGATCCTGACACTGAATGTTCTTGTACATTAACATAACGACCTTTAGTGAAGCACATATAACGCCTGTTGGTTAAACAAGGGAGTCAAAGTTGTGAGGATATCCTGCTGAGCTTCAGAGGTTCATCTATGTAAATTCCAAAGCTCTTGTTGACCCAATGTCAAACTAAGTCGTTGACATACCTCAGAACTGTTTACATTCCTGTGCTGCGAGGAATATCTGTCAAGGTGTAGTTAGTAGCTTGAAGGTACTGATTAGTTGGCGGCTGCAGGTAGTCAGTGATTGTAAAGGACTTAGCCAAGTCATATTTTGCCTTTCATCTTTTGTCTCTAGGCTCCATACGTGGATGTAATCTGTGTAAACAGTTACTTCTCCTGGTACCATGATCCAGGCCACATCGAGGTCATCCCCATCCAGCTCAACACTCAGTTTGAGAACTGGTATGGAAAGTATCAGAAACCCATCATCCAGAGCGAATACGGAGCAGACGCCGTGCCAGGGCTTCACAACGTGAGCATTCACACACATACACATCACATTTTATATATATATATATATCTGTATATATTCAACACATTTTCCCATAAAGACATCAATGCTGGACCTGTCTTTTCACTCTCCAGGATCCACCCATGATGTTTACTGAGGAGTACCAGAATGTAGTCCTGCAGAGCTACCATAACGTGTTCGACCAGAAGAGAAAGCAGTATGTCATCGGTGAACTCATCTGGAACTTTGCCGACTTTATGACTGCACAAGGTACTGCAGCTGTCGATCAAAACAACCTGTAGAGCCACGACTGCTGTCATTTTCTACCTCAGGGTGAACTGTGGTGTTTATTTCCCCCCCATGACTACAGTATGTTGAGGGTTCTGTTATATTGAACTAATGTTCTATGTGCATATTACAGTTAGAAAATACTGCTCACACTGCAGAAAACACCTGATACTGCAAAGAGACTACAAGCAGAGCCTGTGGAGGGACTTTATTGTGGCTGTCTATATAACCTCCAGGCTGACACTCATTTCCTCACACTGCTGTGTAGGAGTCATGCAGAATATTAATTCATGCTTCACGACTCCACAGGGAAGACTCACAGTAGGTTATGTGCACAGGTATACCATCAAGTTGAGACCTGTTCTAGAGAGTAAGAAAGTATCTGGTACTGACAGCAAATACTGAAGTTTAGAGATTTGATTCACCTGCAAAATGACACTGAAATAGATGCAAGCTTTTGTCCTGATATAACATTCCTCTGTTTTTGGCGCCCTGTGACAAGTTTCTTGTTCATCTCTTTTGTGTCTGCAGGGATCACCCGTGTGGTGGGGAACAAGAAGGGTATTTTCAGCAGACAAAGACAGCCTAAATCAGCAGCATTCATCCTGAAGGAGAGGTACTGGAGACTGGCAAATGCAACAGGCAGACTGCCTCCTTGGGCCAAGTATCCCTGCTCACTCTGACACCAGCCAGTTGGGGCACCAAGTCCAGGATGGACTCAATCCCATGTGAACATTGTGTCTCATGGAAAGTGTTGGTAAAATTCAGTCAGTTTCTTGAGGCAGTTTACTAAAGCACATAGAACAAAGCTTTGAAATCATGGTGGTCTGTGTTGATATGCTCAAACCACTATGAAACAAATGAAACAATAATTTAGCTGTGCTATTGTTGTGGTTTGCAATATATACCTGTTTGGGGTGTGGCCATTCAAATGAATTGCCCCCTAGAAATGGTGCTTGCAGCATTGTTAGGATGTTCAGAGCCCGTGGCCAATCATAACCTGTCAAGAACCACAGTATGGCTGCTTGCACCTTCTCAAGACCTGCTCATCCAGTCGACTTCACACTCAACACTGCACTACTTTGAGTCCTCAGCAATAAACCAGCCAAGTGTGAGGTCGATTGGATGAACAGTTGTCGAGAAAATCAAATTGAACGGTCATACATGCAGTTACATTCCTTCAAAACGGCGGATCAGTACCTAGACACAAATGGGGGTGACACGTATGGATAGATTTGTCTGGACCCACACAAGCAAGGAAAACAACAGCTTCCTTGGGTTATCAGCAATAAACCACCAAGTGAAGTCAAGTAGTAGTCATGTATTTCCTACTTTAAAGAATTGCAATATATTTTCTTTTTGATACACCTGAGTGAGTGTGTTTTTAAATGAGTGCATATTCAATGTTTTAGCAGACTGACATAACAACTGTGTTGGAGTCATCTGTCATTTCTGTGCATTGTGCAACCAGCGTGACTGTCGAATGTGAATCTCAATGCTAGATCGAATCATAAAGTGTTATATTTTTATATGTGAATCCCAAGAGAGAACGGTTATTCTGAATCTGAATGAATGATATCAAGTTATTAAAGACAAAACATGAAAACATGCACTCGATAAGCGAACTGTTTTTTTTTTTTCTTTTTCAAAACATTCCCAACATTTGACAGTACTTTTGTTTCCTCGAGTCACTGACTGCTTACAAAAACTCCACACATCAGTGACTCTGCTCATAATTTCCTCACTGCTGGACAAACACTGAAAATTTAGATTCCTGTCAAAAAACCGTATCTACAGTAGCAGTATACGTGTTTACACAATTCTTTCACAACTGGAGATGAATGCATCAGTAAGCAAACTGTTCTTTGAACCACTTCTGTATTGGCCTTCATACTGACTTGATGAAATCCACATTCAGTACTTTTTCTTAGTCCTGGTTAAGGTTCGCTTAGCAACTGGAGAGATATTTATTGATTTGTATTATCCCATCATATAAGGCTGTTCTTTGATTGGATTTTAATTGCATCTGCATCCAGTATTGATGTTGGTTATTGAATTTGAATCCTCCCAAATCCTTAAGTCACTTATTGACTGTGTTTCACTTAGTGTTTTGTGTTTCAGGGAAGAATTAACAGCACATGTAAATGTTACAGCAAGAACACAAGTGATATTCAAAGCACTAAAACCCAACCACTGCATTCTGTAGGAAAATGACTTTAGCTAAATTACTACCTAAATGTTTTGCGTATTTTTCTTGGCCAATAAAAAAGATAAAATGTTGATAGGAGACTTGTTAGATTGAGCTTAAAGTTGACATTTAACACTTGTCAGTGAAACTGGATAAAAATAAGTAATCTGTGTTACATTTTTCAAACAAGTGTAGCTCCATCTTGTCCTTGGTTGGGTCGGAGGTCCTACAGTCACTGACTCAGTGGAAAATAGGGTTAGGTCATCGGGTCGTAAGTTACAGGTTTCTTTCTCCTAAAAAAATAATAATAATAATAATAATTGTTCAGCTTTGTCTTTTGCCGTATTTTGCCTAAAATAATGTACACCACAGCTGGTCTTCCTGAGCAGACCAACCTCACGACTGTTGGCACCAACCATAAATCCATCATAATTTTTAACATATAATCGTTTTATGTTCTCAAAATAAATTTCAGAACACTTAATTCTGTACAAAGATTGACAAAATTAGACTGTTTCGACTATGGAAGTGCAATAATTCATAACTTCAGTACCCCTTTAACAACTTGGAGTCAGACCAAACATTTAAACTGCAATTGGACCTCAACCTTAACAGACCGGTTCATAATATTTCAAGTCTGTTTCAAAGCCTTAAAGGTCCAGTGTGTCCGATTTAGCGGGCTCTATAGACAGAATATGGCAGAAATGGTAGTTTAATATAACTTTGTCCCCCATGTTGAGCCACCACACGTCTAACACAGCCACTGTGGTTTCTCCTTCATGCTTCATGCATGTAAATAGAGGGTAGGGTGAGGTGAGGGTGCTGCAACTACACTGCTACAATGGCACTAAAATTGTACACACTGCTCCTGTAAAGTTGAATCATAAAAGTCATGAACAGTAACAGTTTGTAACCTATAATCACTCCTCCTGTGGACGAGCTTGGGGGAACAAAATCCGCAATCCTCATGCAAAAATATAAATAAATTATTAAGTTTACCTTAAGTTAGTAAGTCTTAAAATCCAGTAGGTATCTTGCCGAGTTGCTTTGTAATTTCTGTGTAAAACACTTTGACTGTAAGCTACATGATTTGACTGCTGACATACTCTTAACTATGTTTACAGTGTGGATTTTGTCCTCCGTCAGTGGAAGCTCATCAGGAAGGTACGCACAAAACAAAACGACTGAATTTAGCAGTGATCCTGTTTCAACTTTTAACATTTAATTTAATAAAATAACTTAAAGTGACAGTTTCAGAGGGAATGTTTTAATGGTAGATCATTTCCACATGACAATGACACAATTAAAAATGTTCTCATGTCAGCCTTTTTCCACAGTTTTCCCTTAAAGTAAGCTGGATTTTAAACCGATTATTTTTTTTGCACCCTCCTACCATTCATGTAACACTTTTCCATGTAAGAAAATACAGCATTTTAAAACATATTTGGCAATACAGAAGCAAACCCAGTAAGTTTTCCTCCACAAAGAAATGTAATAAACATTTTTATGCTGACACATGGATTCCTAGCCCTCCAACCCCTCAACTTTTTTTTTTTTTTTAACTAAAATAACCCAGAATGTTAACAGTCTATACAGCTAAAGGGCACAATTAATGATGAAAAAGAACATTACAATCATGTAGTTTAAACAGAGTGTATTCTTCGCTAACAAACATGTCCTAGCTAGACAAAATAAAGATAATAATATAGTGGAGTTCAGGAAGGAAAAGAAAAGGAGTGACCGATAGATTGACAGGGCATTTTGTCTGGCAATTTCTGAGAGTGGATCTTTGCACCGATACACGATATCAAATCTTTGGGAATTACCAATTTATCAGATTACATCTTAAGGAAAGGCAAGCAGAAGTGCCTGTTACAGTTACCATTCTTCGTTTTACAAGGCTATTACTGTTGCTCGTCTTTGGCTCAAGGCCTAGTGATCAAACAGAAGGCACTTTTGTTGGCATTTGTGATGCAACTAACATGGCAGTTATACCTCAGGGCCTAAATGAATATTAATGAGAATGCAGTAATCAATCAATTTGACCTTTTTTTTTTTTTTGACATTAAATCATCACGCGACATGGTGAGCCAAAGATTTCAAACTTTCTGACTCAACATCCAAATTCCTTTACCCATTTATCTTTTAAAGTAACTGCACACAGTACTAGTGTAACAGGCTTGCATATGTCTGGAATCATGAACATAATAATGGGCTACCTACATGTGCACTTGTCAGTTCTGTAGTCGATACACGTGAGACCCCCCCCCCAAAAAAAAAAAAAAACTAGCAAGTTATGCCAGAAATAAAATAAAAAAATTTGACTTGTGCAAGTGAATCCATAGGAGACTTGTCTTATATGTGAGTGCACAGGCGTTCCCAGAAAAATGACATGAACAGTGTTGTTGTTAAATGAATAAGAAACCTGATCTAAGCCCGTCAAGGCAATACTGTATAGGGAAGATCTTAAAGATAACTCGCTAAGAGATGCCGCAACATTTAAAATCATCAAAACTGCTGCACGCATGTTTACTACCAATCATGTTGAAGTAATAGAACTGCCAACCATTTTCCAAAGCAAACCGTCGTGTTTACATGAGATCCTTTCTTTGAAATTTGCTTAAGAAGGAAACACAGATTTTAGATTTCACAGGTTTTGGGGCAACTTTCATAAAGCCTTTTGTGTCTCCAGATGGAGATGTGTGAAGTGCTTCAGTTGGGGCTAAAGACTACAAGTTTTAACAAAATAAAAGTCTGGGGATGTGGAGTTCACCACACCTCTATAGCGCGCTCCTCGTCTTTGCATGGGGCTAGCTACATTAGCTGCTACTCGCATAACAAGCCAGAATCTCAGACCGAACTGTCAGCGGTAGAGTTGCATTATGGGCAATGTAGACGCCAGACGGAAGAGCAAATCTCTGCTTTTACTTCATAACTTTGAATAGACGTTTCAGGAGTGCAGTGCTGGATCTGTGGATTATTCTTGAGTTAGGTTACTCAAGTCTAGATTTGACTAGCAGGCTGCATCACGTGTTACTCAAAAGGACAAATATTGACATAGTTAACAGTGTATATGATCCTCACAGTGATAGAAGAACTATTTTAAATATATAACACACTTTGGTATGCTTTGGAAAATGTGTAACAGCGATGTAACACAGCCTAAATATGATAAGTAGTAAATGTTACAACATGCATGAACAAGCAATTTCCTGGAAAACAAACAAACAAAAAAAACAACTTAATTTCCATTTTCATACACAGCCGATGACTTCATGTTACCACAGGAAGCACGTTACTGAAATGATCTTTCTGCCATCGTCACCCCACATATAAAAAGAAAACTAAAAAAAAAAAACGCCATGGAGGATTGTAGTAACTGTGACGGGGGCATGGAAACTAGCAGTGATGGAAACTATTAACAAGCTGGTTTAAACACCACAGATGAATCACATTATTACAGTTATTACTACAACATCTTCGACAGTGTGTGTGCAAGATTGTCCGATGGCCAACATATGCTTAAAGCCAGGAGATAGTGTACCATGCATCTGACATTAGGATGCTTTAAATCGGTGGGTTCTGGATGGAAAAAGAGACAAACGATCAGACTCAGTCGCTGGGCTGAACTGACAATACTGTGGGTTTCTGGAAAAGCCAAGCCGCAAGCTGTGGCTGCTTTCCCCCCGCCCCATGCTGTGATCTGTCTCTGCATGAACTATGTTAGATCGACCATTTAATGAGAAGCTTCAGTGTTTGCAAACCATCAGCATCCTGGATAAATCTCCCACAATCTTCCACATATGGCTTAACATACTGTTTTGTTTTCTTACAGAATCGTACACCTTGTCCAACAGAGCGTCACATCCCTCCAAGTTTTGTTCACATCCTGCAAATGAACTGTAACTCAGCTTGGCAAGATCACTGTTACCGTTCAATTGACATCAAATTTATACACGCTGGACAGTGAACAAAAAAAACAAAACAAAAAAAGCCAGATGAGCAATTAACGCAACTGAAAACAGCAAAGAGAAGAGATGCTTCTGCCACCAGGCCACTCTTACCCCTTGAGCAGACGATCACAGTGTAGCAGCCTTTTGCTACCTCATGAGACTCTTATTAGGGAGGGAGAAACACTTCACTGGTATCTTTAATTTACAAAACTGTGATCATAAAAATAAAGCCTTGGACCTGTGACAATAAAACAACGAGCAAAACTGGTGTTAACATGACATTAACCCCCCCCCCACGCCCATCCGCCTCCTCAGTCAATCCCACCCCACACCCAAAAACATAAAAAAAAAAAAAAAGAATAAAGAAAGGTAATTCACCTTAACACTCCTTTAGGCACATAAGTCTTTATGGATCCCACTTGAGTGGTGGTCAGGAATGCTCTTCACAGAATAAACAAACCAAAAAAAAAAAAAAAAAAAAAGGTGAGGGTGCCTTTTACGCAAACTTGGTCAAAAGAACCGATAGCTGTTTTAAAAGACTTGTGTCGGTGGCTTTTCGGATGAAACAATAACCACTTACAACAAAGAAATCCACACGACTCTGAACTGCATGCCTGACCAGGATTTTACAGGACGGAAGATGCCCCACCCCGAGCAACATCTTCAGACTTCCTCCACCTAAAAACTGTGACCTTGATCATCTCTCCTGTTTTTTTAAAGTTTTTTTTGTGTTTTTTTAATTGTTGTTTTCTCCTTAAAGGTTTGTGTCAACACTAAAATCACAATCTAGCCTGGAATATTGCTCAGCAGCTATTTACAGAATTGCAAAACAAACAATCTGACTGATCTACACACAATATCTCACATTGTCCTGTGTTTTATTCTTAGTGGTCCTCTTCAAAAAAAAAAAAAAATGTAACGTACTACAAAGTGTAAACATGAAAAAAAAAAAAAAAAAAAAAAAATCTTGTATAAATGTTAATCGTCCTGCCCGCCCACCCTGCACCACCTTGACAAAGAACCGTACCTGCACGATGACCTAATGAGTGTTTTCTATATTTTTGGGAACCGTTATTCAGCTCCGAGCTTTTAGTGCAGATCTGCTGTGCAGTATTAGGACCTTTCTAACCATTTCAAGTAAACCCCCCCTCTTTTTTTTTTTTTTTTTTTTTTAAATGTCCTGTTTTTCTTCCACGCTGCGATCCGTTTTTGTTCAAAAGAGAACTGTCCTCCTTCGTTCTGTATTGTGGCGTTCTGCCTCTGCTTGCTCAGGTTGAAGTGTTTCCCCACGCGCACATAGCCAGCCCCTTCCTTTAAGTGAGTACAATGTTAAACAAGGAAGAAAAAAAACGAAATTAAAAGGACAAAAAAAAAAAAAAAAAATCATCTTTCACTTACAAATCCTTCCGTGTTTGCAACATTGAGATGTCAGGCCCAACATTTAAGTTAAATTTCTTCATTTTTTTTGAACACACAGCAGAATAAACATTGTTTGGAAGCAAGGTCTCCTGGTGGCAAGTCAAATGTTCAGAGGTCACATTTCTTTTTTTTTTGTTGTTGTTGTTGTTGTTGTCGTTTGTTTGTTTGTTGTATTTTTCTTGCCGTTTCTCGACAGCTTTAGTCCTGCTTGGCCTGAAGCTGCTGCTTCCAGGCTTCATTCAAGTAAACCAGTCGCTTGTAGTTGAGAATAAAGAGAATGAAGTTCAGCGCATATGTGGTGATGCAGATGATGCAGAAGTCCTTTAGGACAAAGTAGAGGATGTAGCCCAGGTAGAGCGAACCCACCACCGACAAGATGGATGTCGTCATGAGAATAAGGGCGGCCATTGCACTCACAGTCATTCCTACGGCGAGAAACACAAACTAAAGCTTAGACAGATAACCATAAAAAAAACACACAAGAAACCTGATGAGTCTGCTCTTTCCTCAGAGCGTTCAGCCTCAGACAGTTCTCTATTTATGTCACCAGCATCCTCGTGATGACGCTGAATAGACTGGTCATATTATTCTGTTGTCACATGAGGTGTAGTCATAGTTCTAAAGGTGAAGCTTCCTCAGTGGTTGTACTACTTTACCTATTTTTTTGTAATTACTGCTAATCTACAGATGAGGATCCTCTTTTGGTACCTTCATGTCATTTGGCCGGTCTTCCCTTACAAATTTGATCTACACTACATTTGATACAAACCCAGAATTTATCCATTATTCCAAAGAATGCTGGCTGTTCAATACATTTGCCCTGGTTTCTCTTACAGGCGAAATTCCAACCTGAACACTTCATGGCCAAAACCCCTCTGGGTACGTCTCCGTCATGGGCGCAACACTATTTTGGTGTGTTCTCCACGCAACTTTAAACACCACCAGGAGCGTTTCAGAAGCGTTTTGCCCGCCAGACTTTGTTAACTTGCTCAGATTAAGTAATTTTTCTGGTTTACGTGCTTCTAAATATGTAAATATGCTGCATAGTTAAACTGTTTCCATTTTGGCTGTTTTACAATTAGAGTTTGCACAGGGTGCTTTATTTTGAAAATCGACTGGATTCTTTATGCCGTTTCTGTGCCTGACAGCCGTGTATTCTCGACAGGGCAGAGCGGAGACCCGTTTCTGGGACGCTTCTGAACCGGACCACAGCGCTTCTGGTGGAGTTTGAAACATTGACTAGAACTCCCACGACTGGCTCCAGTAGTTGTGGCGCACACGGAATGTGTCGCACCTGTACCCACTGGAATTTGACTGTTACTGGCAAAATTCCCAGCTAAACTCTTCCTGGTTCCTCTCACGTTTTGGCATGAATAAAACTGCATGTCTGAGGGCTGTGATGGCTCGCAGTGAAACACAGAAACGAGCGTGGGGGTGTTTGATTTTAAATCAGTACTGTTTAATTAGAACCGTCAAACTTAATTATCATTAATGATATAAACAAACTGCTGACATGCCTATGGTGCAGTGGTGGAAAGTAGATTTACTCAAGTACTGTAATGTGTTCATTCATCCTTCTAAGGATAGATGATACGACTATATAATACCATGACATGAGATAAAGTTGTCAATAAAGATTTTGCCATTATGTTTACGTCCTTCTGGGTGTATTAAACCATCATGGTTAATGTTACAAATCAATGAGCATGACTGCTTTATGGACTTATTGTATTTTTGTTTCTATTTTTGCATTAATGTGATGAAGTACTTTGATTTTCAGGTCTTTTATTTGCTGGATTATCCAAATATCTCATCTATTAACACTTTCTATCCTCTTCATAACTCTAGATTACAATAAAGGGAAGACATAATGGGAAAAGGCACAACTATAGCATTAATTTCATGTGGACAACAACATCTGAGTCTACAGCAGTCACATGCTGTACGCCGGCATTAATCAGCTACTAAAGCCTTGGTTGTGCAGATTCTGGACTCATGCCTACTCACAAATATTGGACGGTCCAAGACCGCGAGAATAATGAAAGTTCTCAAACTGAGTAGTCTTGCCTTTAATATGGAAATCTTGAGGCGCTGTAGCAGTTTGGCGCAACTGGGCTGCTATTGTGTTAGTCAAATGAGTGGTTACTGCTGTGGCTAAAAGGACCTCTTGTTCTGTGCCAGCGCCAGGTGGCCAAGCGAGCCTACAGGCCACTCGGCGGGCAAACATGTCAAACCAGCATGACTGAGTCAGCAACACCAATAATGTACTGTAGGGGAGAAGAATGTGACTGTGAATATCACCAAAGGGGGGGGAAAGGAAAGCTTCAAGTTAAGACAAGTCACTTTGTGATCTGAACTGTCAGGGCCAAAATGAGACAGTAGTAATAAGAGTCAAACTTTAACGAATCTGGCCTCTAAATGTGATATCATGTGAGTCAGGATTAGTCAAATATAGCCATGACAGGCAAAGTGTTGAGTCAGCCCTGGTCGGTCAACACTACCAGATAACTCTGAATTCATTGACATCTTACCTAGTAGAAGCTGAAAGGCATAAAACACGATCCCATAGACACTGTTGGGTTGGTTCAGTGCGCTGTCGTTTCCAAAGATTGAGCCCAAGAGTCCAAATCCTCGACCCCACCTATAAAAATAGAGACACACACAAAAACATCCAGTTATAACTTTATTTCAGGAAAACAGGAAAACCGTGGGAAACTGGATCACAGCTGAGCACTATGAAAACCCGATGAGTCACACTAAAGATAAAAAATCAATAAAGTACACAGTACTCAGTGTTTGTTTTCCTGTTTCCTCGTGAACCTGATGTGTGAGCTGAGTGAGTTTTTTGTTTTTCCTCGATTCATCTGACTATTCTCTCGATTTGTCAAAACAGTAAAGAACGTCCAGCACAGTTCCTGATGGGACGCCTTCAAACAGTCCAAAACAACAGCTGATGATTCATTTTCTGATCAGCTAATCAATTCATTGACAAAATCCATCTGGACTTCATAGGAGTCAATAAAAACACTCCAAAATAAAAGCATTTGATTTGACATGACTTGAGTGCGTGAAAGATGAGAGCCTGTAAGAACAAACCCCTGTATCGAGTTTGATTTTAAGACCTCCTGAAGTCAAGAGGATCACATTTAATTTGTCTGATCTTCTGTGGCACAATCATCGGTGCTGCCCACCTGTTAACACCAGTCTGTTGTTCACTACTATCTTTAAACCTGTGTGACACATCAGGTCTCGTTCCAGTTGGTGCCCTACTAAAAACTGACGCCGCTGACCTGCTGTGAAGTTGGAGGTTTGTGAGATTATATTTGAATTTTCACATCATTTTTATGTGCTGATAAGATTTCTTTTGACATCCAGCACACTGAAAGACAAGATAGAGGAACATTCAATACAAGTTTCACTGAGTGGGAACGTTCAACGTGTTCAACATGTTCAACATGTTCAGTAAACAGCATTTTTTTCACAGACTCTCTGCTCTAAAGTGCTGCAAACATTCTGGATGTGCACCTACTTATAGTCTTGTTCTGTTTTATTAAGCCTTGACATTTCAAGTTGTTCATGTCTCATTCATGTCTATACAGCAGGAGTACAGCGCAAAGACATTTGTTTGATTACTCCTCATTTGCCACATGCATAGTCGGAAATATTTTGGAAGAGCGGCAGTTATAATTAGGGATGATACAAGCTTAAAAGCCTCCATGTGAGCAAGTATGTCATTATTTTGAACCACTTTCTTGGTGTGCAATCGCACTTTGTTGCAACTTATTCTCCTCGTGTATAATAAATTATTTCCCACATTGCTGACAGTCATGCTTTCCATTAATTTCTCTACCGCAGGCACATTCTGGCTTGTGTTTCAAGACCTTATCTTACTGTATAAGCATTTGCACAAAACAGGCAGTTTAACATACTTAAATACAGTAAGCTGCATCGCCAAATATAGAGTATTCTCGCCTTATCTTATAGCCCTTGATGTCACTGTTTACACTGAAATCGTATCTGCTAGGTTTCTTTATTTAGGTGGGAAGAAGGTGACAAAAGCGAGACTGCCTCCAGACAATTCACTCACTCATCTTACAAATATGTGATGCCTCCTAGACAGGTTGCATTCCAGTTATGCTGGGAGTATTGGTTCAGGCACGTGCAAGGAGACTGACTCTCTCATTCAGTCAGATTCAATAGGTGGGGTTAACTTTGATTAAGAGTTGAATGCACACAGTTACAGCTTGGTATGGCAGCTTCACAGAATAGGTTTTATATAAAAGGGGTGTTATGCATGTGAGTAAAGCATGAAGCAATGAACTCTAGCAGCAGTTTTCTGTGTGGCTAAACCAATGTAGCTATCTGTTTATCTGGTAATAATGTGTGACTGTGACCAGCACTGAAACTTCAAGGTAGCAAACACTGTTACCTCTCCACTGACCTCTGGAGCGCTTGTGTGTGCACTGTCCCTTTAGGTGGCTAAGGGTGTATGTAGGTAGGTAGGTAGGTAGGTAGGTAGGTAGGTAGGGTGGACTGACTGACTGGTGGCTGCCCGTTGACATTAGCACGGCAGCTAATGACAGCAGCGTGACAGCTAACGTGAGCGCTAACTACTAGGTTTAAAAAGTTAGCCGAAATGATCAACAACAAGCCGGTTAACCACCAAATAAACACAGTTTAAGTCGCCGGAATGAATGGGTTCGTCCAGCTACAGCAACAACAACACACAACAATAACGCCTAACTGAGCAATCTACCGTCAACTTTAGTGCTAAAGTTGGCCGTTACAGATGTGCTACTAGACTAGTTATCGTTAGCCACCGGCTAACCAATTAACGGCCAATTTAAGAACGCTAACGGCTGGCTAACGGTCAACAAAGTACAACGTTAACCAACGGCTAACGGTTAGCGAAGGAAGTTAGCATCGCCGAGCTAAGATATGCTATTGATGTGCTTATTGAATGATAAGCTTAAAGTTAACTTCTTTTTCTCAAGACAGTGTTTATTTAACAAACAAGACAGCCGCCGCAAGCACAGCCGGCCGGTTACAGTTTAGTTAGTAAGGGGTTAGCGCTTCAAGAGAGGAAGCCGGTAGACGTTAGCGGGGTGCATATGACAGTTTAGACCGCGCAGCCCTTCCCCAGATCAGCCACAATAGCACAGCTCTCATTGAGCGCTCTTTGCTGAATTCAAATTACCTTGAGCTGAAGACTTTCGAGCAGCTGATGGAGCTGCTGACGTCGCACATAGCCTTATAACTCGGATCCCGAGCATTTTCCCTCTCGACGTGAAAGGCATATAGAGACAGCAGTATGCCCAGCAGGCAAACGAGGAGCCGGGCTATTCTTTCCCACCGAGGGGTGGACACTCTCAGGACGGGCGCCGCCATCACTCTCTGGCCTAGCTGGAGACACGCATACATACGCAGCGAGTTCGCCTGTGAGACGGAGCTGCGACGTGGAAAAGCGTCAAGACGTGCCACACCGTCAGGGGGCGGGACGCCGAGCCGCCGAGCCGGAGAGCAAACACAGTCCAACGGTACGGGAACCACCGGAACACGGAACATGGACCTCTGTAGGCGGACACACTTTAAACATTATTATTATTATTATTATTATTATTATTATTATTATTATTATTATTATTATTATTATTATATTAATTTATCATGTTTACTATTGAGGTTGTAATTTGCAGTAGTGTTAAACTGGACTGCATTATATTGAGAGATGTTTCGTAAATAGAATGAATGTAAATAGGGTGGCCAAAATATTAGAAAACCCCTTTAATAAATGAGGCTGGACTGCATTATATTAAATAATATTGACATAATAGATAATAAATATACATAATACATAGATAGTAATAGATCAATAATAATAGATATGCATAATACGGTACATAATACAAACTAGATACCTGCACTAACTCTTTCTCTGATTAAGAATGCACAATTATTATTATTATTATTATTATTATTATTATTATTATTATTATCATTATCATTAGTAGTAGTAGTAGTACTATTATTGTTGTTGTTATTTTCTCACAAAATAATGGCGCCTTAGCAACATCGTTATTACAACCACTTTAATTTCCAATTGATTTTATATGAATGTTCAATATACACTTACACATTAGGCACACTTGTACAATCCAATGTGATCCAACACAACAACTCTGCAATAAATTCTACTTTCACAAAGCTGATAATGTTTCAGTTTTTTGTTGACACTGTCAGAGAGGTATTCATTTAACTATCATGTTTACTATTAAGGTTGTAATTTGCAGTAGTGTTAAACTAGACTGCATTACATTGTTTCTAATATTATGTAAATATAAATATAAAATAATATAATATATATATATAAATAATATAATGTAAATGGGGTTGCCAAAATATTAGACAGACCCTTTAACATAATGCTCCTCTCTTCTTCTCAGATATATTGACGTAATAGATCATGAATAAACATAATACATATAAATTGTAATAGATGTACATAATAAGGTACATAATACAAACTAGATTTTAGTGCACAAGTTATTGTACAAAGTTTCATGTATATTTTGCACAGATACAGCTCTATGTTCTTCCTTCTCTTAGACTTTTAATTTTATTTATACTGTAGCCACTTAAATTTATCTACCATATGCCTATACCTTCTATCTATCACCAGTTTCCAGTCTATCTTTAGCTGTCAATATCAAGACACATATCTTTAGACATATTTAAATCATCCATCATCAAACCTACAAGTAATACAAGTAGATGTACAAATACATTTATGTTTTCAGTTTTACAATTTTTAAGAAATAGAAGCTGTTACTCCTTATTGTTGTTGTTGTTGTTATAGCCTATACATTGTATGCTACCATAATTACTTACCATAAATTCCTTTAAAATTTCAGTCACTAAAGATGAACCAAAACTTATTTTCTTATTTTTAAGTAATGACGCCTTAGCAACATCAATATTACAACAACTTTAATTTTCAACATTAACTTGATATAAACACATTTGTTTAAATCAAAAAATAACAAAACTAAAACATAGTATATGTTTTAGTTGGTATAACTTTTTTCTAATATTACAGTAAAATTATATTGCTAATTTCACGTTTATGGTTGGCGTTTTTCTAGATATTTTACCATCAAAAGAAACACTGCTTTGCCACATAATTGACATGAAAGTATCACATGAATGCTGTATAAAATAAAGGTTTTGCCACTGTAGTGACTAGTCCTGTAGCCACTACTGAAATAAATAAAACATGGCTCCTACAGCCACATTAAATGTGACAGTGTTTTGTCATTTAAAACTACTAAATTCCTACTTTATTCACTGTAAATTCTCTTAATTTGCAGTATAAATAAAGGCTTTGCCATGAAATATGACTGTGTTTTGAACATTTTCCTCACGTGACACAGCCGCGGTCACGTGACCCCGTGTATATAAACACAGGGTGACATCACCTGTTTACTCGCTCTCGGACTCATCTGGTGTAAACAGCTGCATTCCGTCTCCAAATGGCGACAGACATGGAAAGATTCGTCTCCTTCGAGGAGGCGTATTACGATCAATACGACTACTATAACCTGCTCGAGTACTCGTGTCACGCCTGTGGCAAAGGCAGGAGCAAGAAGGAGATCGAGCTGAACACAAACCGCCATTGCCCCGCAGGACACGAGAGGAAGATAGCAGAGAAATTTCACAACAGCGAAATGAAGCGCAGGAGAACCAAGAGCTCGTCGTCTTGATGTGTCTTTCCTTCGATGTTTACAGGTAACAAAGTGGCCTTTTGCAGCTTGCACTTTAAACAACAGTATTCAACAGTCGACACCTACTTTTTTTTTTGGATATTTACATAACGACATCCTGCAGATCAGTCAAGCAGTTAACTCCCATAAATATGAAGGTTGAACAACGCCTTCTTTTGTCAGGCACAGTCAGGTTGGTGCTTGAAAATTCAGGTTTGCTTTGCCTATTATAGGTAGAGACATTAAAGTCATATCAGCCAAGCCTTTTGTTTGTGGTGTTTTATTACACCTCCTCTTTGTATCCTGATAAAAAACAAGCCATTTCCTCATTTTTTGCACAGGCGGATGCCTTAAAATGAGAGCATTTGGCACCATAATTCAGGCCAGTACAGTGCAGGAAAAAGAGCTGAAAGCAAGCAATCAATTAATCAATTAGTAAACCCACAGAAAATTCATTGTTGACATTGTTTTATTGCCGTCTAATGACTGGTTCCAGCTTCTCAAGTGTGGAAATGTACTGTTTTCCCTGCTCTGCATCACTGTAAGGCAAATATTTATCGCTTTTAGACTGCTGGTCACACATATTTGATCATTTCCTGACATTTAATAGGAGAAAATAAGATGCAGTTGCAAGAAAATGACCTTTTTAGTTGCAGAATATGTGATCTGTTATGACCTTTTTCTTGCCCTTTTCCCCCACGCAGATCCTGACACGAGTTGGATTTCCGATGTTGACTGTGGCCAAGCGTCTCTGCCTCCTCCCCCTTTCTAGTGAATGGAGCACTGTGACAGCAGGAGTATGTCCTTCGATCAGACATGAAACAGCTCTCCATTCCGTATGCTACCCTGTAACAAGACCTCCGACTCTTGAGTTACAGCTGTGCAAGAATAGTTTGTGTTGAGCTATATAGGTTAGTGGTGTGTGTGCTTGATAAACATAAATATAGTAATTTATGTTGGTGCTTAAGATAATATTCTGTATTTTGATTCAATAAAAACGGATGTTAACTAAACCACCTTGTACTGTTTTATTTATGTTGCTCATAACTGATAATAAAAGTTATTTTGTTTTTATAGTTTATGTAAAAGCAGATCGCTCCGTCTCTCCTTCCTGCTCTCTACATACAAACCCTGCTGTTTACTTTTTGTATCCCAGATGAGTGGCTGTCACATCCAGACACCAAGGCCAAACCACAGTGCTTTTAAAACTGCTCAAGGTTATGTGCATTTTAAACTGTATAATTTTTACTGCTATGAGCAATGTGAGGTTTCAGAAATCAAAATCAGTAAAACGTTTATTGCCAAGTAGGTTTCCACATATAAGGGATTTGTCTCGGTGTTCTGGTGCATTGACAAACAAACAAAGTAAAAAATATAAGGAAGATTTAAAACATCAAGTACTAGAAGATATAAATATATTTAAAATGTGTTTTAAACTGAAAAGAGCCGTACAGTTTGTGCAAAGTATTCACCAGGTAGTGTGTAAAAGTTCCAAAAGATGTCAAATAAAAAGTTGTTAGAAAGTGTCGTTAAAACATTTGATGATTATTGTTACTTAATACTTAATTATACAATAAATAACTTCCTGCAAACCACACTAGTAATTAAGGAGGTTAAATCAGTGTCTTTAAGTGGTTGAGAAAGCAGTGACAATTCAAAATAAGTTGATCTGCAGTCACACTGCGCTGATTACATGACATGAATAAATGACACATTTATAGTGTGTCAGTTCACCTCGCCAACCACCTATTCTTCCTAACATGAAGGAAGAACGATTGCGAGCTGTGAAACACATGAAAAAAACCCAAAAGGCCCTGTCTAGAGTCAATGTTTAGTTTGTCCGTTCTGGGCTACTGTAAACATGGATTCTGTGGCAGTGGAAACATGGCATTATAAAATAAAAGAAATAAAAGAAAGATCTCAGGTGCAAATAAAAGAGCTGACGTAAGGCACAGCGAAAATAGAAACAGTACTAAAAAGTTCAACCTCAACAGTGCACAAATTGTTGTAGTTAAGCCTGTCAGTGTCTTGCAGGCTGCTTAACAGCAGAAATGAATAACAGAAACTGACAATAGCACAGCAATGGTGTCTCTCAAAGGGGGCCTAAAGATAGGAGCTGTTACTGTAGTGGCACTCCGTTAACTCTTCTTTCTTTACTGTACCACTTCTAGAGTCAGAAGAAGCCAGACACTATTTTTCCATGTGAGCGACGAGACAACTTTCCTTTGTCTTTTAAAAATGTTTACTTAAAAACAACAAAGTAAATTACAAAGTCTGACGCACGGTCAAAAGACTGTGTTGCTTCCAGCATGTTCTGACTCCAAAAAAAGAAACTTAAGGTACACACAGTCAGTCACCATAGTTACCACTATATAGTGACATCACATCATAGAATTTAGAGCATAGAAATGTTTTTAACCTTTTACACATTACTAATTGTGTATTTTAAACTAACATACTCTAAGCTTTACATGAATTATAATGAAATTATCATCATTAATTTTTAACTGTTTTTAACTTAAATTATTATTGCTTAACTGGCCCTTATTGGACCTTAACCAGGATGGGAGAAATGCATATTATATTTCTGCCATAATAAATAGAGCTCCCTAAATCTGACACACTGGACCTTTAAGTGAAAGTACATGCTTTTATTTTGAAGGATTGCTCCACCGGAACTGATACCCCTTATTTATTTCCGAGTCTTCAAATCGTGTTTGAGCTGCGAGCGAGCTGACTGATTTGTTTTGTCATCCTATTTGTTTTCTACGGGACAAAGATGCAGATCTGCAGCGTGTGCAGCGAACAGACACCAAAGTACAGATGTCCAACCTGCAAAATAAGATAGTAAGTCACTTTAAATGACTGTCTGCGAGCTAAAGCTAAAATGCTAATACGGTAAACATTGAAGGTAACGCTTTAAAGGCAGTAACGTAACGTAACGTTACTTGTAACGACAGTTGGTTGATAACAAATATAACCATATTTACTGAACGTGCCTTTTGACTGACAGTAACTGTTCTTAAATTTACACGTGTAAACATCAACACCACATGGGACGGCAACTCACGTGGGTCAAACCGATTTATGTCCGCGGCTTGACGTCATAGTGCAGCATTCCCACTCTTTTGACGTCACAACATTGATTGTTTTGATTGATTTTAATTAATTACCTGACTGTTTTTTAATTAAGAACACACTTGTTTGCTCATTAATAGACAGTCACCCATTTAAACACACTAACATCTGACCTGAGGTTAGATTATTATGATCTATCGGGTAAATTACTGTGTTTAATTGTTGTTGTTGTGTTTTTTCCTCACAGTTGTTCGCTCGGCTGTTATAAGAGGCATAAAGGTAAATGATCTTTATTAATTTAATGATGTGTTTATGTGCTGTTTGTTTAGACGAGCTGTGAAATATTCTGCTGCTCCACTGATCTATTATCTAATCCCTCATTTTTGTCCACAGATACTTGCGTTCCTTTTGAGCAGCCTGCACCTGTTGAACCTGAAGCTAAGGATGCCGTCAACACCGGTATGGTGTTACTTGTCTTGTTGTCCGTCATGGTGCGATTGTGTTTATATATGTGTAGTAAATCCACATCAGCCAGGAAGAGAAACCTGGACAAAGTTAGGAGTACTTAAAAAAAAGAAAAACACAGAGGAGGGCTTGTTGTCTCGAGCGTTAGAAATGTCACAAAAATGTCATTTTATCATCTCAGAAATGTTGCTACGGTCAGACTATTCCCGTCACACAAAAATGAATGCATGCTTTTTTATCACTTCAAGGTGATACTGCAATGCAGTGCTCTCTTGTTTCGTCTGTTGGTTGCCTACAACTCACAGCACAGCAGCCTGAGTACTGACTGAGTACTCTTATTTTAAGGCCATTGGTTGCCTATAAGTCTTAGAAGGGATTTTATGATCCACTTATTAGTTTTTAAATCACTCAGTGGCACAAGCTGATCTTTCCTTAGATATGTACCCAGCAGCTACCTCAGATCCTCTGCAGCTGGACTTTTAGTTGCACCAAGAACCTCAACAAAAACACACTGATGCCCCCCGTGTTTCTTTACCGTCTCTGCAGAGCCGTGGGCTGTTGAGGATCTTCTGCATGAAGACAACATCACTGACAAAGTGCCTCTGCAGAGACTCCAGCTGTTAGGTATGAACTGAACATCACCTTCTGTCTGCTCTTAAACACATTTGGCAGTAGCATCATATTTACCAATGACCACATAAATTAAAAGTTTTCAGCAGTCAGACGTGGATCATTCACGTTCTTTTCTTTCCTCTACAGGTCAGTCTAAAGAGCTGAGAGATCTTTTGTGCAACCCCCATCTGAGACAGTTACTATGCTCTGTTGACGGCGCAGACAACAAATATGATGCGATGAAGGCTGCCATGCAGGAGCCTCTGTTTGTTGAATTTTCAGATCGGTGTTTGAAAATCGTCGACGATGACGCAAAATCCAATGACGCTTATGAATTATAAACTTGTGCCTGCATTAGGTTTTCTATCCAGTGACTTTATATACTTTTTTTTAATATAAAATGTCTCAGAATAAGCCACATTACTGTAACCTTTCTGTGCCTTATCATGTTACAGTGTGTATATAGTGTTCAAATAAAGGCTGAAATGTTCCTGAGTCAACACCAAACGCTTCACAGTGGAGTTAACGTCACCGATCACGTGTAAACAAAGTTTGAGGTGAAAGAAAAACTTCTACATTCAAATTTATAAAATTTATTCCAACAAAACATTTAAATATTAACAAAATTCAAGTTGTTGTACATTGATCCCTTGGTACCACTGACAAAAACAAATATAGAGATTGCATTATAACAAACTGCCATGATTCAGAGACACATCAGTGAATCTATAACTAGAAAATAAAGTGTTTAGTGAGCAGAGAAAGACATGTTTCATGCTGTCTGTAGGTAAAGCTAGGCAGCTAAACATCGGTGTTAAGTTACCATGAATAATATTTTGTAACATTTGTAGCAAAAACGTTTAAAATATTAAAATTCATAATATAATAAAACATGATCCTTCCACACAAAACACTAGTGTACAAAGACTTTGGTATGTTATACAATACTTGCTTTGATGCTTCGGACTGCAGCAGATTAAAATCACACAAAGTGGTTTAGCAAATGTGCATAATTATAAAGACCCCTTATCGAACAAAGAGCAGCAGTTTGAATACATCTACTGTACAAGTGGTGTGTCTGCTTATTTGTGACTGTCAGTCTGTTGCTGTGTGTGTTTTAATGTGCAATATATGCTTTACATGTGCAAAACTTGCTTAATTACTCTTTTTCTGCAGCATAAATCCTTTTGTGCATCTGAATCACCGATATGTTCATAAATCTTATCAAATCACATAAACAGTCACTCGTAAATAAATACATACACGAACAGCCCGTCTGTGATTTGAGTGTAGATTTCAACAAAGGCACCTGTCGAAGGCCGAACACTTTGATCAACAATCAGACGTTCCAAAGAGGCAACGATGAGACAAAAACCTGCAGTCTGTTCTGTTTTTAAAGGTGCTAACTGTGTGTTGTGTGATTCCAGTTAGAGCACATTCAGACTGAATCAGGTCGTCTGGCAGGAAAATAACTTTTTATTTTGCTGATTAACTGGCTTTCTCGAGGCCGGCACTCCCTCACTTTCATTCACTGTCTATGTCACTCAACCATTGCTCGCTCTCTTCCTCTTAAACCATCAGACACAGACAAAATTTAACTTCTTTGTGTCACTATTTTGCAGCTTAAATTGCAAGTCAGACTGGAACATGAAATAAACAAAGCCAGAACTCAACAGGTAGAGTATCAGAGTTTAGTCCATGAATCCACCTGACAGCCTCAGTTTCAGAGACATTTCAGGCTGACTGTGGAGGGTTTGCCCAATCTGGACGTCTAATTGGTGGCTGCAGCGTGACGTGGAGTGGATCCGGCTCAACTCTTCTGCCGCAGGGCACTGCGTTTTTTGACGGACACCCTGCACGGCTGCAGCCAAAACAGACTACCCCAACTCAAAAACCTGCGTTTTCGTCGCAGTGCCTGATCCTGTCTGAATGCGCCTTTACACCAGCAAAAAATAATAAATAAAATTTATACATTTGTCTTGTCCTGCAGTTACCTCATCATAACCATTATACATGTGGTGCACATGGAAAATATTCCACAAACGGTCAATGACGAGATAGCAGGACAGTGTTTCTACTGAGATTTAGAGTTACAGAGATGCTTTTATCATGAGAACGTCAGGTTCACAGCAGTCTGCATTATCTTACCTGACAACGTGTGAGGTTCAAATATTCTTAGGTTGCAAGTTTTGCAGGTCTTTGCACCCTTGTGTAATATACAGAGTGAGATAAACTTTGGCATTCTTTAAAAAAAAGTTTGATTAGAGCAGTAAATGATCACTTTAAAGCCTTTAGTGTTCTGCAAATAAAGTTATAAAGTTTTCTCTAGCAGGATCTCGTTGAACCCCTTCACGTCGGTCTTCATGTCTGGTTTCCTGTCTGCGTAGAGAAGAGGAGATCGCTGACAATGCAGCTTTACAGATCCCTGAGAGGAAAAAGAAAAATTCAATCTCAAATGACCGATCATAGATCATACAGAACTCAATAGGAACTTGTGTGGATGTGCTCTCACCCGTGGCTGAGCCCGAATGGAGGCGAGCTCCTGCGTGTACTGGTTGGTCTCCACCTTGTACCCCCCTCTCCTGGAGGGCAGGTTGAGAGAGGCCATGACAGACATCATCTTCTGGAAGCCTGTAGCCGTCATAGAGAGGGTGATGGATGGGGCAGAGGCCAGAGCCAGGCCCATGGGCCACCCTCGCACCGTGACGGGCTCCGGGATGCTGGAGAGCTGCACTGAGCCTCGCTCCCTGATAACAGGGTTCAATTCTGGCACGCTCTCCTTCACGAGATCCTTCGCATCGTCCAGTTCTGCCTCAGCCAAGGACTTTAATAGTGCCTGCCACGAAGAAGACAGTCATTTACATGGGACAGTGCACATTATGAATATTTTAAAGACATTTAGTATGGACTTCTATCACGGCACGTTTCTAAATCTCACCCTCCACTTCCTCCAGGCGCTCTGGATGACAGCAGCTGCTCTGTTCCACCTCTGGACCTTCCTCCTGACCAGCCAGGACCTCACCGCTGCAGGAGACAAAAAAACACTTCAAGCCATTAATTTCATGCATTTAATCTGCGCCTTGTGGAGAGAACTGTTTATGTAATCCCATCCAGACAGAGTCATCAAAAGAACATCTGTCATTAACAGTTAATCAGATGTCTGTCAATATTTGGCAGCTTCTGACGGGACAAACAGCCTGCAAACATTTCGTACAGACTCTGCCAGCTGGTTCCTGTTGGCCAGACGGCGAGGTCAAAGCCAGCAGACTCACACAGCGGGAGGCGAGGCTACAGAGCTCTGCTGATTCCACTCAGCGGTACCTGAGCGGGACGTTAAGAGTTTACCTGCTTGGATAAGAGTAGCAGACTGCTGGCGGGTGTGGCGTCTGCGGCGCTGGTACCGCAGCCAGCAGCACTGAATGGTGAAGGCACACCGTGTCAGGATCTTCTTCCTCTGATCCTCCAGCAAATCTAGCTGTAAGACAACATCCAGGCATGTCAGCACTTTAGTTATACTAAATTATATGTGAAGATGCCTGTGTGTGTGTAAATACATAAATGACTGACCATCAACTGGGTGAGAAAAACTTTAGTCCTTCCGCAGTGCACCCATGAATTTTGTTTTTCACTGCCAAGGTTGTGTGAAAGGTCAAACGCCTTGTGTCGCTGTAACACGACACGCAGGAGCTTCTCCACCTCCTGCCGGAGAACGTTATTGCTGGCAGCGTTCACGTCTACAGACAGAGAGTGGAGCATTAGAGACATAAATCAGCACTCAAACTGTCTAGAGATTCAGTTTTACCACATAGTTTAGATACTGTACATAGTATGTCAGACAGTGAGGTAAAAACTGTTCAGTAGCGTGAGAGCAGAGAATCAGCAGCACAGTTTCCACAGACGTTGATGTGATTACTGTGAATTCAATTAATTTTTCAAACCTGGTAATATTTGGCCGCATTCAGAGTTAGTGAGCAACATTCATACAACAAGACTGAGAGGTTACAGACATGCTAGCAGCTTAGAGTGTGGCTGATTTGATTGACAGGTAGGTGCCATTACAGTTGGCTTGTTTGAGCAACCAGGCGTCATCTGGCTCGTCTCTGCCGATTTTTTGATTAGCCGGGAGGCGGAAGAGCCAACGAATGGGGCAAATTACAATTTTAACTTCACTGTGGTGCTACAGGTAAAGTCAGAGGATCACCAAAGTTATTACGATGCATCCTGAAAGGACCATAAATGTACAGTATGTACCAATTTTCACTTCAAACCACCCAACAGTTGTTGGCATATTTCAGTCTGGAAGTGACACACATTACAGCACACGGCATAGCTAAAAAGCAGCTGAACAGCAGGTTAAGATGAGTGTAAGATCCAGCATGCAGCGATCAGGAATGAAAAGAGAAATATTAAAACAACAAAGCAGGCCCTGATAGTCAGCGGTGCATGCATTTACCTGGAAAGTTCATAAGAAGTTTCAAATTTTGTTAGAAAGTCCTGTTTTTAGACACCAAATGGAAAAGTCCCAAGAACAGCAGAGAGCTGAAGATCAGATTTATTAAGAGGGCTACTGAAGGAAAAGGAGAATAAACCAGCAGACCTAAAGAGAGGAAATAAAATCACTCTTTGTCCACAGTAAACATGCAAACATTGGCTTTAAATGGAGCCAACAACAAACTGTACTTACCAACGCGATGACTCCCTGATTTGACATTTGAATATTTTGTAATCACTGCATAACGTTGGATGAAGTCTTTGAAAGGAATTCTGTAAAACAGAAACGAGAAGTCAACCAAAGTCCAAGAGAGACAAACAAATCCATTCTGATTAAACAAACAGATGTTTCACCTTATTGGAAAGCCGGCAGCACTGATGTGAATAGTCTCCACAATCCCACAGGCCTCCAGCTGCATGATAACCTGACAGCAGACAGGACATAGAAACAGAGAATTAGAGGATTTCCTCTCATTGTGGTGCTGCTGAACAACAGAACAGTATCGAATGTGTGTAGGACATCTACCTCCTCCTTTTTGAAGGTCAGCGGCTTGCACTCCGGGTTCGGTTTGATGCAGCGAGTGTAGTGTGGCGTCGTGGTGTGGAGGATCTTCATCAGGCTCTCCAGAGAGTTCTGCAATCAGACATTAACACCATCAGTGTCAACACTCCCAGGAGAAACTCTACAGGCCCTGACGAGCTAAAATAAGCTTCAGTTGGCTCGCACCTTGAACTTAGAGACCACGGTGACTTTACTGAGCCCCTTGGTGGTCAGGTTCTCATCTTCCTTGTCAGCGAAGATCTGGTGGAGCAGCAGGTTGTCAGACTTCTGAAGCAGGCTGATGAGCTCTGGTGGTACTGGGTCCTAAAAAAAACCCCACAAAATACACGATTAGAATAAGAGTGAATGGATCGATGGTCAACTTTCTGAACACATTTTAAAAGCTTCTCTTACACACCTTGTTCTTCGCCACCATGCCCTGTATCTGGTAGTTGACTTTGCCGGCGTAATGGGCCACAGTGAAGTGCGGCAACTTGCTGAACTTGTCCCAGCTGATGTTGGCGTTATCACAGAGCTCCTTCTCCAAACGAACCCTGAATGTCTTTGCGTCAGAGGCTCGGTTAAGACGACTCTCCTATCGGACAAGTATGTAAAAAGGTGGAAACATCCTCTTGTTATAGATACAACAATCAATCCATCAATCATTATACGTTTTATTATTACTGAAGCCGCTTCTCCATAGTAACAAGAGGAAAATTGTTTGTATATTGTCTTTACAATAGGTGTCAGTGTAAAAAGATATATCCATACTGTCATCATTTTGTTTTAAAACAAACATTTCCTCATATAAGTCCTGATAAATTTCAACTCATGTTTCATATAACACGTCCTTTGAGACAGACGTAGAACTTGATTTTTCATTATGACACCAAGACTTTAAATGACACATTTTATATGAAAGGTTTTAGACCTTGAAGCTCAAGACGAATGCTTTTCAAATGCTGTTTAGAAAATAGAGGATGTGATGCATTTATTTAGATTTTTTTCTCTGTGTTATTGCCGTGTGGGTGGAAGTCAAGAGATGTTTAACTTTGTATTCTATTGCCTCGTGTCTGTGCCCACAAACGATAACTGACTTTAAGGGGCAGCAGCAAATACTGTTGTAGTTTTGATTACAAGATTAATGTGAAGACGAAAGAAAGTTTGACTTTTGTGGCCTGCAGTTTGTTTTTACTATTATTAGCATGTGTTGTTTGCTTTGGGGTGTGTGGGTTATGCAAGTAATATAACTTGTATACGGTCTTTGTTACTATTTTTATGATGACAAAAGAAAATGAGCAGCGTACCTCATTAAGAAGAGAAAACACGCTGACAGGACTTCCCTCTATAAGATCCAGACAGCTCTGGTTGTTTTGGTATTTGACAAATGACCACTGCAATCCCTCTGATACATATTCCTCCTGGCAGAAGCAGAGATAAACATAAATATTAGAAACACAAAATCCATTTCTCACATTACACGAGGAACCACAACTCGCTCTGTTTTCAAAACAAAAACTGAAGAAGCCTTCTGAATGTCTGAAGCATTGACACATTAAGCAGATCGCCATCAGACAGACTACAGCTCTGACAGACGATACCTGCTGAGCTTGGAGATAATGAGCCACGAAGTGCTGCTGCAGTTTCTCGTTGGCGTAGTTGATGCACAGCTGCTCCAGGTTATTAACGTGGAAACACTCGAACCCGTACACGTCTAAAACTCCTGGAGATCACAGAGAGGAGGACTGTGTGAGCTCATGAAAAGAAAGTTACAAACATTAAATGAAGAGTGAAAAGACAGTTTACCTATGAAGTTGCACCACGTGGATTTGTCTGCACATATGCTGTTGTTGATGAATGTGACCAGCCAATCAAATAATCTGTTAGAAAGAAGTGACATAGAGAGCTGACAAATATAAACTGTAACAGACAGATCTTCCTCGCTGTTTATTGTAAACAAAAAGATGGTTTCACATTCGAGTGTTTGACGATAACTGAGTCTTAGTCGCAGGACAAAAACAAGCTCCTGGATGAGCAGCCCTTTCCACATAACATCATCGCACTGTGATGATCAGATCCTCATTCTTACCCCGCGTAGATGAGCTTGGCCAAGCAGTCTCTCCTCATGCTGCACTCTGTCTGGGGACAGGGCTTGTGCACACTCTGCTTCCCCGCCTTCAACATCTTCACTCTCAAACACGTCTGAAGCTCCTCGGCAGGGACGCACAGCAGCTCTGCAGCCCGCTGCAAGAACTCTAAAACACAGGTCGGAGTGGAAGGCTGTTAGCTGCAAGTTTCCTGTTTGTCTCTTTTCAGAGAGCATGGTGTCAGGAATGTATTCTTTAATCCAGCAGCATATACATACTTCACCATCCATACTTTGAGATTTTAAGCACTCAGTAACTGAAAGTGATTGATAAGAGTTGATTAAATATCTTAAATAAAATCATATCTAATACCTTTGGACTGTTCATCTAGGTTACAAGGTTGTGATTCATCAGAAGAAGAGGAGAAATTCACGTTCCCCAGCTGGAGAATCCCTGCTAATATCTGTAATGAAGCACAACAAACAGAGAAATGTAATTCTACATCAAAAGATGCACACAAAACTAGACTGAAAGTTGATGATGTGCATTTAGGATTTATAAACAGCGTATAAACATTTATAACATGATAATATAGTTATAAGCAGCTATAAGTGTTTATTAAATAAATTGAAGAATTGTTGCCAAAGATAAATGTCGTTTTATCTGCCTGTAACTACTATGTTGTCCTCACTAAAGTGTACGAACTGCAGCTATAAAACTAGCTAAACTCTTTCTTGCAAATGATGACGTGAGTCGTAGTAAGCTTAAGTTTCTGTTTACTGTGGCTCTTTTCCTCATTTTACAGGGACTAAGGGAGTTTAGATGGTTGCATGGCTGCAGTTCCTACACTATAGTGAGGACAACATAGTGAAAAGACGTTGCCTCTGTGGCGTTTATGGTGTAAAATACATGCGACTGAACACAGAAATGTAGTTGTGCCTCCTTAAACTACTAACAGGAAATGAACTGTGAAATAAGAACTTCTTAGCAAGATAAACGCTTCTAAATAAGAGTTCACATTTATGCCTAAAAGGGAACACAGCTACATTATAGTGTGACTGTTTATTCATTGTTTGTAAATGCTAAGTAGAGGAGTTTAAAGTGTTACCAATGATGAATACTTTACCCTGAATATCAGTCGCTGTCTCTCTGCATTAATGCCCAGATGAACCATCGCCTCAACAGTCTCATGGAAACAATCCTCTATAAAACATTAAATGAGAAGTTATTTGTAAGAATCTACAGAATAAAAGACAAAAAAAAAGTCTAAATACACAGAAAAAAAAGACCAACCCTCGAGTGTTTTTTCAGAATTTGGTAGCCAGGCGAAACTCTCTCCATGTGGCATCTTCCACTCCTTTCTCTGCTCATCTGTGGCACCTTTTATCATCTGAGGAAACAAACCACTCTCAGCATCGACATCTGATTGACATGAATGTGTTAACATGACACTAAAATACCAGATGAACACATGAGGTTCAGTGCAGGCATGTTAACTCACCTGGTAAAAAATGTGGAAGTTCCTCTCATTAGCTGGTTGGAAGGCCACCCTGGTCTTCTCTAGCAAATATGTCTGCACAGACGCCCCGACTAACAGCTGACACCTTCATGTAAAGACATGTTGAAGAGGTTAAACTCACCAACAGCTTGTATTACAGCTCATACACACAGTAAAGTGCATGTTTGTGAGTACCTGTCTAGCTGAAGCTGGATGTACTTTCCAAAGCGGCTGCTGTTGTTGTTCCGTAGTGTACAGGCATTTCCTACACGGAGGGGAGATGTTAACTGATAATTGAAGATAGTGATGGTGATTTTCACATTAACGAGACACTGGCAATCAGTTATCTCACCGAAAGCTTCCATGATGGGGTTAGAGTCGAGCACCCTCTTCTCTATCCTCTCCACTGTGTCCTGACTCTTCACCACTGAGGAGGAGGCCGCCACAGTAGCGTAGTATTTCATCAAGCAACGAGATGTCCACGTCTTAAAATGTCAGAAAGAGCCAGCTCAGAGCACAACGTGACATCTTCAAAGTTATTCGAAAATTATGCCAACTCTCCTCTTATTTTTTATTAATTCACTAATAATAATAAAGCCTAAGAAATGGGAAAAATAATGACAAACTGACATCATGTTTGAAAAACCCAAAGCACTTAGTTATTCAAAAAAATCTCTACTCTACTCTCACTTCTTGTGGTTCAGAGGAGTTTTTTGTAAATTTACAGCAGCAAATTATCTGATCTGTCAGTGAAATGTCAACAGATATGCACATACAAGCTTTTTTTTTGTACTGAGCAAAGACCAAATAGAAATATTAAACACATTTTTGCTGACAAATGTGCATTAATAATATTCAGGGAATTAATCACACAAAAACAAACTGCCTCATCTTAGTCCACATTCTGTAAATTCCAAATCTGTGGCCCTGGTGTGTTGGTTTACCTTTCCTGCACCGCTCTCACCGCTGACCACCAAGGATTGGTTCACTGGCTCCACCTGACCTTTAACATTCCTGTAGGCTTCTTCTGCCACAATATAGATATGTGGTTTGAACTCCTGTTGACGAAAAAATACAGGCTTAATTAGATGCTGCTGCTGTTACTGACTGCAGGGAGAGACGTCAGCACCTTCAAGAGTTTATTGAGTTTGACTTTGAGGCAGACAAGCAATCAGAGTGACCACAAAACCTCATGGTTTATGGTTTTTGTAGTTTAAAACTCAAAGTAAACATCACTCCAGCTGGGTCCTTTTTTAAAAGTCTGCATTAGTGCATGATATAATCCTGAAAGTCCACACCAAACTCTTACAATGTATCTTATAAGTAATAAGTAAATATACATAAGTTAGCTGAATTAGAGACACAGCTGTGACTTGTGACTACCTGAGGCTGAGGAGCGCAGTGATACTCCTTCATCACCTCCAGCGAGTAGAGGTGTGGGATTGGCTGGAAGGGGTTAAGAGCCACCAAGGTGCAGCCAGCATGGGTGTAAAACACCTTGACGCTGTACCTGGCCTGCAGACATTTCAGCACTATCAGAGAAAGAAAACATGAAATATCATCAGACGTTAACAGGAAAAAAACAGGCGAGCTAATATTTCACAGATGATAACGACGTGATAAAGACAGTGGCATTAAAATGCATTAAAATATGTTTGTCTTTGATTATATAGACTAACACGATCCAAATAACAGATGCAGTATAATTAATACAAGGTCTTTAACGGTCTACAGCAGCTCCATGTGGTTATCCTGACCTCTGCTGTTAATAAGCTGCACTGTTATACAGAAACCACCTTGAAATATAAACTGAAATCTTCATAGAGTATCAATAACACGCTGCTCTTCTCTTACATAATGCCAATGGCACTGCATTTTTAAATCAAGACAAACAATGTAGAGTTAAAAAAGAAAACTGCACATAGACGCTCAGGTATTAAGCTTCATATTTACTTACCATACTACAAGTTAGTTACTAAATCGTGTCCTTGGTTCACTCATTTGACTGACACTTCTTCCACTGCGGCATTCTAGTAGCACTGCAATCTGTCATTTTTTTAATCATCCCTGCAGATTTTTATCTGGACGTGGTCAAATAATACACAGCCAGCAGTGCCATTCAAGGTCACATGAGCTGGAAAACATTACGTCACACGTGCTGTGTATTTGTAAATAAAGACAAAGTTTATACAACATAAGAAAATGCGCCCGCTGACATTCAACGCCAGAGATTTTAAGATTCGTGCCAATAAGTCGAAGAATGAGTTGAAGACAGACGGCACTACCAGCACAGAGCCCCGTGATGCATCGTGTTTGTTACCTGTTGTTGGGTTCACCGGGTTGACTTTGGTGAGGTCGTCATAAGTGTGGAGTTGGTCTTCATCAGTGAGGAAGGCCTGAACTTCTCCGTCCAGTGAATCGTTTAAGGTCGGGGGAGGACGATGGACTTTCTGGACGAATCAGAAACAGAAACAGAAAGAATACTGCATTTAAAATATGAAGTGACACCCTGTAAGTCATGTCGAGTAAATGCTGAATATTAAAAAAGAAGAACATTTGAAAGAATTATGTGTTCATGCATATTGTATTTGTCATTCCCACAATTGAGGCTACATGTGTAAAACATAAACACTGCTCTGCAGAAGTCAGAAACCAGACAGCTGTGTCCAAACCTCTAAATGTCATCATGACGTCAAGTCTGATCCTGCCAATTCTGAGCAGGTTCGATTAAAGGTAAATGCAGGATTTTCAAAATAAGGGCAAGAACAAGCAGGTAAGGGCAATAACTCTGGACGGCTTTCAACTTGTGAGAACAGACAGCTGAAGACAGACTGGAAAGCAGGGAGAGAGGAAAGGAAACGTCCGTGGACCACACAGGCCGGAGTCGAAACCAGGTCGCTGCAGGAAGGACTCAGCCTTTTGTACATGGGACTCGACCAGTTGAGCCATCAGGGCGCCCTTATTTACGAGTATATTTCTTATCCACCTTGGGTATTGTGAGCTGTTACAACAAGTGAATTTCCCCGGTGTGGGATCAATAAAGTCTATCTTATCTTTTCTTATCTTATCTTATCTTGTGTCCTAGCTCCTTGCTCGTAACAGTACAGCAAATTATAGCTTATTTTGTGCACCAAAAAGTCAAACTTGACCTATGAAGCGTTCCTTATCAATGAAATTAAATGTTCAGATATCATCCCAAATACAAATCAAGTGTTTATTCTTTCATCACATGCTATTTTCATTGACACCATGCTTTATTTTGGAGCCTAAAACAGCCCATAGTCTCACAATCAGTCACAATAACGTCAGAATGACAAAGCCAAGTCTGCTTTATCCTGCCAAGATCACATGGCCTGTCTGATAACTGTCAACAGCCTGAGGTACTAAGCAGAATTAACCTAGAAGGGTTGCAGGTAGCCTACATCCCATCACTGTAAGGCCATTATATAATGATGTAATAGTCCTAATCATATTAATTTAACACCTGACGCGACATGAATAATAACCTGAGTACATTTAACAGTCAAGTCTGATGTTAGTGGAGGATGCATACATTAAAAAGGTGACTTTTTGCTCTTCTCACGCCAAACTCCAGTCAAAAATAAGGCAATTTAGTGACTGTTGCATTTGTACTGGCTACCCCCAATACAAGGCACTATTAAACATTACCGTAGTGTGTGTAAACTCTGTTTATATGCTGAAATACACTAATATAACCGCTGTTTCTAAGTGTCCAGCAGCTATGTTTTAACAGCCTTCAGCCAAGCTCCTCAGTACGTGTCAAGCTGTGTTCTCAAGCGAGTTACAAACACGTTTCTAATGTTTATCCCTCACATCGTAGGGACTATTTTTCTCCTGGCACATTAAATATATGTTTACGGTACTGTTATGCGGTCGCAGGTATGCGTTCATGAAAGACATTTCACAACGCGTTTTGAACCAACCAATCAAAACTGAGAGCCGGTAACTTATAAGACGATAGTAGATAAGTCACTTCAAGTCAAGTTACATTTAATTTGACTTTTACGTTTGATAAACGACTAAATAAACCAACTAAACCACCAGTTGGGACATTGTTAACGGCTGTCCCCCCCCCGTGTCCTAACTTACCGTTGCCCCTCCATGTCTGTACTCTGCTCCAACGTTGCGTCGGTTGACCGCAGAACTCATTGATTTGACGGTTAAGTTCGCGTCTGTCTTAAAACCTGAAGAAAAACAGTAACTTAGGCCTGCTTAGATGAGTTATACGTCCACTCTGCGGTGTTTAACCGCAGTATTTTCCATTACTGTATGAAATTCCTCAAGGACAACTTCCCGTGCGTGCTGCGTTTACTGTCCGACTGCCTCCCAAATTCCCAAACCACACACACACACACACACGCTACCTATTCCCGCCCTCCTCCCTGACGCTTCACCGGCCCACGGGTCCACCTCTGACGGGGTAAATTAAGATTATACGGGTATAGTTTACCTTGAAATTGCTCTTATATGTATAGGAGTTTTAGTACTACTCAACTGGACTTGATATTTATAAAATTATATGCAGTTTTCATTCTTTTGTATCGAAAAGTCGACACTTTCTGACCGTTAGAACTTAAATTCATATTATACACATAGAATAGACTTTTTTTTAGATGCTGTGAAATCATATTCAGGTTATATTCACGCCAACCGCCTTATGTTTTATAGACTTTAACCCCACAGAAGAATAAAAAATGCGTAATTAGGAGGTCCCATTTTTCGGTTGGTAGTTACCAAAAAAAATCCGAGGCGTCCTGAATGCGACATTCAGAACTAGCGATGTGTCGGTCGTGAACGAGCCGGCTCTTTGAACCGGCTCTTTGAACCGGTGTTGTATCGAGCTCTGTTTCCTCGTTGAGATGTGTTTCCTCTAGTCCCGTCCGAAATGGCCCAAAGGGCGCGTTCACAAAAAGCTCGCCCCCAAGCTGTTGTGCTCGTACCACAGAGGCACTGTGGAGAGAGCTAAGGTTCAAAACTGACTTTTTTATAGCGAGTTTTATCTGAAGATGTTGTATTGCAGAAGTAAAATCCAAATTTCATGACTGCCTAGTTATATTTTTAAACTGGGACAACGGCACATATGTTTGTGTTTTTATGTCTTTATTAACACAACCAACTACTGTTATTTCTATCAATAAAAAAATATTATATTTGTGAGAGACTTTTCATTTTGAATATTATGGACTTTTGATTTTCAGGCTAACCATTACATTTGTCCATTGCACATTTTGCCATTTAATTTTGTATTTATTGAATTTGAATAATAATTGTATGTTCTAAAAAGTAAGTATACACTATTTATTTTTTGTTTAATGTTATTAAAGTCTCTAATGCTTGTCTGAGCCTCCTTTAATATTGAACAGGACTTATCTGTTGTGGGGAAAGAAGTCAGGAGTATGAATTTGAAAGATGTGTGAGCCTCCTTTCATATTGAACAGAGGGGGAACAGTATCTGACAGTAATATTCCAAGCTGTCAGGATGTGCTTTACCTGCTATAATGGAGCTGGATTTAAGACAAATATGATAAAATAGCAATTTATATTTAGCCTATAAATGAATGAGCACACTTTCTTCCAAAAGTCCATAATATTCAAAATGAAATGTCTTTCACTTCCACAATACAACATCTTCAGATAAAACTCGCTCAAAAAAGTCAGTTTTGAACCTTAGCTCTCTCCACAGTGCCTCAGTTTAGTGCACGTGACAGCTTCACAGTCATAGTTATGCAGGGGGTACATATCACAGGAAATGAAAAACAAGGCCTGCCATGAAATGCACCCCACCTGCATAATTTTGTTCCTTTTTACCCCAGCATCAGGTACCGTTAACAGCATACATTTGGTGCCAATATATGTGTAAGTTTGATAGGTCTGACAACAGAACAGTCAATGGTGGATGGGGGATTTATTCATTGTATTTTATTTTATAAAGCAGCAAGAAAAATATTTAATATCTTAAAAACAAGAGTATTTGATGGAGAGAACATGTCCTTTAATCGTGAGAAACACACAGAGGTTATGACTTGTCTATCAGTCTAAAGGCATATAGACCACATTACATTTTCGTTATAGGTAATATTCTGGATCAGAAGGCTATTGTTTCGATCTATATGAGTAGCTTAAATATGGTTAACCCAATTAAAAGCACATACTTTTGAACCTATGAATTGCAAGAAAAGCTGGGATTATATTTAGCCTTGTGAAACGCCAAGTCAAATACATTCAACTTGCTCAAAAAAAAAATCAGTTTAATTCATTTTGTAATTATGGCTGGGAAGCCTGAGGTATATTTCCACAGAACATACAAAAAGCTGTTGTTTTGCATTCGCTATTATCCGATGTTGTGTTGAAAAGAACATCGGTTATTTACACTCTTTAGAAGAGTTTAAAGACTGTAAGTAACCGATGTTCTTCTCTTCTATCTCCTTCATAAATAATTAAAATCGTAAAATAGTATTTTCCCGTGCGTTTGTTTGCGATATTAAGGCGAACTGCTTCACTTTACGAACAACTGAGCGGTTTGTGCGCGGTCCCGCGAGGGGGTGCATTTCACCGGCTCTTCTTGGTGAGCTGAGTCAAATGAAATGACTCCCTAAAAAGAGACGAACTTCCCATCACTATAGCGGAACACGGAACAGGGAAGTAAGCACCGGGGGGCTCTCACGTTGCTGCAGTGCTGTGTTCAGACTTCAAGTAAATAAACGCAGCATTTAAAAAACAGCTGATTTTTGTGTGCCTTTCTGACGCCGAACGAACAAAATTGTGGTAAGTATTGATACACGACTATCTTGGTAATGTTTTTAAGCGTCTTGGTATGAATAACTGATGCAATTAGGTGATAGATAGATAGATAGATAGATAGATAGATAGATAGATAGATAGATAGATAGAGTACCCATATTGTCCTCTTGGCCATAAGACTGTACAACACCTCTCAGTTATGGCAAGGAGGAAACAAAAGACAATACACAGCACCATAAATTATGATTTAATTTGCACTACTTCTGTACAGACAATGATATATTTTCTACAGTCTATAGTTCATATATATATATATATATATATATATATACTTTTTATATAGTTTTCTATTTGGAAACATCTTTGCACAGGTTTAATTTAAATTCAGATTTATCTTATAGGTCCAATTTTAATATATGTCCACTGTGTCTCGTGCCCCCGGATCAATAAAGAATCTATCTATCTATCTATCTATCTATCTATCTAATGTTCATTTGTCTTTAAGTACAGCCATGTTTCTTTCACATATAATGCACTCATCTTCATGTTTGCAGGTCATGTCTCAGAGGGAACTAAAGGAGGCGTTTGTCAGTAATCTCAATGGCACCAGTCTGCAGGAGGTGGCACTGGGCTCATTTCTAACCCCGCTATGCCTCATCCACAGAGGGCTGATCCTGATCCTCTACCATCAGGCCAAAGGGACTCTCCCACTCCCACTTCCGCTCATTTCTCACCTTCTCCTAGACTTCTCTGTGCTCGTTCTTCCCCTCGTCCTGTCTTGCACCGTTCTTAGCAGCTCTCTCCACCAGGTCATCGGGAGCCTAGCCATCGTTTCAGCTTGTGTTTTATGTTTTATCTATCGTAACAACACCTGTTCTTCTGCACAACACCAGAACACTATCAGCACCTTTCTTCAGAGTCACGTTCAGTTCGACCAGGTTCCCTTTGTGACTCTTTTCCGAGTGTTTGTAAATGTGAAAACAGCCATCAGCATCCTCGCTGTAGACTTTAGTGTCTTCCCAAGGCGATATGCTAAAACAGAAATTTATGGGACAGGTGTTATGGACTTTGGGGTTGGAGCGTATGTCTTTGCAAATGCTCTTGTGTGTCCAGAGGCACGTGGGAAGAACATCTCAGGATCCAAGATGAATCACATCACAAAGCAGCTCCTGTCCGTCTGGCCTCTGGTCGTTCTTGGTATGGCGAGGCTGGTGAGCGTCAAAATGACCGGCTACCACGAGCATGTGACAGAATACGGCGTCCACTGGAATTTCTTCTTCACACTAGCCATCGTCAGAGTTGTGACCTCTGTGGTTTTGGCTGTTTTACCAGCCAGACACTCGTGGATCTTTGCCCTTCTGATCGGTGGACTTTATCAGCTTACTCTGGAGACATCAGGGCTGAAGGACTTCATTCTCTACAACAATGACAGAGAAAAGGACTTCCTGCATGCTAACAAGGAGGGCATATTCTCTGTACTGGGTTATGTAGCCATCTACATGGCAGGAGTTCAGGTGGGACTCTATGTGATGCAGCCAAGATCCCAGGTTAGACAGTGGCTCAGAGCACTTGGTAACCTCTTGTTGGGAAGTTTTGTCCTGTACGTTGCTTTGTACGTATGTCAGACACTCGTGGATCCGGTTTCTCGCTGCTTAGCTAATTTATCCTTCTGCATCTGGAGTACCGCTCAGTCTTTGTTCTTTATGTCCTTCCTCGGCATAGCTGATATGGTTTTGCTGTTTTCCAAAAGAGCATCAGGCTGTCACTTTATACCGTCATCGTGGAATTTATGTAAGAAACAATCAGACTCTGACAAAAAGACGGGCGACATGGACAGACGCTGCCTTGTTCAAGCCGTCAGCAGGAATCAGTTGTTGTTTTTCTTGCTCGCAAATGTCATGACAGGATTGACCAACTACTTAGTGGACACGCTCAACTGCAGCAGTTTGTTGTCAGTGTGTGTCTTGCTGTCGTACATGTTCACGAACTGCTTGGTAATATATGTTTTACATCTCTGTGGAATCACAGTCAAATTCTGGTAAACTGACATCTGTTACTGTAACATATTTGTGTGTTTGGGATGATTTGTGGGGCTGCGGGGACACTTTAAAACACTGGGAAGAGTTAAAGTTATAAGAAGATGTGATTTGTAATGCTGCAGATGATGTGTTTATATGTAAATGAATACATGCCTTGATAAAATGTTGTTGTTGAATGCAGCATGCTGTCACACAGTGATTATATATGTTATGTGAGCTCTAGAGCTTTTACTCTTCTGTATATATGTACATATGTTTCATCTTAACATCCTGCTCAGATCTCAGTGGCTGCAACCTCTATACTTAATTAAATTATTCTTTCAAAGCAACAGTCTATACACCATCATTACAGTCTGTGCTATAAAACCTTCAACCAAAAGTAAAGGCTGGGATTAAAAATCTAATACAGCAACATCTATACATCCATTTTCCATAACTGCTTATCCTTATCAGGGTCATGGATTAAGATAAAATAAGATAGACTTTATTGATCCCACACTGGGGAACTTCACTTGTTACAGCAGCTCACAGTACACAAGGTGGATAAGAAAAGTACTGAGTAGATAAAAAAGAAATAATTGCACCGTACACACGCGGTGTGCAGCATTACACTAGATGCACATGTATGTCTATATATAACAGGAGGAGGTAATTGTACAGTGTAGTGTAATTTCAGTAAGATGTAAAATATTTTAAATGTTTTAAGTGAGATGCAAGTAAGGGTATGCCCCAGTGTGTCCACAGTCCACAGTGTGTTTATATATATGTGTTTGTGTATGTATATATTGTAATTGTAAATTTAGTTTTTCAAGCGTCATGCACTTGCATGTCGTGCCCAGCCCATGTGGACTTACAAGACACTACAAATGTAACAAACATATAAACATAACAACTCAAACTCAAACACAAAACAACTTTAATAATCCCACTGGGGGCAATTCGTTTGGAGCAGTTTTTACACACAAAGAAACACAGGAAACATATAGATAAATGATACAAGGGAGCTACATGTGGAATAAATAGCTGATATATAAACTAAAAAAGGACAAGATAAAAAAATAGTTTAAAAAAGCCAGATAAGACCAGATTAAAAAAAAAAACATACACCAGCAGTGACAATGGTCAAAGAACAAGAGCAATTAGTAATCGGATTGCAGAGGGAATAAAAGATTTACAAGCAGGTATAGCATAATGCCGCCCTGATGGCAACATGGATGGAAATTCACTTGTCAGTCCAGAAAAAGCCAAAATACTTGCAATACAATACAATACAAAGGAAACTGAGATCCGTATGCTTCACTCCAGTGTAAATAGAATTAAAAGTCTAAGGGAGAGAAGAACATATAGTTATATCCATGTAAAAAAAAAAAACATATAAAAGAAAGATATACATACATTCTGTACATTAACTTTGTGCAAAAAAAATGTGCATTGTGCAATTTTAGTCAGAGAATTAGTCAGTGTAAGTTATATATTAGTGAAAATCATGAAGAACCTCTAAGGACATAACTGCTGGTGTTATGTACCTGTAGATGTGACACAAAATATTATTTTACTAAAGACAAGAGCAAGAGTGACACGTTTTAAACTTAAATGTTAACAGACTTTGCATTACTCATAATAAGTCATGTTTAAAATAGATAGATAGATAGATAGATAGATAGATAGATGACTTTATTCTATCTATCTATCTATCTATTTTAAACATGACTTATTATAAATTCTTGCAAGTTTAACGTATTCCATGCAATTTATTCTTTGTTATTTGACTTCAGATGTTTGGTTTTTAGATTTGTTCATGCCTGATTGGCTTAGATTTGGTTACATTGCTATTTAAAAAAAAAAAAAAATAGTGACAATGAAAATAAAATTGTTATAGAAGAGTGCATTTGTATGTAACTTATTGGCATTACTGACATCTTTACACTGTCAAATCTGAAGAAGTTGAAGTTGAAGTTTGGACGCCGCTGGTTTAAATTGTATGAATGAGCGTCGCTGTCCACGCTGCGCCCCCTGGAGGCTACGCGCATCACGACGTCACTACGTAGGGGGAGGGGGGGGGGGGGGGGGGGGGGGGCAAAGGTCAAATCAGTAATGAAGATTCCGCCACCGTAGCAGCAGCAGCAGCAGCAGCTTCGTTCACTGACTGTCGCACTTGTTTATTTTCTTTTAACGGGACATTATCAGAAGCAGGTGAGTCAAACAATAACATGTTTTATTCGGCGGTCCTTTTATTAATTCTGTCAGGGTGACACACTGTGGTAAATCCTTTTTTAAACGTGCTGAAAGTGACGCTAAGTAGCCAGTCACCAACTTTATATAACCCTGCTAACGTTAGCCGTACAGGACAGCGACGCTAACTTATACGTTAGCCAAGTTTATTGACATCTGTACAACTATATCAACACTGTAACGTGTTTATTATGTGTTAAGGTATTATAAGCTTCAGTGTATGTGCGTCTTACTTTGAGAATATTGTGTTTATAACACACTGACAGGCTTCCTCAATGAAACGAAGCTAGCAGGCTAATGTTAACTGGCTAGCCGCCGGTTCCTGTTTTATCCCGTCCTGAAGATAACGTGATTAAACCTGACTTTATAATTTAATGTTCAACAATTTGAGCTAAAAAAACAGCTTTAAACAGATTGTACAGACTCAAACAGGGTTCAGTTTCCTCCTCCTAAGCTGTCGTATCCCAGCCTGGTCGGCTAACGTAGCTAGTTAAATCTGGGTCAAGACAAATCTGTACTGTAATAATGTTAATAATGTTATATATGAATTGTTATTGGCAGTAAATAACTAGTCTGTTGTACAGTGTTTTAGTGTGAGGTGGTTTGTAATGTAGCTTTTATTGTAGTAACGATACCCGCAATGACCTGCAGTAGATTAGCCTTAGCTTGTTGTAGCCTGTGCGGATGTCAGATGTGGTCATTTCACTGTGTGTGTGTGTGTGTGTGTGTGTGTGTGTGTGTGTGTGTCACCTGCACAGGCGAGCTGCACCACAGCCAAACTGGAAGAAGTCATGGCACGTCTGGTAGCAGTTTGCAGGGAAGGGGAAGAGGAATACCCGTTTCTGGCCAGACAAATTCCCCTCTTCATCGATGATTCTCTCACGGTAAATAAGCTTTCCATACCACCATATACTGATCACATATGCTACGTGGTTAACTCCAATCATAAGCCTCTTTGGGGTCATGTGTTTGCACTCCACATCAGGTCTGGTTTAATGTCCAAAAGTAAAGGCTTAGGTATTACCAAGCGAGTCCCAACCTGTTTGAGGGACAAACATTCAGTTTCGTTAAGCTTGTTGCACAATCCATTAGACACTCGATTAAGAAAGCTTAAGACATTAACTACATTTCTACGGCTGTGTGGAAGGTGATAGATCACACACTTCATATGCTGTCATCATGTTGTGGTGATGCAGTGATAATACAGTAGCATCTCCAGCATTACAGATCATATCGTCGTGTTTTTAAGTGTCCCCGCAGCCCCACAAATCATTCAAAATACACAAATGTGTTACAGTTACAGATGTAATTTCACCAGAATTTTACTGTGAGTCCACAAAGATGTAATAAATATGTTACCAAGCAGTTCTTGAACATGTATGACAGCAAAACACACACTGAAAATAAACTGCTACAGCTGAGCGTGTTCACGATGGAGAAAATAACAGCTGATTTCTGCTGACGGCTTGAACGACGCCTGTCTTTTTGTCAGAGTCTGACTGTTTTTTTACATAAACTCCACGATGATGGTACAAAGCCTGTTGTTCGTTTAGTAAAGGAAGGACATGGAAAAAAAAACAAAAACGACGGCAGCAGCGAGAAACTGGCTCCACGAGTGTGACATACATGCAAAGCAGCGTACGGGGAACAAAACTTCCCAACATTAGGTTACAGAGTGCTCAGAGCCACTGTCTAACCTGCGATCATTGTCGCATCGCATAGAATCACACCTATCTTTTTAATCTAGATGCAATATTGACGTATAATCATATTATTTATCATCACATGACATATTATAGCTCTGAAGATTGTTATACCACATATACATAACTGATATGTACATGACCTCAAAGCTCTATAGGTAAATAAAGGCATTAAAGCCTAAATACTGTTGAGATAGCATTACACAGTTACAGTAAATATTCATTTAGAATGGTTAGAGTTAGAGGTGTTCGTTTATAGTGTATGTTACAAGGAAATAATGGACACCTGCCAGCCAATCAGTGGTATAAACTTTAACAACCAGGAAGACTTATATCTTTACTCTGATCATGAGCATTTGATACCACATGACTGAAAAATGACACCGGTTGTTGATTCTAAAAACTGGTTATGCTTTGTAACAATGAAAGTGAAATAAGTCTGATCATTTCTATATTTAACATTGACTCTTGTATATTATATTTTGTTGTCAGATGGTGATGGAGTTTTCTGATAGCGTCATGGACGTTGACAGCCACGAAATAAACGCGTCTCATTGGAAACAATTTTCTGAGGTGAGTAGTTTTAATGTTTCGTGTATTCTTATATTATTATGTACATAAGCTGAACCAAAAAGTGTGTAACAAAGTGATAACAGGTGTGTGTCTTGTTGTCTTTCAGTATCACTCCAAGTTGAAGCAGCAGGACTTGAACATCGCGCTGATGGTGACATCCAGAGAGGTCTACAGTGCATTATCTCAGCTGGTGCCATGCGTGGGCTGCAGAAGAAGCGTCGAGCGCCTTTTCTCACACTTAGTCGAATCAGGCAACCCGGCTCTGGAGCCCCTCACAGTGAAACCCACAGGAATGCTCTCTGTCACCAAAGCCTGTTTAGCAGATGTAAAGAAGCTCTACACCCTCTTCTACATCCACGGGTAAGACACAGAGAAGTGTGTGTTTCATTTTCACTGCTGATTCAGTCATGCATCAGAAGAGAAAGAGATAACAGTTTGTCATTGAACATGAAAGTGAAGTGCTTTTGTTAATTAAAAAAAGGAGAGAACCAAAACAAGAACAAGAAATGTCCTCTGGGTGTGTTGGAGTACTATGTAAGATATCACGTACAGCGAGCCGGGCATTGTTGCGAAATAAACCCAGACAGGGTGGTGACGGATAAGCGCTGTAGTTTATCCCCCTAATTACACGGCTGCTTATTAGAGACTTCAATATTTTGTGTTATTATTGATCTAAAAATAATTTCTGTTGCATCCGCTGTCGTCCTCAGGAGTCTATGATCAGAGCTGCGTCCACAGCAGTGGTCTGTTATTCACAGCAGCAGTCTGCTGTACAGAAATAGGACGTAATCGAGTATTTATCAAAGCTGTGAATTAAATAATGATAACGCTATGCCAAGCTGGAATACTGCTCTTTGCTACTCAGTAGAAGAACCAATGTTCTCCTCTTTAATATGCTCCATATGTGCTGCTTTGTTTTTTTATGTTAAGTCCTTTAAGACATGGGTGTGACGGAGGAGTTTAAATAAACTGCAAACTATGCACATAACCCTGAGCTATCTGTTAGTTCAAGTGCAACAGTAGTGGGTTGTAGATACTGTAGACGTGCTGCTATTGCCTGTAAGAGCTTAATTGCTCTTGGATCGTCTTTTTGTTTTATGTACTTGTAAATATTCGTTTTTTGAAGTTTGCTTATTTAAATGTACTTATTTCTGTCCCTGTGCTGCTCTAACACCTGATCTGTGGGACCAGTAAATGATTATCATATCTTAATTTGCTATTCTGTTTTATTACCAGCTGAAAAGGTTTAAAAAATTTTTTGGTTTGTTTTTACCAGCTGAAAAAGTTTAAAAATTTTTTTGGTTTGTTTTTACAGGTCAAAGTTGAATGACATGATCGATGCCATTCCAAAAAGTAAAAAGAACAAGCGCTGCCAGTTACACTCCTTGGACACACACAAACCTAAACCTCTGGGGTGAGTAATGTGACTGTTTTATTTAATAGTAACTCTTCCCAGCAGGTTGTTTAACTTGTTTTCTATCAGACCACAGTGAAGGGGACATAAAAGTATTATGTTTAGATGTTTCTGTTTTTTTTCTGGGCTAATTTAACATAAAACAAACGTAAATTAAGACAGAAACCAATATGGGGTGTTTGAGGTGTTTCAGCTGTGGTTGTGGTTTTTAACCAAGAACCATGTAGCATGGTGAATATGATAATTTGTAGCTCTATCTGTAGAGATGATGTGAGACGTGTGCTTGTAACATTATTATGAATGAGTACATTGAACACATTACTTGGTGTTTGCATAATGTCTTTCCTAAATCAGAAAGTGTCCTACAGTTAAGAGGTATGTACTACTGTAGGTGCCCTCTATTAAAACAGGTTAATATCCCAGTTACTTATCTTGTGTTTACAGTACATGTTAAAGACTCTGGTTTAGTTTGTATTCAAGTTTGGGAACCAAAACAGACCAAGTGATGTTAATCCTTCTAAAACTGATAATTATACATCATGTCAACCAAAACATTACACACACATATCTCTCAATGAGAAATCCTTATGCAGTAGGACATACAGCAGCAGATGGATGGTTTTAAGCCAGAGTAGGGACATTGGGAATGGATCACTTTTTAGCAAGCAGCCTCAGTCAAACATCTTGGCATTGTGTGAAGACAGTGGAGCATTTGGCAGCTAATGATTCGGATATTTCCTTCAGGAGTCGGTGCAGAATAACACCAGAGCTAAAGATCAGGTGGTCAGAAACACGACTCCTGTGCCAGGAGGTCTATGCTGCTAATACTAATGTTAATGTGGATGTGTAAACGGGCAACTGTTTAGCTACCCCAAAGAAAAATTCATAATACAGGTTCAAAAGATGATAGTTGTATGTTTTCTTTCAGGGGAAGCTGGATGGATGTGTGGGAGCTGATGTCTCAGGAGTGCAGGGATGAGGTGGTCCTCATCGATAGTGCCTCTCTCTTAGAGACACTGGAGACATACTTGCGCAAACACAGGTAATGTGTCGCTATCACAGCCTTTATTTCCAAAATGCCCCCCACTCTTTAACATGGATTAACTGTTTTACTTTCTTGTCCACAGGTTTTGTACCGACTGTAAGAATAAAGTTCTGAGGGCGTACAACATCCTGGTGGGGGAGCTGGACTGCAGTAAAGAGAAGGGGTATTGCGCTGCCTTGTACGAGGGACTATGCTGCTGCCCCCACGAACGCCACATCCACGTGTGCTGCGAGACCGACTTCATCGCTCACCTCCTTGGCCGGGCAGAGCCTGAGTTTGCAGGAGGGTATGAGTAAGTAAAGATTTAAACGGTGAACGCCACGGAGCTCCCCACTGATGATTTCAGTGTATTTATACATTCTGTTTAAAATGATTAAAGGCGCAGAGAGAGGCATGCCAAGACCATTGACATTGCACAAGAAGAAGTCCTGACCTGTCTGGGTATTCACCTGTATGAGCGGCTGCACAGAATCTGGCAGAAGCTACGAGCAGAGGAGCAGACCTGGCAGATATTGTTCCACTTGGGAATCGATGCACTACGCAAAAGTTTTGAGGTTTGTGTATGGTGTTATTTCAAACTGATTAATCAGATGATTACGTTATGGCTCTGTGTGATAATGTATCTGTTGTTGCGCCTCTAGATGGCGGTGGAGAAGATGCAGGGGATCAGTCGGCTTGAGCAGTTCGTCGAGGAGCTGTCCGAGGAGGAGAGAGCCAAAGAGCTGAAGCAGGAGAAAAAGAGGCAAAAGCGAAAGAATCGACGCAAAAACAAGTACGGCTTCGAAATATCTGAACAGGAGACGGAGGACAAGGAGAAAAATCTGGACGAGGTAATCCACCACCAATTAGTCTAAATCATCTACAGCTACACGTTTGTCTGCCTTTATTTACATCTGGTGCATTTGGTGTGTTTTTGTAGGGTTCTCTTGAGTCTGTCGAGGGTTCTTGCAAAGTCTGTGGTAGCCACGATGAGGAGGAGGAGGAGGAGGAGGAAGCCAGATGTGAAGAGAGCGTCGCCGCCAATGGAAGCACTTCCTGTAGCTGCCCAGACAACATCAAGCCGGGTAAAAATGAGCACCTAGGATGTAAAATACTCCCACACAATGCTTCTGAGATGCTTCAGTGTCAGTGATTATAAAATTAGCATGCCTTTGCTCGTGTACTCAATATTTATTTATAAGTTTAGCTTAACAGCCAGTTGCACGTAGTTCACCAGAAGCTATTATACTTGTGTGTCGATGTAGGTTACTGCATTAGCAAGAGAAGAGTATTAAAAGGAGAAATTATGAGCTTGAAAAATCACATTTTTCCCACGTGCTTCTCCAGATTTGTCTCCCCACAGCAATGGTAGTGACTGCGGCTACTCCTCAAGTATGGAGGGCAGCGAGACGGGATCGCGGGAAGGTTCTGATATTGCCTGCTCTGAGGGAATATGCAACCACGACGAAGCAGGTCTGGTTTGAGCAGCTCTAAGATGCTGACGACCTACAACAGGAACCGTTTCATGGTCTTGTTTTCTCACTGTGTTTTTGTGTATCTTTTGCAGGAGACGAATCGAATGCCCATCACTGTGCTGAAGACAAGGAGGAGGATGGAACAGACAGCTGTGTGGACTGCTGGCCGCACTCTGAAGAAAACATTCAGTGCAAGAGTAAAAAGAAGAAAAGGAAGGGCAAGAGTTTATGCAACAATCAGGTGAGAGGACAGTGACTGTATTCTTCACATGCTGTGTGCTGAATGTTTACAGCTGTGTATTAAATAACGTGTGCACATTTCTGCAGGGACAAAAAGGAGAAGGTTGTATGCCAGACGGGAACACAACAGGCCACGGTGCACAATCATCACACACTTGCCGAACCAAAGAAATCTTTTCCTCCTTATGCGGCGATACGTTTGCCAACATTGCACTACGGCTACCATGGACAGTACGTCAGAAGGACCTCAGCCTTCACGAAAATCCTCCAGATGCGAGGATCAGTCTCGTAGAACTTCTGGTTAGTGGGAAATGTTTACAATACTCAATCAGACTTTTATCACAAGTGACAGTTTGACTTGTTAGAGTGGGACAAGGAGTATCGTAACTAATAACATTAATGAGCCTGTTCACGCCGTCTTAGGTGATCTGATCACAAGTGGACAGCTTGAAGTACGCCGGTTCACACCCGGCATTAGAATTTATCTCACTTGTGATCGGATCTCACGTCTCCGCTCTGTGCAAACTGGCAGCTCAACAGTGATAGCCAACACGCTGGGACAAATGGACACAATGTTTTTAAGGAGAAATAACTTTTACAAGAAGGTCCAAATAGTTCTGAATTTGTCGTAGATAGTTTCACAAAGTTTCTCTGAACTCAGCAACTAAGAAGATTGCAAGATTTTCAGGGATTTTTCAGGGATGCTCGGGACTTTCTCCAGGGGTGACAAAGTAACTGATATTGGTTACTTTTTACTGTACTTGTAAAATTTGAAATCTTTACCGTGAATAAAATTATAAATGTAGTGTAAATAGGGCGTTCAAACACAGTTTCGACACAGAGTAGCCGGTAACAATATTTTTTACAAGGAAAGAAACTAGAAGTGATGTTGTGCCCTTAAGGCATGAATCATGAAGAATTTAATGTTGATGATATAATAGTTACTACGTGTTCACAAACATCTGCTGTTTAAGGTGACAGGTATTACGGTGAATCACAGCGTGTTTCATGTGTATCTACAGGACATCGGGTGGGCCTTCAATGTGTCCCAGTCGTAATAATAATAATAATGATGAAGTTTATTTAGTATTTATTTAACAGAACACAGCAATAACAGAACATGAAGACACAATACAGCAGGCGAGAGAAATAAGGCTACAGGAAGAGCGTCCCATAGTGTTAAAGTCAACACTTTAAAGGCACGATCACGAGGGACGACCTGGTCAGAGATCTAAGTGAGCTACTTGTGACTTAAAGAACCATGAAGTGAATCTTAAACTTGATGGGAAGCCAGTGTAAAGCAGATACGATGGCTGTGATTTGAGTTGTTTTTCCTCGACCTGGTGTTGCAGCAGTGTGCTGAGATATTAGAGTTGTCCGCTTGTGACCTGATCACCCAAGAAGCATGTTAATAGCAGGTGTATGCAGAATCAATGATAGTACTCATAGCATATTTAGTTGGGGCAGTAAGCTGTACTCGTGAGGCATTATGCAGAGCCTTGTCATCTGAATGAAAGGTCTATAGTTTATGCATCAAAAGAACATCTTTGTAATCTTTATATTGAACTAAATTTCACTTGTGCTGGCTCCGTTGTTAACTCTGGTTTTGTTTCTTCATACAGGACGATTCAGAGGCGACTTCAGACGAAGAGAACTGTCTGACAGATGATGAAATCCAGGCGTTTCTACAAAGAAACCAGTCCTTCTACAACAACCGCCACCAGTACCGACAGCTCCTGAAAGAGAAATTCACCAACTACTGCCGCGCAACCGAGCGGAGTAAGCCAGTCTGTGGGAAGTGGTTCGCCACCACCAGTGTCAACTAACTGCACTAATAACATCTTCCCCCCATCCTGGGGGAAAAACACTCGTGACCACTGCTGCAACATCTTTAAAAAAAAAAAAAAAACATGATTCGGAAGTACATTTGGTGTCTTGTTGAGTCATTTCTTTAAAGTAAATGTGATTCTTACTTTCTGTTGCTCTCTCTCTCTTTTGCACTCGTACACCGACACACTTTCCCATCTCATTTCTCGGCCACTTTCTCACCTGTAATCGTTCTCTTTGACCAAGCCTAGCTATTTGTCGTTGGTCCTCGGTAGGGTATTTGGGTAAGAACACAGTGGAATCAATAATCAGGCTTTGCAAGCTGCGACCTTAGGGATGAATTTTAGGAGTCTTATTTTATGTATTTTTTCTTTTTTTTTTTTTATGTTTCATTTCTATTTTTGTTTCTCTTTGGAGACACTTCAATGTAGTGGTAAAGGTTGTACCATTAAATGTGTACAGAAATTCTAAATATAAAGATTTTACAGAGAATAAACATCCATTTGTAATAAGGGTTTGGGTGTGATGTTAAGAGCGCAATGTGCAAAATTTACTAAATAAAGAATATTTATTAATATGCATTACATATTTTGTTGGGCTTTTTTTTCTTTACCTCCCAAATGTTCAGTTATATTTTGATTTTAGAAGGTAAATATTAGAGTTCATATTCTTTGAGACACTTTTTCAGAACCAGTTTATCAGACTGGTAGTTAGTTTAGAACATGCATGAGCAATTAATAATGATTTATTAAAGTTTGATATAGTCTGGGACTAGTTTTAATCCTTTCAAAGGAAGCTGAATGTTTGGACAAAACTTGAGTATCTGTAATGTAATAATATTACTCAAACTAAAGGTCTCATCAGGTACAGGATGTTTATCTGTAAGATAAAATACTTTACTGTCCTTAAAAGAAAATTTGTTGCAACAGTCTGTACCAAGTCTCACATAAATACATAGATACATTAACACCACAATGTAATCACAAAAATAAACATTCAATACATACAGCTCTTTGCACATGGCGGTCACCGGGCTGTTTTGTCAAGAGATGCTATAGCAGAAGGAACAAAACTCCATGCCATAGTGTGCTCATTTACAGGCCAGGGACCTGTACCTGTGTCCAGATGGGAGCAATATGAAGGATGAGCTAGACTTTAATGATCCCACAGTGGAGAAATTCACTTATCACAGAAGCTCGTGTACACACGGTGGATAAGAAATTACTCATAAATAAGAAATATATAGAAGAAAGTCATGCTGGTGTTAAAGAGTCTGACAGCTGTTGGAATGAGGGACCTGTGGTAGCGCTCCTTCTTACATGGTGGGAGTAGCAGTCTGTTGCTGAAGGAGCTGTTTAAGGCCTCCACAGTCTCATGCAGGAGGTGAGAGGAGTTGTTCATGGTGACGGATGTCAGCTTTGCTAACATCCTCCTCTCTACCACTTCCTCTACGGAGCCTAGGGGACAGAGCTGGGCCTCTTAATGTAGCAATGTTAAATTACATAGTTAATGACATTTACTGATTTTCTTTGATTTTCTTGATTGACTTTATTTTTTCTATATATTTCTTATTTATGAGTAATTTCTTATCCACCTTGTGTATTGTGAGATGCTTTTTCCACAGTGTGGGATCATTAAAGTCTAATCTTAATACTTCTAAAGTCTTTAACTTTTAGTAAAATCTATGATATGCTGGCTTAAATATGTAAATTTCATCGGTGTAAGTTTCTGTTTTAATTCTCTGTTGTTACATATTTTTCCTCTGAAAATTAAATTAAAATATAGCTTGTATTGGAGTGCATTGTGGATTGAAAGATCTCAGTAAGGCTTCATTTCATAAGAAGATAAGATAAGATAAGATAGACTTTAATGATCCCACAATGGGGAAATTCACTCGTCACAGCAGCTTGTTTACACAAGATGGATAAGAAATGACTCATAAATAAGAAATATATTTTAAAGAAGTAATTAAATCATGCAGCAGTATGACAGTCTGTTGAAAAACTACTTAATTTATTGGTGTTTTTGTAACATTTCCGGACCAAAATCTTTTAAATTAATTACTACAATACATTTAATGTGTTGTTTTAGTTTCTCCCTGTATGGGGCGCTGTATAACCACACACTGCAGGCCCACAGGGCTGGGAAAAAGAAAGTGGGAGGTGATGTGAACCAAACATTTACACACGCCAGTGAGCTCTTCATATTTCATCCAGAGGAGCGCATGGATCCGGGGCTTATGCACAACGCTCGCCGCTGTCCTGGATGCTGCACAGATTGAGACAGGAGGCTGCCGCTGCTGCTGCTGCTGCTGCATCCTCCAGTTAGTTGTTTTTTAAACGTACATAAATATAGCGATAGCTGCACTTGTGACAGTTTGAACTGAAGCAGACAAAAGGGAAACCCGCACAGGGAAGGAGCTGCTGCTGTTGTTGTGTGTACAGTGACCCGGTGTGTAGACAGTAACGGTGGGGTAGATGGAGCGGTGGAAAGGCAGAGTGGCCCTGGTGACCGGAGCCTCGGTGGGGATTGGAGCGGCTGTAGCCCGGGCACTGGTCCAGCAAGGCATGAGGGTTGTCGGCTGTGCCAGGAGTGTCGACAAAATAGAGGTGGGTGATTTTAATTTAAACAAAATGAAATACTATTTAAATACTCGTAGCTGACTGAGGCTAGCTCTAACTAACGTTAACTGCTAGCTACCATTAGCTTTACAACTTCAGCTTCAACGTTTGTCAAATTGAGCTAACGCAGCCGTTACTGCTTTATTTGTTGAAATTAACGAGTCAGACACGATGTTAAGAGTGATATATTAAATAAACTATAATCTATTAATCTTTGTGGTGTTAGAAAATTACATATTTTACTACTATTAAGTCAAAAAAATCACTGTAAACTATAGGAATAGTGGCATCATATGAAGCTAAATCTATGCTATCTGTGTTAGCTGTTGTTGCCAAATTCCCATATGAATATTACAGTACACACCCATCTCTACACACCCATAATCTGTAATAATGCTTATTGTTATTATTAGTAGTAGTGTTAGCTGACTTTTGGCTCAGAGGTCAGAGGTTACAGAGCTGGTATGTTGTGCTAAATGACACCTTTAGTGCAGGAGGCACCTGCTAACAACCTGAGCACTGTGTGGGACAACACATCTTTCCATCCTACCTACTACTACCTACTTCAAGTACAGCCAGTGTTAAGCGAGTAATGAAACAGGTCTGCACAGGTAGAGTCAAGTTACCTCACCACAGTTTCCCCAGAGGAGTGTCAGGGTGTCCCCGATCCGTGCAACATTTCCATTGATATACTCAGTTACTCATTTAACATAACTTGCAGGATACAGCAGTACATATTACCGTACTATTGACTTCACGCTTTAATACATCAGTTTACATTGTTGTCAGTACAAATATACATTATTCGTGGCTGATGTTTTCATGTTTAAACCTCAATTTTTCCCATTTTCCATCATGAATATTTCCTGTACTATATCTAACCACTGACTACGTCTGGGTGGATCCACATCGAGTCATATTCTGACTTGTCCTTCAAGTACAGAATTGAACATTTGTTGGAGACTACATACATTAATACCTCATTCAATGCTGCGTTCACTCTGTCCCAAAGTGGCTCTATTTTTGGGAAACTCCAGAGGATGATCTGCATCTGTATGCCTCCTCTTAAAAGCTGTTTGCCTTTTATGTTAGGTGTGATAAAGAAACAAAGTTTTCCAACTTAATTCTTTCCAGTTAGGTGAATTAGTGGATGTCTGTTGTGCCAAACATTTGTCCTTTTCTATTAGACTACGATAAATCTTAGATTATATTAATTTCTGATGATATCACGATTTTTTAGGTCAGTGCTCAGTTAGCGGTGTAACCGAGAGCTCCAATCACACCCTGTCTGAGAGTAAAAGACAAGTCCAATCATTATTTAAGTCCCTGCTCTCATTGCGACTATGAAAGTAATTAGTGACAGTGGTGATTATGCTTGAACTGCATGTGAATTTGTCATCCAGCATGTTAAACCAGTGAGTTTATGGCTGTAATTTAATGCAGTTGCAATTCAGCTCTGGTAGAAGTTTTTTTTTTTTTTTTTTTTTTTTTTTATTGCCTCCTCCAGGGCAGGTGTCAGCGTCCCCTCCTAACTCTTGTCTAACCATAAGCCATAAGGCGCTGCACCTTGCTTATCGTGCCAGCCAATAATTAAGCGTCACTCTCTTCACTTCACGCTTGTCCGAGCCTCCAGGACTGGGCTGCAGCTGGCCTGCTACGCCTACATTTAGCCACCTTTTTTAGACATACAGCAATGTGTTTGTGCAGTTAGCCAATAGATTTATTCTCATGCTTTCAGATGACCATCCATTCTCGCTAATTTAATAAATTCAAGTTCATTAAATGACCGTCACCCACAGGTTACGTCCACGCTGTTAATTCTGCATAACTTTAAGCCTTAATATAATTTAAACAGGTGAGTTACATAATAATTCACCCTCAGTACAGTTAGCTATAGAGACCAAGACCAGGCTGTAAACATGTTTATTTCTGCTGAAGTTGGCAGAAGTGAAGTTGGACATTTTATCATGGGGGCTTATGGAGACTGACTCCCTTCTGGAGCCAGCCTCAAGTGGATGTTTGAGGAACTGCAGTTTTTGGCACAGCTGTGGAGGTTTCCACTTGGTTGTATCAAACTTAATGACCAGCAGTATCGCAGTATGGCGCTGTTTACAAAAGGCACACACGTGATGGAGTTTAGTTCCTCATTTAATGCCAACCTTTGCTCACCAAGTGACACTATAGCACTGTGTGTTATATCTGTTTCTGCTGCTACTGTCTCCAGATTTGAATGATATAATTTGGCAAAGTTTGGCAAGAGTCTGAGATTGCAAGAGTTTGTACGATCATCTTGAGGAGTTCAGTTGATGAAAGCATGAATTACAAGCAGGCGTTTTCTTTCTATTGATCATGAAAAGAAATTCTTCTTCTATATTTCAGTCAGGTCTTTTTATAACATGCAAACATGTTCCCCACCTTGGCTACACACAAACACGCCCCATACATGCTTACAGTGAGTGTGAATTACGCAATAGACGGTCTCTCTCCATTCATACTCTGGTCACATGCCCTCTCCTGTCAATAGTTAACAGTAGCAGCTCGTTTCAGCGCCCGTCTGTGACTTGTGCAAGACTACAACAAGGTCACGACGATTTAAAATCTTTACAGTGCGTTTGCATAGTGTCAGCCAGCATTAAAGAGCAGTCTTAACTTTTATTTATTATGGATTACGGTACATGAAATCAAAGCTTCGACTCAGCTAACTAAATATTTGGCCAGTGTAGAGAGAGTGGTTGTAAAGAGGAACATCTCTCCTATTCGGTGACAGATTTCATCACTTGTACGAGACCTTACTGAGTTGTCTGTGTGAGTTGAGGGACAAAGCCGGTATTGTACTCTCTCTCTGATATGTAAACTGGGTTCTTGCTGTAGTTGTGCCAAACCTGGCATGCTGCTAGTGTGCTAGTGGGGGATGCAAGTGTCCATCACTAAGCAATTGTTCTTGACTTCCCTTTTGGTGTTTATGTCTTTACTTGGGGGAAATAAAGCTTTTATGGTGAGTGTTTCCCTACAGTAATATTCCCACTCGTAGTAGACTTGATAAAACAATAATTAAAGGGTTGAATGTATTCAAATTTTGTGTTTTTTCAGTGTAAACAAAACATTTGAGAGTGGAGTGGAGAGTTGTGGCTGCTGCTGCTGTGTATTTATTGTCTGCCAGACTATAGAGGAGGCGGTGGGGGAGCAGCGAGCCGGAGGGAGACGTGTGGTCACCATGGGCCCTGTGCAGGAATGGAGGCGACAGGGACGCGTCCAAATAGCAGCAACACAGCTTCTCATTAACTCTTGTGAAAGTCCAGTGGGAGAAGCTTTTATTTTCGCTGGAAGAAAAATCTCTTCGCGCCGCACACAATGTATTCTTTGAGGTTATAAATCGTTTAAAAGTGGCCTCTCTGTGCGCCAGACCGTGCAGTCCAAAAGTGTGCCATTGAGGGTCACATATGTACGCACATCTACTTTACAACCAAGCACTGCTAGAATATGATTTCCTCTGAGGTTGCTGCCGCATTTCACAGATTGTAAGTCCAAGATCACACCTGTCTCAGAAGACGACGAGGACGCCTAGTTACCGATTGACGAGGGCCTTTTTTTCTTAGATATCTCTGGCCCACATAGCCCATATGTTGGGTTATATCTGTTTACCTAGCACAAAGTGATGCTGTAGTAAATACCCGGTTCCGGGAGTGTGAACTCCAGTTGCTGACCGCCACAATAATCCCAAACACAAATATTAGATTTATTTCCTTGTACCTCATTTGTTTTCAGGGAATTGATTATAACCTGGTGGCTAATAAGGGTGTCATTAAGTGTATGCCCGCACCTTGAAAGTATAAGATAACCTTGAATAGCATTTTTATGTTGTTGCATTATCTGCAGGTCAGGGTTGCTGTAGAGGAGATTAGGGTCAGAGCTGATGTTATGCTGGGGGAGGAGAGGCACAGGTTCAGGATGGGGTGGGGTCTGTCACATAATCAATCACATTGAATGGTCGCCTATACATCTAATGATTCCTGGAAGTATAGTTTGTGTCGTACCGTACAAAGGCCGACAAGAAACATCAAAACCGAACTCTTTCAGCCCGTGTAAAATAATTAATCATGGATATGTGAAATACCCAGAAGTAGAAAAAGGCCACAATCTCAGCTATGTCCATTCAATACATTTGTATATCTGCATTCTATAGCTCGTCTCTAAATGTTTCAGTGCTTCAGTGTTTGCTGCAAGTCGTCACACTTGTTTGAACCGAGGCTAAACGCAGAAAGAACACCTGATTCTTCTTCATAAATGCGTCTATTTGTGTCGTAAGTCCATTTAAAAGTGATAAAGTGAAACTGACATTTCCGGGGTGCTTTGAGGCTGCCCACAAAAAAGGGACCTGTCAAGATCTGACGCTTTGGCTGCTGCAATTTTAGATCAGATAAATTTAGAAAACATAATTTATGGGTTTTAATGCTGTAGAGATTTGTGGTCACAGAGAGATTGGGAAGTGATTCTGCAAAAAAAAAAAAAAAAAAAAAAAGATCATCTAGGTCAAATTATCGTACTCAGCGATAAAGAAAACAGTCTGACTGTCTGCCCGTTTAATGCAACTCTGCACAAAGCAGCAGCCTCTCCACTTTAAAAAGCGCCTAAGCATCTTTTTATTTGTGTGAGTAAATTCAACCCCAAAGCCTTTGGCAGGTGAGCCAGCACGTTAATTTAAGACCTTGGCTGACCAACTTGAATTCGGTGCCCATTCTGGAGGCGGTAAAAGGTGCTCAGTCATGCTTCAAAAGCTGAGCTGACACAATATAAGTCGATCAGTCTCTCTCAGTCTACAAATCTGAAGCTGCCACTACCACCTCCTGTAGGTTGTGTCTGGACATCCCGTCCTGTTATTTCACAGTGAATAGATTTGAGTCCAGAAAGGATTTGAAGTGGGTCAGGTCAGACAGCTTTACTCTCTTTGTCTCACACACTCTGCCTCACTCTCCCTCTTTTAGTCCGTGTCCTGATTCTTCTTCATATATTTCTGTGTCTTGTTTTAAACCCACTTTAATGTTGCGCATTAAATCTGTAAACCTTTGCCGCGAGAGAAATCACAGCCCCGCCGTCTTCACCTGCACTATTTGATTTCCCGTGTCAGTTTTCTCCTGAGCTTATCAAGTTACCTCACGGCTTCTTCTTCTTCAGTCGGCTCACAGGTTTTTGTCTTACCCATGCAGAACGTTTTTTTTCCACTGACTGCCCGTTTTCCACTTGAGCTGTGAGCTGACAAAGACGTATACCTAACTAATAATCCATCATGTTACCATGGATTCATGCCCCCTAAAGAGAAACATCCCTACTCAACAGCACAGCTAATAAGAGCTGTTACGTCCCAGCTCGCGAGGGGAAAGGAAGTAACATAAACCAGTTGGACTTAAAGTTATTTATTTTATTGGAATATAAAAAAAAAGGAGGAGAGGCAACTAGAAGGGAAACAAAGGGTGAGCGGATGCTAAAAATCTGAGTCTATGCTGTCTAAACGAAATCAAAAGGGAAAGAAAAATCTCACTAACACTCATCTAATAACCAAAAACAGAGAGAGACAGCACCCTGAGGCAGGCTGAGTGACGCCTGGGCACTCAAACAAGCCACGTGTAATGGCACAAACCTGTCAATCAAAGTGGCCACGCCGTATATTATGGGGATTGGTGGGTCGGGGCAGGTTCGTCGTCCTCCTGGTCTCTAAGACGTTGGGACGACACACGCCTAGCTTTACATACACAATGTTACACGAAGGCGCATTGGTGGCAGCCGTAACACTCCTCCTCTTAAGACAGAAACTGTAAGGCTTTTTATTAGACATTATGACATACAGAGCATCTGCCAGTACACCTTTTTGTGCCAGATTTCTAGGTTGTATTCTTGCACAATCAAAGCCCATTGCATATACGAAGACATGTCGATGGCTGCAGAAACCAAACGGAAAATAGTTATCCTCCTAAAGCAGCAGTTGTGATTGCTGTGAGGATGTCAGTGACATATAGATTTGTAGACATACAGTATATTTATGAAATAATGGTAGGTGATGCTGAGTCTGCACAGTCTGTGCACTACTTTAACAAGAGGTGGGAGATACAAACAGATCAGTTATATTCATTTATTCTGACTGTAGTGTCTCCTAAAATCTATGTTGCACCCACTACTTGTCTATACATCACTAGCAAAGAGGTTTATTACTGCAATACAACTACAATTGTGTAATGGCGAAACCCCACCGGGCATGTTTTCATCACGTTGCGGCTGCTGTTTTGGTCCACGCAACTTCAAACCCACCAGGAGCATTTCAGAAGCGTTTTGCCTGCCAGACTTTGTTAACTTGCTCAGACTTGGTAATTTTTTGACTAGCTCCAGCCGTCGCATCCGTGCCCGTACAACCAGCATATTAACCTGCAGAATCGGTTATTAAAGCGCTCTATACATTATTGAAAGCTCTCATATCAGGACTGTTTGTAATGACTTACTATGTGAGCTCACCGGGGTCTCACAGTCTGATTGGTCTAGACAGCTCAGTGACCCCTATGAGCCATTCTCCCTGCACCACCACTGTGCTGTCCTCTCTGTGCTTATCATCTTTCAAGGTGTAAGGTTTACTGGCATTGACATTCCCTCCCCGGGCCTCCTGCTATGATAGGTGGGGCGCTTCCTGTCCTGTCCTGTCCTGTCCTGTCCTGTCGAGAACTTGCTGTAAAGCTCTTCTCTGCATGTCTGTAAGATAGTTGTGTGTATGTGTGTGATGGTGCAAGGAGGGGGGAACTCATCACGTAAATGCTAAGTGCAACTGCAGGAGCAGGCCGGCACTTGTAATTGAATGTACATTTGTAGCTGAGAGAGCAGAGTGCGAAGGAAAGCACTTTGTGGTGAGAGGATTTTATGAATCTACAACACAAACACAGACAGCTCGAGTTCACCCAGTTCAGCGTTTTCAGAAATGGGGAGGGGTTTGACGAGAAAGAATGCAAATTGGATTGTTTTCGCTTTGACAGCGGCCAAATTGGATTTGTCACTGGGTGTTTGTTTGATATTGGAAACATTTTATAGCTGCCCTAAGCTCACACACACTGAATAGACCCAGCTCAGTCTGGCCCCGATTTGAAAGGGTTTTTTATTTTGGTAACCGTCTCCATGCGAGATGTCTTTTTGTTGCCTCTGCCTCTGAGCTCCATTTATTATAAACTTAGCATGCATAATGATGTGGTGTGTTGTAGCCAGTATCAGCGCCGCCCCCCTCGCGGCTTGTTGCACCGATGACCGGCATCAGGTGCAGGAATAACCCATCACATGAGACTGAGGAGGCACGTAAATGCATGCTGGAAGGAAGCTTCACGCCTGCAGCATGTTTCAACCACAAACACGAGAGCTCGAGAGACACTTTTTTTTCTCATATGATGCATATGTGAATATATTAATAAAGGCTGCTCTCTCTCTGTAGTCGATCTAGTATTGAAGTGTCACTAACAGAAATACCATCCTCGCACTATTTACCTTTGTATTAATAATATAGATCTGCTGTTGCTGTTGCTGCTGCCTCTGGCTGTTTTTTTTATCACTTTGTTTGGGAAAATAAAATGCCACCACACTGGTTGCACCAGTCTGTTACACAACACCTGGCTGCCTGCTCGGGCTTTAGTCTGTCAGGGTTGAAAAAGCCTTTTTCATGTGCGCCGGATACCAAACATCAGCTGTCATGCACTCATACTCATAGATTGTTCTTTGTATTTATACGTAGGGCTAATACATTATTTCAAAGTGCCACTACGCCTCTTAAATTGCCCCATTGATCCTTGATTGGAAATCCCCAGAAAAGCCTGAGTCTGTAAATGAGTGTAGTCACCAACAAAGGGTGTAATTATTTCTCTTATCTCCTTGTCTTGATGAGACTATCCCGAAGGAAGTGTTGTAAAAACCGCCCTGTTCAACCTTTAGACATTTGGTGACATTCTCTCTGTGTTTGAGGAAGGGATCATCAAACAAACCGTCCCTCCTACGTTGCTGCAATCCAATTATACAGCCTTTACCGTCACCTTTGACCCCAACATTCGGTGTGATTGTGCTCAGGCTAAACTTGAAAGAGTCTATTTTTATATCGCATTATAGTCCTTCGGCTGTATAATGAGTGATAGGGCTCAATTGGATGTGTTCATCAGAGAACTTCCTAATATCTCTAATATCTCAGATGGATATAACACGGTATTGCATGGCTGACTTTGTTCATCTCCTCAGCCAACAAGTCTCCCAATTTTGTTGAAGAGCTACAGCTCATTCTTGTACCGAGGGTGAATTCTTATATAACTCACCTGTTCAGATTATATTAAGACTTAAAGTTATGCAGAATTAAGAGTGTGGCTGATTTAATTGACAGGTGGGTGCCGTTACAGATGGCTTGTTTGAGCAACCAAGCGTCATTCGGCTTGCCTCAGGTCCACCGATGAGCCACGTCTCTTCAGAAGAGGCAGGACTACAAACATGGCAGCGGCCAGCGCCACAGATTTTAAGCTTCAAAATGGCTCTAGAAACCTGTGGGTGATGTCACGGATATGCCATCCAGTGATTACAACACACTGACATCTGAATGCATGTTGATCAGCTTTAATGCTTCAGGTTTTCTCTCCCTCCCTCCTTCTGTTTCACTTCCTGGCTGCCAACACTCCCCCTCCACCTCCTCCTCCTCCCTCCTTCTGCACACTTTTCGTGATGACTGGACAATAACCTCCGTAATGAGGATGAAAATGTATTATGACAGGCAAAATGTTTGTGTGTGTGTGTCACAGGTACTTAAGAGACGGGACAGATTAGAAGGATTAACAGGGGAGGAGTTACTGACTGATTTATGGCTGTGTTACCAGTCTTGTCATAGAATAAGAGGAGGCCTACAACACAGGCCCTCGTTTGTCTGGGAGACCTCCTGAGTCAACCTGAGACAAATCTAATTTCTCAGCTCTCTCCACTCATGGCTGCTACCTTGTGTTATTGATCCGACTCACCACTTAAAGCTCGTCTGCCTTCAGCGCTCTGGCATCTTTTTTTTTTTTTATATATATTTTTATCTCCTCTCTCTTCTCTAGCGAGTTGTTTTGCTGGTCCATTTTACACCAGCTCCACATGAGTGGGTGAATGATTGATGAACATGGTGTGGGACAATGATGTCGCTTGCATTGTAGACCTACTTATATAACAGCCCCCTGCAGGGGTTACAGGCCATAAATGTGCGTGAGTACACATGTGTCTGAGAGTGCCGCGTGGGTGTATGTACACCCATTACTGTAACATGTAAAGGCTTTATGACCTGCTCTAACACTATTTGTCTTTTGAATTGTAAGAATTTTTATCTTTCAGTGTCGGTCTTATCAAGACTGTCTGGGTAATGGCAAACATTGATTTTTATTTGAGTTACAGAGCTCTGTGCACGCAAGTACAATCTTCTATAACTGCTCAAGAACAAAAGCAGATCTGAAAATAGGATTCTCTATAAATTAATATCTGCGAAAAAATGCAGAATCTGTAAGCAAGATTTTGGCATGTCAAACAGAAGTTTCTGTTTAGAGTTTGACCAGTTGCGTCTGTAACGACAGGGTCGGCATTACCTGATATATATTTGTGGATTAATATAGTAAAACAGTAAATAATGTAATCGCACAACTCATGTCCAACATATTTGCACAAAGTTAAATAACCGAGACAGCAAGAGACATTTTATTGAGTGATTGGTTGCATAGTATTTACAGTGTATATTGCTGATAAGGACAGGAGTAAGCAAATATGTTTATTTATGTATATTTATTTTGGGGTGTTGGGTTAATCGGGTATGTAAATAGGTATTTTATTGGCGATTTTTGTTAATGTTTATGTATGTAAATAAGTGAGAAAACCTATCAATAGTATGACCTAATTAGTCATGCGACTAGTGATATATGTGTATAACGAAGGCAGGAAGTTTGTACTGACAAGAGTGTCCTGGCCAAGACTGGCAGCGGCATTTCAGACAACATATGACTGTTACAGACCAGATTACAGCATGGAAATACACAGTAAGAGACAGGTCATCATATCTTCAGTCACATCTACAGCCTGATGCGCCTTCCTCAAATGCCTTTTGGTCTGTTATTTATAACACCTAAGGCGACTGCGTGCACCAAAACCAAATCCTTCTGCACCAACGCAACAGCAGCATTGCTAAAAGCCATTTTCCCCATTTCAGAACGGACTACAGTCACAGATATCTTACAGAGTTATTCCTGTGAGAAAGTCTCGGTACAGAGATGTTAACTTCCAGCATTTTTTATGTGGATAAAGTGACACAAGTATGAAGGAAGCACGTTTAGTATTACCTAAGGAAGGGCTTATCAATGAGTCCATCTACAGATTGATAATGTAGGCCGACCAACCCGAGCATACAGGGAGCAGTGGTGAGTGGTGGCCTTGAGTTTTGTAATGGACCTCAATGCTCCATGGTAGACAGTATCTAATGCATGAAGGCACTGCCCAGGAGCATGCATGTATATAACATCTCCATAGTCACTTACAGACAAGTAACAGCAATAAGTCTCCTTTTATGAATCAAAAGAAAAACAAAACCAGTCTGATAGATGGAAGATTCAGTGGCAGCATTCAGAATCAATTAAAAATCATGAAAGGTTTGTTGTACATCTTCTTTATGTGTACATTATGTACACATAAAGAACAGTGTCATCAGCATATAGATACAGATTTGAATGAACATGGACAATGAACCTTTTATTTCCATTTATTCATTTGTTATACACCCTGTGTTATGTTCAGGGGGCTAGAGGTGATACCTTCAGCCTGCACACACTGTTCAAACTAAGAGACAGTTTGTTCTGACAGTCCAATACTAAATCTTTAGCTTTTCATTAGCATTTTTTATGTATGTATTCATATACAGATACATGTATGTTTTATAGAGAGTAGCTGAAATGTGTCTTCCTCATCATTCTCATGTATCACGTTGCTAATCGGACTGCAAAGGGGCCAGGTTCTGTTATCCGTTTTTTTGGGGGGTTTTTTATCTGCTAGCTACACCGCAAGATCTGAAACATTGTCTGTTGACTCCACAGGCTAAATCATCATCATCACATGACAGCTGATAGTTTTGGTTCATGTGCATTTGATTGACTCCAGTACACTATGTCCACAAACATACATAGCTTCAGTCTCACTGGTTTTCTTGCTCTTGTTTTTCATTCCTGTCTTTAAAGGTGCGATGCCAAGCGTGCTTAACCTGCACATATCCAGTTTCACTTTGGATTCTGATGAATGAATCGAAGTGCTTTTGACAACTATGTTGCTGCTGCGTTTTTTGCTGCTTATCCGTGAGCTGCGAGTGCCGTAGGTGTGGCCAGTACGAGGGCCGGTACTGGCCACGGCAGTACATCTGATGCCAGGAATCACCCCCACATTCACATAGAGATTCACAGCCTGAGACTTCCTGTTGTTGGAGCATGATCACAGCCCGTTTGCTCTGCTGCTCCCACTTAAACCTCAGTAACTCAGCTGATTCTCCCCTCTCTTACAAAAGAGTAGCCTGGCCTCCCCTTTACATTAACCTCCTTTCTGGATAAATAAGAGCCTCTCCATCAGTCTCTCTGCCTGAGCCTTTCCCTCGCAGGGATTCAGTGTGACGTAAAAAACCTTCACAAGGCGGTTCACCTGTCTGGTTTTGCAGATGAGACGCATTTTCAGTGTTTTAGCATTTTGACAGCTTTATTCGGATAATGCCTTCTCTCCAGATAATCTGAGTTAAACAGCTTAGAGGACAAGCAGGACAAATCTGCACAGTCCAAGTGTGAGATCAGGTCGATTCACTTTATTACACATTTTGTTAAAATCCAATGATCCCTCTATCCAATTTCATCCTGATTATAAAAAGAAGACTCACAAATATATAGCAACAACTAGTCGATTAGTTGTTGACCATTAATTTAATCACCAAATATTTTGATAATTGATTTATTATTTTGAGACTTTTAGGAAAGAAATTCAGCTTTTCAAATATGAATATCTTCTGACTAACATTTGGGATGTCACTTTGAGTTTTGCTTAACAATTTTCACCATTTTCTGGAATTTTCTGAACCAAACAACAAATTCATTAATCGAGAAAATGTACAACAGATTAATCGATAATGAAAATAACTTGAGTTGCAGCCCTGCAAGCATATTTAGTTTCCTTTTTCCCCAAGGAGCAACTGCACAGTCAGCAGATATCCAGACAGACATTAAACAGAAAATGCGACAACAGTCACATTGATTCACACTGCTTCATGTGATGATTACCAACTTTCTGCTGCTCTTCCTTTTTATTTATATTCTGGCTGTCATGGCATTTCTAAATATTATAGCTACCTCTGAAGCAACAGATCGTGCTGCTTCCTGTCTGGGATTAGCTGCAACATTGTTGAATGAATTTATACTTTCCATCTTTACAACATGCTCTCCTCTGAATTCAACATCCACGTACAGAAGAAATTTTTATTATATTTTTAGTAGCTAGGAAGGAGAAGGTGAGGCGAGGTGGTTGCAGGCAGCGACTACACTGCTAGATGCCGCTAAATCCTGCACACTGCTCCTTTAACATTATCTTTAACAATGTTGCCTTGGTATTTTGGATGCAGGAAAGTGTGTGTGTGTGTGTATGTGTGTGTGTGTTGTGTGTGATTGACAGCCAAAGCTTGCTGTGGCAGGTTTGACTGAATCCAGCTCAAAGGGTCCAAAAATGTGTGACGCTTTTTTTATTAATAATTTTCTGACAGTTGCTGAAAATAGTAAAGTCATTATTGAGTCTGAGTCACCTGACAACCGATAAGTTTAAAATGACATGAATGTTGGCGATGCATTCGCTCCTCTTGCTTCGTTGCTCAGACGCCTTTGGTCGCACCCTCAACATGTCACATGCCTCTGCAGAGGATGGTATCTCTGCTTTGATGGAATTATTCTTGCATGGTTGGACAACAGTACAAAGTGATACATCTGGAAATAAGCCCTTGTTGTTTCCTTATATGGAACTGAGGTCAAAACTAACATTTACTGTTGGTTATAGATCAGTTACTCCCAACCAAGAGTACTTGTACGAGTACGTCTGCAGTTGCTAGGGGGTGTGTGGAAAGATTAAATAACTCATCTAAACTCAACTAACTCAATTGCAAAAAAAAAAATATTGTGATTTGATTTTTGGGTTCAAGAGGAAAATAAACAACCGGGTAGGATTACCAGTTGGAGTTATGCAATAACACAGTTACAATAACTAGTAAGCTGCTCATGTCCTGGATAAATGGTTCAGTATCAGTTGAAATAGTTAACTAAAATGAATGAATTAACTGTCAAAATAGTTAGCGAAAAGTAATGAATAAACATTTGCAATATTATTAGCTAAACGTAACAAACAGTTGCTTAGTTAGCTCCTGTGTGTGTATATATAGGATAAGTGGTTAGAATAGTTTAAGTGATTGGTAAACAGGTTAAATAGCTGAAAGTAACAGATTAACAGTTGAAATAGTTAGCTAAAAGTAATGAATAAATAGTTGTAATCGTTAACTAAAAGTAACTAATAAAAAGTTAACATAGTTAGTCAAGTAAGTAATACATAAACTGTTGAAACTGTGAGCTAGAGTAATTAGTAAACAACTGAAATAGCTCAACTGTAAGGGGAAAACAGACAAAAGGTTGGTCACTGCAAAAAACTGTATCTACTGTCTACTATAGATATAGATATACCATATCTATGTAAATTAACAGGCTCTTTTGCAGGTGCACTGGAAATACATGAATGCAACTTAATGTTAACGTATCAAATAAAACCAAAATATGTCAACACAAAATGTTGCAAAGCTCTGCGGCTTTTCTGATGTGTTAAAAGTTTGAAAGGTCAACATTTCCTCTCTTCGACATCTACATGGTCGACTTTAACATTTAATACTTCTGGCTGCACAGACACCTCCACTCGCTGTGTTACACAACGCTGTGCATCATCTCAGTCTACCACCAGCCCCACCCTCATCACCCATGTCGTCTCCAGCCTAACTGGCACCCAGAGCGAGACATCAGGTGACTGCTGCAGCTGTGCCTGGCAGGAGGGGCTGTGTCAGTTTGTATCAAACCCCACAGTGGTGGACAGCCAGCTGACCTGGTTGGAGTGCAGCCTGCTCAGGCTCAGTCAGCCCGGCTGTAACCCACAGGCAGAGGCAGCTGATCATGCAGGGTCATGATTTGGATGATGGTGGAAAGTGGAATTTGAATGAATATGCTTTTTATTATCAGCAAACAAACAAACAGACTGGAGTGGGTTTGGCTAAACTGGAGCTGTCAGGTTACCTCTGGCCCGGCAACTGATGTGGTGTTGATTTTATGGTTGCAGGCTCTCCCTGCTGTCTCTGCGTCTGAGTGGGTAGGGCGTTTATCATGGGATACTATCTTAATTATGGCGCTGCTGCAGGTTAATCATTCCTAGCTTCTTACCTAACAGAGTCACAGCCCTGATGATCAATTAATGGCCACTTTTAAAATGTTGCACTCATGTTGTCAAACTGTGATTTGTGTTTTCCAGAAGCTGGCAGCAGAATGTCAGAGCGCAGGCTACAGCGGCACGCTGATCCCTTACAAGTGCGACCTGTCCAACGAGGAGGAGATCCTGTCCATGTTTTCTGCGATCAAGACGCTGCACAAGGGCGTGGACGTGTGCATCAACAACGCCGGGCTGGCCCACAATGAGCCCTTGCTCAGTGGGAAGACGGAGGGCTGGAGGAACATGATCGATGTGGGTGGATCTCTGCGACACAGATATAAATGCTTAGCTAGTATAAGGATACGTTTCTGCTGTATTGATTTGAGGGTTGTACTCGAACAGGAAGGCAGAGGGAGGAGCTGAAATGTTGCTCAGTGTGAGTGAGCAACATTTACTTGTGTTTGTAGAGCTCAAAGAATAAGAAATGTGTGTGGACACACACACTGATCCCCTCCCCTCTGCCTCATTGGCTCTCAGGAGACGCTTTGGCTCAGCGGAGGCCCTCTAATGAAAGCCAGCACTCATTTCTCTTGTTGGGACATTCTGACTCATTGAGCTCTTGACCACTGAAGACCCCCCGCTCTGAAGTCTCTCTGTCCCCAGACTCCTGCGTTCGCAGTATTCGTCCATCTGTTGTCATGGCAGCCCGTGTGAACGTGTACAGCGAGTGTATTTTTAGCCTGTGTTTAATCTCTACGCTGACCTTGTTTGGTCACTTCCCCCCACTATCTTGCCACCGCGTTGGCTTTAACCTGCCGTCTATCAATGTCACTACAGGAGCAGCTTAGAGAGGGCCACAAGCTGGACAGGAACAGCAGGTTCAGATGGTTTAACACAGTGACCCAGTGAACACCAGTTAGCTAGAGTCTCATCACATGGCATTCTTAAACGTGACTTAGCAATAAACAACACACAACAGTGAATATAAATATTGGCAGAAACAGCCATCAGCTCTTACATAAATGTTTCACCTCCCCTGCAGGTGAATGTCTTAGCCTTGTCTATCTGCACCCGCGAGGCGTACAAATCAATGAAGGAGAGGAATGTGGACGATGGCCACATCATCAATATTAACAGGTAAGCTATAGAGACAACCTTCAGATCTAAGAACAAATGGATTCATCTGAAAATACCTCAGCCAGTTTGTTCAAGGTGGTTTTAATCTGGCAGGCCTTGAGCCTCCCCTGAACCCTGTTGAACCTGGAACAATGTGAAGGACTGATACTGAATTTATATCCTAACTTTGACTCATTTTATTGACTTTGATATTATAATAATAGATGTTTTTAATCATGTTGAAGTTTGCAGATGTATAAGCTGATTTAGGAACTGTTCTTGGCCTGTAAAGCCCACTGAGACACTATATGATACATAAGCAAGATGTCTCACAAGTAGATTTACAACAGCGTGACAAGTAAATCAGTGACTTTCCAGAGGCTAATTCATGACCTTAATGTGTGCTTGATTCAAGGTTGTAATCAAGGTCCTGTATCCTGTATCTCTCTCTTCTCCTTCTACCTGTTACAGTATGGGTGGTCACCGAATGGTGCCAAGTGCTGATGAGCATTTCTACTGTGCCACTAAATACGCTGTAACCGCTTTGACCGAGGGGATTCGGCAAGAGCTTCGAGAAGCAAACACCCACATCAGAGCCACGGTGAGTTCGGGTACATCCAGACGCAAGGATCAGGCACTGTGGGGGGGAAGCAATCAGGAAATAACTTCTTTTACCGGCTTTATCAAGGCAGGCCCTCGCCCACTTTCATTCCCTGTCTATGTCTCTGGACCAGTGCTCGCTGAGTCCATGAATCCACCTGGATAGTCTAAGTTTCAGAGACATTTCAGGCTGACTGTGGAGGATGTGTAAGATACCCATGTAAAGCAGCACTGTAATGCCCTTTTCTGTAGCCAAGAGATTTGGCAAGAAAAAGAAAGTCAGTATGACTAACTGGTTCTTGGAGCTGGTGACATTTCCGCTGCAGGTCACTGCGTCTTTTTTTGGCGGTCACCCCTGCAGCGCGCACCACTGCAGCCATAACACACTGCCCCCACTCAAATGCATGGGAAAAAGCATGCCTTTACTTACTTTGTTTTGTCTGTGTATGAATCAGTGTGTGAACAGGAAGTTTCTAATACATTTTGCCTCCCCTGCAGTGTATATCTCCTGGAATAGTGGAGACCGAGTTTGCCTTCAGGCACCACAACAGTGATCCAGAGAAAGCAGCTGCAGTGTATGAGAGTATGAAAGTAAGAGTGCACTTTGACCCAGAGTCAACAAATGTAAAATACCAGAGCACGGCTGCATCACTCATAAACCTCTGTTGTCCATTTTTCAGTGTTTGAAAGCAGAAGATATAGCCAGTGCAGTCACATTTGTCCTCAGTGCCCCTCCTCACGTCCAGGTATGTCTCTCTCTCTCTCTCTAACTCTAAAGTGCCTCGGTGTTGAACGCCGGTTGGTTTCTGTATTGATCTCCCCGCTTTTGTGCCTTCAGATCGGAGATGTGCAGATGAGGCCGGTGGAGCAGGTGTCATAGCAGCGAAACAGGAAGCTGCAGGAGGAGCAGACAGACGGCAGCCATGGTGACTCCTTTAGCGACCTCTGCTGGGCAAAAGGGTGGGAGGGAGGGGGGGATTAAAACAAATCAACTACAGCTGTGTTGGATCTGCAGGGACGTGGTCGAAAGAGGGCCGGAGCCTTAAGGAGGCTGTGCGAGGAAATGAAGGGCATGGACTGTAAAACCACTACGAAAATACTACTGAACGCAGCGACCTGGTTTTTTTGTGAATCGTTGAGCCCAGACGAGCTGACTCCACACTACAGTAGGAACAAATGACAAAAGGAGAGAGTTGCTGCTGTGCTTCTGTGGTCATCTGCATGACCGTCACTTCAGAGGGAAGAGTATGCCATTGATTGCACATGTTTATTTTTGTTTTGTTTTTTGTAGGTCATATGACATATCTTTTTGAAATTAAATGGAAAGAGTAATTGTAACTGTTTATAAGAATGACCTTTTCTTTTTTTTTGTTCAATTCTTTTTTTATATATAAATATTTTAACTTTTGATCATAGTTAGATGTGGTCTCATACTCACTAACCGTAGACGATACTATGTCGTACTCACAGTTAACTAAACATCAGCAGTCTGTCCAATCCTGACACCAACACATACACCGTTATCCGTGTTCGGATCTATCCAGGTTTCATCCCCATTTAACGAACCGTACAAAGCACACAAGTTTCTACAATCCACCTTTTTTTTTGTTTGCCTGTGTAATTTCAGTTGTTCTGCACTTTGCATTCATTTTACGAGGAGTTATGAGAAGGAAAAAACACTGGCAACTTACGTAGGGGAAAGAAACTAACTCCAGTGCACATGTATACCTTAGAAATGTGTACCTTTCAGTGGAAATTTCTCCTTTAAATGAATAAATAAATAAAAAACGATTGCCCAGAAGTGAGTTATGGTTTGTGTTATGTTCCCCACCTGCAGGAATTAGACACGAGCTGTGGACTTTGTGACAGGTTTTTATTACACCTTATATGACATGACATAGAGTTGCATGACCTATGTACTGCTCTGTTAACCACCAGCATGTATCAGTTTTTATCAGCAGTTTGCATTTGACCTAATAAATGAGTCAGCCACGATGAATGTTTTTCAGCTTGTATGAACTGTGAATGTTAAATAGTGGCATTCTTTGTCATTTTATTAGCTAAAATGTACTAAATCTTTTTCCTTTTTTTTTTTTTTTTTTTTTAAAGTACAGTACCAGATCTCGGATTCATTAACACTCATTGCATCAACAAACATGGCCAAAAGATGGCAGCCTTTGCAAAGCAAAATCCCTAAATCCTGAGCGCAAACTCCAGAGCAGATATTACATGTACGCAACAATAACACAAACTGAACACTGTATTATTTAAAGTATACTCCTGTTTGACTTTGTTACCAGAAGTTTAAGATTTAAAGCTTAATGGCAGACATTGATTTGTGATTAATTCGAGCTTCCTAAGAGTCTGCCACTCTTCTTCTTCTGGTATCAGAGGTTTGTTTCAATAGGAGGTTTTTCAGGTAGATGCACGTTGGAGCTGATGACAGCTATGACCGGATCTCCATATCTCCCTCCCCTCTCATAATACGGCATCTTTGATATTTCATTCAGCGTGTACGGCGTGAGGGACAGCTTCAGTTTCTGTAGGAGAAATGCACCAATAACATGAACACACACATAACATGGATAACACATGTACTACCTTCAGTCTAGGATGGTAAATCTATGTCACCTGCATGATTGAGCCAGGTAGCACCCACAAAGTGTGAACGGCACCCAGAGGAATCCAAACGATGGATGCCATGGCAATGACCCAGCCAACCCCCTGAGCCCATGGAGGGAAGATGTAGTCCTCATAGCGGGCTGGTTTGAACTGGATGATGGAGAAAATCAGGATAACCTGCAACACGGGGAAACATTAGAAAGATTAGATGTGACACTTTTAGGTGGATCTCGAGGACAAATCTTCAGTCTGAATGACTTACGGTGATCAGCACAGGATCAACGATCAGCCAGCACAGTCTGAAGAAAATGTTGGCTCTTTTTCCAGTCATCTCTTCCAGGTTGTCCGAAAGGCGAGTCACTCCTGCACATGGAAGGCCAGTTCAGACTTTTACAGTATTTGGTAATGAGTAAGAGCATCATCACATTAACTGGTTACTGAAAAAAATAGATGTTTCTTCTCACCATAACTCCAGCAGATGGCTATAACCTCAAAGAATGCAAGAAACATGATGGACACTATAGCAGTGTAATGGTCCATCAGCTGGAAAACATAAATTCCCACCTGAAAAGAGACACTCTTTAGAACAGCAGGTACGTGAGACAACTATTATACAATGTGAGCATAATCTGGTTAAAATTCATCCAGTCAAATACAGTCTGTACCTGCATGACGCAAGGGATCCCAAGGAGGAAAGCTGCACCGCAAACGGCAAGAACAAACAGTTCCTTCCGCTTGAAAAATTTAATCAGATTTTGGTAGAATTCATCCATGAAACTGGTCACCAGCACTTCAACCATCGCAAACTGAGCAAAGAGCAGAAAAGAACAAAGAAGTTGCACTGTAACTCTGTAGGATTAATGCAGGTAGTCATACTTTTTCCTGTGGATTATCGCCGAGGCTGTACCTCACTGTCCAGTCCAAGGCAAAGCAGCATGAAGAAGAACATCACAGCCCAGAGCTGAGCCACTGGCATGTTGGCAAAGGCTTGTGGGTAAACAACATAAACCAGACCTGGACCTGGATGCACAACAAACGCAACCGTGTAAAGATGTAAAGATGGCAGTGTAGCATTGCTGATTGAAAAAGTGACTCATGACCCATCTAGAAAAGAAATTGTGACAACTGTGACAGAAAGAGCAATATATTTATCGACGCCTCTCAGTGACACTTAATTATATGAAAGTAAGAAATCTAAATGTATCTTTGGAATGTGAATTATTTGTAAAATTAGTGGGGAAAAGCTTGTCAAAAAAATAAAATAAATCAATTGACGAGCAGCAGCCAAACAAAATACATAAAATACAGAGAAACGCTGTTATTTTACATATTTTCCCTGAATTATTACAATCAAAAACCTTCAATAAAGTGACAATACTAATAGTCATTTTACTGAAATTTGTATGTAATTTAAGAGAGCAAAATACTGTAAAAATATTATGTGTTTTTTTCTGTACAAAAATGAGAAATAACTTCATTTGCCATTATTGGCGCAGTACTTAAAATAACAATTGTAAATAATTGTTAATTTACAGGTAATGTCTGTAATTTTACAGAGATTTGTATACATTTAAAAAAAACAGAAAACTACTGTAAAATTTTTGTTATTTTCCATAAATTAGGTTACAGAGTTAAAATGTAAAAGTACACATTCATGTAAAAATTAATTAGATTCAGAACTGCATGTTTATGTGTGTGTGTGTATGTTGATCTGTGTGGTGGCCCGCTGCAGTGATAAGTTGTGACACGCTGTGTTAGTATCTGTAAAAACAGATTTCAACTCTACGGGGATCTGAAGCCTTTTCATGTCAGCTCGAGCACTGAATGGAAAACATCTTTAGTAAGTCAGTGCTGTTTCTGTAGGAGCAGTTAAGTATGACAAGCTTGTCTAAACTCCGAGACTAAGAGGTTGCATTCAACTCAATTTCTCCTTTATTTGATCAGAGTAATTACCCAGTCACATAATTATCATTAGAGAGGTTGTGGTGGCACTCTCTAAATCTGAATGAATTAAGACAGTCTGAAGTGATTTGTTTTCTTACCATCGACAGCCAGATCACTGACAGGAATGCCCTGCAGATGAGACATGTATCCAAAGGCAGAGAAAATGACAAAACCTGCCAGGATACTAGTGACAGAGTTGATGATGGATATAGTCAGGGTGTCTCTGTGGGGACAGAAGATGGTTTTTATATCTATGAGTATTACTGTCACTGCTGAGGGGGAAAACTGAGTGTAGGAGGATTTTGGTGCATTACTTCAGAACGTTGTTGTTGAAGGAGTTGTAGCTGGACATGGCCAAGAGGGATCCAAAACCAATCCCAATGGAGTTGAAGATCTGAGCTGCAGCATTCACCCACACCTGCAACACAGAGCAGTGTTCATCCAAAACCACGGATCACTGCTGATCCGAATGCTGGTATAAATCTTCTTCTCTCGCTACTGCAGCACCAGTTAATTGCTCTCCAGTGTCAGACAGAACCAGTACCTATTTCCAGTTACTCGTCTCCCCTCTTTCGTCTTTCTTACCTCCACTGAGAGCAGTTTGTCCCATTTCGGCACGATGAAGAAGGTTATTCCATCTATTGCGCCAGGAAGCTGCACATTATTGATCAGCAGGGCAATCAGGATAACATATGGGAACAGAGCAGTAAAATACACCACCTACAACCAGAGAGAAACAAGGGTTACCAGCCACTCTCCATCCATCCATCTCTGTCTCAATTTCTTATTTCTTTTCACTCACCTTGCCTGTTGACTTCACCCCTTTAAAAATGCAAAGGTAAATGAGGATCCAAGCCAGAAGGAGAATAAGGAAAAGCTGCCACCGGATCGTTCCTGTTTCTTCAACTCCACTGGTCTGCTCCAGCATCTTATTTCTTAAAAGGAGCCAAAAAATAGTGGTGATAATTAATGTTTTAAGATGACTACATTCTACATTATTGCTGTTAGTTAGTCATTGCAATCAGGTGGACAATAAACAGGAAATCTTTAACATGTGGCGTCCCACATGGCTCCATTTTGGGCCTCTTAATGTTCCAGTGTTTCATACTGGTTGCTGTGTCATCAATCATTTATCTATCTAAAATAAATAATACTTTTGTCCACTGTAAGTATTTGTCTACAAGAATATGCCAGTAATCTTTCTACCGCAATAGGATGCATAAGGTCATCTGATTGTGACCTCAAACAAAGAGTTTATTCTGCTCCGTCCAGACTGAAATATCTCAACAACAGATTCAGATTGCCATGAATTTCTGTGCTGACATTCATCTTTACATGAATGTGTACTTTTATACCAAGTTTTCACTTATCCAGTCAACATCAAGCGGCAGCATCCATGGCTGTGGAGTGAAGCCAATGCAAGAAGTGCCAAAAACTACAGTTCCTCGAGTGGCCACTTGAGGCTGGCTACAGAACGAGTCAGTCTCCATAAGCCCCCATGTTAAAATGTCCAACTTCACAGCAGAAATAACCATGTTTAGAGCCTGGTACAAAAAACAGTTTTGGTCTCTATAGCTAATTTCCCCGTTCATGACAACTGTACTGAGGGTGAATTTTTGTAGAACGCACAATGTCCTTTGTTTATACTCTCTATGGTCAACATCTACATGATTGATTGGTACAAACATTCATGGTCCCCAGAGGATACATCCTACTGATTTTAGTGATTGTGATTTGTCTTCTAGCACCACAAGCAAGTTCACATTTGTAAGTCAGAGTGAAATGTTTTAATCTAACTGTTGGATGGATTACAATGTACTTTTCATCTTGTGCCATCATCAGGTCAAAATTTTGTCCAATAAATTCAAAATGGATAACATTGCCATCAGCCTCAACTCGTACTTTTCTGTAACCGCTTATCCTCTCCAGTGTCACGGGAGGCTGGAGCCTATCCCAACTGTCTTTGGGTTTAGATGAGGGGACAAGTCACCAGATCATCACAGGGCACATAGAGACAAATAACCATTCACACTCACATCCACATTTACAGGTAAACAGGAACCTGCTGTGAGGTGACAGTACTAAGCACTGTACCACTGAGCCACCCCTGACCTATTTTTATCAAATTTATAAAAACCCTGATGATGCTTATACTGTGCAGGGATGACAGCTTGTACCAAACATATTATAAATGCTCAGAAAACAATGTCTGCAATTAATTTTCTTGTTTGTTGTCTCAACAGAAAAGACCTACATTCTGACAAACTAACACCCTATAGCCAGTTATTTATTTCACTTATTTCTGCTGTGGATTGAAAACTGAACTTTTACGGAAAGAAAATTGTTTTTCTTTACAAAGAATGTTACAGCCTAACAGAGTGAGCCTGAATAGAGACAGTTTGACAAAAAAAATCTGAATCTTGCATTCCACCTGTACATTTATCCACTAACTGCAGTTAAACGGGTTAATAAGTAAACCCATTTGAAACATAAGGTTTCACTCCACTGTCTAAACAGCAACATATCCACAGTGAAAAATGCTGAAGATCTTCAGCATGGCATCATTACATACTGTAGAGCTAATCCCAATATTTCTCCAGTTTATCCACATCAAAAGCAAATAATCTGTATACGAAGAAAGCTACACATCTATAGGTATAAACGTTTGACATTAGACTGATGTTGATGTTAAAACATGACTTAACATTTCTCATACTTATCTGTTTGACAAACTCTTATCACTAACCTTCACTTGACTGATATCCCTCACGTGACTCTGACAAGATGTGGTTTCAATTAAATTAAGATATAATTACCAGAGTTGTTGTGTAAGCTACTCAGATTTTTGTTAAGCCACACTGAGTTTGTAATCCTGCTATAATCTGATAATAATCTCATCTGGTTCTATAACTGATTTCTCCCACGCTGTGACACATACTTGAAGAACTCTTGGCTTGCAGTGGAGGAGTAGCTGCTGTTGGTGGCGTGATTGGTACAGTTTGGTGTGTTCCAGGTGTTGTTGCAGCTCTGCCAAGGCAGCGGCGCCTGGAAGGAGCTGAAGAGGTAATAGAGGGCCCAGGTGATGACGACGTTGTAGTAGGTGCACATGATGAAGGAGATGGCTACAGATGCGATGCCCACTCCTGAGGACAGACAGAAATATTGTAAATATAATGTTTTTTGACACCTTTAAGTGACTGGAAATGTTCATTTTCTGCCACTGAGTACCTTTTAACAGAGGGCATACAATAGCCAGAGCATGGACGGGCCCTCTCCTCGTGAACTGACCCACCGTCAACTCCATGTAGAGCAGAGGGATCCCCAACACTATCAGCATGAACAGGTATGGCACCAGGAAGGCACCTGGCAAGAAATGATGGCAAGTCAACTGTTACACACATTTTCCACTGTACTAGTTTTATGGCATCCTCTAATCTTTAACTTTTGTGAAAGTCATCCTGCGCTTGAATTTTTCCTCCTTATATCTTGGCTCCTTTGTAATAGGCATGAGGCATATGAGGCATTCCCTCCATAAAACTTTACATCTTTATTATTGTAAACCAATGTACCTTCCAACTGTGCATGCAGATTTCCAGGTACAGTGTGGACACACACATGAAATGCTGATAATGCAGATAATTTCAGAACAATTTGAACACAATCAGAGAAAACTAGGGCTGACTAACGGCACAGTTTTAGACCCAGTTTTCAGACCTGTGTATATGTACACAGGGTGGTCTGGTTTCATAATTCAGTGGGTGAAATGTCAGCTTTGTTTCTCACCTCCTCCACTCCTGTAGCACAGATATGGGAACCTCCAAACGTTGCCCAGGCCCACAGCACAGCCAATGCCAGCCAGGGTGAACTCTATCTGCCTGCTCCATGTGGGTCTGTTAGACTGTTCCTCCATATCTGCTCCCTGTGTCACCACTGTCGCTCGTCTGGGCCCAAACTCCATGGAAAAGTTGACGGGAATATAAGTGACTCTGGGTGATATAACCGTCCTTTTTATTATCCTTAATGATTAGCTTAGCAGAAAACACTCCAGCGTGCAGTAGCTCTGAGGCTCACAAGGAGGGAGAAGTTTGTCTTAGTTAATAGGTGTCATAAAAACACGAAATCAACATGGGTTGAATACATTTGCATATATTTTTTTATTATGACAAGCTGATTATTTAATGTATTTCTCTTTATCCATTTCATCTTAACATGTCTGATTTTATTTATTTATTCATTTTCTAACTCTCTTTTTATTAAGTAATGATATTATAATCATATTCCTAAACATTACAGTAGAATCTGTCTGGTATCCTCTAACACAGTAATCCAAAAAACAAGTATGGACCAGCAAAGTACACAAAGTAGCACTTACCACAGTAGCTCCTATACATAAGGTGCATAAGAATTTACTCATAAGAAATATACAGAATAAAGTGAGGTAGTCATGCTGGTGTTAAAGAGTCAGCAGTGACAGCTGCTGGAATAAAGGACCTGTGGTAGTGCTCCTTCTTACTAGGTGGGAGTAGCAGTCTGTTGCTGAAGGAGCTGTCTAAGGCCCCCACAGTCTCATGCAGGAGGTGAGAGGAGTTGTTCGTGATGGAGGTCAGCTTTGCTAACATCCTCCTCTCCCCAACTTCCTCTATGGGAGGAATCTATCTAATGTTCTCTGGTGGCTGGGTGCCAACATGTCTGTTTTTAAATAATATACAATAAAGACATTACTTACTCTGTTGCAGGACAAATGAATCATTTTATTTATGTAAAACAAGATGTAACTGTTCGACCTGGATGTGAAAGGCTTACTCTTTTACGTCATTTCTCACATCCATAGTGTAGCAACAGGGAAAATTCTTGATGACTATGATTACTGTGAATGTTGCATTTCCCACAAACTCTGCCTCTGTCACAATAAAAGTTCCCATAAAGACAAAAGGAGTCAAGATATCTTCTGTCCTTTAATCTTTTAAGACTTGCTCGTTATACATGTGCAGTATGCCACATATGAAATGAGGGTCAAATGTGTAACATATTGAGAGATCTATCGTAGCATACGGAAGAAATGGAATATAATATAACCAATACCTGTAATAATCATCATCATTAGTGTACAATCACATGCAAATGAGCATTTATGTGTTAAATAGAGTTTCTCCAGAAGGGACGGACCAAACGCTGGGTCTAGATGGAGCCTATCATGTTTTTCATGAGTTTCATGGCCACCGTCGGTTCTCCTACATGTTTGGAAGGGTGAGGTGAGGTGACGGGCATTCAGTAGGTTACACTCTGCAGCTAAATGTCTACCTTTAATGTTTATGATAAGCAGAGCTAGAGTGGTTCTTCAAATATGTAACCACAAAGACAAAACCACACAGAGGCTTTCTAACAGGCTTTTATTAATCAACCTTCTTTGTCTTTGTAATTAGACTCATGTCCCAGTTGGATATTTATAGATTTCCTGGGGAAACAACATATTTATCATGCTGACATTTTAGAGGAAACATTTACACTATTTGGCGAATCAGGAAATAAGCATTATCAGGTAAACACCCTCAAAATATCAAGTTACAATATACAACTTACAACATGATAGGTCATCTTAGGAAAGGGGAGTCAGCTGATTGGATATACAGTATGTTCAGCAGTAGCATCAATATACACGTGGTATAAACACTGAGATTTAAGATGGGCAGCCAAGATTCACTGGGTCACATAAAGGCCCGAGGGTGTTGGACACCACAGGTCGACAAACACGCCTCCGGTGGAAGGTTGAAAGGTGAAGTAAGAAATCTGGGGGATGAAGGGTGGGCAGAGGATGAGAAGTAGGGCTGTGGGATGAGAGAGACACTCAGACAGGAGCCTGTAATCCACTTCCTGTTGAGATGAGTTTATGACAAGCTCACATCCATTTTTCATACTGAGCAAGCTACAAACATCAAACTGATGTCTGCCACAGCAGTAGAGCTGAACTGACCTTTTGGAAGTTCAGAAGAGGAAGAGGTTGTCAGTCCAAACAACAGCTGCAGGCCTGACCCAGGTCAAAAGTGCGTACAGGAGAGGGTGGCAATAAAACCAAAAGAAGCAGAACAAAACAGAGTTTATAGATGCAGACTGATGTTAACATCTGCACAATATATATGCAGAGTATAATATTCATACGTATGTTTTCGCTAGTGTATAATCACCTGAAAATAAGTGTTTGTGTTTTTGTTACCTTAAAATGAGACTTTTAAATCTACAGAGGAAGTGTGTCCACCTCACTGAAAGTATAAAGATTGGACGTCGTATCCGTGACTCAAAATCTGTGGCGCTGGCCGCTTCCATGTCGGCTGTGCTGCCTCCGCCACCTCCCGGCCAATCTAACAACGGGCCAAGACGTGGATCACTGGCGATCACTGTGTTTCTACGGTAGCTCTCAATGGACAAACCAAAGACTGGTTTTAGATAAGGCTTTTGGCATTTTCTGCAAGCTTCATGGCTTCTGAACATTCTCCTGGACTCTTGGAAGGGGAGAGAGAGGCGAGAGGTATTCAGTTGGTTGCAATTTGCAGCCATACCTCTAGATGCCACTAAATCCGACACACTGCGCCTTTAATGCTACACTCCAGTATATAAGGGTAAACAGCCCTCATGAGTGACCACTACCTCATGATGGACGAAGGCTCCAACAGTACACGCTCAGCGATGTAGACTGCAGCAGGACATATTGCTATTTCACCTCAGGAATGTTTGCGAATGCAGCTCGAGGGATATTCAGAGGAAACAGTATGAAGTCCGGTCCACGGCTCGTCCCAGACTTGATCCTGCCCTGGAGCATGTCTTGTCCTTTTGGTAATGCAGCAACAGCACTCACGCATCCATCTGTCAGCCGTATGGAAAAGCACAATGTCACGATGACACAGATGAAATCAACAGGATACCATAGCATGATTATAATTGGTGTTCGCATCATCAATAAAGTAAAGTTGACAACATCATCATGCATAGTGTGACTGATCTGTGACTCAGAGGCCAAGGTCAAGAGTTTAAATGTGTTTCGCAGCTTGTTCACCGTGTACACACAGGAAGCAGCTCAGGTTAGTGGCATTGTCTCCAGTTTTAAATGTAGTTAAGAATATAGTCAGGCAGGTTAGGTGTGATATTTGATTACATGTGGTCCTCCTCTGCAGGAGAGCCGGGCGTGCCACGCCTTTTCTGCTAATTCTTATTTTGGTAACGAAGGTCAGGGACTGTGATTGTGCAGGTGTGCTACTATATAAAATAATTTTGAATGAGTGAGTGAGTAAAAGCATTTAAAGCATTTGAGTTGTGAAAATTGACACAATCACACATTTTCCATCTGGGTTAGGTGTGCCCTTGCAACCCCTCTTGATTTCCAAGATATAATAAAACTGCTACTCATCACAACAATCTAATGACAGCAAAGGGCATAAATAGCGTGTGAGCCTCTCTCTCTCTCTGGAAAATTACAATGCCTCTTGTTTAGGTTTATTCGCGTGAAAGGAAATTTTTAACAACCACGCCCATTCCACTATTATGATACCGTAGCCCTCTGCTGTGGAGGAGGGGCGGGACGAGAGGGGAGGGGAGGTGTCGTGATCAGTTGAGTCAAACGAGCAGCAAAAAGCAGCGCACAGCCAAGGCAGTGTAACTTACAAAATAAAAGCACAACGAGCGCTCCAGCATTGGCGCTGCTTTTATTTTGAAAGTCCAGCGCGTGAGCGTGTAGGTCGTGTTACGTTCGAATTGACGCAGCCGTTACTCGATTCACCAGTTGGGGGAAGAAAAAAAATCATCGATAATCGAGAGTTGGTGGAAAAAAAAACTGCGTTTATCAGCTTTTATTCTTTTGTATGCGTCGAGTAGGTTTGGATTTACGTTTTTTTAACTGTCGGTAAAATGGGAAACTGCCACACCGTTGGACCAAATGAGGCCCTTGTGGTTTCAGGTAAACGTTATTGCCTTTTTTTTGTGTGTGTGTGTGTGTGTGTTTTAAACAGCTCCTTTGGTCCGTCAAGTACAACGTTTGAGAAACGTTTGAGAAACGTTCAATTTACGTTTATTCGAAGTTTGGCTCATATGTATCGAACATGCTAACAGAAAGCTAACGTTACGGGAACATACAGCAAACCACATGTGATGTGACTTTCGCAGCTGGTCCACCCCAAACCACGAACGACAAAAAAGGATAATATCCATGTTGTTTACTCGCTAAATCTGTTTCTATGTATCCTAAAAAATACATATATATATTATAGCTTTAAATGAGAGACAAGCCATAATAAGCACTGCAGCATTTCCTCTTGAAAAATATAGCACAAATATAACGTAAAACCACTTGTTTTTTATTTAATAGTCTTCTAAAATGTGTTATTTTATTGGTGTAATTCATTTAAAAAATGCTCTCCACATTTTCTTGGTTTTAATTCTGTGTCTGTATCTAAAAAAAATGCTCGTTAAACTCATTTTTATTTCATTTAATCACACTAAACTAGCTATTATATGGCCCACTATAGAGATTAAGATGTTTATTTTATGTCTTGAGCCAGTGGTTTTAGGATATGGTGGTTGCTCTCTGATGCAATACAGCAAAATAAATTAAATTACAAGGGAGGCGCTGAAAAACTCTTATTGCACAGACCATCATGTGGCAGGACACCTAAAAGACTTTCTTAATCTCAGTGGGGCCTCTCATATAAAAACTGAGAGGGCCCCCTTTTGTGTCATTTCTGGGTTGAGTCAAACACTCTGCGGTGTGTCACTAATTTCTATGTTGTTGGCTAATAGTAACACATTCCTCATTGATGTGATGTGGATCTCAGGCCTCACTTTTAGGTAATACCGACCTTTGCCTCTGTTTCAAAATACTACATGTGATTTTATAAATGTGGTTTTGCAGGGAGGAGGTGTTGTGCATAAGCGCTCTTCTGTAACTGGATCTGTTTGTGCAGTTTTCCTGTTTAATCAGCTCGTGATGAAGAAAAAATAAACAGATTAGGCATTTTCCGTCGTCGACACACTTTTTTTCCCTTTTTTTTTTAAATGTCAGAGCGTGTCAGTTACCACATAGTGGAACATAGATTGGTAGGAGAGGTGAGTGGGTGTGAGTTAAACATCCTGATTTCAAAACAGAGTAATTTCACAAATAAGGAAAGAAATTTTAAGGACGTTTGTTGCTGAAGTGTAATTTTTTTTTTGGTCTTTTTTTAAAGAACAAGACTGCATACTGTAAAACTAAAGTTGATGACATATTTTTATCTTTTCGCTCTTATTTTAGCTTGTGTAAATTCTCATTCATTCACTCACCCTCCCCCCACCGCCTTTAAACTGAATGCAGCCAGGAATCTCAGTTATGTTAGTGGTGGACTGGAGCCACGGGGGTGGTGCGTCTAGTACCAAGCGTACCAATCTATAGATCCTCTGCATGTTACCATGTTGGTTTAGCGCTGGCATTTGGCAGGATTTTATGGTAAAACCCCGTCCAGCCCACATTCCCTCTTTAAAAGCTGAGTTTCTAACCTGTTTATTTAAATTAGCTGTAACAGAGCATGTCCAACAAATATAGTCATGGTATGCGCTCTGTTCGTGGTTAGCCTCTTTTAGGATTAAAGAAGTACAAAAGCAAAAGTCAGCATAATTATGTCAGATATTGAGTTGTGTTGTGGCAAGAAAGAGGGAAATGTGTTACCATAAGTATCCACGTGACTAACTCATTATGAACTTGAGTTTTATTGCTCAGCTTTCCAAGTACTCTGTCCCTTTTCCTGTCAGTGCTACCGTTTCCTGTGTCAACGAGGAAGGTGTATCCATTGTATAATGTGAAGAATGGGAAACATAATGCCACTGTGTCAGAGATGGTGATTTCCCCTTATTTAAATGACCCCAAAAGAGACTTTTTAACTGTAATGTTGAGGGAAAAAGCATCAGCCGTGTGTGTGTGTGTGTGTGATATGTTGAGGTTCAGTATGTCCTGCTGTAATGTGTGGTTGTTGGGCAGTCTTTGCCAGTAAAGTTAGTTCATCTCCTCCCCCCCTTCCTCTGTCCGTCACTTAACGTGTGACAGCTGGGAATGTCACACTAAACGCTGGAGATTAAACCATCTGACTGAAGCCAGCGAGTGGGAATATTATGTGCTGCCTAACCTAACTTACATCTTATTGGAAACATCTCACGTTCACTTTCAAACTATTGCTACGGTCATTTCCACAGCGTCACGTTGGGAGGGAAATCGGATATCTCTGTTGTGCTGCGAGCTATTTGTTTGCTTTCTCGTGAGCACCGTCAGGAGAGTTTATTGTGATGTATGAGCTGGAAAATTTGCATCAAATCACATAAACAATCAAGATTAAATAAACCACATGCTGCACCATGTGTGCAGATTAAATTATGACTAAAATGGTGGGGTGATCAGAATGAAGCATTTGCATTGAGAACACACAGGTGTTTTACATATTTTAGCCCTAATATGAGGGGAAAACACAGGTAGACAGGTTATCACAATAACTCACCTATATGTGTGGGACAAGAACAGCAGAGGAGCACATGCTATGTGTGTTGTGGTTGGAAGATAGATTGTGGTGTGTGTTTATGAGTTGCTGATCATCTTCCTACGAAACCACTTGCAAAATATGAAAACTAGGTCACAGTCTGGTCTAGTCCCTGTCTTTCTCACCTCTATCTCCACACTGCTGTGTGTTTAAAGCCAAATCTGCAGCTGTCAGTCAGTCACAGTTATTATAAATGTACTAACTAATGTGACGTCTATTTCATCTGTGTTCTTTCCCAAAGGTGGCTGCTGTGGCTCAGATCAGAAGACCTATGTTGTAGGAGGCTGGGCTTGGGCCTGGTGGCTCATCTCTGATATCCAGAGGTAAGAGCGGTCTGTCTGCTCTGGCTCCAGACCAAAGACAATCTCTCAGAGCCAGTCGGTCTTAGATGGCACTGCGCTTGCAGACTCACTCAGGAAGCTTTTAAGAAGAGGGTTGGCTGCAGAGCCTCACGACGGGTTGGCAGGTCTGAAAAAATGATGCTCATCTCGGTATTAGAAGTCTTACTCTCTCCACATCTTAAGCACAATACCGAATTAACAGGCTCTTCCTCAAAATATGTTATACATTACTAAACATAATAAGATTTCAATTCCTTACCAGTTGATATATTTTCTACTTTTACCCCTCAGGGGTCTATCTCTCCATCCATTTGGTCCAAATTTAAGTTTTTCTTATTATTAACAAACCAACAATAAATTTTATGATCTGGCGTTAAACCCTGGTATACATGTAGCTTCTTCCTCCGTACCGTAGAGATCCATTGTTGCCCCAAAACTACTAAAAACACACCAGTGAGTCACACTGTTGCACTCAGGGACATGATCCTTCATTACCGTGATCATGGGCACTGATTTATTTCGAGTAAATCCCATATACATTGTCCCGATGCTATAAATATTCTCTCGGACACCAAATGCGTTTTAATCCACAGCTGAAGATAGTCTCCAGCAAATGTTCTATTTAATTGTTACCATGGGATTTGTTCACAGTAAGATAAAATAAGATGTCTGATGAGGCAGGTATTTGTAATTTAGCTGAGTGCAGCTGCAGCTAGATGGAAAAAGATGAAAAGGAGCTGTTTATTTCTCTTTCCTACACTTCAGCGAAGTATAAAGTATTCATGGTCGATTGAGGCAAACAACGTTGATATTAAAAATCTAATGTTTACCAAATGTGTAAATACAGCGGATCACCACGGCTTTAAGTGCTGCTCCCACCAACCAGCTTCTGAGAAAATGCTGGAAAGATAAACACGTGGTACGCAATCGGAAGGTCAGGGAAAGTTACAAACATAATATTTACAAAACAACTCCAAAACCATTAACTTGGTAGTGCGATGAACTTTGAATTCTGAACCACTGACAGGAAGAAGAAACTGAAAAAAATTGCATATGTTATTCATTTGTAAACAAATCTAATTTTGGTTTGGTTTGTCTTCCAGACTTTAAAACTGTGAAACAAAATCTCGAGTCTGATCTAATCAAGTCTAGTCCGAATCAAAAGACCAAAACCTGCAGCCACTCAACAGGAGGGACACTCGCAAACTGTTTGTTTGACCTTTAACCTGCTGTAAAGTTTAAAGCTGCGTACCCTAAAATGTGTAAAACCTCGGAGTTGTTGCTTCGGGTTTAAAGTTGCCAATTTAACGTCTGAAGCAGCGTTCATTTGCAGAGTCTGGGCTGTCACGTAGCCAGCTCGTCTGAGTGCTCGCAGATATATTTATTTGTGGTTTGGTGTTTTTATTTTCACCTAAAACCTCAGTTGCATCAGGCGTTTTTTCAAAATATCTAGCTGTTACAAGAAAACTAGAACTTAGCTCACATGAACTAGCTTGTGATAATTTATCTCTGGAGCTCCTGGTTTTAATCGATGTGTTACTCGGTGTTTGCCCGCCTCTTTGTTTCTACTTTGCTAACCTGCTTTGCTTTGTCTGGTGTCGATTTTGTTCTGTCTCAAGCCCCAGTGTGTCGTCTCCTTCAGGTTACCCATTTCCCACTAAGTGCTGCTCTTTGTCTTTAGTTGCTAGGAAACGAAATGGTAGGCGCTTGACAATAAAATAAAGTTGATGCATGGCTGGATTTATAAATCCCTATTTAGAGACTGGCCATCCCAGGAAGCCTTTCTCGTCTATTTTTATTCTGCATTTTGGTCACAGTGCAGTTTGATCAACATTTCTTTGGCGATAAAAGCAGGCGAGATGATCATGCTCCTCTACAGAGTAGCGACCACTTCAGCTAAAAGCCCTGTGTGCATAAGCTAAACAAGGAGAGGCAGCGTGGCTTCCCGCTTGTGATGCAGTAATCATGTTAATGTCCAGGCCTGTGACTCATTGATCTAATTCTTCTGGAAAGAAGAAGGAGGAGGTGGAGCTATTAGAGAGTCTCCTCTTCCAAGTGTTGCTGCAGTCAGCCCCCCTCCATGCCTTCGCCTCTGACAACAATAAATCCAGTCAGTGTACAAATCAGTGTTTATTGTAAGAGAACAGCTCAGGTTGTTTTTATCAGCTCCGAAACATAATCTCACTTAAATAATCCATCCGGAGACTAGTGCTGAAGTGCAGCGTAATAATTGTTTGTAGAGGACATTCCTGTGTAATCTCCATACAGACATAATCTTGGAGAGGTGCTTGGATCAAGAATCCTTTCAACGCTGACTTGTCATCTATGGATCTCACTCTGTTCCAGTTTACTCAAACATTTATTAGAGAGAAGCTGTGACGGTTTTTTAGGAGGTGTCACATCTATACATAAAAAAAAGAGCCTTCGGGGCTAAAAGCAGCAAAAACAGGAGGTCAGGTTGTGTCTTTTACCCCCTCTCTCTTCCCTCTTCCTCTTGACCTTGGTTACTGACATTCCTAACAGCTGTTGTCCAACTTACTGTTTTGCCTCTGCTATTCCCGCCTGCCTGCCTGCCTGCGTAGAATGTCTCTGGAGGTTATGACCATCCTCTGTCGCTGTGAGAATATCGAAACTTCGGAGGGTGTTCCCCTGGATGTGACAGGGGTGGCTCAGGTAATGCATTTCAAAAAAAAAAACCCACCCCAAAAACAACAACAAAAAAAAAAGCAGTGGTTGATGCTCGAGACCGCAGGACAACTCAGGAAAATGGTTTAACTAACAAGCTAACGTCTGTGTGTGTTTGTTTTTTCTCATCTTCATGGCTTTTTTTCCTTCGGCAGAGGAAGGGAGACGTCACTAACTTGGGCTTCGCCATAAAGCTGAACTCTGAGTCACCTTTGGCAACGGGGTCAATATATGAAGGCTATAGACCTGGCTAAATTGATCATTGATCAAAATACAAATTGAATTATTTCAATAAAGCTGCATTTGATTATAAAATTCAGACAAAAATCTGAATCCTACAAGGTTTGGATAGCGTCTCATTTTGCTCCGTTGTTAGTGATCTGGAGTCCTTGGGTGAATGGTTTTCACTTTGTCCTGTTTCTTTACTTGTGTTCTGGCCCTTCCCTTCATTTGCTTTCCCTCCGAACATGTCAATTTTTATTTTTTTTATTTTTCCACATTCTTCACAGGATAACGCTTGAGATTATGACCCTGCAGCCCAAGTGTGAGGATGTAGAGACAGCGGAGGGTGTAGCTATTACTGTCACTGGGGTGGCTCAGGTAAATCACCACACTTTTCCCGGGAATGCCAGTTCAGACTCCTCCACTAACCCACAACCCCACCCTCCCTCTACTCCCTCCTATTCCCCTCCTTTTTCTCTGGCATCAACCCATAATCACAGCAGAGGTGGTATCTCATACAGAGGGCTCAAGTGAAGATGCACATCTGTATTTTTGATTAAGACATTAAGGTACAGACACACATACATACAGATGTTGGGTCAAATTGTTGTCTGCATGATTCCCCCTCATATCTGGGCAGAATACGCTGAGTTAAACTCATCTGACCCAGCCTGCAGTCAGACTGACGGTAGCACTGTGTCCAAAATGCAGCCTCCTTATTCGTTTGGCACAACCCAGTTGGTGCTCTGTCTCCGATAACCGTTCAAACTGGACGTCCTGCTTCGTATTTCATTGTCACACTGGTACCTGTAGCAGCACACATCAATGTAGGCCCTTGCATTTTGTTGACACAGTGTTATTTTCATTCTGAACCTGGTCGTAGTGTGTCAGGAGAAGGGGGTCTGTGCAGAGCCTGATTTTCAGTGTTTTTTGTTTTCTTTTATTCTATTATTTGTTTGTTTGATCCTGTTTAGTGCCAAAATTAACTTTTTTTTTAGGTTTGCAACTTTGAGGTGTTAAAGAGAAAATCCACCTTAAAATAAAATTCACTGTATTTATTTGGGTAAAGACATGCACACTTAAATACAGGATGATATTATTTATTTATAGCACTTTCCAGTGCGACAAAGTCCTTTTAAAATTCTTTACAGTATAAAATAACAGTGAAAACTATTTCAAACATTCAGGAGGGTCAACAAATCGTAGGTATAAAGCAGGAGCAAAGCTTTACAAGCCATCAGCAAATGCTTGGTAATCTAAATTTGACAGCTATTCGCTGAGTGAAGGAAGGATTTTTAGTTACATGGTTGTTTCTCTTTGTTGACAGCATTCTTTACAAGTCACAGTCACTTTATATTTATCTTGCTCGGACCAGAAGAATGTATTCTATAGCAATCATGCATGCAGAAGATAAAAGCATGTTCCAGCAAGCACCGAACAAAAACAAAGCCAAGCTCTTGCTTGCCTTAAGCGGGAATTAGTTCTGCATTAATTCATTCATTAGTTCTGCTCATAGACGGTATAAATAAAAATGAACATAGGTTTTTGAAGAGCCGTCGTGAACTCAGAGTGCGGTGGATCTCACCGTCATCATCTTGGCAAGTCCTGCCTCCAACAGCTCCCCGCTAATCCAAAAAAAAGGGGCAAAGATGTGCAGCGTGGGTGGAGCTCAGGTGGGCTGAATGAAGAAGTCTTAATATAATTTGAATGGGTCATTTATAAATTGAACTGGCAACTTGTCCAGGGTGTACCCTGACTCTCAACCAATGCCAGCTGGGATTGGCTCCAACCTCCTGCGACCCTGATAAGAATGAAGTACAAATGGTTACAGAAGATGAATGAAAGGATTTATATAAATTCACCCTCAGTACAGTTGTCATGATGGGGAAATTAACTGTAGAGACTAAACCCGTTCCAGGCTGTGAGCATATTTATGTCTGCTGTCAAGTTAGACATTTTAACATGGATTCTTATGCAGATTGACCCACCTTTGTAGCCTCAGATGGCTGCTTCTTTTCAGAGATTGCCTCTTGGTTCTACCATAGCCACCATGGCAACGTCCACTTCCTCCAAACTACATGTCAGGATGACAGTGGCGACAGGGATACAACATTGTTGTGGTGGCTGCTAGAAGTGTGATTGGTCGACTTGGGCTGCTTGTGTTTTCTCCTGCAAGTTTCTGATGCTGGTGGAGACTGTTGGTAGTGAACAAGTGATCAAGCAAAGCTGTCTTCACTGTGACAGTGAATGAAACAAGCTAAACACCACCTCGTCATTTAGCAATAAGACCAAGCAAACCTTTCCATCGCCACTCTCTATAATAGAGAAAGTAAACACATAGGATACATCTATCTAGTCTCGGAGTTGTTCTATTAAACCAAAACCTACGCTGTACGTATCTACAGTGGGACAATTGAATCCACACCTTTTGGTAGCTGTCCTTGACCCTGGAAACATGTTCTTGTAAATTAGTGTTGATCGAATTCTAAATAAGACTTTATTTAAGGTGGATTTTCTCCTTAAGAACTTGTAATGTATAATTTTTTCCTGCATTTGCATGCCAATGATATTCTGTTCTTTGTTCATTTCCCTTTTTTTTGTCCGCATGCCAGCGTTTCTTTTTGTGTTGAAAGAAGATGCCTCATTATCAGTTCTGTATTTTAGCCGCAGACATGCCAATGTTCCTGTCCCGTGTTTTCCCTACATGCATGCTGACAATGAGCCCACTGTTTGGAGCTGAGCAGCCCCTCATTCTCACACAGTTCACTTCACAGAAAGGCTCGTCACGCCACCGTTTGATTGGTCCGACTTAAGCCATTGTGGGCCGTGTCCCATGGCAACGGGAGTTGTGTGTCATTAAATTAAGAGACACACATGTTTAGGCTGAGAGGGAGGCACCTAGCAGTTAATCTAAAGGAAACTAGAGCAGAATGTTAATCTCGGTAGGTTTTAACTTCTCTAAGCCAAGTGGATAAAAATCACACTTATTTTGCTGAATTCAGTGGAAGTATTTTGTCTGCTTTGACAGCCTCATGTAAGTCCACATTAAAAAAAGGACCTGACCAGTCCATCACGGTTTTTAGAAAAAACTCTGGCCTTGAGGACCAACATGAGTGAAGGAAATAGCTGTCAAGAAATGTTTGGATGCCATCACTATTTTATTGAACGTCCTGTATCTTGATGGAGCTGGGAGGAGGGAAGAGGAAGGGCGGTGTCATGGACTGGATGTGATTGGGGCAGCTGGGGAGTCAAGACATTGCCACTGCACGCAAGTCTTTATTCCAGTCCCGGCCGCGACTCAGCTCCCCCTGCTGTCTGTTCGAGCTGGCCTGTGTGTGGTTGTCATGGCTGGCTTGCAGCCTTTTTCTGTTTTTGAGACATGTGTTTCCTTGGAATGACGTCCATCTTCCCCTGACTCTGTGTTTGCCCTCATTCCTGTTACGAGTGCATGTTGCAAAACAAAACCATGTGCAGACCTCTCGCCTAAGGACCCAGCTCACTCTCTCTTTTTTTTACAGCTCCAGTCGAGTACAACATCATCCCAAAACCTTCTTGTCTTACACCATTTTTTTTAACTGTCTTGACTGTATAGTGACCTCTTTTTACTGCCCTTGTGTTTATCTTGTAAAGGTCATTGTCATCGATTTTTCCCTTTTTAGTTAATTTTATTGTAAATGATCCCACTAATGATTTTTCCCTCATTTAATTCCCTCAGTGGTAAATGACTCTGTTCATTGTTTTTGATCATGTAACCGGAAAATACAGTAGATTGCTGAACTGTGATTGTATCATTGTATTGTAAGTAGAGTGAAATTGAAAGTATCCTCGTGCATCAAGAAGTGTTAGAGTAGTTTTCATGTTTATTTTCTCATCATAAGCCACAAGTGAGCGAGTGTCTGTCTGCATCTTCTCATATATTGATGTAAAGCATCCAATCGCTGATTAGTGACCATGGTTTGGCATGAAGGCCACAGATTAGCTACAAGGATGCAGCGTTCTGCACTATTAATATCCAGGCACACACACAGTGTGCCTACAGTCAGATAATTCATATAAAATATGGACAAATCAATCTCCAAAGATCCTTTGTACATCCATAACTAGTGTGGTTTATTGAAAACATAAAAAGAAGAAGCGTCAGGATATAATCTAATTTTGCACGTGTAGTTTTGTTTTTTGACAAACATAAACTCAGCAGGAACTTTCCAGTCAAACCTGTATTTTCAGTCAGTTAAGGTGACTGCATACAAAATTACATTCATAGCGATCAATCCTGAGAGGCCTTAGACTGTTGATTTAGTAACAAGCTTATAATCCTGTTTCTCGTATAAACTCTGTAGACGTTTTTGCCAAACAGTCAAGTTTGATGCACAAAACAACCGAGCCTTTATGCTTCCATGTCACTAATGTATCGCAGACTAAAGTTTTCTTTAATTCTGTTTGTGTTGATTTCTAAACGTTAAGCTTTCTTTGTTTTTTATACATTAGTAATATTTAAAATGAAAAGATAAGAATGATGTTTGCTAACTAATCAGATAGAGAATGATTGTTTGATGTCACCACAAAGGCTAGCGTCTGTCATGTTTTCATGTGTGCCACACCCACGTGTGCCTGTATTTGTATTTGTGCCTGTGTTTGTGGATGTGTGTTCAGCTGACGATGATCTTTGTCCACGTTGGCACCAGGTGAAGGTGATGACAGAGAACGAGCTGCTGGGCTACGCCTGCGAACAGTTCCTGGGCAAGTCAGTCATGGAGATCAAGAGTGTCATCCTGCAGACGCTCGAGGGTCACCTGCGCGCCATCCTCGGTAGGTAGTCTCTGAAAAACTGCATCGTCACTGCTTGATATCTTTTGTTTTTACAACAACCACGTTTTACAAAACATTTAACAGATTACAAAAATATGTATGTAAAAACCTGAGGATCTATGGCAGAAAGTGTGATTTAAACAAGGAGGATTGGTTTTGAGAGGTGAGGGGGAAATTTATTTGGTATAAGTTAATTCATAGATTTTATTTTACTCCTAAATAACAAAATTTACTTACTAAAAAAGGGTTTATGTTGGAAATGACATGAAATATGAGCATTTTTACGTTTAATTTAGGGATGTAAACTGGGAGAAAGTATTGGAACACATGAGTAAATGGCTAGGTGTGGCGGTAGCTGTATCACCAAAATGGTGTCTTGTGCAGAATATATCTAAATATGAGCGGGTAGTTTTAAACGTCAGGGTGGTCAAAGCTGCTCACACGATCCTCAGATTACGACGAAGAGTACAGCTGCTCCAGATGTTAAAAAATGGATGAAATTGATGTCAGAAATTGAATCATATGAACACATGGGCTAGAATCAACATTGAAGAGAGCAACCCTAAGAGGGCATACTGTATAGGACCCCTGGGACACTTTGAAGATTTAGTGTTGAATGTTTATTCTGCTTGTTTCAAAGATGTTAATCTCTCACAGGCCTTTGTATACAGGGTTGTATTTTATGTTGGATGAATGGTCTGTCGATGTTTATGTTTATTTTCAAGTTTAATTTTATAGAGAACGAGACAGACAAGATGGCTCCAGAACATCTAGCAAATTAAGCCACCAGTGAATGACAGACTCTCAACATGAACACTTGATTCTGGTTCAGATATATTTTTAAATTAAAGTCTGTCTTGTTGAGTTTGAGTTAAAACCTCACCATGATTGGCATCGAGCCACTATTTGAAGCACGTTTAACAAAAAGGTGTTTGTGCAGTAAAATGTGCCAATAGCCAAGAGGCAGGATTCGGTACTGAATGTGGTCGACTTGAACTATAAAATATGCTCAACAAACAGGTCTGTAATGTCACAGAGCAGATCTCAGCATGCACGGTAACATTCTCTGGTTTGTACTTGTACGGCAATGAAGAACAAGGAAAGGTCAATTTAATCAAAGTGAGCACAAGAAGACAGAATGACACAGAAAAGACGTGCAGTATATTGGCTGGTTCTGCTTCTTTTTATTCAAATAAATAACTGTCACTGTCACAAACTCTAGTTTGAATCATCATCAACAATCAGAATGTATATATCTTTTCTTTCTATCTTTCTTGACATGTTGCCCTTGATCTTTGTCAGTGTCCTCATTTTCAGTTAAATAATGACTGTAGGTGGAACACTTTGCACAGGAAGGTACTAACCACTGTTTCCATCCTTTCAGGCACCCTCACCGTTGAACAGATTTACCAAGACAGAGACAAATTCGCCACTCTGGTGCGAGAGGTCGCCGCACCTGATGTCGGCCGCATGGGCATCGAGATTCTCAGCTTCACCATCAAGGTGCGAGACACCGAGGCGCCAAGTTCACTTCATTCTGCCTTCATCTTCTCAACACCTGTTTCCAGTTTGAATTGGAATAATTTAATCACTTGCATCTATATTTGTTTTTCCTCCTGACAGGATGTGTATGATAAAGTGGAGTATCTGAGCTCGCTGGGCAAAACTCAGACAGCTGCAGTACAGAGGGATGCAGACATCGGAGTGGCAGAAGCAGAGAGAGACGCTGGCATCAGGGTAAGACGAGCTTTCAGAGTTAAATAGGATTCAAACAAGAGCAATTAAAAAACATCCGTTCTCTGATTGCAAATAGCTTTTAGCTACAACATAAGGAAACCACCACACTGCTTTGATCCATCTCCCTGTCTCTTCTGCTTCGTCTTTTACAGGAAGCTGAGTGCAAGAAAGAAATGATGGACGTTAAGTTCTTAGCTGACACAAAAATGGCCGACTCCAAACGAGAGCTGGAAATGCAGAAAGCTTCCTTTAACCAGGAAGTGAACACAAAGGTATCAAGTTGTTTAGCTCAGTCGAATATATTGTCACCAATCAAACGTGAATGAAGACTGAATAAATCCTCCTCCTCTCCAGAAAGCAGAGGCTCAGCTGGCGTACGAGCTGCAGGCGGCCAAAGAGCAGCAGAAGATCCGTCTGGAGGAGATCGAAATCGAGGTCGTGCAGAGGAAGAAGCAGATCAGCATTGAGGAGAAGGAGATCGATCGTACCGACAAGGAGCTCATCGCCACCGTGAAGAGGCCCGCGGAGGCCGAAGCCTACAAGATGCAGCAGCTGGCTGAGGGACAGAAGTGAGTGGGTGCAACACAGATCAGCCTGCAGTGCACAGTGCAGCGTCATTAAAGTCTGCAAGTCTCCAGAGTTGCTAATGTTGTAGTTGCTAGTCACACACAAGTTTATTTAACTTTATTTAACCACCAATACTGGATATAATGTTACATTCCTTTTTGCCATAATTCAAGGCGTTTACTCATCTGGATCCTGTTTGGATTGAATGTCACACCATCATGAAAAACTCACTCATCCTGAAGACCAGTAGAAATCTGTTTCAACATGAAGTCAAGAAGGATGACTACTAATGTAAATAAACATTAATCCGCCCTTTTGCTGCTCGTCTTACCCTCCCCCAGGACAAAGAAGGTGTTGACAGCGCAGGCAGAGGCCGAAAAGATCCGCTTTATCGGTGAGGCGGAGGCCGCCTCCATCGAAGCGGTGGGAAAGGCAGAGGCTGAGAAGATGAGGCTGAAAGCTGAAGCCTACCAGCAGTACGGTGATGCTGCCAAGACTGCTTTGGTCCTGGAGGCCCTGCCCAAGGTTTGTGTTACACTTTTACATTTATATACCGCTGGTTTCAAAAGAAATCACCAAAATTTCCCCTTAAATTTTCACTCAATGTTTGTTGAAGCATTAGCATGTACACAGAGCTATCAGAGCTATACTTTATCATGGTATGGAGAGGAGTGTATGAGGTGAAATAACAAACAAATTCTCACTGTGTTCCATCAGATTGCCAGCAAGGTGGCTGCACCGCTGTCCAAGACCAATGAGATTGTCATCCTGAGTGGCGAAGGTGGCCGTGTGACCGGAGAGGTGAACCGTCTATTAGCTGAACTCCCAGTGTCCGTCAACGCCCTCACCGGAGTGGATCTGTCTAAGGTGAGAGTCCAAACTGTATATTTCATCAGAGCCCTCTTGGCAATCTTACTTTTTATCTTCAGGGTCAGCTGTATGCAGCTTTGAGTGTTTGAACTTCTTGAATAAAAGAGAGAATACAAAGCAGCCTCATATATACCGATCCATATATTTGCCAGAAATTTGATTTTCACTGGAATAAAACATTACAACAGCTGACCTGAGGGCACTTAATCGAGCACAAACGCCTCCGCCAACGCTCGACAATTCTCCATCTTGCCAAGCTGCAGTCTCCGTGCTGTTATCATTCACGTCTTCAGGGACGTTCCAACAAAATAGCACCAGGATGCAGTTTGCAGTTTGGGAGCAGCCTGGGAAGCCACATGGAGGATTTTTACCACCCACATATGAACAAAGTATAAGAGTTTTAATTGTGTGAAAAGGCAACTGTTTGCTAACACAGTCACCATAACAACAGCAGAACTACAAGCGCCATTTATTAGTTAACAGTCATAAGTGACAACAGATTACGACTTGTTTGTTTACACAATGATGACACAAATACTTGTGCAACTGAACTGAACTGGTACTGCGTGGTTGTTGAGCAACACATCAACCCCTCCTGAACACGAGCTACTTTGTGTCTGTCTGGTGGAAATATTGGTCTTTTTCTCGTGTGGTTAAAATGTTTATATTATCAGAAGGTAGCTGTGCTCTCTTCACCACCAGACAGGAAGCAGCAAACCAGTTATACTGAATTTTAATTTTAGTTTATGCTGAATTAACAAGACTGACAACATTTGATGTCCCTCCACGTAAGGAATTGTTGAAATAGATTTCTTAAAGGGAGTTTGGAGTTTTCAGACAGCGCAGGGAGCTTTAGTTTAATTCAAACTGCTAATCTGATTATTCTTGAACGTTTTGTCGACACTAGGCAGCTGTTCAGTATGTTAAGGTTGTCTGACTGTTAGTTATCGGTTTGATTAATGGTTGCGTTTTGATTACTGACGGTGGCTGATGCAGTAAATGGTCGCCCCTTGTGTGTGTCGGACTTCTTATTCTGAGTAATTCTGCGAAATTTGCCTCGTGTGTCTAATAACTCAGAGTAACTGGATAAGATCGCTGCAGTGAAGCAAAGGGATCTCAGTTCTTTTTGTAACCAACAAATTTCTTTAAGCAGCGAGTATTTTGGCTTCTTCTGGACACATTGTTGCAAGTGATGTTCCTCTGTTGCCATCAGGGCGGCGTTATGCTGTACCTGCTTGTAAAACCAACAGATACACTAAATCGTTCATCCCCTCTGCAGTCATATTGCTAAATGCTCCGTAGTCTCTCTGTAGTTTTGTCCTTTTGTAGTTTATTTATCACATTATTTATAGACTTTTCCACATTTAGCTCCCTTGTATCATTTATCTGTAAGTTTTGTAAGATTCTGTGTATTGTGTCGGTGTCAAGCTGCTCCAAAGGAATTGCTTCCAGTGAGATTAATACGTTTTTTTTTAATTTTTTTTATTTGGATTCAGATATTCTCCTAAAATGCCATCAGCTGTTCTTCGGCCCCCTGTTAGCCATTATTAGCCATCAGGGGGTGCTGAAGTTCAATTTTCCATCTATGCTCAGCAGCTATCACCTGTGTGTTCTTGAAAAAGTTTCATATTTCATTCCAAAGTGGTGACTTGCTGTAAAATAGAAATATCTGTTGGTGTCTGAATGTGTGAGCTGTCCTCTTGTGTTTTATTACCAGCTGACCCTTCTGTCCTCTGCTCCCACAGATCCCTCTTCTCCAGAAGATGATGACCCCACAGTGCCAAACAGCCATGTGATGAATCAGGCCACAGACTCGAATCCTTCAACATATATCTGCCTCAAGCATGACAATATTTTTTTTTCCGCCTCTTTTACCCCTTATGCAAACTGCCTTCGACCAGAAACACCTGACACCAACCAAGATTTGTTTTGTTTTTTTATATATTTAAAGAGGTTTTTAATTTTCTAAATGAAAACAAGCTGGGGCCTTAACATCTAAAGGACCAGACTGTATGTATCTTCTGTTGTTATTAGTTTTTGTTTTAGACATTGATTCTTATCACACTGCACTAATTAGCCAGGATTTTATGCTGCAGCTCAGTTCAGTCCTACAGGCCATCCAAAGCAGAGTATTTTTCTGAGACAAAAGTCGAAACGTGGTCGTGTCAAACATCATTTTGTAGAAGGGAAAAACACCACACTGTTCAGTAATATGTGCTGGAGACTCACAGGAGGTTTCCTTTCGGCATCAATGGGCTGTTCAGACGGGGTCCACAGCGGCGGCTTGCGATCTGCAGCGATAGTTTGGGTGTCTGTTCTGTTTTTTGATGCACGCCGCGAGCGAATCTGGCAAGAAAATCTGATTCTGATAAATGATTTAATCCAATGCTTGCCCACTCTTTTGATTTTCCTGCCCCTCAGAGTGTGTGAGAGGCAGCTTTTATTTCTTCCTTTTGCTTTTTGAAATGTCTTTTTAGATTATCTCTAACTCAGAGATCAATTTTACCAAATCGCCGTTACACTAAAAGGCTCAGCAGATCTTCACCCACTGTGACTGTAAAATTTAGAGTATATTTCGGTGATATTTCAATCACCCGTAACTCTTACCTCGCGGTATGTTGTCGTCACGTCGCCTGTCTTCTCAGTTCTAATGTGCAGTGCCTGTTCACCACTCAAGTGCCCAAACCTTTAGGACAGCGGTTTGGCTTTTTAGAAGGATCTATGTCAGAGTATATCACTGTGTTATTCAATGGATGATGTTTAAATGTTGTTGTCTGTTGTCATAATGTCTGCATATACTAACAATAGTGTTTACTCTTCACTTTTTCCACGTGTTCGGACACATATAGGCAAATGCTAAGCAACTGCATAACACAAAGCCATACTTAGAAAAGATTAGCCTTAAAAGAAACTCTGGACGCCTGCCAGGCTCACTGAACATTTCTTTATTACTCATGTTGTACGTGGTAGACATTCAGGGGCTGAGCTTTAATTCATTTTTGTAACTTCTGCCTCTCTTTCCTCCTCGCTGAGATGTGCTGTTAATCCTCCTCAGATGTGATTGTTTGTCACTTTGTGTACATATTTTGTATCTTTTAAGAGATCTCGCCGGGTTGAATGTTGCCACCGCGTTGCATATCTGACCAAACCCAGTCTGTGATGACAGAGCAGGAATTTACCCACAGTCAGTCCGTGACTCGTGAAGTTGGAAGATAAGCATGTGACGAAGTCGTAAACGCTGAATTGTGCTCTTTTGGTTGAGTAAATGTCAAAGTCGAGCGGTTGGACCAGTTTTTTTTTTTTTTTTTTTTTCCTGCTGCAACACGTCTGATTTTTTTCTGTTACGTGTAATTACTACATGTAATCTGTTACAATCATTTAAGCTTTAGAGCCAGACGATGGCCAATGTCCAAAGTGATGGTTCAGTGTTACATCATCACTTGTGGCGTGAGGATTCAGTGTGCAACGAGGTGGAGACGGCAGGATATAACCCATACTGAGTTACTCTTCCAACTTAATAAGCTTTCTGTTATTAATCTAAGCTTCATCTATATATCCACATTATATATTGGTTGAGCTGTGCTATTTTAATCATCGTGAATGATCTTTAACCACTTTTCAGACATCTGTGATATTTTTTTAAAAATGTTTTTATTTTCCCGCCGTTCATTACGGAGTCATCACGTTTGCAACATTTTCTGTCTGTGAATAAACACGAGGCTCATTGCTCGTTCAGTCTGAGAAGATTTCATCTTTTTTTTGTTTTTTCACGACTGTTACAATTCCCTCCAAGTTCTGACGTGTTTCTGCAACTTTTTCTGTAAATTGTTGGTGAAAACGCTGCCTCGCTCGCTGAAAATACAATATTTACCTGTTGATGTGTAAACTTCATCAGAATTTAACAAAATGGCCAGTATTTTTTAAAACTAAAATCAGTCATTGACAAAGATCACACTGTCTTATAATCAAACTGTGATGACTCACTGCAGCCTGGCAGAGCCCTCCAACAGTTTACACTCGAGTGTGGTCTGGCAGGGCCACGGATGTCATTTTAAAATCAGCTGCACAAACAGATGATTGACAGTTTTCGTCCTCGCTCAGACATCAACATCCCTTTTCTTTGTTTTTTTTAACACCTGAATGAAAGGCTGCACCAGTCCTCTGCTGTCCTTAGATGATTAAAAACACAGCAGCAGGTCTGGAGACACAAAACTAACCCACACAGTTTAGTTTCTGGACACATTTTAAGTGACTACATATCCGACAGATTATCAGCATATCGTGTTTCTTTTTCAGACTGTGCAGGTAAAAGTTTTCAAATCAAACGGTTCAACAGTCCTGTTGTTATCTAGAAAAGTTTCTGTACACAGTGCCTTTGTTCGACAACGAAGAGATATCATACTTTAACGTGCAGTTTGTCGACTGTAATCAGATACTTGGAAGTAAATATGGGATATTAGACAAAGACTAACTTGTAGAATATGTGTATGTTATACATATAAATGGTGTTAAGTAAAGTAAGTTTCTACTTCTTCTGTTTTATGTACTTAATGATATGTACAAGGGAACACAGATTATATCTAGTTAGATGGTAAATCGACGTAGCATTTTACAGCTTTTCCTCAGAAATCTGGATCTCTTAAATTCACTATTTTGGCCATTTTATTGGCGTTTTAGAGGACAATGTGATTAAAGACCAAACACCTTTAGACCTATGCCTTAACTCTTCATCTGAACTATGTCCCATCCGTTGTCTATCATAGGAAATAATCTATAATCTCTATTCAAAGTTATGTCGTGGATTTATCTTGTGGCTTCTCATGTAACACCGAACCATCGAGAAACTGATCCAGCATGGCGTTTTAAGCATGTGTTCATGTTATTCTGTGTCGTGTGCCACCCTATAATAAATGTTATACCACTTCCAGTCGGCCTCGTTGTCTGTTTGTTACAGAGCATTAAACCAGGAAGTATTGACTTGACATCACACACACAGACACACACACACAGCTTGAAATGATTTAATTGGACGTGAGAAGAAAAGTTTTGGGTCAGTCCTCGACGCCAAAGTGACTTCACAATTCATGATTAGTCGACTAATTGTTTCAGCTGTACTTGTATAAACTATTTGGAAGTTTAATTTAAAAAATTAATTATATTTTCTGTTCTTATTAGTATCTTATTTTACACTGTTTTTAATTAAACAAATTGTATGAGCTTATTGAAATACACACAGTTCAGTTAGTGGAGAGGAAGTTCACAGGAGTCCAAGATGTCTGATGCTGAAAGGTTTATTGAAGCTTAATTAATACACGACATGATGCTGCTTTAATAGACTTTTTTTCCCCCACAGTAGCCAATTTGACATCTAATGGTAGGGTCAAAGTGTCACAGTATAAAGAATGGACAGCCTATCTGTGACGTTACCCACAGACTACTGAAGAGCCGTTCAGAAGTTCAGAGTGTGGTGGCTCTGGCCACCCCCATGTTTGCAGTCCTTCCTCTTCCACCTCCCATCCAAGGCGGGCTGAATGACGCCTGGGTGCTCAAACAAGCCGTCTGTAACGGCACCCACCTGTCAATCAAAGTGGCTACACTGTTAATTCTGCATAACTTTAAGCCTTAATATAATTTGAACAGGTGAGTTCTATAAAAATTCACCCTCAGCACAGTTGTCATGAACGGGGAAATTAGCTATAGAGACCAAAACTGTTTTTTGTACCAGGCTGTAAACATGTTTATTTCTGCTGTGAAGTTGGACATTTTAACATGGGGACTTATGGAGACTGACTCACTTCTGGAGCCAGCCTCAAGTGGACGTTTGAGGAACTGCATTTTTGGCACTTCAGCATTGGCCAACATGCACAACACCCTTTAACCTGACTCTGCATGACCTGTGTTTACTCCACTATTTCATGTGGAAATGATTGCTGAGAAGAAGAAGCTGTCCTCTCTCGCTCGTCTATATGCCCTCAGGATAGAGACACAACTACTCAATGTCCATAAATGTTCTACTATTAATCTACAAACAAGGAACTATGTTTACCTCATAGCGTTCTGATATTGTTATTTGACTCTGTAGTGCTTTTTTGTTATGTACCTATCTGTTGTGTCGAGGGAGTGAGACAGCCCTACCCTGTGACCTCGGTTACCATAGTGTAAGCCTCATATGTGGCATGCTAGAATAGAAAATTCCCTCACAATGGTATCTATATGATTAAATGTCAGAGTCAGGCTGCTGCTGTGCTGCATGTTGGCTCACTGGAAAGTCTCTGCTGCAATAAATCTGACCTAGAGACAGTTAATATTCAACCTGAAGAGGGCAGTCATATCATGTCACAAAAAAACTGCAGCAGCAAACCCCAAAACTACTATTACTAATAAATAATAACCATAACTCCTACTATGAGAAATAATAATATTATTTCTATAACTGATTACTAGCTTTTATGTACGATTCCAAGATATCGCCCTGTGTTTCAGAAGGTGGTTTCTTAATTTTCAGGTTGTTCATGTGAAATCATTTGTAGGAAAGTCAAACTTGAAGTGACTGTAAACCTGGAAATCTGCACATCATGTATCCGCTTTCAAAGTTATATGAGTTAATGACTCTTTGATAACAATAAAAACAGACGATATCATCATTTTGATGGAGTTTCAATGTTGCTGTAAAAACAAACGGAAACCAAAGGATGTCTGAAAAATGGGGAAATTATCTAAATTTTAAAAAATGAAGTCTGCTTTAATATCTGACTCTCTTTATCATTTCAAATTCAGATTTTAAATGTAAGTAATGAGAGCACGTGGCTCAGACTTTAACGTGCTCTTACCTGATACACAAATAATGATTAAAACTTTTATTTTCATCAACAGGATTTTTGGGATCTTTGGGGAAACTTTAATGTTTCAGAACATCAGATGTAGCCGGCGTTCCTGGGTGAAGAATAAGAGCTTGTTTAATGAAGCTCAAAATGTATTAAGGGATCCAAATTGAGACCTGATCCTTCAGTTTTTAACGCCATAATCTGTGCCTAAACACTAAAAAAATACTGGGTGGGTTCAGTATATCGCAGACACAGTACTGGGTTAACTTGACCCAGTACCAGTGGGGTGTTTTGACCCAGTGTTGGTGTTATTTTTGTATTTCTGTTGAGTTACTGGATCAAAACGAACAAACAACCCTTCTGTTGGGCGGTTTTCTACCTGCTGGTGATCGGTCAAGTTAACCCAGTATTGCATCCGTGTACTGCATTTGTCATTTTTGTACAAAAAAAAAAATACTGTATTATTTATACAGTATTTTTTTTTTTGCTTTCTTAAATTACATACAAATGTATGTAAAATGACATGATACACAAAATTTAATGATATAACTCAGTAATTAAATGTGTAGCTCATTATATATAGAAATATACTGAAGGAGTTTGATGGTAATAATTCAGAGAAAACCTGTAAAATAACTAAGATTTCTCTGCAAAACCTCAAACTTTTACTAAATCCAGTTTCTGACATTTATTTGATGAAATTGAATAATGATTTTAAAGGAGACAAAAATGTACAACCTGTTTTTAATTTGATTCTTTAAAACAACCAAACGTTAATGAGAAATGTCTTTTTCCACTTAGAGTTCTCTTTTGGTTATTTTATTTAACTTACACTTGTTTTTAACTAACTAACTTATTTTGGTTGACTCCTAATTACCTAAATAAAATGAACCTAAATACAAGACTTGGGTAAATGCACTTTAATCCTCAAACATGCTGTGGTTTGGGTACAAATTAATACATAAATGTCATATATTTCTCCTGGAATAAGACATGTATCTGTCACACTGGTCATGTCCCAGAGTCATTAACTTAATTAATAATAAAGACATAGTTGTTGTGCTCATGTCGTGCAGGGCCTCTTATTTAAAGCTTTCATTACTTCTGTCCAGATGTTTCAAACCTCTGAAATGGAAACATAAAGTGCTCTCAGTTAATGACACGTTCCCCTCAGAGGATGATCAAAAGTCTTTCACGATGTCGCTCTCTTTTTCTTTCCTCCACTTTTAATCAGCCTGCTCATATAAAAACTCATTTCCACGGTGTTAAAGTGGAGTGAGGGTGAGGAGGGAGAGCGAGGCTGGACAAAGCTTGAAACACGTGGTAGAGAAGTGGAGGACGTGTGAGACGACATGTTGTAACGGCATTTAAATTACATTTAGAAAACATTAAAGGAAAACATTTCCCCTCTTCAGTTAACTGCAAACACTTTAATCGAACCCTAAACAAGTTTCCCCTGATTACTTTAGATAAAGCCGATGTGTTTGCACAATGAGACCCCTTCCTCTCTCTTTTTTTTTTTTTTTTTTGTCTCTACGTGTCAAGAAGAACTTATCTACGAATGCAAATGGAAACTTGTAGAAAAAAACTGGAGCATTTCTGCTGCAGATAAACAGTTGGAGCCAAACCAATCCACCCAGATAATCCTACGTCCATCTTTATCTACACCTACAGGAGGACCTCTCACACCCCAAAACCAGCTCCCACACCCTAACTACAATGACAGTCATGATGTCCCATCTAACCCGGACCCCTCCTTAAAGAGTCGCAGTTACATCCATAAACAAAGACCCAGTTACTTGAATTGAATTATTGCATCATTGTTTAAAATATTAAGAACTGCAGTCCTCCACCCTCTGTAGGTTTACTGTGATAAATGAACCTGACCTTAGAAAGGTGGTGTAGAGGTAGCCGAGGACGTGAGTACACTGTGAATAATTCGGTGTTAATGATTTGGTGTTGGGAGCAGGTACATTCATCAGTTGAGAAATCACTACACTCAATACCTGAAAAAGAAGTGGCTATGCTGTGTATATCCTGCACTACAGGACTCTCGTTCAACTTTACAAGCTTCTGCAGCAAATTTTGGGATCAAAAGACAGCCTATTTTTTAAAGGATGTAGACAAACTGTCAGGGATTAAAGACAAACTACTACCTGCTCTATCACATTCCTGACATAATTTGATGCCGTGGGGCATCTGTGTGACACATCTAATAAAAAAAAAAAAAAAAAAAACATCTCCGTATCCTGGAAATCTCTCTCTGAGCAAGTTTAATAAGTCAGATAACGTGACATCAGATGACATATCGTAGTATTAAATTCCAAACTGTGAAAGCGTCACGCATAAATCCAAAAATGCTGCGAGATTCAGAGGACTTATGAGATGCTGAACATTAGATATAAAGTGAGATAAAGCCTCAAGCTTTTTAATAGATGATGAGGAAATTCTGTTTTGCTTATAATCAGACATGTATGACCAGGAAAGGTCACAGCTGAGCTCTGTAGATGAAGAATCTTTAGAGAAATATGCATTTAAAAATGAACTCTGAGCATGAATGAAAGATGTTTACTCAAATAAGTCTATACACAGTTAAAAAAAAAAGTAATGTAATAAGGGTGTGGGCAATCATTTGAAGAGAGGCAACCAGGTTTAGGACCAGATAAGAAAAAGTTCACCCCGTGCTGCCTGGTCCACCCAGATGTCATCACAGTATGCTAATGAGCTGGGGGCCCTTTTAAGTGCCAGAGCCCAGCATGCAGAGCAGTTAGGAGCCTGTGAACGAGACATGGACGCATGGAAGAAGCCATAAAAAAAAATATATATATATATATATATATACATATATATACATGGGCATGTGGAGGAAAGAGTCATAAAGGATGTCCAATGCAACACTGCATGCAAACATGGTGAGTATGTCCCCACAGAGAGGAGGTGAGCTGAGGGGCCTCATGGTGCAGTTTACAGAGTTTTCTTCCTTGTTGCATCACTAATCGTCGTCTCTCTTCGCCTTTGCAGATCACAAACAAAGCGGGAACTCGCTGCAAACATTTCTGTCTTGTGCCCTGGACAGGATATCATCTTATACTGTAAGTTTATTAAAGAGACACTACAGTATAGATGATGTACTATCCAGGGTTTTCATTCCACCTCCGGCACTATCAGCGCACGCTCAGGCCTAACCGACTGCAGGAGGAGGCCTGCAACGCATACCACTGCAGAGGAGGGCCGTCAAACCGTTACCATTACTGAGTTTAGCAATGGTAAGGGTTCTATGGCTCTCGCTCAATGTCATCAGGAGCTGGAGGATGAAAAAAAAAAAGTTTGTGATTGACGTTTTATTCATGATGTTTTGATTATGTTAAATAAAGGTTATAGCTCCCAAAAAACAAATGAGTGTCTCATTATTCTGGCAAAAACAGCGTGTCAGCAGTCTAAAAATCTCGTGTTTGAAGGTTTACTTTAATGTATCAGCTGTAATATATTCAAGCAGCAGTTGGCTTGTCTAAGTGGTGATCTCTGCTGCGCAACCGGCTTGTCTAATCACCGGGAAGCAGCCGTCGCAGAGAGCAGGGAGAGCTTGAGGGGCTGACACAGCTTCTGTGAGACATTCAAGGCCTCACCCTCCCTTCCTCCCTCCCTCCTTTTCTTTCTCCCCCTCCTCCTCCTCCTCCTCCTCCTCCTCCTCCTGTCGCCCTTGCTTTAGGCCACTAGCTGGTTATTCATCAAGATGCCCCGGATAGAGTAACCGTTGAGTTAACTCACAGGCAGCAGGAATGAATCCAATCACCATTATCTGACCCATTTTAGCATCAGGTTAGTGCTCCATTTTGCCATCCATTAGGGAGACAATTCAGCCCTCGGGGGCAGAGCTGGGCTTTATAAGAGCCAAAAAAGCAGAGGGAGGGAGAGAGAGAGAGAGAGAGAGAAAAAAAGGGGAAGAAAGCAGCCGAACAAAAAGTGATAGTCGCAGGGATGGATGGCCACACTTCAAAAGGCAGTGGAGAAGGCTAAAGTGATGTGGGAGTGGAGGGAACAGGGGTGGATGGTACATCAGGGACATCTGAGTGAACATGACTGTGCAGGTTCCGTTAGGCGCGAAGCGAGCGCCAAGTAAAGAGCTCTGAGAGCCAAAGATAAACCATCGGCTTTTTCACAGCTCGCCAAACCTTCTCAGCCGTGAACGCGCTGTCAAAACTTGTGTCAAAACATGCGTTTGATGAGAGTCTGTGTCATGCTTGTTGCCTTAAATATATATCACTGCTAATAATTCATTACAATGACATCTTCATCTTGTGTAAGCGGCTTTTAATTTACATATTTGCTCCACTTTTAGTGGAGGATATAGTTCAGTTTTCCACCACCATCAGGTGGCATCTTTACATTTAAATCTTAATAACGTCTGCATGAAGACAGAGGATACAAAAGTCAGCATTTAGAGGGCGCTCTGGCCCTCTGTGGATATATATGCCACCTCACAGCTCCACGCTTGACTCATGATGAGCTCTTATCCCACGTCTGACTCTTCAGAGAGTCTCAAAGTCATCTCAAATCCAGCAAGATCTGTCGCCACCTCTTCATCTCTTCAGGATTTCACCCTTGAAGTCTTTCCATCCTCTTCACTTCTTCAGCTTGACTGAGAGTTTCAGCTTTACTTCCCTCAGGAAGACCCGGCTCAGGTCCTCAGCAGCCTCTCGGGCGATCTGCGATACCATCTGGCCGCCCGTCCCGATCACCATCCTCTGTAGACGCAAGAGATACAGCAAAGTCAGGCACCAGCATTGCAGACGGTTAAACTCAAAAGGAAGATAGTGTCATGATATCTGTGGCAAACAGTAACGGGTATTAGAATGTGTTATAAAGTCATGTTTAAGATGGTGAAATGCATCTTTATAGATAGATGTCGCTGCTCCCTGTCAGCACAAAAAGCCAAAAAGTGACATCTTTAGTCAATCATCACCGTCTTCTACCCGATCTACGTTTCTGCAGTGACTCCTGTGTTGAACAGAAAGCTAAAGAATGGTGTTTGTCTGACTCTCTCTTCTCAGATGGAGGTCATCGGTCTTGAAACATTCCAGCACCACAGAATGTAGCTTCAAATATTCTTTGCCATCAAATATGCATGGTTTAGAAAGGCTGCTCAAATATTTACAAGTTAAAAAAATAAAGGAATCTGGAGGAACAAAAAATAAATATCAGAATCCATTAAAGGCCACAGGTGTCAGTAATGGAGGGATTTCACTTCCTCCACTTTTGAATGAGTCAAACTGTGATGTTTTATACTGTGTCTCTTATGAAGTAGTTTGTTTATGCTGCACTCACATTACATCCAATTACTGTCGAAAAGAAACACAGAACAGATTCGTTTAAGACAGACATTCGTTTAAGTGTCCTGACTGTGTTAACAAACAGACGTTTATATTTGTCACTCAGAATCTGGCCCCTTTGTCTCAGACTTTTTTTTTTTTAACTGATTTAGATTTGTGCACACTAAAATTACTAAAATATCATCACATTCTGTCACTTCAGTGTGACGTGAAAGCTAAATGAACCCAGATTACATTTAAGGACGAGTACTTTATTAATACTAAAGTGAGTATTGCAGTATTTCAGCAGAGAATTCACATAAAACACAAAAACAAATGACATAGGTATGAAACAAAACACACAAAAAAATCCTGCAAATTGCAAAGATTAGTTGATTAATCGAATAGTTGTCAACCATTTTGATAATCGTTGAGTCATTTTTTCAGAATAAATGTCTAAATTCTGATTTCAGCTTCTCAAATTTGAATATTTTCTGCTATCTTTCATCTTTTATGACAGTAAACTGAATATCCTTTGGGTTGCGGACACAAAACAAGACATTTGAGGATGTCACTTTAGCCTAGGAAAACACTAATCAAGATTTTTCACCAATTTATGAACCGAACTAATCGATTACTTGAGAAAATGAACAACAGATTAATCGATTAGTTGCAGTCCTAAAACTTACCCAGGAATTTAAATAAACAGCTGGACAAACAAGGGTCAGGCTCATATTTAGGCCCAATAGATACTTGACAGGACACACATCTCAAAAAGCCGTGAATGTGTAGAGAGCACTTACCACGTGAGTGTCTTTCTTGGCATAAAGTTTCACAAAAATCTCGAGCTCACAGTTTTCTCCATTTTGCCAGAATTCAACAGTCTGAAAATAGAGAAAATTAAATATTTACAATGTGCTCGCGTCTGGAAAATTCAATAAAGTGGAGGTGAAAGTGGAACAGGAGATGTCAGCTGTGGTCTTTAACTACATATCCTATACATATATACATATTTTTGCATGTAGTTCGACACATGTGGATGTAGGAATACTACAGTAACTGTAAATATAGACAGCTGTTGGTGCAGGCCAGTGGTTTCATCAAAGCACGTGTTGGCATGAGGAGTGAAAGTGAGCATGAAGGTCTTTAAATAAGCCACAAACTCAGTGCAGTGAGTCAGCTGTCAGCTTATCATCAGGTGTGACTTATGATGTAAAAAAACGGTTCAGTAGTCACCACCTGTGTCATTGAATACGGCACTTCCTGCGGCAGATTCTCCAGAAGCTTCTCTCGGATGATGTTGGTGCAGACTTCTTCAGGATTCTGGTCGGTCAGGACCTCGCTGTGATACTGCCACGGCCCTGGCTTTGCTGCAACCATGAAGTAGTTCTACGACAAGATGATAGAAGAATGGTTATTATCGTCGAATAAAGCTGATATTACAAACATGCATCCTGTTTCCATGCTGTAACCATAATCCTGTGTACCTTCAGTGTCTCCACGTCCTCTCGGTCCACAGAGGAGAGCATGAAGACGTCCTTGAAGTGAGGCCAGCCCTGTTGGCTCCTCAGTGCCTTCAGCTGCTCTTTGCTCAGCGGAGAGTTCGGATCAGCGCTGCCCTCGGGCCATGCGTTGTCCTCGTCAAGCGGTAACTCTGAATGTCTCTCTGGCCTCTTTTCAGCCCATGGAGGCTTGATCACTGGCCTGATCCGCATTTTGCGTCCGTTCACCACTCCGCATGTCAACTCTGCTGTGATATCCAGCAACTTGTCCTTAACCTCAAACAAGTCCACCTTAAAAACAAGAAGAGCATCAGTGAAAAACATTTCTTTGAATGTTTTATATTCTTCTTATTGTCAACAGATCGCACAAAAACACCAAAACAAACAAGTGTCGCCTCTTTAGTCTAAGTGTATCGTGTTCCTCTGTGCCGTAGGGCTCTATTGTTGTCTAAAAGACATCAGTGAGTCACACTGTTGCACTGGGTGACACGTTCCTTCATTACCACGAACATGGACACTGCAATTTATTTTGACTTGATTTCATATACACCATCCTGCTGTTGTAAATACTCACTAGAGCGGCAAATGTAGATTAATCTGCACCTGAAAATAGTCCCCAACAAATGCACTGTTTAACCCTGTTTGAGTTTAGTGAAAGCTACAGTGCTCGGCTGTATTTACATCTTCAGTAGCATCGAAGGGACTTGGAGCTGAGTGCCTCATCCTTTAACTTCAGTGTTAATACAATATTTTGATCAGACAAGAATCTTTCTCAGGTAAAGAGTACTACTCATTTAATGGTATTTCTTCATTTTTATTCATTTCTACCTTGTAGATTAACACTAAAACGATTAAATATGGAATTATGTGGTAAACAACTCTTTGCTTACTTTCAATCAGCTTCATGTTGTCGCCTAAAAAGCTTTTTAGGTGTGCCTTGTCAAAAGTTAGCTGAATTTCTGGTCTTCTTAATGCGTTTGAGAACATCAGTTGTGTTGTTTAGAGGGAGTGTTGACCTACAGTAAATAACCCTATTTTGACTATTTTAGTAGCAATTCAACCGTGAAGGTCTGATTCATGCAGTCTCCTCTGAACATTTGATGTTGAGATGTAAAGATGCGTCTCCTACTTGAACTCTGTGAAGCATTTATGTGGGCTCTAATCTGAGGTGCTCTTAATTGTTGATTTCTGAGGCTGGTACTGTAGCTGTGACGAACTTCTCCTCTGCAGCAGAGGTAACTCAAGTCAATTTCATCATAGTTTGATTATTTTTGTGTTGACAGTCAAAGTTCTTCAGATGTTTTGGACTGACTGACTTGCATGTCTGAAAGTAAAGATGGACGGTTGATTCCCTTTACCTATTTCAGCAGTTATTGTCATAATATGGATTAATACAGTAATTACCACTACAAATAGGGTTACTGTATGCCAGCACTACCTGACAAGACACAGTGTTAATTGAAAACCATTCCAGGTGACAGCCTCCTGAAGCTTTGAACTTTGAAGAATCTGAAATCTAAAACATATTCTTCTTTGTTTACACTTTGTTTGTTCCCCACATGTTATTTCATAGTTTTAATGTCTTCTATGTTAATCTAAAATGTAGAAAGTAACAAAACCAAGAAGAAAAAACACTGGATAAGAAGTTGCGTATAAACTTTTAAGTGCCACTGTATATTATTCTGGCGAAGAATACCTTATTGAGGACCAGGATGGCAGGGATGTCAGGGTGCTGAGCCAGGCATTTGAGCACCTCGAAGTCGAGTCTTTTGCACATCCATCTGTCTGCCACATCCACCATGACTACCACTGAGAATGGACACAATTATAAGCCCCTTGAAAACTCAGCGCTATATTTCACTCTTAGCGTTAAATCGAAAAGAAAAAAAAAAAGGTTCAACTAATAAAAAGGCTCAGAGTTAAATTTATGTAATACTTAGGTCAGCTTCTTTGACTGTGTTCCAGGGATCCACGAGCAAAGACTTCTCCAGCTGGTGTCTGGGGAAAACAGAGGGTCCATTCATTACACTGAATAATAATACAGCAGGTACTCTATATTTAAAGAATATAAAAAAAGGAAGTCACCTTTTAACCTTTGAGGCAGTGGTGAGACCAGGAGTGTCCAGTAAAATCTACAAAACACACACATGTATTAACTTTTGGCTCCTTGATGGCATCATTTAATTATAACAAGGGGACAAGGGTCTTACTATCTGTGTTTCATCCTCTGTTAGGACGCCCATCGAACGAGTCCGCGTCGTGTGTACTTTCTTGGACACGGCAAACACCTTTAAGAAAGAATCAAGACGTTACAAAGTGAGCATCACCTCCTCCTCCACCAAACAGACACAGCATAATGTTCAGGTTTAAAGGGGGACCAGACCTTTCTGCCAAGGAGCTGGTTGGACAGTGTGGACTTCCCGGCGTTTGGAGCACCGATTATGGCCACTTTTAAAATCTTTGAGTTGTCAGGCTGATCTGGATGTCTCATTAACAGAGATAACTGCTCACCTGAAAACACACAAACAGCATTAGTCATGACAGCAGTAAGGAAAGGAGTATCAGATTGGTGGCAAAAAAGGGCTGGGCTAGAATGATCAGATGAGTTTAAGGATGTAAATCTCAGAGGCAGTGGTCTGATTACCGCTGTCCGGAGGAACTGAAGCTGGAAGGCGATAAAACCCGCCGTCTGCCTCTGCGGCTCTGCCTTTCATCAGTCTGTTGAGAAATGCCTCTGATGTGATAAAACAAGCGGGAGTGAAGATAAATCCGTTCCTCCTTTCTCGGCTGCAGGCAGCAGTTCCTGTAAAGACATCAACATCTCCATCATGTCGCTGCCAGCGGGGCTGCAAGGTAACTGACTGATTCAGCTTACTTGGATGTTGACATGACACAGCAGAATGATGCATTCAGATGGTTCTGCTCATAAAGTCATCCAGAAAATTAATCAGGCGACCAGCTCAGTGTTGAGGTGATTGTGCACATTGAAACTTTACTGAAAACGACGTCATAAAGAAAGTCTGCTTGTAGCTAAAGAGCCATGAAGTATTTCTTACCGTCATTATGAGTATCTGTAATCAAACTATTTGTTGATTAGTTTTATATATTTTATATTCTTGTAAATATCGTTGAGGTTCAGACTGTTCTCTTCAAGCTATTTTTGGCACTGCACAAATATATTTCATACACTAAACAATTATTCAGTTAGTTAAAAAATATGTCACACATTACTCCATCATGAAAATACTTAGCTGTAGTTCAAACAAATGAGGGATTTAGTGTCATGCGACCACCTTCAGACATAAAAATACTCACTACTACTCAAAGAAAATACAAAATGTATGAATTAGGGCTGCATGATGTGGTAAAAATACACCGATCAGTCACATTGCGACCACTGACAGGTGGCGTGAATGACACTCATTGTCTCGTTATCACGGCACCTGTCAGTTGGTGGGATATATCAGGCAGCAAGTGAACATTTTGTCTGCAAAGTCGATGTTAGAAGCAGGAAAAATGAGCAGGCAGAGTGGATTTGAGCATCTCCCAAACTGCAGTTCTTGTGGGGTGTTCCCGGTTCTGCAGCGGTCAGTATGGGTCATGGGCAGACAAGGCTGATTGATGCATGTGGGGAGCGAAGGCTGGTCTGTGTAGTCTAATCCCACAGGCTACTGCACCTGAGCTACTGTACCTTAAATTGCAGAAATAGTTAATGCTGGTTCTGATTTAAAAGGTGTCAGAACACACAGTACATCTACATGGTACAATCCCCTTTTCTTTTACATCACGTGGACGGTCGGGTGCATTGCTCGCTTTGGTGGCAAACGGTGGGGACTTACACAATATTAGGCAGGTGGTCATAATGTTTTATCAATGCTGATCAGTGTAAATCATGATGATGATGAATAGTAGGATCAACACAGCTGTTTCCAGTGATACTAATTAGTGCAGCAGAAACTTTCCAGTGAGCCAACATGCACGGCAGCAGCACCCTGACACTGTTTGACCTGAATTAGTATCATTGGTAACACCTGTGTTTATTTAAGGTCTATTGAAGCCTCTGCAATATGGATATTACACTCGGCCATAACCTGTGCTTCCTCGAATTAAATTGATATTTAAATATTATTAATTTCAACATGATAACTGCTGGATACGTCACTGTAAAGTCTGTTTCTACAAAGTTCAAAATCAAGCTCGTCTGTACTGAGAGACAGCAGATGAACTGACACACAGACGCACACTCAAAGGGCTTATAGACATGCAAATGTGGAGAGATGATGGAGTGATGTAGCAGCACCATGGATTCAAACCACCAACACACCTGTCCGGTGTTACGGTTTAATGTGAGACCATGTTAACTGGTGACAGCTGAATGTCAACCACAGACAGGTGCTGAAAACAGTAAGACAAGTAGCTGCCCTGCTGAATGCCTCTTTGTTTCAGTTTTTTCTCTCACACACATGTGAGTACTAGTTCAACAGCCGTCGTAACTATGACAACCACAGACGCTTTCGGCCAACGGTCACCAGTTAACAGGGTCACTCGTTGAACCGAAACACCGGTTCCCAAGCAAAGGGGGGGAAAAAAACACATTTTTCCAGCCAAATATATTCAAAAATTTAAAATACAGACGTTAAAAGGTGAATTTTATGGAATAAAATAACTCGTGTTTGTTTTGTGTGTGTTGCTGAAGCATTAGCTTGCACCTGTAGGGAAGTCACAGGTGTAAATGTACCTTTTTCAAATGGAAAAAAATCACATTTCCTCCCCTCTAATGTTGCTATTATATGCCATTTATGTCTACCATTCTACACATCATCTCGGATGACAACAGGCGAAATTAAAAGCAGCATAACATCATTTATTCACGTTAGAGCAACGAGGTGCTCTGATTTGTTGTGTCCCTCTACTTGTCTAAAGGTTACACCTCGTTTATCTCATTCTTTAGTAGAAAACTGTGTTTCCTGGATAAAAACATGAAAAAAGAAAATGAACGACCATGTTTAAAAACCAGCGTGTGACACTGACCCGCACCGAGAAACCATGACGCACTTCCCCGTGGAGGAGCAGACCCGGCGGCCCGTCTGCAGAGGACGGCGGAGTCTCTGCACAACCACCGAGCACACACTCTGAACGCCATGCCTTGAACCGTTCCTGTTGAATTTCAGCTGATGCTTTTAGTTTGTATCGTTTCAGAGGTCGCTTGTTTACATTCACATCGCGCACAGGGTGAAACCATGTTGCTTTTGACCAAAGAGAAGCAGCATCCGGCTCTGAAGAGGTTTGGCTTTTAGCTACACCGCCCCTTAGCGACCAACATGTCAACTATACAACGTTCAACTAGTCTGCAGATATCTAGTTTAACACCTGATTAAATTGATCCTTGACTTGACTTATTACTTATTTATTTACATGTACACGTAAAGCTCGCCAGCAGCTCTATTTTAAACTTTAAACTTGATTTATTTATAATATATGAGACAAGATAGACTTTATTAATCACACGCAAGGGAAATTCACTCATTACAGCAGCTCACAAGATACAAAGTGGATAAAAAATACTTGTAAATAAAAAATAAAGTTAAATAAACAAACAATTAAAGTTGTGGAAAGTATACATATATGCATGTTGGATCATTTCACAGAAATATCTGTAGCATTATACTAAGATGCACATATACATCTGTATATAACAGGAAGTATTGTCATTAAAATATGGTAATTTGATGGTAATTGTACAGTTAAGATAGATAAATATAATTGCACAGAAAAAATATATAATATAGCAACTTTCATGCAAACATGCATCCCAAAGTGTTTTCACATGAACCAAAATAAAAAAGAAACAGACAACAATGAATAGAATTTTGCAAAATTAGATAATAGCATGGCTGTACACAACACCAGACTGAAGAACAGTTTTTACCATCAGGCCATCAGACTTCTTAACTCATAATCTAACAGGACTGCTGTCTGCAAAACATGCACCACCAACGATGACTGCTGCTTCTGTAACATGACTGATATTTTGTGCAATACTTCTGTACACATTTGTAACTAAACTCTTATTCTCAATCCTCAATTTTAATCTATTTAAATAGTGTAGAATATCCTACTTCTATGTTCATATCTATTCATACAGTGATACCTCTCCACTTGACACTTGTACACACAATCCTTTCACATTTACACAGTCTATAGTACATTTATACATACTTTTTATTCGTATCACTCCAGTTGTTACTTCAAATGTTATTATATTTAACTTCTTTAGCTCATTTTTATCTTCTATGTCTAACCTTGTTACCACGTCTAGTGCTCTTAATGGTGAGCTGACCTGTGTTTCTCGTCCGGTACATTTCATTGCACTGTTGACCCTGTGTTAGAGGTCCAGTGTGTAAGATTCAAGGGCTCTATTTACAGAATATCGCAGATATAACACATCATAGTCATGTTTTCATAAGTATAAAATCACCTGAAAATAAGAAACATTATGTTTTTATTAACTTAGAATGAGATTTTTATATCTACAGACGGTGTAGGTTCTCTTCCACAGAGTCTGCCATGTCGAACTGGCACGTCCAGAACGGACAAACAAAACACTGGCTCAAGTTTTTTCCTGGCTACCATAGTTTCTCTTCAATGCTAGGAAGGAGACGGTGAGGGGAGGAGTCTGTAATCAGCAACTACACTGCTAGATGTCACTAAATCCTTCACACTGCTCCTTTAACCTACATTTGACAAATAAAACTGAAGCTGTGCATGTTGATATTTACCTGATTTTCTGTCTAGAGTGACTCAACAAAGACAAAATGATTGCATGATATCAAAACACTAAAGAAATTAATAAAATGAAGGAATTCAATGGAAGATAATTCAAGTGGCTAAAGCTGTGCTTCAGGTCTATAAATCAATTTAACATGTGAAATAATGGCATGGGTATTTTACATTTACATGTAGGCTACATTAGTCTGTAAAATAGCAAAATTAAAGTCATGCATCATTTTGCAGGAAACCCTCTGTAACTCCCAGAGGGCTCCACTTTGAGAACCACCTGTTTACAGGATATTCAGAGGCTAAAATGGCAATTTCAAAATCAGCTCATCACAATGCACAAACACATCTGCCAACATGAGCAACTCGCAGTTTAAAATGGATGACAGCGCTCAAAGGATCTTTTGGCTCGGGTGATATTCTCTAGATTACTTTGTGAGGGATGGTGCGCCTATAACCACAAATCAGATTGCATTGTGCAGACTTTTTCTCTCTCCTCTTGTCCCTTGAGTACACAAAACAGAGCTTATCCCCGAGGGCGCTCAAAGCACAGTTGTGACAATGTTGTTGAGGATATATCGAGCATCCATGCTTAAAGCGATATGCCAACCTGAGGAAAACATTGCATGCTTGCACACTCACAGCCTGTAACTCTTCAGCGCTAATTCACAATGACAAGCTTGATATAATGACTTGATAACCATGAAGACTGTAAGGTTAATCATCGGACTAAAAGGACACAGTTTGCATATTGATTGATTACTGTAACATGTTGTTTTGATTCTGTATGGCAAAGCCAGGCACAGCAGATGTCTCCCCATAGTCCATCAAACATGCCGGCTGTTTGTTAGTCCTCGAGGACTTGCTCGGGGCGGAACAAACACCTCCACTGGGGAGGATGATGAAGGATATCAGGTAGCTCACAATCTGTCATCATCTAACTCTAAAAGCTCAGCAGCAATGGAAGGGCAACAAAAATGGAGCTTTTAGCAGACACTTACTGCCGAATTCCAATTGAACCAGAAACCAAAAGGATATTTGAGGATCAGTAATGTTTGAACTTTCTCTCTATCTGCCTCCCTCCCTCCCACTCTCTCTCTCTCTCTCTCTCTCTCTCTCTCTCTCTCTCTCTCTCTCTCTCTCTCTCTCAAATTCATTCAAGGCCTTTTCTCCCTCCGGGCTTTCCTCACATGGCCATTTCATGTGGGAGTGTATCAGAGTTCTTTCTATGACTGCATTAACTTTGGCCTTCAGAAAGAGCTCTCTCTCTCTCTCTCTCTCTCTCTCAGTCTCTCTCTCTCTCTCTCTCTCTCAAAAAAAAAGACAAAAAGGCTTCGCCTGCAAACCATTTAATCATAAGCTGGAGCCCACTTTACTACTTGAAGTGCACTTGCCAATGAGATTCAGCATGGTGTGATGGAAAACCTCCCTCTGCTGCTGCAATTTAGTGTGCTGTTGATACCTAATCAATCTTGTTTTCTGTAATTCTAACAGAACACTCTGTATTGATAGGGAATAGGTCAGATCTGCCTGAATTTGCAGAATCTGCGGCTCGAACCAGGTGATGTCAGACACAGACTTCCTGCCACATAACCTCCCTTATTAATGTGCTAATATCAGCGAGATCTCTGGGATCAGACATGCAATAAAAGCCCCTGCACTAATAAGAAAGATCTGGCTGCTCGTGAGGAATAACAAAGTTCATGGAATAATAAGCACAAGCCATGGGGGCATGTCAACAGGGAGCAGAGGTGGGAAAAAACAATCTGTCAGCGCGTCAGAGCATCCATCACTCCATCACCGCTGATTGCAGTGAGAGGCGTGATGCTGCACAGCTGGCTGATTGTCTATGAAACAGCCGCTCCTGAACTTTTTCATGCTGAGGACTCCAACGCAGATAGGCTATTTGTACAGGATCCCGCAGATTAATGAATGGATGGATGAATTTCCACATTTTGATAAATGAGAAGAAGCAGTGAGACTTAACCGTTACGTCTTACGTGGCGTCCTGAAGGTCCCCCAAGGTCCTTCGATTTCAGCAATCACTCCTCTATATGTCCTTGCTCAGACTGCTTTTTAAAAGAGGTGATTTAGCTCCCAAACTACCCATATAGGTCACACTGATGCTCTGATTGTACAATCTCTCTCTCAGCTGGGGAGATAACGGGGGGGAAAAAAAACTTTTATTCATTCTAGACTTGCAATCGATGTGACTTGTCTGTGAAGTGGATCAATAATGCCTCTCTTTGAAATCATCAGTCACGTCAGTGGTGAATTTAAAAAGCGTAATTAGGAACAGCGTTCTTAAACATCCTGTATTGACGTCTTCTTTGGTATGGAGAAAGACACCATTCTGCATCATTAACTTTGTATTATTGCCTGATGGAGCCTGCTGCTGCTACTTCCCCACCTGCTGAACTCAGAGCGCTGTGTGTGATTGGGCTTTCAGACCAAATTCTCCCCTCTTTCACTTGCTGATGGGGGAAGTGAAGCTTGCAGGCCTAAATTGGCTGGAGTATTGTAATGAGCCCAGCCCCACACTGGAACCCAGACCCGTGGAGTTACCCTTCACAATGGTTTCTATCAGGATTGTTTGTGCAGTTGAACATGTGTAATTTTCTCTCTAATCATCTTATTTGATTACTTTTGTGCAGCTTCTAATCTGACATGACATTACACGGCCATGCGCACACATTCTCCCAGCATTGCCATAACTTGCCACAATCTTCTGTGCTGTCCATCTGTCTCTCTCTGGTAATAAAATGGTATCAATACTGTGGAGAGGGCAGGTGGGCGGTTGTAATAGAGTAATTTATTTTAGTTGTCACAGAAATATAAGTCTTTGATTAGGGAGCTATACACATCAGGCTACACAAATAGAACCTTTCATCAAATCACAAAGCATGTGACACTATTGACCGTGGAGGCTTCTCGCTGGGTTTTATCTCCCCCAACAAGATTCATAATACAATATGTGAAGAGCACGACGATGCAAAATGCAAGGGTAATACAGCTCAAGGCAAATCTTGTTCCAGCGTACCAGATGAGTATTACATTTTGGGCCGCTGAAATGCATGAACAAGCTGTATTTTTTGGAAGCGAAGCGAAGATGTTGATGCAAGAAATACTGATCAGCATTATTAAACGCCAAACTGAGTGAGTTAGAGAGATTTGTGACATCCTCGCCTCAAGTTTGTTGCTTTTTTTCCCCCAAGTTTGCGAACTTGAAAAGGATCTGTTCAACCCAAGCGGCAACCTATGTGACTGTGAAGTGAAGCCTATCCCCGAACTGCAGTTCCTCAAACGTCCACTTGAGGCTGGTTACAGAATGAGTCAATCTCCATAAGCCCCCATGTTAAAATGTCCAATTTAGCAGCAGAAATAAACATGTAGCAGGCACTAAAAAAGGCAGCTAATTGGCTAAGTAAATTCGTACTGTGACCCAAAGAAAAAATCCAGTTATGTCGGGTAAGTTTTATGATGTTTATTAACAAAAGAGTGACAACAAGAGTGACAGCGGCTCTTCAGAAACCTGTGGGTGACGTCACGTATACGCCATCTATTCTTCATACTGTCAGTGATTCAAACCAGAATGTTTTTCCACATACCCTAGTAGTATGTCGGCAGGCAGACCCTGATCCACCCTGTTAATAACACCATATGTAATGATTTAAGTGATTTAGGCTTCATAGGCAACATTTGGCTTGTTGCTCAAACAGTAATATCCAGACAGGTGATTTTTGGAGCAACAGAGTAAAGAAAAAAAACCTGAATAATGTGGAACAAATGCAGATGCTTCTGTACGGGGCACAATGGTTCACTGGCTGGTTTGATGAGTATGAAAATGATGTGAATCACAGGCGATGGCCTTCACAGTCACCAGATCTCAAACCAACTCCTATGGGAGCTTTCAGACCGAAATGTTAGACACTCAGCACTCTCCACCATCATCATCAAAACTCATGCTCCTCACTCATCTTGAGGAGCATTGGAGCTGCTTTGGAAGTGTGTGACACCCAATATCGTACTATTATGTGTCTGTCCATTAGTGTTTGATCATTAAAACGCAACATCATTACCCAAAAATTCATCATGCAATCTCATCTTCAAAGGTTGGGATGATTGAGTCTCCTCTTCTGTGCACCTGTGTGTGAATCATAAATGGACCACAGTCGTACAGTGATTGATCTGGATTATCTAATTACCACTAATACTCAAGCTGGTATTAAAAAACAAAATGTAGAACATACACCAGATTTTGGGTGAAAGACCTTCATTCAATTTTATTAAAATGAAAGTGGCATAACTAAAAGTACTCATTACCCAATTCTGTATACAGTACATTATGATATTATTATTATTATTAATATTATTATTGGTGCATTAACTTGTAAGCAGTATTTTAATACCATAAGTGGTCATGGTGGAGGCAATAACGACTATATATACTGTTCGTTTATGTTTTTATTCTTTTATTGTTGTCTTATTTATTCATTAATTTATCTAACTGTTTATGTGTTTGTTATTTGTATATATATTTTTTATCTGTACTCAGTCAAATTCTTTGTATGTGTACACATATCTGGCCAATAAATTGTTCTGATTATGAAAATAGATACTCAGTTTAAGAATCAGAAACAGGTTTATTGCCAAGTCACATGCAGTAGTTTGTCTTTTTGTTTTTGGTGGATAACAAACATTAAGTAGAAAAATAAAACAAAGATAAAGAATCGGGTATATGTAGAAAATGTTTTTTTAAAGGAAAAGAGCTGTACAGTTTGTGCAGGAGTGTACAAGTTCACAGTATGCAGGATATTTAAATGTCCAACATATTTTATTTTGATTTGTAGCAGTTCAAAAGATGTTAAATAAAAGATGTGCATTATTTGCAACCATAACACTCCACAAAACTATATCTATTATATAAAATTAATATATTTGCCTGCAGAGCTTGTTAATTATCTAGTTCTGATGACAGACAACAGAGGTCAGCTCGATGTTTAGATGTATTTTATATAATAAAGATTGCAGCCTTACTCACTCTTGTCGTGGATAAACAGCTCATTCTAAGGTAACAAAAACAAAACAATTCTTATTTTCAGGTGGAGATACACTCATGAAAACATACGGATGAATATTGTATTTCATTTTCTGCCAATAGATCATCCCAAATGTTACACACTGGACCTTTAAGTTAAAAATATAAAGTAAAAGTAAAAATGAAGTACTAGAAGATATAAATATACGTAAAATATGTTTTTTAAAATAAAAAGAGAAGTATGCATATTTAAATGTGTGAGATATCTATTAAAAAAATATTAAATAAAAGATGTTGCAAAGCTAATTTTGCACCATAACACCCAATTAAACTATTATTATTACTATTATTCACACATACAATTAATATTTGAATACTTTTGCCAAGCAAAAGCTTATTTTGTTATCAATTACCCAACTCTGATGACAGACAGCAGAGTTCCACATGTTTTTTTGCATAATAAAGAGTTCTTTTATTGATCTCCCCTTGTCAAACATAAATAAACATCACACAGGTCCAATTGGATCTCACGCAGGCTGCCCCTTTAAACCGCTCGGCTGTCATGCGCAGCGCACGGCGCAGTCTGGAACGGTCCCAGGCAGTGCGCATGCGCCGGAAGTTGCTGCCGCAGACAGCAGCAGCAGCAGTGATCCGGCAGCGCAGGGCAACGGGAGGAAAATCTGTCCGTTTTAAAACCATGGCGACGTGTTAAACGATGCCTTTCGCAGAGGTAAACGGAGAGTAAGTAGTCGCATCTTCATAGCACGCCTGTTGTCCGATACTGCGCGTCATCCTCATTAATTTAAGGGCTAAATATGAGGAAAGCTTGCAGGAGGCAACAATGGGACTGTGTATGTTTCAGACTGACTGACTGGCTAGGTTAGCTATAGCCAGGAGCCTGGGCAGTCAGCTGGCACACTAGACTGGCAACATGCAAGGTTTATATCTACTTGTGCAGCTCCTCTTGTATTGTCTGTTTACGTGCTGCACTTTATGTGCAAAACATATTTAATTCAAGCACTAAAAGGGGGGCAAATTTGTGCGCAAAGCTGCTGTTGAGTGAATAAAACTTATGTTTTTTTTAATTATTTGCAATATGACAACAACAGTGAGGGTTAAGTGAGAGCTCCATTTGCATGCCAAATCATCATCATAATTATGATTTTTTTTCTCGCATTTAACATGCTGCAGACAGTTTTGTGCCACCTCTCTGGAGAAATTATTATAAGTTCCCCCCCCCCTTTTTTCTGTGGATGCAAGTTGGAGAAAAAAAAAAGTGTGTGTTATGTCATGCTATTCCCGGCTTTTTCAAAGTATGTTACAGCTGTCACTTGTGTAAGATGCACTCATCGGGACACGCATCCAAATTTAGAGTGTCAGTAGTCCTCAGTCGTGATTACAGATGTTGGCTCGCTGCTTGCTCTTGCCTGCAAAATAGCACCTCTTAATATAACGACAGGAGACGAGAGGGGAGAGGAGAGGGGAGGGGAAAGTGTCTCCACCTGCAAAGGCAAGTGTTAAAGGTGATAACAAAAGGTTGACGTCACCGGGCTCATCCTGATCCTTGCCGCACAACCGCGACCACTGAGGAGGAGGAGGAGGAGGAGGTGGTGGATGAGGAGGAGGTGGATGAGGAGGAGGTAGAGGAGTTTTTTTTTTTTGTGTGTGTGCCATAACGTCTAATGGTTCGTGTCTGGAAGGAAAAGGTCTTATCTCTGATCAAATTTCGGGTATCCTAAGGGCACACTTAACTAATGGGATCCTATCGATGTTTCCTCCCTCCCCTCCACTCCTCCAAAGCTTGATCTTTACACGGCGGAATGTTAATGTTGCCACAGCCTGTGCGTGTTGTCTTTGGCTTCTCCTGAGTCTGCTTTTATTTTGATGGAGCTTGATGGATATTATTTAAGAAACTCTCTCTCTCTCTCTCCGTGTGTGACTGACTTGGATTGGGAATGGGATGGGAGTGATCGGGTTTGCTCTGCACATGGTAAGCTGATGAAACTGTGACAGATTTGTCTGCATTTGCATGAGTATTTTTGAAGTTTTTTTTTTTTAAGTCTTTACCATAACAATGGTGAGACTGTTTATGACAGCAGAGGGGAGGATGTGCTCATGAGATATACCCGGTGCTTACTCAAACAAGAGCCTGACATTACTTGCTCAGAAGTGCAGTTTTGCAATGTAGCTTTCTTCCCCCCTACATTTTCCAAAGAGCAGATAATTAAATTTCAGACCTTGTTGTCTGGGAAACTCAGGCCCCTAGACTCTGTGCAATTATCGTGTAGAAGGAACCCTTTTTGCATTGGGGTGCTATGTTTCCCGGCACAATGAAGATTAATTAGGTCTTAGAAACAAATGACTGTAAGGCCTCTCCCCATCTGTTAAATGCAGCACGCCTCTAATGACAGCAGTCTGACAGATACCTAGAAGAATGAGTGTAAAAATGCTGTGAGATATTGTGATGCATGTATAGATTTCGCAGCTCAGTCTTTTTGAGAGTGATTTGTGTGATGCTCTTACTTATAACGGCAGTGGCGGCAGATAAGCCTGAATGTCAGGAGCACCTGGTTCATTAGTTCATGTCGTTCCCGGTCAGCAATGGAGGAAATTACAGCGTTCCGCCAAATTGAAATACCACTTGAATGCATGTGTTAATTAGATCCCTGCGTGGCTTTTTCAAAGTGTCTCTCCTCCTCCTGCCCGTGAGTCATGTGCTGACTCTTTGACCTGTCACCGCAAACCCAAGTCTTTTGCTGAGAGCAAGCTGACAGATAAGCAAGTTTGCAGCCACTGACGAATATATTGATTTACATTGTGGGCAGATGGAGGGTAATTTCCTCCAAAATGCTTGTGCATCTTGGCTGCGGCAGCCTGTAGACGAGGTTAAACTATTTAAAAAACATACATATTGTGGAGAACGCACACACCTACGTGTTTAAGCTTACTTGAGTGGAAGCTTTAAAGTAGTGAGTAGAGTACAGCGTGAATGTAATGTGCTCACCCACACAGTTTTCTCGATGCTAACCTCGCTGTATCAAACTTTCCTCTTGTAAGCAGTGAGCACCTTGCGCTGGATGCAAAAGGTTCTCCACGTGACAACCAAACAGTCCTGATTCCCAACATAAGGCTCGTCTCAGACGAGCAAGTAATAAGAGGATAACATCAAAGCTGTGCTTTTTATTTCTTAGAGGACTTCAGAGCGAGACTATGAATAACAGATCACAAGGTACAAAGACTCTACCACAGAAGTTGAGCTGCTTTTATGTCAGCTGTTGTTGGGATTCACAGGGAGCTCATTAAAATACATTGATTAGTAACAGTCCCAATTCTGTGATTGTTGACTGTGAAATGGCTCGGCTAACCAGCATATTTTTTTTTGATGCAGTGATTCTCCGTGCTGGAATGAGCCACTTGGCTGATGCTCGTTCTGGTTTATTCAAAGCCAGTCATTTGATGTAACATTTTAGAGACGGCACTTGAATTGGAAATGCTCATCCCGGTGATGCGATGCGTTTGTTCCTTTCATATTCCAGCGGGGGCTCGTCTATGTTAAACCTCTTGCAGGTGTTGTCTGTGAATTTTTATTTAGTTCACCCTCCCAGGTCGTTTCAGATGAGCAGCATTTTGTTAAATATCATCCATTTGCTAAATGAAGCTGCCCCACGCACACACACACACACACACACACACACACTCGGTTCTGGACAGCATGGCTGAGATTTCCCAGGTACCAGTGATCTGCCAGCTGGCTCCACCTTTCAAGTCCTCCAGTCACCAGGGCAGCTGTCAGCGCCACACTCTCCACACTCAGCCACCAACTTGGAGAGACTTTTTCTGCGAGGCCACCCGAGGTCTTTCTTCCTCCTTCCACCGTAGTGCGACTCAGACAGACAGGGAGCAGATGTTTGGTAGCGTTTGAGTGGAGGAGGCTAAGTCAGGAGACCCAGTGTGTGTGTGTGTGTGTGTGTGTGTGTGTGGGTCAAACGCAGGTTAGGCTGGGAGTAAATAACCGCAGCCACATGATACATCCAGATCAGGTGTTTAGGACATTGTGGGTAACTTCTGGATACCTCTGAGAACAAGGGAGCAACCTGCAGGGCTCAGGCTGTGGGTCAGCTGTTACGTGGTATTTAGTTTGGTCTTATGTCGTGCCAAATGACTATCGGCGATAGGACTATTTGAGGATACACTTCCTGTCTTTGTTTGCTACATTTTTGTGTTCTTCTTCGTGGATTTGCACGTTAGCCAGCAGGTCCAATTGCGTAATCAGCAAACCTTTTGAGACCTTGAAGCCAGGGAGTGCTGCAACCTGACGTTACAAACACCAAGAACCATGATTTTTTTTTTTTTTTATTATTAAATTGTTGTGTCTTCAGCTTGAGGGCAATCGTGAGGGAGAATCTAAGCCTCCCGGTGACATTCACAGCAAAAACAGCAGTCATCGTAGCAGCAGCAGCAGCAGCAGCAGGAGGAACAAGGCTCGGTTTAGGACAGCATCTGTCTGATCAGGCTTGTTGGAGGCACTGGAGACGACAGGGTTGTTTATCCACCTCCATCTCACAGGAACAGCAGAGGAGCAGGGGCAGATACCGTTATCTGTTTATGGCGCAAGATAAGGCCGTCTCAATCGGATCACTGACCCTCCGCTGACACTCTCCGCCCCCAATACCAAGCCCTCTATAATAAGAGGTTGCCAGGCGATTCCCATATCACTCTTAAGTAATCCTAATAGATGCTATTAGCATGTCTGAGGTTATTGCTGCAGTTTTTCCAACGTCCATGCCAACTGTACATATCGGGGCATCATTAGACACAACCAGAGAGGGCTCAGACTTTGACCCGGTCTGCCGGGTCAGAAAGAATGCCACAACAAAGCACCAGTAAAGCTGTAGGGGATATCAAGTGGAGGGGGATAGAGGGTGAGGGAGCTCAAAGTGTCATAGTTGGCGCAGACATTAGATAAGGCTAAGCTACCAGAGGATTAAAGGAGGGGGAGAAGATGTAAAATTCTGTCGGCTAATTGGGCTTTATTTTTAATATTTCAGAGGGTTCATTAGAGACTAAATTGGTGAAGGATTTCAGCTCTGGCTGCAGTCTGGGAGTCTTTTTCTGCGACTAGCTTTACAACCTGAGTAATAGCAGATACATTTTGTCTTGTTATTGAACAGTTTTGTTTACCACAATCTCTCTAAAGCTGCATGCCTGTAACTGTAACATCCTCTCTTCCAAGAAGAATTCATGTTTTTGAGGTGTATAAAATCCCATTTCAGGAGAGCAGATGCGTGAATTTGTTAATAAAAATTGTGTTTTTTGCTCTGGCATGCTACAATAACCTGAAGGATGAGCTGAGTTTAGAGTACCACGCCGTTATCTTCTTCTCTTGGAAGCTCGGTCTGGGTGTTAAAGAGCTGGATGGAGGCTGAGCTGAGGTGCGCGGGCAGCGCACAGCACTTTGCCACGACCCTCCCTGAGTTTATCATCGGTTGCATCACTTCTCCAGGCCTCAGTTATGTGTATGCATGTATGTGTGTGTGTGTGTGTGAGTGAGTGGGTGTGTTTTTTCTGTGTGCGTGCAGTGGACTGGAGATCGAGCGGCGCTAAGAATGGGGCCCTTTTATAACCTCCTAACCCTCTGGTCTCTGTTTGCAGCCATTGTTGGCCGCAGTGAATGGTATCTCCGTGCCTTGAAAAGTAACCAGATGACATTCTTCCTGTTGTTCAAAAGGGCCCGGGGGTTGTGTTGTGAAAAGCGGCTGAAAGGATAGGCTAAGACTGTGACCTTCAGAGGCTAATCTCTGGCATGTCATTCAGTGCCCGTTTGAAGCAAATGCAGACCTTTCTCCCTGATAGCAAGTCAAACAAGGCAGAAATTCCTCTCAGGTTTTCAACACTTACACTCCAGAAACAAGTCAAGTTAGCTTTTTATTAAAACTCCACCATGAAGGGGGTGTTTTGTAGCGGGCCGAGCTGAATCGTTATTCCAGACAGGCAGTGTGTCTGACACCTACATTGTCCAAACAGTCTCTGTGACTGAGCTCTCTGTACACAGACCTGTGGCATCAGCAGCCCCCCCCCCTCTCTCCCTGTGCTGCATGCTGAAATACCGCCGCTGCTGTGAAAGCAGTGGGGATGAAATGCACTTAGTGAGACAGTAAACATCGGTGCAGCTCTCAAACTAGCTTACGTTGTTTATGTCTCTCTCTCTCACACACAACCACACACACACACACTCTCTCTCTGGTGTATTTGCTGTCTTCAGCTGGCTGGCGTTTCCTGGAATGTGCAGAGATGCAGTTGTCGCTCTGCGGGGGGGAGGATGTTGGCTGTAATCACAGTTCATAGTTCAGGACTCAGCTGAGCAGGAGTCAGACAGGAGTCACTTTATTCTCCTGAACTGGAAGAGCACACTTGACATTAGCGCTTTTGTGCATTAGGGTGGATTTTTAACATTAACAACAGGTTGCAACTTAAATTTCAGCCAAAACTGCTGCATTTCTGGCAACACTTCTGCAGTCTATTTCAGAGTTTTATCTAACATCATGACTCTCAAACCTCCCCTTAGCCAGATGCTTTTAGTCTTTACCATTAATGTGTTCAAGGGGATTTGCTTTTCAGCACGTTAGAATACACTTTTAGTGGCAGCGAGCTGTCTTTGTGCCTCTCTAAATGATCTCTGAGAGCGTACCTCCTCTGTTTAGTGCTCCTGCTTCCTGTGTTTGTGCCGTGCCACCTGTACGAGGTTAAGATCGGGGTCAGACCTCTTGGAGGCGGCTGTTGTCTTGGGCCCCCTTTTTTTTTCCTTTTCTTTTTTCTAAAGGGGGGACTTGACATGGAAAAGAAAAGCTGTCAGAGTTTTTAAGGGCCCCTTTCTGTCAGCCATCTTTCAACGATAAATGATTGGCATATCTCCTGCCATTTCCCCCTTTTGTTTGCGGCCAGTGAGTTTGAGAGCAAATCATGAAAATGACCATTAAATCGGCCTCCGTGTGTGTGTGTGTGTGTGTGTGTGTGTGTGTGTGAGAGAGGCGAAGTTGTTTACAAAGGAAGCATTGAATTAGAAAAGGAAAATGTCAACTTTTATCATGCTGCTGCACAGCCGCTTTTGCATTAGTCAGAAATATTCCCTGAAGTAGTGTAACATCCGCAGAATGTGATTGAGATACGGGGGCAGAGAGGAAGAAGGGTGGGCCGCAGTTTGAACGACGTACTGGAAAGTACTCGTGTGTGTGTGTGTGTGTGTGTATAAAGAGTCCTGAGGCAGGTCATGTTGCTGTGTGACAGAGAAGCATTCGTCTTGCTGTGTATCTGACATCCCCGGGTTTCATTGCGAGGGGTTTGCCTGCGCCGCGTGTCGGCTTTCTGTAATTAATAGCCAGTAGCCCCCTCACCCCATCAAGGGACCAGGTGCTGCTTAGATCTGCTCTGGCATGGATACGCTGGTGGTGGTGGTGGGTTTCAGTGTTATTGGGATAAAACTCACAGATGTCACCAACATCTCACTGTCGCCGTATACATCTCAGCTGACTCTGTGTGTGCGTGTGTACATGTAAACACGCAGTCCCAGACTCAAAACAAAGAGATGTATAATCATGAATTTTAATGGCGCGCTGCTGATGGATAGCTTGTTGGTAAAAGATATGGTTCATTTAGTCTACTTTGTGTCAGGCACCATTGTACTCGTGTCCTGTGCTGTTTAGCAGGGCTCGCGGCCCTGACAGATTGCCATCCCGATGGGGAGATTTACCCAGCCAGCACTGCCAATGGCACTGACACCATCATTAGGCTTTGATCAGCTGCAGTCTGCAAGGGGAAGAAGAGAGAGTAATATTCTTGATCTAATTACTAGCAGACATTTCAGGCGGTGTAATGTGTGATTTAACCTCTTGTCAGAGGCTATAAAAGGAAGCTGGGTTAATCTTCCTGGCAACCTCTTTTCCACGCAGGGGAGAGCGAGTGCCTTTAAATTCCCCGTTCCCGTGAAGCTGGTAAAAACCAGCACGCCGGCGATAAGGTACACTAACGCAACATGGCTGACTTTCTACTCCAAATCTTTTGAAGGCGAGAGTTCTCTGACCTTTTGAATGTTCGCAACAGCTGGTCTGCAGGAACTCATGTGCTGTGTGCATTTTGGAGAACTGCGAGTAGAAGACGAAAAAAAAGATGTCCTTTTGACTTCTTCTGCTACGCTTCCTCCAAAAAGTATTGTTTGGCAGCTCCCCCCTTTGTCTTCTCCGCTCGCTCTCTCACTCTCTCGTTCTTTTTTCTTCTTCTTCTTCTTCTTCTTCTTCATCGCCACCCACACACTGCAGCACGATGAGTGCAGGAGACTTGATTGAACAAATAGATTGTAAGTGGAATCAAGGGGTTTGGGTTAATCAGTCAAACACAGTTAAACAATTCTTTAGACATGAAGGGATTAGTCTTGCCTGCGTTGAGCTCATCAGATCCTATTCTCCCCCAGCGCTGGCCGGGCTTTTAGGGCCAAGGGCCACGGCCTCTCTGGCTCCACGGAGAACCACACACGCACCCCTCAGCATGCTCCATTGCCTCTGAATGCCCCACCACTCTCCTCTCCCTTTGTTACCGAGTACAATTGGAATGATGGATTAGCAAATTAAATGCAGACCTTTCTATTCATGGCCATCCTTGCTTAAAGTCTCATTCACTGGATCTATCACAAACCTACATTAAAATGGTTACCAGGTTCACTGTATGTCCTTCAGAAGAGTCTTTCAACCCTCAAATGCTTTCTTAAAATCAACTCAGCGACTCTCTGCGTTTTGTTTTTACAGCCTGACTCCCTGTACATGTTCTTCCCCTTTTTATTCTGAGTGCTGATCGCGCCGATAGAAGCGATCCCGATGCGATGATGTCTTGATGGCGAGAGCTCGGTCCACAGCTGCAGCCGGCCTGAGCCTGCTCTTAATTTACCTGTGTCACCGGCTCCTCCGTGCTCCTGAGAGCAGAGCGCCGACCCCGACGGCCCCGCAGATCAAACTAACCCGCCTGACCCGCGTTCCCTTTTTAAGAAACCCTTGACCCACTTTGTGGCGCCTGGTACTTTGTTAAAAGCCATCGTATGTCCCCCAGTTTGAACATATTATTTTCAACTGGTGGTTTCATCGTAGCTACTTTGTTCTACCTCTGTTTTTAATTCATGCTTAATGTCACGGCACCAAATTCACATTATTAGCACCTCTGCTACATTTAAATAATTTATTAATCAAGTAATCGTGTAATTTTTCAAACAGAACTACCTGCATTACCGTCTCACCTGTGAGAGCACTACTTCTTTTCTTTGTCTTATTTGATAGTAGTGACTGTGTTTTGATTTTGAACTGTCTGTTACACCAAAAAACTGATATGATAATGTCACCTCGGGCTTTGGGAGCTTTCAAAGTTCCCTTTATTTCTTCAGACAATAGCAATTAATCCAGACAAAACATCAGCAGATTAATCAACGAAAGTGAAATTGATCGTTAGTTGTAGCCCCAGTTGTAACTGCAGTGAGATATTACGGATTTAACTTCTAATGTCGTATCTATAAATTTTAATAAACAGTGTTTCTCAAACCTTTTACTACGTACCACCACAGAAAACATCAGACAGCATCGTAGGCTGACCCTCTTTAGCTACAGACAGTTTATTCCTAATAAGAAAATAATTTAATGTTGACTGTGAAAATGTTGAATCGTGACCAAAACCAACGTAACAGGCTGATATTGAAACAAAATATTACAATGACTTGTGATTTTCTGTATTTATGGAGGATTTCTGATACATTTTTATATCATCAGTCTTTTGTTACATTATATTTTTCTTGACCAGCTCTATATATCAACATCCATGCTACAAAGGACTCCATTATGTTGCTGTTTATCCTTCAGTGCAGCCAAAGTTTAACTCTGTATTTCCATGTCTGTTTCCCACCACTGCTATCTTTTTTCCTCCCTCTGCCCCAGCCAGTCCCTCCTCCGGTGCAGATTGTGTGCAGGGGTGGGGGTTGGATTGCTGTGCTCTGTAGAGACCCCAATTAGCAGGACTCACAGGCCTCCTGAAGGTCACTCCCAGAGCTTTGGTGTGAGAACAGAGGAGGGCTTGGTCGGTCAGGAGCAGCTCTCTAAGAGTGACGGGGCTGAACTCTCAGCTGGACCCGGGAAGTTCTCACACAATAACCACACTTTCTTAGCTGCAACAGCAGTTTGCATATTCTCTGTTTTTTTTTTTTTTTTGCATCGCAGAGTGTTGGCAAAAAAAAGTGGCTCAGGATTTTTTGCTAAAGGTCAAGTGTTCTCGGCGGACTGTCATAGTATACTGTGACCATATCTGAGAGATCCATTTGTCATTAGCTCCAAAGTCCCCTACTTCATCAGCCCGTGTCTGGTGTCGGCTATCTCGGCCTGATTGATGGCTCTGTCCTTATTGCAGGGAACGGGGGTCGATGGCAAAAAATTTGCTGCTGGGTGCATTAATGCTGTGCTCAATGGCATAGACCTTTGAGCATGCCTCATCAGTCTTGAATCATTGGACGGCCGCAGGAGATCTGTATGAGCGGGCATGATGCAAGAAAGCAAGAGAGAGAGAGAGAGAGAGAGAGAGGGAGCGATATGAGAAGGAGTATAGGAGTTTTTTATCATCTGGGCCAACTCTATTACTCATATGACTCTATCTCACAGGCTACAAGAGGAGATTGAATATTTTGATTTAAGCTTTATGCATTCAGGACTAGCCACACACAATATGAGGAAAAAATTAGTTTGTTAAAGATCCATTTTAGTGCTCAAACAACTCAGATCCGCAGGCCTGACCCACAGTTAAATCTATGGTCGAGTACTGTTTGAAATGTTCTGTAGTCTGCATGACAAATAAGCTCATCTATCAATACTGGAGCAAAACTTTCAATACGTTCGTTTGAGAAATATTCTGCAAAACTCCAGAAACCCAGTGTCATGTTGTCTAAACATTTTTCTACATATAATTGGCAGAATTTAACTTTAAATCAGCAAATATTCGATCAGAGAATAACTAATGTGAGCAGACATTTCATGCTAGCTTTTGGTATTTGCCGTGTTTTTAATGCTAGGTTGGAAAATAAACTACACAGCTGTAGTGAGATTATGAATGTAATCTCACGCCACCTAAACTAGCTGACAAAACATACAAGTATTTAGCTTGTAGCTTTGCTCATTCCATCCATCCATTTTCTTCCACTTATTCGCGGTTGGGTTGCGGTTGCAGCAGATTTAGCAGGACGCTCCAGACGCCTTTCTCCCCAGCAACGCATTCCAGCTCCTCCTGGGGGATCCTGAGGCGTTCCCAGGCTAGATAGGCTATGTAGTCCCTCCAGCAGGTTCTGGGTCTGCCCCAGAGTCTCCTCCCGGTTGGTCGTGGTACAGGACACCTCCAAAGCAAGGTGCCACTCAACCGCTTGTATCCGCGATCTCATTCTTTCGGTCACTACTCAAAGCTCATGACCATAGGTGAGGGTTGGAACGTAGATGGGCTGGAAAATCGAGAGCTTTGCCTTCCAGCTCAGCTCCCGCCAACCTGCCAGTCCATCTCACGCTCCATTTTGCGATCGCTCATGAACAAGACCCCGAGATACTTGAACTCCTTCGCTTAGGGCGGCACCGTTTGACTCAACAAATCTAAACTTTTGTGCTAAAGTTGCACACGAAGCTGCTATATTAGTCATTAAATAATCATAAAATTATGACATTTCTCTTGTTTTCTTAGCTAATATGGTGATTTGTTTTTGTAGATTAAACCTGTGTAGGAGTGAAAACTCTGGTGCCATGACAACACCAGTACACACCAGGTCTATGTGTAGGCTCACAGTCAGACAGGCAGACAGACAGAGAGCCCTGCGAGCCTGGGAGGGCCAGATGTTCCCATGCAGACAGAGAGGTGAGATATTTGCCATGCCGGGCCCGTGTTTGCCCGGCTCTCCACAGAGTCACCAGCTGGCTGCTCGGCGCCCTGAGCTCAGTGTCTGCCGAGGAAACAACTGGGGGGCAGAGGAGGCTCTCACTTATACAGAGAAGATGAAGGAGAGACCACAAATGTCTTGTGTGTCGCCAGGGGTGAAAGGAACACACATCTCACACAACCCTGTCCGGGCGGAGAAAGATCTCTTTTATTCTTCGGGGCTGCTCTGTAGATGCGAGAGGGACTCGTTTGGTCTCGCTGGAGGCCGGACTGAATGTCAGAGCTGCCACGGAGGCGGCTGACCTTACCAGCCTTTCCACAGACGCACAGGATGGAGACGGGTCAGCTTTTATCGAACACGTACACAGCAGGGTTTGAAATCGGCATTTGCACGTTTGTTTTTGACTTTGTGTGGCTGCACTTCTCAGTTCAGAGCGAAAACCCGGCAGAGCAGTAATCCACCTTTACTAACTGAAGCAATGTGCCTCGATAGAAACTTTGAAGAGAGCTCTGCATTAAAAAAGATCCTCCATAACGTCTGAAAATACACCAAACTAAGAATAAAACTGGTTAAAGATGAAGCCGGCTCACACTTTCATTTTATCACAAGTCACAGTTGAGATTGTTTGAGCCGAGGCATAATTCTGATTAGGCTTTTTTTCTTTATGCGTGTGTGTGAATTGGTGCACGGCATATATACAGCTCATATGGGAGAGAGGGCCAGTTAGTATAATGGCAGAGTGGATAAATCTCTCACAGCAGGCCTGTGTAACACTGGAAGCTGTTTTTGTGCGTTAAGCCCTTTTAGGATGATTTGTGAGAGTCAGCGTTCGCACAGTTCTGCCGAGCAGAGCGGCTCTGACCCCCCTCTCTCTTAAATCAGCCTAGCTGTGCTTGCTAACAGGCCAGGGCTGGTTAATGCTGGGTCAATAATATGGGTCTGGGTAGGACAGACGCACAGAGACTTAACTTCTTTTTTTTTTCCCTGTTAAACACAGCGTACATGTCAATAAGCAGACACTGGAAATACTAGAGGAGGTCATTATTCCTGCAGAGGAAAATCACTGGTGCATATGTAGGTTTGACTGTGTAGTTTCCTATGCATGCATGTGTGTGTGTGTGTGTGTGTGAGATGGGGGAACAGCTGCATTGATTTGGTTTTGTTTGCTGAGTACTCGGAGCAGAAATGTAAGCCGTGGGAACACCTGGAGAGAGGGGAAAATGGGAGAAGAGGTGGTGGTGGTGTCAGCTCTGCTACTGGCTCTGTACCAAGAATACATGCACGCACACACCCACCCACACACACACCCACATACACATACACACACCTCTGATGTGTGAGGGCAGCCTGGGATCCCAATCAGCAGCACTTAACAAAGCTTTCCTCTTTCTCCCTTTAATCGCAGGCTCAATTTGTCACTGGGGTGTCCAATTTCTGATAAGCGCTTTGACTGAGAGCGGCGAGGTGGGTGTGGGGAAGAACACAAAATGGATGCACCTGCTAACAAATGAAATCAAACCACTCCATCTTCATTTCCCCTTTTTCCGCCAGCTGGAACAATGCTGCCGCGCTTTAGCTCTCAGAACATTGAGTTATTTCCCACTAACCAGGGAGAAGGCCTGGCTGACTTACAGTCATATAGTTTGAACATACTCAGAAGTCTGCTTTTAAAACCTCTGATGGACAACTGGAACAACTGGGAATTTAATGTACATAGAAGGATAATTGCATAATTTCCTCTTAGCCAGAGTTTATTTTCAGAACAATTATTTTGTAGTCTGGGAAATCTGTTGGCAGAATCACACATCATTCTTGTCATTTCTGTCTGTATCTGTTCACTGGCTCATCTGTTTGTTTAAGTTCCTGCTGCACAACTATGTGATTTATAACTGAGCAAGTTTTGACAATTTCCATCTCTGCACATACCTCAACACACACACAGATGGTAGATTTATGGCCCTGTAGTATCTGTGCATCTCTGTTTTCACCTAGCTCCGGACCAAACCCTCTTCCTGGCATCTTGACACGGCATCACGTGACTCACTACATTGTTGTCCGGTCTGTGATATGGGGGGAGGGGGGGTATGTGAAGATAACACCAATATAGAGATGAAAGGAGCGGTGTGTTGGCGCTCGTGTGTTTTTGAGCGATGTACCAGAAGATAAAGAGTCTTTCTGTGGTGCTTTCTTACATTCCTGTGCCTCTCCTCTGTTGTCGTCTGACATATCCAGTGCAACAAGCTAACATAGTCTGACTCCATGGACGGCGGACCGAAATATCTCAACATTTGTGATCCCTGACTTGTTATCTTGCGACACTTTCACTTGTCCAGTGAAATATTTCAGCATCTACTTCATAGATTTCAAATTTTATTCAGATATTGATGGTTCCCATGAGATATTTGGTGGTCACAGACTTTTCCTCCAGTGCCACCAGCAGGTTCACACCACTGACGGTATAAAGAATGGACAGCATAAGCAGGACGTCACCCACAAGTGTCTGAAGAGTTGTTTTGAAGCTCAAAATCTGTGGCAAAACTGTTTTTTGTACCAGGCTGCTGTGAAGTTGCACATTTTAACATGGGGACTTATGGAGATTGACTCGTTCTGTAGCCAGCCTCAAGTGGACGTTTGAGGAACTGCAGTTTTTGGCACTTCGGCATTGGCTTCACTTCACAGCCGCGGAGGTTGGCGCTTGGTTCACACTTGTCGGTTTAAGTGAAACGTGTCAACAACTGTTGGATGGATTACCATGAAATTTGTTTAAAGAAATTCATGATGAGGTGTAATAACTTTGGTGACCCTGTAACTTCTCGGCTGGTTTATGATCAGACGCCTGCAAAAGTAGCGTTTAGTGCTAATTAGCAGATGCTAACTTGCTAAATCAGGCTGGTGAACCTGCCAAAAATTATTGTGAGCATGTTAGCTTGCTGGTGTTAGCTACAGGCTCACTAGTACGGCTGCAGACTATTAAACTAATTAAATCGCAGAGCTGGAATAAGAATCTCTGATTAATATGACAAATATCACGTGTTAATCCTTAATTAGTGTGAGAGTGTGAGTAAATCAAATCCAATCTTTTGTGCTGCTTCATGAGATCTATGCTTTTCTTTTACCACGTGTCAGATCTTTTTTTATTTCCTCCCTCAAGTGGTTTAAAGCTGTCATGTCTGAGAGTAGGCTGGCTTATTCCTCATTGAGGCATGCCCAGCTTCTGGCTGCACTCTGGATGGATTTGCAGCAGATAAATAAATAACTAGGCTGGCACCCCTCACTTTGGATCCCCTCTGTTTTGGCAGGCCATCCACACTGCATTTTCTATCAGGTGTAAACATGTCTGTCAAACGGGCACAGCCAGGGGGCCGCGGCGTTTTGGCATTCATGACGCCACGCATGCGGCATTGCCAGCCCTTTCTGTCTGCCCACCTGACCTTGGCCAGGCTTGACATGACTGAGCACACTTAGTTCTACCTTCCACTTTTGTAGAGCTCTTCATGAGGCCAAGTGGGTTTAAGTGGCTGTTAGTGAAACTGACCCCGAAGTTGAAGAATAGACCACGGCTGTCTGTCCCCGCAGCTCTGACGTGGTGGACGGGTAATGGCCATGACTAGCTCTGGCAAAGATAGCCAGGCCAAGCCAGGCACACTCACTGTCCCGATATCTACTCATGCTCTCATCTCACCACCATTGCTGTCATCTTCTCCAGTGTGGACATCATCCAAGAGGCCGGGACGCTCTGAACTGCTGATGTAAAGACAAGAGTGCAGGAATGAGGTCAGTCTGATAAGAAGAGGCCACATATTTTGGAAGTGTGTTTCCTTCTCTTAGTTTCATGGTACACAGCTCCCCTAAGAGCCTCCGTTCTCATTGTGAAATCAACTCTCCGTATCCGACACGTATGCAAAGATTTAGCCGATCCAGCTATGGACTATGCATTATTCCAGGGGCATGCTGTCTCTCTCCGCTCCATATCCACCATCTCACCTCAGGGAACTGTCACTTTTTCATCAGTTAGTTACTGAGCGTTCATACAGCCTCCCGGTTGTTTCACAGACCCCTCCCTCGCTCTAAAGAAGAGTAGTTTCAAGTAGCTGTCTTCCTCTCTCCCACACTACTGCAGCAGTTTCCTTGTTTGACAGTTTTATCCCTGACACCCCGCAACTTGGAAACCACTATTTTACAGACTCTCAATTTGTGTGTGAGTCTGGGTTTGGGGTTGGTTGTCTTCTCTCTTCGTTTTTTTTTTGTGTTTTTTTTTACCATGGCCGTCTTTCCCCCCTTTTCTTTCTCTTTTGGTGTGAGATAACAGTCCGGGGTTGAAGATGAGGGGACTGAAAAAGCAAACGTCCCGTCCCAAACTCCTCGGGATGTGCTGGAGTCATCAGGAACCGTCGTGTGTGAGACCGTGAACCAGCCTGTCGTAGCCTAACATGCCCGTGGGCTTCCAGCTAGCAATAGAAATCCTTTTTCTACCTGTGTTGTTTGTAAAGCCTGATGGGCTAATGAAGGCCACACTGATGTGTCATTTCTTCCTCTAACGTGCTTAAGAGCCATGGCTTTTTCTTCTTATTTTCTTTTTTTTACCCCTTTTCTTTTGACAGAATGCTCTGGCTTGGTATTCAAGGGTAAAAAGCTGTTCTCCTCTTCTTCCTGCTCCTTTTTCTTTTCTTTACCTCCTATTCAGAGACTCCGCTTGCAAAGAAAAGTAATTTCACTCTCCTCTGTCCCTGAGAGAATCAACACAGTGAAGTTGCATTGAATTTCTACTGCAACATTTTTTTTCTTGGCTCTATTTCAGACCCATAACCTGGGGGTAAACATGCAATTAAAATAACAGCAGCCTGCTTTCTCCTTCCACTCCTCCTCTCCTTCAGCCGTTAGCACAAGCAATGTACAACATGGTGACTTGGTTCTCCTAATTGCTTTTGCTTTTAATTGGTATAGAAAAGCTGTTAATATTCAACCAGCAACCAAACATACTGTCTCACCTTGTTTTTATTTTTTTTATCATGCTTTATTGTTTTCCTCCGCTAATATTGTTGTACGCGTCTCCATCTAATGAGCTTATTTTTGGTGCACCACCGTCCTCGCTTCTCCTCACGCTGGTGGATGTTTTAATAGATGATTTCCCGTGTAATTAGCCTGATGAAAATTCCCACATTTCCAACAAATGCAGATCATAGTTGATGAGGAGGATATTGATCAAAAGATTCAGTATAAATGCATTCAGCTGGTCTAATTTCCTAAATGGCTTCCCATCTATCGCCTTCCTTCTTCTCGTCTTTGCAGTTTTTATTTTATTATTTTTTTTTGGCTTTCAGATTCTTTTTTCTTCTTTCCCCAAGAGAACAGAAAAGAAAATATAGGTCAGCTTTTATGGGAGCAATTTGACACATGACACAAGCCATGCGCGTCACTTGTTCAAGTCCTGCTTTGTCTGCTCGTCTTTATTTGTCTATAATGAAAGCCACACAGTTATTTGCACACTTTTATTACGCCTCTATAAGTAGCTGGTGGAGACTTGCCGAGTCATAGGCCGCCCCCCACTCCACCCCACCCGACTCTCTAATACTCTGAGAACCCTGTGGTGTCTGTCTGCACGGGGCTGATAGTGTGAGACGCCTGGCTAAACTCCACCAAGCCAATCCCTGCTCCACAGGCCTGCCCAGCTGGCTCGGCTTGGCCTGCACAGACACAACTCTGTTTCCACTCAGGACAGGAGGGGCTGTGTGTCTGTATCACAAAGGCTACTGGGGTGGACACCTATTTGCCTGGATGGCTGGAAAGTCAAGCCCTATTCTAGACCAGGCTAACACCTCTGCACGGTGGTCTGAGCGCAATTAGGACTCCAGGCCAGTTACAACCTGAGGGAGAGGCACCTCCAATTTTAGCAAGCCCGGTCCCCACGTGGACTCGACACTCTATCAGGTGTAGTCATCCTGCTCCTGATACAAATAGTCCATGTGTTGAAAAAGCCTCCGCGGGGGCGGTGCGCCTTTTGTAGAAAGCTCCAGTGTTTGGCGTGTGATGTATATTTGAAGTCGCTGTGGCAGCGGTGCTGATACGCGAGTCAGTAGACGTCAGGCTTCTGTCTGCCGGGTTTCATCTCCTCCCGCTCTGCTCGCTGCAAAAGCAGAGTGTCAGCTGGGGCATTACCATAGGCTGACCTTTGCTGCAGCACTCCCCACTGCACAGCTTTCTGACATTCAGGGGCGCTGTGGGGGAGGCAGGAAGGGGGTGGGCTGATGGCCTGTTGGCTGTTTTTTTTGCCTGTAGTGTGTTGATGTGTGTGTTCTTATAACAAATGAACTGACAGTTTCTGCTGGTGTGTGTTTTTTCTTCTTCCCCACATCATTTCACTCTCATGCCACCATTTCGCTTTTTGAAATCCCCAGCAAAGACACAGTTATATTTGATATTTAGTTTTTTTTTCCTCCACCCCAGACCTGCCTGTTGTCAAAGAGATTGCTGTTATCTTTGTGTGAAATCTTGGCATCCTGATAAATGAGAGAGCGCTGGAAATCTTGCCTGCTGACATCAAGGCGCTATGTACCTAAAATCCTTCCAAGGCCGAGGGAAAAGAATAACATATCAGGCCAATTAAAGTTAATGCATGGTGACACGCTGAATCGAGGGCAGGGATTGCTGCCATATGGCGGTCCAGGCTGTAAATCAGAAAGCAAAGGAGGGGGAGAGGAGGAGTGGGAAGCTGGGCAACAGAAAAGGGGTGATGCAGCACCAACATCCCCAAATCCTCAGACGTCTGTCTCAAGACTGCAGCTCCGCCGTTCAATTCAGCACTCTCTTTCCCCCCGCCCCGTCTACCCTTTCCTCCCCCCTCCTGCCGCCCATGCCCCTGCAGCACCCCAAGGTGCAACGCTCTCAGGTATCTGTGTAGAACTGGCAGCTTCATTAAGGCTTGTTTTTTCTCCTCTCGCTGGGAGGATTTAAATGAGCTGTCATCCTGACCTTTTTGAGCTCCTGCTTTTTAAAGCAAGTTCAGCGCCACCCCCCCCACACACACACAAACCCGCCACTCGTCTTTCTCTCTTTCCACCTTTCTCACTCGCTTTGTCACTCTTTCCTCCACTTGTCTCTTCTCCCTGCAGGGGGGGAAGACACTTTTAAGCCATCACCCTGCGGCAGACAGGCATGCCAAGGTTGTTTTGTGGGTAATTGCCTCTCTCATAGACGCTGTTTGTCTGCGCACACTTCTGCCGCCCTCTTCTGATGCCACGCTGCAAAAAAAAAAGTGGGAGGGCACGGACTCTGTAGACTTAATTTGCTTCCTGACTGTTCTTCAGTGCTGATTAAGCAAGCATCTGTGGCGTTTTTTTGAATACAGCGGAAAGCCAAGCGGAGCATGGCTAACGCTTTCTCCCTCTCTATTACATCAGGTTATTGCACAAAGTGGCAGGCATTTATTGGAGCTGTAGCCCTGTTTATTCATTTCTTTTTCACCACATCCTGAGCCGGCTCCATTGTTTAATGTCCCCAAAATAAAGGCCTCTTTGAGGTCTAGAGGACTGCGGTATCGATCAGAGACTCACTAACTTGTCAGCGCCAGCCCTCTCGAGTGTGTTCTTCTCGAGTATACAGGAGTCATTAATTTCCTCTGCCATGGTCTGGTGGAGTCGGGAGGTAAAGCCCAGGTAGCAGGGTACAACTAGCTGACTAACATGCAGGGCGAGGAGGAGAAGGAGGAGGTGGAGAAGGTGGAGGAGGGAGTCGATTTTAAAGCTGCCAGCCCCTCAGGCCCAGTCTGCCCGTTTTACTTCAGCTGTTTGATGTTTAATTGAAGTTGTTATTGGCATCAAATGTCACCTTACCTGATGCTCCAGGTGTGAATCAGTTTCTAATTGAAAGGTAACTATGTCTCCCTCAGCCCTGCGCCTCCGGGGATCGGCCACAGAGTTCCATTAGTCTGGGCCCAGCCTCTGTATCACCACGCACCATGTGCTGCCTTGCAGTTATGTCTGACTGCTGACCTCTCCCCCTCTCTCTCTCCTCCCCTCTCCTCTCTCTCCCCCTCTTTTCTCTCTCTGCAGTGTGAGGAGAAGTGCGTGTCCCATGTTGCATTAGTGTCTGTGTGAAATGCTGGCCTGTCTGCCAGGGCCAGGTGACCTCCCCCTCCAGCTTCTCCCCCACACGCAGATGAACACTGGACTTCAGAAATGTAAGTACTGATCGCGGGACACACACACTCACACTCACACACACACTATTAACTACCACCACCACCACCATCATCCCACACAACAAACCAAGCTGTTACAATCCTGCTGCCCGCCCCACGTCAGATGCCCATGCCAAACCCTGGCCTGGTTCTTCTTCTGCAGCTTTGTGTTAAAACCAGAAAGAGGGAAGAGAGAATATTTTTGTGCTCCAGGACCACAGATCTGTCTTCAAGGGAAATTAGTATGAACCGCGCCATTAATTTGCTGATGAACAGTGAACTGTCTCCCTCCCCGCCTCCCCCCTGTCATCACCCCTGAAGATCTGTCTGCCACAGGAGTGCGTGCTCCACATTCATGTGTTACGATTTGACCAGCTCGGTTACTTTTTTGTCCGCCATCGGGAAGAGTCGGTCGCTGTCGGACTCGCAGACAGATTGCGGCTGAGTGGTTTTGCCCTGATGATCTTGTAATGTGAGTGAATTTAAAGACGCAATCTGCTGCCCCGGTTTTAATGGCAGTCTAGTCAAGAGCTGGCCCAGTTAATTTCAATGCGTTCAACTCAACTGCTGACAAACTTGGACTCGTTTTTTTTTTTACGGGGCAGCAGCACAAATGGAGAGAGTTGAAGTCAGCAATCACCGTGTGAGAGCTGAGGCAGGATCTGGATCTGAACAGATTGATGAATGGAGTCAGTGCTGTCTTTCTGTTTGAGCGTTTCACAGTTTTTAAGAGGGTAAATGATCGTTTATCACCTTTCAGATGCATTCACGTTGTGTAATAACATGTGGACTCAATGATGCCTGCACACAGTCATACTTGGAGACTGCACCATCTGTTTCTTTGTCTCTCCGACAGTGAACTTTTTAGATATACCCAAAAGATCAGTCACTTCCCAGACTCAGATTACGACCCATCCGGCTTTATTTATTCGTTTAAATAAAAGTCTATGTTTTATTCCTCCTCCTGCCTGTTTCTCTGAGTGGAAACTCAGTCCCAGCTTGACCCATTTCTGCAGCAGTTTTTTTTTTTTTTTTTTTGTAAAATGCTCCAGCTCATCAAGACTGTAATTTCAGAATCACAGTAATCAGCCAACCCCCAGGAGATCAGCGAGCGTGAGGGAGTCTGCTAAGTGCCAACGTCTGTTGCCTCACTCAGGCAGGCTTGTGACATGGCGCAGCCATCAGCTTTACACTGTTTCTCTCTCTCTGCTCTTCCTTTATGTGACACGCTAAGGCACATCAGAGCACGGGGCGCAACTGGAGTTCAATTTGTTTTTCTGCCCAACGCTGTAATCCATTTTGGTGATGGAGCGTGCTTCTCGCAGCACGGCCGGTCATAGAAGTGTAATTTCAATCTTTTTTTTTTTCTTCTTCTTCCTTCTTTCTTTCTCCTCGTCATTCTCTCATAATACTTTTCCTTTTCATCTGCTCTTCAAAGTATCATTAACAGACACTGTGTTACATCAAAAGCTGTGGAGCTGTTTTTCATTTAGACGGAATCATTTTCTGTCAGGAAAAATCTCGACTATCCGGCCTCTTTAGCTCACCAAATGTGCAGTTTGTGCCTCAACCTTCTAGTAACACTCGACCGTCTCCATCCTGCGTGTCCACAGGACTTGTCCTCTCCGCAGAGCCTCATCGTTCACCCAGCATGGAAGATCATTTGACAGCTTAACTCCATGAGACTGCTCCTAGTTGAAATTCAAAGATTAGTTGTCACTTGAAATCTTTATTCAATACACTGACAAGTGCACAGAACAAAAAGAGGCTCAATGGAGAGTTAATATGATCAGATCTTTGTGTACGAGCCTTACTCGGAGCCCCATCTCGTCTTTGACACTTTCCCCTCCCTCTATTTTCATCAAGAAACTCCAGATCACCAGGCCCGCCGCGAGCCGCGACCTCTCCCGCATAGGAGAGTCATTTAAAGTTACGAGTTTGCAGGTTGCTGTCAGAGGCAAGGCCGAAGCGGCTGCTCTATTTATCATCAGGGAGTGACTGTTAACAGATGATGGCTGTGAAATGTAAAGGCTGTCGGAGAAGTAGATCAGGTACGCAAAAAGAGACAATGGGTCACGAAGAAAACTGGCTCATATTCCGGGAAGAACGACTGGAGTACCGAGAAGTGGCCCTCGGTCGTCGGTTCTTTCAGGCAGAACAAACAGTGAGTACAGCTGGGCCACTTGGCTGATTTTCACATCTCAGTAGGGACCACTGAGATCAAAAGCAAACCATCTTCTCTCCCTCTCCATGAGATATTTTTTCATTTTTCAAAAGGTCTATCAGCATGGGACGCTCTGCTCAAAATGTCTATAAAAATGTAAGGAGGTGGCATCATGTGGGAAACCAAATTCACATGCCTAATTTGACGCTGAAGCTTCAGACCTAATTTCCTGCTCTTGTGTGAAAATCGCAATTTACAGCAGCGTGAGCCCCCTGCCCCCCGCTGCTTAAACCTTGTTCAATAAAAACAGTAGTTTGAATAAAAGAAACCCTAATTAGTGCCTGCTGACTGTGCACTTGTGTTCCAGCTAGCTAGCTAGCAGCGGGGTAATTAACGCATGGCCAGACTGGCCTCTTTCCCTCCCTTGGAACGTGCTTAGCTGGAGATCTGAGAGATGATACGCTCGCAGCCTCCTACAAACTTCACTCACATCCTCATTAACCCTCCCTTGATTCTTTAAGCTCTTCGACTAATCCAGGTTGCAGGTTAAGGTTGAAATGCTAATAAGCTGCACTTGCTTACTAGAACACATAATCAACATCTGCCAGAAACCCTTGAGCAGACGTAAACAGCAAGAGGCTGATTTCTATCCACTGTTAAGCGGGAAACTACTCTAAACAGTAATTTACCGATTTCATTACACATTTTTACAGCAGTTCTGTTAAACTCTTCATTCTGATTTGCTTTTTTTATCCCAAAATGCCAGCCTAAGCTTTGTTAACAATGTATAATCCCTTTTCCAATTTAATGGGTTGGTCAGTTTCCAGACATTGACTTTGCTTTCTTTGCTACTCGCCCGAGTCTTACAACTTAAGTATAAAACTCATTACACAAGTGCCAGTAGCAACGAAATAATACTGTACACAGTTACATGCTTACTGGTGTTTTTCTTGCTTTATTTCTCAATAAAAGGAAGTTATATTTACCTCCATCTTTAAAAGTGCACATTTAATTTCTTTAAATAGCTGTGCAAACATTTATATTAACTTATCATTCAGTTCATCCATTTTCTGTAACCGCTTATCCTCATCAGGGTCGCGAGGGCTGGAGTCTATCCCAGCTGACTTTGGGTGAGAGGCAGGGTACACCATGGACAAGTCGCCAGTTTGTCACAGGGTACCTAGAGACAAACAACCCAACTCACATACACACCTACGGGCAATTTAGAGTCACAAATTAAGCCTATTAAGTGCATGTCTTTGGACTGTGGGAGAGAAACCCACGCAGACACGGGCAGAACAAACCAGCCGAGGTTCGAACCAGGAGCCACCATGCTGCCCATCATTCAGTTCATGTGTTAGATTAAATTTATATATGTCATATGTTGTGTGTGGTGCAGTGGTTAGCACTGTCGCCTCAGAGCAAGAAGGTTCTTGGTTCGAAGGCCTGGGCCAAGGAGCCGAACTTTCAGTGTGGAGTTTGTTTGTTCCCTCTGTGACTGCGTGGGTTCTCCTCCCTCAGTCCAAAGAACTGAACTTAAAGGTCCAGTGTGTCAGACTTAGGGGGTTTATATACAGAATATGGCAGAAATTAAATATAATATGCATAAACTATGTTTACATTAGTGTATAGTCACCTGAATAATTGGTGACTTTAAATTGCTCGTAGGTGTGGATGTGAGTGTGAATGGTTGTTTATCTCTATGTGTCAGACCTGTGATGAGCCAGCGACGTGTCCAGGTGTACCCCGCCTCTTGCCCTAAGTCAGCTGGGATTGGCTCCCCACATGATCCTGATTTGGGCCCCTCATGTTTGTGACTTCATTGTTACAGTCTAGAAACCTTCTTGGAAACCAAAAGTTGTTCTTGTTTCTGTTGGAGCTAGTTTTGATCTGTCAGTCTTGCACACTTGTATTAATAACCTCCACTTCAACCCTCCATGTCGGCTCAGTATATGCGCTTATATCCCCACACAGCTCTCTGAACACAGAGCCTGAATGATGATGTTCCATTTAAAGTTACCATGCTCTTTAACATTCACTCGCACTGTCCAAAATCCAGGTTTTAGAAGATCTTATTCCCATGAAATGATAAAAGATGTTTTATTCATTGCAACAGCTGATGGTACTCTCTTCCCACCTACTTACAACCCCTTCTACAGCTACATTGACACGAGGTTGCAGACCAAAGAGGCCATGCCAGAAACTCACAGTCTTTAAATATATCTTGAATACTGATAGCAAACAAGTTGCATTTATCAAAGTGTAGTTTTATTGTTTGAAATCTTATGCATTGCATACTAAATGTAACCCTGAAAACTGGGTATTTATTTAGGCTGCCTCTGTGCGAAACAAGGTCATTAATCATCACCTGTGTTTGACAGGTGAAGCCCATCCTCAGCATGTCTGTGAGCCGGTGTGTAAGTGTTCATTTCTCTGTGTTTGCTTACCCTGGCATTTATTCAGCGACAGACATTAGGCCTCAGTGATGGCGGGTGTCGAGCTCCAAGCTCCTTGGCCCAGACCCCTTGCATTAATGAGGCTGCCATCAGCAGGCTGAACACTTAGTCACAGCAGCCCCCACCCCCCACCCCCCCTCGTATACCGCCCCATACCGGCCCCGCACATCGCTGCCCATTGTTTCCTGTTCACAAATAAAGCGGGAATTAATTAGCCAGTTGGCACAACTCTTGGTGCCACCGTGTCAGCGTTCGCAGTTCAGCTCTGTGCCTCATCCCTCAAGCCCAGTCTGTCTGCTGTGAGACTGAGCATAATGGCCACGGCCGCATGAAACCGCAGACTCCTGCCAGCGATTCAGACATTTCAAAATTACTGCTCACTCAATAACAGAGAAGTATACGCTGCTATGTCGACTATCTATTATCTATTTTAGCTGAACTGAAAAGTCCCGTCCTCAAAAGTAAATCAAGCTCAGTAACTAGTGAGACCAGTGATCCCTCTCACAGATCAGATCAGCTCCACTCATGTCCATCAGTCCGAAAGCCGTGGTGTAAGTAGGTCAGACCGGCGGGGGCTGTTGTGATGGGGGGTGTCGGTGAGACGGAGGAAAGCAGGGAAGAGAAGAGCCTGTCACTCTCTAAAATGATTATTACTGACTTTTATTGTGTTAGTGAAGAAAAGTGGAAGTGAGCCCAATGCGTTAAAAAATGAAAAATGCAATCACATCCAGCCAGACTTGAAAACAGGCGCATTACGTACAAGACACTGACATATTAGTCAACACCTGCATGATCCTGCCGCACATTTTAAACAGGCTCATAAACGAAAAAACACACCCTCGCGCTCACACATGCACAAACACATAATCATGTTCACATTGTCACTTCGGCATTGTTAAATTTAGCCACGGTGCTTAGCAGGTGTAACAAATGTCTGCGAACTGAGGCCTGGGAGGTGTTCCCGCAGATCAGAGACGCTGCTGCTGTGTCTGATTACTTGTCTGCTGTCATGGAGCTCTGCTCTCTGCGTCTATCTCTTTCTTTTTTCCTCCCCACCACCCCCCCAAAAAAAAAGCAGCCACGGGGGACCATCACTGCCTTTGCTTATTCTTTGTTTAGTGTGTGATTCAGTAGCAAAGCAGCAGCAGCAGCAGCAGTGCAGCCCCCCCCCGTCAGATGCATTCTTATTGTTCGCCTGGATGCTACGTCAATTAAGGCCACTAAAAGCTCCTGACCTCAAAGTCACAGACTCCACCGCAAAATTGGATTTTAGACTGGGAATGTGTCGACCGCAATAATTCAGCAGAGAATGAGATTGGAAATCTCTTTGTCCTCAGGAGCTGTGAGGGTTTTAGGAGGAAAAACAGCGAGGTATGGAATATGAGAGCACTATCCAAATCAAGTTCCTCTCAGATGCTCAGATTACATCTGATGTGCTCTTTTTCTACCTGGATTAAGTTGTCTAATTGTTCCTCTCTCCTTACTCTCTTCATCCCCTCGACTCTGTCTCTTCTTGCTTCCTCTCTTGTCTCACCTCTGACCTGTCCTGTCCTGTCCTTTCCTGTCTTCCACCCCAGGGGACACCACACAAAGGATGAGATCAGCTCCGTTTCCAACCCCTGCAGAATTGGACGCATATGCTAAGAAAGTTGCCAACAACCCCCTCACCATCAAGATCTTCCCGAACAGCGTCAAGGTCCCCCAGCGAAACCACGTCCGCCGTACGGTCAACGGGCTGGATACGTCAGGCCAGCGCTACAGCCCTTACCCTTCCTCTCAGGCCAGTGCCAAGACGGGCCTCCTTGCCATCGTCAAGGTGCCCACAGTTAAAGGCATCCTAAAAGATTTTGACGGCAGCCGGGCTCGCTTGCACCCTGAAGTTATCATGAACCCTCCCGCCGGACCCTACCAAGTGGCTTCGACCAGCACTTTAAACCACCACCCACCTCTGCTGAACCTTCCCCGGCTCCAGCAGACCTTACCCCTCCAACCACAGGACCCGCCTCGGACTCTACAGATGCCCCTCCCTCAGCAGCAGGGTCACACCCAGAGCCTCAGACACCATCCCCCCATGGCCCAGCACCCTCAGGGCCCACCCAGACTCCAGACTCTGTCTCAGCACCCACCCCTTGGCCACCAACAGGGGCCCCCTACCGTCATGCTTCAGCAGCAGCACCTTCAGCAGCAGCCGCCACCTGGCCTGCAGGGGAGCAGAAAGCTGCCAGATGGCGACGCTCCGCCTAATGTTACCGTCTCTACCTCAACCATTCCACTCTCCATGGCCGCTGGGCTGCACCAGGGCCACCAGGCCGACCTGAGCACCATCGTGCATCAGATCAACCAGTTCTGCCAAGCTCGGGCCCAAGGCGCAGGAGCCACCTCCATGTGCGAGGGCCAGATCGCCAACCCCAGCCCCATCAGTCGCAACCTGCTTATCAGCGCCTGCTCCAGGGTGTCCATGCACAGCAACCCTGCCACCCCTGGCTTCCACCCAACCAACTGCATTATTGGTCCTCAAGAGAAAGCCACCGCCCTGGTGGTAGCTCACCCACCTGCTATGAACCACTTGCCTTCCAACCACACTGATCTCAAGCAGCAGCAGCAGCACCACCTGCAGCATCTGCATCCGCAACAAAATCAGCAGCAACAACAGCTGCAACACAACACACAGCATCAGAAGATGCGCTCTTGGAATCAGCACCAGTTGGCTCACGTACCCCACATTCAGAACGGTGGGACCCACCTCTGCAAGCAGCCTTCCAGGGACCCCGCCTTCCATTTTAAGGGCATGGGCTACCCTGCAGAGGTCTGTGTGGGTCAGCCTTACACACTGAAACCTCCCATAGAGAGGCCCACCCCCTCTCCCCCTGTCAACAACAACAACTGCATGCCTGGTCCCATGGCCCACTACACTAACGGTCACTACTTCCAGTCCCACATTTGGAACAGCGGCATCCTACCCACACCCAACAGTGACAGCTCCGGGTCTCAGGACACAGCCATGCCATTCCACGGTGCGGGCCCAGCGGGATGCACCACGCTAGACTGTGGGCCCCCTGGGGCTCCCCATTACAGGCTAGGAACGAGCTCAACCACCACCTCCTCCTCCTCCGCCCAGACTAATCTGATGCAAACAGCAGATTACTTGGGTGGGGACTTCCAGACGCCCTATTTCCGCGATCAGAATCTAGGGTTGATGGGCAAGATGCACAGGCCCCCTCTGAGCAGGGTAGGTCCAGATGTTGGGGATGGCAGAACCGCTCTCATCCAGCACCCAGGGTACAGATAAGCTATGGCCTTGTCTACACAACAGTTATCAAAAAACCCCTTTGTTTAGTCTTAAGAAAGGAAACACACGAATAAAACTAAATTGATAACTTAAACAAATTACAGCTAATGTTAAAGAGGGTAAATTAATATATTTAATGAAGAACAGTAGTTTCTTTTTGTTCTTTTTTTTTTTTTTTAAACATCTTGCAAGTGATCAATTGCTGCTTTTATTTTTGTTAATGAGTGCTGTTACCAAGCACTTTAGGGAACTTTTTCCATGTGCGTGTCTATACACATCTGTACTGTGTGTGTGTGTGTGTGTGTGTGGGTGAGTGTGTGTGTGTGTGTGTCATTCCCACGTTCTTCTTCCACTATTGTACTTTTATCTGTGTGCCTGGGTCTTAGCAGATCCTGCGTTACTTCTACTTCAGAACTATCTGTTCAGTTTTCTTATGCATCTAAGAAAGAAGAAAAAACAGATAGATCCCTCACTGAGAAATCTCAACATCTGATGATGTTGGGTTTGGTTTTTTTTACAGGGTCATGTCAGGAATTTTCGGCTCAGACTAGTTTTCTCACTAATTTTCATTTTGGTGTCTCATACTAACTTCAAGATTAAACACAATCATCTGAGGACAGAAGAGAGAGTGATCTGATCTACAAAGTACAGCTGGAAAAGCTCGCTGTATGCACATGTACACAGAGGTTTTATTCTTTTTAAATGTACTTATTTATTTGTATAGTAGGACAACTCAAGATTGATTCCTCTCTGTCAGTTAAGGAAGCATGTAATCAGGTTGTTTGTACATAGTAAAAATACAGCAGGGAGCAAAATATGTTAAAAAGCTCTGACCTGCTGAAAATGCTGCAATGAATTCAGGTGTTTAAAAAAAAACAAAAAAAAAAACTTTTTTTTTTTTTTTTTTTGTCAATGCCAGGAAGGTTTGGCAACAAGATTGTGACACGTTTGGTGCAGAAAAAGTGGTGAAAGATTTAACTCTCACACCTTAAAATGGCCAAAGTCAGGTTAACAAGGACACACTGTTATGAAGATGTGCCATTTTATGTTTCCTTTTTCAGATCGTTTTTGTAACCATGACAAATGTATTACTTGAATGTTGAGATTATTTGTTTTTGCAGGTATTGATGGCGATAGTTAGAGATGAGGACAAAACTCTGGAGTAGAAGAAATAATAGTGTTACTAATGTCGTGTAGAATCGAACTACGGAGCCTAACCAGAGTTTTGATCCCAGCAGCAGGAACTTAAGTGAATTAAGTTACGCGTAGTTGCTACTGATACTGATGTGAAGTCTGCTCGAAAAAGACCAAATTGATCACTTGCAAGATCGAAACAAAAACCGACTTTTTAAGTTTAAAGTGAAACAGCAAATGCATTGTTTATTTTATTGTACACTGGCTTACCTACTAGACTACTGTAACTTTAAAGTTTAATGATTGTGTGTGAATGTTGCCTGCTGATGTGAGTAGAATTAAGGGTGTGTGTGTGTGAGAGTGAGTGTGTGTGAGAGAGTGTGTGTGAGTAAACACAATGACGCCCATGTTTTGTTCACCTAACTCCCTAACAGCCCTTAAAAAGCCTTAAGTGTTTGGTCCTTGGACTTCCCTTGAAAATGAGCATGGTTTTAATGAAAACCCCAAATAATAAGGAGAACGAAGATGGTCAGGATACACAGAAACAGCAATTTTTTTTCTTGGTTTCTTTTTTCTGGTCTTTTTATTTAAATGAAGTTTTGTTGAATAGACAGACCAATTCCTTTAGAGATTCTTTATTATGGAAAGCAAGAAAAAGGAGTAATATTTTGTAATTATATATTTTAGCAATGTGTAGTTACTGAGCTGTAACATTTTTTTTCCAAGTTTCAAAGCTTCAGTTTGCAGTTGTGACTATTTATAATACTTGATTTGCTTGTTATTTAAATTTTATTTTTTTCTTCTTCTTCTTTCCTTTCTTGTACTATTGCTGTGAAATGGAAGAAGGTCCATAAGCCTTTCTTTTGTGTCATTCTGTACGACAGATAAGAGGCAAGAGCGTGAGAGTTGTGCTACTCTTTTTGTAATATTGTAATAATAAAATAAAGTTCTAATTTATGCTTTGAAAGGAGTCTGAATGGTTTGCTGACTTTGACAACAGGTGTACAGTAACTTAACCATCATCCTGTGACAGTTCAGGTGTGCTCCTAATCACAGATTTCTTGCATAATGAGCCTTAAAAGTGTCTGACTGTTGTCTAAACCACATATCATCTGCAAGCGCGACAGCCTAAAGCTGTAGGTGGTCATTGTTGCACCAATTGATGTGCTTTCATGCCATTTACCCGAGCCTCCCCTCTGCCAAACAGTAACAGGAAGTAGAGTAGACAAAGCAAGCTGTGAAATCCGCAGGACTATCTGGCTGCAGAAGATTTAGCTTGTCTGGCTGTGATGAAAATGGGACTTGTATAAAGGGCACGCAGCGGGAGGACAGGATCAGCACCTTCGTGATCAGTAGTACTCCATGAAGGATTTTGAGCGATGCCAGAGGTGCAGGCAGGTTGTGGCCTTTTGCGCAGGGAGGATGTGCATCCTGTTCAGGTGGTGGCAGAAACAGCATGTGCAGAAGCAATCAATGTTTAATGTGTTTCAAATGTATGATATCTTCAGTAAATAAGCAACAGCATTGATAAAGTCTACTTGTTTTTACACCATCATGTCAGTCAGATGAACAAATATCTACATTTCTTCTTGGGCACTGCCCATCTCAGTGAAATATTTCCTCAGAGGTGACATTTAAAATCCAGCTGACACTTGAGTATCAGTCAGAAACACATTTGGCAGTTAAAATGAATACTGTCTAGGTTTGACGTGGTTGCACAGGTCAGCCAGAGTGAAGCTCTCTGTTGTCTTTTAAACGGGTGAGGCGTTCAAAGGATTCATCTCTGTGGATAGATGAGACTGCCGGTGCCGCCGACTGCCCGTGAGCATGCCTCTCCAGCTCCTCCCTGTGGACAGAGGGGGGAAAATGTTACTTGATGTGACTTCCTGTCACAAAGATATACCTAAAAAAACATTTTCTAATCTAGAAGCTTTGAGTCTGCGTTCATGTTTCTGCACCTCTGTTTGGCCTGTTCGTATGGGTGTCTGAGGCAGGCTGTTCGGAACGATCCCAGTACCCTGGATCCTCATTGATTTTGCCCAGGTTGATGTTCCATTTGTTCCAGTTGACTTCCTCCACTCTGAGACAACAAGAGGACACATGCTCCAATTACTGTCTGCTGTGTGACGCATCAATCAGCTGTCAAAGAAGGCAAATTAGTGAACAACAGAGTGTACTGCGCATCAATCGATCCGGCTCACACAGCTGCATCTTTTGTTAAACCTTCAGGCCTCCGAGCTTTGTTTCTCCTCTATTATTATTATTACACGCTAAACCTGGCTTCTCAGAGGATCAACCTATAGAGGTGCTGCAAAAGAGAGTTGACACAAAAAAGGAAAAATAGAAAACAGATTCTTTTCTCCAGCCCTCATCCAGAGCCAGATTAATCTGCCTGTGCTCTGAATGTGTGCACATGCCAGCTTCTTTTCTTCCCAGAGTCCCAGAAACCAACTAGTATCTCTATGCTTGAATACTCTTCCTGCGGTTTGCAATGTGTCAAGTAATTTCTGGTAATTTCATGAAACATAAATTTAGCTGTTCTGTGAGGCTGTGCATAAAGGGTTCCTGGGGTGTTTTTGACCTCTACGAGTGCTTTGCAGCTGCATTATGTGGTGCACACTCCTGCCAATGGTTTCCCGCTGTTCCACTGATCTACAGGTGGTGGTAACACACCAGGCTACACTGCAATGTGTCAATAAAGACAGGGGAAAAGAAGACAGCTCAAGTAAACATGGATGTAAGCAATGCTGGATTTAAAATATCTTTAAAACTTGGCTTTGGAAATGTTTTATCAGGAATGAAATGCATTTGTTTGACCTCAAGGATACGCACAAAGACCAATAACCTTGACTAACACTGGATATAAACATAACTTAGTCTGTGGAGGTTCTCAAGCATCCAGGTCATCTTTCTTCAAGAAGGGTTAAATCTAGGGCAACTGGACTTGGTTGTAGATCTGTGAAGACGTTTCGCCTCCCGTCCGAGAAGTTTCTTTGGTGAAATTTGAAGAAGCTTCTTGGATGAGAGGCAAAAGGTCTCCACGGACAGTTGGCCCAGATTTAACCCTTCCTGAAGAATAACTTTGCAAGAAGATAGCACAGCGGTTATTTCAGTTAAATGTTTGATAAAACATCTGGTGATGGTGCCAGATGAAAAGCCGATGAATCATTAAAGTTGTTACAGTTTATCCTAAATGTCTGGACCAAATTTCATGGAAGATCCATCCAATAATTGAGATATTTCAGTCCAAAATGGTGAACCGGCCCACAGAACAACCGTCCAACAATGCCATCCCTTGAGCTTTGGCATGAGAGTGGCTAAAAATGTAGTTTAGATTTGCTTTAGTGGTGCATACTACCAAAAAAAACAACTGGAAATGATCATTACTTGATGTACACACACACAGTAATGAGGCCTTTGGACCCTTATGCAGCTACTGATGGATGCTTTTGCAATTGAATTGAATTGAAAGAAGCAAACCTGAAACACATGCGATGGTCGTCTCTGCCAAGGTTTATCTCAACCCCGCAGCGATACCTCTTCCTCATACAACACATCAGCCTTTTCTCCATGTCCAGGATGGTGATAGCCCTCTGAAAACAGACACAACACTTCATCAAACACACATCTGCCTTGAATAACCCAATACTCCCTAAACCACAGAGCCCTCCATGACGCCTCACCTGTAGCTTCCAGATGCTGGTGCTCTCCTCTGCAGCCTTCTCCACGGTGCGGTTCATGAGGGCAATGAGCATGTTGAGCAGCAGGATGTAGGTGAGAATGATGTAGCTGATGAGGAGTACGTAGAAGACCGCCTGGTACTGGTAGTCCTCAGTGAACTCCATGTCACCCATGCCGATGGTGAACTTGAAGAGCTGCAGCGTGGTGTAGGAGATGTTTCTGAAGGTGGGTTTTACACAATCGTCACCAGAGGGACCAAAGAGACGCGCCTTACCAATATGAGTGTTATTTTTCGGAGGAGGCTCTATGAGCAGGGTGACCACCGCTGTAACAGGAAATATGAAGGTTAATATCTCAAAATGCCCTTTATTTGTTCATGAAAGTAACAAATCTTAAACCTGGTAATGATGATCAAATCAATAGAAACTAGTAAAAATAATACCCTGTAATGTATATTTTCTAGTCAGAAAGCATTTGGGAGTGTAGCAGGTGTCTTTTTGTGTGAGATGTACCTGCTGAAAATCCAAAAAGGAAGACGACGTAGACAAAAAGAAAGCGCAGTATATCACTGAGGATCATCTACAAAGAAGAAAAAGAGACTAAAGGCTTCAGATCAGATCAGATGGTTCACTGTGATGTTCACTGGGGTGTAGTGTGACCTGTGTGGACTACCTTTTGTATCATGATGCTGTAGACGCCCATGTGTATGAGGCCCCGGGAGTAGTAGAGCAGGTTCACCCAGCTGAGAGCAAGACACAGTACCAGGAAGCCCAGGTACTCTTCACAGCCGAACATGTACATTAGAGTTGAGAAAATGAAGAGCAAGCCCTGCAAGAAACTGTCAACAGCAGAGAAACCACTGTGATCCAAGTCAAGTTTACAGTGGATATTCACTGATGTTCTCCTATATAGTTTGTATACAGAAGAAGAATCCATCCTCGGATCATTTTAAGCTGTTACATGTCACCAATCTGAAGAGTTATTTGGTGATTAAGTGTTGTCAATTAAGGGATCAACCACCAAAGAATGTGTTTTATAGTTAGTTTCTTATATAGAGTGTCTATAAAAAGTATTCACCCCTCTGTTTTGCAACAATAACTCAAAGTGACATTAATATAAAAGCAGATCTCTACAAAGATCTAAATTAATCACAAATATTAAATACAAAACACACGTTTGGTGAGTCAGCGTCGAGGCAAAATCTACATCATAAAGACAAACGAGCATTTCAAGAAAAGTGCCACAAAAAACGTGGAAGAAATTGAAGAAATTGCCACCAGCCACTACAGTATAAATGATCTATCTATCTATTCAGAGATGCTGTCAGTTAAAGATGGTTCACAGTCCAATATGCTAAATTTGTAATCAAAAATACACTGGCACATGTATTAATATGTCCTAATGTTCATTATTTCTGTGACTAATATATTAGATATGAAAGCATTGTGTTGTAGATTGTCGACTGACTCCCTAATCTGTCAAGATATCAAATAAAGGTTGTTTTCTCTGACTCAACTGCAGCCAAAAAAAATCGATTTAAGTTGGAGTGGGAGACTTTTTCATATAAATAAATATCCGTTACATCCAAACCTTTGCTAAACAAGTTCATATAATGCTGATTAAGCCTATTACCACCATGTTACCACCTGTTTTTGAATCTAGTGTCACCAGTAGAGAGTTGTGCTTTACGTTAACCAACAATGATTGAAGGGGGTAGCAACCTTAACGATGCAGTAGTCCACAGAAACTAGGAGCATGGTGGAGGCATACATAATAAGTACGAGTCGAGACACTGTGACAGGTTTAAGACAAGTTTTCATGAACAGCAAAACATCGAGAGAGGTGGGTGGACCTGTCTGGATGGTGGAATTGGATGTTTTTTATTAACATTTGTGTTGTTCTGTCCAAATTCTTAGGGGGTTAATACTTTTTATATTAATACTTTAGGTAAACTTGACCTTTGAGGTAAAAAAATCTTCTATCCGATTTTTCCTATTAATTTCTCAAAACATCAATTATGTAACTAGTTTGAGATGAGATGAAATGAGGACATTTCATTTGAAGAGAGGGAAGTAAAATGAGATTAAATTATTTTCCTCAGGTTTAATGAGAAAATAATGATAACTATTTGTATTTTAACTATATTTTATGGTGCACCTTGCCTGTAATGTAAGTCTTTAAGGTTGGCAGAGTGATGTGACGTAAAATTGTGGGGTAATGTGTCACATCCTACAGTTGAACCAGATATTAAAGTGACCGAGTTACAAAAAGGAAGCTGTTCCTGTGCTTTTGTAACTTAATTCAGTATTAGTTAAGATTAGTGTTGACGTTATAGTTATAGTTATCAGGATTGCACTAGGTTGACAACACGCTTCCCATTTAGTGAGGAACCTGAAGAAATTTGGTCCTAAATCCCACAATTGAATATTTTTAAAGAGCGGTGTAACAGCAGCGATGTGGCGGTGTACTCCAGGGTGTGTCAGTACACCGATATCACTGTTGGGTGTGGTCAAGGTTGACCTGGTGAAACAGAGGGCAATGTAACACTTGTGTGACTCACTTTGCTAGTCGATGTTAGAAAAGATTGCAGTTGATCCTTTACAGACTTTTTTTTTTTGTGGACAAGATGCACATATGTGGCACAACACATCGGTTTTGCACTGTTCCACTGGTCAACAGTTGGTGGCAGTAATGTGCAAAGAAAGCAGAGAAGAAGAAGGAAGACTACTTACTAACAAATATCAAGAGGCAACCTCTGCGGCTGTGAAGTGAAGCCAATGCAGAAGTGCCAAAAAATGCTGCTTCTCGTGCAACCACCCGAGGCTGGCTACAGGACGTGTTAATCGCCATAAGCCCCCATGTTAAAATGTCCAACTTCACAGCATAAATAAACATGTTTACAGTTTTGGTCTCTATAGCTAATTTCCCCATTTATGACAACTGTACTGAGGGTGAATTTTTATAGAACTCACATGTTCAAATTATATTAAGGCTTAAAGTTATGCATAATTAACAGTGTGGCCGCCTTGATAGTCAGGTGGGTGCCGTTACAGATGGCTTGTTCGAGCACTTAGGCTTCATTCAGCCAACCTCAGGTCCACCCACAACCCACGTCTTTGCCCAGTTTTAGATTAGCTCTGACAGATCTGGGAAAGAAACATGGTACTTACAAAAGAATCTCATAATATCCATCAATCAGCAACGTCTGCAGTTTTGGGCGTTTCCTCCACATGTCCATGATCTGGGGATTTAGATAAGATTTTTGATAAATCACACGAGAAAGCAACTTCCTCTAGGTTATGATATGGACCACTGGATTTGAACTACTTACCCCTATGACAAAGAAATAGCAGTTTGACAGCGCTGTCAGTAGCTGGCCTGCAAGATACAGGTAACCCATTCTGGTATGTTCGATGGGAAATGGCGGCTGTGGGGCAGAGAGGAAACATCAGCACAGGTTCATCTGGGATACACAGTTCAATCAGTTTGTAGGAGCCAGCTCACCTTTCCTTCCTTCTTGTTATAGGCGACAACAGTGAAGATGATCAGGTACATGACGTAGAACAGGAAGTTAAAAAAAAACATTCGACCTGCAAATGCCTTCCACTTTGACTCCAGCAGCCGGTTCAGGAGCTCCGTCTGGAGCATATCATGACGGTTCTGAGAGGAGACAACAGGAGACAGATGTTTGAGTACAAAATAACATCAACAGCTGCTCTGACTTGGCTCATAATGCTGGGACTTACAGGAATGTCACTGCCGTAGACCAGTATCTCCAGCACAGAGTTGTCCTCGTACGAGTCCACGGAGGCCAGGTCGTACAGGGAGCAGGTGACGGGTCCGTAAACCCACTCAGTGAATTTACGGGACAAATGTTTGGTGTGACTCTCTTGAAACTCTCGTTTCAGGATGTGTGAAAAAAGCTGCAGACAAACAAAGGAAAAGGCTAAATGAATGTTCAATCACATTCATCCAGGTAGTAGACTTGTCTGTGACTCTGTCCTAGCCAACAGGACCCCAATCCAAAAACTCATAAGGGTAGCCAAAACACTACTTTTTTGTGAGTCAATGGAGCTGGGGGCCCATACAAGCCATAGTCTATCCGCCTCATATCAACTTCTAGTGTTTACCCCAATCCTGCCGGTCTTGGCAGCCATCTTGAGGGGCGTCAGCCCTCTATTGTTCTCAATCTCCTCCAGCTTCAGCTTGGGGTGAAGTCGGGCAGTGGTCTTTATGATGCGGTCGTACATACTGGTGATGAACTCTGTGTTATCCTGGGAGTTGTCAGCCACCACCACCAGGGCGTGCAGCACTGTGTTACCATGAGAGTCCGTCAGTCTAGGATCTGCTTGTTGGTGATCATTCTCCAAGAGGTAGTCCACCACGCCAGGCTGGTTGGTGCAGGCTGCCAGAGACAGAGGCAGCTCACCTGAGGACAACACAGATGTTGATGAGATGAGATGATCTGTATGGCTTTTTTCCATGAAACTGAACTAAATGCATGTCTGTCTGAATGTTTAACTTGTGTTCAATCCATCGAAGCAATGATCTTTTGAGCAGTTTCACACTAAAAGATTGTTTTCACATTCATGTTGAAGGGGGAAGCCTGACTTTGTGACAGTCTCAGACTTATTTCATGTTCCAGTATTCTGGATTTCAATCAGACAATGTATATATGTAATATAACTCAGAAACCCTGCAACAAGATACACACTTGCAGTATTATAAATCAACAGTTGATGGTGGTATTGTCTTTTAAAAGAGAGCAATGTACCAACAGGACAATTCCCGCCCCCCCAGCAACCTGCACACTTGCATGTGCATGCATGTATACACAGGTGAGTAAAATGTCAACCTTATTCAACTTTTTTTTTTTTTACCATAAAATGATACAATTTAAATAATTTTGATTAGTTTGGTGAACTGTGTCTCTGTCATTCCCACTCTTAAATGCCTCTTTTTCGCACTACTTTTGGTTCCAGGTACGATCACCTGCAAGAAACATGTAATGCTTTACACAAACCACCAATTATTTCGCTGATTTTGATGAAACTGGGTCATATTTTATGAAGAAAATGTTTTTTGGTTTTCCCTCTAATGTACTCCAGCTGCTCCGCCTCAACTCTCTGTGATTTACAGAGTTTCCTGATTAACAGTAAACTGCTGAAGCTGCTGTTAGTTAGCTGAGTTAGTTAGCTGTACTGCCAAGGACTGGGTGTTCAGAGCACCAGGGGAGTGTTTAAAATAGTACCACAGATGTTTTGAAGATGGAGTGATGCTGGAATTGGCACCAGAACTAGAGCTGGGCTCAGCAGAGACAGAGGACAATGACAAGGACAATGGAGGAGGCAAAAAAGATAACAAGAGAGTGACCGCTAGAGAGGCCAGTAGATAAGAGTAAATCTTATCGGCGAATGTGGAGACACCAAGGCCTATGGTAACATCAGGTCAAAGCAGGCTTAATGTTGCTTTAAGTTTATTTATTTAAGTTTATTCTTTAAATGTTGCTGACTGGAAAACAAAACAGAAAAATACAAATAAAATACAATTCTAGAAAATAACCAACTCAAAAGAAATTTATTGTATTATTTGCTGTGAAAAGTCACTAACTTAGTAACAAAGTTGTAATCTGTGACGCATCTTGTCAGTAGATAGTCTCCAGAGGAGGGCGCTCCTCCTCCCTGCAGCAACATGAACTCACCAAAGTAGAAGTTGGGGCCGTCATGTGGTTGGAAGAATTTTCCGCAGGCTCTGGCATGAACATTTGCTCCTTTACTGACCAGCAGCTTCACATAGGCAAGACTCCTCCTCTCAATGGCTATATGGAGAGCCGTCTGGCCTGCCAGAGTCACACATCAATACATGTCAGAGAAACACACCAATAATGTTGCAAAGGTTTATTTTCACAGCCTTGTACATAGTTTACCTTCGTAGTAGCTGTTGGTGAAGGCTGAATTCACAAACTCATCAATGTCGCCCATCTTCTCTGAGATGTCGATTAACAGATCCACCGTGCCGTTCTTGCCGTCTTTGAGGTGCAGCAGAGCCTTCATCAGGGCGGTTTTACCGTACGACTTATCTGCAGGTGCAAACACACATTCAGAGAATTAACACGCAGGTCAGCAGCTTAGTGCAACTGTTGAATCATTGTCACACTTACACAAAGAGTTGGATAGTTTCTTCATGTTCTGGTGCAGGTACTGATGCAGGGTGGTCAGCTTTGTCACGTCCCCGCTGGCTACAGCTTCAAACAACCTAATGATGTCAAATGTTTCGCTGTTTCTCTTGCTACTGTCCGCCTTAACACCTCGAATCTCTCTGGAAACAACAAATATTCGATCGATAACAGGGTCACAAAAGATTCATGTGGGTCAAAAGGTGAAGCAGCTTCACATTCCATATTAATCAACACTGTGGGGCTTGATAAGATCCAGCACCCCTGCTATAATGAGTATTATATCTCCGCATGGAGAGGCTCACTTGTCAAAATTGAGATTGAATCTGATCTGAGGCTTGGTCTCCTCCATTTGCTCCTGGTAATCGGTGTCCATGGGAGCCTTGGGCGATGCATGGCCCTGTCCACTCTTTTTTGCTGCTTTCCCCCGCGATTTCTCCTCCTCCGTCCTGTCGTCTGTCTCCAGAGAGAAGCCGAACATCTCGGACTTGTCCATCTTTACCTCTTGCTCCAGTGGTCTGCATAGAAATACAGCACAAGTGCTCATTATTACAACAACCAAGAGATCCAGTGAAGTTCATCTGACAGCTAGAGCCATCCAAGAGGTGTAAAGATGATTAGCAGTGTAACAAACACATCACAACACCTGATGGAGAATGTGTCACTAGACTGGGACAATATTTGGAAATGTACCTCCAAACATCCCAATCATCAGTCACGCTCATTTCACTCTCAAGTAAAGTATCTTAAAGGTCCAGTGTTTAGGATATAGTGGCACCTAGCCGTGAAGTTGCACTGCAACCACATGAATACTGTCCCACACCGCACCCTCTCCTTTCAAACATGTACGAAAAACTCTGTCTCTTATGTCCTGGGCAACTGAAGAAAAATGTTCGGTTCAACATGGCGGACTCCATGGAAGAGGACCCGTTCTCTCTGTAGATCTACAGGGCTTATTTTGAGACGACAAAAACACAACAATTCTTATTTTCAGGTGATTATATCCTAATAAAAACATACAAATAAATGTTATATTCCATTCCTGCCAATAAATCGTACACACTGGACCTTTAATGACTATGCACTCTGCGTACAGATGGACTTTTTGGATATTTTGTCCATGTTTTGTTGATGTGCAGATGTATTTCTACTCACTGACAAAGATGTTGGACTGTGTTGTACCATGCATCCCCTGTACGCCTATCTGAGGCTTGCTTTGCTATCACTTGGAAAGGAAGCTGCAGTCGCAGTGCAGACTTAGTGTATTAGTAATAACTCTAAAAGTAGTAGTAGTCTGTTTAGCTTTTAAGCAATGAGGAGGTGATACTGGCACTAGTATTTATTGCTCCTGAATGACTCATCTGTGTTAAATAGTTGTATAGTATCAGAAACATATTTTACTTGCTGGCGTAACGGAAGCAAAATAAATACAGGTAATGCATAAAGAGTCCTCTACACGCTCTCACAAAACCTCAAGCATATATATATATATATAGATCTTGTATATCTGGATGTGGTTAATATGAATGCACAATGCTAAAACATTGTTTAAATGGAACAATGCAGCTCAAAGTGTTTGCTGGGTCTGAAATATGTTTACTACAGGACATCACCTCACTGGCCTTCAAGGGCACAGACATGTGATGTTTCACCCCCTCTGACTAACAAAGGAGTGTATTTAGAAGAGGATTTCCATGACAGCAGTACACACAGCACTCGATCTGGTAGCCACATCTTTGCAGATTAACCAAATATTTCACAGTCTGTTTATACAGAAACAGAATCAGTGGGTAATTTAAATGTTATGCTGCAAATGTCAACTGATTGTAAAGAACAGATACTTTAAAAAGGGACCTCTTTAAGATAAAGAGAACCTAATCTTTGGTGTCTTTTTGTTCCCCTTTTTAGCCACGAAATAGGGAATTAGTGACTCATAACTGAGTGAGACTCCGTGATCATCACAAGAGGAATTCTCATACCACAACAGGACACAACGGGTCGAAAAAAACAGTGAAGTATGCATGTCGTATTTTTAGAGAAGTACGTTCACTATAAATACATCCCAACGAAACATGAATCTTAATTATTAAATAGGTTTTTATCACATCTGAAAGATAAATTAAACATTTGTTTTTTTTACTGACAAAACTGGAAGTACAGTATGAAACCTCATTGTTGTTCAGTTGTGTGTGCAGGAACACCCTCCTCCACACCACGGCATTATGTCCTGCTGTATTTTTTATGGACGTATTGATTCATGAGCTGCTCTTTTTAGTACAATACTCCAGTTACAGATTTATGAATAATAAGGACAATAATCTTTGTCAGTGATAAAATCTATTCCCTCTACACATCTTCAATAAATCAAATAGGCTAAAACAAGACATAAATGTACAAAATATGATAACAAATCACATTAAAAATTATGAGAATGAACATATTTTGTACAGAGAGAATACTACAGCTGTTTGACAGAAGAAATCTATTGATACTTCAACATTTGACCTACCAGAAGGACGTCTTCCTGTTCCAGATTGTCTTCTGGATTAAAAATCTGAACTTCAATTCAAAAAACAAAACAAAAGTACATAGCCGAGGGTCCTGCAGGGATGAGGGCGTGTGAGTCCTTGTTGTGCAGCGCCCAATAAGATGCTCACATAACGCAACGGCTATGAGATTAGCAGGAACAAGCAAGACGGAGATACAGTGACACACCCTAGAGAATATCAGAGCACATTACTAGAGCCCCGAGTACTTAAAAGGATGGTGTATTGACCACCTCTGCTCAAGCCAAGACAGCAAAAAAATACCACAAAGGCGTCCTGATGTATCCACTGAGTGCCAGTAAATTATCTGACATGAACACAGATGTCTCACATTAGTTTAAAAAGAGAATTGAACCATTAAGAAATTACCAGTGGCACCATAAAAATTAAGATCTCCTCAAGTCTCTCTGAAAAAATCTGAATATAAAAGAATAACTTACCCTTCTGAAAAGCTACTTTTCTCACTCTGGTGTTTCTGTCAGTTGTGAATAATATTTCTATAGTGTGCCTTTCTTTTTATAGGCTATATATCTTTGCCGACATGCTTCCTGTGTGCGTCTCATCTGTGTCTTCACAGTTTTGTGCCTATGTTTTGAGTGAGCTGTGGTCCTATGACTGACTGTGCGGTTGCAGAGTTTCTGCCTACTTGTGCACGCTGTAGATCTGTTCATGAGATGGGTTGATTTCCTTTCATAATATCACTTCCCCTTTTATTCTGCTTACAGTTAAGTAGGGCACACATAGTCATACATTGTGAGATGTGTTTAAAATGTCACCCTTGGCCTCATGTTTAACCACAGCAAGCAGAGCCAAGCCACTCCAATTCACATGTTTTCTGGTCATTAATATTTGATATGCTCTCTAAAACCACTGATAAATCATTAACTCTTTGTTTTGTTTGTTTCATCTTTTGGTGGTCAGATGACTAATTCTGATTAGATGGAAAGATCTTAATCTTCCAGCTTTTGCACAATGGATTAGGAACATACTGTCTCTTATTAAAAATGAGCTTTATGGCTGTGGCTCAGTAAGGTCTATATATGTAATGATTATTTTACATTATGTGTATATCTATGTTTCCTTTCCTTTCCTATTTATCAGTCCAAACGTGTGTTGACAAAAATTCAGAAATTCCTTCATTGTCTTTTGATTAAATCTGAGGATACAACAGCAGATATCACAACATAACCATTTTGTTAGGATCTGTTGTGATGGTTTGTGTGTGCAGGCCGGACTATGTAGTGTGCCTCCCTCCCCATGAACCCCAGTGCCAGTCCTATGCCCGATGAACCGGATGGACCCCATCATACTGATGATGACCAATTTACTCAAATATATATTTCTACTATATTACAATCCATTATTATTTATATTAGTAATAATGTATTCATCTTCCTCTTCAGTTTATATGTTTTTGGCCCATTCACAAACCTCTATATACATTTTGATTTACACCACAGCATTGGTGTCTGTGTGGACGTTCATATACGGGTGTAGGTACTGTGGGTGTAGATGTATACCATTAGGTTATTTGTTTATTAGTTTTGGATATTATTTTAGGGTGTTTGTCTTGTATGACAGACTGACTTGTTTTGATTATGACATGTTGATTTGAGTTGAGTTGTTTTATGTATTGTCTAAATTAATAATAATTAAAAAATCAGAAATAAACTAAGTCAGCTTGATGCTTGATGCTTGATGATGATGTTTATCTGGACATGTGTGTCTTTGGATGTAAAAGATAGTGCTTTCCATTCAAAACTGGACTAATGCACCAGAATATAACCCTGGTGTCTTAGAGCTAAAAATATTAAAGACTTAATAGATTTGAGAAGAAAATGATTTATTAACACTGTTTTATTTGTACCATAATCACATTACATCAGATGTGAAGTACTGGTCCATTCATTGAGAGAAAAATAACCGCATACAACTGAAGTTATTTAAACAAAATGTTTTTTTTAATACTGCCAATCATTCAATAATAATGAATGAGTGGTACTATTAATAACACTGATGTCAGCTCAGGATAACCTTTGAGTTTTACGTCTTTTTATACTCAAGTATATAAAAATGGGAATTAAAAATATACTTTTATCCCCTTTTATTCTTAAAAATTACCTCATCATAAATGCGACTATCTTTGGATATTATTCCTACAGCTTCTTATTCTGCTGTAATTACATTATATACAATATAATATGGCACATATAATAACCGTATTTTCCCCACAGGCATCATCATCCTCATTTCATTTCATATCTCATTAAATATTTTAGTCATTGTTCTTATGATGCTGCTGTCACTGGCAGAGCTTACCAATTACCCAGGATCACCAATGTTAGGCTCAGGGAAGTAGGTAGGTGGGCAACACAACAAGAAATCAATCAGATAGGACACCAAACTCAGAAGGAAACTCCTATGTGGGGGATTTACAGCTCATTTTGTTGCTGTGCTGTGTACTGCTGTAATGAGGCTGCTGTCAGTGGAGAAATTAGATCTTTTCTGATGAATGATGCACATCTTTGCAAAATGGCAACTCTGGGAAAGAGCTCTCGCTCTGAGGACTGACACCAAACATTTCAAACTTCTGAAATATTACACGCTATTAAACACTATTGTGGCTTCAAGGGGTCTGAAAAATACACTCCTAAACAACAACAACAACAACAACAAGATAGAGCCAGAAATGTCCTGTATATTGCTGATAGCTGTTCTGTCACAGTGAAATTTAATGTTTGAAGGGGGGTTTGTATGTGCTCTCAGCAGCTACTTTGAGTCAGTGTGTTAATCGTTGCATACAGCTTGCCAAAGGATACAAAAGGCTTTTAATCCAAATCCTGGCAAACATCACTTTTGCTTTTAGGTCCACAGAGCAATCAAGTTGCCTTTAAAGTTTAAAGTCTTTAAACTTTTCAAGCGATTCTATTTAATAAGGTACTCTGAATTAATCATGTAAACAGACAGGGATTCACCTGTTCATTATGACTCTCAGTTAAAGTAGGTCACAGAGGACCATAGCTACCCCGACGGCAGAATCCGCGTTTTGTCCGTATACCACCGGCTGGGGAAACGCCTTCTCCACTTCCTGCCTTAGCACCTGATTGCGAGCGATGGCGCTCCCCGTGCCCACAATCCTACTGACCCCCGCCTGCTGCAGACGCTCAGCAGGCATCATGGAGGTGATGTTGTCCAGGACTCCGCGGCACATTGCCCTGGTCAAATGACCCAGAGAGAGATTGGTAGGGGAGATGTTGTTCACTTGACCCAGGCAGAGAGGGTTGTGTCTCTCTCCCAGGATGGTTGGACTCACTCTCAGGTCAGTCGTTTCCTGATTCAGGGCGCTACGAATCATCTTCTCGTATAAGCAGGAATCACTGAGTTCTGCACCTGTGAGGGAAGAGGAGCAGCAATTTAACTTTTACATGAAACACATTTAATGGCAGTAATTTCAGTATCATTTTAGCATCAGTTTAAGTTAATTACACTCCAACTCTTTGTGGTTAGTGCAGTAAAAAAACATTATCACAGATCTCTTGGAAGTCAGGGGATCACAAAGTCATTAGGATTCATCCTCTGTGAACCATGAATGTTTTCCCAGATAGTTTTATCCAGATAGTTCACTGGTGAAGTGAAAAGTTTGACCTGCTGGGAGGATCACCAATCATCAAGATTTATCTTTGGAGACGATTTATGTCTATACCAAAATATCATGGCGATCGCGCCAAGAGTTGTTGTGATATTTCAGTGGTGGACCGCCAACCGACCCCCCTGAACCACACTACTAGCGTGGCTAAAAATACGTACCAAGCTCTTTCATCCACGCAGTGAGCATCTCCACAAAAGTGGCCAGGACATTCCCTCCGTTGAGTGAAGCCGCCACCGCCAAGTACGAGTCTTTAAAGTTAGGGAAGTAGGAGATGGAGGAGGCAGGCTGAGGAGAATTTGGAGGTTTGAAGTCAGCTGGCATGGCGAAGGTCAGTTGGGCTGAGGTGCTTATGTTGAGAACTGTGAAATGAGGAGAAAGACATAGACTGTCAGGTAAGGCTTATGAAGTAACAGCGATAAGCAAGAGACACTGATGACAGTTCAGATAAAACTTTTTCATCAGGACCACTTAACAGACCACTACAGTGAGTGGAAGCATTATCATGGTGCGGTAGTAGAAGACATCTAATGGATGGAGAATGGATGCCATGGCACTGCTGTAATGGATTATTTCATCTGAAGTGCATGGACTATCAAACAGTAATTCAATCCCTGCATTGAGTGTGATCCTGATCTCAGAGAGATGACCGGACTCCTGTTTCACCTGCATCTGTCTGTGCACTCATGCAGGAGTAGACAGAGCACTGGAAGTCTCCCAGGGCGGCCCCTACTGGCGTACCAGCAGGGATACCATGCCAGTCAGAGCACGTCTGTCCCGCCAAGCCACCAGATGGCACACAGTGAGGAAGCAGATGCAAAGGGAAGCCGGCACCCTTCAGACTGGAGCATGCACACATACACACAGAGTGGTTTGTTACGTAGGTTATGCAAAACAACTTTGACACATTTAGTGATACACTAAAGTGCACTTTAACACTAATCATGCACAAGTTATAAAACAGTTTCATGCATTTAGTACTTGAACTGAAGAAGATGTTGTGATAACCTCAGCACAGAAAGGTGTTTTTAAACACAGGAAGTTCTGCTCTTAACTTACATGTCTGTATTCCACTGGTTGGCGGAAGTGTTGAAGAAACCCCAGCTGGCTGCATTCTGTGGTGTCATCACACACCCATCCAAACCACACAGCATTGAGACCACATAGTCCTGGATGGTGCCTGCGACTGTGAAGTCTTCAAGGTACTCGGGCCTGCAGTGGAACATCTTTACGGGTTACTTTTGTACCACAAAGTGGTGCATTAAGATCTACATGGAGTTATTAAAAAGTGCGTGCTGACCTGTGTCTCATGTACCAGAAGATTGTTGCGCAGCCAAACCCTGTGGCTACACTGAGATGTGAGTCTGGTGTTGGAAGAGACGACAAGAAGTCACTACTGCAGCGCCCATCCTGCCAGGTGATCAGCTGACTGGTGTCTCCGGCTGTGAAGAAGTCTCTGTTGGACCAATCACTACCTGCGAGGTGTAAGACATACAGAAAAATATAAACATGACAAAATAAGTCATATCTGACTTTGTGGTTCTGGTTTTATGTGGAAACAAAAAACATCCCAGTTGCATATATTTTCTGACTACAAACCTACTTTCATATCAGGTTTTCAATGCAACCAGCAGAGGGCAACACAGTTATGAGATAGGATCTTATCCTCATCAGTGTCATGGAGAGCTGGAGACTATCCTAGCTGGCACTGGGCGAGAGATGTACACCCTTAAGAAGTCAGCAGTTCATCACAGGGCTGACACATAGAGACAAACAACCATTCACACTCACATTCACGCCTATGAGTAATGTAGAGTCACCACTTAACCTGCATTTCCAGGTACTCCAGCTTCCTCCCACAGTCCAAAGAGATGCAGGTTCATTGGTGACTCTAAAATGGCCCATATGTGTGAATGTGGGTTATCTCCAGGTACTACTACTACTACTACTACTACTAATAATAATAATAATAATAATAACAATAATAATAACAATAATAATAATAATAATAATAATAACAATAATAATAATAATGAGAAGAAGCAGCAGGATCATATCTGGAAGTGTGATGTGGGGTCTGCCCATGGATCATTATAATATTAAAGAGCCTGTACAGATCGTGGATATGTAGGGACGACAACATTAGCCTTAGGGCTCTTATATGAAGACCTCTCTGTCATGGGGCCTCTGAACTGGAGCGCCTCTTTATTTAAATGTAGGCATGAACACATATTGGGGCTGGGATTACAAGCTTTTTGCGCGTTTATCCACATATAGAGAGTCAACACCATCACCTATTACAATAACTAAAAAAAATCAGTTCATTTTCTGCACAGACTACTCATGCATCACATCCGTTGTTACATGATTTACCACCGGTGTTGTGAAAGGACACAGCATGCATACATGCAAACAGGTAGTAGCTGTCTTACCGCCTTTTGCTTTCCAAAATAAAACTCCGTGCATCTGTCCGGACAGTCCGATGCTGCTGACATGCTTCAGTTTGTCCGCAGGCAGCAGGCTGATGCAGCGGTTCAGGGTGTCTATGATCCGCCCGGTGTGCTGCTCCTTCGCCTGCGTGGCAATGAAAAGGTAACCCAGGTTACACACGGGACAAACCCATCAGTGTAAGGCACGTGAACGCACTCACCTTTATCCCGCTATCATCGATGATATCTGACGAAGTTGGCAATGCGTGACTCGCAGCCACCGCTTTGGAGCCAGTTTCTAATAAAACGGCTTTTACCGAAGTGGTTCCGACGTCTATACCGAGGATATAAGTAGACATTATGGCTGGAGACTCAGTGAACTTTGCCTCTCAGCTGTACACCACCATCATGACAAAGCATACTGCTGCATTAGAGTAAAGTAGGAAAACGGAGAATTAACTTTTTAGCTGCATGTAAACGGACTTCTATAAGGGCTTTAAAGCAATAAAACATAAATACATAAACATAAATTAGGCCCGCGTGTGGTAGTAGAAACACATATATAAAACAAACTAACTGCCATAGTACGTAAAGTGACGGCACATAACGGTAATTGTCTAATTTCCTACTCTTTAGTGTTCTGTGAACGCATCACATCGTCGGCTCCTCTTGGCTAATAATTCTTAGCGATGGGAAGTTCAGTTCTTTTTAGGGAGTCAGATCATTTGACTCAGCTCACCAAGAACAGTCGGTTCTTTCGGCTCCCAAACGTCTCTTCATTTTACCACTTATACCTTTTATAATTCAGCCAGATTTAGCACCGTCTTGACTTTTGATTCGTATGTGTACAAATATATCACTTAAATTATTCAATACATTCTTTGTACTGAAATATTCAAAAGTAAAAATTACATTTGAACCGCCTCTTTGAACCGGCTCGTTCGTGACTGACACATCACTACTAACTCCTCCCGTGATGCACTGCAGAGGAGCATGGCCGACTCTTGTCCAGGAGTGTCATCCAGATGAGAATGAATGTGCTGTTTTTGTGCCATATCAGCTGACATTCCTTTAAAAAAAAAACAGTCTAACATCCACGTCTGTGAAGTCACTTCGACGGGTTATGTTCGCGTAACCGAGCTGTGAGGAGCCAAACGAGTCCCTGCGTGTATTTCCGGTGAGACTCTGTCATCCGTTACCGTCGCTAAGTAGCCAGGGGGAGCTAGGCTAATGATGCTAGGCTCGGGCTGGTAGCACCGATTTGTGACGAGAACGATCAAATAAAACAGTTTAATGTGCAGTCAAGCTACCAGCATTACATTTGAATTATTTTTAGGTTCCACAGACTGGACTCTCGTCCGTTCGTGTGTCTATTTGTGTCACCAGAGCAAGGCTTTAAATATAGGTGTTAGCTGACTTAGCATCGACACCGGGGTTTAAACGAGTCGAGATCTGATTTCTGTCTGTTTTTTTCTCGTCTTGGTTGACTTATTTTAATATATAACGAATACATGCTTAAATGACCATGATTTACTGTCGGGATGTCCACTTATTATCTATTATCACTCTATCTAGAGAGGTAATATCTATTATCTACTAGTAGTAGAATAAAATGAACGATATTTAAGTACAGTTAGCAAATTTTGTATTGTAAACATGTCTGAATCCGTCCTGAAACAGCAGCATCTACCTGTGGCAGCTGACCAGTTTTCATCAGCAGTTAAACTAGCCTTGACATCGGAGTATAAATGTGTGGAGATCTGTCTGTATTTTCTCATCTTGGTTAATATATAACAAATACATTATGTACTTAAATCCGTAAGGACAGTTAGAAAGTAACTGTTCTAATGTGGTAACTTGATGGTATTGCTTACTTGTAGCTGAATAAGCACTAATACTCCAAATAGTTCATAGTCTCACTTAAAGGTACAGTGTGTAAGATTTAGGAGAATTTGTTGGGTAAATATGGATTATACTAGTCATAAGTATGTCTTCACTTGTATATCACTTGTGCACATGTACCTTAGAAAGAGCCCTTTATATCTCCAGAGGGAGCGGGTCCTCCATTAAGTCTGCCAGGTTTCTACAGTAGCCAGAATGGACAAACCAAACACAAGCTCTAGATAGGCCCTTTCACGTTTTCATAGGTTATATAAAATAACTATCTCAAAGGTTTTGTACATACAATCCTTAACTGCAAAGTAACTATAGCTCTGACATTGATGTAGTGGATGAAGAAGTTCAATATTTGCATCTGTGTTGTAGTGATGTACAAAGTAGAATCAAATTGTATTTTGTATGTATAACTATGTCTGAATTTGTACTGAAACAGCAGAACCTACCTGTGACCTGTACCTGCTGACCAGAGCCAAGATGGCAGGAGTTGTAGCCAAGCGTGAGGGACCACAGTTCATCAGTGAAGTAGCTGTGAGGGGCAACGCCGCCGTGCTGGACTACTGCCGCACCTCCGTATCAGCTCTGTCCGGAGCAACAGCCGGCATCCTGGGGCTGACTGGACTGTATGGCTTTATTTTTTATTTCCTCTCTGCGTTCCTTCTTTCCCTGTTGCTCATTCTCAAGGCCGGACGGCGGTGGAACAAATGCTTTAAATCGAGACGGCTGCTCTTCACCGGGGGCCTCGTCGGAGGTCTTTTCACTTACGTCTTGTTCTGGACTTTCCTCTATGGGATGGTGCATGTGTACTAAAATGATCTGCCACAAATAATTCTGAATTTAACCCTTTCTAATGCTACGTAAATCAATAATATTGTCTGTCCTGCTGTTTGTAGATACGCCCTTAGTGAAAGAATTTTTGGATTTTTCAATTTTAAACTGTTAATCAAAAGGAGGATGTGTCAATAATTATAGTACACAAAATAAAATGTCATCTTCTCCTTCCTGTTCCACACTTAACAGTGACTATGAACTTATTTAACCTGTAACTCTTGCTCTGTGCTCAGACCAGGATGTAAGCAGTTATGATAATGTAGGCTGTAGTGTAAAATAGATCAAAACACACACCAGTTGTACACACTTGCCATTACATTTCATGTACAATACTGTGTTTAACACCTCTGATAACTGATTGAAATAAATACCTCTGTACAACTTGTTTGTATACATTATTAATCAGTTTGTCTGTCAGGCAGTGCCATTTGTTGACATGAAATCAACACGACAAGTTACATTTGTTTCCAACAAAGAACCAATAAAGAACATTCAATAAATAGAAACATGCACTTAAGCGTCTTGCACCATTCATTAACAATTAGCAGTAGACTCACAGTAGGACGTCACAGCTTCACAAATACATTCTGTCGTGTATAAGATTGTACGCTCAAATGCTTCACACAACACGGGGACACGAAGCACTCAACTTACATACAAACAGTTAAGACCGTTCACACGTTTTGAATCACTTCCAAGTACAGAATCCATGCTTACAAAATAATCTCTCATGACTTGACATTTAATTTAAAGGTTTTCTTTGCTGATTGACTTAGCAGAAATGATTTTTTTATGAGTGTACAATGTTTATTTTACCTAATCCAAGTTTTACTTGAGGTACATGCAGTCTTAATGTATCTATCATGTCATAGTTGTGTTTTTGCTGTGATATTCCATGAAATTGCAAAAAATTACTCAAATTGCTTAAATAGACTGATCAACAGCCCAAAAAAGCTAATTGATTATATGACATGAAACAAAGACACTATTAATTCTGTGCTTGTAAATCAGTATTTGGCAAATATTTAGTAAATCACTTAAAGTCTTAGATGAATAATTTAATATTACTCTGCTATTTGCATCAGCATTATCACAGTACTTATGTGTATCTATTCATGGACCTGTTGTGATCTCCCACATCCCACCTCTGGATCCTGACCTATCCACCGAAAACCACCTTTCTGTGTATTTTTATATCAGCAACCGGCCTCGTTTGCACAGTGCGGATTATTAACATTTCTCTGGACCAACATATCTTCAGTCAGGGCAAGCATCACTCAGGCTAGTGGCATGCCAGCAGTTGTGCCAGTAGGTGAGAAGTAGACATCATCCCACTTTTAGTTCCACCTCGTGCGACATAACCGAGCCCACTGCGGGTGATTTGTCTTGCTCTGCCTGCATATTTAATTGAGTGAAGAGAAAGTGATGTGATGCTTTGGCTCTCCGCCTTGGGTAGAGAGGATGGCAGAGTACCGCTGTCCCGTGTTGCGTGGAATGGTGGGACCCCGCTGGCCCTCTGCAGTGGGAGAAGATTCCAGAGCGGGTTCAGCTTCCTCTGGTTTCTTGGAGGAGTTGGCGGCCCCTTTGTCTGCACCTGGTTTCCTGGATCTCCTTTCCCTGTGTCCCGTCTTACCGTCCTTTGGTTTGGTCCGGTCTTTCCTGCTAGAGTATGAGAGATGTTCCAATATCAAGATCAAGGTTTGGAAAATTGATTAAAAAAGCTCTGTCATGACAGCTCGTGTAACAGTCATACTTAAAGTTGATGATTTCAAACTTCTTCTCTCGGTAGAAGGAGCTCGTGTTCATCATGTACAGTAGTATCATATCACATGCAAAGGCTCCCTGGAAGAAAGAAAATAATGTCAACTGCACTGCTGCTGCTGCTGCTGCTGCCGCTGCTGTGATCATTTATTACCCTCTAGTGGTTAAGGAATTTCACTAATTACACCAATCATTCACTGACATATCAACATAATATTGTAGTAAATTACTCACTGCACCGAGCAGAGCAACACCCGAACCAATGGCAATTATTGTGGGAACAATATTGAATTTCCCAGCCTGCAAAACAACACAAGCATTTAAAGCATGTCTATTACCAGAATCCTGTACTTCCTTTAAAAATAACTGCTCATATCACTGCTGTACCTGGCCATTGATCATTATATCGAAGCGAATCCCATACACTTTATACAAAGTGCGATAGGTCTCCCCGTTTTGATCCTTGTAATACCTCGTATATCTATAAAAGAAAAATCAGATGAGGTGTTAAAAACAAATATAAAATAGGATGAAGGCAGGACACTGACAGATTTATTTCCTGAGAGGAGATACCTAAAGTTGTATCCTGATGTGATAGAGTTGTTCAAGTTCATGTCCAAGCGGGTGAAGCTGTAGTGTGGATTACACTGTGAAGAGTCCTTATCCAGGTCACAGTTCCACTCGATGAGAATACCGACAGACCCACCCTGAAGGACAAAAACAAACAATTTGCTAATATTTCTAAACTCATTCATGTCTTGTTACTCATCATCATAATCAGGCCTTGCACACCCACACAGGTGTTTTCATGTTTTGTGGCTGATTGAAGGTGGGTGGAGCTTTGCTGGGAAATGCTGGCAAACTTGTATGAACTAATAACAGTTGGCTATTTTCACATCAGGCAGGCAGGCAGACCGACAGACAGACAGACAGACAGACTGAGAAGAATTTGAATAGTCAAAATAGGAGAAGCAGGGGACATTAACAATGACTTTTCTGTTTGTGTTCCTGTAAGCCATAAACAACACCAGGAAACTGAAACTGCTGCACCTAAATGGAAAAAGTCCTCAGTGAAAAGAGCCAATGATAATGCTGTAAACTGTCTCACAGTAACCAGTACAACAAAACTAAACAAGCGTGAGAGGGTTGTCTGTAATCACATGAAATTCCACATCCATTAGGTCATGTGATATCTAACCATCTCCATGACAACTGTGCACATTATATCTATTGATGAAGGCCATCAGTAGTGATCTGTGTTTTTTCTTTTTGTCTTAAAGACACTAATTATTTTAGTATTTCTGCACAACCACTGTAGGAGCCAAAACGTGTATATAGTTTGCGTTGCTAATTTGTTTGGATCACACCTTTACTTCCGGTAATTGGCACAGGGGGTGTGGTTGTGGTTACACCTTATTTTTACCTGTGCACTTGGTGGCAGGAGTTTGGACAAAGAGGGTGACAGGGTCCAGTGTTTTCTGTTGACTGTCTCACTATTTATTATCATGTTTCACTTATTATCCTGTTACGTATCATATCATATCATTTTGTCTAGTTTAGTTTGTCACATCATGCCAATTTAAGTTTGTTGTTTATTTTTGGTTAATAAACATCGTAAACTTTACAACTGTAACAGTGGATTTTGCTTTAGAGTCTAACGCCTCAAAGTAGTGGCCTTTTGAAATGGATAGTTGTCGCTACAACTACTGTGATTTCCAATAAAGCAGAAACCCATGGTCTATCTGAAATCTATTGTTTATTGACAACATAAATGGATACAGACGTTGTGCTGCAACTTATCTGCTCAGTTTTAGGCTTGATGAAATATTCCAGTCTGTGTTTAGATCACAGCACAGTCTCTCCACATAATAATGTAAACCTCTTGTCATAGCTCTATGTGGTTTAATATCACTGCTTGTAATTCTGCAGAAATCTATTTTCTTTAGTTCACTAATTTTACTTTAGTGTAATATGGCAGCTCTCTGCTATGGTCCTGTTTTAGACTGTGGCTGTTTGTTGACACACAACTGTACTATATTTTACCCTGATACACAGGGATGTACTTGTTTTGTGCTTTGCATTGTTGAATTTGGCTCAATTACAGATCCCCCCTCCCAAAAAAATACAGAAAAACAGAGACAAATACATTTAGCAGTTCAAGCCGACCATCACCTTATAAAGCCAATCTTTATTTTATGGCATTATTAGATATCAACTGGAAGCACGGAGTGGGAAAAAATGTCACATGCAGGACCAGTTTGTCCTCCTCTATTTCCCACAACTGTTCTTCTACCCTCGTAATCTCAAGAGCTCTCCCATCATAGAGTGACACTTCAGTTCTGATTCTCATCAACACAGCTGCCACATGTCCAACACAGTACAAATGTGTTTTCCTGCAGTTATTACAGCAGTCACAAACAGATAAAACAGATTTCCATAATTCATTTTGCGGTTTATTATCAAATGACTGTGAGGAAGCCCAGAGCTGAACTCACTCCCGCACACAGTCTTAATTGGCACATTATTAAACTTTGTACCTTAACTGCCATCTCCTGGAAGTCATGTCCAGTCCAGCTGACCAGATCCCCGAGGCGAAAGATGGGGCAGTACAGATGTTCCTCTCTGTCGAAGGAGCATCTCTTCAGGTAGTTTTCGTCAGAGGTTTCAAGGACGTTGGATCTAAGAGGTGGATACAGCAGATGTGAAACACATGCCACAGACTTATTTCCACTTTGAACATCATGTATCGTTGAATTTATCACTGAAGTTAAAAGATGAAGTGCTAGAGAGATGGAAACAGACTTAGAGACATCTGATCCTGCCAACTAAGAGTGACAGAATCCTGTCAACTTCTCATATTGGCTTTGACCTTTCTACCTTTATCTTAGACACCATAACTGCTTAACCATGGGTAGCTCTTGCACCGCCTTTGACAAGCTCTTAACTCTTAATATCATTATTTCTGACTGAACTGGAGCTTCGATATGCAGAATTTGTCCTGATGCACAGCACTTAATTTCCAACCTTGACTGAATTTTGAGTGAAATGTCTTCAACTTCGCTCCAGAGTTTTCCTCCACACACCAACAGCAGTATATACAATATGTGTATGTCAGTCAACAGACAGCATTACACCCTCTGACTCCAATGTAACTGGATGTGTCCCACACTGTAAGATGTGTAGTATTGCCAGCCATTCCAAGCAACACCCATTAAGACAGATTTGCGTTACCAGCCAATTCCCATTAAGCATAAGCAAAGCAAGATTAGTGAGGAAACATTGGAGAGATGGTTGTGTAATTAGAACAAGATCCTGACTGATGAATTATCCATGGCTTGTGGCATCTCCTTGCTTTCCTTGCAGGACTTTAAACAGACAACAGCAGAGAAAGGCAGCAGCTCCCTGGGCTAGCCCCCGTCTGATCTGACACCTGTCCAGGGCAAGGCCTGCTGTCAAGGACGTCTCAGATGACTGTTTCACTGTCTCACTGGGTGCAATGCAAAGGCGGGTATAAATAGAAATCTCTCTGCACCCTAAAGTTATTTCAAGCAGCCACTGGAACACGTATATCCCTCAGCTCACTCTGTGATCTATGTCATGATGCCTTAAAACCATAGGCACAGCAGCAATCAGCCCCACTGACAGCGATAGCCACTTACTTGGAGAATTCAAACTTCGGAAACCTGATGAAATTCTTGATGTAGATGGTGAAGTTTTCTGCTTCACTTAGTAAAGCCTCTCTGAAAATGAAAGAGACATAAAAAAGAAGCAATGCTGACAGGCTGTATTAGTAATAAATAGAACCTGTGAAATATCTCGGTCCCTATGAGGGATCAGAGTGAGAGTGTCAAGAGTTGTAGCACTAAATGGCAAATTTCCAAAGTTCTGCAAAAGAGGAAGGTCGTCTCACGTGGGTCTCTTGCTGTATTCCACAGGACACCAGGCATGAATCTCACAGGTCCCTGTGCTGTTTATACACAAGCCGGTCTTGATTCCTAATGGAGAGAGCAAAGAATGAAGCCAACAAATCTATAGCCATGCAAAGGAAAGATGTACAACCACCTACGTTGGCTAGATGTAGCAATGAATTAGTGTCATGTATGTCAAATGAAAAGATAGTGTATAATCTGAAGGGTAAGCCTTAAAAGATTTGAGCTGACAGGGGGACAGAGTACACAACGTAGTACTCAGACACATTCCTCTTTTTATTCCTATTTATACACATCAGGTTAATTGTGGTTTAATTTTCACTGTGATATGTTTGGAAGAGATTGATCAATAAAGGTTTGAGAAGATACACTTTATCTATCAAGACTAAATCACATTGTCACAATCATTTCATGAGAAGAGGTAAAAACATTTTATTCCAACTTTATGGGCAACAGTGTATTTCCGATTTATATAGTATGTCTATCTATTTATACAGTAATACTTGAATATAGTTGTCACAACCTTGTACAGTATATAGAAGATTTAAACCTATTTTCCATATTCTATTTTAGTATATTTCATATTTTATATGATTTTTTACCTACATGTTTTATAGTACTGTATTTTACTTCTTAGCTTATTTCTATCTGTTACACACTCTTAATTACTGAGCTGACCGGTTCCTCTTGTCCATCACATTTCATTGTATTGTTGACCCTGTGTTAATCAGATAAATAAACCTGAAACTTGAAACTTGAAAAACGTGTTTTATTGTAACCCCCCTGTGCAACTGTGAAGTTGTTTTTCTTGATCTGTTTTTCACTTATTCCTCTGTCTTTGAATGGGCACATATTCTGTATAAATTAGTGGTCGGACATGCAGGGGTGGGTGGATGAGAGGGATGTGTTTGGCGTGTGAGGGATGTCGGGTGATGGAGGGGCCTAACAGCTGTTATGGAAAATAATAATGCAGGTAACTACTCCCACCTTACATTTCTCAGGGTCATTTGTAAAGATTAGATATGTTCAGCAGGTGTTATACATCTGTCTACATTTTTATTGACATGTGGTTAGCTAACGTTTGCTCTGCTTGTAATAGTCAGTCAAAATGTTTTTCATTTTCCACACCTTCATATATTAAAGTTGTAAGGCTGGTTGTTTGTTGTGTTACAGTTCATATTGTGTGTTTATAGTGTTAAACTTTACATCAGTGTTAAAGTGCACATCATTAATGTTAATACTTCATAACTTAGCATTCCCATATGTTCTATTATACTACAGTTTACTACTTATTTGCATTCTGCTAATCAGTAGTTCACTGTAATCATAATAAAATTGAAACTAATTTGCATTTCAGAAATAATTGCATTGTATATGATACATGTACAGAATAGGGGAAATCATGCCTCTCTTAGGTTTTTCATTTTTAGTATTTCGTTTTATTTTATTCTTGGTATCATGTTTTTGTATAAATAGACTGTAACTCCCAAAGGTTTCACATGCAACATCGAGCGTTTCTCCTGTCGCCTCCACCTCTTGTTTACCGTTTTTATTTTGTGGGTAGTTAAAATCTTATACTCTGTGTAGGCTATATATATATATACCGTATATGTGTGTGTGTGTGTATATATATATATATATATATATATATATTATATTGTATTTTTGTACATTACCTATTTTTGTTTTTATTTATTTATTTATTTGTATTTTTATTTTATTATTTTTGTGTTTAATGTTTTGATTGGGCAACTTGTTTTGTAAAAATAAAATAAAATGTCAAGGCAAAGCTATTCAGTTTCTTGTGTGTTTGTATGTAAATTGGCAGTGCTGCGATGCAAGGGGGGCACCACCTTAAATCTTGCCTAGGGCGCTAAACTGGTTAGGACCGGGACTGGATGGGAGTGTAGGAGCCTAAATGTAATTTGTTGTTTAATTGGTTAGTTTACACGGTTCCTTGATTAATAAGTAATTGAAAGAAATATTTACAGTGATGCAATAAGTTAATTGCATGATTATTTCAACTTAAAATGTGTGTGTATAATTTAAATATGCAAATCTTATTTACATTTGTAATATTTGTAATGTTGTAGAACTTGTTTTGTCCTTTGATGGTACCACGTGAAGGGAGTTTGGAGGCATTATCTTGTTCTTCTTATTCTTTCATTATTTTGTAAGTGGAAATGAATATTGGTTTGTACCAATTTTTTCTTCTAAGTAAAGAATTTAACTTTACGGGTGGTCTTGTGGACTTTTGGATGTGGAACCTACAGGGAGCATGGGCATGAAGGGGCTTATATTTTCGTATGCTGTATTCAGGGCTGTTATAAACCAATAAAGACAATGATAATACATTTGGTAATTTGTGTACTGTTAAAACAAAAAATGATAAATGAGTCATTTAGATAGTATGTAGTGCAGTGCCGATTGCAACCATATCGCCTTCTGTAGAGTCCAAAATGGTGGACCTGCGGTGTCCGTAGATATAAAAGGTTCATTCTAGAAAACATAATGAATGATCCTCACCATGGCCAGCTATTACAGTCTCCCCCTCCACACAGTCGTCATCACTTTGACATCGTCCATTTGGCACCTTATAACTCTGTGAGGTCAAAAAGACGATTGCGGATATTAGCATGAAAGAAAACATTACAAATAATGAGATTCCTCTTCTTCTATATACTCACCTCAGCACAGAACCCAAGCCTCTGATTGGGGGTTTCTATATAATTTGTTACTATGAAGAACACCTGCTCGCCCTACAAAATAAAATTAGATCCAGACAGTGAGATCAAGAAGCAAAAGGTTAAACAGATTACACTCCTGAGGAGTTCAATATTGTTAAATCTGTTGAGACAGATGTTAAGGCTAATGATATCCACTAACACAGACACCCAATAGCCTCATAATCTCTCTTGACAGGAGCGTAAGTGGGGAATGTTCTGACATCTTAAGTAGTGATAGATAGATAGATAGATAGATAGATAGATAGATAGATAGATAGATAGATAGATAGATAGACTCACATTCGGGGGTATGACGTAGTCCTCGGCGCTCCACAGGTGAAGCCCTGTTTCGGAGCTGTTGGTCAGTGTAACCCCTTTAAGCTTGGTGATGACTGAGGTCTGGATGGCCTCTTCTCTCTCCTGGTAACCTTTCTTCACCACAAACACCCACCTGAGACATTCAAACATCAGACTTCAGAGTCTCACTCTTTAAATCTATATGGTTGTGATGCACCAGTATGGTATTTGTGACCGAGCGGTCCGGGTTGACAGCACACACATTATAACTTGTCATTAAGCGTGTTCACCAACATGTGGCAGATGAAAGGAGTAATGTTAATGTGTAAATATATCCTACACTACATCATAGAATATTTTATGCATCTCCACTGGGTCTATATTGAACTATCTTCAGCATCTGAGGGTGATACATGCTTCCACTTGGCCATAACAGCCAACATCTCTTTTCATTGCTACGCTGATGACACATAGATATATAGTACCTCCACCCTGAGATCTGGTGACCCAAGAAGTCTAGCTGCTGTTTTAGACTTGTCTTATTGATCTCAACTGTTGGATGGCACAAAATTTCCTTCAACTTAACAACTCAAAATCAGAAATTATATCAGCTCCATTCAGAACGGCCACAGTCCCTTTTCAGCATGTAAATTTAGGAGTGATATTCAGATCAAAGCTTTGAGCCACAGATCACAAAGGTTCTCCAGTCTTGTTTCCTTCACATCTGCAGAATAAACGCAATCCTCTCACACTTTGACCTGGAAAAAGTCATGAATGCACTCACTTTCTCTAACTCCCTCCTCCCTGGCATTCACTATCTTGCCTCCAGCTAGTTCAGAATCCAGCCCCTGGGTTTTTTACTGGTTTCAACAGACAACATTACATTACACACAACAGTCCTGGCGCCTCTCCACTGGCCTCCTGTTTGTTTTTTTTACTGATCACCTTTAAGGCACATCTTGCTTCAGGTTACATAGCAGAGAAAAAAAGAGGTGTATGTATGTATTTATTCTTTTATTGTTGTCTTGTTAATTCATACTTTTATCTAATTGCTTTACCTGCCTTTACTGTCTTGTATTTTTTTATACTGTCATGTTTTTTGTGTGTTTTTTTAATGGCTTTTTGTGTTCTTGAATCATAATATTTGTCTTGCCTTTGTTTGACCAGAGTTCCTCCCTCTCTGTTGTCGTTTCGGCTGGCTATCCTGTCTTGTTTTTAAAGGTGCTATATAAATAAAGTTATTATTATGATTATTAAATAAAATGCATAAAAAAATAGTCAGTGCATATGAACATGAGGACCCTCCTTAAGCCACAGTGCATGCCTTGGAGCCAATATGATTTTATAAGCACCCTGCAGCCACTAAACTTGTCATCTTACAGTTGGAAATAACTTCCACAAACAGTTGTAAAGGTCAAACCAGATACTATTAACCCTCACTATGCTGTCCCAGTCACCTGCTCAGCTTTCATCATTTCTCTTACATACATCAGAGTGACATCACACAGTGAGGGTGGCCGGGACAGCAGAACTTCCTGTCTCTACAGCAATTAGACACATTAATGAACATTAATTCACACAAAAAAACCCACAAACAAACAAACAAAGTCTGTGTCGCTGCCACTTTAACAAACACTTTGACAAGCTCAACTATTTTTAACTTCGTGAATCACTTTCTAAAAGGTTGCTTTATTGTCCGTGTGGATTTGCTGCAACTCACCCGATTATGTATCCCAGCACGGCGAGCTGATACAGTCTGAATAATATTCCGATTTTCCTGTTTTCGGCGATGACATATTTCTCCGTCTTGTAGTTGAGGAGAGAAAAGAAGAAGCCCCCCCAGCCTGCCATTCCTCCTCCCGCACGGTGAACCCGAGTGAGACAGCAGCTCGCAGGCTCCCAGCTGATATATACTGTTTACAACTGCTTCACTTGTCATGCAGAGGGCAAACCCATTGAGAGAGGGGCTGCAAACCACCGACACCGTCTGTTCTGACAGACAGCTGGAGGACATCTTAATATAACGTTTGCTTTGATAGCAAATTTGTGTGTGTGGGAGCCTCGAAGTATGATAATTTACTCCTGTAAGTGTGTGTGTGTGTGTGTGTAAATCCACATTGATTTATAGTGAGCCTGTATAACTAGTGTAGCCTAAGCAATGGCGTGCAAAGGGGGTGGGTGAAGTTGGGCATGTCCCCCTCAAATATATACATAGGATGGGTGGAGTTGAGGCAGTCCATACTCTTAATTATGCATAACTTTAAGCCTTAATATAATTTGATCAGGTGAGTTCTGTAAAAATTCACCCTCAGTACAGTTGTCATGAACGTGGAAATTAGCTATAGAGACCAAAACTGTTTTTTGTACCAGGCTGTAAAGTAAGTGGTAACTCCGTGCCTGTGAAGTGAACGCAACTGCAGTGCCATTTGAGGCTGTCTCCAGAAGTGAGTCAGTCTCCATAAGTCCCCATGTTAAAATGTCCAACTTCACAGCAGAAATAAACATGTTTACAGCCTGGTACAAAAAACAGCTTTGGTCTCTATAGCTAATTTCCCCGTTCATGACAACTGTACTGAGGGTGAATTTTTATATAACTCACCTGTTCAGATTATATTAAGGCTTAAAGTTATGCAGAATTAACAGCGTGGTCGCTTTGATTGACAGGTAAAATGGCTTGTTTGAGCTACTAGGTGTCATTCAGCCTGCCTCAGGTCCACTGATGATCCACGTCTTCTGCCCATATTTAGATTAACCTTCAGGGCAGGACTGCCAAGATGGCAGTGGCCAGAGCCACCACACTCTGAGCTTCACTACGGCTCTTCAGAAACCTGTGGGTGATGACCATGTTTTATACTGTCTATGCTGTTGACATGTTTCCAGCATCAAGTGGCTGTTTGAGGAACTGCAGTTTTGGGCACTTCTGTGTTGGCCAGAGAAGTTGATAGCCTCCAGCAGAAATGAGGAGCAAGTTAAAACAGTCTGGTCAGCTGCTTATTTCTTCTTTCTTGTAGTCTTCAGAAACCAACCAGCACTGAATTAATCAGACTTCAGCTCCTTGTCTTTGTCTTAGATGGTAAATACCACAAAAGGTTTTATACAACTTTATCACACAATACTCAAGACCTCTAAACTGGCCTTTAAAGTGAGTGAGACGCACATTGTGCGTATAAAACAGCACACTTGGTATTGTTTTTCTCTAACAGCCTAATCTCCCCATTGGGATTATACTCATCCTTCCCGCCGCTGTCTCTTTAATGATACTGAAAACTCCCCTATCTGCACCATCTTCTCTCATTCCACTTTGACTTCCATTGTATAGTTAAGTATTACTGCAGAAAACTGATACACCGTGTGTTGGCCTTGTTTTACTGAAGGATTCATCTGAGTTGAGGTACTTCGGTTTTGCAACTAATATGTGATGGCAGTTGACCTTGGCTCAGTAGACCTTTGGTTCATGGTGAATCAGTAATATAAATGTGTGTTTCTTCGGGTACAACACAATCCTTAGACTTGATTGTTTTAGTTGCAAAATCGTCACTCACACAGCTCTGGATATCTGTAAAGCATCTGCTTTGGGAGTTCCTGTTTGTTTTGTTGATTTCATAACCAACAAAACAAACACTCACTTTTAATCACAGGTTTGTACAGTGTAACGTCATGGACACAGAGGATCTACAAGTAAGCTAGTGACCTCTACTGGTTCCATGTGACATTTCACTCAACACCTATGAATACAGTGACATTTGTAGTTTGACCTAATGCTATGAAGCTTTTCAACTACGAGTCCAGGTAGCTGGGGTTACAGGATTTGAACGGGGGATGTTCAATAGGGTGTTTAAGTTTCCTTGTTGCAAGGATGAGATGAGACATATACTGGCACAAGACACAGATGAAAATTTGATGGTCAACAATAATACAGCACTTATTGGAAACACACCTAACCTTTACCTCGTTCTCTTCAAAACATTTAAGAACTGACTATTTAAGAAGAACTTGATCATAAATGTATGTTTGATCATACATTCGATTTATGACTGAACTTCCTAATATTATTTATTCAATTTAAACATTGTATGAATTGTTTTTTTTTCCTTTTTTAAAATTGAACAGGATCTTACCCACTGAAATAAAACAAAATTAATCTGCACATGTAATGGTAAACAGATTTGAAAACCCATCTGATCTTACATTCATAGTCAAGACAAATATGCAAAACACCATATCATTTCATCTCAGCTTTTATTGGGTTAAGTTGTCAAGTAAAAAACATGGAATCATTTATTGACCACCCCTGAGACGCAGGACAAGATGGAGGGTGGACTCCTTCTGGATGTTGTAGTCGGACAGGGTGCGTCCATCTTCCAGCTGCTTGCCAGCGAAGATCAGCCTCTGCTGGTCAGGGGGAATGCCTTCCTTGTCCTGGATCTTGGCCTTGACATTCTCAATGGTGTCGCTGGGCTCAACCTCCAGGGTGATGGTCTTGCCGGTGAGGGTCTTGACAAAGATCTGCATACCACCCCTCAGACGCAGGACAAGATGGAGGGTGGACTCCTTCTGGATGTTGTAGTCGGACAGGGTGCGGCCATCCTCCAGCTGCTTGCCAGCAAAGATCAGCCTCTGCTGGTCAGGGGGAATGCCCTCCTTGTCCTGGATTTTAGCCTTCACATTCTCAATGGTGTCGCTGGGCTCAACCTCGAGGGTGATGGTCTTGCCGGTCAGGGTCTTGACAAAGATCTGCATACCGCCTCTGAGACGCAGGACAAGATGGAGGGTGGACTCCTTCTGGATATTGTAGTCGGAGAGGGTGCGGCCATCTTCGAGCTGTTTGCCGGCAAAGATCAGCCTCTGCTGGTCAGGGGGAATGCCTTCCTTGTCCTGGATCTTGGCCTTGACATTCTCAATGGTGTCACTTGGCTCGACCTCAAGGGTGATGGTCTTGCCGGTGAGGGTCTTCACAAAGATCTGCATGTTTGCGCCTGTTAAAGAAAAAAAATAAATCACTGTTAATACTAATTATGTATGTTCTACAGATAAATCAAGAAGGTCTCATCATTAAATACTGCCTTTATAACATCTTACATCTAAATTCTAACATTGTTTCATATCATTTTATCTTACCACAGGTGATAAATGTGAGATAATTCCTGCTGTATCACATGAACATACTGGTAGGAAGCCGGTGATTCGAGCACCAGCGCCATTTTAAAATAAGCTATTGTTGTTTGCCTTCGTTTTGTTCAGGTTACCCGCTAATGGACGATACAGCTAGAAATGTTGTGCCCATTGTTAACGTGAGAAAACGTCTTTGTGGGTTATTGTTCAATCTGACTTAATGGATTTAAGTTAACCTAACACTCGTAACGTAGGTTAACTAGTTCAGGTTAGGCGTTATTAATTTAATAAACGTTATGTTGAGGATGCTGGCTGGCTAACGTTAGCTTTTACAGTCGTTTGTTTACGAAGCAGTTAGCTATTTTACAAAAGGGACGACAGTGGTAAAAAAAGGAAGCTTTAAATTAATGAAGGAACAACAGCAGATAACTATAAATATTATTAGTGACACTTTTTAAACGAATAATTGTACTTACGGTTTGTTTTTCAGTTGCTTTACCGGCTTCCCCCGAACGGCGCCTCCCTCCTGACTGACTGTACAGTTGCCAGGGCGACGCCGGGCTAATTTATACTGGAGACACGTCACGCAGCGGTATTCATCCGCAATTCAAAATAGTTCCCAACTTCTAGCATGGCCTATATATAGTTTTTAAATCGTTAATGGTTTAAACGTTTAGTTGATTATTAATCTATTTTGATTTAACTAGATTACACACACCAAACTACAAGAACAATAATCCAGTTTGCTGATAAAATGAACAATAATTGTTTGAATTGGCGGAAGAAAATGGAATGATTGCTGCTGTGAATGTAGGTAAACAATGTGATATTTAACTTTGACTGTTTAATTAAAACTATACAGACTTGTTACACAGTTTTTAAAACTATTTCATATATTTTAAATAGTGTACTATATGCTATTTATATAGTACATTCATATCTATTTAATACAGTAATACTTGTATATACTTTGATACAACCTTTTCACATTTGTACAGCGTATAGACCACTTATACATACTTCAGACAGTACACATATTTTTCTTATTCTGTTGTGTTATATTTTATTTATATCACTACAGTTTTTTACTTAATTTTATTGCATTGTATTTTATTTTATTTCCTTATCTTATTTTTATCCTTTATGCGTATTGCAGCAACTAGTGCTCTTATGCTGAGTTGACCTATTTCATTGTACTCTATACCCTGTGTTAATCTACACATGATAAATAAACCTGAAACTTGCTTTCACAATAGTTATTCATGATAATAAAGTGCACAAAGACAGGTTTGTCTTAACTGCTTGACACATGACTGATATACAGATAGGAGTCATGTGGTTAAGACACTACATGTGAACATGAATAGACCCTAAGACCTTGTGTCTGTTTATGACTGAACAAAACAGAATGACGTATGAGACAGTTAAACTACTATGAGGCTAAGAGCTAAACAGGTCAAGAGGATAGGCCTACATAATAAACTAGATTTTCCTTTGCTTATTTGGACTATTTTCTGTTATAGTTGCTCTGTGAAATATTCTGTATATGATGCATGTTGTCAGAATTTAAGAACTAGTCTTTCATGTCATACATTCTCCTGATCCTGATGCACAGAATGAAAGCAGATTGTGTCAGTGGTGCTATGAGATGAATGCCTTTGGCAGGATAAACAGCTCACACCTGATTATCCAGATGCCAGTGCTGAGCCAGTTTAGTTCAGGATTAGATGGTAAATACCACAGTACAATCCCCATGATATCCATAATCTGCAGTACTTTCCTCACTGGAGACTGTAGTGTGATTCCTAAACTTAGTCTTTCTTGTGGGTTCAAATATAGGTATTCTTATGACTTGGGGGGATTTTTATCTGAGTCTTCACACATTCATCTCATTTGTATGTTAGGCACAAGCATTCTATGTATGAATAAATCTACTTGGTGTTTTCCTGACCTTTAACACATAATGTGTTTTATGCCTCAGCTTGGGGAGAGACGTTGGGCTCCTTTCTGCCTGCTTACGCCCAGGACATGACGGAACTGACAGTATGTTTGTACTAAAAGCTAATATGAATGTGCAGTTTATCACTCGTTAATATAAAAATGCTGTTCCTTGTCTGTTGTGGAACACTCAAGCACACGCTGTCAACTGTTCCAGATTAGGACAAAGGACATTTCTTTATGCTAAAAACAGTTTCCATCTCAGTAAAGGAATGTCTTTGTCTAACAGTTGGCTGTGTAAAGATCAAACCAGTGACATTTTACCAATTAGTAGCCTACTGTCTGTCTACTTTTTCCTCCTCGAATCCCATTTTTATACTCCTTGGTTAAGATGATGTCTTCTGAGTTGTTTGCCATTACCTCCTAATATATTCTCTATGTAACATGTCAACTTCTAGGTTGTCAATAGATGGCGCTGTGTCCACATGAATAGAAATCCCTTCTACCTTTCCAAGACTTCTGCAGACTGACCTCCAGTTTTATAGACCTTCTGCAAGAACATTGCAGCTCATTAACGGTGTTGGTGCTCAATTATACCTTTAACTTATTGATACAAACCTACTTACATGTATCATATCAAAATCTGCTGGTTTTGGCCAGCATACTACAATACTGTTGGTTTATTATCAATGTGGAGACATAAAGATGCTTGTGTGGTTACTGTTCTACACGTTATGTTTGAGGGTATATATGTGACAAATTACACAGTAGGGGTGCTCTGGACTGTAATTTGCTGACAAAGTTACACTAAGTACTTCCACAGATTAAATATTCAACTTTGATAGCCAAAATGATCACATTGGTTTGAGAAAAAATTGCTTTCATTTAGGACTTGTATTATGACTCTTTAGGATTTGTACCATTTTGCAGCTTTTAACTAACATTATCCAAGTTATGATTTGCTTTATGTGCATATGCAAGTTTAATATATCAATTTACTTTATCTGTATTAACTAGCATTCATTAAAGGAAGGCATAAGAGAAAGATTTCTTCTACAGAGAAATCTATGTTAAAACTCAGCTTCTGTCACCTTATTACGGTGTAGATAGGACTTTAACCCCAATTAGCTTTTGTACTGTAGACCTAGATCTGCACAATGAATGTACAACACCAGAAAGTAAAGTTTAAGTCTTTATTTATGTGATGGGCATTAAACTTTTGGTCATGTTAAGGTCAACACTTTAGTCATAACAGCTTTAATACGGCATGTATAGCACGTCATACATAGCACATTGAATTGAGCAAAAGAAGCTTAATCTGAAGAACATGGAATCATTTATTGACCGCCCCTCAGACGCAGGACAAGATGGAGGGTGGACTCCTTCTGGATGTTGTAGTCGGACAGGGTGCGTCCATCTTCCAGCTGCTTGCCAGCAAAGATCAGCCTCTGCTGGTCAGGGGGAATGCCTTCCTTGTCCTGGATCTTGGCCTTGACGTTCTCAATAGTGTCACTTGGCTCAACCTCAAGGGTGATGGTCTTGCCCGTGAGGGTCTTGACAAAGATCTGCATACCGCCTCTCAGACGCAGCACAAGATGGAGGGTGGACTCCTTCTGGATGTTGTAGTCGGACAGGGTGCGGCCATCCTCCAGCTGCTTGCCAGCAAAGATCAGCCTCTGCTGGTCAGGGGGAATGCCTTCCTTGTCCTGGATTTTAGCCTTCACATTCTCAATGGTGTCGCTGGGCTCGACCTCAAGGGTGATGGTCTTGCCGGTGAGGGTCTTGACAAAGATCTGCATACCGCCTCTCAGACGCAGGACAAGATGGAGGGTGGACTCTTTCTGGATATTGTAGTCGGAGAGGGTGCGGCCATCTTCAAGCTGTTTGCCGGCAAAGATCAGCCTCTGCTGGTCAGGGGGAATGCCTTCCTTGTCCTGGATCTTGGCCTTGACGTTCTCAATGGTGTCACTGGGCTCAACCTCTAGGGTGATGGTCTTGCCAGTGAGGGTCTTGACGAAGATCTGCATACCGCCTCTCAGACGCAGGACAAGATGGAGGGTGGACTCCTTCTGGATGTTGTAGTCGGAGAGGGTGCGGCCATCTTCTAGCTGCTTGCCGGCGAAGATCAGCCTCTGCTGGTCAGGGGGAATGCCTTCCTTGTCCTGGATCTTGGCCTTGACATTCTCAATAGTGTCGCTGGGCTCGACCTCCAGGGTGATGGTCTTGCCAGTGAGGGTCTTGACGAAGATCTGCATACCACCCCTCAGACGCAGGACAAGATGGAGGGTGGACTCCTTCTGGATGTTGTAGTCGGAGAGGGTGCGGCCATCTTCAAGCTGCTTGCCGGCAAAGATCAGCCTCTGCTGGTCAGGGGGAATGCCTTCCTTGTCCTGAATTTTAGCCTTCACATTCTCAATGGTGTCGCTGGGCTCGACCTCAAGGGTGATGGTCTTGCCAGTGAGGGTCTTGACAAAGATCTGCATACCACCCCTCAGACGCAGGACAAGATGGAGGGTGGACTCCTTCTGGATGTTGTAGTCGGAGAGGGTGCGGCCATCTTCAAGCTGCTTGCCAGCAAAGATCAGCCTCTGCTGGTCGGGGGGAATGCCTTCCTTATCCTGGATCTTGGCCTTGACATTTTCAATAGTGTCGCTGGGCTCGACCTCCAGGGTGATGGTCTTGCCGGTGAGGGTCTTGACGAAGATCTGCATACCACCCCTCAGACGCAGGACAAGATGGAGGGTGGACTCTTTCTGGATGTTGTAGTCGGAGAGGGTGCGGCCATCTTCCAGCTGCTTGCCAGCAAAGATCAGCCTCTGCTGGTCAGGGGGAATGCCTTCCTTATCCTGGATCTTGGCCTTGACATTTTCAATAGTGTCGCTGGGCTCGACCTCCAGGGTGATGGTCTTGCCAGTGAGGGTCTTGACAAAGATCTGCATACCACCCCTCAGACGCAGGACAAGATGGAGGGTGGACTCCTTCTGGATATTGTAGTCGGAGAGGGTGCGGCCATCTTCCAGCTGCTTGCCAGCAAAGATCAGCCTCTGCTGGTCAGGGGGAATGCCTTCCTTGTCCTGAATTTTAGCCTTCACATTCTCAATGGTGTCGCTGGGCTCGACCTCAAGGGTGATGGTCTTGCCAGTAAGAGTCTTCACAAAAATCTGCATGTTTAAACCTATGTAGAATTGAGATACAGGACTTTGTTAATATATAAAAACATTAGATTATTTGAATACAATTAGAATATGCTTACAATTGTTATTAGAAATTATTGGATGGACTCAGTTTAAGGTATGGTCTCTAAAGCTAAAAGTAGTTAGCTCCATTACAAAATAAGAGGATATAAATGTAAAGCTTTTAATTGTCGGTAGATCCGCAGCCATTTCAGTCCGAGCGCCATTTTGAGATCATATTGACCTTCCTTTTGTTCAGCTGACGCTAATGGAGGATACTGGAAGTGTTGAGTCATTGCTATAGTGCTAACATTACCCTAACCACTGCTGCCTTTCGGTTTCGTCGAATCCGAAGACGAAACGATTGACGTTCAAACTCGTTAAACAAACCATATAACGCTCAAAACACAGACCTAAACAAGTTTTTACCTCAATTTGAGGCGGATAGGTCGATTAACATTTGCTACGACTCTCTTAGCTGTAAAACAATGGATCACCAAACTAAAGGCGTCCTCTGTATAACCATCGACATATAACGCTAATATAGCCTTAAAGAAGATGAAAAAAAACACTTACTTTGGTGAGACGTAGTAAATATTGCGCACACTGTCGTTGAATAGCTTCTCGTAGATCTGCACTGTAACTGCAGTGTGGACGAGACTGTAATATATATACACCCCGGGCTGCATACGTCATGTGCCTATATCCATCCGCATTGAAAGTAGTCCCCACTAATCCGAAGGGCGCCAATTCAATATTGTTTCGCATTTCTTTTTAACAGTGTTCATTTTAGGCCTTAATAGTACGTTTGTTAATAACTGCGAGTGTTAAATTAACAATAATACGCGTGGAAATGACAGTTTCGACATATCCGCGGCGGAATGATATCTCACACCACCACACTGCCTCCAGAATTTGCTAGAACCATCATAGCAACAGGGACCTTCCCCGAGCTTCTGATTGGCCCGCACGGTTGTTTGTTTGAGCAGCGATTGGTTGCCGTGTTACAGTAAGTGAAGTTCGATGACTACATTTCGTTTCAATCGATGGGATTATAACACAGATTTATTCAAGAATTATACAACATATAAATAGGTTTAGGACTTAATCTTGTGTAATTCTAGGTTATGACAGTGTAGCCTTTGTATACCAATCTTCCATATTGTTACAATATAGAATATACTTTTTTGGTACGTTAGGAGCTTATAAAGTCTGGATGACTTTGCATTCATGTGGCACGCAGTAGGGACGTGTCCAGACATGAACTGAATCAAACGTGACTGTTAACAGATGGAAACGTGCTTGGTAAACATGTGCTACCAGCTGTTGTGACAGCAGGGTCGAAAGTATTTCGGTCGAGCACTGCTTAACTGACCTAATTTACCCACCTTATTTCATTCATTCGCAATGCACATCCACACCGGCTCTTCTCATTACACAGACCATCTAAATAAAGAATACATTTATGATTTATAGCCAAAATATCTAATCTGATACGCAGAATTTGCTGATACTGGTTAACTGGCAGGCACACAGTACAGTCATGAGTACAGGATGTACAGTCATGACCTTAATACACTTAAACAAGTGATGTTTGAATCCCAGAGAGATCATATTTGGATGACCTAAAGATATACTGTTTCTTATTTAGACAACCTTTTGAAAAGTAGTCTGCCAGATGTCGTTTGGGCTTGTTTTAATCTGGAAATAGATGTTCAAATGATAGTGAAGATGTTAGATATTTGTCTTAATTCAGCTCATCGTGGTGGACATACTGTACAATGTACAAGCCTCTCAACATCGTGTTTCCTTGCAAGACACAATATGATTTTACAAGCTGAATAACCAGTTCGTAGGATGAATTACAATGTTTGTTTTTCTGTCTTGAGCGAAGGCATAATGGTGAGTATCGTCATCAGTCACAAGGAAAGGTTTAATATTGTTCCATGAGCATAAGTCTTAACTATGCCTGGCATTATGTCAACGCCCAGGTACTAATGTTAAACTCCCACAAGTTAAACACTGATTCTGTGGATGGTTGAGCATATTTTCAGTAGGAGGTAGAGTTTTTGTGGTGACCCAGCTGATTAAACATACTGAGATGTAGGTCAGAGGTCACAAAACGCTGATAGGATGGTAAAGGTTGCACAGATTTATGTATAACTTGTACCAACTGGTGATCTAACTCCCTTCTTTTAGCTCCCACCAGTTATAGTCGACTGTAAACTAAATTAAATCAAATAGCATAAACTCACAGGGGTCTACTGGGGTTCTATTTATGGGTCATAGATATGATACAGCTGGGATAGTCCTAATTTATGTATTTGGGTCACTAAATTTCCTTTCCCCACCCCTCCAGCACCCTGTCATATGACACCCAACCCGTGATGCACTGTGCCAGTGCTTTCCAACACAAGAGCTGGCTGTCTGGCTGAACTAGTTCCACCTCTGAGGAATGTGTTTGTGCGAGTCTGCAGTACTTTGCCCGGCCCTTTTGCGCTTGAAATGATTATGAACTGACTCAGAGTGTTCCAGGAAAAAACAATCTTTCAAGTTAGGACAGCACTGTGGGACACTGACACTATTATCACATGAAATGAGAGCGTCCATGGTTCAGGACGACAAATGTGATGTTGGCTTTTCTTATAGGTACTTTTGAATTGACAATCAAGCACATCAATTGCTCTTAATGGGTCAAAGGTGTAAGTAGCCGAGAGGCTTTTAATGTAAATTAAACTCTTATCAGCAGTGGACTTTGCCTGCTAGGGATCATTGTGTTTTCTTTGGCAGCCTGACTGGAAGTGTTTAGGGTGGGACGTTCAGTTCCACGTCAACAGGTTTCGCAAACAAACACGTCACACCGGTTTTGCCAGAACATTTGAGATGAGTTGAGTAAATTCATCCCTGTTCTTGTTCTTGTTGACATCAAGTAACAGAAGTAAGGCTTCACATATCATGTGTCAAATGTGAACATATGTATTGATTGTGTTGGCTTGTTATGTCCTTTTAACCCACAGAATGGAGCTTGTGAAACATACAGGCGGCTGCCACTGTGGGGCTGTTAGATTTGAAGTCTGGAGTTCACCAGTCCTCCATGTTTTTGAATGCAAGTACGGATATTACATTAAATTTTCTTGTTTATTTTATCTTAAAACATCATCATCAACATTATCAAATTAATATAATAATATAACTAATTTATACCTCTTTTTTCCAGCTGCAGCATCTGCACAAAGAAACAAAACCACCATTTCATTGTTCCCAAAAATCTCTTCACACTCTTACAGGTAGTAAACCCACACTCAAAACACAATTTAATCTAAAAAACACACAAAAAATGAGTGAATAATGGGTTTGTTTTCTTTGCAGGGGTCAGATAATCTGACCACATACACGTTTAACACTCACGTTGCTAAACACACCTTCTGTAAGACCTGTGGAGTTCAGAGTTTCTACACTCCTCGCTCCAACCCGGATGGATATGGTAACTGCTGACAGTCACACCAGTCATGTGCTGTAAACTTATTTCATCATCCTGCTGTTTACCCCAAACTAACCAACCCCATCTGCTCTTTGATGCCTTAGATTTGTGGTATTTGTAGAAAACAGAACTGCTATGTTCACAGAAACAGAAAAATAGTCCATGTTGGATAACAGTGATATCAGGAAAACAGCCTTTAAACCTAAAATTTTGCATTACTGAACCTCTGTGTGAAAAGTGCTGGATACAAAGAGCTGTTTTGTTCATATGCAAATCAACGAGCTGTCCTTTGTTGCTGTCGTTTCCCCCCAGGTGTCGCTCCGCACTGTCTGGATCCAGGTACAGTCCGCAGTGTCACAGTGGAGAAGTTTTGTGGGGAGAAGTGGGAAGAAAGCATGCAAGCTCACAAGAGCATCAGAGACATGTCTAAACCTGCAGAAAGTAAATGAAAACTAACCACTGTGATACAAGAATCAAACTTTAATCAGCAGTGTAACAGAAATACTGTACAGGATTTTAAACGATCTTTGTAACTATAAGATAAAAATTTCAACTGTAGTGTTTTTATACAGTGTAATGACCGAAAACAATAAAGATGTTTCTGTGGAAAAAAGGCGTTCCTGTTGCTGTCATTTCAAAGTTAATGTCAGCCTTATGTAAGGAAAGTGCTTACAAAAAAACATTCAGGCTACTTTAGCCGATACATTGTTGAAGAAATATTTTTTTCATTGTGAGCAAAACAGCTCATCAGGATCGTAAACAGCTACTAAATTCACTCCTATGACAGTAATTCGAGCAGTTAGGCAGCGAGGAAACCCAACGGAGTAAAAACAGTGCATCTGGACGAGATAAACTTAATAGATCTTCAAGTTCTTTGGGCCTTGTGGGATCATTTGGAATGTGTTTACGAACATGTACCGAGAAAAGAAGATGTAGAGGTAACGAAACCACAGGAGTTGAGTGCGATGGCAAAACATGGCCTCCTGAAAAGAAAAGAGGGCTGTTTGAGAGGTTATATAACACATACTAATACTAATTCTCAAAATCTGATGCTTAGTGTAAATTTATCAACTTCTTTTCATAATATTAGCATGAGACTGTTAGAAAGTGCTAAAAATGTGTGCTCCTTCTACGTGACGTGTCTTTGCCAACAAAGTGTCTACTTCGAGGCTTACTTTGGCTTGCATGTAGCCCCGTGAGCCTATAAAACAGCCGAGACATGAGGGCAGCAGCCAGCTGAGGGGAAGCTCCAGGAAGGAGATGTACTTCCTGAAGAGGCCAACAGTCACCAGGGAGAGCAAGCAGCAGTCTGGGAGAACAGACAGAGACCCAGTTAGAGCTGTTAATATGTTAAACATTCACTGCAGCAGCAGACGTTCAACTAGGCCTTTTCTCGGGTTGTTCTATTTCGGATGTTTTGACTGTGAAGCAAGCATATAACAATGAAATACAATGCTTCTTTTTACACGCATGCTGTTGTCAGGAAATCATAGAAAAACTGGATGACATGTTCTAATAAGCTGCTGAAGTTTGCAGGAGTTTGTGGGACAAGAGAGGCTTAAAGCTGTTGGTACTGAGCAGGGAGTCTGGCTATACAGCCAAGCGAGGAGGCTTATTACAATCACCTAATTATCTGTAACCTCTCCTGGAGGCCACCGTAAGGCCAGTCGAACATGTGAGGTGTAAATGCCTGATAATAAATAAACCAAAGGGCATAATTAATGACACACCTGCTGCACCCTAAAGAGGGCAAAGCAGGCTGTAGTCGTTTAGTCGTAAATAAAGTGCGCGTTTACCGTGGCCTCGGGACTGAGATGATAATGTTTTCCTGTCATTCAACAGCACAGTGCGACCGTTGAGATCTCACATGTGATGAACTGCATAGGCCTGCTCTGCAGGTTTCTTATCAGCAAACATAATGTGGGTGTGCTCTGTGGGCCTTAATGTTTACCAAACTAGGAAAGTAATGAGCTCTCAGTGTGTGTTGTAACACGTCGCCCTCTTCTCTGTCCTACTTTTCCTTTTCACATTCTTTTCAACAACATCCCCCACCCAACCCCAAGCCAAAACATTTGTGTTGGATGTTTCTGATACCCAACTGGCCTCCTGCTGCCACCAGCAGACCAAAATGTATAGAGGAGAGACAAGACGCCTGCAGCACTTTTGGACAGAAGAGGGCGCTGCACATTAACAAAATACCCTGCCTGAGTCTGTGTTTACAGGACTTTCTCAGTGTGGAAAATAGTGGCTGGAGAGGTGCTGCTTCTCATGTGAGGATGTAATTTCAGTCTTGTCTGATATTTAAGCATATCGTTAGTTTAAAGTGCTACTCAAAGTTTATTAATGTTGTTCAGTGTCAGCGGACTTCACATATCTTGTGGAGACCAGAACAACTTGCTCAAGAATTTTTACTTTTACAGACAGACTAACTTTCAGCAGATCTGACCTGTGATGCTTTGTTCACACATTTTTCTGTGTGTTAAACCTACCATTGGGCACTTGTCCAGTGGAAGCGATATGGCTGCAAGTGGAGAAAAGAACAATGTTACCCAATGAAAACATCAAGGATGCAAACATTGTTATAAAAGAGTTGATAAGACTTCTAGACAGGGTTTGTGTCTGCAACCAAAAGAATGGCCGCAGTGTGTTGTTTCTACTTGCCAATATGTATCTGAGATTAGCGTTTTGGTTACACTGATTACAACACAAACAGGTAAGAAGTCTCAGGGGACTGTAAGCACACAGAAAAAGTCATGAAGTGCTGCTGCAAGTTGCTGCTAAATACCCACAGTTCTCTGCTTAATGAAGTTTTTTTCTGTGTAGCAAAACAATTTCATACACTAACAAGTCTTCGTGGGAGCATAGTCAAGTTTTTCTTTCAGACTTGCACTTCCATGTGCAATAACAGTTAACATTTTGACAACAACAAACTACTGGGCTTTAGAGCACTGTGAAACTAGTGCACAGCCCCTCTGACGTCCAGCCTAATGGGAATCATGAGATGTGATTTGGAGAGCTTACATCTTATCAACAGATGAGGCCTGCAGATTGACAGAGAGCCATATAGGCTCAGTGAAAAACAACACAGCAGACAAATCATCTGTGCAACACGGAGGACAGCAGCATACACCTTAAAGTGCAAAACACTTTAAAAAAAAAACAAAAAAAACCCAAATGTCTGATGCAACTTGCTTGGTCGGCCTCTCCCTCTCACCAGAGCTACCCTCCCACCTCACCACTTCAGGGACAGGATTTACTGCTGCTCTCTGGGAGCAAAGCTGAGTGCCTCTGAGGACTGTGTTTGGATGACCTCTCAGCTATGTAACAGACCAATTCTGAAAAACACGGCGTGTGTGTGTGCGCGCGTTTATGTGGGGAAACATTTGGAAAGATGGATGTTGATGCGAGTCTAAATGTTCAGCATTTTCCTGGACCGTGTGTTGTGTGGGCTGGTTTCTGTGTGCATGTATAAGCCACATAATATCCCTGAGGATGGCATCTTTAAGTTGAGGGGTTTAAAAAAAAAAAACTCAATGCCTTAAAGTTGAGTCAGTACCTGACAGCTTTATGGATGGCTATGTGATTGGCATGGCCACTCACTCCTCTTCCATCGAAGGTCAGCACCTGAAACAACAAAATATCTCATTGTGTGGGTGAAAAGCCAGAATCTGGGTATCTAAAAGTGAATTTAAACAAACAGAGGCAAAAAACAGAGGGAGAGATTTTTTTCTTTTTGGGTTAGTGGAAGGGTTTCTGTGTCTGACTGTGGAGCTGCTTGGCAACTGACAACTGATATTTAAAAACCTTTTTTGGTTTGTATGCTTGCACACCAGAGGAAGCAAATGAAAAAAAAAAAAATCAGGTCAAAGGGAAAGAAAAAGTGCTTTACTAAAGATCTGGTATTTGCTATGCTCCGATGTATTCTACCATTACTATGTCTTTGCAATCAAATTATGGATAAGCTCCGAAGCAGCACATATCATTAATGACTTTAAATCTCTTTATTCTCTGTGGCATACATATGAAAAAACAACAAATTGGCACGGTGCCAGATCAAAGAAACAACACTGTTCAGTCTTTAAAAGACTATATTTCACATCTAGATGTGCATTATCGCTGCATATATTTGTTAGTTTCTGTGCGACTGACATGATTCTCCAACCTACTTTTTAGTCTGGCTGCATTTTTTGTTTTGCCGAGCCCGACAGGATGGGAGGAGGCAGAGTGTTTGTTTGTCGTCTTTGATAACAAAAAGAGATCAGCAGCTACAGGATAGAAGAATCCAGCTGTGTGCATTCATCTTCCCTACAGAACTGTTTCTTTATTAATACTATTGCTGCTGTACTTTCTGCTTTGACTATTTTCGTCCTCGTTGAGATAGACGGGAAGAAAATTCTGATTGTAAATTTGCCACATTCCCATTAGCTAATAGCGTGGAACTGCGCTGGGGCAGATAAGGATCTCTGTGTAAACACAGAAATTGAATCCAAACTTTCTGTTGGAGCCGAGGCCATTTCCCCTCTGTTTTTTTTTTTAGGGGGGCTCAAAGTACAGTCAGAGTTGGACAAAAAAGAGACGGTGGCTAACAGGATTATTACCCAGAGACCACAGTGAAACTGGGATAATGCGCTACAAAGCTGTGGTGCCAAAACATATGGTAAAAAAACAAAGCAAAACAATGCATGGGTTTTGTACACAGAATGGCAGGGAAGTCCTGTGTTAACATCAAACAGGAAATGACAGAAAAGCCACTGCTTTGAAAGGAAAGAATTCAGAGCAGAGCCGAGCATACCATGTTGAAGGAGTGAGCTCTTATGTGATTCACAATTAGAGAAGAAACCAATGAGACTCTCCATTCTGCTTTGGGATCGTCTGGAAGTTTTCTGGAGGGCAAAGAAACGGATGCTGGTTATCTAAGTTACAGTAAAATTACAACAGTGATTCAGGAGTGCATCGTAACCTCACTGTAACCGAAAGTCAAGAGCATCCTGCACAAAATAAGCATGCTTGGTGGTTCTCAGGCTGGGCAGTCTTATTGCTTCCCGGGCACCAGATTTCAGCAGAGCACAGATTTAACACACAGTTTGAAAAAACAAAAAGAAAGGCTGTTGTGGAATGCAAACACGAGGGAGTGCTGGGAAGTCCGGGGGTTAAGGGTCGGAAGGCCCTTCGCATCATTTTCATCTGAAACTACAGCCTGGAGACAGCACGTAGCATACATCAAACATCACACTTGGCCAGAGCTGAGCTCTCAGCCTACTAAACATGCATAGACTCCCCTTTTTGGCAGAAATAATAGCTGCCCCAATGGGTAAGAAAATAAAAGCATTGCTTTTTATGGTTGTTCAAAAAATAAAAAAAGGGAGAGAAAAGTGCTTAAAAATCTACTTAGAAAAAACTCAGATATGAGTTGGGTTGACGCAGTTCACATAAAAAAACATCCTGAGGGTTGCAGCATTTGAAGTGGAGAGGATCTAGTCTGTTCACCAGCTATAATTTCTCTGCTTTACAATCCTGTTTTCTGGCATGCTGTAAAATGTAAACAAAATGTGAAACCCCAGTTTTGATTGAAAATAACTAAGACGAGTTATCAAACTTTTGGTAAATGATATTCCCATTTTGAATTAAACATGTTGGGACAGTGGCAACAAAAAACCTGATGAAATCACCGAGTGGAACATCTCACACACGACATGACATTTTATATAAACAAGTATCCCAGAGAGGCTGAGTCTTTGTGAAGTAAAGATGGTGGAGGGGTTCACCACTCTGTGAAAGACTGCGCTGGCAAAATGTGCTACCATTTAAGAATAATGTGTCTCAATGTAAAAAAAATGCAAAAAATCTGTGGATTTCATCATCTGCAGTTCATAATATGATGAAAAGATTCAGAGAATGAGATGGAATCTCTATTTCTGCAACTGTTCTCCTCAGTTCCTAGAAGCTTACAGAGTGTTGTTAAAAGAAGAGGCGATGAACAGAGTGATGGTAAACGTGACCTTACTTTTTTTAAACATCTCACTGGCGTCAAATTCAGAATTTTCAACAATCAAATGTTTCGTTTTCAACATCTATTAAAGGTCCAGTGTGTAGGATTTTGGGGCACCTAGTGGTGAAGTTGCAGATTGCAACCAAATGAATACTCTCCCACGCCTTAGCCTCTTCTTCCAAGCATGTAAGAACAACTCTGGCTGCCAAATTGACAGTAAAAGCAAGAGGCCATATCTAGATCAAAATCTGGTTTGTCCGTTCTGGGATACTGTACAAAAATGGCGGTTCAACATGGCGGACTCCATGGAAGAGGACCCGCTCTCACTGTAGATATAAAGGGCTCATTTTAAGACAACAAATACGCAACAATCCTATTTTCAGGTGATTGTACACTGATGAAAACTTACTGATGAATACTGTAAACTGTAAACTAAATCTTACACACTGGACCTTTAAGTTGTTTCCATTGTCTATTTTCAATTAAACATATGGTTTAATCATCACATGTTGTTTTTTTTTTGGAAACAGGGTTGTATGTTGCTCAAAAACACAACCACTCAAAATGTGTTGGTTCGACAAGATAAGCAGAGCGACAGGTTGTACACTTACACTATCAGCACATGGGTGGCGTTAGCAACACTGTGTGTGTGTGTGTGTGTGTGTGTGTGTGTATATATATATATATATATACATATATATATATATATATATATATAGTGCATAAAGTGGGGGTAAGTGTGTTTGTGTCTGGGGGTTGGAGGCTCAACAGTTGGTCCCCTCCCCTTCATTGCTAACAATGAGCCAGGACAGTTGAGCCAGTAGAGGGAAGTGATGGATTAGGCCACAAATCTATTGGCTGCCAGATGATGTGAGGGTCAGGCTTTGGTGTAAGGGGTGTTGGGGTGGGGGTCGGCTATGTCACAGGGAGGAGGGGTGGAGGTTCGGGGGTTCAGAGATAGTTTAAAACTGTCTGTCATCGAGTGAATGCACCGCTGTGACATGTTGATACCAGTGGCGTATCATAAAGGGCGTAAGGGAGTGAATGTAATCTTGTTTAAACTTATGTTAAATGCTGCATAGATGAATAAAACACAAGCTTAATGGCTTAGTTTCTGCTGCTGTTTAGACTGAAAGCTCATTAAAACAAGCAGTTTTAAGTCCAAGAATACTAGGTATCCAAATATGATACAGAGTTCACACGATAGCTGTGTTTAATGTTGCATTTATTCATTTATTATTTGAGCTATTTTGCCTTACAGCCTGACTACTGCAGCCAAACACAAGCCTGCAAGGAGGGGGGTGAGGAAAAAAAAAGAAAAAAGAAAAAGGAACAAAAGATATAAGACACCTGACCTTTCTCAAGCAGGATGCAGGCTGAGTGTCAGCTTCGCCATGGCAACAGTGCAAAATGTCCTAAAGTAACCTCCACAGCTCCCCCTTTGTAGCTTTGCATGTGGATGTCTAATTGCTTGCAGGCATCTGTATGCAGTTGTTGAACTTTGGCCCAGTAAGGGGATTCTGTGTGCGTGTGTGTGAATGTGTGTGTGTCTCAGAGAGGGCTTGTTTAGTCTGGTCACATGGACCACAGGCCTGCAAAACTGCCAGACTTCTGTCCAGACAGTCAGATTATATGTCCTGCTGGGAACGGCTGAGATGCCACTACAAACTGACAGTACGGCCACAATATCCCCACTGTAATAAGGCAGCTACAACTACAGTAACGCCAATAGACGCAGGTTGTTCCACAATTATATTAGAGGAATTTGTGGTTGCAGGTTTTTGCCAGTATTCACTCATTTTGAGGTAATAAACTGTCATGAAAATAACAGTGGAAATAATGCCGTTGGTGTTGTTTTGTAAGTAAGTTGTTGCAGAATAAGAGCAGTGTAATATGACAAAATTACAGTTTGTTGCTGGCTGCAGGGTTCAGTAGATTGGAAAAAGCAACTGTTTGACTATGCAGAGGCCGGTGTGTGCTGGTGACAAATGTATCCAGGATAAAAGCACAGCCAGAGGTCAGCGGCAGGGCTGGAACATCTCACCACTATTTACTGCGTCCTGCCATGCGCTTATAAAACAGCTAGAGCTATTTTTAACCACTGATCAATGTATATTTAAACCTTGTGTGGGAATTGAGAGTTACTGCGTCATTTTCAGAGGAGAAGAGCCGAGCTCACAGAGAATTATTTACATGAATCCAATCAAAAACAAAAGTTTTCAGTTTGTGATTTACTTCTGAGTAAAAATGTGTGCTTAACTAAAGTAAATCTGAAGCATTTTAGGGGCTGAATTATTAAAGAAATGAGGTGGGTGAGACTGAAGTTCAGCCCGATCGTCTGATGGATAATGTAATGAAGAAGTGGACTGGTTGGATTTGTGCAGTGAGCAGCTATAAATCGAGTCCAGGGAGCAGACAGAGGTCAAGCCAGTGCAAGTGCAGAGGCAGCAGAGCGTGCTCAGATTGAGCTTGATCACAAAGGCCCCAACATGCACTGGGGCCCCAGATACTGTCAACACAGCTGTCCTATTCAGTGAGCATTAAAGGGAAAATCCTATTTTAAAACAGAATTTCACGTGTTATTCCGGTTATTCCACAGACTGTGGATGTGAGTAAGTCTCACCCAGATCTGTCATCATGACACATTCACACACTGTGCTTGACTTTTGGTGTGAAATTGAGATTTTAGCTTGAAAGCAAACATGAATGAGATGATAGTCAGCCCAAACTCTCCAGTCTGTTATGGTACATTTCTAATACCAAGTTTGACAATGTCTTGTGTTAATCCACTTCTATGATGACAATGTTATTAAAGGTGTCCTGTGGAGTTTTCTTGTAAACAAACAAAACTTTCTTCCTCATAAAACATTTCATTGACTTTGAGATTTTTAAAGTTTGCATCCATGTTTACAAGTTTGCTGTCTTCTACACTGCCTTTGCACCACACCTGGGCGTGTCACTGCCACCTGTGGATCAGCAGAATAGTGTAAAACCACTGGCAGGAATGTGTATCGCATCACCTGCATGCATGACACCTGTGCATCCTCGTGTGACTGCAGGAGATGAACACTATCACTATCAGGCATCAAAAACTCCTTAGGAATATGATTTGCACCACAACTGGTCTGAACAGGCCACGACACACAGCACAGTTTGTGGTTTAATGCCCAGCTTGGCATACAAACTCTGAGGATCTGTTCTAGGTTTTGTCCTTTGATAGCATCACATAAAAACGTCAGTTCTTGAGCCAAGGTGCTCATGTTCATAGCTCTCGTGCCTGTTTCAGACTTCACATAATCTTTGAGGACTTCATTGAAAGCTGTCTAAACACTAGATATGGAGATCAGTACTGCAACTACTGCATATGAGCTACACTCACCTCCAGTCATCTGTGCCTAAACTTTTATCTATCTAAACTCTGCATGAAAACACACAAACACTAATTTAGTCGCTTTATTTCTATACCACAGTCATTTTACAAACTATTAGAGCTTATAGAAGTATTGTTTAACAACTACAGAAACAAGGTAAGCATGACATGTTTAACCACAAACTACAGCCTACTGTTTATAAATTTATTATCATTATAACCTTCATATAGGTAGGAATATTAGCAGGGCTGTTGCACTTGATTAGGGCTGTCACTAACGTTTTTTTCATTATCGACTAATCTGCCGATTATTTTCTTGATTAGTCGATTAATCATTTGGCCTATAAAATGTCAGAAAATAGTGAAAAATAATCAGAAGTTCTCCAAGTCCAAGGTGATGTCTTAAGAGGACCACTGTGTAGGATTTAAAAGTATCTAGCGGTGTAGTTGCTGATTGCAACCTCCTTGTGTCACCCTCCCATTCCAACTGTGAAGACCAAACTACAGTGGCAGTTGAAAAAAACCCAAAGATATTCAGGTTTATATTACACAAATCTCCATATTTGATATGTAGGCCATATTTAGGCTTAAAACGTTCATCTATGTTTGCATGTATAATTACTTAAATGATTGATCAATTACCAAGTGTAAATGCTGAAATCAAATTGATAAGATGCATAGGGCTTTTATATCTATTCAAATTCTCTCGTTTCTATTCTCTACAAACTTTTGCACTGCATCTTTTTCTTTCCTTCTTTCCTTCTTTCTTTCTTTGTGCACAATAAAATGACCAGTAAGAAAAACAGGGAGAGGTCAAGTCAAGGATGTACATCTGCACATACTTGGGCAGAGAAGGGTAAGAGCAAAGCCAAAGTGTGGCTAGCCATGTACAGACACACAAAGAGAAAAACAGCTTGGAATGACCTACATTAGAGCGCTCAGAGCATTGCCAAAATGTATCCAACAGTCCTTGGCAGTTGGCTACAGCAGACATGGACAAGAGGAGGAGGAGGCGGAGGCGGAGGCGGAGGAGGAGGATGAGGAGGAGGAGGAGGAGGAGGAGGAGGAGGAGGAGGATGGGGGTGGAACAGAGGGAGAGAGAGAGAGGGAGAGAGGGAGAGTTTGGTTGTGAGTGAGCGGGGCTGGGGCTCTCAAAGTACTGATTAGTTGTGTGTTTTAGGCAAACAACCGAATACACAGAAAGGGAAAATGGGCTACACTCCAGTTCAGCAGAAGTGCAGACAGTACTAAGATCAAAGTTCATCTATATTCTGTGTGCACAAGATGATAAAACTGTGAAGTCTGTGTATAAACACACACACACACCAACAATGTTCTGTAGGGCAGACAACCTGGGCAGTCTGCCAGCTTATTACTGTGAGTTCTAGGTTAGTGCCAGAGTTCATACAGCTCTCCTGGTGAGCCAGCATGTAGAGACTCACATGTAGGCAGCCCAGCGGTTCTTAGAAACTCAAAACATTTTCAAGGGAATCTGCAGGATTGATCCACGGGAGAGAAAAAATTTCCCCTTTTCAACATCACCTTTTTACCACTACTTTCTCTGTAACTTGACCTTGCCAACAGGCAGAGCCTGGAGACTGAAAGTCTTGCAGCTGCATCAACAACAAAATATAGGAGAAAACAGAGCGAGTTCCACAAGAATTTGGACAACAATAGAGTTCGAACTTCTGGCTCCCAGTTCTGCTCACTGCTTTGAATGTGAAATGACAATGGTTCTGAGTGAAGGCTGTTTTAATTCGGAGGCATGTAGAGCCACACTGAAGGTACTATAGCTGTAACTATACATCCTTAATGGGTGACAAAAATATATATATATTTTACTCAATAATCCTGAACTATATACCTGTTTTTCAATACTCTAAGATGAATGAGAGCTAAGAAACAAAAGCCAGAATTTGTCTTTGAACTGTTATGTTCCTGCAACAAAGCTGGAATGTGCGACTATTTTCTCACCACTAATTTTCCTTCAGAGCTCCGCAAGAACCACCGAGCAGGACAGACCCTTAATTTCATCCTCTATCTCAGATATACTCACAAAGTTTCCAATTCAAGAAACACAAAAAGTTGAATTAACATTTTGGTATGGAGCCAAAAAATTGAGCTTAAAAATGACCATGCAAGTGATTATTTTAATTTAGTAGTGAAGATGAAAATAATGTAATTATTTAATTCCCCTTAGGGTTCATTGTCATTGACTAATCCATTGTGATTGCTCAAACAGGTTGCTAGACTGCTCAGGGCATGCAAACATTACAAATCAAACATCATAGTTCCACTAAGGACAACTTTTAAAAAAACAAAACAAACATTTTTATAATTGTGTAGTAGACAAAAACTATTGTTTGATTTACTTTACTTTTTAGAGGTGATATATACAGTTTTGGATGTCAGTCTGGGAATTGTAAAGCTTTTAATGGGGCTCGATGTCCCACTGGGCAGGCCTATCACTGCCTCTGAGGCCTAATCATTTATTTCCCCTGTGACACAGAGCTAATACATCAGGCCAGGCTCGATCAGACCTGTTGTAGTCAGAATGGAGGAGTGTGATTTGTGGTCAACTCTCTATTTGTTCCGATAGACACTGGGTGGTGGGGAGGGGACTGATGGGATCCAACAGGCAGGCACGCTGAGACCTGACTCCTGAACTGACGGCGACACAAATATATTTTGCTAATCATTTTTAACAGTTAGCCTCAGTTTTAAATCACATAACATGTTTAACACACACATCTGAATATTCAACAGTGCAAATTCAGTGCTTTCAACATTAAAGGCACACAACTCAAATGTTTTAAATTGTATGTTGTGTGTTTGATGTGGACGGCTGCTTACTTATGGTCCACTATGGTGATTCTGGAGTCTGGTATCCCCAACACGGCACAGCTGTTGAGAAGTTCTTGTTTACGCTGAGCTCCTTGATTGTAGTAGTTTCCTGTACAATAATTAGAGGACAAATTAGGCTAACATAATGAAAGGAAAATCAAAGTCCATGTCTAAATTCTGTCAGTAGATTTAAAGATAAAGATAGATTAAACATTTTCACTGAATGTGAATTATCACATAATCGACTTTAGCTGTGTAATAATGGTGCTCTAACATCAGTAGAGTTATATAAATATAATATATAAATGAACTACAGCGCTGCACAGATGTTAAAATATTTAATTTTTTTTGCTAGTACTACAAACTTCAATTTAATTGTATTTATATAGCACCAAATCAATACAGAAGTTATCTCATGGACACTTTCCACATAGAGCAGGTGTAGACTGTACTTTGTAATATTATTTACAGAGACTTAACAATTCCCACCATGAGCAAGGAAAAACTTCAATGCCACCTTTTTGAAACTGAGTGGGTTGGGTGACAAAAGTTGATGCCTTTACTTTATAAAAATAACATTTATACTTGCAGATGGTCACCCACCAATGAGCCGGGTTCTGCTCGAGGTTTCTGCCTGTTAAAAGGAAGTTTTCCCTTGCCACTGTCACCAAGAGCTTGCGTCATGGTGGGAATTGTTGAATAAATAATTTCATTAAGACTACCGTCTACACCGGCTCTATATGGAAAATGGCATGAGATAACTTCTGTTATAACTTGGCACTATACAAATAAAACTGAATTGAATTGTTGTAAACCCTTTAGCTCAAATTTGTGTGATTTTCATATTTTGATTGTGTGGCTCTATCTTTCATTTTTTGACTCATATTTTACCTATAAATCAACAACTTTTGACTTATTTGGCTTTATCTTTTCAAACTTAACAGAAAAAGAAGGTTGGCTTTCTTAATTCTTATTCTGACAGTAAAGGTTCATTTTAGTCACTCAAAAATCACAAGCATAACACCACCTGCAGCCTGGTTTTTGGCTGTTTCTTATGTGGACGTTACATAGACATTATATTAAATGTCTATTTTCAGTAGTGTTGTGTTAGCAACGATAATTTTCATTTATAAAAAACAAGTAAAGTTTTTATTATTAATTAATCTGATGATAATTTTCTTGATTAGTTGATTAATTAATCGGTCTATAAAATGTCAGAAACAAGTGAATAATGATCCCAAGTTCTCAAAGTCAAAGGTGATGTCTTTAAAGGACCAGTGTGTAGCATTTAATGGTATCTAGTGGTGTAGTTGCTGATTGCCAGCCCCTCGTGTCACCCTCCCATTCCAGCTTTGAAGGAAAAACTATAGTCGATCGATTAGTTGACTCATTGTTGCAGATCTGTAACACACTGCATTTGTTTCAGCTAAGTGTACCTAATAAAATGACAAAGTATAAATCAGAATCACACGAGGAGTTAGACTCCAGTTAAACATTGTTTTCAATGTACGTATACATATAGGCAGTTACAGTTAGAAAAAACAAATACCTACACAAGTAAACATAAACAAAAAATATATATACACAGATAAGGAAGTATATAAATAATTATGTATATCTCTGTATATATAAGTAACATTTGTAGACAGTCAGACAATAGCGCAATGGTGCAGAGTGCAAAGGATGCTGAAATAAATATGATTTATACAGCAGGTTGTGTTATGCACATGAAATAAGAGGGATAGGGCTAGTTTCTGTTTTGCACTGCATCTTTTTCTTTGTTTATTTCTTTTTCTCTATTCCTCTATTTCACTTTTATTTGTTTATGTTTTGCTGACTAAAACTATCCAACGTTAGTTAGCACCAAGCCACATTGATCGATAATTCTCTCTCTCTATAAATCTTTACACTGGTTTATTAACGTCATCTATGCAAACAGCAGCGTGCTGGGGTCGTACCTTCAGACAGACACAGCACGTGAACGCTGGCGTTTGACTCCACGAGCCGCAGGATGGTTGGCGCGAAGAACATGCACTCATCATCCGGATGCGCAGTGACGAGCAGAGCTCTGACATCAGCTCCGTCTGCCTCTCTGCTCGACGGGACATTCGCTAAATGTCTCAAAGTCCTCACCAGAGTTCGCCGATGTCGATAATAAATCAATTTAATCCAAATCAAACAGGATAAAACTACAAGCACAGCCAGGTAAACACTCATTATTTTGACCGATACCGTAAACAATCCGTGTGAAGACAAAAGTCTAACACACAAATGGTTCCACGTTTAAAATAAACACATACGCACACTTGTAGACGTATCTAACATTACCCTTTCTTTAAGGGATTAAACACGTGTCATAACAAAGCCCAAAAATGCCCACTTTTATCCACATAATAGTGTGTTTTACTGTCACTTTCTCCGTTTATTTGACTTTAAATCAACTAAATAGGCGAACAAATAAACTAAATACATACACAATAATCCTATGGCGTATATGAATAAATATGAGTAGGAAAATGTGTAAGTAAATTATATAAATTAAGCGAAATTTGAGCTTCTGAAAAGTGAAAATTATAAACACAGGGCGCATTACCGTGTTGGACGGAACTATTTGACTGTCACACCGTTTTATCCTTGCAGGTGTATAAAAATCTAAATGCTCAAAAATGAACTGTTTATCAAAATAGTTACATAACACCCCTTTTTATTTATAAATCTGCATGTTATAGTTTTCTGTGTGCGCACACGTTTGTTAAAAGGTGTTGGTATTCTGTGGATTTAACCCGCGAAGGGGATAATTTATTTTCTACCCTGTCAGGACATCGACCCGACAAATGCGGCGCAGCCTTCAGTCTGCCTGGTCGTGCACAGCTCACAACCCCGCGCGCGGATTTACGATCAACCAACTGACACGCGATCCTGCACGGGGACACCTTTCTCTGCCAGCGGTATACTTTCTAAACATGAGGTGAGTACAAATCGCTAATAAGCGGCAACGCAATGTGTCTAAATAGCACCGCAATTTAAGCGTCCACCCCTCCTCTCCCCCCTCTCTCCCTCCCTCCCTCCCGGTCTACGCTGAAAATCTGCCTTGCAAGATGGCGACGTGGTTGAGAATTCAAAGGTGAAGTGAAGCTAAGTCAGCTAGCAGCCTGGCGACAACAACAACAACAACAACAACAACACCTCAACCGTCGGGAGTGTTAAAGCAACGTCTACTTTTTAAGTTGGCGGTGTTGTTATTGTGCATGCTTTTGCTGCATTTCCGGAAAAAAAAAGGGCTCCTGTGCAAGAGTGGGAAGAGAGAGAGAGACCCATCCCCCCCTCTCCAACCAAAAGAGAAGCTACGACTCTAAAATTGCGTTTATATTATGACAGTAATGTTGTTAAAAGACAACAATAACAACACGCAGCAGCTGTATTTCTCACTGCCGAGGCTGTGTGTGAGGCCGTGAAGTTCACCATGACATGGAAATATCAGTACATGATTTCTAAAAAATGAACTTTTTCACCGTGAAACGACGAACGTTGACCAAAAAACAGTGTATTTTTCTTTTATAACACAAAACTGCATCACACTTTTTGAGATGGAAAGGACCCACCCAGGAGCGAGTGCACTGTAGCTACAGTTTATTTTATCTCTGTATTAAAAGAGATAGAGCTTAAGCTGTATTTTGAAAAGCTCCATCAAATAGTTTATCATGGATTTCATAGATAGATAGATAGATACTTTATTGATCCTGAGGGAAATGAAAGCAACCAGTAGCTGCAGTAAACATACATTAAAATTAACACAGTTTCTACCTCAGTATTTTATTTATCGTATTTTTATTGTATTCAAATCTATCTATATATCTATCTATCTATCTATCTAAACATACATCAACCTATAAGGTAAAGCTGAATTTAAATGAAACCTGTGCAAAGCAATCAGACATGTGCAAAGAAATTAAACGTGCAGATAAATTAGACTTTCTAACAGAAATTAAACTAAAGATTTGTTGCAGGTTTTTATACAAACAGCGGTAAAAACTGACAGACACGTCATGAATAATCAGGTCACTAACCAGGGCTGCAACAACTGATTCCGGTGGTAAGCTTATTAATATTATCCTGCTTACTTAGTTGCTTTGACAAATAGAAAAGATTCATGGATTTAATGTTAAGCAGGGAGGATGCTGTGACGGTAAGTATGCACAAGAACAAACAATGTGTTTTACTTAAATGTAGAGGTTTGCAAAGGAGCAAGACCTCACGTCAAAGATGAATCCCACCCTGGCAGCATCAGTTTCATTGACTGTCAGGCAAACTGGTAAATATTTGGTCATTACCTCCCAGTGCAGCTCCAGTCCCTGATTTTTAAGCTCATCCAGCGATGTTATCAATATCAGCAGACTGGCCATATTATTTCTTGATGCATCAACTCGAGAAGACTGCAGGAGCAAATTAAATCAAGTTTAGAAAAACATTAAAACATAAAAGGTAATTGTAATATTGTGAGGCAGCTGCAGTGCTGCTGGGTGCTCTTTTCTTTTTTTATTTTCTTCTTGTTAACAGTTTGATTGCGCTAATCTGTTTTGTCTCAAAGCCAAAAGGTGCGGCTGAAAATGAGACGTAGCCTCATATACGTTTAAGAACCAGATTCATGACCCATCTGGTGTTGGCTTTGCGCAGAAGATATGGCACATAACAACCTTTTTGTTACTGCTTTAGAGCTATAATAAAAAGTTATGTCATTTTAAATAGGAAATGGTAAATATAAAAAGAGCCCCCTAGGTTGTTATTAAAAATAAAAAAGCCAACATCAACCAGCTGCATTGAATTAATGCGTAATTTTATCGAGACACTGATGGTATTTTTAGTATAATTTCTGAAAATGTGAAAGTGAATCACAAATTCAGAGACCCACCAAACTCTGTGGCCTGTGGATTAAAAAATAAAATAAAACAACAGCTTCCCACCTTGGTTACGGTGGCAATGCTTGTAGCTTTTCCAACCCCAAAGTTAGCATCATAATGTGGTGGTAACCTGTTCTTTGTACATTGCTTAACTTATCCACACTAATATGATATTAGGCAGCTGAAATAATCTCACTCATTTTCGTCCAAGTAACAAGTTTTTTTAAGTGGATTTCTTTCTTAATCTTGAATAAAATTCTATTAGATAACAGTGGGATGTTATTCTGAAGTAATGGCAGCATGAGTGGAAAGTTGAAGCCACCAATCACTGCTCATGTGATTGTTTGGCGTGACATGTCAGGTCAGAGATCTGTTTTACGACAGCTGTGCAGCAGACATTAATTAAACACTGAGGAATTTTTCCAAACCCAAAAAATATTTTAATTATGAAATGACACACCCTGTCAGTCCATTTAACAAACAATAGATTGTTGCGTTCATATGCAAATATTTTGAACAAGCACAGCTCATAATGCTGTCTAAAAAAAATCATATCATTATATGTTCAATGCTTACTGGCAGTGTTTGTGGATTTGTTTATGCTGAATATATCTGCAGCATTTTCATTGTCAACAAGTATTTGGGGTTCTGAAAGTTTGATGGATGGTGGGAATTTTAGAAAGGTTCCAGCCTCGAGGTTTAATGTGACTATAGCTCCACACACACACATTTTAGTTTTACAAAGAAAAAAAAAAAAACTAGGCTAATAACAAATGATCAACAATCAAATCAACTTAACGTAGTTATCTGTCTTAGAGGAACAGGGCTCTGTTCTTTCCGCCCACATGAAACCGTTTTGGTGTTTCCCAGAACCGCAGCTGCACGGTTGTTAGCCCGAGTTTGTTCCAAGATTACCCTTGCTGTTTCGGTTCAAAAACCTTGACTTATAGTAACACCCGTGCAAGGTAAAGTAAGAGCTTAGTGGGGTGTATTTTGGATTTGATTCAAACCTTATTACTTACACTGGGAACAGGAGGTGATGTCAGCAGAGCAATGCTTTCAGCCTGTACCCACTTGCATGAAAACGCAGAAATATTTGTGAAAAGTGATAAAAGGTGACTCAAATAAGATCAGTATTCGCTGAAGAGGTATACTATCATCCAGTCCTACACTTTGTCTTTGCTATGGGAGTGGCAGGTCTCTCAAAATGCAGTATTTTTTGAAAATGCTCTCTAGTATTGTCAGCCTAACTGCTTATTTAGCTGATTGTCTTCTTCTTACATTATTTCTAATGCAAAAAAATATTTAAGAGGCTTTAATATTTCATCTTAATGTCTAAGATGTTTATGTTTCTGTCTTGTTGCAGGTGGTTTGTGTCTCCGAACATGGTCTAGCTAAAATCCCAGATCCGTGAAGCAGCAGCAGCCCGCTAGCACTGAGCAAGGATGTCCAGTAGCTCGGGCTACCCCCCCGGCCAGGGGAGCTTCAGCAGCGAGCAGAGCCGATATCCACCACATTCTGTCCAGTACACCTTCACCGGCACACGCCACCAACAGGTAAAACATTGCATCGCTGTATTTGAGCTAACATTCGTGTTTGTTTTTGTCTTAATTGGGCCAACACTCTCGATGCTGTCAATTTTTTATTTTTTATTTATTTTTTTAACATTTTGACTTTACTCTGTGCCATTGGTGGTTTATATATGAAGATGTTTAGATTATTTAGCTTTGGTTTGTAGTTATTAAACACAATGAAATGGTTAAATTTAGACTATCTACATTTAGATACATGTTTACTGTAGTCTACTAACCATCACTAGATCAGGATTTAATTCAGACTGAATTTAGATTCTTGTTTTCATAAATAAAGGTATTGGGCTGGGGCTGGACTCTGCCTTAATTTAAGGCTTTTTATGTTGTTAAACGTGAGTGATATGTTTTATTTTTAACGGTCCCCCACTGATATGTATGTTTTCATTCATAGTCAGAGCTGCATGCTGTCGTTGTACTTCTACTTTCACTTTAATACATGGTCTGGAAAGTCACTCAGCACTTCCATGTGTGGCAAGTAAGAGGCAGGCTAGCATTTGAAATAAGAAGGATCGTTCCTTTTTTCATTCAATTGTGATTTGGTCCTGAAAGAGACCCAGTGAACAGTGAAGTTAGGTTTAGACTTTACATTTGTATTACTGATTGTTTGACTGCAGTGGTTGTTACAGTGAAGTTGAAGTAAAATTAGAGTTTATTTATATTAAATCGAGGCAGTCTCAGCAAAAGCGCTTTGCCAAAGAAGTCCTTTGGGCTGTACCCCAAACCCATGTTGACGGTTAATCTGAATAGGTAACGTCTGTCCGCTGACCATCTTGCGACTGATTTGCAGCTTTACACAGAAAGTGAGTTGGAGGTTTTGCTTGCCATGTTTGATGTGGCTTCAGCCTAAAGGCTCTCTGTTGCCCGAGCTCAGCAGCAGCTGCAACAGCACGCTCTCCATGTAGACGACCTGCAGTGATTTGCAACTGAAGTTTGCTGCTGAATTAAAATGTAATTAAGGTGAATAAATAATCTTGGTACTGAACAAATATTTGTAATATTCAGTTCAGTCAAAACAATGCAGCTCTTTAGAGTTTGTATAGTATTTAATTGCAGCTTGCTTTGCAGTTGCATGATCATTTTAATGTTATTGTTAGCTATTTTGGATGACATAGGCTTACTTCTTAGAAGCTTACTTTCACAGAAAACTGTCAGTGGTACATTTCTGGGCATTTGGATTGTTTGCTTAGATCTGGGGAAAAACTGGAGTTTTCCTGTAACTGCATTTGCTTGTTCAGGTTTGTTTGGAGGTCACGCTGTGCTGATAACATTCATGTGTCTTTTACCCAATAGCTTTTCATAAAAACTTTGGATTATTTAAGAAGGTTTCAATTCATTTTCTTGTTGGATTTTAATTGATACTGGTTTGGGTATTTCATCGTGAGCTGACCGATGAGCTGTTTGAAAGAGGGGCGAAGTCTTGCCTCACGTCCGGGCAAGCCCTTGTTCCGCAGTGTACTATTACATATATGTTATTTGTCTTTCGTCTGGTAAGCGTAGACATGATATTGTGGTATCCTGAGCAACTCCTTGTGCTGATAAATGTGTGAACCTTGTTATTTTAACAGCACAATGAGCACAGTTAAATCGTTTTTTAATGTTTAGCAGTTGGTCCTCTGAATACTTGCACTCAGAGAGCTGAGTTCATTTATTCATTGAGTACAGCAGAGAGTTTGTAGGAAATGAGGTGGGTGACATGTAACAAATGTCCCTGACCGGACTCGAGATGGGGACGTTGCAATTAAATGGTCAGTGCCTTAAACCCCAAGGCCACCAGGACACCCAACAGTGCTCACATCTCAGCAGCGTAGTTACTTGCGCGAGTTGAGTGAAAGAAACCCACAAAAAGATGCTCCAGGTCGCAGTTACATGCCTAAAGCATGAATGAAGCAGCCAGTGTAGACGGCTGTATTGATTAGAATTGAAGCGTATCTGTTGCATCAGATGGATTTGTCGCTCCAGTGTAGACAGGACTTTGCCTCTCTGTAAGCATGTTTGGTTGCGTTGTTATAGTTGCAGCTTTGCAGGAACTCACAATGTTGTATTTACTGTCTTGAACTTGATCGGATTGCTTTATAAATTTGTTTGGTTTCGGTCTCATCTTCAGGATTTCGCCGTCCCAGACTATCGGACTCATATGCAAGATCCACAGGGTCGGAGAAGACCATCTTTACTGTCTGAATTCCACCCTGGAACTGAAAGGTAAGGGCTCAACTTCAGATATCCAACCCTCCGCCCTTAATATCTGACAGATGATGATTGCATCATCCTCATACGAACCATCCTTTTAATAATTATTTAATATTAAGTTCTGTATTGTAGAGTTGTTTTTCCTGTTGCACTCCCTCGAGGATGCTGTTCCCAGATTACAGTTTCGGAATGGTACAACCCTACCACCGGATGTAGCCTCTGATTCGTCTGTGAATTCCTTGTTTACTTCTGTTCTTCAGGCCTCCAGAGAGACGCCATGGTTACGAACAGCAGTTTCACTCCATCAGCCAGTCTGAGCATGAGGCCATGGAGGCAAAACGCCCTCGCATGGATACCATTTCTGAGGCCCATATCACCCGCACCCCTTCCACAGCTGGGGGTATCGTCCTGCCCATGACCCATACAGTACAGGACAGTCTAAGAGCCACTGTGGAGGTCAAAAAGGTGGGCCCTGTTCCTCTGCAAGCACTCTTCCAAACTAAGAAGTCACAGTTGGTTTCACTTGTTTTTGTCCCTGCAGACACAAATTTAGCCAGGTGCACATTGCCATGGTTTACAGCATTTTCATACTTTCATACCCCCTTCTTCATAATGTGAGAACTTCTAACTTCTTCTGTAGTTTCTTGCCAGCTCAATGAACCTTTTTTGTTTTTGCCAGGAGTCTCAGTTTACTGTCAAAGTCGAGTCCCCATCAGCAGGAGGACCCACGCTTCACATGGGAGAAGAGCAGGACACGTCTCCCTCCAAACTGTCCAAGGAAGAGCTGATCCAGAGTATGGACCGTGTGGACAGAGAGATCGCTAAAGTGGAGCAGCAGATTTTCAAGCTGAAGAAAAAGCAGGTTGGTTACCATGTATAACCATTTTGTCTCAACAAACATGCATCTCACACAATAGATGTTGTGTGAGAAAACTTGGCAGGAGTAACGAGTTCACTTGCTATTTTAATCAAGTAATAATCCAAGCGAGGCTGAACCTGACGCTAATTTTAGAACCTTAATGAGGAAATGGCTTATTGCTTTTATAAAATGTTGTATAATTGTAAAACACAATGGTAGAAGTTGTGATGGTTGACTTATATTTAGCGTAGAGCAGGTTTGACAGCGGCAGTACCTGAAAAGATTTGATAGTTTTCCAACAGTCTTTGTTACCTCTTCCTCCCCTTGTGAAACTTGCTGTTCACTCTGTTTGGAGTTGATGTTAACGGGCTCTACTCACTGTTGGTGGGGAGGCTCCTGCTAATCTTTACAGGCTAGCTTGTCTTCTCATTGCGGAGTTTTAACCGGCACACAGAGCTCTGCATCTACAGAGTTGGACCTAGGCTATAAGATGCTTCTATGGCTGAACAAATGTCTATCCATTATCTACCCATTCACACGTTTAAAGCATGAAAAAAATTACGCCTTACCTGACTCAACATGCTACCAAACTCCTGACACAAGCTGTGGTCATCTTGCGACTCGATTACTGTAACGCCCTCCTGACGGGCCTCCCAGCCTTCACAGTGAAACACTTTCAGATTATCCAGAACGCAGCGATGCGCCTGGTCTTCGATCAACCCAAAAAGGCATGTGTTACCCCGCTAGCTCCACTGGCTACCTGTAGCAGCCCGCATGAAATTCGAATCCCTAACGCTTGCCTACAAAGTAGCCTCCAGTTCTGCACCCACTCACTTGAATACCCTTAAACAGGCATATTTTACCGCCTCCTAAGAACGACGCCTGGCTCTATCACCCGTTCACTCACGGCAATTCAAACTTTTCTTGTCTGTTGTTTGTCGTTGGTGGAACGTCCCACCAGTTCCTACCAGATCAGGGGCGTCCCTCTCTACCTTCAAAAACCTCCTGAACACCCAGCTCTTCAGAGAGGACCTCCTCTCCAACACTACCAACAACTGGACATGATAAATCTATCCCCCTTCTACAACTGTCACTTGATTGATGCGAGTACTACTTATTGCTACACTAACGTCCTTGTTGCACTGTGCCTTGATTCTTTCCCTTCTCCGTCAGCTAAATGACTAAATGTGAATCTACTATATGTCTTTTAAGGTGCTCTCGAAAACTAGATTTCTAGAGCTGTGGGCTTATTTCTTTCATCAGCACACCTTCCCATCTTCATTAGTTTGTTTTTAATCTAGTTTGTGGTCGTTTTTTCTCCCACTATCTTGTTTTGGAATTCCGTCTCATTAGATAGGAATGTAAGCTGAGCTTTACTCAGAGAGAACTTACTTCTCAGTTTTGCTGTCTGTCTCTTTTCCCATCATTATTAGGGATTTATTTGTTTATTTGAGGTATTTCAGGAACTCGCAATCTTGTCCCTGTAACCTGTTGGTTTACATAACCTTTAACTTGTAAACATTGACCTATCAAACACTCGAACAGTTCAGCTTGCCTGTCAGCATTAACATTGGCCTCAATAGCAGAAACTTTCAGTTCTGTTGAGAAAAAAATGTATTTGAACAAGCCTGTAGAGAATAATCTGATAGTACCTGCATGAGTCTCAGATATCAGAAGCTGAGATCAGCACAGTGAAGATGCATCTCTGTTTTTTTTTTTTTTTTCGTAAGAAGCTGAATACAGATAAAAACTGTACAACTTGTTTAATTAGGTCATGTATATAAGAAATGAGACCCCCCATAATTTCCTGTTTGTATTTTGTGTGTGTTTTCTCTCGTGTGCTATTGGTCAAATTGTTCTGTGTTGGTGTTGTCTCTTAGCAACAACTGGAGGAGGAAGCAGCAAAGCCAGTGGAGCCAGAAAAGCCAGTGACCCCTCCCCCAGTGGAGCACAAGCACCGCAGCATAGTCCAGATCATCTACGATGAGAACCGGGTTAGTCATCTGCTGCAAACACCAAAACACACAAGCATCGGTTCTCTTCTTTTCCCTTTGGTCACTTGTTTGTGTTCTCAAGAATTTCAGCTAATATTTTATCTGTTTATTTCTGTGCATCCTCAAAGTGACATTTGTTTTTCCACTGGCCTCTTACAACCCACTTAAACCAAAACCAAGCTATTTAACACTAAACTAAAGGCTGGACATGTCTCTTAAATCTGTCTCAGGACTTTTGTAGCTTTCAACTGAAACTCTGTGGTTTGAAGATTAGTTTCGCTCCTATGTGCCTGTTCGTACTTTTGTTCGTACCCCGCTAGCTCACCTGGTCGACCACAGTGGCATGATCTGATTGCTTTCAGCCTTGTTTGAGCTCTGTCACCAGTCACTGCTGATGAGAACTGAACATTTCCTGCTGCTGCTGCTGCTGCTGCTGCTGCTGCTGCTGCTTTACATTTCAGTTGTCCTCCGGCAAACCAGCGGGAGACTTGTATGGTGGAGCAGCTATAGCGAATGCAGTGGTTTTGTCACAGAGTTAGCGGAATGTCTTTAATTTGTGGTGGTATTCCTCAATAAAAATAAAAAAAAGTGGTGTACATGACGAGATATGGCTTGAATGTTTGTGGTTGCTCGCAGCTCAGTTCTGTTCAAGTATCCCACCCTTGTTGAAAAACATTTGGCATAGTGATGTTTTAATTTTCAGGAATAATATTCAAGGGAGTCTGCTGCTGGAATATGTTGGAATGTCCTGTGGTTTCTGCATGTTTTGCAGACAGTAGTGTTGAAAGTATTTATGTGTTTACTACTGGAGTAGTTTTGTCATGTATCCTAATTTATTTTTAACTTTTTATAATCCTTTAAACGCATACTACATTAAACCAATAGTCAAGGGCAAAGGTAGGCTTCATTATCTGTCTATCAGCTGAACAATAGGGAAGTGTGTGTGTGTGTTTTTAGAGGTCAGTGTAGTTCATGTCTGTCAGACAGTGTTGTGGTAGGAGAGTGCTGAGACGCGCCTTCTTTCTCAGTCAGCCATTAACCCTTTAGGCTGATCTGGCACCGTGAATAACATTTAATGGCAGCTGTGGTTGTTTGTCTCTGACTGTAAACGTAGGGCCAGTGAAAAGGGGAAAATCAAGTTATTCCGTGTCATCGTGATGATCTTGAACAAGCAGATAGTCTGCACTGATCTGGGAAAACTGTTGCTGCCAACCCTATTAACTATGCTCAGGTTCAGGCAGGTGCAGCTGCTCACATTTCATATTTTATCAGTCACAGAAGTTAATTTATGCATCTAAAAATGAGTATCAAATGTTCTTTTTTCAGGACCTATGATTATTATTAGTAGTAAAGTAAATTTCATTTGATGGTTTTCCTGAATCTTTGCCCTTTTGCTTATAAGTTACAAATCACAAGCTTGATCAGTAAAACGTTTCAATGTTGCATTCATGGCCATGTTTAACTAATTTGCTTAACTGGAGCTTCTGCCTCCATGCTGTAGCCACTAAAAAGTCTCATGAATATTATATTTCTTGAATATAGACATGTTGTTTTTGAATATGCTCATTCAGTTTCTCATTTTGTAGGCTATGTAATTAAGATATGAACTCTTTCTTTTCTTCTTTTTTCTAGAAAAAGGCTGAAGAGGCCCACAAAATACTGGAAGGCCTTGGTCCTAAGGTTGAGCTGGTACGTGATGTAATATTTACTAATATTTAGCACTTGCATGAGCTTTGAGAAAGAGATAAAGCTTATCTCAGGGTGCAGGGTTCTTACAAAAAGTCTTAAAAGTTTGGAAAATGCTTAATTTTAATATATTCCTCCCCCTTCATATTTTTTTGTTGTCTCCTGGCGTGTTCACTGGTCATTCTTTGCTAAATAAGTCCTCTGTTAATCCCTTACTCTGGAAATTAGCAAGCATTAAATAATCATGATCAAAACATACAATCAGAGTTGATATGAACAGCTGCTAAAATAAACAAACTGACAGTATACATTGATTGCTGTGGGTATCAAGGACTTCTATAAACTTTATTTTTTGCAATTGCATTTATATTAACACTTTAGATGTGATATAAAGGATTCAAGAGACTGGAAGTTTATAGGTACCTTGAAAGTGCTTGAATCTTTCCCTTTAAAAAGCTGTATGAACCCTGTCAGTAGCAAGTTAGATATCACTGCTTGCCCAATAGCTAATAATTAATCCACTACCTGTTCCCGGTCTGCTTTTTCCCTTCTTAGCCCCTGTACAATCAGCCATCAGACACAAAGGTGTACCATGACAACATCAAGACGTGAGTATCTACATTTGTTTCATAGACTCATTTCACGAACATCTGTTGGCCCTGCAAAGTGAGCATGTGCCACAGACGTGATGCTTACATCACTAACAGCTAAGGGAAATGTGTTGGAGGTAATGCTGACCTCAGTCAGATAAACCCAGCTGATAATTCTGTCTAATCTGATCGCTGAGTCACCTGATTGGGTTGCCCTACTGACAGCGAGGAGGATGATCGAGAAAGGAAGTGAAAGACTTATGTCTGGGTTAGGTGTGTTTTAAATTAGGGTTGTGTCAGGAAGGGTTGAAGGCCAGGCCGTCTAGCATCAAACCCTTATCAGTGTGTACCATGAGAGCGGCCCATCTGGCTCAGTGTTTTATCAGGACAGAGACCACCTCTGTGTGAATCTGCTGTACAGGCCACACTCTCAGGGTCAGCTCTCTCACTTTCCCCCCCCCCACAGCCGCCATCATGTGTAAACAGAAGAGTTCCCAGTATTTTGTACCTGCTCTAATAAAAATAAACAATGATATGTCCATAATGGTTTTGGTAGAGATCAAAATCTATCCCTCAATGAATTTTCTTTTTTTTTTTTTTTAAACTGTAATGTTTTTTTAAGTTTTTGTTCATATACACAAGAGACAAGACATACATATATCTCATCATATGTCTTTCGTTATGTCATACAACACCCATTTTTCCCATTTAGTAACAGAGACATTTTCCTTCAGTCGAAGTTGGTCAGTCATTTTTTCCATACAATATATTTCTCTAGCCATTGTTCTATGGTAGGAGATTCAGTCTTGTACCAGTTCCTTGTTATTGCCTTCTTAGTTGCAATCAGTAGTATCTTGACTATATATCTATAATTTCCAGTTACACTTCCAAGGTACATAGTTTTGCTTTCATTTGGTATTTCATTCCCCAATATATTTTTAAATTATGGCACCGACCTCATCCCAGAAGGAGTGCAACTTGGGGCACATCCAGAAGATATGTGCATGGTTAGCGTCTTTGCTCCCACATGCCCTCCAACATAGTTGTTCTGTAGCACTTTGTCTACTCTTTATCTTAGGTGTGATGAAGAAACGGGTCAGATTTTTTCCGCCCAAATTCTCTCCACATTCGTGAATTTGTAGTAGAGTGTGTTGTTTCACACATATCACTTCTCAGGGGTGACGTCAATGCCCAACTCTATCTCCCATCTAGCCTTAATGTAAACAGTAGAGGTGCCCTTACAATCTCTGAGGTTTTGGTATAATACAGATACCACCTTGATTTTTGTCACATTATACACTCGCATTAGTACATCATTCACTCCATTTAATATTTTTGAGCTCCCTATTTCCTTTATGAAATAATCCCTTAGCTGTAAGTATCTAAAAAAAATCCTTATTTTTTAATCCATATGTTTCTTTAAGGTCCTGAAAAGTCATTGTTTCCATTCTTTAGTATTGTGCACATTGCAGTGATTTCCTTCCTCTCCCAGTTTCTGTAGGTCAGGTCACTCAAACTTGGCTTAAATCTTTCATCGTACGCAATCTAGCTCAATAGTCTCACTTCCTTTTCCCCTCAATGAATTTTCATTGACAAAGGCACACTTGTACTAGCTCAAGGAACTACTTAACCATAACCCTCACCCTTCGTACTCTCGTCTGCTGGAACAATTTTTGTCATAGGGCATTTTATTTATGCAACTCTGTATGCTTTCTCGTAAATACCGCCATAATTGTGCTAATGAAGGTAGTACTATCTTCATTTCACTGAATAAGTGTTGTTCTCTTTTAGCAACCAAGTCATGAGGAAGAAGCTGATTTTGTTTTTCAAGAGGAGGAATCACGCTCGTAAACAAAGGGTAAGTGTCCCTGCTGTTATGAAAGCACAGTGGACGTTTCAGGTATTTGTGCATTAGTGGCACCACCCATTCCCTGGTCAGTGTTGAGTTATATCATACCTGACTGTTTGCACTCAGATGACCTCAGCTGACCAGGGATCAATATTGTTAGGATTGTTGAAGCTTTTGATACGTGCTATCTCCCCTGTTCACTTAAAGCTACAGACAGCAGACAGCGGTTCTTCTTGTTTTTAACATTTGTATATTTTTGCATGGTTAAAATGCCAGTGGCAGACACGTGACATTGCAAGAGGACGCTTACATGTGAGCAGGTTAACCACATACTACGGTTACTACTAAGTCTATAGAAGTTTGAAAAATAGAAATTGTGGGAGTGCAGCTGAGGATCACCAAAGTTACTGTAATTCATCAAGGGAGGACACTCATCTCTGGACCAGATTTCATGGCAGTCGATAGACGGTTGTTGAGACGTTTCACTCAAAACCACAAATGTCAGCTTCTGCTGGTGCTACAGGAAAAGCCAGGAATTCGACAAAGTCACTAGGCTATTCTCTGGGACCATGAAACCTTGTGACAATCCATTCAATAGTCACTCTAAACCAGATGGACCCACTGATACTATGCCTCGAAACCACGTTGCTTGCATAGCTAATAAAAAGAATGCACTGATGTATTTACAGAACAGGAAACGCCTTGATTTCCCCTGTTTGTCGAAAGGCATTGTGTGGGCCAAGAACTGCTTTTATATGCAGTATAATAATAAATATTGTCACATCAAAGAACAGATCTGAGAAATGCTCTGGCCAAACGACCGTCTCTCTGTCTTTCTTATCAGCGACCAGTGATTTAAATATTTCAGAGTCACCCCGTGTTGAAACACTTGGCTTGTCTTTGTTTTGCAGTGGCTCAGCGAGTCCCACCTTTCTCTGGCTGTTCATTGTCAGGGTCAGACGGACCTTTTGAACAATGGCAGAGTGCACATGGCCTCATGCCAAGAGGAAGGTGAATTGTTTGGCCCTTGCGACAGAGTGGAAATGAGGCTGTATTGTCCTCCAATACGGGGGTCTTTCCATATGCTTTCTCAACATTTTAACTCTTACACATCTGGAAATCACTTTGATTTTTACTTTTGTGTTGCATTTTTTGATACAGTATAAAACAAAAGCTAATTTTATGTTACATTAGTACAAACTGGGTCAGGAAACTGATTAAGGCAATATGAAAGACAGACACAAACCCACAACAAACATACCCTGTCCCTAGATGGCATGTACTCGCCCAACTTTGCTCTCGCTTCAAGATTCTGCAGCCTGTCTGTCGTTGTGCTTGTTTGTTTTGATGTTCTTTTTCAAAGATAAGACTACAGGAATTAGAGCTGTCACAGTCATGCCTGCTAGGTAGCCTGATGGTTAAAATTAAATAATAATAGTATTTCCATTATTATTACATCTAATTTGTCTCTTCTGCACAGTGACCTAGCAACATATTAATCTACAGTACCACCAACAAACTGTGCTCAATCTATTACCTCATCAGAAACCTGAGAATTTGTTCACCATTGTACATGTTACATCTAAACAGCGCTCATTTGTGATTAGTGACATAGCAACAGGAGACTTCAGTACCCTTTTTAATTAGTATTACAATATAAATGCAGGTGACATTGGTAGTATGAAAATATCAGCATCCTTATGATCCGTAATATATATGTATACATATTCCATGTGGATCTTTTGGCTCCTTCCATTGGCAAGAAGTTCTTTTGGCTCTTGCAGTAGTGACGGTCGCCCACTCCTGATATAGCATTTTCCATGCTGTGTACACAGGAACAGAAGATCTGCCAGCGCTACGACCAGCTGATGGAGGCGTGGGAGAAGAAGGTGGAGCGCATGGAAAACAACCCCAGACGCAAAGCCAAGGAGAGCAGGACGCGGGAGTATTATGAAAGGCAATTCCCCGAGATACGTAAGCAGAGAGAGCAGCAGGAGCGCTTCCAGAGGTAAACGTCTTTACCTGTGACTGGTCGACATTGTAACACTATACTGTGATTGTGCTACAATAAACGTTTGGCTATGGTTGGTTCAGAAGCACACTAATACAAATTAGACTTTCGCTTTACAACTTACTTACCAAAAAGTACTACCAAAATACTCACCACCATTTCTGTTCAAGTTGACATGTTTAAACTACCCAGTTTTATGGACAAACATTCCAAATACCAAAGGATATTCAGTTTATTTTCATAAGAGCCTGAGACATCAAATATTCATATTTTAGAAGCTGGAACATGTCATATTTTGTGTTTAAGTGTTTTTAAAGCTGTAATACTGACTCATAGTACTGTAACAGAGCAGATTTTTTAGCCTGTAGATTGTTAGATTTGACAATATAGAAATCTTAAAGTGGACTACGAGCTTGTATTTCATGCTAGCCTTTTATGCTAGCTCTAGTTTGGTCACATAATTTCTGAAATCGGATCTGCTGTATGTAGCGAGGTGATCAAGGATGGAGCAGTCGAATCATCCTCACTTTAGCAGCCTTTTGATGCATTAATAATGTTGACAAGAATCATAGCCACACCCAGACATTAAAATTGTCTCGTCCATTTTTAAGATGTTTGTCCAGCTATCCCCTAAATGGAGGACACTAGGTGGTGTGCGGTGGCCTACTTTGGGCAGAGACACATGCTGTCTGGGTGCCTCTGGGAAGGGTGGGAGACAGGGTCAGGGTCCAGCGTCTGGTTGCTCTAATGCTTTGTGCTTTCATTGAAATCTACAAGTAAGAGTTTGCATGTCAGCACTGTTTTTGCAGGCTGCGAGGAGGAAGCAAGTAATAACTGGTCAGAGAGAGACGATTTTAATCATTAATTATGAGTACAATGAATCCGTTTGTTAACAGAGGTTTTAAAGTTTCAAAACTTGTTTCCTATTGCTCATATTAACAATTTGACTCCGGCTTTGGTTGGATCAGAAACAACAGTGATTAAGTTGTGAAAGCTTGTAAATTTGATTTCCTCTGAAAAGAATGGAGCATAACTGATTCTGTCTTTGCACAGCATACTTCAAATTTAATGTAACATTTAAAATAAACATGTAAAATTGTACCTGTTTTCTGCAGAGTTGGACAAAGAGGAACGGGCCTGTCTGCAACGATTGCCAGAAGTGAGCACGAGATTTCTGAAATCATAGACGGACTTTCTGAGCAGGAGGTGGGTACTATCTGGAGTACATTTTTAATACGTTACAGTATAAATGTGAAACTAGATATCTAAATGACAACAGCCCAAATAAAAGTATGTTTTCTAAGAGGTGAATCACAAAGATTGTGACCAGATTTCATAAGCAGAAAGATGGTTTACTGAACAAGGTAGAGTTCTTCATTGAACTAACTGGCCACGCTACCTCTCCATGTTTTACAGAACAACGAGAAACAGATGAGACAGCTGTCAGTCATCCCTCCAATGATGTATGACTCTGAACAGAGGCGAGTGAAGTTTATCAACATGAACGGCCTCATGGATGACCCAATGAAGGTGTACAAAGCCCGGCAGTTCATGAATGTTTGGACCGAACATGAGAAGGAGATCTTTAAGGAGAAGTGAGTTTTGTTTTGTTGTTGGGACAAAATGTCAGTTTGTCCCTTTAAGTCTGTCATGTCGACAGATATTAGACATAGAAATATATTTGTGACTCTTGCATCTCTTTCTAGGTTTGTCCAACACCCCAAGAACTTTGGCCTGATTGCCTCCTATCTGGAGAGGAAGGTAAACTGCTGCTCGTATATTCACACATGCCCATTTATGGAAAATTATATGTAAATCCCAAAGACCATAAAGCTCTATGTGATCACTTTTTCAAAATACAAGCTTTAAATTAGGACTCAATTACATGGAGGTCCAATGTGTAGGATTTAGGGGGCTCTATTTACAGAACATGGCAGAAATGGGGTATAATATACATAACTATGTTTTCATTAGTGTATAATCACCTGAAATTGATAATATTTATGTTTTTGTTACCATAGAATGAGCCTTTTATATCTACAGACGATTAGCTTCTCTTCCAAGGAGGGAGGGAGTTGAACTGCCATTTTTCTACAGTAGCCCAACGCAGACAAACTAAGCACCAGCTCTACACAGGCCTTTCACGTTTTTCTTGCGTTTTGCAGCCACTGTAGTTTCCCCTTCACGCTTGGGAGGAGAGAGTGATGCGAGGGGCGTTGCAATCAGTTCGTGGACTGCTAGATGCCATTAAATCCTACACACTGGTCCTTTAAGGGACTCTGTGGGTCTTTTCACCCATTGTCAGTAATACCTATCAACTCAACTCAAATTTTACATCTTGATGATTTTACCAGGACTAAAAAATCAACTAAATGCTTCAATATGTTGCCTCCAGTTTTAGAGTCACGTGTTTATAATAACATTCTACTTCTTGTTCCAGTGTGTTGCTGACTGTGTCCTTTACTACTACTTGACCAAGAAGAACCACAACTACAAGACGCTGGTGAGGCGAAACTACGGAAGACGGAGAGGAAGGAACCAGGTAAGCCTGAGACTTTATTAAATATCTGTTTACTGTTTGTTCCTTCTGTGGTGGATAAGGTGCTGGTTCAAGTTCAAAACAATACTTTAATTGTCTCTAATATCTTTGATCTGATCAGACGTTAGAGTTGTTTCCGTTCCAAACGCCCTTATTACATCTGCTTCTCTATCAGGTGGCTGTGATAGTTTCACATGATGCGTTTGCTGCATTGAACTTGCCTGACTCATGTGCCACACCTGTTTCTTGTTTCCTCGTCAGACCTACACCACATTTTGTGTCACAAATATATGCGCCACACCTCTGTAGTAATAATGATGTGACCTCTTTATTGCTGGCAACTCCCCAACATTTTTTTGAATTTTAAGCATTGCCATCATTGATCAGTTCAGTCAGTGAGCGTACGTGCAGAGGAGTCCAAGATATCTTAAGCTGAAAACTTTATTGAAGCTTGAGCAAGGAGAATGGGGGATTTATCAGTACACTTGTCATGGCATGATGTCGCTTCAAGTCTGAAGAAGCTGTCCTCTCTGGCTCGTCTATATGTCCTCAGGACAGAGACACAAATACTCTGTGTCTAAATGGTCATACTTGATGCAAATACAGTATTTGCCAATTGGTCATTGGTCTACAAACAAGGAAATACATTCACCCTTAGTGGTCTGACAATGTTATCTGACTCTGTAGAAGCTTCTACATTATGTCCCTATCTGTTGTGTTGAGGGAGTGAGACTATCCTCTGACCGGTTACCATAGTAATGATCAGAATGGCGCCTGCCTTCCTAAACACAAACATACAGCTGCTCTGTATCTCAAAGAGAAGTCTCTCACAACCTAAGATCACACCTAACACTGTCCTTACAGTGACCTCAGGATATATGCTTGACCCCATGTAACCCTCATATGTGGTTTGCTACAATAGAAATGTCCTGCACAGGTATGTTATTGTGGTGTGGCTACGGTTTGACTTGCTTGTTTGTCTCTCCAAAGATACATCAGCATTATTTATAAAAGATACAAAATGAGTATTAAATACAGTGAAATATAGATTAAATAGAGCATTTATACGAATTGGAGTTTGCACATATTCTGAATATGTTCAGTGTTCTGAAAACTGACGCTCTCAGTAAATTATATATTTGGTTTTGGTGTTTGGTTTGGCCACACTGTATAGAGGATAAAGTAGAAGCAGTTGTCTCTCTTTGTAATCTATCCAACAATTTTGTTTTCTGGTGTTTAAGGGCCTCTATTGTGACTTTAGACCATCAGTCTGGTTTCATTGGATTTCTAAATAATGGTTTTCAAATTGCATTCATTGGTTCCAACTTCTCATTTGCAGAGATTAGCTGGTTTACTTTGAAATTCATGATTCACTATAAACACTTTATAGACAAAACAACTACCCAAGTAAAGGAGAAAATGGTAAACAGATTAATCGATATTGAAATAGATTGTTACTCGTTTCAAATTAAAATCCACACACACATAATTACGATTCACTTCGTTCTGCTCCTGTAGACAAAGGTGCTATGGCACCTTTGTCTACAGGATCCACACACACAGTGGAGACAAAAGGTCAGGACATGTCGAGAGTAACATTCAGAACATAGGGAAACAGCGCTGTCAATGAAAAGTTTCACAAAAATCCAAAGCCACATAACTCAGAGAAGTAAAAAAAAACAAACATATTTTTATAATAACGCAAAAGCTGGATTCATTTTGAGACACAACTGTGCTTGTTTTTATTAGTATCTCTGCTGCATGGGGCTCCACAGAGATTTATTTGTCACATTATCAAGCACCTGAAAACTTCATTTAAAGCCTGGAATGTGAACTTTGTAGAAGCCAACATAAAAAAAAGGTCAAATATGGAGATGTTTTGTATGCAGATTGTTGTTCAGGGCTTTATATAATTGTTTTCTTGCACCTAAATCCAGTACAAAAATATGCACCATACCTTGGGTGGCATTAAATATTAATTTCACTCATTCTGCTGGTTGTTTTCTCCTTACTGGGCCATTCTTTCCCTCACAGATGTCGCAGTCCTTGTACAGGACATTCTGTCTCAGTTTCGAGTATGTCTACTCTGTAACACAGTGGGGTGATTGTTGGCCGTTTCTTTACATAGGAGGAGTTGGAGGGTGCAAGTGTTCATGATTACATCATGAACACAAAGATGGTTCTTCTTACTTTGTGTGACTGGTACAATTTCTTCATGGGCAGCTCAAGTCTTGTTTGTTGGCCATTTCATTCTTGAATCACAGTAAGGGCCTACCAGGAGTTGAGACAGGACAAATATCAGCTTGTGAGCTCATGATAGTCAATTGAGGAAATCGCTGTGTTCCTACAATGTATTATATATTATTATATATTGAATGAGAGTTTAATGCCCCCAGACTCCATTGGAAAAAACAGTGATTTTACCTCACATAACATGGGAGTTGCAGATTTTGTCTGGTGTGACTTTAGTGTTTTAACATGTTCGTTCAGATCTACGTGTCACAATAACAAATAAACTGACAGTAGTGATAGGCCGGCAACTCCTGTGCTCTGAGGTAAAATGTTTTCAAACACAAAAACAATCCAGTCACTTCACTGGAAGGTTTAAAGCCACCAGACTCCATTGACAAAAACGTCAATTTTACCTCTCAGAACATGGGAGTTGCTTGTTTTGTCAGGTGTGACTGTGGTGTTTTAACACGTTCTGCTCTATAAAACACCAAAGTCACACAAACTGATCGAGGCAGCAGTAGACCGGCAACTCCCATGGCCTTCAAGGTAAGATGTTTTTGTCAATGGAGTCTGGTGGTTTTGACTAGAGTGATATAACATCCTTTTCTGGTAAAACAATAAGGATCTTACTTTTTGATAACAAGATGGAAAAGACTCTACAGAGATAGACCCTTTTTGTTACAATAAAAACTTACAATAACAATCTAGTCTCTTCACTTGAGGGTCACCAGACTCCAAAAATAATAATTTTACCTCCCAGAACACAGGAATTGCTGTTTTTGTCTGATGTAAATTTGGTGTTTTAACATCTTCTTTTGGATCTATAGAACAGAGTTACACAAAAACACAAACAAACTAGTCTGAAAACTCCCGTGTTCTACTAGGCACAGTGTTTGAGAGTCCTTTCCATCATATTTTTAAACACTTAGAACAATCGGAGCCTGTCAGAGCACTTAGGCACTTTTTTAGTGAACGTACATTGACTGTGCACAATTGCCACTAATTTTGTGGTTCCCAGCTCTCACTCAATACTGGACCAACTTCAAAATTTGTTGTCTGGCTTAGCATCCATTTTGAAAATCTTGAAAATGACAAAAGTTAATGTAAAAGTGTGTGTAAGATGGTCTCTGTTGTCGTTGTCTTGAGTTGGCTCTAGTGCTTTTTCCAAACCGTCTTGTGGCTGTTGTGCCATTTGGAGTAATGCACATCAGGATGTAGTTCCAAACTACTGGTGTGACTTAACAACTGCAGTTTGAGTGAGCAGAGTGAGACATTAGGGAGGGAAGGAAGAGGACAGAGAGAGCAAGAGCAGAGGAATGTAGGGCGAGTGAGTGAAATGGAGTGAAAAAACCTTCAGCGAGACAGAGTCAGCGTTGGCAGCTTATCCGCTGAGTGTGTGCTGTTGTTTTTTCATTTTCCATTTCCTCTTTCTTCTGTTCCTCTGAGAGAGAGAGCAAGCAGGAAAGAGAGAGATTCCCCCCTCTCTGAAATAGCTGAGTTGGTACAGCCCAGCCATCTGACAGGCCCAAAAAACTCACTGTGCTGCTGTGAGTGCCAATCAAAGAGGAGTGCTCGGCAGGGATTACCTTGAGTGACCCTGCATAGATTAGTGCGTGCATGTGAGATGGACAATTCTTTGGGCGGCTTAAGCGGCCTGATGACACGCTTTCCCGGAATATGTGCTGCGGTGCCGTGGCCCGGCAGCCCTTCTAAGGAGCTCTGCTATGGTGCTGTCCTGCCCCTCTACTGCTACCGTTTCCACCGCTATGGAAGTACTGGAGGGTAAACTCACATTTGCAACACCAGAAAGCTGTGGCTCACAGCAGAGCAAACGGGTTTTTATGACCAGCAAATGAGCTTGCAGGTATGTCACCAGCTTTGAAACCGCAGTTTCTGCTTTTTAGTTTATACCACACTCACACGGTTTATTTCCTTGTCTTGTATCCTCCCGTTTTTTTTTTTTTTTTTTCCTGTGTCGTACTTTTTATTGCTCTGTTGCTTGTGCAGTTCGTTCCTTAGCCTACATATTTACTTGAGGCTTGTAGGCAGTTGAACTTAGCTATTTTAGGCTATTTTTTTCTAGGCCACGTGCAGACATGGATTTAATTTATCTGTCAAACCAAGGCTGTGCGTAACGCATGGACATATGTATTTATATTATAGGATCAGGAATGTTGCCAAGAGGAGATGTATGAATTAGTTTTTAATGACATTTACAGTGCAGAGAGTATTAAATGTTCAACATACTGACAGCTTTGACATTTTTTGATATGTATCAGCTGGATCTCAATATCTGTACCTCTGATCTAAATGAATATTTGGACTTGGCTTGTGAACGCACACACACAAAAAACAACAATCAACTTGGTACGCACAGCACACACTCTTGTGGAAGCCTACACAGGCTACACCCCCCACTGTGTCTGCCCCCACTCCATTGGTCCTTTTCAAAAGTAGAAGTTGCACCTTGACTACGTGGTCGTGTCGATCAGTGTCTTCTTGCTCAAAGTGCTCTGACAAAAACATCTGCATAGCTGTGTCAGCTAGCAGCTTCACTCTTAAAAAACAGTATCAACTTTTCAAAAAGTTTCCACAGTAAAGGAACATTTTCACCAAATTATTTGTTTATATGCAGGTCTATTTAGGACGAGCTACAATTCAATATGACATTTTATGATTCGATAAGGTTGCAGAAGTTGTCTTGGACAACTGGTTCACCATGATTAATCATAATTTAAAGGTGTGGCTATTATCCTATTAGAACTGTCAATGTTTACAATTGAATTTCTTTCTTAATTAGACATATTGCTCAGCTCTAAAACAGATGTCATATATCCAGAAAAATAAGCCATTAAGCATTAAATGGAATAAATAAATCTGCGTATTTGTCCATTAGCCATGTCAGGACACACATAGATAAATGGTGTGTACTGGTTGAGAAGGCCAGAGCAGGAATTTTACCAGTGCTGCAAAAATCCAGTTTTACCACATAGATGCCACAGTTTGATGTGCGAAAACGCCTTAACGCTTCAGGCCATATTTTGCTGCTTAACTTTCTAACACAACACATTTATCAGAAGAGCAAAACACCAACAGAAGTCCAGAGTGTGTTTTTGTGGTAAAACGACAGAATGTAAGATAAACAAAATATTGGCATTTGGAAAGCAAAGTGTGAGTAATGTGCAGTCTTCTGCAACATAAACATGATGTGAATCTCAGTTTGGTGGTTTGCAAGTTGCTTCTGTGAGTTTTTCAGGGTGCGATAACCTTCTTAGAAAATGTTGCACTGTACTGCATTCAACACTTTTATTATAATTATACAAAATATTATGGCATATATATATATTTTTTTTAACACACAGATAAGCAAATGAACACGGTATGATAAGTGAATTTGAATTTGAATTTTCATACCATGGTAGAACAGTTTCGTTGTACAGCTGCAACCCTATTCATATATGAAAGTGTTACTGAGAAAATATTCCTGATCTGGTAGGCAAAGTAAAGCTTACAGAATATATTAGACAGATTTCCACAGCACCGCACATACAAGGTGGGCAAATACGTCTTAGTCTTTGCACATCTCTGTTCTTGGGGGGGTCTATAAGGGCAAAATGTGCCTTGAGAGCCACTTTTTTAATTGCCTTGCAGTAATTTATCAGGCAGTTAAGTAGATTTCATTAGTTTTTTGCACTAATGATGAGCAGTTTTCCCCAGCAGAGCTCCCAGTAACCAGGGCAACTGAGGCTAATGCTTGGTATTTTTTACCTTTTCTCTTTTTCTCAATTGTTTTTGACAGTAATTTGCTCAACTGTGATTTTTAGGGAATTTATGTTTTCACCAGTTGGATAGTGCATTTTATCCAAAGTTAATGTAAGCTATATACTACGGGGAAAATGCTGCTTTTAAACGTGTGTGTTAACATATATTTCCTTTTCCTCCTTTTATATAATCCAGAATATTTTTCTGAGTCATTATTATCATCATTGGATGATGCCAATAAGTGTAATGAATTGCAATGATAGAAGAGATGCGTAGTAATAATTTAGTAGATTTTTCATTTCCTATTCCTGCAGTGAAATTGCTTGAAGCAAGAGTGAGAGATTCCTCTGGTGGCCTAAATTCTGTGGTAGGAAAGGGAAGATTGACTTGTGGCTCTGTCATTTCCTAAATCAAACAGCACTTGTGAATCAGCAAAAGAGGGGAGAAATTAAAACTCTCAAAATATTCAAGCCAGGTCAGGAAAGAGCTTCATTTAAAAACACTGAAGAACCACAGAACCACAGGGCCTCATTGACTTTTGGAGAACATCTGTGTAGAGGCTCTTTACGCAGTGTGGGAGAAGAGGCAGGAATGGCACGGTTCTCTGACCACCTCCAAAGCAAACATGAGCGCTCCCTGACCCAACCAGAACAGCATCTCACGGACAAGCATCTCAAGGACATGTATGGTGGAGCATAAGTCTGGCCTCTGGTCTCTTCTGCAAAAAGGTCTCTGAATTGTCGAGTGCCAAAAACATGCTTTTGCAGACTGCTCCAGGCAGGAAATGAGTCAAGAGTTTAAGTCCTAATCCAAGTTTGACGTGGTCCTCCTGCATACAACAAGCTGCAATCTGAGCTCTGAATCTGCAGGGTTTAAAGAATTGAACAGTGCAGCCACATCATCATAGTCCAAGAACCAAAATATTGCTGCTATGAATATTCCTTTGCTATTTTAGCATGCAGTATTCAAAATAAGGGGTTACCACACTCTTTAAATACTTTAGATGGTCATCTAGAAATTCTTTCTAGACCTCTGACCTGCAGCCAAAAAAAAGCAACAAGTAACGAAAATGCTGTGAACTTGAGACTAGCATTACATGCAGTTTTCTTTCAGATACTGCCGATTTAATCAGTCATAGCGCCACTCCTAGAAGGCAAAAATCCCCATTGGCTGTCTCTGGTTAGAGCTGGCTAGCGCTGCTACTAGTTCTAATTGCTTACTGCCTGCTTGTGTGGAGTTGTCGAGCACTTCTGTGTCAGATTTTATTGTATGATACGGCAGCTAGACTCCTCATGTGCAGAACCATGTTGTTGAAAATTAGACAGACGTCCACAACTGTGTTTGTTTGTTTTTTTGTCATACCCCTGTCCTCCCTCTCTTTGCCTCGGTCCATATCTTTTTGCCTTTACCATTGAGTGAAGCACATTCCTTGGCCCCATCTGGTACCAGCATGGGATGTTTGGCTTGGCATAGCCAGACTTGTTCCAGCACAGCGCTTTCATGGAACAGGCAGGAGGAAGCATTCTGTGGTTACAGAGCCAGCAGTGATGATAAAGAATGTTGCTCTGTCCTCAATCACTCTGTTGGACCTGTGTTTGAAAATTCACTTTTGAATGAAAAACTAAGATTATCATCTTTTCCCCATTGATTTTTATATGTTACAGTGAGATATAGTCCAAAATGAGCATCAGGGTCAGGCCCTTTTCTCCGTATGAGGGATTTATTGTGACAAATGAGGCATGAGAAATGGCCGCGCTCCATATTTTCTTCATTTTGTAATAAAGTAACAGCATCTGCAGTGTGGTTTGTTTGTGTCTCTTGTTGTTCTGCAGATGCTGGACACATTCAAGATCAAAATATGACATAGCCTTGAACTTGTCTGCACAGGTTGTACAACTAGACAACAAGGCTTTTCATTTTTTAATTTTAGGCTCTAGTTTTACCTTATTTTGCATTAGTTTGAAGAAATCGTGCAGCTTTAAAGCTGCAAGTCTAGTTGACTTTGTCTGTCTGCTGTCAAAGTGAAGATTTAAGCAGATTACTCAGGCTCACCTTCGGTTGTACATTTTAAATGGTCCTCTGGGCCCACAGGACCAATGCATGCACGACTATACCATCAAGAGATGTCTGATATAATGCAGGAAACCTGCGGCAGGAAGTTTGTAAAAACTACAGGAGGAGTGTAGTTAAGGTCAGCTATAAAGCTTCAACATAAGTATGTGATATATTCTGTATCGTCTATGTAAGTAGTATCAGACTGGAGGAAGATGCATCAGGATATGTCCCTTTTGAATGCTTGTGGTGGTTGTTCGAATGAGTTTTGCATGTAGCTCACGGTAGGTTTTCGACTTAAAGCATTGATATAACTAAGAACTGAAATATATTGACTTGTATTTTTGATTTACACTTTTGCTAATTTACAAATTAACCTTTTTCTCTAGGTTTCAGCAAATAAAAACAAACAGCTAAATATTTCCTCCCTTGTGTTTTGTCTCCAGCAAATAACACGTCCCTCACAAGAAGACAAGTCAGACGACAAAAACGAAGAGGACAAATCCGAGAAGTCTGAGAAAAAAGAGGACGAGGAAAAGAAGGACGAGGAAGAGAAAGATGAAAAGGAGGATTCTAGGTGAGCTGTGAAAATTTGTTTGTGCTGGTGTCACATGAGTCCATTAAGCCATGTGGATAAAGCTCCCCTCTTCTTGGTGTCAGTCTTGGATCCATAAACTGCGAAATTATATTTCACTGATCAGTAATTATTGCTGTTATTATGTGCAGCTTGATTTCTTTTAATACTTGATTTATATACACAGTATCCTATAAAAGACTGGCTGGCATTTCAAAGCCAAATGGTAAATGTTTCACCCTGTTATAATCATGTGATAAACAGAAAATTCCGCCTTTTGGATCATGTTACTGTCTTGTATAATCATTGATGAACATCAGAAATCGTGCAGTGATAGCCACATTTCACATCCCCAGGCCTGTGGCAGGATGACGCATGTTCATAGTCTTGAGAAGACTTGAACGAGGGACAGCAGCGTCTGTTTGGCTAACAGACAAGTAACTTGTTAAGTTGTTAACAAGTCTGTCCAGCATGTGTGGACAAACTCTAATATGCCTTTTCTTGTGTGTTTAGCCATGGAGGAAAAGAACAGATCACAAAAAAAGAGCCTGTTACTGCTGAGTCAAAAGGGAATAGATATTCGCTGTACCACCAGCCTCTAAAGCTGTGTTTTCCCCCTCCAAAACCACAGGGACATTGGCAAGGACAAAGACAAGTGTGACGGTGGGGAGGACGAGGACGGAAAGGAGCAAAACACGCCGCGTGGCAGGAAGACTGCCAACAGCCAGGGCCGCCGTAAGGGAAGGATCACCACACGCTCCATGGCCAATGAGGCTGCATCTGTGGCGGCTGAGGAGGCACCTCCCTCTGCCACTGAGTCTGCCTTGCCAGATCCGCCACAGCTCCCTAAATCTGATCCAGCGCAAAAGGCCATGAGGGAGCCTTCGAAACCCCAGACTCCAATAGCTTCTATGGATGCTAATAAAGGTGAATGCTCGTGGGGATGCTTTCTGGAGGTTGTTCGAAATATGTTTTTACTTGCAGACGTGGAAATGAGAGGAAGAACAAAAAATAAAACCACAAAGTGTTCCATGACAAAATATGCAAAACTCAGTCAAGCTGCACTGTGTTGTTTAGCTAGGCACAGATCATTATACATTTTCTAGATGATTGTGTCACTTCGGAAGTGACATTTGGTGGAGTCACTCAGCAATTATGCAATAGCATCAACAATTACTGTCAAGCAACCACAATGTCCGTTCTGTGGCATCCTGTTGAGCTTCTTACATGTCATAGAAGGCTAAATGAGCTGTTCTTGGCACTGACCGGCCTGCTGTAAGTGACACACTGTTCACTTTTTGTGGTATGAATTACATACTCGTCAATGATGCACCTTAAACAAGGTTGAGACATGTCAGAATATAGCTCTGCCGGCGTCCTCCTTGTTAAGATGTGCAGATTCAGACTCTATTTCCAGCCTGAAAGCAGACAGTTGGTTCAGCAGTGTCAGGTGCTTATTGCCAAGTGTCAGACAGACTCTGTCCTGCATTGTATTCCACTCAGGAAGCTCTATGAAGTCCGTCCATCACCATGGCAATGTGCGGCTCTGGTTGAGCTGTTGTCATGGCACTCAGTCACGCACTTGTACTTTTCCACCCTTTTGAAGCCTGTCACTCTGACAACAGTAGCTCAGGTTTTTAGGTATCCGAGTCCTTGTGTGTGTTAAGCTCGTTGTGGCGTTAATCTGTATCATTAAGTCGCTGTTTTTTAAGTGTGCTGTGCTTGTCTGCCACTTGGTCCCTCTGCTGCATGTTGAGTTCTCTCAACAGTCTGAGTTATGCAAGGTCTGCCCTATAATGTGATTAACCAATGGCCTGCAGTGAGTCCTTCTATCCTCTCAACCCTTTGACCTTTCAGGCACTCTTCTGGGTGTATCACGGTTTACATAGGACTGACTGTGTCAACTGTAATCTCCCTTAGTGAACTGCATCTACTAGACTACGTCTGTTTTCTTGCTCTGTAGTAACCCCTGCAGCTACGGTGCTACGTAGAAGCAAGTGGGACTAGGTGCTAAAGGGTAGCTATCTGTCAGTCTTGCCCAGTTGAAATGGTGCCATGTAAGTTGAGGAAGCTGCTGATTCAGTGGGGGCCAACAGTGGGGGTTTGAAGCAATGGGGGATAGTGTGCACCGCCGCACTCTAGGCAGAAACTATGTCGGTTTTTGTAGCTCTGTGATTAATGGCCACCCTAGAGGGGCCTAAACGGTCATGTGAGTAACATGTGAGTTATGCCAGGGGAAAAGGAAGCCTAGTCCAGTACACGTTTGTTTAACTAAGTGTAACAGACTATGTGGCCGGGGGGCCCTTTGGAAGGAGTCGTCTAAACAGTGAGAATTGATCTGCTCATCTTCGAGGTGGGTGGGTGGGTTTGGTTTGGGGAGTGGGACTACCCTTGACAAGCCCCCTGTCAAGGGTACATCTGCTGCTATATTAGTCCAAATGTTTACACAGTCTCACTGGGTGCCATGGAGGAGAGTGGGCTAGAGTTCACCCGGGCCCCCTCCACACTAACCATGCACTTCTGTGAATTTTGTTGGGGGTGGGGGGGTGTGGAACTGTGTAGCCAAGCCGAGGCAAGCAGGAGGGGTGTGTACGTGTGTTTGTCTGCGTGTATGAGATTTGCAGTGTCACAGTAGAAGGGTTGGTGGGAGGGTTTTTTGGGCTGGGTGTTCTATCTGTCTATTTGTCTCCATCCAAGGCCATTTCCCAAAGAGGGAGGCCGGGCTCTCAACTCCTCCACTGTCTGGCGCTACATCAGCTGACCAAGGCCCTCCCCTTGTGGATTAGAGTGGAGGAGGGCTTGTTCTGGGCTGTGGGGAAGGGGAGAGAAAGCCAGATAGAGTTGGGGGGGGGGAGGAAGAGCGAGAGAGCGTGAGAGTGTGAGAGAAGGAGAGTGAGCTAGAGCGAGAGTGTAAGTGAGGGAGCAGGTCTCGGCAGCCCCTGAATGTAAACAGATTATTAGATTAGTGGCCATGAGAAGGAGACGACTGAAGAGAGGACTGTCACTCTGTCTCCTTCCCTCCGTCTCTCTCTCTCTCTCTCTCTCTCTCTCTTTCTCTCTCTCTCTATCTATCTCTTTTTCTTTCTGTCAGTGCTGATGGGGCTGTGTCCTTTTTCTTTGTGATTTAGCTGGTGCTGGTGAAACCGGAGAAACTTCTCGCTGGACCGAGGAGGAGATGGAGGTCGCCAAAAAAGGTAGTGTTTCATTTCTTTTCTCTCTCGCTTTATCTCTCTGTCCTCTTCCTCTTTTTTTTTTTTCTTCATGGCTGTGGGTGCTCTGCTTTTTTATGATCTTTCCTTGTTTCCCCCTCCTCCCCTCTCTTTCTCTTTTCCTCTTCTGATTATCTGATGTTGCCTCGCCCTGCCTGTTTTCTTACATGCACACAGGAATGAATGTGCACATGCATTCACACAAATGGAAACTCAGGCTTTACCGTCAGAGACCCATGAAGGGTTTCAGGATTTTTTTTTTTTCTTCTTTTAACTGCAATGCGCGGCTGCCTTCTCTGAAGTGATCTATTTAGGCTATCCATGAAGCAACAGAGCGTGACAGTTGCATCTTCCTCTAAAGATTACAATCTATTATTCACATTTAAAAACTTTTTTTTGCTTGTTTGTTTTAATTTTCAAGTTACTTCGATCTTGTAAATTCCTCAGTCTGCCTGTTGCACACTGTTCCTGGTGTCAGACTGCACCGCTGCAGTCATTAGTCAGGTCATATGCCATTCAAGTGTTCCCCCTCTCCCCCCGTTTGCTCGGCTTTGTCGGTATAGGCTCTTAATGTATGGTTCCCTGACTGCCAAGACTCATAGACTGGGTAACTAAAGGGATTAATGTGGATTAATTCAGACTCTCTTGGGTGGGTATTTGAGATTTTCTTCCCTCTTAACAAAAATACATTGCTGCTGTGATCTCCTCAGGCATTCAAACATGTATGCTAGACATGTCTGTGGATTAGGGTACCTAAAGGAGACCTGCACAAACTGTTTTAGTCATATGACGCAGCAGGTTAAGAAATGACTTTCATGCTATGCCAACCGACATGGCTTGTCATGCAGGCACATTAAACACAGTTCCCCTCCAAGTCATTCTGGTAACCTGTTGATCTGCATAAGCCTTGAGTGTTAATACTGGGCCAACACATGCCAGGCCCGGTAGTCAAATCAGAAGGTTTCGCTGAGAGGAAAAGATCTTCATGAAGAGGAATAGAAAGTTTTTTGTTTTAATCAGTGTGGTTTAACACCTACAGTCTGATTAAACTGTTATGAATCAGTAGTTTTGAATTGATTCGGCTATTTAACAAATATAAGTCAGAAATATTTTTATTCTTATTTCCAGGCCGTTATTTTGAGAGCCAGTAATTATTTAAGGATCTATATTTAAATTAAGATCTTTGTAGCTCTGTCAGTGGGTTGATTGTTGCCATGGTAATACTATAACACTGATTTTATTTCTGTTTCATCCTGAGGTTAAATGTGTGATCACTTCACAAATATTTATATCTCGTTCTACTGGATGTCATGTGACATGTGACAACTGTCAAGACGATTGCGTATCCTAATGGTGCCACAAGTTGTGTAAAATATCTTTTGTTGAATGTCTTGTGTGCGGTGCTCAGTAATGCTATGAAACAGTATGTTCTCTGGAGGGTTCAGAGCATTTTATACTAATTTCTATGGCTTCTAAATTAAGTTGGCACAGTGGTCAAAACAAAGGAAGTAGCTTAACAAGTGTACAGGAAATTTTTGTATGTGTGGTCGCACCGTGTCTACCAGCCTGACATTTTTTCATTGTCTGAAAGTTTAAGTAACTCTAAATAAGTCACTCTGAAGAGTCCTAATGCCCTCATTCCCTCATTTAACTGGAGCAGTAATGGGGCTTTGTGTTTAGCTCTGTGGTGAATTGTCAAGTTGCCAGCATCCCTCATCTCAGTAGGACTGGGGGGGGCGGGGAGTGGAGGTCACAGGGGTTACAGAATTTAGAGAAGAGACACCCTAATGTCAAAGGTAAATGGCAGTCTTCCAGTTCACTGCAGCTTGGCAGAGTAGTTTCAAAGTTTAATGAGACCACCAAAGCTGAGTGTTAGGCAGGTTTGGGGAAGACCAGCAACAAGGCATAGCAACACGGACGATGAAAGAGTCGATAAAGAATTGATTAAGATCATCTTCTTGAATCATTGTTATGGCACTGATACAGGATGAAGCAATCATTGGAAACATGAGAAGTATGTCCATGTCAAATCAGGCTTTAATGGCGATATTACACCTTTTTGGTACATAACATTATTGCAATTAGTCTAATATAACATTAGCTTGATGAGATGTGTTTTCAGCCTTATTCATTTATCTTCTATCAAGTTTTTAAAGGCTTCAAGTCATTAATGTTGAATTGTGTGTCTTTGTCTCGCAGGGCTAGTTGAGCACGGACGAGACTGGACAGCCATTGCCAAAATGGTGGGCACCAAAAGCGAGGCACAGTGCAAGAACTTCTATTTCAACTACAAGAGACGTCACAACCTGGACAACTTGCTCCAGCAGCATAAGCAGGTAAGCTGTCTGCCATCTGCGTTTGGTTACAGACTGTCATTGAACTGTTGTAACCGAATGCTGAAAATGCTCCTTTGTGTTTTCCCAGGACACGCGGCGAGCTCGTGCTGATAGGTCTCAAGGTGAAGGTCTAGCCACAGCATCACCCGACGATGATGATGAGGACAACGCAGATGACAGTGAAGGTCAGAGAGAAGAATGATATGAAGGGTGTGCTCATCGTCAGGCACACACATGCCCTAACATGTTTGTTTTGCACTGTTCTTCCTGTTTATCTGAAGTCAGGGCAAATCCGAGGGCAACCTTGCTTATGAGTTATGAAGCCTCATGCCTGATATTACCTGATAAGTGTTAAAGGAACCATGTGTAAGAGTTGGGGGGCTATGTGACATTTTTATAGCTACAGATGCAGCAGATTCTCTTCCATCGAGTCCGCCATGTTTAACCATCATGTTTCTACAGTAGACAAACCAAACACTGGCTCTAGGTCCTGCCGTTTGCATTTTTAATCAGCTGCTATATACCTCTAAATCCTACACACTAAAGAGGGTATGGATAAAAAGAACGTAGCGATAAGTGTTGTAAGGATTCGAGTTGATGGCTATGTGCTCGCTCTCTGCTGACTGTAGTTTTAATGAGACGGAGGGAAAAAAAGGATCAGATGGGAAAAAGCAAAAGGGGGGAGAGAGGTGGAGATAAAAGATATGAACTAAATCTGACTACATGGGCGCCTGTTGCATAACAGTTCTTGGCTTTGAAGACTCAACAAAGCCTGCTCTTTGAACACAAAGTGCTGGTCCTCTAGTTTGATCCAGCAAGCCTCCCTGTCTGTCCTCCACCCCCCCCCCCCCCTCTCCCTCCAGAGGTTGTTATCTTTTCTGGCATGGTGAAGACGGTGTCCTGTGAAAGAGATACTGTGCTACATATAGAAATGGATTATCATGAATGTAGCCTAATTAGCATGAATAGATCTAGTTTGTGAAATCAACATTTTGTTTTTTGAACAACAAAGTGATTCACTATATCTTTTTTTTTTATGTTGTTGGAGAATGGTCAGACTTGTATGTAATTTAAGCCGCCTCAGTACACAAGATAGCAGTGGCAACAGAGGAAGGTCACAAGGTTTGCTCTCTTGTTTATTTGACTTTGCCTTCATCCCATGGAAACCCAAACTGCTGTTTCGAGGTCTTGGTGATTTGCAGCCTGTGGATCTCACATTATACACATCAGACAGCAGAGCACATTGTCGGAGGATCCATTAGTACAGCTCTGTTAAAGTGTATTTAGAAACATTGTAATGTTTTGTCATTTGGATGTTTAGTAATGCATCTTCTCTGATTTTGAGTTTGATGCATATAATGCATCCGCAAATTGTTTTTGCATAGACATACTGTCTGGGCTACCATTACCATGGCAACAACTGCAGCGGTAGACGGTTTGCAAACCAACAGGGCAGGCAGATTTTTTAAATACGCAGTTTACATTTTAAAGATGTGATTTTCAGTCTTTATCATTTAAAAGTTTGTTCAAAGTCGTGACATACTGCATCTCTATAATCATATATTATTTAAGATAACTCAGATATGAAAGGATCAGATGATGAGTTGGTGTTTTTAAAAGTTGTTCTCTTGTGTCTTTAAGACCTTGGACTTGGCATAGGCAAACCTTAATGGTATAAAGCAAGATTATTAAATAAATAAATAACTGGCCGTAGATTAGATACAGTGGGAACTGGTTATTACGTGAGTGTGGAAGCAAAACGTGACGATGGATAAATTCCACGTGGGTAGGAAGGAAATATGTGAGGCATAAACCTATTTAGATTGTATATGTTGCAGTCTCCACGGTTATTCATGGATTTATTGTCTTGTTTGACATTCATGCTACACCACTTGGCTTCCATGTAAAGATTTTCTACATGCGAAATCAGGGAGATTTAAGTTGTGACAGGTCAACATTTATTTGTTTTTATCATTTTGATGTCCTTTATTACTAAATGGAATTACAATTGGGTAAAACTTTTTTGAGTTTGACACTTAATAATTCACTAATAATAATTTAATTAATACTTCTCATGCTTCCTCAGGTGGTGACAACAGCTCTGATACAGAGAGTGCCCCCTCCCCCTCTCAGGCTGACTCCTCAAAGTCTGGTGACTCCAAGAGGGCAGACAGCGCTGCAGGAGATGCTCAGTGCTCTGACCAGGACAAAGGTCAGGCCAGCAACGGAAAGTCCCTGGAGCCCTCATATGCAGAACTCTGTGTCAAGGAAGAGAAAAGCCCAGAGAGCGAGACCGGATCTCAGGAGGCAAGGGTGGCCTCCTATGCAGGCACGGTGCATCCCAAAACTGAACCTCAGGATGTGGACATGAAGACCGGAGAGGTTCAGGTCAAGATGGAGCCTGAGATCAAGGAGAGAGGAGAAAAGGGAGATCATGGCGGGAGGGAGCTCCACTCAGATAATGACTCCAGCGCCACCTGCAGTGCTGATGAGGATGTGGAAGCAGAGCCTGAAAGGAGGTGTGTTTTCATGTTTTCATGTTGTGTGTACATAATCAGGATTTACAAGAACAGGTTTGAGATTTTGATTGTGGCATGTACATTTTGTGCCTTTGCAGAATATACTCCATGGAAAAGCCTTCATTACTCAACCCTCCAGGCTCGGTACTGGTGTCCTCACCCAAGCAAAACCAACTCAACATCCAGCAGCTCCAGCAGCGGGCAGCTGCCATCCCACCTATGGTTAGTTAAAGTTTCATGTTGATCTATTTAGACAGTCATGGAGGCACGTAGCAGATTTTAAGTCTTACTTGTCTGTACATCAAACGTGTCTTATATCCTTTGAAAGCAAAAGTTCCAAGATATGCAGGGAATTCATTTTTATTTGAAGTTTGGTCAGTGCTCTACTTACAATTCTTCAGTACTCCTATTGGTATGTTGCTTAGTTTTTTGACCTTGTTCACTCTTTAACTCATCTAGGTGCCTGGTGCTTTTGGCCCTGGCGGTGTGCCCATCAGTGGCTTCGCCATGTTGCAGCACCAGATCAAAGCAGCGCACGAGTCGGCGCACCAAGACGAGAAGCAGAGGCAGGATCAGGGAGACATGGAGCGCAGACCCCCCTTCAACACCCGCAGCCCGACCATAATAGACCGAGATGGTAAGAGAACAAAAACTATCCTCATCCTGTCCTCGCCTCTCCTCCTTCTCGTTCATCACTCCGTCAGCCCCGTTCTCTGTTGTTGCTAGCGGTGGACTATTTATAGCTGATGCATTTTTTAGGCCCAAAAAAAAATAGACAAACGTTTGAGGGTAACATGGTTCAGCCTGAGTCAAGACAAAAAAAAGTTAGCTGACCCTGTTTTCAGTTGATGCTCCTCTTGAAATGCCTTTGGATGAAGAAGGGCACTGTGGCGGGTTTTTTTTTTTTTTTTTTTTTTTTTGCTGTTTCTGGGCAGTCAGATGTCAAACTCAGACATTTAGCTTCAGAAGGGAGAGCAGCACGGTCACTGATAGTCGCAGACTGACTGCATTACGGGTTGTTTTTTGCAAAGCTTTTAACACCTTTTAGTCAGAGTGCTGTGAAGAGTTTAGCACCTGTCGGTAAGCTGCTGAGCACTGATACAAAGATATTTATTACACAGGTTTCAGTGGGTTTGTGTCCAGGTGGTGGTGTTTGTTGTACAGGCCCCTCAATTCTAGGTCAGCTCAATGCTCACTGGCATTGAGTTCTTGTTTTAATAGTGGTTGTCTTCCCTTTGTCCTTATGCCTGTGTACTGCAGGTAAGCCCTTACCCTACATGCCTTATGACATGAAGCTGGCTCTGGACCAGGAGGCCCACTCTGGTCGGCCAGGCTCTCCCTACAGACTCTCCCCCAGGGAGCTGAGCAAGGCCTCGCCCCAGCCTGACCCCAACGCCCCCAATGCCTCCCGCTACAGTGTGCCACCAGGTAAAAGCACACATTTTCACCTCCTCTTCCCCTCCCTTCTTGCCTCCTCCCTTCCCTTGCCTTTCCTGACTCCCATTGAGTCTTTTGTGTTTGAAAATGGAGGCACTTTCTGACTCAGTTGAATGTTTAATAGTTTGGATTGAAGTGCAGCATCCTTTGTTTGAACCACTCTTATATCTCAGATTGACATATTTCAATCTATATTTTAGTCTCTTAAAGGCTGTAAGGACACCCTGTTTTTATATCTGCATATACAATTACTCGATTGTTTCTATTTGAAGTGAAAGTTGGAGCAGAGGAGGACTGATGTGGAGCTTTTAATCCTGTTGTAAGTGTAGGTTTGGCAGTGTTTTCGAGCAGTACATAAGTCAGGTTGAATTTCCTCTTGTCCCAAGGTGTATGTACCCACATTGTTTGACATCAATATTTAGCTGACATGAGATTAGAGTGTATGAGAGTATTATGGATATGTTAGGCAGAGCTTGGATCCCTGTGTGAGGGGAAATGCAGCTCTGGTGTAATCACATACTAGAGAGTAGGTTGGTGCTTTTATAACTGCAGCGAGTACGTCAATACATGTGTCAGAGAAAACACTAGCGCACTTCTTTGACCCCTAATCTTCGCCCTTGTGCTACATTCTTGTCTGAAAAAGAGGCTGTGGTGGCGTGTGAATCACTGCCAGTCAATAGTTGCAATAATCACCAGTTTCCTCTCTTTTTTTCTTTTTTTTTTTTGCACAGAATAACATAAAAAAGAAACATGTATTTGCTTTTCAAATCTTGTGTCATTCATATTGGTTTAATGACTACAGTACATTTCCACAACTTCTGATCTCCATGACTATTTTTTTCGAGGTGGGATGAATGAATTTTTACATTTTGGACAATGCACAATGACATAAATATTGATTTTTTTTTTTTTTTATTTTATTTTCCAAATTGAAACTTATTTTATACATTTATAGTGAGTGTCCAACATCGGCCCATCAGTCATTACGCTCCTCCTAAACAGGATCTTGTTTGATTCTTCTTCTTCTTGCTAACTAGCATAAACAGGAGGAAGAAATAATTACCTTTCTGTTGCAGATTGGGAGGAACAGGGTTGATCCACGGGTCGGTTAGCGTCCTCTGGCTCTGGTGGCTCAAACATGTAGGGCTGGATAACACCAATAACGCTGCTTGCTGTAGCATCCATGGTGTGGTCGTTATAGTATTTGACAGTTGAGGGAGGCGGGACTGCTCTTTTTTTTTATTTTTTATTTTTAATAAACTTATTGAGAATTTTAACCCTTGAAATTTGGCTGGATGGTTAATAACACTCTTCTTTAGTCTTAGAAACACAGAACACATTTATTTTTATTTTACACAGACTTTAAAGCCACATAAAGTTACCAAAAGATTCTGTGCATGCAGGGCAACTCCCAGCAAAGTAATGTATGAAGGGGGATAGGAGTAGGATCAAAACTATAAACAAATTTAATTTTGCTCTTGCTGGCAAAATTAAATTTCTCATTATTTCATTATTTCTCATGTCCTGACAAATGAAGTTGTTGTTCCTGGTGATGAACTGCAGCATTAATGTTAATCTTTGACACACAGTCTCCCTGCAACAGGGATTTATAAATTCGTCATAGAGTGGCTTGTTTTCTTATCTGTCCCTGTATGAGCCGACGGGATGATGACGTCCATGCCCGCTGGAGGAACTCCAGACCATTTGCATTTTTGATTTTGTGGAGCGCAGAGCATGAGGCGTGCTCCCTGCGTGGAGGTTACTCCCGGTCTTGTGTGGGTGTATTTGTACTTTGTGATCCATTTTGTCTACTCAGCTTTCCCAGGAGATGGTAAAGCAGACCGCAGGCATGGGCCAAGGTTACCTCAAGCTGAGGCTATTAAGTGAAGTCATCAGTGCTTACTTCACGGAATGAAGCAGAATATTTTATCACGTCGTCTTTGATGGGAAATGAAGCTTAATAGGAACCTTATGTTGGGTGTGTTGAAGTTGTCTGGCAGGCAGAAGAGCACAAGTTACTGTGTGAGCTATATTAGTTGTTTGTGTAAAGAAAGTTTCTAATCCTTTGCTTATTTGATTTGTTATTAATCCATAAATATTGTTCTGGTAATCAGTTGTCTCTGTTTTTTCTTTTTTCTTCCACCAGTCCTCCATCCTGCCCAAAACCAGCTGGTCCAGAGTATGCCAGATGGAGTCCGCGTGACGTTCAGCAGACCCAGCCGACCTCCCAACATTCCCTCTCCTCCTCCGCTCATTCCAACCACCAAGCCCACGGACAAGCCCTCCTTCATCCAAGGCGGCTCCATCTCCCAGGTAAAACGCCAGGGCGATGAGAGCACAAGGACAAAACCAGTTTTCGACCCCTAGCAGTGCTATCGAGCTGTTTTTCTATGCAGGGTCCTTGTTTTGAGTATCTTGCACATGTGGGTGATGCGATACACTTTCTTGCCAAAGCTTTCACACTGTTTTACTGATACACAGGTGTTGGTAACATGCCAAGATATGCAGCAATATGCCAACAAAGACAGGGAAGAGGATGTTAGCAAGCTAGTAAACATGGATGTTTGATGCTGGATTTTTAAAATACTTAAAAAAAAATAAGAAGGAAGGAAATGAGTTCAAAACATTTGTTAGAGCTCAAGAATACACACAATGTCTTTTGGTTTCCCCAACGTGAGGAACTGAGTAAGAATGAATGTAAAAAACTCTGCAGGACACACTGTAATCATCGGGTTTCATCAAAGGGAAAGTTTGTATGTGTCAAGTTATATCATCCTAATAAAATGCATCGTCTTCACACACTACAAGGATTTATAATAAGATTATATGGATTAGTCCTAGTATTTAGTAACTAAAACAGTGGAGTAGAGGTGTAACTCAATTCTGAATCTTGATAGCAACATTTTATTGGGTTGAGTCAGTCATTATACAACAAGTAGGACTGACCAAGATTGGTCAGCTAGACATCTACAACAGGCTCAAAAATATTATTCTCCACATTGTCACATTCTAAAAATATATAACATGTAAACAAATATGAATAGGTACACTGGAAGTCAACTTTTTATTAAAGTAATAAATCTGAATTTCAACTTTCTCAGTCTTCCGGTTCATAGAGGACTGTTCCTCGGTTTACAGCTCATTGACTCATTACATTAGCAATTAGTTTTCCTGGTCGCTCTGCTTCCTGTGTCCTGTGTGACGTAGTGCTTGAAGAGTAATCTCTTGGTAACAGTCAGCAGAAATGTGTCCTGAGTAACAAAGCCAATACAAAAAGTTAATTACTGAGGAAAATAAAAACTTAATGATTTTATTTATTAGCTGTTTATCACATAATATACCACAGTTTATGAATGAATAAAACATTAACAACATCGCTTGACTTTCTTGTTTTTATGAACACAGTAACCTGACCTTGAAACGTGTTCTTTGTTCCTGTTTTCCCAGGGAACTCCTGGCACATACCTGCCGTCCCACGCTGTCTACGGGCCAGAGGGGACAAAGAGCACTGTGGGCTCCATCTCTTTGGGTCTGCCTCGACAGCAGGATCCTAACAAGCCTGGTAGGAGGACAGACTGTCACATTACTACACCATATTTTCACTGTGCAGTTCAGCTTTAGACAGACATTAAGTACCATCCCTGCCTAGTTTAATGACACCTCTGACGTTTGAGGGCCCTCCGGTTTCATCTTCCATCATCAAAACATTTTGTTAAAGCCAGCTTTTATTGTATAATGGATTTTTTTTTGCAAGTCAGGGTTGAAACATTAAGAAATTGTACACTTAAAATCTGCTGCATTCTTTTTGTCAGCTGTTGTGAGGACTAAAAAGTAAAGTTGTGAAAATTCACCCATCTGTAAAGAAAGACAAAACATAGCATTCAGAAAATCCCTTTTTAATGTGAGATCAACCAGGGTTATATCCACCTTTTTGTGAAACTGTCTTCACTGCAACCATTGCATTAAAAGAGCATCCTCCCTGTCCATACTTATTTTGCAATTTGCTGCTTTACGTCACAACAGAGGGCAACATCTTACCCGCTCTCTTACCTCTAAGAAGAGCGCATGCGACTCAGAGGCCAACTAAATATCTTATGGGGGAAGACGATAAATTAATAACTTGCCAGAACATTCATATGTACGTTGTATTAAGTTTCAAATGCTAACTATTAATAGCTCCATGTAGGCCGGTCGGGATATGGTTCATATTGTCCACACTGGTGTCTACTTCCCTCTGCTGAAAACAGCTGCTCATTTGCATTGCCATCAAATGCTGACTGAGCCACACTGCATATGCTACTATGTCAAATTTGATTGTTCCAGACAGTTAAAGACATATTGACCATAAAAGAGAGGTTGATGTTTAAAACATCCTCTTTGGAGCACAGCATGACTGTGTTTCTAAAGAAGCAGAAGTCCAGAACAAAAGCCATTTCCCTTCAGTATGCTTGAGGTTTCCTCTGAACTTCCTACAAGCTGTCTTCTCTTTGGTTTCTGATCAGAAGTATTCTTACTGACATACCACACTAACAGAAACTGTACTGGACTGGCTGTGGGGGAGGTGCCAGTTCACCTCCTGGACAGTGCTGAGGTGGTGGACTGGTCCTGTAAATCAGGCACCGATGTACCTTGTGTTTTACTGAAGTTAATCTCTATTTTGCGTGGCTCATTAGTTTTACACCTAGCATGTAAACACTGTGATTTTAGTACATAGTACTTGACTTAAATCTTCTTTTTTTTCTTTCAGGATCTGCAGTTTCATCCATACAGGATGGTCGAGGCAATTCAGCTAAGGTTGGCGAGAGTCTGGCTTTTGGAGGATCAATCACTCGGGTAATAATGTGACTGAAGCTTTGAATGGATAAGACTTTCACTGGTTATATATTTAAGGGTGTATGTTTATAATTTTTATGTTTCATTATGTCTTTGCTGTCTTTTCTCAAATAGGGCACACCAGCCCTGCCTCAGTCTAGCATCGCTGCTGACCTCCTGAAGGGCACAATCACAAAGCTGGCCACAGAGGACCTGAGCAGCCCTGACAAGGCCAGGGGAGACCAGCTGGCTAAAGGTCATGTCATCTATGAAGGCAAGAGTGGTCACATCCTCTCCTATGATGGTAAGTGCTTTAAATCTTGATATACAAAATAATTGTTGTTTCTTTACCAAGCACACAAACTTAATGATTTCTTTCCTGTCAAAAAAAAGCTATCAAGAACCCACGGGAAAACACCCGCAGCCCCAGAACAGGCCATGAGCTGAAACGCACTTACGACATGATGGAGGGACCCATGAGGGGACACCCTGGCAGGGAAGGAGCTCCATTCGAGGGTATTAATGAGTTTGCACTATGTGTCCTTGTTTGTTTGTTTATTTGTTTGTTTTCTATCAGGAGAGTGACAGTACTTGTTTGTTTTTCAGGGTTGATTAGCAGAGCTTTGCCCAGAGATGGTATGCATGGAGAATCAAAGGAAAGACCAGTGATCACTGGATCCATCATGCAGGGTAGCTAATTGTAAAGTTTACCACACCAATATATCACTCACTCAATGAGATAAAGCTAAAAAAAAACTTTAAATGTTTTTCTAGGAACACCCAGAACCGCTGCAGAGACCTATGAAGAGGCCATGAAATATGGAAAACAGATAAAGCGAGAGAGCCCACCGATCCGCTCCTTTGAAGGGGGTATCGGCAAAGGCAAGCCCTATGAGGGGGTCAATACCATCAAAGAAATGGGACGCTCCATTCATGAAATCCCCCGACAAGATCAGTCTGGCCAGGACATGTGCAAGACCCCTGAGCTGTTGGACAGGAGGGGCATGGAGGTCTCCATATCTCAGGTAAGATGGTTTGATTTACTTTAAACCCTTTTGCTATCAGATATGCAAAATTACAAATATTCATGGTGGATGTAACGAGTGATACTGATAATGAATCGTTCCTTTCGTTTACCAGATTCACCCTCTCAACCAGTCTACCATCAAGCACAATGTCAAGTCCCTAATCACCAGTCCCAGTAAGCTTCCCCATAACATGCCCCAGCTCGAGGCCATGGAACGGGTCAAATACGAGGACAGCAAGCCAGTACGCCACACGTCTGTGGTCAACTCCACCGCCTCTGTCCTGCGCTCCACACACCCGGAGGCTAACAAATCCCAGCTTAGCCCAGGCATGTATGAGGACGCCAATGCTCGCAGGACCCCTGTTAACTACAGCACCATTCCCGTGTCCAGAGGATCACCCATGCTGTCACGTGCTCCAGAGGGTATGTTATATAACTATTTTGTTATTCACAAACTCAGTCATCCACTGCTTCTGTAACACTTAAACTAAGCATAAACTAATGAGTGATGTGCGTGTCTTTCTCCCACAAAGGTGGTATGAGCACTGCGAAATCTGCTTCACATGAAAGAAAGAGTGCCATGACCCCGACGCAGAGGGACAGCGTCCCAGCCAAGTCCCCAGTGTCGGGTGGTGACCCTGTAGCCTCTCACAGCCCCTTCGACACCCACCACCGGCCCGTTGGGGAAGTGTACCGAGCCCACCTGCCTCCACACCTTGACCCTACCCTGGCCTTTCACAGAGTGCTGGATCCTGGTAAATCTTTTCCACAATACTCACAGACAGAACAATAATAGCCTTCATTCTGAGTAAACTGACGAAAGCAACTCAGGCTGTCTAATTCATAGGCACTATCTGCCCAGGATCTTTTTCAGCTATTGACGTCAGCAGTTGCAATCAGTATCTGTGAGCCTTCTGTTCATATGTTTTTTGTTTTTTTTTTTCCTCCTGTCCTCTGCTACAGCATTCATGTTCCCCAGGCAGCCGTCCCCGACAGGCTACCACAACACCTACCAGCTGTACACCATGGAGAACACGCGGCAGACCATCCTTAATGATTATATCACTTCCCAGCAGATGCAAGTCATCCCTAGGCCTGACATGGCCAGAGGCCTGTCACCACGGGAACAGCCCGTCGCTATCCCTTACCCAGCCGGAGCTCGAGGTACGGCCCTCCACCAGCTGAATCTCTCTCACCTGCCGCAACAGGCAGGGGAGAGGCCGTGGGTGGGAGGGGCTCTAGTATGCAGACTGTGTGCTTGTGAAGTAGTGGCTACCTTTTCCAGACACCCAGAAGCAAATGACCTAGTCAAATTTAGCTGATTTGCTCTTTATATTGGGGCTGCAACTGATTCGACTGCTCAATTTATCATTTTGGTCATCCAAATCTCCATTTGCTGAGTGGTTGCCTCTTACAAGTTGACCACTATTCCACTCCCTTTGCAGCCCTGTTGCTTACTGATCAATCTGTATTTGGGAGCACTAACAGATGTAGGTGATGGGTGTTCATACATTCAGAAATTGATGGATCGGTTCTTGTTGTTCACCGTTGGCCCTTTGCTTCTGTCTGTAAAAGGGATTATTGATCTAGCCCAGATGCCTCCAACTATCCTGTTGCCTCACCCTGGGGGAACAGGTACTCCCACTTTGGAACGCATCGCCTACCTCCCTGGAGCTCAGCCCCCTTTCAATCCTAGGGCTTTCAACCCAACCTCCATATCGCCAGGTGAGGACCCCTCCCTTCCCCATCCATACACCCCTTATCTTCCCTGCCACGATCTCCGTGTTCCCTCACACCACCTGTAAGGGTGCAGCCCTGCACTGGCCTGAGGTGTCAAGGGTCAGTGTCTTCAGTCTTCCAGCAGTCATACTGGGAGGGAATGTGTTTGACTGTTGCACGACAACAGGGTGATTTTTCTTTTTTCTTTTTAACCTGTGGAAATTGTGCTCCTTGATAGATTTTAGGGGCACAAACATCTTGGTTTGAAATGTGAAATATGTTGTTTTATACCCTGCTGCTCATCTTTGAATGGTCAAGTTTAACAATTTGTTTTGTTGTCTGCAGTTTAAACTCTCTAATGTCTTTTAATTCCTATTTTGTTAAGGCTTACTTAAGTGAATTTGAGTCTACAAAAATAAGACTAAGAGGCATTAATTGATCTGATACGTCTACAGCTTCCATTTCCATGGTGGAAAGTCTTAAGTAAGGTTCACTCCAATAAGGATGAACATCTTAAAGTCTTAATTGTAATTCATTAAAATGAATATTTTAAGTGCATATCCAGCAAAAGCCGCAGCACTGTAATGAACCCTGTGTTGTCTGTTGTACTCATGGGTTTGTCTAATTGGTGAATACGGTAATATTCATGAAAGAGAATATTACCGTTGTGCTGTGATAGACTTGTCAGCAAGGCCATATGGTTCAGACTTCTAAAGGAAGCCTGATCCATCCTACCGAGGCTCCGTGAGTAAGTGTGTGTATAAATCGTGTGCGTGTGATGTGTGTCATTATTGTCCTCAGGCCATCCAGTCCACCTCGCTGCTGCCGCCGCCGCCAGTGCAGAGAGGGAGCGGGAGAGGGAGCGTGACCGGGAGCAGCAGGAGAAAGAGAGAGAGAAGGAACGAGAAAGGGAGCAACGGGAGAGGGAACGGGAACGCGAACGGGAGAGGGAGCGGGAGATGCGAGAACGAGAACGAGAACGGGAACGGGAGAGGGAACGAACCAATGAATACATCCGCGGAGGTGAGCGACAGAGCTCAAGTTCACTGTTAAACATGTAAAATCTGTGTTGATCTGCTTTACTGAACTCTTAACCAGACCTACATTTTTAATGTCAGCATTTTTCTTCTATTTTTCTAGACCATCAATGAATAGCTGATAATTTTTCTTTTTAATCTTGGACTCTTTAATTGCATTGAATATGTTATGTTTTACATAACTTTTCTTGATCTTAAGTTGTGTAGCCTTCTTTTTGGTCCACTGCTCTGTAAAGCACTTTGTAAACTGTTTTTTTAAAGGTGCTATATAAATAAAGATATTATAATTATTATTATTTTAATGTTTCATGAATGTGTGTGTATCAGGGGGACCAGAGCAGCCAGGCCGGCCAATGAGTCGAGGTTATCTGCACTCGCCTTCTCCCTCGCTCAGGACGCAGGATGTAGTGGTTCAGCAGCGGCCAAGCATCTTCCAGGGCAAGAGTGTCATCACTTCGCTAATGTAAGTCTAAATTAACTCATTTACACTTTGTGTGTGTCTGTTGCTGTGTTCGTGGCAGGTTGTCCTCAATTTATATACATGTCAGATAACTAGTTTACATTAAAAGCATTAGTCAGACTTATAGTTATCTTTTGGCTGATGCCGTCATCTCTTTATTTCCTCCGCAGGCCTCATTCAGCAGCAGCGACAGCAGCAGCCCAGAGTAGCTCTCGTTACGTTACCGCAGCTGATGCTCTGGCTGCTCTGGTGGATGCCGCAGCCTCTGCTCCGCAGATGGATGTAGCCAAAGTGAAGGAGAACAAACATGAACGAGACGATGACATGTCTGCTCGGCGGGCAGCCAACCTCTCTGAACAACAGCAGCAGCAGCAGCAGCAGCAACAGCAGCAACAGCAGCAACAGCAACAGCAGCAGCAGCACCAGCAGCAGCAGGAGGCAGAAAGGCGATCCATGCAGTCACCATATGGTTCAATGACTCTGCCAGGGGGTAAGCCCCATTCAGCTTACTCTGAAGCCCCAGGAGTCGGGGTTAAGGATAAGGGCCCGCAATCCTCAAAGTCCCGCATCGAAGAGGAGCTTCGGACTCGTGGCAAGACGACTATAACAGCTGCTAACTTCATTGACGTCATCATCACGCGGCAGATAGCCTCGGACAAAGACTCAAGAGAGAGAGGCTCTCAGAGTTCTGACTCCTCTAGCAGCTGTGAGTGTGTTAGACGACTATGACCAAACCTTAACATTGTGTCTTTTGTTTGAGCATATATAATAATTCTTTGGCCATACTTGTCCTGCAGTGTCATCCAGTCGATACGACACCGGTGGAGGAGCCATTGAGGTGATTAGTCCTGCTAGTTCCCCGGTCCAATTCCAACAGGACAAACCAGAAGAAGGGCAACAACAAGCAGCAGGTATGAACACGCCAACTCAGTTTGAGCATACATTTTTGGAACAAGTAGTTTGGCTGCTAAATTTAGCTGCTAGTCAAGTGGAGTAAACATACTATAGCTTGAATGACTTAACCCACTGACCTTGTCATGTGAGACTAGATTCTGGACCACTCTCGTCACCAGACTCCACTTGAAGTTATTCTTGTCTAAATATAGACCAGTTGCTGTTGGCACACAGTGTTTTAGCTCCTTCCTGTCTTACCTCTCCTCGACTCACCCTGACTCTGTCTACAAAACAATTACAACACTCTATTTCTGGTCAACCTTCACCAGCTGGCATGCGGGTCTATGACATGAGTCGTTACCGGCCATCAGGGGATCCACCACAGCCGAGTCCCCAGCAGCCTCCATCCTCCCAAGCTGACAGCTACGCCCAGGTTCCCAAAACTCACCGGATCATGACGTTGGCAGACCATATTTCGGTAAGAGAAAATGGAGAATCTGAAAAGTTAAAACAGCACCAGGCACGTCAACCCATTAAACCCAACTAATCTGGTTTTGTGGTTCTTCCTGTCCTGCAGCATATCATCACCCAGGACTTCGCCCGGAATCAGGACGCTCCTCCGGTCTCCTCCTCAGCTTCGGCCACATTCCAAAGCGTGGTGCCATCCGTGTCCTCTTCAGGTCGAGCGAAGGTGTCTAGCCGCTATAGTCCAGAGAATCAGGTCCAGCCCCAGCACCACCAGAGACCCTCCAGCAGAGTTTCCCCAGAGAATGCCCCTGACAAGCCCAGAGCAAGGTACGCATACCAGCCACTTAACTCTGAAATACACAGTGAGTCTAATTACTCTTCATCTGTCTAACATTTGTCTCTCTCTGCTCTCCCTGTGCAGGCCTGGTAAATCTCCAGAGAGAGGTGGCAGGCAGATGGAGAACTATGAACCCATCTCTCCACCACAGAGCTACCAAGGCATGGACAAACAAGAAGCTCCACCTCAGAGAAGAGAGACGGAATCTGAGATCAGGTGAGGGGAATCTCCACAGGTGTGACAGCTGTCAGCCCAACAAGCCAGAGAATCTCACAATGCAGGTTAAAAGTGATTGATCATCATCAGTTTTGATATATAAATTGTAGGAATACTGTAGTGGACACAATTTAAAGGTTAAATACTTGAGTAGTAGGCAAGAGAGAGATGGAGGAGTGAAGTTTTCCTTGTGCAACTTGTGTATACGAGTTGAAATAGGGTATGTCAGTAGGATTTCTACACTTGATGTATACATTGCTATATGTTAGTGTCCTGATATTTGATGCTTGGCTGTATTAGCCTGTAAATCAATTTCCTGTATGGATGTCAGCAGGCAGTGTTTCCCCTCCTGTCAGCAGTCGTTCCCGACATCTCACTAAATTTGAAAGTGCCTGATGCCAAACTCTTGTTGCCCCAGTTTTACCTGTTCCCTATTTGACTCTTTGCCCTTTGCCTGGTTCAAGGAATGACTCACGGTCCCCGGGCAGTGTCAGCTATCTGCCCTCCTTCTTCACCAAGCTAGAGAGCACCTCGCCAATGGTGAAATCCAAAAAGCAGGAGATCTTTCGTAAGTTGAACTCCACCTCTGGTGTCGGTGATTCTGATGTTGGTAAGTGGGTCTTCTCTTATTTTCTTACTTCACACTAACATCATGAGCATGCAAGACATTTGTGTTTTTGTTTATAAATTTCTTCTAATATTCCGAGCTCAGTAAGCATGTGATAACATTGGAACCACTTGACTTATTGTAGCATTCGTTTCTTGTCAGACGTTTCGAGTTGTTTTTTTATTGTCTTGCAGGAAACGCACAACCAGGCACAGAAATCTTCAACTTGCCTGCTGTTACCAGCTCCAGTAAGTAGCAGTGAAACTTGCTCAGACACCTCAGTCTAGTCGATGTCCCCTTTCTCACTGTATATTTTCTTGTGTTGTGATTTGTAGGCAGCATCAACCCCAGGAATCACTCCTTTGGTGATCCAGCCAGTAACCTGGGCCTGGAGGACATCATCCGCAAAGCCTTGATGGGCAACTTGGAGGAGAGACAAGATGAGCACCAGGGAGGAGTAGGGGCGCTCAACAACTCAACTGGCAGCGACGGCCGCCAGGAGACCAACCCATCGCCCAGTATGGGTAGGCACGAAATATATTCCCAAAATTACACAGGAGGGATCTTGTGTTGAACATGTTCATGCTCATTTACACGTATATCGCCTGTTTTAAATCTACAGGGAAGCAGAAGCAAGGCAAAGCCAACAGCCGTAAATCCAAGTCACCTAACCTGGGTCAGGCCTACTCTGGAGGGGAGCGTCCTTCTTCAGTGTCCTCCGTCCACTCCGAGGGAGATTATCACAGACAAGCCCAAGCCCAACCTCAATGGAGCTGGGACGACCGACCCTCATCCACAGGTGAGCCGCCGAGCCTCTGCTGTCTGTAATCTATCTCCTGTAAAATCAAAATACCTGGAGCTAATTCATCTACATTTTTTTCTATTGTTTCTTCTCTACGCAGGATCCATGCAGTTCCCTTACAACCCGCTGACCATGCGCATACTGAGCAGCACGCCACCCACCTCCATAGCTTCCCCCGCCATACAGAGCCAGCAGCAGCAGCAGCAACAACAGCAGCAGCAGCAGCAACAACAACAACAACAACAACAACAACAGCAACAGCAGCAGCAACAGCAGCCACCACCTCCAGCTGGAGCCCAGGTGGCCCAGCAGCGCGTGTGGCAGTCTCTGCTTTCGGAGCAATACGAGACCCTGTCAGACAGCGACGACTGAGCCCTGCTTGCTACAGCCCCCACTAACCTGAAGAGAGGCCTGCACTGAGGCTTGTCTGTTCACCCCGCTCTCCTAGAACTAACCTCGCCCAATGGCGAGCGTGACAAGGAGATGGGGTGTTGTCCTTTTTATTTTTGGTGCTATGGCGCCCCCTGGCTGTTAGCTAAAGAGTACAAGCGGCAGCCTGTGACAGGCAGGGCTCTCCAGAACAAGACTCGCTTTTTGGTCCGGAAGCACTCACCCAGCCTGTCGGGGAAATAAATAAAACTCGACTGAGGGGACGACATGAGCTATAGTGAAGATGAAGAACTTAATATGTAAAAAGAAACATAAGAGACTATTTCTGAATTTTGTTTGATTTCTGTAAAGATATACCTTGTCTTTAAGAAAATCATTGTATGTAAATAGAGTAACCTTTTGCAGTGTTTTTCTTAACTTGATTATTTCTTATTTTAATGTCGCTTTTAAATTGATCCACTTTAAATGGGAGGAGTAGGGGTGTAATCTTTAATATCACAGTTGGTCTCTCCCAGTCCACCGCCCCCTACCCCACGTCACCTGCCACCCACTCTAATATTTTTACCATAGTGACGCTAAGAGAGACCGGACCTTTGGTTTGTACTTGACCATGAGTGGAGCCCAGAGATTGGGCCACCTTGCGCGCGCCATCCACCAAGCACCACCAGAGCCTGAACACCGTGAACATTCGAGGATGAAACAGACTTAACATTTCAAACAGCATTGATATTTGATGCCTCTCTTCACCGCAGAGTGGAGACGATGCATGGATTGTAACTATCAGATGGTAGAGGTAACTTCTCATCCCGTTCTAGACAGAGAAATGTCTTCAAAACAAGTTGAGAACACTGGTGTCATAGCAGAAAGGTGAAAAGTCTGATATAAGCTTAATTTTGCCGGAAAAGATATCCTTATGACTACTCCTGGACCCCGTCTGAATAATGAGTGAGCCAATGTTTTTTTTTTTTGTTTGTTTTTGTTTTTTTTGTTTTTTTTTCCAATAGAGCCATGGTGTGTCACATGTAGCTGTCTCTCTCTGCAGTTTCCAACCTGTCCAGAATGATTTGCTCTGCAACGTTGTCATGGTAAAAACAGCAACAAAAAGTGTCAGGTTTTGCCATGCCTTGTGACTTGAGAAAGAAGGCAGCTTTAACTAATTTTCTCAGAGATATATGTTGGTGTTTGATGTTTGTATTTGTTTCTGTAGTCCCCCTTTTATTTTTTTTTTCTTCTTTTTTTTTTTGATACTGTCCTGACAAAAATCTGAACTATGTAAATTGTCTTTCCATTACACAAAAAGACAAAACTAACCAAACATAAAGAATGGTCTGCACCATTGTTGCACTTTTTTTGCTTTGTAGCTTTTGACAAAAAAAAAAAAAAAGCATACTACCTGCTGTGTAACTTATTCAACCTCCAGCACAGGAGTATCCTAAGATGTGCTTTAAGTTTTTTTTTTTTTTCCTCCCACCACTCACAGAATTCTGGATGTTTTTGACTTCCTGTCTTTTCTTGTAGCTGGTATATGATTTTTGTAGTGTGACACTTGCATTACAGTTACAGCTCTAAGTGTATGGTACCGTTAAATGTTTAGGAGTTTGCTGTCATGGCGATTCAGATCCATGACCACTTAATCTCTGCTTTCATTGTCTCAGTCAACTGGCATAAAGCTTTGAATACGAATTATACTAGGTCAACTTCATTAACGGCAGTCACGTTGCTTTGGAAGTCTTTTTATTCTTTAGATATATGTGGAAAAAAATACCATACTTTGGCTTTTCCAGCTTTCACTCTGCTCAGTTAAATCCATTCTGCTCTAAACTTGATGTTTCCTTTTTGTTCCTTTCATTTTGATTTTTTTGAATCATTTGTCATAGCACATGTTCAGATTTTTATTTTGTCATTTTCAACATCTTTGTTATTCATCCTGTTTTAGATGGGATGGTATGTGTTTACAAAGGCAATGACAAAAAAAAAGTTTACAAACTTGAATCTTAAAAGAAAAATCCGACATGAAGCCGAAAAAGAATTGGAGCATCTTTTCCGCTCTCTATCAAACACACAGTGGTGACTTTTTTTGTCTTTTTTGAAATTGAGACTTGAAAACCCGTGTATCTATGATGTTGAAATGCAATGTTTGTATCGCACAATGTCTCTTAGTAGGCTATTACAAGAGTTCAGACCAATCAAATAAAGTGGTTCAGTTCTCCACCACTGAAAATGTGTAGATCATTCATAGGTGTGCTCTGATTTCTTTTCTTGTAGACTGTGTCCTGGTTACAATCGTCATTTACTGAGGTGTACCATTAATTGACTGATTACAGACATACTAAATGATTATCAACTTAAAATATTAAATGATAAAACAATCAGGGTCTGAGGTGAATTAGGAAACAGAAAACTGACAATCTCGGTGGCCTACGTATACCAAATAAGCACGGTGTGCCTGGTTCAGGATCCAGCTGGGGACCTTCGTCAGCGCCTTCCATGTGGATTAATTTGCGCTATTTTATGTTTGGTTGGTGTGCAGAAAAGAGAAAGAAGTCACTGAAATTACAGCAGGTCATTTTTATTTTTGAATTAATGCAATATAAAATGATCACATTATGATCTCAGTAATTGCTGCGTTTAATTTAGCAAAATGTGACTGACATCTTAGTCATTAATGCTTCTCAGACTTAAATTGAATGTGAGTGAACGAGCACAGAGATTTCAATTGAGTTACCATTAAACAGACAGAAAATGTTACAGAATAATACATGTATATAAACATCTAATCACATTGCAGCTCCTGTGGTGCAGATTTAATGCAAAATACAGGTTTGCTGCATCCCCATCTTTGTCATTTCTGTCAGGTTAACTTTTAAAGTTATATGAACCATATGAGAAATCAGCTGTTGGGGCTTAACAGCAGGCCTATCACTGCATCTTCTGTGTGCTGCATGAAGCTGATGGTGATTGGAAGCTGGTTTATTCATACTGTGATCCTGTGTAACAGTCATCAGTCTGAAACGGACTGCTACAGTGACAGTTAATGCACAGCGAGGAACTTTTTTCATAGCAGAAATCTGCAGTCAAAAACAGATGTAAAAAACTATCATTACATTACATGATGTGACGGTATCAGGGTTTGTTTTACAGTAGATATTTACTTCTCACAGCAGTAAAAATTTGTTACTAATTACATAAATTAAGGCTCTGTTCCAGTCAAAGTTATCCAACATGCTCAGTACCAGTATCCTGGAATGGGCACATTTTAGTGGACTGGAGCAATTAGGGTTTTAATTACACCTGTGATTCGCTGCTGCTATGACACAAAATGTCACAAAGGAGCCTGTTGTGATGTTCTTAGTTACAACTTTGCTGAATGCCTGTTACAAACTGCAGGTTTCAAGTGCATTTTCCCTCCTCGCCACAAGGACATCCACCTTCAATTCAGTGTAGTGCAAAGCATCCTACAGTATAAATAGAGGGCTGGACTCAACTTCCACCTCTTTGTATCCAAACATTTAAAATCTGCCTGAGTGTGCCCAATTGCTTTACCATGCGTCTTTGTCCATTACTCAATGTAAGTAAGAATTTCTTTTCACTACTTGATAGTCATGCCTAACTGTTGACATCATGATGCAATGATTTTGATTGACGTAGTTAAATATTACAATTATGTTTAACAATAATTTGATATATTCTATAGTATTTTAATTTACACATTTAACATCATTTAAAGAAAAGATTTGATTTGCTGTGATTTGTCTTTCTTTGTCAGAGCCATGGCAAGCATCCCCAAGAACACTCACACCCTTTTTTTTTAAATAAACTATAAACTATAAACGGAAACTGCAGCAATTGTGTCCTGGTGATTTGTGGCTCCAGTTAGAACCTTTTATATCCAGAACAATGCCCCTCATGCGGAAAACTCATTCCTGCTTGCATGCAAGCGATAAATCCAGGCCAGTTGTGTGTCGGTGCTTTTATTTTGAAGGGCACCGTTAAGGCCGGAAGTCGTAATATTTTGGTCGTGTGTTGTTGGCCAGCGAAGTCGATGGCGGTCAGAGAGACGCGGTCATCGTCTCTGCCTGAAGTAGCTGAACAACTTTTCCGAGATATCAAAAAAACACACGATGAAACGTCTCAAAGTAAGAAACGAGCGTTAAAAGGGCGATAAATGTGACAGTTAACCCCGAGGGAAGGTTTACATGTACACGGCGCTGGAGCTAGCTTTAGTAGCTAACCGTTGGCTGCAACAGAAAGTGACTTAACGCTAATTTATCACTTTTAAGAGGGAATATTTAACACACAGCTGCAGTTATTTCACTCCACAGCAACGTAATGTGTTTGTTAACGTTTGTAGCATTTAGTACAATTTGATATATGGTCGTTGAAGCGTTTTACAGTGGTGTAGTTTCGTGTTTGGCCTGTAGGAGGCGCTGCTGCCACACAGTTCACCCTCCAGACTGAAGCCCTGCATCCAGTGCAGGCTGCACACTTACCTTACTGTTTATTTAGAATAATGTGGACAGTTTATACGGACTGAACATGCACCAAAGAGAGTGCATGAAAGAAGTAAAAAGGATAAAGTATAAACATAAAAAATATAAAAACAAAAAAAACTAAATTAATAGTTAATAAGGTTAAAATAAAGATTTTGTCCGAGTTTGTCAGACCATAGAAGAAAGTGTTATTAAAATCAAGTGACAGTTTTTATGAAATTAGGTGTCAAATCAGAAATTGAAAAAAAAAAACAGCTTAACCCTCTAACTCCATATTTCAGTAATTCACCATCCGAAGTGTTTTCACATGTTTTCAGCACGTTTTCCAACATGTTTGAAATGCCTTTACACTGACTTTAAATATGAGCCTCATTTAAATGTGAGATATATTAGAAATCACAAATTCTGGCCACTATAATGATCAGATTATCATGTACAAACAGGGGTCCTTCTTTCAAAGAAACCAAGTAATAAACTCTTCTAAAACAAAACAAAACCTTCATCAATAAAAAAAAAAAAAAAAGAGCACACAGATTTTTCCTGGGCAATGCCAAAAAATAAATGTTTAACAGTTTCTGGACATCCATGAGAGAAAATACAAATCACATCAGTGGCCCTCTTGAATTCTTTTGACATCTTTAGCTGTATGAGTTTAAAAGAAATAATTAACGACGCCTGGCTCTGCCACCCGTACGCTCAGGGCAGTCCAAACTTTTCTTGTCTGTTGATCAGGGGCCTCCCTCTCTACCTTCAAAAACCTCCCGAAGACCTCCAGCTCTTCGGAGAGTACCTCCTCTCCGAGCACTACCAACAACTGGACATGTATAATCTATCCTCCCCTACAACTGTAGAGGAGGATAGGGGTCCTTATTGCTGTACTAATATGTCCTTGTTGCACTGTACCTTGATTGTTTGTACCTTTTTTGTAAGTCGCTTTGGATAAAAGAGTCAACTAAATGAAATAACATGGTAACATAGTATTATCTGTTTGGAACAGAGCTCTTATACACTTATTCTACTAAAGACTAATAGTTTAAGCTTGAAAAGATTGACAGGTGACACTAATAACACCAATAACGGCACCTTTAGATATTAATCTCTACTGTCCTGGTGTAGACCTTTTTCACAGCCGACATTTTGACCTGTCATAGTTGGGGGAAAAAACTCAGGTAATAATATCAACAATGTCCTGTTCGTGTATCCTAGTGACCCTGAAACAGAAGCAGCTAAATGCATTTCAGCCGTCATATATTATATTTACGCCTGTGCTGTGAAAAAGGCTGCTAGTTTCCCGGAACGGGGCACTCGGATGGAGCTGAGCCATCTTTCATGTTATTAGACACTGTGACACATTGGTTGTTCTTCGAAACAACATGTACAACACGAGGAGATATAAATCACCAGGCTCTCAGATCGACAGATAAAAATACAGTTATTGAACATTAGTCACATATAACACAGTTGTCCCTGATCGTTTTTCGTCAGACAGACATAAAATATGGGAATGTTATGCCACAAAATACCTGCAACAAAGTTTTGTGTGTATTGTCCATAAAGGATTACCTCCTGCCCAGCCCTAAATCCCAATTTAGCTCAGTATGCCTCAGTGGAGTTTTATTACCATTAGTCAATGATTGTGGTTTAACTGTGCTACCAAACTGAAGCGCACCCTTCTATGTTTAGATTTGGGTCCAGGAAAAGCTGCTTTAATTTGTTTGCCACATTTAGTGGCCTAAACAATACTGTGGGTTTGAATAGTTGGCACAGAGCCACTCCAAGGCAGTGCCTTTACCCAAGGCCTTCTCAGAAGTTGTCCTTTTTTCACCCGTATTATATAAAACAGACATTAGACCTTTAATCACAACTGTTTGGCCATCAGCTCTCCTCTTTACCCTGCAGAGTGTTGAGAGATCGCAAGGATGGGATAGAAAAGTAGTCAGATTTTCAACCACAGTGTAAAAATATGATTAAAAACAAGAGTCTAGGTTGTTTTTACTGTCAAACTGTGTCAAACTAACAGAATACGTCAGACTGAACTTTTTGTGTGTGTATAATAGTACCTGAAAAGCAGTTACTCAGCGCAGATAAATGTGTTTTTTATTTAAAATGCAGTGTCACAGTAGTATAATGCGTCACAAAATGAAAACTGCAGGCACTCATGTCCGGGTTTAGTTCTCTAGTGTTGCTCATAAACATTTTTTAAGTAGCAAAGTCAAGCCAGACTAGTAAACAAGAAGTAAAAGTTGTGCTTTGTGTATCTATATATAGTATCTTTACCACAACATTTACATTAAAGTTGAGTGGTTGCTGCTCTGCAGGGCCTCACAGGTTGTCTGAGGACAATCTGAACAGATTCACTCGGGTTAATCATGGAAACTTAGTCTCATCTTTCTATAGAAAATTGAAGATTAATGTGGAACACATCGTGACTTGATTTTTCTCTTTTTTGCAGTTCCTGATGATCTGCTTATTGCGTAAGTATCAATCGTCTTATTCCCACAGAAGTACTTATTATGATCTAAGTAAAAAGGCTCGCACGTCTGAATCTGAATCTGAGTGGGTGTGATGTGCAGAAACTGTACCGTGGAAGAAGAGGGAGTCGTTTTTACAGTCTGGATTTGCCAAACTGACATAACACAGAGACACGGCGTCATGATGCTTTGTCCTCACTGAGACATTTCCTGGCACAGTGGTTTACTGAGAGTGGAGGGGTGCTCACTGTCTGGGTCAACACCACCACATCCTGTCTGTTTGTCCTCAAGCCTCTGGAGTAGAAGCTCTTAATCGCCCTATGTGGTCATTCACAAGCAGACATCATTTCCATTTTTATATTTATCTCCTGGTTTCTCTCATCTCGTCCTCACAGGCAAAATTCACATGTTACGTTAAATTTTGCCATATGGAGCGTGAACTTCAAATGTAAGGTTTTGGTGTTAGTCCCCAAAGACTGAAGAGTTTTCACCTTCATGAGTTACCACCTCAGAAAATATTCGTCTCTCCAAGTAGCACTATTTTGACAGACGTTAAAATCCATCAGCGTAGGCCGACCCCATTCAACTATGAACAGTTTATCCAGGAGGCGGGTTTAATCCTATTAAGAAGATTAATTATTGTTGTTGACTGTTGAATCCTGAACAGAACCGGTTCAAGAAACACAACTAATTTCGTAGAAAAGTAGTACTCCTGATCCACACTTCTCCTCCTAATATTTCCTGTTTGGAGCCACGATTGCGGTGTTTTTGAAACATTCAAACAAACTATTTTTTACCTCCACTTACCATCTCACATCACATTTTAGTTCATAACTGGAAGTGACAGTGTGTCAGGCTGATAGTGAAACTAAGTATTTCAGGAAATGCTAAATTATTGTAATTAGTTTAATTTCACTCAAACTGTTATAGATGATTTGATGTTTTTAAATAATTTGGTACATGGCCTCCCTGTAGTGGTACTTGGTGGAATCACTGAAATATTTTTTAAAATGAAATAAATTAAAAACATATTATACTTATGTTAAAATACTACAACATTTCTAATGAAAATAAGTTTTGCACTTCCTGGAATATTTGTTTTCCTGCTAAGTAGTCACGTTCTTTGCCGTAGCACGCATACCTGAGCTCAAATGTGACCAAAAGATAGTGATCTATCGTGGCTCCAAAGGGGAAATATCAGGAAGAGAAGTGCAGACAAATAAAGTCTTAAACTGGGTCCATTAAGGATTCAACAGTCAACAATAAATATTTTTCCTATTAGTAATAAACCTGCCTCCTGTGTGAACTGTCTGCAGCTGAATAGGGTAGGCCTAGGGTCGACCGCTCCGATTCACCGTTAAAGCGTAATATTTTCGGATGTGGTATGCGGCGTAAAAGTTTGAGAAACACTGATCTAGATTCAAGATTGTGTGAGGATAAAGCAGCAGTCACGAAGGAGAGGAAGTGACTGTAAAGGACGCAGAGCAACAGTAGACCCAAAAGCCAGCTCCACGGGGGGCTGAGAAAACATGCCTTTTTAATGAGCAACTCCATCACACTCTCTCTCTTCTCTCTTGCACACACACACACACACACACACACACTTGGCTGTTCATAAATAAATTAGTCTAATTTGATCTTTTCTTCAAACTTCTACTCAGCAGTTTGTATGTATAATGTCTTTTATTTGCAGAACTTTTCACAGTTTCACACAAACCACATTTTCAGGTCTATTATTGTCACATACACATTTAAACCTCAGTACATACGTGTAAAACACATTGCGGATTTGTTTATGTGTTTCACTCACCTCTTATGTGTTCTTCCTCATCGTGTCTTCCAGGTTGAAGTTTGTGTTCGGACCTTGTGCACTGCAGGCTTTGGACCTGGTCGACCAGCGTTCAGTCACCTGTCTGTCGTCTCCCAGTGGACGCAAAGCATTCCAGGTGTGTCACGCTTCTGTCAGCTTTGTACCTTAACGGACAGTAGTCCCACTTGCACAGTTTACTCTTACGTCATTACCACAATGTCTACATTCTTCCACAACAATTTGTAGAAAGAATCTGCTAATCTGCTTCCTTGTGTATTATTATATTATATCACATATACATATGTATATGATTGTGATAGATCTGGCAATTTTGAATCAGTTCTCTGTTCCGATCCCTAGAGAAGGCCTCGTGAAGCTGATTTAGAGAACGTGTTGGGAACCATTGTACCACGTTCACCCCGTAGACAGTAAAAGAATGGACGTATCCGTGACGTCACACACAGGTTTCTGAAGAACGGTTGTGAAGCTCAGAGTGTCGTGGCTCTGGCTCCGTCGTCTTGGCAGTCCTGCCTCTGCTCAGCTAATCTAAAAATCGTGACGCGGATTGTCGGTGGAGCTGAGTGAGGCGAATGACGCCTGGGTGCTCAAACAAGCCACCTGTAGTGGCACCCACCTGTCAATCAAAGGGGCAACACTCTTAATTATGCATAACTTTAAGCCTTAGTATAATTTGAACAGGTGAGTTCAGTACAGGTGTCATGAACTGTGAAGTTAGCTATAGAGAACAAAACTGTTTTTGTACCAGGCTGTAAACATGTTTATTTCTGCTGTGAAGTTGGACATTTTAACATGGGGACTTATGGAGACTGACTTGTGTTGTAGCCAGCGTTGGCTTCACTTCACAGTCATGCTCTTAAATTATTATCACATCCTGAGAAACATGAAACATGTATTGTTAAAGAGAAAGCTAAAGAGATGCTGGCTCTCCAGTGCCAACATCCTCACACATGTACACGTACACAATGGCTGAACACCTTTGATGGTGTGATCGTTACAGAGTGCTTGGTGCAAATGAGGGAAATGTCACACAATGGACTGTTGTGTGTGATAAGATAAAGGGGCTGCTGAATTAAGGATGTGATCTCCTCCATTTGATCACAAAAACATCTATGAGCTCCTGGACTGAGTCTTCAAATCCACATATTTTCAAAAGCACCTAACACTTAACAGAAAATGACTTCATGTTGAAGAACAAATGCTATGACTCCATCCTCCTAAAAACTGACCCGAGTCATCCTGCCTTCAAGGTTAAGAGTTAATTTAAATAGGACATAAAGCGACTTGTGGGGGGAGAAAGTCAGTCGGCTGAGGTTGTGGTCATTGTGACCAAAGTTTCCTGTAAACTCCTTCAGCCTCCTGCAAAAACAATGTAAAATACAATGCAGCTAAAAAAAGGGATGTGGATTCAGCTCAGTTGGGACACTTTCAACTCAATTGTAGGTGTGTGTCACTTCATTTCCCTCGAGGCTGCACTGACATCTGTGGTCCAGCAGCATGTATTGAAAATGATTAATATATGATAGGCTATATTTGTTCTACTCTGTTCTGGAAAATACCGCCTCTTTTTTTATTTATTTATATCTTGATCTTTGGTTGCTTGATCTTGTGTTCTGCTTTCTGACTTTCTGAGATCAAATCCGGTACAGAATAAAGAATGAGAGAAGAAAATAAACTTTCATAGGAATTATATAAATTTAACTTCTATTTGATACATTTTTGTTTTGTTTGCCACATTTTGATATTTAATTTTTAAAATTTTCTGATTTTAAAGGTCCAAAAAAACATCTTGTTTGTACTAACTGAGGTTTTATCGTATTATATTTACTCTGTCATAGAGCAGAAATGATTCATTAATTCATGGATTAGTTGGTTGAAAGAAAACTTATGCCAAATATGTGCCAATTCCAGCTTCTCACATGGAGAAACAATAAATGAACAAACATCTCATAGACTAAACGATTAATCGACTAATCAAAAAGATAATTGGCACATTGCAGACCATTGTCATTAAATTCTTGCAGTGTTACATGGCATTATTTTGTAATCTAACAATTTGTTGGTTGATGCAGCACGTTGCCAACTGAAGTGTTCAGTGGAAGTGATGCAAGTCTGTAAGTTGCATGTGTCTGAACTTGTGAGGAAGTCACACATTTCTCAGATTTATTGCATCACTGTTTACCTGCTGCTTCTCTGCAACACTTCAGTTTCGACCTTACTCACACACAGCTTCAGATTAACAGTGGCTCAGACTTTTGTGAAAGGAATAGTTAAACATTTAAAGGTTAAAATCCTCTGATGCTCACTGATTAAAACATTCATTCACATTAAAACATTTTGTTTGTTTAAGTCATGTAAAAACAACTTGTGGTTTTGTGGTTGTGGGTTACGTGTTGAGCTATTTCTCAGCCGGGTGCAGTTACTTTTAAACCCTGCAGCAGATCCCTGTTCATACAGTATGAAATGTGTGAAAGCATGTAGCATTTCTTTAAGAGACCAGTGTGTAGGATTCAGTGGCGTCTAGCAGTGATTGCAATCCCCTCCTCTGGGCCACAACCTTTACTTCCTAGCATGAAGGAGGAACTCTGGTGGCCACAAAAAACATGAAAGGCCCGATCTAGAGGCAGTGTTTAGTTTGTCTGTTCTGGGCTACTGTAGAAACATTCGACATGGTGGACCGCTTGGAAGAGGTCCTGCAGCATCTCTAGATATAAAAGGCTCATTATACATAAATACAGAGATTATTTGTTGTCCTTTCAATGACATTTGTCAGCACAGTCTGTAGGTAGCCTCACAACCACAAAAACTGACACCCAGTACAGCACATTTTCCACCTTCGTCCCAGTCGTACAGCGCCCACACACAGTTACCGAGGTGTTTTGTTAAGTGACGCAGACCAAATGTCACAACATGCCCGTGTCCAGGCCAGAGATCTGCATCCGTGACCGCATGGGAGCAGTGTGAAGGGTGAGGGGGTCATTGAGGTCATGTGTGTTCTGCGTGTGGCGGCTTAGCTGTTGAGGTCTGAGAGGTTGGGGAAGGGGAAATCAGTAGTTTTTTCAGTTTGTTCCTGTTGGAGGCAGATAGCATGTCTGTCTAAGGTAACACAAACAATTTTCAGGAGATGTTACACTAATGAACACATAGATATGAATGTTATATCCAATTTCTTCCATATTATGTAAACAGAGCTTGCTAAATCTGACACACTGGACCTTTAAATAATCCAGAATATTTCAGCAATCTGTTGCTTTCAAGGGCAAACGTTAAATGTTTTGGACTAACACGATGAAGCATTATTGTTGGCTAATGTCAGTTTGTACATTTGATGAGTTTAGTAATTTTTAACTGTCAGGTTGCTCAGATTCGTCCAAATTAAAGATGATGATACTTTTCCATCGTCCTACGTACAGGTACCGACTTCATTTTGGGGAATAGTAGCATTGCATCATGTGGGAATCCACATGACATCGCCCGGGAAGTTTTACAACGTAAACAGCATATTAATAACTTTCTTGGAAGCTGGGATTTATTTTGTGCATTAGCAGTGAAGAGTGTTTCTTCTGTGATCTTGGCGGGTCTGTTTTATGTTTTAACGGTTAGTGACACATTAAGTGAGAACTTGAGTGTACACACCGCGTCCTTGTTAAAGGCATGCCACAAATATTTACCTTTGCTTTGCTCGCTGACTCTCGATTTGAAGTTGACAGTGAACATTGCTGGCTTTAAGATATATTTTAGGTTCTGGATAAATGTACTCACAGCAGGTCGTTGGTGAAAGTCGAAGAAGACGTTTACGTCATTCTTTAAAGAAAGTGATGTCAACGGTTGAGTCACGGCAGCCATTTCCTTTCAGGTTGGACGGATATTTTTTTTGTTAGACCATGTATGGTCAGTGTGCGACAGCACTTTGAGATAAATAGTCGTTAAACGTCTGTAAGACAGTGACTAAATTTTGAGGAACAGTGGCTCCTTTAAAAATAAAGACCCACAACAATTACTCATCCACTTGGCTACTTGAGTCTTCACCAATTTCCCGTGAGATGAAAAGAGGATGCGAGAGCAGCTTCCTCTCATCATATCATAAAACATCTTTTGAGTTTAACGTAAGTACAGACGCTGAGATGTTTGGTTGTCGTTTCCCGTCACTACACTGTTTCCGTGGGATACAATTGAGTTTCTCATGTTGTTGTGGCTATTGGTCTCCCCGCCCCTCAAAAGGAATAAATATCTCATGAGAGTGTGGCATTTCACTGCTGGGATTTTTCACCTTACCCCATTACTTATCTCCAGCGACCTTTTCATCGGCGATGGTGTACCATGGCCTGCTGAGAGACGGAAGTAGTGAGTACGTATTCTCAGCAGTGGTAAAGCATGAACAGTATAATTTGTTGAGGTCACTAGTGTCCAAACGGTTCATTAAAGGTTCAGTGTGTACGATTTAGCAGCCTCTATTTACAGAATGTTATCGTTAGTGTATAATTAGTCACATTAGTGTTTTTCCATCCATCCATCCATTTTTTGTAAATGCTCGTCCTTATCAGGGTTTCGGGGGACTGGAGCCAATCCCAGCTGACATTTGGTGAAGAGCTTGACTAGTCGCCAGTTCATCACAGACCTCACACAGAAAGGCCTCAGCTGGCTCGGGGGGATTCAAACCAGGAACCTTCAAGCCTTTTCCATCTACAGATGCTGTGGGTCCAGAACAGACAAACATAACACTGGCTCTACTGTAGATCACTGACAGTATAAAGATTGGACAGTGCATGTGTGACGTCATGTTGGCAGTCGTCTTCTTCTTCTTCCACCTCCCAGCTGATCAAAAAATCGGCAAAGACGTGGACCTGAGGTGGCCACACAGTTAATTATACATAACTTTAATCCTTAATATAATTTAACGGGTGAGTTATATAAAAATTCAGCCTCAGTACAGTTGTCATGAACGGGGAAAGTAGATATAGAGACCAGAACTGTTTGTACTTTTGTACCAGGCTGTAAAAATGTTTATTTCTACTGTGAAGTTGGACATTTTAACATGGGGACTTATGGAGACTGACTCACTTCTGTAGCCAGCCTCAAGTGGATGTTTGAGGAGCTGCAATTTTTTGCACTTCCGCATTGGCTTCACTTCACAGCCACGGAGGTTGCTGCCTGCTCTAGATGCGGCCTTGCAGACGTTTTTCGCACTACCACCATAGTTTTGTCCTTCACGCTAGGAAGGAGCTGGTGAAGCAAGCGGGTAGTAGACTGATTTTATTCAACAATTTAAATCAGACAGATCTGCAGATTTCGGTTTCATCAAAAGATTTTTTTGGTCGGTTGAGCAACAATTTGAAGGCTTTTGATTATACTGACTGGAAAACCTGGTTTGAGGATCGTCACTGGACAAAAGGAAATCGGCTACAAGCATGACGTTTTACCTCAGTCCATGTTTGTCTGTGGCCAATGAATGACTTCATAAGGCTCTTAAGGGCAGCTGTGATGGTGTCCTAATGGGAGTGTTTGGCTGTAAGCAGTTCTTTTCTCCAGTGAGATTAGTTTGCCAAACCATGCTCCTGCTCCTCCTCTATGTGGCTTGGACGAAGGATTTTTTAGCATTTGAAGTAACTCACCGGTACGCACATGGAAGACAGTTCTTGAAGCATTTTGATGCTGTATTATCAGTCAAGGACGCACAAGAGATGACACTAATTTATAGTCTGTTGGAGTACAGATACTGGGGGTTGTGTACTCAATGACTCCTCTGTGCTTTTTATTTCCCTTAAGCCTCGTTTGTGGTGTGGGATCAGTGGACAGAAGGCTGTCCAAACTCCTGGCCTCTCTGGCTCACAACGTTTTCGGAGAAGTATTCCTGTGAGAGCCAGCGTTTCAGAGTCAGAGCTATGCCGAGGTTTTAACTCTCACTGTTCCTTCTGCAGCGACTGAACGGCAGATCTTGATATATATCGCGTTGCTCTGAAGAAACCAGGATCCCTGACAGGCAGTGGACGCCTTCAGTTCGTGGTGTCTCCTGATGATGCTAGCTGCCAGCTTTGCAGAGCGAGCGTCAGCAGAGCCACATAATCTATGATGACAGCAGACAACAAAAAGGCCCCGAGTGTGAGCTGGGTTTCAATAAACTTGGCTCTTTAGAAGCTGGAGCGGTCCTTGGCTCGGCCTCCACAGTTTCTTCTAGTTCTTCTTTCTTCCTGTCCTGATCGTGCTGTGCATGGTGTTTTATTCATCTCTACCGAGGTGCCTTAAGTCCATGTAATTGTCTCTTGTGTGCCTTTATTTCTAATGTGGAAGAAAAGGGAGATTTTTACTTTTGTAGGTCACGAGGAAAGGTTATTTATCAAACCCCCGGAGAATAATGGAGCCTGCTTTGCCATCTCGGGAGGCATTAGTTATTGTGAAGTGTCAAGCTAATCCACCAACTTAATGTCCTCATGTGTCATGTGCATGAGGACGAGGCTTAAATCACTGTCTGTAGCTGGGAGTGAGCGCTGGCGTCGTGTGCAGGAGGGCCTGTCAGCCGAGGCCATTAGACACTGTTGTTAAAAAATGCATCGTTTCTATCTCATCGCCTCCAGATAACTAATGTGAAATGATGAGGTAGCAACCTCACCTTAAACCCAACCACCGCTCTGTCACGTCCATGAATCATTTAAAGGGAGAGTCCACCCAAAAAACTGTCTGACATTAGCTGGTGTGGTGACACTCTGTGAGGCTTTTACAGCTGTGAGATACAAGATATGCCTATATCCCAGTAAAATCTCATGACTGCTATCATAATGTGTGAACAGTTTGATTTCACACATGAAGCAGCTGCAGGGCTCGTCTCCAGATGACATCATGACTAGATTCGTCTCTCTGCTGTGTAACTCGAGGACAAAAAGTAAAACTTTTACTGTTGGTTGATTTAAAAAAAAAGCAAAACAAAAAAAACAAAAACAAAACAGCCTGATTCTCCAATCTGAGGTTTGATTTCGCCAGTACAACAGTCATTTTTCCAGTTTGTGGTGGACTTACTTGGAAAGATCACTATTCAAATTCTCAGCGCTCAGTCAGTCATGTCTGGACTGGTTGAGGAACATTTGGGATGCAGTAAGGAGCTGCTTTTCCTTCATGCCTTTTCCACCTCCTCTGCCAACACAAACAGCATTGTGATTACACTTCATTGGCATCGCCCGCAATAAAACAACTCACACTTGTCTTGTATGATCTTTTAAATAACGTCCACACGCACGTTGCCACATATTTAAATATACTTTACATAATCTGTTGCAGGTCATGGGAGGATCGGGGCGTTTGTACACCTGCTTTGTGTCCTGTCACTACTGCCCGTGCCCGGCCTTCGCCTACACCGTGCTCCGCAGGAACGAGGGCCCTCTGGTGAGTCTTAAACAAACTGTTGCGCACAGTTTTGACTGCATATTAAAACCCAATACTTTTGTACTGTACTGTACTAAAAGCTGGCACTGAACGCTTGGTCAGATTTGTACACTTTTGTCCTACTTGAATCAGTTTCTGCTTTAAATCATCTTGCCATTTTTAGGCTGCAGAGTTTCGTTGAAAAACATGTTCATCTTCTTCAAAATAAGATATCACGAGGGCGACATGCATTCACCCATAGCCAGTGGAAAATACACCCTTACTAGTATTTTTTGGTAAGAAATGTTAAAAATATCAGAGCCAACATATAAGAAAAACAAACACACAATTTCTGCGGTTGTGTATGAGCACATATATATGATGATGATGATACACTGTGTATTGTGGCATATTTCTGCACAGAGACGTGAAAGCTGTTTAACAATAGTTGTGTGTCATCAGTTGGGCATGTATCCTGGAGAAAAACTCGTCGTCCAGTCAAAAGTGAGACGAAGCACACACTGAAATGTGCGTAACAGATGTACTGCGGTCAGGTCACGTTCTTGTCTGGTCACCGAGGGGCGTCTCCGCTCTGACTCCACTCTGTTTTTGGCTCTAAATATCTGCAAGCAAACGCCCTCTGCTCCTGCTCCGACAATCAGGACAACTTGACTCCCAGGAGGATGCTGCTAAAACCAGTGTGAGAAACAAGAGAGCTGCAACAAACCATGGAGACTCCACGAGTGCATCAGCAACACTGATATCATTCCCCATGAGAACGCACTGAAAACATTTACTGCTTCGTTAAACTCCCCGTAGATAGCTAGATAAAGTTGTTACACACTTTAAGGCACATCTCGAGTCTCAAAGTCAAAACAGTCACAAGACCATGTGGTCTGCCGTCCTCCCCCACAGGCGCTCTGCAGATTTAAACATGACTGGATAAGACCGAGCCATGTCCACACTGCTCAGACGAGCAGGTTAGACGACAGATAACAAGACAGGAGACAGCGATGTGCTAATAAATAGTCAACAGGAGAAGCCTGTAAACAAACTTCCCTTTGACTTTGGCTCATTGTTTATGTGGAGCACTAATCCCCAGGCTTTTTGGTGCAGAGGAAATCTCATTTATAATGCATGGGAAAGGCTGAGGGTGAAAAACAAGTCAATGATTAACGTGTTAATGTTGATAATAATGAGAGGAACTTCTGACACATGCACACAAATGCAGAACGTGAAAGTTTGGCTACTGGAGTTGAGTCTTACTCACTGCACAAACACACACACTCAATCATGTGCTGTTCATTTATAGAAATGTTTATAACTCAGCAGAAAAACTGGAAATTGTTCTGGTGTTTTCTTTTTGTGATTATTATTCTTAGATTGATGATTACTCTGTGGGAAATTCCCAGCAGGTCAGAGCCAAACGGCTACTTTGAAGCCCGGTGTTTACGTGAGATCTTTGAATTTAGATGACTCAAAAGTGTCATCAGAGCTTCATATTCACGTCGTTAATCACCTCGGCGCTCGTGCGTCTGCTCTCTTTTCTCTCAGTGCAAGCACATCCTGGCCGTCTACCTGTGTCAGGCCATCGGTGTGACTGAGCAGGAGAGTGTGTCCGATGAGCAGATGTCCACGCTGCTCAGTGGGGCAACAGCTTCGTGACACCCAGGTAAGCTCAGCGGAGCGGACCAGGACATCCTCGTCGACATTCTTGGAGGAGAGCCGATGCTTTTAATGGACTCTTTTTTTTTTTCTTCTCTGAAAGACACCAGATGTTGCTTTATTTATTTCTTCTTTTGGAAGAGCTCTCAGTCTGTTTCCAGGGATACAACATCTGTTCAATTCAAAGTTTCATCTTTATTTTTAGCCTCTTTTTGTCAGACGACACATCAGTTAGGGAAGTAGCAATATCAGAAAGTTGTAAACATGACTGCTTGGATGACTTTAAACTGCAAATTTAGTAGAATAAAGACTGACCTGTAACAATATAAACATTGCCTTTATTAACAAAATAATTCACCATACATACAGATTGCATCATGTTAAATAGCAGTATCGCAGTTGTTGTTGTTGTTGTTGTTGTTTTGTTGAATGAATGAGAGAAAGAACGGCGTCTGGAAAGGTTTGACCACAGTGGATGTTTGTCCTGATTAGTAACAACACTATAGCACACTGACAGATAGGTACGTCGGAATGAAAGGCAGGAATGTTGAATTAGATCAACTCGTCGTTGTCCGTCTTAAAATCATAAAAGAAGGCAACAGTTTGACATCAATCATCAATAGTTTGTAGAAAGGCGGACACCTACAGTACTTATTTTTTTTACACGACAAAGACAATAATACAACGTTACAGTGCAGTTACAGTATAGATGTCTCCAATGGAATGTACTAAAACTTTGGCACACTCCTGTATTTTAGCCCTTGAAGTTTAGTCAGAGGTGGTACACCGGACACAATGAGGGGAGATAGTCGAAGCAGTGAGTGCTCAACTTAAGAACACTTGTTTAAAAAACACCAACACAACATAGTTCAACACCAACATGAAGCTCACCAACTGGGAAATAATCTAAAATGTCAGTGCAATGTTTTTCTTGTGTAGTGATGGCTCTCAGGTGACCAAATTCGCCCCTTTTTCACATAAATTACAACACTTGGAACAAAGCGCTGCTTTGCTCTGATGAAATTCACAAAGACTCGTCAGCCCTCGCTCCGATCTCTTCGGTTTTAAGAGCTCGATAGGAGCGCGCCCGACGACGCTAACCCTGCAGAACAGAGGCAAAGCTTCAGATGCTCGGTGGAAAGAAGTGCTGCAGCCGCATCGGAGTGCAACGAAGGAGGAGAGAACATTTAATTAGTGTGACCTCCTTCACTCTTATCTCTGTTTTCATAGGTTCAACTGGACACCATCAATCACAGCCTCCTTAATGAGGAGTGTTGACTCATTAGCTCTTTGATTAACATATTTTAGGGAGTCTGTGAACGTTCTCATCTTTCTTCAAGAAGGGTTAAATCTGGGGCAACTGGACTTGGTTCTAGATCCGTGAAGATGTTTCACCTCTCATCCCCGAGGCTTTGTCGAGAACTGAAGAAGCCTCTTGGATGAAAAAAAACCAAAACATTTTAGAGGTTTCACCTTGAAATGAAACCGCTCGTCTCAGTTCAGTCGATGACTTTAGCAGCTGGTGGAGGACTGACTGCGCTGACGGGGGGAGATGAGAGCCTCGGGAGTCCAGCTGAGACTGCGTCTGAGGGGCGACGGCTTGTCAGCAGGACTCCTGAGGCAAATGACATTCATATACACGCAACTGAATCAAAGCACTGGTGCTTTTATATTAAATAGGACTACTGGTGGCTTGGATAATGAGGAATAATGTGAATTGCTTTGATTTAAAGTATCAAATTTGACACGGACTTGGTTCAGAACAAAGCAGCTGTTATATTTCTATAAAGGGCAACCACTTCCTGAGCTTTTATCGTATTAATATGGATATAACATGGAGCGCCAACACAGGTGAGCTTAATGAAATACTTATGTCAGGATGTACATGACAATCAAAACATGCTGTTCATCTACAAGCTACAAAAACCTTCCTCTCAGCCACGGGGGCAGGAGATAGTTTGGTGACCGATGAGGCTGTAAGATGGTTCATGGGACTGGAAAAGCGTTTTTACTTTGCCGTTTATGTTTTCTGATATATATACGAGAGCCTCTGTCGTTATTAACTCAGCCTGCTCGCACATTTACTGTATAGGATTCATTAGCACAGCGACAGGAGCACCTGGCACTTAGACGAAGCAGCAGCTGAAGAACATTTCAAAAGGTATTCATGAAGAAAACCTTCACTTCTTCTTCTTCTTCTTCCGTGTATGTTGAGTCAGTGACGAGTTTGAATTCATTTTAAAGGGTGACAAGCCAAAAATAACCACAGATACAGACTACTACTATTGTACCTTTTCTAGGTCCACGAGTACAGATCTCTAACCACACAAAAAGTTTTTTGATCTTTACATTCTCAAAAGATTTTGTAATAAATAAATTAATAAACACTGGCACTGAATGTCGACAATATAAAAGCAGGGCGTAAAAAGGAGCGTCAGGAGCTGTAACAGGGTGGATTCAGTATGATAAATAGCAGAATGTAGCAAGTTTGGATCCTGTTCACAGTCCTACAAATCCAGTTAGCTTCACGTTTTAAAATAAAATAAAAAATCCTTCACAATACAAAAGTTACGTAAGACTCGCCGTTTAACGTTTCACCGCTTTGACCCCTGATAATTCGACACGATTCATAAATAAATGTCACATTCGAGGCGCGTCTGACATCTTCTCATGTTTGCATATCACACCCTTGTTCTGTAAACATTATAAACCTCAGTGAAAATAAAATTCAAGAGCGAAACAACACAGTTGACACAGATAATACTCCTCTGTCACGACTCTCTCTATAGCAGAGGGTCGATGGTCATGTGGATCTGGTCTCTGTTGCGTCTGCTGCCGTTGGAGCTGAGGTACAGTTCCTCCCTGCGGCACAGGAAATGTTGGGCCAGGATCTTGCGGAAGGTGTTCCTGAAGTCCTGGATGCGGTAAGCGTAGATGATGGGGTTGACCGCAGAGTTGGCGTGCGACAAAATGATGGCCACGTACAATAAAATGTCTGGCTTGTTCAGCTCTTTGTAAAACAACGTGAGGCAGTTGAGGATGTGGACGGGCAGCCAGCAAACGGCGAACAGTCCCACGATGATGGAGAGGGATTTGGCGGCCCGGATCTCCTTCTGCAGCAGCCCGTGGTGATGGTTGTCGCCGTTGCCCACACACTTGAGCTCGATCTGTCTCAGCTGCTTCCTGGCCACGGTGAAGATCTTCAGGTAGATGCACAGCATGATGAGCAGCGGTGGCAGCACGCAGACAAAGAAATTAAAGTAGACCATGTACTGCATGTTCACCACACTCTCAAAGTAACACTCGAGCTTGCAGCTCCGTATCAAGCCCGTCGACCCGCCTGTGGAGCTTGTAGAGTTTGCAGCAGAAACATTGCTCTTGCAGTTTGTGTACTTCAAGTTCCAGCCAAAGAAAGGGATGAGACCAATGACGAAGGAGAGGATCCACAAAATAGCGATGATCTCTCTGGCGGTCTTTCCCGTCATCAACTCCTTGTACCTGGAGAAAACAAAGCAGACGTTAAAGTCTCTACAGATCGAGTGCAGCCTAGCTGTCATAGATAAACATACAACAATGTGACAAAAGTGCAACAAATAGTCCAACATATTTGCCTGTTTACCTCTCGTGATGTTACACACCTGTATCTTTATTTCATTTTCTTAAAGTCTCAACAAACAGAGCTAGGTCTTTTTTTAGTGGAATTAAAGTACTTAAATGTTTTTAATCAAGAAGTTTGAAGTCCTGACAAGGATTTGAGCCTAAATTCACATATTTTAACCACCCACCAGAGAGTGTTGCTGTTCTGTTTGGCTCATAGAAAGTCAACTGGTGTTGTTGCAGCTTGTTGGTGTGGCCGAACTGACAGAGCTCCATCTGTACAGCAGGATGCACATGGGCCCAGTAACGGCTAAGAATCAGACAGATTTGGTGCATTCAAGACTTCAGAGACGTTTTCTTTTTTACAAACAACAAAAGATCATATCACAGGCATCCAATCCTCCACCCACAGCCACATGAACAAGACAAACGGCACGTTCATACCGACTGGCCCTGCATAAAAATATGCAACCCTCTTCCTTCATTTGAATGAAGCCGATCTGGCAGCACAGCAGGGTGTGAGTCTACAGCCACGCTAACATGCTCACCACGACTTGTTAACAAGTATAAGGTTTGCCATCATCACCAACTTCAATTTAGCATGTTAACAGCATGCAACCTGAGCTTTAAACGCAAAGTACAGCCGCAGTGATTTAATGTGGACGAATTAAAAATTTGACCTGATGATAAAGTGTAATTTTAATTTATCCTGATAGGATCGACAAAGTCATTAGGACTCATCCCGCCAATAGTTTATGAGATATTTGAGTCTGGAACAAAGAGGTGGAGCGCCTAACATTATCGTCTAAAGATCCACGCTGCTAACATGGCTAAAAACATACACAACTAAACAAAAGTTCAATAAAGAACTTCTAAGCAGAGATGGACAGAGATCGGGTCTCAAAATCTGTCCTTGAATACCTTTAAAGCTTTTTAAAACTGTCCTGCATGCAGCAGCATGTTGCTGGTTTTTATAATAAAGTTCTCTTCTTTTTCTATTTCCTTTCTGTGTTGCATCTTAATATGAAATTAGCTTTTAATGTGAAACTGCTTATGATGCCGCCGTCTCGACCAGGACTCCCGGGACGAAGAGGTTTTGTATCTCAGTGAGACCTTCCTGGCTAAATAAATACATTTAAAAAAAATCTGCTTCCGTCTTGGCCCGGTTTGTAAACAACATCTTAATGTCAGAGCTTCTCGCGGTTGCATGAATGCATCACACAGCAGCTTCAGTGTTTGCTTCCGTAGGAACTCACAAAATTCTTTGAATGAACTTTAGATAAGTTTAACTGAACTTTTATCATCTCAGTGCACTCTGTCACCCTGACGTGTGGACACAGGGGGAGGTTAAACATGAAAAGCACCTCAAATTCAACAAGACAAAAACAGATGAACGTAAACGGTTGTTGCTTTTCATGTCATTTCCATTTTTTGGTTTCAAGTTTTATATTTTAAAAATCCTTTCTAGGGACGGGCATTGGAAATTAGCTGAAGCTATAAATGCTGCGATACATGCCATTCTCTATGTACATCGCAGCTGTCCAAGTGAAATGAAATGAAATTTAATGGTGTGCGACACACCAGCAGACAACCTTATTTATTTTAACGCTTCAGCACATCGTCAGCTGCAGAATGAAAACATGTCTGCTCCAATCTCTGATAATATCTGACATCCTGCTTCATCCAAATTCACCCAGCGACGAGGTTTAATCTCACAGTAAACAGACAAAACACAGAGTAAAAATAAGGTTTGCATCTGTGCTCATTTGTTCTTCTAGTACAACATGCAACATGTAAAAGATGAGGAAGTATGAAGAGAAGAAACCCAGTTTTGTATTTCCTGTGAATCGACTTGTTTCTTTTAGAAGTAATGGTGTGATCTGAACACGTGTGAAGCAGCGAGGCATTCAGCACTAACAGAGCATGAAGACTTGGAAACTAAAGAATCCAATGAAGCAGCACAGACAGACTTTTTTAAATGTTTTCTGCTGCTTGTGTTTTTCCTCATTGATAAACAGATGAATGAACGAGTATTTACAGTGATTCAGCACGATTCTCATTAAACCATCACTGAAGGACGATATGATGAAACGATAAGCTTCACAGAGGCTGACTCACACGAGTTACATCCTGAATGTTACCATCATGTAAACCACACTTGAAGCAAAATGAGTTGTTTCCTCAAACTGTATTCAGGCCAGCGGCCGCGTGGTAATGACTCATATACATACTGACAGGCCGGTCCGAGCTGAAGGAGCCACAAATAAACCTCTGCAGCTGCACAGCACACGAGCACACCATCAACAGTTAAAAAGACTTCTGCTGTTTCACTGTGAGCACTTACAAGTCACCATTAAACCATTAATTCACGATGAAACAATCAATCAATAAATAATGTGTCTGTTATGCCATTTACAAGCCATTAACCAAGATATTTATTATGTTGTTAGAATTATTATGAATCATTTAATTGTGAACTTTGTTAATGGGTGATAAAATATTAATAAAATTAGTTAAAGTATGGGTTCATATTTCTTTAAACACAACACTCACAACCACATATGTGCATTCAAACACTTACTGGTTACTGTGATTATTAGTATTATTATTAAAAGTATTCTGGCCTGGCCCGTCTGTCTGTTGTACCCTGTTGGTGGAACGTCCAGATCAGGTGCGTCCCTCTCTACCTTCAAAAACCTCCTGAAGACCCCCAGCTCTTCACAGAGTACGTCCTCTCCGAGCACTACCAACAACTGGACATGCTAAATCTGTCCTCCTCTACAACTGCCATTTCTATGCGAGTAGTACTTTTTGCTGCACTAACATGTCCTCGTCGCACTGATCCATGATTGTTCCCATTTTTTGTGAGTCGCCTTGGACAGAATCGTCAGCAAAATTACTAAAAGCAAATGTGTTACGTTAGAGTAATGTTGGTAAGGGGTTGCTTCACAGCTTGTTGACAGGAAGTTAAATGTGCAAAGGGGAATGTGAGTATTGCAAGACAGAGCTGAAAATTTCCTGCATATGTAAAAAGTGGTTAGTACGCTCTCTGTGATCCCTCATGAACATTTGTAAACTTTAATCTTTAAAGTCTGTAAAACACAATTCTGAGATTTCTTTCACGGTACATTAGATATGTTGGAAAATAGTTGCTGAAAACACGTGAAAAGACTTGAAACGTGAAAATGTGGAGTTAGAGGTTAAAACAGTTTTTCACCAGTTTTCAGCCCAGGATTTTGTGGGCGGTCCTTAAAGGGTGGCTCGATGACACGCTGAGGCCACCCTGAGCATACCCCTGCACCCCTAGCAGAAAGACAGATGAATTCATCTCGCTCAGAGTGTTTCAGAGTTAGTCATGTCATTTTCTGAACTCATCTGACACGTTTCAGTCGCTTCAAATGGCTGCTCGACTGCTCTCATGAGTGGGGCGTGGCTCCAGAGCATTCAGCAGACAAGCCCCCACAGTCCTGGAGCTGTGCTGCTCATTTTTACCCGATTTTGACACCTGATTTCATAAACTCGTCGATATTTTTAATCATTCAAATTTGTTTGGGTGGTTAATAACACTTTCTTCTTTGGTCTGAACACATATTTATTCTTACTGTGCACAGACTTTAAAAAGTAAAACATGGTTGAAAGTTTCTTTCGTTTCCTCTGACTCTTCGTGCGTCGCCTGAACACAACAAATAAAGCATGACCTTCTTCACTCTGCATCACCTGGTGTTTCACTTCACTGTACTCGCATATTATTACCCCTGCAGCCTCTCACATCACAACACAAATGTTTGCAAAAACAGGCAACCTGGTAGATGAAAGAGTACAATGCATGCAACGTAACCACAACATCTTTCAGCTTTGATTTCAGTTTCTCTCTTTCACCTTGTTTCCTGTCAGCCTCTGTCTGAACTATCAAACGAAGGCAAAGACAGCTATCTTTAGAAAAACAGAAAAGAAGTGAGTGAGGAAGCAGACTATCAATGAGCCAATAATTAACCAGCGTGTAAGCTAATTTTAGGATGTGGTCAGTCGTGCTCTTTCGAAGAGAAACATTCTCCTCATCATGCAAAAAGACATTATCAGCGTTATTTGTATGTAATTTGCACAAATGTAAATATTTAGTAATGCATTTGTAAGTACTTATTAACGTATTAGTGTGTTTGGATGCTTTTCTGCTTACTGTTTTTTGATTTTTCAGTACTAGAACTCTGACTAAAAATATAAAAATACATGAAACACTTCATGGAGAAGTGCGTGGAGGTTAGATAAGTCCTGAGGTTGGACAGTGTTCATTGTTTCTGTGTGTTTTTGGAGCACTGTGGCATGCAGGTTTTGGTTTCTCCGTGGAAGTTATATGTAGATAAAGTGCTTAAATAATGCCAACCTCCTCCTATAAAAGAGCCAGGCGAAGAGGAAGTGGCAGGATACGCCTGACTGACTGGCACAGACAGGAAGTGAATGCAGTCGCAGGTTAGATTCAGAGGCAGAAAATTTGTGAGTAAAATGAAGTCGTGTGGGAGATACAGCTTCCTAATCATTAGCCCGGTTTACCGCTGAGTGGGCGCTGAAAGCAGAAACAACCCCTGTATTATAATTTTAATAATCCCAACAGTCAGTTATTCATCAATGGTGAGCGAGCTCTGCTGCTGTCCTGCAACCTCCTGTGTGGAGGCGAGCAGGTCGCCCCGGGGGGGCCATGAATAATACAGCGCTCTGCCCACCTTGACTTCCCGTCTGTCCCTCTGCATCCTCCACTCTGTGTGGTATAAGTTCAGGCTGCAGAGGGGCCATTTCCCAGAGGTCCATCCCCTGCACGTCGCCTCCCACTCTTTGGAGGCAGGCAACGGTCGAGCGGATGAATGGATTAGTTCTGGCATGACGGCAGCATGCTGGCATCTATCTTTGTTTTGCTTTCTTCTCTCTGCCCCATTCTCCATACATCCCTTCTCTTTTTTCTGTCGCTGTGCTTCCGCCCGAGCACACGGACCTCCGCCAGGTCACACACGCACACTCTGAACTCTCACAACATCCGGCAGCGTCCGCGGCTCAGCTGCAAACACAATCTAACAGGTGGCCGATCACTCTGACAAGACAGGGAGGTTTTATCCCTCATCTGGTTTGGTGTATACGCAAACAAAGCTTTGCAGCATTTGCATTATGAACTATTTTTATTACATGTGAGTTTCACACAAGTAAACAAGATCTGAACTGGTTTCCCAGGCTGATTAAGATGTGAGCATGCAGGTGAAGGTAAACAGAGATGATCTCTCTGGACAATTTCATGGGGACGATGGACCAGAGTGTGACAGTGTGTCAACCTCAATAACTACACTTGTCTATTAGTGGTTCTTGTTGACTCATTACTAAAGTGGTACTCCCCTGAAAACCTTTTTTTAGTTATGAAATACTCATCCTCTGCAGGCTTTACAGAGGTGGTTTCCCCACAGCCTCAGAAAATGGAGGCTGTGGTCAGCCTGCTTTCACTGCGACATACAAACATTATCCAACCTGCAGCCAGTAATCATCGTGGGTTTAACTTCATTTACCCACAGTGCAACGGCTCTCTGTGAGCTACAGCTTAGCTTAGCAGGAGAAAACAGCTAATCGAAGTTCAAAAATACCTCTACCAGCACCCTCTAAAGCTCACTCATAAACATGTTACTTCCCCTTTGTTTAATCTGTACACAAAATCTAAAAACAATAATTTGTGGTTTTACAGAGAGTTGCATGTTATAACTGTTTCAGCTGAGTGCAGCACGCGAAGAGGAAAAGTCCTTACATAACTCAACGTAACGCTGCAACATTTTTTAAACCTGCTCTTCGGTTTTTGTACGGAAAAAATGAGCAACATATGACGTGTTAATAAGCGAACGTTAGAAGAGCTGGTGGGTGAATTTTATTGCATTGGGACAGCACTGTTTCCCCCTGCTTCCATGCTAAGCTACGCTCACTACCTTCTGACTAACTACCTTCATATTAAGTGCACAAAACAGCTCATCTAATTCTCAGCAAAAAAGCACATTTCTTTTGTTATGTTGAGCTCCTTTATCTACATCGCACTGCACTTCATTGTCCTCTAGTCTCCACAGCTGATCCAGAGTTGTTTCAGGACTCTGTATTTGTTGTTGTGGATGATATGCCTCATTGAGGATGATGCATGTCTATATCTTGAAGCGTATCTCCGCTTCCAACAAAGCCTGGCCTGTTTCTTCAACTCTAACACGAGTTTAAGTTCATTATTTGTGATTTACAACAAGAAAAACACGGTACAACACTCACTACCCGCCTAAAACAAGAAGCCATTAAACCGATTAAGCTGAGATCTGTTGAGTCAATGCGACATGATGCTTGCTGTCCCTGACCACAGTGAGGCAGTGCTGGTGGTGAGGGTGGGGACAGTCCTTTGGAGGTCTTTGATGTACTAAAGCTTATCTGAAAGCTTTAATGGGGAGGACAGAGTGACGAAATAGCTCGAGGGGCTTTTTCTGAGAAATTCAAACAGGGGAGCTCCAGGGTGGGGAGTTTGAAGCGAGCCTCGAGTGGGTGTGCAGCTCTGTCATCTCACGGGGTTTCAAACATCTGGCTCTGGGCTGGTACTTAAACCATCTGTGAAAACACTTTTATCGGCGAGAGAATCGCTGCCCCCAACAGGCCTGCAGACTGGCCACATTTTCACACACAAAGCATCTATCGGGGTAATCTGAGCTGAACATACACACATTGGTTTTATTATTGCATATATGTTGTGTGTTGGTTGGAGCAGAGGAAACTATAAAACGTCACGTTAAGAACATTTTACAGAGTGTTGTGAGTGTGTCACTGCTTTAAAAGGCGGTTAAAGTCGGTGCTTTGTGTGTTAGGAGGCAGAATGAGTTGTGTTAAGGTTTGGTTTCCTTTAAAAAGGTCAAAAATAGAAGCACAAATGGAGATTTTACAAGCCACACGATGAACCTTCATCCCAGGCTAGTGGCAAACTGTCCTTTCTTGCCAGTGTTTGAGTCTAATGGAAATGACAGCACATCACAGCATCAAACCACATCCAGTGCACACAACCTTCCTTAATAAAAGAGGGCAACTCTGTGAAAACCTGGACACAGAATTCCCATCGGATACAGCTTTTATTCTTCAATTCACGGAAACATCAAGCAGCACTGTGCCTGTGGCTGCCTGTTTCTGTTTCCTCAGGCGGGTTGCGCTCTGAGGCTGCACCTTTGCCATCAGGATCAATGGAAATGACAAACTGTGGACAGTTATTGATCCAGCGGCTTCTCCTGGTGTGTCGCATCAAACAGCTGCTGACAGATCTCTGCAACTGCAGGAGGCATCTGATGAAATGCACAAGCACCAAGAAGTGAAACTACTCCAGGAAACTCAGATGTTTCTAACTGATTAAAAGTCACCGGCACTCTAAAGGTGGCATTATTTAAACCCTTTAGATTATTGGATCAAGGTTAAAGAACATCCACTTCAAAGTGTTTGCTAAGTCGGCCTCTAACACCAGATTTAAATAATGTCTGGAGAGGTATTATCTGATTATCATTCCAAGTTTAGACATTAACTCAGCTATTTTTAAACACAAGACATTAAGCCTCATGAGATCACACGGCTGATGCTGATCTTACAGTGTCTAAATTAAATTAATTTCCATAGGAGCATCGCCCGCCCCTCCTCTATGGAAAATATTCAGTCAGTATTTAGGGACTTTTTGTGAAGATAAGATGGAAAGAAATCAGTTTTTTTTTTCTGCTTCATGGCACAAACTTGTGGTTGGTTTCCAAACTGGAATCTTAAAGTCAACAGGATCCTCCTAAAATTAAGATTTTAACTCACTTTGACTGATTAAAGAGAAAGCAAGATGAGTGTTAAAGAGTGACTCATCTATCACCATTACACACTCAAGGGAGTGATCTTGTCAGATGTGGAATGTTAGATTAAGTTCATATAAAATAAAATCTCACCTCAGAGGGATTTTGACGGCCAGATATCTATCAATTGCGATAGCAAGGAGACTGAAGATGGAGCTTTGTGTCAGTACCAAGACAAAACATGCCAGAAAGAGGCATCCATAGAAGTCCAGGCTTATGCCAAGGCTGATGGTTATGGCAAAGGGGATGGCGAGGCAACCGACCAGAATATCAGCCACAGCCAGAGACACCAGAAAATAGTTGGTGGCGTTCTTCAAAGTGGTGTTGATCGCGACAGCCCAGCAAACCAGTATGTTGCCGGATATGGAGAGAACAGCAATTACTACTTCAATCACGATGTAGAACGAATTCATCTCAGCAAAAAAAAGTGTGTTAAAGGACCAAAAACCTGCAGGCTGTTCACAGAGGAGACGGTCACAAACACACACAACACTGGAGTCTAGTCCCAGATGAGTAAAGAAGTCTTTCTGCTGTAATCCAGGAATATTCCACAAGTGTGAGCTGCACAACCGGCCATCTGTGGACAAGAAAGGAGTTCACTTCATATACATGTTAAGAAAAATCAGCATCCAACATCACAAAGTTGACAAAAGCTGAGTAATAATGCGTAAATTCTCCAGTGCACGCAATACACACGCAGAAAAGTCACTGGACATTGTTGTCGCTCACCTTAATGAACCTGCACATTGTCTCTGGATGTTTTCACATCAACAGCGACCGATCTGTGGAGCGATTAAGTGGCATCTGAGGCTCTGTACGCGCGGACAGGAGTGTCACACAACTTCCCCCCACAGCCGACAGCGGTTTTGAAGTACACACAGAGAGAGAGAGAGAGAAAAAAAAGAAGAGAGAGAGAGAGAGAGAGAGAGGGGGGAGAATAACTCAATTTCACAGAGAAGCCACGCCTCAAACACACTCACGCCAGTTTCAAGTGGCATAATAATATGGGTGGAATCCCTCCCGAGCGTCACGGGGCCGCCGTGCGTAATTACGCGTCAATTAAAAACAGCATTCAAACAATGACGCCTCCACGTGCTCAATGTGTAGTATAGATGCTGTCTTGTTTGTACAGCACACAAGCAACGCACGCACCGCACAGCTCACTCACAGCCACGCGGCTGCATCTGGTTTCAATCACCAAGTTTTTTGACACTCCGTGGAGACAAAACCGACCCAAAAGTAAAAGTTTTTACAACGTTTTTTAAGCGTTTGCCTTCCGTTTCTGATAAATGACGCAAAGTAGGAGGCAATGTCTGAGTGAAAACCATTTTAATTATCCTATGACACATTTTTATTTAGATATGTTGGTTATCTCGGTGTTCCCGCATACCCAAATGTTTTACTACCCTGGCACAGCCTTTAATGGGTACAGTGGAAAAGCACTGGCAAACTGGTGCATTCACATCACTCTCTTTGTGTCAAAACATAACCTGGAGAACAATAAACAAAACGCAAATGATTGAATATAAAACTTAGACAATCGTTTATTGAGCAATATCAATCCAACAGGCCTCCAAGTTTGACATCCGTGAATAGAAAAACTGCACACATTTCTGACTCACTTCTCAGGATGCATGTAAATAAATAAATAATATTTCTTTTTTTTAATCTCTCAAAACATAAAGGCATCTTCAAATGGATGCTCGTCAAATTCATACCACAGGAAAAAGTGTTGTGCCTCAACTCGTACATGTAAAAGTTATCCTCTCCTTCGTTATTTAACATGGCATGCGAAGTATATGTGTGTACATTGCAAAGCAGCTGCAGTACCATAGTTATCGAGGGAGTCCTGATGGGAGAAACAACACAGGAGGAGGAGGAGGAGGGGGGCACAGTACGATGGTTTCAGCCGACCCTTAATGCTGTAAACGATGCAAACATAGAGATTAATCTGTTCTCATAAAAATACTTCTACAAAACTATTCGGCAGCTCTCGTAGTGTTAAATCTTTCTAGTGTTGCGTCACATGGCAGCTTTGTTTTCTATTTTTCTATCTAAGGACACACGATTAAAGGTGGAACATATTTAAAGGCTTCAGTTCAACTCAAACATGTCTGTTCAAAACACTTTCAGACCTACAGCTTGCTCACGATAAACCACTCAGTCGATTCTTTGAAGGAACATTTCAGCAAAATGGACCAAAAGTTGTTCACCGCTTCATGTTGTTCAGTTAAAGGAGACGTCACACTGCACACTCAGACAGAAGGTTCCACTTTAACCATGCATAGATAGTCTCATGTAAAGATGTGTTTTTCGTTGTCAGAAGATTTGGCACGCGTTCAAACTGGCTGTTTGAGATTCCTCGGTCATGTCTACAGCGTCAAACGTTGAGCAGGAGAAAGGGGGCTGAGGTGGCACCGGTTCGGTCTGTCTGGAGGGTGAATGTAATGCTGACAGACGGTGACAGAAAAGTGCTGCAGTGCCTCCGATCCATCGGTCTCCAGCTCCAGCTCTCCGCGTCAGGTCTCGAAGTACTTGTAGATCTGAGAGACGTACAGCATGACGCTCTGCCAGTCCGGCCTGTCCGTCTTCATCAGCTCCTCGATGTCCTGTTTGCAACAGAAAGAACGAGTAAGAGGATAGGTGTGAAGTAAAGAACACTATCTAATGTTTGTTTTTATGTAGATATTTCATGTATTCTGCAAGGACAGCTCCACGTGTGATCATAAAGCTGTATTATAATGAAGTCACTCTTGATAAGAGGATCTGCCAAATGCCTGTAAGCCTATAAATGTTAGATTTTCCAAATTACAACACCCGTTAGCCCAATCAGCTTTAAACACAAGAACACACAACAAATATGTGAAGTTTTATCACACTTCTTCAGTTGCTTTGGCACAATTATCAAATCAAATTAACCGTTAAAGCTTTGATACAGCAGGAGTAGCCTACAAATTTCTTCAAATGATCCAGCGATGCATTGCGTTTAGCCTCTCAGATTAAGATTACGCCTCCTTTTTTAATCTGTATTGCTCTCAGGTGTGTTCATCCACATGCAAACTGTCAAATTTCAAACAAACAGTAGACTCACTCACTAAGATGGTTGTGTCATTAAAAGGATTAAAAACAGATTAATCTTTACAATAAATTCAACAAGTTCACCCTCAAATGTTAAATTAACCACATGTTGGTTAATGTAGTGTTCAGGTGCAACTCGACTGTAATGCCAGACAGACATCATAGTGTTTGGATGGCCGGTGAGGTGCTCTCTATGTAATTCATTTTCTTATGTTGTGTTTGACATAAGTGTTACTGGTATTCACTAAACATTTCTACTGAGAGACCTGTGAGCAGACTGCAAACTGGTGTTTGACAGGAGTTTATATTAATATTTATTCAAGAATAAACATCATTTTAGTGTCATCTGTCAGACTGACAGAGTCTTTAGACCTTTAACTGTCTGGCCCCAACCAGTGATAAAGGTGCAAGCAACAACCTCGGTGTCTGTGAAGTGAAGCCGATGTGGAAATGCCAAAACCGTCCACTTGAGGCTGGCTACAGGACTGACAAAATAGCGACGGCCAGAGCCACAACACGGAGCTTCACAACAACAACAAAACCTGTGGGTACAGGTCACTTTGAACTCGTCAGTGAAGTTATTACTTTTGACACAAGAGTTCGCAAATTTGAGTGAGTGACGGACAACTGAATGTTGTTGTGGTGCTGTTCAGTATAAAATGATGTAGTGATTGCTCAGAGTTACTCCTACTTAAACGGTTTAATGTGGAGAATTTAGAGATATCTAGGCTGCAGATTGCAACCAACTGAATACTGCTCGTCTTCAAAGCATGAAGGGGAAATTATGGTGCCGCAAAACTCACGGGAACCAAAACATACAATTATTATTATTATTATATTCCATTTTTGCTAATAGATCCTCCTAAATGTGACACACTGGACCTTTAAAATGCAGATTTATGAGACTCTTCTCGAGATTCTTATCGGCTGTGTGAGGCTACGCTCGGCTGCGCTCGGCTGCTCTGACACAAATCTTAGCTGACGGTGATGAGTCAGAAACTGAACCAAGCTTTCACACGACCCAGTATGGAGCCGGCGCCAGAGCAGCGATCAGTAGCTGAGATTTACACAGAAGCTCCCGTCCAAAGTGTGTTATGTCCCAACCTGCTAACAGGTGGAGGATCAGCTAGTCTCTGGGCTGTGTCCAAGAGTTTTGTTAATGCAAAGACGGGAGCTGAAAACAAAGTTTAGAAGACCAGAGAGAGCCAGTGGTGGGTACAATAATTTACTTGTTTATAGTTTTTAACTGACATGGGAAGCTTGCAATGCCAGTGTATCCACAAGCATGCAATGGAGATTTAATAAGACAATGACATGTGAACTCTGATCTCAGAGAAACATCTAAGCCAAATTTTGTTCCGTCTCAATGCCAAACTGGTTCTTCCAAATTTAGCAAACAAGCTGTTTCGCCTGATTTGTGTATTTTAAGTCATCTGAGATAAATTGTTTTTGTTGGACTACGTTCATCTGCGTTATCATGAACATGAAGCAAGCACCAGAAGTGCAAGTCATGCCCAGATGTAGAGTGGGAAGGAGGTGAGGTCACATCAGTTAAACACTTACATGTCTCAGATACTCTGTAATCGCTTGTTTAAAATTATTTTAGAGACTAGTAAGTGCAACACCGATAAATGAACATCTGAGAAGTGAAACATCGGTCCGACTGGTTCCAGATTATTCCTCTAAATCCAACCGTCACTGAGCGTGACCTTGTTAGTGTTAAACTGTTTAGTGTCCGCACCCTTTACTGGCAGTGATGTGGGTGTTTGCATGAGATTGAACAAAGACTGTGCAATGATTTAAATGTATCCTGAATGATGACCAAACATTCGAATGGGCCGGGAGCTCATAAAAACTAAAACATGAAACGCTATTTCCGACCAAAGTTCGAACAGTTTTGGTTCTTTCACGTGACAGATTTTTATTGGTTTGAAGCGGGCAGTTTTTAGTCGATTTGGTCGAAAAACATTTCCGTCAAAACGTGATGTCGGTTGCGAGGTTGTTTGCAGTTACTGTCAGTCAAATATGATCAAGCCACAGCCACACTATCATGATAAAGATTAGCCGATATTAATTTAAATGATAAGGTCAAACACAGATTCCATTTTTCACAAGCTGAAGTACATTCTACCGTTATCTGTAACCGCTTCTCCTTATCAGGGTTACGGAGGCTGGAGCCTATCCCAGCTGACATTGGGCAAGAGGTAGGGTACACCCTAGACAAGTCATCCTCATCACTGCTCTGTAAACAACCTGATTTAACACTGGCTCATGTGCTTTGGTTCTGAACCAGACTCCACAAACTTCAGAAGTTTTTCGTTGCTACTCAGATGTTTACCGGCATGATCTTCCTCCCAACCCAAGTCCATCGATCTACAAGTCACTGGAGAGCTTGTCGATCCGATATGAAGTGGTTATTACAAAGAAAGTCATTCTTAAGGTCTAGAAAAAAGAGTTCCCACTGTGTTTTTGAGCTCTTTAACACTTTAAACATGGAGAAGGTCTGATGTCAGGAAAGGCAGCAGGTTTAAACCGACATGGCAGAGTGGACCGTCATGACACCTCAACGACTTTCTTATTTTTCAGGTCAATGCTTGTTTATTGCATATTTCTGCAACTGTATAAACAGATGACCACATGTGGAAGAGTTGTTTTGTCTCTTTGTTTCCTTGTATGTTTGTTTTACATGTGAGAGGAGGCAGGTAATGTTTGTTTGTTGATGCGTTTTCTATGAAACAGTCTATAAATAAAATATTTGAAAAATGTTTTTGTTTTGGGAAACGCTATTTGATTATTCGCTTTGTTGCCAAGAGTTAGATAAAAATCTCACATCGTTTTTTTTTTTTTTTTTTTCTCCTCGTGTGAGGTTGCCGGGCAACCAGAACACATGAAAACATGTGGTTTTCATTAAGCAACGGTGGTTTCTCGGTCACAATGTTGGTCCGCTGCTTTGTTCCAGATTGAAATGTAACAACAACAACAACAATTTCATGTTCCCCTCAGGATGAGTTGTAATCACATTAATGGCCTCGTAACTTCTCATCTGGCGTCATCACCAGATCGGATCTGTCCGGCAAACCTCGGCTACGCTCAAAGTTTAGTGCTAATTAGCCGCTAAGCATTAGCCTCAAAGCGCAGATAGCGTGACTCGTAGTCTTGCTTCTCTTCTGTCTGTGCAGATTAAACAAATGAGATGTTAATTAGAGAGCTTTAAAGGTGCTGTAGGCTGAGTGAGACCTTTGGACAGAGTCAAGCTAGCTGTTACCCCTGCTTCCAGTCTCTATGATAAGCTAAGCTCTAACTTTATAGAGCAGCAACTATTTCTCATGTAACTCTGCAAGAATGTAAATAAGTTTATGTGCCAAAATGTTGAACTATTCCTTTAAGAGTTGGATGGTCCCCTGTAGATTTACCATAAGTACATTGCACTGAGTCACTTGATAGAAATATGCAGGTGATTAGGGCCCTCGGAGTGTTTACGCCGTGGCAAAATACAAGACAGATTTACTCACAAAGTCTAAATATTTAAGTCGAGCAGCTGGTTGTTACTCAAAGGTTTTCTTATGAGAGCCGCTAATGTTTTCACAAACCAGCTAAGCTAATCGAAGTCAAATTATATCTGAATTATGTATTAGGGCATAGATTTGCAGCGAACAATGCTGGAGCTGGAGCACAGGCTCGAGGCAAGCCAGCAATAAAGGACTCTGATATGACGGAGTTAAGGCTGAGAGTGTCAGGAGGAAAACGGGTCATAGAAAATTGTCATGGGGCATCTCTGTTCTAAAGTTTGGCAAATCAAAGTGTACTGTTTCCAATTTGTCTAATCAAAGGCTCCCTCTGTGTTATTGCGGTGTGTTTGTGTGCGAGTGTGTGTGAGGTCCGTGGCAGATCAACTCACCAGGGAGGGTTTGATGCCAATGCTCTCGGCGGCCTGGAAAGCAAGGGTCAGATTCCGGACCTGAAGGAAAAACAAACCGTTTGGTGTTGAAGCACTGTGAAAGACCCTGTCATCCCGCCATCCTGCAACACCACACACGGAGGTTCAAACAGCAACAATAAGCATGCAAATCCATTTATAAACCATCACAAATCCCAAAGAGACCAGGCAAGAATGTTTAGAGGCCTCAGCTTGTTTGTGTGAGCATTTCTGCGTCCCTCATGTTTATTTGATAAGCGTAAAACTATACAGGACCAAACAGACCTGTCTTTGAGTTTAATTAACATTCCCATGAACTTAATCTGATGCTCTTTTATGAAGCTGTGGAGTCACTTTTCCACAGAAAGGAAGTGATAAATCAGAACTTGAGAGCGAAATACAAACAGTCCTCCTCCGTGAACGCTGTTGATAATAGCGCAAGTTCACCAACATAACATCTTGTTCTTCTATCAGTCTCTCTTGACCGATTGTTTCTACCTTTGGAACTGGAAGTGCAGGTCCTTGAGTTGCTAATCGCGGCTCTCGCAAGCACTCGGGCCATCATATTAACTGCCTGTAGACTTCAGCACGGCCGGGATGATGAATGAATAAATCATGAATCCTTAATAATCAGTTTTGCAGCTGTAGACCGCTTCTTGGAAGAACTAATATCCAGACTTTCACTGAAAATAATCCTTCGATTTTATTTAATTTAGTTTTAATTTACAAGATGAAAGACAGAACATTGACAGAGCAACAATAAATATTGGACAAATACTTAAAACAAGAGAGTTAAGTGACATTAGTTGCTATCAGACTAGGAAGATGTCTTCATGGTGGATGGGGAAAGGGTGAAAAGGTTGTAGCGAGCTAAGGTGGAACCATCCCCACCATGTCGGGGATGGTTCAAGCAGCACGTCCGCCCCAGCCACTGGCAGTTGAAGCAAGGTCACGGCGTCACCTGGGAGCTCCAGAGTGGGCTACTTACATCTATGATAAAGGGTGAAGGAGGGTTGTAATGGGATTATTGGAAGGGCAGATTATACTGGGAAGAGGCTGGGTGTTTGGGCCTCGGGGGGGAAGTCACTCAGCAAGAGTTATTAAAGCCAACAACAGCTTATTGAATTATTCAGAGAGATGGGAAGCCGTGATGTCAAGTTATCAGCTCAACGTTACACATTCACACCGACATGACAGGGCGCACACGGCGCCTACATGACTTATTGGTCACGTAGGATGTTTGAGAACATGTCAGAGGTGTTTGTCTATTGTTTTAATGTTGTAGCAGGCTGAAAGACCCACAGTCCCCAGAGAGGGAGCATATTGTTTGCCTAGCTGATGTATATACCACCTGCATGTCTACATTACAGAGCTGTCAGCGCACTCGCCGCTGTAAAGATCACTTCCAGTGTGGCTACATTCATAATTAATCTTCAGGCTGTCTTTTAACGCTGCATGGACAATGTGGAGACCTATAAAACGTATACAACTTCATAAATGAAGTCTGGAATGTGCACCTTAATGGTGGAAAAAAAAAATGACTCGTGGAAAAAATGGCTTCAAAGCAGGGATTTTATTTTCCTCAGACGTACGCTGTATGAGCAGACCATTTTCACAGTTTACAGGCTCACATTTTCCACAAACAACTTATTGTGGCTTTGTGCGCTGGGTTTTCTCAGGGAGAGGACAACGAGAAAAAAACACAAGCATGCGTGGGTCACGACCGTGCCACGGCTGAATCCAAGTATGGAAGTGATCTGGCGTTTGGGGGTGCTGAGTTTGGAGATAATGTAATGGTAATAAGATGGAGCATGAAACGTGCTGTACCTGTGCGTGTCCCACTGATTTCCGATCAGAGTGCTGAGGTTGCACTTAGTGTCACCGAGGCGCTGACCTGAGACTGATGTGAGGTCAGTACTTGTGTGCGTGTGTGGTGCAGCCTTCCTGCAGTTTTTTTTTTTTTTTACCTTATCTTGACTGATGAGTTCCTGGTATGGGATATGGGCAGGCAGATACGTGTGCAAGAGGGCACAGAAAGCAAGGCCGTCGCTCCAACTGCTGCTGAAGTTGGTCACATCAATATTCTACACGTGAGGAAACAGAAAGAGAAGAAAAAAAAAAGATCACACACCGATAATGAGTTTAAAGTGCCTGGGAGAGCAAGCATGAACAGGCCATTAAGTCATACAACCACAGGAAATAACATGAAAATTAAAATGTAATGCTATTAAACGCTGTTCTGGGTCTTTCCACATCCATTAATGCCTTATTGTGTTTCCTTCATAGGATCTTCTGCTTAGATCCCATTTAAACCTGAGCAACACTCTCTGATCTCTCCTCTGGGTGAAGAACGTGCATAGCAGCACGTCCAGCCTGTTGTGTTTTTGTGTGTGTGTGTGTGTGTGTGTGTGTGATCCACAGCATCATCATCACCTCATACACCCTATACAGTGTATTCTGAGTCTGATAAGAGAAGAGAGTTTGGAAGGAAAGACTTCCTCCGGGCCATTGTTTGGCGTCGCAGGCTCCCCGTTGGATAGATAAGTTATTTCCGGTGTCTTCCTCTTTTATCCCTCTTGTGAGCTCCATTCCCAAAACTCACAGCCCGAGGAGAGTCTCCTGAGTCATGGGTATATGTCTAGGCCTCCATACGGCTCCCATACTTACATCCAGACACACACACAGTGAACCCGAGAAAGTCACAGTGTTCTGACCCAGGTCCATCGAGTACAGCTAGAAATACTCAAAGAGGCATACAATCTGTTGAATACAGCAGCATATTGCTGCCTTTGTGACACAAAATATATATTTTTATAGTTTTTACAAGATCCCTTTGATGTTATAACAAGATATTTTTCATGTTATTATTATGCGCACAAGGCCAGATACAGTGTAGGGATGATGGTGCACATAAATCACTCTCATTAACATCAAACACAGCGTCCTAACCTCTGTCTGTAAGACCTACCGACCCTTTCTGACCACATACTGTCTCTCATGAGGCTACATGCCAAACTGAACCACCAAAATTCTCCAGTTCTGCCATCATAAGCCATACGCAAATGCAAACTAAACAGAAAGCTGCCTGGGGAGTGCACACTATTCTTACAGTCTTGTAGAATGGTATATCTTTCAATTATTATTCCAGTCCAGTATCATTGTTTAGAGTCTTGTATAGGGTCCATTTTTCCCATTTCCTGTCCAGTTGTGCTCCCTGTAGCCTCAGTATGTGTGTCAATTTTTCCATTAAAAAGATTTCTTCCACAGTTGTTAAAGCTCTGGATTAAATATCTTTGGGTACATCTGTGCGTCTGTGCACAAAGCATTAGCTCGACTGAGATGCCAAAGATTGGACATGAAGCCACGTGTTTGTTTACTCTTGCTCTGAGCCTGGAGGACCAGAGCCCTGCTGATTTTCATTTTAACCAGTGAGTGATCCATACATGAGACGCCAGGTGAATTTAATTATCCGCCTGATGGGGGAGAAGAACTGCAGAACACTGCATCCTGAGGACAAGAATTAAAAATCACAGCTCCACACAATCACTGCGGTAATGAATATCCCCTGAGCTGGAGAACTGTTGACAAATACATTATTTCTGACGCTTTCACTTGTCTGCTCCGGTGCGGGTTAAAACAAGGTTTATTGTTCTCGTGCTGACGTAACCTTGTGGCTGCTGCTGGTCACTAATATGAAAATGTCTTTAGCTAAATGTGATCACTCACTTATGTTCAATAAGTATCACGATGTGGCTCTGTAGAATCACATCAAGTCAGTCTGTGGTCCAGATGGAAATATCTCAACAAATATTTAATGGGTTGACATCGAATTTTGTACAGACATTCATGTCATTGTGGTTGAATCCTATTGACTTTTCTTCTAGCGTCATATACGACTGGCATTGATTGAATTGTCTCAATAGCTGTTCGGTGGATTGTCACGAAAAGTTCAAGTTCTCCTCAAATTTTCAATTTATGGTTAAACATAAAACATTAAATCTGCTAAACTTCAGCATTGTAGCATTGATTTGTTTAGCATTTAGCTTCACAGAGCCGCTAGTCTTCTTCTTATTATTATTAAATGCTTCATGTAACATGATGTGATGTTTTCAAACATGAATGTACGGTAAATATTTTATTGTGTTTCCATTAGTCTCATCTCCCTAAATCTCAAAGAGCAGCATTGCCAGTAATCATAAATCTGATTTGTTAAAATACAGAATGAAATATGAATCAGAAAACTGCAGCCAATGATTGTCGTCCAACTCGGGTCATCAGGGAAAACCACCGAGCATTTGTGGTCACAATGAGATATGAAGGAGCAGCTGCTGCATCTGAATGGAGCTAAACAGGATGCATAGACCTAGACTCAGGTTTCAGGCTCATCTTAAGAGAAAGAATCAAACATGTTTTCATTCTATACTTTAATAATCACTTTGATACCACTCAGCATGTACTTCAAGGCTGTGAGTGAAAGTCTTTGGATGCACGAGTGTCCTCTCCATCAATCACTGCCTGCCTGTTATGTCTGGAGAGCAGACCTGTGCAGCCACGTCAGGCCAAATTCCTCTTATAACTCCCCCCTTTTCTCTCTTAGCTGGCTCAGCAGCAGCACTGTTTGTGTGTGTGTGTGTGTGTGTATGTGTGTGTGTGTGTATGTGTAGACTGACACACACACACACACACACACACACACAGAGCGATAGCGGGTTAGTCATCCCCCCCAAGACTCTGATCAAGACAGACAATAACAAATAAGCTGATAAGAGAGGTTGCAGAGGGCAGTTTGTGTATGTGTGTGTCTCCGGGTGTTGGTACGGTCAAAATCCAGGAAAGGAAGGTGTGTGTTCGACTTCAGGGTGGGAGCTGGAAGAGAGGAAAGGGGTTGGGGGTTGGGGGCTGCGGAGGAGGGTGTTCATTCACGGTAGAAAGAGAGGGTGAGGCATGAATGCTAAAACAGCAGCGGACAACAACAGCTCTCTGGGAGCCGGCTCAGAAAAGCAAACACAGCTTAAAGCGACAGGAAGCGTCTCGCTCGGCACAAAAGGCAGAGCCGTCGCTTTTTAGGGCTCGGAGAGAATGAGAAAGAGAGACAGAGGCAGGGGCTTGTACAGAGAGAGGACTGAACAGAGAGGGAAAAAAAATAGTGCATGTCATGTTGATTTGTGTATATTTGCAGATAACCTCAATAATTAAATTGTGTGTGAATATGGGTAAGAATGGCCCCATGCTACTGCATTTATTATCAGCTTTTTAAATGGTGCACCAGCGTATTTACCACTGTCACAACAAGCAGGCAGCTTAAATATTTGCAGCTACTGTGACTGTAGCTGCAAAGGACATTAAAAGCCAGGTCACATCCATCCTGGACAACACATCCTCTCTGCTGTAAACCATTCAGAAACTAAATTCACAGACGAGCTGGACACGAGCCAGGCACTAAATGTGCAGCAAGAGAAAGTTAAGTGTGTGCTCTCTGCTACCACTTGTAAATGCTACTGAACTGCTGTCACATCCAGCAACATGGAGTAAAGCCCCTCGGATACTTGACACCCAGATGTCAACGTGCCTTTATTGCAGAATTGAGCTCTTACTCATGGATCAAGAATGCAAAAAACGCCAAAGGAAAATGCGGCATGCATGCATGCATGTAAGCGGCTAGAGAGAGAGGGGGGGATGTGACTGTGACACACACACACACACACACACACACACACACACACATGCACACACAGTTTGTTAAAAAGCCATCAGTCTAAAGGGTGAAAGCAGGAGACATCAAGCCCGAGTGAGTCCTCAGACAGATGAGACAGTCTCATATATTTCTTGTCACAGACTGAAAGAGGAAGGTATCAAGACGACAAACGGCCGAGACTGACACATGAGGAAGAAAGAAATAAAAACAAAAATGAAAAAAAGAGAGCAAACGGGAACAGAGAAGAAGACAACAAACATGAGAGAAGAAAGAAATAGAAGTGGAGAGAGGGCAGAGAGGGGGAGAACACCCTAATGTACCTTCCAATGAATCATAGTCATGAGCAATGACAGGTTGAGAGCCCAGGCGGGCGGGCGGGCGGAGACTGTGGAGATAAAGACGGGGCAACAGGAAAGGTCACAGAGCTGCTGGAGCAGGGGGAGTGCTGCGCTCCATAGATTCAGCCTGTCTACATACCATGTAATGGACAAAGAGTGGATAAAGAGAGTGGAGCTCGACACGGGTCACAAGAGCGCGCAGATCGACTGTACTGATGATTTATGACGCATCTGATTGATTTAAAATGTTGAACTACCTGATAATATCACAAGAGACAGCACATATAGATTAAAATAAACAAGAGATCTAGATTACCATTCAGTGCAATGTCTAAACCTCCCACAACCACGGCTGAGTCATTGATTATTTGTCGCTCAATATGTCCTTCTAATTTTCATCATTAGGCTCGGCTAATGGCCTCAGCTGCAAACTATAGCTCAATATTTGACCCAGACATTATTCAGTAATTCATTGTTCACACAATCCACATAATGTGGATTACATTAGTGAAGACTGGAGGAATAAAACCAAGCAGTAACACAAACCTAACAAAAAACTGCAGTTTGTCTCCATAAGTCCCCATGTTAAAATGTCCAACTTCACAGCAGAAATAAACATGTTTACAGCCTGGTACAAAAAACAGTTTTTGTCTCTATAGCTAATTTCATTCATGACAACTGTAGTGAGGGTGACTTTTTATATAACTCACCTGTTCAAATTATATTAAAGCTTAATTAAATGCATAATTAAAAGGTCCAGTGTGTAGGATTTAGTGCAACCTACTGTAGCAGTGAAGTTGCAGATTGCAACCAAATGAATACTCTCCCACGCCTCAGCCTCTGCTTCCAAGCATGTAAGAAAAAAAAATAAATCTGGTTACCAAATTTACATTAAAAGCAAAAGTCCATATCTAGATTAATGTTTAGTTTGTCTGTTCTGGGCTACTGTACAAAAATTGCGTTTCAACATGACTCCACAGAAGAGGACCCCGCTCTCACTGTGAGCACAATGACATAGTTATGAAAATTATATTCCATTCCTGCCAATAAATCTTGCACACTGTACCTTTAACAGCGTGGCAGCTATGACTGACAGGTGGGTGCCGTTACAGGTGGTTTGTTTGAGCACCCAGGCGTCATTCAGCACGCCTCAGGTCCGACGATGATCCACATCTTTGCAACCACGCTCTGAGCTTCAAAACGGCTCTTCACACACCGTCCATTCTTTATACTGCCATTGAATAAAATACGATAATAGACAGTGGAGTGAGGCCTCTACCATGATGCATATGTAATCTATTATTTAACAACTGATGATCTCACCCACAGCACTTTAACTGTTAATCCTACATTATTAGAACGTACAGTAATGGTTACTCTTTGAACTCCTGCTGTCTTCCCCTCCTCGATGTCTGACCTCCATTCCACACTCGCCTGGGGTCCCATTCCTGTCTTTTTCAATGGCTTTGTATGTGTGTGTATGTGTGTGTGTGTGTGTGAGTTTCCCAGACGAGGCCGGATGAGCCGTGCTCTGTCAGGCCCAGCTGAGCCTAATGTTCAGAGCCTTTGCTCATTGTTCCCATCTTGAACAAACAGTGCATTTATTTTTGTTTCTGCGGCTTCTATGGTTAATTGAGAAAGAAAGAAAAAAAAGTTTAAAAAGTGTCCGGAGATGTCCTAAATTAAGACATCAAAGAGCCTGATAAATATACAGCAAGAGGTGTTTTCCAACAAACCAGACGTTTTAGAGAGCTAAAAATGTGACCATGACAAGTAGACATTTTTCTGCTGAAGACAAGATGAGACTTCTGTGGAATTTTTGGAATTAAGATGAAAGGATTCAGTGTTTTGACACAAAAATATCAGATTTTGCTATTTAAAACTTAAAAAAATGAGATATAAAATTGATGCAGCTTGCTTGGTGATCACAATTCCTTGTAGTTTGGCTTGTGTCCAAACACAATGTCCATTCAAGCAGTGTTATGTCAATGGAAAATGTTACGCACACGTAGAAAACATCCAGTTTAAGGCCAAGTGTGGCCGTGCAGCGACGTGATCACCAAGTGCCTTGAACGCCAGTGTGACAGAAGCTGTATGAAAGCGGTTTTGTGTTTCAAGTCTGTGTCCAGTCCAGCACTGACGTGCACAGGATCCCTTGTGAATACCAATTTCCTGTGAGAGGCCCCTTTAGTCTCTCCCACAGGGCAGAGTCAATCAGAACCAGCTTAAGGTCTCCACTGATCGATCTGTGCTTCCCAGAATCTGACATTTGAGGTGTGACTGAGCCTGTCTGGACTCGCATCTCATCCTCCGCTGAGAGTTTAACACAGGTCAGGTATTTAACTGCTCCAAGGACCTCCATGTTTCTCGGGTCTGGAAGCAGCTGGTGGGTAAACACAACCCTTCACACACACCACATTTTCCCTCAGGGAATCAAGAGCTCTTCTCCATGGTGATAGCACGGTCATTCTAGCCCTGCATGTGTTTGTTTTACTTGCATGTCATCATTTGCCGTGACATGTTGACGTTAACTAGTGACAGGCGACAGACAAAATCCATATGGCAGACGTGCACACACATGCACCTGTGGTTGTGGATACATGACTTCAAGCACATAGACCATGGCTGCTGCTTTCATGTTATCTGTATGCATTTACAGAGCCACATGTTACCTGATATGTAACAATAATTAAGGTGAGATTTTTAGCCCATCACACCTGGCACTGTGGTCTTCACTCTCTCCCTGTGATTATTACAAGCACGCATCTGCCTCATACCTTTATTGATCACAGTAAACCAGCAAAGTGCGGCATCAGGGCTTTGTGTCAAGCTCTAATCACACAGATTTACTGTGCCCTGGGCAGCTATTTGCACCTAAACATCAAATAATCTCCAGGCATGCTTACAATAGCTCCCGTTTTCTGTTTCACTTTAATTAGACTGCTGTTTGACCAAAAGGTCCACCAACAATAGGACTGTAATAACAATTGGCACGGGCCTGACCCTCTCATCGGCTTTGTCCTCTGTCTCGCACATCGGCTTTTCTGGCTCCGCGCTGGCAGATGAGTGTGATATAAGAGCTTGTTTCCCCCAACGGCGTTTGGAAACACAGAGAGGATGGAAAGTGAACGCCGATGGTCAAAGCTGCCTATTCAAAGTGATCATTAATTATGTAGCCTGAAGAGGCCGAGCGTAAATTACGACTGGCTGACTCTATACTGAAGAGCCAATTAGTTGTTGAATTATTACCTCTTTGACCTTAGTCCACAGCAGAGAAGAGAGGGACCGCAAAGTGCATGAGGATGTAATGGTAAAACCAAACCTCACTAACCTTTATCAGAGCAGAACACGAGCATGACAGAGAGGAAGGAAGACAGAACAGGTAACCTGGATGTGGTTGTATTATGGGGTATCGTCGTCTCAGGGGTTTGAACCGTGTGACAGATCGGTCAGTCCATCAGGATGTAAGGCCTGTAATTAGTGGCTTCCATGTGAACGGAGGCCTAACAGGCTGACCTTTCGGCAGACATATGAAGCCCAACACATTCTCTGACATTAACCTTTTCTCTCAGCTTGCCATTAGACTCAAGTGGTGGCATGCGGTCACATATGGTCTGGTGCTGAGCACTGGGATCCACTTACTGGAACTGATGGACAAACAGTATATGACACATAAACTTGATTTATCTATGCATTATGGAAAACAGAAATCCCAGTGGAAGGTCGCTGTATTTACAAGGAAAGGGACAAATTCTGCGAAATAACAGCTATTTTCGTCCACTGTATCTGCTGAGAAAATCTTTAAAATAAGATTTTTGATCCGATGGTCAGATATAAAAACTATTTCCTGGAACAGTGATTTCCTGCTGGGATACGCATCACAAACGCCTTTAAGGCAATACACAAGAGCGGTCACACTCGCTCTAAATATAGAAATTTTTAAGGTTAACCGCCTAATGGTCTGTGAATGAATCCAATTACAGGTCAGGCACATGTCACACATGGGGAAAACGCGCAAACACGAAGTATCACGGCTCGAATCACGAACGGTTACTCCGGGAGGGGAACTGATTATGCCGCAGACTGAAACGCTCCTAGAAGCCAAATCTTCTTACTGCATTCCTGATACTTGCAAATAATCACACTGTGCTGCTTAAGCCCTTTGTGAGAGCGGATCATAGGTTCCATAGTTAAGTGGGAATGAGGCTCGATTAAGGGTTTCATGTTGCTGGACCCAATTGTCCTCAACTGAACTGAGATATGCGATTGTGAAGGGTCCATTTAACATTGACTCAAGTACTTATCTATAATTTTAAGCAACTTGTTCTTGAGTGTTTTAATTTGATGCTACTTAATACTTCTACTCAACTACATTTACCTAACAGCTTTGGTTACTATTTTACAGAGGTTTTACGTACAGAAAATGTAATGAACATTTACATAGAACATATATTAGTAAACTGGTCAATGTGGAGCTAGTTTGAATTACTTCATGACTTGTTGGGTGTAGTTTAATCTAGATCTATAATCTAATCTATATTTCACACCGACTGGTCACTTCATTAGCTACACTTGTACAATCTAATGTGATCCAGTACAACATCTCTGCTATATATTCTACTTTTATGAAGCTTATAGTGTTTCAGTTTTTGGTCATTTAACTACTATGTTTATTATTGAGGTTGTAGTTTGCAGTACTGTTAAACGTTACTGCATTATATTGAGAGGTGTTTCTAATATTTCATCATACATAAATTGTCCACAGTATTAGAAACACCTTTCGCTATGGCAGATTTGTTGTATTGGATCATTTGGGTTTGTACAAGTGTACTTAAAGAAGTGACCGGTCAGTGTAAAATATGATCTATGTTTGCACATTAAACTACACGGAACAAATCATAAAGTAATTCAAATCAGCTCCACATTGACCAGCTGCCACACTAAAGTGTTGCTCACTCAAAGAATCAATATCAACAGAACGCTGTCACTCATTTAACTCTTTGAGCAAGCAAAAAAAACCCAAACCTTCTCTGGTGTGAGGACTCTTTGTTTTTGTCAGGTTTATATCAATAAACTGAGTATTTCTGGCTTTTGTACTGTGGACTCTAATTAGCGTTTTTCACAATTTTGTGACCTTTAAATGATAATCTACAGATTTATAGAATGAAAATAACTGTTGTAGTCCTATAATATATAAAAAGGGGTCACGAGGAATGATTACTTCTAGCCCTGTGATGAACTGGTGACTTGTCCAGGGAGTACCTGGCCCTGGATGGATGGATATTACTTCTTCTACATCTGAGCACTTCAACTAGATTTTATCCGGTGCTTCTACCCAGAGCAACTTACATAGCAGGGAGGGGTGTGGGGTCTTCCTGTGTGCCTAAATACATCAAACTGTTTGACTTTGTTTAGCCTTTTAATCTCTTTAAAAAAACCCTGATTACTTTGATTACAGGAAATATCTGAACTTGTTTTGTTATGAATGAGTCACATTCTTTACAGTTAAGCTGTTAAGTTTTATAAAAGCTGCCTTCTTCTTCAGTCTACTAATCTAATTAAGTTTCTTCTTAGTCTCAGTTTGCTTTTGTCAGCTTCCTCTCTCTTTGAATTCTTAAATAAAATCCTAAAGCACCCAGCTGGTGGTGGATATGGGTACTGAACCAGTGATCCTCCATTACGAGACGGCGTCTTTAAGCATACTGCTGCTGTCCAAAGATCCACATCAAACAAAGAAGTGTGGATTCAAACATTTCAGTCATGGCAGTCTGCATACAGCTTCAGCATCTTATCAGACAGAACATCAGACTGTCTGTTGGTCAGCAGCGGTTTTATCTCATCTGCTCAGATATTTCCATCACAGAGGATTGTCTGTGTGTGTTTTACCGACACATGCAGTGTGTGATCATCAACCACCCATCCTCAGATGAAGGGAGGGTGACTCAAAGTACACTAAGCAGCACTGTGCCTGAGAAATAGGAACTATTGATCTGGTTTATCAGCTGGAAAAACCAGAGTCTATTTTTAGCAGCGATCATCATCCGTACCTTTTTCATACTCGGTCAAGTCAGAACTACATGCTACTAGACTCACCCTGAACAGGAACTTTAATGTAATTAAATCTTCTATTATAATGCTGAGAGGGCTGAAGTGACTCCTCTTCCTTTTAAACTTTGCAGGTCGGGACCAGCCTGCCTGCTGCTGAGGGTATTAGCATTAACTAGATGGCATGCTGGCACATAAACATGATGATTACATGGGCAAATCTTTAATCCTACTGGACTTAATGGGCTCCTTAAACTGGGTATTAGGGGAGAAGCTAAGCCAGGTGATTGTGAGCACTTGGCTCCATGGACACAGACGGGAGCGCAACACAATAACAATGCATAAACAAATAGACATGTATAAACAACAAGCAGAGCTACGTAAGTACACTATCCTATAACACTGAATGCTTTGCATCATTGTTTCCATTACCTCTGTGCCAGAATAACTCCAGAGATGAGGTGACAGATGGGTGAATGGTGTGTCTGCAAACGCAGTCATGTGCCACTCAGAGATGGCTGGAAAAAAAAGAAATAACTACCGAACCTGAGGGCATAGAAAGACCAACACTGCATCCGTGCAATATAAAGGGTAGATGTTGCAGGGGGTTGGAGGAGACCAAAATAAAACTGTCACACAAAGATGCAGAGAAGAGCAGGGTGTGAAAGTGAACGGAGCCCGCCTTGTGTCTGAGAGAGGTCTATGGCCCTGTGATCCCTACCGGATAGCCTTCTGTTTTCTTCTGGCACCACTTCAGTAGAGCATTTCTCTTAGATCCTCCATACTCCCTCGCCAGAGCAGCCAAGGGGTCCTTTCTTTCCACACTGTCACCAGGGAAACACAAACCGCAATCACACAGAGTGAGAGAGAGAGAGAGAGAGAGAGAGAGAGAGAGAGAGAGAGAGAGAGAGAGAGAGAGAGAGAGAGAGAGAGAGAGGAAGACAGTTACTGTGTGTCATCCGGAGTATGATAAGTGTTTGATTACGCCATAAAACTTCACATCTACACACCAAAAAGTAAACTTCAAAAATAAACCATGTGTTCAGTTAAATATGATAAACCTTTGAAGGAAATAATTAAAAAAAAAAAACTTTACTATTTTTGATTTTTTTCAGAGAGAAAAACAACTGCAAACCATCTTATAAAAAAAGGTCCAATAAATGATTCACCATATACACGGAGCATCAAACTAATCAAAGCACAGCTAAAACATAACGTCCTCAAATAACATACATGTAAACTCCATATTAAAGCTTAGAATCTTATACTTGACATAGAGGCAACATGACAAAAAGAGAAATGCCACAGGGATGATACTCAAAAGTAATTTGAAAGCACGGTTTTAAAAATGTGTGTGGACGAATTTTTGTGTTTTTTTTTTTCTGCACAAACCTGACTGTCTCTCTGTTTTTAGCTCTCTTGTAGCAGTTGTTACAGTGGCAGAAGCTAATACTAAGCAGGTAATGGAGGGCGTGGTCTTTGACTTTATAGTGAAATATATAATGTATAAAAAGCAGAAGTAGTTTGTAAATAAGGAAGCCTGCACAGCATATACCATCATAAAGATAATGAGAAAACTAGTATCAAAGAATTCAAATACTGGACTTGTACAATTCTCTGGTACTTCTTTACTTTCCTATAGAGTTTATCTGTAGGAAAGTAAATACCCCATATCTGAAAAGTAAAACTTCTCAGAGTTCTGATATTTCCATCAAAGGGAACTGTATAGTCTAGTCTTATATTATCATTACAAGCTCTGAGTGTATTTGCAGTTATTTGAGTTGGCTCATGATTACTTTGGAGTGGAGCCAACTCTATACAGCTCAAGAGTTCAGCCTGGCTTTAAAATGTAGGATGGAAAGCTTTAGCACCTTCCCCGTTTAGACTTCCTCCTAATTTTGCTATTCTACCTCCATGGTGTCAAGCTCGAATGTTTATAAACAGTATATAAATGATTATGTGTGGTAAATAACAGATTATTAAAATGCCTATCTGCTGTATCATTCAGAGGGGCTGCTCCCTGGGGTTCGCGCTAAAGCCGAGGGCCATGGGAAGACCAACGAGACACGGTCATTGCTCTGAGCATGGTAAACATTTCACACGTCACAGCCGCTCTGCTGTTAAATTCATTATTCCTCCGTTTGAGGCACCGCATGATCCTATCCAAACAAATACAGCAGAGGCGGGAAGTGCACGCATCCATCAGCAGTGATACAACGCTTAGATGATAACTCTTAAAAAAACATGGTAATGTGTTGCTGCTGATCTGTTTGAGAGGGAAGCTATACGCTGAAAATAAACATGTTAATGTGTGTGTTTAGACAAACAGATAATAATAATACTAAAGAGGTGATGCTGGACAAACAGGTTTCTTTGCCATATCAGTACATATACATATATGTGCTGTGTATATATGCATATATACACAATACATATGTTGTTTTTTAATGCAGGATGTTGTTCTGCATGATTCCCAACTAACTGTACACTGTAAACTCAAACACTGACCCATCTAACACAAATTTAACCTGTTGTTGTTGAGCATGAGTCTAACTACTGAGTACAACTGGTCATTTCTGCATACGCAGAGAGGAAGTGTCAGTCCAGGGAAACGGTGCCAGAAGTCAGAAGATGAAAGCGTGTTTGTTTAACATCTATCTCTCTTCCCTTTCTGATTGGAGAGGCACTCCATGTGTTAAAGCCACCTGTGTCACATTACCCTATAAACAAAAGTCTCTCTTACATGGAAAACTGAGTTTTAGTATAATATGTTATTTAATAGGCCTGCAGTGACTTGAGCACCAAAAGCTGTTAGTGAAGCTCTTAACAGGAAACTTCTGTTTTACAGAAATGCAGAAGTAAAACAGTGTAAGTCATTATTCCACTGTAAAACACACCATCCCAATCTATTTTAGTATTCTGGATTCAGGTCATTTTTAACACATTTGTGTTTAGACTGTAGCAGACAGAGATCACAGGAGTTTCAGTGTGTCACACCAACGGTGACTTGCCAACATGTCTGTTTCGTTGGGTGGGAGTCGGTCGAAGCCGGTCTGCATACGTGTTAAAGAAAACAAACTCAGAACAAGCCTGTTTCATAACATTCAGATTTCCTGTGAATTCTAACCAACCATTATGTTGCATGTAGAGACATCATTATATGAAAGATGATTCTGCAGTAAAGAGAGGGAAGATAAGATTAATCACCACAAAGGAAACCTATCTATCTCTACATCATTTGCGCAGTCCCACCTAAGCTTGCTGTTGCCCCGGTTGTAGCTGAACGATGCTGTGCGGCTGCCGAAGGAGGCAGGTGTTTTGATGACAGACTCTAGAGAAGGGCTCTTCCTCATTAGGCTGGTAGGTTTCAGGTCTTCCCCGCAGCCTGACAACTTGTCTGGGGGGAGTAAAGGATGCAGGAAAGAAAGGAGAGCGAGTTAGAAACAGAGGGATCGTGATAAAGAACATTTGCCAAATCAGAAAAGGCAGCTAGTGAAAGAAGATCAGGGAGTGATGCAAACTTTTCTTCTGCTGCTTTACTGAAAAAGCTCAGTACTTTTCTGATCTATTACTGCATGTTTTCTCTGTCAACTCATCAAGGAATGAGCCGGACATGAGCAGACATTTTAAATATTTGCTTTCTATGAACAAAATCATAAAACCCTCAAAAACAACAGTAGTCGGATGTTTGCATAGCTTTATTATCCATTCATTTGTTTCTTTGTAGAGACTAATTACATCCGACATTTCAGCTTTACTCATTTCAAAAGGCTCTGACTCATAGTAATACTTGTCTAGCTGTTCACTGACCTTAAAGCGAGGCTAGAATTTGTTCCAGTATGACTGATAAATGAAATATGCTCTGAGGTCCATCAACCCTAACCACCGGTCAAAATACTTCTATTTTGCATTTGTTTATAATAATCTGCCCCAATAAATATTCAGTGAGGTTGAGGTCAACTGACTGTGGAGAAATAGTCCATGACAGTCTGGTCCTGAGAAGTGGTTTAGAAACTGCTGCTCGTCCTCTGAGACCAAAACACAACTTCTTTTGCTGACTGGAGTCTTGTGTTTTATTTAGCAAATTCTGTATCTGTGATAAGGTTACTTCTCTATCTAACAAGAAACTAAGCTTGACGTATTGATCTTTTGATGGTGTGCTCACTTTTGATCTGCCTGATTGTACTTTGGACACACCAGATCCAAAGTGTTATAGAGCTCCATATAATCCTTGGATCCCTTGAACTTTAACCCTAACCTAACAATTTAACTTCTGAAACTTTCTGATTATTTCCAGGTTTACATGAACATATTGGAGATTTTCTATGTTGTCCCGGTCTTTTGGACCCCACTGTACGTGTAAATTAAACTTCTAAACCCATATCTGTGTTACATACCATATTGATGAGCAAATTCTCCATGGTTGATTCTTTTTTCCAACGTCTTTGACAGTGGCTTTATGTATGACTGTCTCTGAAAGAACACAAAACAGGACAGAAGTCTCGTTATATCAGACTCTTCTACATTTTAAAAGGAAATATATGTTTTAATATATCTTGGTGTATACCTGGATTGGGGAGACGGCAGCAGCAGGTGCAGTGCGTACAGGGATCCCACTCAGCGGGCTTCTCGGAGAGGAATGCATTTGAACTGTGTGGCCTGGTCCATCTGAAAAAACAGATATAATTATTGGACCAAAAGGGGAACAAATATAATTTCTATTATTACTAAATAGTTATGACTTAACTACTATAAGTGAGTAGTATTTAAAAACAGGAACAGAATAACATACAAACAGGAAACAGTAAGGTAACAAACCTCAACCACTTTTTGAATACTGAAACCTGTTTGTAGAAAACATTGCACATTATCAACTTTGTGAAGACAGAGCTGTTGTATTGGGCTGCATTAGTTTTTATGATTGTACATTTACATTTCAAAAACATTTGCTTTTGCATATTTTTGCACAGCATGCCAACTTTTTTGGAAATGGGGTTGCACAAGATTTTGTAGATAAAAGATGTTTATGAAAAAGTGAGCTATAAAAAAAAAAAGTGAGTATAGTTTCTGAGTACATGTGACAAGAACTATGAAATAAAAATGCCTTCTCATCACTCTTTGTTTTTTACATGTCAAATGATACTACTAATAAAAACCCTCCAACCTGCCTGAGGTCAGTCCAGGCCACACAATCCTACACAACTGCACACGACACACATTGCGCATTGCTGCAGAGAAATGCCAAATATCCACGATGGAGATCTTACCAGCTGTTCCTCTATAGTTACACTGCTGTGATGGGATTCCCTGTATGTGTGTGTTCGTGTGTGTGTTGAGGTGCTCACTCTGTCCCACAGTATCAAAGGACTTAATGAGGGATTTGACAGTAGCTCCGGGTTCTGAATCGGCATCTCCGCTGGCGTCTATGGGTGTGGTCGGGATCATGGAGATGCCGCACCAGTGACGGCTGTTATCGGAGTCGGACACCCTCACCTCATCACCTTGGGACCTGACAGACAAAATGAACAGGGTTGCTGTGTAGAGACATATACAATACAAACACCTGAGGGGGAAGAGGATCTGATGAGACAGCGTGTTTGTGAACTGCAATTTAGACTCAAAACCCTCACTTAGCTGACCAGATCAAAGTTTGAAGTCTGAACTTAAAATGTCAATATATGATAACCAGTTGCAGATAGCCAGATCGAGATTTGGAGCAGCCAAATCATCAGGACAGTGTCTACCCATTGCCCTGGTGAACATTGAACTCCAGCCAAGAGAGTGAGGACTATGCACTGTCTTTATCAGTGATGAATGAGCAATGAATGACATGTAAGGAATGTCTTAAACACTGCACTCACCTTCACAGAGTGTAGAAGGAAAAACACATACACAGTTAGACTGGTGTAGTTTCATTTATTCTTTTGCCATATGAACAGCAGTCATACAATACACTTAAATGTATTCTTTCACAGGCATAAAAACAGTCACAAGACTTTCTAAGTCTTTCTTTGCAGAATAAATTAACAGCACATTCACTGTAATGTTCATTAAAGGGCTTTACTATGAACAGAAAATTACCCATGACATGGTTATCGTCTTTTCTTTTTCTAGATGTGTTTTTGAGCATCCGGATGTTTACATTTTGAGCACCAGTACCTTATAATCTGGTAGAACAACATGGCTCTTAATAAAAAAAAATGCACAAATTGAATATCTCTGATAAAAACTGGACTTTGAGTAGAACCTGAGATCCTGTAATATGCGGTTATACTACAACAACACAGAATATTGTGTAAGTGTTTGGCTCAAAGAAGAAATAAATCAACCTTGTGGTAAGTGAGTAAAATCTGAGATAAAAAAGGATGCTGAAGATATCTCTAACATCGATTCATGATTGATCAACAAGAAGTATCTTGAGAGCTTTGATTGACCTCTGAGGTTCAGACAAAAAGTGGTTTGACTCAATATTAACTTGTCAGGAATATTGTTAATAAGTAGAAAATTAGTTAAACTCATCATCCAACGGAAAAAATAATTAGGAAACCTGGAGCACAGTCTTCTCAGTCTTCATGTTAAAATGAACCATGAACATTTTGGTATGTTTGTGGAGAGTAACAAATGACTCTGAGGTACAGCTGTCTGTGTTTGTGGCAGTCCTAAAATCTAATTTTGGCAGTGCTCTGTATGTGCCAGCATGGCCGACATCAAAATCATCCTGGTTATGTTATCCGGCAGAAAGAATTAATACTCTGTAAATTTAAAAAGGAATACAGCAATCATCAAAAATACATATACAAACACTAACAGGGCAGATGATACCAGTATATGACTGCATGAATGTTACCTGCTTATGGTGATTCTGTGTTCCACAGTGCCATCTCATGGCTAAATATGACACTGCATTCAGTTCTACTCCAACTACAGGACCAAAGACCAAACTTAAATCTTAAAATAAAGGTTTTTAAGTAAGCAGACAGATGTGAAAGTGAAAGTATTCTGACTGATACACAAATAGTAAGAAAAACAAATGTGAAGTCCAGCACAAAAACCACGAGAAACCGTCTTTTTAATAATATCAACTGGACGAAGTTCTGCTGCATTGCTCTCGCTTTGAAACGGGAACTTTCTGATGTTACAAGTCGGACTTTTTTCTGGCAAAATGCTGGGAATCTTAACCCAACTGTTTCAACTTTGCTGCTTACCAAATAGTGACCAAATCTGCTTCATACTGCACCCTGCTTTTTTCATGGTGTTGTTTTGTAACAGGTCATCTCAACTTTCTAAAAAAAAAGGCACAAATCAGCTTCGCACAGTATGAAAAGGAGGGTCTTTCCAACATATGGCATGTCTTCAACAAAGGTCAAGAACATCACAAAGAAAGAATACATTCATTGAGAAATAAAAATACAGAACTATTATTTAAAAGACGTGTAGAGAAAAGGAAGTCAGGCTCTGTGTCGTAAGACTCTTTGTGTACTGCATCTACACTGGTCACTGTGGCTTAGATTGAGACTGGTTTACCACATTACATTTTGAATAACACAGAAAAGTAATAAGTGCAACAATAACACTGTCTTCACGTGGTGCTGAGGTGAGGGGCACTTCTCTAGTGCCCTTCTACTGCCGTCTTGGTATCAAAAGTGGCTCCGGTGCTTATTCTGAAAAGAAAAAGAGGAAGGAAGATGAACTACTGTATAAAACTACTGAATAATGATTATTTAAAGCATTTACATGTGCATTTGCAGCAAAAATTTAGATCTAAAATCATTTTTTAACATTGTTATCATGAAAAGCAGACCTCTGGGCACTTCTGGACTTTCTGTTCCATGCATACCTCTTAGGATTAAGGTCACTCATAATGTCTAGTATGACTAAATCACCCGGTGATGAAGACGCTATGCAAATGTATCTGAAGCAGATGATGCATAGCATGAGTTTAATCCAGTCATGCCGTGCAGACCATCCTGCTGTTTAACCAAAAAAAGTAGGAGTGTTATTCATTCAAAGAACAGCAGGTGGCACCAGATACATTGGACTGGAATGTCAGGTTTAAAGAACCAGGCAAAGCAAACCAAAAAGGTAAGATCATCCTGAAGGTGCAGTCAGCCAGCATACGGAAAGACAGACAAGAGACAGGGCTTAGGAAGCAACACGAAGCCAAACACAGACAGGAAGGTCAGTGAGGAGTAGCAGCAGCAGCAGCAGCAGCAGCAAACAGGGCAGGGAGAGGCAGGCTGGCTGAGAGAGGGCTGACAGGGCAGGGAACTCACCTGGACTTTATATAAGGAGGCTTGTCAGAGGGACATCTTTGATAGAGTCATCACAGGGAGCTGCTGGAGGTGGGGAGCGGACGCAGCGTAACAGCTAATCTTGGGGAAAGTTCGCTCATTTAGCCAAAGTCTAAAACCAATAATGTAATGTGCTAAATTCACAAGGATGGCATGAAAATTTGGTTTTAAACCAAACATTTCTTATACACTAAAACTGCTCTCATGAGGTTTGTGAGGTGATAAAGTACGACTGAAAATCACAGATCATTTGCTTGCTTTAAAAGGATTATACCATGACTGGCCACACAGATAAAAAGAGCACTATACAGTAGCAGACTTTGCCACAGGAAGTACTTGACCTGGCGTGATAATGAAAGGGGACAACACTGTCAAAAAACACCATGGCATATGCACGCTCAAACACACTTATATACAGTATACTCACACACAAACCAATGCAACGCTCTCTATAAATACATCAATACACATTACTGCATGGCCACAGTGCAACAACACTACATGAAATCTTAGATAGCATGACACATTGGCGTGGAATAATAAAGGTCAGTGTTAAACTGGCTTCGGTGTTGCATCGTAACACACTCGGATCAAAGCAGCATCTGTGCGCAGAGCAGATCTGCCTTGTCGTGTCATTATAATCTCATCTAATCAATATGCTGTAGTTTATTGTGGAGTGTGAGGTTTGAGTGTTACTAGAGGGCAATGGTCAGTGTAGAAGAGGGAGACAAAGAGGGCAGCAGCTTAAAGGAGTAGAATACACAGAGGGAAATACCGCAGGAGACCGCTAATTTACCAACAGAGTCTGCCAAATCCCAGGAACCTAAACTCAGACACCCAAAGGATTTAATCACATGATTTTTGTAAAGATATGAACTAAATAATGTCTACATTAAATACATTCAAAGTATCCTGCTTCGATACCAGATAGGAATTTTGAAAACCTCTTGAAGAGATTCTGTTTGCATCACATGTAGAAAAAATTGTATGGGGGATATGGCAAGACTCTGGCAGGTATCTCATATCTACATTGTGTTTAGAGAGAAAGGAACTGCAGCCCGATGCTGAACAAGGGGAGCCGGGGTTGGGAGGGATTGGTGGAGGGGGGAGGAACTGAAAAAAAAAAAGAGAGACATGGTGGAGATGGTACCTGACTCCCTGCAGGGCCTCGAGGTCCGTGGAAAGCTTAGCACTGCGATCCTGCTCCTCCTGCAGCTGCCTCCTGAGTGTACGCAGCTCCTGCTGAGCCTCCACCTTGATGTCGTTGGCCACCACCACGGCCGTCTGGAGGTCCGCCTGGAACCGACGCCACTCCTCTTTTTCATCCTAAAGACACAAACATATGTGTTTATACTGCACAGGTCAATACAGGCAAATTCACACAGAAATCATCAACTGACGCAGGAACTGTTTGTGAAACATTTAGATTTAGTATGAACCTCTCGGATAATGACCGTGTCAGTGACATTTTGTCCTGTTGCAATCCATGTTTTGTTAAGAAACAGAATCTAGTCAGAGATCTGTGGTGACAGTTAAAAATGATCCCAAATTTCAGAAAACTTCAGACAGAACAGTTAAAACTCCTAAAGCTAGAAAGAATTTAGAAATCACCACGACAGGAAAAAAGAAAGAAAAACACTCTTTGGACCTGAACCACAAAAGTTAGGCAGAACAAAAGGTGCTCTTTGGTTTGGAGCAGGCAAAAGACAATAAAAACTGACGAAATCCTTTGCTGGTAACATTAAAAAAGGCCTATACTCAGTGTTGTAAAAGAAAAGACCTGTACCTTGTAGATTTGTTTTTTGGCTATGTCTTACTACATTTTCACAGTATTTTCAGCAGAGGAGTGAGTGACAGAGCTCTGTGCAAAATGAATATCAAGGAGGTGACAGTGAAATCCAAGAATCTGGTATCTAATGCATGTGATAATGCTTGCTTTAAAAGACCATGGAGAAAATCAATGCCTACTAAAAAAAAATACATAGCTGTCTGAAAAGCCTGCTGGGATGTGACTGGAACAACACTCGCTGGACAGATGACTCCAAGGTCGAACATTTTGGCATAAAGACGAGGAAAAACTGAACACCAGAGCATCATCCTGACCTTAAAGTGATACTCCACCCAAAATGTATCTTTTGAATATCACTCACTCACCCCTGTAGGGTTGAGAGAGGACAGCAGCTGTCGTCACATCAGTAACAGTGGATTGATTAACGGCAGTAAAAGGTATCACCACTTTTCTACTGTACATCTGTACGCTCATTCAGATCTGAAAACTCTACTGTAAATTGACTGCTTCTGTGTCAGGTGATAGCCCTCATCAAATCTCTGAAGCAATGCCAGAAAAAGTGTATATCTATTTTTTTTAGCTTTTGTTACATGGCTGAAGGTGGAAAGAGAGAGACAAAGGGGAAACTGTGTGTTACAAATTTCCACCAAAGCTGGATCTGATCTTGGGAGGTCACAATTCGATGGTACATGACCGAACTAGCTAAATGAGTCACCAGTTTAAACTTTCAAAACTTTCTCCTACATCTTTAACACAACAAGAACCATTTTTTTTTGTTTACACTCGTCTTGTGTCTTCAGCCTGCGATGTCCTAATTGCTTTAATTACTGATTACAGATGTTATAAAGGAGCTTCATGAGTCTGCATATCGAAGCTCTCTTACCTTCATCTGTCTATTCAAGACTTTCACTTGTCGCTCCGCTTCAGCTTTCTGCTCCTCCAGCTTTTTGACAAGATCTGCAGAGACAGATTCAAGGTTTGTGAGAACCGCAGGTCTAACTTACTGTACACTCAGGCACTTTCGTGTTTATTAAACACAGCTTTGACAAATGAACTGCTCAGCTTCCAGTGTGGTGACGACACAACAGCCGATCTACAGCATCAATGCGTCTGGACAGAATTAGATCCTTCTGCAGTAATATTATAATCAGATCAATCTCATCTGCCATGATTCATAATAGCTTGTGGAAACACAGTATATACAGCCTTATATTATTTGCAAGCTGCACTAATGGCGAGTCAAAGACAGATGGGTGAGTGTGCCTGCGTTTTGCATCTGATTTTCATATACACTCAGTTTATAAGGTTAGTTATGAGGTGCACATGGCTTCAAATAATGCAGTCTAATACACCTGCCCTGCAGTAACCCTTCATGAAAGTTATAATGTTCACTTTTTGCTGAAAATGTTTAAAGCAACATAACTTTTCATTGAATAACCATTGAATAACTTTTAGTTAGTTATCATTTTGATGCTACAATGACGTGAAATCAGGTGAATTCCCACTCTGCGCTCTGGTAAACGGAGGTTTTCCATCCTGGTATACTGGGGCATCCTGACAGGGAGCAGATCTAGCATGACACCGGCTGGGCAAGCAGCAATGTAACCGGAAATGTAACGGCAGTGTAACCTCTATGGGCATAATGGCAGAGGCAAAGAGACTGAGGAGGATGCACAAAATCCCAAAAAAGGATATATTGTTTCAACTTTCAGGTCATTTTATCTAGGTGAGGATATGCTAAATATTCGTAAAAACATTGACTTATTTATGAATCTAGATCACATTACAAGACTGCAGGTTAAAGAACATACTCTCCATGTCCAGGACTGCTTGGTTTGTGTGGCAGTTGACGGCCCTCTGCTGCTCCACCTGGTCCTCCAGCTCGAAGATGGTCTCCTTCAGCTCCTTCACCTGGTTCTCGACCTGGATCCCAACCTCCTCCAGGGAAGTCACTCGGCTAGTGAGCTCCTGCTCCCTCCTCTCGGCCCGCTCCTGAACCTGCTGGCATTTGGCCTCCACCTGTGTATGAGTGTGAGTATAATGGGTTTAGTGCAGAAATGTGTTAACACAAAGAGGCAGTGTTTCATCTGTGCTAATTTGATAGAAGCACTTAAGTCACTGTTGACTCCAAACAGGATAATTTATGTATCTTACAGACATATTTTTGGAACATCTCTACCTTTCAGATGCTCTCTACAAAAAGGTTTTTACAAGACAAGATTGTGACACAACAAGCAGTGTGTGTAAGGAAACCATAACCATAATGTAATCAAGGCAGGCTAAATTATGTTATGATATTTATCAGACTGTTTCGTCTGATGAAAACAAATTTAATTTACTATCAAGCAGCAGAAAAGTAACCACAGTAAGTCTAAGTAGCCTTACAGTAATACATTGCATCCTTTGCACATCAGTACACATGGTATGTTGGTGCTTAAACAAGAGATTTTTACACCCAGTTAAATTAAATTAAAGTTCTGGTTTTCAGTTCTGATAGAAGTAACACAAATCAAAGCAGAAATATAAACATTCAATTAGGTTGTGAATGTAATAAATGGTTTTTCTGGAGTGTTTACACAAGAGCTTAACTATGTCTGGCAATGACTACTTAGCTACAGTGTAAATAGGTGATATGCAAGATGACAGTGACTCATGGAAGTAAGAGTTCAGACTGGATGACATCTGACTGCTTCTGAAGTCAAAGTCAGAGCTACACGACGAGAAATGACATTTTAATACAGATGTCTGTGAGCACGGGATACCAGAATAAGGACCCTCCCCCACTGACACCATGTGGCTCTAATACATCATGATGTTCATGGGTGAAGTTATGAAGTGGCCTCACCCTCACACCCATGTGGCAGAGGACAGGAGTGTGACTCAGAGGGTCACACTCTGGTGAACCACCCTACTGATGGCAGCGTGGTCACAGCCCAACAATGATGACATCACTAAGCTGATGGTGACACGCCTTCACTTTGGAGTCAACAACCACCAACATGACCCCAAAACCCACAGTGCCTCAGCCTTTCTGGTGTTGAAGGGGAAAACCAAAGTGACTATTGAGGGAAACATATGAAAACAATTTGAGCGAACATGAGCGAGTTCTCGTGCTGTGCTGGTGAAGAAAAGTACCCAATACCAGCTGTAAAGTATGAAAGGGTAACGTCTGAAATATTGTGGAAAATATGTGTCCTCATTTGCACATTCAAGAATTATTAATGTCATAGCCGCCCATTTGACTCACATTTTTTAATCCATGGCAATCGCTAAACTGGTGATACAACTCTGAACTAGACAAACAGCTGGAGCAGAATTCTTTATTCTTAATGAATGTTTTGCTTTGCTTTGTCGTAGTACACAGTAAACATGGATGGGGAGATTGTTCTATAAGAAATTCCTGAAAGCTTTGTCACACACACAACACAACTAATGAGCTCACTGAGATAACAATACGTTTTTTTTTTTAAACACAGTGAGTCACAAATAATTAAAGTCCTGGGAAACACAATGGAAGCAACCAAGTGGAAAATGTTTGAACTGTGACATCCTTCAACCAAAAGAAAATTGTCCGGTTGTAAATAGATTAACCTGAATCTTCCCAGACAGTTGTCGCCAAACAAATACTGTACTACTGCCTTTTGTTCTGACTGAAATACCATCTGTATTCCCTTTATAGTGAATATACATGTTGTGCTTTACCAACAGATCCAACAAAGGTGCAGTAAATCATAAATATTATAAATCCCAGGATGGAATTTGAGTTGTAACCTTGCACCTCTCCTACCTTGGACATCGTAGCTCGCACATGCTCAGTCTCGGCCTCAGCATGTAGCAGCTGTTGCCTCAGCTCTGTCAGCTCCACCTCCAGCCGGTCTCTGTCAGCGTGGGCTGTCTTCAGCAAGTCGTGCACCTCGGTGCTGTCACTGGCACTCTGCATGGCCTTCAGCTCACCCACCTTTTGCCTCTCAATGTCTATCTGTGCCTTCAGCCTACTGTTTTCCAGTCTCAGACAGTCTGCTGTCGCCCTCTGCTCCTCTGCGGCCTGTGCTGCCTGACCTCCGGCCTCCAGCTCCCTGCCCAGCTGGGCCTGCAGTCTGTTCAGCTCCTCCGTGAGGCAGTGCACCTGGCCCTGGGATGCCTGGTGCTCTTCCTCCAGAGCCCGCAGGCTACCTGTCAGCTGCTGCTGGATGTCCACCAGCTTCTCCCGTTCGAAACGTGAGCTTTCAACCAGCTCGGCATACCTCTGCTCCAGCTCGGCCAGCCGAGGCCCTTGGCTCCCCAGCTCCTCCTCCCTCTTGGCCTGAGCTTGGGCTTGTTCCTGAAGTCGTCCAGCCAGAGCCTCGTTCTTTTGGACCACCACCTCCAGACGCTCTCGCTGCTGTTGAAGCGAGGTCTGGAGGAGGCGCTTTTCCTCGGCCAGGCGCTCGTTCTCGGCCGTCAGCTCCTGCACCACTTGCTGTTGGTCTGCCAACTCCTGTAGAGTCGCCTGCAGCTCCTCGGCTGTGCTGTGATGGTTCTCCTCCATCTTGTGAATCTGTTCAGTCAGGCTCCGCACTGACACATCCTGCCGTCCTGGACTGTTTACTGCCCCCACTCCAACTGTTTCCCCACTGACACTGCTGTTCATGGACTCTGTACGTGATGGGATCTTCTCAAACTCTGATGAGTCAGGTGATGGCGAGCCCTTGGTGATGTCTGAGCTGGAGGAGACAGAGGTTTTGAGAGGGCTGGCAGAAGAAGGGAAACTGTCCTGTTGCGGAGATGAAGAGTTGGAGTCTGACGGCAGGCCATTCACTAAAGGCTTGGAGGGGGAGTTTGTACTAGAGAGAGGAGAGGCTTCCAAGCTAAGTAGCTTTTCCTTCAGCGACTGGTTTTCCTCCCTGAGTGCTGCCAGCTCTCTCTGAAACTTCCCGTTCTTCTCTCTCAGCTCTCCAACCAGCACGAGGGCCTCCGCCACCTGCTCCTGCTCCTGATCTGCAGCAGAATCTTGGCGCGAGACAGAGTTGGATGAGGGTGAAGGGGAAGCGGCGGAGGCTTTACCTTTGCAGCGCTGTAACTCCATCCTGAGATTGCTGATCTCTAAGTCTTTAGCTTTGGCCTCAGCTAGCAGCTCTTTCACCTGGCACTCCAAAAGGCCCCTTTCCTGGCTCTCTGCATCTCCACGGGATTTGGTTGAACTGCGTGTCTGCTTTGCCAGCGTGGAGAGGCTGGAAGTGCTGGCACTGGAAACCATCCTCTTAGTGCTAGAGCTCCTGAGCTGGTCCCTCAGAGAGATGCGGTCTCTTGTAATGGTAGAAGGAATTTCTCTAGGAGCTGGAATACCAGACTTCTTGGCTGTTTGTGCACCTGTAACACAGACGGAAATAAAAGCACATCAAGTACCTACGTGATCAAATCAGGATTTACTGTGCTCCATCTACAAACCAGTTGGCAGAGCTGCTGATTTATAACAGTAAATATAATGTGAAGAGAGTTTTCCATTAATTTCTCTTGAAATGATCACATTATGCCTTTAAAGTTGTACTTTTATAAATAATAACACATAACATAACATAATAACACCAGAGAAGAAAAACGCCGCATTATGCATCTGTGGCTACATAAAATTTACAAATACTATACAAGCATTAACAGAATAATGACATTTCATTTTGAAAGTGAAAAATACAGTTAGATCGATGTTTCTCAAACTTTTTACACCGTGTACCACCTCAGAAAATATTCAGCTCTTCACGTATCACCATTATAACAGATGTTAAAATACAGTTGACCCTATTCAGTTACAGACAGTTTACACAGGAGGCAGGTTTATTCGTATAAGAAGATTATTTATTCTTGTTGAATCCTGAACAGAACCGATTTCAGAACCAGAACTACCTGGGTAGAAAAGGGGTACTCCTGATCCATAATTCTCTTCCATATATTTCCTGTTTGGAGCTACAGTTGCAGAGTTTTTGAACCATTTGTTTTTCCTTCACATACTATCCCCACATCACATTTTAGCTCATAACTTATTGTGGATGTACGTGTGCACTACGTGCTGCCCGCTTGAACATATTTTAAATTATATTCCTATAATCTTACAGTTTAATCACTTTCATTTGAAATGTTGTAGTATTTTGTTAAATTCATTTATTTAATTAAAAGGTATATTTCAGAGATTCCTCCACGTATCACTTAAGGGAGCTTGCATACCACAAATTTGAGATTTAGATCAATCAAATTAACATAAATACCAACTTAGACTGCGAATGTGGTGCTAGCAACAGAAAGGGTTAATATAATCAGCACACAGACACGCTGGGAGCATGAACTTGTTAACATCATGTAATGACACTAATTGAATAGACAGTGTCACATTCAGATACTTGTATTATTCAGCAGTTTCATGATGCTGGTCACTGTACCCTATTCATATATTGTTCTCTGTTTGGACAACACAGCATCTGCCTGGCACGGTCTGTCTGTTGCTGTCCGTGGTCATTCATCGCTGCAGAAGAGCTTAACTGTGGCATTTCAAAAGGCATCGGCGTGGGTCGCCAGTGCGAGCCTTTTCCAGCCCTCTCTCAAAATATGAAGAGTATTTACAGATGCCCGTGCCGCCTGAAAACGTTTTATTGTTTGTTTTCTGATCATCAGCAAACGGCGATGCAGACACAAGGGGGTTGCTTGTTTCAAAGGGATGACAAAGGTCCCTGTGCACGTGGAGCATTCAGGCACAAAGCAGCTTAAGCAGTGCACAGACAAAGACAGCCCTGTGTCTCTCACATGCATGCACCATCATCAAACCCACAGAGCAGACCTAGACAGACAGCTTGTGTGCTGAGATAGACAGCACATCACCCTGAGCATCACACACAAATGGCCTAGTTTGGAATGGAAATCCTATACCCCTGTGGGTTCTTTAAGTACTCTGCCATTGATAGGCACTTTGCATAGACTATCACCCTTATTTAATAAACTGACAACTGTGGCAGGAGCTGCCAACACTGACACAATTTCAGGGGTACAAAGCCATTTAACATTCCCATAGTGTGCGGCTGTGGTTGCAAATGTGAGTGGTAGAGACATATCAACATAATATATATAAATTGAGACCCAACTGTAAATTTCATGAGCCACCAAATAAGATTTTAAAGCAAATCAGGGGCTATAAAAATGATGAATGGCAGGATGACACTCAGCTGTGAGCTCTGAATGTCACTGAGATTAGACTCGCAGTTAAAAGTTGTTTATCTGTTTGGATTGAAGCGATGCTGTCATTTAAATTCACGTTATCAAAGCACTTTGTCCCAATCAGTTTGATGAATTTGCTACTGGACAGACCAGCGCTTAAAAAAAAAAGATTCAGGGTGCCACTAAAAATCTACAGTCACTTCTCTCTGAACTTCACAGAGGATGAACCCAGGACTGACAGAATGAGGACAGCGTGCTCTCCTAAATTACGTACTGTCACATGGAATATGTTAACACTGAATCAGCACTGGGTGTTATAAATTACTATTTACTATGCACTACAGGATGCATCATCCAGACAGGGTCAAAAAAGACAGAAACACCTGAACAGCTTGCATCTATTTTATGGCCACGTGTCATATTCACATTATAGGTGGCAATAAAGAGAGGGATAATAGGTGCTTGTTAAAGAGCGAGAGGAGTCTGATGTGATTAAGATCAGTCCATTCCCGTGAGGATGAGTGATGCCAGGAGTCAGGCTGTGGGACAGCCGTTCATTTGCCGTTCCTTCATATTCTGTTTTGGTCTTACTGAATAAAACCCAGATGGAGCACATGAACTCACTCATCTTTAGATCGCCTACCTCTTTAACCATGACATCACCGCAGCTGCTTAATGTGTACAGAGAAATGACACCAGTCTGGATGCCAGGAGTCAGCACATGCAAGACAGCCGGATGCAGAAGAGGCTGAAACAGCCACTCGAATACAGCAGCAGATAGTTAGAGGACCTCTGACGCAAAGGCCTCATAACTCTGTCATTTCTAATGTTTGCACCAGCCAACAACACCAATATGCGTTCCCGCAGCACAAATTCAGGTGCAGAACAGGTTGAACTTTCGAAGATCATGCCCTTCTAACATATATTGACAGACGTACTACTAGACATACTCCCAGATGGAAAGATTTGTCCAAATGCTGGCTATTAAAACAATCTTAGACTAAAAGCAATATTATTTCATGAAGCTAATATTGGCCAACGCTGTCAGTGAATCAGTGTGTCTCTAGGAGATTAAAAATACCACCCCTGTTAGAAAACATTTCCAAGACCAACGCAGCAGCTGCAGAAAGTGAATGATTGCAATTTTTACCCACTTTGCCAAACACAGAGTCGACACTACTTGACCGAACACTAAAAGGGCAGGAGGGGACATCAAACAGACCCTAAGACACCTGAAGTTTCCAACTTTTGGCCGAACATGGTACTGCATCAGATATCAGAAATAGTCTTTTGAATGTGTTCGACAACCATTTTTAACGATCTAAAAATGAATAATGATGTTGTGGAGATAGAGTGACCGAGAGAAGCTTTTCCCTTAAAAAGACTATAGCTGAAAGAGACACTTAACCTTCAATTGCTCTCGAAGAGCTGCTTAGTGGCCACCTGTAAAAGACTCCCGGGAGTGAATGTGGGTAAGTGCATTAACACGTAGCAGTGCACTGCTGTAAATTACTGCCTGCTTAAGTTTTTCCTTGATGAATAAAAGACAAAAAAAAGAGCATACACTCATGTGGCTGATGGATAACAACAATGTGTCCAATGCACAACCAAGCCAAATACAATAAAGTCAGAAGAAAATACAGTTAATAACACAGCACCATCAAGTTTTTGGACCCTTGCTGCAAAGCCTTTTCTTAACTGCAGCTGAAAAGGGGAGAAGTAAATGGACCTGTCTTTATATAGTCCCTTTCTGATCTCCCGACCACTCAAAGTGCTTCTAACTCTTTTGTCAGCGTCACATTCATCCATACATTCGTACACTGATGGCTGCCAACTGCTCACTTCCTATCCAAAGCTCACCCATACAACCAAAACAATGACCCTCCGACTACTAGACAACCTGTTCTACCACCTGAGCCGCAGACGCCCCGAGAAGAATAAGACTACTAATGAAATGTCTGAAATGTCCAACCTACATGTTATAATTGGGACAGAAATATCTTAAAACTGCTTCAGTTATAATGAAGTGAAAGTTGTGCACTCTTCTTTGTGTCCACATCTTCACAGAAAATTATAGCTGCTGTAGGTGTGCAAATCCTATTAAAAAAAAAAAAAAAAAAAAAATCAAAGCTGAAATATCCGAGACAAAGGTGGTTAAGAGTTAGCTTAGTCTTAATTTAGTGCTGTCTTCTATGAAGGCCGGCTCAGGTCCAGGACCATTTATAGCTACCTCTGAGAAGCATTAAATCTGTGAAAAGGAGTGGAATGGGCAGTTAAATGGCTCAACGAGGAGCTTTCCTCCTATAGCAAGGAATAAATCCTCATGCAGTCTGAGAGCAGACCGGCTCTTATTGATAGCAAAGTGCAAATACCGTGAAACACCAATTTCGGAGAGAGAAGGAAATGGTTCCCAATGACCAAAAATGGGAAGTGTTTTATACTCCTAAAATGTTAAAGAAAAGACATATCTTACACTATGGATTGAAGAAGACGCTGTCAGATTCCAAATTAGGAATATTCCATGTTCAATGTCAATGTTTAGACAGCAGCTACAAAAACAGACCTGCTGCCAACTTCAATAAACCCAACTGAGGAGATTGAGAATACCAAATGTGTTGTTGACATTAACCAATTACTTAAATGAATTACACAGACTGACTTCCAGTAATCCAAAGGCATTCAGTTATTTCATGGGAAGCCAGCTCCCTGATCACAGTAATGCACTATGCTGGCTTCTTTCTTTCTAATGAAGATAAGCTTTCAAATCACAGCAGGAGCTGTGTGGCTGGACTCAGTCCAGCACCAGCCAGTTAACTGTGGCCAGCCTGCCTGCCAGCCAAGAGGTGACAGAGTGCATTGTGAGCAAAGTGCACAAAGTCTTCAATTTACAGAACAGAAGGGTCATGGGTGAGGACTCAGGATGAATTAATGACTGCAGGTGGTCAAGTGTCAGAGAGCTGGCACCTGAAATGACGCACCGGCTTCGTCACAAAACAGGCTTTGGATGGGGAATCTCTCACCGCCACTCCTCTGTCTTCCCTTCTGTGTTCCAGGAAATGTGTCAGGTGGAAGTGGAGAGGAGAGACAGAAAACACAGTCTGTGTATCTGGTCTTCCTGTTGTCCAACTGACAGGGCATGAAATAGGTCAACAGGCGCCCCTCGGCCAGACGCTGGGACTCACAGGCATTCCTTTCCTCTTACTGGGGTGGAAGATAGACAGACTCGAGGCTCCATGACTTCCACAGTGACTGAGCAGAGATTAGCCTGGACGGTAAACAGCATCACAACAATGAGCCACTAAAAAACCATGACAGCACCACTTGTTGAGGATAAAATTCTTCTTTCATTGTAATAAGTTACTGTAAACAAGTTCAAAATCAAGGAAAACGAGTTGGATTAATAATTGATTTTCCTAAAAAGCTAGCTAGCAGCTCCCTGACTCTAGTCGAAGACATGACGTCACATGCAAGAGGAGAAATAAATAAATAAGCAAACAGATCTATAGAAGCTCCTTGAAACCATGCCAAACAAGAGCAAACTGATTAATTGTAAGTAAGAGCAGTTGTCAGCTGTGTAAACCAGATATACTCGCTGAATCGTCAAGCTTCGGAGACGTACTGAAGGCAGTCAACACCTGTCTTTAGGGCCTGACTACACAGAGGATTTGAATGGCTATTTGCACTTAGGATAAGTTCATCACACACATCCACAGATTCAAAATAAAACAAACCCTTTGGTTAAATGTTTGAGATTCACTGGAAGAAAAGTCAACATGCTCTGACTTTCATACCCATAAACTAGATTTTTTTTTCTAGCTATATTTTGTCAGCTAAGCCCCTAACACCACTGTTTTTGGCTAGTTTTCACCAATAACAAAAAGTTGGTTGCATTCCTTCGTGCCTAGCATATTTTTTTGCAAAAGATCTTCCTCTAGTACTGTGTAATATCATCAGATAACACGCTAGGCGTCATTTAAACTCTTCTATATGCGAACACATCACTGCAAAACCTGAGTTGCATAGAAGATTTCAGTGCACTACAAAATAATATAATAAACAATAAAAGTTAGGTTAGGCCAGGAGAAGGTTTGCTGTTTCAGTGGCTGCAAGATGTATGAGAGGAGAAGGGCAAATATGCTCAGTAACTGAGGTGATATTTCTTCTCTTGGGATTACTCAATAACCAGTAGAAAATAATAAAACATAGCAAATCAAAGAGATTGTTTTGCTTGTGGCCTGGCTTAAAAGAGGCTGGAAATCACTAAAAAGGCAGGAGGAAAGATGTGACTGGCTCTCATCGCAGATATTTTAACGTAATTTTAGACGACTAAGAAATAATGTGGACTCTGCAAACTAAATAAAAAGTAAAGACAGCGCACATTCAACTTCTTCTGTAAGCAGAGCTGCAGTGAAACACCGAAGTCATTGCTGCGACGTTCTTGTCCGCAGGTGGCATGTTAATCTGTTAATCAATCGTGCCTACAATTGACCAGGCACCAGGCAAGCAAACCTTTCACCCTGCCTTTAAAAAGAAGACGTACAGTATGCAAGTCTTCATTGTGCGTTTAAGCTGAGATGCTGGTTTCTGCCTGAAAAGTGAACAGCTCTGTGCTTCCTCTGCTGCACAGCATGGAGGATCAGCATGGGAGCTGGCAAGCCAGCACAGGGCCACTTGGCCTGCGTTCTTTGGCTGCTTTAAATCATTTTGATTGAATCATTTTAACTGGCCTGCATGCTAAAACTTTTTAACACAGCATCCTTATGTGGATGCACTTTGCTTCACTTATAGAGCCAATACCCTGCAGACATATCCAATAGCAAGGACCGTGAGCCGGCCAACTGAGAGGGAGAATTTCTTCATGCTCCGAGTGGAAAACAGTTTAACACGGGACTCACTGAAGGAATAATAATATGCCATTTTACATGATTACAGGTTTATAGGATCAGCGTGTGTGATGGGTAACAGGTTGTAATAAATATTGCTAAATTTAACTTAAAGCTTGTGATAATTTCCATCCTATCCGTATACCCTTACAATAAATGTTTCAAGACTTAGGATGTATTAAATGTTTGTGATTTAGTTTCCTGGATCGACCACAAAAAGGATTAAATGACATTACAATAATAGTGTGGAAATATTAAAATGCAAATGGGGATTTGCAAAAGGACAACATCAGCTCTTAATCTCAAGCAACACTTTCCACTGAACACATCCTAACCAACAGACAGGCAACCGATTCTACATAAACACTCAGTCATACTATCAAGGTGAAGTAAATTCATGCAGTACTTTCATCACAATGCAGTTTTGGCATGAAAATTCACAACATCTTGACAGTCCCTACCTTGGGGAGAACCAAAGAGCAAAAAATGAACTTAGCTGTGTCATACAACCCACAAGAAGTCCCTAATGTAGTGTTAATGAATTCTGCTGTGTCATTCTGTGGTGTGACTGGACAAAGACACATAATCAACACGATGACACCCAGTATTCCCAACTTTACTCTCAGAAAGTGACTGATCTTTTTTCGGGGCTGTTGTGCTGGAAACAAAAACAGTACTGGATAGCAGACAGCAGAACCTACATCCACAGAAAGTCCTGGATTACTGTGTGAAGCCAGCTGCTGACAGATACACAAACCACATCACAACAAGTTTGATTTGGTATGCATTGAACACACAATCACAGAAGATGCAGCTTACATGTCAGATCCAACTCAACTGTTTTGATGGTGTCGATTTTATATATGAATTGTCAGCTGCTCTGCCATAAATAAGTGATTTTTATGAGCTCAGGGCTGGAGGCTATAATATACCAACTTTCAGGTGCAGGTTATACTCTCCAGTCACACAAACAGGACATTTAAACAGCACACACCTCCCTCTGCAAACACAAAGCACTGTGGTATGGCCTTTGTGTTTACTGTACAAACTGCTAACTGCGATGGAAAGTATGACTGATATAACTTCCTCGCAGTGTCCGAGCAATCAGAACATTGGACAAACTTGCTTCCTCATCTTCCTTGCTCTGCGTCAGTTTGCCCCGATATGGTGTGTGTGATGGCTGAATAATAATCCACGCATTTCCACATTCTTTGTTGACGTCTGCTCTGAATGGGAGCGGTACCCACCGGGCACAATAGATCAATTCTTCACCAGACAGATAAGCATTTAGTATCAGCATTAGAAGTCTTCATAGGCAAATCCCAGCTGTACTCTAACATCATACAAGAGGAATTTGGGTACTCCGGGGTGGTCTCGGGGTCTTATTTTCAATGCTGTGATATATTTGTCAGCAGGGTGGCTGCTAAAACAATGTTAATACGCAAAAATATCCCAATGTTTGAAGAAAAGAGGAAGACAGATGTTACTGTATGTCTGAGGGGAAGCCAAGCTGAGTGTGGTTTATGTGAAACCTGAGCATGAAAATTGCCTTAACACAGGAGTTCACTGAGTAGCAGCCACACAGGACTTAATCCTACTTAAGCACAACATGCAAACACCGTTTCCTGTTTCAACTGTCCAAGGCACTGTTGTCTAGAGGAAACTGGAGTGGGCTGGCAAGTAGATTTCAATAAAAAATTACTTGCACACCTGCACAGGTATTTTTGGTTACTACGGTTGATTATTAGAGTTCTGTTTATGTTGATGTCGGGCAGAGCTAGGATGGGAATTTCACCAAACTCCGCGTACCCATTAGACAGGACAAAGGCCCTAACAGACGCAACAAAGCTGACAGGAAAGTTGGGGAACTGTCAGTCAAGTAAAAACATATTTAGAAATGTGGATTCTCACATTTATTTCAGACATAAAACAGCCCAAAAGAAGGTGAGAGAACATTAAATGAACATTAAATTAAGCAATTATGGTGTTGAAACTTGACAACTTCTGAGCGGAGTTTTGTTTCTGTACCACCAAATATCAAAAATGTTGCTGTGCTACTGATAAACTGTTCACAGTTGAACAGAAATCATATTCCAGTGAAAACATGCTAACCACTACATCAATAGCATCCCTTACTTTAAAAAAAAAAAAAAAAAACAGTGTGCCTTTCCAACCTTTTGGCAGCATCTTCAACATTACAGCTACCTTCAAGCATCCCAATCAAACTACTGGAGAAACCATAAATGTGTAAAAAATTCCCATTTTTGACCATGAGAAAGTCCCAACAATCTATTTTACCTCACTACACAAACATGTTTCGAGTTTCCTTTAATCCTGGGCCCAAATGGGTACAACTGACTGAGTTGTAGCCCTGAAAATAGACCCAGTGTTATTGGACTATATTTTACTGACGATTCATCACTGGCAGACAACATGCTGACCGCAGGCTCTGGTCTTGGCCGCTCTTCTGGTGAGCCAGTCAGGAGACAGGAAGGCTCGGTTGTAGTAGCCATCAGTGTAATTTGGTTTCTGATAACGACTTCCTTATCACTACAGCAGACAGCTTACTCCTCAGACTGCCACTACAGAGATAGCACCATCAATCAAAACTGAACGAGTTCCTCCTGTTCCCACATTTTTTTTGTCCAAGTTTCAGCACCAGAACTGTTATTCTACTTTCCAAGCCAAAACCTAAGACAAGACAAACTTCAGCTGGTTGTTTCACCGCCTGGACAGAGTACAAACTTTGGTCGGGTTCATCACTATACTGTAAAGCACACAATGAACCCCCTGCTTTAATTAAACATTTAAAAGTCTGCATGATGTTGTTATATCACAGTCTTGTGTGAATTAGATGGGGCTTCTGTGAGTCCTTCATCTATAACTTCATGTCACGAGCGAGCACAATGAAAAATTAACCCATTTCACGATCAATTCTCATCTACTATAGAGGCTCATTTGAGAAAATGGAGAGTGGTTTTATAGGAATAACAAGTCAATCAATTAACAATATAGCTGACTACTTCATTTCATAATGGAGGTTCATGTGGGAGTTTGGATCAAGGATCATAGAGTACTGTACCAAGCAGAGTTTAAATACTTTTCATAGCCCAGAGAGCGTGATTGATTATACAGCGTGTGACTATGATGGCAAATTCTTTCACAGGCTGAGCAAACATTTTACTCTGACTCATTTTTAACCCCACATATTTCCATACATCACCTCTGTGTACCAATCTCATAATTGTTTTGTACCAAGAGCAGCCCAATTTTTCATAATAACTAGAGAATATTTAGTGAGATCAAAGAAGGTAATATAAGCTCTCTTTGTTCCCACTTTCTGAGTCAACAATATTTGTTTTGTGTATAATGTATTAACCGTGCAGTGCATGGTGTGTGTGTGTGTGTGTGTGTGTGTGTGTGTGTGTGTGCATGGAGAAGAAACTGGGAGCTAATCTTGTCAAGCATGCAGCAGCTTGCTACCATTGCCTTCCAATGTGAGCCTTCTGTGCCCTATCTTCAAGCAACTCAGCTACTGCTATGAAACGATGCAGTTTTACACCCACTACTGATAAAGTACTTCACTGTATTATGTGCGTGCGTGTGTGTGTGTGTGTGTGTGTGTGTCTGTTGCCCTAACAAGCCACCTGGCTCTGGGCTATTCAGCGTCTATTTTTGTAGGGTTGGTAACATGCAAACATAATCGCATAATAGCACGAAGATATGATGAAGCTCTGAGTGCACGAATATATACATATATATGTATAGAAATGTGAGCAGGCTATATTAAGCATGCAAATAAGCGCTTTGTTAAGGAAATTCAGAGAGGTTACACAGATGTGGAATAGGTTGGTTGTCTTTCGATGAGCGTGAAGTTGCTGCTGAGTGCAGCTCAGAGCCACTTTGAAATGGAAATCTTACGGAGGCGCAGTGAGCTCGGGGGCAACGGGGAGATGTGAGCGTGAGACTGTTGATACCATCTCCTCTGGCAGGTTCCCTCATGCTTACCGTCAGGCAAATCTCACTCAGCACTTTCCCCCACCTCACCCCACTCCCAAGATGGGAGTCAGGTGCAAACACATATTCACATATAGACCTGTACTGACTGAATACAAACACACAACATACCAGATCAGCAACAAAGTGTGGACGTGCTCACACAAATAACAGCCTGAGACCATAACAACTAACTTCTGACTGGTTTAAACAGCTTCTGTAACTCCAGGGCATATGAATCAGTACTCATCAGTCAATGCTCTGTTGGTGAGCATCTTACTAACTGATTAGTCAGGACTTGTCATGTTGAGATGCACTCAGACATGAGATGGCAGAAGATTAGCACATATCTATTGTATTAAGTAAATATTTTGCCTTTTTACATGAACAGAGTCAGACAGACACAGACAAAGAGGCATTAGTGATGCTGAGGCAAACCACGACAAGCAGACCTGACTCTGTTTCCTCCAGTCTCCCCGCCTGGTTCCCCATGTTGGTCCACTCCGCGACTCCCACTCTCCACACCGGGGCGGACTAATCCAAGAATCCGTGGCTGCGGGGGAGAGGTGTGTATGTAGTGTGTGTGTGTGTGTGTGTCGGGGTTGTTGTCTCTGTTCAGCTCCGGTCAGTCACATAGAGAGGAAACCATGAGAGGCATAAAATTCTTCTTATTCTTCCCTCCTTCTTTTCTCCTCTCCACTCCTTCCCAGGACTGTGTAGTCTGTGTATGTGTGTGTGTGCATGTGTGAGAAGGCAGGCGGCGTGTCCTGTCAGTGACTGACTGCGAGTGTGTGTGTGTGAATGTGTGCGAGTGTGCGTGTCCTCCAGAACGGTGACAGTATGTCACACTGGCAGGCGGGCGGGCGGGCAGCACTGTGTGCACTTCATTATTGCTGTGATGACTGGAATCAGCTCAGAGGAGGAGTGGCTTCCCAGGCCACACACGCACACATACACACACACATTAACACACCTCCTCCCACTACTGCCAGGCAGTTTACTCTCCAATACCAGTTGAACAATGGTGAGATGAACCGTCCCTCTCACTGGTACTGAAAAGACGAGTGACTAAAGAGAAAGAGGGTGGAGGGACGAAGGAAGGAAAGAGGATGAGGAGGAAAGGGAAAGCACTATTTGTGTTTTTGGCAGAGGGTGACAGTGCAGCTCTTGTCTTTTTATGCTCAGAACACTTGCAGCCTGGGACCTCTCTCTCCCTTTACTAAATCACAACTGCAATTTCCCAACAAAAGTCTTCATAAACAGGGGAAAAGAGATGCTGGTGTGGGGGATAAGAGGCCACCCCAGGCTTGCCGTACCATTCTCTCAGCAGGGAACAATAGCATGTGTGTGTGTGTGTGTGTGTGTGAGTGTGCCGACATGTGTATAAAGATCGGGGGGTGGTGTGCCAGTTTTGGTGGTGTTGGTGGTGGTGGTGGGGGGTGTGGAGCTAGTGTGAGGAAGGCTTGTTTTTTCTGTCCTTTCTCATTCACAATGTATGCACGTGTTAAATATTTATGATGGCAGGAGTTGCATGGGAGAGCCACGATGAAGGGGAGAATGACTTGTCATTTTCAATTGTACAGGTGTTGTGTGTTTTTCACATGACCTGTATGAACAACTGTCATAAAAATGGCCAAAGAGTCATGGGATTAAAGGGATTAAAACACACACACAAAGAAATTATTTTTTATGTGTACCCTCCTGTAAAGACAGCCGGAGGCTTTCATGCGACCTCGGTTTACAGTAATACAATAAGACTGCACTATGTCGTGTTATCTGAGTGTTTATGACACAGTGTGCTGCACTGTGCTGGTTCAAAAAGAAACCTCTGTTAGAAAAAGGGCACAAATCTGTATGAAGAACTCTTTATCAGAAATTAAAATTCATCTTCGCTGCATCATCAATCTTTTAAAGCCATACTTGACACAGATACGCACTGTTATTTTTAGTAGGATGAGCATCTCTGTTGCATAAGCTCAAACCTACCAGCTTATTTCCTTCGTGTTCACTGCTAAGAAAAAACATGAAAATAGAAACGCCTAAGTAGAATATTAAAGCAACGGACAGTTATAGTTGCAGCTACATTTTTGCTCAACTCTGTATGTGTTTGATGTACAAAATACTCCAAGCTCGAGCCAGAACAGTCTTTCAAAACATTCTCCAATAGCTGTAAGGAAGGTCTAGTTTGCCCACATCAGGTTTAATATTCAACTTTTTTGATGCAACTCTGTACATGGCTGCAAACCTTTTCATGTCTTATGAATGTTGCATTAACTGTTGGTACATTTCCTCTCCCTCTCTCAATATTCTCCTCTCTCCTCGTCTCGGAGCAGCACATCTACCTTGGTAAACAAACATGCCTCTAATCCAGCTAAGAATGTTCTCCTCACCACAGGACGTCCATCTCTGTGGGCCCAACAGGCCTCTTTCAAGATCTGGCAAGACCATTTCTCTCTGTCTTGCATCTTTTCGGGGACTTGCTGGGGTCACAAGCTTCTCAAGAGAGGAATTTCATCCTGGATGCCAAAACTCTGGTCAACAAACCTAAAAGGGGCCAGGTGTGTTTATGTCTGAGTTGCTGCCAGATGCGTAGATACAGTATTAATTATGGACTTTGAAGCAAACCCTTCAGATACACTGATGTAAGTAGGAGTAAATCTATTCCTACTTGCCATACTGCATGCATAATACACAGAGGAGTGCATAATCATACTGGATATACTGGAGTGCATATTTAAACTTGTACAGGGCAAGGTAAAGGTAAAGATGTGGATGATTTTGCATGTATATTTGTGTGTGCATCCATCTGCATGTACATGCATGTATGTCTCTCTACCGCTCATGTCAGTGTCTGTCTGTCATGGCTGAGTGCTTGTGGAGGCTGAGGCGTCCCAGCGGACTGAGGCATGTTTGATTAATTCATCTGACAGATATGAGGAGCTCAAGGACTATAACCTCTCCTCCTGCCTCCCAAACACTGACACAAGCAGACAGACAGGGTCCTGCTGGGACCACATGTTACTGGTGTCTGGAGTCTGGTGTCTGAGATGTGCATAGTAAAACTCACATAATATTCCAAGCACACCTCAGTCTCACCTTCACACTGTGACTGTTAACTAAGGTCAACAGACACTTGCATCATACATCCATCTTCCCTCTCTTCTGGCAGTGTAATACGAGCCATGAGCTGATTAACAGAGAACAGAAAGTCAAAGTCCATCTGGTGTGGCGAGTAGCAAACCTCACATATGGCGAACAAACTGAGAGAAAGCTCATCTTCATCAATCAATGAGCTTTTCATGCAGCGATAATGAAAAGGACATCCTGTGGTTGGCTGACGAATATTTGGAGAATGACACAGCAGAAATACACTTCAGCCTGCATCCAATCACGACAGTAAAAGCACATACAAGACGTATTTGAATCCGCGTGTAGTAAACAGCATGTAATATCTCTCCTTAACTGGTGTTAATCATGACAGCAATAATAGTAGTGGAGAAGATTGATGAACCATTACCTCACATAAAGGTGAACGCCGTGGCAAGAGTGAGCCCGACACTGACAAAATTCAGGAAGTGTCAGTATTGAGCTGACACACGTCACTCAGGAGAATGACAGCATGCAGCAGAAATACAGTAAAACTGGAAGGTGTGTCTGTTTTCAAATCTTGCAAAAAGTGATACTAGATGTTGCCAAACAGATACAAGATGTTTGGAATGAAATAGGGTTAGAGAAAATATGATTAGAACGAGGTATCCTGATCCCTTCTGGCTCTGAAAGTCAAGTTACAAATCTTTATTATACTGTGTTTCAATGACAGAGCTCCAGATGGATTACAGAGCAGTTCCACAGTATATTTCAAACATATTTATCTCTATAAAAAATATATTTACTACAGGACTTTTTACAAGAATCCATAAGTAAGTCCCAATATATTTTTATAACTGCTTTGAAAGTCATTGTTATTACGATGCTAGTTCCACAATCCAACCATCATCTGAGGAAAAACCACTGAAACGACAAGTAGCACTAAACGTCGCACATAAATGTGGCCTCTTTACAAGTCTTGGGGAGTATTAATGCATATGTGAACAAAAACGTTGTACTGTATGAAGCCTTTTGTGGCTCTGGAAGGAGCTGTGCACAGTCCGATAAACTGCATTAAGTGATGTCACTAGAGTCTGTCTCAGTTGGTGTTAAAGGCTACAAATTTGGGGCAGTGGAGTTAGTAACACGTGAGTTTATGTCTGTAGCTTGCTCCTCATCTCTGCTTAAGTCTATAGCTCAGGGCAACATTAATTGCAAACTTAACACACCTGAATCTCCATCGTGAGTTCAATAAGATTACAGGAATGCAATGTTAAATTTGTGGCGTACTCAAATATCTCTGACTTGCAAATGTGGTTGCAAGTGGTGAAGAATCATTAGAAATGGATTAATGCTGAAGCAGTCCAACTCAACTGTGACCCTTAAAGTGCTAGAAAATATAAGTGTACTTCAGTGTGAAAGTGTACTTCAGTGAATTAGAAAAGGAAAAGACATTCATGTGAAGTTCAACTGTACTTACCCAAACAGTAACAATCAATGTGAAAGCATCGACTGAACAGAGGTGAAGGAGAGCGCCTGTCATTGAAGTGTCCATTTGTAAAGTTATGCCCTGCAGTCACCCCCATCAGGCTTGTTATTTATAGAGCAGGACAGTCTTATCTCCTTCTGTCTCTTCTCCTTGCACACTCCACGGGGACTCTTCTCCCAGTGAAAGCTTTACTGAATTATTGATGAGGTGTTTTAAATAAGTCATCACGATGAGGCTGGGTTTTAACCCGTTGTCTGACAGCACGGTACACTTTGTTAAGTGCCAACTGGGATAGGGACAAGTATCCATTAGCAAAACCAACAGTTTTGACTCATTAGTACGCCATGCTGTGAGGGCAGGCGAGGGCGGGGTCAGACTGTCAATCAACAGACCTTTTTAGCCAGTGTTCTGTGTGTGTGTGTGTGTGTGTGTGTGTGTGTGTGTGTGTGTGTGTGTGTCCCATGACCTTGAAGTCTTTTAGAAAGACAAAAGCCTTTTATCATGTAAGAATAGTGACCTCAGTGAGATCTGTCAATCACAGTGTAAAACCTACAGCTACATAGCTAACGTCTAGTTGAATTAGAAATTGGAAAGTAGCCTTGTTGTTGCTGTTGTTGTTGTAGTACGGGAATGGGCTACATCATTTCTGACAATCTTTTTGACACCATACAACTTCTGTAAAAGTGTTTCAGTGCTCAGTAAGGATTCTGTCATGCATCCAAGGTCAAGTCACAAAATGTGCTTGGACGGCCTCTGAGAAAAGGCTCAATTACTGCCTGACGGGACGATGGCAGTTCTGCTGTATGTGCCTCAGGGCCCAGTGAGTCCAAATTGCTTCTTCTTCGACACTGATGGGTGACACTATCACTAAAATATGCCTGAAGACATTTCTCAGTACTCTTGTGGAAATTTTTATCACAAAATGTCAGCAAAGCAAATTCTGAATTCTTGAATCTTCTTGTACTTTAGAGACTTCCCTTCCACATCAATAAATACAAACACTCAAGACATTTCAGTGCATTATATCTCAACATCAATGAGTTCAAAATACCACAGATCATCACCCCAATCTATATTCAAATCATGGCATTTCCCCTGTGAGGATATTTCAGCAGAACTCTCACATCAGGTTTGGTGACTTAGAATTGAGAGCAGCAGGCTAAATGATGATTGTCACTGCTTACGTGCATGGTTAACCCATCACTGCTCTTTCAGGTGTCAGATTTTATTTTCCACTCACTGATTAGCTTGATTTTGGAGACCTGTTTGACCAGCCCCTTTCATTGTCTGTCATCATATGTCTTCAAGTACACCCAGCCCAGGTGCAGAACAATACAGTTTGCCTGATGGGAACATCGTGTTGAGCAAAAGCCAATGCTCTTCTGTCTGGGTGTCCTACAGTTATATGCAAGAATAAGACAATACTTCACTGAGACAGCGTGTACTATGAAATGTTAAACAAGTGACTGCAAATTCAGTGAAATTGCTTCGATAAAATATACTCCATGAGCTCAAATCATCAATAGTTTTGGATTTAGGACCATACATTTGACTGGTTAACTTCATTTGAAGCTAAAATGCAGTAGATCACTGTTTCTCAAACTGTGGTACGAGTAATACTGGTGGTACGTGACCTTCCTGTTGTGGTACATGTAGGAATCGTTGAAATATTTTTTTAATGAAATAAATTTATTTAAAAACATATTATACTATCAAACTGTTACACAGTCACTTGTGCTCAGATGTGACAAAATATAGCTAATAAGGTTGAAATAAGTTGTTCAGTAACTCTGCAATTGTGGCTTAAAACGGGAAAAATCAGGAATAGAAGCACAAATGAGGAGTAACGCTTTCCAACAAATTAGTTCTGGGTCTTGAACCAGTGGCATTAAGGATTCAACAGTCAACAATAAATGATCTTCTCTTAGTAATAAATCTGCCTCCAGTGTGAAGTGTCTGCAGCCCATACTACTGTATTTCTTTGAAATATTTTCTGAGGTGGTATGCAGTGTAAAAAGTTTGAGAAACACTGCAGCAGATAACATTTTTTTTTTTTTAGGGTAAAACAATACCCCTCTGAAGGATGATATGACTCCTGCATTGATGCAAAATGCCCTGTTCAGATCAGCGACCAACATGCATAAGAAGCTCAACATAAATAAAGGATATGCCTGATGCAAACTGCAGCTACAGCATCACGACACTGCTCTATTTTAAAGCTCTTTTCTTTATGACCAAGAATTATTTAACAATTTCCTGTCCTCAAATTTGGTTGGCTAGCAGAAATTGGCTAGCGAAACTAGGCCAGAAGAGGTACGTGAATAGTCATGAATTTATCATGAACAGCACAAAGTGGGAATCTGTTCTTGTCCTTGGGTGTAAAAACACTTTGAAAAAGCAAACTTTGGTTAATTAGAGCCCAATCCCCTAAAAGCTGTTCATGGTCTAATTGTGTTTGAAAGAACCCGAGAGCCTCACTTGGCTGTGGTTTCTCGGCTCCTCTGGAGTCTTTTGTCAAGTAGAATTCAATTATCTTCGCTTCGGCACAGCAACCCTTTGAAGAAGAGTTTCACTGGAGCACAGCATCTACACACCGTGAGGATGGGCCAACATAAACAAACAGAGCTATCTCCTCACAGAGGATTTTTTTTTTCCAAGGATATGCTGTGAAAAACATTAATTACTGCAAACAAATCCCTGTCATTATCTGCTGCCATATTTGTCCTACATGTAATACATGTTTTGCTATCATGTCTGTTTGTAGTTGCTGTTTATCCAGTGATGAGCCTCGATCAGACAAAGACAAAAAGTCTTTATAGAAGTGTTCACGAGGTGGCATCCTGTTGACAATGTCCAGCATTTCTGGTGACTAGGAAAGGTGATAAACTAAAAAGTGTGTGATGCTGCAGATGTAACTCGGCCACATCTTTACAGGCAGCCTGAAAACTTTGGTAATAGAGATTAACATAAACAAAGCAATTATATAAGCATCTCACAGCAGGGATGTTCACTGTGTGGACTACTACGGTAACGACAGCTAAAACTAGAGTGAACACAGATGGAGGTAGACTGCACTGTGAAATCAAATCACCATTTCAAACTCTAGCTTTTTTACGTGCATGACACTTCAACTAAAAGCTTAAACATGCCATGTACAAAATAATTCTGGGTAGATTTTTTTGGTTTGAATATTGAAAAATATATCAAACAAACACACAAACTCCCTTCTTGTCTTCTGACCACTACATATCACATTCACTCATTCATACACTGACGGATACCACATGCCAACTGCTCATCGGAAGGGAGATAATCTCATTCACACACCGGGAGAAAGAGCAATTTGGTGTTCAGTATCTTGCCCGAGGACACTTTGACATGAAGATCTTTCGATCATCTTCTGATTAGTGGACGACCCGCTCTACCTCCACAGGGAAAGTGGCTACACGGAGATGGAGGACGACAGGAATAGGTTGTGAAACACTGCATAGAGTTAATTAGATATATCTGAATATTACATCATATTTTACATCATTACATCATAGTTACTTTGCAAAATGTTTGTCTTAATAATTTTTATAAAATCAAAAACTACCTGGGATACCTGCCCCTCCATACACTCATCTTATCCATCCATTTAATGTGTTTCCAACTGTATTCAGAATTACTTTATGTGTACAATTATATCTATGTGGGAAGGAAATTAAATTATCACGTTCATGTCTAGCAATTTAATGTTTTTTTTTTTAAATAATGTGTGCTTATACAGTATTTTCATGTCATATGACAGAGCGTATCACAGACGTTCCTTTCATTCAGAGCTTTGGGGTGTTTCTCTGTGTCTTAAATTATCACTCATGAGTGAACACACACAAACCAGAGAGCAAGGAGACATTACCATAAGCTAAAACAACACACATATCAACTTTTCCTTCATGCCACACACTAAAGCAAAATAACATCAAAAGACCAGCCAGAAACACCACCAACATAACTTTTGTCCTGTCCTGATAGAAAAAAAGCTTCCTCATTTTTCATCCAAAACATAGCCTGCTGTTCACACGGCTGAGCAGATGTTGTCTGAGGAGCAGACTATGAATGCATCCAGTCTCTCAATTTTGGATCAAAATCCTGAGAACCATGGTCCTCAGCCACCTGCACCTCATCAATGCCAAGCGAACATGAATAAAGAGAGACCAGAAAAAAAAGAGAGAAGGGTAAAGTGAAGCATCTCTCAAGCTAAAGAGTTACCCACCAGCACCTGGGAGCTGAGGCAGGCAGCTTTAGTGATGTACTGTGGCCCTCTAGTGGTCACAAGCGGTTAGTTGCACTACTTTTATAGCGTTTACTATGACAAAACAGCTCTTTCCCTTGCTTTTCATTACCTAAAATGTTGGAGGGTGGTAGTCTCTTACCAGACACACTGCGAGGACGCGCTTCAGGAAGATCTGAGATGGCTCCAGTGGTCACAGTCTTCTTCATCCGGGAGCCAGAGGCAGCGGCTCCCAGTGCGGGCTTTGTCAAGGCATCGTCACTGCTGGCTCTTTTCAGCTAGAAACACATCTCCTCTTAGTATCAACAATAACAATCTAATAATGTTCTCATGTGATTTAATCAGCTTCACGTAAATTTGGTGATTGTACTGTGCTTATAACTCACTCTGCTGAGGCGCTGATCCGAGGCCAGCATGTTGGAGGATCTGGAGGTCTTCATGGCTGAGGAGGTGGTGGTAGTGGAGGAAGATGGTGCCAAGGAGGCCTGCTTCTGGAGTCCTGGCTTGGGCAGGCCCACCTTGGTGGCGCCCGTTTTCATCATGGTTGCGTGTCAGCTAACTACACCTGAGAAGAAGAAAAACAATGGCATTAATGTGCCTGTGTATTCGTCCGACAGCTGCTCAGTATTGTCTTCTTGATGGTTGTTCTCTTTAACCACAATGCCACACTGAAGCAGTGCAATGAAGCACTGCTGAAACATGAAGACATGATCTTCCATTAACTAGAACAGCACTTTGAACAACAAACAAGTCACAAGACGAGTGACACTGTGTATCACTGGCTTTTGGCTTGTTGTTTTTGACTGCCTAGAAAATTATCTTTACAAATACACGCCTCACCCATTTTGTAACTTGCCGACTACGATCAATCCATTGATTAAAACTCAAAGAAAAATGGGAATTGAAAGCAAGTATTATAATAACAGATTAACAATGGGAGGAAACATTCAAAGCAGGACATAAAGTAACTAACAGCCTGACATGGATGGAATTTGATTGGAAGATAAATATGAGGGATCTTCCACCTCAAAATACAGTAATACTTCTGAATGTCAGAGGGTTTGTGGGTTGTTTGGGGACTTTACATATATAGTTTCAGTCTCAGATCTTAGATCTCTGGAAGAAAATTCAAAAGGAGAGGTATTAACTTTACTTTAGATCCAGCACTTTACATATTAGGCATATCTTCCGATACTATGACAGACAGGGACTTGGTTTCTTTACTGAAAATTCAGCTTTTAATGGCAAAAAATTACAGGAATCCTGGTTGAAGCCACAGCCCCGCAGCATAACAGACAGACAGCATAACATGTGAGTAAAAAATTTCTTTATCATGGAGAAGTGAGATTAAAGCTGAGTCAGGTTTACTGAAAGATGGCCTCTTTTTTTCTTTCTTCCGTATTATTGTAATTGTTTCTATTTTTAGTTTTACTTTTATTCTTACTGTAGTACACTTGATGCTAAGTATGTTTGGCCAGTGCTATGTGTTCATCATGAAAATTTCTATAAAGAAGTGGGTGGACATGATTGCATGCTAGAACAAGTGCAACTGTGTAAGTATCTCCTCTTGTGTGCTCTTATTGTATATGTTATATGTATTTTGTGTCATGTCTTCAAAAATAATTCAATTACAAATGATCAAATTTGGCCCAAAGCTGAAGATTCTGCCTTTTTCCTTTGTGTGGCAGTAGAGATCTAAATGTTAGCACTACCACAAAAGAAGATATTAAACAAAAATGTAACACTGTCATAATAATATTACAAAACACCCACACATTTTTAGCTATAGCTGTGGATCAGAACTATAATTGCTCTTTGAAGTGCCACAACTGGATAAAACTTATGGGATAACGGGCGGTGCACCTTCGCTTCATGTGAATAAGAAAACTACACTGTATTCTCACTGCCCAGTGGCATTTTGTGGCTGTTCCAAGATATACAAACCAAGAGTTGCCTCTGAGGGCAGCTGAGGTTATTCAAGTAGCAACACCATTGAGCTACTTCCTGCCAGAGGAAGGAGAGAAAACAAAATTTCTTATCTAAATTGTTCAACGCACAGCAACATCTCCACAGATCTAGAAGAAGGTATGCAGCTACAGCTACAGCTGTCTTTGCTCTGTAAGGTTAAAAATCAGCAGCACCATAATGGTTTCTTTTTTCTAACTCCAACAGGATGTGGGAACGGAGACTGTTAAAAGGTGTGTATGTGATGTCCAGAAGGAAATGTACTCATCTGGTCAAAGAGTAGCTGTAGGAAATGGAAGGAGGTAAGAGTGCACTGATGAGAGTGTGTGCTGGTAAAGAGCTCTGTAGCTCCCAATGGACTAGCTGAGTCATTGATCAGGGTTGGAGTAACCTGATCTTCTGCCTCTCAGTGCTGTTAATGGGGATACCCTCTACTCTCTGCAGGCATGGAAAGGAGTTAACCCTGGACAGGGAGGACTGTTTTTTTACCCTCTGCTCTGAGCTATTTCTACTTATTTTATTTGCTGGAATGACTGAAATGCTGCAGTTCAAGTCATGTCTACAAATAATGTTATGATGGGGTATAGGAGCAGTGTGTGCATCAACCACTAAAGACAATAAAGGAGATCCACATCAGTGAAATGTTCCCAACACAGGACACACCGTTCGGTATATTTTACACTGCTGTGAATGTTTGTAGGTGCTTACAGACTTCTGATTGCAAACAGACTGTATGCACTTTGTTTTTTGCCCATATGAGAGCATGTGTCTCCCTGCTGGCCCATCATATGATACCGAGACTGCTCTAGGCAAGATCCTGTGACTAACTCCTGCCTGGCCTGGTAGTCTAACACCTCAGCTGTGATGGCTCACCTCCCTTTAGATTAGTTTACAAGACCACAGCAGCACTCACTGCCGAGCACACTTTCGACCTGCTTCTCAATCTGCTCTGATCTCTGCGTAGGCTAAATGAGGAAGTGCGGCAAATTTGAGGATGTTCCCCCAGGGGTTATATCTTTTTCTCTTTTGAAATAGGAGGGAACTAAGTAACTACCAAACAGTTTGTGGAATTAATTAAACCAGTGAACAGTGAATCAATAACGTAATGTTTGACAGCATAAGCCTTTAAAAGTGCAAGCCTGCAGTGTTTCAGTCTAATCCACTTTGTCTTCACCTTTTTTGGACCACTGCAGGACTAAATTCTGCAAATATGACCTCTCCATATTCCACTGCAGAGATATGATTCTCAGGAGCCAGAACTGTGCCCCACTTACTTCACAACGTCCTAGTTAGGAACCCGAATGTCTTTGAGAGACAGACAGCGGGTTGTATTTTAAACTCAAACTAGCCAAAAGTTAAGACACAGACTTGAGAGTTGGGTATCTTCCTGTAAAAGCAACTTGGCTAACAAAGATAACAGACATTTACTGACTTAAACTACACTACAGCTTGCATGTTCTGCCAAAACAAGCATGTAGGATGACGACATCGAGGCTTAAAGAAGGCTGGCAAAAAGCTAAATATGGATGGATTTTTAAAAAATACAAAATTATAAAACCAAATATAATTTGTAGTCACCACAGTCGTAAGTAATGGGTTATCATGTGCTTTAATTATATTGCTTCCAAAAACAGGAAGATGAATGTAAAGGCTGAATATGGGACAGAGTGGTGGAGGAGTTTCTCAGGTTTTTTCTGACGGTTGCTGTTGGACTGAACTGCTGAAAGGAGATAAAAAGGAACAAAGTAAAACCAAACTGATAACAGTTTGGTCCTCGATGAAAGACACAGCCCTGAGGGAGAAGACAATGAGCTTTCATCACATGAGGCAGATCAACACTCGTACATGATGTAAATAACTCAACGAATCAAGTAAAATCAAGAAATACGATGGGACAACAGATTTGACATGTCAAACAAGACATTACAACATACTACCTCTTTAAATATATTAAGAAAATATCACAACAAAGTATCACACACATACATATATATATATATATATATATATATATATATATATATATATATATATATATATATATATATATATATATATATATATATATATATATATATATATATATATATATATATATATATAGCATATACGTAGATGCAGTATTTCGTACACACGTATAATCATTTTAAGGTGCACCCTGCAGTTGAACTGCTGCTCAGCAAAATAGAGACAGATGTTCGGACAAAACTGATAATTATCCCTTACAAACCCACAACTATATGGGTTACAGAGGAAATACCGTCTTGCATGTACACATTTTTACACAAATGTGTAACTTGGCTCGACTCAGCTCGCCACAACCACAAATCGCCTCAGATCACGTAGGGAAATCCTAGCTAACCATCTACATCCTGACCATTCTCTGACCTTGAATGCAGGTTGCTCTGGTACGATGCGAGGCGGGTCAAGTGCACGACACTTCAGAAGTTTAGTTTGAATATTGAGCAGATACAAAACAAAATGTATCCTCCTATCAGTAGGAAGTGTCTGCGTATGAGAATGTACATCCTGTCACTGCTGTTTACACAGACCTTAAAAAAAGCATTGATCGTATGGGGAAACTGCAGTCCTGCAAAGAGGTGGCTGCAAAACCTGCTGCCTTCTTGTGGTGGCACTTATAAGGCAAAGTGCATTCAGGTGTGACTGCGCGGCTTTGCTGCAATCGATAGTTTTTATTCTATCCACAGAGAAGGACATTAAAAAGATTTAAGTACTGCAATACATAACAAAGCATAATCAAACAAGCCTTTACAGATATGTTGATTTAAGGTATTTCTTTAACAACATGGGAATTAGTCTGCTTCATCACAGGTTCATGCTGACCACCAATAGCACAAACGTGAGTAATTAAACTAATAATATCTTTTGTTATTTGAATATAAATAAAGTGCTAGGTGAAGTGTCACTGTGTCATCACATCCTCTTGTGTGTGTTTTCCTGTGTGGCTCATTGGGTAGTATGTTAACTTTTAACATAAACCTAAATATAGAATACTGGAAGGATAACACAAGCCTAAACAGGGTGGCCTCTGGTTAGCCACTGTTATAAACCTTGTGTAAATACTACTCCTACTCTATAGAGTACTTCACATGTTGCAAAGTTTAGCCCAAGCCACATTTCCCTTTCACAATTTTACTTTCAGCAGTTGACAGAAATGTGAGAAACCTGGCAGAAATATCGTCACCAGATGTTCTCGGTCACTTTCTTCCTAACTCATTATGTGAAATGACTTCAGTTTTTCCCGTTTCAAACTTTCCTATTACAATCAAACCGTCACCAATCACATGTTCAGTCCAAAATAAACTCTGACTAGACAATGACTGAAGATAAAAGTGTATTCCAGTATCAGCTGAGAGTTCAAGGTAGTGAGCAATGAGCAAGAAGGTGATGGCAGATTGGTGTCAGAGAAAACGCTGAAGAAAAACAGTGGTGCAGTTCACTCACGTGTTTGGTATTGGATGCTGTCCTAGAGCCTGCCCTCTGCCTGAGTGCCCTGAAGCGAAACTGACCAAAATATCCGTCCTTTGCTGAGCTCTACGGAGAAAGTCGGAGGGCGAAATATGAAAGGTCAGGAGCAATGGCTGTCTGCCTCAACACAGCAGTCAGGATGAGGAAGTAATGCAGGCTGTCAACCGCTGTGCTGTGAGTGCTGTTGCCTCTTTCACTCTCTCTCATACAAAGAGGAAGAGAGGGACAGAGTCTCTGCCATGGGCATGTTTTTCTCCTCTCACAGTTTTTCCAGACTTTAGCTTGACTTGTGAAGAACAGGCGGGAAGAACGGGAGAACAGACCAAGAGGAGGAGGAGGAGATATCCAACATGTGGCATTGAGACTATCTGAATGAGGGTAATGATTTTTATTATGATCACACAGCCTAAACCGCTGTTGTCTGAAATGCAGGTGTCTGCACTTTGTTCTCAGGACAGTGGCTTGCAGTTTGATTTAACCTGGGAACATGTGTGTTTGTGGTTTGTGGGCGAGACACAACAGTTCCATTGTATTCTTACGTTACAGACCACAGCCGGGTAAAGCAGGTACTTGCGCTGCTTCAGTGAAATTTTTGTGCACTACCGATTGTCCGACTCATGTCTGACTCGTTGACATAGTTTGAAAAATAAAGACTGATTCATGACATTGTTATGACTTTATTTCCAAAGAGATCTGTGGGCTGTTTGGGCACAAACAACAGCTACCAACACTGACAAAGCCAGCCTTTGTCTGTGAAACACTTCTTAATGTGAGGGTGGATTATTTGTGGAGGGGTCTGCATTTTATGCTCTGCCATGCCAGTCTAATTTGGATCCCACAACGTACGGCATGCCAAGGCCGTGGAGTATGTGGGCAGAGAGCGTACTACACTCTGGTCTGGGATGAAACAAGCTTCAGTTTGTGGCAAGTGGTAAACTGAGGAACTTGGGTCTGACCACACCCCTACACCACCACAAAAACTGCCTTTTAAAAGCTTGCTGCAAAAGGTTGAGAAACAGCGCAGAGTGCTTTTTTAGGCACCGCATGCTGTTTCACACCCTGCTGCAGATACAGATTTTGAGTGTGATTTGACGCATTCGAATAAACTGATTCTGTAATGTTGCCACTGGCTGACACTACCTTTTTGACTGCAGCCTTGTTAAATGCTGTCAAAACATTGTACTGTTCCTGTGATTGTTCACTGCCAGTGGTCACTGTGTGGCAACTGTGGATTACACCATGACCACAGAAAATATTTGTAACTAATGTTTAGATGGTGTCATGTGAATGTATGATGACATTTCAAAGATAGTTCTAGTAAACAGTCCAAGTACTTTTATTTTGTTTAATCCCTGGATGGCAAAGGAAAGCCGTCTGTGGCGATAAAATCGACAAATGTGGCTTTATTTTCTATTTTCTATTATATTGCAGTCTGTCAGTATTTCAAAAATATTGTCCCATTACTCGATTTGCCAAATCAAACAAAGAAGTGGATGCTCCAAATTGTAATACAACCCTAAAGGGCAGGTGTAGTGAGCCGGTCGACAGTGTTCAAGTTTCAGAAAGCCGAGCAGCAGTTGTCGACATTTGACATTTTACTCAAAACCACCACCAAGAGGTTGGTACTGGGTAAAAAGCTAGAGGATAATTACAATGAGTAACTAAGATGCAACCTAGTAGCTCACCTAGTAGCTCACCTGGTAGCTCACCTGGTAGCACATATGCCCCACGTATTAAGGTTAAAGCAAACTGCTGCGAGTTTGATTCCAGTTTGGGTGCATTGCTACATGGCATCCCCTCTATCTCTCCCCTGAATTTCCTGTCTATCTCTCCTGCTGTCACTATCTTTGGATTAAAATGGTGGACCAACCAACAGACCACCAGACATTGGAATCCACAGAGCTACTCTTGCCAACTCACCGGTCACCATTGAAGCAAAAAACTCCCTTTTCCATTGGTACGTGGTCATAGTCGGAAATCAATAACACAGTCCATGGTTTCCCAATATAGAACATGGACTTGGATTAAAAGCATTCATTCACTGTCCACCTCTTTACTCACAAGCACCACAACGAGAGACCAGTAATTACCAGTATACTGACCGTCTCTCAGCCATAAAAACTTCTGACTTACTTGCAATTTCTAAGAATTTCCAACTGGAATAAGCTTTCATACTGCTAAGATCCTTTGTATAAATTAAAACTGAACACTGAACGGGTGAATTAGAAAACAGGAAAGAGCAGACAGCTGGAGTCAAAAGAGGCCAAACATTAATAAATAATGATGGAACATAAATCCATGGATGGCTGGATGCTCAGGTGAGGCAGCCCACAGGGGGATTCCTGGTATTGTGTGATACAAGAGGCCGAGTTGACAGACCTCTGAATGCAACGCTTCTCGGACAACACCATTAGCAGGCACGCTGACTCTCCAAAGCGCTGCCCGCATCTTGCTCTCTTCCTTTTTCCTCCCTCCGTCCGCAGGAAAGAAGACTGAGTCAGACTCTCCACACAGACACAACACTGTTGCACGGGATGTGAAAACAAATGTTAAATGCGCAATGACGGTGATTCAGCTGAGTGTGTGGCTTAAAATACTGCTTTTTCCATGATCACTGAAAGTAGAGGATACACTTATTATACCTTTCAAAACTGGAGACTGTAGGAATACAAAGTCAAGCTGCATTTTCATGCAGAAAAATACTGTATCTGAGGCGAGTTTCTTTACATATTGAAGCTCTGCAACAAGCAGTTTTAAAGCTGTGCTTTGTAAAGACAGAGAACACAAATGAATTAGTTATATTAGTCTGTGAAAACCTGACATAACTATGATGAAATGTATGACACATCAGCATATCAACCACCAAATCCTGAAAACAAACTTCACAATCTTTCTGCTACCTCTCTTGGTGTGATATGGATGTTGCTACTGATACCACGTTAGCCATAACAGCAGCTGAACATCTGTCCAACATCTGTGACTTCACGACTGACTCCAGAACGATTGCCGTTGTTACATAAACATATAATGCGGTGTATAATTAAGATCCTTTTCACTCAGTCTTATTTGTGACAACAGTATTGCAGTAGGATGTATGTGTGTCTGTACGATAGGGAGATATGTATGTGTGCGTTAATTGTGCCTGACCACGTCGGCAGCTCTGGAGCATCTGTACAGCACCTGGTTTTAGGGAAATGGTGTGTGCAAAGTCATCATCTCAGCTAAAGCGAAGCAGGAAGAGTGTGCGATTTATCTGCATCCCATGCTGTGAGACGGTCTCTGCTCTCCCTCTGGGTTTCCCCTTTAGGCTAGAGGGATCTGAAACTAGTACACAACAGGGCGCAAAACCTCCTTTTCAAAGGCGAGTATCAGGGAAGTTGCAGCCTAGTTTCACACAAAAACAATGCAGCAAATGAGGGACTTTTTCTGCAGTCAGAAGCAATTTGTGAGAGCTGAACGTGAGGCAAAGCCAAAATGCCAAACACACTAGAGATGCCTCCAGCTGTACAAATATTAACTGACTTTAAATGCTTCAAATTGCACTCATGGGAACGGAGAACCCTCAGCCTACAGTAGGGATGCATAGTTCACAAGTGGTATAAATACAGTGTGTTTGTATTGTGTTTGAGGCTATTGTGCTAACTGCCTTTGTGTGGTGACAATGGGAATAGAAAAGTCTTCTAGTATTATTTTCTATAATTAAAAAGAAGTATAAAGCTACTCTTTGGCATCTGAGTATGAAATAGCCTCAAGATGAGACAGAGCTGCTGAAATCAGCTCATTTTAGTTCATAAGTTTTTGAGGAAGGTGCTGAGTTGATGATTTCCTTTGATCTGGACATAGATCAATAGGTTGTTTGGCTGGCTTTAAGGCCTGTATGGCTTTCAAAAATAATAAGTGCTTACTGTGGGACCCTGGCTCATTACCTCTGACAGGTCACACCCGAGAGGAGGGGCTGGGAGTTCAATTCCACATTTACATGTCAGATAGAATAGTCACACTTCAAAAGTTTTTAATCATATTTTGATGTGCATTTGTATCAGCAGTTTTCTTCACATCATGTATTTAAAGGTGCAGTGTGTAAGAATTAGGAATATCTGTTACCGTGATGTATGCTTTGCTTTCATTAGTGTATAATCACCTGGAAATAAGAACCATTGTGTTTTTGTTGCCTTAAACGAGCCCTTTATATCTACAGAGAGAGTAGGTCCTCTTCCTTCCTCTCATGAAGTCTGCCATATTTAACTGCTGGTTTTCTAAAGTAGCCCAGAACAGACAAACCAAACTAGTGTCCATTTGGTTGCAAATTCGACTTCACTGCTAGGTGCCACTAAATCCTACACACTGAACCTTTAAAGGACCAGTGTGTAGGATTTATTAGCATCTAGCGGTGTAGTTGCTCCACTCACTCTATTATTCCAAGTGTGAAGGAGAAACTGATGTGTCTGCAAAAGACACAGCCCCGCTATCTAGAGCCAGTGTTTTGTTTGTCTGTTCTGGACTACAGTAAAACATGGCGGTGCAACATGGTGGACACTGTGGAAGAGGAGCCGCAGCATCTATAGCAAAAAAGGCTCATACTAAGGTAACAAAAATATAATTTTCACATGATTACACTAACAAAAACATAGTTATGCATGTTATATTCAATTTCTACCATGTTCTGTAAATAGAGTGCCCTAAACCTGACACACTGGACCTTTAAATGTAACTTTTAAAACAATTAAAACAATTATTATACTACTTTACAAATGAAAAGTTAAATTCTGGCTTTAAAACATTAAATAAAACATATATATTTTTCTCTTTCTTAATAATATAACTCATCGGAATAATAATTATAATAATGGTCCCACATTGTACTCTTAAATCACACTGGTATATTATTAATATCAATTCATTAGCCAAACACCAACTCTCTCTAGAAGTGCCATTGATTATTTTTATTGATTCATTTGCCCATTTTTTAATGATGAATCTATAAAATTAAGTACATAGTGAGAAATGCCCTTAATAATTTCCCACATCTGAAGGTGATGTCTTCAAATATATATATATATATTATCTCATATGACAAAGAAAAGCACTGATTATTATTCAATTTTCAAAATAGTTGCTGTAATTTTGCTCCTATGTGTCGAATCTATTAACTTAATGGACACATCCCTTTAAAAAAACCTGCAGCCACATCCTGATCCGTTTGGCCCAAGATCAACAAGGAATTACTGACGTATTGAACTGTGCCACATTGCAGCAGTCACCGCCATCCATTATCTGCCAGAAAACTCCTCTGTCCTAACTTCACCAGGCAAACAGTAGTAGGAGCTGAGATATACACAGTCTTGTCTTCATGCATATTTCATCTGCTTCATCCTCTGTTTCATCTTTCACAGAGCCCGGGCTCCCTCGAGGGCCCAACTTCCTGCTCGGATGGTGTCAAAGTTCTTGTCTAATAAACAGTCAGAGCCACGTTGTAGAAACTTCAGCTGCTTTCCTGTCTGCCTGGCTGGCTACATGTACAGCGAGTGGGCGGATTTCCATAGAAACACTAGCATAGCATCCATGAGAACTGCAAGGAAATGAAAAGACAAACCACTACACAGAGCTCAGTGATTTTCCACAATGGAACATCATAGTATTAGTGCCACTGAGCAGAATTACTGTCCAACTCAAAAGGAGTGATCACTCCTCTGTGCCTTGCCTTTTGAGTTTTCAAAAACACACAGACTTGTGGCATGAGAGCTATTTGATGTACAATGAGGGTGTGTTCAATGTTATGAAGAGAGACCAAAGAGATTATAATAGGTCAGTCCTCTTTCAGCTACCTCACAAACATTTTAGCGACACTCCCAATGCACACGTAAGTCACACTTGCAAACTCGCTTGTCCTGTTCACCTGGACGAGATAACTCATAGCATCTAATTATCTCTTATCTTTGTCGCACTTCTTCCTTTCATGCTTCAGTGACGGTCAGTGTCAAAGCACCATATCTGTGCTTTACCTCAGACGTGGCCCAGATGACCCAGTTAGAGAAACACTAGCATTCCTTGGAGCCAGCGAGTTAGACTGCGATGCTTGTCAAGTATGCGGTCTGTTTCCTGGACGTTCCTGAAATAAATACAGAGCCAGAGGAAAAAGATGCTTTCAGTTACCTTTCTTCACAGCTGTATACAACTCTCAGACAGAAAACACTGTTGTGCCAGTGTGGCTCCTTTTTCTTTTTTCCACTGGCCTTTCGGTAGATGACGTTTGAGGAGAAAAAAAATTGAGGGAAAGTAGCTTGGCAGAGCTGTGGAGGCTGGGAGCCATCTGTGCCTTTGCTAGAGCAAAAACAGGGAGTTCAAATATTGCACAAAATAGCTGCAACCTGCCACATTCTGTCAGAAATACGGCTGTTTCTATTTATTCAACTGACCGAATGCCAGGCCCAGTGTTCATTCCTGCTCCAATCGGTCCATCTCCTCTTATCTCCTCAATTAAAGCCTCCTCTACTGCAGTTTAGGACGTGCCACTCGAACTGCGCGCAGACCAGACCTCGCCTCTTGAGGACAGATAACAACTCTTTCTTCTCAGATCACAGAGTGCTTGGGAAAGAGAGCTGTCTGAGAAATGTGTTTCTGACCATTTTAATACTTCCCTAAGATGCTCAGAGAGCGATTACTGTGACTTACAAGAGGGTCAACATTCACAGAAATAAAGCTAAATGGTTACAAGGAAAGAGTGCTCTGACCTCAAAACTATTATTTAAGCGACTGTAAGTGTCTTAGCTGTTATATCAGGTCACTCTTGACAGCCGTGTAGCTCAGGATTCATGAACTTCACCTGCTCTGCATCTCTCTCTGGTACCACATCCACAACCAACCCGGTGAGGGCATATTTGCATGTCATCTATTCACCACTCACTTTGAATAAACACACAGGATCTTGTGCTCATTGTTTTAAAAATGCTATAGCTCAACTCAAGAAGTCACCTTGCACCTTAAGCAACAAACTGCACCCGACCGTTCACTCCTAATGGCTTTACCTGATACAGTATGCCGAGGAAATGGTTGCTACGTTGGTCCCTTTATGAACCAGCACAAAGTCTGTGCACTTTGTCTCCAGAGCCTTTCTACTGTGATATAACCAGCAGTACAACCTCTATCTAATCTTGAGAAAATTACATGTTTACTTCTTGTCATTACTTAACATCATAAAAGCATTTCATAAATGAGAAAACAAAGTTTAAAACGCAGATTTGTTACTCCACATTGATTGGCAGGTCATTACAAGCTAGTGCTACACAGCAACTAATGGACTTGATGAACTCAGCACCTACAGGCTCAGCTGCAGCGTCAGGTTCAGGAAGACTGCCGACAGGTCTCTTTGATCCTCCATCTTATTTTTGTGGGAAGAGAGGTGGTTTTGGTAAAGATGGGAAACCCACCTATGACTTTTATGCTAATACAACTTGGTGATCGTAAGTTTCAATCCCTCCTTACTTAAAATCTTAACCAACAACCCCAGTTCTGGCTCCTGACACTGCCAAACTGCACCACGAGGACATGCCTTCACACACACACATATTTAGTTCTTCCCACACTGCATTCTTAAAACAACTGGCAAAGTCAAGGATAGACATGCTCTTTAAAAGAAAGCATTTAAATACAAGTCTTGATTTCAGCTTAAATGCCTGATCAGTAGTCCGCTTTTGGACATACTGTATACAGTAGATGTATCTCTACACAGCTTTTAGACTATTCAGAATAATATTTCTTGCATGTGAGACCCAGATCCATGTCTCAAAGTAATATTTGGGGTATTTTGAAGAGCGATTGTATGAAGTACTACTCCATAATTAGTGCGTTACAGTAGATGGCTGTCAGCCCACACCCAGTTTAGAGAAGCAAACAAGGATCCTGAAACAGAAACAGAGCTATGTGCCGCTGTGGACGGGGTCAGCAGCAAAACATATTTAACCACATAAAAAAGGCCCAATTCAAAACAGTAAAAAAAAAATTAAATAAAAACTTTACCTTGATATCAGACAGTCTTTTTTTTTTGCACTAACTGCAGAACTTCCATATTCCTACACATACGCCAAACTGCACCACACACTATATTTACATTGCAGATCAGCTGTTATTGTAGCACAGCCGGAACAACACAAGCACGCACCATCTTGGAAATCTTCAGAAACACTGGGACACCGGTTAGCTCAGTTGGTAGAGTGTGTGCCCCAGTGGCCCAGGGTTCGACTCCAACCTGTGGCCCCTTGCTGGGTGTCGTCCCCCTCTCTCAATCCCCGCTTTCCTGTCGCTCTTGAGCTATCTCTGTCAAATAAAGCCTGAAAAATATCTTGAAAATAAAAACATGAAGTGTCTGATCACACAAGGTAGATCACGCCGCAGTGCGTGGCACAGTTGGAAGTTAATGCAAAGCAAAAGACTATCTGCTATCAAGGTAAAGCGGTGAAAATATTCAATTTCTTTTTGAGGAACCTCGTACATTCCCACTTAAAATAACCCAAACTCTCCCTTTAAGAGTTACATTGAGCCTACAGGTCATTATTATGGCAGCATCTCCTCCATAGAGACTAACTGGGAAGTGAATTCAGCACTTGAGCATCTAAAGTGAGCATCTGACGTTCATCACTGCAGCATCTGCCTTTCACCCTTCTTACCACAACTGGACAAGGTCACTCCAAATGTTGTTACCCCACCCCCACCCTGACTCATCTCATACAAATGTCAGTTACAGCACGTGGATAAAACACTCCAGCGCTGCTGCTGCTGCTGCTGCTAATCTTCTACTCACAGTCCCAGCACGTAGCTAACAAAAGTGAATCCAGGACACCAGCAGTGGTGGGAGATATTCTTGCAGCAATGAGACAAGGCTGAATTCCCTTCAGAACGCTAGCGTTCGCATCCATGTAGGTCTTCCCATTGAGCCGATTGGTCGAGGAAATCACCAGGTATCATTTTCTTGCTGACAAAACAAGCCACTGTACAACTGGACATGGGTGCTCCCGATATGACCCCCAACTATATATAGCAAGCCAATGACAGGAACTGCCTGGGTAATGAGTAAAACAGAGGATGATAGAAAGAAAACTGCTCCAGGCTCTACAAGGACATGGGAAGCATGAGTCCAGGCAAAGGACGCTTCTGCCTCCATCAACGACAAGCACAACATCATGAAATCAATTATATAAAAGCAGAACTCTCTCCACACAAGATCTAAAATCAATATCTAAACTGTATGTATCCACTCTATAGTCTTCCCATCATTACACATTATGCTTTCCTTGGTGCTTTTCTGCGTCTAGCACAGCCTGTTCTGAACACAGCCCAGAAGCCAAAGAGAGATTTCCAGCTATTTCCCCCATCTTGGATGGTTAACCATGAGAAAAACAAAGGTTGTAATTACCTACAAACAACATTCACAGTGACTGCCTCATAAATGACTGGTGGTGCTCTGCTCATATTTGAAGTCTCCTTTCTCCTGGCATAATCAAAAGGAACAGAAGAAAGTGAACGTTGTCATTTGTTGCCCATTTAGTTGGTTTCTCCCAAAAGGATCCGGGCACGTTCCACTGCAAGGCTGGCCTCTTCTATAAACATAAGACCACGACGTAAGCTCTGCAATTAGGATATTTTACATCTTAACTTTCCCTTTGTGTCATTATTGAGATGGACAATTATGCGGCACAGCGAGCCATGAGCAAAATAGCAATGGTGTATTACTCAAGCGTCACTATTTTAGACGATGACCTGATGTTTCTGGAACACTTTGATGAAGCAGTTCATGAGTAAATGTTACGTGGCAAGAGTAAAATTACACAACGGGAGCTTAGTCAGGATAGTTTGCTATACTGTAGCACTTAAAGGACCTATTAAAGACATAAACAGCAAACTTTCACAAACACAACCCGGCCTTGTTTGACTGCTTCACATGGCACTTATCTAATGAGGAACAAATGGCTGGCTGATCATGTGAAGAAGAAAAAAAAAATGCTTGCAGTGCACTGAAGTGGTTCCAAAGGCAACTTAAGCATTGGCAGCGAAATGTGAAATTTACATAAAAAGGAAAACTTAAGCAGCACAGCTACTAATTTAGTTAATCTATTTGTAACTTGGTCTGCCAGTTTATTCCCAGGTTTTATGTCAGGGGGGGTCCTACAAGGAAACAGGTGCTAAACAGTATAAAAACACTTTAATTGATTCGAATCTAAAATATTTTTATTGTTAAAAGAGTTAAGGGTCATAGCTACCACTGAAAAGAGTGAGGTCATGTCCTCGGTATTTCTGAATTAGGGGAATTAGGCAGCTTAAGGTTTCACAATTAAAAACTGACACACACTTTTGAGCTGTTTCCAATATTTTCAGACACAATATGTTTACATTTGGCAACTTTAAGGCTGACAAATTGATAAATAAATCGATAAAAAAATAAACAGTGTTTGAAGCTGCATGTTTTGAAATAAGATTTACAGTAACTTTAATTGAAACATTCGCCTAACTTCAATAATATATGACATATAAATCTGATTTTTTTTAAAGGGCTGTAGTCTGTAAGCTGCAGTATATTCACTGACCTGTAAAGATAACTGACACGTCCCTCCATTTACAGAGGGAAAACATCACAGCACCATCACTGCTTTGACTTACAGCCATGCTGAAATGAGAATTAAGCCAATTAAAGGGATGTTTATGAAGCAGATGGGGAGTATTGATCGAGCAACAATCCTGTTGAACTCACGACTCACGCATGGTGCAACGTTAGCAAGTACTGAAGCCATTTAAAATGTAAAATAATACACTTAACGCCCGTGTTGTTCGACTTTCTGTTAACATTACAGCCATCCACTGTTAAAAACAACCTGTCCTTTGGCTGGTTTTATGACAGACGTTATCATATCAGGAGAGACACGTCTGTTTCAGGATGACTTAGTCATTAAATTAAAGGAACAGACACGTCTGCTGGTACCGTGAACGCTGGCAACAAGCAAGCTGTCATCAAAGTCAGTTTGGCGTCGGTGCCAACTGGTCAAACCAACTGATCCCGAGCGACTCCACCGGACAGCTTCGTTAACGTCCGCCGACAACAAGAAAGGCGCTAACGGCAAAGTTCACACATTTTAACTCAACACAAGGTGAAATAAGCGCGTTTACTCTCAGATACAAATGAATGTTAGCCATTAGCTTCCTCTCACCTGTCCAGTATTGCGGCGGTGCTGCTGTTGTTTGGATCAGGATGCCGCCGCCGCCGCCGCTGCCTCACACACGCACGCGAGACATTCAACTGTCACCAACCGCCGGCCAGTGCTGGAGCCGGTAGATGGAGCGCGTGAAGCGAGTTTGGTTTGGCGCAGTGCTCAGAGGATTCTGGGTAATGTAGTGTTTCTACTGGTCAACCAATTTTAACATGTTTTATATTCTTATTTGTTTATTACTCAATGAGATGAATGAATTCTGGACATTTAAAGGAAATAGCCGTTTATAACTTCTGTACCAAATATGTTAACAGAACTACACCGATATACACAACAAATATAAACACTTATAGTATATTTGCGTGCCGTTTTTAAGTATACATTTATACAAAAGTAGGATTTATTGCACTTCTGTGATGTGTTTTTAATATAAGAATCAAAATATTAGACTAAAACTCTAATAGATAGATAGATAGATAGATAGATAGATAGATAGATAGATAAAAAAAAACAGGCTTTAAAAAACAGAGTTTTACAAAGTGCTTTACAGAGCAGCAGACCCAAACAGAAGGCCACACAGGTTAAGATCCAGAAAAGTAAAAACATAAAACGTAACAGATTCAGAGATGATAAAAGAAAATTCTAAAAGGACAATCAATAAAAATAAAATATTAAGAGATGAGAAGATATAAGAACAAAAGATAAAAATTAAAATTAAACCTGTGTTAAGATTTTTACAAATAGAAAACTATATAATAAGTAAAAACTTTTTTATATATAAAAATAAGAAATAGAACTACAAATAGAGATAAAAACTATATACAGTTAAATTAGGATGTAGACAATGAATGAAAGCCACAGAATTTAGCAGAGGTAGTGCAAATGGAGTCAAAAATGACCATGACAAAATGTCCAGTATTCATATTACTTATAGATTAGATTAGATTAGATTAAATTAGATTTTATTAATCCCACAGCGGTGTAATATAGTATGTTTTTTGTGTTCAATACACACAAAAAACAGAACAAACAAGTGTACAGACGTGCAAAACGAGTAGCCTACTTATTTTTATAACCCTATTGATGTAAGTGAGATGTAACACACTTATAATGCAATGCAGTTTGATAACACACAGCTTCAGCCTCAGAGAAGTCCATATAGGTTCACAGAAATGTTGCATAACCTCCATGAAAATAGAGTTTACCGCAGGGCTGCTGTTGACATTGGGAGGTTGACTTTGTCGAATGTGCTGACACGAATTTCACAGCAGTTTACAAAAGCTGTATATATACATATATGTTTAGCCTACTGTTTTACGTTTGTGTAATTATATGAACATATATATTTTAATTGTGTTTTAATTATTTCCGCTCTCAGCTGTTACAAACGTGACGAATCCGCGCCCGACGGTCGTCGACTACATTCACGTGATGCGCGCTGTCATTGAGAAACATGGCTGCGTCCACGGGTGCTGCAAGCGCTGCTGCCTCCGACCCAGAAGGTCCGGCTTCGGCTGGTCCGGGCTCGGACATCACAAGCTTCCAGTACAGCATGATTCTGGACCATCTCATCGGGGACAAGAGGTCCGTGAAGGACCTGAACCCGGGCGTGATGGGGGGTTTACCGGTGCCGCCTAAAAGCGACGAGCAGAAGATGATCGAGAGGGGCATGGAGAGCTGCGCCTTCAAGGCTGTGCTGGCCTGTGTGGGCGGTGAGTAACTAACATTATAAATAATGTATATCACAGCTGTCTGTATCTGCATATGTCTGTGTGCATGTCCAGTTTCAGGTGGCAGGCAGCTGTATTTTCTTTAATATGAGGTTTTATTAAAGGCTCATCTGTAGACAGATAGACAGATAGATAGATAGATAGATAGATAGATAGATAGATCGATAGATAGATAGATAGATAGACAGATAGATCGATAGATAGATAGATAGATAGATAGATAGATAGATAGATAGAAATTCAAGCATCCAGTAGCAGCATGCAAACATACATTGAACATACATGATTAGAATGAACCTATAACACAGTATCCATACGTTAAAATGAGCCTGGGATAGATCTAAATTTAAATATGTACAGAGAGATTAAACATTTGTAGAGAAATTAAACATTTGCATAGAATTTAAATATGTGCAGAGGAATTAAAAATGTGCAGAGGAGTTAAACTTTTACTTAGAAGATAAATATCTAACTGTGTTAAGAAGTTAACCCGTGCTAAACATCTATACAAAAACTATATATAAAAAAATAGAAAGTGACTGTAGAAATAAAAATGTTTTATACAAATATGAGAGAACTACAAATGGGGATAAAGGACTGTGTACAATTAAATTAGGCTGTAAACAGATGAATGATGATGTATGTGGAAGAGGGATTAAAGAGGACAGTAGGTCTTCTTTAATATTATCAAGTCCCAGTTTATCATTTATGTAAATTTACAGCTTGTTTTTATCTTATGTGATAGTAAACTGAATCTCTTAAAGGTTTGTACTCTCGTAATTTGACTCTGTGATGGCCACTTTTCAGTATTTTTTACATTTTGTAGATCAAATGATTAACTTTAAGGGCTGTAATTTCTCCAATCTGAGGAGAAAAGCTCAACAAATCTGTAAACATTGATGTGATTTATCGTGCTGAAGCTCATGTTGGTTGTTGTTTTTGTTCTCTGCAGGGTTTGTACTCGGAGGAGCCTTTGGCGTTTTCACAGCCGGCATCGACACCAACGTTGGCTTCGACCCCAAAGACCCTCTGAAAACTCCGACAGCACGAGAGGTCCTCAAAGACATGGGCCAGAGGGGGATGTCCTACGCCAAGAACTTTGCCATCGTGGGCGCCATGTTCTCCTGTACAGAGTGCATCATTGAATCAGTACGTGACACCACAGATCTTATTATATGACATACTGATGTTGGATATAACCACAAAGATTCATAAACACGGCTGAATAGGTTACTCTACAAGAGAACGAAACAGAACCAAATGTCTGACAGGAGCTCAAAACAAAAGAAGGAAGAGGATTTTATAATGTCCCTCGATCTCGATAGTAAAACAGGAATAGACCAAATAAACACTCAGCGCACGGAGGATTTAAACCCTGAAGTATATTAATTACAAGCACTGATACAAAGAAATGTCACACCAGGTGTAATGGGTGTTTTAACACAGCAAATAGGTAATTTGTGTTCAAATTTGAGGGACATTAATATGAATACACAGCTGTATGATTTAACACATAAATTGGAACAATGTAGAAAATCATGATGACAAATAGAAATCACATCAACAGAGAGGAACAGTCACTTCAGGCTGAAACAAGGTTAATAAATGGACTAACTAGCATGGAAACTGATCCACTGATCCACGTTTGCTGCAGTGCATCTTTTATATTTATATTATAAGTGTTGAACGTACACATTGGCTTGGGTTCATAGCTAAAATAAGGAAATCCTAACCCCCATATTGTTATTGTAGTGGCAGTTGTTATTGTAAAGGCACAGTGCCTTTCTAGTCTTCCGACCACTCGAAGCGCTTTTACACTACATATCTCATTCACCCATTCACACACATTCATACACTGATGGCATTAGCTGCCATGCACGGTGCAAATTTCTCATCAGTTTTAGGAGCTAAACATTTATACGCATTCACACACCGATGGCGCAGCCTTCGGGAGCAATTTGGGGTTCAGTATCTTGCCCAAGGACACTTCAACATGAGGAGCAGACTAGAGAGCCGGGGATCGAACCGCCGATCATTTGATTAGTGGACGGCCCGCTCTACCTCCACTTAGTCTGCAGAGTGTATCTTACTGATGAAGTTAATCCAATCTTCTTGTGAAAACCTGAGGAAGGTAAATTTGAATGGTGATTTATTAAATAATAACAACTCATAGCGTTATTAAAAGTGATCCAAAACTATTCCCACATCCCAACCCGGTCCATCACTGAGTTAATACTGTCCTTCACATGGTTTACCAAACCCATCACGAGCTGCAGTAAACTGTATTGTGCTTGTAGCTGTAATGTGAGGGTGTGATATGTGTGTGGTTGGATCACTCTTCACGAGAAGAAACAGCAGGATGGAGACAGATAACTTTCTCGAGCAGCACTTTACTGATTTTCACACAACAGAACAACTTAACATCCTTGTTTGGACTTAACATATCTGTTTTAATCTGTGTTAAAGATGCAGCTGTAAAGATTTAAACATGTAAATACTAAATGTGGAACATAAATATGTAAATATTAAACTGTGTAGCTATTGTAAATTAACTCAAAATATAAATTATATTTACTTCTCAGCCTTACAACTCTAAAATATATGAATTAACTTGTAAACCTTTCACAGTATCATCCACTATTCTACATATTGACTTTACATATAAATACTAGCAGAACATAACTAACATGTCATAACAACATTTTTTTTTTTTTTACCAAATAGAGATATGTGACTGATGTGGCTGTTACAGTTATTAGTCAACATCCCGTGTTCAATGTTTCAGTTCTGGGAACCTCATTGTAGTTCATCAAAATGGTCTGATGGCGCCCTCTAGTGCTAAACTGATGGTGTGCATAAAGCTGTGAACGGTACTTATCTTGCATAATGAAATAAAAACACTCATCCAAGTGATTACAGTTCAGATATAGCAGTAATATAACTTGTAATCCCGAAGGCCTTTTATCCCTCCACATCAACTGTGTAACATTTTGTTTGTTCTGTTGTTTATCTGCAGCACAGAGGCAAATCTGACTGGAAGAACGCCGTGTACAGCGGTTGTGTAACCGGAGGAGCCATTGGATTTCGTGGTATGTAACCTGTTATATTTACTTTTTTTAAATTTCAAATCAAAGGTAGTATATTTCTCTTCTCCTCACATTTACTCTTTTTTTTCTGCTCTGCAGCTGGTCTGAAGGCCGGTGTCCTGGGATGTGGAGGCTTCGCCGCATTCTCCGCCGCCATCGAATACTATTTGCGGTGAACCACTAAAGAGTGGCTCTATGGACTAGAACTTAATCGATGCACACTTGGACCAGCCCTGTGAGAAATCCAACCACGTGAATATTTACTGGCATGCGGTGGATTTCTGCAGAAAAGATGTATGTGGTGGAAGTGACAGCTTCCTGTTTGTGTACAGTGGTGTTGAGTGATGGCGCAGTGGGCTGAAAAAGATGTTTTTCCCCAGTGTCTCATTACTTTAATCATATGGACAGTCTGAGTAAAGCGACTTCATGTGGAGGATTTCCAGAAAGAGAGCAGAGTGTGTCTCTGTCTATGTTGAACTTTGAGTCACGACCACCTCAAATCAGACTCAGATAAACGCTTTCTTGTTGTAGAACATTGGTATGATGTATCTGTAACTAATCCACATAAAGATTATTTATATTAAAGATGTTTGTTTTTTTTAATCAAGTTGTGCATTCAGGACTTTTTTCTTGATGTGCCCATGACCATAACATTGTAAATTTCTTAGACTTAGGACCTCAAAATAAGAATTGTTTTTGTCACGTTAGAATGAGCATTTTTATATCTACAGACATGTGGGTCCATGTTGGCTGTTAAATAAAGCCAAAGTGGAAGTGTCACAGTGATAACTGTGAATCATCAGCCACATTAAACAGACCTAAACTGTATTGTCCTGTCCTGCAGTATTCATGTTGGTTTTTAAGTGGTAGGTGCTGCTTGTAAAGTCATCTGTACTAGAAAGAAGAACACATCCCATGAGACTGTCAGCTCAAAGGTGCAGGTTGCAGAACAGTTGCCTGTATGACTGTCACCGACCTGAACAAGAAAAGGAGCTATGTGAAATCTCTGTTCATTGACTACAGTTCAACATTTGACACCACAGTCCCGTCAGGTCTGGCCACAAAGCTTGGGACCTGGGACTAAACACCTCAGTGTGCATGTGGAAATAAATGTGACATACATGCAAATTTCTCTTTTGAAATAGGAGAGTAAGAACAGAGATAACAAGGGAAGATAAGCGGGAATAAAGTTCATAACCCTTGAATACTGTGCATGAATCTGCTCCATCCAGGGGCCATTAGAAGGGAGAAGAGCCTGTGTGCTACAGTTTAGGGTAAATGGAAGATGGATTAACCTTTACTCCCTGGTTTAAATTTTAGTTTAATATATCTTTCACAATCCTTTTTGGATTAAATAAATATTTGTGTGACCTTTGAGCTCAGATAAATCATCTCAGAGTGAAACCGTACTGCAGATTTGATGCTGAAAGCTACAGTTCATTAAAACGTCCACTAAGTGGTGCTGCTGCAGCAGCTATTAGGTATGATAAGACAGAAACACAGATTTTCTGGGTCTCCTTTAAAAATCACCACCTGTGTGATGTTTTACCACGATAGACTTCTGAATGCGATTTAGTTGAAGCTGGGTCTTCGATCTTTCGAGCACATTTCACATCAATACACTGCACTTTTTATGAGTAATATAAATGTGTTTATTCATGCTGAATCCATCGTGTCATCATTTTTTTTTTTTTTATTTTATTTTTGATGTGGTAGAGATAGTGTGTGCATTGGGACAGACCTTCTGAAGCCCTCTTTAATCATTGATGAGCTAAGGTTTAACACAAATCTGCATGTAAATTTTTCAGTATGTTTGCACTTCTACTCCAAATATTTCAACATATCAGGGAGTTAACTGTGCAGGTGTACACGAAATTTAGAGCTGTTATTGATTGGATTCATTTATTGGAGGTCTCTTCTAATTTCAGTTTCTAAAGTTGACCATCAGGTGGTGCAATATGCAAAGATCTGACACTTCAAAATGCTGAAATGTGGTTTAATCTGCCAGAATTACATGTACCAAACTAAAAGGTTTTAAATGATGGAGTGATTTATATTAATCATTTGGATAAACTTAAATAGAAGAAAGTCACAAGTCTGACAGATCCTGGGAGCGGTGTTCCCCAGAGCTGAAAATATATATCGTAATTGCACAAACATCGCAGCTACTGTCTTTTTTTTCTCGTTTAATCACAATCATGTTACAACATGTTGATATGAAAATGTTATGATGCAGCATTTTAATCATTAAATCTCAACACACACACACACGGACACAAAGTGAGAGTGTTTTGGTAACTTTTATTTTACTAAAAAAAAAAAGGCGGGGAGAAAAAGTTTCACATTAACATTTAGCCTCAATATTACAGTATATTGAAATTATCCTCAAATGAAGTAAAATACAACATTTTTTATTTTATTTTAATCTTATATTAAAAATATCAAATAGTACTCATCTAGCAGTGCTTACAGTATTTTAAGATATGTCGCAGGCTTGATAGCAGAAAGGTTGGCTTTGTACAGAGCAGAGATGGGTGTTTGCCAGTCTTAAGCGAGGAGGCCTTGCAGAGACAACCTACCTTTGTGTTACCCGGCCTGGTTTGATTGACAAGCTGAACATGCAACAAGGGCAACTACACAAATCATCTTATAGATTATACTGGTGCAGTAAGACACTTGGAACAGGCTTGCAATGAAACAACGAGAAAATAAAAAGCTAAATGTTCCATTCATTGTGTTGTTTTTTTTTTATATTCCCCTATAATAACCCTCATGTCACAGAGTGCCCCCTTTCTCCTCTACAAAGTGATCTGAAATTAAATTGGCAGACGTTCTGGTGATCTTTTCAGTACAGCTTACCAACCATGGACATGGTGAATGAGAAAAATCAGACTAAAAATAACACCACTACCTGAATAAACTTCAAAAAACAGACTCTTTAGAGCATTTCTCTAGTTGCACAGAACTGTACAGGCACACATATTATATATATTCAAAATAAATAGGGCTAATTTGGCCAAGACTCACTGGGGAGGGCAGTTCTCTCTTGTTTGTCAGTACAGAGAGACACATCACCAGCCATTTATTAGGATGGCTTCCCAGCCACTTCCAAACCTCACAAGTTCTCATAGTCCCTTAAACACACACACACACACTCATTTACTCAAGTACATCCACATAGTCACTCACACACCCCGGCCTCATCCACCGCACATGCACAAAGCCAGAAAGACGGAAAAAAAGGAAACAAAACAGCTGTTTGAACATAATTATTAAACATATAAATGCCATTTTTTCTGGAATGCCTCTGATGAGGAAAAACAAAGCTGGAGGACTCGACTCGAGTCTGGAAAAGGGTTCACTAGATGACACTACGACACCCACGGGGAGCGATCCTGTGCCACCGCACCAGGCTATGGCCTCCGGACCTCCAACCCCGACCTTTCCCCCGCTGTGGTCCCAGGTTTGTCGTCTTAGTCGGTGGGAGGCGGGAGTCGGCTCTGCTCTCCTCACATTACAAACAGGACATGACGTGTGACTACAAGACGACCGGGAAAATCTCCTTCACCACCTCCCTATGTGCTCGGCTCCATCTCTTTACAGGATAGTGGGGTGAGGTGACGGGTTTGGTGGTGTAGAGAGGGAGGGATGTGAGGGGGGCTGTACAGTCGAGATGAGCTGCCTGCTGGGAGGAGAGGTGAGGCAGGAGGACCGAGTGGCGGGGACCAAAGGCTTGTATGGAGTCTCTCACTCTCCCCTCTCCAGATGGCGCCCTGAGGGAGGTGGGTGGGGATTAAACGTCAGTGGAAAAATAGAGCGTGCTGCGCTTCAGTTCGGCAAAGGAGATGGGAGGATGCTGCAGGTAGTAGAGCAGCACCTGGACCTGAAAGAGAGAAAAACAATAATTAATTCAACATTAATCCAAATTATCAAGATTGTTTATGTCTACTCTTCAATCTAAGTAAAAAATCTAGAAAACTATTTCCCCGAGTCTGATTTAAGTCAAAAACATTGATAGTTCAACATGAAAGAAGAGGAGTGGCAATGTAAACAGGAAGTACAATGTTTGTGCTGCAGTAACATGACGCTCACTACAACTTTTAGCCTATATTTGTTTACATTTTGGCACCATTAAAAGTCGAATTAGCTACTAGCAATTCCTATTTAGATACCCATGACCCATGGGTGTATAAAACAACTATCACTGGATAACTGTGATGCTGAAGAAAACCTGATGAGTCTAAGGCTAATTCTGGAGTCATATTGACATGATTTCTAATAAGATTTATGAATGTTTATTATTCAATCACATCAGACATCAGAAACAATGATATCTATTGGAAGTGAAATCATACTAAATCCATAAATATGTGTATCGTGTGTGTTCAGATTGAGAAGAAGTAAATTCTTTGATGCACATGCTATAATTTTAAAGTACTTTAATGATCTAATGACCTGGTCTAATGCTACAACTGTATCACATTTCTACTTCTACTTTTTAAATATGGTTCCACACAAGTAGTATTAAGCATTATAAATGATCTAATTTGAAGATATTAATCTAACTGTAATTTATTACTGGCTGTCATTGTACCTTTTATGAATGGGTGTACTTATTATCGGTACATAGTTTTATCTCTAAGGTCACTGGGATCTACTTCTTTATAACTTTTTAAACCCAGACAGACTTCCCTTTTTTCTCTACATAAAAGTCTTTACAGATTGTTTTATATTTTAGTTATTTTAAATTATTATTATGGATTTTGTTGCAGATTTTATTCATATATTTATAATAGGTTTGGCTCATGAGCTGACTGCTTCGATGTTGGACGACTGCCTAATTCAGCACTTATGTAGGAACTCTGCTCCATTATCTGGAGATGTATTATGGTTTTGCTGCTTGTTTTTCACAGCTCCCATGAAAAATAATCTCAATGTGACTAATTTGGTGCATGTAGGACAAGTTCAGGCAGTCAGAAAACTGAGAAAATCACCTTTGAACATTTCCAAAAAAAAAATTTAGGTCTTGTTTTACTAAATCGGGTGAATCACTGTAATGTGGCCTCCTCCACAAATTTCCCTTAATCTCCTCTTTAATCAATTTCAGCAGATGGACATGTCTTAAGTCACTTTGGATAAAAGAGTCAGCTAAATGAAAATATAAAATTTAATTTGATTGACTGTTTAATGCTGCTAGCAGTGAGTAACTGAATTTAAAATATGTATTTTGTGGCTCAGTGAAGGTGCATTTTTGAATGTTTGCTGGATGGATTATTTTTTATCAAAATGAGGGAGAATCCATCACTCATGTCTCCATATGAGATTATATTCAGTATTCAGTGGTGGAAGCATCTTTCTCTGGTGTCTGACGTTTTGTGTACTTTATACAATAAACATTTAGAATTTAAATAAGCCCCAATACAAACAGTCAGTTTCACTGTAATGGACAGATGGGACCTCCTACATGTAAATGCTGCCCTATTTATGATGATTTACTCTGGATGTTGTTTACTCTACCAAGAAAAGACATTTGTGCACAGGAAACTCATCTCTCAGTGGAGTTGAATGGATGGCCTGCAGCCTAAATACAGCTGGGAGACTAGACCGCAGTGACACGGGTCACTTAGCGACGTGGGAGTAAAATTCATCCGAAAATGACGTGCAGCTACCGAGGAAATGCGCATGTACGCATCAGTCTAACATTTACAGTGTACACTCACAGGGAGGATGACTACTCATCTTTTATCATTAGATTGTTGGCAAGAGAGCACCAGAGAGTAATATGGGTATAAAAGCACTATTTCTCTCACACAGTCTTTGTTTAAAAATGTCAAAGTAAAAAATAAACATTGCTACTCAGGTTTTTGTCTGTGTGTTGCTACCTGTGCCATGACGTCATGAGACCAGATGTCAGAGGCGGAGGTGATGTGCTGTCCCTTCGTACTCTCTGACTCTGAGGGCCTGAGCAGAGTGGGGCCAAACACGGTGGCCAGGTTATGGAGGGACATCTTGTTGATGGGCTCCTTCTCAGCCACCCTGCAGGAACAAACACAAGCCGGGTGGTCAGTCGGGGAGGACATGGAAAAGACAACCAGGCTCTGTCAATGAACTGACAGTCACTGAAAATGTAGACAGAAAGTTCAGACTGTGCATATGTTTGGGAGCTTTTCAGTGAATTTGAAGCTGTAAAAAAGGTGATTTGTTTTCTTAATAAAGATTAAATTTATTATTTTAACGATTAGCTTCTCTTTTACTCTTAAACCTGGCTGACAGTAGGTACAGTGCTGTAGCCATATTTATACGGACATGTCTCTTGTAAGCTCATGTAAGCTTGGTTTTACAAGGTGCATCTTAGCTGTCTGCACCATCATCTTGAGGTTTGAGTTTTGTTTATTTGAAGAGGTTAAAATCAAAAAACTGACATGCAAGGCGAGGAAAAAAGTTGAATATATCATAACTGAAAATTGGCCTGGTTATGACTATTAGATGACCTTCTGCTTGAGTGACTGTTTTGTATCTTGTATATAAAAGAAGATATTTTAAAAACATTAATTTATCGATGGGATGCAAGACTTTGAGCGGGTTAAACATCTTTGGAAGAGGAACCTTTTATGAAGAGATGTAAAACATGTAAGGAAGGATTAAAGAGTATCATTTCCTTTTCTAATTACACCAAATTGGCTACTTTTTTAGTGACAGGTGGCCTCAGTAGGTGTGTTTGTACCGTTTGAGGTGCTCCAGCAGAGTGAGGAAAGTCATGAGGTTGGGTTCAGGCAGGGAGCGCAGGAGGTGCATCATGCAGTTCTCCTTGGCTGCCGGGTCCGAGAGCGCTGCGAGGGAGAGGAAAAAGATGTCAGATCTAATTATGGTAAGACAGTTAAACCCTCATCGCTTCCAGGTGGGCAAATTTAACGCCCTTGTAAAACTCTCTGAGGGCCCGCTGATGGTAAACACACACTTCCGGGGATAAAGGTCACACACCTATGCCCTCCATAAAGGCAGGGTAGAGGCGGTCGGTGAGCAGAGGCTCCGGCAGCTCCCTGAAGTACAGCTTCAGCGTTCCCGCGATGGCGTTGATGTCCATGTCGCTCAGCATCACCAGGATATCTTTGGTATCTGCAGACACAAACAAAGGCCGATTAGAAACACGGTACGTTATTAAAGGCTCACAATAACACAGCTGCTCTCGCCTCTCAACATCTCCAGGAATGATGTAATCTCTCAATAGCACCCACATCCAGACGGAGACAGATGCAGACGTGCTTAATGTTACCCATGAAAATGAAAGGTGATACTGGGCTCTGCTCGGTAAAAGCAGCTGTGACCGACGCTGAGAGGACGCCCGACAGCTGCTGCTCCTTGTCTCCTCCCTAAAGGCCCCAGTTCCCACAAATCTCTTCTCCGCATAGTGTTACAACAACGGCCTAAATTACAGAAACCCCTGAGCTGCAGGAAATACACTACATATAACTATATACATCCTTAACAGCCTTTATACACACACTACATTTCTCAGGACAAACTAGGTAAACACCTGATGACTGACGTGGTATTATATAATTTGGATAAAATATTACATGTGGGTCATCAGGATCATCTTGGAGGGAAATTCACCGACAGGATTTGGCTGTTAAAACGACATTACGTAACTTTTCTACCTTAATAACAGATTCACTAACATTTCAATGCTACTCTGACGTGTAATAGGGTGAATGGTGTCTCTGTCAGTCCCTATGCCTCATACAACTGTTCTTTCACTGTGTAACTTCCAAGTCCGGGTAGTTGGGCATCACTGATTTTGGTTACTCTCACCAACTCTGTGATTTACAGAGTTCCTGATGGACATTAAAGTAAACTGATGCGAAATGTAGCTGCTGTTAGATAATGTTAGTTAGCTCAGTTAGCTGTAACATTACTGTCCAAATTGGGTGCTTTGGGCACCAGGAAGTGTTTTATAATGACAGCGCAGGAGCTTTGGATGTTCATGAGAAAGACGTTTACAGGCCTAGGACAGTGTGAAATGGCCGCTAGCGGTGTCATGCCAGAACCTGAGTTCAGCAAGCGGGCATTGTACCCGGGCCCAGCAGTTTCTTTTAGTCGTTGGTGAGAGCTTGGTGAGATAGAAAGCTTAAAGACAGACACCAAGCTGGGCTTCTTGCTGTTGGACTAGTAAATAATATTATCTGTCTGCTGTGTCCTGATGATTGGCTGTTAGCAAAGATGTCGATTTGCTAGTTTTTGTTCACAAATAATGTAATCATAACTAACACACGTGTACAACGGTCCTACTGTCCTTCTACACTCTAAAACTAGAGGCACTCCTTTGCAACATAAAACAAGAGACAGAGAGACAGAGAAAGTGGAGTCTTACTGGTGTCGAATGCTAATTTGAGGGCCTGGATATCGGTGGCCACCCCTGAGATCCTGTAGATTCCCACTTCGTCGATCCCCCTCTTCTCCACTTCCTCAATGCACTGACGGACAATGTAAGGCACCTTGGAGCGCTCGCGCCTGTGGACGTGAGAAAACATCCATGTTACTTTAAGTTATACAACTGTGGACATGAAAAACAAGCCTGAGCACATCTATGTGAGAGAAAGTGATAACACAAATATTAATGAGTTAACACATTTTAATTGGCTTTCATTTTATTTTTGGACAGCCAGGCTGTCAGGTCTTAATTACAGGAACATGCTTACTTTGTCACCACGTTGATCTTGACTCCAAACACCCCACTCTGTTTTTTGGACGGCGTTCTCTTCAAGCTGAGGTCCCGACTTGTAAACTTCATGGAGAACTCCACTTTGATCTGACGGTGAACAAACAACACGGCTAAAGTAAACTGCATTCCTTTAAGAAGCCAGAACTGAACTCAGGGACCTTCATGAACAACTTCTTTCAGTCATTATTTATTTAGATTTAGAGGTTTTTACATTGAAATTTTAAGACTGAGCTACTGATGCAATAACAATACCTGAAATCTGATTTTTATTGTAAACATTTCAGCTAAACAGATTTATTATTAACAGATCTTGTGTGCATAAATCTACATAAACACTTAAACAAAACCTCAGTTTGACTTCCAGCAGAAATATAGGAGGACACAGTGTTAAGATATTGTTGAATAATACATCTAATTACGGTATTTACAGTATGTATGTCATAGTCTGAGCCAGAAGTCCTTACCCCGTTCATCTCTATGACGTCCATGTGCCAGTTCTTGGACTGCACCGTCTGAGGATCGAGCTGAAAGACGCAACAGAGACAGAGAGACACTGAGCGATAAGATTTCGACCAAATAAGGGTGCATGACTTCATTCATACACAGAGACTCCTTAATCAAATCATCAGATAAGAATTATCAGCATGGAAAAGTCACATTTCTGGGAAAAAGAACCACAGAGAGTCACCACCTGTACATTCACACTCGACTGGGTTTTTCTCTCGCAGGCAGGAAGTTTGCTGTGTGATTTGCTATCACACCAGGATCAAGCCAACAAAACAGGTTTTCAGCGTAACATTTCCCACATAAATCACTGGAAATATTTGTACTCAAAGAAATGGGAAGCCAGCTTTCATCTTCTTGGTGGGAATTCCCAGACATACTTAGTAATGGGACATTCATAGGAGGTACCAAATGGTGACGTGAAGTCACATTTAATCAGAAAGAAGTAAGATATTCAGTAAATAGAGCACTTTACATCTTACATATTAGACAAAGGTTGTACCTTTACGGATTTCTTCAGCATCTCCCTATCCTTGTGTCAGTTCAGGTGCTGTACCTGGACACAATTCACTTCTACTCAGCTACAAATCACACAAGATTCGTACCAAACTTCTAAATGTGTCTGAAGTTTCACTGGTTTTGATCTTTACACACAAAAACTGCTGTTCCCGCCCGGTTTCGAACCGAGGACCTTTCGCGTGTTAGGCGAACGTGATAACCACTACACTACGGGAACTGGCTGACTGCTGCTCCCCTCCCCACCCCCCAAGACTTGGCAAACACAATCTCAAGGCATTGAGAAATCTTTCCTGAGGGACAGTTTAAAAAGTGAAAAGAAAATAAGGAAAAGCACTTTGAAACTGTGATTACGATCCAAAGTTCAGCTTTTAGCTGCTCCAGGATTTTATCTTCCGAGCCAGATCAAAGTCAAGCTGTCGTGGCGGTTTGTGCCCGGCTACTGCTGCTTTACAACAACACAGTCACTGAGTCTACTTGGGGAAGAAAAATACCACTTATGTTCCCCACATATGTCTTCTGCAGACTCTTGGGGGTCCAACACGGGCTCCAGATAGGCTCAGAAACTTGGCCTACTTCACCGCATACATTCAAGTCTGAATAGCATGTCCCATGATGCCCTCTGAGACATGATAGATGGCAGCCTGTTGTTTGAAGTCTCCTGGAGTATGTGCCCGCTGCGTGAGGCCACAGCAGCTAATGCCTTTTTTATAGGCTGTTTGAGCACTACTGCACTACGTAGTTATGTCATTACAACCCCGCGTGGTGATGGTGCTCAACTTAGAGGAGAATAATGATTGTTGGGTGAGCACAAGGGCAGCACACTTCTCTTATTGTCAGCATTAGGCTGCAACCATTAAAAGTTCTCAGTGAGCGTATTTCATTACCTCGTAAAAAGGCCATTTGGCATCGGTTTCACGCATTCCTATTATCGTTAAAGCCTGTTTTCCCAGCAGGGTTCGGGTTTGAGACTGGGGACAGGTAATCACTGCAATTGGGTCTTTACACAGCTACTGCCAAGAGGAGAACTGGGCAAAGATCCAGGACTGTAACCCCTCGAAGTAGACTCATTGAAAAAACAAAAGCTGTTCCTTGAACCTATTTCCTTCCTATTGCCCTCTGCTAATTTCCAAAATACCTGATTAAAAATGAATGTACTCCAATAGGGCTGTAAAAACAAAGAGGACCCTTTACTGGCAGCGGTTATACTCATTGACCCCTCTTGAAACTGTATCCTCTACTCTATTTTTATTTAAAAAATACTCAGAGAGGAACTACTTCTTTCCTGTGGAATGAGTTGGCTTTAAAGGATGACTCTTGTTTGGCGAAGGAGGACAACCACAACGCTAACTTCATTTATACCTCATATCAACGCTCAGAATTAGGAACAAAGTATTGCATGACAAGGCAACCCGCTTTCTTGGATATGGATTGTGACTTACTGGGGTGTGTGTGTGTGTGTGTCCAGTCAGCTGGTCTAAACAAAGCCGAGAGAGGATTTAAGGTTTTATCCTGAGTGACGGCTCAGCTAGGGGAGCTGACAGGAAGAGGGCGGCAGGTGAAGCAAAGGCAACACAGCTATTAAAGATAAAGAAATCTTGCTATACTTGTCTGAATCAGACTGAATGCAGCGAATGAACACCTGAAGGTGGACTGTATGGATGTTGTAGGAAATAAGCACAACAGGAATATAATCTTGCTTATGCACTGTCCTTTTCAGACCTTTTAAGGACCTACTGAGAGCAAACCAGCACAGCCTTAGTCCGCCTTTTATCTCATTCCAAGAAGATGAAAAGTCCAATGATCAATTTCCGTTCTTAAGAATGCTTGAAGGGGATTTCGACCACATGAGCATCTTCTATATGTGCGCGCATTCATGCACATGTCTAGGAAAAGATAAAAGTATCTCGTGGTTGTTTTTGGAGACATCCTTGGGGTGATATGGTTCCGATTAGGATCGCATCAGTCCAGTGACCAAAGCTCCCTTTGTAGGGTTGTGAAAACTATCAAGGAAATATGATTGAGGAGAGGCCAGAATGAACTTCAGCGTGGAGCAAAGCACAGAAATACTTCACATCAACACATAGATTTGTATGCATTCCAGCTGGGGCACAAGTTTTTTCCTTATATAGAGTACAATAAATATATGCGGACAGAGCAATCCAACCAGCGTGATGCTCTGTTACATGGAAACTCATCAACTGGATGCATATGGCTGCCATGTGATGTGACCCACTTGTAGGCCCTACAGAAAACTGATCATCTTTTCCTGCCTCTGTCAGTCAAGCAAGAAATATCACAACCAAAAGTCTTAACTTCAAAAGACGGAGCAGCCGTGAGCCAGGATGTACACACAGCCTGTACTCTGAACGGGATCATCTACAGGGACAGAACAAAGCAGATAAGATAAGTCATGATGTTTTGCTGCATATGGACAGAGCAGGAGGACGGGCAGGTCAAACTTTAAGCTTTTGCAAAGAAGAGACAGAGAGGTAAACTCACCTAAACATTTTCAGCTCTCTTTATAATGATTCGTAGAGCGTTACTAGAGCGTTATAGGTTTGGGTTGGCGTTATTCTGGCAAAACCGGTCACATACATGGTTATCAGTGACAATTAACAATTAACTCAGTCCATATTACAAAGAACATGATTATTTACAGACCCAACAGCAACCATTATTCCGCGACTTGATATGCTTACATAGAAAAACACAACTTTTGTTTATTCTAGATAAAAAACTGCTGTTCCCGCCCGGTTTCGAACCGAGGACCTTTCGCGTGTTAGGCGAACGTGATAACCACTACACTACGGGAACTGGCTGCCTGTGCACTGCCCCCACTCTTGATATAATCCTGCCCTCCTTCAGCAGAGTGTGACATGTGAGCCACAGTCCTAACGCCTGTACGAGACTGACAGCAGCAACAGACTGACACAGCAGGATAGTCAGAGGTCTGCAGCCCTCTGGAGCTGTTTACATTTCCTACAGAACACAAAGGAGGCTTCAGAGACCTGCTTCAGCACATGCAGCACTACAGCAGGAGAATAATAATACACCCAGGGTCTTGATTTGTCAAGAAAAAATAGCACATGTGCTGCCAAGTGGCCATGCATAAGGTCCTATATGAACATGTTTGGCCTGGGGGCCCCTCAGGCGTATGATCCATCCATCAGAAAACTCATTCTTCACTGACAAGCAGGTAAAAAATTGCACACCTGCAATACGTGCACGAAAAGATGCATTTGGGAATGGTTTGCAAGACATTTACATTTTTTTTTTTTTAAACGTTTAATATCATATGCCACACAGATTAATCACCGAATTGCAATTAAGTGCATAAATTCCCTACACACTTAATTAGCCCATTGTTGCTGTACTGGAGAGTTAATGTATGCTGGAGACAATATTAAAAACACAACATGATCTTTTGATATGCTAAATCAATGTTTAATTTCTCCTTTGTGTTCCATCGCTGTTCTCTGGCTGATTAAATATTCATTCAGCTGCAGAAAGCTTTTTATTAGTCCTTTAATTAGAACATAGCTCAAACTGCACGGCTCTTTGGTTTTAGCAGGATTACAGGAACTGTTTGTGCACTGATTGAGTCTCTTTTTTTATCCCCCCAGCTAACACTCTGTGCCGCAGTATATTTGCTTCATAGAGTACAAGCAACACGACTATTTTTAGACAAGTGAACCACACAATGTTTATATGTGCATCAGTGACAGCAAGCTTCTTTTTACTCAACAGCTGCTGATGTCACCACGGCCATGTGAGGTCTCTGACTCTGGTTGCCATGTTGCCTTCCTCCCTAACTTCATAGTTTGAGCCAATCGGCGAGGGTGTTCAGCCAGCGGAGGGTTGTGATTTGCAGGATGGTCTTGCATCTCTGCAGGCAGTGCGTGTGATTCTCTTACGGGGCCTGTAAACAGCAACACACAGACGCGTGGTACACTTACGCAACACCACCCAGCCTGCAGCCTGCACACAGTTATCATACACTTAAGAGCAGAGAAAGAGAGGAATAACCCTTCAGTGCTCTGAAATGGAGTTAAACACAAAAACGTCATTCATCCAGCAGAGCTTTCATGTTTTTTGGGTTTTTGCTTAAAACACTTTATTTTTTTATGAATCATTGACATGTTGTTGACATTTTTTCATGATTTTCGGTAAGAGCTGAATTATTTAAGATAGATATCTGCCTAAAAACCATTAAAAAAAAATAACATTCCAAGCCTTCATCTATTATATAAAACCCACATGGTGAAGTCACAGATGCAAACACTGCTTTGTTCCATTGTAATACACACTAACCACCAAATTTTTTGGATTTAATCTAGTGCAGCAGTGACAAAACTCACATATGCTATCAAGAGACTGGGATCTAAGTCACATTTTTGTCCTCTGATGAACCCTCATGTTTGTCTTAGACAGATGTGCTGTGCTGTTTTTGCACTTGTCAGTCTTATGGGGACATTGCGTAGTCGTTTTGTAACTATTCGGGATATTTGTGTTCTTTACCTCTAACGGCATGTATCATTTGTGAGGCATTAGATCATCTCTAAGCATGTTCACCCAGTGGAGTCGACACAGGAACTATGACGTCTTGAAGCAGGTGCCAGTTGGATAATCTGAGGGATCTTTTTGCATCAGTTTTGATGCAACATTCACCAGTTTTTCAGAGAGTTTAGTGCGTTGGAGCGCTTCCACAAGCTGGTTTGGTCACTTTAGTTCAGCAGAAAAACCAACATCCATCGAAACAAACCAGCAAAATGAGTCAGAAACCAACTGTCCCTGACTATTTCTGAATTCCCTGAATCCTACCCTGAGTCATCCTCTTTATGTACAACTGTTTGCCACAACAACTTTCCTGTCATTACCTAAGCCCGGACCACTGTTACAGCATGAGATGAACACACCAGTAAGCCCAGTCCTCTAAACTCTCACCACCTAATTACATGATAAATGTCTTCTTGTCACCCTGCTGAGATTAAAGCCAACCTGCTGTACGTCCACAACAAGCGACGGGGATAGACTCATCCCAGAGGGGGTCATTGCGGGTATCAACCTGAGAATGTTTTACTGACCTGCCGCTCCCCTTGTGGAGCTCATTAACCAATCGCAGATCCTGCACGCGGGGGGATGGATTGGGGCCAATAAAGGGCTATGCCCTCCGGTGGGGACAGACGGAGATTTATGTGGCCTATATAAAAGGCCATTAGGGGACTGGCTGGCATTTTAGGCACGCAGGAGGGATGAAACCCTAATATCTCATCTACACTAATCAACATACTCAAATGGAAGAGCGTAATTTCGAATGTGGGCTAAAATGCAGCGAGGGCGAGAGGTGGGATGAAAGAGGCGGAGGGCGCTTGATAATGGTTGGATCTGATTCTCATCCACGGCTAAACTGGCACGACAGCTCCATTGTTCTCCCCGCTAAGCTGACAAAGAAAATATAAACCAAACCTGCCCGACAAACAGGTCATCAGCCAAAAGAACATGATGTTAAACACACAGCCAAAATCCCAGACGAAGTAACAGCTTAATCATCATTTGTTCCTTTGCTGGGACACATACCGTACATTATGTCTGGCTCTAGTCTAATTAGTGTTCCCATCTCATCACACCGTGTCTTAATTAGGTGCCGCTTTAGGCTGAAGGAGGACAATTCCCCTGGTGTGCTTGCATACCCTCAAACATGCTCCAACATCCACATTCCCCTCAACAGCCTGTAAATTACATGATGCATGCCACAGACGCATACACAGCAATAAAGTCTGCTTTCCTTGCCCACTTAGATAATTATTTTAAAACAATGGGAGTCATTGTTTTTTATTATGAAGGTTTTAGAAAGCTGAATTTCAGATTTTTTTAGACGATTTAAAGACAAATTTCAAAGTAGATTTTACAAAAGTGTTGAGTTAATTTCTACTCAAATCTAGCTGATTATGTTATTAAAATAATGAACAGGCAGACTGAAATAATGTCCAACTGTTTTTGTATTTCAGTGTACAAGTATATGTGATAAAACCCCCCCGCTGTATTAACCCAGTTCTGTATTTCAGACTTCATTCTCAGTCGGTTTTAAAGACCCTGAGGCAGCCGGTCATGTTGCTGTTTCAGATGATGCTGGTGGATGATTTTACATTATTGCCTCTCGCTCACCATCAAACACATCAACACTGTGTAGAGGCAGAAATGTAGGACGGGGCGGAGAAGAAAGGGAGAATTGTTGAAGAGGCCTGATAGGATCAAAAAGGCAACTGAGCGCAGAAAAACTGCAACACGAGTTCACTCATAAAAACCTGACGTTCAAAGCCTGTTTCAAAGTGAATGAAAGGATGAATGGGACTTCACAGAGCGGTCTGATGAACGGGGATTTCTGTGCAGGTTGAGAGCTGAGGGGCAGGATCACAAGCAGCTAAGTGCAAAATTGACGAATGTGGACAGTAATGAAATACAGAAACCGTAATCACGCTGTTTGACATTAAGACATGGCGTCGTTTGTACAGAGAGGAGACGAATGAATCAATACAAGACCTGCAGGTCAACGCAGTAAAGTCTGGGCTTTAGTATGTAATCCCTGTTTTATCCTGCTCAGTATAACCAGTGGTCAGCCTTCCTCAGGCCTCTTGTTGAATAATGGAAAAGACTAAAGCAAAAGGTCAAGCCAAGTCTCAACTTGAATTCTTTGTCCTCAACCTGTTTATTATGCACACAAATTACAGCTCAAAACGCTGGCGATGCACTCACGATGAATATGAGGAGAACTGCTGAATAAACATGTGCGAAGGCAAAGTGAAATAAGATAAAATGAGTCATGAGTTTTAAGCTGCGTGTGCAGTGGTTCGATGCATAAAAAACCAGAACAGGCTCGCATGTTTCTTCTTCGTTCTTCAAATACAAAAAAGCATCTGGAGAAAAAAAAAAAAAAAAAAACAGGAGCTGCTCCCACGTATGAGTCACAATGCAGAACCTGTGTTTAAAACTATGCCATACCAGACGTGTGTGTGTGCGCCCTGCTTTCCCACAACACAAGGGTCATTTAGTCTGACCTGAAGGTTTAGACCAAATCACAACAAACTGAATGAGCCTAAATCCTATAATAGCACAGCGATCGCTGCATTTTTCCATCTAATTTTTGTCTATATTTCAAGAGAATTAGGAAAGTCAAACATGTCTCTGTAAACCTCATCTGTTTACATGACTTTTACCAGCCACCTACTGCCTTTGAATGCTTGAACAGTCATGTAAACACAATGAAACGCCAATAGTTTAGAGTAACAAAACACAGATAATTGGCCACGTTATTAAAAAAATGTTGAAACTTCACCCTTGCAATGCTAATTTATTCTTGAACAGGATGCAAATATGCTGGACACATGTTTAAGAGGTTATTTGGGATAATGTGACAGTTAATTAGTGGAAACTGCGCTCGAAATGCCAAAGGGGCATGAGATCAGCTCAGCCAGAGGAGGACAGTACTTAGAAATGGACAGCAGGGGGAGCTAACCTGATACTGAAACATCTCATAACAAACATAGTTCAGCTGAAAACACCATGTATTCATCATTTGGAGCTTTAAATGAGGAGCAAGAGACATCAGTGGAAGGGAGGAAATTGTTATTTCATGTTAAACAGACCTCAAAGCAGTGATCTAAGGTGTTTTCTCTTGGTGAACATATTGTACAATCCAGTATCCAGGTAGTATCTGTGCTATATATCAACAGGAAACACTTGACATAAAGTTTAGTAACAAATATGAGATGTGAGATCATTTAGAGCAGAAAAAAAACATCAATTAAGGTTTTTCTAAACATATTATTTTTGTGTTTACTGTAGCAGGTGTTACTGCAGGTCACAGCTTATCCACCTTTCTATTTAGCACTACATCATCGCCTCTACCGCAGTCAATAGAGCCATCAGATAAGAACAATACTGAACTGTGAGCTGAAAGAAAGGCGCACGCACATGGAGAGAAAGCATAAAAGAGAGGCAGAACAAACAGATGGAAGTGACAGAGTGATAAATAGGAGAGTACAAAAGATAAAAGAGAGGAAACACAGCCTGTGTGTGTGTGTGTGTGTGTGTGTGTGTGCATATGTCAGCCAGAGACCTTTTGTCTGAGCAGCTTGCTGCGGACGCGGCCCCACAGCTTGGCCCCGGTGTTGGTGTGCCTCTTGAGCACAGGGGTCTGTGGCTGGCTGGACAGATTGTGCTGGTTCTGGTCCACGCAGCAGTGCTGCTCCAGACGCTCACACACCGAGTTCAAGTTTACATCCGACACCATGATCTCCGTCATCCCAAAAAGCCTCTGAGTGCCCTTCCTTCTACTTCTAGTACGCCGCTTAGGAGGAGGAGGGAGATGGATCCCAAAGTAACCTCTCACTGATCACTGGACCAGGTGCTGGAGAGACGCTTCAGGAATTCACCAGCAAAAAGATACGAAAAAAAAAACAAAACTCCCACAGCTGATATTCACCTCAAAAAACGAGAGAGTGATGACAGGGAGGAGAACAAGATGCTGCCATGGTCTCCTTGATAAGCCTGATAATAATTCCACGTTGGTGCCTCTCTCTGTGAGCTCATTCCACAGTCAGCTGCCAACATCTCCTCGCTGTGCAATCTGACTTCCACTACGGCAAACACAGATACAGAGCGCTAGAGCGAGGCAGAGAGGAGGAAAAAAGAGAGAGAGGAGGAGGAGGAGGAGGGAGAGAAAGGGGAGGGGGGGAGTGAATGAGCTCCCGTTGTCACTGAGCAGCACTGCTTCTCCAGATGTTGATGGACACACCTCCGAAAGAGAGAGAGAGAGAGAGGGAGGGAGGGAGGGAGGAGGGGAGCAATAAACAGTCAATGAGGAATGAGAGGGAGAGTGAACGAGGGAGGGATGGAGGCACTGCTAAATGCTGTACTGTGTTCTGCTCAGTGATTTGACCCCATGTCAACCTTTCCCAGAGGTGGTCAGCACACTCAGGATGTGAGTAAAGAGAGGAATGTAATGAAGGGAATGAGGAAGAGAAAGTGTGACGCTAAAACAGTGGAAAACTTCATCTCAGTAGAAACCTAGGAGGCTTTAGACGCTTCTACGTTGTCATTTCCTCTCAAAGTATGACAAGAGACACATTTTTCCCTCCGCTTTCTGCCTCCTCCTCCTGCTGCTTTTCTTCCTCTCTGACTTCTCCTCACCACGCTCTTACGGTCTTACAGTTTCCACATGCACGCACTCTCGCACATCCTGGGAGACACGCAGAGTGAATCCCCCCCATCTTTATTCAACAGGACAGTTGGAGCTGGCTGCTCTTAAAAGGCGTATTCCTCTGTATAATGGATCGATAGAGGGCAGCGGGAGTGTGCGTGTATGCCTGTCAAACTCCATCTCCATCCGCCGTGTCCCGTCCCCATTTAAATTAGAGGGGAGAAATATTCTGCTGGGGAATGGTTTACAGGCGCAAGGCTGCATTTTTAAAGCCTCCAGACCAGTAAGACAGACTGTCTGCTGGGCTGGTTGTGATTCAGAGTCGATGTCTAGTGGTAGGTAAGTGATTCATAAAGGGATTCAGATAAAAAACACGGAGCATGTTACACAGTTTACTTGATCTACTGATGGTGGGAAACAGCTGTGTTTACTAGGACACAAAAATATGTGCTCTGAAACAAACTGTCTCTCTGCAAAACATCCTTTTCTCCAACTATTAAACTAATGGAAACAAGCAGATTTAATCAAACTTAGTCATGAAGTTATTAGTTATTGATATTCTAGATGACTTGTCTAATCTATATTCACTCCAAAACTTTAGTTTCTAGCTGAAAAAGTGGATATTTTTAAGTCCGTGTGGGCTCTGGACACACCTTATCAAACCAAACAATCATCATGTCATCAAGGCGCCTCAGATAACGCGAGACGGTTTGATGCCGCGGTGTAAAAACATGTGGGGCTAGTGTGTGACGATAAAACAGTGAACAGATCGGAAGGGTGAGTCGGACAGCCCGTATGTCTGACTTTGTCCCCGGCAATGTAGAAGGAGGAGGAGGACGAGGAGGAGGAAGGGTGGTTAGTATGGAGGAGACCTCAGCCAACCCTCACCACAGTAGAGTATTTTTAACTCTCGGGGTTCGTAGCGATGAGACGTACACACTCCATGCGTCACATCTTGGAAAGAATGTCTGGGAAAACCATGTTTTGGAAATGGGAGGGGAACAAAAAAAACCTCCACAGGGAGATGGAGGATATTTTTGGGGTAAGATGAGACAGAAGCCGAACACAGAAATAGATGGGTATACTTTAACTGTATATGTTAACTGTTATATATGTGTTTAAGATCTTTTGTGACAGGAGAGGCTCACAAGAGACGCTTCAAAAAAGAAATCAAAGCACCAGAGGCCGAGATATCCTGACTTCCTCATACGAATGAGGTGCCAAAAACACTCGATCCTACATGTGAGTGCCATGTTAGTGCCCTTTTTACTCTTCAGGGTATAGCATTAGCTTTCAGGCGTCTATACTAAGGGGTCAACCAGAGTCCAACACTTCACAACGCATCACATCAGAGTGAACTCAAACGCACGTATGAACACCAGCACCCCGATGAACACAAACATGTACTGTACATTCATACAACCAGAGCTCCACTCCGTCAAGTGTTAGCTCATGCACTATTTAAAAACACGCCTACATAGTAGCACATGCAGACATGTTAACCCACAATACCGTGGGTTCACACAAACGCCCCGTCCAGACCGCTGCTGTGTTCCGCCGAAACCCAAATTTGCTCCATACATGACATTTAAATGCAAAAATAATGACAGGACAGCGATGTGCCAGGATAATAATTGTCTGAATCTCGTTGGAGGCACATTACAGCACCCTGGTTTCAGTTTGGTTTTGTTGTGCTTAAGAAGAGCGGAATAATGGGCCCTTATTTTCCTTAAAAAAAAAAAAAAAGAAGCCCTCATAGATAAAAATGTACTGTGGAGATAAATTAACTGCATGAGAGGATGAACTGCGTGGGGCCTTGAGCTTGGGAGACATGGGAATGATAAAACGAGGTAAGACGTATGTAGGGGAGGAGGAGGGAGTCCAACAGGGAGATAAGATTAAGAGTTCTTGTGGGAATGGGAGAATAGATGAAAGAAAATGAATGTAATTAGTAAAAGTGGTAATCCTTGGGATGTTTTCTGGTGCTAGGTTTGGTGATAAAAACGTCGGAAAACACTTGACAGTGCAGCTGTTAGCTTCTTTTTCTTTTACCGTTGATTGAGTTGACTTCTTTGACACTGTGGGTCATACCAACTACACAATCCTTCTTTATTTTTCTTCCCTTGAAGCTTTTTTTCCCTGGAAATCTGTACACAGACACCAGATATTTTTTAAATCTATCATTAGTGTGACTTTAAATACCTAAAATGTTGTTGATTTTAACTTCAAACATGCAACAAAATGAAAAGGTGAGGGAGCAGATGGTTTAGCCCTGAGTGCCTATGCTCTGACATCAGGACCGGTCCTGGCTCTTAATTATACATGTGCTGGGTGGCACAGCCCCTCGTAAAGCCGCTCCATATGACCAGACAAGAGGCCGGGGGGGGAAGGGAAGGGAGTGTTGAACTAGGTCCTGGTTTCCACTCCAAACTCCATCTGGGACTGCGGCTGCTCCCTGACAACCAACCGTGATTGTGCCGATTCTGCGATTCTCCGGCCTCCAGTCTGCAGGCTTCAGCACCGCTCTGCCAATCACAGAGCTACTCGAAGAGTCGGAGATAAATTAATGATCAATTTAATGGGTACGGCGCTCCGGCATGACTATGGAGTAGGACTATCTCTGCATGGCTGGTGTACATGGGATGGTCCTCACACGGCTGTCAGCCTGGTGTTTTCAGCGTGTTTGCATGTAACGAGACAATCCTGGGAACGTTATTCAGCTGCAGAAAACATCTGCCTGTAAATGTTTTGTAGCTGACCTTCAGCTGTTTGTTTGTATGAAACAAACCTTGTGTGCTAGTCCTCAATTATTTCTTAGATTGTTTTGTTATTATTATTATTTTATTGTTGAAATTTTGAACTTTAACCAGCTCTGGCGAACTACAACTCCACATTTCCGAACAGGAAGCTGTGCAGAGGCTCTCCTCACAGCATCAAGATCCTGGGCTCAAATCCAGCTGGTAGCTGGGGTCTCTCTGTGTTTGCATGTCCTGTCCTGCCTGACCTGTAAAAATGTATGGATGGCTGCTTTATTCCTTTAACAATATAGTTAAAGGAATGTTTTCACATTTGGGAAATGTGCTTATTATGGGAAAGCTCAACAATTTTAACTAAGTGGAGACACAGTTTCAGCACGTAACTCCCAAGCGGCAACCTCTGTGTCTGTGAAGTGAAGCCAATGCGGAAGTGCCAAAAACTGCAGTTCCTCAAACAGCCACTTGAGGCTGGCTGCAGAACGAGTCAATCTCCATAAGCCCCCATGATAAAATGTCTTCACAGCCTTCGTGCTAAGCTTAACTAATAACCTCTAAACAACACAAACATTGAGGGAGTGGGGTCGATCTTCTCGTCTAACTCTCTGCAAAAAAGTCTGTTTCATAAAATGTTGAACTTTCGCTTTGATGCAGAATGTTTGAGGGAATTTGCTGATAATTTTCACAGCTGACAGGAATTGCTTTAAAGTCCAGAGAGCACTTCAGAGAGTATCGGCATTGATATTAAAAGTTTTGTTAAGCTCCAGGGTTGAATACTTAAATCTATAATATTTAATAATATATATATTTTACAGTTAATCTTGTTTAATAGCATTCTTAAAAGGAGACTGACTCGATCTTTTAGCATCAAAGCAACACTCAGGGTTTTTTAATGTTTTTGCCTACCTGGTTTTTTGAACTCGTGCTACACAAAGTGTGTGTATACATTTATACTCCTCGCTCCAGCTCTGTAAGGTTCTTACTGTAAATCTCTAACGGAAGAACAAAGATGATCATTTGGGACTCGGGTATTGAAAAATGATTAAATCAAGCCTCAGGCTTATTTGACTTACTCATCAAAAATGACAAAGTGGTGCGTTTTCATCATGTGTGTCTCTCTGAGGCCCGTGATTGGCTGACCTGGCGGGCTGGGTGACATCGATAGCCGCCAGCTAGCTGTTGTGAGCGGATAAATCAATGAGATTTAATTTGAACCGTCTCTATAAGTATGTTTACGGAATGACCCACTGCACCTCTTTGATCCTTCCTCCTACTTCACTGGAGATTAGGCAAGAGGAAGGAGAAACAGGCTAACAAGGAGGTGTGTGTGTGTGTGTGTGTGTGTGTGTGAGGGAGGCTTTCGAGGGAGGGTCCTTCTGGGTACAGTGCAGAGGCAGGCGGGGGGTTTGGCAGGGTGGGAAATCACAGCCTTAGGGTGCTCTACAGATTATTCCTGCTTCTCTTTCATCTGAGCCGTTGGGGGCCATCTTCCTCAGATTAACCGCTCCATCACTTTTTAAGCACTTTGGAACAAAAGTGGTGATGGAGAGCGAGGAGACGGTTTCATTAGCATGTAGCTGCAGTCTGTTGTGGGTTGTTGGGTGTGGTTGGGATGAGAAGAGGAGTGTGTGTCCTCTCGGAGACAGAGAGTGGGTGGAAAAACAAAGAAGACATGAATAGACCCAGCTATTTAAAGTCTTTATGTCTACTTAAAGGTAAATCTAGCCACGAATCGAGACAGAAAACATGTCGCTAAAGAATATTTTTGGGTCACAGCAGTAAATCTGGTTGCAGGTGAGGACGGAGATACAGTGAGAGAGAGGACACGAAGCACAAAAAAAAAAAAAGAGGTTGAGAAGTGATGCAAGAGCAAATGGTGAAGCAGTAACGCTGCAGGTTCTGCATGACAAACCTCCATTCAAACAATGAGGTCACCCTCTGTATACATGCTGTTCTTCACAGCTTTCTCATGTAGCGATGATGATGTGCTTCCAGTCGATTTGTTGTAATTGCTAATTGTCACGTTTATCGCTCCCCTCTTGATGTATTCTAATTTCTATTGTCATAATTCTTCATTATGATTTGATTATCATATAAGTCACTCAGAGGTGTTCCCACAGAGAGAGAGAGAGAGAGAGAGAGAGAGACGGCACAGCTGACGCTCAACACAATGCAAATGTGTCGTTCATTGGCTCAAAGTGGTGTTTGTTCAGCAAACAAAAGAAGTCTTTTTCAGTCAAACAACAGAACCTCCTTAGTGGAGATAATTACAGCTAAACAACACAGTGAACTTACTTTAATTACAACTGATCCACCCATCCCTGGCAGATAATATAGCGTACAGTCGAGCTAGAACTCGAGTTTGCTTTAAATAAACACCCATGACTCAAAATAAAGACGAAGTTGCACAAGGCAAATTTGCATTTTTGAAACACCAAGTGGAGATGCAAAATAACTTTTTGGATTCTTCAAGAGTTTAGACTTCATTACTCATAAAGCACCGTAATATAGAGAAATCCTGAGTGAGTCTACTTTATTCCTCAGCTGCAGGGAAGAGAGCAGAAGATGGTGATAAGAAATCTTTCCACAGCAGGTTTAGCCATCATTGCCGTGTCCAGGTTTTTCTGGATGGAGCAACGGTACGCTTCTTTAGAATTGTTAATTCGTGCGCACAGACAAGATTTCCAGTTGCAGTCATACCTGGCATCAGTTTAACCGGTGAAAATAGGGCAAAGCTAAGTCTCAAAAGGGATGACACATTGTCTATGATGTCGACTAGAGTTGGGTGTGATTTCTTCAAACAAAGCATCCTACCCCGTGTGTGTGATGTGGATGTGAACCCATTACTCTGAAGTGGCGCCCTCTGCTTGATAGGGACGAGGCTGTGTTACATCTGAACAGCGTGACCCAGTTCCAGTGATGAAGAGAGTGCAGCCTCACAGGACGACAACGCTGCTGACCTGCTTGAATAATTCACTCTAAAGTGTAAACCCACGGCTGACTGGACGCAGCCACCTGGAAGATTACACGAGCGGGGAGGAGGTGATTGGACTAACGGAGAGGAAGAGGAGAGAGGACGATCATGAACGGCACGAGATGAGATAAGAAAGTATTACGCAACCGGAGGTTAGAGTAAAAAGCATAGACAAAAAAAAAACAATTTCGAGTATGAATGAGGAGGTGAATAAGAGTGTTTTCCAAAAGTACAATTTAAAGTGCCACAGTCCTCTGAGGTAAAACCAAGTGGCAACCTCCGTGGCTGTGAAGTGAAGCCAATGACAAAAACTGCAGTTCCTCAAACGTCCACTTGAGGCTGGCTACAGAACGAGACAGTCTCCATAAGTCCCCATGTTAAAATGTCCAACTAAACAGCAGTTTACAGCCTGGTACAAAAAACAGTTTTGGTCTCTATAGCTAATTTCCCTGTTCATGACAACTGTACTGAGGGTGATTTTTTTTATACAACTCACCTGTTCAGATTATATTAAGGCTTCAAGTTATGCAGAATTAACAGCGTGGACACTTTGTCTGCTGATGATCCACGTCTTTGCAGATTTTTAGATTAGTTGGGAGGCGGAAGAGGGCAGGACTGGCAACATCGCGGTGGCCAGCACAGCTTCCTGTTTGGAAATCCGGTTGTTTTGCAAGATCTTGTTAACGTTTAAAATTTCAACTCAGGAATTTGGTGCTAAATAATCTAAGAATACGAAAAGAAATCATTCAGGAGTGTTTAGCTTCGGACTTCGCTTAGGACTTCAAACATGGCGGCGGTCACCTGTGGTTGACGCCACACATACGTCGTCCATTCTTTATACAGAACTCAATGTTTTCAACAGATGTGTTACCTTTGCACAGAGCAAGGCTAACTCTTTCCCTCTGCTTCCAGTCTTTATGCTAAGCTAACTGGCTTCAGGCTGTAGCTTTATATTCAGTGCACAGGCATGAAAATGGTATCAATCTTCTCATCTAACTCTGCAAAAAAGCGAATAAGCATAAATCCAACATCAAAACAAAATAATGCAGCGCAGAGCCCACAATTCCTCAGTAAGTTATTATCAGGTGGTGTATTTTCTCAACACTGGGCAACGACAACAAGTGAGAACATGCCTTAATGAAGAGCATGAAATCCTTATCACCAAAACAAATCTGTTCTATAAGATCTGACATTTTGTTTTCCATCAAAACTGGGTCAGCTATTCTGTTAACTAATTCCCAGCAGCATCCACACTCTCCCAGCCCTCCCTTTTCTTTCACCAATAACAAGTAAAAATCAGTGTGGGTCAAAGTCTCATTAGCAGGTGAAGAAGCCATCAACTTGTAAGTGGAAAATCAATTATTCAATCAATGATGACTCCACTTTCACTCCGCTTCTCGCTCCTAAGAAGCACACTGATGATTGGGTTGTTATGATGACCAATCTCTGTGTAATAGTGTTAGCAGGGCAGCACGGCAAACCGCCTGAGGTTAATAATGAGGAGGAGTTGTGGCTAAACACTTTCTCTTTGATGCATCACACAGCTCTGTCTTCAAGTCTTTATTTCTTCTACTTGGAGCCTCTTTCCACCTCAAGAAGATGGATTAAATGACCAAACAAGAGTTTTTCAGTAATGATCGATACCAAGCAGCCAGTGGAAAGATTAGTGAGGCTCAATCACGGTGGCTTTATCTAACCAGAGCTGACCGGCCTCCTTCACGCTGGCTGGGACATCGCTAACGAACATCGTCAAGTTATGCTGGAGGGATGAAGAGAAGATCCAAGTGGGCAGAGATGCAATAAACCCAAACAACTCCTCTGCAGCTCCTGGAACACACACATATAGTACACATCCCTCTCCTGGCTATTATACAACAGGCGTTACATAATTCAGACAGTTTGTGACTCTGTGAAAAAGACTTTTGAGGTGCCCTCCGTTACAAACACCCACTCAGCTCTTTGAAAGCAGGACCAGCAGAGGGAACAGGTACACACTCGAGCCGGCACCCCCGCCGGATCAACACATTATATTATCCTGCCAGGGACGTTTTAAAAAAAAAGGATTTGCCAAGATGAATTCAGCACGACACGCTGGTTATGCAACAGGCTGCTTCAAGCAGAGCAATGCACAGATAGAAACACACAGAGCTGGAAAGAACATTGTTGTTTTTATAATGTAAAATGGAACATTTCAGGAAGTAAAGTAGTTTAAAGGCTACTTTCAACAACATAAGCAAATGTAATAAGAGTGCAGATAGTGCTCGATCAGTATACTTCACTGGATGTCGTGTTTTTGTAACCACAAAGTAGATTTACAGGCTGAGCTGTGCACTGAAACTGTTCTTCTCCACAGAGGCTTCACATTCCTGAATGTGAGAAAGGGGCAGAAGATCAAGTGGAAATGCTTTGAAGTCTGGCATGTAGCTCTGACAGCTTCTTCTTAATCCATCACTTTCAGGGTGGGAGGGACACATGCAGACCTGATATACTGTTTTTCTATATTGTGTTAGAGGTGACCGATTATGTTTTAATAATGAATCATGTGGTTTAATAGATTATATGCCCTAAAAGTCAGGAAGCCAAAACACAACTTTGAACTCACTCAACCTAATGGAGACTCTTAGTCATAACTTAAGTCACTGAACATTCGCTCGGTTCCAAACTAAATGACTACATGTCAACGAGAGAGCACAGATCTCTACATCAGCCCAGAGCTGAGTGGATAAAGTTTATTTCTGATGACACTGTGTGTGCATATTTTATGACGGACTGCTAACTGTTTAAGCTCAATAATGGGTCGATAATGTTACTGTCTGTCTGCGATCCAGCTTAAAACTTGAACGCTCTAAGTTTTGCCATTTTTCATGTCGTTTTAGTGTTGTTGTTTTTTAGCCTATTGAGCTTCTGCATGTTGTGTGGAGAAGTGGCTATTCGCCCAGGTTGGCAAGATGTTAGACTAATGCTGAAAAATTGTGACAGTCAAGAGAAATGGAGTCAGCATCACATGCCTTTTGAAGCCAACTATAATGAGAGCATTAGGTTGGATGTTTTTTTTATATTGCTTTTTCTGGAGTTGCAGCGCTTCACACTGCGTTAGCTTTGCTGTTGTACAGACACTAGTTTTGCTCCGTGCTGCTGTATGTAAATTCACTTGATAAACATGCTGTCAAGGAAACGATATAGCTACAAGTGGAAAATAAATTATTAAACTTTTTTTTCTCCATCAATCACTCGATTTGTCGAAGAGTAGCTAGAATTGCAGACGAGAAAGATTTTCTTGACTGGCATGTAACCGCAGCGTCAGTCTGCTCTGCAGCACCAGAACTGGATTTGTTGAGGCCATAAACACGACATAACCACAATGGTACAATGGCAATGACCTCATCTTTCACACAGCTGACAATTTCAAAACATCCTCGCGAGGAGTCTCGGGGGTATTTCGAAATATTTTGTCCATATGAAAACAATTACATCATCATAATAATTAGTCTAATTTGTGGTGGCAAAAGAAGCCCGATACTAAAGTCCCAGGTTGGAAATTCAAGAAGCCAATAAAAAGAGCTTTGTTTTTATGGCCACACAAGGGTTAAACAGCATGTGGAGCCCACCTTATAACCATTATCCTTCTATGCTTACATCATTTTGACTCATTACAGTGCAAGTATGTCTGCCAAGTGAGGATAAACACCTGTCAGGCTGCACATTTGTTCAGCAGAACTGGAGAAAAACTGCAAACAGTAATAACACAAAAACAACACTTTGGGACTTTAAAGAGCAGCAGGAGGGTTTCTGTTATTTACTGATAAAAATAATAAACAAATTAGATAAACGCCTGTGCCATTAGTACATCAGAACGGACTCGGAGTTCATGCGGCCAGCACAGCCCGAAAAGGAAATGGGGCAGTTTCGCCTCCCTCGCCCTGGGACAGGAAGTCATAAAGCAGGATCAAACGTCTGGCACTGCTGACGGTCCCGCCATATGAACAGCAGAATGTCATGGGAAGTCACGGACTCAACAACAACTCAAAGCCTCTGCAATAACCCAAGTGATGAAAACTTGATCCGTTTAAGGTAGCTGGGGGGTTGCAGAGCACGAGATTCTGTACGTGAAGGTAAAAACAATCAATCAGGCGAAGGTGTGTAGGTTTGAACGTGACCTAAAATGACAGGCTCAAACACCTTAAACTGCTTTTAGCAAAGAAATGATGTGAAAATGTGTTAATAGAAACTAAAACCACATAAATCTCACCTTTATTCTACAGCAGCTGTCATGCACTTACAGGATGTTGCTGTTTATCTGCCTCTGTGCCTCTATGTTTAGACGTCATAAACTACTATACATCAGCTCATGCTTACATTACGGTGACAGTCTTGATAAGGTTACAGGCTAAAAGCACTATTTTAGGGGGGCTTGTATTCACTTTAAATCTCCCCCTACAAGCCTGGGAACAATACTATTAATAAATATATTTTCTCTCAGCCAGCAGTTTTCATGTCCACTCTTTTCTTTTTTTAATGTTCTTGTCTAGCAGGCAAATTTACTATGCGTATTTGTGGCTGGGGGCTTTATCTCTTGACTCACATGGTTAGATCACAGATCAGATGCTTCTACAACACTGTGACATGTAAAAAACTGCACGCAGAAACCCAAGAATAACAGCTGCAGTACCTCAAGCTACTGATTAAGAGTCAGCTACTGTTTCCTCCTCATACGGTGCAGAGGAAACACAAGCTAAGCACTACGTACCAACCAAAGATTTGTGAAATTAACTCACTAACTTAATAAACTTTTCGAACTTGGACCTAGCAGAAGCATAACTTCACAAGTGTGAGTGCTGCTGGGCTTTAGGGGGCAAGGAGAGCGTACAGGATAAAGACAGCTCTGACACATAAACAGATATATAGGTACTTCTACAAAGGGCTCAAGGACAAGGAGCATCCCAGGAATGAGTACACAGGCTCACAGCTCTTGGCGGACAGCAGCGGTGAGGCTCATCTTTCAAAAATCATTGGAATTTTTCAACAGGGATGTCGACGAACAATAAAATGAAAAACGTGACTGGAAAATACTGACAGACAATATCAAAACCTCACATGACCGTGATGGTCAAACCATTTGCTGTTTTGTTGCTCCGTCTCAACATCATTAGATCTGAACCACTTCTGCTGATACAAAATGTTGTTACTGAATGTTCTCCTGAACGGAAAACCAGGATGTCAGTAATCCTTCGAACACACTAGTCTTATGGGCGCTTCTGGGGAAAACGTTTAGAGTGAAACTCAATACAGAAGACAGGATGTAGTAGGGAAGTGTGGTGAACTGGGAGATCACTGTGCAACACTAGAGGCCATCCAACCTTCTCGAATGTTTGTAAAGCTTAAAGGAATAAGACGCTGCATGATAGCTGACCCTGAGCATCTAATTTATTCAAAGATCCACCATGCTAAAATTGTGTTTACTTGAGATGCTACAACGCACTTTGGATTACAACCACAATTCAGCATAAAACAAGAAAAACTTTGTCAGTAACTGTAATTACATGTATTTCTGGTGCAAACCTCTGCCCCACTGTCCTCCCCACTATATCTCCTTCTTCCTGGAAGAAACCAAACCTCATACAGGCCCCGCTGCTGATGAGCCATCCTTCATAATGAGGTGCAGAACCACAGTGGGCAAATACTTGCTCAATCTCAGACCCCAGCTATGGCCATATGGAAAGCATCGAAGTTCCTGCACAATCATCACGTCTAAACAAGCAGCTGAGGAGAGTGTTTTAACAGAGTGGCATTTGAGTAAACGCTACAGCTTCATAACTGTCCGACCCGATCACCAGCTTCCCAGGGGCGGTGTGGGGTTCAAAACAAAAGCAGCCCAGAGCAAAACGACAGCTACGGATGGATATCCATCACATCTTGCTGCTGTCGGTCCCCCGATTGGCCACATGAAAGCCGGAACGGGCTCTCCATGCTGGGACACAGTGTGTTACTGAGGCCCATTTACTTTAATATGAGCCGAAAGGCTGCCAATAACAACAAGAGGAAGAGAGAGAGAGAGGGAGGTGGAGAGGGGAGAAAGTATTCTGGTCTCACTGGGTATTTGGGGATAAAAAAGACAGAGTCGCATCTGGTGGTCAGAGATTTGGTTCTGGCAGTGATGTGAAATCTGATTAAGAAAGAAAAGAAGGCAGAGAGACACCGAGGGGTGTCTCTGTAGAGCTGATCCACCGGTCAACCAAGGACGAAGGAAGAAACAGTGGAAGAGAGAGAGGAGGCTGCTTTAAAGGAGTAGTTTGACATTTATGGGAAATGCACTTATTTGCTTTCTTGCAGAGATTAGGATGAGAGAATCGACTCTTCTCTCATATTAGTCTGTTAAATATAAAGCTACAGCCAGCGCTTTTTTTTTTTACACTTTTTTTTTGGTCCAAACCAAACAAATGTCATTATTTCTTTTTCTAGCTTTGAACAGAGCCAGGTTGGCTGTTTCCCCAATATCACTCTTTCTGCTAATCTGAAAGAAATCAAGTGAGGAATTTCCCCAAATTTCCAAACACTCCTTACTACTCTTACTCTGACGCCATAATTGTTAAAAAACACTTGGTCAGGATCACGGTAAATGGTTTGTACTATAGTGCCTTTCTTGTCTTCGCTTTTAAACTACTACACATCTTATTCACCCATTTATACAATGGCGGCATTGGCTGCCATGCAAGGTGCCAACTGCTCATCACATTGGGAGCTAACTATGAACCATTGGCGCAGCCTCCGGGAACAATTTGAGGTTCAGTATTTTCAGACACTTCGACATGCTGGGGATCGAACCACAAATCATCTGATTAGCGGACACCTGCCTCCTGAGCCACAGCCGCCCTCTAAATGGAAGGTAGGTAGGAAACATGGTTGAGCCAACAACGGTGGCTATGGTTACAAGACACCGTTGACTGTTGACTGTCGGTTGGATACAGGTAACAAACTAATCTCTCCAACGTTTTGTTGACCCATCCATCCATCCATCCATCTATCCATCCATCGCCAACCTCCTTTCTGCAGCCTCTGTAGCTCTATGATAGCATCGTCCTACTTCCTCTTTTGCTCCTGACAGACAAAAGTTACCCCGGCGACTAGACGGCTTTGTCACCTGAATGTAAGCAGACATGTTTTTTGTGCATTTGGTGAAACAACATGAGGAAAAAAAATTAATTATACTTTGAGGAATTTACTATGTTATGCCTTATACTCACATAAACCCTGGTTGACCCAGTTCCCATGATAATATACTCCTTTAGATAATGTATCCTATGAACTTCATATCATAAAGATTTAATTACCAAGCCTAAAGCAAAATCTGGTAATAGATCAAAGAGGACACAATCATCTCCAGACTTTAACACAAACACATTCATCCACTGACCACTCAGGGATTTCACAGACCCACAGCTGAGGTGAACCCTCCAGAGCCTCGCATGAAATGAGCTTTGCCCCTCGAAGAGACCGACTGGGGTGGCGTGATGAGACGGGATGAGGTGAAATCTCTTCCCCCCAATGTCATCTGTTGTCTATAAATCCACAGCTTGAGAGCAGATAGGGAATGTGTGAAGGTGAAGTAAATGCGATTTAGAGGAAGAAGAGACGGACCAAAGCAAAAAACAAAACAAAACAGAAAAACAAAACAAATTTGGATACAAAGATGGAAAAAACTGCTGTTATGGAGAGACCACCAAAGAGGGAACACATGGTTTATCTTATAAAACAGTGATTCCTCTTTGATATTGAATAAAATAGATTTTGTCACCTTGTAGTGGGCTGCTAGCAGTAGTCGCCTGCTATGAAAACACAATAAGACTTGATTGTTTTAAACACAGCAGGGCGACAAAGACAGCGAGGAGTTGGGGTGTTAACAAAGGTCTACTTGTCATCATTAATAACCACTTCTTGCTTCTCTCTAACTGCAGAGCCTCTTCATTATTCCCTTCAAGTCTCCAAGGCTACTAAGCAGCTGAAACAATACGAGAAGCGCTGGGAAATGTTAATAACAACCGAGCTACCTGATCCTCATTGGTCCAAACGGAAAGCTCAAGCTCATGTGGCCCAGGCTGAGAAGCTCTCATCACCTCTCACGGTGTTATCTGAGCGTACAACTGACAGCTTCTGTGTTCAAATATGACACTCTTTGTATTCGCTGACCCTCCTCCCCTTCAGACCGTTTCCAATTATTTCCGAACCCGGACTCTTCCGCAAGAAAAAAGGGTGGTAGTAAATGCGTGGAGAGATTCACGGTGTCTCTCTGGAGAGCATTTCATTTCTCAGCCTGTGATGAGCTCCTTTGTTCCCACTTTAACTCTTAGCATCACATAATTGGCCACCATCTGGGGCTCCTCATTCCTATTGTCCTCCTCCATATCTTTCTCTTCTAACTGAGCTCTCCACATGTGCTGCATATGCATGTTCATGGTAGGAAATCATACATCTGTTATCAATCGCTCGTACTTCCCTGAAACATTATGTAATGTTATAATGAGGACCAATTACAGAGCCGGCTTGCCCTCGATCTCCGAGGTCCACTGGAGAGCAATGTGTTTGTATTTTCTGCTGGAAAAATAAAAAAGAAGGATAAAGATATGTGAAGGGGGTCAAACAGAGACCCTTTTGCCTTTAAATGGCCTTTTTATATTCTCACTTTAGTCTTTCACAGGGTCCCCAGTCATCCAACGAACTACAGCAAAGCTCTTCCTACACGGGTCACAGTTCACTCTTTATCCTTGGCTGAATCAAAAGTCTGTCCAACGCCTCCGACTTGTCCAGCCGCTGAGATTTTAACCAGTTCTGGCATCTTTTTAGTCGTAAATGGTTAGATTCAGAATTTCACTTTCATAACCAGTTTTGGCTCGAGGGACGGCAATGTGGGTTTGTGGATACAACCCGCCACTTTCGGTCCAGGCTGAAATATCTCAACAATTATTGGATGGATGGCCATGAAATTTTGTACAGACATCCACGATCCCCAGAGGATGAAGCCTACTCACCCTGGTGGCTTATGTCACCATGAGGTTTGGCAGTTTTGGCTTTTTCGGATGGGTTGTCATGAAATGTGGCTCTGACATTCATGGCTCCCTCAAGATAAATTTGAACGACTTTGGTGTTTTTTGGTTTGTCCGATGCTTTGGTCAGTGATTTAAGTAATGATGGAGGAGACTACACGGACTGAACTACTGCTCAGAATACAAATGTACTTAGATTACTTGCTGTACATGGTTAACTGCCTTCAGAAATACAACTATTTACAAGCTCAGGACAGTACAACATTTGGTTTTGCTGCTATTATTTGATGGAAATACACTACAATTACTCATTCTTGCCTTTTCCTCCCAGCCTAAAACGATTCCAAGAAAAACTCAACAAAAGCACCAAGCTGGGTAACAAATGTTGATCAAATGTGACTGTTTTGTCTTTACACTCGCGCATAAACTCGATTTGGCAGGTCAGGGATTTTTCCTATTCTACTCACAAAGAGAGAAAAGAAGTGTGTACCTGCACCTTTGCATGATCTAAGAAATGCGCATAGCTATTCAGGGCGTGCATATCCCAAGCGGCGGGGAATGGATGTTTTAAGTGGGAACAAAGGCTGTCTAAGTGAGGGTTGTGACGGAGGAGCTTCTTTGTGGTAAGATGACATGGAAAGACTAAAAAAAAAAATGCTGCTATGAGCTCCACTGATCAAGGATCGTCTGATGAGGAAGTCGGCTTAATTGGGACTCATCAATAAAATAAAAAAAAAAAAGCACCATATGCTCAAACACAGGCAGACGATGAGGGATGAGCCTCATTAAAAGGAAATAGTGAAAAAATGAAACTATCGGGAACATAAAGAATAAAATAAGTGGCTTTAGGAGTGAAGGAGCAATGAGGGTTTGGACAATCCATCTACAACCCTCACCCCAACATACACAAACACACGACAAGCCAGACAAAGGAGACGCAAGCTAATAAACACCAGGTAATGTAGCAGGCTGAAGTTATTGATATCATTTACAATGCATTAGCCCATCACCCATTTGGGTGTGTATGTGAGTCTGGTTTGTCCCCAGGGTAGGCTGAACACACACAGCAGAGTCTCATCTGTTAATGTTGTTGACAGCTGTGCGTATATATATGTGTGTGTGTGTGTGTGTGTGTGTGTGTGTGTGTGTGTACATGGCCGCAGGGGGTGTGTAGGGCGGAAACATGACAGATCACAGACCTTAATGACAGGGGGCAGAAACAAAATAGATGATACTAACTGTTAGACACTAATTTATATTAATGCCAACACAGTGAAGCATGAACACACGCATACGCACACAAATACGCACACCCTCATTAAAAACCACTGAGCTCCATGTTCAAAACAAATACTACATGAAATAGCACCACTCTGCATGCCCCAGAGGCAAGACATTTTTAACAGATATTACATAGAAAAAAACTCTTGGGAGTCTTGGGCAACGACAAGCAAAAGAAAGATTTGTTTTTTTATTTATAAAATATAAAGCATCCAAAAATATCTTAAATTTAAGTTGATTTTATTGCCAATTTCTCCATCTGCTTCGATTGGAATTTCACTGTTTCTTCGCTGTTTATACTGTATATATTACTAAATGCGCTCCCCAGGCTTCATTTCATTCTCATGACAGTCTGATGTTGGCATGATGTTTGATTTGAGCACTGAGAGATTAGATCAGAACTTGAGGGCTGCACTTTCTGCGCTGGCTGAGTGCCACTCGTCCACAAGTTTCACCACCAACTCTCCAGATGGCGAGCCTGCTATTAGCCCAAACAACGGCACTTTCACCAATAAACCCCCTTACATAGCATGTAAATGTCAAACTTTGCATCTAATGCTTCTTGTAGAGGAAAGTGCTTTGGCTCTTAAGTGGGAGCGAGAGTGCAGAGAGATGTTCGCCCTCAAACTTTACAACCCCTCTGCACCCGTAGTTTTACAGCGGCGGCTAATGTGTGTACCCCTGTCCAGCTACTCAGTTTTGGAGAGGGAGCTAAGAGCTGCCAGGAAGAAATGGCTTCATCGGCCCTTTCTCTTTTCACTCCCAGTGCCCAACTTCTCTGGCTCCCATTATCTCTGGGAAGACGTTCAAAACTATCAGGTTACTGCTCATTTAGGGCTGCTAATACAGCTCCGCTCAACCCAGGAGTACAAACCAATAAAAACAACCCCCAGCGTCGTGCAGAGGGAGGTGCACAAGTGTTAGGGTTTTGGGAAGGAGAGGGGAGGGAGATGGCTGAGGGGCTGAGGAGGCTTCCTTTTGCTGGGGACATTACTGAAGATGTGACATGACTCATATACGAAGGAATAACAGGATCATCAGATGCAGCTGCAGCAACAAGCAACGTACAGGACACTGCAGGGAACATGTGGTCCCTCTGAAAACACACAGTATGAGATGAGAAACACCGTGAGGATGTCATCCAGTCCAGGCCACGTGGTTTTGGCTATGAGCTTACCAATGTGCTGGCTGGGGTCTGACATTGCGCCCTATTCCACCCGTTCTCCTATTCTGGCGGACGGTCATTCTTTAAATTCGGAACAACAGTTCCAATAGTTTGGGGTACTTTGGGGGATTGTGGGGGATGTAAACAGTACTCTGCGCTGTGCTCTGGCTGCTCTGTGACCGCTGGAGCTGATCGTGACCATTCTAGACAATGATTGTGATCCCACCAGAAGCACAAAGCAGATCAAGCTGGCTCGAAGTCAGACACAGAAACGGCATAGAGAATCTGGTCAATTTTAAAAATAAAACACCCTGTGTGCAGACTAAAAAGACAAGAGGGAAACTATTCAACTATGTAGCCTAATTACTCATGGTAAAAGCACATACACCAAGAAATATGACCATTTTGAGCAAGTTAACAAAGTCTGGTGGCCAACACGCTTCTGAAACACTGCTGGTGCAATCCATGTGGAGAATGGACGAAAACAGCGTCAAAGCCACAATGTCATAGTACCATCCCCGGTATGTTCCAGTGGTAAGTATAATGTTTCCATGGAGTCAGTTCGTTAGCTGTGACCTACACCTCGAAACTGTTTGCAGTGTGCCCATGGATGGGTTACTTTTAAACCAAAGAAAAGTCCTCAGGTTCTCAACTTCTGGATTTACAAGGAGCTTCTTTTTCTCTATTTATAAGTTTATAGACGTTTCTTTGTGATCGGCATCAGAGATAATGATCCTCAAGAATATGTGTATCGTGTCTGTGTGTTCACATTTGGTTGAGCTATGACTCCACGATGGAGTACACATTTTAATCTAAATTGCTGCAGTCAGGCACCAACGATTTTAATGTACTGTAATTGCCTCCATGAGCTGTGTGTCACAGCCACATGTTGATAACGTGTCTCAACTACAATAACTAACTCGATATCCTCCGCTTCAAGAAAAATAACAAATCTATACCCTTGAGAAACAGGTTACTTAAAGCAAAATCACATTTTTTCTCTCTAATCAGTCCTCCACCGTGTGATAGACTAAACGACTGAAGGTGCTGTTGGGTGCAGGAAAGACAACACACTGTTCTTCTGATAAGACGAGTAATAAAAGCCCTAAGAGGTGAGCCCAAGGGAGGCTGGGATGGGGAGGGCTGGGTTAGCAGATGAAAGCATTGCTGACTCCGAGTCATATGATGTGTTCCCTGCTACACAAAGCACTGAGGCTGTTAACCTAAACAGTTACATAACTGGTCCTCTGAAGACGAGTACTGCAAGCTACAGCCGGGTCATGTGGGAGAACTTGCACGGCACATGAGGCAGACCATGAGATTGTTTGCACTTTGACCAAACACAACCCTGGCAACCACAAATTTGTGAAGCATCACACAGGCAATTAATAAAAAAAAAAGTCTAATCTAGTGTCAACATCTGACCGCAAAAATAATAAAAGTTTCCGATTGTAACTGAGGTCACACCAGTGATTACAGAGCAACGATATCAGCGACAACGTGCCAAAAATAAATAAATGAACAGCACACACTGGAGGCAGCACTTTGGGAGCTGATACTGATCAATTTTTCAAATCGCCTGCTCGGAGACATTTAAGAATCCATTTGTATTGCCAGTTTGAGAGACAGCGGGAGTGTAACCCCGACATTGTTGCCATTCAGTGGAGGATTAGCAACGTGACCTCAGAGATCAGAGGTTATCTGCTCGGGGGATGTCAACTCGGTGAAGGGCTGGAAATAAATGGTGGTATTTTCCCCTGTGGACAAGCAACTCAATCAAGCCAGAATCGCCTTTTTCTTTTTCTTTTTCTTCACTACGTTTGTGAGTGTGTGTGCTCACTGGTAGACATCACAACAATAGACATCTATCCTGCACATAAACACATAACATTTACAGGATACGACATCAACAATCCCACAGGTTTACTTGGTCATTATCCAAAAAGGATCTCTGGCCCAAATCATCTTCTGATGACAGGAGCGATCAACTTTCTCATCGGTAACAAAGTGAAGTAACAGCAGTGAGTAAAAAAAGAAAACTTCCAGCCCAATATGCCCATTTACGGTCAGTCAGTATTCCACAAGCTTGTTAAATAAATCAGAGGGTCTCCAGAGAGGAAAGCAAAACACTGAAGGCTCCTTCTAAACTCAGCTTCACCAGCAAAGCAAACAGCCCGGGTCCAAGTCAAAGTCTCTTTAGGTATGCACTCTGGACTGTGTTGTAGACTGATGTCCCTCTGGCTAATTCTTGTAAAAATGTACAATGCTATAAACGTATGATATGAGATGTCAGCGTAATGTGATGAAACATGTCTCTAAATCAAACCTAAAAACTCCACAGTCTCTTTAATCAGGATTTCCTCGTGTTTTAGTTACAGTAAATCAAAACTACAACCAGACGGAAATGAGATTTCAACTTCGGGGGTAAAGTTTATCTTGAGAAAACATTTTCTGGTTCATGGATTATCCATACTACATCCAGAGCCTCAAGATAATATCAGGGGGCAACAATGAGTTCATTCATTTGTGGTGTAGATATACATTAATAGGCCAACTGTGTATGGATTGATGGTGGCAGTACCCATAGCTTCAGTGTATTTTGCAACCCTGGACGAGCAGTGCTATTGATAGCACTGATTTGTAAAGCTGCAACTATTTTCATGATCGATTCATCTGTTGTTTAGCCTCTCAACTGTTCTCTAATTTCCCATGGCCCAGGGAAGAGTCAAATATTTTGTTTGTTTGACTCACAGTCCAAAACTATCATCTATGACAAAGAAAAGTATAACATATTCACATTTAGGAGGTTGGAACCAGCAAATGTTTTGCATTTTTGCTTTTAAGATGACTAACAACAATTATTTTCTTACCAAAACAGTCACAGTTAATTCATTTTCTCTTCACGGACTGATTAATTGGCTGTTTGTTTGCAGCTCTGCGCAGTTGATGCTCTTCTTTCTCTACCAACTCCACGCCCACAATCCCATCAACCCTCTCTACAGTACACACTCGCACACCAATCCCACCCTCTCAGAGTCTGGGACAGAACATGCCATTCTCTCTTTCCATTTCTATCCCCCCCCTATCTATTTTCCCCTTCTCACAGAGAGCCAGCAAACATGGTCTTTTTATTTGTTGTTTTTTTTGGCTGCTGTTGGCTAGAAGTGGATGTTCCCAGCAGCAGCAACAGCAGCAGCAGTATTTGTCTCTCTGACTGGCAGTCATGTCAGAGAGGGGTGGGTTTTTACTGTCATGTAAGATACAACGCTGACCCGATGATGAATCACTGTACCTTATGTGGAAAGATTGGATGGTCCACTTTAAGGCTTTACACGTGTTTTTTGTTCGTTTTGTAGCAACCTTATATTCTCCTTCTTGGTAGGATAGAGATAATGAAACGAGGGGGTTGCATTCAGAAACTACACCACTAGATGCCGCTAAATCAGTGGTGTACTGATCCTTTAATTGAGAGAAGCGAAGTAATAGTTAACTATTCATCTGTGTGGTTCTGCAGAGGCAAAACCGAGTCTCAAATCTCTTCTCTGTAACAACCTGCCAACTCACCAATATATAATTGTGATTCTGCCTCACACTGACACAGACATAGACACTAATGTGTTCACATATTTATTCATGCATGTGCACAATTAGTTTTTAATCTTCTCATAGGTCAGCCAATCTTTCATCAGGAGCCAACTCTTGACCCAAATGACCTAATCACACAGGCAAGGCTTAGAGTGCATTTAGACAGGATCCAGTGCTGCAGGGAATCGACGCAGGGTTGTGTGGCGGTGTGTGCAGGTAAGAGGGAGCTGTGGGTGGGGATGTGTCTGTCTGTGCTGAACGTAACCGCTGTGAAACAATCGGGAAATAACTTTTTATTACGCTGATTAGCTGGCTTTATCGAGGCCGGCGCTCGCTCACTCTCATTCACTGTACATGTCACTCAACAACTGCTTGCTCTCCCCTCTCTCTCTCGGTCTTAAACCATCGCACACAAAAACTAAAGGAAACTTCTTTGTGTCACTATTTTGCAGCGTAAATTGCAGCTGGACACAGATCTAGGAGCTGGGTACATGAAATAAACAAAGTCAGAACACAACAGGTAGAGTATCAGAGTTTAGTCCATGAATCCACCTGTTTCAGAGACATTTCAAAAATTGGATCTGGCTCAACTCCTCCACTGCAGGTCGCTGCATTTTTTTGGTGGACACCCCCTGCGATTTCGCAGCACCCTTAGTAAGGTTTAATTATTTTATACCACACTTCAGAAGATTCATAAATATGCATAGATTTCCATCATCTCCATACAGTAGCTGTTTCTATTAATTACTTTAGAAATATCCAAGGTCGTAATAAGAGGAAACTCAATGCCACGTTAAATTGCGTGTAGATCTGACAGAGGTACGCCAATGTGCTGCACACTCACTGTTATTCCCCATTTACACTTCAGCGGAAGTCCAAGGCAACACTCAAGGACAAAACAATAAAGCTGCATGAGAACTGCATTGAAGGAGATGGTGACAAAGAGGGAATGCTACAACAAATATGTCGTGTTTTTATTTCAGAGACTGTTTGAAAGATATACAACAGGAAGCAAAGTCTGAGGAGAAAACAACATAAGATTCATAAGATTTTTTTAAGAAGCATCCTTTCCTTTAAAATGTCACGTTATGTGAGTGATTCATGTTTGCCCCACTTTCTGTCTACGTTAGACAGGAGATTTGTATTCCCTGTGCAAGTCGTCACTGATACTGCTTTTACCTGCCACTACAGATGTTATTCTACGTGCAGCAGCAAAAAACAAAACTCGATGACTGAAATCATTTATGTTCAGTTCAAAGAGTTAAAAAGTATCAGAAGCAGGTTCAAAAATAACCTGCTACAAGCTCGCTTGGCATCGCTTGAGAAAAGCACGAGGACGTTAATTGATGATTGAGATGAATTGAGAGCAGCTAAAACCTTCACTTGACCCGAAATCGTGAGGCGAAACTACATCGATTACTGAGAAACCTGCACCGGCAGTAATTGGACAGAACCACGGGGAAAATGACAGGAGTCAAGCTTCACTTGACCGAACATATTTTCCAAAGAGGTTCTGGAAAACTTGGAAATATGACTCCTCCGGAGGCTGCCCTGCAGAACCTAAACAACGACTCAGCCCAGATACCACAAGAAACCACAAATTCTACTGTGTAGGCAGGATCTAGTTAACAAGACTGAAAAGGGATTTTTATAGGAACATTTCTCACAACAAGACAGGGGAAATCCCCTTTAAATAAACTCTCTGTCAGGCTATTAATCCAACCAGCATCATTAGAGGCCACAGCGACAAAACCACTGCGTTGTGCAGGAGGCTAGACAGCTAATTAAAATGAGTCACATGTTGGGAAACGTCCCCAAGAGGACACAGTCGTATCTCTTTGTGTACGGTTTGTTTGCCGTCCTCTTACCTGCACTTGCCCTTTTCCCATGATCTTGTCCACGATCTCGTTGTCGTCCTTGTTGAGCATGCTTTTGTCGTAACACTTCTCGTAGCACAGGATCCGCAGGTACTGGGAGCCCTCCAGCTCAATCTCAAACTCCTGTTCAACGACACAGATGTATAAAAGGAGGATTAAATATTTGTGTGACCAAAATGCAGCATTGTGGAGTAAAAGGAAAAAGTCTTGGTGACTGACTTCGTTCCACTGTGGCTCTGTGGTGTCTCTGAAGACACGGGTCTTGGCCTTGCTCACAAAGTATCCATACGAGTCCACTTCAAGGGTGCAGTATAGATCTAGGAGGGAACAAAGAAGGTAGATCGATCAAGAAAACTGGAGCAAAGCACTGAATAAACATGACGCGTGTCATATTACAACATATCCTGGTATAATTGTGTTTTAGAAACGTGGAGTCAAATGAGATGCTTCTGTTAATCACATTTTTATCATCTTGTCGTAAAAGTGCATCCATAAATAGTTATTACAGCCAATAAAACTGACTTTTAGTGGGTACTGATGTAATTATATACAGACTTTGACTAAAAACCAATATAATTTCTTGTTAATTTTTATTTCTTTAGACTTAAATCAAAGTTTAATGTTATGTAATAGCCATGTAGGGTTGTAACTTGTTTTCATTTTAACATAATATACAGATGAATTTTTCTATTAATCAAATATTCACACTTATGAAGCTGTAACTTTTTTTCTATTTTTCCTTAATAAAAAAAAACATTTAAAGAATTAATTGATTATTAAAATAGTTACTGATTCATTTTTTAAATTTATCAACTAAGTAAATAATAGAAGAAGAAGGAGATTAACTTTGATTGATCTCGATCTCGAAGTTTCACACATAGTCCTGAAATATAACCACACACAGAAAACACCTTACAGACATACGAATGTGGAGAGATGGTGGAGTGATGGGCAGTCACGTAGCGGCCCTGGCACTAGTTAGGGGTTCGGTACTGTGCAGGAGGTGAACTGGCACCTCTCCAGCTACCTGTCCATGCTCCACACTGTGGTCAGCTGGACTTCCTATGGACTGAGCTATTGCCGCCCCAATCAATCAACTAATTTCAGCTCTACACTCGTGTATCTTGTGTATAAATACTGCTAGAATGGCAGATCCCATTGAATCCAAGTCCTTCTGTGCTGCATTTGTCGAAGCTGGATCAATATTTGCAAGGTTGAAGGAAACATTTCAGTGTCATCGATTTGTAGCATTCGCATATTTCCATCAAAGTTTATCCTCATTCATAACTGTCATTTTCTAGTAAAAATGTTTGAAAGCAGAATTTTAAAAGGAGGATTTCATCAGATTTGTAATAAATGCGCACTTAAAAGATATAAAAAGTTACATTCCATCACAGTGAAATAGTCCTTTAAATAGTCAATATGTTGTAGTTTGTCAGCTGACAACACATCAATCTCCTGCCTGTGTACCTCCGCCTCCTCCTCCCCTTTCTTACATCCTCATACCATGGCCGCCGCTCCCTTGAGATCAACTCACACTCAGTTCTTACACGGAGCAATTAAGTCTGTTAATGCGTTTCTTTAAATGCTGCTGTAGCGGTTCCTGCAGACCTCGCTATCGGCTGTCTGTTAAGTGTCTATAGTACGTCCCCGCAGCCTGGACCTCGTCCCTGGGGTTAACCTCCATCTGACAGCATGATGGATGGATGTACCGCTCGACCTTTCACTGGGGAGAGTCACCAAGATTGGGTGAAGGAGCCGGAGACAGATGCAAGGAGGGTGGAGGAGGGAGTGGGCGGTTGAATCTTATATACATACAGTAAAAACAGATGCTTGCAGAATGACAGAGAATATGTTTGCACTGCCACATCATCAAAAACAACAGCCTGACCTGTGGCTCGGTTAACGTACGGAGAGATACCAAGCATACCGTCTGCGTGAGCTACAAACATTCACATATGTAGCCATATAACTGACCATAACAGGGCTATACAGTATCAAGGAATCTCATTCCATCTGGTTTCCTTCCTTCTTTGTTTGTTTTCTCAGCATCCTGAAAGGCTCTGGCATAATTACTTCCAATGAGGAAGAGATTAGCGACGGTGGTACGTGGTAAGTACAGCAGAGGGGAATTCAGTGTGACCATCTGGGGGAGTATGTAGTTATCGTACACTTCCGCTATCATACAGAGACATAACAGCCCGTGGCTGTGATCTTTAGTTTGACGTCTGACATCCCCAAAATACACAAACTACCTGTCAGAGTCTGCTTCTGTGAAGAGATGAGATGACACTGTTGAAGTATCAACACTGATCCAGCCTGAAGCACACAGTTTCAGTTGAGTTAGCAACCGTTCGAGGGCATTTGTTTGTGATTTAACCTCTCCTTTTCATCTAGCTGCAGAGGAGAGGCGAGTGTATTCATATTCCTGAGAATATGGGAGCTGATTTCCTCTCCATCTGAAATGGGTTTATGTGCACAGACCTAAAATTCAAACAAGGCCAGAGAGAGCATATTTAGAGAGGTCTCTTTGTGTCCTCACAGCGGATCCAGGGCGGCTTTGAGAAGTAGGACAGACCAAAAGAGGACTGGAACTCCATGAGTTTTCATTTTCCTGGCAGGTCACCATCGGGCTTAAAGTATGAGGGGGATAAATTGGTCAGCATGGGGTCTCTGACCCCTAAAAGCAGGGGTTAATGGATACCATCCTCTTCCATCTCAATGAACGGAGGCCTGCAGCCCTCGTGGCGTGTGTGTGTTCTTTATACAGAGGGCTAATCTTTGCCCGAGGCCGTGTTGAATGCCGGGTCAAACAGCGGGTCCAGAGAATTAAGGGGACAAGTGATAATCAGTTAAACTAATCAGAGTGTCCCACAGCTACGAGTCTCAGCCACTCACTGTCTGTATGTTTAGCCTGAAGGCTTCAGGAGAAAACATTCTTCCAAGAGAACGAAAATAAGGAGAGAACAGGCATAATCAAATTGTTTTTTTTGTTTTTTTTATAGAATCCAGCAGGAGAAAACTAATAAAAGCACGGCGATGAATGGGAATGCACGCTGCCGTGGCTGGATTTGATTACACACAGAAATCACAGGAGTCATGAGGACATGTGAACACTTAGGGCTTTACTTTTAATGGGAGCGGTGGCGAGTGACAAAAACTTTCAGGCTCAGTTTGAGTGAGAAAAATAAATCTTTTGTCCAGCAGCAAGAGCGTATTATTCCATAATTAGTTTGATATATCAAATATGGATTTAGCTGAATTGTCTTTAGGTGTCAAGCTCATGGAACTAACTGCAGATTACTGTCGCTGTGCTCATTTAAAATGCCTTGAACAACTGTTCACTTTGGATCTGTACACACGCTCCTCCTATGCAGCACGGGCAACTGCAGTGTGACAGCATCAAGTTGCAGCAGCTGTTGAACACATATAGAGGGAACAATGAACAGCGTCACTTGTTGACACTCGCACCTACACAAAAATAAACCGTGTTTTTGCACCTCTCTTCTACTAGGTCACGTTTTCCACTGATTTTTGTTTTTCTAAGAGTTTTGGGAGAGATGCTAGACTCCCAGCTCCTTCCTCTGTGACCCAGTTTGACTACTTTGCCCTGGGCTGATTTTAAAGCCCTTTCCCACTGTGGGGAGATCATTGTGACATAAATAACACAGCTCCAATAAGAGCTCCAACTTATGTGATTTTTCAATAAAACAAATAAAAAACAGGATGTTTTTGATGATTACGCATCTACTCAATAATCTGAACCACTGAATAATGACTGTTTTTTCCAGTCATTACACATTTCAATTCTGATATGATAATTACTATATGCATCAACAGAAAGCACAAACTGTATTGTACACACTATTATGCAAAAGAGCAGGAAATGACTTCAAACACTTGGCTCGAAGGGGAAGTCAACACAATGAGAAATTCTGTCTCAGAGACAGTGAAGGAGACATAAACAATGTAACTTAAACCACATCGAACCTCGAACACACACACACACACACACACGCAAGCTGAATTACACAACAACGCCACACATCAACATAAAAAAGTCATATTTGATCCCATCATTACGCTACATCTGGAGGAAATGGTGTAATTTTAGTAATTTGTGGTATTGGAGGGAATTATAGCAGAAGAAACAGTGTTTTGAACACAATGTCTCCCATCAGCTCTCTGATCTCTGGGCTGTTTTCAAGATGTCCATCGAAAAATTAAAAATTCTGCCAGCACCGGACAGGTTTCGTAATCAGGAGCCTTCAGAGACATTAGAAAACATCCAACATGAATTCAAAATGTTTAAAAGGACACAGAGGAGGGACATTTGATGTCCATCAAGGCCTCATGTGAAATATTTAGATATTTCATCAAACCACAAGATGCGGGCTTGAAGTGGTGAAAAAAACAACCGATAAATGAATTAATTGGACATAATTGTGTCAATAAAACTCTTTACACTTCACATTAAACGCTTAACTGATGATGAACAGCTGTAGCGGTAAATAAAAGGTTCGGCAAACTTGCTTATTTCAGCGTCATGGCCACAGCCAGTATACTCCCACATATAAACACTGAACTACCCACACATGCACACTAACACACACAAACATAAAACACAGCTACCCACGCAGCACTTTTCCTAACCTAAAAACACAGGTGTTTGGTGGCAGCGGTGGTGCACAGTGGGTGCAGCCGGTGACTTGTAAACACAGGTGAATAACAAAAAATGAAAGCATGCTGTGTAAACTGAACTGAAGCATACAGGAGAATTAATTATGACAAATTCTGGGCTAACTATCCGGTGCTGTCTTGGATTTATGGAGTCGATTCTGAAGCTTTGGCTGCACACCAACGGCTGATTATCAAACTTTGGTCTGACTGCCTCGTCACATCTTTTTCTAGATTCAGCAAAGAAGGGGGTTGGTTTGTTTTCTTCACCTGGCGCCAGTTTATAGAAGAAAAAGTGCAATGAAGGATTTTAACTTGTGCAAACTGTGCAGAAACAACCCAATGGATGTGCACATGTGCTATTTTCGAGTTGAAAACTCTAACCCCAATTTAGACAGACATTTTGTTTTATTTTGACAAATTATTACACCAAACAAACTATGTAACGTTCATTAATTTTAAGGATAAATGCCTTTTGACCATTTTTGGATGGAAACTTTACTGGATAGAGACAGAGACAGATGGAAAACAGAGGGTTGTGATATGCAACAAAGGAGCTACAACTGAACCGGAGACGGGGGCAACAATTTGGCTACCAAGGAGCTCCACCACCAGCAACAACAACAACATCTACCCCATACTACCTCCACGGCTTGCAAGCCCCACCCTGACTCTATGCACTTCACTGGACACAATTACATCAAACTGTATCAGTGAAACTACCCAACTTCCCTCCGCACGCACACACACACACAAACGCACCCACCCACTTCATTTTGAAACCCCTCAGCTCTCCACACTCCACCGAGGATCAAACAGGCTTTCAGAGGAGAGAGCTTTCCAATCCATTACCCGGGAAATTCCAGCGAGCCAGATTTCACATTGTAAAGGCTGTCATGGTAACTGAGGAAATCACATTTCTTCATCTCTGTCTCTTTTCCAGATATTTGATATTTGAACTGGCGATTGTGCAGCGGGGCACAAAGTGTACCGCAGCACCAGCTGTCCACTACTGACACGGTGCTGCCAACATCACGCTCGACTGATGATAAACACACACACCCAGAGCTGGATCTGCACACATTGTTATACAAAGGAACATTTGTGGAAGGTAGGCAGTATCAGGCACAACTGGCATTATGTTTGCCAGCACTTCACTTTCAAATCTGTCCTTGTCTGCCGTGCATTTTTCTTTCTCTTTCCCTTTTTGTGTCATTTGTGAAATCTGCTAAACAAAAACAACCACGGAAATTCCATTGTGGCCTCCACTTCTCCTCTGAGACTCTCTCTTTCTTCTCTCCTCTTTGCTCTTATCCTCCATCCATCCATCTATCCATCTGGCCATCTCTGTATTGGGCCACAGCACGATGGAAACTGCATGTGCAGACAGCAGTGATTGACTGGATCATGTGTTTCTCTGGCGTGTATGCACAGGAGCTATGTGTGAGGAGATGCTGCTTCTGGCCGACTTACTGGCTGACTCCTTGAATCCTTTGGCAGAGTGGACGATCACATGCAGAAAGCCGTAGAGGCCAGGAGTCTCCTCATCTGGAAAACAAGCACGCAGAGCAATTAGTCCAGTTCCTAGTGTAAATATGTTGATGTATTGCACTTAAAAGTCACTCAGAATTGGAGTTTGTGTACATGAAACAATGAAAAAATAAAGATATGATTGCAACCTTAGGACTTGTAAGCCACTCCAGGATCTTGTTTGTGTCTAAACATCAACATTGTGCAGATAAGATGGATGGAAACAGAAAGAAATCACCCATTGAGCACTAGTGCATGTGTTAACGTCATTTCAGTCACATTTCTGCTGCAAAACTCATGTGTTTATTTAATTACGTCAAGACACTGGAGCTCGTACAAGAACAGATTTCCTACAGTAGGCTGAACGTGTGAACGATTACAAAGAACTTGTGGCATTCACTGATTTCCCTTATGGTTCAAGTTCACAAGACCTGACGTACGAGTCAAGTACAGACAGTTTGACTCTCTTCACAGGGAATTTTTAAAAAAGATAAGTGATTGGCTTAATATTCTGTCCACCATCATCATCACTTTTTTTGTATTTAACGTTTTTTATTGGAATATTTCAACACAGAAACTCCTTATGCAGGTTTCTGATCAAATATCATCATCTGTTGCACCCCACAGTGTAACATCATCTACTGTAGGCTTGTCTAATATCTCTATGACACATCTCCTTGATCGTCTCTCACATTAATTATAGACTGTTCAGCTTTATAAAGACAGTTTTTAGCATCTAACTTCATATAAAGCCATTACCATCTTTATTTCTGTCAGTGTGTCACTCAGACATGTCACTGGCAGCTGTACTATTAATATTTTTGAATTGTTTCAGGTACCCTAATACCACTACGGCACTGAATTTGTGAAGTCTTTTTCCCTTTGGTAACATTTTTGTGAATGAAACCTGGCCACAAATGGAGCCGGACAGGCAGCCGTATACGGCTATATGGCCTTAATCTTACAAACGTGCGCCTCCTCGTGAGCAAGAAGGATTTACAACAAGTTTGTGCAGTTAAGAGAGTGTGGTGAATCCAACTTGAAACACTTGTACAAGCAAGCCGAGAGAGATTTATGGTAAGAAAACTTGCATGAGGCCTTTGTCTTGACAACATCTTAACTTTCGCTTCCTCTAGAACCATTTAGAAGTCTTTAAAACGGCTAATCGACATAAAATTGGTCAGCCATGTGCGCCTTTCATTCATTTCAGATTGGGTGGTCAACCTCAATAATTGTTCTCACCCATTCCAACACCCACTTACCAATTTCTTCAGATGCCATTAGCCAAGAATATAACGCACCAGAAAATGTCTGAGGAAAATAATTATTATTTGAGGGCCTACGTGAAAATTAACTGTTATTACAACCTTTCGTCAGATCGGTATCAGACCTCACATCAACAAGCACAGCCTTCTGCCATAACAACTGGAGTGGAGGTTCGTGGGTGGACGTTAGTTGGGTGGCCTGATATACCCCCCGTCCCGCTGACAGGCACATGAAGGGGATACTCTCTTGCTTTTGGTTGAGGCCTGTGAAGCCTGGCTGGTTCCTGGTAAATAAACTACGATGGAGGACTGCGGGGCTGTTTGGAGCTCCAATGTAGGCGGCTAAAGGGGAGAGCAGTCAGCCCCCGAGGGGTTAAACGTGAGTGTATATAAGCGACAGAGTTTCACAGGAAGAGGGTTCAAAGGTTCAGCTTCGAGGTGGCCTATGCGCTGCTTTAAGAGCGAAATTCAGGTCTGTGTCTTTCAATTATAACCTAATATCAACAATAAACTGGAAATCCATTAACTAATATGTGAAAATGAATAATAACCGACCAAAAGGAGTCAAAGAAAGTATGAGTATTTAAGGATCTCTGCAGTATCGTCCATCTTCTTAGTTATGAGAAACATTCCTTCACCAGCTGTTCTCCATTTAAACCCCTACTGTGCTCCCTGCATCACATGTCACTGAGGTGTGTGTGTGTGTTTATGACGTGACGGTCTGAAGTCTGTTTTTACCACACAGGGATATTACCTCCCCGGGGGGGAAAAATATTAAACAAGCTGAAATGATGGAGCTGTTACAAAAAGTTGAAGGTTTAATCAAATCAGCAGAGCGAGTTAACCTGTCGGTAAAAACCTCCTGTAGTCCACCAAAGAACATTAAACAAACTACTTTAATAAAGAGCTGCAGTGGGAAGACGTTTTGACAGAAATATAATGGAAATAAGCACAAAGGAATAAGATTTGTCCTTTACTTTGTGTAACTGCCTGTTTGTTGTTAGGTCCATAAAAACTGATAAAAATGAATCTTGAATTGTCTGCCCTGCTAAAAACTCAAAATGCTTAATAATTAAAATTTTAAAGGAGACCTGGTCAAGTGAAATATCAATCTAATTAGTTCTGCTCTTCGTCCTTCAAATACCCCCTCAGCGACTCTCATATGGCCTTTAAAGGATGGGAACCACAAATGTAGAGCACTACAACATTTGAACTTCCACAGCTAAAGGTACTAATTCACGTTCAACAAAAAAAGTTAGACATTTCATCACCTGTACTTGCTATAAAGCAGGTAAATAACACATTGGAAAAACTGTAAAAATGTAACATTCTCAACCTTTTTGAGACAAATCATCCAATACCATCTTTTACCATCTTTTCTGGCGACTAATCTCCTGATGTTTAATAGACATTGTAATCTGTTTTAATAAAATCCCTCCTTGATGTAATAGGTATGTGTAAACCAGAGTGGACTGAATGATCGGTTGATTGAACACAGCCTAAATAAGCTCTGTTCACACTGTCATCATCATCACAGCTTGTGTGGTTGAATTAAACTGTATGAAGAGTGTGTGACTGTGTTTTTAAAGCTTTAAACTTAAATCTTAAACACATACATGTATAAATAAAGAGGAGAAAAAAAAGCATCTATCTTCCCAAAATAAAACAAAAAAGTCACAGTACTATACTTCACCGTTCAGCTCACATCTGAAAAAGTTCAGAGCACTCCAACGGTGACTTCTTGTTTCCCTTGAGGTTCACCAGAATACAACATTTAAATAAAAAGCAAGAATCCCTTTGATCGCCACTTTAGAGGTATTGGATGTCAAAATAACGGCTCAGTCGCATAGAAATGCGATTGTATAAGAAGCAAACATGAATCTTTTTTTCTGTACGATGGGAGAAAGATTGAGACAGTGTGCCTTTCAGTGTGTTGAACACTCTGTCACCTCTGTGGTTGTGTGTTGTGTATTGTGTGCTCATGTGAATGCAGAGACCCTCGTGCCGAGTAGGTCGACCAGATGGCTTTAATGTCACCACCAGCCTCTGAAAGCGATGCAACGTGGAGATCTGGAGCAAAAACAAACATATAGGAGCTGGGAGCAGGCCACCGCCGACACACTGCATGGCATTGACTGCTACGAGTTAGATGAGAAACATATTGCAACCTAGATTCTCTCCTGCAAGGCTGCCCCCCCCCGCCCCCTCTCATTATGTGGCTTTTTTGTGCTGAGAGTGTAATAGGCGCTTTTTGTGTTTGAATTTAAACTCAAAGCAGAGAGGAGAGGAAGGAGCACTGGGAGACTGTGTGAGTGTTTGTGGGGGGAAAAAAGGAGAAAGCAAGAGAAAACACACAAAGCGTCCAAACATAACAGGACAGGAATAAAGAAGATATTGTGCATGAGTGTTTCTTACCGTCTTTGTTACTGGTGACAGGAATGTTGTGGACTGTTCGGAGTTTGAAACAGGAGCTCGTCAGGACCTGGAGCTCGACAGAACTTAAAACACACGCCTGGAGATCTGAAAAACACACAGCAACCACACGGACACAAACTTTCACTTGTGGTACGGTGTGAAAAAAGTGGTTTTAAACCACTTTAAAATAAGGAACACAATGTTTTTAAGGACAGAAACAGTCAATAGTCTGTGTTACCTTTCTTCTGGAGTTTCTGGATGCTTTCCCTCCACTCTGATCTCTCATAATCAGAAGAAAGGAGGAACAGGTAGCTCTGTATACACAGAAAAACACTGTTAAACACACCAAGGCCATCAACTCTGCACTAAAAGATAACACAAATTTGACTAAGTAAAGCAGATTTTATACAGAAAGTAGAAAAGTATCTAAAAACCTCAAATATATGACAGAAGTCAGAAGATTTTATTTTGAAAATCTAAATCTATTTAACACAGAGGACTCTTTAGACAGCAACACGTCTCCATCTAGTGGTGAGACTTGAGCATTGCAGCTACACAGATGCTGAAAGTAACAGGATGGGACGAGCTGATCACCTTTCCGTGTTTGTTGTGGATGCGGAAGGGAATGGTCGGGGAGTGCAGGAGCAGCCACGACTCCTGCTCGTTCATCTTCTTCCTCAGACGCTCGACGCGACTCTGACCCTTCGGCGCCTTCTACAAACATAAACAAGAAAAACAGACGTGTAGAATCTGATTTAGTGCTGGAAGTGACACTAAATGGATCAGGGAAGTTGATATTGATTTAGTGCCTAGTTTATGGGAAATAGATATGATTTATGTCACTGCGGTTTTCAGTTTTTATCAGCATGGTATAGGCTTATAGAATTATTTTTCTGGTTTTCTATTTTCCAGGAAAGACTGTGAATAAGCTTCTGAAAGTGAGAGCTGTGCTCTGAGAGTCTTGATATATAATTCAAGGACCTCAGCTTCTTGTCAGTACTGAAGGAAAACAAATACACACACCCTCTCAGCCTTCACCAGGAAGCCATGAGTCAGAGAGGCTGAATACAATCAGCTGAATCTCTAGCTGCACTGGCGTCCTCGGAGTCTAAATACCAGCCGCGGTCACTCGTTGTGCCCCGGGTGTGCCACTTTTACACTGTGCGAGGGGAATAACAGGAACTCTCTGCTCCTGAAGGTGCGGGGGTGTACATACTTGTAACTGTTGGACGCTTGTAGCATCTTTTTTTTCCAAACTATGTCACAAAGCAATTGTTTCAGCGCTGATAAGAATAGAGGAGAAAGGCCAGCAAGTGTGACACAGCACACAAAGTAACAATTTGGAGATTGATAAGAACATTTTTTTTTTTTACACATTTATTTTTTGTTCTGAGTTTCATGTTTTCTCACAGTTTGAGGATCTAGACTGTACAAGTTTGGATTTCACGTTTTCACGCCAAAGGTTTAGGCGTGGTTTCAGGTGGGTATTAGGTTGTGCCGTCATAAATTACTGAACCTTTAAACTGCCAGATACTCTGTGACCTGACCCAGTTTTGTATCTACATTTTATCTACTATGCTAACCTACATTAAGTGCCCCCCCCCCCCACCCTGGCTTAATAAGCAGCTTCATCTGAGTGCCATGGCCCGGTCAGTAGTCCAGCCGGCATCTCTGTTTATCTAGCTCCACTTATCTTAAAAATAGACACTAGTCTTAAAAATAACTAATTAGCAACTGCTCTGGTATGAAGAACTTGACCTGTTTTACCAAAGACAAGTTACAGTGATTCATTGTGCTGCTATTCTGTGGTAAATGACTACATTTTCTATATTTTGAGCCACATAAAAATTTATTTTCTGCAGTATATTTGCCTTCAGAGGATTTGAATGGACCTCGAACCTACACCTGCTTCCTTCTTTTGCATTAATACAGATGAACAGTGGTTTCAGTCCTCTGTCTCAGTGTAACACCCACACTACATAACTAACCAAGCCACAGTAACACATTATATTAAACAGGATTACCTTCTCTTTCTGTATCTCACTCTTTAAGACTGAGATCTTAATCTTCATCTCTTCGATCTCGTGCTCGGGCAGGACTTGGATACTGGGGCAGGAGTCGGACTCGTCCAGGGTCTGGAAAGTCAAGTCCGCCAGAGGGATGTACCACTTGCACTCGTACTGCTGATGGCGACTGGAGATGGAGGGAGGGAGGGAAAGGATGCAGAAATACAGAAGGAGAATATGAAACACAGTTAGTCAAAGAAAGATACAATGAATCCTCTCTCTTTTTTTTAGAGTCATAAGTCAGAAAGCTATAAAGAACATCCTAAAAATATCATAAACAAAAATCCTAAATCCTAAACAAAGTCTGTTCAGAGGGCCACTTTTATGAAAAAGAGCAGTCCGCCTTACAAATGACACTAACTGGCACTAAATTTTGAGATCACACTCACATATGTATTACTTTTCTATTCAAAAATGTGATAATCTGATCTGAAAACATCAAAATAACAAACCATTTTGAGCCTATTCATGAAGTCACAACGCTAAATTAATGAAAATGATGCACGGTCAGCACAGCGCTACATCCAGAAGATTGATGTCCACTGTCACTAATGAGACTCTCATTAGCATTCCCGGGTGCCTCACAGTTAACTCATTATCAGTGCGACACCTTCATCAGACACAAATTTGAGCAGCCAGATAATGAGAGACCGTCTCATATCTTATGTTACGTCCAAAATCTTAATTTAAGAACATCGAAAGTTAAAAATAGATTGGTGTGCTTTTCTGACGGCTGTGAAAAAACTATTCAATGCTGCAAATGCTGACGAATCTACAGTATATTTGTGCACAGGACTTTATTCCATACATGCATTTCAACTTGGACGATACACATTTGTTCAGTCACCACGAAAATAACACCTAATTCACTTTTGGTGTGTAGTTTGGATTTCCAAGCTTCATAGCAGCACAAGAGGGATGAGCTATTCAGTTCTTTGTTATCCAAGTACATTCATCTCACAGCCCTCGGAGCCATCTCTTGTTCCTCCTCCTCCATTATCAAACCCTTTGTGTCTCAATGCTCGGTGGTCTTTTGGGAAATCTCTCAGTTTTACAGACTGTCCATTCATTTTCCTTCTAGTGCGCTCCTCGCGCTGCTTCCTGCTGATCTGGTTACACTTAAACACACCCTTACACCCCAAAGAAAAGAAGTGGGCTCATTTAACCGAGGAGAATATGAATACGTAATCATAGCCAGTGTCCTAGTCCTTCAGAATATACATAAAGAAAACTCAGGAAGTGGAACATGTGGCGGTGGAGTCCATGTATGAATTCCACCATGATAGCAGGGAGATAATCAGAGGACACAATGGGATTACGTATCCTCAGTGACTTAACCAAAGGTGATTGAGTTTCTGGATGGCTGCTCTGCTTCATCTTTGTGTGTGTGTGCCTGTAGGCGGTAGGCTGAGATAAAACCCCAGACCATAATAGTCTGATTTACAGGACTGGTAGCTATGGCAACGCTACGTGTTCCTCCAAGTGAGGGGTGGCTGCAAATGACACAGACGAACGGTGAATGTCGACCGAAATAAGATCCAATCAGGTTAACAGCGGGCATCACGCTGACGAAGCAAGCGACAGGCAATCCCGTAGATGTGACACGTGTCACGCCGTTAGATGTAGCATCACACACATGAGCTTAAACAGATTGCTTCCTGAAACACACACACACACACACACACACACACACACACACACCTCCATTCACAGTGTATACTCTCCTCTACTTTTTAGAGTACCAGCAGCGAAATGCAGGCTAGTCTTTCTCTCCGTTAGCGAGGCTTCAAAAAGGCCTCCTGCTCTGCAGAGCCGGGAACAGACAGAGTGACAGGATCTTTTGTAAAGTGCCGGTGTCATCCTTTCTGTGTCACTGTCGGGGGGCTGACGTGGAAGGCAAAACGAATGACACATGGATAGAACCGTGGAGAGCATAATCCTTAAAGAGTTGAGTGCATTCAAACGTCTCTGGTGTAAATAGGCCATTTTGACACTCTGCATGGAGAGGAAAAGATAAATTGGACTCACCCTGCGGACGTCTTCTTCATCTTGGCACAGAGCAGCAGATCGGTGAAGAGGAAGACGTGCCGAACCTTCCTGGAGCTTTCTGACACCTCCACCAGGAAGCCGTCCTTCACCAGCTGACGAGCCTGAGAGAAAATCGGATGTCAACTCTTGTTGTGCCACACATACACACTGCTGATAAAGTCAAACTGTCTGTGGCAGAGCTGCATTGTGGGCAATGTAGGCGCCAGGTTTTGACGAGGGACAACAATGTTTGGAATGTTTTCCACTGCTCATTGTGAGTCCGACAATGTAGAGAGTGTTTTTGGTGATAAACACTGAATACAAACATACGTTTTACTTGTTAGATGCACTTGTAACTGTATAAGACTTGTTCTATAAATGAGGCTAAATTTAATTTTGAAAAGGTTTTATGCAGATTACTAAAATGTGCTCCAAACACAAACAATAAGTCTTTTAATAGACATCAGTCAAAGGGTGCATACAGAGCTTTATCACTGGCTGCCTCTCTACATGCAGAGTTTGTTTTCTCTCTTTGCACCGGATGACACAGCACCTAACTTAAAAGTCAATTATCCATACATCAGGCTCTTGCTTTTGCCATAACAAACTAAAAGGGAAAAACTGGAGAGTATCTACCGCTGTCGTAGGTAATCACAAGGTAGCTCGAAGTTGTAATCTCATTTATACTTGACTACACGTGATCACACACACACACACACCTCTCCCTTGGGCGTCGTGACGGCAGTCCTGCGGGGATCGATCTCCTCGTTGATGGACGAGAGGAAGTTCTGAGATATCCGCAGGGCATCCTGCAGGAGGGGAAAGTCCGGGTGGTCCTTAGGTGTGTGTTTCAGCAAGTCCTGTGAGACATGCACAAATACGGCAGGTTACATGGATGCAGGCAGTCACGGTCATTGGTATGATACATAAAACTTAAGCACAGGCGTTGGTGTGATAATGTAAAACAGTAACTTTCTAACAGTAATCCATCCAGCATGAGCAGAAGTTGGGTTTAATCTAGTCTTCTTATTTAATACTGCACACACACAGCGTTCTTATTTAATACAAAGTAATCTCTAAAAATCTCATTTCCTTGTTTTTATCGAAGCTGCTCTCATCAGTGAGGAGGAGCAGAGTGATGAACAGGACAGCTGACAACAGAAGCTTGAGCAGCCATCTATCTTCCAAAACAAACACCGCCTCTTAATTTGCATGGACGACAGGAACACAACCTTTGTACAAACATACACACTAGCTTTGGATGCACCGGGCATCTTGTTGTTCTGACAGTTTTATGCAAACGCATTCATGCGAGGCACTCCTGGAACTTCACTACACACACCCAGGCACCTCTGCTTGCTTGATTGGCACTTTCCACTTGATTATTACTCAAAGAGGTAGGCTTATTTAGGCTGAGAGGACGCTGCTATAAACAAACAAAACAGCCTTTGACTTTCAGCACTCGGCTACTGTATGGAAAAACTAATCAAAAATTAAGATTTAAAAAAGGTTTTACTGCCAAGGGTGGATCTAATAAGATGTAGTTTGGTTTTATGGTTGGTTTTATTTTACAAACGTGCTATATTTCATTATCTTATAATGTTTTTTGCAAATTCGTAATCTGAGAAGTATGGAAGCTCCAAGCAGTCATACATTTTATTTCCTCAGTTTTCTTGTGATAACCAGTTCATTTCATTTGTTTCCTCGGGATCTCGAGTTATTTATGTCAAAATTACATACGTTGCTGTCCCGAGATAAGGGGATAATTTTCTCTACATAACAAAACTTTGTTTTCCCTGAGATAACAACATAATTAATTTGAGATCTTGAGATTTTATTAAATCATTGCAGAAAACCTCATTCAGTGCAGCGAAAGTCAGTGGAGCAAGAGAATATTTTGCTATATATAATTTGTTATTTTGACATAATGACATAAATAACTCAAGAGAAAGCAAATTAAATTAACTCGTTATCACGAGAAAACAGAAGAAATAAAATGTATGACCGCTTAAGGCTTCCATAGAAAGGAACTAATACTGTCAAATGTAGTGGAGTAAAGAATACAGAATGTAATTTGATATGTAGAAAGTGATGAACGAGTACCTCAAAACTGGGTTTATTTGTCTCAGAGATTTCTGTCTCCACACCGATACAGTGGAAGTGAAGACAGCTTATAAAATAAATAACATTTAGAAAATTCAGCAGCAATTTAAATCATTTTTTGCTGTGTACTCACATGAAGGACCAGAGTGCTTCTGGTAACGCGGTCAATCGGCTTGTAAAGGAGAGCTGTGGGGAGAGAAGAGGGCTCAGAGTCAGTGTCACTGACACACGTCTAGACACACAGACACACAGACACACACACAGACACACAGACACACAGACACAGACACACACACAGACACACACACACACACACACACACACACACACACACACACACAAGGTTACAGTGGTCGAACAAGGACAAACACTCTCACTCAGCTCACACCAAGTTAAACGTAGCACCTATAGTCGGACCGATGATGATTCTTAGGTTAATGACAACAAGGATCCGCACAGCTACAGCTACACGATCTATTAGCATCACCTGCAGATGACCCTGACCTTTGACCTCCCTGTGACAGGGAGCAAGCAAAGCGACAGCTTCCATGTGGGGATCAATAGAGGATAATATACATATACAGTATATATATATATATATATATATATATATATATATATATATATATATATATATATATATATATTTATCTGACTGTCTGTGTGCTGTTCTGCAGATTGAAGGTGAGGGAATGCAGCAGTTTGTGACTGCACGATGCACGATGGACACACACACACACGTCCACAGACAGGCTGCTTAACATGCAGTCCATCTACAGGGTTGCTGCTGCAGCCTCCTATTGGTTCTCAAACAGTTGCCTTCCACTGCATATTTAGGCTGCTACTAGGTAAACTGCAGCCTGCCTGCACACTGGACTTTCAGAGAGTCTGTCTGGAAACATAAACATCACAAATGAATGTATATATAAATACATATAAAAAGACAGACACGTGTCCAAATGGCACTGCTCTTGTCTCTGAATCACAGTTTAAGTCTGAAGCACCACACTTGGCTGGTTTCCCTGTGGGATGGCTTTGCTGCTGAGGTGGTGTGAACAGCAGCAGGTCTGACATATATGACAGCTCACAGTGAGAAACTCCCACAGATAGGACAGAGGGGAAAAAAAAAAAAATCATACAGGGGAGATGGGCGGCAGGCAAGATGGCAGATGTAAGAACCCCCAGGGAGTGATGAATAAGAGGCAACACACACATATATAGATGTATAAAAAGAGAAGGGAGGTTGGAGGGAGAGAGTACTTTTATTCTGGGTTTCTAGTCATGTAATGAAATGCCAAAATCATCTCAAGGTCTCAAAATAATAACGCCACCAGTGTCACGAAGTATTGTAAAAAAAAAAAAAAAAAAAAAAAAAAAATTATAATAATGTCGCTCTGTAAAAGAGAAAAAAAACAAAACCTAAGGGTACGGAATAAAAACAAACCAGATCCACAAGGGCATAGGAATCTGAAAACCAGCTGACAATGTTCCACACAGTGATCAAGCTAATCTCCATTTATTATAGAGTGAGACTTACAGCGAGTGATTTTTAAACCGAGGGCAAGAAAAGCAAGCCAAGTGAAACAGAGAGAAGTGATGTGCCTTCTGTATGCAGAGCAGGTCGTCGCAGAGAGACCGTGCTCCCACAGAGAGGTAGAAAAACAGTGCTACGCTTCCCCTCGCGTGTTACAATTATCTGTTTAAACCATTCAACATGGCTCCCTTCAGCTGCACACACGTGTTCTCCCTCCTTTCCTCTGTCCTTACACTTTTAAGTCCTTTCTTCTCGCCTCCGTATTCAAGTAAAAGAAATTGAAGAGCGAGAGCAGAAACCTACAGGGATCCACTGATAAGGCTTGTCATATTAAACTTTATGCACTCTATACTCATTCTCATACTGTATGCTCAAATACACACACACACACACACACACACACACACACACACACACACACACACACACACACACACACACACACACTCAGCTACTGTATAAGACCAAAGAGAATCTTCTAGAGAGCCTTGCTGATGCTCTTTGAAGTTTCTCCACCCTTTGGTCATTAATACCACAGCCTCCATCAATGGTCCTGGTTCACTGAACCAATACTGCTACCTCCAGGAGGATTAACTCGAGCACCCTGCATTGACTACAAGGGCTGGGAACACTTCTGATTATGTGTGCGTGTGCAGGTTTGTATTCACCTCGAGTACAGGCACTTTAGGAAAGTTTAGGTGCCAGTATCATAGATTTAAGTTAGCACTGCATATGAGTACGTTAGCTGCTGGTGTGAGTCAGTACAGCTGTATTGATTATTGCACTATTGCTCTATTTGGAAACAAGTGTCATGGCAGCAGCTCTGAGAGGCTGTAATTAGGCACAGTGGTACCTTGAGCTAACACCAGCATGCTAATATGCTCACAATGACGATGCCAAAATGCTGATGTGGGCGCCAGTAGAGCTCTCTCTCTCTCTCTAGGGAATTGGCATGGGAACCGGAGGGTGGCGGAGTCCAGCATGGAGGGTGGGCTGGTAGCTGGAGACCTGCCAGTTCACCTGCTGGGCACCGCTGAGGTGCTCCTGAGCAAGATACTGAAGTTAATTGTTCCCAGGGCGCTTAATTTTGCAGGTATTTGGTCGTAAAGAACTGTACAAATTTTACTTTTCGACAAATTTGTTGAGATATTTCCATCTAGACTAGGTCATTGAATGCTTACAGAAATCTAGAGGACACCTTTAAGACCTAAATATGCTAACTTGGTTCATCCTTAACTGTTTGTTTTGACTTATTTCTTCCACACTTATGTATGTAGATATATAAGTAATCAGGTTACTCCTATCCAGTATAAGTGCACAAAGACCTCCTCAGTCTCTGCAGCACTAAAGCAGGATAAATGTGTGATGTTTTTGGAGTATCCCATCAGGAGGACAGAAGCGAAGTTCAAAGTCCAGTCAAGAGTCAGGACGAGGGACGATGAGAGAGAAAGAGAGGGATCAGACGGTGAGAGGCGGATTACTGGAAGTCGATGACCTGTCACAGCCTGGTTCCTCTGATTGGTCCTGCTCTCAAGGTCGCCTTGACAATTTGGCTGACGGACAGATAGTTCATCTTCGCTAACGAGGGGATAGACCATGTGGGTGAATCTTTGAACAGGCAGAACACACACGCTGGACGGGTCTACAGCTAGGACGCGGGGACTGCCAGCTTTCAGCCCTCAGTGTTTGGCAAGACGTTCCGCTGCAGACGCCAGGCATGAGGCGTGAAGGAGGACGTGGAGGATGGAGCGATAGAGGAGGGAAAAAAATAAAGATAGGGGAGAGGGAATATAAGGATTAAGGAATTGTAGCGGTGCTGAGCAAGAGTCCCCATTTACATGTAAAACAGGATGTCACATGCTTGTTTGATTTAGAACTTGTGTTTCTATTTGCATCCATTCATTAGGAGGTGGTAGGCACATGACACAGTGGGCTTATTTAAAATGAAGAACATAAACAAAAAGCACACGTCAGTTCATCAGGCTGGGGGCCAGTTAAATCATATGGAACCAGTGCAGAGCACAGGGAAGAAATATGGAGGGAAAAGAGAAAGAGGGAGCGCAAGCTTCAGAGTTGAGCTACAGAAATCCCTCGACTACCTCGGCAGGTAATTACGGAAACCACGATACGAAGAGTAATCAAAGCAGCCGCCCTGGGTGCTGACAAACGCTGATTTGTTAAAGGGGAATATTAAACTAGCTCATGCCACTTAACTATCATAGTTACCGTGGGTCAGCGAACATATCACGTAGTAGTTTAGCATCATATAATCTCAGTTGTAAAGATGACACACAAGTGTGATTATAAGAACCTGCATGTTTGGGTTCCTCCTCATTTACGATGCATAAATTAGCATGCACTTCACAGGTACACACTGATAATTGACATATGAACACTCACCCGCCCTCTCTCAGCCTGACAAAGCCACACCATTTGCTCATCATGTTTGCATGTCATTGCCTAATTAAGACAGCCCACAGTATTTCATTCTTTCGCCATCAGAAAGAGGTCTACCGCCCTAGTTTAGTCAAACCAAATCCTAAAAAAAACCCAAAAACAGCGTAAGTTTGCAAGACACCAGCAGAGTAAAATCATGTACCTCACACACACACAAACACACTCACATACAGAACAGACTTGTTCCGATCCACCGGTGATAAGTATTCTCTATGAGGGGCAGTCTGGGGCAAGCAGTCCTTATAAAGACTAAAAACGTGCCTTGTGTTTAAACAAACACACACACACACACAAAAAAGCTGCTGTCCTCATCATAATCTGGATGTTAAAAAAGACAGACAAAGTCAGTCCCCAGGAGTGAGCTGCATATCCCAGAGGATCACCACACAGCAAGCACACAAAGCTTCAAAAGAAACTAATTTTATCAGCTCAGTACGTGGGCTACAGCGCCATAAATATATACAGGAAAAGGCAAATTCCTTTTAAAGGTCCAAATTCATGAACAGACACATACGAGTTGTGCATCATGAGCGTCCAAACAAATCAATCAATTGATAACTGTCCCAACTTCACAGAAAACACAGTATGTTACCGATCTACTGAAGATTTGTCGATGCTGACGTCCACAAAAATCAGAGGAAAAAAGCAAAACAACAACAACAAGTTTCCTGAATCGAACGGCGGCAGCTCGCAATCATGCAGTCGTTACCGTATGTGCAGTTACAACACAGTCTGAGGACCAGAAGCACCTCCATATCCCTCATCTCCTCTCCTCACTCCGTTCTCCTGCTCACTGCCTCCTTTCTCAGGCAGAGACAGACACAGAGAGAGAGGGGGAGAGAGGGAGAGAGAGAGAGAGAGAGAGAGAGAGAGAGAGAGAGAGAGAGAAGGAGAGAGAGAGAGAGAGAGAGCGTGTGTGTGTGTGTGTGTGTGTGTGTGTTCGAGTGCTCACACACACGCCAGTTTGCCTCCCAAAGCCCGCCACTGCATACAGAAGTAGAAGGGGCAGTAGAGGAGAGTCTTAAAGCAGCAAGCCAGCCTAGACAGATGTACATGCACACACATAAACAGACACACAAACAGACAAGGACGTGCGCGCACACACAAATACACACACCACAAGACAAGTGTGTGCACACACACGTACACACTTACCTTCCATTGTGACATTCGTGGTACAATCTTTGGAGTCTTTAGGACCTTTCACTTTGAGGTTCTGAAAGAAAGTGTGGAATGATCAATTTAATTAATTATACACACACACACACCACCACACACACACATACTGCTCTGTACAGGCTTGGCTGAGGCTGATGAAGAAGCACAGGGTCACTGCAGCAGACTGAGCCAGCTGAAGGAGGCTGGACAGAGCAACCTTCACAAGTTTAGCTCACAATAAATTCTACTTACAAACACCAACACATCTTTACAGCACAATATAAATGAGATTAAGATGATTAAAACCCCTAAAACGTTCAGTTATGTTCTCTGCTGTACACTGTATGTAGATCGGTCTCATGACCACTGACAGTATAAAGAATGGACGGCGTATGCGTGACGTCAACCACAGGTTCGTTTTGAAGCTCAGTGTGGTGGCTCAGGCTGCCGCCATCTTGGCAGTCCTGCCTCTGCCACCTCACGGCTGATCTAAAAATCAGCAAAGACGTGGATCATCAGTGGACCTGAGGCGGGCTAAATGACGTCTGGGTGCTCAAACAAGCCACCTGTAACAGCGCTTACCTGTCAATCAATGCAGCCATGCTGTTATTTATGCATAACTTTAAGCCTTAATATAATTTGAACAGCTCTATTCTAGTTCTGTAAACATGTTTATTTCTGCTGTGAAGTTGGACATTTTAACATGGAGGCTTAGCCAACAATTCTGACCATAAGAAGGCATAATCTGACATATTACATGTTTACATTAATGTAACTTTTCATGTTAGCAGTCCATGAAAGTTTGACAATGCACATGTCCTGTGCGCCTGTGCGTTGAGCAGTAAGTTGTAAGAAGTCAAACAGGAAATTGAGGTTTTTATATTTCAAAATTAAAACTGACTATGCTCTAAAGTTTTAAGGTGGTCAGGAATTACTGTAATTAAGCTTTTGCCTCAAGCTAACATGAAAACAAGGACATGAGAGGCGATTCGGCAATATCAAGACTGTCAGGAGCCTCTTCTGTCACAGCTGTTTTGTTAATTAACATCTGTGACACCTTCAAAGTAATCAGGAGGATTTTTAGCACCGCTCCTCCACATCAACTCTCAACACTAAATATAGCCACCTTCCTGTGACTATGATACACATTAAACACACAGTCGTACAAACCTTCTGTTGGGAAATGGGCTGCTCATCGGTCCAGACACTAATGAGCTTAAATGTGCCAGGTGTTTCTTAACATCAACACATCTCTTAATTGTGCTTTAAACTACTGTTCCTCAAAATAAGACCACATTTCCCATTAACACTGCTGCTTCCTGCCAAAAAGAGGATGTTTCAAGCTCGCCTTGCTTCCCCCTCTGTGCGTCTAACGTTACTGAAGAGGATTGATCAACGTGATGGTTTAAGACCAAACAATTATAGTCAGACAAAATATAAAGCAAACCTAAATATAGCAGCTGATTTTTTCGTTAAGTTTAAAACATGTTCTGCACTGTCAAGCAGCAAGCATTTGTGTCAGAGAGCAATTAAAGTTCACACTGAAATCCAGCCCTGTGGCAGAGTACTTCTCAGCAATTGAGGTGTTTATGGTAATAATGTTGGTGTCTAAAAATGCTGATTTAATGGTGTTAAAATGCAACATGCAGCAATTAAGACTACTATGTTCTCTATTCAGACAACTCCTGCCAACCACTTGTTCATTCTCTGATCATCTTTGGAGCACAAACTCACCTCAGATATCTTCTGGAACTGGATGTTGGCCTGGCTGCATTTCTCCGCCGTCTCGAGCGCCACCTTGTAGTTGTCCACAAAGGCCTTGTACACTCCCAACTGGCTGGCCTGGTGGCATGTGAGAAGAGAGTACAAGGCATTACACGGGAGAAACAAGCTGGTGTGAGAAGATGATGGCGGGATGAAGCTGTCTTAGATGATGAGCAACTGGTTTAGTGTCTTGTACAACACAATACAGGTCCACCTTCAAATATCACATCCATACTCATGCATGCAGCTCTGGCAGATGAGGCAGATGAATTCATTTCTATTCCCATCAGTATTTCGCCTGAAGTGGACACACACACACACACACACACACACACACTGTTACACACAGGCTAATTATATTCCCATAATGCCACTCCACTGGTGGCACCGCGCAGTCCTCCAGAATGAACCATATTCACTTTCTCTTCCCTTGCCCCTTTCATTAACAGCCCCTCTCTCTGCTGCACTATATGTGCATTGTAACTCAAGCTGCAGACCAGCAGTGCATGAATATGCATCCTGCTACAGCTATGCTTGAATGGCCTGGCTGAAGAGCTGACTGCATCCTATTAAAGCAATGAGATTGGATTCAGCTGAATAGAGTGAATGAGTAAGGCTTGTTACTTTTGTCCTTAAATTCCTCTTTCCCCTGTTTTCATTTCCTCCCTCCCCACTTCCCCTTTAGAGTGTGAATGAGAGGATCATCCGGCCTCATGTGACATAGATTGCGTTGTTGATCAATAAACCCGTCATGGGAACAGACGAGGGAGAAAATAATAACAGTTATGTTGTGATATAGTCATCTAAGCGTGGTCTTCCACATAAAACCACACGCGAACAGGAAGTCAGCCAAAGTGCCACTGTCTGTATATCATCTCATTATAATTGGAGACTCAGTTAAGTCAAACCAAAACCTCGGATGGAGCGGAGAAACTACGACGTGGATCACTGATTTTCCAAAGATAGACAATTTTGACTTGGCAGCTTGGCTGGAAAGTACAAACCAAGCACAATGACGCGATCATGTTATTTCACCGGTCTGTCGTGTTGCTTGGACACGCTGCGACCGGTATGAAACATCTCCAGCTCCAGCTCTGACTGTCGAACGTCAAACATAGTGCCTCCACTTCAAGTAACTAGATCAAGGGCCAAAGTGATGGGTGGGAAAACAACAGCTTGTGTTTTGAGACTGGGGGTGGGAAGAAGATGGAGGGAGGAAATAGAGTGAGAGAGGGGGGACTGTACTTGAGTGTTGACTAGAAATAACCACTTTCTTGCTGATAAAACTGCCTGAAGACAATTTAAATCCTCACTGACACGTTGGATAGCAGAAAGCTGCAGTCCGAACCATGTTTCATAAATATCTTCTGCAGCTCTCCAAGCCTTGTTTTGATTTTTTTATTTCGTTTTAGAGGACGCCTCGCTCTGTTTCAGCACTAATCATATGGTTATGATCAGTACAAGAAAAACAAAACCTAAGGAGCTGTATCACAGCCTGGTTTTTGGTGGCACTGGGATCCAAAGAAGTCTAATAACTCTTCTTTGTACACATCTAAGCCTTAGGACAGCCTGCTTGCAACATTACCAGCATAAATCATGTAATACTGTCATACTGCCTGGTTTTTCTATTGTTCCCTGGCTTTCTGTTTTTGCTTTGTCTGCCCTGGCACTACATAAACTCTGCTTTATCCATAAAAATGTCATTATTATTATTAATCAGTCAATCATTTCTGTACTTTTCCAGTCAGACAAGTATTTTGGCATCAGCATAATGAATATTTAATTATAGATATCTGTATTCTGTCCATGCTTTACTACAACTAACTTGCAGACTGAAATGCTAGCATACAAACCTACTGCACAATCAAATATTGTTTGTGCTGCACACTTTTGTTCAGAATAGTTCCTCCTATTGCTGAAATAAATTGTTCCCCTTTATCTCAAACTTTAGTCAGTCGTGCATGCAAGTACAATCAAAACAGGGAGATTCACCCACAATACTCTCAAATGAAAACAACCAGCCTCTGTGTAGCCACAGCATAATTTATCAAATAAATCTGTGAGAGCGAGATAAACCTGACCTAAAATTTTGGTAGAAGGAACAAGACTGAGAGTCTGTAGCCATGCTAGCATCTCTGTGAGGCTATGCTTACTGTACGCACACTGTAATGCAAACATAAGCATGCTAACATGCTCACAATGAGGATGCTAAAATGTTGATGTAAAGCTGAAATGATTACTATTTTTACCATCTTAATATAGCACGTTAGCATTTGTTAATTAGCAGTAAAAACAAAGTACAATTGAGGATGATGGGAATGTAATTTTGCAGATATAAGGTCATAAACCAACGTATAGACTAAATTATGGAGTTAGAACAAATGTTAAAAGATCACCAAAGTTATTACAATTCATTGTGAGGGGGACATAAATGAATATCATGGCAATCCATCCAACAGTTGGTCCAAACTAGTCCAACGTGGTGGACCAACCGACCAACTAACATTGCCATCTAAAGAGCTGCACGACTAGCATGGCTAAAAAGGTTATCATTCAGAAGTGACTGTACAAAAAATTAAACCATTCCCTTAATGCCTCCAGGGACTTCGGTTAGTCAAATGCAGTCCTGGCAGTCACAGGAGGCAGTTGAGCTCCTTTTCTTGTCTGAAAGAGGTGAGAAAAGTCAGAACTGTGGTTGGCTTTTATTCCCTTGCTATCTGCTTTCTATAACTCTGTCCCTCTGTGTTGCTCCAGTGGCCTTCATGCTGCTGACGAGGAACAGTGGGGAGTACACCAGCTAATTACATTGCCATCTGTACTCTCACACTGCCACTCTGACTAAATGTTTAGCTGCCACATGACATGCCCATGTACGCATATACGCGGCACAGATGGGAGCTGATGACTACACTAATAGGTGTCACTTGGTGGTGCGACTCTGGGGGGGATTTGGGGGGCATTTAAACTACTAACAGAATTACATCTCTACATGAGAGCTCTGTTCATTTCCTCTGCTACTAAACATAAGCTGAGAGCATTTCCAATCAATCTTCCTGAGTTTCCTCCTCTGAATGTTCAATAGTCTTTTATTAAATAAATGTTTCATTAAATATTCTCTTAAATACATCACAAAGTTCGGCCCCACAGGCTTTCAGGAGAAGTTTTGAAACTCATTGGGCAAAAGTAGTTAGCTCTGAGGTATGCATCACTGTAAGGCCAAACCTATCTGATGCAATAGGTAATTTTTTCCAGTTAAAAATGAGCAAAACTGATTTAGAAAAGGAAATATCATCGCAAATAAGTGTACAAGAATACCAGTCAATGCCACCTTTTGGTGCTTGTCAGTTTTCAAAACTGAAACTTTTTGAAAACATTTCATTCAGTACCAAAAGAGTATTGAAGTTTGCTGTTTGTGCTTTTAAATATTACTCTACGTTACAACAACTGACAGTAAAAAGCATGGACGTTGTATCTGCCTGTTCCACCTCGCAGCTAATCTAAAAATCAGCAAAGACATGGATCATCAGCGGACCGAATGAAGCCTGGGTGCTCAAACTGTAACAGCAGTCGCCCTGTTGATTCTGCATAACTTCAAGCCTTAATATAATTTGAACAGGTGATTTATATACAAATTCAGCCTCAGTACAGTTGTCATGAACGTAGAAATAGAAAAAACCTTTCCAGACTATTTAATCGACAACCTTAAGGGACAGTATATTTGTCCTTTTGTATGGTTCTATACACATAAAATAAATGTCATAAATGCCCACCGAATAAACTGGAAGTTGCAATCTTTGAGTCACAGTGAGTTACTGCTAATAATAACAGTGGATGAAATGTTTTTGTAGCACATCAGAATGCACCTGTGAGATGTTGAAAACCAAAAGTGAAAGATGTCTTCTTGGCGGAGAGCCTGGTTTCATATCAGAATACGTTATTCAAGCTGAGCTGTCAAACTAAAACACTGATAAGCATCTGTAGCTGAGTCACTGGGGTAAATGTACACATGTAAATGTAGCTTTACATTCAACGTTAGAACGTTATGATGACAAACAATGCTGCACCTTGATTTTGCGCAGACATTTATGGTCACAGCAGTGAGATCAGACCCTCAGTCTGCTGTTCTGGTCTAAGACCCGGTCCACTGCACAGTAAAATCCTTCCGGTCCTACATGAAAGCTGCCAGGCTCACTGAAGCCAGCAATATTTCACAACTTTATACAGTAACTTCTGAGACTAAAATAGACGCCAGCGTGTTTCTGAAGAGTTTGTCTGAGCTGGCACGACACTTACGTTTGTGCTCTAGTCAAAACAACAGTGACTTGGCAAGCTGTCACAGGATCTCTCATAATGGGACATCTGATTAACTCACAGCCCATTAGCACGATTCAATTACATCTCCTAAGATCCAAAAACATGGCACAAGCTGAATATGGGACATATTTAATCACTGATCACATTAAGTTAATCATATTTATCTGGATATTGTCATAAAATTTCAAGTGGCATCCTCCATGGCTGTGAAGTGAAGTGCCAAAAGCTGCAGTTCCTCAAACGTCCACTTGAGGCTGGCTACAGAACGAGCCAACCTCCATAAGTCCCCATGTTAAAATGTCAAACTTCACAGCAGAAATAAACATGTTTACAGCCTGGTACAAAAAACAGTTTTAGTCTCTATAGCTAATTTCCCCGTTCATGACAACTGTACTGAGGGTGAATTTTTATACAACTCACCTGTTCAAATTATATTAAGGCTTAAAGTTATGCAAGATTAACAGCGTGGCCACTTCGATTGACAGTTAGGTGCCCTTATGGGTGGCTTGTTCGAGCACCCAGGCGTCTTTCGGCTCACCTTAGGACCACCGATGATCCACGTATTTGCCGATTTTTAGATTAGCCCGGAGGAGGAAGAGGCAGGACGGCCAACATGGAGGCGGCAAGAGCCACCACACTCATCACAGATACGCTGTCCATTCCTCATTGCTGTCAGTGTGTCTGACTCTGTACCATGTCTTTTAAAACAGAAGAAGTAGCTGAAACTAAATGAGATTTATGATACAAGGCTATGTTTTCAATCAGTTTATTAATTACTAATCTCATATAGCTACAGGACATGTGTTGCTGTGGAGTGATGAAGAGTTCATTGTTCATTATCTTTTTAAAATTATATCACAAAATGAAGCCGTAAAAGAGTAATAACAGTGAACAGCAGGGTGGCAAATAATTTGAAAACTATGAAAATTGAAAGTTGTTAATGGCTCCTATACTTTATGAGAATAATAATAAAAACAATTAAAACACTCTGTTCTGCATCTTTGGAGCAAAGCTGTGTTGTTACTGCCAGGTAGAAGAGGCTTACAGCAGTTCACTGCCACTTTGCTAAACGGAGAGTTTCTCAGTCGGTCTAGTTTCCAGTCCAGGAAAATTTTAAACCACAATATTCTGCTGCCGTCTGCCCACAGTGAGACGTACTCATGGTGACCTGACAGGACACTGAGTCCAGGTTTATTTATTTCAAATCATACTACTGCTCTCAGCACTAAATGACATTCAAATTGTTTAATTGGCCGCTTAAGTTAACAATTTCGTACTGATGGATTTTACACACTGAGCAGGCATTAGCTCGGAAATTAAATTTCTATGTGGATTTACTTTTCCGACCAGAAGTCCAGTTTCTTACATCTCAACTGAAAGTCTCTATTACAGTGTGTTGCATCAGCGAAACAAAGTAATGAGTATCTAAAACATATTACACTGTACATGCTCTTACAGTATGTTATGTGCCGAGAAGCCCGGTTCAAATTACATTATCCGCTGCAAATCTGACAACGTAATGATCCAACGCAGATGGACTAACTCGCTCTGAGACTAGCTGAGGCCTGGAGCACTCGCTAATTTCATACACAGACACATCCACACACATAGCAATGATGCTGTTACATTATGTACTGAGAAAGCCTGTTTGAGCAACGTAATCCAGTGCAAATAAGACAGCTGGACAGATCGGAGGCTGCAGACCACAGACACGAGGCCACACACTCACACTCACTTAGGCTCACACAGGCTAATTTAGTCGAGTGATTCACAAGTACAAATCTGACAATTCTCCATTTAACACTCATTTACATGTTCCCTGCAAATGATGGACAGGGGGGGAAAATAACCCACACGGTGTCATTTCTGGGCCCACTCACCAGCTTCTGGAACAAATGTCCCACGGTGACCTTCTCGTCCCACTGCTGGATGTTGGGTAAGAGGGCGTCGTAGAACTCCTTGTGGATCTCAAAGATGTCCTGGATTTTGTAGAAGATGGTCTCTACCTGCTGGATGGTCAGGACCGGCTGTGAGGTTGTGGCTGTGGCTTTCAGAGGACGCATGGGCTGGATAACAAGAGAGACAGAGAGAACGGACTGAGTCAGTGGACAGCTACCAAGAAGCAACCCTAAGCATCTTAACCAAAAGTTAACTACGGTAAATATACAGTGTGAAGAATTGGAAATCAATTAATGTGTCTTCTTGTCAAGTTTAAGTTCATGATTGTATTGTACGATTGTTTCCCCATGTTCATATCTGTGTTTTATTGTGGCACAATGTTCAATTTACGCACAAACTCCAAGAAAACGTGTCTAATCTGAGAGCTAAGAGCAGGCTTTGATAGCGAGTACAATTAGGACCAATTAATTGGTCATTTAGTGGCCTAATTAAGCCTGGAAAAAAAAGTTATGTGCTATGTGTCACCCAGTGATAAGCGTGTAATCGTAGCCTCTCCGCTCTGCAATTGGGTGACTCTTTTTCTGACCAGCCAGATTGCACGCCAACTCAGTTAATCATAGTTATGTGTGGAGTGGACATGGTGGATATGGTGGTGGCGGTGGCGGTGATGGTGGTGGGGGGCTGAATTACAGTGAAAACAGAAAGGCTTTTACATCATGGAAGCAAAAGTCCTCTCAGGCTGATGATGACTCAGTCTCCCACTGATTGCACGGGTCGGATGAAGGCTGATCAGACAGGCTGGCTCATTTTTTTAAAAGCACTGACAATGGCTGCAGACGCACAACTCAACGCCCCCGGAGTGTTTGATATAAGATGGCAAAGCATGAAGCTGAAAAGCTCTCATCAGGTTTGACAAAAATGTTTAGATGAATGAATTTCCATCATGTGATTATGGAGGCAGCGCAAATACGAAAAGGGCACACAGGGTCTATTACACTTTTTGAATTTAGTCAGCGAATATAAAAGGCAGCGCCTAAATCGTTACTATTAATAAGCCACCTGTATGAGTAAATGTGATTGTTTGAGGAAGGGTGTGTCTGCATGTTTAAGCAACAGCTCGTTCTCAGCTCAGTAAAGTTTGTAGTATCACAGATATCACAACCCTGTTTACAGAAGAAGCTGGCACAATGTGTGAAATGTGATAACGTGCAAAACAATGAAATCCCATATTAAACTGAAAATAGCACAAAGGAAACTTATCAAATGTTGAAACTGTTTTGGCTGTTTTGAATTTGATGCAAGCAACATGTTCAAAAAAAAAAAAAAAAAAAAAAAAAAAAAAAAAGTGGCAACAAAAGACTGAAAAAGTTGTGCATGCTAAAAGAGGAAAGAGATGACCTTTCTAGAGTTCCAGTGTTGTCAGTGATGTTTGTGCTCATATCCTGACTTAGTTACAGGTAGCTAGCTTAGCCTAACCATAGAGTTTTGTTCACCTAACCATCTTGTTGCCGTTACAGATGGCTTGTTTGAGCACCCAGGCATCATTCGGCCACCCTCAGATCTGCCCATGATCTACGTCTTTGTCGATTTTTAGATAAGCTGGGAGGTGCATGGCGACGGGCAACCTGTGGGTGACGTCACGCATCCGCTGTCCATTCTTTATACTGTCTGTGGTTGTTGCTAATGTGAGCGATAGGGCTAACGAGAATTGTGTTTCATCCGATTCTAGCTCTGAACATGCCAACCTTTTCAGACTATTTAATCAACAATCTTGCATAGTTGCAACAATGTTCATTGACGTACATACCCACTGTTAATAATAACATGGGCTATAGTGTTTTTTTCACATCTCAACTTAAAAGAAATGAATGACGCAAGAGTCCAGAAGAGTCTCCAGTTGAGTCACCATCTGCGTCTTGTGAATCACCTTTCTATATCTGTGTTAGATTCTTTCTATTACTATTTTATTTGGGATATTTACCAAAGCAGATGAGAAGAATACTATCTAAACTACGGTTTGTAGCCACAGTGGTGGTGGTCTCTGTCTCTCTGAAGCACAGTGATGTGGTTTGTGTCTGAACCAACAATCTTGATAAAAATAGAGTTTCCTCCTCAGGTGTCAATACTAGACTGTAGCTTGCCGTTATACCAAGAGATCCAAGTATAAGAGGATCCCTAGAGTTTCTTCTGTTTAGCACCATAATACCAAAACACCACCCGGCACACGAGCTGTGGCTTGCCTTTAATTTGGAGGCATAAGCTGCCAAAATATGAAAAATGTAACAAAGCAAAAAGAAAGGTCTTCTCACATGGTGTGTTTGAGATGATTTCTCAGTGACTGAGGAAGTGGATGAGGATAGGAACAACCTCTTCATTGGTCAATGTGTATATTGACTTCGTCAGTGTGAGTTGAAAGAGGAGGAACTGAGAAACAGAACAGATTTCTGCCAGTACTGATGCAAGCTTTTGTTTACCTCAGCAACTTACTGCTCACTAAAACCTTGTTGTTTAAGTGCAGGAGGTTTCATACTATAATTGTAACTGTGACTGAACAATATGTAGATTAAGGTTGCATCTGATGGCAAACTGATAGATATTTGTCAAAGTGCAATGTGTGGCTAAGAGCGGCAGGATATGACATAGTTGGCTTAGCATGGGGAAGCATGTTGAGTTACTGTTTCAGGAAACTGCTGAACTGTGGTATGGCTTTCAGTATGACCATTAACCACTAATTCACACAGGCTTGCACCAACACACGCAGCAGCACTGCAACATGTATGCTGCTACAAGAGCCAAGCAAAGAATATGTCTGTCAGTGTCAGATAGTTTAAGCGAAGGTGAAATTATCTTCACTCCACTGTGATTATTTACACAAACTGCTTGTGGAAAACTGTTTTTTGCAGTGTGTGTGTCTCACCAGTAGCAGGGCCTCCAGCTGGTTAATGTAGATCTCCTCGCTTGCCAAGAAACCAGACAGCACCAGTTTCTTCATCTCTAGTCCTTTCTCTATGTCTCCCTGCAGGAAAAAACAAACACAGACAAGAAGTTAGACATTTCACACATACCAAGGATAAGTTTGGTAAACTTTTTGGTTGTATCCTGGATTCATTTTTAACCAGCGACACATTATAATGCGATGACTCAGGCTTCATTTCCTGCCTGGTGCCACATCAGGCAAACATGAGATCAAAACACACAAATCCAAAGTACGTAGGAACGAGCAGCGGCTGTTTATTGGAGAATCCACGCTGATCTAAAAACATCTAAATGGCTTGCTTCCTCTGTGGAAAGTCCTACTCCTAGGCTATGTAGTAATTTGACTTCCATATCAGGGAAGTCACCGTCCCGATGATGTGTGAGAAACACAGGGCGAAAGAAGACGCACTTGCACTTTGAAAACACTAGTTTGAGTACACCGATTCTTAAAAAGGTGAGGAAAGAGAGTGAGCCAGAAAGTTTAGACTGAGGTGAAATGTTTGACAGTCTTACGGCTCATGTTCTACATGATCACAAAAGACATCAGTTACATTCATTAATTCGTTTTCCTGCTTTATCCCCATTGACGCAGAGTGAATACTATCCCAGCATGCATTGGGGAGAAAGCAGTACCAGATGGGATGAGACAGATAAGTCAGATTCACTTCACACCTTCAGGCATTTGATCCCCATCCAATCTACCTGACTTGCATGTCTATGATTCATCTAGTTTTTGGGTGTATTTATAGACTCACATAACTTATATAAAGACAAAAGTGTCTTAAAGTATTGCAGTTCTTACTGGGACGCCATCGTAAACCAACTATGTGACTTATTTCTGGAAGGATTTCTCTTCTTCTTGCTCTTTTTTGATCACAGGAATTATGTTATGTTACAGATCGTAGCTTGTATTTCGTGTTGGGAGTGTACACTTAGATAATGCATTGAAATCTATCTTCCTTTCATACAGGAACATGAAATATGTTGATACATCCTCTATGCAAACTGTGTGCAGAAATATTACAGCTGTTTACACTTGTGCCATCTTATCTAGTCAAAGCCATTGATAACATAAATTACACACTATGTGATGGTATGAACATCTTAATGACGTAACAGTGATCTATTAACACTTGCTGCATGATTCACACTGATGTTACTGGAAAGAAATTCACAGCGGTGTTAATATAATCTGAGAAAGTCAGACGAGGGCACTTCAACAATGTGTTGACCAAAATAATTAAAATGTGTGAAAGCTATGCGAGCAATCCTCATTTAAATATCCCTCCTGAATAAAATAATATACTAAAGAAACAGCTTGCATCAACAACTTTCCTAAAGTACACCTGTCGTTCACTCTTTGAACCTGTAAAAGTCAAACACATCTCTGCACACTCAAGAGGCAATAAACTGGTCAAAGTGACGTTAAAGTGACACATATGTACTTTAAGGGTGGCCAAAGAACAGCCTTGTGAGCAGAGAGGAAGGTTAATTATTAACACTACCTGATCCTTACAATGATATCAGCACACCAGCCCTGCCTGATAAGACAAGGAGGGAGCCATGACCTCATTGTTTTAACCCAATCACGACCGACATGCACCTTCTGAAAAGGATGTCATCCATCAGACCGGCATTGCTAAACATCCCCCCATTTGGTAGCGAAGATTCGATGCATGTCAATACAATCGGATGTGTTTTGATTGCAACTTTGGAAAGTTTGTATCCGTTCCTTCTGTCTTTGTTTAACAGACACGTCTAGTAATTACTAATTAGATTAGTGTTTGTCATACCATAATAACTGATTAGCCTGAAGGCAGTCATGTTACTTCAGTCTTGCCCAACACAGTGTGCGAACATTACCTATCCGGACATTCACACATAGTTGAATCACCAGGTAGTATTAGCTTAAGTGTTGTCTGTAAATAATCAGCTTGTCAATTAACAACTGCATGAACTGGGCTGAGCTTCAAGAAGGAAATGATGTAACGTTTTACTGCTGCTACTGCTGCTGCTGCTGCTGCTGCTGCTACTACTGCTACTGCAAGGGTTATTCCATGACTGAACTCACTCCCACTCAAGCTAATGTTAGCTATCCATCAGGGGTAACTGTCACCAGCATCATTTAGCCTATTCACTACGCTGACAGTGAATATTCATGTATGTTGTGCCTTAAATCTCAGGGTGAAAGCCTTGATTCTGGTTTCACTGTAACTTCTCACAATAACATATGAAAAAGGAGACACAGCCTACATGCTTCTGGTCTGATGTATCAGTCAAGACTGGAGGTATAACCAGGTACATCAGGTATATCCAGTATGTGCACAAAATGTGCATAAGTGTAGGATATTTACCTGTAAAATACACAACTTTTATCAGAGGTTTACAGTGAAATTAGAAATGTGTGTCACAGTAATGTTTAAATTAAGTGATAACTCTATAATGTTACATGTGCACTTGTTTATATATAATGCATCTTCAGCCTTGTGATGACTGCCTGTGATTGGTAGATTGGTGGCGACAGTTCTCTCAAGCGTTTCAAAAGAAGATTCAGGATTGATTTCTGTACGTCGTGTCTCTTTTAATTAAACTGCAGAAAGTTTTCAGTGAGCTGCGTTCACATTGTTTCCTCGGGGATTTTAACATCACTTCTATTCAGCAGGATTTGAGCCCATGAGGCTCATTCCTTAAAAGAAACTGAAAGATATTTTTTTCGGTTGTGACTAAAACCTCATGACAAAAGTGGCGCGAGAAATGAGTCAGACTCTTAGATGCTTTTTTGATATGCAAGTTCTGCTGCTGCAGCTCACCGTTTATTTTAAGCACCACAAACCATACGCATGTCCACATCTGTAGACATTGTGTGTCCTCTTGTTTTTTTGTTTGTTTTTTTTAAAATTACATCTCAGAGCGACTTCTGACTTCTTTCTTTGCTTTTCTAACTTTAGATATGATGCCGGCTCCCCTGTAGTTGAACTGAGCGGCGCAGAGACATACATTATACTGTCAAAGTAAACGTGTGTTGGTGACGTGTAAAGCTTACTCCCTCAGTGACAAACATGTCACAGCAGGATGAGGGGGGAAAAAAAAGACAGGAAAGGAAGGAGGAAAACTACTTCTTCCAACAGTGAGAATATTTTCCCTTCTGCTGTACAAAGAGCTACTGTGTGGCGAGAGGGCAAGATGAGAAATACATGAGCGGTGAAAGGATTTTTCCATGGCAACCTGCTCCTGTGCATGCACTTCTCAGTTACGCTTTTCATACAGAAAAAAAAAAACACTGCATGTTTTGCTGTTGTGCTGTCAGAGGAGTTGATATCGAGAGTGTCCGGGAACAGAGCGGGCAGGTCCTGCTTTTTGTCAGTTCATCTACGGGCACATGCAAACGCACACAAGGCTCCTTAACGGGCAGAAGTTAGCGTTACTCGTCTCTAAAAAGCAGCAGAGAAAGGAGACATGTGCTCCAGAGTACCTGCTTCATCAGGCCACGCTGAGAGACCACTGGATGTCTCACACACACACACACACACACACACACACACACACACACACACACACACACACACACACACACACACACACACACTATTGCAGCACAGATGGCTTATAGGCACACGTAGCAGGACATAGTGACGCCACATCAATAAGACTTTCCCCTTTGCTATGCATAGCTGTAAAGCCAGGTCAATGTGTTAGAGTTGCATAAGTGCGTGTGTGTGTGTTGTTGTTGTGTGTGTGTGTAGTCCATGCATCCAGCTGTCCAGCCGCCGTCTCACCTTGAACTGTCTATGTATCGAAGTGATGGGATCCAGCTCCCCATCTCCATATTCAAACACCTCCTCCTCCTCCTCCAGCACCCTGTCCAAGTAGCACAGCACCTCCTCTTCTTCCTCCTCCATGATTCTTTCTTTCTCTCTCTTTCTTTCTTTCCCCTTTGCCTCCTCCTCTCCTCTTTCTTGCCGGAGATCCCCCTTCTTCTTCAGGGCCTGCCTGGACACATCAGTGTTTTCCCCTCAGAGCAAGTCGTCTGGACACCGAGAGAGAGAAAGAGAGAGGACCCCGCCTACACACCCCACCCCCTTCCTCTGCTGGGCTTCCTGGTGTAAGTGTGTATGTGTGCACTCTGCGTGTGTGTTTGTGCGCCGCTGTTCCACCTCGGTCGATGAGGTCTGCCCTCCCTCTACATCCGCCCCTCCCCTCACAACAAACGCTATCCAGCCACTTCCTTGATGGCTACACAGGCCGTTTCTGTCTTCGAGTCCTCTGCTTCATTCTCTTCATTTCTTTCTTCCGTATCTTCAGGCAAAAAGTCACTTCCTCAAACACACGCTTTCTTTCTTTTTTTTTCTCGCATTAATAAGTGTTCCAGAGTTCATCTCTCTCTCTCTTCTTTCTTCTCTCTGGCCATTGTCTCTCTCTTTATTGATCTGCTGAGAGCCTTGGATGTGGAGCTGAGGCTAGCCTGTGTGCTGCCAGTGCGGCTGATTCTAATTACAGGTCACATAGTTCACTTGAGCAGCAGCAGTTTAGCGCAGGCAGGACGCGAGGTTAAAGTATAAAATAGAGTTAAATAAAAAGACACATGTGCACCGAGACATGCTGTTAGGAAAAATCAATAAATCTGGATACTAGAACGGAAATGAAACTGAAAATGTGAATGCTGTGGTGACTAAACTTTTGAGTATTTGTGAATGAAAGCACTCACGGCGACCTCTCAACCTGCTCCTGACCCTTGAATGCCACTTTACAGGAAATGACACCCAACACTGTTGTAACAACCACCATCTAGTATTGTGCTGAACATATGATCTTTTAGGGCCATGTCTGCAGACTAATCTTTGGTTTGCTAACTGTCTAGATTATATTATATAGGTCAGACCTATTTTACAACCCAAGCACTTGGAAAAGTGTTGGAGAAAAAAACTTAGAGTAGATTTATGCTTGTGGCTCGTATTTCTAGGTCACCACAGTTACAAACCGTTCATATGGTCAGAGAAAGAATCATGAGAAAGAGGACAAAGTAAGAAAATGACATCAGAAGTCACAAATACATTTGACAAGGTGGATAAAGAGAAGAGGATGACCCTCTTTCTTAAACCTTCCATTCAAATAAAGAAAAACCCTTTAAAAGGCGGGTACAACGGGGAAACATCAGGCAGAACGAAAGGTGAGGGATCTCTCTTCGAGTATACAGAAACTTTGGTTTTAAAGCATCCCAAAACACAACTCCGAAAACACGCTCCTTGTGCCGAATGTATGCATTTTGGCACGGAGGTGTCAGCGGTCGAAAGGCCCGTGCAAACTCAGCAGAAAGAAAGGGACGACTTAACAGGGCGGTGAGGAGAGGACGACTTCAGTGGAAAGACCTTTAGAGTCCATAAGGCGGCAGCGTCTGACATGAATTCTCCACAAACAGCCTCTCGTAGCATCAAAGCAGCCGGCAATGTGAACAGCTCTGACTCATGAACGGATAAAGCACAGAGTGGGTGAAGTCTACAGAACACACAGATCTAGATTATGTAGTGCAGTGTTTCTCAAACTTTTTACACCACGTACCACCACAGATGTTAAAATACAATAGCATAAACCAACACTATTTAGCTGAACAGTTTACGCAGGAGGCAGGTTTATTCTTAATAAGAAGTGTATTTAATGTTGACTGTTGCTGCACCAGTTCAAGAACCAGAGGGAAACCAGAGTGGTGGAAAGTAGTTATTAATCATTATTAATCATTAAAGTTCCTGAGATCTAGCCTCTAGCAATGGGTCACCGAAGCATTAACTTTTTTAACATTAATACATTTTAAATGGTTTTCAACATGTGAAAATGTCCCAGCTCGCCTGTTCTTACCTCAACTTTCCACTAGATGGAGACACTTGCATTTACATGAGGTGCCCAGAGTGACTCACAGTGAGTGCAACTGAACAAAAAGCTTAATAATTTACATTCCACCTCTACTATGAGAAGGTCAATGATCAGTGTCATAATGTATTTACAATACTATGATAATACAGCTGCTTGGAAAAGAGATAAAAAAAGACTTAAGTGAGAGAGCAGGAAGATCTTAAGGGCAGGTTGAGCAAATGGGGGCAAATCTGTGGTCAATGTATGACAGAGAGACGAGGTGGGCCGCTCTAAAGGAGTAAACCATATAACAGACGTCTGAGTCAGCCTCGCATTGCTGTTGTTTTCATTCAGGTTTGTTCCTGCTGCTTGTGATGTGTGAAGTGAAAGCCTGTTAGCCTCTTTGCCTCTATGTGTGTGTGTGAGTGTGTGTGAGCGTGGGAGGTTCAGGTCAGGGTCAACATGACTCCCACTGAGCCTATCCGGGGTGCTGACGCACACCCTCTCACAGAGTTAGCCACACAAGTAACATTCATACAAACACACTGACACACACACACACACACACACACAGCTGCCAGTCATGAAAACCACAAATGTAAATGACCACAGAATATACAGACGAAAACATTCAGCATATTCTCTGTCAGATGACGCAGTGTATTTCCATTTCATGAAAGCTTTTGCATCAGCTGTTCGAAATGCGTGGTGTCTGCAGTTTATGGGGAGTAAACAGAGGAGGTACTCCTCTTTTTCTTCACATGTGCAGTGATAGCCACTGTGATCACATAAATCGCTAACAAATCTGGCGGCCAAATCCAGGGAGAAAAGAAAAGACAGATGGAGCCTGGTGTGAAATCATCCCAGGTGAAGCTCCTACTGCTAATAACAAGAGGAAAGACTGACTGGTGACATGGCAGAGCTTTAACTGTATTAACACACTCCTCACAAGATGTCAGGGTGTTTATACTGTAGACATTTTGACTTTTACGTGTGTTTAAGATGGTTTTAACTCTTTGGGTTCAGATAATATGATTAAAGGGTCATAATATTGAACATTTAGTCACCTGTAGGTGTTACCTGATCGTCATAAGGTAATGTGGTTAAGTGAGGAGAGCTTTGAAGACTCCTCTGGGTGGTACATTGAAGGACAGGTTCACATATTTTATACAAGAAAGAAAAAAATATTGGTTCCTATTTTTGCTCCTCCTGTCCAAACTCAGCATCTTTAAAGTATAAAATGTCCTCTTTGGATTATTACCCCTGCACTGCAGCTCAGCGAGACAAAACACGCTGCAGGGAAACACAAAGATGGAGTATAAAACTGAAAACAAGACACCAACATATCATCAGATACCTGGAGGGAGGTTTGCAGGGAGGCGCATTTGATGACCAATTCTAAATATTTGGAGGGCGTTCAGATGGAAAGTTATAATGAGATACTTCCTTACACCGCAAATAACAACAAAGTGGAGCCTGAACGTGTCAGACAGAGAAATGTTGGAGAAAATAAGCACCACAAAATGGAAACCACACTCATATTTTCTGGTCATGTCCGAAGCTGAGTATTTTTTGGAAAGATGTATTCGAAGTCCTGAGACCCTGAGGTGGTCCTGAAGGCTAGGCGATACTCTTGGGAGTTGCTTTTAAATGTATCACAATGAGATGTTTCAAACCAAACCGCCAACATGTAACATCTGTCTTAAAAAATATGGGAACTGTAAGAGATGAAACAAACTACCTATGCAATAAGACCCACATTTTTAAGGAGGTGGAGTCCTTAAAGGGAGTTCTGAAATTCATGCCCTCTCAACCTAAGTTCAGTGTCCATATCAGCACGCAAGGGTTGTACATTTTTGGGATATTACCTGAATTTTCATTTGAAAAGATCAGCGACGATGATGTGATTGTGGATATAAATGTTTTTGCATAAAAAACAGGAAACTGGACTTTCCAACAATATTTAACGCACCAAGAGATTATTACAAAAAGGCTACTTGCAGCTGCATTACCAACAAAACATGCAACAAGATGACCCATTTCAAGAAAATTCAAGTATCTGAAGCTTTGCACATTGTAATGAAATAATAAGATCAATAAAAATAGTTGCTATCCGTTGGAATTTAGTCTGTTAACTTTAAGTATGCTTTGGGAAAATATACTGTTAGTGATAAACTAGTTATAGTTGGTTAAAACCTTCAGGCCTTTCAGGATTTTTACATATTCTAACTTGCCCAGAGGAGAACTGCACCTGAGTTAATCAATCATCTAACGTGTAAACACAACCTGAAACATCCGGCCTGTGATTTATGCTGCACTGCTCTCTCTCCCATCTGTCACTTCATTCCATTGTCTAATAATATCAAGTTGTGTGTGGAGGACTGCTACTCATTTTACCTGCCTCCGTATGTACATCATGTGTGTGTGTGTGCTCTTACTCCTGACAGCAGACCCTCTGGTGGTGTGGGGGAGACTGCCTCTCCGTCGGGCCCCTGGGGCGCGCACAGCTGGGGCGACATGGTGGGCGATTCGTCTATATAGGGCAGCGTCTCCGAGCCATCCTGAGACTTGCCGTCCTCGGCTCCGTCCCCCTCGTAGCCATCTGTGTTGTAGTTAAAGTCTGGAGGACAGAGAGGGGGAGATGAAGAGAAATATAGACGCTGATTAGCATTTTACCACAGAGAACAAGGCCATCGCTGATCTCCGGTGACTCACAACCACAACTTCCTGAGAATAATCAAGTACTACCTCAATGATTTTTTTTCAGGCATTGAATTCTCCTTCTGCCCACCACTTATTCAGTTAGCTCAGCTTAGAGTAACTTGAACCAGGAAGGGAAAAAAAAGCTTGTTGCACATTAAGATGCTACACACGAAGCTGGAGACATACCTACATACAGAGGACGCGTGGAAAAAAGACCACGCAGAACAACAGATTGACTAACTGTGATTTGTTGAAGACACCATGCCAACAACAGCATGGAACAGTCTAGCATGGCTGAGCAGTGCTGAGGATGCTACAACGCAGCACGTAGAGGCTGTTTCATTTGGACTTTTTCTACTGTACGTTAGAGTCTGTATTGGGGTCGATAGTCATGTCCAATGACAACGCCCGGCGTTCAGGCCTGAGTAACAGTGACAGCTCCAGTGGGAAGGAACAACGCTGACTCCGAATGGACTGCCTTCAAAGGAACTGGTGAAGAAAACAGTGGAGTGGGGAGATATAAAAAGCCAATGTCAGGTTTTATATGTGATGTCTTATTAGAGAGGAGTTGTGTATTTTTGATGGACAGTCAGGGACGGTGAAGCTGAAGCTATAACGCGATGTGAAATGGAAAAGGGCAAGCAAAGATGTTTGTTTATGCTTACACAATAATTATAGATTTTCCTGGATGTCCGCTGATACAGTATATTCCTTTTATGAAGTCGGAATAGGAGAAGTGCATGCTTTAGAGCCATATAACTGTGGGCTGGTGTAAAAGCAGAAGCAAAGGATTAAAAAGGCGAATTATGTGGGAGTGTGTGTGTAGGTGAGCCGAGATCTGACTACCCTGAGCTCAACCACCACTTTGGAAGTGCAAAGGCGTGTCAAACCGCCGCCATTACACATACAAACATGTACCCGAGAGGGTGTGTGTGTGTGTGTGCAACCCTAACGAGCCACAAGTGAGAACTAATTGGAAAATAAAAGCAGGGGTCAATCCCCACTGGGACGACACACACACACACCATCAAGCTAATGTTGAGTGGCCCACACGCCGCCGTCTGTCACCTTCTGACACGCACCGTAACCCACAGTCACTGGACCACCCACCTGCCAATCAAGTATTAAAAAAAAATTCCCTCCATCTGTTAGTTGCATGTGAGTATGTATGTGAACCGCGGGAAGTCACTGCTACCATATGGCTTACTTGTAGCTTGTTGGGCAAATAGCTGACAAATGGTGCATTTAGGTTTAAGCTGACTCAGTGAAGCATGCCCCCCAAAAAAAAAGAAAAAAAGAAGACTGAGTGTGCCGAAGCGCTGAAAGATGACACGAGTAGAACATGAGACATGAAAGGTGAGGATGGGGTCAAAACACTGATACAGTCTGCTATCGTGCCACAGAAAAGAGATGCTTTTCCAATATGAAAATATGTTAGCGTGTATTTTTCTCGCTCCTCTCTCTCTCTCTCTCTCTCAACCATCTGCTTCATCTGTGACTCCTCTGTGCACCTTCTGGCCTCCTGACAGACTAGTTTGTCCCAGTCTGCTGAAGTTGTGTTAGAAAAACAGAAAGCTGTTGAGATGTTTACCTGATTTTATACTGTAGCATTCATCAGAGCCCTCAAATTTCCTCAAGTTTAGCACAGAAAACTCCCCTGCAAAGATGTCTATTTGCAGAAACATCAATATTAAGCAGAAACCATTCATATACAGTGTGCCGAAGCAGAGAGTCAGTCCATCACAGTGAAGCCAAAGGGCTGATCGGCTCTCTGGCTCATGCACAGCCCACGGTGTGCAGACACATGCTCGAAGCCAGGTGCTTCTAGCTTACTTACAGTTGCCTGAGCTCTCATACATTGGCTGGTTTAGTGTTAATGTGAGTCATTAGAGTCATTTTGTATTTGAATGAAATTCGCTGCGTGCAATTTGTTGTCTAAGTGGTCATTATTTTTTCTCATTATGTCTGATTAGCCATATTAATGCCAGACAGAGATGCAGAGAGAGAGAGAGAGAGAGAGAGACAAAAGAAAAGGGCAATGTGAAGATGTCTCTTTCACCCGACTGCTGGACCGCTGTGTGACGAGATCAGACCAAGATCCAAAACAGTTACAAATCAGAGACAGAAATAAAGGGTGTACACTCAGCAACACTGTCACATTACAGTCGTTTGAGGTGAAACATTGTTAATAGAAAACACCACATATGCTGGTGGTGATACTAAAAATGCACTGCTGCTAATGTGCAGAAGCTCAGTGCCTTCATTGATCATTCAGTGTCAGTCTCAGGACCCTTCAGCTACACTGTACATGACCTGAATGTACAACCATTGAGGTTTTTTAAGGTGTCTGAAGTCTGAATTACTCTTAAAGAATCTTAAAGAAGCTTTAATAGTAATTTATATTTGAGAGGTTCAACTTTGAAGCATGTTTTCTATGTTTCATTCAACCTTTTGGGTTTGTGTTCCCCTAAAGCAAAGCTGTGTTTACTTGGGATTTCTCCTCATGTTGTCTACAGGTACGAACAATTTGACCAAAAGGTGATTCATCCTTCGAACATCAGTTTATCTGAACAATTTTGAGACAATTTTCTTTTGCATAAATAAATGCTTTCAAGTCACTGAATACTGCACATTGTATTTGTTTACTAGCAGACCTTGACCTGAAAATATGGTGACCACACAGATGCTCAACAGCGACATAGAAGAACAGGAAAAAAATTACAACAGGGACTTATTCATCTCGTATCATGTCTAACTTTAGTGGATCATAACATATCAGGTATGAAAGTAATCTGCAGAGGCTCCGGTTCAAACTGAGACCAAACATTTCTATACATGTTAGTTTATGAGCCACGCCGAAGGCCAGCAACAGACCAGGTTTTTAGCCAGTTTTAGTCAGTATGAAACAGAGCAGTCAAAAGTCAATCACTTTAAAAATCAATTTCCAGACATGGATTAAATTTACACTTCACATATTAATTTTCAGCAATGGGCTCATCATGGTGAGGAAGAAAGGAGAGGTGGCAATGAGTCAGAGAGAAAAAGCTGGGCGATTTCTGACTGAGCAATTTAATCATAAACTTTGGTCAAAATATATGACAGCATTATGGGAGTTTTTAAGCACTTTGTTCAATTTTAATACTGCTATACCAACTGCTAAAACAAAACAAAAAACAATCGATATCTGCTGATACAGCTCATAGTGTTATGGAATTTTCTATCCTTAGGTTACACGAGGTCACGTGTGGGCCTTGAGGTCCTCAGCAGTATTAGTTGTTTGGCTTTGACTGGGAACAGGAGGTGTCAGTCTGTCTCAACACTGTGGTGGCCAGGGTCGAAGAGACCTATTGCTGCCTTCATAGACATAATAGATAGCTGGCTGTTGACGTTCCAATCTGTGTAAACAGACATCTGTGTCTCCAGACTGGAATATGTTGACAATAACACCTCCATGGGTAAAGACATTTTCTTTGGCTAATTCTGGGCGTATAGTATTTGTGGCGTTATCTATAGGGGTTTAAAGTCGATCCACCAGGATGTGTTGGGCAGAATGTGAGACTGACTCAGGCACTTCTGATGTATTTTGAGAGTGTTCTCCTTGGCCAAGCGTCAATAAATATTACAGCATAAGACATCAGAGGCTCCTGAACACTTTCTTCCCTCCTGACCTCACCACTGACCTTTGACTTCAGCAATTTCTCCACAACACATAGATTATCAGCAATCATACTGGCAACAAAAAAATTGCCAAAAATCCTATCCTAATAACATTTTGGGAGCCTTGCGATTTATTCTGCACTCCTCCAAGTGTCTACATCGACTGGTGGCATCTGAATGGAGTCTTGTTATCTTGTTATCTACACACGTCTGTCACAGCACTCTGTTGCTGCTCCCAATAATCTATAAATAAGCTGAATATTACTACAAAGCTTACTGAAAATGAAAATATTGTTTCCAGCTTTGCTTCAGATCTCTTTGACATATTGATTCATTAAGACAGGTTCTCCCAGACAGGACACAAATGCACATAAAAAAAAACTACAAAGCAGAAGCTCCGATTTCAAAATACCATCACACATTGTTTGGTAACGTTGTTGTTTTGTTGCTCACATGTGCATGAGTCAATGACATAGGGGTCTACACGTGCACATGTTTATCTGCACACACTCTGACAGGCTGAAACGCAGGCTGCCTCTGTCAGCTAATGCACCCTGACAGTCCCCATGCGTGACAAACTGAAAAATCAATGCTGTACTGGCAATCTGTGGAGAGGATTCACCAGCACTACCCTGTTATTACTATTCAATAGAGCAATCCCCAAACACACACACACACACAAAGACACTTTACAGGGTTAAAACAGGAACAAGCTTAACATGACATGAGATTTAACAGGCGAGACCGTCAGGTAAAAGGACTTGCAGAGGAGGAAGATCCTATTGAGAAATCAATGCAGCCTCCGTCTGGTACATCACCACAGTGAGGTGAACCTGTCAAGACAAGACTGACCCACATACACGCGCGCACACACACACACACATCCACACCTCCACAGAGCAGAGAGACAGCACGGTCAAACACATGGCGACCAGACTTACCGTTGCTAGAGAGCAGAGAACGGATGACACACGCGGCCTCAAAAAAGAAAGCCATGAACTGCCAAGAGGAGCGCTATGAAAATAAAAGAGCTGGTTCAGAGCTGCTCACCATTTAATACTTCCACTGTTGACCCTTTCAGATAGCAGCCATTCAAATTAAGGCAAACAATGCTGTATTCAAAAACACCCACAGACTAGGAGGAAGCAACAAACACATCCGCACAGAGGGAGCAGTTACTGTATGGAAGCTGTAAAATGCTTTTGAGGACATCAACACGCTTCTCTGTCCGTTGAATACGGTCATGTCACTTTCCGGCCAGCCAATAAAGACTGTCCTGTTACAGTTTATGGGTCACATAGTCATAAAAAAATCAATTGGGTGGGTGTATGTGCATGAATTTTAGGTACACTTCATGTACTGTACTATGAGGAACTGACCCAAACTGCTTTCTGATATGTTCAGCCACAACATATCAGAAAGCCGACTGGCCTAAACCAAAGTGAGACGCTGAGAGCTGCTGCAGTCAAACCGGCTGTGGGTTCATTTTCACACTTGGAAATTATTCAAATCACGTTGTTGTTGCAAGCTAACATGGCACACTTCTACAAATCAGGCAAACATACTGTGAGGAACCAAACTGTGATTAACTATTAATAGCACTATTTGAATACATAGTTTTCTCCAGGCCCCTTTAGCTCTTATCAAATGGGGAACCAGGATACTGTCCAATAAATGAGACATGCATTGTCCTTTTAGACACAGCAAAGACTTCTGTATGCAAGCATCCACATTTTAATTGGATCTCAGCTCTATTGTGAGCAGTATAGAGCTGCAGTGTAGATGTAGTTGCAAAGGTCAACAGATCTAGTGGACATAAGGTCACACTGAGTCAATATACAAGAGTTCAGTGTATGACTAATGGACAGTTGGATGTTGATCTTCCTGGTCCAAAGACTGACCTGACGCAGGACAGACAGAAGTAGCCAAGAGCCACCTGTGTGCATAAAAACATACTCCTTCAGTGCCACTTAAAAGCCTGGGCTGGAGCTGATGGCCATTACTGCACCATTAGCTGATTGGTCGCTACCAGTGGAGAGACCACAGAGCTCTGAGGAAGATAAAACCACATGTACACTCACTGTTCATATCCTGCACGTGCTGACAGAGGCAGGACCGGCTGCACAGAGAGCTTCAGAGAAAGAAAAGCTTTGATTAAGATGGAGATTTAATATTGAGTTTGATTCGAAGCAGCTGTAGATGTACCATATTATAGGTGCTTCTACCGCTACATTATGAAAGCTGAACCACTTACTCTCCCATTTGCTGCTTGACCTCAGAACAGTGACTCCAACAGCTACTGAAGTAATTTTAGTCGAGATACTTTAGTCTTTAATACGAACACAGCTCTCTTAACTGACTGACCATCCTTTCTCTTTGACTCTTGAAGAGATTTGACAGATATATTCTAAAATGTTGCTGCAATTTTTGCATTGTCAAACATCAATATTTAACTTAAGTTGAAATATTTAAATTGTTTGCTTTAACTGATTACCTAAGAATATTTAAGTTGTGGTAATATTTTGTTAAGTAAACCAATAAATTAAAAAATATATTTTCAGATAACTTAATTTCTTCTTGTCAAAACACATTTTGACTAACTGCATTGCATTCTGGTCTCTTGAAGCTACTGTTGGTGGAGAAATTTGTACTGCCATGACGGATGGGAGAAACCCTGTAAAAATATTAAAAGTACAAAATGTCAAAGTAAATATAGACATAAATTTGCTTTTTGATTCAGAGGGAGTGACTCCAAAACCTGACATTTCCGCTGATGTCTGTAAAGGTCACGTTATGAAACTTGTGACATGACATCATCACCATATGGCCAGTTATAACAGCAAAAACACATCCAGAAAAATAAAAATACATGACATTTGAAGTGTTTCTGGGTTGATATTTCAAACTACTTCTTCTAAAATCAAACACAATAGCTTCTAATTGATGTTGCTCTCTCTCTGGATCTCCTTTGTACTCTTTGTACGTAATGCTTGGGGAAATTAGTACAGCCCATGAGGAAACACAGACACTCGCTGTGTCACTCACACTACAGATACGTAGGCTCTGGTGTGCACTGATGGGGTTAGATCAATGAGGCTCCAGTTAATAAGGAAAGGCTTGAACCGGAAACACACACAAACACATGCAGAGCACTCCGCTCTGTAACTGTAGTATTGCTTATTTCAGCTCCTGCACGAGTCTGTGTGACAGAGTGTTTAAATCTGTCTTGTGAGCAGAGAACAACCTCAGCAGTTTAGGAGCTCCACACATGGTGGAAAAAGATTTATTACAAACGGATCAAACTGAATGCAATTAAATAAATCAGAAAAATGATAAAAACGTCAGAAAGTTCTCCTCATAGTATAAAGTAATAATTTTAAAGCCTCAGCATTAAACAGTCTGCCTTTGAAATAAATGAAGAATAGAGGTCCTCAGTATCTGATGCCATTTCTGTCCATATGACACGTGAAGTTATTTTTCCCCGGTGCATTCAAGGAGGCTCTGAAATGTGACATTTGAGTGTCAGCTGCTGAACAATAATACCATTGATGGAAATGCAAATAAAATAAATTTACATATTTTACTGTCTTTCCTCCAGGGCTCGATTTTCAACAAACAACACGGCATGTGAATGCAACACTTTGCAGCACACGACTTCACCAAGAAAGACTGTTCCCTGCTTGCAGCTGCAACAATAAGATGACACTGACAAAAAGGGTTAAATGCATAAATAAATAAAAAGAACGCAGAGGGTTAAATGTTCACTGAAATAGAAGTTTCAAGTATTTGCGATATGATTTTCATAGTCCCTGTTCTGTAACCTAGGAAATCTAAAAACTCACAATATGTTTGGAAGTTATTTAAGGGGATAAAACATGCAAAACCTCATGCAATCCTTTAAAGAGGTCAGAGGTGAAGGGATAAATGTCAAACTCGTGTTTTAGACACCATAATTTGACTCAAGAACCCATCTGAAGGGTCCTCTATTGTGATTTTCACCACTGACAGCTGGCAGCAGAGACTAAACGTATCCCTGTGATGCAGAGCGTCCAGAGTTTCTCCAGAGAATCACTGTGTGTCCAAATATTGTTGCATAACCAACCTGCAGTCCCATCCCTCCCACCCTGTGACCTCCACCCAGTGTCCTCCACCCAGTGTCAGCTCAAATCACCTCTCCTGACGGACAGCTCTAAATCCACCTGTCAATCTCAATAACCGGCCTTTCGTTTCCATGGTAGGGACAAAGGCTGCCATGACAACTGGTCAGGCTGATGTAAATGCTTTCTGTCTGCCAATAGGCTGTTTGGTCATGACGGGCGGTAGCCAATGTTCCTGGAGGGGCTTCACTAATTATACAAGAAGACAGGAGAAACCTTTAAAACTGAACAGCCTGAGTCGTAAACTAGCTGAGGGCTCCACAGAGGACAAATCCTGCCTGCTAGGGTCTTCCGAAACTCTCTCATTCTCACTGACACGGACTATAAACCTGGCACAAACAAAGGAGTTTTGTATTTTTGTGCAACAATCCGTAACTACACCACTAGATACCACTAAAATAAAATACAGACTGGGTGAAGTCCTACAAAAGATATTAAAAAAAGGAGTTTTCTGAGAGTGTTTTCCAGTCTTCTGCCTCTAATCTACTTAAACCAGGAAGTTTCTCTAATACTTCGGGGGCTAAGTGATAAAACCATTAGGGAATGCTGACATTAGAAGACTGAGAACTGAAACTGTGGCAGTGTCAGCTATGCAAAGTGTTTACCTAGATATCATTTCTAATCATTTCCTGCCTCACTCCTGTTGGTACCTCACCAGGAAGGCAGCTGCACCGCAAGAATATAAGACAATAAATAAGCTGCGACTGAAGCATTCAAATATTGTGACCTCTCCTGTGCTGCATCGCCTCCTCACACCCACACTTGGGCAGCTGAGTGACAGCTCCACTGCCAGGCAACATCACACAGATAAAAAAAAAAAAAACCCTGCTCAGAGCTGCAAAGGCAGGCGTGCCACCTGTTTAACTACGCTGAGCATTCAGCTGAAGCGAGGCCAGAGTCGAATGGAAATGGCTGCTTCTGTAAACTCACCTTTATGTTCAGATTTCTGTGTGTGTGTCTCTGGAGGGAGGTAAGTGGTATAGGCAGTGATCCGATAGGTGAGTGGGAATACAGAAACCTGCGAATGAATACAACGCACAGCCAACACTGAGCTACATCCACTGCCACCCATTCTGCTACATGGAAACATCAAAGACACAAGGATATGCTGGTATGCAAATGTAGCCGTCCTCTGCACGGCTACTGTACCTGCATGTCGAGATAACACATTTCTCATTGCCTACCTCTGAATCAACTCTAATACGTAGTGTGGTGGCAGCGACAGAGGTGTAAGCGTTGTGTGTGGGTGTGGACAAAGCAACAGTGGCAGCAGATGGTGTGTATGTGGTGGAACAACACTTTGTGTACAGCACTAATGTAAACATCTGTCCTCTGTTAATATCTATCTATCTATCTATCTATCTATCTATCTATCTATCTATCTATCTATCTATCTATCTATCTATCTATCTATCTATCTATCTATCTATCTATCTATCTATCTATCTATCATCTCTCAAGTGCACAAGTACAGAGAAGATTCATGAAAATCCACTCAGGTATCAAAAACATTAGTAATCTTCACCAAATGTTCAGTTACTGCTAACACTTGAACCTTTATTTACTCCAGTGGACAATGTGTGTATGAGCATGTAAAAAAGGAGATGCACATTTAAAAATAAATAAATAAATAAATTGCCCACATAGCATCCAATGTATATAACCTCTCAGCTCTCTCCTATGTCCATCTATAGGAGCTTGAACCGGCTGTACAAAGCTGCAAACTTATTAAGTCAGGGAAAGGAAAAGTTGCTGCTGCAGTGTGAGAATTCAATCAGGGAGTTTGTACTGCCTTGCTCAGCATTTTTTTTTTCCTAGAGGAGGAGAGGGATTACATCATGCCCTGCAGCCAGCAAACACTGTGTGGGCACCGAGAAGCAGCCCTGCAAACTGCCTCTGTATAGAGGGCATGGCTGCGGTGCTTGAGCGCGAGCACACACACATTTACACACTCGCTTTTTACAGCAGAGATGTGTGTTTACGAGCCAAGGCTGCTGCTGTGCGCCTTCAAGTTTCTTTGGGGAAGTAATGAAAAGGAGGAAGTGTGTGTGAGAGAGTCCCAACGTGCATGTTTATTATTCAGCTGTCTGTACTGTATATATACTGTACGTGTGTGTGTGTTCATAAGATATTCCTCTGCGTCTTCAGTGCTGCATTCAAAAAGATGTAAGTGAGCTCAAACATAACAGACCCAATTCTCTGAAGACCAGATAAAAGAGAGAGAAGAAGGAAAAACAGAAACACAACGCCGCATCACGTAGCCTCGTGCTCAGCTACGAGTCTTCTCGGCCCTGCGGAGCCACGACACCACGACAGTACATCAGCGGCTTGACAGATGTGCGGTCATTGTGTGTCTGTGTGTGTGTGTGTATGTATGTTGACGGAGTACATGCAGGCTTTTATACCTCCCTGTCCTGCGGTCATCAATCAGGAGGTGACACTGGGGAAATTAAAAGCCTTTATGAAGGTCTATCTTTACAGCCCGGGCCTGTTACTCCACTCATCAACATAAAGTATTTCAACATGACATGAGACTCTGAGGACAGAAAACAGCAGATTTATAGCATCACTGGAAAACCAATTTAATTCCACCATATGCAGATGTTTCAAATAAAAAGCTAAAACATGAAGAGGGGAGCTTTGGTGAGACATATTTGAAGTTTTAATACATTTAAAGTGAAAACACAATCTATACAAATTACTAAAAATTAAGCTACAGACAGAGAAGAAACCTCTTAATTATATTGCGCCATAATTGCCGCTTCATTAGCTTTTAATGGATTCTCTTTTTCTGTGAACCAGGTCCAAGAATCATCAGGTGCTCCGAGGTCTTTCCCTTCATGTAGAAAGCGAAAAGCTAAAGCAGATGTGGAGCGACAGATTGTATTCTTTGCTGTGCGCTGCTTCCCCCAGGAGCCATCTCAACTGTGATCAATCCAGCTTAGGGTAGTGATTAATATGTAGAAACACCCACCTTATTCATACAGAAATCCCAACTACATTTGCAGATATGTGAGTGAACACAAAGAGACAGATAGCAGATGTTTAGAGAGGCGAGTCTCGTTGCACATTCGCACAGTCCGATCCGGCCGGTTATTCGAGGCTTAAATTGGAATTTTGTTTTGACAAGGAGGCTCAGCGATACCTCAGAGATGACTGAGGTACCGCTGAAGCATTCTGTTAACAGATGTGTGTTGCACAGCAGTCGGCTACAACAAGAACAAGTGTAAGACATCCTCTAAACCACTAAGGTCCACTGGTACATTTGAAACACATCTGATTAGCTAAGCAGAGTGTATTTTACTAAAATATGAGCGTTTAAGTTTGCATGACTCACTGCACGGCAAAGCAGAGTGAAATTTTGTAGTGGATTTGTAAAGAAAAAAGCTGTTGAATCTTCTTAGTTTGTAATGAAGTGTGTACACCAAGCGGCACAATCCGTGACTGTGAAATTAAGTCAATGCGGAAGTGCCAAAAACTGCAGTTCCTCAAACGTCCACTTGAGGCTGGCTACAGAAGTGAGTCAGTCTCCATAAGCCCCCATGTTAAAATGTCCAACTTCACAGCAGAAATAAACAAGTTTACAGCCTGGTACAAAAAACAGTTTTGGTCTCTACAGGTAGGTGCTGCTCGTTTGAGCAACCAGGTTTCATTCAGCCCACCTCAGCTCAACATGGCAGTAGCCAGAGCAACCACACTCTGAGCTTTACAACAGGTCTTCAGAAACCTGTGGGTGACATCACACATATGCTGTCCATTCTTTATACTGTCATTGGTGTAAGCTAAACTAAATTCACTAGTAGTACCATCGCAAACAAGTCTTGTATGGTGTTTTTTTCTAATACTCAAGAAATAAAATAGCAATAAAATGGCGTTTAATGTGAGATTCTGACACAAAAAGAGAAAAACTAAATAAAAGGAGCAGATATGGGAGCAAACTTTCAAACACACGACCTTATGGTCCCATAAAACCATCTGAACAAAAGATTTTACAAACTGCATGATCAAACTGGTGTTCTGCGCACTACATACAGCATATACTGAAGATGTGAGCGAGCTGAGAGCTTTTACAGCTCCACGCTCTAAAAATAGCAAACATGAATTTCACATGAATGCAGGATGTGGCAGGAAGGAACAGCGATAAAGATAGGTGATACAGGTTATAGATACAGGTCATGCTATAGCATGGAGAGGTGTGAATGCAGCATGGTCACCTCCTACATGCTAATAACTGCCAGGAGATCAAGGGTGATGTCTTATGAGTGATAAATCTAATCACTTCTGGGAATAATTCAAGGTGTAATCCAATTTCACAAGAGAGATGGGACCTCTTAATAATACTAATATAGTTCCAATGTTTTCATTCATTGTTAAATAATTAAATATATATTTTCTTAATTGAGTTTATATAGGACATCTCCACACAACTTTCCCTCAACTTGATGTTACAGTAATGCTAAATGGTGCCAACTGAAGCGTCGAGAGCCGTGAGCAGCTGCCGGCTGAAAGTCTGTGAGTCATCCAGTTAAGCCGGGGTCTTTGTTCCCCCTTTCCCCCCTCATCCAGCCTGATCAAGATGATAATGGTTTGGCTCCTTGGATAGAGACAACCACTGTGCTCAGGAAACAGTCTGAGAACACTTTACAAAAGGTCAATAAGCAGCAGGACTCCCACACATTAGTTACTGTGGAGCGAGAGAAAGAAGCTGGAGATGGCTCCTTAGCATCTTTAATGGAGATGTTGCAAATCCAAAATCAAACATCAACAGCACAGAGCGTCTAACGCAGGAAGACAGATGAGACTTTTACGGTTTTACACTGTGTATGCATTCCGCTACAAATGTACTGAGATGATGCTAATGAAGATGTGTGCCCATTATCCACTCCACAACCTGTGAGCACACATCCAGAGCACTCCCCCTGCCAGAGAAGAGTCTGATAAAAGGCAATATTGCCCCTTTATACCTCCAATGAATGACAATTCTACTATAGCTGCATATCTTCACGTGCCATGTGCCTTTAGGCAGCTAGAGATAAGGACCCCCTCTGCTGCACAGCCACATGCATGAATTGCTGTTACCCCCCCGGTCCCTGCAGCCCTCAAACCCAACCAACCAATGTTACCATGGCAGCAAGCCACTATACATTGTAATTAGCTGGCCTAAATCCCCAAGGCTCAGACTGGTTGGATACAACCCACCGCTTCCATAGATTAGGACAACTATTGTCGTACACAGGGGCCTGCAGCCGTGTCTGTCTGCACACACACGCATAAGAGGTCACAATCAAGTGCAGACACACCTATGAACACACACAAACATCTACACAACCCTTACTAATCCACTGTACGTTATCTCCCACGTCCCACCTTGCACCGCCCTCCCCGTGTTTGTAAGCAGGTACGAGGAAATCAATCCTCCACAAGTACTGTAGAGCCATTCACTGCCAACACACGCACGCCCACGTTCAGCACAGCAGAAGTACTGTAGAGCAGCTCTACTGTGTGGGCATCTACGCCTCAGCGTGCAGCAGTACCCTCTGCATTCGTTCGCTGGCATGTGCTAATGGAAAGTGTATCAAACCGTGCAGCGAAACAAAAGAGCTGCGACGAGTGAAGCTATTAAAATGCAAGCGGCTGTCGATCGCCCTCGGGGCAACCCTGGCAGTGATTGTAGTGTCTATTTATTGCACTCCACAGCCCAATTAGATGAAAATGATGCAGATTAAAGGCAGCGAGTTTGATACATTCTAGGTGTGTCAGGTAGAAAAAGGATGCCCTGAGCAGTCAGGTTAATGTTTCACAGCACGGTAACACCATTAAAGTTGCGACTCTTTGATATCAAAAAGGAGAGACCCTCTTTGAGAGTCAAAGGGAGCGCGAAAAGAAATCAATGAGAAAGTTTGTGACAAAGAAGAAATCCATCTGGAAACTAATTAGGCCAAAAAAGAGACATGAAGATAAAAAAAACTAAGTGGCGGTGTGTGGGTGTACACTCCAAGTGAGAATACATGAAACTTTCTCTGGGTCTAACGGCTTTCAAGGCCATTTTATCATTTACTTGAGCAGTCTGTGGGGAGATTTTGGAGGCAGTTTTCACAGAGATTTTTTGGCTTATAGAGAAAAGTTGCAAACTGTTGCGGAAAAAGTGTTTATGGCATCTTTTGTCACGGAGTTGTTAGGCGGAGTTATTCTGAGAATTAGTCATTGTGATCACTTTGAAATGTTAAAACAGAAATCCGCTAACAGCGTGCTGCATCAGCCTTCCCTGTTGCACACGATTGCACCATACAAAGCCGGATATTTATGCACAGGCCAAACAGTTACTGCTTTAAAACCCAGAGGCCACTGCTTGAAACAGAGCACCAGGGCCAGCCTGTCAAATGAAATGATCCTGAATACAAAATTGAAATAAATGCACACTCTCACACAATGCTGAATGAGAAGCTGAGGAAAAAAAAGCCACCGTGCAGCAGCTCGTCTGTCTGTCCCTGGAGCTTTGAAAGCAGGAGTGCAGGTGTTGAGGAGAGAAACACCTGCATACAGGAAAATGAGAAAACTACAGCACGAATGTTCATGCGACTTCTCAGGAAAACATTGTTCATGTAATTGGAACAGGCCTCTCTGCAGACTCTCCCATAGTCGTGCTGTGCTTCTCACCAACCATTAGCCAACTGTCACTGTTGCGTATCTGCTGAGTGGTAAAAACTACAAGGTGTCTCACAACCGTTCTGTTGTCCTGCTTACGCACATGAATGAAAACATACGCACAGACTTTACAGACAATGACCTCAGTGTTTGCTCTGAAGAGATTCCTATTGAACGAGACATTGGAAAGAGTGAGGAGAGATAAAGAGGGTAAGAGAGGGATGCAGCATGATGCCTGATAAACTGAGAGAGCACACGGAGACACAAAGCCATCTGGCATCGAGTGTGTCAGCGAACACACACACACACACACACACACACACACACACAGACTGGAGAGAGAGCGATCTCTCCACTGATTCGGAGTTTCTACAAAAGGTCACAGTTAAGTGGTGAACAAACAGTGAAGAGAGGTGATTTAAAAGAGTGGTCTCACCATGGCAATCATAGTCTGTTTGCCAGCATCCTCTTTGGGCAGACATGAATAAATAAACTTTAATCAAGTGTCCCTAAAAAAAGGACGAAAAAAAAATCTCTCTGCTACCTCTCGCTATCAAACAATGCATTATATTGTAGATTACAAGCTCTGCTGAAAATACACCCTATTTTCCCACACTATCCCACCACTGTAGTCCCTTCACCTCCTATAAAACATCTCTTAAAAGATGTATAAACCCTTCCACCTGCTGGGATGTTTCTATTTGTTCTGTTTTCTCACCGAGGCTCTCTAAAATGCCCGCCCCAGAAAAAAAACAGGCTGAATGTGAACATCCTCTTTTGACCCCAGGAGAAAGATGACCTACTGAGACCAGAAGGCCAACTCTTACTGGGGTTATTAATCTTTAATGACACACACACAAACTAACATGAATGTAAACATACACACACACACAGAAAATGGGAGAGAGGTAGAGGACTACCTGTATCTTGGTTGACAGCTTCAAGGCTGTAAACAACATACACAGATTTATATCCATGATTTAAGAATGTGGTATGAGGCCGTTTAAAAGAAAAACCTGAGGTGATATATGACCAAGATGTGTTTGTTCACCTGAGTCCATCTGGGTGACTGGTCGTTGCTCGAGTGCATCCATCAGCCCTTTCAACTCATAATGGCCTCATCTCACTTTCCTGTCTCCCCCTCTTTTTTTTTTTTTCCTCTCCTCTCTTTCGCTCGACTACCCTGAATGCTTAATCACGGGCCCTGCCTTCCGGGAACATGTAAACATGCCAGCCGTACCATTGGCCGGGACGGTGGTGTTACTCTCTGCCGATTGGCTCAGGAGGAAGGGGCATGGGATGGCAAAAGAAGAAAGGGGTTGGTGGTTACCATAGCCCTACAGGATGACTGCTGTCCATAGTAACACACATACACACACACATACACACACACACATGCACACACATGCGCGCACACACACACGCACACACACACACACAGCTCTTGCCCCTCAGGACATGGCGAAGATCCCCACAGACTCGCAGAACACAAACACACTCAGACACATGACACACCCTCTAACATCAAGCACCACAAAGGATTTTTCAGAGCTTCACCCACGTGAAGATGGCAAGATATTTGGCACTGAAGGGATAATCTAGCTAATGCTGCTATTTGAGCCGTTATAACTAGATTACAGCTCAGCTTAAACCACTGATTCCTGTGATAAGCAGAAAGAGCACATACGCGAGCACGTTTGCATAATTCCTCCATTTCTATGCAAAACACTGACTGCACAGTTGATTTGGGGTCAGACAGGCTACAAAAATTATTATTACAGAAGCACACGCAGAAGAATGCAAGTGATAAAACACAGCCAGCAGTTTAAGAAACACAAGTTAACCCTTGTCATGTGGTGAAAGATGACCTGGGGCTGAAATATCCGTTTTAATATCTAGATCACATTTTAAAATGCTCCATTATCAACAATGGAAACCTTACCTGCCGGGTAAATGAGGACTGTCGCCGGATAATTTTAGCAGGAGCATCTATTAGGTGTTAAGTCTGAGAGTTGGACCAAAAACTGCTGTCTGGTTAGTGTGTTAGCGTCTGTACTGTTTATTGTGCTTGTCTGTAACATGTATGTTCGCTAGCGTATAAACTGGCGAGGTTGTTTTTCTTGTGTATCCTTCCAGAGCGTTCACCTTGAGGACTGTGGGCTTTAACCACCTCACCCTGGGTCACAACCAGAGGATAGAGCTCCTAGGAGACTCTAACAAGAAGCTGAGGGCCACAGAGTACTTCTTCATCCACTTCCCTGACCACCATGATGGACATTTGACACTGCTCTGCAGTTCGCTGATCAACAACCATGTGCAGGTCAAAGTCGCAGACGAGCTGGGCATGCAGGCAATTTGCAATCGCAGTTTGTAATGACCAATGACAAAACATCTTTTATCGCAGTATCTGTATCTGTATTATTCTTTATCTCATCAGCAGTTCATTATTTCTATAAACTGACAGTTGTGTAGCCTGTAGTTTAATTTATAGAAAACATAGTCTTTTCATATCACAATTGCAATATCAGTCAGAAAATCTGAATTTGAACTTTCAGCCCCGGTAATACATGAGGTCTTTGCTCTGGTGTGTTTGAAAATGCCACAACAACACACTCAGCTGAGCCAAAAGCTTCATCTATTATTCACAAAGTTGTCATTGAATGAACCCAGGCATCCGTGGCACCGAGGAGTATAACCCCATCAGGGATGTGGGTGAACAAGCAGCTACATTAAGGTTATGACTTACTGCCAAATCTCTCCTTCACTCCTCTCAGCTGGACTCACTCACTTGGAACGATGTAAAAATTCACCATATCCACGATTTAACGAGGCTGCCTCTTCACTACAGTACAACTGTATATGACTTATGGCTTAGTCTTTTGTCTGTAGACCAAAGACATGTTGGAAATATTGAAATTATATTGAATTTGAGTAAATGATACAGTTCTAGTCTTTATCCACACAAATCTGTATCCACATTTTTTAAGTGTACACAGATGTGCTGTTTGGCGCTTTGTTTTTTACTCTTATTTTACTTTTATTTTATATTTGTTACTACCTTAGGGTGGCAAAATGACAACACCAGGCACCAAAATTTTCCCTATGCAAATAGTGTAAAACTACACAGTTTAAAGGACCAGTGTGTAGGATTTAGTGCCATCTAGCACTGGAGTTGTGGGTTGCAAGCCTCTCGTTTCACCCTCTCCCATGAAGGAGAAAATACCTGTCGCCAAAAACCCCAAAAATGTGAAACACCCTCTTCAGAGCCAGTGTTTACTTTGTCTTCATTCTGTGCTGTGTGTAGAGTTTAGTGGCATCTATGGGTGTAGTTGCTTATTGCAACCCCCTTGCTTCACCATCTTTTTCCTAGCATGAAGGAGAAACTACGATGGCCATGAAGCACACAAAATGCCCCATGTAGAGCCGCTCTGAGCTGCAGAAACATGGCGGACTACGTGGAAGAGGACCCGGGGTGTCTGCAGATATCAGATATCAAAGGCTATATCTTAATTTCAAGTGATTATACACTAATAAAAACAGAATGCCACAGTTGCATATGATATTCCATTTGTGCCATATTCTGTTAATAGAGCCTCCTAAATCTTACATACTGGACCTTTAAGCTTGGTGATAATGGGATCCTCTTCTCTGTAGCAGCCACAATATGTAACAGGTGTGTTTTAAAGTAACGTGATGCGGATCTTTATACAACATTTTCATTCAAAACATCTCTAATGGGGTGCTATCAGTTCATAAAGGCGAGATTTCAGAGAAGAGCATCGTCTAAATTGCTTCCTTTACCATCAATACTTTCAGCATCTCTCTCTCTGTCACGCACTCACTGTTTCCTGCCTGTTTTGGAGAAGCGACCATAAAGCCGATTACATAAGCATGAACCTCTTACCGGGGCCCATTGGGAGGAAGATGCTTGAACACAAAGCAGAGAAGAGATGGCATGGAAGAGGCAGTAGAGATGACAGTATTACATAACAACAATGCTTTAGGCTGACTCAGATACTTTCTCCCGCTGTGTGTGTGTGAGAGAGCGCAGATTTAAATGTCTGTTTCTATAGCTACAGCGAACAGTGAAGGGAAGGAACAGCTTCATCTATTGATCAGGATAATGGAGGAGCTTGTACGGGGGGGGCAAGACAATGATTCAAGACTTGACGTACGGCACAGATCAGATTACACAACACAGTTTCATTCCTGAAAAGCAAAACTCCGTCTGCACATTTAGGGGACAAACATAATTATTGTTTTATAGGGACTATAACACAGCAGCAGCATTAGTGCTAACAGCAATTAATTGATTAACAATGATATGATGAAGCATTTACAATCCAACCGTAAAGATCCTGGGTTTGATTCCCGATAATGGTTCGCTCGAGTGTCCATCAAACGCAAATGACCGCATGCGAGCAAGACTTCTCATCAATGTCGCCGCACTAGTGAATCTTTCTTTCTTCCAGTACTTCAATACTTTTTTAATCTTAAGGTACAATAAATCTTCTAACATTCTGACCTGTTACCAGCCATAAAAATATGGCATCTTCACAGAGAACCAGAGGTTTTTAAATGGACCTCGTCACTTGTGTTACTCTCTGTGGTCAAGCCACAAATGACATGTTTGGAAACACTTTCACATCCCATTGATCTGGACTCATTTCTCGTGGCACTGCCGGCTACTCAAACAGAGTGAGACGTCGAGGGACCGAGGTGGGCGGTTTGGTCAAAATAGATTTTGTAGGGCGTGATAAATGAGACACCCCCAGTTGTATTAAACTCCCCTACGACGCTCTGCTGGGAAGCTGTCCAGAATCACTTCGCTGTGGCCCTGTTTGCTGAAGCAGGCCATGTGACAGCCAACTAACTACTAACATTAAACACTTAAAGACAGAACTGGGACTGGATTGAAGTCAGCCAGGAGCAGCTAGCCAGCTCCATTCATCACAGCTGCAGAGAGAAGCAGACCAAAGGTTCGACAGCTCGGGGAAACCCATCACAGTGCGTCTAAACGTGGAGGTGTAACCTAAAAACTGTTAGCATCCATGTCACATAATCTCTTTATTAATGAGTTTCATTAATAAGTCCTAACTGTCACATTAAAATAACTTCTAACTGTTCAAACTCTTGACTTTAATAGTAGCAGCCATGGATGAGTGATTGCTTCATGATGAGACGCCAATGCACTGGGTTCATCAAAGTCCCACATCAACTCCAAAACTCCAACGCTGCTGTTCAAATTTGGCTTTTATTTTGACCTATGAGTCAACACACACTCGTGTTTTTCTCCAGTTTATGATTAGAGTGCACTAGCTTGATTACTTCTCACCAGAAACATATTATTCCATGTCACTATCTGCAAACACTGACAACAGAAAGCAGGGATTATACAGCATATTTTAACCCTTTACAACCTGTTAACCGCCCCACACTGACTCGCTCAGCTGTATTTTAGCACAGCTTCCTGAGCTGAACTCAAGTACTCCCCAATACACTGACAGGATGTACAGATTTATTTTTAATGCTCCCTCAGAGCCGCACACATATTCAAATCTTCCTCGCTGCGACTCGGATTAGGGGAAAATCGTTTTGACATACGTGCGTGCATGCGTGTGCACGTGCCACCTTGGCTCTGCCATGCCAAAACTGCCCAGATTCTGGCTCTTATATAATCTGGCCCTCTTTTGATGTTGCTTTAGCATCACGTGGCACCGAAGCCGGAGAGAGGAGTTTGGCTAATTCTCTGAAGGTTACAGCACAGGCTGCAAGAGTCAGAAGTCAGAGTCAGTCTGCCACTGTAGAGATAGCAACAGCACTGCAGTTTATACACAAAAATCATGGGTTTAGAGGCAAACATGTCCTTGAATAATCACATACGGGAGCTTCTGGAAGAGTCCTTTTCGGAATATTTGATATTCCAAAAATACTGACCCAATATTTCAGCACAATATAACCATAAATCTATATCCAAATCCAGATTTTCTTTTTTTTTTTAAATGTACACAAAGCACTGAAGCAACAAAGAAATATGATACAGGACTAAGAAATGAACTGGTTAGAGAATTGGCACCATCAAAATGCTTCTAAAATCAGATCATGACTAAAAAAAAAACCTTTTATCCTGCTGCAGAATATAATAAAACTGATAAACCCTGTCGTGTACATGCGTGAAACACACACTCAAAAAATTACTTAGACAAGAGAAGAAGAAAGGCAAAAGAGGTGGATGAGAAGGAAAATGAGAGGATTGTGTTGAAGTATTTGTAACTGACATGCACACACACACACACACACACACACACACACACACACACACACACACACACACACACACACACACAGACACACACACACACACACAGACACACACACACACACACACACACACACATACAGAAAAACACTAATAGCCGCCTGGGAGTCTACCACTTACGCTGCTGACTGGACAAATGGGGCAGAGGATGACTGATGAGAGGTCTGGGCCAGTGATTCTGTTCAGGAGTGTGTTTTGCGTACTGATGTAAGTACATACCACTCTGCACCTTTAGCTTAAGCATGTGCAGCTGATATCTTTTGCCTATATGAATTGAATTGAACTGAATAAAGATGATGAGAGGATGCAGTGGGATAGAAAAGTTAAAGGAAACGTTGCTTTAATTTGCTGTGGCCAAATAGTGGACCTGAACAGTAATCCTTTGGGGGAACAACGCCTCTGTGGCTTCAAGCATCCACTCCCACTTTACACAGGGTGTTACGGATGTGTGGTCACCACTTAACATTGAGCCATTAACACAGTTTCAGTGGCTGAAGAGAAAGGATGCAATTACAGCCTCATGTTTGGTAATACACTACATTGTACTCCACTATAGCATAGGAAAGGGAGGAACTCGGTCCTCACGCACCATTAACAACCAGGTATGAGTCATCTTCCACAGTTAGAGTCTGTGAAATGGTGAATGGGCTGTTTCAGGGTCAGTGTAGTGGTTCTGAGGGTGTGTGCTTAACAGTAGCCCTCGAAAAAAAGCTCACAAAAGTGGTGCATTTTTACTCCTCTGAGCGGAGAAAGGGGGTCAGTTCAGCAGCATTTACTTGCACAACACACACACAGGGGCACATAAAGTATAAGATAAAGGGTGGAGGAGAAGCAGAGGATGATGAAATGACAGGTGCCCTTTTCCCTCAGAGGAGCTCATAGTGAAGCCTGCATCGAGTCTGTTGTAATGTTGATCTCCAATTGTACACATCCTCTCTCAGAATTTCAAATGTGTTGAAGCACATTAGGTGTTAAGTTGTGATGTTTTCTTTTTCTGGTCACAGCAACACCAGAACCAAAATAGCAACGTTAAAATAGTACACAGATTAAGTATACAGTCCCTGCTGATCAAAATTCATTATCATTCATTTACACTGACCTGATCCAATTTTGAAAAGTGGACTAATGCGTGTACTGAGAATTCAGTGCTGAGATGCATTCACTACAATGGAAAATTATGATTTTGATGCAACATTGCTACACCATCAGACAAATGCCAATTGATTTTCTTACAGCTAGATGACAAGATGATAAGATAGTTACCACTTTCATGCCTCTACACTATGCTGAGCATAAAGATTGGAAGGAGACTTGACATCTACGATCCGCAAAACAAGGGTCACCCTAGCTTGACCGTTAGCATGACTATTGCGTGCTGATCACTATTGGTTGCCGCGCTATTACAGTGTTATCTAATAGGACTGTAGCGTCCATGGACGTACCACAAGTACCCACGGGTTTTTGAAGAGCTGTTGTGAAGCTCGGTGTCGTGGGTCTGGCCCTCAACATCGTGGCAGTCCGGACTCCACTGACCAAAAATCAATCCAATCCAAAAATGGCCAAAGACGTGGAGTGTGGGTGGACCTGAGACAGGCTGAATGACACCTGGTTACTGACACAAGCCATCTGTGACAGCACCTACCTGTCAATTAAAGCGCCTACGCCTGAACATAATTTGAACAGGTGAGTTAAAAATAGAAATTCACCCTCAGTACAGTTGTCATGAACGGAGAAATTAGCTATAGAGACCAAAACTGTTTTGTGTACCAGGCTGTAAACTTGTTTATTTCTGCTGTGAAGTTGGACATTTTAACATGGGGGCTTATGGAGATTGACTCTGTAGCCAGCCTCAAGTGGCCACTCAGGGAACTGCAGGTTGGGCACTTACTCATTATTGCTTACATCGGTTACAATGGACAAATTTTAGCAGGAACTGACTACTGAAAATTATGTCTGCTGCCTTATTACAACAGCATTTAGTTGTTTATTATTTGATAAACTGTCTCTATTACAGAGTTTAAACACGTTTCAACAACTTGAAACAGCTAACCACCATCAAAACTAAATATGTGTAGCTCAGCTGTCACAACAAAACCACACACATTTATCTAGCAATTATTCATTTTCACACTACATTCAGCAAAAAGATGATGAAGTGCTTAGCTGCAGACATAATGAATAAAATCATGCATGTGTTAATATTTCAATTGAACCAAATGAACAGGCTGAGGACTGCACAGTGTAATCATTACTCCTGTATAGCTGCCTACAGTGTGTCTTTCCTCTCAGCTCCCAGCTTCCCCCCAAACTTCTAACAACATGCTTGTACTTCTGGTTTCTTTCTTTCCATTTCCACCGCCTTGTCTCCCCTTTCCTCTCCTATTGACTTCCTCTCTGCAGATTAAAGCATGGTAACAATGGTGACACAGCAGAGCAAATCCCAAAAGACTGTCTCATGTGCCCAAAACTCCCAATACACACACATCATCACACAACAACAGGGAATCACAGCTGCGCCTCATAGGATGTGTATAATTGCAAAGTGGAATACACTGAATGCTCTGTATTAAAGCATGAAAAACCATTGTTCATACTGTGCTCTATTTAAATCACCCTCATTAAAATATCCCTCCTATAGAAGAAGTTGCATTTAAATACAGTTGAAAAGACAAATCAAGGTATGGCTAATTTAATCAGATATATCTCATTGTAACACCTGATCTGAAAACAGTGCCAAAGTGACCCAGCGTACAGTACGACACGTCAGACTGTGTCTCACGCACAGCATGACGACCACAATAAAGCGCAGATTAAAAATTCAGCATCAGACAGCTTGTGTCCTCGATAGGTTGGAACATAAAGTTCTACCTCCAGGTTGTAAGCATGACTCACACTCTCCCACACTAGATCTCTCCTGGCTTTCCCCCTGCCTACAAAGCTCGACAAGACAACAGCAGACACGAGTTGTTACCACTACGGGGGTAAAGGATGCAAAAGGAGGAGCTGGAGGGGGGAGGCTTGACAGTGTTGTTATGGACAGCCACAGTGATGCACGCTAATTGGAAGTCCAGAGAAAATGGAAAGTGTTCTCATGTAGCTCTGGCTCTAACACGAACAGGCAGCCCATGAGATGAAGAAGGAGGGGGCTGCTGGGTAAAATGGCTAGAGGTAAAAAAAAACGAGCGCAAAGATAAATGGGAAGCGATGTGTGGAGAGGAGTAAATACACGGACGGAGGGATACATACTGCTGTAGAGGGTGTCGATCCAGGACAGCCGGGGCAGGCCACGAGCACTGAGGGGCTCCATCCTCCTTTTCTCTCCCTATCTCAGTCACTCTCTGCCTTCTTTCTTATTTCTTCCGTCCCTTTTTTCTCTCTTGTCGCTGCTTTTCTGCGTTGAATCTTCTCCTTTCCTTATCCTTGACAAACAGCATTCATCTCGCAGGAAGAAGCAAAAAGAATCATTTGGAAAAAAAATGTCAAAAGACACTCTGGGGGTCCAACAGGCGGACGAAAGAACGAGCGAGCGAGCCGAAGTATGAGTGAGTGTTGTGTGCGTCCGTATGACAGAGAGAGAGAAAACAACAGGCTGGAGACGACCACCGCCGACCGTTGCTAGGGGAAGGGAGAAGCACTCCCTCTCTCTCTCTTTGGCTTGCTCGCTCATTCCCATCCACCCCTCCTCTCTCTCTCTCTCTCTCTCTCTCTCTCTCTCTCTCTCTCTCTCTCTCTCTCTCTCTCTCTCTCTTTTGATTCTGCGCGAATGGCTCATCAGCCTCCCTCTCTCTCCCTCTCTCTCCCTCTCTCTGTCTCACTCCTGACAGAGGCAGGAATTCAGAAGTGATGCATAATGACAGTGTACCAATGAAGCTTGTGTCAAACGTGAGTTAACTGGCAGATTCTCTGTCTCTCGGCTCTTCTCTCTTTAAGTTATGTCACTGAATGAGTCCCAAACTCTCGCTGTCTCTTTCTCTTTTGTGTTTTAGCTGAACAACTGCTTTACATTCCTCTCTTGTAAAGTATTCTTAAGCGTAAATTCTCCATCTTTGTCTCACTGCTTTTGCTTCATCTTTATCCAACTAGGTGAAAATCTCACTGACGACTACAAAAAGATTATTTTAGTATCTTTTAAGAGATAACTGACCAAGCGGGCAGATAAAAAACATGTTGTAATACATAAAACTAAGAAGATAGACAGGCAAAGGCAACTTTAACGCGTCAAAAAGATATACATGCAGGTGTATGAGTATTAAAATCCTATCCAAATTAAGACAAAGCAACAAATCATCAACCAGATTCTTTAAATGTGATTTGAATTCACCAATTTCAGGGGCATGGGGCAGTGCGCTTAAAATCTATTTGTCCTGTTCTGTCCTTACACAGAAAACCCGCTGTAAAGCATCACGGGAAAGCAATCACAGGCCACATTTATCTTTTATTTCTAATACATACTTGGCTTAAAAAGATATTTGGTTGCCGTCTCTCCTGAGGATGGGGTTTCTGAAGCGTGATGGTAGGAAAATGCACAACATGATGAGCTCAAGATCACTGCCGCTCTGACTGCCGCACACACACAACAATGAGCGGCTGTGTGTGAGACAGAGTCGCTCATTCAGTTTGAAAGTGACTGGTTCAGATGTCACGTTTTAAGCTAGTCCCGTCATCTGTTCCCGTGGCCACTTGCTCTGCCCCCCTCGTCTACACACACACACAAACACAAACACACACATATATTGGATGAACATGAAAGAGACAGCCAGACATGGGCATGTGTGCATGTGAGGCATCTACGGAAAGGTGTTTGGACAGAGCTGAATACAGATATGTCGGCTGACACAACACAGAATGTACTAAATTTTAATTTTTTGGAATTAAGCTCAGGCCTAACGGTCATTCTCGTTTTATAAAAGGTACCGTTAATAAATCATGCAATAAAAGGTTTAAAGACACCGCCAACATCTTCATAGAGAAATTAAGTTACACTTCAACCTTGGTCAAGTTAGGAGAGCAAACAAATCAACATTTTATCATTACATAATTAAGAATTTCAAAGTCTGCTTTATTGATTTTCATGTTAACCGTCTGTCAGGTTTTAATGGGCACATTAGCTCGTTTAGCACATTAGCTCTCCTGTTGCGTCCTGTTCCCGGAGACACAGCTGACAGCAACATCACACAGCGCCCTTTCTTTTCATCAGGACCAACTATGTGTTTACGAACGCATGTGCTTACAGAGGAGGGACATTAGAGACGAGCATCATGCCAGCGGCAACAAAGCCCGATATGAAAACCCTCCCATCAAAACCCCGTCAGGTCCACTCCCCCCCCCCCCCCCCCACCCCCCGTCATCCTCTAACCAGCATGGGGGAGGAAAGACAGGGAGGGTTGAGAGGCAGAAAAACTTCAATTAGGACACAAAGGCTGACAGGAGGAACCCCCCTCCCTCCACCTCCCCCGCCTCCTCCTCCACCCTGCACAGGCAGAGCACCGGGCCCCGAGCACCGCTCTTTGTCTGGCTACAGAGCTCTTATGTGCCAGCTGAAGGAACACACACACACACACACACACACACACACACACACACTTAACGACAAAGCACCCCCAGAGCTCATCTAGCCAGAGGTCGCGTCTGTGTGTTTGTGTGTCAAGGCATTTAATGTAAGTCTGCATGTGTTAATGTATGTATAATGTATGCCAAGGTTATTAATGAATATAAATGTCTCATTATGAAGGCAAAAACAGCACACACACACTAACACACACACTAACACACACAATGACACACACACTAACACACACACTGTGCAGGTGAAGAAACACAGTGTTGATGAGTGGCACTTCATCAAAAACAGATTTATCTACTGTACACAGTTATACATCCTTTGTCTTAAATCTGGGACAGCATGGTGTTTTTCTCTCAATCAAGACTACACCCACACACACACACACACACACACCTCGAACAACATTTCTGTGTGTGTGTGTACCTTACTTCTAGGGTTTGGAGTTGCCCACCTCCCCCTCCTCAAGGCCTCATCATTCAAGGGGCAGAGCCAAACAAAGAAAACACACACATGGCATGCAACACACATACACACACACACACACCAAATATGAAAACACACCAAGCTGCGTGTTAGTCTTCCTGGAGCGTCACAAACGTACATTTATCAAATATTAATAGGCAGTCAAGCTGTGTGGTAAAAAGGGCCATTACTAACTGTCTGTACAATCCTTTGACACACACACACAAAAAAAAAAAACACAACACAGCCAACCAGTGTGCGCAGTTGGTTCAGGTGCAAGCAGGTGAAGTATTTGTCTGGTTGCAAGTGTTGGGTGAAGGGGCAGTCTGGCTCTTTGTGACACAACAAAGCTCAACATCAGCGATGGTTCATTCACCATAAAAGGTCAATATTCAGCAACAGTCCACCAATTCACGTGTGTGTGTGTGTGTGTGTGTGTGTGTGTGTGTGTGTGTGTGTGTGTGTAGACGTCAGGCTATTATAATTTTCAAATGTCCCTGCATCAAATTCCCAGGAAAGAAGGTGCATTGTGTTGGCTCACCTTCAGGCCAGGTGGAGTCTAAAAATCAGCTCCTCTTGTGGATGTTTTGAGCCATTTGTGTGTGTGTGTAACTAATGTGGGTGTAACACAATACACAAAGAAAATACATCACTATCAGTCCAGTAAAAAAAAAAAATCTGGACTACAATACAGATCAATACTTGCCTTTGATCATGCATGTCGCCCCGCTGTGAGCAACCCACTGTACTACACAAAGCTCAGAGGCATGTTTAGGATTCACAAAGTCACATTTGAGTTAGAGGTCTTCTGCATCAGTGACTCCAACAGGAAATCTGATTATTCACTTCACTGTTTCAGCTGAAAAACTGCTTAATAGGCCGACTTAATGAGCTTTCTTTTGAAGGCGTAGCTTTATTGCATGCATTTAATAAAACAGCTTCTACTTGAAATTATTTACTGGAACACAACCACCATTATAATCACAGCAGTTATCACGGATCAAATATTAAAGCTTCCACTGCTGCGTATATCAATCAATAACAGAAAAAAACATTTATTTAAGGAAAATTGTTTCTGCAGGCCCTTAATTTGAAATTTCAATAGATTTCCTGTCACATAGTCTTGAGGAAGATGGTGGTCATCGCCAGGCCGATGTCAGTGTGTCTGTGTGTGTTTGTGTGTTTGTGTGTATATAAAATTAGACCCCTTGGCGGCCCACCAGCCAATCAAACTGCCACCCACCAGTCTCCCACCCCTCAATGCTCTCTGTTCTACCCAGATACCCCTGCCCCACCCCACTCCACCAGCCAACCCCACCCACATCTATCCCTTTTTACTCTTCTCCAACAGTTCGACCCCAACCCCACGCCTGGGGCATAATTTTTAGAGGAGGAGGGGGGTTTGTTGATAGCACTAATTTTCCAGTCACCACCCCACTCCATTTCCCAGGGGCAGCAGCAGCATCCACAGACGGGTGGCCATAAGTATGTGTATATGTGTGTCTGGTGCCACTCTGGCCCCATCTTAGCCCCCTCGGCACGGCACTGGACCATTAACTGGTGGCGTGGACTGAAACTGTTCCGATCTGGCCTTTTTAAAAAAACAACCTGCTCACGTACGACCCCCACACACACACACCCACTTTAAAACGGCTTCTGGTTTGTGAGTGTTTTTACGTGAGAGCGAGAGAGAGTGGGGCTGCACACACAGGATGTAGACAGCTGTATTTCCATACGAGTGGCTTCATAAAAGACTAATGAAGCACTGGAGCGGAACAGAATTCACAGAAATACAAATAATTTAGGGTAACTAAAATTAAAGAGAGACAATGGCATGAAGTCATCACTAGAAAGACACATTCAATGTTAAAAATGTGACCATTGAGAATTTATCAAAAGGAATTGTATTTTCCTTTCAAAATATTTCATACACCGACTGTGAAGGTGCAAACATCACTGAAATAAGACAGTAGCTGTTTCCATCCAAATGCATGACACATTTTAATTCAATTTAAAGTAACCTGGCAGAAGAAATGAATGTGAATGAATGCTTGTTTACATCTACTACAGTAATGCAAATATTAGGAGTTGGTTCACAAGCAATATGCGGCGACAGTTCTTCAGTCGGAAAACCAGAAGATGAGGGCGCAACAAGACGACAAACAAACAAAGAGAAAACAGTGAAAAGAAATGCAGAAAACATGATGTAAATATTACATTTCTGTTTGTTTCATGCATTATTGTGAGGAGGGTTACATCAGATCTGTGTGCAGTGTTCGTGGGTGTATTATAGAGCCACGGGAGCGATGAGTGGACTGTCAGAATGGAAACAGCTGATCAGTCATGTGAGTTAAAGGAGCAGCGTGTAAAGTTTAGTGGCATCTTGAGGCGTAGTCGTTTTTCACGACCCCCTCACTTCACTCTGTCCATACTAGTGTAAAGGAGAAACCACAATGGCCGTAAAATACACAAAAGGGCCTATCTAGAGCCGGTGTTTAGTTTGTCCGCTCAACTGTAGGAACATAAACATAAAAGGCTCATTCAAGGTAACAAAAACATAACACTACTTATTTTCAAGTGATTATAATGAAAACAAAGTGTTGTGCATCATCTCACATTAAGCTCATCAACTCTTTAGAAGAGACAAAAATCACCTCAGATGAGTGTGAAATTTGTTAAAATATTCTAATCATCTTCATCAGTCATCAAACTTTTCTAATGTGATACATCAACATTAATGGAAAACACAGCTAATGAGTCCTGTATTTAAGCACATCATGCTTTGAACTAAATGCTAATGTGCTGATGTTGTACACACAGCACAGTACAGCTGGGGCTGATGGGAATATCATTAGTTACATCAAAAAAGTATTAAAACAAATTAAAAGTTGTGACCTGATGATGGCAGGTGATTAAAAGTCAGGATGGGACCAAAGTTATTAGAGTTCATGCTGGTGGGGGCATAAATACCTGAACGAAATGTCATGGCAACCAGTTGTTGAGTTATTTCAGTGTGTAGCAAAGCAGTGGACCAACCAAAACAATCACCTCAACTGGCTGTTCACAACAACAAGATCATCGCTAAGAAAGGTGAGTTGAACTTTATTAAGATTTGTTTTATTGGCATTTGTCTCTAACAGTGGATCGTGAAGGTGGTGTTTGTATTGTATCCTGTGTGAGGCACTCTAAAGTGTGAACACGCGCTATGGAGATGGATGACTACCGTCTCTAGCTGTATGTTTTTCAGACGCGTCCCTTTGTTTTGGAGGGTTGGGGGGAGACGACAGCGGGGACGAGCGATGACTATGCATTATTAAAAAGCCTGGAGTGCACTTGTGATGAATGTCTGCTTGTTAAACGGGAATGCCTGAAATGATCTGGGGAATTTTTTTTGATTGTTTGTTATTGTCTGCCATTGTCTCCCTGCTTTTAAGTGAAATTATGTGATAAGCCTCCATGGGTTGTGTTTTTTTCTCAACTGCACAAAAGAGTCTTCTGTTTGTCATCATCACTGTATTTTTCTAGGTTTTATCAGCGTGAAGTCATTCATCCAAGAACTACTTCTTTGATTCTCCGTCTACTCCCATGTGTGTGTTATTAGATTAAGAATATTCTTTATTTGACTTTAATCGTTTACACTTCTACATCGCAACCATAAGAGCTTGTGTGTATGTACGCATCGCAGCATGAACTCTGGCAGGCAAGATCCCATCTCACCTCATTTGCCCTGGATCTCCCCCCGAACTCCTTCAACATCCAATTATGTGGAACGGCCCTGTCTAGCCGACCACTGTGACATATCTGTGTGTGTCTGCTGTTTCTATATTAAACCAGCCGCTGATTTATGATAAGATAGAGCTTCCTTAAATACAACCCTGTGCCTGTTTGTGTCAAGGAGAAAGACAGAGGAGGGGACAAAGAGATCGAGTAAAGTGAGTATGAATGAGAGAGAGAGAGAGAGAGGCAGAGAGACAGAGAGGGAGAGTATTCATCTCATGCCAGCTGAATTCACTTTGATCTATTGAGGTCAATGTGGAAATCATATGAATCATGCTGTGATTGGACAGACACCAGATAAGGAGGACTGCCCCTCCACACACAAACGTGCACACACTGTAAAACGTCTTGAGTTATTTATGCTGTTTGCGTTTTAAAACAAACAAAACAACCCGGCACTTTGAAACCAACCCAGAGAAAAGATAAGATTACCCCATAAGGTCTGAACAGTAGGCCTGCGGTTGTTTGTGTCTGTATGCACTCAACAAACTGACTACTGATCTGCAAGTGCCTGACTATAAACTGCAAAGCCACCATCAGGTTACAGAGTCAAACACACACAAACACGCTCCTCGTTATTAACGTGGACAGGGAGGGAGTGCATCAAAAGTATTGATGTCTAAATAAAGAACTACTGCACTCTAGTGTTTAGTTTGTGCCAGCACAAGTTCAGGGGCTCAAATATAGACCTCCGGGGTGTGTAGTGGACAGAAATCTTATGGAACTAGAAGAATTGGTGGGGAGGAATAAAAAGTGAGAATTTAATAGGGGAAAAATATGTGTAAAAACCAACAAACCAACAGAAACTTGTGATTAATCAAAGACAATGCTAGTCTGTAGGAGTAGACTGACACTGACTCAGCTATTTCTTGCCACAGACAGGAAAAAACATATTTGTGTCAGACAAACAAGGCTGTATCTTACAACAGCCCATTAACGGCTGAAGTCTGGGAAAATCTAGTCATGGTAGGAAATGTCAACAAATAAAATTTGTGAACTCATCCCGTTAGTGGCCCTTTTTGGCACCACTGGAGAGGATGACGTGCGTCTAACCCCAATCAAATGCCGCACTGTGTCCTTCGCCTCTCTTTTGGCAAGGCGTGCGATGTTACTGAGATGGAGGGATGCTGGCCTGCCTACCCACGCTCAGTGGTCGAGTGACGTTATGTCCTGTCTAGACCTTGAAAAGATCCGCTACAAAGTTTATAACTCGGACAAGAAGTCCCAAAAGGTGTGGACACATTTCCTGAAATACTTTAAGACTCTTCAGTCAGTTTGAAGACTGCTTTCTTCACTTCTTTTTTGTTTTTGTTTGTCTTTCTGATAGTTAGAGTCTACACCAGTCTATCAGTTTCTACTTAGTTACTCTGTAATGGAGGTTTCCTGTTAAAAACTTTTTTTTTCTCAACCCTGAGCTGAGATAATGTTGATAACATCACTGTGGCATCATCGGGGTCATTTTCTCACTTCAGCGTCTTCACAGGCCGAGTCAGGGATCCTCGTGACAAGAAAACTGAACTGCATGTGTAAAATTTTAACGGTTTTTAACAGCGTGTCGACACAGGAGGCGTTTCAGCCGTGTTTTTCAATCGGTGACCTAAATTCAATTCTTGAACACATCCTTTGTAGCTGCACAGAGCTCTGAAGCTGCTGCTCTGCTAACATGTTGCTTGGGCTTCACCTCCGGAGTTATGAAAATAAATATGTGGTCACCCTCATAACCCAAACTCTGAGGTGAAATTTAAAAAACAAACAAACAAACAAACCCTGAAACACATGAAAACAAACACATCACAGCAAACCTGTCATTGTTATAAATGTCCACATGGAGGTGCTGTGCCCACCACCACAACATCCCAGACTACCATTGGGTCCCATCCAGCTTAGGTGAGCTCTCATTGGCATGTCATACAAATGTTTGAGCAGGCAGGACCTGATACCTGTTTACCTTTGAGGTACTCTGACAGCACCTGACATTGACACAGATACAGTGGAGTTGGGACTAAAAACAAAAACAAGCAGCACACCAGGAAGATCCGAGGAGTTTCATCGCAACAACAGTAGTACAAGGATCAAAGTCAAAAAGGAAATCCAAGACATTGAAGCTTCAATTGACTTCCTATTCTGGTTACTAGTAGACTCTATAAACACAACACCTGATAAAATGTGGGACAGGTGAGTGAGCTTAATGCTCGAGCTGCAGAGGGATTGGTTGTCCAGTTGGCACACTTCCCGAGTCAGGTTAACTGTATCATCAGGACAGGATACAGCGCACACACTCACTGACACATGAGAGGGACACTCACTGCAAAACAGAGAGTGAAAGCTGCATTGTGGAGGCACCAGCAGCAGATCTCTCCATTCATCCAGATAGGTCTGCTTTCAGTTTATACTGTGAGAGCAAACCACCTCTGTGTCAGGCATATGTCACACATTCCTACCATCTTCACAGCTGTGCTCACAGATAAAAAACAAGCATTTTCTTTACTGAAAAACACCTTCAAATTATGGATTTTAGCACTGACGTCATTGAGCATCTTAAGAACGTTTCATGCTGTGGTTCCTCGGCCCTAGGAAGGGTTTGCATCAACGTCACTTGTTCACATGACACCACCCACCTCACCACAAGTTGAAGCAGAACAACCCAACGGGTGACTGCTTTGAATGTGCAGGGGCTGTCACACTAAGAGCAAAACAAACACATAATCTTGAAAAGGTAGAATGATTAATGAAACCTTCTACATACCGAGCAAAAACCACATATCCAATGAAATGAAGGCTGTGTTTGGCAAAGAGAGAGAATTATTGTGGCCTAATATCCAATCCTGAGAGCAAACACTGTTGTATCAGTCTCAGTTCACTTGCCAAGGCCTTGCGGCTTGAAAGCAATTATGGTAGTGCACCAATAAACAGTGTCTGGTCCTAGAGGGAGTTCCTCAGAACTGTGCTAACAGCTTGAACTCAATGGAAGGACGACAACTTTCTAAAGAAGTAATCTCCCTCTAGGTATAATGCCTATACTTTTAACCTTAGACCTGCAGGCTCTGTGTGTCTAGTGTTTCCACATGGGATCATCCACAATGACACTCAACACCCACAACGGGAGCTCATGTGACCTGAAACTCAAACACTTCTTTCCTTTCTCTAACACAGACAGTGTCTTAGTCAGATAACCTGTAAGCAAGCTTTCCTATCATGACTGTCTTTGGACAGATTAAACTTATTATTAACTGTTTTTATTAACTGTTCTATTATAATGTTGCGGCGTGAGTAGAGAACCAATGTAAAACTTTCAAAACACCTATCTGTTTATTTTGTCCGTCTGCTTCTATTTCCACCTGGCAATGAGAGGAAGTGAAAATGATGATTGAGGCAAAGGATGTCCACAAGATGAACACTGAGACAGAGAACTGAGAAAGTGTTCTTGTTCTTAGTGCAGGTGTTTTAATACTTCAAAGAAGGCCAGTGTTTCATTAATACCCTGGTGTGTAGCGGATACCAAAAATAGCTTTCTTGAGAAGGACGCAGACGGAAAGGAATGACAAACGCTGGCAAGAAACTGATGTCTTGTAGTGCTGAGAAAGAAGAACCTTGTGTTCGGGTTAAAAAGAAAGTCAGGTCATGACAATACCTCCCACTGTGAAAGATAAAAGTAGAGGTGATGATCCACGACATTGGAAAACATTTCTGCTCTGGTCTGAACGTGGCTGCCATCTGTTACGGTAACACTGTCACCATGAGACCTTCACACGCCAGCAGCGAGAACACAAGGCCGACATTCAGGGACAGAACAAGACCAAAGACTGCGATCATAGTGTGTTTGCTGGACATTTAGTCCACTAAATCCTAAATGGTTTGAGATTTTGGCACAGCTTAATGGACCTATTTGAGCTTTCAGCTATAATTTACCTTATCTGGCCTTTAAACTAGTTTAGAGCACATTACCTAATCTGTGGTTAGCCCTCAAATCACATGAAACAGCTGAATAAGGAAAAATTGCAAAGAGCATGTTCTCTGTCCTAATACTAGTCTGAGTCAGCAGATGTTGACCACTGGAATTCGCCAACTATTGCATTTAGCTTCCTTCTACAACAACCTAAAATGTAACTATTGATAGAAAACATGACAAAAACCTTAAACTGCACACAGGACAGGAAACTAGCCATGTCCTTAATGTTTCTCAATAACAGCTGATAACCATTTAGATTTCCCTTTTAGATTTCCTCCTCTACACGGTGTAGAACAACAAGCTATGACAAGTTTACTGTAATACTGCTACAGATTGAATTCATTACCGTTCGTTCGTTTACACATCTCCCACCTGTGGGTAATGACATGAATTCAGTTTTAGATTAGACTTTCAAGACAGAAGCATGATGCTTTATGGTTGATGTATAAATTAAGAAATTATGACCTGTATCTTTTCCGGGTTGTAAAGTTTTGCTCAATTTTGAAAATAAATACACTTATTAGTATATATATTATATACTAATATATATCGTATTACAGCATGTATACTGTATATTCTAATTAGTATTATAGTATATAAGACTGGTTTTCAGAAAACATTATGTGGTCCCAAAGTGTCTAATGTGTCTAATGCTTTTCATGACCGTGGTGTCACCCTCACCCTCTCACCTTTCAGTTAATCACCTGCCAGTTGTCTCTTAAGTAATTAACTCAACAACTGCTATTACAGTAACCACTTAGCTCCTGTTAGCTAGAGCAACAACAGTGTCAAAGTCATTGAGAATCAAATATCTGGCAGCAGCAAACATTAGCTGGTTAATTTCATAGACAGTATAAAACATGGATGTTGTATCTGTGACGTCACCCACAGGTTTGGCTGCTGCCATCTTGCATCTGCCATTGCTAATCCAAAAATGGGCAAAGATGTGGAATGTGGGTGGAGGTGAGGTGGGCTGATTGAAGCCTGGGTGCTCAAACGAACCACCTGTAATGGCACCCACCTGTCAATCAAAGCGGCTACAGTCTTTAACTGAACCTTTTCAAATGTAGAAATTAGCTAAAGAGACCAAACCGATTTTTGTACCAGGCTGTAAGCATGTTTATGTCTGCTGTGAAGTTGGGGGGGGGGATTGACACGTCTTGTGTGGTTGTTTTGCCACTTCTGTATTAGCTCCATTTCACAGCCACAGTTTGCCGCCTCGTTAATTTAGAGTTACCACAGCAAAGTTTTGATTCTAATTATGTCTGACAAAAACACACAACTGTGTGAAAATCAAAAAGAGAAAAGACAAACGACTGCGGTCAATCTAGCTAACACTGGCTCTTTGCTGATGAACAATAATCTAAGCTCATATGCCAAATAGTCTGCTGAGCCTAGTTAATGTAATGTTAAGGCTTACAAGTTAAATAAGTTCAGTTACAGTGTGTGTGCTGTTTATTTACAGCAGCAGCCTCTAGATAGCCGATACAGAATAAGTGTAAGATTGTTGTTATTGTTATTGTTATATACATCTGGTAGCTGTTGTAGTGATAATGATGTAATGATGTACAAAATAACTGTGTTTTTTAATTTATGTATTATTGACATTATTTACATGCAGGGATTTTTAAGAACTGAAACCATCAACCTCAACTGTTTTGGGGTGTTGCGCAATCGAGTGTCTGCGTGCTGATCCCCTTCCAGTCAAAGTGGGAGTAGCTGCGAGATCTTTCGGGAGTAGCGAGTAGTGATATGTGTGGCCATGCACACCCACTGATAGTGTGTCAGAGAAGAATGCAAGGCTCAGTAGGCCCATATGCACTGCACGCGCACACAAACACACACCCTGGCCTCGTTACCACAAATACACACCACATACTGGGGTCTCCATGGCAGCGATAGCAGTCAGCCAATCAGAAGTGACCTGGTGTTTTCTTTTATTTCAGACTAAGAGGAAGTTTTTCTAAATGTCAACATTAAAAAAGGAGCTGAGCTGTTTGTCTGCTTGCAAGTTGCATCTATATTATGTCTATATCATTACTGAATTAATAAATGATTAAGCTTTAGCTAAAGTAACTGCATTAGCATTGCAGCTAAAGACCTTCATTTCTGTTAATTTACAAATCAGTGACAATGAGATAAATGCATTGATGTCATGTTCGTTGAGGACACACACACGGTTTCATTGAGCACTGCTGTGTGAATCACTTAACTGACAGGAAAACCACCACTCTCAGCCACCCCTTTATTTGAACCGAGAGGATTTCACATCAAGAATGAGTTTGCGTTTCCTGTGCATTTGTAAAATCCTAGCTCCGAGCCACAATCTGAAGGAAACAAAAGCAAGTGAAGATAGTTGGTTCAGTTTGTTCGTCTAATTCCTTGTTTATAAGACGGGTTGAATGAGGACGAGAGAGGGTGTGTGGGTGAGGAAGGGGCTAATTCAGCTCAGCCCATGGGAGATGGGAACTTTTATTGGTGGATGGAGATGGAGGGTAAGGCTTTGTGTCTAGATCTCCTTGCCCCTTTTAATGTGGAAACCTTCCCAGCACAGCTATGTCCCTAATCACAAACCCCTGGGAAGTCCACGCCTTTGTTGATTGTAGGAGTGGATGCGCACACATGAACAAAGGGCAGCGTGCCAGTCCCTTAACCAGTAGGCTGATGGGAAATGAGGGACCTTTAAGAAACTACTCTTGCACTGAGATCACATTGTTGTCAGGATCATGCAAGCTGTGCTGTAATGAAGTCACTCACACAGAAATGGGTGAGAAATGCTCACTATACGCTACTTTAAATCTGTCACAATGAATCTAACAAATCCATATTTCATTGTGCATCTGCTCTAGCACCAACACTTTCATAACTGATCACAGTTTTAGAAGTTAAGTATTGCTGCTGCTGACGTCAGAGCCCATGAGGTGATAGTATCGATAGTGTTATCTAAACCCGAGGAAAATCCTGCTATGTTAAAGTCATCAGGTCCAGCTTAGTTTATTGCAGTAGACTGCTCTAACAAACAGTAAACAGTTAAGAGGATGCACACATATAACATCTAACAAGCTCTGAAAACAGATCATGACCTTTTTGTTTGTGTTCCTGTGTACACGCTGAGCTAGATGCATATAGATAAGAGAGCACCAAGCAATATTCAAGCGCTTGTTTGCACTGCAAGTCCTGGCCTTGCATTTCACACTTCAGATATAGAACTATGGTCAAGGCTTCCGCGCACACACAGTTTTTCAACTCCTGCATCCACCTTCTGAACAGCCGATGATGCTGCTAAAACCCACACCTCCTCCTCGATCACAGATACATCCTGTCTGCCTGCATGAAAAGCCACAACGACACATTCATCACCAAGGTAACACAGGGACAAGTCAGTCCATAAATAGGACTTTAGTTTTGAGGATTTAAAGGCATAAAGTCTTTAACTGTGTTCACTTTGAGGAGATTTTTAGATTTGAAGACAGGAAAATTGTCCTATTGTTCCCATTACTGCTCCACAGTAGGCTGTAGATGTTAAACAGGACTAGCAGCCATGTAATAATCAAGAATTATGACTCGAACGTAAAATTAATTATACTTCCATTCAAGGAGATTGGAGAACATGCAGCTTTATAATTATTTGGCTCCATTATCACGGTATAAAAATCAAAGCTTGCATCATTAATCTTCTGATATACACAGTATATCACATAGTGAGAGGCCCAAGTGACTTTTTAAAATTGCTTGTCCATGACAAATATATAAAGATATTCAATTTACTCTCAGAGAACTCAAAAAATACAGCAAATCCTCACATTTGAGAAGCTGGTGAGTGCTCTGCATTTTGCATGAAAAGTGACTGAAACAACTAAGCAATGATCTAAATAGGTGCCGATTCATTTTCTGTCAAACTCATTGATTCATCGACCAATCGTTTTAGCTTTAACCAATACCAAACCCATCTAAACTTGACCTTTGTCCATCTTTCTTCCTTTGGATGTGTTTATACTATGATGTGGCCACATCGTTCTGCCTGCTTTCAACACATGTATAAGGGTAGGTGTCTCCGCTGACAGTATAAAGAATGGACAGTGTATGTGTGATGTCACCCGTAGGTTTCTGAAGAGCCACTGCGAAGCTCAGAGTGTGGTGGCTCTGGCCGCCGGCAAATCGCAAAGACGTGGCTCACTGACAGACATGAGGCGGGCTGAATGACGCCTGGGTGCTCAAACAAGTCACCTGTAACAGCACCTACCTGTCAATCAAAGCGGCAACACTGTTAATTCTGCATAACATAACTATCATACCTTGATATAATTTGAACAGGTGAGTTCTATAAAGATCCACCCTCAGTACAGTTGTCATGAATGGGGAAATTAGCTATAGAGACCAAAACTGTTTTTTGTACCAGGCTGTAAACATGTTTATTTCTGCTGCGACGTTAGACGTTTTAACGTGTGCTTATGGAGACTGACTGGAGCCAGCCTCAAGTGGTTGTTCAAGGAACTACAGTTTTGGCACTTCCCCCATTGGCTTCCCTTCACAGTACTGGGTGTTGCTGCTTGGGTTTTTTATATCATCTATAAAATTTAGGGATAACAGGACAAGGTGAAGTTTCTCTGTCAGATTAACAGCCCTTAATTCAAATATATTTAATTTACAATCAGATAAGAACAGAAAAAAAAGTTTAGATCAGCATCCTCTAAGCCCTGTGTTTAACTTTATGTTTATGTGCTACCATAAAGAGGCAAACAAGTAGCTGACATTCCAGAGAAGCAGTCATAGCTCTACCCGAGCTCTACAGCTGTGCTGCCGAGTAAAAAAATGATGCAGATGAGCCAGAGGTCTGGGAGAGATTTAGTCTGGTTTGTGCGGATTCTTGCCTACATTGTGAGCACACAGTGGCTTGTAGTAACTCAAGCTGTCAAACTGTCTAGTAATATATGATATGATGCACACCAATCAGAAGTGCGTACTGAGAACTTTGATTCGTTTGTGATTTTTCTCATAAACCCATGAATAAACAGTCTGAGCTGCCATTTACACCGCCGAGTGTTAAAATGGAAACAATATGACAGGCTCATAGTTCCCCTGCTGCACATGCAATTCAGGACGAGCCCGAACAAGCCTCGCTTATCTGAGGGAAGAAAGAGCCAACCCAGGGGAAACCAGAAATATGTGTGTCATATTTAGCAACCACTCTGTAGGAGAGTGACAAGAACAGGTTTGTTCTCCAGTTTTCTCAGCACGTGTTGGCTGTACTCTTTTCTTCTCACATCGAGTCGTAAACACCAACCAGACAACGGCCTGTTCTCTTTCTCTAATGCCTACGATACAAAGAAATATATGACAAATGAAGCTATTAGCAGGCTGACGCGGCATGTGCTGCCATGCCTACCTGATGATACATTTTTATTCATTACCTTACAGCGGTTGGTCAACGTGCCAAAAAGCACCACTGCAAAAATGTGTCATCTTATGAAACATTTCTTGTGATTTAACTTTGAAGCAAGTGGAAAAGCATGAATGAATGTTGGATCTGGTCATTATCTTACCTGCAAACAACAACAACGAGTTTAATAGGACTATCCAAATACAGCCTATACACACTGCAGTGCTAACATTAAACGTGTTGCTCCCTAATTGTATATTTTGACAGGACCGTCACACCGAAGACTTTAATGCCAAAATGACAGGGATGCCGTCCAGAACAGAAATCCTCATTACCACAGAGTATCTCTTATTAGTGTCAACATTTATGTGATGACCCACCTCAGCATGTTGCCCACAAGGTTTTTTAACACAATTACAATATCGGGCTTTGCTGGTGTACAGCTGTACAGGATATCATATTGAAATACTTCTACATGTTGAGCTGCGTTGAACTTTGCACAAAGAGAGCTATTTTCTGAGATGCCTGGAAGAGAAGTGTGTTATAGGTAAGAGGAACGGGAAACCTCCTCTCAGCAGATCCATCCGGCTGGCAATGCGACTTAAGAACAACAGCTCTTGACCCGATGAACTTTAAGTAGATGATCGCCCTTACTCTGCCGGCTGAAACTCGATGACTCGATCAATCAATGAATCGGCGCTTTACTGTGGTGAGCCGTGCAGAAATAGAAGCAGACTTTTTGGTGCAGATCAAAGATGCTGTGAGCTAAAAATATACACTGTTTTACACTTACTCCCTCGTTCTACCTTAGTCTTGCTCTTGCACTCAATAAAAAACAGATATTTCTCCATTAAAATGCTTCAAATAGTTAAGATAGGTGAAAACTGGAGTCTATCCATCACTCCTCATAGTTGTCTGCTGCATGCTGGCATGGCTGGACTGAACTAATGCAAAACAAACCAGTGAAGGCCATTTTTGTCTTAGGTTAACCCTCTTGAAATGACAGTGCAGTACTCTACGCTTAAACCAACAGTGTGCTGTGAATCAGCTGTGAATCAGGAACCATACAGAAAGGCCAGACCTATGGCTTCAGACACACATGACCTGATGGGCTGACCTCTTCCCAGCAAAGGCGAGTTAAACAAAGGCACCAGAGTGAGCAAGACCCCTGGCATGAGCCCACTGCTGGTGCGTATATGAGTGGGACCAGGGGCCAGACAACTGCTGCTACTTCAATTAAAAAAAAAACACGACCCCTGAAAAAGTCTTCCCATCGCTCCACACACCCTTCATTGTTTTCGATCACAATTACTGATACCCCGAGTTGTCAGAGCGCAACATCAATATCCTGTAGGACAACGAAGATGGAAGAGATTAAGAGGCTTACAATAAGTGCTTGTTCTTACTGACCCACAGGTTTATGGGAAAATATGTCCCCCTAACCCACCACAGTGGAAAAGAAACTGTGTGTCACGATCGCTAAACAATGCAGGTGTTTTCTTTTAGCTTTCTATGTTTACACAGTTTCACATGAGAGATACGAGACCAGCTCTTGAGACATAAGACGCTTTCACACTGAGTCATGTCCAACGATTTTCCACACATTCATGAAAAAGTACAACATTTTTACAAAAGGCGTGTCTTTAAATGACAGCCCTCAAACATGACACGTGTCCAAGCTTCCACTTTTGCTCAAAATAAGTCAAACATCTAATCAGACTGAGGTGGAGTGCCTTCCTCAGGCAAAAAGCTTTAGTGTCAGTCTTCATTGCTCTGGTGTCAGGATGTTACCGAGAGGAAGCACTGCAGTGGGATTCTCACTTCAAGTACTAAAGCCAGTAATTTCCCCAAATACTTTAATATAACTCGGACCACTTAATATCCAGTAAATCACTTAAGGTATCATCATTAAGTGCCATCATCAAACCAAAAAGAGCAAAACCATAAGCTAACGTTGCTAAGCCGCCCTTAATCCTCAAATATTAATGGGCAGAACAGACTAGAGTGCAAAGATGTGTCACAAAAACAACGTTTTGTCTGCTCAGAGAGCCTTCCTCAATCTATTCTCATGTTCAAATTAGTCACTGACTCTTGACTAATGACATGCAGCCAATCTCAGTCAACATTGCCACACTTTCTTGAGGAAGTCTCGAAGGAACGCTGCAGCGACTGTTTGAATTTTGCTTCCTGAATTATCCTTCATTTTATTACTTTATCTCATAGATATCTTCTTCTCCACGTAGGCCGTAAATTTAATAAAGTGTATGAACCCTATCTGTTATAAAACTACGAGCACTAAAAAAAATGAATGATGAATGCTTTGACTTTTTTGTTCCATATCACTAAGTAACGTTTTGGGAAATTTGTTTTCTTGCTGAGAGATGAGAAGATTGATACCACTCTTATATCTGTAAGGTAAATATGAAGCTAGAGCCAGGACAGTTAGCTTAGCATAAATACTAGAAACAAGGCTCTGTCCACATCTAACAACTCTGTTAACCCAAAACCTAAAAAAATGACATGCTGGTGGCGTTATTGGAAGCAGTAACTTCCTGGAGTCACGGTTGTTGCCTAGCAACCTTACAGTCATGATAAGACTTCATGGAAATTATGACATGCTGGTCGAAGTATTCCAGCACTTTGAAAACATTAAAGAGCACACTGTGTTTTTTGGACAGATTGAACAAACACAATACAGTGAGTTTTAGAGGTGCTGGTGTTACCCTCGGACAGAGCCAGCCCAGCTGTTTCCACCTGTTTTCCAGCGTTTAGTCAGTGTCGAACTGTTCCTGTTAGATTATTATTACCTCTGTAGACAAAAAACTCACCATTCACTGCTGAACTTTTAGGTCTTGATCATCCTTTCTTATATTTGTGTTTATAACTGTGTTAATTCACCTAATGGGCTTTAATTTAACATTCTATTGATTTTATTATTGTTGCTGAATCGATACTTGACTTTTATGCGATTGTTCTTCTTCGTTTTTCTTCTTATTGGCTTTTATTTGTTAGAATATTTTTAAATTGTATGACCTAGATTTATTTATGTATCATCTATTTTGCTGGATTTAATTCATCATTGTCTATTTCTGTTTTTTTTTTATTTGCTCTGTGAAGCACTTTGGGCTGCGTGTTTGCTTGAAGGGTGCTACATAAATAAATAAAGTTTGAGTTTCATGTTAATGATGCAGGAATCCCGACACAAAGAAAACACATCACACATCAATATTTTTAATGATCTACATAAAATGATGTACTTAGGTACTATATGGATGTGACATCAAGCCGCACCTGCCTGACATCATCTCTGTTGGGTGCTTGAATGATGATTATAATAAATACAATGAGGAACAAATGCTATCTGAACCACTGTTTATATAAAAGTGACAAATGTCTGTAACTGTTGCAAAACACTGGATTTGCCCGGCATCATCATTGCATCAGTCATCCTTAGCTCCTAACCTCAACTACACTGCAGCTCCTTTGAGGCTGGTGCAACACCACCACTTAGCTACAATCGAGACATCTGTTTCCCAAAGGTCAGACCCCGGTTCCCATAGGTCAGACTCCGAGATAAAATGCAACAGCATACAAGTTCTCTGATAACAAAAGCACCATGAACCCAGTTTGAGGTAAACCACTAATCTACTTGAGATCCAGGAGTGAAGGTTTACATAGGAAATAACCTCTTCATCGGTATTGTACTTGCTTAGTCTTCCTGTTTGGCCTCTATCTGAAAAAACGCTCAGACTTTCTGGCATTAGGTGTTAGTCTTAAATCAGGTCCGATATCTGCAGCACCACTTAAGAGCATTTAGTTTACTCTGAGTCTGGTCCAGAGCCAAATGTAGGCAGGCCAGGGTCTCCTCTTTTGTTTCATGATGTCCGCTCCAAATTGAAGAGCTGGCCAGCCATAGCAGGTGGAAACAAGAGCCAAGAGAAATTAAATCCCATATGACTGATGATCAATTATAAGTGACAGGACAGTGCATGAGGCTGTGTTAAAACAGTGATTAGGTGTGTGCACACTGAGGTAATCAAAGTCATGTTTGCACTGGATGATAACAACCAGGCATGCTATATGCAATAAAGTTCTCTCTCTTTCAGTCACCCTTGCCACACTTCAAATGCATTTAATCCAGATCTCCAGGGCCTTTCTGACCCCCTACTGTCTAAAAATCAAGACTTTCATTAACTGCACAGATCCTATTTAATGTTAAATATTGTGCATTAATATTACCAGCAATAGCAGCAGTGATGGTGTTGATATTGACTTTATTACCTGCAGAAGAGGAGTCGTCATGGTCGGAGCTCAGGTATCCATCACTCCTCCTGTCAGGGGTGCTGCATCCGGAGCCCCGGGAAGCTCTGCGGTGAATCTGCGGGAAGGACGGGGACAGCCTGCCGTCGTCCCCAGAGTCAAAGTCCCTGCTGTGGCGTAAATGCCGCCGGGTGTCCCGGTGGGAGCTGGACGTCCTCTGGTTATCCCTCCCGACCACTTTAGGTGCCAACAAGTTATTCCTGACAAAATTTTCATTCAGCTCCGCATCCTCGTATTCTCTATCGCTGCCCACCTCGTTATCATTCGGCTGAGAGACGACAGCCGGGACCGGCTCCTCTCTCTGGAAGTTAGGTCTCCGCGGTGGGACAGGGATGGGGACGGGCTTGCCTGTCTTGCCGCCGAACCTGCTCCGGTCCCGGCCGAAGGAGCTGGTGATACTCAGTATGTTACCTGCCGAGTGGGGCTTCACTCCTCCAGAGTCAGACACCTTGGTCCTCTGCCCGTCGCTCTCATCCTCTCGCCGGGGTGGTTTCTTAACATTCCCCGTCTTAGAAGAGCTAAACGTTTCGGCGTTAAAGTTTTCATCTTTACCTTCAAACCTCTTCTGTCTGGAGACGGTGGTCTGCAGGTAGATCACCTTGAATTTCTCCTCCGCCAGAGCCTTCTGGAGCTTCTTCAGGTTGCCTTTACAGACCTCCAGCTCAGACTCGATGTCCTCTACGGAGTTCAAGTCCATTTGGGGGACTTCTCCGTCGGGAAATTCATTCCTCCAGTGTTTCGCAAATTCCTCCTGTTCCCACATGTCGATAATTTCAAGCGTCCAGTCTGGTAACGAAGAATAACCGTTGGAGCTAACCGTTAAGCGTCTTCACCGACAGTTAGCGGCGCGTCTGTCGCATATATGTATATATATATATATATATCCCCACCTTCCTCTCCTCCTTCTGAGCACCGTGGATAAACGACCTGTCGGTATTATGTCGACCACTTTGTGAACATCTTCAGTTCAGCCTCCCGCACGGACAAACAGCACCGGTAGACGTGAGTTGAGTGCTCCGTGAAGCGTGTGTCAGACGCGGATAACAAGTTTGTCACCAGTACGCCGAAAAGTTTCGAGACTTCCTGTATTGAGTCGTGATGCTTTCAGGTACCGCTGGAACAAGTGCGTTGTGATGTTTTTTTTTATGACAAAATCAACACACTCACACTCATGCTACAGGAGGTGATTTGTAAATATTATATGAACACGCATTTTAAGAGGGCGTGGGACCGTATTTTTTTGTATGTGGATTTATTTTGGTTGTTTCAAAGATGTTGATTTATCACAGGTCTTTGTTTGTGTCATGTTTATTAAGTTTAATTGTATATTTATGTATGCATGAGTGAATAAAAACTAAGAGAAGAAGCACATTTGTTTGGCTTTAGTTGAAAACACTTCTTTAACATCTAGAAATCAACCACAGAGCTACTTTTATTACCAGGGTAACAGGGTTGGTACAATACCAGCTGTATTGTAGGTCAAATTTATAAGTTGTAATTAAAATGTGTGAGAAAAAAAGCAATTTTAGATGCAAACAAACAAATAAAAAAACACCATAGTAAACAACCACTCCAACCACACTTATGTTACAGGAGCATATTTGCTTGGCTTTGGTTGAAAACACTTCTTTAACATCGAGAAATCAACCACAGAGCTACTCTCTTACCAAGGTGGCAAACTGTATTGTAAGTTATATTAAAATATTCGTAAGAAAAACAGCAATTATAGGTGCAAACAAACAAAAAACACCGTAGTAAACAATTAGAAACAATTAGAAACACAATGATTATATATCCCCAGATTAAAAAATAGCTAACATGACATTCTGTAACAGCTTATCCTCATCACGGGAAGCTGGATCCTAGAGGTGGGAATATTCTGTGGTACTCAGTCACATTAGCTCTTTTTATCTGGGGATATTTTGTTTGTTTGCACCTATAATTGCTTTTTCCCCTCATATATTTTAATATAGCTTACAAAAACAGGTAAGAAAGTAGCTCTATGGTTGATTTCTAGATGTTAAATAAGTGTTTTCAACCAAAGCTAAACAAATATGTTACAGGAGCAGATTTGATCACACTCACATTCACACCTACAGAGAATATTCCCTTTCATGCTTAATGGTACAAAGAATTCCGACAGCACCTGAATGCAACCAAGCAGTAGCCGATGGGTGTGAGTTGATCACCTTTCTCTCTCATAACAAGCAGGTAACAATCAGGCTGATCTGTTGGCTTTTAACTGATTTATGTAAAGTCAGAATTCAAAGAAAAGTCACTTCAAGTACTGAACAGAGAAAACTGATTTAAAAATATATAAATAAACATAATATTTTATATGCATACCTGGTGAATACTTGCACATTCCTGCACAAAACTGTACAGGGATTTCTACATATTTCTATCTTCTAGTACCTATTTTTTATCCTTCTTATATTTTTATAATATAATGTTTTATGTGTTGTGCACCAAATTTTGCTTTTCCTCGTGTATTGTTCTTGGTTTTTCAAGATGCATTGGTGGCATTTTAGATGCATGTGTGGGTCTCCTTCTTTATTTTGTGCTATGTTGTATTGTGTTAATGCATGTGCTTTTTATGCATGTAATATGCATGCATTCAGTACGTCATAACTTCCAGTAGATAAGCACACTTGCTTGCTTTGCTTGTTGCTATTTTTTCCCTGCAGAATTATCTTTGGTGAGAAATGTGACTCAGTTTCTTTTTTTTTTCTTTTTTTCCATCCACTTGATTTATGGCACACCAGACACACACACACTTAACATTTATCAACATTTTCAGTTCAGCAATGGGAAAAGAAATGTTTTATCTTACCTGGAAAACCTTTGATCATTGTGGTTGTCATGACTGATCATTAGACAAAATATAAGATCTAATCCCATTCATCTCAGTAGGGTTGCGTGCAGCATGTTAAAAACTAGCAGCCAAGCAGGAGCCTTCCAGTAAACAGGAGTTGTAATGCTATACGACAAAGGAGAAAGTTGCACTACGGACAGAGGAGGATGATAGGGGAGGGTGGAGGCAGAGATGGACACTTGGTATTTTTGAGTGCCCGTTTGGATCCGTGCCCAGAACTGAAAGATCATTCTCCTAAAAGCTTTTAGTAGCCGGGAGTAATCATTGATCAGCACTTGCTGCAGACATGAGAGCCCTGATTGGGTTACTGTAATGAATAGATGAGAAAAGCTATGACCAGACTGTAGTCATAAAACTGAATTCAAGCCTAACATGATATAGCAGGAAATGTATGGAACGTGTTGAACACATGTAGGTTAACTAGACAAGTCTGGTTAACCTACACGTGTTCAATGCTGTCGGTTTGTGGAATGTAGAAGTATGACTGCCTCAGATGAGACAATCATATTTCTCATACTTCACAATGATAACAGTAACACAGAGGCGCTATGATGACTCTAGCTCAGTGTTCAGACCAAAAATAATTGGTCTGAACACACTGAGCACAAAGAGCTGGCAGACAACATTCTTTATACCTCATTCCCAAAGTGCTTTCATTCATCAAACAACACATTCAACAAACTACTACAGATTAAATAACACCTCCAGCACGCTAATCCAACCCTTTATACACCACAACTGAACTTATTTTGAATGGCTCTGCCACACCTCTTGACCTACTTCACTCCCCATTCAATTCCAGATGTCCTGGGACACCTGAGACGTCTAATTTGGTCGTTGAAAGGAATTCATTGCTGCAAATGAGGAGCAGTAGCGTGAGACAAAAAAATAACAGGATGAACAAAATTTCAAGTTGTGCTGTAATTGTAGTATTTGCTGTAAAGAAGGTAAACACATCCGTGTGTGTCTCCTGTAAACACTGAACATGTCATCTGCGACATACTGCATACAGTATATACACACCATATCAGTAACATACTGTACAACATGCACTGATTATGGTAAAAAAAAACTGGCAGCTATGGTTGCCAGAATATGGTATAACTATTCTAATATTACAGTAAAAGGATATTAGCACTGTTGATTTCATGTTTAAGGTTGGCTTTTTATTCTATATTTTACCATAGGAGTACAAGTTTTTTCATAAAAAATAAACACTGTTTTGCCATATTATGAAAATACCACATGAATGCTGTATAAAATAAAGGTTTTGGCATGGAATATTACAGTGCAGTGTGAAGAAGACACAGAGCTTTGTTAAAAATGGCACAAATTAGCATAAGCTCTGGGCAGGATTTTCAATACTCAAATTGATTTTCTATTTAAATAAATTGAATTGAGGTCAGGACTCCAAAAAAAGTATTCTGGATACTCCCAAATGACGTCTACTCCACAGAGCTTCAATGTGAACATCCATCTGTTTTCTGTCACCGCTTCATGAAGGTCAAGCTGGAGCCTATCCCAGCTGACTTAGGGTGAGAGGCAGGGTAGTCCCTGGACAAGTCGGCAGTTCATCACAGAGACAAATGACCATTCACACTCACAACCTACAGGCAATTTAGAGTCACCAATTAATCTATTAAGTGCATGCCTTTGGACCGTGGGAGGAAGCTGGAGTACACACAAACCAACCAAGATTTGAAAAAGGAACCTTCTTGCTGTGAGGCAACAGTGCTAACCATTGCACCACAATGTCACCCCAACACGAATATACTTCAAAATATATGAAACATAATGACTGTGGATGTGTATCTGAACATAAATGGTGTTTCTGCTGTACAAGTTGAGTGAAGATTTAAACAATGGGTAGAATTTGAACTATCTGTGGTTCTGGGACAAGGAAGTAGTTGAAATATTCACAGAGTATATTCCTGGAATGACTACAGGCTGGCTACAGTGTACTGACACACACTGCAGCAGTAACAGGATAAGGAGACAAATATCAGCTCTGACAGTCTGTAACTGGTTACTCCAGTATATTCTATGCTGCAGCATCAGGGGGAGGACTCCAATCCGTGGTTATGTGATGCCCTCTTGTGGCTGCAGGTGAAACCGTACATGTCAAAACAAGCACGATGAGTCAAAGCAACACAGTCTGGAGGGTTCAGCTACAAACAATAAACCAGCACAGTGTAGCATAGTACTACATTTATTTAACAGATAATTTCCACAGAACTTCAAGGACAGTGAACTTTACTAATCATATAAATGGTGCTACTGAAAATATAGCTGAATGAAATATGAATTACCGTAAGACCACAGTGATACACTTTGAGACGACAAAGACGTAAACATATTAGAAAGTACATATGCTTCATGATTCAACAAGTCTTATACATCACTTAAAATCAAACATACAGTACAAGGATATCAAAATAGACACAAATATATTATTATAAAACATGTTTTCAAACTGCATCCCATTTGTGTAGAGGAACAGAACGTATACCATTTCTTATGAAAATAATATCTTGTTATCCAACACGTATAACCTACAAATTCCACTCCAAATTTGTTGTGCATTTTCTCTGAAATCTCTATTAAGGCAACAATAGGACAGCACCACAAATGCAACCCCTGGAGTTACAGGTAGGTAGAATCAAAGGCCACAAACACCCTCCCAAAGATGTTACAAATATATTTTCAGAAGAAGACAAACGACATACAGTTTTGGGTCCGAAGTTGCAGGTTTATGATCCTCAATGGCCGTCCTGAGCAGTAGTACGAGTGTTTTATAATGATTCATAAGCCATCAATGATTAGGCCTGGCCTTTAATATTATAAAAACCTTGTTGATTTAATTTAAATATATATTTAAAATAACAGCAGTATCATAAATACTTACCACAGCAATATAGCAGTCTTCATATCAAAGACTTTCACAGTGACTCTTTGCAAAGCCTCCACAAATGTTCTTTGCATAGTTAATAGATTTTCTGATAGTAAACGCATAGAAAAAAACTAAAATCAGTGTGTAAAAGATGTTGTCTAGTCATTATGTGAGGAAATTTGCTAACAGAACAAAGTGCAAAATCTATACATAGATTTTTGCTGTGGCTAACGAATATTCACGATCGCTGTTAGCCTCACGAAGCAGTTTTCATGCTTTTCTGATGGAACTCGCTACCAAGGTTTCTCGCCTGGTGATTACAAATGCCTGTTGTTTTTCATAATAGGCTGCCTCATTAATAAAAGTGGGATAGACGGTGCCTGGGCCTTGGTAGTGGATGGTCTTTCCATCAAATGTTTGGAACATAGGGTCACCGGGGTTCAGCGGTTCCCAGTCACAGTCCTGAAACAACAACAAGCAATAAGTAACTTGAGTGCATTGCTCAAACTAAGATAACATATTCTGATGTCTCATTTCCTCTTTCATAATAAGTCATACCAGTTCAACAGGTCATATATTTGGGTTAGAAAGCAAAGGCAGGGGTCATTCTCATTTTTACCTGCAGATTTGGGTGCACCATGGCAATGATGTTTCCATTGGCATCTCTGGGGTAATCAATCCTCTCTGAGACCCAGAAAACTTCCACCGTACAGGGAGGGAACTCCATGCCTACACAACACACAGAAAACAACATCCCTAATAATGTAAGCATCTGGGAAAATGCTCTATTCAAATACTTTGAACAAAAAATGTGACTTAAATGTAAAAGCACAAGATAAGAAAAAAGAGAAATTAAGAAAAACAGGAATAGGCATATCTCAATTCCTCCTTAAAAACAGCAACAGGGAAATGTGTCTGAGTACGCAACTATAAAACAATCAAATGGAAGAAAACAAGCAAAAATAGAAAGAAAATGTAAAAAGCATAGAAAAACAGGAGCACAAAATATCAAGGAAGGCAGGTGACCAATCAGACATAGAGACAGAGTCAGGTGTTCCCAGCTAAAAATACACTTTTCTCAATGATCAACTGATTTAAAAAGGAATCATCATGTAAGACCATGTCAATACAAGGACCAAGGAGCAAAAGCTGCAATCTAGTGATGACCTTCATTAAATGTAGTCTACAAGGAGAGAAATACATTCGGTGTATATTTTGCTGGTTGAGATAATACGACAAAGATAAGTTCTTCCAGATAATTTGCTAATCAAGACCTTCAGAAGACTGAATATCACACTCATCAGTTTATAAGAAGCTCAGCAAAAAGGAATACATGAAGTGCGAGACAGTGCCTTGGGAGCAAGCTGTCACTAAAATAACACTAAACAACGGATGGGCTCTTAATTTCCCTGTCCGTGGGACTCCGCAGGCTGTCATGGCAGAACATAATTGCAAATAAAAAAAGAATGTGCTCCATGGAAATTTTTAAATAAGCGAAGGTCTGAATTTTAATAAATATCAGCTATGATAAAAATACCCCCACTGCTCCACAAGGGAAAAGGTGTTGAGAGAGTATTAATGAGATAATTATGATTATTATGAGGTCACTTAAAGGTCCCATATTATAGAAAGTGAGATTTCCGTTCAAGGTGCTGTATAAATATTGTGGAAGTATCAAAACACAGTAATGCACACAGCCCATATTTAAAAACTGTGGCTTTAAACCAAGCAGCAACCTCCATGGCCGTGAAATGAAGCCAGCAGAAGTGCCAAAAACTGCAGTTCCTTAAACATAGTTACAACGTCCATGTTTTATACAGTCTATGCTTTAAACAAGCCATCAGGATTCCTGCATGTTGTGCTGTTACACCTATGCAGTCACCGCCCTCATCCACACGCCCCCAGCATGGCCCACCAGGACCCAACGTCCAGGGAGGCTACAGTCTGTTATATGTGGTCGGCCTGGCCATGTGTCACTCAGAAAACTGTCAGACAATCAGACTGGGGGCTAATTAATATTAATGAGACACAACACAACACAAAATGCCCTGTTCTTGCAAGAACTCCAGAGAGAAACGTAAGAGAAGAGATGTAAAACTATATTGAGATGATTTCACAAATATATCGTCTTATGGATATTAAAATAAACTTCAAATAAAACACCGGAAACATGTAAAATATGGGACCTTTAAGCCACAAACATGATAGTTACTCTACTCTAATATTAATCATAGTTAGTCACATAGCAACAATATGGTGTTTTGGTAAAGTTTGTTGTAGAAGAAGCTGGAAGGTGCCACACAGTGCCAAAGTGGCCTCATTCAATCTCTTGAACTGAACAGGAAGTGGCGTGGTTGTTGGCAGAGCTTGGACATTAAGTGAGTAGACGCTCAAATGAACTGCTCTACCACGTAAGCGTAAGACCACTGAACTGTATTGTTATGCAAGTGGCAGCACCGAGCGAGAGGGACAAACTGTTTTTTTCCACTGAATCTATGTGATTATCATTCTACAGAGAAAGTCATTTCCAACTGTCACAATTGTTGAATCTCTTGCAGCTAAACGAGTTGTTCCTTCATGCTGCCATGCTTCAAAGCGCAGGAACACCGATTCATCATCATGTCCCGGCATTCATCGGCACCAGTGTGGCCCCCACGATAGAAGATTACCACACCATTGGCAGCCAGACGCTAATGACATGGAAACTGACCAACTCCCAACAAGCAGGCCATTCAACGGCCGGACAGCCAGGGGAAACCAACAGACTGCAACTCACACTTGGCACAGACCGCTTGTTTACGTAAAAAGAGGAAGGAAACGCTGCCTTGCACCTAAACACTGCAAACACTGTTCAGTGCCTTGGGGAAGCGACGGGGAAGAGCGGCGGAAGGCATGATGAGCCAGATGCAGATAAATTTAGAGATCTGGATGGAGGTACATCTGGATGAATCAGACAGGCACCCATGGGCGGTTTGTCACAAAGTGTTTCTCATCACGGCGATGCTGCCAAACGGGCAGACTGACTGTAAACAGCCTATTTTTATATTACATAACACATTATGAATCATAATATAAATCATCCCCGAGCCAAGAGACAATTGAACAGAATATTCTGCAGAATTTATGATACATGAACTGACATGTTTGGTCGTGTTTGCTTCAATCCCAACTGCTTTTCCTTATAGACATAGCTTGTTGTTGAATTCCATATAAATGCTGTGTATTATAGCTTAAAATGACCTTACCTTCATTAAACAGTTCGATGAAGTCCAGAGCATGTTTCAGTATTACCCTCATAGCTTCAAAGATGTTACTCCTCAAAACACCTTGAGGCTGAGGACCCACTTCCAGACCTGCAACCAAAAAACAATCAGGAGACACATTCGCACATGGAACATGAGTCTCTTCCAACTGAATGGACGCCTTGGAAATATCTTAAATATAGTCCATTGTCCCCAGAGCAATTTGGCTGGACTTGAGAGACTCACCAACGGGGTGCTTGGCAATGGAGCGTGAAGTGGAATATTTCAAAAGAGGATGTTCATTGAGCAGAACGAGACAACTGGCTGGAGCGATGGCTTTCTGCAACGCAAAACCGACAAAAATAAGATCTCAGCTTCAGATGAAAACACACTTCAACATCTGGACTCAAGTGCTGGATCAAAAAAAAAAACAAAACTTTGATAACCAACTACAATTTCCTGAGTTTGTCTGTCTGATGGTTCAAATAACAGTAGATCTAGATATGATCTGAATGAAAACACTATGAGCCACAGAGATTTCCACACAGCATGTTTTAAAAGATATTTCTACTGAATTTTGCCTTCAGACGACAACATGACTGTCCATGAAACAGAAAATGATTACTGATGATTCATCCTGTGAGGAATGATTGACTACACTCACTAGGTCAGACAGACAATTCTCAAACTCAAAGGCCAAGAAATGAGCCAGTGAACCACTCATGTTTGATGATATACTAGGCTTTCAAGAGAACAGTCAGCCTATATCTTTGTGTCTTTGTGTAGCCTTTGTGCTTCCATAACCTCTGTTGCTTACAGTCACAAAGAGTGTGTTGCTTTTGGCTCCTCTGTTCCTCCCTGGTGTTGTTCTGCATGCCTTTGTCTTGTGTTGAAGAGCAAGAGGAAGAACTAGAGCTGATAACAGACCTAGATCAATATATAACAAACTGTTGAGCAAGCTAATTTACTGCCAGCAAAGGAAGGTTTGTTCTTTAGTTTATTGTAATTATTCAAATGTGCCACTGTCGTTGAAATATCACCGTCTCTACAGAGACCCTAAAGGTGTTCTCTGGCTCATGAGAGTTTTGTGGCGTTCCCTCTGGTTTATCTGGATGGTTGATCCTTTAGATGAGTTTGTCCAACACTTAATGGTAAACTCATGATTGTATTATTGGAAAAAGGTTAACTGAACCTCTCCAAAGGGACCTTTTGGTAAAACATTGACTTTTAAGCACACACAGGGATGTGGTGGACGTCACAAGAAGTGAAACTCCCGCTCACACCACCTTTCACTTTCTGAACAGCTAATGTTGCAGATGCTCACACAGATGTGTGTGTTCGTTTTAAGGTCCGTCACCTTGATGTAGTTCATCATCTGCAGATTGAAGTGATCTTTGGAGCTCTCCAGAATCAGAGTGCAGCCCATGTTGGACGTCGTGTTGTGGAGGTCAAAGATAACATCGTAGGCCTCTGGGCTTCCTTTGGGCCCAAATATCCTGTTGATCTCCTGGGCTCTCTGCACCTCGTAGGGCAGATCATCTCCTCCTGGGGCACTACACACACACACACACACCAAGCGTGAAAAAGATGCCAACACATTCACAGCTTATCAGACAGGAACAATGAAGCATGTTAATGATTTACACAAGGGTGTCTACTTGACCTACACGCCCTGTAACACTTTCACCTCTGTGTTGGCTAAAGTGGAAAACCTCTGTGAGTGAACGGCCTATAAAACTGGACAGCATGTACAACAACAATTTTCTGTTTCTGTGTTGTACGGTTCTTCACATGTGGAAAACATTAATTACTACAAATTATGATGATTTTAATGTAGAAAGTCACGGTAATAGACATTACGTCTAAGCTGGAATACAAAAGCTGGATTCATCAGGACAGTGGCCTCCTTTTGTGAGCGTTAAGAATAAATTTAATCCACTTTCCCAAAGCCTTGCATGTCTGCACTAAAGGATCCTTGAGAAATGTGTTTTGTCCCCAGGCTCAACTTACTCTCCACCCCCCACCTCGTCCACAAACACATTTTACCCGGTCTGAGCAGAGAATGAGAGCTTCCCTTTATTTCTCTTAGCTCTTTTAAAGCATTTCCACATAACCACCAGTCTAGGACATTCTCCAAGCTACTGTAGAACAGCACCTCTGCTGTCCATATTGTCTCGCCCTCCGTCACATCTGCTCAGCAAATATCTGGTATTGTCTGGACACGCGAGCACAGTGTGGACAACAGCTGTTAAAAGTGGTCTCAAACACACAGACTCCAACTAGAGTGTAAATGTGACGACGAGCAGAGCTGTCGGTCTATTTAAGTTGAAGAATGTGAGCTGTTAAGCTTCTTATATGTTGCCTTGAGAGAGGCCAAAAGGTTGAGGCAATCTTTAAAGATTATTCAAAAAATTTGCACCATGAGGCGGTAACATAAACTTCTTAAATATCTTAAAAGGAAACATTACAGCAGATGTTTAAAATGTCATGTGTAAAATGATGTAATAATAATACTTTTATTTACATAAAATGACCCAACATGCATCCATATACTTGAAAGATGTATATAACTTTATTTTATTACGTTTATTTCGAGTACATATTAGAGTTGTTTCTATTTTATTTTTATTTATGAGCACTTTTCATATCTACCTTGTGTTCTGTGAGCTGCTGTAACAAGTGAATTTCCTCAGTGTGGGATAATAAAATCTATTTTATCTTATCTTATCTTACTTAAGCTCAGTTTTCTCAATCCAAAAGCAGAGATAACAAGATTCCCATAAAAGAAAAATAAATAGGATACAAGTTTAAGCCCAAATAACCAACATTAAGCTGATAAAACTATAGAAATTGTACTTTACACTTCCCCGTCATCATAATAGCCTTGAGTATGTTATCATTATAGCATTCTTATGATGATTTATGAATAGTGGGATAAGATGCTGTTATCCTGGGCTGCCTGCTGCTGCTGTGTGTGTGTGTTCATGCACACAGACTATATGAGCCAGCGTTTGCGTAATCCTACATTTTCCGCTATAGTGCACACACAAGAGGAGCCAATGCAAAGCAAAATCGTCTTAATTCATTTGCAGCTCGGTCACGTTTCGCTCACGTTTTCCCTGCTGGCTGACACTCAGCTCAAATCCAGGACGAGGGGACACGCTGCTCTGCTGTTATTGGCAGAGAGCCATAGAGGGGTGGGGATACGCAGAGAGAGAGAGGGAGAGAGAGAAAGAGAGAGGGGGGGACATCAGGGCTGGATGGTAAACACACACACTACCTGTGATAATAACAGTTTGATAGAGATGATGGAGACGCCCACGTGACTGAACACAATGTAAATCCTGTGTGTGTTTTTGTATTCTATCTTATCTATTTCCACTCAGAGCGCATACATGTAATCGATTATGTTGCATAATTGCGCTGTCATTACATTTCCAAACACTAACTGTAGTCCATATTAAAGATCTGACACTGAAGCACAGTTATATTCTCGATTTTAGTCATTTAATTCGCTTAAAAACAGCCCCAATGACAAAATGTACACAAGCTCCCTCCTCACACAGTACAGTAAAGGTATGCACATGTTTTATATATATATATATATATATATATATATATATATATATATATATATATATATATATATATAAAATCATATAGCGCTTAAAATCTGATCAATAACCTCAAATAACAACCTGTTGGAAGTGTGGAAATGTTTTCTGGATCCGTGCCATGAAAAGTTTCCATTCAACATGTATGACAGCAGACAGGAACAACAATAACAACAACAACAACACCATCCATACAGCAGCAGCAGCCAGCAGCAGCGCCGCGGTCCATGACAGCTCCGAGGTCAGCTGTGTGTGTGTGTTTACCTGAGGTTTTCAGGGCTGAAGGCTCGGTTCAGGTCCGTATCCACGTATCTGGTGCACTTCTCCACAGCCTTCGGGTTGGTGATAAAAGGTTTTGTCTCGACCCTTTTCCTCTGGATCTCGGCGCTGTTCTTCACCCACAGGTTTACGAGCGTCACGCCTGACATCTCGTTCCCGTGCGTCCCTCCGAAAATAGCCACTCTCCTGGCTTCGTTAAAACGCGCGCTGTTGTTGTAAGAAGACATGGCTGGGGAACGCCGAACAAAAACAAGAGTCTGGGATGAAGACACGCAGTGTGTCTGAGGCTTCAGGAGCGGGAGCAAAAGTTTCCAGCTGGCGCTTCACAGCCTCACCGTTTAAATGCGTGCTGTGGCTGCGCGCTTACGTAACGTGCCCGCTGGCCCGCTGAGGTCAGTCACCGTGCGTAAAACGCGCTGAGTAGTGCACGACATCTCGAGTCACAGACCAAACTACGGTTAACGAGCTTCCCCTCTTTTGTTTACATCTCACTGTCAAAGTCACGGGGAATATGAACGGCTCGTTTCCGGTAATCTTCCAAAATAAAATGTAATCAAAACAACGTTCTCATATTTTGTTCGCGTCATTACAGGTAATCTGTCAAGCCTGACTTGATGGGAGACATTACTTCCTGTCACGGCCTTCAAAATAAAACAATCTAATGTGTTTAGAAATGCCATAGAAATAAAATCAACACTGAAAATACAATTACATTTAACAACATGTACAGCTATATCCTGTTTTTATAGCACAAGAGGACTGAAACATTTAAATAAATTCAGCAGGCCGGTAGTTCCCAAACTTTTTCATTAAAGGAACTCAGTGATATATTTTATGGATAGGGAAAAACTACTGAGTGTCTTTATAATAAATAATATTATAAAGAGTACGGTCTAGATCTGCTCTATATGGAAAGCGTCATGAGATAATTCGTGTTATGATTTGGTGAGATATAAATAAAAAGTGTAATGATATTTCATATTAAATTCAATGCATAACAATAACTGAACAGAACGACCGATAAACTGTAGAATTAAACCAAACAGTGAACACAACAACTGCAGGGCGTTTGTGTCAAACAAGCGATTTGGATTTGATTATTTAGTTTTCCTTTTATTTTTAGGAACTTTCATTACAATTCTCTGTCTGTATTGTGTTTTTTAATTTCTAACAATCATACATAACTAAGAATTTGTTTTTGGACAAATTCAGTGTTTTATTCTCCCTTGGCCTTCTTCACTTGGCCATCGATCTATGAGCTGTTTGATTGTTTCAACTGAGTACCTTTCTAATGCAGGATGAGGCTGTTTAGCAGAGTGAAAGCTCTGTGAATAAAGCTTGTGCTCAGGCTTTCAATTTTATTTAGTATTTCATTACAGAAATTAATGAAATTCTGAGATACAGGCATACTCTTCCTTGATTTTTAATAACTTTAAATATAATCCTGTTTGTATTGCTTTTTTGTTAACAATAATACATGCTTGATGCACTTTATTTTGACAAATCCTGTTTTCATCTCACTGTTCTATGAGCTCTTTGGTCATTTTAATTCTGTACTTTCCTATAACAAGATGAGAGTGGTGAGTATAGGCTGTGTTCAAGTTAAGTTTATATCTCAAATAATAATTTCATTTAGTTATCTTCACAGAAATGAATGAAACATTGAGATCTAAACCTACAGTACCGTGGTCAGGACCTCTAAGTTGGGAACCAGTGTTCAGTAACTGTTAACTAGCTTACTTATTAAATTTATAGTGTTCACAATTGTAGATAAGCGGGGTGCATACAAGCCAGATGATTTGTAAACTTTGAAACCTCTGAATTATGAAACACTGACAATATTTAGCATATCTGTCTAACAAAACAGAGCAAACATACCTAACCCTAACCCTTTTCTAGAAAATGTTTAACATAAAGCGTTGGCCCAGTATTACCCATTAACTCCACGAATGGTTCTTGCTGGCTTTGATACAGCTTTAACAAACACTGATAATCATAGACTATCAGATCATTTGCAGTAAAAGTGCACACAAGTGCTAACAGGAGAAGCACAAGTTTAGAGTTTGGCAGGCTTGGAGAATTTAACTTGATCGTGAAGGTTAAGCACAGATATAAATTTCTTCTCCTGTCAAACAGTCAACGACTGAAGAATGCTCTCAACTTTTCTCCCAAGTGTCCATTAGGTGGCAGGCTAAGTGTTCAGATTTATACCAGGCAGGTTAATGACAATGTGGATAAATTAAAAACATAAAAAAAGAGAATAACAATTATTTAATAAGTTTAAAAAAAAACATGACAATATCAAATATTCAGAGGCCTTTATCTAAAAAAAAAGATTTGTTATGATGTGTTAATATATTTTCAACACCAAAAAGGTTGAGAACTGTGTCAGTAAAATGCTTTGATGCAAAACAAAACACATAAAAAAAAAGTCTTTGTGAAGACTGTCACTTTTTCACTTCTGTGCGTTCACTTCTCAAACTCGATCACTTTGTCTGCCAATCTACAACTCTCCAATCAGCAAGTTTATAATAATAGTCTGTAACGAAGTCCCCACTTGACCTTTATGTGCTCGTTTTCCATGATACGATCTGAACACATTTATGAATTTGAGAAATCTCTCATAACATGTTGGGCACAGTTGATTGCATATTTCTTTTTCCTTGAGGCTCAAACTGCGCAGACCTGATCGACCATTTCAGAACATTATCAGTGATATGCTTTTTTTCTTCCTTTTCTTGTCTGTCAATTTATTTCCAGGCTGTTCTGACGAAGTATATCCAACCGTGTTCTGTTTTTCCTCTGTGCATCCAAGTTTGTCCTTTGCAACCAAATGAGATGTCAAATGTTTGCCTTTTTTCTTATGCGAAGCCGAGCTGAAGGTATTCAGTGTTGATTTTTCTGATTCAGCATCTTCATTTGCAGCTGGAGGATTGTCTTGTATCACATGGCACAGCTTGTCTTTACACTTTTTCTTCTTCTTCTTCAACATGACAGCCTCATCAGTTGGACGATGTTCCTCATCAGCTGCACTTTCCAATCTCTCCATAGGAGTCACCGTCTCACTTTCATTTCCCATACGTTTCTTTTTCCTTTTCACGCCTGGATCGGTGGTTTCATGCAGACATGCTTTTTGCATTGGTTCCTCAAAATCCTGCTCGTGATCTTTTTCCACACTGTCCTGCTCCACTGACATCTTCTTCTTCCTCTTCTTTTTCTTTTTCCTGACCCCATCGTTGGTTTCCTCCAAACTTCCTGTGATTTCTGCTGATTCTGTCTCGAAACCACCATCGCTGACACCAGGTTTTTGTGCACCCCAGACGTGAGCGTCCACAGACAGTGAAGAAGATTTCTGCCCCCTGTGTGTCTGAACATTGTTTTCCTCTGCATCAGCAACGAGGAAGGATGAGGTCCTCTTCTTTTCCTTTTTCCGGACAGACACTGAATCATCGCTTTGTGCCACACTGTCTTCGGAGATATTCCTGCTAGTTATTTCACCAATTTTCTTCTTCTTCTTTTTCTTCGTCACCAGTTCAGGACCTTGACCTTCAAGGTCCTCCTTTGCTTTCTCTGTATTATCAACTTTTTTATTTTCTTCAGGAATATTAGAAATATTTTCACCCTCAGAGACAGTTTTCTTCTTCTTCCTCTTCTTTTTCTTTGACAATAGTTCAGCGTTTTGATCTTCAAGGCTTTTCTCCGTATCTTCCACGTTTTGAACCTTTTCAGTTTCTTCAAGAGTGAAAACATCTTCTCCATCAGAGACAATTTTGTTTTTCTTCTTCTTTTTCTTCTTTTTTGTTGTAACCAGTTCAGCAATTTGGTCTTCAGGACCGTCTATTCCTTTCTGGGCATCAGCGTTTTCAAGCTTTTCATTTTCTTCAAATGTATAAGAGATATCTTCCCCGTTAGAGACCATTTTCTTCTTCTTCTTCTTCTTCTTTTTCATTGCCACCAGATCAGAATTTTGGTCTTCCAGGCCTTCTGATGTTTTTTGAGTATTATCTACATCTTCAACCTTTTCATTTTCTTGAGAAGTATAAGAAACTTCTACCCCATCAGAGACCGTTTTCTTCTTCTTCTTCTTTGGCGTCACCGGTTCAGCGTTTTGGTGTTCAGGGTCCTCGATTGCTTTCTGGATATTATCTACATCTTCTACCTCATCAGAGACCGTGTTCTTCTTCCTCTTCTTCTTTTTAATTGTCACCAGTTCAGTATGTTGGTCTTCCAGGCCTTCTGTTGTTTTGTGGGTTGTATCTACATTTTCAACCATTTCATTTTCTTGAGAAGTGTAAGAAATATCTACCTCACTAGAGACCGTTTTCTTCTTCTTCTTCTTCTTTTTTGGTGTCTCCAGTTCAGCATTTGGTTCTTCAAGGCCCTCCATCATTTTCTGGGTATTATCTACGTCTTTAACCTTTTTATTTTCTTCAGAAGTATGAGAAGGTTCTACCTCATCAGAGACAATTTTCTTCTTCTTTTTCGTTGTCACCAGATCAGTATTTTCATCTTCAAGGCTCTTTGTTGTTTTCTGGGTATTATCTACATCTCTGGTGTTTTCCTTTTCTCCAAGAGTGTAAGAAATATCGACCTCATCTGAGACAGTTTTCCTCTTCTTCTTTTTCTTCTTTTTTGGTGTCTCCAGTTCAACATGTTCGTCCTCAGGGGCCTCGCTTGTTTTCTGGGTGTCATCTACTTTTTCAATTTTTTCATTTTCTTCATAAGTACAAGAAATATCAACCTCATCTAAGACAGTTTTCTTCTTCTTCTTCTTCTTCTTTTTTGGTGTCTCCAGTTCAGCATTTTGGTCTTTGAGGCCCTCCATCGCTTTTTGGGTGTCATCTATGTGTTTAAGCTTTTCATTTTCTTCAGAAGTATAAGAACTATCTACTACATCAGAGACAGTTTTCTTCTTCTTCATCATCAGTTCAGCATTTTCATCTTCAGGGCCCTCTGTTGTTTCCTGGATATTATCTACGTTTTCAAACATTTCATTTTCTACAGAAGTGTCAGAGATATCTCGTCCATCAGAAACAGTTTTCTTCTTCTTTTTCTTTGTCAGTGACACCTCTGTACTTATAGCTAAGGTTACAGCATCATTAGAAAAGTTCACATCTTCACCGTCGTCTCCATCTTGAGTAGCACCATTAGAAGATGACTGTTGCTTCTTTTGGTGCTTTGTTCTTCTGCTGTAACTGGATTGTAATGTTTCTTCAGAAGCTGCTGTATTTTCTGAACAATCTCCTGATTTCTCTGACTGTTCTGTTGACATTGGCGTCATATCTAAAATCCTATTTGATGCTTCCTCTTCTTCTCTTTCCATCTCCTTTTCCCTTTTCTTCTGGATCTCAGCATCGTTGTTTAGAGGTTCGGTATCTGCGCTGGACTGTAACTGCTCAACGTCTTCATCGTCCTCTCTGCTCCTTTTCCTCTTCCTGCCATCATTCTCCACGTCACAGCTCACTGAAAACACAGAGTCCTCTATCCTCACATCAGATTCAATGCTTTCTCTTGTGTCTTCCTCCTCCTGTATCAGTATGGCATCATCAAGTGACAGGTTCTCTGTATAGTGTCTTTCATTAAATTCCAGCTCATCAGTCTCCTGCGATGCCGAAGGCTCTGCCCAGTTATCCTGAGCCAGGCTGGAAGTCTCTTCTACCTCCTCATTCACAGATGTTAGAGCATGCGGACCCTCTGGCTCTTCTTGAATCTGGCCCCTTTCTTCTTCTTCTACACTTTCATGATCTTTTTCCCTCTCCTTTACCGTAGATTCATCGCACACATTGTCATTATCAGTGTCAGTAAAATGGTCTGGGACTCCATGGAGGAGATTTTGGCTTTCAGGTTCGTCCTCTGTCTGTGATAGATCGTCTGTGTGGGAAACATCAGTTTGAGGATCTGGTGCAGTTGTGGATGCTTTACCTTTCTGTGCGTTCTGTCTTGGACTTCTCTGTAGCTCACAATCTGTAGCATCGCTGTCGATACACAGCTCCTTCCTGGCTGTTCGGGCAAGGTACCTACTTGTTCTTGGTGTTATCATTCGGGTGAGACAGTTTTTGTAATTTGCTATGTGCTCACCATTCCTCTCCCTCTCATCCAGACCTCCACTAGAAGAGTCCTCATCATCGAGGCTCTCTGTATCCGAAGACAGCGACGTAGCACTTGATGTGGATGCCTTAGCTGGTAACATCTTCTGTTGTCCTTCTTGTGAGGTTTCCTGTCTGGCTTTAACAGCTTCTCTCCTCCTCCTCCTCCTCCTCGGTTGTTCTTTCACCCGGTCGCACCAGGTTTGTTTGCTCTTTGCTTTCGTTGATACCACAAAACATTTCTTTGGCTGTAAGATGAAACACAGATTTTATAGGTCAAAGTTCACAAACAGGTGCAACATCTTCATTTCCTTTAGTGCTGTGAGATGCAAGTTTTAACCGCACTCACCACCACTTTGATGTCCTCGTCTTCTGATCTTTCTTCTTCATCTCTACAACAGAGCAGATGTGTTTTATAACAGTCAGTCTAACTTTATTTGCACAGCAGCTTTCAAACAAGTTTGTTTGAGACATTGAGAAATTAAAAATGATTAAAATGCAATTTACAAAATAATAAAATAGATTTAAACAAACATTTTGATGAAAATCCAGGATAAAGAGTTTTAAGTTTACTTTTAAAGATATCAACACATGCTGCTCTCAGACATCATGTCTCCTGATGTACCACCAAGGGCTCACACCCAGTAGCGGCCCTAAATGCCACAAGTTATTGTTACGAGTATTTGGAGTAATTGTCATCTACTGTGACAAAAAACTCTACCAGTAAGATAAGAAACTGCTCCAGACCGGTCGATGTTCAGCATCTACAGTTGATTTATTCAAACCTCATCAACTATTTTGATTGAAGCTGCCTGAAATTTTCCTAAATTGGTTTAGAAATGGTTTGGGTAAAAACAAACAAATCTAAAGTTGAACTCAAAAATAGAAGCTTACAACCACTGGCCCAGCTCATTAGAGACGATGATAAAACAGGGGGAGCACGTAATGACGTAATATTATATTTGACAAAATCTGCATCAACATTACCACATTTAAAGAGGCTGATCTCCAAGGCTGAATACTACTCAGGATACAAGGTAAATGTGGAGAGGCTAAATGGCATGATCAGACAAAGTGCAAAGCTTCAGAGTAGATTCAAATATCAGGTATCAAGGTCATCAAAAATAGCAGATTAGACATTAATCTGTGTTCACTGTGTGCTGGTAGAACCAGGCTCCTTTTTAAAATAAAAATAAATTATATATCCAACGTTAAAACTCACTCTGACAATGGAGGTATGCACTGCCCCTCCTTGTCAACTGTTGGTAAAGATGACGCCGCAAAAGACGTGAGTGGAAAGCCCTGCCACTGCTCTCTGACACATTCAAAGAAGCCTCCCATCACCGAATTCTGCAAAGACAAAAAAAACTTCAGCACTAAGTGACATTTGTACGCATTTATTTAAGTTATAAAACAACAATGGCCAAATGCTGAACATGTGTGTGTATAAGTGTTGGTTATCCTCACATGAAGGCTTGTGTTCTGCTGGAGAGATAACATGTTGCTCCTGGACATCCGTGAACTCCCTTTGAGGAAAGGGAAACTGTATCTTGGCAGGCTGTATTTGGACACATGCTTCTTCTTGTATTTCATTCTTGTCTCTTTGTCCATTTTGAACTTGGATTTTGGATGATAAAAGGACGACGGGGCGTCACTTTCAGATGAGGAAGACGCGGACTCTGACTGTCTGTGGTGATGTCGTCTTCCTGATCTCACAGCTTCGGGTACTGGCTTCTGAGTTATGAAGAGGCTGTCTCCTGAATCACTGCAGAGACACGGTTACACATTTAGAGAGACCATTCTCAGGCTGATGTTACAGCAGGACATGTGAGGATCACATCCTTACCTCTCTGCGTCAGCAGCTTCATCATCAGCAGCAGCAGCTTCATCATTAGAGGAGTCATCCTCTTTCTTGTGTCCCACAGGAGACTCAAGATGAGGCCACATTTTCTCCACCTTGTCTGGAAGAGGTACTCTTTCTAGGACAACACGACAGGACGTTGATACCTTATTTGGAGAGTTGTATCTCAGCCAAACACGGCGCGCAAAGCAGTGAAGGTCTAAACGTGTTGTTTCTGTGTGCACATGTCGCTCCTGGTGTGTAACAACGTGCAGCAGCGCCAAAACAAACCGAAAACACAAAACTGACGCGTGTTTCCAGGTCAACCTGGAAGTGTTTCAGCGTCAGCGCCGTGACGAGCAGTCATCTGACCAATCACCAAAGAGGAGGCAGACTCGCTAAAGCGGACAAGAGGCTTCACTCTTTGTACTTCCGTTCTTGACTGCATTAAATATGAGCTGTTGTAAACCCGTTTTTCCCTCCACAATAAACCAGAAAACCGTTCCTTGTCTGGTTTATATTTAATTTCCAATTATTCTTTTTGTCACTTAAAAAATGTAGACCAACAAAACTGCGAGAAAGACTTGTTTTGATTTTTGACCCTTATTTTGAAGCCCTTGTTTCTCTTTTTATTTTTTGTTACTTATGTATGACTGGTGACTAAGAAATGGCTGTTTATTTATATCCATTATATCTATTTCTACATATATTTTTTATAGAAATTCCACGTATTTCAATATATTTTTTCCCTATCTATTTGATCATCTTTACTGTATATTGCATTTTATATAGCTACTGTTTTTATTTTTTGTGTGATCAATAATAAAAAATATATGAATAAATAAACAACAACAACATCAACAATAATGAAACCAGTGAACGTGACATAAACACATGTAGTAATCACAGCACCATTTGAATCTCTGTCTGCCCATGAAGACCGTGAGATGAAGTTGAAAGCTCCAGAATAAGTCAGCAAATGAAGTTAAATTTGTTTTTTCTTAACAAACATTTAAATCATGTTTTTAATAAGAGATTTTAATCAAATATACCCAGTGCATTTATACACATAATCCAGCAGGTTAATATGTGTGTATATGAAGAAAATTGAATTGTTTAAATAAATGTGTAATAATATAATTATTTTTATATTATATCATATATATATATATATGTATGTATGTGTGTGTGTGTGTATATATATATATATATATATATATATATATATATATATACACACACTATTACACAGCACATTGTTTTCACATGATGTTTAAGCATCAATCCAACAACTTTCCAAATATGCCTTCTTTATTAAAACAGTATTATTACAATATTATCTATGAAAAAAGTATTTAAACTGAGGAAGTTACACTTAGGCGAGGAAACACTATCTGGGAGATGAACTATCTTGTTAGTGTTTCCTCTTTGGTTCTACTTCAACCACACTGAAGCTACAACATTCAGCTTTCCCTGCACCGCCACAGACTGCTGATACATTCACCTTTCAGCACAGACATGGCAGAGATCAGCAAAACTGAGAAGGTGCAGCTGCACGCTCCAAACTTAGAGGAACTGCGTGGTGGTAAGAAGTTCAGCGATGACAAGCACAGGCACGAAATAGGATGTCCATGAAGTTAAAGTAATAAAGACATTGTTGCTGGTTGCAGTGTTACAAACAGGACTGGAAGACAACTTTGCTGAAGTTCAGGTGAATGTTGTGGAGTGTCCGGATCTCTCCAAAGAGCCCTTCCAGTTTCCTGTCAAAGGTAAGAGCCCACCAAGTACACTTCATGCACAGTTTCCACAGGACACACATACAGTAGATGTCAGCATCTCTTATGCATGTCCTACATGAGTATTTAGTCCATTCATGTACAGTTTGACTGCTATTAATCCATTTAACAAGTCTCTTTTTACTCTGTTGCATTAGTCTGATAGCTTTAGTTTATGCTGTAGTTACTTTTCAGGTTATATCACATCACATATAATCAGCAGTGGAGGAACTGTTCAGGTCTTTTACTAATAATAAAGTACTAATAATGCTCTGTGAAAATACTGCATTCAAAACAGAACATGCACAGCCGTAAAATTCAACACACACATTAATGCAGCAGTAATATAAATTCATCATATATAATCCTGCACAATGAGTACTTATATTTTGATACTTTAAATACATTTTGCTGATAATGTTCACATAGTTTTAATTTAATAAGGTTTTTTGTGTATTTTTACTAATGGATCTGAGTTGTTCTTTCATTGCAGGCTCTCATAGGGGTTAAGGATCAACTACTAGAATGTACATTGTTAGTATCATAACCAGTAAATAACATAAATAATTGCTCATGTCAATTGAATTACCATAAAACAAGAAAAGGCAGACTTTGATTATCCCACAGCGGGGAAATTTACTTGTCACAGCAGCTCGTATAAACAAGAAATTACTCATAAATAAGAAATATATAGAAGAAAGTCGTGCTGGTGTTAAAGAGTCTGACAGCTGTTGGAATAAAGGACCTGTGGTAGCGCTCCTTCTTACATGGTGGGAGTAGCAGTCTGTAGCTGAAGGAGCTTTTTAAGGCCTCCACAGTCTCATGCAGGAGGTGAGAGGAGCTGTTCATGATGGACGTCAGCTTTGCTAACATCCTGCTCTCCCCCACTTCCTCTACGGAGTCTAGGGAAAGTCCAGGACAGAGCTGGCACTCTTGACCACATGGTAACACACATGGAGGGGTTATGAGTGAGCATGATAGCTCTAGTTGCCTATTACAACCAGCCTTGATATGTCAATTGACAGTGAGATAGACCAATGAGTTTGTATGGAAGCCTTTAAACATTTGGCTGGACACTGTTGTCCTGCAGGGACTACAGATTGTCAATTGAAACACTCATTTAACAAACAATATATATATTTCCACGTGTATTCTGGCCATGTTTCTCTTAATGTCACCTCTGTCCTCACGCTGTAGGCTTGTGTGGAAATCCTCGCATCACGGATGTCGGCGGCGTGCCGTACCTGGTCCCCCTGGTTCAGAAGCACAAGGTAGTTTTTATGAAAACATTAGCTTGGAGACGATGAAGAATGATGAGATTATCATAAAGCTCTCTCTCCTCCTCTCAGGAATACGACATGAACAGCGTATCGAAGGAGGTGGAGCTGCCAGGAGCCTTCATCCTCGGCGCAGCCGGTGCTCCTTCCAGAATTGTTGGAATGAATGCAGAGGTGAATCATTTTTTACCCCCATAACGCAACAGGTCCTGACTAAATTATCTTCAATGAGAGCACTTGGGAGCTGCTTATTATGCTGAAGGCTGCAGCTCAAGAGTCCTTTTCCCCTGGAGTGAAGCTGCAGATACACAATGATAGTCCCCAGAGGAATGATTTGGTCTTATGTCAGATAGTCCTTAACATATTTTCACCAACATGTGTGACTACAGAGTAAATATTGGGTGCTTGTGCGATTGCTTTCTGGAGTTTGGACTGAAAGCTGCACGTTTGACAAGCAAGATGAAGCAACTGACTTGATTCTGGCAGAAGCTGCTGAATGTTAAATGAAAACACAACTTTCTGCCACACATCTTTCCCGTAAGTGAGCTGCTGAATCACAGATCCTCCCTGCGGAGAACAGACGGTGATAAAGTGGATTTCCCTGCAGTAAAGTATCATGTTGTTACCATAAACGTGGAGAACAGTTTTGTAACACTGAAGTTGATGGACTCAATGTTCTCGCTCACAGCTGATGCCTCTGTGTCTGACTGAGGCGGAGGGAAAGCCCGCGGTGAACAGCAGCTACATGTCCTCCATCAATCCAGCCGATGGCCAGTGTCTGCAGGAGAAATACAGTGACAGATTCTCCGGCTGCAGCTTCGGACTGCTGGGCAATCTGTACGCTTGTGAAGGGAAGTCTGGAAAGGTAATCAGTCTTTCCTGAGATTTAATGATGGCTGTTTCAAAAATGCATTGTCGTCTTTGCTTTTGCTTTTTTGCAAATAATGAACATCTCTGGTTATATATAAACACAATTATCTGTAAGTTAATAACCTTGCTAAAGTTGCTGCGCGTGAACTTCAGCCCCGTCACATGTGTGCTCCCAACTTTTGGCAGGATAAACATTAACAAACGGAAAGTGAGTTGTTGTGTCCTCTTCACCTCTGCAGGTCTTAGAGGTGCGAGCCAAGAAGAGAACAGGAGGCCACAGTCTTGTGACAGCCTTGAGGAAAACTCTGGAAGGTCACTACCCTGATAAAAGCCTCGCTCTGGGAGGCACCTTCATCATCCAGAAGGGGAAAGCTAAAATCCACATCATGGTAAACACTGGACCTGACACAGAACGCATGGGTTGATAGTTGCTGACACTTACATGCATTTATTTATTTCCTTAAAGCCAAGAGAGTTCTCAGCGTGCCCCCTCAACACCAACGATGACGTCAACAACTGGCTGAAGCACTTTGAGGTCAGCGCCCCGCTCATCTGCCAGTCAGTGCTGGTCTCCAGAGACCCCGTGAGTAAAGCAAACACACTCTCATCTCAATGAGGTAGATCAGATAAGGCGAATTTGTGGTTTTGGCGGGCTGCTTCGTAACAGTTCTGCTGTGTATTCAGGGTTTGGACCTGCGTGTGGAGCACACCCACTGCTTCAGCCACCACGGAGAAGGTGGACACTACTACATAGACACCACACCTGACAGCGTGGAGTACCTGGGTTACTTCATGCCTGCAGAGTTTGTCTACCGTATCGACAGGCCCAAGGACACCCATGGAGTCGGACGGGATTGAAAAATGAATGAATGAATAAATGTTTGCAGTAGAAGTGAATGATTTTGACAGATTGTGATAAGAACTGTGATTTTAGTGGGAACGGTTCAGCATTTCATTGCCTCTGAATGAAATCTAAAAATGATGATGTGACTTTTTCTTGGGTGTGTAACAAACAAGCATGTTCCCTTACGTTTATGATCTGTAGCAATTTGGATATCGCACTTGGTTATGTTGCAGTTTCAACAATACTTTGACGAATTGTTAAGCTCTAGTTTACGGCAAAGCATCTCCAGATAACCTAAATGAATCAAGCAGTGTGTGATTTATATTACTTTTTTTGAAGTACAAATCTGAATGAATGTTTGCTATGAAATAACATTTCTAAAAAAAAAAAAAATTATGAACAACATCACTACATCTCATGTATTAAAAAGATGGTGAATGGAAGTGTTTTGGTCACTGAATGCAGTAGTAACATGCAAACACTTCCACCATTGTGGTGTGGTGTTGGATCTTGAATGTGGCCAAAATGAAAGAGATGGTCGTGGACTTTAGGAGGACTAGATCTAAACTGAGCACAGTTTCCATCCAGTGTGAAGAGGTGGAGGTGGTGGAGGACTACGCCAGACAGAGCAGACTCTACCTCTTGAGGAAGCTCAGGTTCAGGATGTTGCAAATGTTGCATCAGTCTGTTGGGGCAGCAGCATTAAGAATGCTGGCTCTGTGCTGGGGGACTGCTCTCGAGCCCCTGCAGCTAGTTGTAGAGAGAAGGATGCTTTATAAACTTCTCAGCATCATGGACGATAGCTCACATCTCCGACATGACCTCCTGATGAAGCATCAGAGCAGATTCAGTCGGAGACCCCTGCAACTTCAAAAAAAGTGTCTGCCATTGCGAAAAGAAAAATGTGCAGAGTAGATAGTTGCAGCAATGTTTATGCGCTGTTTGCACAAAGAGAAAACTAGCACAATATTATTAAAGGCCTTACGCACACGCAGGTGTTGTCACTTATTTGCTTGATTAGGCCTCTTTTTAGAACAGCTGAGGTGTGTGCAAAGGTCTAAACACCCAGAAGTGAAATCAGGTGTGCTGGTATTTAAGTAGGCCTTGTAACTGTGAGCCTCGTCCTGATAATAAAGACAAACTCAACATCTGTGTCTCAAAATATGAGAACCAACAAGCTGAGCATTAATACTGGACACAATATGACTTTAAATAAAGTTTTCTCCAGAGGAAAAATGATCACATCTACACAAGGAAGATAAGATAGACTTTATTAATCACACAACAGGAAAATTCAATTGTTTCAGCAGCTCAAAGTACACAAGGCGGATAAGAAAAATACTCTTAATCTAAGATAATCTAGAAATAGAAACAATGCTATATGCACTATATACACCTTTCAAGTATATGGATATCACTGGACATCACTCCACCATCTCTCTCCACATTTGCATGTCTATGAGCCCTTTGTGTGTGTGTGTGTGTGTGTGTGTGGTTGTATTTCGGGTTAAAATGCGTGTAAAAAGACTTTAGTGAAAAAAAGAATTTCCACTTGAGGGATCAATAATATTATTTTTTTTAAAAAGAAAGAAAAAAGATATGCATGTTGTCTTCACAGAAATAATTGTACATTGTGTTTAGCATTGTACTAAGATCTACATATATCTATACCTGAGAGTTTCCTTAATACAGCAGGAAGTAATTGTACATTGTAAATAAATATAATATGGCTTTGTGAACTTCTACATTAAAGCCTCATTTACAAACCCATACATTGCTGTTTATCATTCAGGAACCAGGTTAAAAGATCATATTTCTCCCATTTTGCCTTCTCTGCACTGGCTCCCTGTAAAAATACATAATAGAATTTAAAAATGCTTCTCCTCACCTCCTCCCCATATATGTAGGTATATATATAACTGAGGGTTAAGGTTGTTATATGTTTTTTTTTTCAACTTTAAATTTTGGTTTCATTATGTAAGTAATAAAACAAACACAAACTCTAATTCTCTGGTGTGGTTCATGTAGATCAGGGATGTCCAAAGTACAGCCCGAGGGCCAATCACGGCTTTCATGTGGACCGAAGCTTCATTTTTATAATATATTATTTATGGCCTGCTAGGATTGTCAGATACTATATGGCTGGAGGATTTGGCTTTTTTTGGTTGACATAACAAAACATTTGAACCTTTAAGGACATAGCTGCTGGTGTACCTGTATGTACCTGCAGATGTGACACAAAATATCACTTTCTGAGTGATTTTGTTTAAGAGAAGAGCAAGAGTGATACGTTTTAAACTTAAATGTTAACAGACTTTGTTTAGAATGAACATGAGGTTAAGGTTTGTATCAACTTCATGCAAGTTTAACGTATTCCATACAATTTATTCTGTTATCTGACTTCAGATGCGAACGACAGAACTGTTTTTTAGATCTGTTCACGCCTGATTGGTTTAGATTTGGTTACATTGCCATTAAAAAAAGTGATAATTGTGACAATGAAAATAAAATTGTTACAGAACATTTAAAATCTTAACATTGTCAAATCTGGACAGCTTGGACACCCCTGATGTAGGCACATCGCCATCTTCTGCCCAGAGCAGGTAACAACACCATTTCCCACAATGCTGCTGCCGCACCAGCCCGGAAGTAGGACGTTTATTGACAATATGGCCGCGGTGCTGGCTCTGGATCTGGAGAAAATTGTAATTTGACAGCGCTCACCTGGGGCTGCGATAGTAACCCGTTTCCACCTTTAGGAGTGTGCGGAACAGATGCATTTGAATGAAGGGACCCGCCAATTCACGGGACGGTGTCAGTGAGCTGAGGAAACGTCCAGAGTGTGAAGACCGTCATGTCGTTTTTCAAGAGGAAAGGTGAGGAAGCTCCCTGTGAAGGCTGCAACGTCAACGGGGCAGCTAACAGCGAGCGAGCAGGCAGAGACAGCCCGGCTGAGGATGAGGAGGAGGAGGAGGAGGAGGAGAGCGGTCCCGGATAAGATGTAGCTAACGTGGTCAAGACTGCAGCGGGCTAATAATCCACGGGGCTCCGCCGCGGTGTTTGTGGCCGCTGCTCCCTGCAGTAAACACGGTTAGCTTAGCGGTGGCCTCTCCTGTCCTCCTCCCCCCACTCCACGCCTTATCTAACCTAATGTCAGCCCGGGTCGCAATAAATCCACCGCAGAGAGCTGTTAGCGGCACACCACTAATTTAACATTTTAATTATGTGTGCGTAAAATAGGTTTTACGCACACATATTAGCACTAATATATGTGACATAAGTGTCGACCTGTGCTAGGTTAGCCAGCTAGCTTTATCATCTCATACAGCTTCAACTAGAAATCAGCTAATAACAGCTGATAAAAGCTAATGTGTGTAGTTTATTAAGAAGATTCCACCTTAAATGAGGTGATTAACGTTAGTTTAATTGGTCAGCATCCTCCCACCTTAAGTATAACGTGTTTGAATTGGACCTGACATTCAACAGTTTGCATTATATATACATGACCAGGCATTATTTCAGCATAGTTTGAGCTTCACATGTTAAAGACTTAAATAAATAATGTGTCATAGAAATAGGAAGTTGTTATCTGGTTAATTTTATGTCCTTAAGTTGAGCTGCTACAACTCAAAATACAGTTTCCCCCAATGTTACACTCATTTTTAGCCTGACATGATTCAGCCCTGTAATAACTGTAATAATTTCTTAGAAATAGGAAGCTGTTATCAGCCTTATTTTATGTCCTTTATCAGTTTATTTGGACTGAGCTGCTATAATGCAAATAGACTGGCCGGTGCTGTTAAATACACACATAGTTTGCCCACTGTTACACTCATTTTTAGTGTTATATCTCAGCCCTGTAATAACTGTAATAATGTTCAGTTTTTGTTGAAACTGAGACATTCATTTATGGTCATTTTCAAGGCTGTAGTTGCATTATACCGAGAGGAACGTCTTATAATTTAGACTTAATATCAGACCCATTACACATTACAATCTACAGCCTCCACACTGACTATGAAGTTAAACTTTTTAAAGCCATTTTAACCTTCCTGAAGAGAAGATGTATTGCAGTACTGTTGTATTAGACCACAACAGGTTTAGCTAGGTGTACCTAATAAGTTGGCAACCAAGTGTACGTTAAGTATAACGTGTTTGAATTGGACCTGACGTTCAACAGTTTAGATCATAAACATGACCAGACATGAAATAGAAATAGGAAGTTGTTCTCAGCTTTATTTTATAGCTGCTACAACTCAAATAGAGTCCTTGGCGGTGCAATATCTCAGCCCTGTAATAATAACAATGTTATAATGCTCAGTTTTGTTGAACTGAGAAATTAATATGTCATTTTTAAGCCTGCGGTTGCATTATAATGAGAGGTACGACTTATATTTTAGACTAAATATCAGAAGCACTACATTTTCTTACATTATCCCAACTAGCTTACACTAGCCCTCTTCAATGATGTCTTTACATAACAAGTGTATCTCATATTTCTGATAGAGAGTACACGCGTGTGATAGCACTGTATGGCGAGGCAGTGATTGTGAAATGGATTTCAACTGACGTCTGCTCGTGTGTTTATTTGGGGAAATCGGTTGAGTAACTTCACTGGCTCACGGTTGTTCATCTTCAGGAGTGAGTTTAGTGGTTTTTCCCTCACAGGCTTCAGTGGGCAAAGCAGCTGACCCAGCAGGTCTCCAAAATGAGGAAATAAGAAGAGAGAGTGCATTTGTAATGCACTGAACTACGACTGACAGGAAGTAAGAGTGTTACTGGGTAGAAGCATGGTTGTAATGGTTGTACTGAAGTTATGCAAAGAAATTGGAGTGGTAATGTTACAGATTATTTATCATACAAGTTCTCTTTTGTCAGTTTTATTTACTCAGATGCATCTTTATACTTTTTAGAGACCATCTAAAGAGAGTCCTCATGTTGAACTCTCCGTTTTATGTCTACAAGTGTAGCTTGTGCAGGCAGTGATATGAATATATTTTGCTTTCTCTCTGTGATCAAGCTGGTTTGTGCCCGTCACTGCTGTGTTCCCAGTTTGCTGGCGATACATCCAAATCACTGTCCTTTGCAGCTCAACTCATCGCAGACCCATCAATATTTATTTAGAGACATCTGCTGTTATTTGCACCACTTTTCTGTTCGGCATAAGTTGCCGGAGCTCAGTCACGACTCTTTCCCTGTGACAGACAGCCTATCGGTGCCAAACCCGACTCTGACTCTTGGCTGACGCATCCATTCACAAACAGCTCTGTCCGAAATGTCTCTCTGTAAGCGCATCTTCTGCACCATTTGCCCGAGCCTCTCAGTTCATTTTCTAATGTCGGGGCTTGGAAATTGATACTTAGTTTGACCGCTCTTTGCAGCAACAGCCCTAATCTGAAGATATGAATGGTGAGTCACTCTTGATGAGAGCTTTCCACTGTACGCTGATTCCACTGCAGGCTACGTATTTCATTTTTAGACTTGACAGGTAGCCAGCCACAGAGCTTGGGAGTGCCACCAGTGTCAAATATTTGTGGGGTTAAATTTAGTTCAGCTAAGGTAAGGTATATTTTCTAAAGGCAGTCAGGAGCTCTTACTGGTCAACTTCAGGAAAAGCTGTTTTTAAACTGCTGATAGACCAAGGTCACAAATCTTAGGAAGGACTTTAAGCGCTGACGTCCAGTATGAAAGCCCTCTCAGTCCTGCTTATATACTGAGTACTTACTATATACTATATAATGAGCAGGACTGAGGGGGCTTTCATATATCGCAACATGGCTTCCCTGTTTATCGCCTCGTCTGTCAGCAGCAGTAAGGAAGCTGGTCCTCAGCAGGTTTGCGTAGCGTAGTTATTAACAGTTGTTTGTCTAGTACCAGTATCAGTTTCCTCAGAATGTCGTTATGTAACTAGATAGTGTTTTCCAGTCTCTCTGGTGACACCACACCAAAGCCTTTACCTCACCCCTCAATGGATCTCGTGTGATTCCTTTCTCTTTTCTTTTTCGCTCGCTGGTCTCACCCTGTATTGTGAATCCAAAATGCTGCCCGCTTCTTCAGTTACAACCCCACTCTCGTTTTTCTCCCCACAGCCAAAAGCAAAGAACCTGAGAGAGTGACAGATGCTAAAGTCAATAGAGGTGAGTTCATCGTCTCCTCTGCGAGGTTATTAAAGTGTCACACAATGCCGTTGAACTGAAAATGGTTTATTCGTGGTGTCATTTAAAATGACACAGAAACACAACAGACTTAGGGTGTTTTAATATCGATTGTTGCGGTTGTTTGGGATGCATTTGTTGACCCTTGGCCACTTTGAGATGTATTATAGCTGTGTTTGTCTGTGTGTGCTGCCAAAACTCCTTTGCAAGGAGGTTGCTCTTTGCTATTTTTTGCTAATTGTTTTGTCACAAGGACCAACTTTTTAACCTCAACCAACTAAGTGAAACACACACAGTCAAACAAACAGTGAGCAGTCTGTCTGATCTCATACATCTCTCACACCCCGAGGCCTCTAACTGTGAGCTCTTTCAAAAACCTTCAATAAAAAGACCTTTTCATACAAGTCACACTGATGTCACACATAAAGGCCACGCAGTACTTTGGTATCATTGTGCTCCTTTTTTTTAGTCTTATGCTTATTTTCTGTCGTCCCCTCACAGCTCCACCCAGCCCTCACTCTCCATCACTAGGACTGAGGAACCACCATGCCATCCAGGAAGCTGCGGGGCCGAGCCATGTGGCCATCAACGCCATCTCGGCCAACATGGACTCCTTTGCTCGCGGTCGCACTGCCATCCTCAAGAAACAGCCAAGCCACATGGAGGCTGCGCACTTTGGAGATCTTGGTACAAAACCTTCATTCTTATGTTTGGAAATTGTATTTTTGTGACATATTGTAGAGGTCTGAACCAAATATTTGACCGTATACTTTTTAGGTATATTCTGAAGTGTAACTGAAGAGTTAAAGATCAGGATTTTGGGCTCCTCAGATCAAAATAAAGGTCTGTTTTTTTAAGGATATAAGAAACATCAGTCAGTGATGCTTCAACTAATTTGGGAATGATAGCAGGTTGCAGTTTTAGACGTTCTGTATACATTTGGGGAACCTTTAATTTACAATAATTTGGCTAAATTGAAAGTAGGTTGTCACAAATGCAAATGATACAGAGCAGAGGGGGAGAAAAAAAAGAGCAAACGGAGTAGGAGCGCAGTTAAAGAATATTCCTTTTGATTATTTTCAAAATAAAAATGTCAGAAAATATTTAAAAATGCCTTTTTATAATTTAACACGTTGACGTCTATAAATTCCTCGTTTTATCTGAAACAGTCCAAAACATAAAGCACTTAAGACGCCAAGACCTGACGATGTATGTCTGGAACGATGAATTTATAATTAAAATAGTTGTTGATTAATTATTTATTGATTATATTTTTATATATTTTGTTAAATTATATTCTTATATTATCCCAAATGTGTCCAGCTGTCACACCCAGAGAAATCTGTAATTTTATAGAAGGTAACCTGTGTTGCATTTGGTTGCCTGTCGGCGTCATATCTCTATCTCCGTTCTAGTTGCTGTAACTTCTGGGGAAACACTGAATACGTCAGACACCGAGTAAGGAAGTCGACGAACGTGACTAAACATAGCATGAATAAAACTTTAATTATTTATCTTGTCCGTTAACAATTTCTACTTGGGTCAAGTCAGATGCATTTTCAACAGTAATGGTGGTTCATAAACAATGAAGACAACAGCTCCCACGATCCCACGATGTCATCAAACTACATTTTGTTATTATTTTGATGTCAGAGACACGTAGCAGCAGAAATCACACACTGCGCATTTAATTGTCATGTTACTGAAACCAATATTTCAACAGGAACATTAAATGATTAAATATAAATAATAATATTTTAATTACAGCATGTTAACAGGGTAATAATAAAAGCACAGCATACTATTATTTAGTATTATACTTGTCAAACTGCAAAGTTTGCATCATGAGCTCCTGTTTGACCTCACTGGGATAATTAGGTTTCTCACAGTAACGTGTGGCAGCTACAGTACGCCTGAGTGTTACCCAACTTCCATAATCAGTTGGTGTAAACAGCACACTGTCTTGTGCCAGCGGCAAACACTCCTACATTAAACCTGCGTGAGGAACTGGCATGACTTTGACAAGCACCCAGACATTCCAAAGCCTGTCAGGATAACGTCCTTAAGTCCCCTCCCTTCACTCACAACTACTCTAAAATTAGATTCTTAGTATGTGTGCCGGATGCCGTGAAATGAAATGAGGTGGTGAATATGTAGCGTGGCTGACATGCCGAATGGCAGCAGTGGCAGGAACTGTACAAGCAGGTTGTCCTGAGAATAGCAGGGGTGAGGCAAGTGGAGGTGGAGGAACCTGTGCTACAGCTCGGACAACAACATGAATGAATGCCAGTGATTTTTGGGCTGTGGTTTTAAAAGAAGCAAGACAAAAGGAAGGAAGTGAGGGAGGAGGATTCAAAGAGGCGAGGTGGGTTAGTTTGAATGGCACCTTGAGCTGAGCCTGAGAGAAATAATGGAGCAAGTAGGAGTGAAAAATTGAACTTTACAGGTCGCTGGCCTGGAGCAGTTGACTGGCAGTGAACAGCAGATGTAGCACTTGTTACAGGGGGTGTAACAGACTTTGACCTGCTCTGAACTGATGCATGCAAATGAGGCTTTTTGATGATCATAATCTGGTGCAGACACTGGCTGTTGTGATTTTAACATCTGTCTGTATTAAGGTAGTCTTGACTTGTGTGATGTTAAGGAATGTGACGAGGCTGATTGATAAGTACCTCACACTGTGTGACGCCTCTTGAAGCTCTGTTTTGTTTTCAAAGGGCAAAAACAACACCAGGAAGCCTCTGCCTACATTTCAGTCTAAGTGCAACTGATGTGCTCTGATTCATAATCACAATTCATAAGCTCTCCTGGTTATTTTGTGTGTGTTTGAGCTTGCGGTCCCCCAGGACGGTGGATGTTATTCAAACAGACACTCTCTCTCGCAAAGTCAAATAATACGGCACCCCGACAGGAATCAGATTCTTTTCAGTCTTCAAATGCGGCCGGAGTTTGGAGGTTGCTTACGGATGCCACACTCATTGCTGACCATTTCATACATGCATGAATGACGGGACGGAAAGCAGCACGCAGATGCTGTTGCTGTGCGATTCAGAAAAGTTTGTCTGGGCTAAATCATCTGTGAAATTGCATAGGCCACCTTTTAGACAGACACAGAGCTGGTTTTTCCACAAGATTCAAAACAAATATCCGGGGGTTTAAATTCAGCTCACGTCAGCCCGGACCAAATTTTCTGTCGAAGTAGGAGAGCGGAACACAGAAAATCCACTTTTTATCTTTCACTCCATGTTGCAGCTCCCGTAAATTTACTGCTCATTTTTTATCTTCCCTTGAAAGTTGAAAGCTGTAAGTGAAATGCTCAGTCTGTTATTAAAGTCAAATACTTCCGTGCACTTAAGGCAACGTAAATCTTATTGTCATCTGAATGTAGGTATTTTCTCTAATGGTTCAGCAGTGTCTGTAATAAAGTTAGATCTGTTATTATGGACACTACATGTACAAGTAAGTGCATGTCTGAGCTTTGCAAACATTCCTAATGAATTCTTTAAAATGGAGCTAAATTATATTAACTTACATAGTGATAAAGTTACATTCAGAGTCAATACAGTATTCAAAATTGTTTACCTCTAAATGTAGAATTGGACATAATGTGACAAAGTAATTTATTTTCTTAAACTTAACCCTCTAATTAACCAACTAACCACCTCAGACCACACGGGTGAACACACCAGGATTTGATATCGAGATGGTGGAAGCATACGTCGATGTTCACCTCAACAATAATCGTCTTCACTTGCTGAGGAGACTTTGGAGTGTGCAGGACTGTTAAAAACTTTCTTTGACACTGTGGTAGCATCTGTATTATTCTATTCTGCAGTCGACAACTGGGGAGGGGGACAGAAAAAGACTCAACAAATGAGTCAAGAGGTCCAGCTCTGTTCTGGACTGCGCCCTAGACTCCATAGACAAAGAGGGGGAGAGGTGGATGTTAGCAAAGCTGACATCCATCATGAAAAATTCCTCTCACCTCCTGCATGAGACTGTGGGGCCTTAAACAGCTCCTTCAGCCCTGCTACTCCCACCATGTAATAAGGAGCGCTACCACAGGTCCTTCATTCCAATGAGTAATTTCTTACCCACCTTGTGTATACGAGCTGCTGTGACAAGTGAATTTCCCTGCTGTGGGATCATTAAAGACTGTTATCACTGTCTGAAATGTGTCTTTTGTTACTTCCGCTGAGTTGATTGTGTGTATTTGTATGTTCCAGGTCATTCCAGTGTGAACTATCAGCCCCAGGAGACCCGCTCTCGGCTCTCCAAGACAGTAGATCATGTGCTTCGGGACAACGTGGCCATACCCCACTATTTGCATTTCACGGAACTACGGGGCGCTGACCACCTGGTTCGGTTCTGGTTAGAAGCTGAGAGTTTCCGCTCCACCAGCTGGTCGCGTGTCCGGGCGCACAGCCTAAACTCTGTCAAACACAGCTCGTTGGCCGAGCCGGTCCCTTCCTCCCAAGACGGTTCAGACCTCCGGGAGCTAGCCCAATACACGCCCAACGCCCTCGCCCGGGACTTTAGCAGCGACGGCCCTACAGTGCAGTCAGAGCGGCGGGACTCCTCCTGCACAGAAGCAGGCCTGAGACCCGGCACGCCTCAAGCAGACACCCCCAGCAAGCAGGCGTCGTCCAGGACAGGGACTCCGTATAAGGGGCAGTCAAACAGCACCCTGCGAGACCTCTCGGACAAACTCATGAAAAGTGAGTCACCTTTAAACAGCACTTTCTCTTCATGCTATCCTATCATTTGAAATATCCTTTTAATGGCATACTCTGGGGAAAATAACATCATTCCTGTGCATCTTTTAGCATCACTGGATGATCAACTATTTGTATTTTTCAGGTATAGAGAAAGATGCAGTTACAATCTTCACCAAGTACATCTCTCCAGACGCTGTGAGGCCAATCCCCATCACAGAACAGATCAGAAACGACATAGTTGGTAAGACATTATCACTAGGAATATGTATTTTTATAAATCAGACACCATATTTTCAAGATCTGTCAATCAAATGCTCTCTTTTTGCAGCTAAGATATGTGGAGAGGATGGCATGGTGGACCCAAACTGCTTTGTCATTGCACAGTCGGTCGTCTTCACCATCTTGGAGCAACAGTGAGTTTCTGTGTATTTATTTTCTAGAGGAGTTAATACTCACACGGCGAGGTTTCCCCACAGCTGTGTTTTGACACACTAAGATTGAAGTGTAACTAGTGTCCCTTTGTCATTTTACCACCTTAACACCCCCAGTAGCAGCTGTATTCATCTCCCACTTGCTCTTTCCCTTCCAGGCACTTTAGTGAATTCCTGCGGAGCCATCATTTCTGTAAATACCAGATTGAAGTGTTGACTAGTGGCTCTGTGTTTCTGGCTGACATCTTGTTCTGCGAGTCAGCTCTCTTCTACTTTTCTGAGGTGAGTGGGCCCAGCGGTCCCCAACACATGATTTACTTGAGGTGTTTTCATTATAACATATTTTTCTACCAGTTTTTGTTCCTTTCGCCCACAAACTGTGCCTTTTCTTGACTCCTCATTATATACTTGTTCTCTCTTGCCATCACTGTAAAAAACGGTTTTGTTAGGGTGCATTCAGACAGGATCAGGCGCTGCGCTGAAAATGCAAGTTTTTCCATTCATTCGAGTCGGGGTAGTGCTTTCTGGCTGTGGCAGTGTGGGCCGCAAGAGAAAACACAGCGACCTGCAGCAGAGATGTCACACTGTGGCCGCCAATCAGGCATTGAGACGGGTTAAACCCTCCACAGTCAGCCTGAAATGTCTCTGAAACTGAGACTATTGAGGTGGATTCATGGGCTAAACTCTGATACTCTACCTGTTGTGTTCTGGCTTCGTTTATTTCATGTACCCAGCTTCTAAATCTGTCTCTGGCTCGCAACTTCCGCTGCAAAATAGTGACACAAAGAAGTGTAATTTGGTTTATGTCTGATGGTTTGAGAGAGAGACAGAGCACTGGTTCAGAGACATAGACATTGAATGAGAGTGAGGGAGCGCCGGCATCGAGAAAGACAGTTAATCAGTGAAATAAAGAGTTATTTCCTGATTGTTTTACAGTGATTCAGCACAAATAGACACTCCCAGCAGCCCACCCTTACCCACCCACCGCCACACAACCGGTTTCTGTCTGAATTTACCATAAAGCTATCAAAACTTAAAGAAAACCTATAGACGCTCCCATTACAATCCTAACTTACTGATATGATGATGATAATTAACACCAGAGCTCCACACACTAAGACAGTTTAAAGGATATTGCAAGACCCCACAGTGACTTTCAGTTGAATTGTTGTGTGCTATCTCCATCCCCGCAGTACATGGAAAAGGAGGAGGCGATGAATGTACTGCAGTTCTGGCTGGCGGCAGACAACTTCCAGAACCAGCTCGCAGCTAAAAAGGGCCAGTACGACGGCCAAGAGGCTCAAAACGATGCCATGATCCTCTACGACAAGTAGGTCTTCTTTTCGGGCCTCTCGGCTCCAAAACACTCAGTTAATATTCAATATTTAGTGTCAGCGTGTGTGTTAAATTATTCATTTTAATCCAGTGTTTCACTTTTATCAGGTTAAACAGACGTGTTTGCGAGTATGTTCATGTTTCACAAAGTCATGATCTGTACCATGAAGTGATGTTAGTGTGTTAGTCCGCTATCTTTGGGCTTATCCGGGACAAAGGAGGCTCACTTTTAACTGAGGTAGATCACCATGGCAACCTATGCTGCACTGTCAACCTGCTCAGTAGTATATTCATTTTTGTGCAGCAGATCAAAACCTGTAAACACCTTGACCTTTGAGCAATCAGATCAGTGGAAAAACGGTAGTCATTTCTGTATTTTTATCGATCAGCTGAATGACTTTTCTTTGTGTGATGAGCTGGCGAATTGTCCAGGGTGTACCCCGCATCTCGCCCTAGGTCAGCCGGGATAGGCAACCCTGGGGAGGTTAAGCGGTTACAGAAATTGGATGGATGATTTACTTTAGTCCTTCGCAGATTTCCTGTTCACTTTTAGAAGAGACCTGCCAACAAATGCAGGGATAGTTAAATACATAATGAGGATTGTAGCTGCATTTTATTGCACAAAGACTATTTGATTCCCATCAGGATGCCTGACAAAATGGATGCTTTTCTTCATTGTTATTCCATCACTGCAGCTCAGAATAACGTGCAGAGACTTTGTGGTGATAATTGGAAATAAAAACTATACCCTCTGTTGTCTTTTATGAGAACAATAATCCACGGGCTGTTAATTAGTTCCTAACATTTTGATCAGATAGACCTTCACGTCTTTTCTCCTCTCTGCTTCAGCAGCCAAAACAGTCTGTTAACTTTATAATGTGCATCACATATTTATAATAGTTTGTTCATCATCTGACAGAAAGAATATACAAAAGACAGCTATATAATCATCCCCACACTTATTTTTAGCCTTGCTGTAAATATTTGGAAATCATTTCCAGTGTTCGTACAGCTTCTTATTCTATTCTCACACACATGAACATGCTTGTAGCTGAACAGGAAGCTTAAGAGAGCCAGGTTTGGCTTTTCAAGATAAAGTTGCACATTTTAAAGTGACCTTTTATTTTGCTGGGTCCGACGCACACCTGTGTCATAGTCGTACTGTTTAATCAGCATCTTTATATGCTCAGCTGTCAGGCGGACGCATAATCTTGGCTCACTAACACATTTTTTAACAAATGTATGAACAAAACTTGAAAGAAATGAACCTTTTGTGTGCAGAGAATAAGTCTAGGCTTGCATATTTCTGTTGAGTGTAGATTATATTTATCTTTACTGATTTTTTTGAGGGAAAAAAACAAGGCAGAGAACTTAATACTTATAACAGAAAAGGGTTTTTCAATGACGTATGTAGTCGTTTACATCGTATAGGTATTTTTACAGTATGTAGTCCATTTTTTTCAATATTAAGGACATTGTGAAGGTGAAGGTAAGTTTCTCCTCGTGGTTTATTCCATCAACAGTTGCAGTTCAGTAGTCCTTTTTGGAGGATTTGTCTGAGAAAGCCTATTTTAATGAGTTTGTTTGTTATTCTGTTAAAGCTTTATGTTAGTCTAGCTCACCTTATCTTAACCTGAGCAGATGGAAAGTTCCAGTTAGGTGCAGCTGAGACTCGGCAGCTGCTTGCTGTGAAGCTGCACTGTTTTTTTTTTTTTTTTTTTTTCCTGAGGTTAATGTTTGCCTCTGTTTTATTCATTTTTTTAATAAATGTCACCTTTTTTTGCACACAATCCTTCCTGCTTCATCCCCTTTTCATAAGTGCCAAACAACATTGTCTGATGGCGGCACAGCAGCCTCATTTTAAGATACAATCTCCTCAGTCAAACTCCTAAAGTTTCCTCTGAATTGTGTCGCATTATCTTAATATAGGCGCCCTCATCTGAACTCAGTCGTTCATTGCTCTATTTCCTCTCCAGGTATTTCTCACTCCAGGCCACCAACCCTCTGGGCTTCGGCGACTCTGTGCGGATGGAGATAGAGTCGAATATCTGCCGAGAGGGAGGGCCACTCCCAGACTGTTTCACCACTCCACTCAGACAGGCGTGGACAACCATGGAGAAGGTCAGCCACACAGCGAGGGTTTCTTTTAGTGTCTGGGGAACTTTCAGATATGTAAAATAAAGCATCTAAAACATAGAATAGTTTACTTACGTTGCCCTTTAAAACATTTAATTAGATATTTTTTAAAATCACCATTTCCTGGAATTGAATAGGATCTTCTTAAAGGTTTTGTGTTGTAAGTCACTGGCAATTTGTCCCATTAAACCACTGACAAATGCACCTGCCTTAAGTTAATGAAATGAAAACTGAACACTGTTGTTAGCACATAAAGGTCAGTAACAAACCTTTGTAACCTCTGCCCAGAAATATATCAGGGAGCTCATTATTCTCTAACAGAGTTCAACGTGTTTTGCATTTGTTCAGGTCTACATGCCAGGCTTCCTGTCAAGCAACCTTTACTACAAATACCTGAGTGACCTCATCAACTCGGTGCGGGCAGATGAGTTTGTGAATGTCAGCACTCCAGGTCAGGGCGGGCCCGCGGACAACGACCGTTCAAGTTCAAATGCCAGCGAGGTCTCTCAGGCTCAGGTGACCCTCAGCTTTAACCCACATCTTCAGCCCCTGTGGGGATGTTCCTCCATCCGCTGACATTTAGACCTGTTCCGCCTCATTACGTGAATAACGAAGATATTTTTTGTTAATGCTAAAAGGTTGTGACCATTCCTGTTGTTTAGTTGTCTTCGGAGAGAAAGATAAATAAAAACAGTGTTACCTGCAACGCTGCCAAACATTCAGTTTATGGTATGTTCACTTACAGCAAGGTGCCAGAAAGGCAGTGATCAAGATCCTGAAAAACTTTGACGAGGCAATCACGGTGGACGTTGCCAGCCTGGACCCCGAGTCCTTGTATCAGCGGCCATATGCTGGGTGAGTTTTGTGTTTCTTTACTTTCAAACATCACCTGTAGGTTTCTGAAGAACCATTTTGAAGCTCAAAATATGCCGCTGGTCGCCACCATGTTGGCAGTTCTGCCTTTTTCCATCTCATGGGAAATCTAAAAATCGGCAAAGACGTAGATCATCTGTGGACCTGAGGCGGGGCAAATGACACCGGAGTGCTCAAACAAGCCATCTTACCTGTCAGTCAAAGCTGCCATGCTTTTAATTCTGCATAACTTTAAGCCTTAATATAACTTGAACAAGTTAGTTCTATAGAAAATTCACCCTCAGTACAGTTGTCATGAAAGAGAAAAAATAGCTATAGACCAGGCTGTAAACATGTTTATTTCTGCTGTGAAGTTGGACATTTTAACATGGGGACTTACGGACATTGGCTTGTTCTGTAGCCAGCCTCAAGTGGCCATTCGAGGAACTGCCGTTTTTGGCACGTCACAGCCACGGAGGTAGCCGGTACAAACAGAAAGTCATCACATAAGTAAAGTTTATGGAAATCAGAGAGGGAGGGATGTAGGGAAATGAAGGCCGCCTGAAAGATCTGAAATCAGTGTAGGCTTTTAAAAAAGTGACTGTGTGATTTGTATCAGATTTTTAAACCACCAATTTGACTTTAAAGTGGTTAAAACTGTATTTTAAATCATCTCTTTAAATGTGCTTTTCATATTTGTTGTTATCCACAGTCGTTTGTCTCGTGGTAATTCCCCTTAAGATTCCCTTGTTTGTCTTTTACTTTTATGTTTCTCTCATTTTTGTGTTCTTTGATTGCCCACACATCCGCTTGGATTGAACACTTGCATCTGTTTTTATGGACTCCCTCGTAAAGTGTTTTATGAGCGTGCTTTGAAAAATCCTGTTCAGGAATAATTCAAGAATATGTTATTGAATGACAAAGCTGTAGTCTGTCAGATTTGTTCCCCTCCTCTGATTATAAATTACAGTTTTTGGATGAAAACACACACACACACACACATTGAGTGGTGTTTGAATATGTGTGCCCGAGGCTCAGTTTTGTCCCATTTGCTCTGTCTGCTCTCCTCATCTGTCTCCTCTCCTCTGTCCGCTCAGAAAGATGACGTTCGGGAAGGTGAATGAGATGGGCCAGTTTATCAGGGAGGCAGAGCCGGAGCCGGACGTGAAGAAATCCAAAGGCATGATACGCTCACACTTTTTTTTTTTTTTTCCCCCTCCCTCTTCTCCCCCCTGTTAGGCTCTTTGCCCTCACTCTGTCATATTTTATCTCATTTCTCCTTGCAGTGAAAAACATCTGCTCTGTGCCCATGAATATAAACCTCATCTAGCGGCTGCTCCCATTCTACTCACAGCTCAGAGCCTTTTGAAATATTTAAAAACAAGAAAACCAGCCTCCTATACGCCTCAGATCTAACAACATACGCCAATATTTATTTATCAAAGAGTGCGTTCTCTCTGACTAGTATATATAAGACTGTGTCAGGATTAACTCGCCTTTAGAAAGCTGTTTATTTGTTCAGATTAAGATACTCCAGTTTATGATGAAGTCTCACTCGGGCTTTCTTCTTTCCTCATTTAGGTTCCATGTTCTCTCAAGCCATGAAAAAATGGGTCCAAGGCAACACGGATGAGGTGAGGCCATGGGATGTTAAATTATTCATAAGTGACTCAGTGGTCTGAGGCACCATAGCAAGGCTACGTCAGCCTGTGACATACACTGTAAAATAATGTCTGTAGATTTTAGGGTGAAAAACTGTCAAACCATGACAGCAGAAGACTAAAATATGCCATACTTCAAAACCTTTATTTAATGAATGAATTTAAGCAGAATAAAGTAGTATTTTATATTAGAGACTGTTAATTGATTGTACAGCAAAACACCGTAATATTTAACGGCATATTTTACGGTCTTTTACTGTCATGGTTTGGCAGTTTTTCACCATAAAATCTGCTGAACTTTTTAAAATGTGCAATGAAACACCAACCTTATGCGTGAAATCAAGAGTTCTAATATCCTTTTACTGTAATACAGACATGTCAAAGATAATTTCATACAGCCTGCAAGATAATTTAATACGTCTATTATTAATGGCCCGCCGGTAAATCGCACACCCACCACTCATACTTCTAATCTCACAGTGCCCTGCAACAGCTGCCACACAGGTCAAGATACTGTCATTGGCCAAGACCTGTGCACCACGCACTATGCTGGCAACCACAGCTGCCAGTTTTTTACCGTTTTTTATTAATTTATTATTTAAAAGTGTATGATTTATTAAAGAATATCATTAAGAGACTTGGAGTTAAAGTTATTGCCTGTGCCTTGACACTCTTCCCTTCAGGCTCAGGAGGAGATGGCATGGCAGATCGCCAAGATGATAGTCAACGACGTCGTCCACCAGTCAAACCACGACAGCCCCGGCAAGGCCACTAAGGTACAAGACCTCGCTCGGTAGTCTCGTTCCTGCGCATCGATGTGTACAATGACTCTAAGTGTTCTCTTTCATCTGTCTGCAGTTATGACCCCGCTGAGGAACCAAAGGACTGTTGCTCCCTGCAGACGCTGGCCAAGCCAGTGACAAACTGTACACAGGGTTCACCTTACAATGAGCTGAATTACTCTGAGAACAAACAAGGCATTTTATCATCTCCCCAACCCCGCCATGTGTCTGTGTGTGTGTGTGTGCGTGTGTGAGAGCTTAGAGAGTGATTGTTCACGCATGGGCTAATGGAAAAAAGTTGAATTACATCATTGTTCCAATCTTCCATAACACTATAAAGGTACACGTGTAGTCGGCCAAAGCAAAGCGCTTGCAACAAACTTGAGGAAGTCACTCCTGATGAAGGAAACGGTCAACGCTGGAAGAAAGCCTGCACGAAGAAGCAGCAGCATGTCAATCACAGCGATGCTGCAGCCATACTGTCCGTCTTATGTTGGACCTATGGAGGATGTGACTGAACTACCTGTCACGACACACCTCCCCACACCTTTTTTATAACCATTCCTCGTTTTTAGATGAAATTCTCCTGTAGGGGTCGGCCACTTAAAGGCTTAAGCAGATGTACAGTTTTTTTTTTTTTTTGTTGTTTTTTTTTTTTGCATACGCTTCCCTCTCAGCCTGCCCGGAGTCGTTTTTGTCTGCTGTTCACTCATGTGAGCTGTCCTTCCTCGGCCGCTTCACGTACTGTAAGAGCGTCTGGAAATGTGACAATGAAACAGAAGAAGAGCTGATTCAGTCCTCGGACTGGCTGACCTCCTATATATGAAAACTCCTGGCACCTTTTACAGAGCGTAGAAGAAGAAATACTCCTCTTATGAACTTAAGTGCTCCAGTCGTGTTGGAAAACTCCAAACTCCATGTCCTAAATGTTCTATATATATATGTAGATTTCTGGTTTACCCCATATAATGATATTAGTCCTTTTTTATGGTGATGCCCTGTTTTTTTTTTTATTTTTTATGCATCACTGAAACAAACGTCAGTGATGACCGGACTGTTCAACTGGAAAGTGTGCTCAGTAAATTAAACTTTTTTTTTTTTAATTGTTTGGAGCCTTACTAAGATGTGGAAAAGAACCAGAAAAGACTCTTGGTACTATGTACCACTAATGTTTTCTGACATGTACGTGTACTTAATCTATAATATATTTAAATTGTGTTTTGATTTAAATACATATATTATGAAATGTTTTTGTCTGTCCTTATTTTATTTTCCGTGAGCTGAAGTGTTTGTGTAAAACTGAGTTAAAACTTTCAAGTCATTTTCACACAGGCAGTCAAGATGTAGGAAACCTTGTGCCAACAGTTTAGGGTGGACTATTATCACCTCTAGCCATGTGGGGGCAATGTTGTCTGTGTTGCTGTGTGAGGGTAAAAACAGACAAACTTGATGACATGGTGTATTATTTCTGACATGGGAATAAGCTTCTCTACAGGTCCAGAAAGATCCACAAATTGTAAAAGTACAGTTCAACCCAAAGGGCTCAGAGGTCACCTTCAGTACAGTTTGTTTAACATCTCAGTGGTTATAAAGGTCTCAGTGTTGTAGGTGCAGTATAATATCAACACTGCACGTGGATTTTGTTAGAGTTGTGTGAGATTTAAAGATACATTTGCCTACTATTAAAGCTAATTGCTGTGATAAATATTCACACACTAATTAGCTGAATGCTACATTGAGCTTGAGGCTACCTGCACGAGCAGAGACAACGCCCACCTCAACACAATAAGGACCCTGTCCTGAGCTCTGATTGGCTGAGAAGCAGGTACAACACCTGACACAGGCGCTTATCTGTACAACAATAATCACTTCTGCTGAATATGTCCATGCTGAGAAGTGTTTTGTTTTGCAGAGATTAATATTTAAATTTGAGATTAAAATATGTTTAATGAATAATTTCATATGCTGTTTTTATTACAAAGATACGCCTTAACCAAGCTTTAACCGAGCGGAAGGTGCTTTTAGATTTAGACAAGTACCTGCGGCCAAGTTAAAACAAAAAAAAGGCAATGTGCAACACACCGGAAGAATAGGTTTTGGCCTTCAAAATAAGAGTAATGTTAAGACAGCGCTGGGAAAAGGGAGCTAACAATGTGGCTTCAAGTGAAGGGAACCCAGTCTGCTACTACTCCTTAATTTGGAGGGATTTCTGCTGGAAAAATCTGGCCTGTTTTTGGCACCAGGAATCCAAATTTTCAGGTCATGTCCACATGTTAAGCTTTCTGGAGTGTGTTATGATAGATTAGGGTGTAATATATTAATGCACCACCTCCATAAATGTATAGATTCATTTTTCACATGATATTTTCTGTTTTTCAGTAAGCTGGAGTGAGGTAAGTTTGAATATGTCTACATATACCCAGAAAAGACAAAGTAAACACTGACTCTAGAAAAGACCTTTTGCAATTTTTTGCAATTTTTGTGGCCACAGGGTGAGGTGAAGGGGCTGCAATCTGCAACTGCACCACTATAGATGCCATTAAATCCTACACACTGGGGTGGCACGGTGGTGCACTGTCACCTCAGAAGGAAAGGTGAGGGCATTTCTGTGTGGACTTTACATGTTCTCCACGTGTCTGCGTGGGTTCTCTCCGGGTACTCCGGCTTCCTCCCACAGTCCAAAGACATGCAGGTTAATTGCTCTAAATTGCCCACAGGTGTGCAAGGTTGTTTGTCTGACATGGTTAAGTTAATAGAAAATGGATGTAACTTCTCATGGCAATTTATGTGCAAAGCATCTGCAGTAACTAAAGTGGTTTAGTTATTAATTAATTAATTATTTAAATATATTCTAATAATATTTCTTGTTTTGCTGAGAAGGACTGCCTCAAATCTTCTCTCAGACTTTGACTTTGAAAATCACACCCGGAAGTCGTTTTCTTTGAACCCCTGTGAGCTTGACGCTGTCCAGACGCACTCTTCTTTCTCCGAGACGCAAAGTGCGCTGCTGTCCGTGTTTGAGGCAGAGCAAGTGCCTTGAGAGGAGCAGAGGACAGCAAGGGCTCCAGGATCAGTTCGTGGCTCTGAATTAAACTGCTCCTCCACCTGCTATGACAACTGCGCATCCAGTTTTTTGGGTGTGACAAACATCTTTGTGCGTGTGTGTGTGTGTGTGTGTGTGTCAGTGTGTGTTTGGGCATTTTTCCAGACTGAGTGGAGACGCGGATGACTTGACTTTACTCCTCCTGCTGATGTGTGTGTTGGACGTTTTCTTCGTGGTTTGTCTCTGCAGACCAGATGTTTCTGGACACACACACACACAGGCGTGCGCGCACAGGGCTGCCTCTGCGGATGTCCAGTGATTTATTTGCTGATGTAGTGCATGGTCAGGGGACTGAAGTTGAAGTCTGAAGGTGTGAGCTCCAAATGCATTCACTCCTGGGCCGGGAGAAGAAAGAAGAAGAAGCCGGGTTTGGGATCGATCTGGGTCTGTCTCAGGGCTTTCTGCCCCAAGCTGCCACCATGTTCAGCTGTGTGGGCTGCTTCTGGGTGCTCCTCTCCTCCGCTTTGGTCGCCGTTTGCAGTTTCAGCTTCATATCTCCTGCCTGGATTGTTAAGGACCAGCTGAGGAACAGTCATCACCATCATCACCAACACCACAACAACAACAAGGACTCCGTGAGCTTCGGCTTGCTGTGGCACTGCTCGGAGTCTCTGGATCACATGTACCGATGCTACACCTTCGGGGGACTTGGCAAATTCGCAGAGATCCCCTCCAGCTCCTGGCAGGTAGTTAACCACACACACACACACACCCATGTCCGTCACATGTGGATGGATGAGAGCATGTGGGAAGTGTGAATGGCACAGTGCAGGATCCAGGGATGAATGGATGGCAGGGCAGCAAATATGAATCATATCCAAGCCTAATTACTGCCTTTAATCAAGAACAAGTTGATTATGCATGCATAAAAAGTCATTTATCTTTTAAATTTTTAACTTAAAATACTAGTTTAGATGCTGCAAATATAACACCTACTCATCCATCAGCTATTATTCCATGTATGCACAGATGCTCATTTGATTTTTCATGATGAAACTCCACCTGACATGCTGCACACACGCCCACATGTGTCACAGTAAAACTGAACAGACACAGCGAGATGATTACCGGTCTGTGACAGTGACGCTCCTCCTGTTTCCAACCAAAAAGAAAAAAAACACCATTTGGGATGATGTGTTTTCAGTCAGAGGCAATGATTCATTGATCTGGGGGGTGTATCATACAGAGCAGCATCTGCAGCACAGCATGGCAGACACACATCAAAACTGTGAAAGTGGTACCAGGCTGCTCACCAGATCAGGGGCCTCCACTCTTTTACTAGCAGGAATTTCAATTTCATCTCCGTTTGTCAAATTGAACCTGGTTAGGGAACGAGAGAGGCTGTTTCCGGACCACGCTGCATCTCCTGCACCCACCTGTGGTGTAAACAGCTGTGCCAATTACATCCAGCAACAAACACACACACACACACATACACGGGTGTCATGGTGAACATTTGATGACATGATGATGCAGTGTGGATCTGTTTGTAGGGCCTTAACTCTTGAAAAGTTTGGAAATGAGTGCTTTGTTGCTGAATCTGTGGGAGTGTGGGAGCTTATTAGAGGCAAAACAATTGTCTTTGTTTGAAGACTTTTTTTATCTGGGATGCTTAATATTCATGCAAGTTGTTCGTTAATACAGGCAGGCTGTTTGGACTTAAAGAAAAAAAAGAGAGCTCACTATACCAGCCACCTCTGGAGTTATGATTTATGTATGAAGGGAAATTAGCATTTGAAAGGGAGATATTAATAAGTGGCTGCTCGTGTGATTGTAGCGCAAATATCTGCAAAGAGAGAAGAATGCAATGCCTGGGTTTCTTTTCACAGGTGTTGAAACTGCAAATACAGGTAGAAACACAGAACAAACAGGGCTGGCTGTACGTATAGATCATCAAACATCAGCCACCGAGTGTCCTTTGCTGAACTTAAATGTGGCTCGCTGTGTTTAAGGCTCATTTGGCTAAAATCACCAGTCATTTTGCAAGTTAGCCACTTGTCAGTCAGTCAATTAGTGGGTCCTTCCTTCCTGTTATGAGCTCCCCTTCCAGTGAGTTAGTGAGTGCGAGGCTGCACGTGTTATTACGGCGGTGAACCCGAGCGCACGATCCTACTCCCACAGCCATTAATAAAGGTGAAGGGGCCATTAAGTTTTCATCAGAGCCACTTTATTACTCCACCACTCCTCGCTGATGTGCACGTCGTTCTGCTGATGCCCTCCATTTTCAACTTGTCAACAACCTGCACACAGAAACACAAACCTGTATGCAGTACACACAGCATGTGCTCAGGCAACAATACTGTGTGTAGGGATGTCTGTACTGTGGCACACACACACACACACATATGCCCCAGCAGCCATTAGTCCCACTCTGTGTTTGGGTTAGTGGATGAACTATCGCTGCATATTGAGCTCTGTGGTTTCCATCAGAGTGGAAGAGTGTACTTTTGGCTCAGTCTGGAAAAGACAAGCTGAGCCCTGCAGATGCTGTGTGAGTGAACCAGAGGAGGACGAGGACATGACAGGGGTGGAGGATGAGGAGGAGGTGGAGGAGGAGGGAGGCTCCTTAAGCTTTTGCTTAGTCGGTGCTGCCATCCAGAGCTGCTGGCACTCAGGAGCTTGGTGCTGTAGACCGTCACCAGGCTGGCAGGGCTGTGTCTTTTTAGTAAAAGAAGGTAGCAAACAAACATGATCTAACTCTGTGTTTGTGTCATATAACTATCGGTGATCCATAAAAGTTCTTTTTAGTGCACACATTGAGCTCGTTGCAACAGGAAAGCCATTGAAAACAGTTCTGCGTGGTCCTCCACATAAATTATTCCTCGTATTACTTCTGCCGGGTTGTGTGATTTTCCATCGGAGCAGATGAAGTGGCACTGTGCGAGCATGCTTGTGTACATGCACCCATTAGCGTACATACGTGTAAGCAGAGGTCAGTGGAAGTGTGAAAGCGTGTGATGGCGGCAGCGGTTGCCAGGTTGGACGTGTCACCGGAGGAGGTACGCCGTGACCTGCTGCTAGGTAAAGTGTGAAGGAGGACGGGGGCGCCTGCCAGAAAACATTTTCACCATAACTTGTTAACAGCTCGTGTGTTTCCAGCTGTTTCACAGCACTAAACACCCGGAGCTGGATTAGCTTGGCCTCTGTAGGACACGGGCGGTGGTGTGTCTGGGTGCTCTTGGACTGCACTGTATGTGCTTGCTGCCTCTGCGGTGGCATGCACGTATTCTCATACAGTTACATGCCCAACGAATGTCAAGGTCGTCTTGTAGCCCTAAATGAGTCATGGCCGAGCTCCAGGAACACTGATTGCAAAATGTCTGAGTTCGTCCTCGTCTTTTGTCTCTCTGTGCAGAAAATGGCAGCATGACAAGGCGGAGATTGTGGGCTGTGGAAAAAAGACATGTGATTGGCTTCCATTGAAATCCTCCGACGCATGAGACAAAACAATCGGCCCATGTTGTCTCTCCCACATGCCAAAAAGATGAATTATAGACGTTACTGGAGATGTTTTCCCATGCCTAATTGCCAGCTACCTATGAGGAACACTTACTGGTGCATAAACCCTGCTAGATGCTCCAAATGTCATTTCACCACTCACTGAGCCAGAACTAGTTTTAAGTAGATAGATAAGTCATTCAGTGAAATTCACTTATGATTCCTTTGTCTGGCTGCGACTCATTTTTTGTTTTTGCTCTCCTTCATTAATGTAGATATCTCGAGAAGCGTCACTGTGAATAAATGTTAACAGGAAAAAATGATGTTGCCGCCATATTTCAGTGATTTGCCTGAGTGTGTGTGTTATTTTACATAAAAACCTCACAAATAGTAAAATGATTTTAAAGCATCTTAAATGTCAGAGTGTAATCTGTGTTTTACACTTAACTGCTTCAGCTACAAGGACACATTATACAGGCTATACTGTAAAACCACGAGCGCATTCACTGCTTTCTCCGTCAGCAGTGTGATTAACGCTTCAGTTTATCACGGGAATGAACTAAAATCTAATTAAGCACAGACTCAAAGTAGGTTCATGTAAAGAGAGAGAAATATAATGCTTGTTTTCATTTGAAAGTTTCTGTTATGAACGATTTAGTAACTATTTTACCTTTACTCAGGCGGTATATGGTCATTTTGTGCGGTGGTGAAATCACACTTTACAAGACGTTCACAGCGCAGAGTCAACCAGTAAATAACTAAATAGTACTGACTGTTGTCTGACTTTTTTTTTATTTTATTGTCATTTTCAATTATTCCACATTAGGGACTGTAGGAAAATTATTGCAGGCATCAGAAAAAGGGTATTGTATTTTTTCTTTTGGATGACAGTAAGATGGTCTGACTTTTTTGGGTGTGTCTTTTTTTTTTTGCAGTATAGTTAATAGTTACATCAAAAAGACAACTTTCACTCACATCACAGATCATAAAGGTACATGTAAGGTTTTATAAATATGATTTTGGTGGCCCACATTAGAAGTTCCATTAAGATGTTCAGGTTTAAATTTAAGATTAAACCTGTACCAATTTAAAGCTACAATAATTACATTTACTGTATTATATAAAGTGACAGTTGTAGAGGAGGATAGATTTATCATGTCCAGTTGTTGGTAGTGTTGGAGAGGAGGTCCTCTCCGAAGAGCTGGAGGTCTTCAGGAGGTTTTTGAAGATAGAGAGGGACGCCCCTGATCTGGTAGGAACTGGTAGGACGTTCAACCTGCAGTGAACAACAGATGAGAAAAGTTTGGATTGCCCTTAGAATACAGCTGCCAAGTTTTCTCCATTTAGAAAGATGTTTCAAAAATATCTTTGTGTTTTGAACTGTTGGTCAGACAAAACAAGACATTTACAGATATTATCTTGGGCTTTGGGAGCTTGTGATGGACGTTTTTCAGCATTTTCAGACATTTTATGAATCAAATGACAAAAAAATGACAGATTAATCGATAAAGAAAATAAGATTTTTTTTGCAGTCCCAGACAGTTTTATTTCTGACTTGAACAGACAGCACTGAGATGAGTTAAGTTCTTCTGGAAATGTCAGCTAAAAAAAGCGAATGCATTGTTATTAAGTATTTGTCTTTAAGCAGATGTGACATGGACCGTGATGGTGTTGGCTGTGGCACTTGGTGGACGGCAGGTTCGGGCAGAGATTCACCAGTTTGTGTGCCGCCTTGTAACAGAATGATGGACAAGGTCTGGCCTTTATCTGTCTGAACAACATGAGGGAGAAATGAAGGGTCTACGCTCTGAGTTGGCCCGCGGGGGACAAAAGGTCCAATGAACACAAACAAACACACACACACACACACACATTCCCGAGGGAGTCAATGCCACTTACTGACAAATACACCGGCTCAACAGACTATCAGAGGCCTGTGAAATCTCCACTGAACAGAAAGCCGTCATTTTCGTCCTTGATGCAGACTCGAGTTGCGCCTTAGATTTACTGTAGCAGTAAAGCTCCTCTCTCCCCTCTCTTACAGCCTCTCTCCTTTAATGCTAATGGGGAACCTCTGTGGTGAAAGCCATTTGTGTGGAAGTGTCTGCCTGTTATAAATGATGTTATGAGGTCTAATGCACATGTTGTATTGCTGCCTCCCCTCCACCCCCGTGGGGAGTCCACTGCCCAGTTTGCACAAGAGACAAAAAGAGGACTTGTCTGGCTTCCTTTTTTTTTTTTCTCTCTCTTGCCGACCTCATTCTGTTTAGAGCTTCTCGTACGCAAGTGTGATTAGACAGAGTGATGTGACGTACCCACGTGTACACGCACCGCTTTTACACAGTGAGATGAAAAGAGGGCAGACTGATGGAGATGCACACATGCACACAAAAATGTCTCCCGCCCGTCAGAGGGTGATCAAAAGAGACACTGATGTGATGTACGGTGGCTGTCCATGTCAGCACTGATGCAGTAATTAGAGGTTCATGGAGGGAACGCCGTGGGACATTAGACGAGAAGAGAGAGACCCGGTGAGTTATTTCAATAAATATCCTTTTGTTGTTACCCTCCAAACACCCCCCAGACATAACAAATGAAGGCCCCAGCAAACCATCCATATTCACACTCTTTAATAAACTCTGCTTCCTTTCAGCTCATATATCATAAAAGGACTTCCACCTGTAATGTTGCGGCTAAAAGCTCCGGCCCATTTCCCAACACTGCTCCCCACCTGACCTTTACGCCCAGCCTCTTGTTGTCCGCGCACTTACCTGTGAATGGATAGAAAGAAAAGAGCAAAGCACAGACGAGGGGAGCGAGCGAGAACGGAGAGGTCAAGAGTCGTGTTTTACAGTTTTTCAGGTGGCTGCGTCAGAGTGGAGCGACGCGCTGTCTTTTTGCTGCTGGCAAAGCTTTATGAGACAAACATATCCTCAGCCCCGAGACCGAGCCTAATATAAATTTGTGGTCATTTGTATTTGGCTGTCTGCTCACCTTGACTTATACCAGGTGCATAAATAGACTCGTCGCACAGAACTACAGTGTAGAACAGGAGGAGTCTCCGGGAATGGAAAAGAGAGATAGATGTTTGGTCCTTTGACAGCAAGTCTTGCGTGAAATGTGGCGTGCTGACTTATTATCATACAGTGCATGTTTACTTCAAGGCCGCCGTGTGACTGGAGTTCAGAATTAATGGTAGGCAGTGTGTATACAGAGGAGCATGTTACAATGATAGATTTGGGGGATGAATGGGCCATTTGGACGGCATCCTGATTCTAGTTTTTACTCCTTTGCAAGCCAAAATTTACCTTTTTGTTTCTTGTGTTTGAGCTAAAGACTACTCTAAACCTTTACTATGTTTACTGTTATGTATTTTAATATCAGTTAGAATGGGTTAGAGGTGTATAATAGTGTGCTGATATGTGATATGTATGAGCAGTTTGTGGGACTTGTCACTCCTCTGCTGGTTGTCTTAAAGGATCAAACTAAAACACCATTTTTCACATAGATTTTCTACCATCCAGGTTTCAGTTCATGTCAGCACACACTGAGAGCAACATACAGAGTGTTGGGACTTGCTTGAGAAAGCTAATCCAGCACAGGTGCTTTTATTTATTCATTTATTTTGTCAAAGGTCTGTTAATAAAGCTCTTAAGGCTGCTGCCTTCGAGGATACTCTGACTGATTCTTATGAGACTGAAACAGCCAAATTCACACAGATCCATTTGTCCTCTGGATTTAAATTCATGGTAATGCACATAAGATAAGATAAGATAGACGCACAGAGGGGAAATTCACTTGTCACAGCAGCTCATATACACAAGGAATTACTCATAAATAAGAAATGTATAGAAGAAGGTCATGAAGTCACACTGGTGTTAAAGCGTCTGACAGCTGTTGGAACGAAGGACCTGTGGTAGCGCTCCTTCTTACATAGTGGGAGTAGCAGTTTGTTGCTGAAGGAGCTGTTTACGGCCTCAACAGTCTCATGCAGGTTGTTCGTAATGGATGCTTTGCTAACATCCTCCTTTCCCTCCACTTCTTCTATGAAGTCTAGAGGTCAGTCCAAGACAGCGCCGGACCTCTTGACCAGTTTACCAGTCTTTTTCTGTCTGCATGGAAAGATGCAGATGCCACCAAAGTGTCTTGGAAAGTTTTTAACAGTCCTGCACACTCCAAAGGATCTTAGTCTCCTCTTCTTGTACAGGATGTCTGTGTTGTACGACCAGTTCAGTTTTTGTTGAGGTGAGGCGAACACAAACAGGTATTTGTGTCCTCCAACCATCTTGATATCTAATCCTTGGATGTTTACCGGTGCGGTCTGAGGTGTCTTCCTCCTCAAATCGATCACCATGTCCTTCATCTTGCTGGCATTGATCTGGAGGTGGTTGAGATTGCACCAGTCAACAAAGTATGTTCTGATACATATCCCACGATCGCTATATCATCAGAGAATTTCTGCACGCAATCCTTCTTGTAATCCATTCATTATCTGTAACAGCTTATCCTCATCAGGATCACAGTGGGGCTGGAGCCAGTCCCAGCTGATTTTGGGCGAGTGGCGCCAGTCGCCAGTTCATCACAGGGGACATAAAGACAAACAACCATTCACACTCACATTCATACCTACGGGCAATATAGAGTCACCGGTTACCCCTTTGAGTGCATGTTTTTGTACTATGGGGGGGAAGCCAGAGTACCCGGAGAGAACCCACGCAGATACAGGGAAAACTTCACAGAGAAAGGTCCCAGCTGAGGTTCAAACCAGGAACCTTCTTGCTGTGAGGCGAGGCGACAGCGCTAACCACTGCACCAGCCCCCTTCTTGTAATCTTACTCTTGAAACATGCATGTTAGATGATCACCCCAACAGGTAGGTCAACTTTACATCTCAGGAAAGTTCAAACTCTCTGCATTTTCATGTCGTTTAGAGATGAATGTAAAGCAACGACTGCCTGGAAAGGTCGGAAATCAATTTAAAAGGCTCTAGAAAATGGTTGCCAGTAATGTTAGGAATATCGGATTTGTAGTTCATTCAATTCAATCGAGTTTAATGACCACGCAGTTTTGCTGATGGAGTTTGTTATTGGCACAGTTTGGAGCAACAAGGGTCCATCAGCGTTATTGCACAGACACGATTCAGACTCAAATACACACAGCACATGAGGTGCACAGCGCTGATATTGATGGAAATATTTTGTATTGCAGCTGAGAGCAATTCTGTTTCTTAGTTTTAAAATGACTCTGAAGTTAAGTACTAAAAATAGTCCAGTGATTTGTTCCCAGCCAAAGAAAGCATTATGAGGGTCATCATCATGCTCAAGGGCGCTTTGGCATGTGGCGGCGCCAACTGACCTACCGACCCTACAATAATGGCTGAGCCGCTGCACCTCCTGAACTACAGTCACCCACACACTATATGTTTCAGAGGTTTCCACATGATTAAAAAGTAGACTTCTGGGAAAAGTTAATTATTATGTTTTAGGGGCTCTCCTCTTGAGGTAGGGTGTGTCCTTCCTCAAGACAATCTAGTCGAAGTCATGTGTCTGTAGATTTTGTCACAGACTCCTGGATGTAAGATTTCAGGGGAGTGCGTTGACAGGCGGAGCGGGGCGAGAGGTCAGCGCTGCATACGGGAGAGGAATTGAAAGTGCAGAGGAGCAGCTGTCTAGATGATGGATAGAACAAGTGGCTCAGAGAGAGATGAGGAGGAGGAGGAGGAGGAAAGAGAGAGAGAGGGGGAACATGTTGATCTGCATTTTATACCCATCTAGGTGAAGTAGAGGAAATCAGTCCGGCTGAGGAGGAGAAGGATTTATGATCTCATCTGCCTTGATGGATGGATGTTACCTGCAATGTATGATCATTTTCTGCTGCTTTTTATATCTGATATTTGATAGTCGCACAGCAGCGGGCACAGCAAAACACTTTGCCATGATGAAAGCCACCGATGGTCAAAAATGTGATGTACTCGTACCAGCAGACAGGAAATGTTTCTTCAAATATTGGCTGGAATCCCAGCAGCGGCAAACGTGTCGACGCCGTGAGCGTTTATCTCTCTTATGAATTATACTCTTTGCTTTGGTGATATTTAAGAGCCTCTGATCAGCAGTTCCCAGGTAGACACAGCGAGCTGTCTGACTGATAGCACAGGGGGGGAGATGGGGCAGCATAACGGAGCGCTGTTTCCTTCACCCGAGGGAGAGCTTGCTGAGTCAGCGGGCTCCTGGAGGCCGCCGTCCATTTGTTAAGCGGCCTGTCACTTCCACTGCCTTCACTGTGGATCCTGCGGGTAGTTTATGTATTGATTTAACAGGGAACCTTTCTCCATTTTTTAACATAAATGATGGCTCACTTGGCTCGATGCACTGGAGCCAGTCGCAGCCGTGTGAGTCGGTCTCCCATCAGTAGTCAAAGCACAGGAGGGGTTTTGCAGGTAAAGGAGCTCAGGCTAACTGTAACACTTTAATACGGTAAATCCAGCTCCACTTCACATCTTAAAGCTGGCGTTCTGTAGAGGAACGAAGGATTTTTTAAGAGGTGGAGATGCTAGTTTGATGGAATCAGCTATATTTTTGTGATATTCCACTGTGTCTGGATATAGTTTTTTACTGCTCCACTTTTTCCGCTTCTCACAAATCCATGCAACATCAAAACATAAAGCTCCTGGGATCCAAGCTCCCAAACATAACTGCACCGTTGGATCCCGGAGCGAGTCGTGCAGCTTCAGAGAAAGAAAATCCACAAGTCCCATGTGTGTAGACTTATTCAGTGCTATATAAAGGGAAATGTCACTGAATCTCTGCTTTGGGATACGTTACTCTTCTAAGCTCTTAGACAGTTTAGACATGTCACACGTTAATAAATTAGTTGTTGCTTGGGACGCGAGTTGCCAGCGTTCCCCTCAGACGTTTAGTCTTGAGGTCAGAAGGGAATTGCAGCTAATCAGATTTTCTGATGTTTCTGCAGAGAGTTGGCTGTCTTAGAGGAAGAGATTTTCTTCCCCTCTTGCTGAAACTATGTAGATAAAATGGAAATATTTATTGCAAATCACTAGCATTAATGTTTTTATGCATTAATGGTCATGTATTTTAATTTTTTTTACCTTGAAGTCGTCAGGCCCTGATCTGTAACTTCACAGAACAATACACCACATGTGTATTCTTTTGAGTTTTATAAATGGACAACAGCTCTTTCATCGTAGGGGAGAAAATATTCCTCAATAAAAAGTTAATTTCCTGCTCTGCTACAGTTTGAGTTTGATGCCGGCGTGCTAATGTGCAGCTCTACAGGGAGAGCTGAGTGAAAAGAAAAGATGAATATGGGAGCTCCCAGCAGGACATGGGTAAAGGCAGATGTATAATAAAGTCATTTCAAGTCAATTTGTGCATCAGTGTAACATCCCAGATTTAAAAAAAAGTTGTTTCCAATTTTAAGACTATCTGTGCCAGAAGGACCAGAAGAATAGCATTCCTGCATTTCGTGTTTATTCCCATTTGTGTGTCAGTAAGTAATGGCTTTAATAAGAACAGTAGCTCCTAGCTGACCATTATTCCTGTAAAACTCCATTATACTCCCATTTGAAAACAGGAACAACTGCGTTACTGTGTGAAGGAACAGTCATTTACACATTTAAGTTAATGAAAGAACAATTAATGATTAAATACAAGCTGCACTCGCCCGGTGGAGCTCCAGCGATTTACAGAAGTGAGCTTAATTAGCGACCTACTGTGTAACGATAAACTGTCATCATGGAAGATGAAGGAGCTCAGCAGCCTGTTGTTGTTCAGTTGCATCATTCTCTTCCCGAGCCTCGATAGGCCCGAATCTGAGCTCTTTAACATGCAACAGATGATTCTTTATCAGACTGATGCAACTGTGATCCAGACGTGGTAACACTCTCTAGTTATTAGCCCTGTGGAGATCGACTTCATGATTTGTGTGAAAAAGACGGCGATAAAACCATCGAGGCATGGTTTGACTCTCAAACTAAGATGTTGATTTGGTTATTTGGGACTTTTCTAATAATCGCCCTGTAGCTACATGTTCGTTTTATGGGGGTCAGGAAGTTTGCTGTAATCTGAGTGTAACATGGAGCAGTCAGACTTGCTGATGAAATGAAGCAGAGTGGTGGAGGCAGATATAGTAGCATTTCCAGTTGCTACAGTACAGTATGTATGAATTATGAAATGTGCACTTGGGACCAGCGGTAGTGCAGATCATGCATAAATGCAAGAGCAAGCTGGGCTTGGTTGGAGTTTTTTGAGGATGTGAGTGTGTGTGAGAGAGCTGGAGGATGGCCTCCGCTGAAGCCCACACGCTCTCTTAAACTTCTCTAATACAGGTGGAGGAGGCTGGGCCACGTGGACGCACTTCTAGTCCTCTATCTGTATCCGAATTTAGCAATACACAAGCTGATTTATTAAACCGGGGGGGGAGGTTTGATTCGTCATCAAATGATAATCTGCAAGAGCTATAAATATTACATCCAAAATCTAGAGGAAATTTCCTCTTTTTTTTTTTTGTTTCATCTGGGAATCGTCATCTGGTTCAAACTGGATTGCAGAAAAGTGTCTCACTCGTTAGCAGATGCTTTGCTCTACAAATCACCGATTGAATCATTTGCACATATTTTTCAGACAAATTCATTTTCAGACTCTTAAACTCATCTCCATCTGCAGGTTATTAATCCAAACATCTCCATAATTAAATACAGTTTTTATCTTTTTGCTAGCCAAGTTATCAGGACAAAATAAGCCGGTTAATTCTCATCTGCAGTTACAGAATTAATTTGTTAATCTCTTTAATAATAGCGTGCTCTTATTTTGAAATAAAAGCAACATGAGTAGAGAGTCAAAACCTTTATACATGAGGCAGGTATGAAGTAAAGCCTCCCATCATGCACTGGTGCAACAGACTCATGTATATGTGACCATGTATGTGTGCTCAACAGTGTTTCCACACTACTGTTATATAATTAAAACAAGTGAATGTGGTACTGTGAGAGCGATGTTGCTGATGCTAAATGGGAGGACAAGAGAGTTTGAAGTGACAATCATAATCCTGCTGCAGCTAATAATTTGTCCTGCATGCTGTGAGATCTTTGCATCTAAGAATATTAGCTCACTGCAAAGTCTTACCATGTACACATTAGGACGCTTCTGGCTCCATCCAAAGGTAATCTCATGTAAACAGATATTTAAAGAAACAGCGTGTTGGCATGTAGCAGTAAATGCAGATTGCAACCTTATCGCCTCACCCTCTCCTTGAAAACATGAATGACTCTATCTAGAGCCAGTGTTGAATTTGCTTTCTGGGCTTTCTGGGCTACTGTAGAAACATGGAGGACTCTGCAGAAGATAGATATAAACAGCCCCTTAAAGACCCTTAAATCTTGCACACTGGATGTTTAATTAATATTCAAATAAGATATATGTCATTAGTGTTAATTGGTGAGCTCTAGGGATGCTGGTAGGCAAATTGTGTTTTCTTTGGACAGAGCCATATTACCTGTTTCCAGTCTTTATGCTACACTATCTTGTCTCGTCTCATCTAATTCTCTGTAAGAAAGCAAACAAGCATATTTTCCAAAATGTTAATATATTCCTAAATTGGTTCTTTCTATGCTGTATTATCCCGTAGAGGCATAGGTAACTACTTTCATGAAAATGAAATAGTGATAATTACACCAACTGAAACAAAAAACCAACCAGAGACTGAATCTCGTTTAAAAGGTTTATTTGCAACATCAAGGGAATGTGCAGTGCAGGTGGAGGAGCCAGTGGCGGGGTATCCATCTGGGGAGGTGCAGGGCTGGTTGGTGACAGGAATCCCAGAGCTGGATGTGACAGGAGGATAGTTGATGAGGGTTTTCCTGAGGCACAGGGAGAAATCACAGTAGCAATCAGAGTAGTGAAGCTCTCAGAAAAGACAGAGTTGACTGTTGCGCTGTTTCAACTAGGCAGACGTAACAATCTGACAGAGTCTGGAAGGCTGACCCGGGGTTGATTGGTTGTGGTAATCAGACAGGTGAGGCCACACCCAGAGACTCACAAGCCCAGAGAGACGGACAAGTCAGACAGAAACACAAGGGAGAGGAACACAGGGAAAACACTTGGAAGGAAGGAGGAGGACAGCCTCCAATTAACACCAGCATAATGTAATAATGCAATTTGTATCTGAAAATTAGGTTATATACAGACGTTCACCTTGGTCACACAATTCAGCTAACTGTTAACAAGCCTGCACGTTTGCAGGCTTATTCAGACCTTTAAAAACATGGAAAAATCCAGACTCTGTGGGTGAATAACTGAGATTTTCAAAGAACAGGACTACTTCGACAGAAAGTCCCAGTTCTGTACAAATGCTGCATAAATTTAACACTTACAGTTATAGTCTCCAAGTACGATATTTTACTTTTCACCTCAGTTTGAGTGGGTGGGTTGTTGCTTTTTAAGTCATTTTATTTAGCAACAAACAGGACAAAGTGAGCTTCAGCGTGGATAAACAGCTACTAGTTTTATGAGACGTCTACAGATGGAGTCTTACTGTATGTGGGCTGTAGTGTTATTATGCCAACGTGAGAGAGAGTACAGTATCTCTTTTTTTTTCGCTTTGAAAAGGCGAAGTGCTCCTCCCTCCCTCCCTCCCTCTCCGTTCACATCTTCTCTACATTTCTCTCACACTCCCCCATCCTATCATCTCTCCCCTCAGCTTTCTCTCGCTCTCTCTCTCTCCCTCCTGCAGTACTGTGGTTTTTGATGTAAAAAGATCAACCATCGTTTTTTTTTTTTTTTTGGATTGAGCCTCTTTGTGCACCAATTACGCTCGGCTGTTTGTTGGGATGCCAAACATACATTTATACTAATGATCAAACATGATGATTACCAGCTATCGCCTCTGTTTCTCTTTTAATTTATTCCGAATTTTTTCTTATTAGCATCTGCTTTCAAAGCCAGAGACACAAAACAAGACAAATTCCACCACTGGTGTCTTTTTGAAGAGACTCAGGAGGGCGAAGGAGTGGAGGGGGGACACACACAAAAGTATCAGTTGCACTATAATTCAATTACAGCATCTATTGAGAGAGAAGAGAAAGGGGAAACTTTGCCTGGGGTTGCTCTCCTTTGACTACCCATCAACCCCCACCACCACCACCACCACCAGCAGCAGCAGCCTATTATAAGAGTTGAATAAAAACCCCTGGACCGGCTCTGAGGGTGTCATCATTAAAGCAGGCTGTGAGGGATCTCGAAACAGCTATTTGATCCTCCTATCTGATCTGATCGGCTTTTGTGATCTATTATGAACGAGGGAACGACGGAGAGAGGAGAGAGAGATTGAGAAGTTTCTGGTTAGATCCTGCTCGCACCTCAACCTCCCCCCGCTTGTTTTCAGGGCATCAAATATGATTTAATTGAGAGCGGAGAGATAAAAAGAAGCAGGAGAACAAGCTTGTGTGTTTGGAAGCACCCCCCTCCCTCCAGGGTATATAATGATTGTGATTGGATGCTGGAGTTTGGAGGCACATGGAGGCAGGAGGAGGTATAATGATGAAGATAGGAGCCTGCATGTGCAGACTCTTGGCTTTGGTCAGGGAGGTGCAGCTATGTGATAGCAACGCCTGCTACTCTCTGCACTGCAGGAAAACAGTGGGAATCGGCAATCGTAGTGCTGCTACGTGTTTCGTGTGTGTGAGTGTGTGTTTGGGCAGGTGGTGCTCAGCACCGCCAGATGGACACTTGATCACTTGTCATACAGTTCTTGATTAATCCATAAAAAGGGAAGCCATTGTATGAGCTCTCATCATCATCATCAGTGAGTCGAGTCGAGGAGGGAATTTACTCGCCTCTTAAAGTTTCTTCAGCTTTTGATTTTCACTGTTCTTTTTCTTGATGTGAATCAATGGGACTGCTGTGCTTCATGTATTTCTGAAAAGACGATATTTTTCTCAGAACAATGTGACTAAAATAGCAGCTTTTTTTTTTCCATCGCTCTCTGCACCCTGAAACCTTCCATAACAGACTCTTACATATGAGTCATTGTCTGCGCTGCTCTACCTGAGGGTTTCATAAAGATGATTCTCCTCTGGGATGATCCCAGCATGCATTTCCTCTTCTGGTGATGTGAAACTAGAACTGTGTTTTTATGTGTTTCTCCAGCGGTTTTCAGAGCGGGGCCCTCACTGAAGCTTTTTGGCAAGTTGGCAGGTACCCGAGGCGGTTTATATTCATACAACTTTCAATTCATAGACTGAAATAAATCTTTTTTATAGACGTCTTTTTGAAAACAGAGAACATGATTGAACATAATAGTGTGCAAAAAGCTCTGGTAATTTCTCTCTGGAGTAATCTTTGGTCTCATTTTGGTGTGGAAACATTTAGGCGGAACATTTGAACCTCTAAACATCACTGACAAGCAGCCCATGGCATACAGTATGTTTCAACATGTCCTTCTGACCACTGTATTATTGTTATTGGTTGCACAGTTCAATTAGTTAAAAGCTGAGGAGGTATAAAACAAACTTTAATGAGTCATCAGGGGAAATTGCAGCGCTGCAAAAGCCGAATCTGTTAAAAAATCACAATAGCAACAAATTCTTGAACATGTAGAAGTAAAAACTTAATTTATTCCCTGGCTGCTAAGAGTTTTGTTGCAGATATTTACAGGTAAACAATACACGCAGGACTGATTGAGGATGTTGATAAGTTATGAGCTGTCATCACTCAGACTCACGTATAACTGGAAATATTACACCGGCTGTTGTCAGCGTGAACACAGTTAGCAGTAGTTCATAGTGACGGATAATAGTGCACCTTTGCCTCATTGATCAACAATAATTTGGGTTGATCCATCACCCCGGAGCCTGGAAGTGAAGTCCCTTTGGTCTCCAGGTGTTGCAGCAGGTGGCAGGCAGTGGCCTGGCAGGGAGGCAGCTGCCTGCAGCAGCTCTGGACAAACTGGAACCAGGCCAGCTACAACTGGAACGCTGCGAGCATGGCTGGATTCACCTGCTAAAAATAATCGTTGTTTAGCCCCTGTTGACTCCCTCTACACATAAAAGTTTCATTAAGACACCTTAAAACCAACCAGTTTTCCTAAACTGGATCAGTGTTTTCTGCGTGTCAAATTCTTTGACGCAAAAAGAAGATGAAGGATAGACATGCAAATGCGGAGTGATGGGCAACCACGTAGCGGCACCCTGGGAGGAGTTAGGGGTTCGGACCAGCTGGGTACATGAAATAAACAAAGTCAGAACACAACAGGTAGAGTATCAGACTTTAGTCCATGAATCCACCTGGATAGTCTCAGTTTCAGAGACCATTCAGGCTGACTGTGGAGGGTTTGACTGATCTGAGCGTCTGATTGGCAGCCACAGCGTGACGTCCGGCTAATCTTTCCCAGCGCATCAGACAACCACCACTCAAATGAATAGAAAAACCTGCGTTCTCATTGCAGCGCTGCACCCTGTCTGAATGCGGCCTTACTCAAGGGCACCTCAGCAGTGCCCAGGAGGTGAACTGGCACCTCTCCAGCTACCGGTATACAGTCTGTGGTCGGTGCTGAACTTGAACCTCAAGTTCCAAAGTTAAGTTCTTATGGAGAGAGCTACTGCCGCTCCAACACCACTTAAATTAGGAATATGGACCCTGTGAGCAGAGTATGATCTTAAATAATGAATATCTTAAAGACTGACTTTGACACAGCCTTCTACGAGACCGGGGTTGCTGAGAATAACTTTTATAAGGACGAGAAGAGAGGGTCGATCTTGTTATTATGGATGATGTCATGTTTCCTGAGTGGACTGACTCACTGCAGTTATTGGTGGACAGATGACCAGTCTGTCAAATTAACTATATTAATCAATGAGCAGGAGCGTGAGGCACAAATTAAATGAAATCAAATTAAACTGAGTTAGAGTAGATAAGACAGATTTCCCCTTTCTAGAACTGATTAATGTTTTGCTTTATATATTTTTAGTGTTTTTTGATGTCTCATGAAAAGTGCTCTATAAATGCAATTTATTATTATTTCATTTTAAATATTTGAGACATTTTATTAACTGTGTCATCCACGGAAACAAAAAAATAAAATATTGGCTTGTCCGGTCACTCGGCATTTTTGTTTTGATGAATAATCCCGTCAGACGTCTGAACCTATTTCAAGTTCATCAGCTCTGCAAGCTGCATTTTTCCAGAGTCACGGTGATGGAGAGTTGGGCAAAATCATCATTAACTTGCTGCCATCAAACATATGCTTTTTTAAAATTTAATTATCGTTGCATTTTTCTGCATCACTGACGCAACGAGGTGCATTACCATCAGCAGCTGACGGACTGTGCGCGGGGCTTGGTGATGTAGGAGTCCTGTGGATTATCTAACGACCCTCATCGCTAAAATGGTTTATGATTTACTTTTAGATCATGGGCCTCATTGCAGAAACATTTCCTGACTGCTTGTTTTATCTTAACTTAAGTTTCAAAGATAGGAAAAATCTGATCTTCCTCTTGGCAGTGGGCCCTTAGGTCCTTGGCAGTGTAAAGTCCGGAGGCAGTTGCCTGGTTGGTAATGCAGTCTTGGCTTTGAGTCTAGATGAGAGAGGCCTGGAAGATCGTTCATTCATAGAAAGCTCTCTGTTTCAAACACACAAAAACACTATGTTTGGTTGGTAAATATAGTCCACTAGACCAAAGTTGGAGTAAGAAAAGAAATGCGGTTGTGGCGTTGCTGCAGCCTCTGGTGACTCTGAATCAACTTCCTTCCCTGAACTGTGATCCAAATCAAACATCCCTGCACGCCACATACAGCACATGCCTCGCAAAGTGTAGTACAAAGGTGTGTTGTCCCGTCTCTGATGTGTTTCAGGGGTGTTTCCTGCATCGGCTCGTATGTAACGTTTCTCACCGGTTCATTCAGCTGTCACTGCATGTGTGTGTGTTTGTGTGTGAAAGCGACACTGTGACTGTTGGAGAGATTCCCACTGTATTTTCATTTAACACGATACTAAAGACTCAACACCACATTAAAGCATTGCTTTGCAGCGGGTGGCGTCCTGTGTGGGTGCCTGGAAGAAAACTCTGGATGTCTGATGACATGGAGGAGCTTCCTGGTGTTTCCTGTGTTTCTTGGCTCTCACTGGGCAAAAGATTAGAGATAGTGACACTGATACTGTAACGGAGCGGTGTTACCAAACATTATAAAAGCCACAATTCAACAAGCATCAGTGTTATAGCCACATAAAGTCACATATTAATGCAGAAAGTTGACTTTTTCACACATTAGTTAAGAAAAATGTGCTGAAATGCAAAAATCTGTCCCTTAGAGCAAAAGCTTTAAATTATTTAAGCATTATTTTTTTAATTATTCATTTTAATGTCATTACTTTGATAAAAATTCTTAATCTCCCACTGCACAATGACATTAAAGCTGGCACTTGACCTCATGTACCTCGCCTTTATATCATTTATGAAAGCCCCGGTTGGATTTTTCCCATCTGACTCAAAGTTTTATAAAGTTGCAGCAGAGCTAAGAAGAGTGCAGAAAACATAAAGTTCAGCTCGCAAGCAAACAGTCGCAAAGATGCGCTAACTGCTCAGCAGACTCCTGGTGAGAAAAGAAGCAGCTGCTAACATCTGAGAGGCCTGTCGCAGTCAAAGCTGCAGTATAAACATTGTAGAATTATTTATATAATTAGCAGTTTTCTGCGCACAGGAGACGAGAGACTGCTGGGTTTGTTTACTTGTCATGTCTTCTTTATGAAGCTGTGTGAGAATGTGCAAAAAAACCCCTGAAATCTATCTGTCTATCTGTCTGATGCCATAATGTGTAAAATTGATGAAATGGCGGAGAACACAGCAGCGGGATTTTTCTAGTCAAAATATTGAGACCACGCAGCTACGAGAAAAGAGATGTGTTACCTCTGGTGTTGGTCGGCGTGTAACGTTGTGAAGAGAGTGAAAGTATGTGTGAGGAGTGTCTTTTTTGGAAACCACTGCTAGGACACACAGTGTGGACACAAAATGTCTTTTTCTACTTGGAAAAACACCTTTCAGAGAGTCGAATCTCTTCTCTCTCTGTTCCTGAAGAGCAAATCTCAAAGAGAAGTGTATAATATATAATATTCTTGACATGTGATCATCAACAGCAAGAATAAATATTAATGAGTTTCTTACCAGCTCATAACAGTTAGTAACCCACACTGAACATCTTTCCTTTACTTGGTGACTGTCTTTACAAACACCTGAAGGCTGCAGGTATCTGTTCAATCTGCTGTCTCTAACTGGAGTGATGTTGCGCGCTGTCAATCAAGCGGCAACCTCCGTGGCCAATAACTGTGCCAATAACTGCAGTTCCTCAAATGTCCACTTGAGGCTGGCTACAGAATCTCCATAAGCCGCCATGTTACAGCAGAAATAAACATGTTTACAGCCTGGTACACCTGTTCAAATTATGTTAAGGCTTAAAATTGTGCTGAATTAGGAGTGCGGCTGCTTCAATTGACAGGTGGGTGCCGTAACAGGTGGCTCGTTTTCTTTCAGCCTCCCTCAGGTCCATCGACGATCCACCTTTTTGTCCATTTTTAGATTAGCCGGGCGACCTGTGTGTTTCTTCTAATTTATTATTCCTCAGGTGTGTTAGGGGATGGACGAATTAAGAACAGTTCCCATTAAAAAATTAGTTAAAACTTTTCTCTGCTAATAACACCCTGAGGACAGTTATGGTTAAAAAACACTGGGTAACCACGGCAACGTCTGTGCTTGTCATAATTTTAATGAGCTCCGCATTTTTAATTACAACACAGGTAGATGTGTGGCGGAGATGAGCAACATTATGTGATAGAGACAGTTTGGGTTAAAGTTTATAGCGGGGTTTGTGGATCATTTATTCATGGTTTATGTCGAACGTGAAGATTAATGAGGCAGCTACTTTGCTCCCAGATTGTCAGTGATAAACAGTCAGATTTAACACAATTAAACTTTTTAAATATTTCAATGAATAAAAAAATAATAAAAATACAACATGGGTTAGCACTGTCACCTCACATCAAGACGGTTCCTGGTTCGAACCTTGGCTCGGCTCCAGAAACATGAATTCAACTTACAAAGAGTTATATATCTTCAGAAATACTCATACTTTAAGATCTCCATGTTTCAGACAACAATACGTTTGTGGTCAGTGTGGGCTTTTATAATATTGTGTCACAATCTTTATAACCTTTATGCTAACTTGAGTAATAGGAATTCCCCTCGAAATGCACATGTGTTTGTGTGCTAACATTAAAAAACATCCCTCTGTGGGAGTGTGCGCTCGCTCGAGAGGGAGCGTGGAGCGCTTCCATGTCCTCCTAAGTGCTCCTGAATGTCACATCCTATCTGCAGCCTGTCCCCGAGGCACAAATGGACACTCCATCCACTTGTCAGGTGATTAATCTCTGCTCCCCTCTCTCCCTCATCTCCTCTCGATCTCGTATTCACTCTGTACACACAGCTTCGTCAGCCATTCAGAGGACCGTCACACACACACTTAACCGTACTACACTCCCTCTCATGCTCTCCTCCCGGTGAAGATCAATGAGGAAGACGGATGTATTATTCAGCACATTAATTTAGAGGTGGGGTGTGTTTTTTTTGTATTAGTGCTCTGGCAGGATTATTAGGGTTGCTCTGAAAGATGATGAAGTTACATGACAAGCGAAGAGACAGAAAAAAGTACAGGGGAGGGGAAACAGTTTGCAGAAAGCGGCCTGGACTGGCTCCTTGTGTGAGGTGGTGGGTGCAGAAACACTTCCAGCTGCTTCGGAGATGTTCTTGGAAGCCGTGTAACGGTGCTAATGGGCTTCTAGAGGCAGAACGTGTCAGAGCTGATGCTTCAGTGTGACCGCCGGGCTCTCGCGCTGCCGAATGCTGATTCGTGATGGGAGGGCTGAGGCCAGCTCACAGAGGATGAGACAGCAAGTTGGGTGCGGATGAAACACCTGTACACATTAACAATGAACACCGAGAGCACACACAACAGAGAAAGAGCCGTGGCGGAGGAATATGGCAAGCTCGTCACGTCTGTTTTTCGGCGGATCTGCAGTGCTCTCACTTCACCTCTTGTCCCCCCCATAAAGAAGAGGCATTGGATTGTAAAGTGGCGAGGTTATTTCTGTCAAGGGCCGACGCCGAGCATTAACTGTCTCCTTCAGTTCTGGAGAGCAGAAATCCTCCATTTTCCACAGACCGGGCCTGCTCTGAAACATTTAGCCATTCAGTTCAGGCTTGGAAAGGCAAAGTGCGATTAATGAGACATGCCTTGCCATCTCCATCTTGTAACTCCCAATTGAGGAGACAATGAAATTTCATTGGCCTGTACAGTGTAATCCCAGACTTCCTTAATGTAACTGGAAATCAAAGAGTCCCCTTTAGGCTGTCCCTTTATTACTCAAAGCAGCTGGATGGAGGTTTTTCGTATCGGTGCGGTTATTGGTCTCCAACAGGCTCAGGATGTGGACCATTTATTGTGGGAAACCAATAAAGTTTTTTTATGATGGAGCCAGGTAGTCTTACATGTGTATCGGCGCGTATAGCTCTTGGTTTTATCAGCATTGTAACACGTGTATGGATATATTAACAGATGCTTCAGTGCGGTTACTAGCATTGGGGGATTAAATGGTTCTCGTGGGGGTCGAGTCCTTCAGGTACCGCCTGCATTAATGGTCGTGATGTAAAAGTTGTGCCGTCGTGCCTCAGCATAACATAAGTCACAATATCCTGAGGTGATTACCTTCCAAATCAAATTTGTCTGAAAGACAAAGCCTGTCTCTGTTCTATCTTCTGCAAATGAAAACTTTTATTTCATCCCCTCTCTCCATGGTTTCCCACTTTTTCAAACCTCCCCGCTTTCCACTGCGGCTCCAGCTGTTGCAGTGGCTCAACCAGTTATTAAAACATAATTACAATCTATTTAGGAAGCATCACTGAGAGGACAAGTGCTGTTAGCAGCTCATTTTCTACTAAATTAACTTGTGCTCAGAGGCAATGCGAGTACATTTGAGGCGAAAAAGGCTTCCCAAAATGTTTCTGTATTGTTAGTAAAATGGTAATGATTATGAGTTTGTTTCATCAGGACACACACACACACACAGAGATACAGTGTTGGGAGTTGATTAATTGGGGCACCGTTAATTGAAATGTTGGTTGGTTTCTGTAAAAATAGCTGATAGCCTTTGTTAGCCTCTTGGGCTGTGTTTAAATGGCACACAGAAAATGTCATGTGTATAAGTCTATTAGTGCTCGCAGATAATGAAGTGGCAGAATAAAAGCAGCTGGATTTACAGCTTACATAAGAAATATTTAGATTTAACTTCCCTCCCAAACAGTCATGCATTTTGACTTCTCATAACGTGTCTTTCATTGTTTAATAAGAGCGTACCTTATATACCTGAACATGGCTGTCCTCCCCCTCTCAAGCTCCACTCCCCTATACGACACATGATGTAGCTTTAATGTGTCATAGTGAATTGAGAACAGCAGGGTGGGAGGTAGGCTGCACACCGGGAGCCCACGAGGCACGCCAAGATCAAGCAGCAGACAGAAATGAGACATTCCTCTGCATACATGAATATCATTCCAGCGAGAGAGAGGAAGAAGAACAAAGGAGACCACTGAAGTTAATGACTTCTCTGTATCTTCGAGTGTGCGTCGGCGTTTTCTCCATCCTCTTGTAGTCGCCATGTTCAAAACAAGAAAAACAAGTAGCTGTGGCAGGAATACCAGAGAAAAGGGCTCCTATTGACAACCTGTTTCTTCACATTTTGTGTCCCTGTTATGGTGTATTAACGCGGCAATAATCAGTGTTGTTATATTAACAATGAATCAGAACATTACTTGTATAAAAGCAAGTCGCTCATACTAATCAACCCTGACAGTTTCCACTTTTATCACCTCTTCTCAGCTCTATAGAGCCTGTAGTGTCTTTCAGCTCACTGTTTTGGTTTTCCGCCCCACAACTGTATTATTTTGGTTCACTCTCACAGCTCTCATAGCGTCGTTTGAGCCGCAGCAGACACCTGCTTTAAAAAAAATCCCACTTTATGCTACCTGTTAAGCACCTAACCTAGCACCTGTCTAACTGTAGACAAAGTTAGCAGCTATCTAGTTAACATAGCACAGCATTTAAGTTAGCAGCTAAAGCAAAGATCCTCTCAGTCAGTTCAGTCAGTGAGGACCAAAACAGAGCAAAAAAGTTGAGCCAGTATTAGACTTCAATTCATCATGTGGGCAGAAATATGAGTGTAAATTAATGCTAATTTTGCTACATGTCTTCTGGATGTGTAAATGGTCAACAATTTTCTAACATATCACTTATCACTCAAGATGATGACATGAGAGTGTTGACAGCATTTTCCCTGAAATCTGCTATTGCAGGTTTGAAGGAAAGATCTAGTATCACCAATCTCTAATATTATTTTGTGTAGACGTACAAAGGGTACTTCCAAATTTCCTACATTTCCAAGTATGCCTTTGATTACCTTCCAGAAAGGTGGAAGAAAATGTTGCCACTGCTTCTTGTGTAAAATATGACACCCACTATCCTTAGGCCAAACAGGTGTCATGTGTGCAAAGTAGAAGAAGTAGTAGTAGAAAACAGTGGTAAAATGAGGTGCACATAAACATGAAGAATATGGAAACGTGAAGCCCATTTTGCAGGTTTTACTGTACATGTAGTGCCCCTGAAAGCTGAACTAAAGCGCAACAGTGCTTCGAGCTAAGTGCTAACAAGCGTGCTCGCAACAACGATGATAACTTGGTGATGTTTGGCAGGTATGTTTACCATGTACCATCAAGTGTGCAAACATGCTAACATTTGCTATTTAGTAAAGAGCTCAAACTGCAGCCGATGATGTAAATAGACCAAAGTATTAATCTTTCATTGGGGTTCATCCTCTGCAGACCATGAATATTTGTACAGAAATCTCCTGGCTAATATTGTAGGCTAATATTGTAGCTTCCATTAGTTAATATCCGAGCTGCTGTCATAAAGGCAGACACTGTACTGCTGGAGGACTGAGAAATGAATAACGACGACTTCTGAATCATAAGATCAAATTAAACTCTTAATCTTTCTCAAAATGATTTGCAATAAAGTCACTCTCCCGATGGAGTTGTTCTTATTCTGCACATGCTCTTCCTTTGCTTCACTGCTATGGTCAAGGTGCCCTTGTGCAAGGCACTTAGCTCCCAGCACTTCCCAAGGAGCTGATCTGCAAACCAGATGTGGATGTGTGTAAATGCACTGTTTATGCATGAGGGGAAGAAGGTGAAGAAGAACACACACGTTCCATAAACCTGGACAAATAAAGGTCAAAAGAATAATCATCATCATTGCCACCAATATCAGAGCACTTCAATATTTTGCTGCTCCCCTCTCTGCCTTTCTGCCAAACACCCAGAACAAGCTAATTAAATCTTCTGTCAGGCATGGAAATCATTCTGCTTTCATCCTTCCTCCATTTACGTCAGTCACATCAGGGACATGCATAATGACACATGTTTTAGAGCTGTAATTCCCCCGTGCATGTTAGACATTTCTCTCTGATCGCCCCGGCCTGCATGCTAATCACTAACGTGGCGCTGTTTTTTTCCTGATTGCGTCGGGGTGTTGTACTTGTCCAAATACTTGTTTTAAAATGTGTCGAGGAGGATGTGTGGCAGCTTTATTGAAGCTGGAGAGTCGGTTTGAGAGGTTATGCAGATCAAACAGCACCACGACGACACACAGGTTAAGGGAAACACACTCACTCACACACACACTCCCTCGAGGCTAACATACTGTAGGGCTTTAAACTTAACTGACACTCATCCAGGAATGCACATTTCCCCAAGAGTAAGAGCAGAGCGGGAGGACAGGTTAGCACATTCATTTGAGGGAAAAGCCAGTCAAAACACTGACAGGACACTGTGCAAACAACCTCACCTCCTCACAGCTGGAGAATTAAATATGCAGCCATCATAAAAGTTATGAATAAATATGCTGTTTGTGTGTGTGTGTGATAGTGCTTCCTGCCTCTGTTTAGCTCCTCTTAGTCGCAGCGTGTGTGTGTGTGATTAAGCAAAGATGTAATGAATAAAGACAGAGCCATGTTGTTTGGCCACGGAGTGCTGTTTTCTAGCCGAGGGACCCATTAACCTGTTAGGAAGATTGACTATGAGATTGCATAATCTGACCAAACCAAAACACACAGACTTTTGGCTTGGAGGAGTGTTTTCAAAGTAGCAGTGACTCATAACTCTTTGACAGGAAGGTAAACATGTACACGTGTGGCTTGCGGCTTACGTGACAGCAGGAAGAAAAATTTGCTCCCTGTTGTGACCTTGTGAAACTCTTCATGTCAGTCAGGGTTGTGTTTTTCTGCAAATAAATGGAGCTAAAAAGTGAAATTGTTCTGTGTTTGTGTTCCTCAGACCAGTGCGGTGCTCTGTTCAGGAGGCTGTGCTCTGCTGGCCGTCAGCTCCCTGTTGGCCATCATCACCATCTTCCTGCCCAGTGGAGGATGTGAGAGGAGGATCTGCACCCTGGCTGGATACATGCAGATGGCTTCAGGTCGGTACACAGACACACACAGATAGCAGCACACTCAGACAGAGATGGAGGACATCCTTCACACAAATAATGTACAATTTTTTAATGTGCAAAGTCCTACATCTGTATAAATTTTATCTTGCATTTTCCTTGTGCCTCTCAAATAGAAGTCGTCCTTCACTATCCCATCTTCCACCATTAGAGCCTCTCTGCAGTAAGCACTGATAGCGCTGCCTATTACCGGAACTGTAAAAAAAAAAAAAAAAAGGAGCTGACTTTGTTGCCCATCAGTCACAAAAACAAAAAAAGACAAAAGAAACAACTCGAGGACAGCTGCTGCTAGGCAACCGGAGTCTGCATATTACTTGTCGGGGTGAATTGGCAATGGAAAGGCAAGGATAGATTTAGAGCTCGCTGTAAAAAGACAATTATGCCTCCTTAACACAGGTCATTGGTTCAGGGCTACATGTGACTTATCAGGCCGGGCGCTTTCACTCAAATAGAGGAGTGGTCTCATAAACAAAGTGCGGTCGTGTCAGCACTTGGGCTTTAAAAAACCCCATAATACAGCACGCCTCATGTCACCGCTCAGCACCGGCCTTCACACTCTTGCCTTGTGCATCGAACCATTTTAATAGCAGTTGGTACAAATGTTTTCTGTTGTTATGACGTTAGGGTTCCTGTGCGCTTTAGATTGCAACGTATTTTCTTATATGTGTTAAATGTGTGCCCTTATATAGCAGGTGTCTGCAGCAGCTGAAACAACACAATGAGAGCTGTGAGAGTGACCCAAAATCATAAAGTTACGGGGCGTAAAACCAAAACAATAAGCTGAAAGGCTCTATATGCTCCACAGGGCTGGGAAGAACTGATGAGGGTGGTAAATAAGCAAATAGTTGCCTATTCACACATCCAGCAGATGCTTAGCTATGTTAGCATTAATTTACAGTCATGTTTTGGACCACATGACGAATGTAAGTTCAATATTCGCCCAACTTTTTGCTCTGTTCTGGTCCTCACTGACTGTTAATAGAAATGGCTCTTAGCTGCTAGTGTAACTGAAGACTCTTCTCTACTTTCCTTTCATTTTCTGCCTTTGCTGAAGCTCCTCTGATGCCATTTTGCCAGTCCAGCCGACATATCGTGGCTAATATTATCGGCCTTTCACGGTCATCAGTGTCGATATGAAAGCTGTTTTTTTGTGATGTATAACGCAGAGAGAAATGTTTGTGGTAAAATCCTGGTGTCAATATTTATCCAGCAGAGTGAACTGAGCAGCACAGAGTAAGAGAGAGAAAGCAGCTCTGAACAATGTCAACATGACCTGGTTCACAGTGTATATGTTCAATTATTCAACAGAGAATTTAACCTAAATATTCTTTAAGAATCCCGTAAGAAATCAGCCTCCTGAGTACCTTTGCACAGTCATATCTGATCTACATTTCAACTCATAAAATCACGGTATTGGTAAATATTCTCCACCTCCAAAATTGGTATTAAAAACCACACATCGGCCGGGTTTGAGTCTACCACTTCACTTCACTCTGCTCCTCGGGTCGACTGATACACAAACCCTTCATCTGTATTTTTCTCCCTCTCATTTATTTAGCGTCAGCAGCAATTACGCAGTCTCTATCCTTGAGAATATTGAGTAGCTAATTTAAATCCCTGCATGTGGCATTTAACTAAGCGTAATTAGGAGCTGAATTCATTGGGCAGGTTAAATCTTTGCTGACAGATCTGGAACTTTCACCGGGTTCGGTTAATGGTGTGCTTAAAGCAGCGCTCATTGGTTAAAGCCAAACCTACTTCTCCGTCTGACTCCAGGATCAGATCAATGTTGCTTTGGGAAGATGAGAAGAAGTCTTTGGCGAAACAAGAGTGCTGAATGTGTGTGTGTGTGTGTGTGTGTGTGTGTGTGTGTGTGTGTAATCCCGCTCTGTGCAATACAGCTGTGTGTCTTTCGTAGCGGCAGACTTCTGCTAAATGACAATGAGAAGCGAGGAGCCGGGCCTTTGTTCTGTTTCCAGGTCGACTCTTGTCTAGATAGACGGAGATTTCACAGAGAGCCCACAAAGCCCCGAGGAGGGCAGATCAGAAGAGTGTTTGTTTTCCCAGCATTGCAAGTACGTGTGTGTGTGTGTACGCGCTACCAAAGAGAGCTGATAAACTGAAACAAGTAGATTAAGAACAATGGTTTTCTTTGTGCCGTGCATATTATCAGTGTTGCTTTTGAGGGTGTGTGTTTTCAAGAAGTTTGGGAGAAATGAAGTGCTGACGAGACGTTGCTTGTCAACTTTCCCTTTGCAGATAGGAGTGATGCCTGTTTTGATCCCCGTGTTTTCTACAGTAGCTCTGACAGGCAAAGTAGAGAGTGAGTGTGTGTGAGTTGTTACTCTACTTATGAAGGCTGAAAGTCATTCTGAGGAGAAAGAAAAATAGAAATCCTACAATGTGACACCAAGGTTGAGCATTACGTTTAAAATCTGAATATGTTTAAATCAGGGTGAAGGTGATGGGTTAAGTCACTGTGAAACTGTTTTGAGAGTATTTCTCAAGTGGTGAGAAGTGAAGCCAATGTGGAAGAGCCAAAAACTTCCACTCGAGGCTGGCTACAGAACAAGTCAATCTCCTCAAGACCCCATGTGAAAATGTGCCATGATTGGCCTCCAAACTAGTTGTGTGGTCAAACAAGAGTGGAGGGCGACTTTATAATTAAAAGGTGAGACTGTTCAGGGAAGAACTCACCAGTCAGTTGGGTAGTTTGCATGCTATGTTTGTTTTTAAGTCCATGTGCATGTATCTTGCAAATTTAGCTCATACAGTCACACATACTATCACCATTCAGCTCAAATCAACGGTTTTGGTGATAATGCCTTCTCTAAATATGATGACTGCTAACAACTGCAGAATCAGAGCCCCTTTTTTTTTTTAGACCTCTGCAGATCCTTTTCTACCAGAATGTGGACATTATTCAGACTGACAGATATAAACACAAGGAGCTGCAAGACAGCATCAACCAGAGGCTGAATAAACCTTTCAGTTTAGAGCTTCTGTATCACTGCTACTTGAGGTAGGAGGCACAACCCAGAAATGTTTGTACGCTCTCTTAGACGGAGGAGCACATTATGACCTTGCATGTCATCATTTGTGTCATATCTTCCTCTGTAAACACACTCTAGCACAATTGCCGAGGTCTGGGTTGAACTCGGAAAAACCCTTTTTCTCGAGGTAAAACTGCCCAGCTCTTTCTCAGCCCTGTGATCTCGTGGGTGAAGTCCAGAATTAGACGTGAACTTGCTAACCCACCTCCGGTGAAGCGCGGCGCTCCATCCAGCGGTTCAGCTGCTGCGCCGTCGAGCACTGCTGCCATCAATGTTTTACATTCTGAGAGAGAGGGAGGCAGGACATTTCTGTGTGCTAAGGCGGGGAGCTTTTTCTCCTGTCATGCATATTTCATCGGCCTGTTCTTCTTAGTGGTCAGGATCCATTGGATTGGATGGCTCTTTGGTCTGGTGTGTGCGTGTGGAGAGAGCGAACAGACAGGGAGACATGCACATACACTTTGCAGGGTTAAGAAATATACACAAGCATTACTGCACTCTGATCTAATGCACATTAAAGATTATTTTAACGTCTATGTAGCTAACGTTTTAGCAGCCCAGTCTGGAGTGACAATCACTTTTTATTCTTCATTGCTGATGATCTCCCCAGTTATTTCAGTTCTTTTTACTCAGATTCACCCCCGCTGACTGAAACAGCTGAACGCTGCGTTGGGGTTTCGTCGTGGACCAACGCTCAGGCAGATTCTCGCAGTGCAGTTATCTGTTCAGGGCTGAAGACATGTCACACTCGGCTGAGTGTACAAGCACTCGCTGCACATACAAGCTTAATCTCAGCTGTTTTCCTGCAGGGTTATAGCCATATTAACATATGGAGATAATTTGCATTGTGTGCTTACATAAAAATGTGTAGGAGATTTTATTAGCTGCATTGATTGCGTGTTGTTTTCTCATTTTATTGATTTGACTGCAAGTGAATAATATTTCAGATACAAAAACAAATAAAGGTTCTCTCTTTGGGAGTTGCTCGGGTTGAGGGCTTGAAAGGGCTGTGTTTTTCTGCTCTTGAAAGAAATATGAACCAAAGTGGGTTTTTTTCATATCTGTACAGTTGGAGATGTTTGTACTGTTCGTGGCTTTTCATTGTTACATGCAGAGATAAAAGGAGAGGAATAGCACTCGGCAAACTTGAATCTGGCTTCACTGTGAGTGCTGAATTCGACAGCACCGTATGGTGAGTAAAGAAAACCCAAATTATCCACACGAGGGATCTCGTAATTTCAGAAATATTTCATGTACTGCAGCATAAAAATTTTCTTGAAATCCTTCCACCTCCAGACTTCACATGTCGAGTAAAGAAATCAGCAGAATTAATTTAAGAAACATCTGATGTTTCACCTCAGGTAGAGGTGAGAGATTTGCCATGTTGATGCACAAAACCTGGTATGTTATTAGACCGACAGGCAGTAGTGCTTTGAATAAAGCCTGATGCATTGATGTGGGCTTTAAGATATATTTGGGACATCATTTTGGAAAGCTATCACTCGTTTTTTATTATTTACAGCACTAGCAGTGGAGTTTTATCTGTTAGCATGCTAACATTTGCTAATTAGGAATGAACTAAGGTGGTGAACACGGTAGACCTTATACCTGTTTGACATCGGCATGTTAGCGTGGTCATCGTGAGCATGTTAACAGGCTGACATCAACATTTAGCTTAATATTCTGCTGTGCCCAGTGCAACCTCACAACTGTTAGCATAGCTGTAAACTCTTTATGAGCTTTCAGAGGTCAAAAGCGAGCAGCAACCTCTGTGTCTGTGAAGAGAAAGTGCCAAAAACTGCAGTTCCTCAAACGTCCACTTGAGGCCAGCTACAAAACAAGTCAATCTCCATAAGCCCCCATGTTAAAATGTCCAACTTCACAGCAGAAATAAACATGTTTACAGCCTGGTACAAAAAAATGCTACCTTTCCCCGTTCATGACAACTGTACTGAGGCTGATTTTATATAACTCACCATTTAAATTATATTAAGGCTTAAAGTTATGCATAATTAACAGCGTGGACACTTTGATACAGGTGGGTGCCGTTACAGATGGCTTGTTTGAGCACCCAGGCATCACAAATGAACCCAAACGTCTCTTCAGAAACCTCCGTCATGCACGTCATGCATACAATTTCCACTCTTTTCACAAAAAGAATTGTCCCCAAAAACTGAATTTTGTATCATAGAAATATGTTTAACAGACTGTACCTGTGGTTACCATACATTTATTTACCTGTTGATTAATCAGATTTATTTTGCAGCATTAACATCTCAGTAGCCCTCGTTCATAGGAACAAATGTGTAACAAAATACATAACAGACTACGTTTTACAGCTTTGCAGCTTATTTGCAGGCACAGTCAGCAGCAGTGACGACTTCTCATTATCCTGAGCTGACCCCCTTGTTGGCAGCCATTGATTCAGAGCAGCATTTGATCTGTCACTGTGTGTGTAGACAGGCAGGTTAAATTGCTCACAGGTACTTAAGAAAGCAGCGTCTTGTTGTACGGTAACATCAGTAACTAGATTATTCCTCTGATCTCTGCAGATATCACAGCATTTTGTTTCAGCCTCTGGACTGAATTCAAATCAAACCAGGACACTTTGGCTGCTCTCCGCTGTGAATGAACAACTTTTGCAGTCGCAGCAGAATGAGTGAACTCTGTGAAGGAGCGGACCATGTTTTTCGTTGTAATTTGCAGCTAAACTCCATCCAACCCCGGCTCTACTCGACAAATATCTCCCTTTGAAGATTCCCCTTGTGCAACCCTCTGAAACTGTACCTTCTTATCTGCATCTCCATCACAGAGTCCTTCAGTGTTTTTTTATCCCGACCCTTGGCTGCTTGTGAAATGAAAGGCGAGTGTGTATCCCTCGCGCACATACATACATACATACGCACTTTAACATCCAGTTTCATTGTGCTGATGCTGAGGAAGCCCGGCCTGCTGTGTCAGCGCTCCCTTGGGCAAAGCTGCTATGCAGATGTCCTCCGAAGCATGGTGATGAAAATAGGAAGTTGCTTTGATCAAAGCACCTGCTGTGTTATTTCGATGCTGCTGCTGCTGCTGCTGTCGCCACCGGAGCCCATATGGTACCTGTGCCAGCTGTCAATCACCTCTCTGATACAGATGAATACATTTTCCATATCAGGCTGGCAGACTCTATTAGCAGAATGTGTCCCTCCAACAATTAAATTACACTTACTGAGTTTTTCTTTCATCACTGCATGAGGAAACGAGATTGGACCATCATTCATGTCTCCATTAGTATTCTGAATCGTTGCCCTGAAGAAAGACAGAGCGAGGTAACTTTTTTTTTTTTTTTTTTGGAGAGCAAACATCACTGATGTTTGATTGTCTCTGCCATGTTTGAACTCCTTCCAGCTGCCTCCATGCACAAAATGTATCATCGCTGTCCAGTTTTCCATATTTCCATGTGATGGGTGCAACTTCAGGTCAAAGCGCCTTGCCCAAAGATTCCTCGCCAGCCCCGTTGTTTTTCTTTCATTTCTTTGCTCCGCACTCCAGGCTGCTTCCTTCTCATTTAATATGCCATGTGTCTGAGAGAGCGTACAAGGTGAATCCACCCTCTTTTTTTTTTTTTTCGGACCCATCACTCCTCCTCTCTCCCATCCAATTTCTTCCCCTTTCATCCGTCTAACTCCTCTCCTCTCGCAGAGTATTTCCTATAAGCACGTCTTTATCACACTCCCAAAACCTCTTTTTTTTTTGCTTGTTTTCTGTCGATCACTGATGTTTCATTCTGTTTCATCAGTCATCATCATTCTGAGTTGGCCCGGCTCGAAAGGCTGCTCTCCTCAAAATGTATTTATTTTTTTTGTAGGGAGAACTTGTTCACTGCCGAATCTCACCAATCTACCGAAGAAATCAAGGACAGAAAAGTCAATTTAGCGTCTACACACACACACACACAAGCGCACTGTTTTGTGTGCTTTTATTTGTGTGCGGACAGACTGTGACCCAGTTTAGATGCAGTTTGATGCTGACATTGTAAAACACTTCACCTGCGACGAGAGTGCGCTGACAATACGCATTAATCATAGATGTGCGTCTTGTCACTCTGTTTGCGCGTGTCACATTTTGTATAATCAGAGCTGCATTTTGCTCCTGTTGTTGACAGTAATGTGATTGGTCACATCTCACCATCGCTCACCTCCCCCCTCCCCCCCCGTCCACACACACACATGCAGCGATCTGAACATTTTCTTTGGGGTTTGCGCTGTAGTTGAACAAATCTCATTAATTAAACAGGGCAGGAGCAGATTTACACAGAAATCATTAATATTTACTGGAGAAACACTACACAGCCACTTCATCTGCACTCGACTTGCCAAAGCATTTACAAACATGCGACATGTTTGATTCATTCATTTAGTACGCTGCTTTATTAAAGCATTTCTCATCATTGCAAATGTACCCAAATGGATAAACTAGGCCTAATGTCTACTTATGAATCAAAGCCTGCCTCTGTGTGTGTGTGTGTGTGTGTGTGTTTGTGTATTTGCGTATGCTAAGCTCACTCATTGGTCAAATCTGATGTCTACTGTAATTATGGGCACGGTGGCACTCCGGCTCTGCTCGCTCACTGATACATTACCCACAAAAACCACAGTAATTGGTCCGCCAGTCAATTAGAGCTGGGCTGTAATTAAGACTGAACTTTCATCCTGTCCAATTCATCTGTTTTCTTTTGATTTACTCGAGAGTTCTCCTGTTGGACTTTGTATTGAAGCGGCCATCTGAGATCAACATTAAAACTTTAATGTTGCCTTTTGAAGGCTTTGATATTTTCCTCCTCATCGCATGCGAAGAAGCGAGAATATCAGCGTGTTTAAGAAATTTTCCCTCTGATATCAATGTTCTTTACAATATTACTTAACCTTTCCTATCTTCTATACATGCTGGAAACCCTTTGATCATCTCTGCTTCTGCACACACACACACACACACACACACACACACTGAAATCATGTGCTTACACCTTCTTTAGTTGTATGACAGAAGCGAGCAACAAATGACATGTTGACGGAGGAGAGGAGGAAGATGAACGCAGGCAGATTGAAAGCAGAGGTGGGAGAATATGCTGCACTTTTTATACTTTTTCCACATTTGTTCTGGTGGACCGACTCACTCCTTTCACTTCTGTCAGATGGAGAAGAACCGTTGCAGGGTCCAAAACATGTTCAGTTGTTTTTTTTCTTTTCTTCCTCCTCCGTCATCCTGCCTCGAACACACACCCACATACACACACCACACAAACACACTGAAAGAACTAGTGGCTATGCATATTACATGAGCCCTCCACCTCTGAAGGCCTCTTTGCTTTTTTCATTTTGCAACTCAGAGCAGAGATGATGAGGTGGAAGCCAGATCCTGCACTTAAGGGCTGTTTTCTCTACTCTACTGCTGCACAAACCAGAAGCTGCTCTTTGTGGGAAACTTAAAAATGTTGTGTGCTGCAGCTAAAAACATCAATATGTAATTCAGTAATGTCTTTGTGTAACGATCGTAAACTGTTGAGACCCTGAAAATTAAGAAAATCCATCGTTTATTGATGTGCTGGTGTTTCTCTGTAATAAGACCACATTTCCTATATTGCTTTCTTTTAATCTCCTCTTCCTTGAAGTTACTCAGCATGTCTTCTCCTCGGCTTCAAAGAAGATGTTACACATGTTAGTGGGTATTTTCCAACAGCAAGCTCATGTTTTTTTTTTGGATGAATTTGAACAATATCTGAAGTTAACTTGGATCCAACAAACTGGACACACAAGTCAACGTTTTTTCCTCAAATTTGATGTGTTAGAAAGCAAGTGTAAAGACTTGAGCAGCTCTGACAAGGGTCAACTTGTGATGGCTAGACTGGGTCAGGACATCTCCAAAACTGAACCTCTTGTGGGATGTTCACAGTCTGCAATAGTCAGTACCTGTCAAAAATGGTCCAAGGAAGGAATAGCGGTGAACCAGCAACAGGGTCAAGGCTCATAGATGCACATAGGAAACAAAGGCTGACCCGTGTGATCCAATCCAAAACAGCTCAAATTGCTGAAAAAGTTAACGCTGGTTCTGATAGAAAAGTGTCTCACAGTGCATCGCAGTTTATTGTGTATGAGACTGCGTTGCCACAGATCAGTCAGGGTGCCCATGCTGACCCCTTTCCACTGCTAAAAGCGCCAACAATGGGCATCAGAGCATCAGAATTGGACCATGGAGCAATGGAGGATAGTGGCGTGGTTTGATGACCGGGTGCTTTGATCACTTGGGGAACACATGGCACCAGGGTGTACCATGGGAAGAAGGCAAGCCAGCAGAGGCAGTGTGATGCTTTGGGCAATGTTCTGCTGGGAAACCTTGGGTCTTCCCGTTTATGTGCATGTTACTTTAACACATACTACCTAGCTAAGCATTGTTGTAGACACCCTTTCATGGACTGAAACAGTATTCCTTGATGGCAGTAGCCTCTTTCAGCAGGACAGTGTGCCCTGTCCCAAGTGAAGAAGGGTTCAGTCAATCAATCCAATCCAATCGAGCTTCTGTGGGATGTGCTGGACAAACAAGTCCGATCCGTGGAGGCCTCCACTGGTCATAATGTTATGGCTAATCAATGTAGCCTGACTGTGATGGGAACAGAGCTGTTAGCGGTGTGCCACGTTAACACCTGTCTCTGCGGTGAACAACAGAAAAGCACCTGTGCTAACACTCAGGTGTGTGCTCTGGATGTTTGACTAGTTTTTACTCAATCTAAGTAGATCTAGATAGTGGTTACAGTCACGCTCACAGACCGGCTCGGTTATGGCCACGGTAATACAACTCTTATGTGTGTGTGTGTGTGTGTGTGTGTGTGTCTCCCAGGAATTCCCACTAGTGCGTGTTTGATGTGAACAACAGCCAGGATGACTCATTGTTGTGGCTGTGGCTGTGGTTGTTGGATTGCAGCTGCTTTATTCCTCCACACTGGGCCCTCAGCCGTAAACACACACACTCAGTTGGATGAGCGTTTGTGGGCGTGGATGTGTGTGTGTGTGTGTGTGTGTGTGCATGCATGTTTACTCATGCTTTCCTTTCAGTTTCATTTCTCTTATGTCGTTTTATCCTCTTCCCTCTCATGCAGTGATTGATCCTCTGCTCAGAGGCTTCTCTTGAGTGCACAGTGATGAGTGAGAGCTTGTGCCGCCGTTGTCTTGTTTTTGTTTGTGCCATCTGTGTTGTTGGGAATTAGTTTTTGTAGGCAATATGAAGGGTTGAGACCGCCGTACCTGTCACACACACACCATGATTGATTAGGCAAGGCTGCTCAATTGCTATTGCTTTGCTTGTGTTTATGACTTTCTCATTTGCATGAGGAAAATAAATGTGTTAGCTTTGCTAAGTAAATTAAAAATGCTGCAACTGAGGATTACGTGTTGGTCTGTACATGTGTGTCTGCTGACCAACCTATTGTGAATCCTTGTACATGTACAGGCGAGTTAGATGAGATTGGAAACAGGGGGAAGCAGCGAGGCTGGCTCTGTTTACAGGTGACAAAGTCCACCAACCAGAACCTCAAAACCTCACCAGTTAACATGTTATATCTCATTTGTTCAATCGCTACAAATACCAGAGGGTAGCTGTTTCCCCATTTACAGAGTTCATGCTAAGTCAGCTGAGAGTGGTGTCAACTTTGGAGCTATTTCTTTAAAAGTACTCTGTGTTTAGTGACAGAAACCAAAAATTCTACACCTAAAGGACAAGAAGTTGCAGATTTCTGGTAGTTTTTGGTGTACTGTGCTGATAAAGTACACAAAAATAAGACAAAAACCAATATATTGTTTTGAACTAGCAGGGGTTATTTTTGCTGTAGGTACAGTTGCTGATCTGCACAGATAAAAAGGGAAGACAGCAGTAGCGGTTCAGGACATGTTTGGGCTTTCAAGTGCCTGCAGTAAAGGCAGAGAGAGCAGCAGAGGGAATATTTTCTCACAAGGACATCAGCAGCAGCAGCAGCAGCAGCAGGGCGGCTGTACATTCAGAGTCAGCTGGATGAGAGCAGATATCTGGTGAGATTCAGGGAGGATGTTAAAGGGCAAGTGGGCAGACTGACCTGCTTCTGCTGTCAATCTGAAACTGACCAAAGTTCCTGAATCACTCTGGTCTCTTTAAAAAAAAAAAAAAATGCTTTTACACTTAATGGATGTTTGTTCGTTTATTATTTTAATTTGATGCTGATGCAGCTGTGTCAATACCGAGAATGAAGTACTACCCCCAGTCTAGTCATGATCCATCTGATCCATGTACAGTATGCAGCTGCTACACTGGATGCATTTACAGAGTCACACTGTAATATTTTATTTATGCACCACTTCTGTTTGTCCATACATCTGTACCTCCACACTGTGATCCTACGAATGCTGTACTTCATTTGTTACTAATCCACATAGCTGCTTTGATTGACAGGTAAGTGCCGTTACAGATGGCTGGTTTGAGCACCCAGGCATCATTAGGCCCGCCTCAGGTCCACCGATGATCCACATAAGTAGATTATAAGATACTTATGTCTGTTCGTGGTGTTTTTGCCCTTTCTACTTTAATTCTGTAGTGTACATTACACTTTTCTGCTGCTGTAACAAGTAAATTTCCCCGTTGTGGGATGAATAAAGTAAAATCTAATCTAATCTAATGTTTGTCGATTTTTAGATTAGGCAGGAGGCGGAAGAGGCAGGACATGGCGACGGCCAACGCCACCACACTCTAAACTTCACAACAGCTCCCCATAAACCTGTTGGTGACGTCGCACATACGCCGTCCTTTCTTTATACTGTCAGTGAACCACACGAACAGTTTCACATGGATGACGCGACAGTCTTTTTTTTTTTTAAACATTTTTCCTTTTGGCCTTTTTATTGGATAGAGACAGCTGAAGAGAGACAGGAATGTGGGGAGAGAGAGAGAAGGAGAATGACATGTAGCAAAGGACCATGGGTCGGATTCGAACCTGGGCCGCTACGGAGCTTTCGTACATGGGGCGGACGCTCTACCAACTGAGCTAATCGCCGCCCCGCGACAGTCTTTCTTTGATGTGGAGCTGAGACAAACACACACCTGCTTTCAGTGCTCTGACATGTTTGGCGTGTCTGCCCACTCACACTAAATACTTCAATATATTACACCAATGAAAGACAGCTGGCACTGCTGTAGATTATAGAAGCTGGAGAGTGTGTGTGTGTGTGTGTGTGTGTGTGTGTGATGAGCTGCTCCTTTGGACCATGAGTCAGTTCCTAACATACCACTCCATCTTTGTCAAAAGGATGGTATCCACAGGTGCATGCTTACCCCCTTGACACACACACACACCACATACCTAAAGGCAGTGAGAGAGAAAACGCATTCCTGGTTTGACCCTCTTGGGCCTCACATGTAGTTGGCACGGTGCCTCAGTAAATCAAACACGCACTCTCTCACACTGCTTTCTTCCTCACACAAGAAGACAGGCAGACATATGAGTGAGTTCACACACGTATACATGCGATGTTCGCCCTCTGTCTGGAATATATATCACACACACACGCATGCAAACACACACCTTTGTTGTTGGTCCTGAATGTGATGTGTATCTCTGGCTTTGCAGTGGAAGAGGATATGATATGTGCATCACTCTCTGAGGTTATTAGTAAGCAGCTATCATATCTCACCGTGAAGGTAGAGCTCAGGTCAGTATTCTCCGAGGGACCGCAAGAGTGCACACGCACAAACACACACTAAACTACACCACACACACACTAAACTACACCCAAACACACACAGGTGTCGTAAAAGCTGTCAGTTGTGGACAGTTCTTTCTCCCTACGTCAGGACCAGACTCTCATATTATTCTGGACCAGTCCCCATGTACACACACACACACACGCAGATGCACGCACACATACACACACAATCTATAGATCTCATCGATCATTTTTGTAATGAAATCTGTCCTCATGTTTTCACCCACTGATCCACTTGTCTCATGCCATCGATCTGGAGCTCCAGGTCTGTGTGAAGATGTTTTAATATATGAAAATTGTATATTGTATAGTGCTTTTCACAGACATAAGTCACAAAGTGCTTTACAAGGGTAACATACAACATAAAAGAAATAAATCATATCATAAAACAATTAAAAAACAGAATATATACATAAAATGAGATGACAGCTGTTATAGTAGATTAAAAACTAATCAATTCGTCAATTGACCAAAAATAAATACATTTTCGATCATTGATTAATTGCTTAAGTCATTAGGCTATATAAATTTAATATATTTGGGTTTTGGACGCTGACAGCATAAAGAATGGACGGTGTATCCGTGACGTCACCCACAGGTTTTTGATGAGCCGTTGTGTGGCGGCTTTGGCCGCCGCCATGTTTGTAGTCCTGCCTCTTCTGCCTGCCGGCTAATGTAAAAAAACTCCAAAGACGTGGATCATCGGCGGACCTGACGCGAGCTGAATGACACCTGGGTGTTCAAACAGGCTGTAAACATGTTTATTTCTGCTGTGAAGTTGGAAATTTTAACATGGGGGCTTATGTAGATTGACTCACTTCTGTAGCCAGCCTCAAGTGGACGTTTGAGGAACTGCAGTTTTTGGCACGTTCACATTGGCTTCGCTTTACAAACATGGAGACTGCCGCTTGTTATTGGACTGCTTGTTGGATACATGGGCGTTATTCAGACTAAAAAATTAAGCAATTAATCTAAGTAAATAATTTCCAATGATAATAGTAACGATATCCTACCGTATTTTTAAGTTTCAGCGTGTGAATGAGTTATGAAAACTGGTATATTTCATTTTTCTGGTGCTTCTATTAATGTCTACCTCCCGTGTAGATGACCTTTCAGTTCAAGTAAGATAAGGAAAATGTGTTTGCTTTCCACGATAGCAGCTTTTTATGAAACCTAATCAGGTTTGTGCAACCACGTAAAACACACACACACACACACACGTGTGCGATTCCCTCCTCATTGATATGTCCTGTGTGTGTCGGGCTGCTCACTTGGCTCACGTTGATTGATCTGCTGATGGGATGGATGCTCTCAAGCTTGTGATCTAATCTGTTACAGCTAAGAAGTATACACACTGAAGATAGAGAGAGAGAGAGAGAGAGAGAGAGAGAGAGAGAGAGATCTCTGTCTCTTCTCTCTCTCTGTCCCAGCACATCCCTCACCTCCCTCGCCTCTCTCTGATTACAGTTTAAAGAGGGCACCTCACAGGAGCAGACAGACAGGAGAGGAAGACGGATGGAGCGAGCAGCCGGTCTGGGACCAAACAGATTAAAGCCTAGTCTCCCCCACCAGCCTCTCTTGTTCATTTCACTTCTTTCACCGTGTGATGTGGGGTCAAGATGAGGCTGCCCGGGCAGGAAGTGAAGCATGAATAAAATGGGATCAGGCTGACAGCCGCATTGCTCAACCACACCCTTTATTGTCTGTTTAATTATCCAGTTTTTCGTTGCGGATACTGGCTCTGGTGTCACTGGGAAACTTGAGGTTTGCTGGATGTTCACTCAATGCCACTTTGACAGAACACCGCACTGTGTTCAGTCATGTTTGTGGATGTTATCTGCTAAACAAACCTCTGCAACCACAAGCCATATCGACTGACTCTTAGAGGATATTTTAAATTTTTCGTAGTTGGCGACCAAGTCGGATAGAGCAAGAAAAACGAGCAGTCAGACGTTCATACAGGACAGCTAAACAGCACCTACAGACTTCCTGCTTCCTACCTTCCTACTATACTTGCTGTAATTGTGTGGACACATAATTTTCCTTGCAGTGCGGTATTATTTCCATCATTTTGGGGTGTGCTCATTTCCTGTTTTACCTCCAAATAAAGTGGTTTCGATGATGTGGCTAAACTGCTTCCCTTCCTGCTGGTCAGAGTGAAACACAGTGGAAATGATGCCACTCTAACTTAATATCCTGACACGACTGCATCTGCTGTCAGCTCAGCTAAAAGTATATAGGAGTTGCCAAGTAGGTGCAAACATATGCAGCCATAGCATCGGCATAAGCATTTTTTATTTTTTTTTAAGCTTAAATAGTCCAGAAACAACCAACACATGCATGGAAACAGTGACGGTGAAACTGCATGTTGTCCGTACATCCCTGGATGCATGTATCCAGAATTTACACCGGCTTGTGTGCTGCCAGTGAATCTCAGTGTCCTCATGTGAGCTCAGAGCAGCAACTAACCCAATAATGACTTTGGCTACAAGATAAACGCAGAGAAAGCTCTGTCAGGCGCTGAGGGCAGACAAATGAGACAGACGAGGAGGGGAACATCTACAGCATCTGAAACATGATGCACCAGTAATAACACTTAAGTAAGTAGCTATCGGCTCATAATCTTTTTTTCAGTCAGCAACTGAGCTTTTTTCAGATTTAAATATATAAACTGCAACGCTGAACGTTTACAAAATGTGGGTTTACGTCTGTCCTAAACATTTGTTCATGCCTGCATGCATGCTGGGCATCTCCCCCTGATATAGATATGTTCCTGCGCACATGCTAACAGCTCTAGTTTCTCTCCCCGCCACAATTTGTTGCACCAGTGACTGCTCTGAGTACAATATTATCAAAACCAATAGACCGAAACCACAAAAATCAGACCAAAGTTGTAATAAACCTGAATTGTAGAGTGTATAACAATATCAACAATAATAAGAATGATTAATATTTTGTGATGAGGTGTTAGAGGCTTTGAACGTCTATTAATCTCAGTTCTTGTGTCAAGACTGCACAGCCTAATCTCATAATCCATCCAGCTATTTCCCCCCATTATCCCCTCTCGCTGACAGGCTGATACAAACAACCTCAGTAGGGGCTAATACTGTGTCAGCGGGGCCGAATCGCCCGTCCATGGATGAGATGCTCACCATCTGCTGTGTTTACACTTTTAGACTTTTAGACTATATTCTTTTGACAGTCTTTGATGCATTAATGATTTCCCCCCGTCTCTCGGGTCTCTTGGTTCGGTCTAGCCCTGTTTACACTGGAGTTAGCTGCACTCTTTCATCATGGCTGGAATTCCCCTGGTTCTCAACTTCTAACCAAAGCATGTCAGATAGATGGGAAGTGCAGAGAGAGAGTATACTTTAGGCAGAGTTTGAGAAATGTAGGCTGTCATTGTCTTCTCGTCAGTCTAATGCTGTTGAACAGCGCTCATCTTCTGAGCCTTTTAAAGATCACTTCAGTGGAATTTCTGATTTGTTGGAGGAGTAAAAAACAAAACTCGTGATCTGGATTTTAACCGTGCGAGTTTCCGTGATTGTTTGAACCTGCTGCTGCAGAAGGCAGAGGATGAATTACTGGTGTTCAGTTCTCGGAATGATTGCTGATTCAGGAGTTAACTGTAATAGTAAAACTTGCAAAGACAGAGATTAGTTATTCAACTCTACACCGTAGCGTTTCTTACACAACGTACATTTTGTCAAAAAATGCAGCTGCTGACAGTTCTTATACCTTTTTAGCACCTCTTGTGATGAGATATGAAGTGTGGAAAACTGGCTGCAAATTGCTCCTGTTTCTCTCTGTCACACACAAGCAATTTAATGCCGAGGAGCAAAGCTTGTCAGGCAGGAGGCATCTATGCGGCACAAGTGAGAAGACAAATGAGAAAGACAAATAAGTGAAACTAAACCAGGCAGAAAGAGAGAAAAAAGGGTGTGTGTGTGTGTGTGTGTGTGTGTATAACATTTTGGGAAACCAGCGCCACCTCCTTCTTTTTTTCGTTGCCGGGGGCTGAGCGGTCCATATCTGAGTGTGCCGCTCACATTCAGCGAAAGAGGTGTCATCGGTCCCCAGAGTCTCCCAGCACCCTCAATCTGTCACCACACATTCAGTGTGGAGAGCACACACACATACACAGAGCTAACATACATCTGCGTCTCCTCAACCACACCACAGGAACCGTACAGAGAGATTTATCTAATCTTTGGTTAAAAGCTGAAGTTTGATCCTCCAGCCTGCAAGTTGAAGTATCCTCAAGCAAGATATTGAACCCTAAATTGCTCCTCAAGGCTGCGCCGTTGATGTGTGAATGTGTATGAATGGTTAGCTCCTAAAAACTGATGAACAGTTGGCATGGATCTTACATGGCAGCCAATGGCATCAGTTTTTGAATGGGTGAACGAGATGTAGCGTAAAAGCACCTTGAGTGGCCGGAAGACTAGAAAGTTGCTATATAAGTACAGTCCATTTACCATATCCTGATTTTACCACCAGCAGGTTGATATTTTGGGCATTTAGTTAAATGTTTTGATGATTATGGGATTGATTGCCATGAAATTTGGTACAAACATTCTTGACGTATCTTTAGCCAAGCCATTTATCAGCACAGAGAGGCTGAAGGTAGGTTTCTAATTGTCTCCTTAGATTAAAGAAAAGATGTGAGTGATTAAAGGGCATTGTGAGTCCTCTTGCTTTGCGAAAGAAGCTTCAGACATATGGTGAGGTTGAGATAAACTGCTAAAGTTGCTAATTATTCCATTAGAGATTGATGTGTTTATGTGCTTTTGTGGGTGGCACGGTGGTGCAGCGGTTAGCACTGTGGCCTCACAGCAAGAAAAGCCTTTCTTTGTGGAGTTTGCATGTTCTCCCTGTGTGGGTTCTCTCCGGCTCCCCCCGCAATTCCAAAGACATGAATTTAACAGGTTAATTGGTGACTCTAAACTGCCTGTAGGTGTGTATGTGAGTGTGAATGGTTGTTCATCTCTATGTGGCCTGTGATTAAGTCACGACTTGTCCAGGTTATGCCCCGCCTGGCGCCCTAAGTCAGCGGGGTTAGCTCCCAGCGACCCTGATGAGGATAAGCGGTTACAGATAATGGATGGATGATGAGATGAATTGCCATGAGATTTGGCACAGACATTCATGATGTATCCTAATGACTGTGATGACTTTTCCTCTAGAGCCACCACAAGGTGAGAACATGGTAAACATGTTCACTTGCTGACATTATTTTTCATTTCTTAATGCGTACAATAAAAGTTGTTGCTTATTTTCTAAAGGGCACGCTGCGTCCTCTTCATTCCTTATTTAACTGCATTTTTCTTCTTTTATTTGCAAAGTTTAGAAACTGGAAATAAAATGAGACAGAACGCTCACATTCCCAAAGTTTCTTGCCGGCTTTGCAAGATCAGAAAAAGATCTTTAGTGATCCCTCAAGGGAAGCAGAAAAGAACAGTCATATAAGTTGGTGTTTTATTAATAAAGTGCATGAATAAAACAGTAATAAAGGGTATAATGCAAAATAAAATAGATTAAAACTAGGGCATTGGCATTATAGTCATGAAATATCGCTCCACAATGGCTAAAATAAAATTAGCACCATGATGGCTTTTGACAGATTTACTGATTAGATGTAAGAATTATGTACGTCTAGTTGTCAGTATGGAAACACACAGGGGTCCTTGTGGTGGAGATAAGACTTTTAATGGGAAACAGAAGTGACACTGAGATCCTAATCCCTCTATCATCTCTGCTTTGCCTTTTATAGCCAGGCTGTTTAACACAGTCTTGGCACGCAGAGGCCAGAGTAAGTCAACGACCCTCATGAGAGGTCACAAGGACAATCAGCACTTTGTATGACCGAGGAGAGACGCGGTATTCATCAAATCCTGGGAGAAATACAGAAAACTGCTGAACACCGTGTAGCACTTTGAAGTTTTTCTGTCCTAAAACAGAATTACAGCCTGTCAGAGGAACAAACAGCCTCAGTCGACTGAAAAGCCTTCTGCAAAAAAAGAAGAAGAGGGATGTTTTCTCTGTCAGAGAGGACCTGATCGTGATTTCTGCCCCGTCTTCACGACGGCAGGCCTCCATTCAATGCCTATATGTTGACCGCTATTTCAGAAAGAGATAAGAGGAAGAGAAAATGGCACTGGGGAGATGTTCGGGCACGCATCAGAAGAGACCAGAAGAGCTCCTGACAGCGAGAGTGTGGATGCAATTATCACCACAATGCCTTACTTGTGCCTCAAAGAGAGATGCAACAAGAAAATGATATACGCATGCAATTTTCCTCAGGAATATGTTCCCCTCTCACCCTTTGTGCTTCAGCTCTTCCTTTCAACTCTTCCTTTGTTCCTTCCTCTTTTGACTTCACCCCCTCCTCGCCTCTCCATCGTCCCTTCATCTCCCCTTCAACCCCTTCCTGTCCTTTCTTTGCGCACCTCCTCCGGAGAAACTCTCTGAAATTGAAATGTGTCCGGCGTCCTGCCCCTGATGAGGTCCCAGGACTGAAACTAACTCTCTTTCTTTTTTTATTGTTTCCCCTGCACACAGGCCACGATTGATGATTCCCACCCTCTTACACATATTTACTTTTGTTACACAATTTCTCATTCTAGTGCAAGTGTGTTACAGCACTCAACTCCCATGTGTTTTCCCTGTCGTCCCTGCATGTGTTTTCATCATACAAACACTATGTATGTGCTATAAGAGGAGCGCCATTAATCTCCTTGTCCCGTGAGAACTGTGTTGTTTGCGTGAGTAATGAGCTCTGTACGTCCGCGCTCTGTCTCTGTTGTCTTTAATTGGTGCAGCGTGACTCTATTAGAGGGATCCAGTGTAATTAACGTCTTCTCTGGAGTAGGAATCCAGCCTTACTGCTTCATTCGACTGACTTGTTTTAGCTGTTTGCGTAGCTGATCAGTGAGTAAAAGCAGCGAAGTGAAACCGAGATCTCTGAATAAGGGCGCCTATATTGATGTGACTCTGTGTACCAGGTGCTTACTTTATGTGTTTGTGTCTCCTGCAGGAGTGTGTCTGTGTAGGAACGTGTTTGTTTCAGTGCCGTATGCGATGTATGCGCCTGCAGCGCTCATAGGTGTACCCAGGTGTCTGAGACAAAGCCATAAGGAGCTGATAGATAATAATAATAGTCCTGTCCATCCCCGCCTGGAGCTCTTTAATCAGTAGCTTCACGTTTATATCAACACACAGGGCGGGTTGCCAGTGAAAGTGGATCACAAAGTATTTAAAGCAGTGCAACTGTTCAAGATCCATGCTGCTGTGCAGCAAGAGCCTGATGCTAGATGTCTGCAGACATTGAGTTCGTTTTTAGACATGCTATTGTGGATAAAACATACTGACTTGGCACTAAAGTTTTCACTTATTCAGTGAAATATCTCAAATTTTTGTTCATGATTCTCCCCATCTTGCCTTGGCTGATCCTTTCAGTAGATGTCTGTGAAGGTTCTCCAGGCCATCTTTCTTTGACAGGAGTAAATCTGGAGCAATTGGACTTGGTTGTAGCTCCGTGAAGACGTTTCACCTCTCATCCAAGAAACTTCTTGAGTCCTTTCCATAGATCAAAATTAGATTTTTGTGAGTTTTCTTCTTTGGGTTAAGACCAGAAGCACAACTAATGACTTTCCCATCAGCCACAGCTGTACTTTGTGTGTAGTGCTGCTGTAAGCAACAAATGTCACCATGCTGAGTCGGTGAACATGGGAAACAATACCTAATAAATCTTTATGTTAGCATGTAGGTCAAAGTACTGCTGTGCCCAATATAGCCTCGCTGAGCCTCTTGCGACTGATCATACTAGAACAGTGCAGTTCAAACATGTGTTCTTTGTACAGTTATACACTACACACTATTTTAGTCAGGCAAGAATTTATGCTGTTTTGCTTTGTGGATATAAATCATAAATCAAAGTTGGGGCTTCAACAGAGAGACAAAAGTTCAAAATAAGACACCTGGTCCAAGCTTCTGATCGTACATAACAGCCAAAAAGGAAACAATTTAACTACGCAGCATATTTACACCTAGTAGAAGCACATAAACTAGGAAAAATGACCAAAGCTGGGCAAGTTAACAAAGTCTGGTGGGCAAAAAGGCTTCCACTGGGGTTTGAAGTCGCGTGCTGAATGGACCAAAACAGCGTTGCAGCCGTGACGTAGACTTTGTACAAGAATGCAGGGTTGTGCAATGTTTGGTGCAACACAACTCCACTGCAGATACATGCAATCACACATTCCTAGTAGACTACTGTGAATATAAAGAGTATTTCTACTTTTTACCTTGTGATCGTCATGACCTCATAAAAAAGTTGCCCCTGTGGTAACTCTTGTAAAATCATTTTTGTAAGTAATACAATCCCTTAAGCTGACTTTCGCCAAACGATAACCCATAAATGCATCAATTCTTAACTCTAACTTGACTTTTGGATTGTATTTAAGTGTCTCACCTGTACCTTAAACAGCATGCCTCCACCAGTGCAACCCCATGCTTTAACACAGAGATGTTTTTGGTCTTGATCTCTCAAGCTCAGGCTGATCTAGAAGGACACTGAGTGCAGCATGTTGAGACCTGGAAGAAGTGGACTGGATGTCGAGCATCGTTGTATTTTGAATCTGAATTGAAGGTGGTGCTGTGTGTGTGAGGATTGTGTGGTTTACTGCTGTTGTTATTTTACATGATTAGTGGATAATGAAGTCTTTTCGAACTGTTACATTTCGCTGCCAAATACAAATTGAAGTGTAGCTCTTAATAAACTGTATTTCTCTGTAGGATTTTTGCCTACAAGTGCAGTTTTCTGAATGAAATAAACAGATGAGTCACACTTTGAATGTTTGGGGATTATTTTGGATCTGTGTGTGTGTGTGTGTGTGTGTGTGTGTGTGTGTGTGTGTGTACACTATCCATGTGCACTCCGATGAAGCCCTGATATGTGATCTCCCTCCTGATCAAGGTGACTTGGATGGGTGGTGGGTCTTGGGTGAGGCGGGCAGGCTGCCCAGATAAAGATGTCAGGCATCGCTGGCAGGTTTGGGACTGCTGTGCTCTCTGTGATATGACTGGCAAACACACTCCCTTGCTGAGCCATGCACCACACACACACACACACACACACACACACACACAGACAAACGCACCCATACACACTGCTAGTTCAAATAGTCTTAGTCCCTCTGTTTGCATTCGTGTTAATGTTTGTGCATGGACGGTCTGGGTGTCACAGCCAGTATCCTTTCACTCTCTCTCCCTCTGATGATCTGAGACTCAGTACGCTTGGCGCAGCCTTGATGTCACTGTCATGCCAGCAATCTGAAATCTGAACCTCCCTGCTGCCCATACCAGCCCGAGGAGGGAGAGCTAGATGGGTGGAAACTAAATAGAGAGCAACAAAGAAACTGAGTCAAGGAGGAGAGGACGGAGAGACTAAAGAGGAGGAGGGACAGGGCTTCACCCCCTAGATCTGATTCCTAGATACAGTTGGAGTATGTGCAGATCAGCTCTCTCCTCCTGCCTCTCTGCTCTCCATCCAGGTGATGAGGGTTCGCTACAGAGGATGAATGGCGAGGGATAATCCCTGAGCTCACAGATAATCAACTTACGCCCTCTCACTGCCATGTAAGCTCACTCCTCGTGTCCAACTCCTCTCTGAGTTATTGATTAAAAAGCTTTATTCGTGTTTATTCTACGTTCAATCACAACCTCATTTTAGTTCTTTTCTCACACATGAACACGAGATCAGCACATTGTTCTCTGGCAGGATTCATTGGGAGTGACTTCTCTGTCTGCGAGGGCCTCCATTAAGGTTGTGGTTTAGTGTAAATAATAGGACCTGATATGTGGTTTGTGGCTTCTGTGTGTGTGTGTGTGTGTGTGTGTGTGTGTGTGTGTGTGTGTGTGTGTGTGTGTGTGTGTGTGTGTGTGTGAGTGTGTGAGTGAGTGAGTGTGTGTATTCGCTGTTCGTTCCAAATTCATCCTAAAAGGGGTAATGAAGTGGGAAGATTTCATCAGTTTGTGTGTGTACGTGTGTCAGGTTGACTGCGTCCTCAGTCTTGTTTGCACCACAAACACACACACACACACACACACATAAGCTACATTTTCAAATGTAACCAGTTTATTTCTAGATGGACGTTGTAAATTTGCTTGGTCACATCGAAGCCAACCAGCAAATTGTGCTGTTTGACCTGCTGGAAGGCTGTTGTGGTGCACATTAAACAAACTTTGGTGCATCACGAGAAAACACGAAGGCACTCTTAAATGACTTCATCGTCCTAGAGTGGTCAACTTAGAGGGACTCCTGACAAAGGCTTGATGCCGAAACACGTCAGAATTTGTTTCTAGGTCTAACTGGACCATCCTGTAACAATATATAGTCATTTTAGTTGTTTAAAACAGAGTGTTATGATGTTTTCTTGTGATTTTTGCGTGTCCATATCTATCCTTATCCAAAGAGAACCCCAAACAAACTCAAATGAAGTCCAGGAAGCGTTCCTATCCAAAACGTTTTGTTCTGGTGCTCAGTCGAACTCCGGTGCGGACTAAATAACCGAACTGAAACCATCTGAAACGGCTGGTTCATTTGTATATTTATGCAGTAATCATCTGGTAACCATGGTAATACATATGTGCGTCAGCATGTCAGAAATTTGTCAGACAGCAGTTCAAAGCAGGTGCGTGTTGAGTTTGTGTCCTACTCGAGCCTACTTGTCCTACTTGAATAAAAAATGTGTGTGGGTACAGCAGCTGTTACGTTACAAGATGCCTCTTATCTATCATTTCTACCAGTTTGTCACTGTTAATGATGTAAGACAGATGACTGGAGTCAGCTCATAGTCACTGATTTCTTAGTGAACTCATCAGACATGATGACAAAAAGCTCCATACACAACAAGCTGTGTGTTCTGACAGTTTTCTATCAGAACCAGTATCAAATTTTTCTGCAATTTGAACTCCAGTAGCTCGTCTGTTGGACTGGAACGGGCCAGCCTTCGCTCCCCATGTGCATCAGTGAGCCTTGGCCACCCATCAATCTGTTGATGGTTCGCCACTTTTCCTTCCTTGCACCACTTTTGATTGATACTGACCACTGTAGGCCAGCAACACCCCACAAGAGCTGCAGTTTTAGAGATGCTCTGACCCAGTTTAGCATCACTTCACAGTCTGGGCCTTGTCAAAGTTGCCTGAATGCTTCTTCTTGTCCATTTTTCCTGCTGCTAACATCAACTTTGAGGACAAAATGTTCACTTGATGCCTAATATATCAAACCATGAGTCATGATAACGAGATAATCATAATGTTATGGCTGAATGGTATAAATACTTTAAGTACTATTTACGTCGCCATTTGAATGAACATACAAGCGAACACCTGTGCTCAGACACACACACACAACATGACACGTTCACCCATGGCTGCACGTCACATCCACTTCATGTAAAACCTCCTCGTACACACACATGCGTCCTCCTCTCCCCACCCAGTGACGGCGATGACGACAATTCCCTCTGTCATGTACAGTCAAAGCCAGTCACACACACTCCCTGTCAAACAGTGTCAAGGCTATGAACCACGTAACAACCATATCAGCGTGTGTGTGTGTGTGAATGAGTTTCCATTGTGAGCTTGTTGCACAGCAGTGGAGTGTCTATAAAGCAAAGATGGATAAACAACTCTCCTTTGTTTGGCCTCTAGCGTTGGCTGCACACAATCCATCCTGCTTGAACACAAAGTATGTGTCACTACACACACACACACATATTCACAGTCACACACACACACGTTTATTGTCTACATGCAGTTATCATCTCGGTAATTGTCGCACTATTTTGTCCTACACTTGGCTTCAGAAATGTTCCATTTACTACGTGCCAATTACAGATCTCACCGCCACACACACACACGAACTCACACACTTACACGAACACTCACAAAGACACAGAACAGGTGTGTTTACACTAATAAGACAAAAGAAAAATAAGGTTCGACTTTGTGTTAGAACAAAAGTGTCAGAATCACATTTTCACAGCCCAAATTTATTCAGGATATTTATTATTTTTTAAAAGTGCAGCTGCGCTCTCGTGTATTCTCACGCTTTCCTCTTGCTGACAGTCGAACACCTTCGCTCGTATAGAGATGTAAAATTTGCAGCAGCTGCAGAAAATCCCCGAGCTCAAAAATGTTCTTTTAATGATATCCTTGATCCTCCTCAATATAGAAACACACCCCGGATAATTTAACAGTGCTACGAGTTTATGTTATGGACATCTTCTCTGAGATTTCATGGTTTTACATCAGCGTGATGCTGCAATGGCTGTTATTACTGATCCACCAGTCAGAGCTGTAGATAATTCAAAATGAGTTGTTGTTGTTGCAGTTGAGAGCAAGACGCTGCCAGAGTTGCCAATTCATCTAAACTTTTGCCAGAATCTGGAAGTAAACTAACTTACTCTGTTAAACGTTTTTTTAGGTTTTTAAATGAAGTGTAATCTTTAGATTTTGCTCACGAATAGAAACGTACAGCAGAGTTTTACGGGTAGCGATTGGATGCTTTTTTATCAAAATGCACCTTGGGAGTTATAGTCACGAGTTAAAGTATGCTGGACCGCTACGGGACGGCGTCCTGGCATCTGTCCCCGTCCTCCTCACCACACAGAGGTGGAGTGAAGATAACGAGTTGACAACAATTCCTTACGTTACTCTAAGTGCAGTTATACTGTATATAATATGTAGATGATTATCATTAACTGCATTGGCTGGCGGCACGATGGTACAGTGGTTAGCACTGTCGCCTCTCAACAAGAAGGTTCGAACCCCGGCTGGGGCCTTTCTGTGTGGAGTTTGCATGTTCTCCTCGTGTCTGCGTGGGTTCTCTCCGGGTACTCCGGCTTCCTCCCCACAGTCCAAAGACATACATGCACTTAACAGGTTAATTGGTGACTCTAAATTGCCCGTAGGTGAATATGAGCATAAATGGTTGTTTGTTTCTGTGTGTCCTGTGATGAACTGGTGACTTCAGTCAGCTGGGATAGGCTGCAGCCCCACCGTGACCCTGAAGAGCATAAGCAGTTACAGAAAATGGATGGATGGATGTTTTCAGTTAAGCTAGCCACACAGTGTGATTGAATGTGAAGAGAAAAATGAGAAATGCTGAGCGGGGTAAATAGATAAATAATTAAAAATGCCCCAAGACCAAATAAAAAGGAGACGCTGAGTTAAAAATAAGACTTAATTTGTTTGATCCACAAAGGGAAAGAAAACTTTTTGCTATTTTTTTACCCACTGATCTGAACTTAAAGGAAAAGTTTCTTTAGAGATTTTTATTTTAAATATTTAAGTAACATTATTCTTTATGAATGTATTTATGTACGTAGTTAAATTTCTGACATGTCTGGTAACATTTTATTACATTAAATCAGTTTCTGGGCTCCATAGATGTTTTCAAATAACTTGTTTTGTCTGACAGTGTAATTGGATTTAAGATCATAAGATAGATGAGAGCAGCAAATTGAAACAGATGTGTGAAGACTTTAAGAGTTCATATTTCATGTCCGCTAAACACTTAAAAGATATATATATATATATATATTTATTTATTTATTTGTTTTCAAACTATTCAGAAACCACAATGCTAATGACTCAAAATCATTTCGTTTCAACATGACCAGCACCAACTGGAGGACAGATGGAAGCGTGACTCTGGTTTAGCGTGACTCTTTTCACACATCACACAACATAAATCATGCTAAAGCTGCTCCTCACACACCATCCTGGGTTTTAGGGTTTGTTTGTTTGTGTGTGTGAGAAGAAGTGCACGCCTACATTTGCTGGCCTCGTTGTCATACATGTTCCCAAGTTTGTCTCAACACACGTCGGCACACGCATTAACAAAGTGTGTATTCGGGGAAATCTTAATGATTGCTGTCATCAGCACGCAAATAAACTCTCAACTGTAAGAATGAAGACGTTGCTGTCAAGACGTCATCTTCATATCATTGCTTTCCAACAAACACACAGATTAACCCTCTCTCCATCTGTGTGACTGAATAAAACAGACGGAGAAGGTCTTTGCCCTGGTATTTATCTGTATTTAAGAAAATAACACCCCCCCACACACACACTCACACACATTGTATGTTAATCATGTGTGTTTTCGTCTGATCATCAGGGAACAGACTGAAGCTGCTTATTGAGATACAGAGCCGTATTAACTCCAACTGGTAAAACTCATGGACGCATATGCTTCAGAAATACAAACACCCCGAGGGTGTGTGTGTGTGTGTGTTCGTTGGCGTGCACATGCATCTGCTGTTTTCTGCTTGTGTGTTTTAGTACTGCTGTCGTGTATTTGTGTTTACGACGCTCCGTCTTTGACTTTGCAAACAGGCCACAAAACTCTTCAAAGTTCAAAGTTATATACAGTTTTCTAAATTTGGATAAAAAGTAAATAAAAGTCTTAAAGACACAATATGAAATCCAAGATTAAGTCGAAAGACTGGAAACTGCCACACATCTCAAAGTAACTGACTCATTGTTTTAAAGTGATTCACACAAGTTTGAAAATAGAAAAGAAAATGCTGATGCTGTGGAAAATGTGTTTTAGAGGTCTCTAAATGAAAGTGCATGAATTCATTTTAAAAAAGAGAGATTTGAAGTAATAAAGTCATCGAAAATAACTCCAAAAATAATCAGTTTATACGCTGCAAAGACGAATTTATAGAAATCATTGAAAGTTTTATTGCCACCTCCTGCGCCAACAATAAAACATTGTTTATTTTGAACAATTTAATATCTGTGAATCAAATTCTAAAAAGTAATTTCACAGCATAAACACTCACAAGATGTTTCAAGCTGTTTCATACATAATGTGAATATACAGTACCTGTAATTTATATCAAATTCATCGCATATTGTGGCTTTAAGCTTATTAATCAACCACAAATCCAATTATATTCAATATAAAAGCTCCTGTTGCAGTTTTAAGCTTGTTTCTATCTCTGCTGCATAACTTTACCGCTGCTCTCCATCCATAAAGTGGCTATCATCTCTCCGATCTGCATTCCCAATGGCTGCAATCTATCATTCCTTCTGTCCTCTAGAGTTCACCCTCTCCCAAACCACATTTCTTACTCTCTTTCTTCTTTCATCCCGTGTCCGGACTCTCTCTGGATTTTGCAGGTGGTAAAAGCAGGGAGGTTGGATCCGAGGAGGTAGGTTAGTAGTGTGATAAGAGGAAAGTTCAGAGGTGTAGAACAGACTTAGGATCCCTGTCAGCGCTCTCGGTGACTGATTGTTTGTATTCGGCCACACCGAGGGGAGAGAGAGAGAGAGCTGGGAAAACTGGATTCAGGCGTCCTCGCCGTGGCTCCTCAAGATATCTTACTCTCTGCTTGTTAGTGTTGGTTGCCACACTGGCACTGCAGTGGGTGAGTGTGTCAGTGTGTTGAATTTACACAACAGCTCTTTTCCTTTGATAACTGCCCTTAAGTCCTTGATGCAATCTTTGCAAGCCTCTGTGAAAACACACTTCTTTCTTTCTGATGCAGAGCAGATAGTCACAGCTCACAGAGAGCTCAGAGGAGCAAAGAAGAAATAATCAAAACAACAGCACGCTACACACCACATCACATCCTCGACGACTGGAGGCAAGGGGAGGGGATGAAAGCAGGTGTGTGTCTGTGTGTGTGGTGGAGGGGGTGCAGACAAAAGGGCTGTGGAACATCTGGATGCCGGTGATAGCTCTGCTCACACGCGTTACGAGCCAAATTAATCAAACCTGGTGGGGAGACTGCTGAGTGCGCTTGTGTGTGTGTGTGTGTGTGTGTGTGACGTATATTAAGAGTCTATCCACGTTCTGGACAAGCCAGTGCCGACATATAGTCATCCAGGGAGGGCGGAGGGATGGCGAGGGGAGCGGAGATGGAGGGAGGAGAAAGTATAAATCAATAGGTTGACGTCGGCAGGGTGACTGCGCTCGATACTGGAGTCGGTCCCGGTGAGAAGAGGAGCAGACACACTATATTGTCGCCTTCTGAAACTCTTTTAGTCCCATCAGAGGCGAGCTGATAACATAACCAAGCCAGGAGTGGCTTCAGGATGGCTGCAGGAAGACTGATGGTCGTAGATGAACCTCGGTTACATTGACTATCTAAAAATCTGTTGTCATTGCTCAACATTCGCTGGAGATATTTAAACTGCAAGAAGGTTACTAATTGAGGCAAGCTGCTGGGACTTTGGTCCTAAATATTCACAGCTAGCAGCGTGAACCAAAGTTTACAAATTACTGAGCCGGAGGAAACATGAATGTGATTAAACCAAAGGTGTTTGGAGAGAGGTGGAGGTGGAGGCTGCAGCAACAGATCACCATCACTTATTTCTCGACCTAAATGGAGGGTCAATAGGAATTATGAAACCTTTAAACATTTACAAGTCCCTATCCAAATGGCCTCCATTTGCAAAAAATAACTTATTTTCTGGTATAAACACATAAAAGTTTGAACATATTCATGCTACGTCCCAGTCTAGGGTGTTGGGAGTGTAACATAAATGAGTCCACACTCGTCAGTCCAGTCCAAAATGAAGCAATTTATTGACGCTGCACACAACTGTAAAAGAAGCTTCTCTTCAGAGTGAACATGGGACAACATAAAAAACAAAACAAACTAGCTTTTTAGGGGAAGCTACCTATTCCAAAAGAAACCAGTACGACAGTTACTAAACTTAACTTCCTAAAGTAACAAAAACAGGTCAAAAGAAAAGGCAGTTCACTCCAACTGCTTCAGTTTTAGCAGTGACTATCGACAAGCGTGGTGTAGTGAAATCTAGGGTGACGATACACAAAGGTGACTAGTGACACTGATGACTAAATTAGCAAGTGAATTCTCAATCACACTAATGAACCAGAGCACAGCCGAAGCACATGGAAATCTTTCGCAGAGCACCGAAGGAGGAGAACCAAGCTGCACGCTCGACCGCGTCTGGCTGTCTCTGGCAGGAACCGGATGTTAAGTAGGCCACACGATCGTCTGGATTCAGATTGGTTGGAGCTCAGAACTTATGCAAAGATCCTCACAACAAAGACAGGAGGTCACACAAACAACACAGTTTAAATATTCATTTTTAGTTGCCACTTTCTGCTCGTCGTGATGTCGTTTCAACCTATACCCATTTCACTCCTCTAACATCTGGCGCCTCTTCCATGGGTGATCCTTTAGTGCACAGGAAGTCAAATGTTTGAGGTTTGTATGCAGTAAACAAAAGAGAACTGGAGGTTGACCTCCACTATGTTTCTGTCTCTTTCATACGCTGCCTACATGCTAAGTATGAAGGAAGATGACATTTTCTAGAGGGAGGCGGTGGTGGTGGGGTTTTCCTCTGTGGCCTTGCTGTTCTGTCCCATGTTAATGTGAGTGTATTATATAAGCATCGATTTTCTCCCCTGCATTCCAGCTATCGACACATGAATATATCATGTTAACTGCTGAAGCGAGCCGGGTCAGGGGTTTATGCACTGGTCAATGCGGCATCGGGAGGAAGATAAAGAAACCGTACAGACTCCATTCTGAGTAGAGGAAGATGAATTTTTACAACTCTGTCTTCTTTCTTCACGCTAAAAACAGAATCTTGAAGTCTTGTCTTCTATAAAGCAAATCTACTTGTTGAGTTTGGAGTGAAGTTTTTTTTGTTTCTTTCAACTCGTTTCACAAGAAACGTCCATTTTTATATCATCTTTGAACACTCATCTAAAGAAAAGCAAGATTTTTACCCTCATCACCAGACAAAGTAGCACTGATTTACACCATAGATAAGTGTTTTTTTTCCATCTTGGCAGCTCTCCTCAAATGGATCGTGTGTTTATTGTCATTATTTATCTCTCTCTCTCCTTAAACCATCCCTCCCTCGCATTCTCCCACTGTCTGCCGACGACGGCAGGTAGCGCTGACGGCTGTGAAATTGAATTAAGCGTGCCTCCCAGCCCCCTTTTCCTCCTCCTACTCAACCTCCTCTGACATGCAAAGATTTTAATGATCATGAATCTGGGAAGCATTCCAAATGGCAAACACTTAATTGAGAAAAATGAAAGGGACAGCGGTACGTTTCATTCATCTAAATAGAGGAGCGAGGGGTCCGGAGGGTCGCACCGTCTTCAATTTCTCATTTTCCCTCCTCCCTTTAGCCACTTGCTCAAAAGGGAATGTGGAAAAATTTCATTAGGTGAGGTGTGGGATAAATCAACATGACGAATCTCTCCGCTCACCATAATTGTGTTTCGCTCAGCAGAAAATCAGACATGGACGCTGCTGGATGTCGGGGATGCTTTTGATTGTTTTGGATGGTGATGATTGACTGGACTTGAGGAAATATACCAATACACGTGTTGTGTTTTATCAACCTCTCTCAAGCCAAAGTTATTTATTGCAAAGTAAAGAGTTAACGTTGCCGGGTCCAAAGGGCTGACCCGGTAATGAACCTCTCATTAGTGACATCATTAGCTGCAGCCTCCCACGGTCTGAATCACACCTCGGGGATGAACGCCAGCAGATCTGCTTAAACCACATCATCACTCCGTTCTCCATCTCCACTCCCTCCCTCCCTCTCTTTCTGGCTAAAGATGTGCAGGGTCTCCCGCACTGGGTAGGGGTTAATGTAGGTGACCCCCTCTCCCCCTCCTCCACCTTCCTAGCAGCTTGGCTCAATCCATCACTCCCAGCCGACCCGGGCCTAATCTGTGATTATGTGTCAAGCAGGAGGCCATTTATTCCAGATTAATTTATTCATCTTCCTAGTGTGGCTTCGCCGCGGGGGATTGATGGCACAATATATCTGAGGAAAAGAGAGCAGGGGAGGAGAGAGAGAGAGAGAGAGAGAGAGAGATCATCCATTTCTATCCTCAGCTCTGTGTGAAGAGTGGATATCAGCTTGTTTTACAGCTAACGTCACCTCCAACCACGGTAACCCCGTCGTCAGGCCACGTGTGACAGACAATTAATCAGCCAATTAAAGAAAAACTCTGAGAATATCGGTAAGGCTCATTGGCCTACATCTTCATCTTCAGTTTTAATTGTGCCTCGCAGATGGGTCATAACTTACTTGATAGTTAGTGTTAATATTTCTTTCTAGTAGGAAATGGGAAAGTGTCTGAGAATCAGAGTTTGGGAAACTTTTCCCTTTGATCAGCTTAATGTTGCACAGCAAGAATATTGGTAGCCTCGTCACGTCTTGGTGCTAAATTATCCAGTTGCTCTTGAGATAATATAAAACAAACTTCCATTTTTGGCCGTGCACTGCAGACAAAAGTTTAAAAAATCATCAAGTCATGGTTCAAGCACTTGTTTTGGGATGTAAACACATTTACTGTATGTGTATATGGATGTGACCGTCTGGTGAGAGCGCTTCTTATCCACCGTGTTCAGTCTCAAAGTGAAAACATAACGAGTGGAGAGGGTTGTTGAGGTGAATACTGAGCATCCAATAAAGCGGCTTATTCATTCATCACAGTGCTGATGAACGGCGTCAAGCCATATGTTTTGTCGTGAAGGGTATCCAGAGAGTGGCGGCAGTTTATTTTTATGGTTTCTCCTCTCCTGCCTCCGTCTGTCTGTCTCCTATTGCGGATATTCTGAGAGCTGCTCGGTTTAAAGGGTGACGTGGATCTCCAAGACGGTGATAGCTCATTACGGAGCTCTTCCAATTCGGTACACGTGTCTTACCTGGCTGATAGGCATGGTGGTGGGTCCTCATATAGACGCACTCACACACACACACAGACATTGTTGTTCCACCTAGTGGGCTGTTGAAGCCTGTCTGTCTGTTTGCATGTGTAAAATCCTGCAGAGACGTCTCTCCTAGCTTTTGAGCACCCTCAATGAAGGTGTTCAGACCTAGAGACGGGCTGATAAGCAGCGGAGAGGTGGGAGGCTGAGGAGACTTTTAAGGTTGCCCTCTGGCTGCCTGTTTGATGGGGCTCCCAGGATACCACTTGAATCGGGGGATAGAGGAAGGCCTTGCCTTGAAGCTGTGCTTTTGTAGAGGGAGGGGAAATTGGTTATGAATCTGTTACACCTATTTAATCCCATCTAAACCTTCCACTCTTTTATTTGTAGCCTCAGCAGCTTGTGGTTGTTTCCAAGAACTTTTTCCCCACTGAAAAATCTACCTTCTCCTCTCCGTCTAATTGCTCTGTGAAAAATATTCACACGTTCTGGTTTTTCTTCCAAACTGTTGCTCGATTTCTCGCGGCATTGCACCCTACTGCGACGTCTCACCGTGGTCATAGAAATAATATCGAGGCTCCTGCACTTCTCGCGGTGTAATTAAATTTATAGCTTATCATACGGTCTGACTTATTGTGGGTTGCAAATGGTAAACGCATTAGCAAAATGCCTCAAGTGTGTTACGTAAATATGAGGTCAGAGAGGCGAATCTGTGTCCAGGCTGTAATGGGAGTGGGTCTAAATGAATGCGAGGCAAAGGTAACTTTTCTTAGATGGATAAAAGTCAAGGATGAAGACGTTCTAACAGGTGAGACAAGGACAGGAAACGTCTATTACTTCAGCCAGATGCTAGAAAACAAGCAAGACGACATCGAGTGAGACTGATGGGAGAGCATTATTAGGAAAAGTCAAACATACTTCCTTCATGCCTTCCTCCCCTCTCTTTCTCTCTTTCTCTTTCTGTCTGTCTGCTTCTATCTCTTCCTCATCATTCCCTCTCAGAGCTGCTGTCTCCTCTCTGCTCTGTCCTCCCAGATGTGCCACATTAATTCCACAGCTGCTGTCCCCGTTAATGTTCACCGTCACAGCTTGCACACCCTCATTTTCAGCTTTTTCAGCCCCCTCACCACTGCGTGCACAAGTGTGTGTGTGTGTGTGTGGTTTGTGTGTTGTGTCTGTGTGTGTTTGAGAAAGAAGTGCAGCAGCTGTTAGCCCTCCACTTCCTAGTAAAACTATAGTAGCAGTGGTGTGAGGAGGGGAAAGCAGCAGATTTACTCATTCATGGAGATGTCATCAACAGCAGCGCTCATGCTTGTCCGTGACTTGTGCACACAGGGACACACACGTGTGCACACACACACACACACACACACACACACACAGCATCAGCACCACCACTCCCTTTCCCATTTAAAACAGCCCTGCCTGAGAAGATTTCAATAATCCGAGCTCCACAGTGGGCTGTTTTTCCAACACATTGCCCAGGCCAGTCGAGCTCGATGGACAGTATCTGTTCTTTACCCCCTGGCGACCCCTCAGAGGGGGGCAGTTTGTAGTCCGCCTCTGCATCTCTACTTCTCAAAATGCAGAGATATGACACCAATAGTGAGATATCTTAGTGCATATTAATTATTCATTTGTTTGCTTAACAGCTCTGCCTTTCTTGCAATTATAACCTGCTGCTTAATATATAAGAGGTTTTATCCTGGCTCATTAAAAGCCTGCGGTAAGTATTAAGTCATTAAACTGATTTGTGCATGATTTTCCTTCTTTTGCATACTTGTGTCTCATTGCCTATTTGTTCTGTATGTCTCTCTCTCTCTGCCTCTCTCTCTTACCCTCTATCTCCCCAGCTAAAGACGGTTAATTTGAATGTGGGGGGGAGTAATTGAAGGTCACACCTTTGTGTTGCCTGCCTGGCTTAATGAAGGCTGAAACAGTCCTCAGCAGAAGTGCAATTCAGAAGAAGAAGAAGAAGAAGGTGAAAACACACATTTCCTGCTGCTGTTAGAGGCGGTCATTGAGCGTCTTGTAGACAATATAGACAGCGGTAATCTGTGTATTATAAAAGCTGCATCATTGCTTTTATTCATATTCATAGCTGTATGAGGACAAAGGCAATTTTAAAGGGACACTCTACCAATTTTACTCATCACAATCAGTTTATGATTCGTGGAGAGAAACACTCTCCACTCAGCCTGAAAATTCAGTTGATGATATCCTCTGTTGCTGTTGCTTGGGCTTGAAGTTTTAGCTTTGCTCTACATGTCAGTTAGTCAGACCAACATCACTTTGGACCAGACTGATTAATTTCAACAACTACTGAATGGAAAATAACATTTTGTGCATACTCTCATGGTCCCCAGATGATGAAGTCTTCTGGCTTTGGTGTTCCCCTGACTTTTCATGAGGATGATCTCAACAGCTGTTGGATGAATTGCCAAGAAATTCAGGGCACGCTTCTATATTCACCTCAAGACAACTTGTAATACCTCTGGTGATCCCCTGATTTGCAATCGTCAGTCGACATTTTCTCTCTCATAATTTGATTTATGACCACATACCAGAGACAGTTTAAAACACGGACGTCGTATCCGTGACGTCACCCACAGGTTTCTGAAGAGCTGTTGTGAAGCTCAGAGTGTGGCGGCTCTGGCTGCCACCATCTTGGTAATCCTGCCTGGACTGGAGGTTGCCCTTTGCCAAGTACTAATTAAACTAATGACATCCCCATCAGCCTCAGCTGTACTTTGTGTTTAGTAATTAGAAAATGTTAACATGCTAATACGCTAAACTAAAATGGTAAACATTCAATCTGCTTAAACATTCAACATCAGCATGTTGGCATGCTAGAGTTAGCATTTAGCTCACAGCTGTCATAGTGCAGCCTCACAGAGCTGCTAGCATTAGCCGCTTAGTCTTCCAAACTGTGGGCATGGAGTATGAAGGACACTATCGAGCTGCACTATGGACATTGGCGCTTGGCCCACGAATATGAACAGAACATCTTCGCCTCTGCTGCATCTATTTTATGTCCCTGATTGAAAATATCTGCAAATAATCTCCAATGACAGCGAAAAGCTCTCGAATTTTTTGCTAGATGGAGTGGGAGAGATGAAGCCTGGCATACTCCTCCGCTCCTTCTTCTCCAAATAGACATCTCATTTTTTAGAGGACTATATGGTCGGCTTACTGATAATGGCTGCCAGTTCTGTCACATCACTTCCTTGCTGATGACAGAATCTTAGCTCTGAAGGATTACTGCGCTGGCCGTGGTTACACAGACAAAAATATACACACAGGCGAGGGTTCATGCATGCACACACACACACACACACACACACACAAACAAACGACAGCGAGTTATAAGACTGAGGTTGAGTGTTGGACATGGGGACTGCAGGACTAAGGGGACCCATTGTATCTGAAGCCGTGACCTACCCCTGCCTGCCTCAGATAACAGAATTACTGCAAATTGAACTTGAGGGTTTTCTCCCTCTCTCTGCTTCTTCCTCTCACCAAATCACTCTATCTTTCCCACTACCCATGTCAAGTCCTCTGCTTGCTTTCTTTGGGATTTACTTACTCTCGGAAAATCAACCTCCACTGTTCTGCTGGGGCCCGCTGCCCCTGAAAGGGTGGAGATGTAGACAGACACAAAAAAGATGGATGGTTGTTTTGGAGAGTGATAAAAAAAATTTAAAAAAAAACAGGAAACAGACAAATAGAGAATCAAAGCAGAGAGGAAAGTGAGACTGATGTGTATGGAGAGGCATCGAGGCAGAAGATGGAGGGAAAATGATGGCAAAGGGAAGAAATTGAGTCGGGAAAAAGACTCGAGGGAAGGCTCTGCACTCCCCCACACCTTCCTTAATTAGGAAATATAATATTGAGAGAGGATTGAGGTGGATCAAATGCGGGAGATAATGGTTTTATCTATGGCCAACTCAGAATTATACAACTGCCAAAGACCTTTCCAGGTTAGCCACTTGGAGTGAGAAAAAGTGCGAGGAAAAGAAAAGCCCCTGGCTATGATTTGCACAATTGAATTTAACAGATTTGTATGGAATACTCTTGCATTATTAAAGCCCCTATTAAAGACAGAAAAGGAAGAGTGTCTATTAACATTAAAGTGGATTTAGACCCTGAAGGGACAGCCATGCAGAATGGCACAAATTCATCAAAGTAAATGTTGATTTCAGACGTTTATTGTTGAATTGATGCATATAGGTTTGTATCTTTTTGCATGAATTAGTGAGTGCGAGTGAAATGAAACAGGGTGTGCAGCTAAGTATTATTTTCATTATTGATTATTTCACAGTTCTTTGATTAACTAAATGAAACCATCGGGGTATTTTTTTGTTTCAAACTTTGCAGAGCTCCCTCCAGAGCCACAGAAGAAGACATTATACAAGTGTTTTCACAGGCTGAATAGTGCTCATCATGATAAGTAGACTGACTTTTATGTCTAAAATCAGTGGAGTGGCATCTTAAAATTGCAACACGAAGAGAAAAATGGCAATAACAATTTTAATATCCAAGTTGGCATCTTAAAATGGCTTCTTTTGTCCTTCAAACAACTCAAAAATATTCAAAATAGTCACATGACAGAGAAAAGCAAAACCGTCAATTCATTTTGTGGCAATAAACAAAATTTATTGGCCGGTTGTTGGTTATAAAGTCGTTTTCTTGGACCCACTTCCCATGAGTCGGTCACACCCACACGACCCTCGGCCTCTTTGGGGTTAAAGGTCATGCTTTCTCACCTCATCAGGGCAATGTGTGCTCCTCCTGATAGGACAGAGGACGGTGCTCCATCCAGGGAAATCTCTTTTACTGTAGAGCCTCCGTGGTTCTTTTCCAAACTATCTTCCTCCCTGATTGAATCCTAAATGGATTTCTCACCCATAAAGCGTCTACATTCGCAATAGCCTTGCATATTACTACGATGTGCACACTATTTTTATGTATACATATCACTCTCCTTCCTTGCAAGACACTATTAAATACAGCAGTTAGTATTATGATCGCCTCCTTGCAAAGGACTATTTGGATTCCTCTTTTGGACTCGAAGGAGGAGACGAGTGGAATGTGAGTTGTGAAATTGCACACAACATTGTGAAATTATTTTAAGGAGCCAAACACAGAAAAACAGTGTGTGTTTTCCCAGAATTCAGTGTGGGGAGTTGACCATGAGTGGCATATCACCCAGATGGGCGCTCACCACCTCGGGTTCATTTTTAGGTTTTTAGCTGCTATTTTCATTCTCCGACACCCTCACAACTCTTTTTTTTTTCTTGCTCCTCATTGTTTTGTTTTTGTTTTTTTGCACAGTTTCCATCACTTTCTGGTCTCTGCCAAGTGGGAAGCTGTTGTTATCGTAACCACGAGCGTCTCTGGCTTCCTTTCTCTGTGTCCCTGTTTTCCTGCCTGCCTCTCCATCAGTCTTTCTCTCTCTCTCTCTCTCTCTCTCTCTCTCTCTCTTCTGATATGATAAATATTTATTTCCACGCCACTCCGGGCTGGGTTGTGAGGATGGCGGAGGAGAGCTTGAATGGTTTTTAAGGAGCTAACAGAATTGGAAATGGTGACTGGTACCCGGGCACAAGAGTAAGAGCAAGAGCGCGCACATATACACACATGCACACACTCACGCATGCATGCATGGGATTGAATGGAAGGGAATTGATTGTGGCGGCAGCCTCATGCTTTTTTACAAACCTGTCTCATTCACTGAGGGAGGCCTCTGGCTGCTTGCCCTCCCGGGGGGGTCTTCAATATCTGTTATGGGTGGGTGTGGAGGCATGCACCATGTGCCAGTCAATTTTAATCATATAAAGCTGTCTCGGCCCCTCACTTAAGGCATGCCGGCTTTTTATTCCACTCCTCCTCACTCCGCTGTTGAGCTTAAATAGCATTTTGAATCACTTATAGAAGTTTTATGAGACGGACAGTCTGAAATACTCAAACCCGAAGACATATTTAGGATAATACAGACTCTGTCAGCTCTCTTATTTATTGTTTGGAGTAATGGACTTACATTTTCAGGAAAACAAAGTCCATTTCTTGAGTTGTGTGCCGTGCACACTTGTTTTTCTTTGCTTCCTATTTTAAACTAAATGCCACAAACTCCTCAGCCCTCCCATGCCGCTCTCTCTCTCTCCAACCTTGTCTTTCCCACTGTTTCCCCCAGTGGGCCACAATTACAAATCTTCCTCCCACCATATGGGCCAAATCCTATAATAGCTCAAGCTAAAAGAGGTGTGTTTGCTCACAGTCTTCGTTCCTCATTCGCACAAAAATTACACGCATTAGTAGCTGTGGGACAAAGCACGGCTAAAGAGGAGGGGAGGCCTCTTTTTAGGTTGCGATGCGAGGTGGTGCAGGGTTTGGAGAAGAAGCCGCTGTTTTGCATGGCAATAGGCTGATAGTGTGTTTGGATGAAGTCATGGGGCTGGCCGACCATCAAACAGAGGCTGAATGTGAAGGAGGCCGGGCCTGGACGCTCCATGGCTAATTGTGTTACCCAGAGAAAGCCCAGGCCGGCCTGTTCTCAGCTATTGAGTAGTGGAGACGCGGGTTTAAAGCCTTTCAGGATAAGGTAGAATGGTCCCCGGTCTCTGAATGGACCCTTCCAGAAACTGAGAATGGCTGAAAGACAAAACGAGAGGAGGAATGTGATTATTGGATTTCCCAGAGAGTAAACTGTGTTGGCAAACACACAGTTGAAAGAGTTCACTGGTGCTTTTCAGAAACCGATACAGTCTCGGCTGAATGTGCGCCGGTGGTGCAACATTCACACTAAATAACTGGCACAAGAATGAAACAGTTAAACACTCCTCGGCGCTAACACTTCTTGGCCGTGGTCACGATTAGCTTTTGATTACCTCGTATTGATCCCTGATAGGAATCTGTGTTTAGTGCTGTGCTGTCATAGCTCAGCCACATGGAGCCAGATTTACCACATCTGTTTCGCTGCCCTTTTCCTTTTCTTTCTCTTTGTGGCCATAATTTACAGTAACCATGAAAATACTGGAAAAAAAGAAAGATTTACATCCATCACATAAAAATCTCCACTCCTGGACAGGTTGGAGATGTTGCAGGATGAAGCACCAATAACCTCTCCCTGTCTCATCTCCTCCACCTTGACTTTGCTGACCTTGGGTGCTGGGATATTTAACCACAGATATCCTTGAGTCTTGCTGTATTTATGTCTTTCCTAACCTTTTAAAAAATGTTCTACCCGGCCAGTACCTTAGCTTATAATCTCCATCCATCTCTGTCGGCTGCCGTATAGACCCCTGAAACACATAATCGGATTTTGGTGGCATTAAACAGCGAATAGCTGCTGTCATTGGACAACCTGCTAGTAACCAGGTTTAGAGAGGAACACCACATTTGTCAAGTGTCAGTGCTGAGGCGAAAAACACCAGATATGGACACGAACTCTACACTCACTCTCTAGTCTCAGAGGAATTCATACAAGCTGTTAGGATGAGTGGGGGGAGCTGTCTAATTTCACTTACTGTCAAGCTGGGCGTACGAGTTAATGGGCTTCTTTAAGCCGAAATGAAGATTTTAAATGTAAGAGGGGGGTCAGGAAGATAACCTCTCAGAGGGTGTAAGTGTTGCTACAACCTCTGGGGCATTCACTGACAATCAAAATGGACTCACTTACTGGGTCAATATAGCATAGAGGCAATGCTGGGTTAACTTTACCAAAAAACCCATTAGGCTACCACTCAAAACAAAGACATTTGATCATCATGATTTGATGACATCTGTGACACTTTTATGTCATTAAATGTCTTATTTTGTCAACCAGCAGTTAAAAATTCTAAGACAAGAAGAACACATTCATTAAAAAACACATTCATATATTTTTTCATTATTTTCTTGTGATAACGAGATAATTTTATTTGTTTTCTCAAGATCTAGAGTTATTTCTGTCATTAGGTCGAAATAACAAATGTTATTATCCCGAGATAACGTGATAATTTTGTCGAGTCTCAAGATAATGAAACATTGTTTTCCCAAGATAACGACACAATTGCAATTTGATTAACTCGTTATCAAGAGAAAACAGAGAAAGTAAAATGTATGACTGCTTGGGGCTTCCGTACAGAGGACAGAAAGTTTTACATTTTTACATTTTCTCTTGATAAATTTAAATATTTAAATTTAAATATTTGCCAAATCATTTCCTGTCAACTTTCTGAACAGTTAATCGTGTGATCATTGCAGCCCTAATTTTACACAAAATTAGAGTTTGCAACCATATTATATTTTAGATTAGGCAAATAACCCAAGAGTAACACTGAAAAACACTGAAACTGCATCATCAAAACATTGTTTGGGGTTTCATTGGTGCCTTAAGGTTTTCTGCTCATGGGCACAGGGTAAAGTTAACCCAGTGTAGTGACCCAAACTGGGTCAATCCTAACCCAGTGACCTTTAGTGTGTGTGAGGAATTAGAGCAGGTGTCTCTTTATGTACAAATTATCTATTTCCTCAGGCCCGCCAAGTGACTTGTGTTGCCTGTGTTCCTTCAGCCGGCAATATTCATTTCAGACGTCCGTATTGTTTGTTCTGGAAATGAGAAATATGTATCGGGCGCGGTGTGATGTCTCATTCATCACCGGCTCCCACTGTCCGAGTATCTCTCCACCGAAGACAGATAGATATGGCAGAGTATTGTCTGCGGCTGACACTGTTGTCAGAAATGGTCATTGTGGACGTGAATGCATCTCATTTTGGAGGGACAGATAAAACAGAAGCCTCTCTCTCTCTCTCTTCTCCTCTGTAATTGTATTCTGCTTCCATGCGCTGAAGATGTAAGTATCAGATGATATGAATAATGAAAGTCCTGATATGAGATGCTTTCCTTTTCAAGTGTCATGCACAAACTTGTTTGTAGCCGGTTGCGAGGATGGATAGATTATTTACGTGTGTGTGTGTGTATGTGTGTCTAAGGAGGGGAAACAGTGATCGGTAATCATTTGGAAGGGAGAAATGAGGCGCCTCATCAATCACGCGGTGTTCGTTAAAGGTTACGTCGCCACATCTGAGAGAACGTATTCGGCCTTAGCGAGGGGAATAAAAAAGTAATTATCCTTTATCATCAGCCAGAGGAGACTTGACATAATTAGTTTTTTTTTTTGTTTGAAAATGATTTGGGCTTCCTGTCTTTAGGGATTAAATATATCAGCCAATCATTCGGCTGTCCCCCCTCTGTCAAACCGTACAGTCACTCGTCTCCTAACAGACCCGGAGACAGAAAGTTGTCCACGGCTTCGTCTTACAGCCTGTCTAATTGATCAGCCATGGCGATCTGTGTCGCACCTCCCCTCCTTCAGTTTATCTCTCGGTTCAGCCGAATGCTGCTGCCTGTCTGGATGCATTGTGTCTTCATGAACTGACATACAATGCCTACAATGATACGGTGTCGGGCTTGTAGGGTGGCAAGGAAAAAGAATTCCCCCTCAGGCATCAATTAGGTATCATATTGAACACTGTGTTATTATTGGCAAGGCCAAATCACTCAGACCTCAATTTCACAGTAGCTCATCCTTGTAATTGAATATTACATTTTCAAATGGACATGTAATATGTCCTGATGGGTCTTCCTTTATACCCTGAGAATGTTACATCCTAAAAACTTTTCAACACAGCTTGTATCAATACTTTATTTTTCACATTTTTCAGATGTTAGAGATCGCATTTAATGCAGTTTCTATTAAATATTAGTGTAAATAAATGCAGTCATACAGTTTGTTGATCCAGAAAATGGGTACATATTATGCTATTAGTTTTACTACCGATGTTTCTTCTTTAAAGCTACAATAACTGATTTTTTTGGGCTACTTTCTGGCACCAAAAACAAGCCGTGAACATAGAAAAACAACTGCAAACTGCTCACCATTCATGCACATTCACACAGGCTTCAGGAGCAGTTTGGGGTTCAGTGTCTTGCTCAAGGAAACTTCGACATGCAGACTGGAGGAGCTGGGGATCGAACTGCTGATCATCTGATTAATGGACGCTCTATAGCTCCTGAGCCACAGCCGCCCCTGGCAGTAGGATAAACACAGGTGTTGCCAATGATGCTAATTAAGGCTCCATTCTGTTTAGGTCAAACAGAGTCAGGGTGCTGCTGTGGTGCGTGTTGGCTCACTAGAAAGGCTCCGCTGTAATAAATGGAATGGAACCTTAATTAGTATCATTAGAAACACCTGCGTTGACCGGACTATTGGGATTGTTGCAACACGGACCTTTTCTTGAGTAACACAGGAAGTCACTTATCGGCGCACTGCTACACTTGGCTAACTGAACTAGCTGCCATTAGCTAGTTAGCTCCTATTATCTGACTCTACCCAGACTGAGAGCTTAGAGAGTGCCCAAGTATGATAGATTCATATGTTGTACCATTTGTCAACATTTATTTTCATGTCAGTTCAAACTTTATTTTAGGAGTACAGGTAAATATGTCACCTGTGAAGTGCAAATAGCAGTACTCAGACATCCTGGTCACAGAGCGAGCTGTAATGATTTTGAATTAGAGGAAGACGAGTACAAGGTGGCTCCTTCCCCACCGTGAAGCTTCTAATTACCTGCCACCTTCCTTTGTCTCACAGACTTCATGCTGGGTTGTAAAGGCAGCGAGAAGGAGATGGAAGAGAGGAAGAATTATGGAAAAAAGGGGGAAGAATGAAGGAAGGGGGTTGAGAGACTGTAAGAGAAAGAGAGAGTGAAAGCCAAGTGAAAATCCATATACATGATTTATACCAGTGCGACTGTGCGCGGTAGGCAGGAGTTATCTTTTATTTATGAGGGCATCAGCGGCAAAGCGCCCAGATGTTAAGCTGTGTGGGGATCTCATCTAGCCAGAGTCGCTCTCTGGCAATAAAGCTAGAAGGTAGGCTGTTCGGAGCTGGAGAGGGCGGCGTAAGGATATGTGTGGAAGAGAGATGAGGCTTTGTCTTCTTTGACAGAAAGCTTTCGGCTTGATAGTTGTGGCTGTAAGCAGCAGCCTTAAAACTTCTGTTCGATTTGTTACAATTTGTTAAACTGGGAACTGAAGAAAAGAAAAAAGAAGACTCCAGAGCTGATGGAGTAATTTACTGGACTGGCTCATTTTCCACTCTTCCATTATTTATCTGCGGAAGACAAGACACTTGTTGTTTTCTCCTCTGTCAACAGCTCATCAAAGAGGCGCTGAGGATTCATTATGGAAATGAAGCCCTCATTGTCAACCTCTGCAAATCAGATGCAAGATCTCCACGCCGAGCATCATCACCATCAATCTAACCTCACATTAACACAGCCTGGATATAAAAAAAAAAAAAAAAAAAAACACGCCTCGCGTGCTAATGGCACTAATAAAGACAGCTGCTAATGTTACACTGCAGCCACCCGAGGGTGGAGGTTGCCGACAGGGCAGCAGCTCACACTTTACATGCTTGCTCTAAAGTGAGCTTTTTCATAACATTGGTAGTGTTGGTGACAAACGCTTAACAGCCTCGAGGGCCGAGCGCAGAGAGATTTGTGAACTGTAACACAAAGGGAAAGGTTGCGCTATGACCCGGTCAACGAAACCCTGCAGCAACCCAGCAGGCCCAGCAGTTGTGTTAGTTTAACTGTGGCTTCTTTACAGCTCCAACAGCTTTGGTTGGCAGGATCGCCACATTTCAAGCATCATATAACCCGAGTGTGTTTGTGTGTGTGTGCTTATTAAGGACGTACGTGTACTCTGAAGCCTAATGCTGCTTTCAGGGCTTCTGTTTTCTGTCTTATATTTTGCTCTGAACTCTGTTTGATCCTCATAAAAGAGGCTGGAATATTTTCCAAACCAGCCTGGCTCTGCAAGGTGAATTAAGATCTCATCCATTTGCTGTAATATAACTAATTTTGGTGAACTGCAGAAATGACCTTGACGGGCTACTGAAGACAAAATAAAAGCCAGCGTGACTGAAAATGTTTACCATCATCTTAGGAGAACAAGTTTGGTGTCTTGGCCGTGAATTTGCCCCTCCACCTCTGCTCCATTATCTCAATTGAAGCACTTAGTTACAGTAAATGGACAGTATTAGCGTGACACTTCTTGGCTCCTGAAGCAGGTGCTTACGTTATAAAACGCATTCAATTTCAGTGCTGGGGCTGCAGCTTCTTAATAGCTCGTTCCCTATTAGCAATTACTGAAAATGTAAAAGGTTTTGCCAAAGTGTTCTATACTGCCAGTTTGGGACTTTTAAGTATCTTAATCTACATGAAAGTGAACAAAAGGGGAAAAAAGGATCCCAAAACAGTTTTCCACTTGAGTAACCAGGGGCATCCTGTCTGTTTGATAACAGGAATCCATATGGCTTACACATCAGCATTGCCCTGCTGCTGCTGGTGAAAGGTATAATCTCAGTCACTGACGAATAAGGACTGTCTACTGTCTGGTAGAGGAGTGTTCCTGTGTGTGTGTGTGTGTGTGTGTGTGTGTGAGCTGAATGCAGGCAGTCAGACAAAGAGCCACTCCCTGCTGGTTGTTTTAGGCAGTTGTGTAGATGCACGTCATGTTGAAACACTGAGGAGAGGCTTTGTGTCTCCTAAAATAAAACAATCTTCCACAGCGCAGGGGATGTAGAGTAATATATGACTTTATTGTTTATCTTCTATCCGGGGACTTTTTTTAATATCAGGAGCTGTGCTATGTGAATTGTCTCGTCTAAATTAACATGGACAAATCTCTCCCAGAACGACTGATAACGAAGGTTTCTGTTTGACTTCTCATTACCACTCCGCCCGGTTTGAAGAACTACAGATGTGGCGATTTTTCATACCTAAAACACATTTTTACATGCATAAATATTCAAGGGTCTAAGAGAGTTATTATTTTTTTTGTTTTTCAATTGTACATTTGAAAACTCAGATCCAGGTCTACACAAAACCAAACATTTTGACCACCACTGCTTTTAAGTGTCATGAACAAGACACAAATTGGGAATAAATATAGCAACTTTACGCAAATTTAACATGCCTATTTAATTAAATAAGCATTAACTTAATTAAACATCCGGTAACTTTCTTTTTGTTTTGAGCACCCTGACACTGGGAGACATGTCTCGAAACAAGTAACACGAAACATGTATTCACTTTCGTGATGAAGGTTGGAGGAGAAGATCGATGGCACTCTCATATCTGTTTGTTTTAATATGAACCTGGATCAAGAAAACAGTTAGCTTAGCTTAGCATAAAAAACTGGAGCTATAGCTTGGCTCAACCTAGAAGTACCAAAAGCTGCCTGCCAGGACCTTTAAAGTTTACTAAATAACATGTTATATCCAAGCAGCAACCTCCATGTCTGTGAAGCGAAGCCCATGAGAAAGTGCCAAAAGCTGCAGTTCCTCAAACGTCCACTTAAGGCCGTCTACAGAAGTTAGTCAGTCTCCGTAAGTCCCCATGTTAAAATGTCCAACTTCATATATAGAACTCACCTGTTCAAATTATTTTAAGGCTTAAAGTTATGCAGAATTAAGAGTGTGGCCGCTTTGATTGACAGGTAGGTGCCGTTACAGATGGCTTATTTAAGCAACCAGGCGTCATTCAGCTTGCCTGAGGTCCATCGATGATCCACGTCTTTACCGTTTTTTAGATTAACTGGGCGGAAGAGGCAGGACTACCAACATGGTGGCAGCCAGCGCCTCCACACACTGAGCTTGAAACCTACGAGTGACATCACACATATGCTGTCTATTCTGTATACTGTCAGTGATAATATCTTGACTGATTAACCTCAGTCTAAAAACAACAATTAGTGATTTATGTTTGGGACTGTTGGACTATTTCTTGGCCGGCGGCAATGACAGGAGAAAACCTTTATTGAGAAAAATGACTTATAAATATTACATTGAATGATAATGGAGTTCAACTTCAATAGTCAAATTACATTTTTATTAAATTATTCAACATTTCATTTTATCTAAATCAACAGTTCAATATGAGCATGACAAATTCAAACATATGTAATGCAAATACAATCTCTTCTCTCCATCTTCAACTTCAGATGCCTACCTGCCCTCTGCTGCTTCACTTCCTCCCTTCCAATAACAAATCATCGAGAAAGACGAACCACAAGAAGCAAATGCAGCAGAGGACATTACATCTGATAAGACCGGAAGAAATGTTGAGACGCAGCGAGCTGAACCTGTAGCCAGCCCGCTGTTATTGCATCACCAGACAGCACATCAGCCAGTATGGCATCTACTCCCCATAGAACCTCCATTATCGTAATGTCCCTGGGCTTAGCACCCCGTCCCAAAGGCCAATGGGGTCTCCATTTCACTACTCCAATAATGGAAAGTGCCCCAGAGCCTCTCCAGACCTTGAGGCTTAGCCTGCTTAGAGTTGGGCCATTAGGAATATTGTAAGGAAGTGTGATACACGAGCATATGTGTTATTAGCGTGTGTGTTTGTGTACATAAAGGCTGGGACCGACGTATTATGGGGAATAATTCATTGGCAGTTAATGGGATTTCAGTAGGAGCTTGTGTTGTTGACAGTTTACTGTAGCCGCCTACCTCAGTGTAAATTATTAAACGGCTGTGAAGTCCTATTAGTGGTTGTGACAATTGAACAGGCCAGACAAAGAGCTGGATTCAGAGAGTGCACCCACACACACGCGCACACACAAACAAGACAGACAACAGAAAAACAGCTACATGTTACTGAACTCCTTCTCATAATAACACAAAAACTGCAGCATGTTTTATTCAGTTTGACCAAATGTGATTACTATTCAGGTTTAAAGAATTACTGGAGTGAAATGGGACATAACAAGATGTAAAGGAAAGCAGCCTCACACACTGAAAACACATGCACACATATAACCAACAAGACCGAGGAAATGGCACTTTCCAAGTCGCAGGGAGCCTTAATTTAATTTAGCAGTGTTTGCTTCGAGATGAGACAAGGTCATTTGCATTTCCTCCAGGAGTATTTTTTTAAGCTGCTTCTCAGCCCACCAGTAGAGCAGAGACACACACAGGACAAGAGAAAAGCAGAAGAAAGCTTAGGTTTAAATAAAAAAACCCATTGTTTTGGTCTTGGAGTGTGTGAGTGTGTTGTGAATGCTCGAGGTGTCTACGTGTTTGTCTGTCTCATTATGCAGATACACAAGGTTACAGTGGCTGCCTGCTGGGTGTCGGTGTTTGTTGGTCGCTGTGTTTTACTATCTGTTCTCAGCTTTCCACATGAACATAGGCATCGCGGACAGAGCTATTAAAAGCCAAGGTGTGCTCTCAACCGAGCTGTCTGTCAGCCTGATTGGTTGGCTGTTTGAAATCGATGGAGCCTGGCCCACAGGCCAGCCACCTAAATCCATACAGACGGCTGGGAAAGATGAGATGGCAGTGGGAACGCAAGGCTGCGAGGAAACTGCCACACACACGTGCAGACACACACAAACCACTACTCCTTGTTTAAATGGCTCCCCGCTGTTTAAGACCCCATCGATCAGTTAGTGAGCGTGTGGCATTTTGACTTAAACCGTGCATGGATAATGGGCTTGGCAGGCGCCATACAGATAGTGGGACAGCAGCCCAAGGAACAGGCAGAGTGTGTGTGGGGGGGCTCATTAATCCAGGGGCGTGCCGTGACATTGCCAACAGGCTGCAGCTGGATTGAGGAGCATCTGGAACACCCCCCACCTTCCTCCATCACCGACCCACCCCTCTTTGGACCGATGGTCTGGTCTGGCCTGGTGTTGTGCACTTGACTGCCAAGGCAGATGGTACATTGGGTGGATACAGGCTGGGCATGAGATGTGCATGGGCAGTGATGTGGATGATGGAAGCACACAGACATGCTTTGGCTTGCACTGGGCACACTGGTCATATTTACTTAGAGCCGGAGTGTAAAGTAGGATTCATGGTGGTGCATTTTGGGTGGATTTATAGGGCTGGACACGGGGAGGCTTTGGAAATTGGTAGCGTGTAGAGACTTTCTGCATAAACCTGGGATCAGACTCCACAATATCGGCCTGAAACTGGCTTGATTTGATGGATGGAAATTTGCACAGGGCATAACAATGTGTCCTTAAATCCTCTATACAGTGTCATAGACAGTACGCCTCACGAGGCCCATGGACTAGCATGCTGTGTGTTTGTCTTCTTTCACATGATTTCACAACAGTCTGCTGTGTGATGCTTCGGATGCCATTCCTGATCAAGTCGTGGCAGGCAGATCACATAATCCGACGTGGGGATCATCCTAAAAGAGATAAATGTTGTCCAGTCTTACTTCTGAGCATGCACAAGTTTGGATACTAATCTGTCCACAGTGTTTAAGGCAAGACTGTGTATTTTTTTTCCCTCTCCCCAGCAGACGACCACCATAGTGTCATAGAAAGTCCTGCACACTCCAAAGGACTTTGACCCTTCTTGTACAGGACGTCTGTGTTGTCCGACTGGCTAAGTTTGTTGTTGAGGTGAACACCAGGTATTTGTACACTCCCACCATCGCGATATCCAATCCCGGTGTGAACTGAGGCATCTTCTAGAGTCGATCACCATCTCCTTCATCTTGAGATGGCATCAGTCAGCGAAGTCTGTGATGACCCACCTGTAGCCCTGCTCATTTCCTTCTCATACACATCCAATGATGGCTGTATCATCATCAACTTCTGGAGGTGATACCTATCAGTGTTGTGTCTGAAGTCTGATGTGTACAGGCTGAAGAGAAAAGGAGAAAGCACAGTACCCTGTGCGGACTCTGTGCTGCAAATCACCACATCAGAGAAATAAACCAGAAGACATGTTTGTTGTTTCACACTTTCCATTTCAGCCAGTTGACTAATGATGTTTTTAAAGCGCCTGACTCGAGAAAATCTTGAGAAAATGAAGGAGAACTCGATGTGACGTCCCCACGCTGTAAGGTACGACTGGACTTAGTTTGTTCGGCTCACAGAAAATAATCCAACCGGGCAATTATTGGCAGGTCATTCACATTCACCGGCTTAACAGATGGTTTTATGGTGATATTTAGTTCACACATTCATCATGCTCTGCTGTCCCGGTCTCTGAGCGCAGGTCTGCATATTCAGTTTGTCTTTGCTGTTCAATCAATGATGCCGCTGAAGGGATCTTTCACCTCTGATGCATCAGTCGTGCGGCACATTCGTGCGGTTCTGCTCCCTGCAAAATTACACTGTCATTACGGACTAAACACACACACTCATTGGTGTCCAAACTCAGACATCAATAAACTAATCACACACACCCGGTACAAGACAAACGCCACGTCAATGCACCGCGATCGCAAATGTCAGCGCTAATGAATGTAAATGTATTCAGTGTAAACCTACACACACCAGTTGAACAGTCAGGAGGGCAGAGAGGTGCAGCAATGAGCAGATAGACCTCCCTCAACCAGATGGCTCACATTCAGCCTGACTATCACCGCTGAAGTATCCTCGGTGCTCCGGGATGTTTTCCTGCAGCTGACCCCTGACCTCTGAGTACTTCTCTTTTGGGAGTATTATTTTGCCTCGATAATAGATTCATGTTGTCTTTTCTAATTATATAGATAGTTTTTTTTCCAGCGCATACACAATCTCAGCAACATCACCTCTCATTAGCCAAGATGGGCACCAAATTGAGCTGCTTAATTAGCCCAAAACAGAGAGGGGGGAAAATTGCTAATGACAGGGAACACAATCCACATTAAAACAGAGCATGCGCACAAGCGCGCGTGTGTGTGTGTGCGATTTTGTGTGCACATGATACAGTATATCTGTGCGCGTTTAGCTGAAGTGTTGATGAGCAGAATCTGGAGTTCATATGGTGGCATTCTTGTAAACAGCAAACAGCTTCACTCTAATTAACCCGCAAAATTAGACGAACAGGAGGCCGCAGTTTGTGTGTGGGCGTGCTGGACCGGCGCTGTGAAAAGGAGAAACCTTATCGCCGTCTCATTGCTGGGACCTGAACTGAGGAAGGAGACATCTGATAGGCTGACTGCTCACCCCACAGCGAGGATCCTCTGAGCCTGTGCTGTATTGTATCAGCTCAGTGGGGGATTGTGGAGGAGAGACAGTGATGGTCTCATAGCTGCTTTTTAGTGCATGCTAATGGCTAATTAGGCATTTCATGACTAAAGCTGGATGGTTATTCTCATTACATGCTACTCAGTACTCCCAGAGTGACATTGTATTATGCTGAGGACAGGGAGAAGGCCTGCCTTAGTTTTCGCTGTCTCAGTGTGAATTCTTTGTATTCTGTGTATTAACTGTATTCACTGGTTATTCATAGCTGCTGGGTTTAATGGTATGATAATAGCAACACCCCCCATCTCACTCTCCATAGATGTTTATTGGACTGTTCAAAGTCTTTCACCCTGACATGATAGAGGCCCTATAGATGCTTCTGTCAGCTTAAGTCCTCAGCCATGCTCTCGGTCATTAAAATGCTGTCTGTCAAACACCCTCCAAATTAGACACAGCACCATTAGATTTAAATGTTTGTGTGTGTGTGTGTGTCCTTTGGTGTTTGTGTGTATGTAAGAGAAGAGATTGTGTGTGTGTGTGTGTGTGAAGGGAGGGTGGGTGCTGTTGCTTAGTGATAAAGCTGTTAATAGAGTAGCCACCGAAGATGTTAACCAGTCTTTGTGCTGCGTGATGAACGCCACAGTTATCATGATAATTTGACGCAAGGGAAACCAGTGTGTGTGTGTGGGTGTGTGTGTGTGTGTGTGCTGGTGGGTGTGTAGAGGGTCACAAGGGCCTGTAATAACAGAAATTGTGCATCTTTCTTAAAATGAAGGGGTTCTCCAGACACGCCATGAGATGCTTTGGGGATGAGGGAATGTTTGTACACAGAGAGGGGGATAAGTGTTGAGTTTAGGGCCTTAATAACAAGGAATATGCCTTGTTATTAAAGCATGACCAGTCAGTTTTGCACCTGGCTTTGTCTGCTGTTTATTCATCCTCCCACAGACAGTGTGACAACCAAGTGGCTGTGCTTCTCCCTTTTGGTTGAGTGTAACAAAAAGCAGAATATGTAAAAGCTGGACAGTGGAGTGGAGATTAAGCTGCGTTTGGGTGTTGAAATCTGAGATACATGCCTTTAAAAGATCATTTATATCTTAACTTGGACATTTTATGTATTGACCACATTTTAAATGTATCCCAGAGAGTGTTTACATGAGTGTCTCTGCGTAGCTTGCTGAAAATCAAGTGCTGTGTGTACACTCATACAACACATACTGTACCAGCTTCTGGTGGAGATAACAGCTCTATTTACGCCGCCCTGCCTGCCTCGCCATTCTCTGGTGATAACACTTAATAGTTGCTCACTAGTGTGCGAGCACCTCACAGCGTCAGTTGAGTGGCCAGCAGCCGGCAGAAATCTGCACTCAACCACAAAAATACAAACCAAATGTAGTACAATTTTGGCCGACTGAAACCGAACCCACGCTCAGAAGATAAGTCGGATTCATATCCGACATGTTGAGTGCTGGAGTTGGAGGGCTGAACATGATATTCTGCAGCCCCGGCTGATGTGTTTGATTTGCAGTATTACACCTGGTGACTTCCCTTCCCTGCTATGCCCCCCCCCCCACCCCACTTGGTTCACCTCTTAGACCCCACATCCCAGGGCGATGATGAGTTCCTCTCCTCCTCTTGACAAATTGCTCAGCAGGGCCGGCATGAACAAGAGGAGATGTGAACTACAAAGATTGGATTCCTTCCCCCGCACTAGGTATGCTTGCAAGCGCATTTTAGCTTGTGTTTGATGGTGGTGGAGGTGTTGTTTTATCCAGATTTTTATTCTTGAAGGGTGGAAACACGACAAAGACTAGAGCATGCTTAAATAACAGACAGAAAAATGATGATGAGGCTTACAAGACCAGAGCAGCAACATAACCATATACAACAAGGTTTAAGGTGGGTTAAGAACATCTTGTCACAATTACACCGCCATTTCTCTCTCCAATCCTCCGACAGCGAGTCCTCTCCACCTATTGGCATGTTGTGATTGCTGTCACTGAAGGACAATCAACATGTCGGTGTGTTTAGGTGCGTAGGCGAGGGAGGTGGTGTTAAAATTGAGTTTTGAAACCAGCCGGGGTGCAGCTGATCACGGAGCTGTGGCGTTTGCAATTATCCTGGACATAAACCCGCTTGTGTGTGCGTGCGTGTTGACATACAATTGCGTAAATGATTCATGATGCCATTAGGAAACACTCCAGAAGAATACTGAATCTGTAAAAGGTGTTTCAATTTTCATAACAACACAGCAGCAAACTTCAAATATGCGGCCCATAAATAATAATTTCTGTCTTTAAGTTGCCACCACGCTCTCCTCCGTGTCTTTCAGGCTGTCACTTTTTCCATGATAGATGTTCAGAGGGTGAAACAATAAGTATGTGTGATTAAACCCCGGAGTCAAGCCTGAATGAGCAGAGGTCAACCTTTGACCCTGACCACTGACACCCTGCATGCGTGTGTGTGTGTGACAAAGAGAGGACGAAGCATTAAATAAAGGAGAGTGAGGCATACCTTTGTCACAAAGATTCGTTGCCAAGAAAGGCCAAATGTCGCGCAGCCCCACACAGGCTAGTGTGTGTGTGTGTGTGTGTGTGTGTGTGAGGGACACATCCACCACCGCTCTGACTGCTTCCACGAAGGCTGCTGTAACCAAGGAAATGCTTTCACCGCATTAGCGCTCCCTTCCCCTGTGTCTCGATGGTCGTCTTGATTACCTCCCTGGCCATCCTTGTTACCTTAGCCTTCATTTACAGATCTGAAAGCATGTGATCGATTGAAGCAGAGACGGAAGCCATTTATCTGCATAGAGAGGCTGAAGGTAGATTTCTAATTGTCTCCTTAGATTAAAGAAAAGAGGCGAGTGATTAAAGGGCAGGATGAGTCCTCTTGCTCTGCGCAAGAAGCTTCAGACATATGGTGAGGTTGAGATGAAGTGCTAAAGTCGCTAATTATTCCATTAGATATTTATGTGTTTGTGTATTTGGGGGTGGCACGGTGGTGCAGTGGTTAGCACTCACAGCAAGAAGGCCCCTTCCTCCAACAGTCCAAAGACATGCACTTAACAGGTTAATTGGTGACTCTAAATTTCCCGTAGGTGTGAGTGTAAATGGTTGTTTGTCTCTGTGTGTCAGCCCTGTGATGACCTGGCGACTTGTCCAGGGTGTACGCCGCCTCTCGCCCACTGCCAAACTGGGACGGGCGCCAGCTCCCCGCGACCCTGATGAGGCTAAGCCGTTACAGATAATGGATGGATGTGTATTTGTAGGCGTATGCACATCTGTGAGTCACACTCGTAGTTGGCCGGGAAGGGAGAAGTTCATTAAAGATGTGACAAAATTAAGAGCTAAGGTGCGTCTGGTAGCTCACCTGTTAGAGCACATACTACATGTGAAGGCTGAGTCCGGGTCTGATTGTAGCCAGGGTCCTTTGTCTTCATCACCTCTCTCTCCCGTGCCTTTCTTGTCTCTCTCCAGCTGTCACTATCTAATCAAAGCATGTCAAAGAATTTTACACACTGAATCTAGGATGGTGTGAACAGAAATTGACTCATCTATCTGATCCTGATAAATTATTTCAATGCCCCATGCTATCTTTGTATGTATTACACACTATGCAAAATGAAATGTCTCAAACTGAAAAAAATTGGAAGTAGTAAAGATGGTAATTTATAGATTTACAGGTTTCCCATTTATAAACCACCGAGGACACAGGCTGAGTAGGGGTGTAGAAAACTCATTGCCATAATAGTTTAGTTTCCATCTACCTGTTTTTATGTGCATTCTCAATGTGCTCCTAAAAAACCTAAATAAAAAAAAAATGAACTCATGAAAGTTGAAAAACATCTCAAAATATTGCAAAAATGTTTTTTACACTTGGTGTTGGTGTATCGATAAAAAGAAATTATATAAGAACACTGGATCTCTGTGTGAATGATGAGGACATTGTAACATTCCTCCAACTGATACATGCAAACGGAAATGCCAAATTTTAATCATTTACGTTGTTTTCTACAATTTTTAGATCTGACTGACTGACTGACATTTAATCACGCCCTGTTCTTCTGCAGTGACACCCACAACCAGCTGTTTATCTTGCAGAATCAACGCCGAATAATCACATAATAATAGTCGATGCATTTTATTTTATGTTAAAATGTATGCTACATGGATGGAAATGTAGCTATTGTCATGAAAGCTCTTATATGGACATTTCCAGTATTCGAAAAAATGTGTGACACATCCTCGCATTTTGAAAACTTTCCCTCAGACATCTGTCTGCTCAAGTTAGTTAACAGCAACTAGCAGTGCAGTGAGAATGCTCACAGAGCCTTCACAAAATTAGCTCTACAGGTAGTGAAAATGAAGGATGTATGCCAAACCATCACCAGGCAGCACTCACTAAAAGCACAGAAGCTCCCTTACACAATTTAGTATTAACATAAAAAAAGGAACGTTTGCATAAACCGCATTTGTTTGCCTGATGTAAGCACACTAAAGCCCTGACAAAAACACACCAGACTGTCCCATATGTAGTACATGCAGTGTTTACAGGCAAGATCACATATAAATAAGTGTTAAGCCATAAACACACATGAACAGAGTGAGCTGTGTTAGCTTCTTCCTCACCAGTTTCTGTGCAAAAACGTCCATAAAATGCACATTGCTAGATGCTAATAGCTAATTCTGCACTCAGATGAGCAAACACAGAGGTTTGCCTCTTGGGACTGAACATTTTCCAGCCATTACTTTTAGGATTTATGCTGTTTGTGGCACAACAACAACAACTTCTTGTGTAGATTTTCCCCAATAAGCTCCCCCTGCTTCACTTGTGTAAATCTGTCATGATAACATCCCTCGGAAACCAATCTAAAGTGGCTAAATCTGGCGGTTTAGAGAAGATTTAAGATTCGCGAAATATATTCCTCCTTTCCTTAATAGGTAAATATGAACTGTACACAACTGTGATAGTCCAAAGCGATCCTTCATCCAACTTTTAAAATAACAGAGAAAGAGCAGAGGAGGACAGAGAAGACTAATGAAAAGATAAAGAAAGGAAAAGCAGAGCCAGAAGGAATGAAGCCCATCTTATCGAAAAGGTTCATCTGTGGCAGGATGCTCTGGTGCTCCATGTCTTGTAATGAACGTGATCCCAGAGATGTGCTGCTGATCAAATGATCTCCAGCCAGTGGCACTCCAGTTAGAGGAGTACGCAGCCGCTACAACTGACACATCCCCAAAAAACAAAATCATTTGTAGGGGAATTAAGACAAAAAGCCTCCTCTTTGTTCTCGTTCCCTCGGGGGTCCTGTGGATTTTTACACTTCTGTACAATGCAACTGAGAAATGTGATAAAACACACACACATACATACACATATCTGAAAAGCATGGTCTGTTTACTCTGCTGGAAATCCACAACAAACAATGACACTCTACTCCTAATAAGATGCATTCAACCAAGGATAAGATTAGCAGCACTGACACACAGTACTGACACACACACACGCACACACACAAACAAAGCTGTTAAGATCCCTGGGCACTTTTACAGACTTCTGCTGGAATGTGTCTGAGAGAGAACATCCAATCTTCTTTAATACCTCGTCCTCTTCGCCCGCCGTGTGCGTGCGTCTGAAATAAAGTTTGTTTCGTCGAAAGCTGTGTAGAGAATTGTTAAGATGCGTTCTCCTATTGGTCTACACACACAGAAACACAATCACCTGCACGAGACCCATGATTCTCAAACTGGGCGTCCGCGAGCCATTGGTTGGGAGATCCATGAAAAAATAAGCTATAAATTAGTAAAGCTATGGTGCATATTTAAAAAGTGCATCACTATGAATGGCAACCACTACGTCAATAAAACATTCTGAGCCAATAACGCTCGCTTACGTTAGGTTTAGGATATTAAAAACTCCTGAAATGATTGTGACGCACCACGTAAATCTGTCTGGAGGATGCATTCGCAGCTCCTGCAGCTGACTGATATGTAAGTCATATGAATAAGAATGACCCTGTATTTAAAAATGTTCAAATTTAATGTGTTCAAATTCATTTCTATGAAACAGGTCTGAAGTATTCAGGTTGAAAAGTTTAAAATATAAATAATTCCTACGGCACCTAGGAGTACAAATAGCAGTAAACATTTTAGTCTGCGTGCAGATTTTAAGGGGGTCCTTGGAAAATGTTCTCTCCTGTAAGGGGTCCCTGGCCCCAAAAAGTTTGAGCACCCCTGCACTCGACTATACGCCATCAATGCTGTGATAGACATATTCTTCATATACAGTAGGAGGCCCGTCTGGTCTGGATCACCTGCTGTGCCCCGTCTCTACCTCAACCTCATTCCCATTCCCTAACAAACACACACGCATACACACCCATGTCTGCTCCAGGTCCCCCACATGGTAGGCTGTTGAGGTGAAGGCTGAAGGTAATGGTTTCCATTTTTCCTTAATACCAGTAGGTCAGGGAGCGATGGCAGGGCAGAGCTTCATTACAGCAGCCCAGCAGGGCCGCATGTCTCCTGTAGGGATTCATTATGTTGCCCTCCTCCCTCCTTCTCCACCACACACACACACACAACCCAGCTACACCCACCACTCATCATACAGGTTTCTATATATCGTTAGATAATGATCCTCTGGGTTTGTCCCATAGCAGGAGGACCCCCTGGAAGCTGCAACATCCAGACACAACCTCAGCTGCATTTTCCCACACTTTTTCCATGAAGCCGCGTTTGCTTGTGCTATTATCCAAATCGAACTTGTTTTCCTCAAGAAAACATGACTAAGCGCGCTATATTTTTTGAGCATTTGCAAACTGCCAGGCTTGAAAATTCCACTCAGCAAGTCTGTGCACAGTCTACAGCCAATATCGGATTGTGCTTTTCACCGTAGAGCAGCCACAGTTCATTTTCCACAGCAGATGAACTGCCTGCTAAACTCGCACAGACAAAGGAAAAAGAAGTGCTTAGGTGGTTCTACATACATAGAGGCATTTTAAACTTTTAGAGTGATCTGTTGGCAGAAATGGAAATATAATATACGTAACTATGTTTTCAGTGATGTATAATCACCTTAGAAAACAAGCAGTTACGTTTTTATTAGGATTAGCCTTTTATATCTTCATGTGCTTCAAGTTTGAGAAGTTAAATGTAGATAAGTGGGTGATCATACTTATTTAGCTCAATAAAAGCCAGGTATCTTTGCATTAAAGAAGCAAAAACATGAAGAAGCAAAATGAAATCAGGACAAGGATATGCATTGTGGTGGCCGAATTTGCCTGTTTTCTTCCGACTAAACGCTGACAACTGATGAGTTTTTTAGCCTTACGCTGCTGATCTTAGCTTTTATTAGCATGCAGACCAGCTGGCTAAAGTCAACAAATACACTAACATGATGATGACCTCCTTTGTCACGTGACGGCCACCCTAGCTTCTCCTATGTTTTTGGAAAGGCAGTGGCTGTTGAGTTCAATGCAATCTGGAATTTCACTACCAGATACCGCCAAATCTTGATCCTTTAAAGTCTCCTTAGTTTTGTAAAAAAGTGTCAAAGTGAAAACATATTTTCAAAAACATCTGGTCTAGTGTCTTTGACTCAATACAGCACATTGTACCGTCTACCCTCTCTTCCCCGATTTAACACCTCCAGCAGAGAAAATACACACAGTAACACACAGGTAGAGATGAAGAATCATTAACAGGAACATTCATTTGTTATTTTCATACGTTCTGTGTACGCAAAGAGAGGCATAAGCAGCACGCACACACACACACATACAAACTGATTAATGGGAGCTCGTATATAGTTACTGCGCCCAGGTGCAGAGCTCCTGGTCTTTTGTCTACAGCAGCCTTGTGCACATCACGTTCATACTGATCCACTGTCTCTCTTTCTCTGTTCATAAACAACACGCTGTCAAGGCGACGCATTTATAACCGTCTATGGATGCAAAATTAATTTACACAACAAAGGTGAATTCCTGTAGCAGCAGGGCTTTTCTTTTTTTTCTTCACACTTGAGTTACAGGGTTGTCTGTATGCTGAGAGGGTTCTGTAACCCCCAGGACGTGGAAAAACCCATTCAAAATACATTCTGCAATTTGAAAAATGTGTGCCAGTCAATTGGAAAATAAGCACCCTGTTTTTAGTCCACCTCATGAATTCATGCATTTTGCACTTTTCATTATACCTGTGGTGTTCTGCGGGAGGTTATGAGTTCTATATTATACTCTATCAAACAGCTAGCGTGGTTACTTTATGCATGTATACATGTATATTTATTCAATGAGAATCACTACATCTTGTTTTCATGCATGTTTTAGCAGAGGCCAGTTTAGAAACTCTTAAAGGAGGAGGAGGGAGGCAGAGGTTTAAATGAGGGGGGACCATTTGTAAAAGGAAAATAGTCCTGTGTCTTGGTGGTAATAAAATCTACATTATTATTAATAGCCACATTTTTAATTCAGTGTGTTAGCCAAACAAACACCTAACGACAGCCAACATTAGCTGTAGTTGTTTGTACTCATTTTGTGAATCTCTCTAGTGAATTTATGACTATTTGTAGTTGTTTTGCGTTTTTTTGTGTCAGATTTGCGTCTCTTTGTCATCATTTTCTGTCTCTTTATGGTCTTTTTCATCTCTATGTGGTTGTTTTGCGTCTCTTTGTTGTCATGTTGTGTCTTTGTTGCTATTTTATATATCTTTATGGTTGTTTTGTACCTCTTTGTGGTCATTTTACATATCGTTGTTGCCATTTAAGTCTCTTTGTTGTCATTTTATGTCTCTTTATGGCTATTTTATTACTTTTTGTAGTCATTTTCTGTCTCTTTGTGGCCATTTTGCACTTTTTTGTGGACATGTAACATCTCTATGTGGTTGTTTTCTTCAGTTTCCGTATGTTTCTAGTCAACTGGTGTCTCTTTGTGGTCATTTTATGTCTCTTTGTGGTCATTTTGTGTCTCTGTTGTCTGTTTGCAGTTGCTTTGTTTCTCTTAGTAGTTGCTTGATTGACTTTCAAACAGCAAATATTAACCGTCCCTTCATACAAAGCCTCTTGTCCCTGTAGCCAAGGGGCAACTAAAGTTGAACCCCCTTCCTCATTTAGTAGCTTTCACATGCTTTGCATAATACATACAAGACATGAACTCGAGGTTTATATCATATTCATTGTGGCATGTTTGACTCTACCTTTCTCCCAACTGACTCTGTATGGCACACAGATGTGAACTGTGATGCCACAGCACAGCTGGATATACAATGCACCTACCGGTGTCACCGGGTTGTTCTGACTTTCACGGCTGACATTCCCTGTTGGACATGAGGCAGCTACTGAACCCAGGAGACGTCTAGCTTAAGGGTTTAGCCTCAGGGCCAAAGGCTGTCAACACAATCATGAGGCTGAATTTCAGACACAGCCTTATACACACACACACACACACACACACACTCACACACACATCACCTCTAGCAGCCATCCAGTTGTAGCACAGGGACAGACCTTCACGTTTCATCAGATAAACCATCTTTTCCTCATTGATTGTTTCCTCACACGACACACGTCAACAGTGCAATCTGTCACAGTTGATTGATATCTTTAATCTAATTGCCACTTTCTTTCTTGTATCATTATTATTTATTTTCTCATTCATATACGTGAGGTAGTTTGTGTCCCGCGCTAATCCAATCTGCCAGGCTGGATGGATGGATTGAAAGACAGATTATTTTTGGTTAGCTCGTACACTGACACAACCCCATTGTGGCACTGCGGGTTGCCTCATAAGGGATAAGGAAGTCAAGGACAAGCAATTTGTAGGAGGTGTAAATTAATTTGCAACATTAAAAAAAAAAAAGATGGCGATATGGAAATGGAAGTAATTAAGATGATAGATTGGATGCATCGTGTGAGATTCATGTGTCATCGCTACAGTACTCCCAGGATGGAGATTCACAGTCATAAGCGTGCGTTCAGATGGCTCAGCATGCGCCGGGTGCTGAGAGACACACACTTGATGTGGTCTTTGTTTGGAGGCGGCGAAAATAGTGTCCAACTAGCTGCATGCTGTGTTGTGCATATTTGTGTATATCTTTCATTTTGCTTTCATTTTCTCTGCTTGACCCTCTTGTTAAAACATTTCGCATTAATATGTCTTCCTCCCTGTTGCTCAGGGACAATAATATTCTACACCTAACCTAACCTAACCTAAAGTGGTTCTTCATGATGATCCCTCAGGGTTATTATTGGTTCTCTAAAGAACTAGTTGCTGCAAAGACTTGACTTAAAGAACCAGTAATCAGTATTCCAAAGAACCTTTTAAAAGATTATTAAACTGAAACCAGAATCCTGCAATTGTTAAATAATCATTACACAAAAAAGTCTGTTTAAAGGTGTTCAAACTGTCCCTTTGTTATTTTTTTTTTATCAAAACCAAGTCACATTGCTGCAAACGTAACTTAAAGAACCATACTGAACCACAAGTACTCCAAATCAAAGTGCACCATAGGACTTATTAAGAACCAGTTTTTATTAGTGTAAAGACAGGAAATGGGGAAACAGGCAGCCTTCATATTAATCTCTTTACAGTACCATCTTTATTTCTTTATCATAAATATGTTGTCCTATTGTAACTGTTGTCTTATCTTCAGTACTCTGTATCTGCTGTGCCCTTATCTGTATTATTGTCTTTTTTTTGCTGCAGTGCCACACAAAGACTCATTAAAGCTTCACTTTATCATCTGATATAATCTCCAGGATGCAAAAAGCTTGTACTCGTCAAAATCATTACGAGACTAAACAAAACATTTACAAGCCTTAATGCACTCTAGACTGGGGACTTTAACCACCTGTGCAGTCTTCTGTATGAGCGTCAAGCAGACTAAATGACTCCGTGATAAACAGACCTATTACTAAGCTCTGATTGACCAGTCCACAGGCAGGGCTGCTCTAAAGATAGCAGAAGCTATTTTATTGCCCTGCTAATCTCTCCCAACTCCCTGTATTTTATTTCCTCATCAGCGTTCTCTTTTCTCTCTCTCTCTTTTCCTTTGCTCTCTCACTCTGTTATCTCTTTTTGTACAGTCCTCAAGGTCAACAGGTTTTTGCCTCATTGACAGCAGTGGACCATTTCCAACTGAAACTGGTTTGATGTTCTCTTTAACGAGATGCTTTCAAATGGACTCCGACCGGCTTTGTAGATATTCTGACCATGCCTGCTTGGTTTGTCTCACCGCTAAAAAGCAGGGATGGAAAGAGTACTAGAATATTTTACTCAAGTACTGTTACTGTTAAGAAATTTGACTCAAGTCCATCTAAATGTCCCAATTTATGCACCTGAAACTCTCACTGGACCATCACCCTTTCATTTCCTTCTTCTTACCTGTTCTCTTGGTCCTCTATCATTCTTCTTTGGCACAAAGACCTTTGAAGAACTTGAACTTCTTAAGCAATCACAGATCTACTTACCAAAGTACTTTGCTGAATCTTTTCCTCTCTCCTCATTGCCCCTTTTCCCGCTCTTCCTTAATCTTTTTCAGAAACATTTATTCAGGAGTCATGTTTTAGTTGGAGCTGTGTACGTGATCACCTTAAGCCAAATGTTTCGAGAAATGTAGGTAGTCAGAGTAGCGTCATTAGCATAATTTCCCAGAGGCGCACTGAGCTTAATTATCAACATGGTTGTGTGCAGACTAGAGCGCAGCTCATCACATTAGGATGGAGTCCCTGCTGTTTATGCCCACGCTCCGCCGGGTCCCAGCTGACTACCTGAAGATTCATTGCTGCCACAGTTCAACTCCCGACAACTTGGAAACTTTCATCCTCCGCACGACGATTCCTCACCTTGAGCACACAGAGGGGTTGAAATAATGGAGCAAACTCGATGCACATTTATATACGTAACACCAAAGAGACTCTGGTGGACCATCTGTTATCGTCTGTATGTGTGTTATTTCAACTAATTTTCTCCTAAAGATAGATTTTCATGCAGAGCGATCCATTGTGTGCTGTTCTCAGGGATGCTCACTCATTCCTCTTCTTCTTCTTCTTCATCTTTATCTGTGGTATCTACCTAATGCACAGTCACATCCATGTTTTGGACGTCCCTCCGCTTCCTTCTCCATGTTGCTAGGAGTCGAGGTTGAGGACAAAGTGTGTGAAAAACAGAAATTATCCATCCTCATCTCCTTGCCTGTAGATAGAAGCGGAAATAGAAATGCTCCTTGTATGCAGCTTGTGAAAAGGCAATTTCCTCGAGACACACCACCGTTCTGCACTGCCCTTTGTTCTGCTTTCATTATTGGACACACACACACACACTCACGTTTACAGGAGTCTTCCAGATTTATGTGTTAAACCGCCCTTGAGCCAGGCACTCACTCCCAATCGCTGCATCAAGACAGTCACAGCGCCTATGCATAATTGTATGTGCCTGTCTATATGCCATATATAAGTGAGTGTATGTGGGTCACACTGGGTGTACTGCCCCGGGCTGTTGCTGTGAATCAGCACCTCATTTACATCAACTTGCCTGATCACATCTGGGTTATTATTATCTACATGGGACTAGACAGGGATCAGCTCACCTGTTCTATTCATGGAAAGCGCTTATGCTTATGGAAAAAGGGGGAGACAAGACGACGAAGAATGCGTCAGACTAAGACACTGCATTAAGAACAGCAGTTCTGATGTATAGCTTTGGGCCTGCATCTGTAATTAAGCAACATTTCGCAGCATTTTTCCAGCATATGTTTGCTGTCACTGCGTTTCATCAATGACAAACATGGCTGACAACACAAACAAATGAGCGCCGTGTCGGCAAATCAAGATTTATTAGACGCACTTTGTTGTTATTTCGCATTCGCCTTCAACTTTACCTGGAAGACGGCGGCAGACGTTATCCTTGGCATAGAAGAAAAACATGTGTTTCTTCTCCTTACCACCACCACCACCACCACTACAGGCTCGCTTTGCTATGCAGGGTAATGTGACATCAAACAAGTTAGCGGTAGTGTAAGGCCACAGTGTAATATGTGCGCTCTTTCATGTGTCTTTGAAGTGAATAGTAGCAGCAGATAATGTCCCCTGTTTGGACAGAAGCCAGATAAGAAGTTTCTCTCTGGAGGGAGAATAAGCAGTGGGTGTTGGTGACATGGAGGATATAAGTGACACTCAAAGGCCCAGTGTGGCTCTTGTTCTTTACTTTTTTTTTTTGTATTTACAGGTCTGAATGCCCTCATCCCGGTGGAGCTGGTGGTCTCCACCTGACTGACTGTCTTGCTTGTAGGTCAGAGAAGATAAGCAGGACATTAGTCTATTCTAATATATTCCAGCTCCCTCTTGCTGGCTGCAGGGCTTGAATGTATATTGTATAACCTGTCCTGTCTTATTTTTCAATGTCAGTGTCTTTCTCTTGCCGGCTTCTCATTATGAAACACTTTAAAGCGCCTGTCCTCGCTCACAAAGGCAGCATGTTGGTGAATTACGCTGCTGTTTAACTGGAAATCTTCTCTAAAGGTTGAACAGTACCACATTGTTTCGACAGTGAATCACTCTGCTTCTGTACAAGGCTTCTGACGGGTATCTTTCTGTCTGAGTTGAGGTGACAATAATCAGAGCACTTCATATATTTTTATGTAACTGTTTGCCAGAGGCAGAAAACAGACAGAGAGCTGCATCTACAGTCGAGGAGCCACCCATTTCCTATTGTTTAATTCAACCCATCCCATTTCTAACAGAGTTATGACAGTCAGCACAGGGTGGAAATAGAGTTTGATCCAAAGCAGAGGTCTTGCCATTGTATTGAAAGCGGCTTTGAAGCTCACAGAATTGAATTTTTTATTTGTAATATCTTGGGAAGAATACAATTGAGGAGATACAAGGTGAATGAATGTCTGTGACTATAGTATATTGGATTTCTGACAAGAGTAGATTTCAGATTTCCACAAGTGGGCATTCACATTGAAATATGTCACGAGCACTCCTTTGATTTGTGTGTTTCTGGGTCTGTGTAATACACTAAGCCGGTGAATTCTGTGTAAAAGGTCAGTGATGAAATTGATTCAGTGTCACGCTTGGACGCCAGGTTATCACACACCTTCCTGCCCCGCAGACCCATTCCATCTCTTTCTATCGTCCTCGCCGCTGTGAACCTGTTTGACCGTCTCTGGGAGCAGCTTTCCATTTCTCGCTACGCCGCCGAGAAAGAGATTCAAGGTTAATTCAGTTCATTTAGTTGTTTAGAGCGGTACAGTGTCTTTGTATGATAGTACAATGCTCTGATTTATTTAATTTCATTTCTCTCCTCTACTACTGTGAATGCGCACACACACAAACACTGTACACAAAAAGAGAGAAGGGAGCACATAAAAGTATTTGCTATTCATTAGCGATGAAAAAGGCCTCTGCAGCCTTGCAGCTACCTGTGAAAACAGGCTGTAGCTGATGAACAATGAAATCTAGTAGCTCTGTAGCTTCTGGCTGTTTTGCATTTCCAAATCAATATTTTACTCCCTCGGTTGGGAGTCTGTGCAGACTTCAAAGCTGCTTAAGTGTGCATTCAAACAAGTTGTCGGTAATGAGAAATACAGCGAGTAATCCGCATACGTTTTTTTTTAGATTAACAGACTGTAAGTGTGTTAAAGACAACACTGTGAAGTGGTTAGAGCTGCCACTTTCCTGTGAATGAACACACACACACTGAAAGATCACGAGCCCCCCCTTCTTTTGCCAGCTAACTGGAGCTCTCTCCATTATTCACCGTCTCATCATCTCTCAGTCATTATGATAGCCTCTTGTACTCAGCGGCACTCATCTGATCAGGGCTGACACACTCACCTCTTCACTTGTATGCCTCTCTGTGAAAAACAAACAGCTCTGGCCATGCTAGACTTTCCTCCCTGTCTAGAGTTCTTACAAATGCAGACCATTGATTGGGGGTTGGGAGGTTAGGAAACTGTCTGCTACTTAGGTCTATTAGGAAGTAAATGATGCAAACTCATGTAGCTTTGTACTGCCTGGTGGCTAAAGTCGACACGGCTCTTTTAAAACCCCTGTAAGGGACTGTATGAAAGTTATTGGAGAGTGGGGAGGGACATGTATATTCCACTTTGGAAAAAGCAAGAGCGTCCCTAAATCTAAAAAAAATGCAGCATATTACCAGGATTATGGGATATTCCAGCCACTCGTTTTCGCACAAAGAGCTGCTAGAAAATCAGTTATTACGGCCACAGAATGAGATCAGATGCTTCGTATGTATGGAATCAGATATCTGATATCCCTCAAATTGATTACATGATGCCATGTCAAAACAAAAGCCATCTTTGTGGTCGAACTATTGGATTTTTCCTCATAAGGAAAAGGGAACATAGGATGAGCTTCCGCTGCCCAGCCCCCCCAAAATTAGACTACAGTCCCTTCAGCAAAAATTTAAAAAAATACATAAACCTCCACCTTCTCTGACTCCCTGTAATAATTTTCATACAGTCCATAAATGCATAAAAATGAGAACGTCTATCCAAGTTGACTGCTGCTGTTTGTTTTTGTCACGACTCCTGGATTTCTTTCAGTTGTCTTTCGTCATTCACAACAATAATACTAAGGTATCGTTGTGGTTATTCTGCTTCCTGCTCTCAAATTACCACCCGCTGACTAACTCTTGCACAGTCACCCCTTTATTATCTTAACCAACAACCCAGTGTTAAGGAGCCCATATGCGTACTGCTCTCCTGGCTGCACAAGTAATGAACCCTTTTTCGGTTTCGGTCTCCCTCATGGCATCTTGGTGTCATGTCAGCGTCTGTCATCACGCTACCCATTCCTCATAGGATTAGACTACCGGGCCATGTAAGACGCTGTCAAAATTAATCTTGTCCACCCTGCAGTGGAAGTTAGAATGCCGTTTCGCTTTTTCACTGTCTTAATTGAAGGTTTGTCACAAAATATAACCTCATTGTTCTGCATTACGGTATGCAATACATGCAGTCAGGCTTTAGGTCATTCAGGGAGTACTCCACCGATTTATCAGAGCACTCCTGTAACAATGAGACTCACAAAGGACAGACAAAAAGGATAAACACTGATGCAGTGTCTTTTTATTGCACACATTCTTGTTCCTTGTCAAAATATGGTGCCTACATGCAACTGGACTCCCCACAGTTCTGTCGGAGATTCGTCCGTCATGCTAGTAGTGGCCAATGGCAGGGATACCCTGAGTCTCTAGCCGTGAGCAGAGATTAGGAGCAGGCTACAGAGGTTAACTTCACACCCTGCAGATTTTTTTAACTTTTATTCACACAGCTTCTTCTGGAGCCACAAAAGGCTTCATTCAATACTCTTTACATATGCAGTCGTACTACCCAAAGCCTGGAAACAGACTTTGATGTGTAAAATCGGTAGAGTTTCCCAATCAAGACGTGTAAATGCACTTTGGTTTGGTTTCATCCTTCTCAGATTTGAAGGATAAAATTGATCCATTTCAGGTTAGCCTCTGATTTGAGGTTGATTGTACAGTTTTTCGACAGTTCTCCTCTCATTAAAGGCGTGCAGAGATCCAGTCAGCCCGAGCTGCAGCTTATCTGATCCAGACACCCGCCCTGCATACCCTCCTAGTCTGACTGATAAAATCCAGCCCTCACCCTGCTTTACCTGACACTTTGTTAGAGACTGCTGCCTGGATTTTATTCCTGTATTAATTAGTTATGTTGTGTTGCTCATTATTTGTCCATTGTAGTTTAAGTTAGCTTTAAAATGCCATCATTCCTAGAGAAGGAGAGAAGTGGCCTTGGGTTGGGAGCATGCGCCCGTGTCTTTGTGTTTCTTCCACAAAAAGCTAATGATAGTTTGATAAAGAAGGTCATTAAAGTGTCATTAGGCAGTGAGCTTTGAGGCGCCGGGCCCCTGTAGATAAAACATGGGGCCACTCTGAGAGCTGGAAGGTTGGGAGGCAGTCAGACCTTCAATGAACTCCATAGCGAGACACTACGGCAGGCTAGACAAACCCAACACTCAAGAGATATCTCTCTTTCACTGATTCAGACCTCTTTCTTTGTGTTTCTTCCCCCATCACTCCCAAAGCCCACTAGAACATCAGTGAGAGCTTCCTACCTCTTCATCCTTGTTCACAATCCTTCACTGCCCACACAAACCATCGATTTGATACTCATACAGCTATTGCATCACGGCTTTCACATCAGCGCCGTTTCCCCCTGACTACGAAGCCGCTGCCCTTGAAAGTAGGAAAACAGACATCTGCTGAAATCAATACTGCGTAATAAAAGATATGTTTGTTTTGTTTTCTAGAGGGCTACTCACCATCACAAGGTTCAAGCTTTTCCAGTAACCCCAGCTCTCCAAAGCTAAAACAACTATGACACCTGGCATTGTAATGGAAATCCAGCCAGCACTCAGAATGACTAAGAGCAGCAATGATAGCCTGTAGCGCAGTCGATAACTGCTTGGCAGCACGGACTGAGAGACTTGACTCAATTTGTAAAAAGTGAGCCGCTCTTGGGCTGCATGGACGCTGAGGGTAGTGTCTGAGAAAGCTGATCGCAGCACAAGAGCAAGTCGCAGGGAGGGGAGTTTACGAAGCCCCTGAGTTTTAAAATGAGGAGTGCAAATGGATTTAAGGAGACATGAATCATTTTGCATCAGAGGTTTGTGTCAATTACAGGTAATCAGAGCTTTTGTCCTACCTTGCCTCTGTTGGACTCAAACTATCTAGGTCATGATTTATTTATATATTTATGTAACACAAGGCAACAAGTCTCTGTGCAAATCCAGGCACTTCAGCACTGTTGAAGTATCTAAATTACTCACTTAGCTCTGAGTCTGTTTTCTGCAAAATCTCTACTGCCACCAAGTGGCTCTCACTTAGCATAACAGTACAGTATGTATATCTTGTGCTCAGATATTAAAGGGTTGACTCGACTCTAAATAAAACAGCAAACATACCTATATATCTGTCTTTAATCTTAATCTTTCTAACATGCTACCAAACTCCTGATACAAGCTGTGGTCATCTCATGACTTGATTACTGTAACGCCCTCCCAGCCCGATCCACAACGCGGTGGCGCGCTTTGTCTTCAATCAACCCAAAAAGGCACGTTTTCCCCTGCTGCTCATCGAGCTCCACTGGCTACCTGTAGCAGCCCACATTAAATTCAAATCGCTAATGCTTGCATACAAAGTAGTCTCCGGTTCTGCCCTTATACAGGTATATGTTACATCCGCTTGGCTCTGTCACCCGTTCGCTCAGGGCAATCCAATCTTTTCTCGTCTGTTGTTCCTCATTGGTGGAACGTCCTACCAGTTCCTACCAGATCACAGTGTCCCTCTCTACCATCAAAAACCTCCTGAAGACCTCCAGCTCTTCAGAGAGGAACTCCTCTCCAACACTACCAACAACTGGACATGCTAAATCTATATCCCTTTACAACTGTCAAGGATTGTTTCCCTTTTTTGTAAGTCGCTTTGGATAAAAGAGTCAGCTAATGACTAAATGTATGTAATGAATCTACTGTTTGCTGTCTAACCCACTCTATCTTGTCTCACTCTGTCTTCTCTGCAGTGTTCATCATGGCTGCTGGTCTGCTAGTCTACCCCTTTGGCCTGAACTCCTCACTGGTCAGGTCCTTCTGCGGAGACTCTGACATCTACTACGCTGGCGAGTGCCAGATCGGCTGGGGCTACATGCTGGCTATCGTCGGAGTCATGCTCACCGTCTTCTTGCCCTTTTTTGCCAAATATGCACCGAAGGAGCAGCTGTCCCCCACCCCTCTGCCAACGTTGTTATAGTGCATTGATGTCGGTTTTATTTCCCTCCTGACCACTCTCTCTTTAACCTGGGCTCAATGTCACGGAGAGACACCTGCATCCCGTTTTTTTAACAGTGATGCTGTTTGGGAAGCCCCACTCAGCGATAACTGACGATGACACTCAACAACGAGCACTGTCTTCCTGCATCTGTTATGTAATGAATTCAAATTCAGTTAATTTAAATGGAATGTTTTATGTTTTAATAATACTCTGTGGTTATCATTTTTACCCTCAGATCTAACAGTTTTACAGCAGTTTGACTTAAATGTTTTCTTCCTGTTAGCTCTGGAGATGATGATAAAAAAAAGGACTGATAATATAATAACACGATTAAAGAAAATTAACGTAACAAGTACTTGCTAAAAAAAATTGTGTTTTTTCGTTGTGGGTAACAAATCAAGATATGTAACATTCCAAAACAGACTGGCTGCGTAAAGAGAGTGGCAGCATGAGGTTATTTTGACTCATTCAATCAAATAATGTTTCAATAGGGGGTTCTGAGGAACATTCGACCCAACGATGGAGCCCCTTTGAACAAAGATTGAGCACTAGACCCATGCGCGCTCTGAAGGAGTTGCATCCAGTGACAATGTTTTGTGTGAAAGTGTTTGGACTGTACATAAGGCCTGGATTTAACCGAGCTGATGTTTGAAGTCTCGAAATTGAAAACTCTGACACTTTGAAGGATTTTTTTTTTTTTGCTCTTCAGACTTTTTCTGCCTTCCAGTCTTGTGACCAGGCAGTGAACCGAAGACGTTTAAGCTTTCAAAAGGCACCGCTACCGCAAAGGAAAGGACACAGCAACAGACCTGCCGAGAGGACAGATGGAAACGTCTTCTCATAACGAGGAAGTGAATCATCATAATAAGTAGTGGTTTCAGAGCAGTGATTTTATGTTGGGATATTGCATTGTTTTGTTAATCTTTTCCTCCCAGAATTGTTTGTGTAATGTAACTCGCTTGTTAAACTTTAAGCAATTGTTTTCTGTCTACAACACACACAATACTAAACACTCTTAATTCAGGAACAAAAAAATGATCGCAAAAGGCAGGGAGGTGTAGGAATTTTGTCAAAAATGCATGATAAGATGGGCTTTGTTAATGGTAGAACAATTGATCTAGATTTTAAATGTGATCTGACCAACTTGTGCCTTTTAACATAACCAAGACGAAGTGTCAATACAATTATCAGGTTGTCATCTTTTTCTGCTGAAAAACCGTGGGTCCTCTTGTGTGATGTGTTTTTTTTTTTTTTGTTCTCTTATATTTAAGAGGTTCTCCTGGACTTGATGCAGTATGATCTCATTAACTTGAGGAAATGTTCTGGAGGAACATAAAAAAAAAGATGATGTCTTCAAACGGATAGAAAGATGAGGAAAGAGAAAAAGCAATGTACTCGTGTTCAATTATGCCCTGAGACATTTTTACCAATTATCCCAGAAGAGGTAACTTTGAATTATATATTAAAAAGCTTGTGACGAGCAGCTAACAGATTAATCCCTGGCTCCCATGTGATTTAGACATTGAGTGGTAGAGGAGGGAGCTGTACAAATTGAACTTTGCCTTTGGTTATCTGTGCTGAGCTGACACATTATTCACATTATGTGTAAAAACGTGGCTTAAAATAATTAGCTCCTCAAATAAGCTAATGTGTTTGCTGTGTTTTTTTTTCGTCACTTCTCCTTTTTAAGCGCTGGCACCATTCCTGTCATGTTCCAAGGACAAAATGTCTACTTCTCCACTTACTGTCCCTGTACACTGCCAATTTCATCGAGCTAGACTCCCTTTGATAGTGGGTGTTTGTGCGTATTAGTGTTAAATAATGGGTTGGATTTTTGCTAATGGGTTAATCTTTAAATATTTCCCAAATTTGGGTTCCCATAATGACATGTCCTGACGTTAAGATAATTACTGTGATTATGTTGCCATATTTGAAAGAAGGTCAGGAGAGAAATGTTGGTATTGTATTGGACCTCATACTGTGCTTGACTATGGGAATGAGTAGCGTGACTGCACTGGACTTATTCCCCTATTTGTTGAACCATTGTGTGTAAAGTCTCAGCACTGGTGAAACTGTTTTTTGGTAGAGTAGATTTATTGTTTTTTTTTTCCATTGTGATGTTTAACTGTAAATAAACTAACTGTACTTGATATCACGTTATTCTTAACTGCCCCGTTTTTCAAAGATATATTTTGAAATATTACCTCATCGTGTTTGCTTTCCCTGAATTAACCTCTAAACGATGTTTGCTGTTCTGTGAATTTTCTTTGTAATAAAAAATATTTCAGAACTTACCGTTAAACTCTTTATATATTTGTTTCATAAATAAATACAAAAACATTTTACGCCAGAACAGGCGAGTGAATTCAACTGTTAAAGTTCAGCACCAGTGCGTTTTGTTTGCATACAACATTCTCTCACTGAATACTGGGACATGGAGCAACAACAAGAGTTATGTAATACTATATAGCACTAAGCTTGGCTCTCATGTGCCCTCATCAAATACTGGTATTCACTTGCTGAAGATACCTCCTCGTGCTCAGACCTCGCTGAGCGTTTTGACCAGCGCTCTCATTTCCGCATCACAGACTTTCACAGCCTCTTGAGCGTTCCTCAGCTCCGAGGGCATGCCGGGTCTGACGGACACGCACATCAGGACATCTCTGTTGCGGTCATAGTTTCCAACACAGCGATGAACTTGGCCACGAATGAGACGGGGCAGTTTCTGTTCCTGTTGGACAAGAGGCAGAAATGAAAAAAACACTAATGAAATCTGTAGACTCATAGCAAAGTTCCGCCTCTTCCCTCCGTCTACTCCAGTGAATAACATCTTTTTAGCCTCCCCTAACTGGAACCAACCTCCCATTCAGGTAAGTGTAGGATGAGCTAAACAGAACGAACAACAAAACGTTGATGTATGATTCATCAGCTACTGCTAACATCACAATTTACCAGTAGTGCATGCATACTGCCCTCCCTGCTAAGAAGACTATCCCTCACTATCCCTGATTGAGCAGCTGATCTACCCCAACATCGCAGACAGAACAACACACAGCAGGGTGGATCCATTTCATTAGATCATGACACTGTGATACAAAAAAGGTTGTGCTATTTATATAAGATTTATGTGTCATTTGGGCTGCTGAGAAGGTGATTGGCTGCGTCCATTTTCCATCACTTCAGGATCTGTACTCCTCTTGGACCCTGAGGCGTGCAGGTAAGACCCCTCTCACCCTGTGACACTGACTCTCATCCTTCACCCACCCAGACCCTACATGTTATATTAACGCAGGGTCTGCTGACTCTATGTGTTACGTTAACATACACCTTTACCTGTGTTGATAATTTATCAAATTAACTGAATAACTGGCCTGAAATTAATAAACTAACAAACAAAAAAACACTTGTATTTATTGGGGAAGATGGCCTGGTGAAAAAAGAGACGAGAAACCTTTTCACAGACAGTATGAAAATGAGTTTGGTTCGATGTGAAAGCCAGTAAATATACAGTATAACCGCTTTGATAGCATCAAGACAATGAAGCTGTGGAGAGGGAGGGCTAGTTAAAAATTTGACATTGTCCTCTGATAAACTCATTCATTCACTTTACTTCTTAAGAGGAGCCTTACAGTTTCATAGAAGACACACTGCACCACCTCCTTCCCGTCTCTCATGAGGAAGTTCTTTGCTCCGTGAGGTCCCAGAGTGACAGCAGAGTCCAGAGAAGCTGAGGGAAGAGCACAGCCAGTTACGATGTTTAAAAATACAGTACACATCTGAGACAATCACAACTCCTAATCAACTCACCAAATATCTCAAATAAGTATGGCACTTTGTCTTTAAACTGGCTCCAGTGTCTCATGCCATCAATAACCGCAGTTAGGATCCTCAGTGAGTTCTCAGCGACTGGCTTCATTTGCTGAGCACAAATACAAATGCTGCACATTAATGACAAAAATTTTAATCTTTGTACATTTTCATATATGTTCCACAGATTTTCCTACCACAGTTTGAGTTTGTTGTGCAGTCCGAGGTTGATTTGTGTTCTTGTTTCCGTCAAAGAGAGGTTTCTGTGGCCCGAAGCTGTTCGTAAACTTCCAGGAGTTGTTTTGTGGCTGCGCTGCACGAGCAGGGGGCCTGCTGGGTGCTGGCACAGGAGCAGGCAGAGGTCTGGACTGCTGGGAATACTGATGCGGGGGATTGGGTGGTCTGTAAGATGACTGCTGACCCATTTGAGAGAACACAGTGTTGGGTTTTGGTTTGCTTTGTGCACTCTGACTGGTGCAGGCGGGTTGATATTCGCTCTGTCTGGAGGTAACACTGGAGCTGGGTTGCTGATGTTTCACTGGGTTGCTGGACTGTCCAATCTTAGAGCTGAAAATAAAATAAATAAACCTATTTTCCAATATTGTGATCTAAACTTTTCAAATCACAACATTTTAATTTCTTTGGTGTGTGTTTTTATACGTTGTCTGTGCCAGGTTTTGACCAAAAAGTCAACCCACTGACCACGAAGCATACCTCGTGCCTCCAACTTTATATGGATGTGGTGTGGATGCATAGGTTCTCATTGCAGGGACAGATTTAGGAGCAGGTCTGTTGCTGCCATACTGCTGTTGCTGCTGGGGCGGAGTAGATTGAGGGAAGCCCTGTCTGCTCCATTGGAGGCTTTGGGGTGCCCCAGAGGACGGACCTGAGGCCTGGTACGATCTATAGGTGCCTGAGAAAAGGTATAATCTCAGAGGAAGATCTCATAGCAGCCTCCACTGTCTGTAGCTGTGAATAGTCATCTTAATTTTCATGGGGAAACCTTTTACAATATTGTGTTTTGTTTAATGTAATGTGTATTTTAAAATAAGTTTATATGCCTTGTGTATGTCACACTGCTGAGGGTCAATTACATAAATAAAGATCACAGGTGAAGATCACACTTTTCTTTGGGTGTACTGCCACCTAGTGACTAAACGCAGTATGAGCTTAAACTGAACGCTTCACCTGATGTGCTGTGAGATGCAGCTGAGCTGGCGCTTGCCGTGAATTCACTGTGGGAGAAGAATTCATTCTCAGACGGAGCGGACGTCAAAGGAACTCTGTTTCTTTTCTTCTGGTTGAAGAGCGGCACAGGCAGGCAGCCTGATGGAGACAGCAGAGGAAACAAATCCAAACACATCAGACTCAATACATCAGACCAGACAGAAGAAGACTCGTTAACACTAAAGAAAAGTTGGCACAAAGACAACTCATCAAACACCTGGTGGAACATCTCACAGTTTATGAAGAACCTTCAGAGAGGGTGAATCTTTGTGAAGTAAAGATGGAGAGGGGTTCAATGCACTGGCAAATAGTGCAGCAATTTAAGAATAATGTTTCTCAATGTAAAGTTGCAAAGAATCTGTGGATTTCATCGTATACAGTTCATCATATCATTAAAATGTTCAGGGAAAGAAAGAAATCTCTGTATGCAAAACACAAGACCAAAAACCAATATCAGAGAGCTGTGATGTTCAGGCCCTCAGACAGCTCTACCATCCATCTACCTCTATCAAATCAGACACAATCTGCTTTTGATGTGGTGAACACAGTTTGTCCACAAGCGACAGCTTCAAGCACGGGGAAACATTTAACTTTCAAGGTTACAGCAAAGTCTGCTCAGGTCGTAGACGCTTTCAGAGTATTGTTAAAAGAACAGGTGATGAACAGAGAGGTAAAAATGACCATGACCCAACTTTATTTTGAACGTGTTGCTGACATTAATTTCAAAATGGGCATTTAATTTTACAAAAGCAATACAATTCAACATTTGCTAAGTTGTGTTTGTGCCATTTTTAATTAAATATGAGGATTTAATGTCTTTCAAATCATCGCATTTTCTTTCTATTTACATTTCACATTTACAAAAGCAACTAATTAACATAAGGGTAATAATAAATATCTTTCACAAACCTGCTGTTGGCCTGGGTGGCTGGTTTTCATGTCTCCTCATCGTGGTTATTTAGAAAACGCAGCTAGTGTTAGCGAGAGGAAGAGATACATTCAATTAAATTAAAGATAAAAGGTCTTATAAATAATGTCCTGGTTAGTGTTGGTTACCCACTAACTTCTAAAACAAACGGTGGGTTAACTCAGTTGGAAAGACTTCACGAGGTTAGCCAGTTTATATAGTTTTGGTGCTTTGTTACCTTAGCAACTATAAATTAGCCAGATTAGCTGAAAAGCTAATGTTAGCTCATCTAGTTAGTTACTATAGTTACCAGCTGTACAGCTACTACCTGTAACTGTTTTTACTTTAACTAACCCACATTCTTTTCTATGAACATTAAACATTAATTACAAACGTGTTTTTTGTTGTAGAAAGTTCACAAAAGTTACATTAACAGTACATGAAACGTCTGTCTTCAGTGCAGCACGTTTGGAAAGCGCCAAATTACATCGGTGATGGTGCTTTCATGTTCCCTCTTGCAAGCTCGGAGATCCTGAATACAACTCAGAGGCGTTCAAATACTCTTTTATTCTTTATTCTTTATTTGGAGGTGGTGGGGAGGAGTTGTGGTAACAGAAGCCTACATCTGGTCCCATATAAGTCTTTTAAATCACTTCTTAAAACACATTTTTATAGACTTGCTTACCTGTGATGTTGTCTTTTTAACTTTTTCATTTTAATGTATTTATTTTATTTTATTTTTATTTTTTGTTCTTCGTCTTTCGATATTTTAATATTGTTTAATGTAATGTATGTTTTTTTAGTTTTAATTGTTTTATATTGTCTTTTAAATGTTGTTAGTATCTTGTTCGTGCCTGTCGTGCGAAAGCACTTTATAAACGCTGTTTTTAAAAGGTGCTGTATAAGTAAAAGTTATTATTATATACTGTAAATGCTTGGCTCTTCAGTAAATCAAACCTATTTATCAACTTCCCAAATATACTGTGTATGTCCACACACACAGTCTCTGCTGTGACTTTGGCTTAATAACAGTCAGATTTTTGACTACAGCCATGTCTACATGGGGCTTAGAGACAGTTATAGTAGCCTAGTAAAAATGGGAATAGGACATCTCATTAATCTCATAGGCCACCTGCACCTCATTTTGTAAATGTGACCTTTAAATCATATGATGGAAATGGATGTAATATAATGATGCCATATAAAAAAAAGTACCTAATAATGGCAACACCATATGACCTAATAAGTTCCCATAAAGACCCACAGGCCTTTATATGCTAATAGCACATTTCCATCTTTCCAGTAACTCTCAGAGAAGTTTGCGCTTTCTAAAAATCATTTAGGTATTTATAGGTAAGATTGTCCACCACTATCACTTACCTAAGATCAGATTGTCAAAAATATACAAGGATGTCGATCCTGCCTGTGACAGATGTCATCAGTATTGAGCTACCTATTTCCATGTGCTTTAAACGGGCCCTTCATTACATAATTATTGGTTGGAAATCTTTAATACAATTTCACAAATTACCTCTGTCTCCATGTTTCTATCACACCATCTGCAATCACTGCCCCTATTCAGAGTTACCCTCTATATCAAATTATAGAAAGAACTGTGCAGCTTTTGTAACCTTACTGGCTATACGTCTCATTCTTCTGATGGAGCGGTAATCCCCGAATCCACCTACCGATCACCTGTGGATAAAATATATTTTCTACTTTGTTAGTGTAAAGAAAATCAGCTGTACACTGAGAACAAACTGAACTTTGCTAATATCCCAGATTGACAACCTCAAACTCGTGGTCCCTTCCTGATTTGCTTTAATGAAATTATGTTTTGTTTCTTTGTTATGTGCTCATTTGTACAGGTGTATGTGCATGCACACTCAGGTGTGAAGTTCATAGTTGTCATGTAGCTTGTTGAATCTTTTCCTGTCTCTCTTCATGCTTACCCTTCTCCAGCAGACAACTGCAGAGAATGATGTAGATAGCATCACATGGTCTGTTTGTTTTATGTTTTGTTGTTTTTTGTTATTATGAATTGGCAACTTGTCCAGGGTGTACCCCGCCTTTAAGCAGTTACAGAAAATGTATGGATGGATGTTTGATATTATTTCTTTATTTATTTTTCTTCCACATACAGTTCATGTTTATTTTATGTCTGTATCATCAGTTTTGTAATCATTTATAACTTGAAACTGTCAATTATATGTTTAAAAAGAAAAGAAAACAACCCAGAGGCCTACAGCTGCTGTACAATCAAGTTGCCATATAGCTACGTAGTTCATTAATTCTCATAGATAGGATTGGATAGCACTGTAAAATCTATAGTTTTTATTCATTAATGTGTTAAGAGATTATTTGATTAGCTTCATTGATCATCAGAATCAGAATCAGAATTGCTTTACTGGCCAGGTGTGTGTACACACACGAGGAATTTGACTCCGGTTCACTGTGCTCTCAATTGTACATACAGGTATAGACAGAAGTACAGTTTAAAAGACAAGGGACATGACAGGTAGACGCAAGACACAACATAAAAACATGAAACATAAACATAGACAAAAAAATAACTATATACATATTTAAAAGGTATATATATTTGCATAAATATATATAGATATATATGGACATGTGTATCTATCTACAGACATTTGTAGACTGGGTAAAGGACTGATGATAGTGCAATGGTGCAGGTGGTGGAATAAATATGGTTTCTACAAACGGTTGTGTTCTGTACATGAGGTAGGTGGATATGACAGTATATACATATCTATGTACAACAGACTAAATGTAAACAGTGGATAAATACATAAATTAGAATGCACAGGTATTGCACAGATAGATAGATAGATAGATAGATAGATAGATAGATAGATAGATAGATAGATAGATAGATAGATACTTTATTGATCCCGAAGGAAATTCAAGCATCCAGTAGCAGCATGCAAACATACATTGAACATACATTAGAATGAACCTATAACACAGTATCCATACGTTAAAATTAACCTGAGATAGATCTAAATTTAAATATGTACAGAGAAATTAAACATTTGCATATGATTTGAATATGTACAGAGGAATTAAAAATGTGCAGGAGTTAAACTCTAAAAGTTAAAAAATGTGCAGGGGAATTAAACATTTGCATAGAAGATAAATATATAACTGTGTTAAGAAGTTAAGAAAAAAAGTAAAAAAAAAAAAAGACTGAATGATCATGTGACACATCTTGTGTAACACATCCTTAATTTTTTTCTGTCATCTTCTGGAAGTTTCACACCGTGGACTATTTATTGTGCCTCAGCACACCCTCAAGGGTGCGTGTGTGTGTGTGTGTGTATGTGTACGTAGATTACGGATTCTCTCTCAACTGGCAACCCGCATGCTGTTCAGGGGGAGGCGCTAACCCGCAGTAGTTTCTGGAAGGAACCTCATGCTTGCACCATGGAGAAAGTGAGTGTCCGCAACTAGCTTCTTATAATTATTACATTCAAACCTGCGTGTTTAATAAACATCGACGCATTTCTCTGAGTCGGTTTGCGTCTCTTTAAGATGATAATCTGGAGGTTGGATGAGTTGTCCTCCTCTTCACACCGGGAGTTTTGCTAATATCAAACAGCTAACGTTAGCTGGCGTGTTAGTTCAACCTCAATCCCGGTAGTAACGTGTTGTTGTAGCTGTTTTATGGGTGAAGCTGTCTCATTGAGGTTGATGTTTGTACCCAACGCAAAACATTTCAAAAACGCTAGTCTGTATGTAGCTAAACTGAACCCCGAAGATGGTTTATTTGCTTAATTTGTGGCTAATTTATAGTAGCTCACCACCACAAGGTTGGCTAACTGTCAAGCTAACGTGCCGTTACATGACTTTAATTGATCGTAGCTGCTTTTTTATTAATCATATCTAACTAAGATTTGGCGTCATTATAGCTCTTGTGCGTGCTTTGATATAACAAAGCAGTTGTTAACACTAGCTAACTAAATCATCAGATACAACTTAAGTAACTCCTGAGTTAGCAAATCGCCGTTTTTAAAGGCTAACATTAGCTCACAGAGTGAGCGCTGTGGTTAATAAGGTGACAGGCAATTAAAAGTGTTTAATTAATCTGTTTTTAAATGTTGTCTGAGGAGACGGGCAGCTCGAACTGCGGCAGTCGGCCGGTAGCACATGCTGCAGGAGGTATTTTTGGCTCGGCCCTCGTCGCCTGCACTCACACCGGAGGATCATTCTAGACGCACACGGCCGGCGCCGCTGTCATGGCTACAGCCGCATTTTGTCGTCAACTGCCGCGACCTCTCGAAGCTTCTGCAGTTTAGCAGCTCGAGTGTGTTTTAATTTGGACATTCAGTTTTCATTTTTATTTGGAAAATGATCAAATATGGTGTCTGAAATCGGGCCAACTTTATCAGGCAACGCCACTAACGCAGCAGGCAGTACGCGGTGTGCACCGTGTGCACCTTGCAGGTCAACAGAGGGCAAAACATGGTTACAAATGTGCTGATGCTGTGAGGAAATATGTAATTTTACATGGTTAATTATTCAGATAAATATATCCTATCCTATCCCTGCAGCTTGGTTAATCTTCTCACTGTGGCTACCTCAATGTTACAGCACGTTTTTAGTTAATAGCATGAATTTGATAGAGATTTTATTGATCCCATCCACCCATTTTCTGTAACCGCTTATCCTCATCAGGGTCACAGGGAGGGCTGGAGGCGGGGTACACCCCCTTGGACAAGTCACCAGTTCATCATGGGGCACATAGAGACAAACAACCATTCACGCTCACATTCACACCTACGGGCCAATTAACCTATTAAGCAATTAAGTGTGTGTCTTTAGACTGTGGGAGGAAGCCAGAGTAACCGGGGGGAAACCACACAGACACGAGGAGAACATGCAAGCTCCACACAGAAAGTGAGCTGAGGTTCGAACCAAGAACCTTCTTGCTGTGAGGCGACAGTGCCAACCACCGTGCCGCCACTTTATTGATCCCACACTGGTGAAATTCACTTGTATCATTGGCTCACATTGCATAACGTGGATAAGAAAAATACTCTAATAGAGGCTCAACTGGTAGTGGGCTCTCCCTTTGTACAAAAGGAGTCCTTTCTGCAGTGACACGGTTCCGACTCCGGCCTGTGGTCCACGGATGTTTCCTTTTGCTGTGTCGTTCTCCCTCTCTCTCTCTCTCCCGGCTTTCCTGTTTGTCTTCAGCCGTCCGTTCTCACAAGTTAAAAGCGGTCCAGAGTGACCAGTGTGGCCAAAGCGAGTTCACTCAGCCGCGTCTCTGTGATGCTGCACTCTCGATACTTCCTCTGTAGCTTGATTTACGGATGTTACACATGGATTGTACTGTGTTTTCCGCTCCAGGCTTATGTCAGTAGATTTATTGCTGTGCCTTTTATAGGTTATGTGTTGATTCCTAATGGCTAAAATAGATGTTTTCTGTCAATCAGTGACAGTATCCAAAAGCAACCAGACCGCCCTGAGGTGAATGGTTTTGTTCATCTCTTGCTTTAGTTGTTCTGTGAATAGTTGCATATTGTCTTAGTGTGTTTTCTGTAAGTTGGTGTTAGTGAGTACAGTTCTGGTTTTCCAAGTAGGCAGCAGCTCACATTGCTTTGCGTCATTCTAATTGTGATTGTAATTGTAATTTGACTGATTTATAATTTGTCAGAGTTACAGCTGGTTGGATAATTAGGTAAACAGTCGTATAATAATCTTCTACCTGGAAAAATCCCAGCCTGATATGTCGCAGAGGATTGCGGTTCTGCTGTGTTCAGATCAGGTTAGGTCTGGTGACTGTGGAGGGAAAGCTGTGCCAGTCAACAGACCTTATTCTTTTCCCGTTATAATCATCAGTGCACATTTAGTGTTATCACATTAGTTGTTAAGTGAAGTTAGAATGGATGGACAGCCCCGTTTAGAGCGGAGCGGTGCTTCTTTCTGCTCAGTGCATCCTTGATTTGGCACACTTCAAACTCTAGTCAAACTACAACAGTCAACCAACAAGTGACAAGAGGTGTTGGAAAACAAACTGTATACTTTTTCATTCTCTTTCACCCTCTCTAGCATCATCAGCACGTTTGGAAATGCGAACTGGGCTTCAGTTTGCAGGCCTGTTAACCACACCGACTTCTGTGTACAGTTGTTGTGCAAACTGTCTCTTTGGCAGACTCAAACCTTCTTCCTGTGAGACTCTGAGCTAACCACTGGGTCATCTTATTTCAGGCTAATAGAATAGATTGCACCAGGAGGACTGTGAATGTGCATTAACAACTTAAAGACACATTATCTCGGCTGCACCTGTCTGACACGAACAGCTGAGTGTTTGTCAGTTTCTTTCTTCTGCTCTGCCAGGAGCAGCTGCGAAAGACGTCTTCTTAGTAGTCAGATCTGTGTTGGGGATTGTGTGTGTGTGTGTGTGTGTGTGTGTGTGTGTGTGTGTGTGTGTGTGTGTGTGTGTGTGTGTGTGTGTGTGTGTGTGTGTGTGTGTGTGTGTGTGTGTGTGTGTGTGTGTGTGTGTGTGTGTGTGTGTGTGTGTGGTTTTGTGCGGTTTTGTGCAGGAGTGATCGAGAAGTTAGAGCAGGAGAGCTGTTGTGAGTTTGTCTCTTGATGCTTAATTTGATTCATATCTTCCTGGCTCATAGGTTTCAGCATTGAAAGACCAGGGCAACAAGGCGCTGAGTGCAGGAAATATTGATGAGGCTGTACGCTGCTACACCGAAGCTGTGGCCCTTGACCCTTCAAACCATGTCCTGTTCAGTAACCGCTCCGCTGCCTACGCCAAAAAAGGCAACTACGAGAAGGCTCTCCAGGATGCCTGTCAGACCATCAAGATCAAGCCTGACTGGGGAAAGGTGAGATATTATTTGTTCTGCCATTATTCTGTTGATTAATTACATTTGAGAACGCAATTAACAATGTTTAAATTTTGATCAACCAGGGCTACTCCCGCAAAGCTGCAGCACTGGAGTTTCTCGGCCGATTGGAGGATGCTAAAGCGACTTACCACGAAGGAATCCGGCAAGAGCCAAACAATCAGCAGCTAAAGGAGGGTTTACAGAACATTGAAGCCCGGCTCGCAGGTAGGAAATGTTCAATCTGTGATATCTTTCACAAAGTGAGATTAAAAAACGATGCCTAAATTGTGACTCACTTCTCCCTCCTATGTGGGTAGATGATTTAGAGACGGACGTTGACAAGGTCACTAAAGTAAACTCAAATTGCGAGTGCTCAAGTTTTCAAAAGGGGAGTAGTCAGCCCACTTAGGTTTTGAGTGCTGTGATTCATTTAGACGACGCACATGTAGAAGCAGAGGTTTTATGTAATCCTAAACCAGTGCAGCAGTGCTTCTTTATGATCACATAACTTTCAGTAATAAATATGACTTTTTGCTTCAACAGAGAAATCAATGATGAACCCCTTCGCCATGCCCAACCTGTATCAGAAGCTGGAGAACGATTCTCGGACCCGTGAGCTATTGTCAGATCCCAGCTACAGAGAACTGCTGGAGCAGCTCAGGAACAAACCATCAGAGCTCGGCACGTATGTGAATCTTCAAACATCAGTTTTAACAACATTCTCAGATTTTTAAGATGAATTGTGTCTTGGGGGCAGGATTGAGAAACTATCGTGGCATTAGAAAAGCATTGGCGTGTCTGACTTGTTTTGTAGGAAGCTGCAGGATCCCAGAGTGATGACCACGCTCTCTGTGCTGCTGGGACTGAATCTCTCTGAGATGGAAGAAGAAGAAGAGCCAACTCCCCCTCCTCCTCCCAAACCAAAAGAGACTCAGCCACCTCCTCCCAAAGAGGAAGACCTTCCTGAAAACAAGAGAAAGGCAAATCACCTCATCCTACTTTGCACTTTTATTGATTTTTAAACAGTTTTACCTTGAATTTAGTCATCTGATTTCCATTTTTTTCAACAGGCCTTGAAGGAGAAGGAACTTGGGAATGCTGCATACAAGAATAAGGACTTTGAAACAGCACTGAAACACTATGAAGAAGCAGTCAAACATGACCCCACCAACATGACATATATATCTAATCAAGCAGGTACATAATCAGCTGACTGACATATGAAACATATTTGTCATATAGGATTAATCTGGGTTGTCCACCAAGAAAAATTCTTGGGTGGGAAAATATCCTCCCCAATCAGACTCTGTGATTAGTTTGAGTTCCTGCCACTGGGCCGACCGCTTCAACTAAATCCTCTTTGGAGGGGAAAAAACTTTGATAACCAGCAACACATTTTTAAAATGCAAATTTTGTTATTGATGTAGGCTTACAGGCCGTTTAGAGAGTTGCTCATGAATATGGAATGGCACTGAAATATTGATCCCAGGCTTACTGTTTGTTTTTATTGACACCGGTTCAACTCAGTTCAACCAGAATTGAAAACTGACATGCTTTTAGCTTTTTAAATTAACACCTAAAACGTTAAATGCGCTAAACTCCTTTGTTATCTCCTCAGCTGTGTTCTTTGAGAAGGGAGATTTCGAGAAGTGCCGAGAGCTGTGTGAGAAGGCCATTGATGTTGGCAGAGAGAACCGGGAGGACTACAGACAAATTGCAAAGTGAGTCCTGTGAGAAGTATTTGTCTTTTTTTTTTTTTTTCGTTCCATGTTTGTATTTACTTGAGTGGATCTACCCACACTCTTCCGCTCGAGCTAGAAGGCAGGGCTGTTATTTTGTGGGTTTTTTCAGGGCGCAGAACAAATGTTGAGGCCGCAGAATGTATTTACTCTAATCTGGATGGAAAACCAGATGCAGCCGAGCAGCACTGATGAGAGAGATTGTGTCATACACACACCACTGGGCGGCACTGTTGCTCTGTTCCCAAAGATGATGGTGATGAATTAGAACACAAATTGTATGTAACAGAATTTAGTTTAAGAGCACAAAAGTGGTTGTGTGACTAGTTCTTACTATTTCATCTGTTAGAATTCATATTGCTCTCTTCTTAAGTGAAGCTCACTCCCAAGGGACATGTTTGTCTTCATCCTTCTCTCTTTACAGGGCCTTGGCGAGGATTGGCAACTCATACTTCAAGCAGGATAAGTACAAAGAAGCAGTTCAGTATTTCAACAAGAGTTTGACAGAGCATCGCACTCCTGACGTCTTGAAGAAGTGTCAACAGGTGCAGTAATTATTCATCCAGATGTTTTAAGTCGACTTGTTTCAGACTTCACTTAAACCATGATACTGTCATTCGTTCCGCAGGCAGAGAAGATATTGAAGGAGCAGGAGAAACAAGCCTACATCAACCCAGAATTAGCCCTGGAAGAGAAGACCAAGGGCAACGACGCCTTCCAGAAAGGTGTGTATAAAAGTTGTAGTGCTTGTTGGTTGATTATTATCACTTGATTCTTCTTTTAAGAACTAGTATGAAGATGAACTCCTCTTTTCCTTCCCACAGGAGACTACCCCGTAGCCATGAAACATTACAGTGAAGCCATCAAGAGAAACCCCAATGATGCCAAACTCTTCAGTAACAGGGCCGCCTGCTACACAAAGCTGTTGGAGTTTCCGCTTGCCCTGAAGGTACAGTGCATCCTTAGGAAGCATCTCCATAAGACAGGACAAAATAAGTGCCTCTAACTTTATTGCAACATTAAAATTGACCATATAATAATCTTTTCTTTGTCAGGATTGTGAAGAGTGCATCAAACTTGAGCCCAGCTTCAGTAAGTTGGAAACTTTTGTATTTATCACTTTAACATTCCACTTGGTGTAGTAGTTTTTCTTGTTTTGTTTTTTTTAACTCTTAACTGTTAATGTTCAGATTCAGGACATATCATTCTTATTTCACACCTAACTTAAACACCTCTGTCCACAGTTAAAGGCTACACACGTAAAGGAGCTGCTTTGGAGGCCATGAAAGATTATTCAAAAGCTATGGATGCATACCAGAAGGCCCTGGAGCTTGACTCTTCCTCAAAGGTATTTTACAGGTTATTAAAGTTCAGAAAAGTCTGTAAAAAAAAAAATCATGAAATTTCATTTTGAACACCTTGGGAACACATTTTGGGATGGCATTGAAATATGACAGTGTATTTACATGATATTACATTTTCCAGTTAGGCTTAATTGCTCCAGGTTTAGTACTTAATCTAGTCACTGATCTAAATAATTGGTCATTACCTGACTTTCAGATTTTTTGACTTGATACCAAAGTAATGTTAAAAAAAAGAGGTGAGGTTCAATAAACTGTTCCTTTTCTGAAAACATGTAACATGGTAGTTAGGTGTAAATGTCATTAATGAAAACTAAGTGCTAAAATTCTTTAAATCTTTAGTAGTAAAAGTGATGATGAATTGTATGTTTTGTTGGAAGATACAATAATGGATTGTGTGGTTCAGGGTCAACCTGCAAAAATATTCGTCAGTCAACATCCTGAACGCGAGCCCGACCTGCAATCTGCTCATTTTATGTGTAAAAGTAGCACAACTGTCAGGACTGAGCGCTGCACCGCTCTCCCAAGGGGCTGATCCGGCTGCTGGGAGCAGCTAGAAGCTGTCAGAGCCTCGTTTTTTTTCTTTCCTCCGCTGTCCACTGTACGAAAGTAGTATGAAGATCTCAGCTAAATTAAGAGACACCCAAAAGTATTTAAAGACGGACACTGATTCTAAAATAGCTGCCAAAATTAACTCTAGTAGGATGACCAATAAAGGGAAATCTGAGCAAAAACTGAAGGTCAAAATCTATAAAACGGATCAACAACATTTTGAAATATTCTTTTGTTCGTGATGCATCAAGACTGGGTCATTATTAAATGTATTTCTTTTCCCCACCATTTTGCTTCTCTGCCTTCAGGAAGCCACAGAAGGCATGCAGCGCTGTATGGTCAGTCAGACCATGAGGAACGACAGTCCTGAGGAAGTGAAGAAAAGGGCCATGTCTGATCCCGAGGTGCAGCAGATTATGAGTGACCCAGCCATGCGCATGATCCTCGAGCAAATGCAGAAGGACCCTCAGGCGCTTAGCGAGTAAGTTGGCCAACTTTTGTGCCACTTTCTGACACTCTGCGTGAAATGAATGATTTATTAATGACATTTTTCTGTATTCTGCTTGATCCTCAGCCACCTAAAGAATCCAGTTATCGCTCAGAAGATTCAGAAACTCATTGATGTCGGACTGATAGCCATTCGCTGATGACAACTAAGAAAACTCCAAGACTACAAGTGGAACAATGTGCAAATCCTCCCAAAATATTACATCTTCTTTTCTTGCCTTCAAATTCAAAATTATATTGTTCTTAGTCTCACTGAGGCTGTGTGTATGTTATGTTTTGTTTTTTTTTTCTTTTTTTAAATCAGTTTCACAACTTTTACATTGTATTTAAGAAAGCATCTCGTGTGTCATCGAAACTTCAGGACTCCAGAAAAACATCATCTGGTATAAAAAAAAAAAAATGAAATATGTGTACAGATGCTTCAGTACGTCTTGAAATAAACAGCACAATTCAGTGCACCAGCACGCTCAGTGTTTTAAAGGGGAAATCCACCCTAAAGCAATTCACATATTCCTGTTGCTTCTTGGTTTAAGGATATGAAACAAACAGTGGAACAAAATTTTCACTCCAAATCAAGTCGATCTCAACACGTCGTCCACTTTAAGGCTTGACTAAACATGGTGCTTTAAAGTTGAACTGTCAAGTTTGTTTCTGTCAGTGCTTCCTGTGTTTTGGTTCTCTCCCACAACCTCAGGTGAAAAGCTGAATCTATCCTACCTATCTACGACGAGCCATTCACATGAGGGTTGTGAATGTTGTAAGCATGTTTGGTATTCTTTTTATACTTATCCAAATATATTTGAAATTAGTTTTTCAGCCTTGCTGTCTCTGGCGTTACCGGTTGATTTATTATTTGTGTCGGGGAAAGCATTAAGTGCTTCCTCGATTGTGCTGGATAGAGGATGGATCTTGACAAATTGTAAATGGGACTGCCCTTTTAAGAGTCAAGGGATATTTTGCTCAGATTGATCCTTAACAATTCATTAAACAAGTTCATGCAGCAGTTAAGGTTGTCATGTTATCGCCTCTGTTAGTCAAAGCTTAAAAAATTTGAGGTATGCCAGTCGATCTATCCGCAAGATTAGTAAAAGTCATAAAAATACTGTGGGACGCGCACTGCTCTATGAGCAAGAGCATGAGGAGTTGACTTCAGGCTTAAAGTGTGTGCAGGCAACACCAGGCGTGTCGATAATTCATGTCAACGTAGATACGTTAGGCTGGCCTCAAATCTTGGGCTGCTTGCCGGGCTTAAATATGTCACGATAATGGGAATACTGTGATAAATAAAGGGTGGATTTACCTCTCTATGCTAGCAACTATTGGTTGAGTAATGGGGGTCACAATTATCTCACACACTTAATGATGCATCTTTAATGTTTGTCAGCTTGTCTTAGCGCACTGAAGCCTCGGTGCTACATGTCACCACTTCTTAATGTGTACTTCTCCCTGCAAGGCAATTTTTATTTTTGGTAAACTGTGCCAACCTCCCACAGCGGCAGACTGCTGCTCGGCGTCTGTTTTCACCAAGGAAATGCATATGAGTGTTAATATTGCTATTGACCATTATGCCACACGTGGCTTCAGATACCTCAAAGTCACCACATTGTCCAAGTATCTCTGTGCTTTGGGTTTTCTGGAGGGGCTCTTTTTGTTTTTACGTTTCCACGGCAGGATCTGGAATTCTCTATAACTTGTGGCACAACGCAGCAGAAATTGGGGGGTGTGGCCGTTTTTACCATCAAAGTCCAGTTGTAATCATAAACTACAGGCAACAAAATGAACTCTCTCATGATGTAAAAGGAAACTGTCCCAAGAAGTGTAATGTACTAATGGAAAACAGTTGTACTGCGAAATATACAGTATCTGAATGTATTTTATATCTCAGTGGTGGCTTTTTTTTTTAATTCCCCCGTTCAAGACCAGTGTTGACGTCGACTCAATGCAGTTGTAGATCTACATTTTATACGAGGGTGAGTGTGTTTTTAAGACATAGTACACACACTAGCAAAGAGTAAAATGGAGAGATCGTACCAACAGTCATATAATAACAATAGTATAATAATACATTTATTTAGTCCTGCCTTTCATGGCAAGGTCTCATATCATAAAACATCAATACAATTGAAACACACAAGAAACAAACAGAAATAAAATAATATGATAAAATATGGAATAAACAACTGGACAGGAATAAAACAACATTCTCATTTTGGATTTCTGGTTTCTGTCCTTGCTATTTGTTTGCTAACATGAATAGGATTGAACCATCATGTTATAAATGTTGGATACCCTATACTTTATGCAACTTTAAATTTGTGTTTTGATTTATTATTTTAACACATAAACATTAAATAGCTTATCCAATCTGCCCCAAACAGTTCCAGGCTAACCATTGGCTTTTCGAGCTATGTTAAATTGTATTTTTGTGGATCATGTTTGGATAATTTGCACGCTTGTTTTTGATGTGTGGTTAGTAAATAGGCCTGAAAGATACATATTATATAATATGTAGTGTCTTTCAACCTTTCAAAAAAAGATATATAATCTTTCCAGCCTCTGCTGCACCATCTAAGGATATATTGAGAAAGGATCAGGCTGAGGGCTGCGTGGCACTATTTTGCAGTGTAAATTGCGAGGTAGACACAGATTTAGAAGCTGGGTACATGAAATAAATAACAGGTAGAGTACCATAGTTCAGTCCATGAATCCACCTGGATAGCCTCAGTTTCTGTGACATATCATGCTGACTGTGGAGTGGTTTGACCAGTCTGAATGTTGGCGGCCTCAGCATGACATTTTGGGCTCCGTTTAAACTTCTCTCACAGGTCGCCCCCCCCCCCCCCCCCCCCCCCCAGCCAAAACACACTAACTCCACTAGAATGAATGGATCCTGTCTGAATGTGACGTGGCTGCTGCCAGGGAACATCTTCAGGGGACTCTGAAGTCTCTGTGTGCTTTGGGGCCACCGAAAAGCTAGATCCGGCCCTGTAAGCTAGACCCAGAGTGATAGATCGATAGATAGATAGATAGATAGATAGATAGTACTGATGATATGATGGTAATGTTATTGTTAATAACAGTATATAATAATAATACAATATATAATACAGTATATAATAACAATAATAATATGTCTATAGAGATACACATAGAAATGTGTCGTATATTTAGCCTTTATATTGACATTCCTGTTGTTAACATATTAATTGTTGTTTGGGGAAGAAATATACACATGTTAATCTATAATTAATCTATAATTAATCACACATGTTAAATAAATCCTCATCATTGACACAGTTTTCTAGAGGTCTCTCTCTCGCTCTCTCTCTCGAGCTGTGTGGCTCCGCCCACTCCGCTGGCTCACGTGACTGACCGTCGCCCAGGTTGTGTCGAAAGCATCCTGGTGTTAGCACTGAGCTAGCCGCTGACAAAAAAAAAATAAAACATAAAGCGAGGTGTAAATACTTTCACAATGGACGAATCAGTAACGTGGCTCTAGTGGAGAGAAAGAAGACAAGGGAGTACCCAGAACTGGCCTTTCCAGCATGGTCTGATATAGCTGAGATCTGAAGAGGCCAGTCAACACCGCTAACAAAACATTAGCGTGAGCTAACGTTCAAACTTTGACGGGCGACCGCTAAAGTAGCCGCTAGTTTGCCGATTTACTATCACCGTTACAGCCAGCGAGGCGGCATGTGTGTTTACTGTAGCAGCTGGGCCAGCTATCTAGCGTTGTAGTTGTTTATGCACTGTCTAATAATGCGTTAATTTGACCAGTGTAGCGTTATTACCAACTAACGTCAGCTGTAGAGCGGCTAATGCTAACGTTTTAGCCGCTTAAACTTCGCTGTAACTAACAATATTTACAAATTTAAGTGTCCGATTCTCTGGCAGTGAAAGTGAAAACAGAGCAGCCGTAATCTGACTAGCTGCACGTCTGTTTGTTGTCTGTTTTCTGATTGATTTCGGCCAATCACATGAGATAAATGATGCGAAACAGCAGGATGTCAAACGCAGCATGGGGATTAACGTTAGGACAGCTGTATTGTGTAGAAAACACATCTGTCCGGTCATTTCGGTAATCTCTGTGTTCATCATAATGCAGCTACAGTAGATTTTTTTTAAATATAATTCCTAACAGTTAAGTTTAACATCTTGTTAATACTAAAACACTTCATCACCGAGTTCATCTTTGTCAGTCTGTAGAGGCTATAGTCTTATTTAAGTTATGCCTGGGGACGCATCTGATAGTAGTGATGACTCCGATGCAAAAACAAATGAAAAGGCCTGCACCGTCAAGCATCAGATCACCAATGGTAAGTCCAATATATATATATATATATATATATATATATATATGTGTGTGTGTGTGTGTGTGTGTGTGTGTGTGTGTGTGTTATCAAACAGATTATATGCAATGTAATACAGCTGTTGTTGTTGATGGTTTGTCAGAGAGGTGTCAGTGAAGAAATGACCACATGTGACCACAATGTCTGAGATTTGAGTTTGTGATGATCTAACACTGTTTTTTTTACACTCCATATATAAATACAAAATCTTAGAAACACGTCTCGTAGGATCTACTGACTCTACTAAGCATTCACCTTTCATTTAACTTCATCTACGCTTTGTTTAATATTTTGCACGTTTAAATTATTCTGCATACTCTGTGCACATTATCTGGTAAATACTTGCACATTCCTGCACAAACCCGTACAGCTCTTTTCATCCTAAAAACATATTGCGCATATATTTATATTGTTTATATTTTTTAATGCTTGGTTTTTAGTATTTCTTATATTCTTTTATTTTGTACTTCATGTTTGTCATGCACCAAGATAAATATCTTGTTTGTAAAAACCTTACTTGGCAGTAAAGTTGATTCTGTTCAACCATCTGTCTCTAAGCGCCTGGGCCACTACATTAAGTCAAAAAATTTAGACCAATCTGTGTCTCAGCTGACTTCTGACTTCTCATTGTTGTACCAATTTATCTACATATTTTTCTAAGCCCATGCGCACTCAAACTTGACTTGCGGCATTAACAAACCTGTCGTAAACTGTAATAAACTGAGGTACAATGTCATTCACTGTTCCTCACATACATTGTCTCTTACACATAAATACCAGCAGAACATAACTAACATGTCATGTCAACATTTTCTTTACTAAATAGAGATACGTAACTTCAGTGGCACAGCTCAGCATAATGTAGTGCGATACAGCATGAACTCAAAGTTGTATTCTCAATTAAAATAAAAATACAAAAGTCATTATATGAATCATAACATCATACAGTGTGACAGGAAGATAATAAGTGGATGTTTCAGAAACTCTGCAGTCGTGGCTCCAAACGAGAAATTATGGAAAGAAAAGTGCGGATCAAAAGCACTCCTTTTCTACCACATTAGCTCTCGTTCTTGAACTGGTTCTGTTCAGGATTTCACAACAGTCAATCTTATCAAGAATAAACCTGCCACCTGTGTGAACTGTGTGTAGATGAACAGAGTCAACTGTCACGATCTTACCAAGTTTGAGAAACACTGATCCAGATCATAGATGTCACGCCATTCAAAGAATTTGACTGAAAAGATCTTACCCACCCACATGTCACGCTCAATTGCCTTTGTGTCAAACCAGAGCAGCTTGTTATCGGTGGATAGGTGCACTGCCCAGTTGTGACTCATTTTTATGTTTAATTTATTTGAATCACTCGGCCTGAACTTCTGGACCGAAGAATAGACGATAATGTTTTCTTATAGTTTGTTTATGTGCTCTGTGTGTATCCACACTGAATCACATAAAGCAGAGAACTGCTGCTGTATTGTGAGTGTGATTAAAAATCTCAGAACTTCAGGTTAGTTGTAGATGTGGCAATACCATAATCAGTTGCGTCACTACATGTTTTTCAGTCATCGCAGGAGAAATGTCTTACTAATCTTATTGTGTCATTGATCAGGGTGTGGACTTTTAATGACAACTTTTAATCTAAAGCAGTGCAGCAACAGAGTGGGTACTAAATAGTAAATCTTAGATGGGTGTGTTCTAATGTTAATGTACCTGTAGAAAGCTCAGAAAGTATTATTATTCTACTGTCTTAATTATTATTATTTGGACAGCTGAAGACAGACAAGAAAGCAGAGAGACAGAGATAGAGGGCAACACGCAGCACCCGAACCCGGGTCACTGCAGTAACTCAGCCTTTTGTACACGAAGCACACAGTTCATGAGTTGGGCTAAATTAATTTGCTCATAATTAAAATCTGCCGTCTCTTAAAAGTTAGACAGCTGTTTGAGTATATTTTAAGAGACGCTAATTAAAACCCAACAGATCCGTATCGGCATGTTTTGTCTGATATGAAAACTTTCTTGTTCTGGTTTATAATGCAGAAGGAAAAAAAGCACCGTTATATTGGTGTCACTGCAAAGTTACTCCAGAAGAATGAACTGTGGAAAGCAGCACAGAGTTAGAGCGAAGAAACAGCTCTCAGCAACTATAATTGGTTGACGATGTATATGTTAAATTATTTAACATGTTCAGGAATATTTAACGTAAATATTCAAAGTTATTTATTAAAGAAAGCAGCAAAAATTCACTATATTTGCCACCATATTGATTTATTTGTGAATTTCTCCCATCTAAAATCAGAGTGTCAGAGTGCAATATCAGTTGGGCTCTAATGTTAATGTATTTCCAAACGTGTCCATCTGTACTTTTTAAAACAAAAACCTCTGTTTGCATGTTACAGGAATGTAACGACACTGTATACTATATGTTTTTTATTGTGGTGTTTTCTTTCTGCCACTAGCCAACCTCACAGGTCACACTGAGAGGGTCGGCATGGAGAACTTTGAGCTGCTCAAAGTTTTGGGCACTGGAGGTGAGTGTCTATATTGAGTAAGAGGCATCATACCCTAAGCTGACAGGATGTATTTTTCTGCCATGGTTAAATATCTTGAGGGCAAATTGTTTATAATTATTTTTCATAGCCTGTAACAGAAAGTGTCCCAGAGGACCTAAATGTTGTAGCACCATATTTCTTTACATTCATCTGCTGATTTGGGATTTGATATCAACAGCATGTGTAACATCTGAATGTTTAGACGGTGGACCGTATGCTGTCTGGTGCCGTCCATGATTAATACCCGGAAGAGATCTCTGAGGCTGTTTCCATCAGCAAAACAATATGTGATTACATTTGGTGTGCAGAAATGTGTTTGCACAGTACAGTTTCACTTTCCTACCTGATATGATTTGTATGTGATTTGAATCACTGGATGAAATATTTGTTTGTCTCTGTCTAGCTTACGGAAAAGTGTTTTTGGTCAGGAAGAACAGCGGTCATGATGCAGGCCAACTGTATGCTATGAAGGTGAGGCATGATGAATTAAATGTGTTTATTAGATAAGAAATGTAATCACGGGGCCGTATTTTAATATCAAGACTGGAAACTTGTTGATTTGCTGATTTATCTTTTATTAAAAATGTATTTATATTACACACAGCATGATAAATGAGATGCCACAAAGTTTACAGGAGTGGAGGGAAAATATATTGACCTCTTTTGAGCAGAATGTTCTCACTATATTCATATTTTATGTAATATTTCTATTTCTAATGTCTCTTCCAGTGTCTGTATGTAACTTAATGCAACATTTTACTTTCGTGCCATTAAAATTTATTCTATTCAGGATGTCTACATTTTTCTGATGCTGATGGAAAATCACAAATCAAAATGTGAGCTATTCTTATTTTGATGATTATTTTTAGGTGTTAAAGAAAGCAGCTATTGTTCAAAAGGCAAAGACAACAGAACACACTCGCACTGAGAGGCAGGTGCTGGAGCACATCCGCCAATCTCCCTTCCTGGTCACGCTCCACTACGCCTTTCAGACGCAGAGCAAGCTACATCTCATCCTGGGTGAGTGATTGGACTCTGCAACAGATACGGCGAACTCCTTTCTCTTCTGTCTTGAAGTGCTGAATAGATGTTTTCTTTATGTTTGTGTCTATTGCTGTGTGTCTGTTTGTTGGCATAATGTGTTGTTTGTGTAATATTTGTATCATGTCTATTGAAGCCCCCCTGTGTATCTGTCTGTGTGTGTGAATACAGACTATGTGAGTGGAGGAGAGATGTTCACTCATTTGTACCAGCGGGATCACTTTCCTGAGGAGGCGGTGCGGATTTATATCGGGGAAATAATCCTGGCTCTGGAACACCTGCACAAGGTGGGTGTCGCTCCTTCCAGCTCTGTAATTTCAAGCTACAGTTATCGATTTTAGCACACTCGGGGGCGGAAAAAAGACCAGGCAACCTTTACAGTTACACATCACCTACATATCACCTTTATATATTGTTGTGGCTTACGTGCTGGCATGCAGTTGCTCTCATTTCACAAAGACACAGAGCAACATTATATGATCCTAAAGGAGCCAAACTGACAAATCTAAGTCCGAAATGGGCCTTGAACTGTAAAATGTTTGACTTTCTTCACTGCATAGATGCTAACTCTGCCTGTGGTTTGGTGCTGGGCAGGAAGTACCCTCTGGGCTCTTAGATGCTTCCTGAAATACTCTCTAGTTCACTAAAGTTATCTCGTGTTATCTAATAAGTATTCGCACGTACTGCGCCTTTAAAGCCACCGCAGCATCCTTATCTCTTCTGAAAGGATGTGCACAAAACAGTGTGTGGAACGGACGTAGAAAGTGTGTGTTTTCAAGGTTGTCTGCAATCTGGATGTTTTTAGTAATTATCAGTTGTCTGTAACTTTGGCAAACGACATTCACGGCGTGAATTTAAGTATTTAATTTAAAGAATTTAATATATATTTAAATCAGATATTTTTGCATCCTGTGGAAAAATCCTCATTTACACAAATTGTCTACATTAGTTGAAAGCCGTAGTGTTGACTTGTATGTTCCCCTTGAAAAGCATCAAATAAAACCATTAAAGCAGCAACCCATTTGGTGACTGGTATTCTCATTTCCTGAGGTGTTGTTGCAATTAAGGACTGCGCTTCAGTTTGTGTTGCTGTCTGGGCAGTTGTTGTTTACTTTGACAGTTTTAGCGATTAGGACTACTAAATGGGGTTGGAAAAATGCTTTGATGAATGAAAATAACTGGTAGATAATCAGCAAATTTTTCCTTCTTTGATTGTTAAAATGTTTACTGTTTTCTTCTGTGCGTATACTGCATATTCCAGCATTTCCATGAATGTAGCTAATAAGTTTCCGCTGTATTTGTGTGTATTTTCTTTGGTGTGTGTGTGTTTTTATACAGCTTGGTATCGTGTACCGAGACATCAAATTGGAAAACATTCTTCTAGACAGTGAAGGCCATGTGGTATTGACAGATTTCGGGCTCAGCAAGGAGTTTCTGGAAGAAGAAGTACGTAAACACGATACTAAAACATAAACATAAAAATGTGTGTGCATGCTGACAATGATGTATATATAATCTTTGTCATATGTTATCTCAATCTTAACAATATTTTGTTCATATAAGATTTGTTTTTGTGGTTAAACTTTCTCCTCTTTCTCCTCATTACAGAAGGAAAGGACCTACTCTTTCTGTGGCACTATTGAGTACATGGCACCTGAAATCATCAGGGGGAAATCCGGGCATGGCAAGGTAAATATGTGACAGTATTGTTAAAGATTTTAAGTGGTTACATACAAGGATAAGTACAGTAATTGTTCGAATTATCTAATTCTAGTTTAATGATTTGGGGTAACTGCAGTGGGTGTCACCTTAATAAATACACAGTAGATCACTTCTCTTCTCATATTTTGTTGTCTTTCCTTTTTACGTTTATGTTTTTAACCCATCTTCTCGTTCAGTCTGTAGATTGGTGGAGTCTTGGCATCCTGATGTTTGAGCTTCTGACAGGAGCATCTCCTTTTACCTTAGAGGGAGAGAGGAACTCCCAGAGTGAGGTGTCAAAGTGAGTGCTGCTGACTCCACCTCCATCTACAAACAAATCTTAAACCAACCTTTCTTGTCCTCATGTCTCAGCCATTGTGTTAAAGGATTTTGTCACACACTATCAGCAATAAATTGGGAATTATTTATTTCCCCTGACAGTCTTTTCCACCTCTGTTTTGTCAGACGTATTTTACGCTGTGATCCACCGTTCCCCTCTATGATTGGACCCACTGCTCAGGACCTGCTGAGGAAGTTGTTAGTGAAAGATCCCCACAAGAGGCTGGGTTCTGGACCACGAGGGTCGGAAGACATCAAAGCACATTCCTTCTTCAAGGTCCTACTCACCTCGACTGCCAGTCTCTCAAATATCTCTGTGCCCTCTTCTCATTCATCCATAACCCTTCCCGTTTGCTTTTTGTGTCCTAAACAGAGCCTGAACTGGGCTGACCTAGCACAAAGGAAGGTGGCAAGTCCATTCAAACCAGAGCTGAAGAGTGAACTTGACGTGGGGAACTTTGCTGAAGAGTTCACCGGGATGGATCCCGTCTACTCTCCAGCTAGCACGCCCCCAAGCACTGGTCGCCTGTTCAAGGTCAGTCCTTACTGTCTAACATTCTGACAAAGTAAGTGCTAGCCTAATAAGAAATAAGATGGTTTATTTTTGAATTTCTTTCTTAGTAATATTATTGTTTCAGGTTGTTTTGAAATGATCTCTCTCTCTCTCTCTTTCTCTCTCTCAAAGTAAACTACTACATTCACCTAACGTTGCTTCTCTGTTATTTTAGGGTTACTCCTTTATTGCTCCCTCCATCCTGTTCAATAAGAACGCGGTCATGGGAGACTTTGTAGAATCCCAGGTTGGTGCTGATCGACCAGGTTCAGCATCTGTCCAACGCAGTGCAATGTTAGAGGTATGGATCTTGAGCCAGTGGATCTTCACTTATAAAGCCATGTTGGGTTACGGTTTTACAAAATTTGGCCATTGTATGTTCTCCTTTACATTTATGATAGAGAGACAGTCTTTATTGGAAACCCTTCTGTATTCTAGACAGATGTAAAATAGCGTCTAAATAAGGCTCAGCAGTGTTTGTTATTTAGGACAAACAGGAAGCAAGACAGGAAGAGAAACTGGTTTATGTTGCTGAGTTTATTAACCAATGTTGGCTGACCTTTTTTCAGAGTATGTTTTGTCATATTTGATCAAAGTCTAGACAATGTTTATCAATAATTATCATCAGATTTATGTTCTGATAGCATTATATTGTATGACTGTATCTGTTTAGGAATGAAAAACTCAAGCACGTCTAATTGATGTTTATCACATTAGGCGGCAGGCTGTAAAGCTACATTCTTAAATACTACAGGAGTAATCTGACCTAGTCACTGTTGTGTGTTATTTAACGACAAAAATGTGAATCACAAGTTTGTTATATAAAATAAATCCCCACATTATGATGCAGAGTTTCAAATGAATTACCTAGACTGTGGCAGCCCGTCACAGTCCAATTTGCCCCGCCAGTTTTCTAATGAGCCAAAAATACTTTTTTACACTTCAGGCAGAACGTTTCACTTTCACTTTCCAGCCGAGCTTCCTCTTTGCAGCGCTGAAGAAAGAAAAGAAAGGGGGAAAAAATCACGGCGGACAGCCGGCTCAGACACAGTTCACAGTAGTTATAGAGCATATTACATGGGTGGACTCACAGAAAGTCTCGGCAGAGAAAAAACAAAGAGAAGCAAAGTGTGAATAGAGCTCATGTCGTGGTTTAACCACAAGACCACCAGCCAACAGCTGCAAAGTTCCTCCACCAAATCAAACTCGCAGTTAAAAAAACATAGTTCACACTCAAAAAAAGCAAGGCGAGCATAAGAAAATAGTTTGAGTGTAAACTAAATAATAATATATATATATATATATATATATATATATATATATATATATATATATATATATATATATATATATATATAATTAAGTAGACTGGAAATAAAAATATACTCAATTCATTACAATGATAGATGATAAAGAATAGAATTTTATTTCTATATAAATCCTTTATATAAAATTGCGTGTTCCTCTATAGCAAACTCTTCTCAGGGACATAAATATTGACTTTTCAGGTTGTATCAAATATTGATCAACACACCAAAGAGTCAGATCCTTTTTACACTGCTGGGACCTGAACAGTGACTTACACCGTCCCTTCTTTGTTCAGGAATCCCAGTTTTTTCAGCACTATGAGCTCTGTCTTCACGGTCCACCCCTTGGCGAGGGTAGTTTCTCGGTGTGCAGGAAGTGCCGACACAAGCAGAGCAACCACGAGTACGCCGTCAAGATCGTCAGCCGCAGGTCAGTGCAGATGTGATGCTGCTACACTGTCTTAATTTGCCTTACGATGCTTTTACAGTATCTCTGCACCATCTGATGGTATAAGTCTTAGAACGAGTGTTTCGTTTATCTGTTAGAATGGAGGCTAACACGCAGAGGGAGATTGCCGCTTTGAGGCAATGTGAGTCTCACCCAAACATCGTCAAGCTGCATGAAGTCTATACGGATCAGGTAAAGTGGAGGAAACACACCAAGAATGATGTGAACAATTGACAGAACACTAACACGACAAACTAGAGCCCATATATGCTGATATATTTTGTCACAAGTGATCATTACAAATAACGTGTTTACAATATATATACATATAAAGAATACAGACTGATATGTCAACATCAAACGTTTTCTCGCCCTAATATCAGCCCCAAAATTCCAGTATCGGTCGGGCCCTACAGCAAATAGTGAATACACTGTGTGTACCTTCAACACGATGGAAACTTGCTGTAATCAGCATAACTGTGGCATAAAGTCTTATTTTTGCACACGTCCCTCTGTCAGTACCACACATATTTAGTGATGGAGCTTCTGCGAGGTGGGGAGTTGCTGGAAAGGATCAGGAGGAAGAAACTCTTCGGCGAGGCGGAGGCCAGTCAGCTGTTGCAGAGCCTGGTCTCAGCCGTCAGCTTCATGCACGAGGCCGGAGTCGTGCACCGAGACCTCAAGCCTGAGGTGAGCTGAGTTTTCACGTCTTCATTCATCCCTCAAAGTATCCACTCTCGTGTGTGTATGTGTATATATGGTTCTGTTCAGATGAAAACATCAGTCCCAACATTATTACAACCATAATTCTGCTCTTTGAAATTAAAAATACATTACAGTAATTAAGTTAGAAACGAGAAAGGAAGCTGTGGCGTGTGGAATTACTGGAGTAATGTGGTGAGAAAGAGGAAGTTTTAATTGTCTCAGTATTTTTCCGCTGTGAGCCGCCTGAGGAAGTCTTGCGTAGTTTTAACCGACAAGTTTGACATGTGGGGATGTTGGTGTGGTTGTTTCACAGCGTCGTTTGCACATGATTTAATCAAGGTAAACATTGGACAACAATGCGTAATGCCTCTCTCTGCTGCAGCGAGCGTGGCACTTCTCAAAATGAACGCCGCAGATTTATCACACACACATATCCTGCCGTCTTCAGATGGCTGCGGGATTTAATTAACTGAAGGAGAACGCTTTCATATAGTATAAAGCTGCTGGGAATGACAGGTAGTGGTAAGAATCACCCATTAACTTTTAGTTCGGCTCTGTGTTTCACCGAGACGCCTGTCGTAATTGCATAAACTTTTATTTTTGATGCCAATCTAAACACGTTTACCGGTTGGAGAGTGTTTGATTAAAACAGTTTATCTACATTATACCACAAGTCTGCACATTTCCTCTTAAGTATTGAGTTTGCCAACAGTTGTAGACAGACAGTGAGGTGGAAATAGCTTCAGTCTTCCGGCATCTTAATTTAATTTTCAGCAAAATATCAGCAGCTAAATTTGATTTGAATGAAACTCCCATCTGTTTGACCTCTACTCCCAGCTTCATGCCTCGTGTGTGCACAAGTATAGATTAAGGATCCAGACGTACTAACTTAGTAAGAATAGTACTATTTAGTATTTGTGCTGCCAGGAAAATGGAGCCCTGAAGAAGAGAGGATGAGCATACATTTTCTGTGTTTATCTTCCAGAACGTGCTGTTTGCAGATGAGGGTGAGGACTCTGTGCTGAAAGTCATAGATTTCGGATTCGCCCGCCTCTGCCCCGCGGGCAGCGCCCCCCTGCAGACTCCCTGCTTCACGCTGCAGTATGCCGCACCTGAACTTTTCGAGAGCGCAGGTTACGATAAAGCCTGTGACCTCTGGAGTCTCGGGGTCATCCTGGTAATTAAACCTAAAACTTGTTAATTCTGTTACATCAGTCAGGCTGGCCGAATCATTAACGCCTCTGTGTGTGTGTATGTTTTCATCAGTACACCATGCTGTCAGGCCAGGTGCCATTTCAGAGCGAGCAGCGGGGGATGACCTCGTCATATGCTGCTGACATCATGCAAAAAATAAAAGAGGGCGATTTCTCATTGGACGGGGAGGCCTGGAAGGGCGTATCAGAGGATGCCAAAGAGCTTGTTAAAGGTATATGATATGTTGCTTTAGATTCACGATGCATGAAGTTATACCTGTTTCGTTTCTGTCTGTCCTGTTGGAAAATGTGACAGTTGATAAAATCTATTTTTTTTTCCCACACCCTCTCCTTGTAAGATTTCCTAATACCTTGTTCCTTTGTCTTTGTGTTCGTCTGTTGTTTTAACCTCTCCCTCGATGACTCAAGGCCTGCTCACAGTGGATCCAGAAAACCGTCTCAAACTCTCTGATCTGAAAGAGAACAGCTGGCTGCAGGGCGGAGCGTCAATGTCCACCACTCCTTTGTGCACTCCTGATGTTCTTGAGTCTAGCGGGCCTACTGTCCGCACCTATGTCAACGCTACCTACAAGGTAACAGCGTTGTGCAACAAATTTCTCTGAGAACAGATGTTAAGTGTGCTTCATCTCACTTACTCATCTCTTTTGTAATGTTCCTCTCTCATCAGGCTTTCAACCGCGGTAAGCGAGAGGGCTTCTTTCTGAAAAGCGTCGACAACGCTCCCCTCGCAAAGCGACGAAAGCTGAAGATGACAAGCACAGGCGTAGAGACCAGATGGAGTTCGTCCTCTTCCTCCTCCTCCTCTTCCACTTCTTCCTCTGCCTCTGCAACGGCATCCAAAGCGCAGCCAAAGCAAACTGTGACCCCAAAGCAGAGCTAGCTTAGACGGCAGGGGGACATAGCAGAAGGAAAATGAAGTGGTATGTGCTTATACTGGCCAACACGATGTTCTCCAGCGGTGATAGGGTCACCCCGGTTCCAAAAATAAAACATACTGACAAACCAAAAGACTGGTTTAGGTTAGTTTTAAGTTTTCAATACAAAATCGAATGAATACAAAACTTCATTCATCATGCCATATCCTCCCCAAATCAATCATGTATTTTTCTTGAGAGAAGATGATAAAGGTCTAAAAATCTGTGGCCTTGGAGGGGGAAAATGTTCAGTATTTTCTCACCATAATATGGTGACATCACACACTAAAAGTTAAACAAATGAGACAGTTACCTATTTTCACTGTGGGTAAAAGAAACAGTGCCTGGCTACATAGGGTTAAAGGGAAAAAGGAGCCATAAATGAGCAGAAGCCATATATACAGCAAAGCAGTGAATATATATCAATTGAGCCGCTGTGGATACACACAAATTTGCACATTAGCAAATGAATAGTCCTTCCAGAAATTAGCAGGCGTAACCCTTTGATTGCATCAAGTTATTTGTAACATTGCCTTGTTTATAAGGGGACATTCAGACAGGATCAGGTGCTGCGGTGAATCGCTGCAGGGTGGTTCGGCAATGTCAGCGTCTCTTAACCATCGGACACAAACCAAATTATACTTATTCGTGCCGCTATTTTGCAGCGTAAATTGTGAGTCGGACACATATTTAGAAGCTGGTACATGAAATAAACAAAGCCAGAACACAACAGGTAGAGTATCAGTGTTCAGTCCATGAATTCACCTGGATAGTCTGAGTTTCAGAGACATTTCAGGCTGACTGTGGAGGGTTTGACCGCTCTGAGCGCCTGATTGGTGGCTGCAGCGTGACGTTGGGCTGTTTTTCCAAAAGTGGGCTCAATTTCTCCACCACAAGACGCTGCGTTTTTTTTAGCGGACACCCCTACAGCCCGCACCGCTGCAGCCAAACGGATTACCTGCACCCAAATCAATGGAAAAACCTGTGTTTACGCCACAGCACCGGATCCTGTCTGAATGCACCCTAAAGATTGGCAAAAAAAAAAAAAATCAAATAAATAAACAAACAGCAAAAGTTTGACCACAACTGCTGGGCCACGTGTCGGCACTCTGCTCTGTAAAGAGAGCAGCATCGTGGAAACTTCCATTGTGTCGTGAAGCAAAAAATATCCAGTTGTTTGCACTATTTGCAAAGAATGTAAATGTGAATGATCAAATGGTAAAAAAAAAACAAAACAAAAAAAAAAGGCAAATTGCTGGAAGGACTAAGCGCAGAGAGAAAGAAAACGTTGTGATGTGTAACAACATTGAGACTGCAGAGGATGAAAAACGCTGTAGTGGAAGAAAAGATCGCAAAGCAGCTGCACCTCCGATACACTACCATGGACACAGTGGTGCATGTCTTGATCGAAGTATATCGACAAACAATCAGAGTTTGACTTGAAGCGGTTGCGGTAACAGTAACGTGTCCAACAGTAGCACCTGGAAAAAAAACAAACAACAGATTAAGACACAGACGCAATCATGAAATGGAGTGTGATTTCTCTCGTCATCCTTGCTGTAAATTTCTCGCATTATTGTGCCGGTCTGAAACTCTCTCGCATGCTAATCTGTCGTGATGATTAACTGTCAGAACTTTTTTCTATATATTTTTTTTTTTTTTTTTTTGGTATCTCTCGGGCTCGCTGACGTCACCCAGAATGTTTTTATGCTACCGAGTGTAGTTTTGAGTGTTTGGAGCAAAATCCATTTTGGTGATTTTGCGCGAGCGTCGCCTTTAGGCTTGTGAATTTTAAAAAAAAGGGTGTCACAGTTTTCTGTCACCCTGTCAGACCAGCGCCACATGCGGCCATCACGCACACACAATCTGATTTGATACAGTGAAATATCGTTGCAGTGTTCTTGCTGTCACCTGGGCTATAAGGGTCACCCATAAAATATATATATGTATATACTCACCCTTGATTTAAAGCAAAAAGAAGATGTAATGATTTAAAAGTTGACAGCTGTTTTAATGGTATCTCTTAGTCTTCTGATGTAATTTGTTTTTATTGGACTTTTTTTTTTTTACATGTTGCACAGTCAGTTGATCAATTAAACACATTTCAGCTTTAAAGGTGCTTTCACTGATATTTATTACATGTAATTGATTTTGATGCTGTGGTAAATGGGATTGATTATTTGAATTGGCTATTGTGTTACCACCAGTCTGAGTGTGTGTTGAGTGTGTGTGTGTGTGTGTGTGTGTGTGTGTGTGTGGTTGTGAGAGAGCATGAGAGACGCTGGGAGGTTGATCATGGCTGATATTTCTGTTCCAGATGAAGCATTATTGCAAGTTATGGTATTATTTACTTCTTGTTGTTGTTTGCCGCCTTCGTCTTTTGGAAGTTAAACTGGTTGTTTGTGTTTGAGCATTGAAATTTTTACTTAAATGTGCTGTGCTTTTATTGGTGTTGATATTCTTTTGTTGTAGTAAATTACATTTTTCTTTTCTCTCTCTTTTTTTTAGCATTACTATTTTACTGAGATGCACTGTCACTGATGTCGTAACTGGGAAATTTATCTTTTGCACCAAGATTTTTTTTGGTTGGTGCAAAATAAACATTACTTTTAAATACATGGTTGTAGTGTTTTGTCTTTTAAGTGTTGTAATCCTTCTGTACATGCTTGCAATCAGAGTCCTTCATTAGTTTGAACATTGTCAGCACCAAATACACTGAGATCCACTAGTGGATGATTGAGGAACTGCAGTTTTTGGCACTTATGCACTCACAGCCACAGAGGTTGCCGCTTGGTTTAAAGTGCAAACAAATTATCCAGGAAGTGTGATATCCTTTTAACCATTTGACAAAAGCCGTCCCGACAACATCCTGATGTATGACCATCATTTCAGGATATATATATCAGTGATAGGAAGGATCTTCTGGACCAAGAGACAAGCAATGGAATATACACAACAGACGACAAGTTGATGTTGAGTTCACAGTTTAATATCAGCACTGTGGAGACCACAGACAATATCATTCAACATATAAAAAGATACAGAGAGCCTTAATATACGTTTGGCAAACTCCTTTACGTTTCTCTGGACATCCTTCATTGTATCTCTGATCATTTAGGTTCTCCTGATGCTGCCAATATATCTGTCCCGGGCTTCTACCAGTTGTTTGCATGTCACATTGATGAATGAGTACAAACCTTTGTCACAAACTGTACATCTTAACATAAATACATCCCAACAATCAGGACATATCATTGCAGGATGAGACCTTTTACTACAGTTTTATCTCCCATTTATAAACTGTTATTCAAATATATCTTAAACCTCCATTGTTAGCATCTGCCTACAATAGTCCTGTCACCACAGTCAATAATGTTCACAGAGAATTTGAGCTTCATGAAGCACCTTTTTAGCATATTGCACAAAAAAAGACCAAATTAGAGGTTGAGTGGATTTCTGAGCATCTCAGTTTTATCTGATAGTCAGCCAGGTTTCAGAGTCGCTCCCCTCTGGATATGAATGTCTTTTATCTTTAAACACTGCTGCTTTAAACAGCAATTATTATGCTGTAGATACTTCACCAAACCAAAGACAGTCTGCGGTTGAAACTCAGTAACAGAGTGTCAAATTCTGCTGTTGTCTTGATCAAAGTGTAGAATCGAGTTCCTTCCCAGCATTCGCAGGTTCAAGATTTGATTTTTAATGACATCTTGTACTCGGGTGCTCCGTATCCTTTCTCCAAAACACTGAATCACAAATTCAGTGCAGATGATTTGAATTTGGTTACAGGCAGGCCTGACCCTGCAGATAATAGGCAGGGTGGTTGAGTACTACTGAGCTTATTCTCTGCCTATTTATTTCTGTTCTTCAGTGTGGCCGTCATGTCCTTGAAATTCCTGAGCCTCATGTTGAAATCTCTGACTGGAATTTCTTTTATAGTAAAAGCTTGTTAGATGGCATTAATAGGAGAGTAAGTAGAGTGAGTTTAACCCTCTTTCAGCACTGTGTAATGGTTTATCTTCAGTCAAGCAGTCACTTTATCCTGCAGCTTGTGATGCTTATATCCTGCACTGTACTGCATATTTTGTACTGTACAGTTGGGTTTGTACCAAAGATGATTTTCTAGCTGTCCTTGTGTAATAACACTCTATTGATCGTCCCGAAAAGGCACACACGTGGTCTGTCTTCTTAGTTAGCTTGTTAGTAGGGGGCTACAGTATCTCACTCTGTGTAATGAGTTTATTGTACCATTAGGTGGCTGTTGTGTGCTGTTTCATCTGTCCCTTCATCTTTAGTGTTCCCTCTCTCATTTGCTAGAAAAGATGCGAACACTTTTGTGAAAGTCAAATATTGGATCACTTGATTATTTTCTTACTTGAGGTCATACATGACTGTCCACGGCATTGAATTTAGACTGTTTGGTGATATATCTTTCCCATTAAACGTCGCTCAGGACAAGGTAGTAATTCACAGAGCAGGACACAAAGAGCAGGACACAGCGTCCGCCCTAATGATACAAAAGCTTCATTACACAGGACAAGACACTAAATTACAGCCTGCGGAAAAGATGCTGTGCCGTGAAGGGTTTGTGGGCCTAAAGAGAAGCAGTAAGTGTAACACCTCTGTTGACTTTGTGTTGGATGTAATGAATATACAATACAAAACTGAAATATGAACATGAAATAGAGATATGATCGATAGAAATGGTTGTAGAACAGAGTCTACAGCCGTGCAAGCAGCTCTGCAGATCATCAGTAAGTGAGGGATCTTTTTTTTGTTTGTTAGAAAGCAGGTATAGGTGCTATATATTGTGAAAGTATCAAATCTCTCAATCCATAGAGGAATACACACATTTATTCAGAAACTGTGCCTTTAAACAAGCCGTCAAGACTTCCATAAGGGTGTGATGTCACAACTATACAGTCAGTGCCCTCAGCCATGCCTCCAGCTCGGCTAACACCGCGTAGAAATTGGTATTTTTGCGATTTAGTGCCCCCAAACATCAAGCAAGGTCAACAACACAAGACATAGCAGCCAGCTAATATTACTTACTAGTCCAACAGCAGTCAGCCCAGCTCGGCGTCTGTCTTTCAGCCTAATTTCACCAAGCTCTCACCAACACCTAAAAGTCAGTCCCAGATTTACTCTTGTCCAGCAGCTTCGTGTTTGTTCACTCTCTCCATTTCTCTCCATAGCTTCCTCCGTCAACCTCCTGTTCGCCTCTGACATCATGTCCATAGAGGCTGCTAAGCCCGGTAACATTGCCCGGTTGTCCAGCTTCAGTTCTGTTGGCTCGACACCAACTCCGTTCCCCATCAGCATTCCCCAATGTCCCAGGCCTGAAAACCTCCTCTTCCCTGCGGCACAAACACTAACACTCCTGTGGTGCTCTGAGCTCACAGTCCGGGCAGCCGGGCTAACAAACTGAGCTAATATTAGTTGAGTTGAGGTGGAGCAGCCGGAGGACATCGGAAGGAAAACCAGAATGCTTTGTGTCCGCAAAATACTATGCAGTTTCAGCAAAATCAGTGAAATAGCTGGTATTTTGAATGTTACGTACCCAGAGCACAAAGTTACATGCGTAAAAAAGCACAATCACTGGATTACAAGTCAGTGTAGCATCGAAATGATTTAAAATCTGTTATTTTATAGTAGTAAAGTTAATCAACGGGACTTTAATAAGACAAACTGCCCAGTTCTTAGAGCTCCAGAGAGACAGAAGGGATTGTAAAACTATACTGAGATGTTTTTTGGGCACTTAAGACCACAAAAATATGTTCAAAATATGTATCAAAACATGAAATAAAACACAGAAAAAGTGTACAATATGGGACCTTTAAGGTTTATCCTCTGGGCACCATTGATAGCAGTCTGTACCAAATTTCATGGGACCCATCCAATAGTTTAATAGTTGTTGTGACATTTCACAAAACCACAAATGATAAACTGATAGTGCACAAGCGTCAATGGGGTTCATCCTCTGAGCACCATGAATATCTGCACCAGATTTCAATGCAAACGATCAAATAGTTGCTGAGATATTTCAAAGTGATGGCTGATATCGCCATAGAGCCACAAAAGGGGGGGGGTGATATTATATTGGTGGTGATGATGCATGTGATAACACAAAAGCAAGGAGAAACCAATAAAACTGATTGGCATGCTTTGCAGCCCGCTCATTGATTGCTGGCAGCAGACGAATTCCCGGCTGAGCCTCTGGGCTAATCAAACTCTTCGCTTCACATATTCCACCGACTGTGTGCTGCAGCAAAGGCTGCTGTTATTGGCACCACATCGCTTACAAACAGCTGCACTTTCTGAAGGGCAAGACTTTTGTCTCTGCTGGAAGACACAAATGTTTACTCATAGAACCTCACACTTTCACGTACAGCAAAGATGAAAGCCAGCAAAAAAAAAAAAAAAGAAAAGAAAAGAAACAGCTCTGTTGGCACAGTAAATCCAAACTATGTTTAGATTTTTGTAAAGAATTAAATATTAATTAGAGGGTGGAATTAAAATGTCATCTTAAGCATATTAACAGTTCAGCAGACACCTTTGAAAGTGCTATAAAAGCTGTTATTCGATCTGCAGCGTACCAAAATGTAAAAATCCTTCGAGATGTGATCTTGTGGACAATAATATTTTGCACTGAGTTACATTCCCTTGTAGCGTGAGACCTTGCAGCTTTAATGAAGCAATAAAACGTAGTGTTGCACGACAAACAGGTCTGCAGTTGTGTGCTGAATACAGCAGAGTAGCTGCTTCTGTGCAGCTGTGCGGTGTGTTAAAAACTGTACACTAAGTGTTTTAACTAATGAGAGTGCTTAATGAAATATTTAACAGGCTATTAAAATATGTGGTTTGTGATATGTCACAAAATGTTGCCCATCAGGGGCCCAAAATGCTCTGTTAGTTCACTGATAAGTTTCACGAACTCTATCCATGGTCCTGACTGCTGCACCATAAATTAAACACCACCGGGGGTCAGTAGGGTGCTTGGCACCGATAGCACGGCGAGCCATTGGGAAGCAATAGATAACATGAATATAATGTGTCATTGAATCATTAATCAAATCAATCCTCGGGTGGATGATTTGCACAGAATAAATGTAATATATTGAGCACGACAAAGACGGAGCTGGATGGAACACTTGCTCAAAATCATCAATTACAGTCCGTGCGGCTTGGAAGAGACCCAACAACTGAGTGCAGTCAACGCAGCACACACACACACACACACACATACACAAAAGAGGGGGAAACATTTACCAGTAGCACCATCACACTGTAGGAATAATTCACTTATTGATGAGTTTTCAGAGCAGATCACACAATACAGATGTGGAAAGTGATTCCTCTATTAGGCAGTTCAATAGGCACAAAATGTGGATGTGGGCGGCATGGGGAAGCATCCAGACACGATATTGACTTGTATGTTTGAGATTTGTGACAGAATTATTAGACTGGAGGAATAAAATTCATGTGAAGAGTGAATTTAAAGAAGCACTCCTTCAGTTTTAGATGTAAAGGTCAGTTTACTCGTCATTGGGAGCCCTGCTCGACCTGTTAAAACAGTTGTATAATGTCATCTGTGACTCTGGAGGAGCTTTCTAAAGCCTCAAGGAAATAACCCTGATGACGTCAATGTGATGTCACCAGGGTGATAATCTTGAGCGGGGCTTAAGACTTCAAATATTCGACCCAGCCCCTGTTAGAAGATTAGAAGATTTCTATTAAGTACAACACTGTGCCTAAATGTTTCTTATGATCAAAAACTAACGAGTTGACAACTTTGCTAACAGCCAGACATCAAGCAAGAGCAACAACACAAGACATAGCAGCCAGCTGATATTACGTACTAGTCCAACAGCAAGAAGCTCAGCTCTGCGTCTGTCTTTCAGCCTTTTATTTCACCAAGCTCTCGCCAACAACTAAAAGTCAGTCCCAGATTTACTCTTGTCCGGCGGCTTCTTGCTCAGTCACTTTCTCATTTTCTCTTCTTAGCTTCCTCCAGCAACGTCCTCTTTGGTCTCTCCGCCTCTGCCATTATGTCCACAGAGGCTGCTGAGCCCGGTTACATTGCCAGCACAACATGGCTCCACTCAGCATTCCCCTGCACCCCGGGCCTGAAAGCCTCTCTCTTCTTCCCAGTGGTCCAAAACGCCTGTGGTACAAACACTAACTGACTGTTACTCTGGAGGAGCTTTCTAAACTCTCAAGAAAACAGCTCTAATGATGTCATTGTGATGTCATCAGGGGATAATCTTGAGCCGAGACTTAAAATTTTGACAATATGACAGGAAACCTGTGCAATAAACGGAAAACACTGAGTTTGAAAACTGGTGGAGAAGTTCTGATGGATGATTCTCGTTGAGTTGCATTCTGGGAATTGTAGGAAGCAGACCTTTTGAAGCCTGGCAGCATCTGCTGCACCGATTTTGTGTCCCCAAACTTTATAAATGTGCAATATTAAATCACCAGAATAACTCTTTTAAACACAAAGTCCTCCTTTTGCCCTAATTAAACATTTTCTGGTGTGTTGTTGCTTTTAGTCGGATAAATTAATACATGAGGGAACATGAACATGTCATGATACAGGCATTACTATCACTGCTGTTGGTTGATAACTAAAAACATCAGGGCCTAAGTTTCGAACTGGATGACATCGTTTGTCTGAGTTTACGTCGTCTTGTTGAAGAGGTTTCATTAACCCGAGGGTCAACAGATTTTCATAGCTTACAGCTTCATTTAATTGGAGTTTAAATTAAAAAATAACCACTTAGTAGGTTTTCACCTGGAAGTGACAGTTTATAGATTAAAGACGGTGTGCAAATTCATACTTTTTTAGCTAATGAGCGAATCCTCTTCCTCTCTGTATTGAGAGTCGGCGTACACTTAAGCTTTATGTAATGGCTGAGTGCATCGTTAAGCAACAACCTTGTGTTGGAGAATGATCTTTTGTCGTGCACGTCTACTTCCTTTCTCTTACCTTTGTCCTGTGACTCAGTGGCATTTACTCAAAGCAGCTTTAATTTTGCAGCAGCCAGCTGTGAATAGATCTTAGAAATCTGAGTCATGTTGAGATGCTTTCACTTAACGATAGAGGTCAGTCAAACAGGTATTGGAAGGAAGAATGCAGATTTCTCAAGCAGCTTTGCTAAATTGACTGGGAGGATAGCAACAGAGCTGTCTGTGTTTTGATTTTATAAGAACAAAACGAGAGTGATCCTGAGATGTCTTATGAATATGTCGGGTTTCTGCTATGAGCGCTGATAGAAATGTCTTTGTGTTTCTCTTTGCCCTCCACCCTCTCACCCCTCTAAGTAAAAGAGCTTTCACTAACCGACACATGCTCAGAACAGAGAAAGCGCGTATTGATTCAGCAGCTAAAAAGGCATTTTCAATTCACATACCATTTAAACAGCCTTCTCTACACTTTTTACTCCACCAGTTCCATTAACCTCACCCTCCCCTCTGGCACCCATCGCCCCTCTCACTGTCTGTTAACCCCGTCCACTTTATTCTCCTCCCATCATTTCTGGTTCAGCTGAGATTATGTTCATTACCTTTCCGCACACGTCCATCTTTTCAGGCGTGATTGTGCAGTGATACAACTACCAGTGTGTTGTAAAAATGTAAAATCACCAGTGTTAATATCCAACAGGACGGTTTCTCTGCCAGTGATCCACTTTAACAAGCCTGTTCAGACTGTGAAAGGTTCAGCTGGCAGCAGAGATGCCATGTACAAACAAAGTCTGTTAAAAAAAAAAAAAAAAGGTAAACATTATTATAGCGTATAAAAAGTGACATCAGAGCTAACCTGAAAAGATGACGCGGCAGCTTTTAAACATGTTGAATATGTCAAACTGAGAGTGCCGGGCGTGAAGAAGAGCTCTCACAAAGAGGAGGAAGGAGCAGAACAAAATAACAGGGGGGTAAAATCATGGACGGAGCTCTGGTATGATTTCCTAAGCTTTTGTGTAATATAAATTATGAGGCATATCTATCTCTCCGGCATTGTTAAGTGCACCTCCTCGGTATCTGATCTGCAGGGCTGTGAGCAGTTTATTAAAAATGGAAGTCATTCTAAATGAGCCTGTAATGCTCAACCCTTTCAGGAAATCTTAATGGATCCCAGCCTATCTCTGACAAGGTTAAACGCTTGAGGAGACAGCGAGAAACGTTAACAGACTAGATTATAGAGAGAGATGAATACCAACCAGGACATAGATTCAGATGGAACATTAGACACTGTCATGAATGCATCCAGTGAGTGTGTTTACATGTACCAGATATGAACACCTAAAGAATACATTGACCTCCTACTGTAGCCTTCATATTATTGATTCTCCATAACGTCTTATATATTGCAGCGTTCTAACTGAATTATCAGAGGCAAAACCTCATTGAAATTTACAGAAGTGGCCTCTATAGGAGGACAACACTTGCAAACAGAGAATAAAAAGTCAGAAAACAAATGCAGGAAAGCTGCAAATCGCACAGAACACAATGGGGAAACTAAAATCTGGGAACATCTGGGACGTTTTATTTGTTGGCATGGTTTGCGGCCAAGCGGCAACTTCCATGGCTGTGAAGTGAAGCCAATGCAGAGGTGCCAAAAACTGTCAGAAACCTGTGGGTGATGTCACACATACGCCGTCCATTCTTTATGCTGTCAGTGGTCTAAACACATCTGGGATGTTTTATTTGTTGGCATCGTTTGTGGCTCATGACCACAAGTCGACCATCAGCGGTGCTCAAAAAGGAGCAAATGATGCACACCATTATGGTCTGAGTGCTGGAACACTGGATCAGCTGGAGATCACCAAAGATGCCATTTCAAGTGAACAAACTCTCGACTCAACACACATAGTGCAGAGTTTCATTTCTGAAACATTTTGCCCATTTTAAGAGAATATTTTGGTTGCAGCGTTCCTTCTTAAGCACTATCATTTAAATTTTATGGAAAATAAGGCAAACCTGAATGGACATGTTTTTTTTTTTTTCCTTTTTGTTGTTTTAATTTTAATATTCTGATTGCATGATTCAGATATTATTTATATTATTTGCTGTGAATCTGGTCTTGTTCGTTTAGTGCCTTTTGCTGATCCTTTGCTGAGTGTTTCTGTTGCTGTGTTTTCCATATTTGCAGCATGTTTCCGTATTTGCAGTGTTTTCTTTTTCCAACTGTGACGCATGTGTTGTCAAATTGATGAAGATGTTTTATTCATTTACTTGCGTTTTGTCTATTTGCATGTGTTTTTCTTGAGTTGCAGTGTGGTGAGCTCTCAAGGCCACCCATACTGCACAGCTTTGGCGTTCCACAGAGCTGGATTTTGAATGATTTCACTTCAGCTGAACCCTTTTCTCCGCTCAGCATGCTCACAGTACCTCCAGAGAAGCCGAGGAGCAGTCCAGACTACAGTATTAGCTGCACCTCAAGGCCTGCTGTCGCTACTGGTGCTTCAACTCAACACAAACCCCAAGGTTAATTACTTCAAAAAATGAAAACAAGTTAAATCTTGTTGACTAAAAATCACCAGAGCAGTCATATTGTTGGATTATGTTCACAAGGTCACAACGGGTTTGTAGTCCTGAACTATAAAATGTAAATGTCCTACCAGGTCTGTCACGTCCCCTCCATGTGGAGTACGTGTCCCTCAGATGACACCACTCACAGGATATATTCAGCCTCATTAACTCCGAATAACTCAAAGCAGAGAAATTTGCGGTACAGTTTCACAACATGAGATTATTTGAATAATACATTTTCTTTGTTTGTTTGGCGGAGAGTGACTTTAAAGTCTTTGGGATAAGCTGTTCCTATGCATCTTTAATGTCGTGCTCACACGTCCCCATTTATAATGAATAAATATAATCTGAATATGCTCACAGATGCCATGGAAACTGTGCTTAAGTTGACATGCTGTTATGCGAGCACATCCTGTGAGTATATTTAGCGCTTCATGTAACTGCAGTAAGGTCTTGGCTGGGCTTTCTGTGAATATAATGTTTACATGTGAAAAGCTAGAAGTCTCGTTTTCATATTTGACCTTTTGAACTCTGCTTTGTTCTGTCGTGTTTAAGTTTACTTAAATTAATGTGTCGATCTTAAAGTTTAGGAGGATAATATGTACAAAATGATGTACACATAGACACATAGAGTATTATTTGAAGCAATAGTGCAGCCATAAGTAACGCTTAAATATTTTACGCATCATACATCTGTAAAGGAAGACCTGGAAAAGCAGTTACTGAATATATACTATGTGATCGTCTCATGCAGTGTGGATTTATTTTATAGATTTAAATAAACATACAGGGAAACTTAAAGGGGAAACTGAGCCGTCTGGAGCAGACTCCTCTTCCTTTATTCATCAGGGTATCAGACATGGAGGCCGTGAATGGCTGGTCTGCCTTTTAGGACACAGGGCTCTCAAAAAGAACAACCTGTCATGCATTATCATGTCTATCTGCGATCTGGGTCAAGCCCTTGTAATGCATGAGTGCCTTCACAGGCGCACACGGGGCCGACATGCAGCGCACAGAAGCCACCTTTTCACAGGAAACACAATCGACTCTATTGTGGAGTCGGCGCTGCTCTTATGAGCTGATGTTTATGTGTACAGCAGAGTGCCTAGAGCGACCACTCAAGCCTCACAGCAACTGTGCATTTATGGGCCATATACTGCGTGTGCTGAAAGTGGAAAAAGCATGCCTGTGGGTTTGATAATGCACGATAAAGGAAGAAATCGGTGGCTTCATTATTAATTCACTGTTCCTCCTCAAGCGTTACCTCGCAGTTATTCTTCCCCGGGTACATAGATAGTACAAACAGATACACACAACTCATTTTGTGGCACATTTTCCCAAATAGTGAATGAAGATATATGTTTAGTATTCAGTGTGTTTATTGTTGTTTTTGCTTGACAATCAACCTGCACAGCTCCAGCTCTTTGATATTTTGAATTGTTTGATCATGACTGAGCACTGATATATATTTCTCTATTTCTTTTAGTACATTTTATATTTTAAATTATTCTTTTTTAACTAAAATTTCATTGTGTTGTTTTTTCTTTTACTTCTTATTTTTGTCCTGCGTGCTCTTAATGCTAAGCTGACCGGTTCCCGTCATCCAACACATTTCACTGTATTGTGTTAACCTGCATATGACAAATAAACCTGCAACTTGAAAAACAAAATCAAATTTTTAGAAATGTGTTGTAAAGGGTAAGTCTGGTAATATTTTATATTTTTATGTTCAGTAAAATTCTGATGATATATCTTATTGCTCTGTCACATAAGAGCTCCTCAAAAACACCTTAAAAAGCTACGCTGTTCCCAATCCTATAATAATAAAAATAATTATGATAGTAATGACTTTATTTATATAGAACCTTTTAAAAACGAGGTTTGCAAAGTGCTTCACAGAGCAGAGGACTAAAGAGAAGGCCGAACCAGTTAAAATTGAGAGAACACAACAAGGACAAAGTCACAGAAAACAGGGACAGCGTAGAATTAGATTTCTAAAAGCTTAGAAATCAAAGAATAACACAGCATTAATAAGAGGTTGTGATGGTCACCTGGTTGTTTACCCTTTTTGTGTTTGTGTTTTAGTGCAGCAGGTACTTGAGAAGACACCTGGGCCCGGAGATTTTAACTATATAAACCACATCTGTCTGACTTGTCTGTCTCTCATCTGTGCCTCATGGCTTTGTTTCTTTGCAGCATGCAACATTTCGCACACACACGACACGCTACACTCATGCGTACACGTGCCCTAAACACACTTCATCTTTTCCTTTGTTTAGTTTAGTTCAAGTTTGTTCTGTTTTCTGGGTGGTTAAACAATAAATGACCTCTATTTTTGCCTTCCATTCGCGTCTCCCTTGTCTTTTTTTGTGGCTTTAGAGCCAGGTCGTGACAGAGGTATAAATATATATAAGATGGGGGAATAAAAATGGAAAAACAGACATTAAAAAGGCAGGTCTGGCATCAAGGGTGAAATGATAAAAAGATGATAAAAGAAGAGATAAAAAGACAAAGTCCTGCTGCTGGAAATATACCTTTAGGACACTAAATGTGTATTAATCCGCAACTGAAAATAGTCCCAATAAATGCATCATTTTCTCCAGTTTAAGTGATGTTTGCTAAAAACTACAGTGCCCAGCTGTTTTAGGAGATTACAGAGCCTTTAAGACAGGATAAGGAAGTCAGAGAGTAATGAGAGACGACCCATTGTTGGTTTTTGGTATTTTCATGCATTTTTTGACAATATGAAAAATTACAGCAGGCTTATCTTTCAACACTGAGGGAGCGATGGCCCACTTCTCTCACTTAAATGACATAATTTTCCTTAAAAAGTCCAGTTAGCGACGCCAACACTGAGCTCAGTTTCAGCAAAAGGTCATTCACTGGACACATTGAGGTATAAAAGGGGGCACATCTGTCCCTGATGACCTTTTTGATCCTGTTGAGGTACCGGCAGATGTTGCACCGGGCAGGACGGATGAGGAAGGTGCGACAGAAAATCAACAACAGCATCGTCCAGAGCTGCTCTAAAAAGCTTGGCATGAAGCCATTTACTGCACCAGGGAGCTGCACGCTGCTCTGACCTCTTTGCAAACTCTAAAGCTTTTCTGCCTCCTTCTGCCACAAAACCATTTCATGTAGGTTAGTGGGAAATAAAGGACTGCATTGCACTTGTGACTCCCTGCCCACATGCAGAGCAGATCACTGGATCGATAGCAGCCCTCGGTTTCTCTCCCCAGTGGCTCCCTGTGGGAGAGTTAGCACTGTCAGTGCCGCTGAAACTGTTCCCTCAAATGACAGTTTTAAAGGTACCTAACATTTCTACCTCCTACAGCCCGAGACCCATTTCACTGCTAAATTACAGATAAGCATCTTGCCACACTTACCCTCTCATTTCTTTCAGGTTAACTCGTTAAATATGTATTTATTATCTGCTGTTCAGTTATTGCCAACCACTTAACTTAAGGCTGAGGCTATTTCATAATTTCTCAGCCCAGACATCACTTTTTTTTTTAAATTTATCATTCATATACAAACAGCCTTGATAATTATCTGCTAATCATTATTCAGGTTCAAAAGCCAACGAGTAGGTGTAAAGCTCTGAAGCTAAAGAACAGATTTACTGGAGATTAAAAAAAAAGCACAACAGAGCCACATTCAGACTCAGAAATAGGAGCTAATCTACAGTGTTGTAGTATTCAAGATCAGTCTTGGACCAGACCATTTAAATGGCTCGACCTTGACCGCATTTTTATTTGCCCTTGTCTCGGTCTCAGACAAAGAGGACTCTGGATTTTAGGACTGTGATGATATCACTAAACTGCCTGTGCACTGTGTGATTTATTTGTTACATTATTGGGATTGGAGGTAAAACTTTCAGCTTCAAATGCAACCAATAAAATGTTGTTTCTGTTAGCAGCTGCCTCCCCTTCCCCCTTTTTTTTAAGTGAATGTAGGAAACAGGAGAAGAAGCTGTGGCTGTCTGGAAAGAGACATCAGCCAGATCTTCTCTAATAAAATTTGGCTTCTTCAACCACAAAGAGCTCATCTGTAAAACAGCATCCATAAGAAGAGACAATTTGTGAATACTGCAAAGCAACGACTCAGACCGGGCCTCACCCAAAGTGTTTTGGTGAATATTAGCTACATAACAGCCTGTATACTGTCTGGTCTTGGCCTTGGTTTAGGTTGTCTTGACTACAACACTGCTAATCTATTTATTGCACAGTAAAATGAAATAATGCTAATAATGATTTATAATTTATATTACTTTACAAAAACAAAAACTCAAGGTCGAGTTTTCTAGCTTTGCTTGGAGAATTCCACCACACCTCAGCAGATCAACATATTCAAGTATTTATCTCATATATTTGAGTTGGCATAACATACAGATGCAGATGTTTCCATTTATGTGCAATAAAATGATCTTTTCTATTTAAATCATCTTAGAAAGCGACAATTTTTCATGTTGTGGTGTGTGTGAGGAGTCATGTAGTTAGATGTTTAAGCTTCAAAACAACCCACAACTGTAAAAACTATGGGCGTGAATAAAAATCAGTATTTCTTGCTGCTTAAAGAGTCTTTTGATCACAATATGTTGTTTGCTTTTAATTGTAAATGTAAATTTAGTATACCTGAATAAATTAATTTTCTGATCACCAGTTAAATAATATTTAAACAATGTGTAGTGTCATGGTTCCCAAAGTTTTTTAGACCCTGTCAACCCCTGACATAACATGCATGCATACTCTGTTATATTGTTTTATATCAAAATTAGTTCATGACTATATTCTCAATCCAAACAGGTGCTTTGCAGGATAAATATTGAACTTAAAATAAACAATTACAGCATTTAAAAATCCTCATATGTTCCATGTACTTAGCTCACATCTACAAGGACAAACTGAAGGTTTAGGGCACTGTCACGGGACATCTGAGGATGCTGCTGCTGCTGCTGTTGTTGTTGATGTGGAGGGAGAGATCATAACCTGCAGGTCTGCCTCCACTGACAGCTGGTTTCAGATTCAGTCCTGTCAGACCGTGTTGAGGGCTGCGATGTGTCAGTCCTGTCAGACCGTGTTGAGGGCCTGATGTATCATCATTTCTTTCAGCTCCTCTGTGGTCATCATATCTTTCCATCTCTTCCTCTAACCATCATTATTTCTTCTGACTGCTGAGCTCCCGGGGCCGGGCCAAAAAACTTGTCGTGTTACTATGGCAACCGGTAACAGTAACAGTGAGTTGTGCAGCATTTCTGCATATTAAACAGACTTTATAAGGTGTGATTTTAATATATATTTACATTCTTTTCCTGTTTTGAAGGGTAGGAAATGAAGTTAATGCAGCTAAATGTCACTGATTTTTTAATGAGGTGGTATATCTTGCGGCCTGCCATTAAAGGCATCCCAGGGTGCGCCCACTTTGAGAACCGCAGACGCTTAATGGAAAACTAGGAGCACTGGGTTCAGTTCTGACCTGGAAGGAACTGTAGCTGTGAGTTAACAAACGAACAAACCTGTAGGGGAGCAAAGAAACGTCTCTCTTACTGCTGGGACATGCTGTGATACATACTGTGGTCCATGTGAGGAAGGTATGGCACCGCTGCTGTATGAGGAAAGAGGATTTCCTCACTCACACCCCCTAACAATATGCATCCGTGGTGATTTTGTCTCCCTTCCCTGCCTCCAATATTTCTGTCCCGTATGTTGTGGGACAGAGTAAGTCAGCTCAGCGGTGTGGAAAATTAGATCATTAATTGGGAATCATCAACAAGGAACCTTTGATAAGTAATTTAGCAAGTCTTCAGCGGTTGCGGGGGATGAGCTTTATGCTGAGAATAACTCACCATCTATAGTCTATTAAAGGATAAGGCTGCCAATATTTTATGTTTGTTATTGTTTACAAATCCAATTTAAAGACCAAACAAATAATGCTTATTCTCTGTCATTACTTTTTGATTTTCCTACCCTAGCCATTTATTCCTATGGAGGACATAATTTATATTCATATACTTCCATTCTTTAAAAAGGCTTAATGTTTTCCTAAAACAGCTGGGCACTGTAGCTGTTAGCAAATGTCACTTAAGCAGGAGTAAACAGTGCATTTGTTTGGGGACTATTTCCAGCTGTGGATTAATACACGTTTGCTAGAATGAGTCATTCGTGCACCAGGCTGGACTACTGTAACTCAACTGCAACACATACATATATTTCAGAAGTTCTCACCCCCTTACAGCACCACCGGACCCCCCAAAAAGATTGTCCTATCTCGAAGAAAAACTCCAGGTGTCTTTAGTAGCGGCGTCTTGGCTGTACACCATTAGACGAGCTGAGTCTGGTGATGGTTTTAAGAAGACCTGCTTTTATTTTCCGTCTTTTAACAGTGTTTCAACTGTATTTTTTTATTCAGTGTGTCTGTCTTTGGTGCCATAAAGTACTATATCAATGAAATAAACTTTAAACTTGATCTTGGCACACTAATGAGTATTTACAGCAGCAGGACTGTGTGTGTGGAACTGACTTAAAATAAACTACAGTGGCCATGTTCACGGTAATGAAGGAACATGTCACCCAGTTGCTCATTAATGTGTTTTCTTTTAAGCATTTGAGCTCTTTGGCACAGGCGAATAACAGACACATCATCAGATACAGACACAAACAATATTTGTCGAGGAATTTATTGTTGGTTTTGGTGTTTTCCTGGGATTTGTTCAAAATATTTAAATATCAACAGACATATTGTTGGCCCTCCAACATGCGGCGATGCTGTGCCCAAACACCTACTTAACCCTGAGTTTCTTTGCCTCTCACTTCCTCTCTACCTCACTTGTCCTGCTGTGCCAGCCTGCCCCGTGCCAAGAATACTTCAAATCTGCCTCTGCGGGGTACAAATAATGGCTGCGATGTGGATTTAAGAATGTGTGCCTCTGTAAATATTTGGTTGCGCCTCGGTGAGTCCCGCGGGGGGGAAAATGCCACTCGGTATGGTAAAATAACAGTAGACTGTAGACAGTAACCACCCCTCCCCACCTCGACTGTAATCTAAAGGAGTCCAGCCTGACAGTAATTCCTCTCCCCCCGGCAACACCAGCGGGAGGAGGATCCCTGGAGTATTTAGTGAAGTAGGAGAAACAAGGACGGACGAAATAGATGAGACCAACGTCAGATGTATGAAAAAAAAAAATAATGAAATTACCCACAAGGACAAACAAAATATACAGAGCTGTTAGGATTTATTAGCAGGTCATGTCATTTTAGTTGAATATGACAGCTGCTCCGGGTTTAGTTGAGTGGTCTGACTCAGTTCATCTAGTCAAAATGACTGTTATCACGCTGTAATGGATCACTACCCTTTGCAGTGCTGTTAGATGGTTTGCTGATTGCATGAATAGGAAAAGGGGATATTAAAGTCTGGAATGAACATTTTAACTCTTTCCATCCCTCTTTCTACGCTTGTTTTATCATCCAGTGATAAAACATATTTCTTTATCCTCCCGTTCAAGTGCTGATTGACGTGGTTTACCCATCTATTGCTTATTTTATGTGCCTCCGACGCTGGATGAATGGTTTAAAGGGAGAACGAACATTGAAATGTGAATGACAGAGCGGAGACGTGATTGTGTTTATAGTTTGCGGCCCTGCTGAAAGGTGATATGGCTGGAAAGCACATTATTATGGCTCTCACAAAACCCATTTATTTTCACATGAATGTGAAATTTCCTGCAATCCTTTGAACGTTACATGTTTTTTTTCTCAGTTTTATCTCACTGTTTAAAATTGGATGATGTGACAGGTAGGGACATTTCAACTCCAGTTCTTTAATCTTTATACTGTTACATTTCTGAATATGTAAATGTGTTTTAAGATGAAGGAGGCTTTGAGCCATTCGTAGTAAAACTGGCTGTGAAACGGCCCACTGTAGCAAGCTTCACAGACTGTACGCTAAATTTATTATCCACAAATTGTTCTGTGATTGTGTTTTATGATGTACTCGCATTGGGTCTTGAGGGTTTTTTGTGGAAATTTACTGCGATGATTTATACCCTTTTTTCAATTCCTGGGTTTACCTAAAGGGGTGTAAAGAAAATATCAAGAAACCAGCATCTGAAAACTTAACACGCTCAGTGTTTTTCACAGTCTGGACACAAGATTGATCTGCCTCATCTCTCTGCAGTGTTTATGTTCCTGTTTAATGGCGACATCACACTCGAGGAACGATTGGCTTCCGACATGTACAGTAATTATTCATCAGATGAGCAGAAGTTTTTGTACTGAAGCATCTACGAGGTAATGACTCTGCACTGAAATGAAAAAGTGATGGCTGCAGTGCGGGAGCCAAAATGTGTATATGGCTTGTGTTGTATTTGTTTACATCGCACACTCTGGATCGCTATCATTTCCGATAACTGGCACAGTGGGTGTGGTTGTGTGGTTTCACCTTATTTTACCTGCTGGTGCACCTGTTGGAGGCCTGAATATTTTCTGTTGACCGTCTTGCCTCGTCTTGTTACGTTATGCCAAGTTAAGTTGTTTGTTATTCTTCTAATAAACACCATAAAACGCATCTGACATGACTGTAGAGTCACACAGAGAGCCTCTTGACGGCCTTTCGTAATTGCTAGTGTCCATGCAGTGTGTTTGTTCCATTAGATCTCATTTCTAAATCTGACATGTAATATCGTAACGATCATTTGTAAGAATTAATTGAATTATTTTGGTGACACGGGTCAAAATAAGATGTTGGAGGCCATGCAGAGGTTTTGTCTTTACATCTGGGCGTGCAAATCTATTCAGAGACCCAACAATTCCTACCATGAGCCAACAATTGGTGACAGTGGCAAGGAAAAACTTCCTCTTAAGAGGCAGAAACCTCGAGCAGAACCCGGTTCACTGGTCGTAATGAAGAAAGAACGAACATATCCTGATTATAGATTCTTTACCGTGGAGCTGGAGGCGAGGGTGATCCCATCTGGACAAACTAAATATCTTTAAATGAAGAGTTTTCAGAACTGCTTGGGTCCAATTACAAGAACTTCAGTTTTGCCTGAGTTTAACATCAGAAAATTGCAGGTTAACCAAGTTTTTATGCCCTTAAGGCGTGCTTGGAGTTTAGCCAACTGATTGGTTTCATCTGGCTTGATCGAAGAATATAAATAATAAATCTGGGCACTCGAAAGCCCTGAACATTTTTTTTCCCCCAATCAGCTCCTTACTATGAACAAAAAATGAACATGGACAGACTATTTTCTGCCAAAGTTCAAACAGTTTTGGTTATCACACTTGATAGATTTGTGTCAGGGTTGTTGTCAGTCACACAGTGCTGATGAAGCAGATTAGTTTATTTCTTTTAGTGTATTCAGTCATAAATAGTAAATGTGATTTCAGACCAATAATCAAACCACATTTTGAGGGGCTTTAGGAGACTGTGTGGAGATTATTAGCCGGGGGGAAATGGGTCAGAAAAATAGGATATTGGATTTTTTCTTTAGGGCTGAAAGAGATCAATGTCTGAGCCCCGTAGTCTTTTGTCTGATGACCGTTTAGCCTCCAGGGCCAACGGCCAGTTTTTCAGGGCCTCCGGTGTGTCCAGCGGATATCCGGAAAACAGATAAAAGATATCTGGGCCAAGCCAAGACTTCCTCTGCAGTCAACCTGATACACGAGAATAGTGAGAAACACATTTCTGCTAATCTCCATAAACAGACATGTGCATATGAATGCAGATAACTAACTAAAAAAGCTAAATCATCATCAGACGACTGCTGGAGTGTTTCAAGATTTAGGTTTTATTTTGTAACTCTCCTCTCTCTGTGTTTTGTGTATTTCTACTTCCTGCCTTTGTTGCGTTTTCCCGCCAGTTTTTGACTCTGTTCCACCCTGATTTGTTTCACCTGTCCATCATTAGTTTCACCTGCGTCTGGTTGTCCTGCCTTGTGTTATTTAGTCTCTGTGCTCATTTGTGTTGTTCATTTTGATTACTGTTGACTTGGAGTTTGCCAACCTGTAGTTGGTCATTAAAGTTACTTTTGTTCACCTCACCTTTAGGTGGGTCCACTCCTTGAATTCATCCGTGACATAGAAGGTCTTTTAGGGAGAAAAGTTGCTCTAGATATACTGCATATTATATTTCTATGCCCGCATGTGCCCAATTTTTAGTTTCACTTCTAAAATGCACATCAGTATGTTTATATAAAGTATTTCGTCACAGAAAGTGGCAAAAAAATCTGATAAATTGCCTCAAAGTATGTCACATGAGTCTGTCTCAGTTGGAGAAAAAGCAAGTTTGATAATAAAAAAAGAAAGAAGTGAGCTTACTAGACCTCTGTAGCCCGCTACTTATGTATGTGGGTAATGTAGGCAACAAGGAAGAACAATACATGGATTAAAAAAGAGGATATCTCCGGTTGTGCTGTCAAACACTGTCGACCATGTGTTGATCATGTAGTACTGTTGTAAGGAATAAAGTATAACGCATTATTTTGAGGTATTGGGGAGAGGGTGTTAAATTTTTTGGCATTTTTTTTTGTTGGTTTATTTTTGTGAAACAAGATTCAGGCCCCCTCAACTGCCTGATTATTTTCATACAGTTCCAAATTATTGTTTTGAATAGATTTATCATGTCTTGCTACAAATTGCTGTCCAATTTGCCCTCCCTCGCCCTGTCTCTGTCAAAGGAAGCCAAACTCAAACCAGGGCACACTTAACATGGCGTGTGTTGACCAGCGGCTCACCAGAACAACCCGGCGATATCGTTTAGTCTGCTCTAATTACCGAAGAGACTTGCCAGATGAGCCGACTCTTTGCCAAATTTGTGTGGTTTCATCGCTTGTGCATGTGTGACCAGTGACAGATGCCGCTGATTTGTTGAAGTGCACATGATGATTGTGAAGCAGAAACCAGCTCCTGCTCTTTGGTTAGCTCTCTCCTCCCCCGTGGTTGTAAAAAACTACGGCTCCACCCAACGTCACATCGACGGCTTCATCGTCGCTGGAGTCAGCTTCATGTTCCTGGTCAACATCACAATCTGTGCCTCTGTTATATTATCTGTAATATCTGCATGTCTCACTCTGCATTATAGTCTTGCTTTTAAAGCACTCAACATTCCTGGTTTCTTCAGTGAGTATTTTTCTATTATAAATGGTCATTTCAGCCACACAGGAAGATTTGTTACATTCATTGTCAGGCCCCTGCGGCTTTGACTCTTGCACTCCTACTAATGGTCTTGCCTTGCCGTATTGTTGCACGTTGAGGAATTTAAGCTTATTCTACATTAACTGCAATTTGCCTTCTGTCTGAGAACACAAGCTAAATGTAAAGAGTTTGTTTTCTGCATGACAATACAGTCCGGGTAGATGACACTGCATTTAGCATCTCTGTCAATGTAAAACTCTTTACGCAGACTCAATTTCTTTCTTGAATATATCTCTTTAAGACTTCCCACGATGCAAAGATTTGATCTGTGCTTTCTTTTCCACTCTGACTATCATTCCTGTTGCAAATTGCTGTCAACAGCTGCACCAATATTGCACTTTCATACTGGTATGGATGGAGGGGAGTGTTTCTCCGCCAGCTGCTGCAGTTCAGCAAGCTGTTTTTCTTGGGTATCTTGACATAATTCTTTTTGTGCAGTCATTAAGGTTTTGTACCTTGCCTCACATACTTTCCAAAAAGTCAATAAGAACCATTGTAGCTGTTGTGAGGCCGCAGTATGAATGTAATCAATGCCAGTTTTCTCACCAGTGTTCACAGCTTCAGAGGGCCGTATAAGTTAAGAAAACACAGGAGCAAATGCACTTTTGGCTTGTAAAGACTCGCTGTTTGTGGTAAATCACACCTAAAACCAGCTGGAGACCTGTTTACAAGAAGAGAAGTGCAACACATAGGTAAGGGTGAATTACTACCAAATCACACTGTTGACTAAATCACAGTAAAGACAAACTACCCTTCACTCCTCTGCTTCACACGGTCCACAGTCTGACCCGACATGAATGCAATCGTCTGTCGGCTGAAGGATAATGGTGATTACTGGGCAGTAACGCTGCAGATGGTTCTCAGCTACAAATAACACAGCCATGAACATATTTTCTTTGTTTGCACTCCCTCCATTACGGAGCAAGCTAAAACCCACCATTGACTGGAAGAAAACAACCTAAATGTGCAGTAAAACCAGCGGCGATGGCTTTTAAGTGTGCGTAAGCCTTGTAGAAGTCGTAGTCAACTGTATTCTGTAATATAACGTCCATATGCTCCTTCTCTCTCCCCCTCGTTCTCACTATCTGCTTCTCTCGTTTTCCCACTGGGTGGAGGAGCTATAAATTAAAGTGGGGAATTACTGCTAACTGTTGGAATAAATTAAGGCGCTTTTGCGTCTGTAAACACCGTCTGACTGCGTAATTACACTCCCACTCCCACTGAGACGCCGTGGAGAGGGAGGATAAGGGAAGAAATGCAGCATAGATGGAGTGCATTGGCAGTGGGAGAGAGAAAACCCGAACAAAATGTCACAAGGGAGGTCAGATATTAGATTCTCTGAGTCCTGAACACTGGCTGGGCACTCCCACAGATTAAGGGGGGAAAGGTGACTTTGAACATCATCATCTCAATCACTATATTGGTCACTGCGTGTTAATGATACAAAGCAAAACACTGCAAACTACCTCCAAAATACTGCTCTACGCGACACAACTCTCTCTCAGTGATGTTTCTGGATTATCTGTTGCGGATTTACATATTTGAGCGATTGCAGAAAATGTATTTAACATCAAGCTCTCGCTCAGTCAGCAACCTAATTACAGCGAAGCCCTGTTAATGGCAGATCACATTTAGCTGTACAGTAGTTCAATGGATGGACTGCGGGCCGCTCTATCACAAAAGCATCTTAACAGCTGGCTATAAACAAGAGCTGCATGTGCACGGCAACGTCATGAGCCCCCGACCGTATAGACCACCACAGAGTCTGAACACTTCTGTACGCCCACATCAGCTGACAACAGCGAGTCCCGCACTCAAACAAAGTTGTTGACATCAGCCGGTAAAACACAACAGGCATAGCCGTCCTCTCAGTGTTTCAACATGCAGCGCGGAGTCTATAAAGCTCAGCTCACCTTGCTATTTGATTGTATAGCAGCTGTAAAAAAAAAAAAAAAAAAGTCAACAGTCAGCCTGCAGAGCTGCTGAAATGTCTGGAGCTGCCAGTGTGACTGCAGCAGTGACTGGACCTATAGATAGCTTGCATGCACATAATGACAGATTGCTCCTGATGGTGTGGTGGTATATTTCTGAGGATGCACTTGTGTTGCCGGTGTCACGCACCTTTGATGATTAACTCTGACAGCTACAAATGTCTGTAGAAAGATCATCTGTCACAACATTTGTGTGAAATCGTGGCAGGTTAATGAACAGGTTGGAGTTTTTTTACTCCATGGTGCACATCATTCAGATGAGGATTAGGATGTATGAATGTACTTTTACTCGGGCTCATCTTGGTCTCTGACAAAGATCACTAAATTGCCTTTCGAATCAAACTTAACAGGTTAATTGGTGAATTGCTAAATTGCTCGTAGGTGTGAATGTGAGCGTGAATGGTTGTTTGTCTCTGTGTCCTGTGATGAGTTGGTGACTTGTCCAGGGTGTACGCTGCCTCTCACCCTAAGTCCTATGTCTGATTTGTTTGTTAACATCTACTGTGATTGGATGTAAAAGCAGCCAGTAACTTCAGTCATTCTAAGAAAGTGAATACAGGAGACTGTCTGTGAGGAGTTGTCATCCAAATCTTCTGTAATAAAATTTGGCTACCCGATCCAGTGGTCCCCAACCTTTTTACTTTAAGGTCCCCTTTTCTATCTAACAGTCGACCCCTGACTAAGTGACATACTTTGTGTAGATTTTATATTATACTCAATAACAGAACAACTGAAACTGTGCAATTAAACCTGACATTTAATGGAATAACTGCAGGAACGTGTGAAGATTGCATCAAAAATGAGTTTTCCTGATATTTTTAGGACCTTTTTACACAATTCTATGTGTATTATGTTTTTTATTTTTGTGTTGCGTTTCAGTGCAGCAGGTACCTGAGAAACAGCCTGATTACTATAGTTAGAAACACCTGATTTCAACTGTATAAACCACACCTCTTTGACTTGTGTCTCTCCTCTGGCACTCATGGCTTTGTTTCTATTATTCATGCAACAGCTTGTCCACACTACATGTATATGTATACACTCATGCATACTGATAAACACACCTCATCTTTTCCTTTTTGTTTATTTTTTTACATTTGTTAAACAATAAATTACTTTTATTTTCGCCTTCAGACCTGGGTCGTGACAGTATGTTTCAGTGCATTTTGAGGCTGTTTAGCAGAGAGTGAAGTCTCTGTGAATATAGTTTGTGTTCATATCTTCACTGTGCCCTTAATCCTGTGAGATTTTAAGTTTATATCTTATAGGATAATCTAAACTTTAATAAAAGCAGAATTTAAATTCTGCAATACTGAGGCGGCTCAGACTGTGTCAAACTTTTATCAACACTTAGCAAGCTAGCAAAAGCTGTTGGCAGTCTGCCTCTGTACCAAAACTCTTCAGTAATCTCTTCACCAAAATAGATTTTGCGAATAGTCATACTTTTATGGCTATGTCTGGTCCTGGTCTTGACTACAACACTGCCGGATACTACAGGCATCAAGTGAAGAGACAAGGCCTGTCACAGGGCTTGTAACAAGCAGGTTTAGTTTAGGTTACAGGCCTCCTTGCCTTCCTCTCCCACACTTGTAGGTTACTCACTTCAAATGCCCGGCCTGAGACGTAACAGCAATTCATTCCTAGAGAAACACTGACATAAATTTGATGCGCACAAAATTACATCAAACGCACTGGGAGCACAGGAGTGCACGACGGTAGCTGCATTTTTCATTTTTCAAGGTCTTGCTGAATCATTAATGTTATACGCTGACGCTCTGCATTGTAATTATAGGAGCCAGTGATCTTTGCTTACATTTTTGCCTTTTATGTATAAAATTCTGCTTTTCTCTACAAATCACAAGCCTGGCTTTTCACTGGAACATGATTGAGGGGCGTAACACAATATCAAAACTGCACAGATGGCATATTTTTGTATGTTGAAATGGTTCGCCACACCTAATCACACCAGCTGATTCATGGTGGATCTCCCACGCTGACAAGTGTTGTTTTTTTTTTTCTTCTTTTGATGCACAACTGAAATGTAAGCAGCTGGTCTGAGCTCAGCCCCACCGGTGGGATTCACAACACTCAAAGTCCTCACCACGCAAACGTCGGGGGGAACTCGATTCCTCCCACAGCGGGCTGTGGTCCACACCACTCTGGGGACTGGAACAGATGTCCAACCAATTTGAGGACCACTTTGAAAACACTTTGCTGTCAAGGCTCGGACTAACAGTGCCATGATTGGACAGAATCATAACCTGCCCAACATGCTGTGCAGATCAGAGTGGAGCTCTAATTAAAAACAACACAACAACATCCATCAGTCTGACAAAGAGGGGAAAATACAAAATGCAAGTGCACAGAGACTCCTGGTGATGCTGTTATTAATTCACAAGGGTAGATAGATAGATAGATAGATAGATAGATAGATAGATAGATAGATAGATAGATGCAACATGTACAAGTCCAAGCTCAATGAGACCAGCAAAACCTGTGGGGAACTGTGCAAAATGCAAGTGCACAAAGAGCCAGAGTGAGGTTATTGATTCAGATAGATAGATAGGCGGATAGATGGATAGTCCAAGTTCACGTTACAGTTAAAAAATAAGGAACAGCTGAGTGAAAGAGAAGCAGAAAGAGAGAGAGAGACTCGGGAAATATGCATCGTGTCTCACTGTTATTCAAATGACATACAGAGGAAAGGCTTTCACAAGCCTCCTCCTCCTTCGCCTTTAATCCTCTCCATCCTTTTTACGCCTCAGTCTTTCTCTCCTCTGCTCCTCATCTCCAGCCTCAGCTGGCAGCTTTTTTCTTTTTTTCTCTCTCTCTCCTCTTTCAGGAAAATAAAATAAAACGTCTCCGGGTGGGCACAATTTATTCAGTGCAAATAGCTGAGAGGCAGCAGAAATTTGCACAAAAAAAGAGAGAGGTGCGCGGATGAGCAAGCACGGACCGGTCCGGCGACTAATTGCCATAATAAGGCGCACAAGTTCGCCAGCGAGTCAGGCACGTTTTATTTCTCCGTATTACCATGTAGCCAGTGCCGCAGCGGGGAGATAATCGGGCGGAGGGAGCAGTTACAGAGAGGAGACAGAGAGAGAGAGAGAGAGAGGAGAGAGAGAGAGGAGCTGGCAGCACATGATCACACAGGCTATCCAGTCACCGATCAACTGGAGCATTCATAATTGCGCTGGCGACAACATATGGGAATACAACAAGGCGAGATTGTGGTCACACCTGCCTTTTGGAGGACACCGGAGGACCAAACATACACACACACACACACACACACACACACACACAAAAGGGCGTCCAAATCTGAGGGGACTTTGCATCAAACACAACCGAGAGGAAAAAGCGTGGCAACCGAAGACCATCCGGTAGGTGAGCCTTGATTGATGTGCGCGGACTGCCAATATGCTCTCCATCATCCGATGGAAGCCAAAATAAATAAATAAGTAAATAAATAAAAATCACCCCTTTGGTGTTTTTAATGCGCGTTCGCTTTTTAGTCCAACAAGTAGGCTATCATTTGGCACATTTTGGTGCTCAGTTTGTGGCACGGTTTGAGAGATAATAAGGTCTGTCTGTGAGACAATGCAATCGCCTCTTTGCAAAAAGAAAAAAAAAAAAACCCACTTTGATTGAGGTGGCTGTGGATATGTGTCTGTCAGACATATATAAGATGTGGATTCTGGTTTCGAGGGCCCAGTCTGGATATAAATTCAAACAAAGGAGAAGACACAACATAAAAGCTACATGGATTAGGCATTGATTGGCGCAGGTCTTCATGCAAGAGAGAGAGAGAGAGAGAGAGAGGAACCAGAATATTAAAGCATGAAAATGTTGTAATATTTGTCACATTCTGCTCTTGTAATCTGCATTTGATGGAGTAAATGTTTGCATTTTGGTCACAATTAGGTGGAGAATGTATGTTTAAAATAATCAGTCTAAATGCAGGCCTGCTCACATCATCATATCTAGTCGCTTTTCTGCTATGAATGAAGATTGTAAAGTTGCTAAGGTGAGTTCTGGATATAACCCACATACCCCACCCCCCTCACTGCCAGGTTCCCATTGACTTATCTGACTTGTAGACAGAATTACTGCATATATTACTCCTGCAGCAGTGCCTCCTGCCATGCATGCCTATTAAATTATCATTAAGTTGGCGAAACACACACACCAAAAAAAAAAAAAAAAAGAAGAAAAAAAGCTGAAATCAACAAAACATGCCGTGAATCTAAACGTGAAATTGAAATATAGGGTGATCAGAGGTGCTCCTGTGTCCATAGCTCGCTCTAATAATGCAGCCGATAAACTGAATTAGTCAGATTTCATCATGTGTCATCAGATCAAACATGAAGCCTCATTCTCTGGGAACGTTTGTCAATGCTGTGGACCAAACGTAGATGTTCCTGCAGCTCCGAGGAAACCAAATTTCAAGCATTAGTGTCTGATTAAAAGGATTTTAATAGATGTTGACCAACCCAACACATCCTGTGTGTTGAATAATCAGGGCTCAATTTGGCGGGTGATGAGGACTCGTATGGAGACATATGTGCTTCAATAACTTCTCACCTGTGCACGTGGGACACGGGCGATAGACAAAAAAACAGATGGCATCGCCAGAGGAATTCATCTTGAGAAAGTTGGAAGAGACATTCTCGGTTGGACTAACCCCCACTGACACGCTGGCACCGAGGCCTGCGTCTGGCAGTAATGATGGCAGTCGTGGTGAATGGCCTCCCTGATTACATTGCTCAGTCTTATGACTTACCCATGCCTTTTAAAAAAAAAGAAATCCCTCTTGTTGCTCTATAACTACGATGCTGATGCTGCAGAGTGTTGCTGAATTGATCTGCGTGGCTCCATCATGCATCAACGCTGTAAATATGCAAGCAATTGAGACTTGCAATTGGATGTCCAGCTCGGGCACAATGCAGCCTCTTCCAGAGCTATTAGACGCTCGGCCGTTAACATGGTTATTGAATGGCGCGGCTTTCCAATTCATTCGTTTGTAGATGGGGCAGGCACATTATAGTCCAAGGTTGTTTTGTAGTCTCAGGTCTTTTCAGAGTGTCTTTATGTTTGTTGATTTGAAGTAGTAGTAAATGCAAAAACCCAGATTTTTGCATTTATTTGGAGAGCACAATACTCTGTCAGAGGCTGTGCAGCAGTCCTGTTGGATTTGTTTATGTTGCTGTCCACGTCTTTTACAATGTAGCAATGGATGCTAACATTTGTATGGCTGCAGTACCTTCAGGGCATTAAATGAAAGCATTTCAGATCAGTGTATTGTATCAGATGATTAATGTCTTTAGTAAGCAACTGTGTAATAAGGAAGATAATGTATAGGGAGCCATTCATTATTGCATTTCGCTTAGAGGTTTACTTTCAATAATGACCAGCTTGCTGCAAGTGTGCTTTCTTTACTTGGCAACCTGTAGCAGACCAGAGATTCGTGTTGTTGCTGCCAGTGATAAGCCAATCATTACCGCTCGTTTCAATTGGCTGTGAATGCAAGGTAACATTACTTACTGACATTTGACTTATTGATGTTATTGACGTTTGACTGACGTCCAGATCATTTGGTCCTGATCTCAGACAGATTAGTTTCAACGCGTCACGTCACACAAACACGGCTCGCTCATGGAGAAATCATCCAGAAACAGGCTGAGGAGAAGATGCTGCATCAAAAATTTTACAGAGACGAGCTTAAAGATCAGTTGGCTGCAAACCAATTCAGATCTGCTTCATGACATCCTCCCCACTTTGTACCGTCACAGACTGCTCAGTGTTGCCACAAAACAACCTCACAGAATCAGATAGAAATGGTGCAACTTCAGCCCAGCAAAGCTAGCTGCCCTCAGCCAGAGTACTTCTTGCTCACGCAGGGAATATGTGAACTTCCTGTCTATAAAACATAACAGTGTAGCCATTATATTCATGACAGCACAGTCATTATAGGAATGACAGCCTTCCCGCTACCCATTGTTGCCATTACAGCTGAAAAATTGATGGTTTGCAGTGTCTGTGTTGGGCAGTAGGTGGAAACTTGTCAGAACAGACGTGGAGGTGGACTGAGGAACGTGATTAAAACAGCTCATAAAAATTAGTTCAGAGTGATTTTGACAGAAAGCACCTTTAGTGATTGTATTGACTCAGATTGTTAATTGTAAGGTAAGTCATTCCAAGAATACTAGTGTGTTATTTTCAATGCCACAGTGTTAAAATAACACTGATTAAGGAGATGCAGGAGTACGAATTAGTACTACTGTATAACAAAATGGAAGATATATGTGCATGAAGCAGGGCACACGATCATTTATCTGCTGCAGGGAAACATTCGCAAAATCTAAAATTATATATGAAAAATAAATCACATTTTAAGGTGAAGGTTTTGACTTGAGCAATACCTTACCCATTAAAGAAACTTATAGTTTTCCAGCAACCTTTCAGCCTCTTTTAGAGATCTAATTTCTGCAAAATCTCCAGTTTGTCATATTTTAAATGGATTTTGCACCCAACTGTTTTCGCTCATTTAATGAAAGCCGTTCCTGAGCCACTTGCTCTTTTTTTTTTGCAGCAGGGACAGAAACACAGTCCCTCTCTTCTTCGGTGAAAGCATTAGAGGGGAGGAAAGGAAGGGAAGGGAAAGGGAGGGCTTTCTGGAACCAGTAGAGCCTTTGGTGTTGTACCCTTGCCACAGGCCTGCGCTGAGCTGGACAGCCTCTATCTTTGGCCATGACCACAAATTAATTAGTTGTACATTTGCAGGGTAAACAGCACGTTGAACTACTGCTGACAAAACTGAGGTTCATTGGATCAGTGTTAGTCAGCTGGCTGGGAGTCCAAAGAGTGTCAGCTTGTGTCAGGATGTGTCTCTCTACCTTAACTCCATCTCCATAACCACTTACTCTCCAATCACGGCATCCATCCTGCTCGTTTCCTAACGTCATAAGCTCTTTCAGTCTAATGATAAACACCTATTAACTAAATTTACATGTAAATTAAGGTACTGCGACGTCTTCTTTGTGTGACTTTTTGAGCGGCCATTAGTGTATTTCATTGGAGGAAGAGTTGGCAACACTGTCTTTCGTGGATTTATCAAGACATTTATTGTAAACTTTCTGCCATCCTGTGCAGCAGACGCCTGAGTTTTATGAGTGCTATTTATTTGGCAGAGTGGGAATGGCGATATCAGCACATGCACTCCAAAACGAAATCCTTCCAAGGCAAATAAAACACAAATGGACATGAAAACATTTCCGATTGTTCCTTAATTGCTGTTGATTGCTGTAATGCTGATTCCAAATTTGCATGAAATATAATACACCTATCAGTCAGTGTTATCCATCAGGAAGTTTAAACCGTATGTAGTCTTCACTGTAAGGCTCCGTTTCATGCAAGGTCATTCATATTTTTTGGTTTATTTGGATAGTTTCTAGAGTTTTGTAACATTTCAGCTGTTTAACTGTCTGTAGATGTTTAACAGATTATCTACAGCAAGGGTCTTCAACCAGGGGTCCACGACCCCTAGGGGGTCACAAAGGTACTGCAGGGGGTCTGCCAATTTTTGTCATAATAATTGACAATTTTCACCAAAATAATGGTGAAAGTGAGGCTGCAGATAATTGAGAAACTTCAAACAGCGGAGGCATTTGCACTCCAATTGGATGAATCAGTGGACACACAGCTCTTGGCATTTAATAACCAACAATAATTATGCATGAACTTTTTTCACATATAGGCTAATAACTCAGCATATAAATTGGTTAATAAGGTGAAATAAAAGTTGAATAAAGTAAATATAAAAGTTATTATAGGCCAGGCTTAAAAAGTGAAACATTTAAAAAAATGAATTACATGTGAAGGTCCCTGTTCTGTTTGTCTCTCGTCCTTGGGCTGAAAAAGGCTGATCTACAGAGTATGTGTGATAATTCATGAACTCTGACAGGACTAAACGACAGCGGTGTGATATCAGAAAATAGTTGTTGAATCTTGAAGGATAATCAGCTGCAGGTGGACTATCCAAATAAAGTGTTACCGAAGAATTTTGTGCAACAGCAGCTCAAACTCAGCCGTGTCAATCAATCAAAGTCACCGTCTTCTCTACATTGACTTTATTTCTGCCACCGAGCATCAAATTTAACAACCACCCAACAAAAACAAGTATTTTCAGAAGCCGAGCACTGAAAGCAGACAAAGCGACCATAATGATTATAAGTTATTACTTATTACACAATGCATGCAGTTCATTAGTGCTGGTACTCCTTTAAGTCTGTTTTGACGTGTAAAGATTGTAGGCGTGATTCGACACCAGGCTGTTACGAATGCTTGTGCATTAAATCATTTGATTTATTGTGATTATTTCCACTTTTATATAATTAATAACATTAAACGGCATAAATCAAACACACTGTGGACATGGCGGGTGGTTAAGCGGGACTTGAGTTCAGTGTGGTACCTGCACTCGCTCTAACAGTCGGTCCTCCAGTCCTATCAGATTTTCAGGCTTTGGTGAATATGTAAAAAAGAAGTTGTGAGGTCGCAGCCCACATTTTAAAAACTGAATCTAAAGCCAGCACAGGTGCACAGATGTGAGACTGACAATTTCATGATATGACTAAAAAGACCAGACAGGAACTGCTCTCCCTCCCCTGCTATGCTTCAATCTTGCTGTGTGTGCAGTGCATATCTTTCCCTGATTACATCAGCCGTGGTGCAGATACAACCATTAACTGTGGTTTGGAGCTATAGAAACATGGCTTCCTGCATTAATTTAGTCTTTTTTGACTATTTTGAATGCCAGTTTCACTGAAGAAGAAGAAAAAACTCATGATGTCTCAGCCTTCAAAACAGAAAGCTGCCAGTTCCTTCGGCTGTGCACGCAGACCAGCGTGATCAGTTTATCCACACTGTAGATGTGAGCTCCGTGCAGATGAAAGCAGTGTGAGGACGTGGGGTCATAGCTCCATCGATGTTGTCCAATATGTGGCTTTTCTTTTGAAATTTGGTGTCCTAGAGTCCCTGGATTGAATTTCCAATAACAATAGTTGTGTGAGCAGACATCAATAGCTTGAAGCTGCTTGTGAGAGTGTGCCGAGCTGGAATAAAATCACAGTTCTTCTGTCTCCAAAGAGCCTGTGTTGTTCTACCACAGGCAATATCATTTCCTCCTTCATACATTACGCTGCCATGTTGAGAGACTGAAAAAAGCAAACTAGGTCCTCACTCAATTTTCATTTGTCCTTCATTTCTACTGAACAGACTCTGCGTGCAGAGATGCAGGAGATGCAACATTGATTATATTCAATACTGTAATGAAAAAATCAAACCTTCTGCCTGCTTGTTGAAGCCCAGCATTCCCACTGGAAATATGTTCTCCTGGCATGTGAACTTGGAGCTTTTTATCCTTAAAAAAAAAAACACCACTCGAGCCCACATCGACATCTTTTAAATAACACGTAGCTCTTAACTGTTTATCTGTGCAATATAACAATATCTCTCTGACAATGCGGCCTTGAATAAATGTTTCCTTTAGGCTTGTACGCGTACACGCTGGGCTGCTTTGTAAAATACTGTTCATGTAGCGTTCCGCTAATAAATCTTATTGTCTAACACAGGAGAGACTGGCGGAGTTTGAGGCCTAAAGTGAAGTGAACACGCTGATAATTTGCATGAATGATGTGCAAAATCACAACAGTAATTTTAATTGAAAAGAGACATTTAGAGAGCTGAGACAGTTTGAAATCTAAAATGCAAAACAACAGCGGTTAATGCGTCGGGTTTTCATTTTTTATGTTGAGGCTCTAAGTGAGATACAGAAGACGCCTTCTAAAGCCCAATAGTATTGACATTTGCAAACACTAAACTGTATAAATCAGGCAGAATGTGTCTTCTAAAGATTAAGTGATCTGGCAAACACCCTTGTAGTCTGTAAATCACAAAAATAAGCATTCATGCTGAGTTTAGTATATTAGTAATAGAGATGTATGTGACAATAGTTGACAAAATATACACACAAATTCAAAAAGCTGTCAGAATCAACCCAGCTGCAGATTGCTGCCCAGTTGTAAACTAGTGTATGGGCCAAAGGTATTAAATATTAATGCTTCCCATGAGGTGGAATATGAGCAAGTTGTATCTGCATGTGTCTTGCCCAGTCGCATAACATGAAAGGCTTCAAGAAATCTATTAATCTGTAAATCTGCTGCAGCAGTGAAACGAATATCAAGTAACTACATGTCAGATCCAATGTACGGTACGTGCTGATATACGTGATTTTCAGACCCAAACGTCTTCTTGCGCACACACGCACGTGCTGCTGACACTTTTTTTTTTTTTTTCATGAGTAACTAAGCTCTCTCTGTGCAGCGTAACCGTGACTGTGGGATGATTGATGGTCCCAAAGTCAGAGAGAGAAGTCATGACATCACATTTTGTACAGTGTGTCGTTAGTGCAGCAGGCTCCATTAGGGGTTCACAGCAGTCTTCATTCATCATACGGGAGGAGAAAACAAGCATTTCTTAAAAAATGGATGGTTCGTTTTTCTTTTTTTTTTTTTTTTTTTTTCTGCGAGTAATTGTAGTTTACTTGCGGCCGGATCCTAATGGGGACGGTAGCTCTGAAAATGACTCGGTTTTATGCCAATGTGGCATCAAGACGAGACCTTTCACATCTCATCTTGCCACACATGCACAGTATGCATAAAAGTATGCATAAAATAGCACATTGTTGTAAAGTTAATGTCTTGGTGAACCCCAGAGTGCACTCATCTGGACTAAAGCACTAAGAATCCCAACGCTGTGGCTTGCATACTTAGTAATTTTGCCATAATAAATGTTTGTCATTCCTTTCCACATCCCTCTCTCTCTCTCTCTCTCTCTCTCTCTCTCTCTCTCTCTCTCTCTCCTTCAGCATTGTTTTCTCCTTTTTTTTCCCTCTGATGTCGACCTCTCTTCTTTCGAGCTGCCATGTTTTTTTGTAATCATCAGAGAGACAAATGAGAAACGAGAGAGAGAGAGAGAGAGAGAGAGAGAGGAGGAGGAAAAAAAAAAAAGCCTTGGGGCTCGTGTCCTCACATCATCACCACTCCCTTTACCCACCCCCCTCCCTCCCGTCTCGTTCTCTATCCTCTCTATCCTCCATCTTTCCGTCTTCCTGAGTGACAGCTGGCAGCCAGTAGGGTACAGTGGGCATGCCAACCCAAGTGCAGATATTTGCCAACTGCCTTGAGAAAATACACATTTTGAACGTGACTGACTCATGCGTGCCTGTATCTGCTCAGTGTCTTCTGTCGCTGCTCTTTTTTTTTTTTGGGACACATGCAGCACGTATTACAATCGCTGCTGCCCGAAGAGCTTTGTGGCCATTAAAACACAATGCAACAGTACGTTCACAAAGGGCCTGTGAATGAATCCAGTGGGATGGACTCGAGGCCACACAGGCAGAACAAACAACTAACAAACTATTTCATGTGGGCTGATTTTAAATTTTCATTGATTTGTTGTCTAAATATAATTAATTGAATTCCTAAAATCCATCCCCCCGTGTGTTAACATCTAATCATGAAGATGTTCACTTCTGGAAGACTACAACGATTATTATTTCTTGTTTTGACTGGAACAATAATTAATTTCCGCTTTGTTGCTCATGTGGCTTTTTTCGTTCTCCTGAAAAAAATAAATAAAAACAAGACGCCGGTGCTTTGCTTTTAAAATTCAGAAGCTTCATAGCACACAGCAAAATGAAGACATCTCCTGTAATGACTCTGCAATATGCAAACAGCACCTTTTGTGATACAAACAGCGAGCACCGTCCCGTTACCCCCTGCGCGGAAACACTCACACAGTATATGTTCAACTTCAGCACAGCTGAATATGTGACATCCTGACTGATAAGTGGTGTTAAAGGAGCGAAAAAGGAGCTGCAATTATCCTGATTATTCATTCATAATTTCACCAATTTGAAATCCCCAGTGACAGACAGTGAGAAGTGACATTTGGGTCAGTTTCTCAGCTCTGAAAATCCAAAGATTTGATCAGTTTTCTGGAGGGTGAATTGCAGAATTTGACGACAATTTATGGAGCTACAGAGGTCTGTGACTGCAAAGAGGAAATTAAAGACACAAGATTAGATAAAACATACATGGAGAGTGAAAGAAAACAAGATTTGTACCATACACACACACTTAATATCGATGTGTAATCTGGGATTATTCTTGTGCAGAAGGAGGGCATGTTTAGCAATTCATGCAACACAGAAATACACAAAATAGACAAAAAGGAATAGACAAAACACGAGGCTCAGACTTGAACCTTAAGGGATAAAGCAAGACAGGCAGTAATGAAAAATCAGGGATACAGAGATTTGTTGTTTTGGTTTGACAGGAGAGACACACACACACATAGAGAGAGAGAGGAAGAATCAGAGACAGAAACACCGGCAACAATAATCTCCTGGAAACCCGAGAAAGCTCACTGAGACTTCTATAAAAATCTGATATCTGTCTGAATGTTGTTTCCGCTAATAGCACCAGTTAAATGTGTTAACATCGAGCATTCTAACGCTGATTACTCCCATTACTACAATGACATTTGTATAATTACCAAAGCAAACAGGGAAGCTACCGCAGAGCCTTTACACTACAGATGACATTATGTGTCTTTGCATTTCACTCAGAAACTCATGAATTGTTTCATGACACATAAATGACAGATTGGTGGCAGTTGGTGGCACAAAACAAGACGAGAGTTTCAAGCAAATACTGTGAAATTAACAGGTGAATATTTGCTAGTTTTCTAATGAGTGTCAGACTAATAATTACTAATTGCAGCCCCAATCTTTAGCCTCTTCAGTTAAGTGACAGATAACAGATTTTTCATCCCTCTGCCATTTCCAAAAAGAAACCACAGTGGTGCATTTTAAGCCAGCACGTCGGCCTGCTGTGTGGCTGCTCCGCCTTTTAGTCATTTAAGTCACACTTAGGTTTCAGTGGTCATTGGGATTCCTCTTTACGAGCCCAATGATCAATCAATCCCGTAATTCAATCCCCCGGTCAATCATGTTTAAATGAATAATTCACAAACCATCACAGAAAGCTCAGTGAAATGGCTCACAGGCAGGACGCTGCTCTTATACTGCAAGGAGACCCTGAAAGGGTTCAGTCCAAAAATAAAACTGGATTAAGATCAAAATGTATGAAATGAAAGGGAACATTTGTGCATCAGTGATCGACATGTTAACAGAAATGCGATTACAGTTGCTCAAAGTCTTTGAATCCTTTATAGCCACAGAAATGAATGCATGCAGAGCAGTTTGCTTGAGGCTGACGCTGACCATGTAATTCCAATGTCTCTCAGCTCGAGACTTTTGTTGCTTTGTGTCACACCTCCTTTCTCTCCACTCATTTCCTGTCGCTTCTGCTGTCTATCAAAGAGAAAGCAAAGCTCAAGCTTTCGGAGCTTCATACGCATTGAAAATGAGTTGCAAGAGAAATGTTAAAGGCCGTGAAAAGCCATTCTTTCTCAATCAGCTTTTTGATGTGAGTGAAGTAATTCTAAACGGTGTTGTCTGCAAAGGTTAAGTTAGATTTGGTTCTTTCAAATTTGAGATTTCTGTTTTTTTTTTCCTTTGCTCTCCTAAGTGGTAACGTGCCATTGCCATGGCTTGTTTGAGCACCCAGGCATCATAACGGCTTCACAGCGGCTCTTCAGAAACCTCGTCATGGATACAGCGTCCATGTTTTATGAAGTCTACGTGCTCTCCTCACTGGTTTCAAAGGTTATGTCACATATGTCTGTGCACCAATCAGGATGTAGCAACATTTGAATCAGAATCTGGTTCCAGTGTTGGTCCAGTGTTCTTTTGTTACTGTCGAGTTGACACTTATGACCGCACCAAAAGTGTTAAACTCTTAATAAATAATGCATAAAGATTTTGCTAATTTAGTCTTGAATATTTAGAACTATACAACAACTTTTTACACCACCTCAGAAAATATTAGGCTCTCCAAGCACCACCATTATGATAGATGTAAAAATACAGTGTAGTGTAGGCTGATCCTATTCAGCTACAGACACAGGAGGCAGGTTTATTCCTAATAAGAAGATTATTTATTGTTTCCTGTTGTTGAATCCTGAATGTCTTCCTAATATTTCCCATTTGGAGCCATTCATTTAACATCCGCTTATTTTAGCTTGCTAATCATGGATGTATGCGCGCTATGTGCATAAACACGACTATGTAGCAGGCTAATATTGAGTATTATAGCATCTCCAAGTATCAGTACAAGAAGTCATGCGTACAACTTGCGGTACTACTGTAGATAGTGAACCAGTGTGGTAGAGAAACGCAAAGTAAGGACAGGAGGAAACAGAATGAGAGAAAAATACTTACCTGCTCCATCATTTTGAGACACTTTGACCCTGAAACACATTTAATTGATGGTCAGGATGCTGTGGCATGGTCACTAATCAGAAGGTTGGTGGTTTGATCCCCGGCTCCTCCAGTCTGCATGCTGAAGTGTCCTTGGGCAAGATACTTAACCAAAGGCTTACATCGATGTGTGAATAGTTATCTCCTGTCTGAGCTGGCACCTTGCACGGCAGTCGATGCCTTCGATGTATGAATGGGTGAATACGGTGTGTAGTGTAAAAGCACCTTGAGTGGTCGGAAGACGAGAAAGGCGCTATATAAATACAGAGCATTTAGCATTTATAGCCACACAGCTGAGACTTTCCTCTTTGCAGACATACAGAAACCTCAGAATGCTGCTTCTGGTTCATGCATTAACATAAATTCACCTGTATGTATCATCATTTCCTGTTTAGTATTTTATAAAACAGCTTTATTTTTCTTTTGTCAAATACATTGTTTCAGATTAATGCTTCCCATTTAGCGCCTGCGTGCAGTAGCTATGGTAATTTCAATGGTAAAATAGCAAAAAAAAACAAAAACATTAATAATTTGCCAGTTTTAAACTTTGGTGCTGCTCAGGACCAGAACATTGAAGCAATCAGAGCAATCTGTTGCACCGCCCACACTAGGTCAGATTACAGCGACACATCAGCCGCTCACAGTGTGGACGCCCTGTCAGGGTGCAATAACCAGCAGCCCACACAGACTGGGGCCCAGATGGACAGGTTTACTGTTTCTGATTTCCTTCCCCTCCTCCTGCCACCGAGCAGTCCTCTCTCTGCGCTTCAGGCTTTTTGCTCTGTGAAATGAAGTGCGATGATCAATTGCGCTGAAAATTTCTCAGAAGGTTTAAAATGGAGTTCTGTGGCCCCCGTCTGCCTCCTGAATTTTTTAACTTTCCTCTGCGCAGAAAGACAAATGGCTGCCCTTTATGGAATAGCCTTAAGCAGTTTGATTGTTAATACTGGGGGTGTTTAATATTACAGAGGAGAGTTGTTAAATATATAAACACATTACAGTACATCTTATGATTTATGAGCTTTTTAGAAAATTGCATTATACCCTTTTTATACACGTATCTGTTTTCTCTGTTTTCTAACTAATAAACTGAGTTTTTATTTATTTATTTTTGACCCCTCTGGGACTCGTCCATGTGTGCTTTTACGACGTCACAGTTTTCAGAGTCACAATCAGTCATATGGCCGTGGATCGCTTCCAGAACACACACACTCTGAGAATAAAGGAATAAATTGATAATAAAAAAGAAAAATGCCAGGAAAACATAAAATTTCTTGACATTGAGGTTATTGGCTTTTGTGACTGGAGAGAAGGTTTATTGCGGGGAGCTTTTCAGAGGCTAAAAGGAGACAAAGGAAGCTAATCTCACTTAGAATGGTAAAATCTGCTATATAGCTAATGAAGTATTATACTGTGGTCAATGAGGTAGAGGCACTGCAGAGAGCCTACGCAGTATGTGTGTGTGTGTGTGTGTGTGTATACAGTGCCAGTGTGTGTGCGCGTCAGTGTGCTTTAGTGTATGAGTGGGGGTTTGTTTGTCAGGAGGATGCGGTGATAATGCCGCCATCAAGAAGTGAAGTCTTTCAAGGGAGAATGAGCTTGCATGGCAGGAAGAGGAAGGCAGAGAGAAGAGAGAGCTTTCAGTAGAACAGAGAGAACGTAGGTAGGCAGTGAGAATAAAGCAAAACATGTATTATGACAAGAATTTCTATCATAGTATGGAGCACGGAGTTGTATGTAATATCAGGGTTATTGCTTTTTTTAGACTGTAAACTACAAATTATGTAATGTATGCTGTTTTTTTAAGGCCCAAAAGGCGTTAATTTCCATACAGTATAGCAAGACTAATGCTGTGTCTCAGTTCGGATACTTCTATGTAGTACACTGTGTACTTCCTGCCACAGTGCGCTAGTAGTACGTAGTGTTGTCTCAATTTGAGTACACCCCAAGCGGAAACCTCTGTGGACATGCTAAATCTATCCCCCCTTGTACTGTCACAGTACTTTTTGCTGCACTAACATGTCCTAGTCGCACTGTACCCTGATTGTTTCCCTTTTTTGTAAGTCGCTTGGGATAAAAGCGTCAGCTAAATGAACTAAATGTAATGTAATGCTGTGAAGGGAAGCCAGTTCAGAAGTGCCAGAAACTGCAGTTCCTCAAACGGCCACTTGAGGCTGGCTACAGAACGACGTCCAGCTTCACAGCAGAAATAAAGACGTTTACAGCCTGGTACAAAAAACAGTTTTGGTCTCTATAGCTAATTTTTCAACTGTACTGAGGGTGAATTTTGATATATCTCACATGTTCAAATTATATTAAGGTTTAAAGTTATGCAGAAGAAAGAACATGGTCGCTTTGATTGACAGCTAGGTGCCACTACAGATGGCTTGGCTGAGCACCCAGGCTTCATTCAGCCCGCCTCAGCTCCACCGACGATCCACGTCTTAGTTTGGATCAGTCGTGACGGCTTTTCAGTAGTCATGGATACAGTGTTGTTTGTTTATGCTGTCTATGATCTCAATTTGAGTACGGCTGTTGTGCACTTACCGGAAATGACAAAAGCGTTTCCCTTTTTTGCCAAATTGCAACAGCAATTGCAACCAAAGAATTAGCGCCTTTGACTTCCAAATTGTAAATATAAAACTTACATTTGTATATTGTAGTATTCACCACAACCGCTTCAGCTCCAGCAGCTTCGTCGGCAGCCATTTTCACACCGCAGTTGGGTCCCTCCCTTACTCTATGTAGCCAAAATGGAGACCCTCTGAGGGCGGGAAGTTTCAAGTGTTTCACACTCTCAACTGTTTGACCTAATGAGCGTACCATCCAGGTACTCACAGTACACTGCATTTTGCCATAATTGACAGTGTGAACGCTCTAATGAACTCAAAATAGCAAGTGTAAGAATAGAAGTATTGAACTGAGGAGTCTGCAGTGATGCTGGCAGCTCTGTGAGGCTGTATTTAGGCCCAGTGGTGCTTTGAGCTAAATGCTAAAATGCTCACAATGACACCGTGACAATATGTGACCCGCGGCATCATTTCGAGTCACTTTGACCCAGAAACACGTTGTGGTAATGTTCGCCACAAAGCTGAGCCTTCTCTCCTCACAGACATACAGAAACTCAAAATGTGTTTCTGGGTCAAAGTCACTCAAAATGATGGAGCAGGTCACATATGTTAACCGTCTTAATTTAGTGTGTTAGCATACTAACGTTTGCTAATTACAGCCAGAGGCTAAAACCAAAGCCATGTAGTAGACAAATCAAAGATTTTGGACTGAAGGTAGCACTAAAAGAAAAGTTAGGTGATCACCAAAGTTATTTCAGTTTGTCCTGAGGGTAACGTCAATGACTGAACCACATTTGATGGCAATCCAACTAATGGTTGGATCAAAATCGTGACATTACCGTGGCTAAAAATCAATTAGCAGCCTCTTGAGACTTGAAACTTCAAGTGTGTATTTCTTTTGTTCTGAGTTCCCATTATTGTTGCGTGATAATGTAATTACTATTGTTTATTGAGTAATAATTCTGTGTTGCCTCACACAAATTACATCAAATGAGTGCAGGCTTTAAGCAGTTACGATCAATATTGTTATATTAACAAAGGATCTGCTTTTATGTGAAAGCCCACAGAGATTTACACCTGCAGTTCCCTGAACTCTACAGAGCGTTTTAGCGTCTTTCAGGACATTGTTTTGGTATTTCAGCCTGCAGCTTCACTGTTCAGTCTCACCGCTCTCATGCCGCTGCAGCAGTTAGGAGGTGCTGAACGTAGCCGAGCATTTAGCAGCTAAGGAGCCAGATATTTAATTTAAGAATTGGTGGAGACGAAAAACGGAGCTAAAAGGAGAGTAAATATTGGATTTACATTCATCAGTTGGACAGAAACACAACTCCAAATTACTTTAATGCTGCTCTTTAACTGCCGGATGTGTAAATAAGCAACTGTTTGCCACATTGGTGATAATAAGGCAGTGTTATGGTGGTTTGCAGTTTATTCAGCAGTTGTTTAAGTACATTTGAGTGAAGTGAAGTGACTTGTTAAAGACATACAGTCATTTAGTTTCTGGGATTTGTTTTCATGATACTTGAACTTCAAGGTTCAGATTTAATTCCAGCTATCATAGTCCTTCTCTCTCCTCCCATTTCCTGTCTGTCTCTTCACTATTGAACTGTCCAATAAAGGTAAAAATGATCTTACATCATAAATAATCCTTGTGTGACTAATCTTGCATACCATTGGACCCATCAGTCTAGTCTTTTTTGTGCACATTTATGACTTTCATGCTCAAGGACCTCTCATGTTTGCGGTGATTCACATTTTTTGAAAAACCTGTTTTATTGACTGCTCTGTTTTATACCTCCATTGACTGCTGACCCTCCAGTCCTCTTAACTGGCCCGTAGGGGCGTAGCGTTCGCCATTTTACGATATGCGACATAGTAAAAGGCGTTTTAGGCTAAAAACAAGGCTTACCTGACATCCATAGACACATTTGGTCTTGTCTTGAATCTAATCTTTGAACTAAAGTTAGGTGTGGTATGAAATTTATGAATCCCTGATTTGTTATCTTGGCTGTAAAGGATGCTCGCTGTACTCTGCCTCTGATTAGCTAACCACAGCGGCTAGAAAATAATAAAATAACGCCGCTGGGACACACCTGGAAGCCTCCTCTCATTTAGTTCTGCAAAATGTTTCCATCGTGGCGTCCAGACGCGAGTCAAGGTTGTGTTGCTCTGTAAGCTGAGTCAAGGGCGTGCGGTTTGAAAGATGACAACTGTATTTTTCACAGCGGGAGAGCAAATGTCATCAGTCCTGAAAAATATGGCTGAGCAGCAGTGCTGCGGTCAAAGGTCACGACAGTATTCGCACGCGGAGCCTTTTCCCTACGGAAACTTAATGACTGGAACATGGACACCAACAGTTTTAATGACAGAGATAAAACCTGGTTGACCTGCCCTCTGGGAAAAAAAAAATAATCCTTTGATTCAGTCACTGCCACTGTAGATAATTGTCCACTGTAGATAGATGCATGCACGCTGACCCCTTCAAGAAGCCTGTATGTACAGTGTGAATCTGAAACAGTAATAAAAACAGCACAAACTCTAAAATAACATTCAAAATGGAAATGGTGCACATGTTTATTTTGTCTTGCTGTGCTTGCATTGGCGCACGAAACTGTGATTTTTGAGGCTCTTGATGATCTTGGTCCCCCGGGGGCCATCTGAGGATACTCCAGAGGCTCTTTTTTCCATCAAGAATGGAGGAAAACCTCCACCATACCTCCTGTTCTTTTCCTTCTGTTCCTGGTTTCTGCCATTCTCCATTTGTCAAGTCCTGCTGTATCATTTTATGCTTGACTTTCTTTTCCTATTACCTCATGTACAGACGGTATGGAAGCCCATGGGATATGTCAACATGCGGACCCATTAAATTATTAGACCTTGTTTATGATGAACTCTGTAGCACACAGAACTGACTGCATCATTTTATTATTCATGCGGCATGACTGTTCCCAAATGATGCTAACAGGACCAAGTGGGATCAGATTAATGCTGTCACATAATGACGCAGAATAAGACAAGCACGTACACATTTTGACATGTCATGTTTTAATAATTAGCGGTGTTCGGGGGTCAGCGCGGACACAGTGTAAGATAAAGTCTGTTGTTCTGTGCTGCAGCCTTGGTCAGATTGACGTGGCCAGTTGGATCAGCTTTGGCTATTTCTGTCTTTTTTTCTTTTTTTTTTTTTGGTGCGAGTTCGCTGCAGGCAGGAGGAGGTTGGAACACTGTCCGCTCGACTGAATGGTCGAGTGAGGGCGACCCGTCTCGCGATCAGGAGAGACTTTTTAAAGGAAAACATTTTGTAAGGTGAAAGCCCTCAACGAACTGCACCTCCTGTGAGCTGCAGGCCTCCGTATGACATGAACGACCAAGCTTACAGTGGTCAAAGCGGGCCAAAATTGAAAAAGGTGAAATATATAGTTTGCTCTCTGATAACACGGTCTGTTTCTCGCTCTCATACGGCTGTAAATATGTCATTAAACAGGCCATCCAGACATGAGTCATCTGTGAGATTAGTCTTTGTTTTCTGCATGCCCTCTGTCCCTCTCTATTCTTATCCTGCCTAATTTCCTCTCCGTCTCACACGTTTTTTTCCCACCCCAGCATGTTGACCTTGTCCCTTATTCCACCTTGTTCGATTGTGAGATAGTCCACAATGTATGTGTGACTGTGTGTGTGTGTGTGTGTGTGAGCGGACAAAGAGGAAATAGAGGATAAAGGTGGGAGAGAGAGCAGTGGAGAGAGAAGGAGGGAAAGAGAGAGGGAGCAGTGAGGTGTCCAGCACTTAAATTGCCTGTTTATTTCCAGTCATTGCATCAATTACACTGATACAGCTTACAAACGAGTGCACTGAATGTGTTTGTGTGTATGTGTGAGATGGGGGGTGGAATAGAGAAACGATTAAGAATGATAGATATGGAGATTTTTGTGCTGTAGTGTGCATTTTCTGGCTTCCGGCGAGTCACAAAAAAAACACACACGGGCAGAAAAAGGAATCTTTTTTTTTTTGTTCTGTTACAAGCGAGGGAAGCGAAGGAAACCTGAACTGTATTTTGATTGTGATCCTTTTGACAATCAGTAAATCCATGCATAGAGAGCGCACGTCTGAGTGTTTGAAGGGGTCCGCAAGGGTGTGTCGGCCTGTGGCTTGCCCTGAGATCAGGAGCGTGATCGTCGGCTCTCTGGGGAAGAGGGGCGTGTCTGTGACAGGCTGCAGTGATTAGTGGAGCACAGCGGACAGAATTTATCAGACTCAGCCGAGGCCATGAACCATTTCGGCCTGCAACTCTGCAATTTGTCTCCCACTTCGCGTCATGTAACAGCCTCGGTGTGGCTTACTTTTGCACGTTTTTGCGACACGCATGATCATCTCACCTCGTGCATTTCTGTTTGTGCCTCGCATCGTGGAAGTATATTTGGATTCACTGATGGTGAGATGTTAGCAAATCAAATTTGGATGACAAGGCCCTTTACCTGAGGGAGATATACAGAATTGCTGTCAATATCAATATAATGTGATTTATGCTTACTTCAGTTATTCTGCGATTGTGCTTTGTTGCATTCAAATCTTGTCGGGTAAAAAAAAAGATTTCTCGGGAGGATCCAGAAGAAGTGCTGAAACGAATAATTGCTTAATCGATTAGTCAATTGTACGGCTGCAAATAAATATAGATTAGATTCATTCTTGATTAATATTTTCTCCTTTAGTCGATTAATCAATTAGTCAGTTGTATGGCTGCAACCAAAAACACTAAAACACCATGCATACAGTGGACTCATGAACGTAAAAACAGAAAAAACTATTCAATTGCGTAGTCGACTTAGTGCCTACTCTAAAACTAAACTGAGTAGTTTCTTAGGGCTGCAAATATAGATTAGATTCATTCTAGATTCATCTGACAATTATTTTCTCTGTTAGTCGATCAATCGTTTTGTCTATAAAGAGTCAGAAAATAATTAAAATACCTGGCAGAATTTCTCACCGTCCAACATGAAAAGCCAACAAGATTTTCAGTTTATTGTTGTCTAAAAGAAGGAAAAGCATCAAATCCTGACATCGGAGAAGCTGGAATCAGGATTGTTTTCCGTTTTTGGCTTTAAAAAATACTAAATTGATCATTTGATTAATAAAATAGTCAATAATTTTCTATTGATTGTCTAATTTATTTTCAAGAGACTCTGTTTTACCAGAAAAGACTTTATGAAGAAGCTTAATCAAATAGTCAATTGTCAGTTGTACAGCGGCAACAACATATAGATTACATTCATGCTAGATCAATTTGCCAATTATTTTCTTGGTTAGTTCATCAATTCTTTTGAGTGTCAGAAAATAATGAAAATACCTGGTAGAATTTCTCACAGTCCAACCTCTTCAAATGTTCAATCAGTAGTCCAAAGATGTTTAGTTTACTGTACTAAATGAAGGAAAAGCATCAAATCATGACATCGGAGAAGCAGGAATCAGGGAATGTTTACCATGTTTGGCTTTAAAAAAAATTCTAAATTGATCATTCAGTTATTAAAATAGTCAATCATTTTCTGTGGCATTGTTTCGGAAATATAAAGAAAATAATTTAGGACACCGCTGCATCACTAGCACAATAGATCTTGGCACAGGTACTCAATGAAACAATGAGACGTGGATGGCACACTGTGAATTTCGTTGCTGGTCAGGATCTGTGTCATATTGAGCAAGGCGAACCAGAAATGGCTGTCATAAGATTGTCCATCATGCTATATATTCGCCATATGAAATGACCAGTGAGCTAACTTAACCAGGACTTAAACTGAGACAAAGTATCTGACGTCCAGAGTCTTTCTTTGCAGTTACCATTTCATGCTTTGCACCGAAACACTGTGGTTTAATAGGGAAGGAAGCAATCTCCGAATAAGGTTCAAATACGCTATAAACATGTCAGATAAGCACTTGAATGTGCCACAAATTATACATTATACAGTATGTCCACAGTAGGTCCAGAGAAGGTGGGTCAGAGAGCCCTCTGCAGATTTATATCGATCACACAGAGAAAATGGTCAGAATGATTCTGTGCAGTTTCATTTTTGAATAATAAAATTTGTGCATCACTTTAACTTGGATTAATTGGTGCTGACACGAATAGAACAAGATCGGGTCCTTCTGAGGCCCTCCTCCCAAGCATCATCCCCAATCTGCATTCCCAGCTCCTCCTCCCAGGATTTTTTTCAAAGACTGTATAATCCACTTGTTGAGAGGATATATTTACAAGTCTGAGACCAATTTTTCCGATTCAGGTGCTTATAAAATAAGCTTATAAATCGTTGTTCCCTCAGGGAGAGACAGTGACTCACATAATTCCTAATCTGCAAATATCAGAAGAAATGTGTCATGGGAAGAGAGAACTTGTTTAATTGCCAGAATTTTTGATAGCCAATTAATTATTGGCAAGTGTTAACCAAGTAAAAAAAACAAAAACACTTTTACTGGCTTAAACTTCTGAGAAAAAAATATATTTGGGATGATAGATTCATCTGGGCGGGACAACTTTCACACTGTCACATTGTTTTCACGTTATCACATTAAGAAGGTATCAAATAAATTCTTAATATAGAAATCCTGCTGCTTTAACAAGTCACCACGGGCTTCAGAAACTGTGATGAGTCCTAATTTTTGACATTTCAAAGATGAAACGATTCATTTGTTAATCAAAGGAACAACTCAGAGATGAATTGCTAATGAAAATGTTTACTTTCATTACTGTTATGAAGCCATCCGGTTTTCCTGCGTTAGAAATGTCAAAGTAAATCCGTGTATTAGAGGAAACTACTTTTAATCAGCTGCTGAGCAGCCAATCATACTGGCCTGGCTCATTACTGTCAAAAGCAGAGAGCATGAAAAACATGGGTGACAGATTTAGTGGCCTGCCTCTATCCCTCTGGGATGCATACACAGTTTTTATGGTAAGGGAAACAATTCATCACGGGGCAATTCATCAGTGGATAACTTTTAATTAATGTTCAAACGTGCAGACCTTTAAAACGGCAACCTCAGCTCACACTCAAGTGTCCGCTCTGTTTGTTTCCTCCTCTCAACGTCCGCACCTTCTTCTTCTTCTTCATGTCCTTAAAGTGTGTCTGGTCTATTTACTGATCCGCTTCCACTTCAGCGCTAACCCACTCTATTTTCACAGCTCCTCTTTCCCTCTCCACTCTATATTCCCTCCATGTTTACATTAGTTTCACTGGCAAGTCCTTGCGGCTCAATCCCTGCCAATATTTGTGTTGTGGTGGATGCTGCCCCCTATTTCCAGCGTTTTATCATCTTAACATCTCTCCCAAACAGCTCATTTAGTTCCTTAAATCCCCCCCCCCACTCCTCTGCCCTGAATTAGCAACATCAAGGATGAAAATGAAAAGAAATGGCCAATCAGAGAGTGCAGCGGAAAGGGAAACCATTGGAAAAGGCTCAAAATGGAGCCCGCATGAGCAAATTGGACAGTCATAAGCACAGCCTAGACGTAGAAAAGTCCACATAATAGGGAAGAAAAGAGAACCCGACAGATTGATTCTGAATGAAATTAAAGAGGACGAGTGGGAGAATGAGATGAGTAAATTGAGCATTACATACTGCATTACAGTGTCTCTTAATTAACCGTGTAAAAGCTTTCTTATTAGGACTGATGCACTCCTCAGTTAACGAGGGAAGAGAGAATGCTCTTTCGGTTGTCATTGAGATGGGCCTGAGAGGAAAAACGTGAAACAGCAAAGCACTGAATAGGAAAGGGCGAGAACAACTTGGGGACAATGATAAAGGAAGGACTGAACTAACTGTTCACGTAAAATCATCTGACTTTGCGTGTTTTGCCTCAATTATCTGTCATCTTTGTCATCTCAGTCCACGCTGCTCTCCACCACCACCACCACCACCACCTCCCTGTCAGTGAATAGACATTATGTGCAGCTGTGTTGAAAGTCTGATCACATCGCAGGGTAACTGTGTGTGTGTGTGTGTGTGTCGAATGATTTCAGCGTCAGGTTCTGCACCTTTGCTGTCTATCATCACTAAATAACAGTGAGGTATAAACAATTTAAAACACACACACAATCTTTTGAATCTTTTATTTAAGCGCACATACAAACAGTATCTGAGAAATGCGCCATAGCAACGGAGATATAACAAAGCCTGACTGCGACATGGACACCTGATATTTTGGAGCCACAATGTATCACTATATTAATGTTTCCAAAGCATGACATGCAGATTATGACTTTAATGAATAGTTAATGTTTTGGAAAATACACTTATTCGCTTTCTTTCCGAAAGCAAGCTGAGAAGATTGATATAAATTCCATGACGTGTTTTAAAAAGCAACTTGGAGGTTGAATTTCTTACTGAATCTTTACTTTACATTTCATACAAATGATCATTTGAACAGTGATTTTATGTGTTTTATGTCATATAAGGGCAGAAATTTAGAGGAGAAAATAACCTTAAAGCCTCTTTTATCTTCTACATTGGTCACATGAAGGAGCCTGCTATAGCATACAGAATGGTAGTATGTGGTACTGCATTGCACCCTTCACAGCACTGAGCTTAGCTTAGCTTAGCACAAAGACTAGAAACATCAAGTAAACAATGAGAGTGAATTGTTATGTTTGGTCTGTTCATGTACAGGGCTAAACAAAGAAGATCCATCATGTAAATAAGTTTTAGAACAGACAGAGCCAAGCCAGCCGTTTCCCTCTGCTTTATGCTAAGCTACGCTAAAAACATCCTGCCTTTAGCTCAGTGCTTAACACAGAGATACAAGAGTGGCATCAATGTTCTCACTCTCAATATGTGTATTTCCCAAAATGTTTAACTAATTAGCTTAAATGTCTTGCTGATAGTTGTAGGAGAAGATTGATACCACTACAGCCAGGAGATAGTTAGTTTACCGTAGCTTAGCACAACAAGACTTCCAGCTAAAGCTTCATATTTGCTACACAGACACAAGAGTGGCGTCAATGTTCTCATATAACTCTCGGAAAGAATGTAAATAAACACATAATTGTCCAGTTATGTTGCGCTAATTGATTTACTGATTTACACACATACATTTTAATTGCATTTAGAAATTGGCTGTTCCTTTTAGTTCCTCATTTGAGAAATATTAATCCAAAGCTTCTCTTATTTGAGAGTGTAATGTAGTGTGAACTTATATGTAGACGTGAAGACTGTATATCAACAATTAAAAGTATCTCAAATGAGACCTGCGTTCAGTCTGTAACTACTTTTTCACAACACTTATAGGAAACAAGCCCAAGTACATTCTGAAGTTTCGTTTGACAACTGTCTTGTAGTTATTTTCAGGTTGCTCAGCCACATCGCAGCTGCAGCACTCCAGATGGGAGACAAAGACTGTTTTTGCACAAGCAACTGCGTCTGAGTCAGCAGATTTCACACGCAACAAATCTGCAATAACAGCTGTAGCGGTGGGCTGTCTTAAGATCAAACTTAAACGTCAGTCCGGGCAGGAGCGACGGTGCGGGTGTCATGTGTGATTGACGGCTCTTGCTAAGGGCAGGATTCCTGAGAGCAGAACAGCGGCTCAGTCTTGTCAAGGTCAATCGGGAAGTGTTTGGCTGGAATCCAATTCGAGGTTTCAGCTAGAAAATTGGAGATATGCAATCCAACCTGTGTGTCAGAGCTGGGAATCAAAAGGTCAGTTAAGTGTCATCGCAGTGATAGGAGGAATTATGGGATGCGGTGACAGTGCCAAGAGGTTTAGTGTAGCGAAAGAAGACAGTTTGGCCCTGTTGGACCTCCATGGGGAGGAGGATGTGGACTCTTTCGTACCACAACGTCTTCTAAAAGAACTCTTCCAACGATTATTGATGTCAGTTAGTTGTTTTGAATTGAAATGTATTAATTTAAGAAGCTTGGTGCTCACCAATCACACAGACCTATCCTCATTTTTAAAAAAACAAAACAGCTTTAAGTGCAATAGAATAAATTCACCTATGTTTTATGTCTCACTGCAATCTCTGCTCCTGCTGTCTCTTCCTACAATGCCACTGTGCTTACAATGAATTAGAGGCACTCCCCTTATGGGCATAGTGAATTACGACAGTTATTCCCTTGTGTGTGTTGGTTCCAAGCTATCACAGGTGTGTAAAGTTGTTGTTTGAGTATCTGGCCCTAACTTGGCCCTCGTATCGCCCCCCGTGTGTCAGTTTGATTTGACTCGGTATGCTGCAGTGACATCTGGCATGAAAGATTGTTTAATCATAATCTAACTGTATACCTGATGGTATACTGGAATTAAATCATAGGCAGGGGTGCACTGTCGGCTCAACACGTAGATATTTGGCAACGGTTACATTTGTATCAGTTCCAGTTCAGTGCCAAGATTACATTTCTAACTCCAAGTACAAGTTTTCATCCACGTCTGTGTTAACTATTTATCCACATCAGAGGTTTCTGAAACCGTGAAGGGTTGAGGCATGAGGCAAAGATACCACGCAAGTGCTCACTGGTGTTAGTTAGTGTAGTTTGGCGAGCTGATTTGGCCCAATCACAAACCCAACAGAGAGTTGAAGGCAGCTGCCCTGGCTGTGACACAAATGACAAAATACTTGGCACCCGATTGTCCCGTCAAAAATTCCACTTGATTGCTGAGTCATAACTATACTGACAGTATAAAGAACTGTAGGTGTGACGTCACCTTTTCTGCCTCATAACTAATCTAAAATTCACCGAGACGTGGATGATAGGCGGACAAATGGCGCTCGGGTGCTTAAACAAGCCACCTGTAATGGCACTTACCTGCCAATCAAAGCGGCCAAGCTCTTCATTATACATAACTTTAAGTCTTAATATAATTTCAATGGGTGAGTAAAAACCAAAAATGAGACCAAAAACGTTTATTTCTGCTGTGAAGTTGGACATTTTAAGATGGGGGCTTATAGAGATTGACTCGTTTTGTAGCCAGCCTAAAGTGGACGTTTGAGGAACTGCAGTTTTTGCCACTTGTGCATTGGTTTCACTCCATAGCTACAGAAGTTACTGCTTGGTCATAACTCAGTCAAATCTGAACATGATACACATAGGTCACATTCATTGTGCTCTACAATTTCCAATGATGTCATTGTCTCAAGTAATATATTAAATAAATGTCCATAATTGCACTTCAAAATCATGGTAAAAAAGACATGTATAGTTACATTGTAACCGCGCAGCTTTCCTATATAAATATGTAACAGTAGAGTTTCTTGAGAGAACTGTTTAAATTTCCTCAGTCATTATGTTTTTAAGATTTCTTCAGTATTAAAGTAATCTAGTGAAAACCGGATCTGCTAATAGCCAATTTAGCATACTTTTTATGGTGCCAAATTGAGTAGGAGCACTGCTGTCAGTGTCAGATTTTGAAAACCCCTCATCTACATAAATACTTTCTGCAGATACCTTGTTGAAATTCTTCAGCAATTAAACATCCACTGTGTAAGATTTAAGGGCTCATTCACAGAATATGGCAGAGATTGAATGTAATATGCACAACTATGTTTTGGTTCCTGTATAATCACCTGGAAATAAAGATCTTTTTGTTTTTATTTCCTTAGAATGAGCCTTTTTAAAGACGTGGTTTCAGAAAATATCCAAGTATCCTTGTTTTTTTGTTTGCTCTGAAATGGATTTCTTAAAGAGCTCTTTGGAGGCACCATGTTCAAGACTTAAAGAGTAAAAATGTTAAAGGAGCAATACTCATCTGTATTTTTAGAAGTCTGATCAGATGAGGTTTGGTTTCCTGACAAGAGGAGTAAGTTGAACTGACTAGAAGGAAAGATGGCGTGCTGTTTCGTGTCACAGAGCAGCCGATGTTAGCGATGGGAAAGAGACCCGATCAGCATCAATGTGAAGGGAAAGAGATCAGGGCGGAGGGGGCTGCTGGCAGAGTTTCAAGGCCTCGTCGGGGGAAAAAAAGAGATGTTTGGAGGTTGGGAGATTTAGACATCATTCATAATGTAAATAAGTCAGTTTTAGATGTGTTGGTAAATGTTTATTTAACTAACAGACAGAGTCAAGAGCCTCCCCTACAGAGCCTCTACTTTATGCTAAGCTAAGCTAAAAACATCCCGCCTCCAGCTCTGTGCTTAATACAGAGACACAAGAGTGGCATCAATGTTTTCACTTTTGCAAGATACAGTGTGAAGGTGCTGGTAGGCTTATTTTATTACCTGAGACAGGCTGTTTCCTTGAACCTCCAGCCTTCCAGCTGTAGCTTTATATGCACCACTACTGGCAGAGTTTCAAGGCCTCGTCGGGGGAAAACAAAAGAGATGGTCGGTGGTGGTTTGTAGTTGGGCGATTTAGATGTCATGAACCATTTTGTTTTCCCAAAGTACAATATGTAGTGATGTACGATATGAAAAATTTCAACCGATACCGATAACTGTTTACAGTTTTCAAAACGCCTGCTGAATGGGGGCATCCACTTAGCACCGCTAGTTGCTACCGTGGCTGCTTCGTATTCTTTCAATACCGCTTCGATACCGCCGATATTTTATCGGCCCGATAAATATCGTGCATCCATAACAATATGTGACAAAATCCTCACGGGATAAGTGTGAGGGAGGGTTGCTGTGGTGGATATTTCTTTATGACTACATATTTTATCTGAGATTGATGCCATTCTTTGACCCTATTTTGAGATTTAACAACCTGAACGACTAATGTGGTGCAATCATCAATGTAGCAGAAAAGAGAACGTCATTAAATTTCCTTTAAAGTTTGCTGATTTCATACTTCCATGATTGGCATTAAAACAACAACACATTTAGTTAAATTATTTTACTTTCTCATAAATTGAGCCATCTCAAACGCCCATCTGATTTATTGCTAAATGAAGAATAAAACACCTCATCCTCTAACCAAGAAGGAAAGAGAAGTACAGTATAGAGTAACTTCACACATGACAGACAGTGTTGTGCTTAAAGATCTTACAGTTTCATCAGAAAATATGACATTTGATTGACATTGATGGTCAGCTGTCACCGTCTTTCTCCACAGAGAACTGATCTGAAGCCAGCGGTGACAACTAATCGACATCAAAGCCGAACATAGAAGGAAAAGCGAGAACGCACCGCTACGCGGCAGACTTTATGGACTGCATGTCGACAGAAGCTGGAGTAGATACAGCCTGCAGGCTTTGAAGGGATCGTGTTGGGAAGAATAGAGCAAATGGTGCTGCAGCACCTTCATCCCTGGCAGCCCCACTTCAAAAAGTAAGCGTATGTTCTTAATTTGAAATATCTGAGCAGTTTTTGTTCTGTGTTTTCTGATCAAATCATCGTATAATCAAAGTATTTGAATGTGTCACTGACCTGTACATGTGTTATTTTAACCTTTTAGCCGCGTTACATCTGAGTCACACGTGTTTGTCTGAACAATAAGTACCTGGAGTCCTTGAACATGTATTTAACAAATATTTCTTCCCTCTTTTTATCAATCCAGACAAAGACGGTGGCTCGAAATGACATATTCTATCGTCCAGATGGTTAGAGGAGTCTGTTTAGGATTCTGGAAATAACTTTAGACAACATTAAGTGTCGTCTAACCACCTTCTGGGTTTTTCAAGGATCTCAGAGTAATTAGAGAAGCAGCAGCACTGTGACTGATGTGCGATGGCAGTAAATAAGAGGCGTGAACTTGAAGCTCTTTTAACCCCATCTGACGTGAATGTAACTCAGTGAAACTTTTTGCATTAGAAGTTAAATTTCAATTAAAATCATCTGTAACAGACTCACTTATGAAATATAAACAATATATCAGATTATAGAACCAAATGTCCACAAACATCAAATCATAAACTAGACTACTAACATTGCATGTATCCTCTCAGGCTGTTAATAAACTTACTATCATTAGCCACTCATCTAGCGTTAACGTTAGCCAGGCGCTACCCTGCCTGTGGGTGGCTTTTTGTTTCCTGATGATGGTACGCTGTAACAAAGCTGATGAAGCTAACAGAGCTAAAGGCTAACAGAGTGAATAGAGCCAACAGACTGAAAAGAGAAAACGGAACTTAGAGCTAACAGAGTTAAAAGCTAATAGACCTAATAGAGCTAACAGCGCTAAAAGCCAATATAGCTAATAGAGCTAACAGACCTAACTGACCTAAAAGAGAAAACAGAGCTAATAGAGCTAACAGAGTTAATAGAGCTAAAAGAGCTAAAATCTAACGGAGCTAATAGAGCTAACAGAGCTAAAATCTAACGGAGCTAATAGAGCTAACAGAACTAAAATCTAATGGAGCTAATAGAGCTAACAGAGCTAAAATCTAACGGAGCTAATAGAGCTAACAGAGCTAAAATCTAACGGAGCTAATAGAGCTAACAGAGCGAAAATCTAACGGAGCTAATACAGCTAACAGAACTAAAATCTAACGGAGCTAATAGAGCTAACAGATCTAAAATCTAACGGAGCTAATACAGCTAACAGAACTAAAATCTAACGGAGCTAATAGAGCTAACAGAGCTAAAATCTAACGGAGCTAATAGAGCTAACAGAGCTAAAATCTAACGGAGCTAATAGAGCTAACAGAACTAAAATCTAATGGAGCTAATAGAGCTAACAGAGCTAAAATCTAACGGAGCTAATAGAGCTAACAGAGCTAAAATCTAACAGAGTTAATAGAGCTAAAAGAGCTAAAATCTAACAGAGTTAATAGAGCTAAAAGAGCTAAAATCTAACAGAGCTAATAGAGCTAAAAGAGCTAAAATCTAACGGAGCTAATAGAGCTAACAGAACTAAAATCTAACGGAGCTAATAGAGCTAACAGAGCTAAAATCTAACGGAGCTAATAGAGCTAAAAGAGCTAAAATCTAATAGAGCTAACAGATCTAAAATCTTACGGAGCTAATAGAGCTAACACAGCTAAAATCTAATGGAGCTAATAGAGTTAAAAGAGCTAAAATCTAACAGAGTTAATAGAGCTAAAAGAGCTAAAAGCTAACGGAATAAACAGAAGAGCTAACAGAACTACAATCTAACAGAACTAATAGAGCTAACAGAGCTACAAGCTAAGGGAAAAGACAACACTAAAAGTGTCTGTAACTTTATTTTATCCTTTTAGCATTTCTATGAAAAATATAAACAAAGTCATGAGACCATGAAGCTATGGCAAACAGAAGCCAGAAGAGCACCTTGACTGTATCTTTCTCAAACGGTGACAGTAATTAAATACAAGATAAATGAAGTCATTAAAAAAACCAACACTTATCAACGGTTAAACAGTGAGCAATAAAGCTCGATTATCCCCCTCATTTTCTCCTTTTGGGCAGGAGGCCAAACAAAGCAATCAGTAAAGGTTGCATTAAAAGCCAGCACCTATTAATGAAATATACTAACTTGCTGCGAGTCTTTGAGGTGGACTGTATCTCGTGATACAATGACTGCCTCGATTTGTTTTTCAGTTCGAAAGCCAGCGCAAAAGGAGCTGCTTTTCTGGTTCCCAAATATGAGCTAATATTTTGTTATTCTAATACATCATTTTCATAGATTTACTTTGTAAATCAGGAAAAATACAATGTGTTCTGAACCCAGTCTGAGCAGATTTCAGAGGTGAAAGTGAGATCATCTGGAGTCAAAAGAGACTGAAGAGTTTTGAACAACTGTGTTGAAGTGTTTCGGAGTTTAAATAAACTTTTCTTTAAGATCTGAACACTCCTACAGATGATATTTCATGCAGGAGAAGCCCACACGCACACAAATAAGTCAAAGTGTACACTGCACCGGATCTTTTCTGAGCCCCGGAGGCGTCCTGTATCTATTTATCGACCATGATTTCTCATATGGTGAAAGACAAGTATATACAGCTCCTAGAGCAACAACACAAGATCATATTTACTTTATTATTAACAAAAGCCTGCATGCATACAATAGTGTCGTTTATACCACAGCTAAAAATCCATCTCACAAGGAAACGTTTCCTCACATTTACTTAAATTGGATTTATTTAATGCCTCCATAATTAATTTTCTAAGTTGCATTGCTGCTGTATTTTTCCTTTGAAGTAGATTTTATTAGACAAAAGTGGATTTTGACTGTTGCCAACGTTTGTTATTTCAATCAGTCAGAGGAAAAGCAAGTATTTGTTTGCCTTTGGATTTTTGTTTGCACGATATAAAGGCTGTTCAAAATGGGATTAAGCGAACGTTGCATACAGAGAGACGGATATAGAGGGAGAGAGAAGATGCTGCAGATTGAATGTTAAGGAATAAAATATGCAGGAAAAGAAAGAACAAAACCGCAGATGGAACGATGAAATTCAGTCGATGTGGATCATTTTGGAGCACAAACGGCTGCGTCATGTCCCAGCTCATGTGGGGGAAAGGAAGTAACATAAACCAGTTGTATTTGTTAAAAACAAAATTATTTATTACTTGAAATTCAGATTTATCATACAACAAAAACAGGTGAGGTAAACTACAAGGGAGACAAAGGGCGAGCGGATGCTGTTCAAACAAAACAGAACCAAAAGAGTATGCTCTAAAAATGATTGACTCATCGTAACTACCTAAACATATCAAACTTCACCATCTAAAGTATTGTCTAATAACCACAAACAAGGAGAAACAGCACCCCTAAGTGCAGTGCTTCTAACAAAAATGTGCAAAATCAGCTAACCAACCTAGCCCAGTCCCCGGGTAGCAGTTAACCCAATGGTTAACATTCACAATCAAGCGAAGGCGAGCTCAACACAAAACACAAGCCTCGGTTCTCATTAAAATAAGGTTGATCTTCAGATTGGAGACTGGAGATTGGTGGTTTTGGGGCCAAGCAGCAAACCTCTGTGGCTGCAAAGTGAAGTCAGCACAGAAGTGCCAAAAACTGTAGTTCCTTGAGCGGCCACTTGAGGCTGGCTACAGAGCATTTCAATCTCCATAAGCCCCCATGTTAAAATGCAGAAATAAACATGTTTACAGCCTGGTACAAAAAACAGTTTTGGTCTCTATAGCTAATTTCCCCGTTCATGACAACTGTACTGAGGGTGAATTTTTATAGAACTCACCTGTTCAAATTATATTAAGACTTAAAATTATGCAGAATTAACAGTGTGGCCACTTCACAGCTAGATGCCATTATAGGTACCTCGTTTGAGCACCAAGGCATCATTCAGCCCACCATAGGTCCGCCAACAATCTTTTAGATTAGCCAGGAGGCAGAAGTGGCAGGACTGCCAAGATGGCATATTCTGAGCTTCAAAACCGCTCTTTAGAAACCTGTGGGTGACGTCATGCATATGCTGTCCATTCTTTCTACTGTCAGTGGTTGAGTCAGGTGCTGCTCCAATTGTGGTCCAAGACTTGCGGACGATGGTAGCTGTGCTTACTCAACTATCTGGGACCAATCGTGGGACCAAAACACCAAAAACACTACACGCATGCGAGGTGCATCGGTGGCAGCCGTTACGCGGCTGTGATTGGCCAGACACAAGTGAAAGGAAAGACATAGTTGTTGTAAAGGGAAGTGTGAGAATGACGCACAAGAAAACCAGGCTTTAGCCAGTCGCCTCATCACACACACGAGAGAGGCAGGACTGTGAGAGAGCGAGGAGAAAAATATCCTGCTTTTGTTGAATCGGCGTTGACTGGAATTGAATCACTGGCTGTCCAGGATGTGCATATGAGGACATGCACAAACATGTTTTGATTTTGGAAAAGTACATCGTAGGATCTGATGTGTAAATTGTGGTGTGGAGGGTGTCGATGAGTAGATGAAGATCCAAGTAGCTGACAGAGAGATGAGTCATACTGTAGGCTGGGATCAAGGCACTGACACGTGATGCAAACTGGCCTATGATCAGTCCAACCGACAGAGTTATTGGATAGATTTTCAGGTTTTACTTTCTATTTTGGTGGATTTGTGGTAGGATGTAAATTAAGACGTTGTTGGCCGAGGAGAAATTGAGCTGTATCCACGATTATTCAGTGTGAAAAACTATATTAAGTTGGAAGATATGAGCTACAGTGAAGATAAGTTAAGCTGAATTTATGCTCGACACAAATGGTAATTATATCCCCATAGAAACTGTTTCACTTCTCTTTGTAATACAGATTGACATTGGGCTACGCTCACACAATTCATATAACTGGAGTTACACCCAGGTAGCTCCCGTTCACCTTTTCTTGGTACTGAATGGAGACTGCCGCTGTGCAATCAGCATGATGTATTCATTCATTTACAGGAGGCGGTGATCACGGTGAGCAGAAGGTTTGCAGTGGAAATGGCTTTGCAACATGTGTGTTGCTGAAAAAAAAAATAACAGCAGAGCAACCTCCATCAATTTACTTAATGTTGTCTTCACTACTGGAGCGGCTGTGGCTCAGGCGGTAGAGTGGGTTGTCTAATCGGAGGGTCGATACTTTGATTCCCAGCTTCCCCCCAGTACAGCTGAAGTGTCTTTGGGGACATAGACAGTTTACCTGAAATACAACCACACGCACACAAAGGCAGTGCATGACATGCAAATGTGGAGAGAGATGGTGGAGTGATGAGCAGCCACACAGAGCAGTTGGGTGGAGGGTTCGGGGGTTCTGTGCCTTGCTCAAGGGCAAGGGCACCTCTCCAGCTACCAGTCCACCTTCCATACTTTGGTCCACTCCGGTTCCCAAGCCAAGTCCCTTGGGACTGAGCTACTGCCGCCCCATAAAGCTACAGTGGGCTGAATTACGCTTGGGTGCACCAACCTGTCAATCGAAGCGGCCACACTCTTAATTATGCATAACTTTAAGCCTTAATATAATTTGAACAGGTGAGTTATATAAAAATTCAGACTCAGTACAGTTTTTATTGCACTATGTATAGGAAGACTGCTATATTTGTATATTTCCATGTCTTTACACTTGTGTATATTCTATTTATTTAATGTTTATTGCTTGTTTTGCAGCGGGGATATGAGAGAAACAGATTTTCAACTCTCTGTACTGTATGTCCTGTACATATGGCAGTGTTAACAATAAAGTTGACTTGAACTTGAAGTTAACATGGGGGCTTATGGAGATGGACTCGTTCTGTAGCCAGCCTCAAGTGGACGTTTGAGGAACTGCAGTTTTTGGCACTTACATGTTGGCTTCACTTCACAGCCGCAGAGGTTGGCTTTGGACACAGTTCTCCACCCTGAAGGATGTGCCGTCAGTTTATGTGTGTGTGTATAGGTGAGCTTTGTGTGATTGTGAGCACTTTGGAAAGGAAGGAAGCGCTATATCTCTCCTGATGAGCAGCTGGCAGCTTCTGTGATCAGTGCATGTGTGAGTGTGAACAGGTGAATGTGACAAGTGTTGTAAAAGCACTTTGAGAGGTCAATTGACCAGAAAAGTGCTATATAAATACAAGTACCGTTTACCCATTACACTTTTCTTTATCCACATGGTATCTCTGTATCTGTGCAATTACCCTTGAACACACTATAGCCCAGCCAACGCTGGATTTTATATAACATAAACAACAGAGCTGATGTGGATTTCTTAGATTTGTTGAGAATTGTCACTAAGATACAAACTAAGTGGGACATTTTACAATTAAAAAATCATGTTGTCATCTCTCCAGATAACTATGACAACTCTTTAATGGTTTCTAAATGACCACAAAACCTATAATTTACTTTGAAAGGCCTTAGAATAATTCACTTTATTAATTAATTAATTTTGATGTTAACCCTCCTGGTTGCAAAAGCAATTGATTGCAATTGAAGCAATTGCTCGGACTTGAGAGGGTTAAAAAAAAAAAAAAAAACATATTTCGTCATTGCTCGTTGTGATTATAATGTCAACACTGTGACAGCCGCCTGCCAGAAACTGAAGTCACGACATAAATGCACAGCAAATAACACTGGCTGGGACTTGAAATGGTAAATAGTGCAAAGAATGTGAACTTTCCTTTGAATGTGAATGTGTCCGTCAGTTTCCAGATCCAGATAACAGAAATTACTCTTCTATTTATTTGAATAAAAAAAATGCTATTAAAAAGATGTTTAAGAATATAAAACACATAAATAAATTACATTTAGAACAAGTTCTTTGACTCGTTAGAGGTTGCGGTGTAACTAGCACCTGCTGCTGATGTTGATGTGTGAAAATCAGGTGTTTACTACCTGACAGTGATCTGTAATGAAAGGATCAGTTTATACTCAAAAGCACATGTAGTTTCCACATCTTTAAAGCGGTGGTGAGATTTTAGGTGTTCTCAGTACTCCAGTATCGCTCCCAGATATAACCTGACAGCCCTGTAAAGGTGTCAGGGAGGTTTTTCATTGATTTTATCTTTTTTCCTTTTTCCTCTGTTGTTTTTTCTGATGTGAAGGTTAATTTTCACCATGAAAGCACAGTGTTGTCAGGTGACTCTGTGGCTGCCTGGGCCTCCCACAGCCCTCTGTGCTCATATTGCAACTTGTCAGGGTTGAATTCAAATTTAACCAATTAAGCTAACCAACCTCCCTCTCTTCTTTCCTCACAAATAAAAAAAATAAATAAATAAAAAAAATCCAATCAGAGGCCTAGCTGAAGCGTGACAACCACAGCCTGACTCCTTGACTTAAAGGCAGGAGATAAATTTCCTTTTATAAGTCCCGTTTAAAATGATCAACTATGTTTTCTCAAAACGGCGGAAGCTTGACTCTCCTTGAGAATAAACTGTTTCCTCTATTTTATGTAGCAGCAACATTAGTGGGGAAAAAACAGCAGAGCAAATGATTTCAGAAGCCAGTGAGGCATTGATCAAAGACTGCTTTATGACCACTGACACGGACTGACACATCTAAAGTTTACTTGCCAGCTAGTCTGCCAAGCTCGTGCTATCTCACTGTATCATCCACCAATGTGGCAGAACAGCAAATCTCCCATTAAATATCAAGACCTTTATTTTAAATGGCATCATAGATAAAATCCAGAGGCCTGTAGGTCAGTTGTTTATTTTGTTAATTAGCACAACAACAACCAAAAAAAAAAAAAAAAGGCATGGATGCTTGAGAATATTAAAATCTAAATCTAAATTTGTTTGAAAACGAGACTAATGCTGTGTCTCAATTCAGATACTTTAGATGCACTTATATGTAGTAAACTGTGTACACTATTAGCACACAATAGTCTCACATGTTTGGTAAGCACATGAAATTAGAGAATTACAACAGGAAGTACCTGTTCTAGTGTGCTAATTTTGGAAGGGTCTCAGTTTGAGTACAGCCTTCTTTGCCAAATTGCTCCGTGTGGAACATTAGTGCCAACATTTGACTGCCAAAATATAAACATAAAACCTGCAAACAATGTGTATTGTGGTATTTGCCGCAACTACTGCTCCAGCGAGCTTCCTCAGCTGCCGTTTACGACATGATGCAGGAGTGCCAAAAACTGCAGTTCCTCAAACGTCCACTTGAGGCTGGCTACAGAAGTGAGTCAATCTCCATTAGTCACCATGTTAAAATGTCCAACTTCACAGCAGAAATAAACTTGTTCACAGCCTGGTACAAAAAATGGTTTTGTCTCCCAGGCGTCATTCAGGTCCACCGATGATCCACGTCTTTGTCGATTTTTAGATTGGCCAGGAGGCGGAACATATTTTTGCTTAACAATAAAATGATCCAGTTTAGTTTAAGAGATGGAATTATTGGATTACTACATTGACCAGGGTTAGCATGTAGTACCTTTTGAACATAACTCCCTCAAAACGCTGTCAGCCTCATGTAAGACCTGTTCTTACCTTTGCACACAGTGTGAGGGGGCATATTACTGCAAGAGGCTGCAGCCCTTTTGTTAATGCTTAAAGGATTTACCTGCAATCTTGCTGTCAGCAGGAAGAAACACTGAGCGAAAAGAATTCAGGGGCTGCAGCCGCTGCAGTGGAGAGGACAGGGAATTAGACTGGTGGCACGACAGAACATATTATAGTGCTGTAAAAATAAAACATGTCAGCGTGCTGTAGAGCTATATATCAAGTCACTTTAGGGCCCTGTGAGCTGCGTACCCACCAGCAACCACAAACCCCCCAGGATAAAGGTACATCTCCAGCTGTGAGTTATGTCAAGCCCTCTATAGCTGCTGTACTACTCTATTACTTTGCTACAACATATTTTCAAAGCAATATTTAGTAACGTACACAATATAACTGTTAATTTATAGGTCAACTATGAATTTATTTTCATCGTTCGTCACTTTTATTTAATATTTAAATGGAAATTGCAAGCAAACATGTCAGACTATCTGTAAATGCTTGCATTGTCATTAGCATACAGTCAAATGTGTGCACTTAAGGCACAGTTTTAGTTCAATATCTTGAATCCAGATCCAATTTTACACGTGTAATGTGCAATTTATTGAAAACAGAATTGAATCTTTGGTTTGTGTTTCCAAAAAAGTTGGCACGCTGTGTAAAATGTAAATAGAAACAAAATGTGATGATGTGCAAAACACTGACACACTATATTTAATTGAAAATAGCACAAAGACAACTTATCAAATGTTGAAACTGCTTTTGGAAAATGATATGCCCATTTTAAATTTGATGCCAGCAACACGTTTCAAAAAAAGTCTGTACAGGGTCATGTTTACCACTCTGTGCATCTGCTCTTCTTTTGACAACACTCTGCGAGTGTCTGTGAACTGAAGAGGCTTTGCTGTAATCTTGAAAAGTCGAATGTTTTCCCATTCTTGCTTGATGTAGGATTCCAGCTGCTCAACCATTTTGGGGTCTCCTTTGTCTCCTTTGTTTTATGTTTCATAACGTGCCAAACATTTTCAATAGGTGACAGGTCGGGACTGCAAGCAGACCAGTTCAGCATCTGGAGTCTTTTACTACGGAGTCACGCTGTTGGAATACGTGCAGAACGTGGTTTGGCATTGTCTTGTGGAAATAAGCAAGGCCGATCTCGTCTACTTAGTAGCATATGTTGGTTCAGAACCTGTATATATATCGTTCAGCATTAATGTTGCCTTCACAAATGTGCAGGCTGCCCACCATGCCATGTGCACTAATGCACCCCTATACCATCACAGATGCTGGCTTTTGAACTGTGGTACTGAATGGTCCCTCTCCTCTTTAGCCTGGAGGACGCGGTGTCCATGATTTCTCAACAGAATTTTACATTCTGACTCACCACAGGACATTTTTCAACCTCACCCCAGAAGGCAGCGACGTTTCTGGATCTGGTTTATATATGGTTTCCTCTTTGCATGGTACAGTTTCAACCTTTATTTGCGGATGCAGGGGCTAACTCTGTTCACAGACAATGTTTTTGAAGTGTTCCTCAGCTCATGCAGTGAAGTCCAGACAGAATCGTGTCTGTTTTTGATGCAGTGCCGTTTGAGGGTGTGATTAAAAATTGGTTTTTGGCCTTGTCTTTTGCTTTCAAAGCTTCCTTCTTTTAATAAAATTAAGTACTGTAGACAGTGAAATCGACAGATTCTTTGCAATTTTACGTTGTGCTATTTTCAATTACATATGGGGCTTCAATATTTTGCAGATCATCACATTTTGTTTCTATTTACATTTCGCTCAGCATGCCAACATTATTGGAAACGGGCTGGGTTGTACATGCAATTGAAGAATTTGAGCTTTTGGAATAACGCAACAGAACATAGAGATGTTTTTCATTGGTGGGTTAATATAGACTATATGACAAAAATAAGAAAATCATTTTCATCCGGAAACACAAATCTTTATATATGTCACATAGGCTGGGTCTTTGTGTCAGCAGCTCAGATGAGAAACTGCTGAGTGCAAATCCAATCACTCCTTCATGCCAGGAAATTGGTGCATAAACCACGAAAAAAAAAAAATTGAGTTTGTATGGGTGGAAGAATCCATTACTCATTAAGCCTTTTAACATGTTATTCAATCTGCTTGTATAGCATATTTACATGGCATGTTTTCAAAGAAGAGACGATGATAAGAGAGTTAAAAGGATTGTAATGCATTGGCACAGCAAATAATTCATAATTACAATTTATTATGAGCAACAAACACAAGGACTCATTGGGTTTGAAAATATGCGAGGCGATGAATATAGATGGCTTTATTCAAAGCACTTGAACATGACTTGTGATAATGAGAGTCTGTTTATTTTACAGAAAAATGACAACAAAGATCATAAATTTTATGTTTTTCATGTGTTTTGGTGCCTCGTTTGTTTCTTTTGGGGATTAAAGTCGATTTTTTATCTCTGTGTTTTAATAGCTTGAAGATTATAGTACATTATTGCAAAGACATGTTCTCTTACCTTAGAGATTTTACAAGACCAGTAACCTCCAACGATTAAACAAAATGAATAGGCCATGCTTTTCTGGCCCCTCTTATTCTTTTCTATCTCAGATCCCTCGATTTATTGCTGTCGTCACCATAACCGTCCCCTTTTCCACATGTCCAATCTGTAAATCTAAAATATGATCCATGAACATGGCATGTAAGATAAGCTGTGGGCCGCTATTATCTTTTCCCTGCCATCAGTAAAGTGGATTTTCTGATACATCAGCAGCCCCTTCGGTCATCCAAAATCCGTTTTTCCAGATTTCCCAGTCCTATCCCTCTGTGGGGGTCTTAATGGAGAGATGGGATTCAAAGGTCTTGCTCAAAGCTGCTTTCTGTCACTCTCTCTCTCTTTTCTTTTTTTTTATGTAAATCGATCCAGTCTTGGGTTCCAGTATTAGATTGGGGGTTGTTGTGTGTACTGTACTCTGCCTGAGGCGGCTGACTGTCTGGCTAACACATTACCCCACATCTCTGCTTTACTCCCCTCTACAGATAACTGAAATGAAGACTGCAGACATATAGATTGTCCCCATATGGGTTAATGTTTGCAATTTGATCGTGCATGGACAGACAAACACACTGTACTTCCGAAGCAGAAACATTCACACGCACAAACACAAAGAGAAAGTGCTCTATATGCTTTTCTTTAATAGAAGAAAAATGAGCAACCGTGAGGGAAAAAGAAATCCTGAAATGACTGTCTACCATTATTCGTAGCACCTGCTTAATCCAGAGAATCACAGCTCAATATGCTCCATTAATCCCTCTGGCTCTCTGCACCACTTCAATCTCACACCACATCTATCTTGTTTTTAAAGGGCTGACCCAAATACCCCGGTGTTCAGACTCACTGCTCTGGGATTCAAAAAGTTGTCCATTCTTAAGCACTTGACACAAACGTGCACCCACTGAAACCTTCTGAACATTTAAGGCAAAATAGGGTGTAAAGTCTTCTTTAAATAAAACTGCACAAAGTGTGTAAACAATATCAGACTTTTAAATTTCATAATTGAGTTTTAGGTGCACTGACACCACTTCACAGTGTCAAGAGGTGGGCGGTAGAAATGGGTGTAAATATGGCGTTGCATGATCAGTGAGTACTAAGTTGGGAGCATGACAGTATAAAGAATGAATGACGTATGTGTGACGGGTTTCTGAAGAGCTGTTTTGAAGTTCAAAATCTGTGGCTCAGGCCGCCGCCATGTTGGTAGCCCTGCCCTTTTCCGGGTCCTAACTAATCTAAAAATCGGTAAAGACATGAATCATTGGCGGACCTGAGACAGGCCAAATGAAGCCTGGGTGCTCAAAGAAGCCACCTGTAATACCACCTACCTGTCAATCAAAGCGTCCACGCTCTTAATTCTGCGTAACTTTAAGCCTTAATATAACTTGAACAGGTGAGCTGAATATAAATTCGCCCTCAGTACAGTTGTCATGAACGAAGGAATTATCTATAGAGACTAAAACTGTTTTTTGTACCAGGCTGTAAACATGTTTATTTCTGCTGTGAAGTTGGACATATTAACATGGGGACTTATGGAGAGTGACTCATTCTGCAGCCAGCCTCAAGTGGACGTTTGAGGAACTGCAGTGTTTTGAATCTTTCGCATTGGCTTCACTTCACAGCCACGGAGGTTGCCACTTGGTTGGGAGAAAAAATCAAAAACAACTCACACAAGAAATATAAAATAAAACTCGAACATGGAAAATTGTGCAATGACAAATGGTGATTTTGTTAATTATGGCATTATAATGTATTTATTTTTAACTGAAGCTATTTGTCTAAATTTCAAAGTCTGATATCAAATGAAGAAATAAATTAATAGTATAATATCTTAGAGACCACTGTCAGCATGATTGATACAGTTTTACATGTAGGTTTCTGTAACAATCTTCTTCTTTGTCAGGGTTATAAATGTATAAATAAATGAAAAATATCTGGAGAGAGAAGGAGAAAGATAAATACCTCAAAAATACCTCAAATAGAATAAGATGTGATGCCAATCAAAACCTCACACTAAAAATTACATTTCTGTGTTTTTGTCCAGGACTGAGTAGAGAATAGCACAAACACAAAATCAAGCAACACACTGCCGCCAAAATAAATTTATTCAGCCAGATTGAATCTCAAGACATCAATTTTCCAATGTATATTGTCTTCTTATCTTACAAATATTGTAACTGCAACACCTTCTTTGTCAATTTTATTCTCATTCAAATTTTGCCATAGAGAGAGCGGTGACATGATAATCGTATATACAGCAATCATCATTTTCAACCGATTGACTCATGATTTGACAGAAATAGTTGAGTTAAAAAAAGAGAACTAGAGAGAGAAGTTCAAACCCAGACTTTTTTCTCACCTTCACACAGCTTTCCAATCGCTGCCAGTGGGTGTGAATCTAAGAATTTATGGTTTTAGATAGCAACAGAAATTATTGGACACAGCCACACCAATTCTAATATCGGAGAGATGTGAGGAGAGGGTGTTGTGGAAGCCATTTCCTCGTCTTACAGGTACCTCTGAAGAAGCATACTGGCAAATCAAAAGTGTCCGGATAGATTGGTCATGAAATTTTGCTCAGAATAAGTGCTGATAAGTGGTAATAAATCCTCTATTTCAAAGGAAAGGTTATAAAATGTTTGAACCCAAAGGATACACAGTGATTGCTTTTCCATTAAATGGTTCCTGATGAGCAACTGTTGGAGTGTTTGCCGTTCATTTTTTTCAAACGGTGATTGATTGCACTTGGAAATGAGTGAAAATGTCAACAAAGGATGTGAACAAAATTTTCAATATTTCTGCAATGAATAAGCACATGCAGATGATTAATGTTTGTAAATATATATTCAGCAAAGTCAACTCCCAGCAGAGTTGTCATTTATTTGGTTAATTATCTTGCTGTCTAACTTACACTCCAGGGAGTCCTGTAATCTGCATGAGAGCCGAATGGCTCTGTCAGATCACCTCGGATTTGTGAGAAAATCAATACTACAGCCAGACTATGTTTGCTGCTGTATGGGCCTCAACGGTTTGACTAATGGCTCTGGCTATTGAAGACTGTGATAGGCTCAAGTTGTCACTTTGTTACAATTTACCAATTTTCCAAATCTAGTGTAGTCAATAATGTACTTACTGTTATGACATCTCTCAGTTAATCACTAACAACAAGAAGTTGTGATGCCAATCAAGCTCTGAGTAAGGTTCATATAGCCTCCCACAGTGACTACAAATAGTTAATAAGTTGTCACATCAGCTTCATTCTGCTGCAGATTATATCTTTCCATTATTATTTTATTGCAACTCATTTATTCAGTGCAACTAAATTAAGAAGACATGATAAGTGCAGAAGTTTTTATGAAGTTTTATAGTGCCCAGCCGGATGAGAATTTGGCTCTTGAAGACAATGGCTCTGAGCTAAGACATGTTGTTCCTTCGTGATAATGAAAATTATCTTCAGTTCTGTCTGGCTAATGCAGCCATCTGCTGGTAAGCCTTGATGGAGTAATGGAGCCTCTCAAGATCTTTTAAATAATTTAGAGGTGGAGAATATTATGATTATTATCAAGAGAATATTATCAAGGACTGTTTTTTGTCAATTCCAGAAGTGCTCTCCCTTCCTGACACTAAATATTCACTGTGCTCTGAACATTCAGTACAGGAAACTAAAGTGTAGTCTTATAACTGTCTGTAATCTTGGATTACTGTTGTTAATTCTTGGCTGTACACTTATCTTTGTGTCTCTTTGTTTCTGGCTTTGAATCGATAGCAGAATGCTGTAATAAGCTGTGACGGGGATCCTCACAGATCCATCCATTTGTGCACATTTCCCCAGTGATATGAATATTAATTCTGAAAGAAACATCTTGTTATTGAGTGCAAGATGTCTCTATAGCTTCTGTTTAGATGTGATAATTGTAGCAGATTCCCAGATTATAATATTGCATAATACACATAAGACAATAAAAACATAGCGTGATGCTGAGCTCATGAAATCTCACTGAGTTCACCTCATTGTCTCATCACATGGGACCATTAATTAATGAATTTGTGCATCAGTGCTGATTGTAATTTCTCTCTTTGTCTCTCAGGGTGGAGGTCACAGGATTTCAGCTCACCGCAACGATTTGAGGATTAACGACCGACCTGGAAAAGAGACAGCGCTTATGTTCACCATCATGGCACCTGTAGGTGTGGCTAAACTGCGGGCTCGGCTCTTTCTGCTGTTTCTTTGCTTGACACTACGTGCTGGCATGCTTCAGTTTGCAGCAGCCACAATACAAGGGTACATTGGAGACAGGGACATGATATGCCCATCTGTATGCAGGTGCGATGAGGACTTTATTTACTGTAATGATCGTGGCCTGAGCTCCATCCCGTCCCTGCCTCCTTCGGCATCTGTCCTCTACCTTCAGAACAACCACATAAACAACCCCGGTTTGCCCACCTCCTTGGAGCACCATCTTGCCGTCCGTGTGGTCTACCTCTATGATAATGAACTGGATGAATTCCCCCTGCACTTGCCACCATCTGTCCGTGAACTGCATTTGCAGGACAACAACATACGCACTATTCCTCGTAGTGCGCTGGCTCGTATGCCCTTGCTAGAGAAGCTCCACCTGGACGACAACTCTATTTCCACTGTCAGTATCGAGGACCAGGCCTTTGCTGACAACCCACGGTTGCGCCTACTTTTCCTTTCACGTAATCACCTGTCTAGCATCCCCTCAGGATTGCCTGCCTCTCTGGAAGAACTCCGTTTGGATGACAACCGAATCTCCACCATCCCAACCCATGCCTTCCGGGGCCTCGCCTCACTTAGATGTCTTGTCCTGGACGGGAACCTTTTGGCAAACCAGCGCATTGCCGATGACACATTCTCCCGCCTTTCCAACTTGACCGAGTTGTCCCTAGTTCGTAACTCCCTCCAGACCCCTCCTGTCAACCTGCCCAGTGCACATCTGCAGCGCCTGTCTCTACAGGACAATGCCCTGACTCATATGCCACGTGGGTCCTTGGATGGCATGCGCAGGCTGCAGAGGCTGGACCTGTCAGGAAACAACCTGACCACCCTGCCCAGGGGACTGTTCAAAGACTTGGAAAGCCTTGGGCAGCTGCTGGTGCGAGGTAATCCGTGGCACTGTGGTTGTAATCTACGCTGGCTGTATGACTGGCTGCATGCCCGTGGTAACTCTATCACTGTGAGAGGTCTCACCTGCCATGGGCCTGACAGGGTACGAGACATGGCTTTGATAGACCTCACCAGCGAGATGGAGGAATGTGAGGTGGTGAGGACAGCAGGGACTAGAGACAGAGTGGGCGGAGGTGGAGTCGATAGCTCTACTACTCAAACACCTCCACAGGGCTCTCTCTTCACCCTCCGCTCAAAGCGACCTGGCCTGGGGCTTCCCGACTCTGGCTTAGACTACACCCTTAGCAGCAGTGGTGTGGGGAAGAGCCTGGCTCTCAATGTGAAGCCCCTCTCTCACAACAGCGTTCGTGTTACTTGGAGTGTGGCCCAGCCCAGCTCCTCCTTCAGGTTGAGCTGGCTCCGACTGGGCATTGGGAATGCCATGGGATCAATCACAGAGACTCTGGTCCGGGGTGACCGTCGAGAGTACCTTCTCACCTCCCTGCAACCACGCTCCAGCTACATCATCTGCATGGTGCCTCTTCCTGCTAGTTCAGAAAGCAAAGGGGGGATTTCTGGAGATGCTGACTCTGATGAATCTCAGGTGTGTGCAAAAGCTGAAACATCAGACCTCAGCCTGTTGGAGGAGGAGGAGAATGAAGACTCACAGCAGATGACAGTGCTGCCACTGGCAGGGATTATCGGTGGAGCTACCGCCATTGTATCTTTGGCTCTTATTTTTAGTATCTTCTGTTGGTATGGACACAGGACTGGGCATTTGTGTCCTCGTGACCACTATACTCGCAGCAGTGCCCGAAAAAGCAAGACCTACGATGATTACATCGAGTCAGGCACCAAGAAGGACAATACCATCTTGGAGATCCGGGGTCCAGGCTTCCAGATGACGCCTATGGCAGCTTGCCAGCCAATGCAGCCTAAGCCCCTTCGAGAGGATTACATCATTCATACCATATTCCCCTCGAATGGCACTGGCCTGTACAAAGGTGCCAACCATGTTTCCAATGCAGGACATGGCACCAACCGTGGTTATAGAGAAGGAGGAATCCCAGATGTTGACTACTGTTACACATGATGTACTTTACCAGATCCTGTTCACAGTGTTATTGGTAAACTGTATAGATGCACAATTTCCCTTCGCATGGACACTTCTGAAGCACCCCTCTGTGCCTTCTTCTGGTCTCCCATTCCAAATTACCTGCTGTTCACTGCACTGAAAAGTACTGTATGTGATTAAGTGGAACTGAAACCGTATGGGAACAGTTCACTGCAGGAAGCAGCAGCCAGTGCCCCAGGTGTAAATGCACAGCTGACTGTTTTCTTCACCATCTTAGTAATGGCCTGTGTACGTTTTCTTTTTCTGCTCTTTCCCTGTGACATGTAAGCAAAGAATGTATACGCTGGAAAAGGTCAAACTTAGTGTAAGGTGCAGGCAGAGTTCCTCTTTCACACACGGGAGCCGCAGCAGTCAATTCAAAATGGATTAAGAAATAATGAGAAACTGACATTTTTGGTACTCCTTCCTGCTCACCTGTCATACACAGTATGTAGTCTCATCAACTCATTGTTCCAAATGCCTCAACTATATTGATGTGCCCTACCAGCTATCCAAGGAAAGGGCTTTGTAAAGCTGTGAATTGTTCTATTTCAAACGACCCAATAACCACTTGTCTTAAAGTAGGCTTGTTATTACCTTATTCAGTAGTTGGCAGGGTGAAGATAAGATCAGGGCTGTTCGGCCTTGGTTATACCTCTCGAGATCATTCACCTGAGATCAGTATTGTAGTGCTGCATCGGATGAAATGCAGCACAAGCGTGTAGATAATTTACTTAGATACCGACTGGGCTGTGTTTGAAAAATGCTTTGCTATTTTTATCAGTGGTTTGTTTAGTAATCAAATCCTGCACAGCTCTCTTTATTTATTTATTTTTGTTCCTTATGTGATGGTTATTTGTCTCTGCTAAAATTGCTTTTTGTCTTATTTTCACCCTCATGTTTGTCATTACCGATGAAACACAGCTTTTGATGAAGACAGTGGATTTATTTCATCTAAGCAACAACATACGAGGAGAAAATATCCTGATGGCTGTTTCCAGGTTCATGTTTTCTTAAATGCAGCAATGAATTCTTGAGTGAGACTGTTTATAATATGTAATTTGAAAATTAGACCCCACCCAAAGACTAGCATGTCAGTCCACTGAGACAATAGAGACCGACCTAAATCCCTCTTCTTCCCATTTATTCCCTGTGTGCTTAACCTGTGTGACTTCAGTTCGTGACTTTTGGTTACAAAATGTTTCCTCCACATTCTTAAAGCGATGCCGGCGTTCACAGAGAAACCAGACTGGACAAATTACTAATGTGGAACCTCCTGTGTGAGGCAGACTCTTATTAGTGAACCTCGAAATGAGGGCGAGAACTGTGAGCGAGACTGAGGAAACTCAAACCGCAACACTGTTGACCTGCACTGTGGAGCAGCAGCCAAGCTGTGGGTGGGTGGATGTGGACTGGTGGGGGAGTTTGGAGGGCGGGGGTGACTCCTCAGTGAGGTGAGTTCATTGATGTTTGTTTTAGCAATGGTAAAATGACTCCACTCATTCCACCTCTTTTATTACTGAGCAGCACTAAAAATGTAAATGTATTAGCACTTAGCAGAGAACAGGGATAAATGTAATGACAGGCGCGGGGAGACGGAGGGTAAAGAAACATCTCCAGGCACTGAGAAAGATGCAGAATTGATGGCTCTGGCACAGTGGAGTTCACCCATGCATAAATCTGTTTGTCATACTCAGCTTCTCCCCTTGGGTTTAATATTGTCCATCAGTTGTTTACCACTGTGTTGCTTCCAAAGGGGAAACCAATTGTGCTTCCTTGACTGTTCTGTCTGCTAGAGTTTTACACTGGTGTCAGTGGAATGTATATTTTATCTTGCACCCAAAATCACTGGCTTAAACAAACCACATTTTACCGGCCTGGCTAATTTTGTTTTGGGGAATGTTGATATAGTGTAATTACTATTTTACAGTGGGTCTATTCAAGACACGTACTTCCTCATCATTTGTATAAATAAAACCATGGCCACAGCCACATGAATATTTTTTTCTGGTGAAATTATAGAAAGTAATGGTGCCATAACTTTGCGTAAAAAAAAACAAACAAAAAAAACTATGTGAACCTGAGATATGTGTGATATGTGGGGAATTATGTGTGGCTTTATAAATTCATCTTCAGAGGGGGATCAATAAAAAGTTTTATAATCTTGTTATTACTGCAACCTGTCATTTCACCTCATGCCTGAGGAGAATATTTCCATACATTCATTCATAGGTTTTGTTAGGGGATAAATTATATTCAAAGAAAACCAGCTTACAAGCAAAAAATACACCTACATATCTGGGATAAAACCACAGCCTTAGGCCAGACACTTGCAGCTATCTGAGATGGTGGTGGACTTTATGTTGACATCCAGCCCTTGGATCCCATAAGGCTGAATGAGGCCAACTTCATCAAAATACTTAAGATGGAATAGAGTAATCAGCCTCTGCTGGGCTGAAAATTCACTTAAATTGAGGGACAGCTGGATACCCTTCTGACACAGCCAATGGCTAATTTATTAAAGGAAAACAAAGTTGTTTAATTTGCTATACAAATGAGTACAAGTCAGTTAATGAAAGACTTTAAGAGTGACTTACAGGGGCTGCAGTGTGTGCCCCATCCATCAAGGCTAAAGTCCTTACTGCGACCCGGTTTCAGCTCCAGCCTGGGTCCTTTGCAGCAAGTCGTCCCCTCTCTCTCCCCTGGATTTCCTGTCCATCTGTTACTGTCCAATAAAGTAGAAAAATGCCAAAAAATATCTTTAAACCTACAATAACACCAGTCCCTCTCTGGCTGAAAGTTTCACATCTAGCGTCACTGAATGAGGCGGAAATGTTGCACCTGTAACTTTAACCTCAACCCATCTTCAGCTGTCCGCTCTCACAAGTTGAAAGCCGTCCAGAGTTACCAGCAAGTCAGAACTGAGCTCTTTCAGCCACGTCTCTGTAATGATACACTCTCCATACTCCCCGTGTAGCTTGGTTTAGCGCCGTTATTAAGGGAAATCTTACTTTCCCCATGATAACAGATGGTACCCATGGTTTGCACCATCTTTTTCCTCTCCTGGCGCTCAGATCCAGCTCTGCATCCCCGTCTCCTTCTCCTCACTTCAGCAGGGATCTCCGGTCTTTCCACAGAGGGTATGCTAGCGCTGCCTAGCGCTAACGGCTGTGTTCGAGTGTAAACAAGAGAGCCGTGGCATCCATAATTTCAAGTCCATGTTTGCACACAAAATGGATGGGAAAAAAACACCAAAAAAGTACTATAAATACTAAAAGCACAGAAGTGTTCAGAGCTACTATAACTGGCTGCCAACTACACAGCGCCAAAAAAATGTCACAGTGTACTACACGTCTACATCACTGCAACTTGGTGAGAAGAAACCACTGGTCAGCAAGAACAGGACTTTCTTGTGCATGTTAGTCCAAGCAAACCAATATACAGATCCTCATGTGTGACTGTGCAAATCTTTATTTATCGCCGTAATGAGAAACGTGTCTCAAAAAATAGATTCACCCACTAATGTGTTGTAAAAAAGTGCCACTCTCCCAATTTATTTTCTGCTATGTGTGTGACAAAAAAGCTAAATTTTTTTGGTTACATTATTGCATGCAGTAAACAGAAGAGAGAGAAGCAATGCCTCGAATTGATTGAGTAGAAATTTAGACTCCATTGGCAGCCTTTGTGTACCCACAGTCCTGTTGTGTTTGGCTGTGTCAGAGGAAAGCTTATTCCCAACGTCTGTGGTCTGAATAGTGGAATTACAGAGTGTTGGATTGAAAAGGCACTCAAGAGAACCACCAACTGTTGACTTGAGGTACAAAATGTTGAAACTCCAAAGGAAGTCAGCCTCCTTTTGTTACTTTACAGCCATTGTTTTGTTTTGTTTCATCTTCCCTCTTCAGTGCAAGTTGAATTTCTTGCCGTCACACTTTTCGTTGCCATAAAACTGCAATGTGCTGCCATTTTTTTACTGCCTATGCCCATGGGAGTGTGGTATTATCACGGATCAGCAGTGTAACTACTGTTGCAAAGTACTGTGAACAGTTTGAAACGGCAGCTGAAGTCCCCTTTCAGAGCAACAGAAGTTGATTACATTATCTCCTCTGCAACATACTAGAGCTGTGAGTCAACCCAAGACAAGTTAATTCATTTCAAGGGCGATAGAAATATGTAAAGTTTGTACATACAGTACCTCTATGAATCTGAATGAAAATCCAGGAGGGAGCAAAACATCCATACTTGGTACATGGCATGCTACGATTTTTAAGTTCAAGGAGTTCATTCTGTAGGGTACAGGACTTGGGAACTGGTTCAAGTCCAGCAGTCCACAGTGTGGAGTATAGACTAGTAGTTGGAGAGGTGCCATGTCACCCCCTGGCCACTGCCGAAGCTCCCTTGAGCAAGGAACTGAACCCTTAACTGCTCCCAGGGTGCCCCTACATGGCAGCCCATCGCCCACATTTGCATGTCTCTAGGCCCTTTGTGTCTGTGTGGTTGTAATTTGGGCTTATATGTGTAAAACTTTGGTATGAAAAGGAATTTTCCCATTGAGGGATCCCTACCACCTTCAACGATTACAACAACTACAAGAAAAACTGTTAAGAAAGATTATTCTTTGTCCATTTCAGCCTTTGTCTGGAGTAAAGCCCTCTCTGGCCTCATGGTGACCAAGCAAGGCTTCATTGCCAGCAGTACATATGTCTCCGCTGGTCTTGGACACCCTCTCAGGCACCTTTTGTGCTCACAGAGATAAAAGAGTATCCTATTGTCATGGTCAGCTGGATCACAACTCAACTCACTCCTGGACGATTTAAGACCGCCCTCTGTAAATCTCATTGTGCAGCAAGAAAAAAGGCGAGGGGAATGAAATATGAGAAATACGATACTGGAAATGAGGCCAAAGGGGGGACATTGCATAGAAAAGAGATCGCGGGGATGTTGGCGATGCGAGCCGTTGGGGAGTCTCACAGCAGATGGGCTTGCTTGGTTTCTAACACAGATGGTTTAATAACGCTTTTTCCAAGATTTCAACAGTTGAGGGTTGATAAGCTGGCAGTCTGATCATCTTGGATAAGCGTAATATAATACTGCATGGATTTTGGAAGGAATGTCTTGTCTGAGCCCTTAAGATCACGAAGAGATTGTAATGGCCCCAGCACAATAGCTAAAAGTAGTGAGACAGTAATTAAGTGCATTACTAAAGATCAGGCAAAGACCTTTCTCTTTTTGCTTCATCTGTAATCACAAAATCTAACCCTCTGGTATAAACAAAGAAAAGCGTCCAAGGTCTCAAAAATACTGTCTGTGTCTCGGGAGGTGATCGTACAAACAGATACTTGAGAGATACAAATAAAAAGGTAGAGAACATTCAGTACTTTCTGCATCAGTAGAAACCCTGATTATGATGGACCCAGATTGTGTTGCTGCACAGACAGACCTCTCAGGACGATGGCACTGCAACGACTGAAATGTTTCTCTCTTGGACTGCCATTTCACTCGCAACAATGACCAAAACACACAGGCACAACTGCAGTTTGGGAGTCAGAGATAATCCCTGTCCAAGAGAGACATATCTGAAGTTGTTAGCTGGTGCAACTGTGGCGTGAAATGAGCTCTAAATGCTAAATGTGATGTGATTGTTAAAACATTATAAAACCACGCAGTTTCCCAGATGGAAGGAAGCTGAAAAGAGTTCAGCTTTTAGTTTTAAAAGTCTTACACTGTATATTTTTCTACTTTAGATTAAATTAGATTTGATCTACTTTATTGTCATTGCAAGGAAATGCAGTTTAGCAGCTAACCAGAAGTACAAACGCAGTAAAGTGCAGAGTAATGTACAAATAAACAGGGATATATAAATAACAGAACAGATATGAATAAGACTATGTTATAAGATATATACAGTATGAACCAGGGTTTTCGTACTTGAGATCAGTCTTGGTCTCGAGACTTGTTTCAAGACAACTTTTTGAAGGTCTCGTACAAAGAGGACTCTCTTTTGATTTTATTTCAAGACTGGTCAAGACTAAACTGTGGGAGAGTAAAACAAATGTTGGTAAAAGCAGCTGAGAAACAGTTGTTCCACAGTCTGTAGCGGCACAGAAAACTAAAGAGAGGACAGGAGAGGTCAGGTCGAGGTTTAACCACAAGACCACGAACCAGCAGCTGCAAAGTTCTTCCAATAAATCAAACTCAGTATTTTATGAAGCAGCACTAGAAAAATAAAACAATGTGAACTAGTTCAGTTTTGGGACTGTCTCTAAGAGAGAGAGTTGCACATGTTGCTGTCTGGTGTTAGTCTTGACTCGGTCTCACCCTGCCTTGGTCTTGGTCTTGACTTCAACACTGGTGAACAGTATTAACAGTATATGGACACGTGAATACACTAAGATATATATATATAGCTTGGCAGCAGCAGCAACAGTCACGATTGCAGGTATAAAAGTAATTACAGGTGTAATTATACAGTGTGGGTTAATTAAGCTACGATACGTGCAGTATGAGAGTAATTATATAGAGCGGGTGTAAATACAAGTTATTAAATTGGTCAACATTATATACAGAACAAACAGCTGGATGAGAACTATGGGTCACATATACACTATAGTAGGACAGTGTACAGTATTAGTGGGTGGGGGCATAAATAGTCCAGGTAAGTCTGCAGTAGTGTGGCGGTGGAGATGTGGGAAGAAAAACAGTTCAGCTCATGAGGTCTGGGTGCGGCGGAGCGGGGAAGTTCAGTCAATCTGTGGGAGTTGAGGAGGTCTTTTATCCGATTACTTCACTTTAAGTGATACTTCAACATTTATCAGGCTTTATTACTGCACAACAATCCTACAGTAACACTATACCAGCCTACTCTTGCTATTCCTGTCTGCTCCAAGGTCTCAGAAACTGAGTCTGTGTTATGTATGTTGAGCTGTAAGCTGCAGACATACTGCATCATTTTCTCGATTTGCTGCTATTAAGCTTGCATTCTTTGTCTGATTAATGAAGGAGACAAATAATGTTTGTGTGTAGGTGTGAGAGATTTTCTCCAGGAGTGGATGGAAGCAGTAGTAGCACCAAAGAAAAATGTGTTGCAGCACAAATCTACTGTAGGTACCTGACATCTGTACTGGAGTGCACTATTTATTCTGAAGTGGTAGTAATCACCATGATGTGGCTCAAATTACTGAGGTGGTGCTCCAGCCTGGAATAAAATTACATTTTGTAAACCAATTTAGCCTAGCTGTTTCACAATTAGATCAGGGGGGGATATTACTGACGCAGTTGTTCTGGATGGACTCAGATAGTAAATACATTCTACGGGAGTCACTTAATAAAATTAATGCCATTAAGAAAAAGCTTATGTGCACGCTGAATGGATTTGGACGCTCTTTGTGGACAGGTGGTGGTGGTGTGTGTGTGTGTGTGCTCGAACTTGGTCTGCATAAGGAATAATAGACAGCACAAATGCTGCTCGAGTCTGTTTCTAGGAAAACCGAGCGTTATCGTCGCATCTTCCCACTGCTAAACTGGCATGTGATTGTAATTTCACAAGGGTTTTTTTCAAACAGATTTATCTGTTTTTTTATCTCCAAACTTAAAAGAAAGCTAGCCCACTCGGCTTTTATCCAGAGGGAATCGTTTTGTCTTTTTGGTCTAATCATATTTCATTTGTGTGTTTTTTTTGTAAACGAATGATCATTTTCTTTTGTTGGACACAGAGGGGGAAAAAATAAATATTTTGTAGAAAGGATGTCTCCTTACTATGTGACTAAATGTGAGCTGTGGGAAGGAAAAGAAATTTAATTTTGTTTCCTCAGCAGCAGGATGTATTGTTTTGTTTTTTTAATTCCAAAACACTGTTTTTATTATGAAGATATTATGAAGATGATGAAGATTACTTGAAATTCAGCACTCAAAGTTGAGATCAAATTCAACGTGTATGAATGTCTCTTCAAACTGCTTTGTCCCATAAGCATTTTCAACAGCTGTAGAGTTAGCAGTGTTAGTCTATCATCCATGTCCCTCATCAAACGGCATTATCAGGTCAAAGTTTCAATTCGATTTTCAATTCCATCCATCCATTTTCTGTAACCACTTATCCTCATCAGGTCTCGGGTGGCTGGAGCCTATCCCAGCTGACTTTGGGCGAGAGGTGGGGGTACTGCCTGGACAATTCACCAGTTAGGGCACATAGAGACAAACAACCATTCACACTCACATTCATTCACATCAACTGTGGGGCAAAGCCGGAGCACCCGGGAGAGGATGCAAACTCCCCAGCCGTTTGAACCAGGACCCCTGTTGCTGTGAGGCGACAGTGCTAACCACTGCACCGCCATGCAGGCCTTTTCATTTCCATCCATCCATCCATTCATTATCTCTAACCGCTTATCCTCAACAGGGTCACATATGGCTGGAGTCTATCCCAGCTGGGCGAGAGGCAGGGTACACTCTGGACAAGTCGCTAGTTCATCACGGGGCACATAGAGACAAGCAACCATTCACAGTCACTTTCACACCTACGGGCAACTTAGAGTCACTGAATAACCTGTTAAGTGCATGTCAGAGAGAACCCACGCAGAACCAGGAACCTTCTTGCTGCGAGACGACAGTGCTAACTACTGCACCTGCTGCACATGATGACATTTTCATTTCCAGTACCTGCAAAACATTCCCATCGCTCAGCTGTAATCTGTGTTTAGTGTTTATTAGCATTAGTTACCAAGCTAAACTAAGATAGTGAACATGGTCCACAGTATACCAACTCATGCTTTGCATCAGCATTATTACTGTGAGCATGTTCGCATACCCATAGTAGCATTTAGCTCGAAGCAGCCTCACAGAGCCATGAGCACAGCTCTTACCCTTGTTTAAATACTATATAGTACTATATGATCAATATAACAACCTTTTGTTGTCTAAGTATTGTTCTTGATGCTTCTTCTTCTATGGATGCAGTGAATGCATTTTACCATTTCTTGTTGCTTTCGTCTTCGTATAGATTATTTGCTGAAAAGAAAGAACTGGTAGCACCGTGGCTGCTCGTAGAGGAACATTGATTTCCATTGCTGTAGTCTCCTAGTTTGTCTTTTGACATTTACACACCACACAGCCCAACTGTTGAAATCATTCTAGCTCCCGTAACTGCCCCACCACCTCATTATAAACTCAAATATAAGTAGATACACCTGTTTTGTTGCATTTATAATGCGCTGTACACATTTTCATACACCAAAATTCAGATCAGATTGTGTCATTCATGCACCAGGCTGATTCAAATTTAACAATGAATGGAGTGGCTGCTGAAAATCTTGTGCTGTTTTTATGCGTTTCACATTCGATCATGAAAGAAACATTTCTCATCACTGACACAATTGAAGAAGGACACCAGATTCTGCCATCATTTTACAACCTTTTAGAAGAAGATGAAGTTGAAGTAGTACCAGTAGAAGAAGAAGAGTTGTCACTGGCTCACCTGTTCAGTAAAAATCAAATCTGTCTCACTGATTCTCAGTTTTATGTTTTAAAAAGGCCACGAGTCAGAGGAATTGTTATGACAAATTCATAATGACTGCTCATCTTAACATCAAGAGTTATTTTCTCTGTGCGACAGATCCAGTGGAGTGCTCAAGTTTAATCTTTTCAGGCGGCTCTGATATTGTCACTCCAAACACCTCAAAGCTAGGTGGTACTGACACATCATTTTAATGGTTCATCTCCCTCCGCTCTGACTGAGTTTATCCATTACACTGATCAAATAATTGTCATCAACTGTGCTGAACAACTTCCTTTTCTCTCTAAACTTTCCATTAAAGGACAAAAGGGTGACGGTGTGGTGGACATAAAGTATCTAAACAAATGGCCCGAGTTTTAGCATGACAGATGTCTTTGCTGTTTGTTGACTGTGCTTTGACATTGAAAGGTCAAGTGCAATTTAAGCTTGGTTAAACTGGGCCTAACAGAGCCACTGGGTGAGGCGAGTCACAGATGGCTCACTAACTCTCAGACAGCTGCTGGACATTACATCAGACCAGAGAGTTCACAGATCACAGCCAGCAGAGATCTGCATTCTCCCCTTGTCCCATATACACAACAAAGCCATCAGCGTATTAATAACCAGGGCTCAATAAGATCCATCTCTGTTCTTTGTCTTCACTCATGAGGAACAATTGGGGTGAGGGATCTGCTAAACTGAGCTCAAACTGTTAGTCAGCAGTGTTTCAAAGGCAGAAATAGCCAGCAGTGGGCCAAGGATGCTGATAGCAGGTCAGGGTCTGATTTTATCAAGCATACCACGGAGTGAGTCAGACCATGAACAACAGCTAAATAAGACATCTCTGAAAGCGTTGGCCATCCGTCTGCCTCAGTGAAAGGTAAGGACAAACTAACCAGAATGTGTGGAGGCCATTTTTAAATAGAAATAGCTAAATATGTATTAATTGTGTGGGTTTTTTGTGATAAAAAAAATAAATCTTTGGAAGCAGTGGTTGGCTTCTATTCTAATGTGAGATAAATTCAGTGCTCAGCTGCTACATGCAGAGATACAACACGTGATTCATCTGGCCTAATTAATGCTAATGCAGCAGCAAATAGAAACCTGGGGAGCTTCAGCGCATCCTGTGAAGTATGGGAACATTTTTCTGAGGCCCATATATTTGTTACTATAAATAATGAATCAAACAATACATAGGAGACTTCATGGCATGATAATTTTCACAAAGACTGATTGTACCTGCACCTTTTTTTAAAGTCATGTTAGAGGCAATGTCGATCAGCTGGCCGGTCCACCACTTTGGTCAAATTGGATAAATCGCCCAGAAAACTGGAACAGACGTTTATGTTTCCCAGAGGATGAATCCTACTGACTTTAGTGATCCCCTGACTCTTCTTCTCTTCTTCTGATTTGTTGCTTTGAGTGAAATGTCTCAAAAACCATTGGAAGGATTCTCATAAAAAATCCCTGCAGCAGTAAAGATCACTAGCCTCAGCTGTACTTTGTGTTCAGTGCTAATTAGCTCACATTAGTATGTTAACACGCTAAGCTAAGTGAAGACATCAGGTGTATTTATATATATCTACTAATAAAAAGCAATATTTGGCTTTCAGATGAAATTTCAGAATGCACCTTGAACTTAATTTGACCTTTGAAGACTTTTGAATGTACAACCGTCGTTGTCGAGCTGTAATTGATGCTCGAGGACAAGTTACTGAGATGTTGACAGTTTTTGTTGTGGTATACCCGCCACTGCTGTGAGCTTTTGTTTCAATAAATAGTTTGAGATGAAGAAATTACCATTGCATGCTTCTATTTACTATACTATTTATTTACTTTCATGATACAGTATCACTGTAAAGTGAAGTTTTTACATTTTCCATAAATTTCACCTGAAAGTTGAATATCCCTAACTTTTTGTGAGCAGTGTATATACATAACTCTTCTGGTCAGAGGCTAAGTTGCATTTTGTCGTCTCAGTACTTAATAAAGTTGAATAGACAGTATAAAATATAGACGTTGTATCCGTGACATCACCCACAGGTTCCTGAAGAGCAGTTGTGTAGCTCAGAGTGCGATGGCTCTGGCCACTGCCATCTCTGCGGTCCTGTCTCTGCTGCTGCCTCCCGGCTATTCTAGATTCACCCTCAGTACAGCTGTCATGAACTGTGAAATCATCTATAGAGACCAAAACTGTTTTTTGTAGCAGGCTGAAAACATGTTTATTTCTGCTGTAAAGTGGGACATTTTAACATGAGGGCTTATGGAGATTGGCTCAATCTGTAGCCAGCCTCAAGTGAATGTTTGAGGAACTGCAGTGTTTGGCACTTTGCATTGGCTTTTTTTGAGCCACAGAGGTTACTGCTTGATCTAATCTAATCAGCGTGTCAGCATTGTCATGTTGTTAGCTTGTTGATGTTATCGTTTAGCTCAAAGGCATTACGGGACTACAGCGTCAGATTCTTCATCTCAGTAACCTCATTGACTCGACGACAATGGTTGGATGGTACCCTGCACCATCAAAGTGTCTCACCCGACTGTTCGCATTGTGTTTTATTCATGTTCTGCTCTGTTAGCAATCAATCACAGTCGGGGTGAAGCCCACTGTGTGACACCTTCCTCAAGGTTTCTAACAGTTCTTGGTCCATCATGAAATCGTCATAGGAGCTTTATCTCGTACTCACTGAGGATCTCACATTGGGGAGTATCAATTTAATTTACGGTCTCATAAAGCGAGGCCCTTTGAGGTTTTAATGGTGATTGCAGGCCATCCAGAGAACCAATAACAGCTGAGTGCTGGGATGGGGAGGGTACCTTCATCCTCTGCACAGCTTCACTCCCTTTCATCCAGAGCACTTGATCCTCGCCTGCATGCTGTCTGCCTTCACGGGTGAAGCTCCACTGTAAACATTCTGCTTCGTCTGATCCGGGCTGCTAATGCGATGTCTTGATTTCACAGAAAGAACAAGGGCAAAATTTCTCCTTTTTCACCTGCAGAGCCGGCGTTTTCACTTGCTGTCTGCCATTTGAAGAAGTCTGGATAATTGAACGTTGGGTCGGTGTGGTTTGTTATGTGCTTTGGATTTGAATAGACCCACGCTGGGGCATCTTCCTAATTGGCTGAAGATGTGTATGGATGTGTATGTGTCTTAAACGGCAGGAGGAGCCAATAATAAGGCTGATACGGGGGCGAATCCTAGGTGGAATATAAAACATTTTAGTTGATTAATAGAAACTTTGGAGAAATCTCTACTGGGGAAACGCACTGCTCAGAGCAATATAGAATATACAGCAGGCATCTGTCAAAGAAATTAATCCTTAGAAAATGCTGGTATCTTTTCTTTGTCAGCAGATGTGTGTCTGTGTGTGTTTATAAGCGAATAAGTGGGAGAAAGAGTCTGGCAGTCAGATAAAAAGCACCTACCATTCGTTTTTGTTCTTTGTTATTAATTATTTTGTGTGAAAATGCAGCTCTCTCTCTCTATTTGTTAAACCAATGAAACGAGGAAAGCGTGTGCACATTATATGCAATACCTGAGGACGCATATGTAATTTGTGCAGCAGTGATGTTTTATGTTTTTATCTCCCACTTCCCTCGCCGGGCTCGGTGACGAGGACGGTCTAAGTGCTCCAGACCTCTCAGTCTTTTATTGGATTACAGAGTCCAAAATTAAATAGAGGCATGTGCAAAGGTTGCAAGGCCAGAGGGGGGAGTCAGACAGGGCCGAGGTAATGTCACTGTGTTTCTGATCTTTATTGGGAGCGACACAAACAGAACCTCCCTCGCTCCAAAACAGGCACACACACAAACACACACATGCGTTTCCCCTGCCGTATTGATTAGTTGAAAAGAAAAAAAAAAAAAAAGCAGTTGAGGTCAGCAGCCATATGTCTGAATTTCTTTCTCTCTGTCTCTCACACTCCATTTATCTCTGTCTGATTCAATACTCTCCTTCCCCCATCAGGAGGCCGTGCTTCATCCATATATCTGCGTCTCCCCCGCCTGACCCGCTCTCACACTCTGTGGTTTCTTTTTGTCCGTCTCTTTGCCCTTCACTTGACATACATAAATCAATCACTCAATCCAATTTCGTTCAGAGCAAAGTCCGATGGATTCGCTTCTGAGCCACCGTCCTGATAAAGTAACACAGTGTAATTACATTCCAAATTAGATGACGTGGTTATGACCGTGGATTAGATTTGACTTCATTTTCAGTTATCACACACAAGAGGAACAACGAAACAAATGCAAACAAGTACAATCAGAAAAAAGAAAAGCATTTCACAGCCCGAGCGCTCTGTGAAATGAGATAAACACAGCAGTTTTCGTCCTGGAGACTTGGAACCCCAGAGAGGCGCTAGATTGATTCAGGTACTCCAGACGACTTTGGAACACAAATAAAACACATTTTTACTCTTACTTGTTTGTTTTTTATTGTTTCCTCAGACATAAAAGCTGATTTTTTATTTCACATGTTCAAAATTCTTAACACAGTTGGAGCAGCAGGACTTTACGCCAACCAAAAAATAATATTCAGCTCCTTAAAACAAGTCCTGAAAAATATACATATATGCAGAATATGTTTTTGAAATGAAAAATAGCTGCACAGTTTGTGCAGAAATGTGCACAGTACTTGCCAGGTAGTGTTCAAAGGTTCACAGTATACAGAATGTGCAAGATAATCAACAAAACAAGCTAACTATAACCTCAACATGAGCCTAACTGCTAAATAAATAAACCTGAAACTGAATGTCTCTGTGGACACAGACGTCAAACAGATAGAAAACTGTGATTTAATGACAAAATAAATGAGGTCACATGTTGTTTTATTTTATATAATTCATATAATCCTCCAGTACAGTATGAAGCTTCATGCTTTTTCACACCGATTTAGCCGTCAACAGTGTTTAAGATGATAAACAAACAGCTACATGTCCACAGTGTATGTAGCTAAACCATGCACCATGTGTCTAATGGGGTTCATACTCATATACACCAATTATTAACAAAAAATAAATGTAATTTAAGGTCAGACATCCTAACTATGACCCCGGCCTCAACCTAGCTGCCCTTTCACCCTCTGGTCTCTAACCTTAACCTGACCCTGTCTGCACCCCTCAGCATCCAACCGATGCCCCCAACAATGCCAGTGCATCCCCAACAATGTTTGTGTTCTGTTTTTAAAAAAGAGGCATATAAGCTCAGATCTTCAGAACCTTCACAAGTTTTTATACCAGCAACAAATTATTCTTCTAATCTTCAGATCTCTCTACAGACGCTTAGAAAAAGGTGGTGAAAGGCTCCCAAGTCCACGACCATCTATCTGTAAAAAAGGGGATGAGAAATTAAACAAATCCACATTTTGTGCAGCACACGGTGTGTCTGTGTGTAGATGTGTAGAGAAAAGCGTAATTAGTGTGAAAATCATTACAGGATGTGCAAGACTTGTAATTAAGATTTGATTTTTAAACATGACGTGACACGATAATGTTGAAAATTATCTTCTCAAGTCTTAGAAACCGTGACTTAAGCTTTGAAAATTGAAGGGTTTCACGTGACAGATCTGAGTCATCCATCCAAACTGGATGAAATTGTGAGTACCGGCCTGTGATTAGAAATCTTCTTTTGCAGTATAGTAAATGCAAAATGTTTAAAAGGCATTACACTTTAAAATATCACTCCCAATAAACGACAGCGGCTACAGACTTATCTGAATTTCCAGCTCTGATTTAGGGTTACAGTAACATCATGGAACCGATTCACTACACAAGCCATGGCTGAATCTTAACGCTTCTCCTCACAGATAGAGCTGATAGCTGATCAATAGTTGCCAGACTAAATCAATCAATGCCGCCCCGCCTAACCCGACAACCTCTCCGGTCACTTCAGACCCAGCTGCCTCAGCTCCGGGGCTGATTTGTCCTCCAGTGTCTCTGTCATTTGTCTTTAGATTTCCCTTCCATTTGATAGCACCAATGCTTTTCAGACGCCCTTTCCACATGTCCTCTCCCCCTGTCAGTGATTTATATGTGTCCCTGCTCGTCAGTGAGGGACAATACAAGTTCATGCTCATTTGCACACAGTCGTTTAGGCTCAGATCTTAAACAATTTGCTACTGCAAATGGGATGATCCAACGTTTTTCCGAGAGTTGTTTAAGTGTGCTGTCTCACACAGAAATGTCTTGTAACAAGGGTGGATGAGACTGTTTAGCTCCTGCACTGATAAAGTCTAATTAATGGTTAGATTTAACTGTATTAAATGAATTAGGGCAAGTTAATTAATTTGCAAATGTATTTTACACTTAATGCTACATTAAACAACTTTTTATTTCACGCAGCATAATTTGATTCACTGCTTTAAACCTCACGTTGATGTACAGAGCAGCTCCGTGTCTTTTCCTTCCTCTCGGACTGTAGCTGTTTTTTTTTTCCTTTTCTTATTGCTTTTTCATTTTCTCATTTGACTCCCGCTTCCCTCTACAAGCAATTCCCATGTGCCGTGAAGTGTGAACGAAAAAAATTTGTACCCTCATTGTCAGATCTATACACGACCATTTACACACATGCACACGACATTATATGTGTACTGTAAAGACAAAAAGTCATTATTATGCATGAACAGGCAGCATCATCGATGTCATTAACGTGCATTTAAAAAAATGCTTGACGTGGCCGGACTGCGAGCTGTCATGGCCGCCGCACGCGCAAGCTGTTAAGTAGCAACTTTTTAAGCTGAGCTGAATTATTGTAACATTATTGTTGATGCCAAGTTTTTTATGGCAGTCATTTACCACATTTACGCTCCCTTACTATCTCTTTACATCCGTTTACGTTTACATTTATGACATTTGGCAGACATTCGGCGGCAGAGTGACTCAAAATGTTGCTCATTAAGAACGCCATCAGATCAAATGATGACACACGTTTGACTGCGATCAAATCATCCCAGTGATGTGCTGATTAGAAGCACGGGAAGAGCTACTTTATCCATAACATCTGTTCCTCTCTGTCTTTATCCTACTTTTAATTATGTCATTGCTGTATACTTGTGATTACAGGCCTGAGGGATCATTGATAATCTATTTAAAACATCCACACACAGGCGATCAGTAATCTACATTGGTGATAACTTCATTTTAAGGTCTGTTCTGCTGATGAAAGGTTAATATCTTCCTCTGCACAGACACTGCTGACTGGTGAATGATTGGACCCGGCATTCTGTGTGCTTTTGGTAATAGCCAATACTTTATTGGCTATCAGTTTGTACACCATCTGCTGACTAAACACACTAACTGCAATCTGACACAAGCCTGCCAAGTACAAAAGAGGCAAGAGACGAGCAAAACAAAGAGCCTTTTTTTATTTATTACTGCTTTAAAAAGATGTGAATGTGTTACACAAGATAAGAAAGTGATGACAGTTTCATCACTTTGATGTCTCTCTTCCACACTTCAGCATTACATACAGGGCCGGTATAAACAGTCTATGCAGTTGTTTAGCAGCCACACGTTCACTGTGACTTTCTATGTTGCTCACTCATCACTTTGCACGGTGTTAAGTTGACTGACTTGCTCAGGGGCTGCCACCTCTTATGCAATGACCCACGCAGCTCTCGCATCATGCGTCCATTAACCTACAGATTCGCTCTTCTCCTGATGGTCTGAAGAACTCAGTGCAGCACAGTTCAACAGGAATCTGTGAGTCACTGTGAGCTTCAAAAGCAGCGCTGACATAATAAATGTGGGAAATGACTAATCCAAACAAAACAGTTCAGCTCTTCTATTTCTAGGCTGTCTTTCTAGTTTAATAAGTTTGTTTTCTGGGCAAAATGATCCTGCAGGATTCACAGATCTTTGAACAGTTTGTTTTTCTCCTTCTCACGTAATGTTTTTGTTCGTATAGCCAAACCTCAAATACAGCGAGAGATTTGATGTTAATTCATTTGGCCGTCTCTAGTGTGTGTCTGTTATTCAGTTATTAGCAGTGCCACCAAAAGGCTAGGGCCGGCCCTGATTACATAGATATTATACCTGAGATTATATCCTGAGGCAACAGGATAATTTTCTCTAGATCTCAAGATAACGAAAACTTTGTTTTCCTGAGTTCCTCTGACATTGCTACACTGAATGATGTTTCCTGCAATCATTTAATATATTAGGCTATTTTTTTGTCGAGTTAATTTTGGCATTATCTCAGGAAAAAATGTTGGTATCTCAATATATTTGTTATTTCAACATAAATAACATAACATAATAATAATAGATCACAAGAAAACAAATAAAATTAACTCTTCTGTATACTTAAACTGTACACTTAAACATGTATTAATATTCTATTTCTTCATTTCTTCTTTAGCTTATTTTTTATCCTTTATGCATTAGTGCTGAGCTGCCGAACACATTTCATTGTGTTGTTGACCCTGTGCCGGATAGAAAACTGTGATTTAATGACAAAATAAATGAGGTCACACGTTGTCTTAATTCATATAATCCACAGGTTTCAGCTTCCTCCAGTACAGTATGAAGAGACATGCGTTTTCACAATGAGAAGAAGAAACAAACAAAATGACGGTACGCAAACAGCTACATTGTATGTAGCTAAACTGTACGCTATATGTCTAATAAGGTTAATTTTTTATAGTTGTCACTTGTATACATATTTGCTAATTATTAACAAAAAAACGGTCATTTTAAAAGGCATTTAAAGGTACAGTGTGTAGAATTTAGTTGCATCTAGTAGTCTAATTGTTGCATTGCAATCTCCTCACGTCACCCTCACCAAAGGAGAAACAACACTTTAAGGGCTCCTTCTAGAGTCACTATTTAGTTTGTCTGTTCTGGGCTACTATAGAAACACAGTGTTTCAACATGGCGGCCTCCATGAAAGAGGACCCGCTCCCTCTGTAGATATAAAAGGATTTTTAAGTAACAAAAATAAAAAGAATCTTATTTTCAGGTGGTTATACATGCGTGAAAACATAGTTATGAATATTATATTCCATGTCCGCCTTATTTTGAAAATAAAGTCCCCAAATCTTACACACTGCACCTTTAGAGGCGCGTGCACTCCGGGGCGGTAGATGGCGCAACGCACGTGACGGTTTGTCACGAAAACACACACGAGGAAGAAGAGGCAGAAACCGGAAGAGACGTGGCACATAAACAAGAGAGAAACCAGCTCGTAGCAGCAGTGAAGTGTGCGAATGACAGCTCAGGAGCCGCCTCACATGTGAATTAAGACAACGGGAGCTTAAATGACAGCCGCACAACGTCACCTGAAACGAACGGGACTTGACTGAAGTCTGTGTGACAGGTAAAAATATAATTTATTCATCATTTGCGTCGCAACTTCCTCAAACTCCCCAACAGCGAAGCTAAGATTAGCTCGCTGGCGTTAGCCACCTCACCTGGTGACTTCCAGCTAAAAGGTGAGCAGCTGATGTTAGCTCAGGTACACGTTAAGAAGGGTGTCATGGCAAGAGGTGTCGGTGTTTGAACTTGAAGTTAGAGGCAGAAAACGTCCTGAAATGTGAGCGACAACTTCTGTCAAATGAGCTAAAACAACGACATTAAATCACGTTAACTACAGTATGAGTGGCATGTAGCTCTGGTGCCATTGATAGCAAGTTAATAAGTGAATTTCAGGTCATGTTTGACTGTTAAATTATCTTCTACAGTACAAAACAAGCCTCGTTTGTGACTGTGCCACCCACTACACAAGATAAACAGGCTGAAAACGCCCTTATGTAAGCTACAACAACATATATACTCATGATTAAAACCCCTGGAGACACATTAATATATGTGGGTAATATGATTAAAAATAAACTCCATCACAGTAATGTAATTTTCTATTACATGCAAGTCATTAATTTAGATAGACAGATGGTTTATTGATCCTGAGGGATCCAGTAGCAGCAGGAGGCTCAGTAAACAAACATTAAAATAAAGGCCTATAAAGATAAATCTGAATTTAAATTAAACCCATTTGAAGATGCAAATGGAAAACTATATAAAAATAATAGAACAGAACTAGAAATTGAGATTAAAAACTATATATAATTAAATTAGACTGTAGAAAATGACTGACAGTCACAGCATTGTCTGCACAGATGTCCAGAAAACAGTGCAGCTCAGTGTGAAAATGTTAATTTGTGCCATAACTGAGAGGTGTTGTACAGTTTTGTGGCCACGAAAGAGTTCCTGAGCTTGTCTAAGATCAGCTGAGAAACTGTGACAGGACTGTCTGCTAAATGGACTGTACTTATTAACTGTGTTTCTCGTCTTCTGACCACTCAAGGTGCTTTTACACTACAGCTCTAATTCACATGGCATTGGCTGCCGGGCATCTGTGTCTTGCTCAAGGACACTTGACGACTTGCAGACTGTAGGAGCCGGGATCGAACCACCGATCATCTGATTAGTGACGATTAGACGACCCGTTCTACCTCCTCAAGCCACAGCCGCCCCAAACTATCTGACCAATAATGTACTTGCAGCATTAACCACAAAGGCCAGAGATATTAATTTCATATATAGCTTGCGTTAAATCATATGGCAAAGTGTCTAACGAAGTTGTATGATCCTACGGTTTAACTCAATACTGACATGTCTACAAGCTGTCTTATGTTATGTCATGTACATAACACAGATGTTTATATTCTGATTGTTATTGCCTGTTTAATTATTTCCCCACCCACAAGGTGAATATTTCTGATTGTCTTTAACATAACTGACACAACTGAGGTCCAAACCTTTCTGATGACTTGTGAGGAAGTGAGGGAGCTCTCTACACTCTTAAGTGGTCACAAGCAAACACAGCCAGACTTTCAGGAAAAAGGGAAGTGAGACAAAGATTGATATGACTTTAGTAATGTTAGTCTTTGCCTCTTTATTGTATTCAAGAGACATTTAGCCACATGATACATAGATTCAGTGCAAATGTAGCGTCACATGCTTTTACAAGTGAATAAAGACACATTCTTCATGCTGCTGCTCATAATAAACAGGCGAGCAGTGTGTCATTAACATAAACCTCTGTTTGTTTGTCCTCAGGTGGCTATGGGTCTCTGTAAGTGTCCGAAGAGAAAGGTCACCAATTTATTCTGCTTCGAACATCGCGTGAACGTGTGTGAGCATTGCCTCGTCTCCAATCACAACAAGGTCAGTGGGTGAACACACACACACATAATTTATGTTTGTACAAAAACGTGTAACATCACATTAAAATTCTGTGTTTCCACTCGTTGTCCTTCAGTGTATCGTGCAGTCGTACTTGCAATGGCTTCAGGACAGCGATTACAACCCCAACTGTACCCTGTGTAATACTCCACTGACTGCCCAAGACACAGTCAGACTGGTCTGCTATGGTAAGATTATCAAGCTTCTGCTCATTATAAACTCATTAGTGATTGTTATAGCATTAAAAATGACATCCCACCTTGTTGCTTTGACCTGAAACTGTCTTCTCCCTCCGCAGATGTGTTTCACTGGTCCTGTCTTAATAACTTGGCATCACGGCTGCCCCTCCATACTGCTCCAGCGGGATACCAGTGTCCTACCTGTCAGAGTCCAGTGTTCCCTCCTTCCAACCTGGCCAGCCCGATTGCTGATGTGCTGAAAGAACAGCTGTCATCTGTTAACTGGGCGAGAGCTGGTTTGGGGCTGCCGCTGGTAAGGCCTTATTATTGTTAAATCCCTCCTCTGGTGATCTCACAACCATCGGACAGTCTTCCTGAAAACAGAAAACACACGTTCAAAACTGTACAGATATTAAAATATTAATAAAACGTCATCTATTACTGACAGATTGAAGAGCCAATCGGGGTCCTTGAGGAGACCACAGCTAATGATGTCACTGATTATACTGACTGGTCAACATTTGATGGTGAGCCTAATGTTTACTTTTTGTTTTACTGTTTTGTAGCTGTTAACACACTATCAATCAATCAATCAATCAATCAATCAATCAAACACTCTTGTTTTCTGTCCACAGCACAAGAGCAAAGTAACATTTACCCCAGCCACTCTTACAACACCAGCCTCAGCCCACCACCAAATTCGGTCCCGTCTCCAGCACAAGAAGACCTCGGAGGTCTTCGTAAAAATGGGGATCCAAATCTGCAGGGGGAAACTGTGGTCAACTTTACTACTGCCAGTACCCGTGACACAATTACATTACACGCAGGTAACATCTACTGCAACTGTTAACATACATTTTTGTCTTCCTTAAGTTATGTATGTGATCCAATATAACAGCTCCACCATGAGTTTGACTTTACAAAGCTTAGAGTCTTTCAGTTTTTGTTGACACTGTCAGAGAATCAGAGTGCATTATATTGAAAGGTTTCTCATATTATGACCCTCTCATGTTTGTAAATGTGGTGGCCAAAATATTATAAACACCTCTCAATATAATGCAGTCCAGTTCAACAACTATTACAAACTACAATATCAATAATAATACTTAAGGTTATATTCCACCGTACATGTATGGGACACGCTCTGTGTGTGCCGCAGCTGCTGGAGCTAACTGTAGCCGTTCTAGTCAATGTTTCCAACCCCACCAGAAGCGCCATGGTCGGGTTCAGAAGCGCTTCTCTGCTCCATCGGTAATACGTGGCTATTTTATTGTTGATGGACCACACAAGCAGCCCTCATCAAACTGCACAGAACAGATCGAGCCGGGTAGAAGTCAGATACACAAACGGTGTAGAGAATCTGACCGATTTTCAAAATATAACCTGACCTTAAAAAAATACCTGACAGTATCGATTAAAACTGAACATTCATCAGATCACATTAGATTAGACAGGAGAACCAGATGAAGTGGCCGGTGAGTGTATGTTGAAAGGTTAAACGCAGTTATTTGTTGTTCTTCTCCAGCATCATCACCAAGAAAGATCTACGACACTCGGGACGTTGGTCACAGCTCCGTCACACAGATTGACTTTGACGACGACAAGTACCGGCGACGACCGGCGTTAAGTTGGTTTGCTCAGATTCTGAAGTTAGTATCACGATGTGCTGTGGAACTGGAGCACTCTTTTTATTGCTTAAATCATTTCTACAAATGCCATTGTGATCTCTGATTTATTTATTTATCATTTCAGAAATCGCACAGGTGGAAAGCGGACGTCTTTTTCCTGGAAGCAGCGAGTCTTCATGCTTCTTCTGGTCGGAGTTCTGGGATTCTTTACGTTGATAATCATCATGGCTAAACTCGGACGTGCCTCTGCTGGCTCAGACCCAAATCTAGATCCTCTTCTTAACCCCAACATCCGTGTGGGGAAAAACTGATAACGAGCATTGATTTCTTCTTTTCATTCTGTGTTACACAATATAAGTCTGTGTAGACCGAGCTGAAACGGGACTGTCCACTTCATTGGTTAGCCCAACAGAGGGAGCCGTTTACCCAAAATGAATGGGGGGAAAAGAGAAAGAGACGCTGCACCTCTTTTAGAACGGAGGCTCCGTTCATTTTACATCAGGCAGTAGGAACATGTCAGGGCCAATAAAAATAATCTCACAACATTCAGGAACATTCCTGTGATCCAACAAAACAACCTGCAAACTCCAAAGCTGACCGAGGCCCTGATGCATATAGACGAAGGATGGTGTAACTGTTGATTTGAAAAGCTAAATGATGAAGGGGGGTGGTATTTATATTTACGGTTCCATCTAACGTTTGTTAGTGATCTTTGTAAGTTGATTTTCCTTTTTTTTTTTTTTTTTAAAACTTCAGTTGAAACTAAAACACTGTTGATGTTGAAAGAACATCTTTTTGCTGGCAGAAAAGTCAGAGCGTGTATAAACGGCAGAGAAACGTTCCATTCACGTTTATAACCCGATTCCACTTGCTGATCTGATTTGAGTGGCCTTTGTGCGTTTGTGCGTTTCTCCTTTGAGAGAAGAGGTGGCCAGAACTGGAATCAAACTTACTCCACACATTATTAATTAATTGCATAACTATTCATGGGTGTATGCATTACTTCTGAAATTGAGTGCATTGCTTTTAGATTTGCCACACAGACTGTATGTACATTTTCCTGATGTTTTTTTTGACTGTCTATTAAATGGGAATACTACAGAATTTCAGTATTATGTTCTTTTAAAGTCCATAAATCACGACCATTACCTACTGATGTATAGGCAAAGAATAACTGAGATGTCAGCTGAGTTATTCAGCTTCAATTGGAACGAATAACGTCTTAAAACATCTTAAATTTACATATTGATATTGCACATTCGAGTGACAAATATGTTGTTATTCCATTGCCCGCTTCGCATGAAGCTGTAAGCAGCATATTGATGCGTTCACAGACCAGCGATGAGAGTAAATGAGACCCCACACAATAGATGCAGTACACGGCTCTCTGTGTACGGCACTGTAAATTGTTGCACTCCTTTTCTATACAATATTTGCACTACAGTGACAACATTTATGAATAATTAATTAAAATATGAGAAGCTGAGCTACGCACACTCTCTTCTTTCGGTTTCTCACTGTAACAAGACTCTGCGTACATGTCTGTCTCTAATAAAGCAACTTAACTCAGATAATGAAGTTTGTACCTTATTTCGAGAGGTGGCGGATAAAAGATGCATCTCAACTACAATGCTGTGTTGTAAATACAAACTCTTGTACAGTCGCAGGTTGTGTGTATGAATCAACATCATAATGACTCATGTTGTCAGGTTCATGATTGTTTGGTGAAAGAGCCCCACTTACAGTGTAAACGCAGTGCAACATGTATTTTTTAGAAAATATATCTTCAGTTATTCTTGTGTAAAGGGTGAGGAATGGACTCTAAATAAACTTGGATATCAGATACTCTAATCTTGAACATCGAGTACTTTTTACTCAGACTGTTGCGAAAGAACAGGGCAGACCTGCCTCTCAGATAAACCCTGATGAATGGATTCACTGTGGTGCAACGCCATGACACTGCCCTACTAATATTCTGCACACTGCTCCACCTGGTGGTGCATCCGACTCCCCAGTGATGTCCTGTGAAAGTCTGTGAACTCAGAGATAAGACAGAGGCTAAAGAGGATCAGGTCTGTGAACAGGCAGACATCGATTGACATTGGATTCATTGTTTGTCGACTTGAACTTGCACTGGCTATATACTGTACTTCTCTACACAAGATAATTAGCTCACAAATCCTTCACCTTATGTTGGATAAGGGTCTTTCTTGTGGATAAGTTTCAGATTTTGTGTTTGTGTTTTACCCCATTAGCCCATTAACCTCCTCTTGCCTTGTGTTTTCTGCCTTCAGTTTTATGTTTTTGTTGCACATGGACAACTAACTTTTAAACACAGTTTCAGGTTTGTTCAGAAGGATAAACCCCTTGAGATGAACCAGCTCATTTTCAACAGGATCCTTAGATACAATACAAACTATACACACACACACATTAAAGTCATAGAGAAGACACAATTAAACAATAATCATACAGCATCATTAAACAAATTCAACAGACACACTACAACACAGAACACCCTAATGATGAGTAAATAATGAACACAGCCGTTAGCCACGGACGGGCACTAACCAGCAAACATATGATAAAGAACATAAGTACACATCTACATATATATGTACCATATATATATGTATATACACATACATGCATATGCACAGATATGCACATATACATACACATATACATACACCTACATATACAATGTATCTTAGCATCATCTGAAGCATTTTTAATGATGTGAGTTGTTCCAGTTTGAAGGAACATAAATGCTCTCTTTACAATCTTTTTGACTGTAGGAACGGAGAAAAGGTACAAACAAGTGTTGGAAGTAATGAGGATAGTTGAAATGTACACATTTAAAGATAATTTGAAGCCAGCGAGTGTGTCGTCTTATGTTGTGGAGGCCATTTCAGTGGGAACAGTGATGAGCAGTGAAGGAGCGCTCAAGAAGAAATCTACAAAGGTTATTGTAAGTTTACTGAATTAATAGCATCACCTTGCATCTATGGAGGTTTCTCACTATTTCTCCTGCTGTTGATCTGTTTATCACAGCAGTTGCTCTAAGACTCAATGAGTGACCCTGAGAGAAGCTGTCACGATATTAGATTTTCCCTATACGAATATCGTACAGTTATTCACGATAACTGCATCATTGTGATATCTACAGAAAAGAATAATTAGAAAGAACGAAACTTTTGTTGTGTGTTTTGTCCCTTTTTTTTTGCAAATGAATTACACTCAATGAGTGCAATAATGTGCATTACCTCCCCCTGTGAGTGTGAACCATAAAGCAGGATATAAATTAACAATTATCATCAATATCAATAAATCGGACATACAAATTAAACCTCCTAAGATTAAAGTTGTGAGATGGCAATATTCCTTCACCTGAAACAGACTTGTTATTGTTAGATATCAAATTTCTACTATTTAGTTATTTTAATGAGTAAGTATAACAATTAAATTCATGGAAATAATAACATAGAACATTGTCCTGGTGGAGTACTGCAGTCATCATTGGGCCTATGATGACATCTTGTATGATGTAACTTCATCACATGCTGTTCTTGGGAATCCTCGCAATAATCCCCTTCAAGTGTAGAAATTGGTGTTGTAAATATTCACCAATACATCACGCGTTTGCATGTGAGCGTTAGTTGCCTCCTCTAACTTTCCATTGCGTTTGCCAAACTGTCACAGCAGCGTGAGATCGCCATTGACTGTCAGTGGATCTGAGCCATATTAAATTGATTCGGGGAAAGCTGCCGTCGGCAATGAAGACACATGCTGCAAAATTACAACGTGGATGACAGATCTGGCACTTGTATACACCACAACACTGTGGTCTGTGTTGTCTGACATGTTTCTTGATATGAAAATGGTTTAATTCACGAGCGGTTTAATGTAACATCATGATATCTTGTCGTGTAATTGCCTTTGTCACTCTATTGGAGTTCAATGTGTCTCTCTATAGCTCTGAGTTATTAGATTGCCCATCGCACTGACATAATAGGGACATCATGATCAATAACTTAACACTGCACTTAACATGCAGACTGTAGGCAGCATTGTTCCTCTGTCCCACTCTCATGATAGCATTCGCAGGTGGAAAATGATCTTCTGTTATTTCTATGTCTTTATTTAAACACTTCTTAACTCTGCCTTTTTCACAGCAACAAAACAAGCATGAATATATTCTGACTAGAGCAAGAACATTTTATGTTTATCCTAAAAACTTAAACAATACAAGATAGCTGGTGGCGTCTGACATCCACCCACAACCAAGCCTCAAGTTATGCAGGCTCACTTCAGCAGCAGAGTTTAGCTCTTAGTTTCCTCTGCTGCTTTCTGCTTTCCTGCTGTTATCACTTTTGATGTGTCACGCTGGCAGGACCCTGGTACAAGTTGAGGAATGAATACTGGAGGCCAGTGCTGTTTTTCTGGCTGATACATGACTCAGATCCGAGACATTATGACACCCACATATCATTTTGTGCTCAGGACATTGCCAAAAATATCAGTGAGATATGCTGGGAAACAAAACAGCAAAAAAATGTGTAGTTACATGATTGTTTGACACTTTATTAAACAAAATATAAAATATTTGATGAAATTTGGGTTCTTTGAAGGTTTGTAAATGTAAAGTATCCACTTAATGTGTGAATTATAGTACGTTACTCATTCATGCATGCACAAGCCATCATATACAGAACACTCTACAGTCGAGTTTAACACAGTTCAGAGTATTTGCATGCAACAACTTGCCCCCTTCTGTCATTGGATGGCACAGGAGTATATATTGATGTGTGAGTGAGTTTCACATGTGCTTCCCAGCTCAATTAGAAGGTGCATCACAGACAGAGTCATTGTGATTCAATGAACAACACTGCCCGTGTCATTCCTGTGGTTTCTTTCAGAACGTAAGTACAGATGTTAGCTATCTGCTAGATTAAAGACAAATATCTGAATGAACTTCTCTGAACTAGAGTTAACTTTTATTAGAGACCTAGAACTTTATAATTAAATGTTTTATAGGATTGTTTTTAACTTTACAAAGCTACATTTTGCACAAAAAAGTCTGCATGTGACTATTTGTTACATTTGCCTTTTCACTGCATATAGCGTTGCATTAATTATGTTTTACCTTTTCTTTAATTCATACTTTAGTATGGTTCAGAAATGATGTGCATAAATCTGTATACTAGAATAAACCAGAATAGTTTGAGGACGCTGTAATTATATAATCATATAGTATCATGTCACCATGTTTTTCCTAATACTGCAGTAATAGTATGAACTAAAATGTAAGTGTTATCATGGTTCTATTTCTGTGGAAATTTTGTTAATAGTCACAACAGACTGAGTTATGTCTTATTATGTTTAAAGATATAAATATAAATATTTCCTCAGACGTCAATATTGTGCTGTTTTCTGAGGACGACTCAGCTGCAGCACTAGTTGATGGAGAAATATTTCAGACCTTTGCATCCTCATCAGGACAAGTCTGAAATGTGTGACCATCCAGAGAAAGACCACAAACACGGAAAGACTGCCAGCTCAAAATCTCAACAGATGAAGCACCACCGTCGGCACCACAACCAGCAAAACCAACGTCACTCAGATGACAATGATAGTCATGAGTAAGTTTTAAAATGGACTATAGTTTTTAAAACTGTAATTATTATGCTTTATTTTTTTTTGTTTTAAGGACAGCAGATATGTGTGCTTCTGACCATCCGTCCATGTGTTATAGTATTTTGATTAATAATTGCTCTTCTATTCCAAAAATCAATAATGAAATAAAAATAATTAACTAGTGAGTAATTATCATCAGCTTTGTACTGAGCTCTAATTTGTCTTTAACATGCATGTTTTCTTCTTTAATTAGCACCCATTCAACAGCAGAGGACAGCATTTTCAGTGATCATCACTCCGACCATCGACATGAGTATGACGATGACAAGACTCATCATTCACACTCTCACCACTACCATCGCAAGCAAAACCATCGCCATGTTTCTCCCTCAAGTTCCTCCACTGGTTCCTCTTCATCCTCCTCATCTTCTTCTTCCATTTCAACATCCTCCTCCTCTTCTTCTTCTTCTTCCTCCTCCTCCTCCTCTTCCTACTCTTCCACGTCATCCTCTAACCTGTCCTCTGAGTCTAGCAGTGACGGTTTAGATAGATATCCACTTAAGAAGCCCCAGCATTCACAGTCCTGTACTGACATTTCCAAGAAACACAAGTACTTTGAGGAAGGAGACGACACGGCCCCTTTGATAGATAAAGGCGGTTATCGAAACAGGCCCCCTGCCAAACAGGAACGGGAGAAAGGCAAATCCTCTCAAAGTGGCACCACTCAGGGCACCCCGAAGAACACTCAGAGGATTACGAGAGGCTCGGGAAACGCTGGAAGTTTCCGTAAAGCCAAATCAATGGAGGCTCTCACTAGACCCAAAGAAAGAGAGTGGCCTGGAAATGAGGATGACAGAGGGGAACAAGAGAGGAGAAAAGGCGAAGCCAGGAAGAATTTAATGAAGGAAAAAATGAAGTTCTCCGCCTTCCTCAATGAGATCACTCGGCAGGTGCTCAGCCCGATGAGACTCACCACTCTCGGGGTTACTGATGCTCAAAAAAAGGTACACAGCAGCACTGAGAAACTCAAACAGCAGAGGAGTCGTCCTGCCAGTCCAGAGTCGACCAGCTCATCCCATACCAGCAAGCACTCTACTGGATTTTCTCGTTCTAAATCGTTCCACCACGATCACGGTCACCATTCTGCAGACTCACCACGTCACAAATGTCACAAGTCCAGAAGCTGCCCTCCGAGCTGTTTGATAAGATGTCACTCATGGTCTCAAACTCCTCAGCATCGCTCCCTTTCGCCTTACAAGCACCACCACCACCGTCATCAAGGTGAACATCACACCTCTAGTCACCATGGTGACCACAAGAGCCCAAGTTATCACCATCACCACAGGGACCACCACAACACAAGTCATCACCATCACTACAAACGTCACCACAGTCCTGGAGATCACCACGACAACACATCCCATCACGATCATGTTGAAGACCAGTACAGCCCAGCCCACCACCATGGTCTGCACCACACTGCAACTCATCATCATCACCATGGAGACCATCATAGCCCTGCTCATCACCATCACTATGGAGATCACCATGATCATGCTCATCACCATCGCCATGGAGACCACCATGGCCATGCTCATCACCACGGAGATCACCATATTAAACCTCATCACCACCACCATGCAGAACATCACAACCCAACTCACCATCGTGAAGGTCACCACACCCCGACACATCACCATGGAGACCATCACAGTTCAGGTCACCGCCGCCATAGCACTGAATACCCGACTACACCATGTCGCCATAGACACCACAGCCTAAACAGTGACGCTGGAGATCACCAAGGCCCAACAGTTCATCATCACCATAGCAACAGCCACAACCAAACACGTCATCATCACCATGGTGACCAACACAGTGAACCTCATCATCATCACCACAAAGACCACCACAGTCCAGGCCATCCCCATCACCATGGAGACCACCACAGTCCAGACCATCAGCATCACCATAGAGACCACCACAGTCCAGACCATCAGCATCACCATGGAGACCACCATAGTCCAGACCATGAGCATCACCATGAAGACCACCATAGAGACCACCACAGTCCAGACCATCACCATCACCATGGAGACCACCATAGTCCAGACCATGAGCATCACCATGAAGACCACCATAGAGACCACCACAGTCCAAAACATCGCCATCACCATAGAGACCACCATAGTCCAGATCATGAGCATCACCATGGTGACCACCATAGAGACCACCACAGTCCAGACCATCACCATCACCATGGAGACCACCATAGTTCAGGCCATCACCATCACCATGGGGACCACTACAGTGAATCTCATCAGCATCACCATGGAGATCACCATAGCCCAGACCATGAGCATCACCATGGAGACCACCATAGAGACAACCACAGTCCAAAAGATCGCCATCACCATAGAGACCACCATAGTCCAGATCATGAGCATCACCATGGTGATCACCATAGAGACCACCACAGTCCAGACCATCACCATCACCATGGAGACCACCATAGTTCAGGCCATCACCATCACCATGGGAAGCACTACAGTGAATCTCAACAGCATCACCATGGAGATCACCATAGTCCAGACCATGAGCATCACCATGGAGACCACCATAGAGACCACCACAGTCCAGACCATCACCATCACCATGGAGACAACCATAGTTCAGGCCATCACCATCACCATGGGGACCACTACAGTGAATCTCAACAGCATTACCGTGGAGACCACTACAGTGAATCTCATCAGCATCACCATGGAGACCACCACAGTCCAGACCATCAACATCACCAAGGAGACCACCAGAGTGAATCTCATCAGCATCACCATGGAGACCACCACAGTCCAGGCCATCACCATCACCATGGAGACCACCACAGTGAATCTCATCCGCATCACCATGGAGACCACCATAGTCCAGATCATGAGCATCACCATGGAGACCACCACAGAGATCATCATAGTCCAGATCATCAACAACACCATGGAGACCACCACAGTCCAGGCCATCAGCATCACCATGGAGACCACCACAGTCCAGGCCATCACCATGGAGATTATTATGGTACATGTCAACACAAAGGACATCACTCTGAATCACATCTCAACCAGCCCCACTCTAGAAACAATGATCTCGACCATGGTGACCACAGCACTCATTCTGCTGGCAGCCCCCCTTCGCACAGGAAGCTGGAGTCTTTTTCCAGCAAGGCAGATTCACAGAGGAATACCAGCAGCTCCTCAAGTCAGGAAGAGGAACAGACAAGCTTCAGCAGCTCATCATTGAATAAAGTATGACATTTCTCTTGAGGTTAAGACTATACTCATTTATGAAATCCCCCATTACAGTATGTCCATAAAGTAATTATTGGGAAGTCAATAGTTGCCCCTGTTATACATGTTTGATTAACTGGTTATGTAATAATGTTCCACTCATTTGCTTGCATATTGATTTGGGCACCAGTGTGCATGTTACTGTGGACAATAGATCAGTTATTACAGAACAATAGATTAGTTAGCTTGCAGAAAGTAATGGTTATCCAATTGACTTAACTCTTTTTTTCACTTTATTCTTTGGGCTTACTTCTGAATGTCATTGTGTTTTCTTTAATACAGGAAAAGACACATGGGCTGGGTAGAATCATGTAAGTGTGATGAATTTCTTTTGGGATTGTTACCTTGGAAAGAGTCCAAGTGACAACCGTGACATGACATGAGGTTGTCCATAGATGAATTGGTTGAACACTGACTTTCATAATTTTACAGCCAATGTATAAATTGAGAGTAATTCTTTGTATATCTGTCCTGACAGGATACTACAGGAGCAGAATGTAGGACTGCATCAAAATTTGCTTAAGACAGCAGTGAGGATGGAGTGTTTGGGAGAGGAGTTCATGAGCAGCCAAAAGCTTCTGGAGGCTGAACTTCAGACGACACGTATGGAGCTTAGCAGCCTCACAGAGAGGTTTAAGAGGTAAAGAATGAAACCTCTGATTTTACTAGCTGTCTCAGATTTTAGACCTAAAATGAGAGTTGCAAATTACACGTAGCTTTAGTTCTTCATCTCTAGTTAGGGATATTTCATGTACACTGAAACATGTATTGTTGAGTAACTTTTCTCTTCCTCCCTGTCTGTGCTTTATTCTAGACTACATGACAACTGCTCTTCCACACAACAGACTAATAATCTTCTTGAGCAAAAGCTTCATTCAGTGGTAAGATTGAAGGCATTTCTATGTTTCTTGCATGACATTTAGGAGCCTTTTTCTACTGTATTTCTTTGGTTGACTGGACAGTTATTCAAGCTCTTGGGCGGTGATACCTCATCCCACGCACTGAAGGTTTATCTGTGATAACTGTCTCCTGTACTTTCTGTGTCAGGCTCAGAGTATGGAAGGAGAACGTGAGAGGTTGAACCGGCGTATTTCAGCCCTGACGGAGAAGCTTGCTGATGCAAAGTTTGCCAACAGTGTGGAAACATTCAATGTAAGATCTTTACATCCTGTGGCTTCACAAACATATTCAGATTCAGGGGAGGAAAGCTGGAAAAGCGCACCGCCACAATGACTAAAAAATAGTCTGGTATTCTTTATATTTCCTAAAATAGACAGACCAACAAATGAAATATTGATAAGTCTATGTTAGACGGTTAGTCTATGTTTGCATCATTTATTCAATTGATCAGTTTGTACCCTCTACTTATTGTAGGTAACATCACTGCTACACAAAACCGAGCTCCATTTTCAGTCAGATGATGGCATTAATCAGGTGGTTCTCCCCATCGCTCCCCCTCCGGCTCAGTTCATGGACAGCCATAATTATGGAAAGGCCAAAGCCGGCGGGCAGGAGCAGTCTCTAGGTTCAGTCCCAGAGGAGGAGGAATCTGACTGGTCAGAGATCGGAGAAGAGACGCCACGGTTTGTTATGACAGGATCAAACAGAGGGCAAGCATGGAGACACCAGGAAGGAGACGTGGACAAAGACAGTGAGTCAGGAGGTGAGGAAATAATCAGACGACTGTCTCCGCGCCCACTGCAGATACCTCATCTCCAGTTCAGCATCCACAATGAGAATCTGTCTGATGGCACGACAGGTGATGGCACCTACAGGATCACCACCACAAGTCCAACTATTGGCTCTGCCATCCTTATCCGGTCAGCTAGCCTGGAAGAAATCCCTCTGGCACGCCATCACATGCAGAAAGAGCTAAGAGGCACAGAGGCCATGATGGACCTCCACCACCGAGGGAACGACGCCATCGCCGATTTAGATAATGAGATCATTCATCACTGGAGAGAAAGCAAAGACACAGTTATCGAGAGGCCGATAGCAGAAAGCAGAATGTCTGAGGCAGATAGCAGTCTGGCCAGCCTGCAGTCAGCCGAGAGGATGCTGAACCACTTCATATGTGAACCGCAGAGCGGTGAAGGGAAAGGTCAGGGCAGGGCTGAGGTGCACGGCTGGACAGGAGGGATCCCTGACGAGGTGTTGAAAGGGGAGCGAACACAACTGTGACAGAAACATGAGTGCATGTTCACTGTGTCTGAAATCATAATTTACACTGATCTTAATTAACTTGGAAAAGTTCAATGAAGATCAGCTACGTGAGATTAGAGGTTCAGCTCCTCTAATTAACATGTGGTCTGAGGAGAGTTAACCTTTGAATTCTGTAAGACTAATTTGCTTTGATAGCCTGTGTCCAATTAATATTTTTCAGAATACTAATTTGGCTCCATCATTTGTTTCTCTATAGAATCTGCTCTTAATTAAATTACTGTCTTACATACTGTACATTCAACACACATTTGCAGTTTAAATCAAATATTTAAACCAATATTTGCAAAGTTGAATTAAAGCCAGATGAATAATATATATATATATATATATATATATATATATATATATATATATATATATATATATATATATATATATATATATATATATATATATATATATATATATATATATTTAAAACTATAACTATATTTTTCTGTACCTTGAAACTTCCTCTGCAGCTTAGATTTAGTCATTTAAAGGTCCGGCGTGTAAAATTTAGGGGGCTCTACTTACAGAATATGGCTCAAATGTAACATAATATGCATAATTATATTTTCATTAGTGTATAATCGCCTGAAAATTAGGAATCCATTTGTTTTTGTTGCCTTAGAATGAGCCTTTTATATCTAGAGATGCTGTGGGTCCACCATGTTGAACCGCCATGTTTCTACAGTAGCCCAGAAAGAACAAACTACACACTGGTTCTAGTTAGAGGCTACACTACACCACTACTGCTAAATCCTACACACTGGTCCTTTAATGGTAAAATGTGAATGTGTATGTTTGTTGTATAAATGCAGATTTCCTTTTCTGTTCTCTCAACACAAGAAGTAGTTATTGTGTTTATCTGTTTTCTTTATTGCTTCTGTAACTGCTAAGCCTAAACACGTTGAAATGGCTCCTACAGCTTCTCTGTATAAGGTATGTAGGTAGCCGCAATTAAAGCTATATACTGTGTTAAGCACAATCCAAAAACAGCTGTATTTTCCTGTTAAGTTGTAGTTTTAGTAAGCAAGTATTATAATCATAACATAATGTAAACTTACAAATAATCAAATAGCTTTAAATATATGTATAACACAAAACTATTGTCCTGTTGTTGTGGTTACAAAAATAAACCTGCCTAAACAAATGCATGTAATTGAACACATTTGTTAAGCTTGTGTAAATGTCATCCATGTAACTCTGTAACTGTTCAATAAAATACAATGAGACATCATTGTCTCACACAACTGTCTACATTTGTTTTAAGATAAGATAAGATGAGATAACATTACATAACATAACATAACATTACATATACTTTAATGATCCCGCACAGGGGAAATTCACTGGTCACAGCAGCTCGTGGACACAATGTATGAGTAATTTCTCATCAACCATAAGAAATTACTCATAAATAAGAGATATATAGAAGAAGGTCATGAAGTCATGCTGGTGCTAAAGAGTCTGACAGCTGTTGGAATGAAGGACCTGTGGTAGTGCTCCTTCTTACATAGTGGGAGTAGCACTCTGTTGCTGAAGGAGCTGTTTAACACCTCCACAGTCTCATGAGAGGAGTTGCTCATGATGGATGTCAGCTTTGCTAATGTCCTCCTTTCACCATCTTCCTCTATGGAGTCTAGGGGGCAGTCCAGGACAGAGCTGGACCTCTTGACCAGTTTGTTGAGTCTTTTTCTTTTTTATATATATCTGATCTACTTTCCTTGAAAGGGAATAGATAAGGATAGATATAAACGTGTCAAGTGAATGACAAATAGATGGAACAGTGACATAAGAAAGAGGAGATACTCAGCTGAACTCAATTTGCCAGGTGTTCTGTGAGGCATACCTTTTTGATGACAGGTTATATAAATATAGTTGTAGTGAATGTGACGCACTTACTTGTTCAGCAGGCTGAACTGACAAGAGTCTGGAAAGTCTGAGCCTATCTCCTTAAAGAAGGTCATTGAGATTGTAGCTGGGTAGGATGTCAGGATTTTTCCAACCTCAAGACTGGATCTCATCCAGGATTCAGAGCAGTGGTTCAGCTCTTTGCTGTTTCACAGTTACTCGAGGGGTCACAAGAGTTGGCTACTCTTTTATGCATGTGTTTATTGAACTATATCAATGGAGAGAAGCATTGCAATGCAGTTAGTATAATTCAAATATAGCAATTGTTAATGTACTGATCAGTTTCCACTCTGAGAGTACATTTAGCCACTGTAGAACTGTGGCTCAGTGGATCAGTCTGTCTGATGATGATGTCTGATGATGATCCATAACTTCTGCATCAAGTGTTTATGACCAAATACCTGCAAAACACATAGCTTTCCTTGGTAGTAAATGTGAGCATGTTAACACGCTAAGCCAAGATGGTGACCATGGGCCTTTTGTTTTTGTTTTTTTCACACTTTTCATGGTGCGCCGTAGTTTCTCCTTCATGCTACAGTAGGAAGGAGAGGGTGAGGTGGTTGCAATCAGCAACTACATTGCTAAATCTTACAGACTGCAACTTTAAATATTGTACAAGTTTAATTCTACCTATACAACAGAATGCTTACAATGTCTACTTATTCAAAATTAATTCTGACTCTGGGTCAAATACAGAAAAATGGACTACATCTCCCGAGGAAAACTGCCCTGTTGTGATCCTGACCTGGACAAGCAGGACGACTATGAAATGATCCTGTACATGGTTTGATTGTGGTTTGTATAAAAAGACAAGGTAGTACGAGTTTCAGGGTGACTAAAAAGATCGTCTTCTGGGTGTCTTGATTCTGCCTGAAACCCTCTGAAATTCAGCAGACAAACCAACCTTATGTTCATCAAAGAGAGCATTATATTATCTCTATATCCTGGGGAACATTTCATCAATGTGAATTTATTTCACTGACCATAGACATTAATGTTTTTTTACTTTCAACTCTTCCTTAAAAGTTCATATAATTCTGAGGAGCATAAGTGGTAAAGTTCACGTATGCATCTGAAGTTGTGTCGTGTGGATAAGTGTTACACAGTTAATGCCACATATTAATATCCACCTCCCTGTCAGGTTCAATTTGTTTTGTCATTCAGGTCCCTCTATGTATGAGTGATGCGTGCTGAGCAGACAATGGCCTGGATTCACAGACCAGTTTAATAGGATAGGTAGGCATTAGTGATAAGACGCTCCCAGCATCCAGGTTTACCAAATCCAGTGTGCCAAATCCACTGTGTGGCACACTGGATGGTACATAGTGGTCGGTGGAGATATCTGGATCTTTTTTTCGGCACTTTTTGGGGAGACAAATAAGGTGAACTTTGAGGCAATTCACCTTTCAGATGTGAAGCTCTAAGATTTTATTTTCTGAGGATTTTGTAACCTGTTTTTGATTTTTTTTTTTTTTTTTGTCGGATAAAAGTTTGTTCTCACAGAGTTATTATCAGGATGTCTTTGAATTGTGCTTGCTTTGTTGCTACTGGTTTATTTTTCATATTCAGTGTTGAATTTCAGTTTTGTCATCTTCATCTCTGAGTCTTCAGTGTCATGCCTCTCACCTCTCCTTCTTCTTCGCAGACAAAGAACAGCATCGTCCCTCGTTGCCTCGTCGTTCTCCTTCCCCTATCCCCCCGGTAAGGTTCAGATTCCCTCGCTGCAACCATGGTGGTGATGAAGATGAAGTTCCCCTTTCAGAAAAGGGTGAAGCTGGCCCAGGGACTGTGGCTCCTCTCATGGGGTGCCACAATGGCCGGAGCTATGACCTTCAGCCTGGGGTGCGTCCTAAAGACAGAACTCCGCAGGAGGGCAGAGGTACTTCTGAAGTTTTACATGTTAGAAATTTGTAGCTTCATAATTCAAAAAGCTTTGTTGTTTTTTGACTGTTTTTTACATGTAAGTTAACAACCAATACAACAATAAGTAGTGTAAATACTTACAGTTTAATTGCAAAAGTGAGTAATGAGTTTTCTCATGTACTGCAACTATGCACTGTCCAACTGTGTTTAGGCTGGGAGATAATCATTATGCCTAGATGCACACACACAGTTAATATCCACACTGAGGGACAGCTTATTTGCAAGTTGTAAGGTGACAGTTGTTTACACACTAATGCACTGATTTACATGAATAACATCAAGTAAACCTGACAGATGCCATCTGTGCCTGTCTTGCTTTTACACTGTTGGCACAATCTTTTGGGAAGAAAACTTGTCTTTAAAGGGATAAATTAAATCTGTTACCGTCAAAGAAATGTCTTTGTTAATTGAAGACAACCTGTGTTTCAACAAGAGGTTGATCAAGAGGAGGTTGATACACATGTGACCCACTTTGGATACTGACTCAACATTTAATAAACGAGGCTTTGTCAGTCTTAATCACTCTAATCCCACACCAGAAGGCAGTCATCACAACTTTGCGTTATTTATTTATTTACTATTATTATGAACTAACCTGTACAGTTTTTAGCTTGTTTGCATGTAATTTAATACCACATTTAAACCGTGTAATTATGCGCAACTATGTTACAGTTATAACTATGTTATTCACACTATTTCAGGCATTTTAAAAGTAGCAAAACATTTATTTTCAATTATAAGAATTTCATGATCTTTTGGCCTGCATGGCTATAAAAAGTCTAAATGGACATGTACATATTTTGAATGGGAAAAGAAGGACAAAAATTAAAGACATCGGATAAGTAAATAAGTAACTTACGGAGTCTATGAGGGTTACAAAATGTTCCCATGTCATTGTGTACATTACTATGTTTAAACCACTGATGTTCATCATTTTGCCCTGAAGGAAAATCAATGTAGTCAATATAAGACAAGATGCTGTGCAATATTTAGAGTCCTCCGTACACTAAAAGAGCCTTTTACACAAATATTTAATTATGCAGGCTTATTTTACTATTGTAATCTTTAAAGTTACAGCTATAGCAAATTTCCATTTCACTAAATTCAACCACTTCGCACATCAACAAGAACCTCACTTGGAAATACTACATTTATTTAACAGGGTACAGACCACAACTGTGTTTTTATATCATTTTGTTCATGTACTTGTTTTTAGCATAAGAGAAACATGTTTTTAAACGTGGATATGAATCCCGCTAACAAAATCAGGACTGAGTGAGTGGATGTGATGCGCTCTGTGCCTCGTCAGCAAGTGAAGTAACTGTAGGTGCCCTTGAGCAACACAGCTGAGCCTCGATGGCTTGAAGTGAGCTACTCAGTAGAGTCCGATTAAACTGAGATGCTGTTCACTCTGAATTATAATGTGACTGACCGGTAAATTTTTAATTGTCACACATAATCATACACGTACAATCATAGTGAAATGTTTCTCTTACAATGTGTTCCATTAAAAAATAGTGTAAAAGGATAATAATAATGTAATAAATAATAATGGTTATGGTGGAAGTAATGTGAGAAAATAAGTGAGTAAAAAGTAATCTTAATTGTCATTAATGGAAATAATAACATTTTTGCTGTGTTTTAAATAAATGTGTTTTTGGCACGGTAGAGCACCACCTATTGTACGTTCAGCTGAACAAATCACTCTTTGCACGGCGTTACAAACCTTTTATAAGACGCATTTATAAAAATAACAAAAATGTCCCCTTTAAAAATAAAGGCTGAACTCTAAAATCTTCTGTACGTCTATAATTGCAGCCAGGTCTGGTTATTTTTCTTATTGTCAGCAGCACAGAGCTTCAATCGGAGCTCTGGTAGAACGTTGCTTGTTTGTGGGTGTTTGGAAGTTGATGTTCAACATATTTACATGTGAATTTTCTGGTAATTTCAAGGTATATTCTAATGGATGTTTTTCTTATGTCCTTACAGCAAAAAATAGAATTTATATTGATTATATTACTGTGTGACTTACTTACAGGTAATGGACAACTCAGACGTACATATTGTGCCCAATACCCTCATGATTGTTGGTCTGGCCTCCTTGGGTATCAACTACTTTGCATCAAAGATCTGTCAGGATGCTCTTGATGCTGGTCGATTTCCTCGCTGGAAAAACTTCTTGAAGCCCTATTTTGCCATCTCTTGTTTCTTCACTGTCCTCATGCTGCTAGCTGTCATCATGAGCTATGCGATGAAGGGCAGTCTGGAGTCTTCTCTGAAGATTGGCTTGAGGAACGGCATCCGCTTCTACAAGGATACAGACACCCCGGGCCGCTGCTTCCAGAAACAGAACATCGATCGCCTGCAGATGCAGTTTCAGTGCTGTGGAAACAATGACTTCAGGGACTGGTTCGAGGTCCAGTGGATCAGCAATCGCTACCTTGACTTCAGCTCTAAGGAAGTGAAAGAGTAAGTTGATATTTCATTACAGTACAGATGGACAATTATAAAGTAACACGCTAGTAATCTGGTACACATCTTGTTTCCTTAGCCGCATAAAGAGCAACGTGGATGGCCGTTACTTGGTTGATGGAGTCCCATTCAGTTGCTGCAACCCCAGCTCTCCGCGGCCGTGCATCCAATATCAGATCACCAACAACTCGGCTCACTATAACTATGAATACCAAACTGAAGAGCTCAACATCTATCTCCTAGGCTGCAGAGAAGCTCTGGTCCGCTACTACATGGGCCTAATGAACGCCATTGGGGCTGGAGTACTGTCAGTCTTCCTCTTACAGGTATTCAATAAGTTCAGGCAGTTGGTGGTGCTAAGGTGACCTTTTAATCCGGAAGATGGTCCAGGGATTGGTATAGCAACACCAAATTTGGCATAGCACCATGTCTTTATAAGCATATTAAACACTATCCCATCATTCTGTATATAGAGTAAGCACATGCAAGGCTACAAAAACACACTTCTTGCAATTGTATAACTCAAATATTTCATGAATGAGAATCCTGACTTCATTGAGAGTGAACACTGATTCATTCCTCATTCATTCTTTGGGTCTGGGGTGCACAATTTCTCACTTAATATCCAACAATCACACTTCTGTTTGGTCATCCATATGGACCTTTTGATGATGCTCTTTCTTCTCCACCTTTCCTCCTTCACAGGGCTCTGTGCTGGTGAGCCTGCGCTTCCTGCAGACCTCCATGGAGGCAGTGGAGGGGAATGAAAACACAGAGATTGAGACAGAAGGGTACTTGCTGGAGAAAGGAGTGAAAGAGACCATAATGGAGTACCTCGACCCTGTCCTGAAGTTCTTCCTGCTTACAAACCAGGTGGAAGAGGGCACCGCAACTCCTACCCCTGCACCCTAAACCACAAATGATGTACACACATGTAAATAATTTTTACACAGAGAGGGCAATTAATGGATAATTATTTCAATTTGAAAACAGAATGTTAATCACACATTTCTATGAATTTCACAGATCTAGGGATAGCATTTTTTTTATTGTCAGATGATCATCACAGGTAAAGTAAATATATACTATACTACTGTACCATGCCATTCAAATTCCACTTTCTCCCGGTCAGTGAAAGGAATAGGATTATGAAGATTGACTAATCGGTGTCAGTAATGCAATGAAAGCCATCAAGTGTGTCCTCTGTTCGTACACCTCTGTAAAATCTTTTAATCCCATTTGTTAATACCCAACCTGCTGCCCTTGCAGTTAGACGCCTGCGTCAGGTGGAAGATGCAGAGTGAATTACGCCATGTCTTTATTTGCTTATGAAAATCGAAATAAATGAAATTCTAAAGTTGAGACATATCTTTTTAAATGCAGATGTGGTGTAAAAAAAAAAAAAGTCCCTGGCCAGTTCATTAAATATAAAAGAGAATTATTCCACACTCTCTTTATTACCAGAAATAAAATATTGATTTATCTCTGGGATTTATTTGTAACGTCAAACAATGTGAATAGCTTTATTAAAGGTCCTTTTAAAAACACTGCTGTGTCTTGAGTGATTTTCTTGTCTCAAAACCAGACATGAACATATCTGGATTTAGAATCATCAACAAAGCTCTCAGGGGCTTTACCTATATTCTGTTCATCTCAATAATGTAATTTTAATAATCAACATTGGTCAGTATCTTGGTTCTCTGGATTGTAAATATGTTGTTATTCATGCATCATTTTGTCCTTTTTTCAAGGCGTTGTTTCTGCTCACTGCTAGATGTTCAATATTTCCATTTTATAATTTTAATTGTCATTTGATATGTAGAATAATACAATCACACAAACAGGGTGATTTGTAAGTCAGAGCGATGAAATAAATATTACTTCTGGGAACTTTAGTGTAAGTTTTTGACGTTGTAGCTTACAGCAACCTTCAGAATCAGAATCACTTTATTTGGTCAGGTATACACACTCTCACTTAATTTTCAGTTTAATCTCAATGTACATACACAGATATAGACATGAATACAGCTGAAAAGAAGGGGCTTGACAGGTAAACATAAACATTCATCTGCTCTCTCTCTCTCTCTCTCTCTCTCTCTCTCAACTCTACCATGAACTCTACTTTTATGAAGCTTTATAAGTTTTCAGTTTTTGTTGACACTGTCAACTTGTCTATTAAGATTGTAGTTATATGTGCATTATACATATTCGTAGGTGTCACTAAAAACACCCTTTAAATATAATGCATGATTTTAATGTAATTGAAGATAATTTAAGATATGTAAGATTTAGACGATGCAATGGTGCTGCACGGTGCAAAGGATGTTGAAATAAATATGATTCATGTAGCAGGCTGTTTTATAAACTTGAGATAGGTGGAGATGATAGTATATACAGTGAAAAGCATGAGTAGATTGTAGATTGTGTATGAGTGATGATATTTACATGTTTAAAGAACAAAAACTTGAATTTAAACAGTGAGAATAAATAATTTACAGGTACAGTGGATGTTTGACACACAGGATTTTGCTGTTTATCGGTTATATTATATTATATGGAGTTATGAGGTGTAATATCTTACAGGACCAGCTCCACAGGCTGCGACCACTTACATGGACTATTGCAGTATTCTCAGTATTCACTATTCTCTCTGTCATTGTCATTTCTGACTACCTCTGCTACATGCGGTGACTTTCATTCATCTGTTTACAGCCTAATTTAATTGCACACAGTCCTTTATCCCCATTTGTAGTTCTTTCTCATATTTGAATAAAAGATTTTTATTTCTACAGTCACTTTCTACTTTTTTTTATAGGTTTTGTATAGATGTTTAGCACCGGTTAACTTCTCAACACAGTTATATATTTATTTTCTATGCAAATGTTTAATTTTGCTACAAATGTTTAATCTTTCTGTACATATCTATCTATCTATCTATCTATCTATCTATCTATCTATCTATCTATCTATCTATCTATCAGTATTACAGTATAAATGTATACTGGAGAGTATTTTGTCATTCCACATTAATAAAATTTTAAAATTCTAATAAAAACATGATTAAACTTCGCCTACAAACTATTGTTTATGACCTTATACACCAGCAACAACAGCCTGCATCAGATAAATAAATTAATCCGCTGCTTACGTAGGCACAGATGCCATGACGTTTCGCGTGTCACGTGACGTGAGACTGTCGCGCTCTCTCTGTGTGCAGCTCACTGTTCGACTCATTTTCAGGATCGGACTTTTTGAACCTCATCTCACGTCAACGCGTTCAAAACGTACACAGTGCGTCAGTTGGAGGGGTAATTTCACATGATCTCCAGACGCAGACACTGGATTAATTGCCGGTGGATGTTTTAACGCTTACTCAGATCATGACTACTTGATTTTAAAGCGGCGTTTGTTATCTATCTAGAGTGCCTGTCACACCCAGTGAAGACGGGTTCAAAATGAGCGGATCGTTCTCGGGTCGCCCACTCTAACTGTTGCAGCTGCCCGGAAAGCTAGTTTTAGACAACTGGCTAGCTGTAAACAGCCAACGGGTGACTCGTTAATGCATTTAGCCACTGTATTTACAAAACTAACAGGATATTAGCACGACAAGTGGAGGGAAATCTACCAGAACTGGCAGGTAGGTACATGTAGTCCCTTCACATGCCATTAACAGTATGTCAGGACACCAAAAATGTAGCTAACTAACCACTTAAGTGACAAACTCGTTGTCAACTGATGGCTGTAAATGTGTTATTGTATCTTAAAAGTGTCGTATTCAGGTTTAGTGACAACCCCCAACCCCCTCTCATGCCTTTTAGCTAATTCAATTTAACGGTGCTGACATGTTCCCACGGATATTTGAACCATTGTTTGTGTTTGTTTATAGGACAATCCAGTTAAACTGGGCAGCCAGCTAGCTCTTGTCCCACAGGCCTCGGTTTATTGTTATTATGTATCCGCATCCTCCCTCCTTTAAGGCTAATATGTTAGTGTCCGAGGCCCTGTTAAATATCATACAATCAGGGTTGAATAACAGTGATATTTCGGGGGCTAAATGATCATTTTGGTTCAGCAGGGTGAGGTCAAAAGTAGTCGACTGTGATGTTCAGATTGTGCGGGGTCTTTCCCAGTTTAATCCCGCATGGTGGCGCTGGTACACACTGAGACATGGGCTAAATTAGCCTGAATACTTACTGTATTTAATCATGACTAAAGGATGTGGATGAGGTGGCATGTATCAGTGAGGTTTCAAATATTGTTAATATCTGTGTAGTCATCTCTGAAGCAGTTACCAGGTCTTTATTTCAACACACACACACCCCTTTGTAGCCCACCGCGGTAACTCAGTTGTGCAAGAAATCATGAAGTGTTTTTTTTTTTTTTGGTTGGTGTCCCCTCCTATCTTGCATGTAGATCAAAGATGTCCCTCCAGGTCCGATGGCCCACATCAGACAGTTAAGCTTAGGTAGCACCGGCTAATGCGTTCTGCATGGTTAGATGGTTAGGACAAGGCTGCAGGCATGTTCTTGGCGTCTGTGCATGTCATACTTGAAGTTAAAGCTGGAGTTTTAATGTGAAATATACTGTATATCAGCTTTGATGTTTTTCACTGCTCTGGACTACTTTTCCAGCCCAGGCGGAGATACTTATTTTCCTGGACGTTTCTGAAATACGTTGTTATGTAACTGTGCATATTTTGTAACTGATCTAGTGTTTGCTTGTTGTGTTTCAGGTTAGAGATGGAAGGAGATGACTGCAGTTTTCCTCCAGATTCATCAGATGATCACTCGCAAAGAGGAAGTGTTGCTTCCTCTGCAACACTTTCACGTGGTACACTACAGCAGATATTAATAAAACTCATGTTAATGTGCATTGTTTTTATCTGTAGTGCTGTTGTTTCCCTTTAGCTTACTTGTATTTGTATTTCTTTTAACACAGCTCAAGATGTGCTTATATACCTGTTTGGTGAGAGCGCAGTACACTTATCCGTAGAAGGGCTTGGCAGCATCAATGTGCAGGAGCTGGGCCGCAGTGTTCGTGAGGCTCTCCATATTCCTGAGTCTGTGCAGGACGCTTTTGCCTTCTGGCTTTGTTCTCCGCTGCTGGGTAAGAACTGTTTCCCACACTTTGTACACTCAGAAATGCTGCAACTCTTCATCTGGGAGAGCTATGATATGAGAATGTTAATGTGTAGATATAAAGATGCTTCTTTCTTTAAAAAATCTCATAGACCGGTGACAACATATTACATAATATGATATTTTTAGCAGGATATGTTCCCAGTTGCCTGAACAATATAGATAGAGCTGTTATACAGTACTGTACTGAGATTTAATGCAGGTTAAAGTTATGTATTCACCTGTTACAGCCAGAAAATCAGGGCATATAGTCTTTAACATGATTGTATCTTCAGTTTCACAATATCAGGAGGAAAGCAGACACATCTCACTGTGTTACATTTGCCTCTTCAATACCCCTCAGATTTGCAGTTAAAGGCGAGGCATCAACCGTACAAACTGTGTCGGCAGTGGCAGGACTTGCTGTATCGCTTCACTGAGGCCTCGGAGGAAGACATTTCACTAGGTGAGAGTTTGGGCTGTGCGTCAGTGTATTTACATGCACTCAGTAAACTGCACATTTTTTTGGAAAGTCGGCTAAACAAGAAACTTGGTTTGTAAAGACAGATTTTTGCTGGAGAAACATGATTTGTTGGCACGTATTAAGCATATTCCTGACTGAGTTTTTACAGAAGCACTTGTACATGATAAAACTCAGGAGGGCAGATATAAAGGTGCAATGCAATGAAAGGAAAGATCACTACTTGGTGCCATAAATCCAAACTAAAATGTCTAAAAAAAAAAAAAATATCTATAAAAACAGCTCAATGGTAGATAAAGTACAGCTCTATGACTTGGTTCTAAATCTGATATTGTGTAGGGGAGAAATGTGATAATGTACTAGCAACATATAAATGTCAGTTTAGAATAACAAAGTTATCGCCGTGCAGGAACAAAATGCGTAAACACATTCTTTGATTTCCTGCCTTAAGATGGTTTCTTAACAGAGTGTGTGTCCGTATGCCAAGCACAGCCAGTTCTCTGCAGCTGTTCCCTGCAGATTTACAGCTTCACTTATAAATTGTTGGTGCTTAGTAGCTTACGCTGCATAAATAAAGGTAAACGTGCTGTCAGGTTTGTTTGGAATAAATAAAAGGAAAAGGAGGAAGTTGGCATGATGGGCAGTAAACGCCTGTGGCTGAACGAGTAAAGACTGACGTCGAAATCAAACAAAATGAAGAGAAGCCACTCAGAGGAAGAGACCAGTTGTTGCACTTTAGTGAATATTTCATTGTAGAGTGATTTAATTGAGCAGTGTTTTGAAGCACTTTTAGGATGAGGGTTTGTCACATTTAAAAGAAAGAAGTAGCCTATCATACAGGATTGGCCATGTAAATTTTAAGTTAGTTCATTTAAGTAGTAGTAGCTGCAGTTTGTCAATAAATTGAAAAGTTGGTCAAAGACAATTATGAACTGTTTTGGTTTAATCATTCCAGTTGTTTAATGTCATGTTAAATTGAATCTCTTTGGATTTTGGTCTAAATGAGCAATTTGGATATGTTTAGAAAATTGTAAATTTAACCATTTTATGACATTTTATAGACAAATTATTCAAGAAATTCATCTGCAGATGTGCATGTACAATTAAACATTTTTTTCTCTGTATTTGTTCCCCTGGTGCGGCACAGTGTTGCCTCACAGCAAGAAGTTTCCTTGTTCGAGCCTCGGCTGGGGCCTTTCTGTGTCGAGTTTGCACGTTCTCACCGGGTACTCCGACTTCCTCCCACAGTCCAAAGACATGCACTTAATAGGTTAATTGGTGACTCTAAATTGCCTGTGTGGATGTGAGTGTGAATGTATGAATTGTTTGTCTCTATTTGCTAAGTCAGCTGGGATAGGCTCCGGCCCTGATGAGGATAAGCTGTGACAGAAAATAGATGTTCCTCCTGTTCTGGCTGCAAAAAACCTTCCTCCTAATGTGAACTGATGGGGGTCAAAATCCACAGTCCTCATCCTGTTTATCCTTTTACTATCCCTCCACCACAGCTCAACCTGAAAACAATAGTTAAGGAAACCTGAAACACAAACTGAATTTTGTATGAAGAAGACTGTCGAACAAATGTAAACCCATTCTTTAAGTGTGTTGCAGTTTAAATACATCTCACATCTATATAATGGATACAAAATCCATTCAAATGTGAGTAGTATGCATTATTATGGTTGCTACGCACCTTCATAATATAATGAGATGATGCATACTTACAACTTCTTTTGACTTTGTAATTAAAAGTTACAGCAACTCCCTCATAATGTGTTTCAAGAGGTGATATAATACCGAGTGTGTTTTATTAAGATAACTGAGGAAAAAACAGAACTGAGATGACACAGAAGTTTAATTTTTACAAAGTTTGTAGAAATGTTGGTTGTTGCACTGTCAGAACTGTTAGCCTTAGTGGACTGTAACACAGTTATAATAAGTTGTAAATGAGGTGTCAGGCACTGACTCAAAGTCTGGTGTTATTTGTCATTGCTTTACAGTCAAAGTAGAACAGGCTGCACTTGTTTGTTTGTGGTGTTGTCGGATCCTTTTAGGAGAACTGGTGACACTAATACAAAGTGCATTGCCAAAACAAAGACAACTATTTTGCATAATCTCTTAAAAGTTGATGTGTTTTTTTGTGGAGTCGATGAAGTTTCACAGTTCAGCACCGTGCGTTAGAGCAGAATGGGTTGGAGGAGACCCCACATCTACCACAGTGTTCTCACCCAGAGATGTTTGGATGAACTGAATCCTAATGCATCATTGTCGTCTGCTTTTTCCTCAGATGAACCGTACCTCCAATTCCGTCGGAACGTGTTCTATCCGAAATCTAAAGAGCTGCAGGTACGATTACGATTATTCATTAATGTTAGATATGATTATTAAGACATTGTTCTCCATCAATATCTGATTTAAATAAACCTGAAGCTGCTGAGTGGGCTTTAAAGAAGATTTTTGGTTGTCTAAATGAGTAATTACTGTCATCATTTCACCCCTGAGCAGATCGACGATGAGGCCGTGCTGAAGCTTCTGTACGAGGAGGCGAGGAGCAACATTCTCTCAGGTCGATACCCCTGCGATCCCGAACACTGGACGGGTCTCGGAGCCATGTCTCTTGCTCTTGATGAGGGAACTGGCCTTGACGGCCAAAAATTTACTTCTGTTATAAGGTAAATTAGAAAGGCTGGTTAAAAGAAATGTTTAAGGAAGGAATAGTTTGACACTTTTGAGAAATACTCTAGTACTTTTACTTTCTTTCTGTTAAAACTGGAAGACTACAGTTGTATTTCCCAAAATGTTGAACTATTCCTTTTAATAAATGAGCTGATTTTGAAATAAATTACAGATTATATCCAAAGTTGGGGTTGAAACATATCATTAAAATGAAAATACATAGCTGTGGTCTATCTAGTTCAGCATACACTGACATTAACTTGAAGGTGGGCCAGTTGTGTGTCATTTTCTGGCGAGATAATAAACACTTTCCTGTTTTTTTTTTAGTCAACACATGATCCTACTTGACCTTCTGTACTTTGGCTCCAGCACTTGCTTGAATGACTGTTTTGTAGTTCAGAGTTGACTTCACTTCACCTTTTTTAGAAAATGAAGAAGTATGGAACGGCCCCCTGCTGTTCATTTTAGTGAGAGTGAGTGAGCGAGAGGACGCCTCGTTTCATCTTAGTGGACCAGAAAAAAAAAAAAACAGCCAAACTCATGTCCCTCAGCCCACATATTCCAAAGGGCAGCTGGTAGATTCAAGTACTTCAGAACAATCAGCGACAGCACATTGTAATTTGATGACAATCCACAGGCATTGTGAAAAGGGTCAAGAGTGCTTCTTTTGTTAGAATGGAGCTTTGATTTTTTTCTTTTTTAAGTTGATAACACTCATTTTGTGCCACAGAGGTGTTGCCTGTTGGTTTGTAAGCGCAGAGCGCAAGAATGTACAAGGTGACATTTTTGATTTGAGTGGGATGATCATGGCAGTGTGTGTCTTTCTCCTTTTGTTAAGCCTTTTGAGGCTTGATTGTAATTAATGGGCTGGAGAATAATAGATACTTGTGTATCACTGTGCACAGGTGCGTAGTCACTGTTCTTATTATAGGTATTCGCATCACACATTACAAGTCGCCTACAGTTAGCATTGTAGCGTTACTTCTGAATAGATATTTATGAGGAAGTCTCATATTTGTTTGCTTGGAGTGTTGCAACATTGTCTTAGCTTGTTGTGTCTATTTCCCTTCAACTGTTTCACAGCTTCATCTTTATTTGGTGTTTTTCAAACCAAAATAGACAATTGAAGGTGCTGTATGAAAACTAACATTAGGACTTCATCCCAAAAGTCTCAAAATCAATGAGGATAATGTTATCTTTCCCAGCAGTAGAGGAGATCCTCTGCATATAAATTACAAAACATGAACATGTCCTAAATACAGTCAAATCAAATCCTTTGACATGATTGGATCATTGAGGAAAAAAAAACTACAAACTTGACATGACATCTTGACTAGTAATGGAATCATGCTTTTTATTATTTATTCTGGGTGCAGATTACATTGTAGACCAAGAGGTTCTTTTCAGATTATCTCTAGGTCAGCAGTCTAGTGTCAGTGTTTGGTTTGTTCATTCTGGACTACTGTAGAAACATGGTAGTTCAACATGGCAGATTTTGTGGAAGGCGACCCGCTCCTTCTGTAGACATAAAAGACTCATTGTGAGGTCACATAACGATTCTTATTTTCAGGTGATTTATACACTAATGAAAACGTAGTTATGAATATTAAATTCAATTTCCGACATGTTCTAGAAATCGAGCCCTCCAAATGCTACACACTGGACCTTTTAAGAAGATTTTTATTCATATCATGAGTGTTAATAATTGAAAAGAGGAAGTAAAAAATCTGTCACTTGAGCGATTGAGGAAAGAATCCTGCAAGAACAACATGAGACTAAGCAGTCGATGTTTCTTAAAATTGTAAAACTTGAGTCCAGATTTGCACATTTGAGATGCTCTAAATGCACAGCACGAACTCGTGTCGTCTGCGTTCCGCAGAGAGAAGAAGCTGTCTTCGTTTCTGCCTGCACATGTTGCCATGGGGAGCGGAGGTTTGCTCTCCACTCTGAGGGGGAAGTCGAGCCGTCAGGCAGGGCTGGAGCAGAACCTCCTGGAGGCGTACAGAAAGATCAGCACATCTGCTGAGAACTCTCCCACACAGCTCCTACATCTGTACCTCAGCACATGTCACGCTCTGCCTTATTATGGGTAAGAATTTGTGTAATGAGCCATTTATCCTCTATACACAAGTCAGTTTCACCTTCATTAATTTACATCAAATCACTTCATATTTATTATGTCTTATTTGACCCTAACTACAAACAGGAGTGCTTTCTTCCTTGGGGAGATTGACAAACCAGCGCAAGGGATTCTCCAAAGGGGAAAACGCAAAGCTGTCAACGTTGGGATCTGCCTGGAGGGAGTTTATGTGATGGACGCCAAAGAAAAGGTGACTATAAGTCAACATCACAATGCCGTGTTTCTCCCTTTTGTGTGTGTGCATGCTCATTTGTCTACACCGAATCTATCCTGACTTCTCTTGCCGAACACGTCTTCTTGCAGCATGTGCTGCTTGGCCTGCGTTTCAATGAGCTTTCCTGGGACCACAGCTACCCCGAGGAGGAGGGCGACTCGCACATTCTGTGGCTGGAGTTCGATGGAGAGGAAGACGGCACTCCTGTCAACAAGCTGCTCAAGATCTACTCAAAACAAGTAAAGAGATTCACAAATCACCTGTTAGGATCGTATGTAGAGTGTCATCAACCGGCTTTAGATTGCCTCTGAAATGTTGAGTGTGTTGTGTTGATTGGCTGTTTTTGGGTCGCACCTGTCGTGGTTGGTCTCCGCTGTAGTTTGAACCTCAGTTTTTAAGAACGTCTCCCCCGCTGGAGAGAGGGCGACAGATGTAGTTCTGTTATGTGTGTCTCACTTCAAATGTTTTCAACAAGAAGAGAGGGGATACACAGCCATCTCCAGAGAGCGTGCTGCACCTGGTGTTTTTGAGAGCTTCATGATCAGGTGCAGCTGCTCTGCCCGTTTGTTCTTGGAGCAGCATAACGCTCGATATTACTGATGAAACTTAATATATTTAAATCATTTTTGTGCTTGCTTAGTATAGCATCCTTACTCAACGATTGTTGGGATGAAAAGGACTGCGTCAGCCACCAGATGGTGAGACGTTACATAACAGTAATACATAACACAGCAGGCCCTAATCCAGAGCTTATGGACCATGAAAAAAACTAAGGTACATCTGTTTATTCTGGATACTATGTGCCTTTTTTTTTTTTTTTTTTTTTCAGGCAGAGCTAATGAGCGGCTTCATCGAGTTCTGCGTGGAGCTTAAGTCTGCGTCTGAGGGAGCGGCTGCAGCCGAAATTGACGGCGAGGCGAGCCTGTCTCAGCAGCCTGCGGGGAAAGAAGGCGGCAACAAGAACGGACGTGGTGGACGGCGCGGGATGCTGCACAGGCAAAGCAGCGTTGTGTGCAGCCGGGTCCATTCACTTAACACTATCAGCTACGTGGACAATGGTGAGACTAATGGTTATATTTAGTCGTACTAGCAGAAGATGATCTCCCTGTGGTAAACTGCTGTTGGAGTGATTTTTTTTTTTTTTTTTTTCAATATTTGTTGTCTTTCAGGAAAAGAAATCAAACGCTTGAAGCCGAAGAGAGCCGCCTCCTTTTTCACCCGTCAGGCGTCTGCAGCCACGTACTCTGCTGTGCAAGTGACGGAGAGTCTGGAGCAGGGTTAAACTCTGCCATCAGCTCCACCCTCCCCCCACCCTACGCCTCTCAAAGACCAAACCTGAACACTTTACACTGAGATTTAAAGACTTGATACAAGCTCGAGACATTTAACTGATAATATATGAACATGCAAAAGGACCAAGCGAGGGATCTAAGTGTGAGTGACAATATTTATCTTTTGAAGTTGTGTATATTAAGAGAGTACAGTAATGTGAAAAACTAAACTGATCTATGAACAGCAATGCTTCCAAGGTTAAACTGAAGTGGCCATTCATTAGATGGCTATTGATTCATAAGTCTGAGACAAGCCTTAGAGAAATCCTCAGACAGTGACTTCAATCGATGACTGTATGATATCTTTCAACCTTTCTGCAGCGCTCTGGAGCTGTGTATACTGCAATTCAAAAATGTTAAACCTCATTTGAGTATAACCACTGCATTACCTCTTTTTTTACGTTAACCCTCATTGGGGGTTGAACATCAAGAACGCCTCAGTATATCCCCGTATAACATTTTGTAACTTCTCAAAACAGAGTGACCACAAACTCTTTACAGTCACAATGACAACACAGTTTCAGGGGACGATCTAAAGGGCGTGTTCCCACTATTCTGCTCTCTCAAGCTGCCAGTGCCTTGTTCTCACGAAAGGGTGAAGACACTTCAGAAAAGTGGCGGTAGAAATGTTAAGTGGTTGGTGTTATTGATCATAACGAGTCCGTATGGAGCCACATTTATTGTGCTGTGGAAGTTTCTTGTAAGTACACGCTTTGATTAATATTTGAAGTTGTTCATTGTTGAAATGAAAGCAGCGCGTGTCACATCTCACTTTGTTATTAGTGAGAGCGAAATGGCCTGAATGTAGTGTAAACATGTAAAACAACAGACATTTTATGCTCATTGGGGAGCATTAATTAATTTGCACCAATAAATTGGTCTCAGAAACCACCCAAACCATACTCTGAGTCAGTAAAAATAAGTATAAATTCATCTAATAAAAGAAATGTAACTTCCAAATCGTCACCAGTACAAGTGACAGCATGTGCACTATTACTTGCTTGGTCAGACCTGATTAGCAAAGTAACTCTGATGCAATGCTGTGGTGCAACTTCTGACATGAGAGACTAAAATAATCCTGTTTTGCTGTTATCAACACGACTTTAACTTGCTGACTCACAAACATCTGCAGCCTATATGTCTGCGTTTAGGTCAGCCATTTGAAATGATGCAAACAATCAGTTGAAATTATCTTAAAGGAAACAGGGAACACTGTCAGTGCACGTTATTTAGCTTCGTGACAATGAATTTTTGCATACTCCTGTGGGGTTTTATTAAAACTAGGACAAACTTCTAAACCTGTAAAGGAATGCTTCACTTTATCTGATATGGATAGCGATTAGGTGCTCTGTGCGTACACCACAGACTTAACTGACCAAGAACATGTTGAAATCTCAGTCTGTACACCAAAGCAAGCCTGTCTAACATGCTGCAACACGGTATGCTACCTTAACAACCAACCCAGACTTCAGTGTCCTGAAGACTCCTCCAGGTTTCTCTCTGAACTTCACCCTAACGCAGGCAGTTTCTATCTTTGCTGTACATTTAACGAACAAGCTCGCCTCACTAATGATCACGAAAGAAGGTAAACATCTTTGTAATACTGCCTTCCACATGAACGTATGTCCTGATTTGAGATGTGGCAGCATCATTTATTCTTCCTGACTCTCCTGAGCATGCAAACTGCAGAATGTTTTTACTTTTCTACGCTTCGACTTGTTATACGTCAGCTACAGTCTGTAACCTAACCGCAGCAGACCGATATATTGTTGCTAACTTACACTATGCATGTCACACTGTAGAATAGGCATTCCGACAGACTACACATCATGTGATACTGCACTATTAATACTAATATACACTGTTTATACATTTGCAGATGTTTTTGTATTGTTGGCTTTTATGAGAGAATATTTTTACTTTCATTTTCATATACTGTCAGTGTTTGTACACGAGAATGAAGTGAAGAAATAGGTCATTTTAAGCATTATCTTCTCAAGCAATCACTTTGGAAAAGCATTAAGTGCCTTTTTGTTTGTACTGAGTTGGAATCTGAATGACTGTTTTGGTGATCAGAATGATTTTTTTTTGTTATTGCTATAGTTTAAAAAAACTGTCTTGTATTATATATATTTCCCACATTTTCAACTAGACCATGCATTTCACCTTTCCTAGCTGATGTGAGTATATTGATATACTGAATAACTACACTGGGCTGCTGTTGAACAGTGTATTGTGGTTCCTTCTGCCTTCATTAAAACATGTCTGATATGCTTTTTTTAATAAACAGGTGCAAAGTGGGCCCATTTCTCTGAAAATATGTTAGTGTGTTTACTACTTCACTGCCTACAGCCTAAGCATACTTATTCTTACTAAAGCAACGACTCACTGCTTAGACCTCCTGTCTAAAAAAGTATTCTACCTTTATAATAATAATAACAACTTTATTTATATAGCACCTTTTAGACGAGCACAAACAGGATACGCAGGCAAAATAGCAACAGAGAACCAAACAAAGAAGGGTAAAACTAAGATTTAAGAACATGGTAATGGTAATAGCCATTTAAAAAAACAAGATAAAAATTACAAATAAATAGTAAGGAAAATGAAATAGTAACTAAGACAATAAAATAATAAGTTTTAATTTCAGTATTGGTTATACAGGAATGTAGTGAGAGATCTAACAGTATTAATGTATATTTAAACAGGTTTTAACTGCACTTAAAAACTTTATTTACTATAAATAATTACTAATAACTTGAAAAATACTCAGCAAATCAAGGATATTATTCCACTGTTACACTATTCAATATATAGTCGATATAGTTTTTTCAGATTTTTAATCTATTGATAAAAAGAACATAGTTGAAGCCTAATTTTTCTGCCTTTAAATGTCTCGTCTTCAGAATTTCTTTATTGATTTTCAGCATCATTTAATACATTTTTAAAATGTAATTTGCTGTTGATAGATAGATAGATAGATAGATAGATAGATAGATAGATACTTTATTGATCCCGAAGGAAATTCAAGCATCCAGTAGCAGCATGCAAACATACATTGAACATACATTAGAATTGACCTATAACACAGTAACCATGCATTAAAATGAGCCTGGGATAGATCTAAATTTAAATATGTACAGAGAAATTAAACATTTGTAGCAAAATTGAACATTTGCAGAGAAATTAAACATTTGTATAGGATTTAAATATGTACAGAGAAATTAAACATTTGTAGCAAAATTAAACATTTGTATAGGATTTAAATATGTACAGAGAAATTAAACATTTGTAGCAAAATTAAACATTTGTATAGGATTTAAATATGTACAGGAGCTAAACTCTAAAAGTTAAAAAATGTGCAGGGGAATTAAACATTTGTTAAACAGTTGTTATGGTAGCAGCATCAATGGTACAGTCGTTAATATCCTATCCTAAATTTATATACATAGATTTAATTAATAAGTGCATTTATATTTATTATCATGATTAAAATATTATTGTTTATTTTATTTACCATCTCTGGTTCACTGACAGTATATGACATGCGCAGTAGTGCACTTCTGGGCTGTGACGTCCGCACTCTTTGACGACGTAGCACCGGATAGGCTATAAACCCGGAAACAGTATCAGTGTTAAGCTAGCTGCTGCAGTTAAAGGATAAATAAAGACGTTTTCTTATTAATTATATTTATGAACGCTTCCTCATTAAGAGTAGACAGCTACGCTGCACGTATACCAGCCACTTTAGCACACGAAGTTATTGTTTTCAGGCAGCTGTTGTCGGTGCAGTGCTGCCAGCTGCGCGCTCGTCATCTGTGTTTACCGTACGTTTCTCAGCTGGCCGTGGCTCGGTATGGACGTTGAGGCGGACGGCTCGGTGGCGGTGGCGGGGTCGGAGGACGGCGGCCCCGGCAGGAGGCGCAGGGTGCACGGCATGCTGAAGCTCTACTACGGGATGAACGAGGAAGGAAAGGCCGAGGAGCGAGCGGAGTCCCTGGATCCGTGCGACATCAACGGGCCGCATTTCGACCCCGAGGTGTTCCTCAACAAGGTGAGGAGCCACACTGCTCAAATAACCCTCTGCACTGCATGCTGTTAACACTGGAGCTGCTTAACTATAATACCTTTTCTATATGATGTTATTAAATAAGAGAATTCAACCAAAGAGTCCCATTGTTGCTCTCTCTGCACTGCACATAAACACCAATACACTTGGTGAGAGACATTTGTTGGAGAAACTATGAGAATATTTGAATGAAAAGGACATTTTAGTGTCTGTTATCCAGCTGAAGATTACCTTGGACTGTACTGGGGGCAGTACGGACAGGGACAGGAGAGCGAGCTCTGTCCTGGACTGTCCTCTGGACTCCATAGAGGAAATGGGTGACATGAGAATGTTAAGTTAAGCTGACATCCGTCATGGACAACACCTCTCACCCCCTACATGACACTGTGGGGTCCCTGAGTAGCTCCTTCAGCAGCAGACTGTTACACCCACGGTGTAAGAAGGAGAGGCTCCCTGCCGCTGTCAGACTCAACAACACCTCCACCACCTGATCATGTTGTAGTTTCTGTTTCCAATTACCACTAATCACCATAGTTTTTATATTTAAATATATAAAAACGTAGGGGTTATGATTGATGACCAGCTAACCTTTTCCAATCACGTCGCCTCAGTTGCCCGGTCATGCCGCTTTGCGCTTTACAACATCAGAAAAATCAGACCATACTTAACTCAGCATGCCACTCAACTCCTGACACAAGCTGTGGTCATCTCAAGACTAGATTTACTGTAACGCCCTCCTGACGGGCCTCCCAGCCTGCACAGTGAAACCCCTTCAGATGATCCAGAACGCGGTCGGCGCACCTGGTCTACAACCAACCCAAAAGGTTGGAGATTAAAGAACCACAAAACTTTCTGGGAATGTAATTCAGTTTTCATGACCAAACAGGGCATATTGAATGTACACACATTTACTGTCAGCGGATAAGCTGCTTTATGAATAGCAAAGATGTACCCCACCGTTGTTTTTTAAGCGTGACTGTGACCCTTGTGTGTGTTTTGTGTCCAATCGCAGCTCAGAAGGGAGTGCTCTCTTGCCGAGTTGATGGACCAGGAGACCTGCATGGTCAAGCAGATCCGCTCTTTGGACAGTGACATGCAGACGCTGGTATATGAAAACTACAACAAGTTCATATCTGCTACAGGTGAGTTACTGGTTGAAATGTTGGTGTCAGATTTTGTTGAATTAAACATTTTGCGGACACATGTTTCTATGTTTTTTTTTTTTTTTTCCAGACACCATAAGAAAGATGAAGAATGATTTCAAAAAGATGGAGGATGAAATGGATTGCCTGTCTGCTAACATGGCGGCGATCACTGAGTTCAGTGCTCGTATCAGCGGGACTCTTCAAGACCAGCACACACAGATTACAAAACTTTCAGGTGAGACTGTCAGCTTGTTTTGTTGATTCACTTGTGGAGGACTTCATGATGGCTTTTGGTATTGACATTTTTGTCTCGCCGTTTTCTTTTTTAAGGGGTTCACACCTTGTTAAGGAAGCTGCAGTTTCTGTTTGAACTGCCTGCTAGATTAAATAAGTGTCTGGAGCTGCAGGCCTACGCTCAGGCAGTGAGATCCCACCGCCGTGCCCGCTGTGTGCTGCAGCAGTACAGCCACCTGCCCTCCTTCAAGGGAATTCAGGACGACTGTCACGCCATCATGGACAAGCTGGCACAGGAGCTTCGACAGAAGTTCAGGTGGGAATCTGTCGATTTAAAGTACATTCAGATTAGAGACACTTCACATCACTTCTAACACACTAAATGACACTTAAAGGTCCAGTGTGTCAGATTTAGGGGCTTTCTTTACAGAATATGTTTCTACAGTAGCTCAAAACAGACAAACTAAACACTGGCTCTAGATACGCCCTCTTGTGTTGTAGTTTTTCCTCCAACCTTAGAATGAGAGGCTGAGGTGACGAGGTTGCAGTTAGCAAGTGCACTGCTAAATCGTTTTTTTTGTCCAGTGGCCAAATGGCTACTTCAGATTTTCCCTGCAACTCAATAGATTGTTTTTTGTCTGGTAAGTAAAGAAAATCTACCGGCCATATTTTACCAACATTTAGCGTACCCTAATTTTATGCACTGATTGTGGCTGACGTTGCCCTCGTTTACCCAGATTTCACTCCATCTATTATTGCAAATGTTTTGCTGTAACGCAGATGTTTTGTCATTGGATGCTGTGCCGAGATTTATTGTGTCTGATTTTTACATCATCTATCACCTTCTACCTCGTTTTGTTGTTACAGGGATGGCGGATCTAGCGCCAAAGATTTATCAGAGTGTGTGGAGCTGCTGCTACAGTTGGATGAGCCAGCGGAAGAGCTCTGTGATAAATTCCTGAGCCATGCGCGGTCTCGACTTGAGTCGGACCTCCAGGGTCTGGAAGCAGAGATAAGACCGTACACGTCTGCCTCAGCCATGAAAGATGCTTCTGCACAAAGGGCATCTACTCCAGCTGCTGGATCTCCGACTGATAACTCCCCTAAAATGAGCGCTATACCATCTCCCACCTCAAACACTGACATCCTGGAATTCATTGACAGAGGCTGCAATGAATTTGTCAGCAGCTTATGTTTAGTTATTACATCCTATCAGGAACTGTTTATCAACCACGCTCCGAAAGGCGAGCTAGCATCCAAAAATATTCCTCAGATGGCAAACGGGAAGTTGAACGCCTTTGTAGATGATCTTGCTGCTCGATATTTCTCGCTCGTGGAGCGGAGAATACAAGAGGAGAAAGGGGTCGCAGATAACTCCCTCTTAGTCCGTGCACTCGACCGCTTCCACCGCAGACTTCAGGCCGTCACCAAGCTGCTGCCGGGCTCTGCTGTGCCAAACAAGGGGGCTGAGATTGTGATCCGGGCAGCAACTGAGCGGGTCAAGCAGTACCTCTCTGCACTGCAGAGCTTCTACATGGACAGCTTGACGGACGTGAGGCAGGCCCTGGCAACACCTCGGCTTTCTGTGGCCAGCGCTTCAGTGGCCGGAGGCGGAGCTCATCTAGGAGGGCCGGCCTCTGGCAGAGACGGTCCGACCAGCCTGCCAGAGCTGCTCTCCTCCCTGTCAGCCTCTATTCTCAATCAGATAAAGTCAGTGTTGGCATCAGTGCATCTCTTCACAGCTAAGGACATTACATTCTCCAACAAGCCGTACTTCAAGGTGAACAGTTTGCCCCCAAAACTCATTTTGTGCTCTATGATTTGAATGATCCTGTGCGATAGACTGACAGCTGTTTCTGTCTGTCTTCTCCTCGTAGGGTGAATTCTGCAGCCAGGGTGTACGCGAGAACCTGGTGGTGAGCTTTATAAAGTTTGTTTGCCAGTCTTCTCGGCAGTTTTGTGAGAGCGCTGGAGACAAGGGAGGCTCGACTCCCCCGGCACTTCTGTTGCTGCTGTCCCGCCTCTGCTTGGACTATGAAACCTCTACTATCTCCTACATACTCACTCTCACAGATGAACAGTTCCTTGTGCAGGTAAATAGTTAGTTTATAAATGCAGCAGCAGGCTCAAAATATCATGTTACACTGTTGAAGGACAGTATTTAACTGCAAATAGATGTTTTAAACTGAACATATTTAACTCTGTTAACATGTTTTATTCTCATCTAAACACACTTCTTCTTCTTTTTAGCACCACAACCCTGTAACACCCGTCACAACTTTATGTGCAGAAGCCAGGGAGGCAGCACAGAAACTGCTGAACCATTATGTAAAGGTAAACATTCACTGAGTTATTTTTCTTACTGAGGAACAACAGAGACCTCAGTACAAGAAAATCCTACAATTAACCTCTTCTCATAAATGTGTGTTTTTGCAGGTTCAGGGTCTGATCATCTCCCAGATGTTAAGAAAGAGCGTGGAAACACGAGACTGGGTGAACACCATCGAGCCACGAAATGTCCGTGCTGTGATGAAGAGAGTAGTAGAGGACACCACCTCGATTGATGTGCAGGTGACTGTTTGCATAATCACAACATCGTCATGTGCGTTATGTCCTCAAGTCCACTCAGTGTACGAGTAGGCTGTCTTATGAACCCTCTGTGCTCTGCCGTAGGTTGGTCTTTTGTATGAAGAAGGTGTGAGGAAAGCACACAGCAGTGACTCCAGCAAAAGGACTTTCTCTGTGTACAGCAGCTCCAGGCAGCAAGCACGCTACGCTGCCAGCTACACTCCAAGGTAAACATATCACACTCTGTCAGGGGTAATTAATGTCTTTCTGTCATTTCTCTGACATGAAAGATGCATAATTGAGGATTGAAAATATGTTAACTCGTGTCATAAATCCTAAATCTAAAGGCAAGATCCATCACAGTCATGAGTTAGATGTATCCACCAATACGTCTTCTGCACAGGAAGACTTTTCATTTTTTTATTGGACAAATACGTTCTCTAGTTGGAGCTGGTTGATCGCCTTACACTGTCGCTTGGTTCAAACCCTGACTGGGACCTTTTTTTTGTGGAGGTTGCATGTTCTCTCCATGTCTGTGTGGCTTCCTCCCACAGTCCAAAGACATGCAGGTGAATTGGTGACTAGGTGTGAATGCTTGTTTCTCTCTACGTGTCAGCCCTGTGATGAACTGGTGACTGCCCCCTGCGACTCTGATAAGGTTAAGCGGTTATGAAAAATGAATGGATGGATCTTGATCACAGTATACTGAGCATAAACTTACAAACTTATAGAAGCAACGTTTTTTTTGTTTTGTCTCCAACGTGTAAATGTCTTTTGCAGCTGAGGTCGCCACTCCCACTTCATACTAAAACAAAACCATGTGTTGTTTTTAAAATACAGGTGAAGAAATTAAGCAAAGGTGGCATGTTTGACTTGCAAATGCCTGCATGAAAGATTAAGACTGGGTTATTTTAGAAAAAAACAAATTGTTTATAAGATGGGGTGAAAAGCAGAGAGGGAAGACACAACATTGTTTAAATATGGGGATAACAATGTAGATTTTCAGTGCCAGAGTAAAGTAACAACAACAGGTCCATATAGTGAGAGCTCATGTAGCTTATCTGTATTACCTCCTTCACTTCCACTGCAGGGGGCCAGTTGTTGACTTTAATTACAAGAGTAAGGTCGTTGTTTCAGTTGTGGTTGTGTTCTGTCTGCCTGCAGTGCTCCCATGGATACTAATCTACTGAGCAACATACACAAGCTGTTTTCTGAGAGGATTGACATCTTCAGCTCGGTGGAGTTCAACAAGGTGAGTGAGTGTCTTTGTTATGCTGTTGTGAAGTGAAATCATCTATTGCACACACACTCACACCCTCCTCCGCTGTCTCAGGTCTCTGTGATGACAGGAATTATCAAAATCAGTTTAAAGACTTTCCTCGAGTGCGTCCGCCTGCGCACCTTCGGCCGTTACGGGCTGCAGCAGATCCAGGTCGACTGCCACTACCTGCAGATGTACCTGTGGCGATTCGTCTCCGATGAGAACCTCGTGCACTTCCTGCTGGACGAGATAGTGGGAAGCTCCGCCCACCGCTGCCTGGATCCCGCCCCGATGGAGCAGAGCGTCATCGAAGTCATCTGTGAACGAGGTTAAAGCTCAAAGTGCAGCTCAGGCAGCTAGTGCGCTCACAGTTTTTACACTGGAATCAAACATCCAAATTGAAATCCTCTTTCTGTAATTACTGTTAAATGTTAAATTTATTGATCCAAATTCAAATCATACTGTAAAAAATGATCAGAAACATTTGTGAGCATCTCAGTAATCCTGTCGGAAGTCAGCTAGAGCCCAACGATTGAAGTCCTCAGTGGATAAAGCAATGAAAGTCTCTGCATTAACAGTCTTTTCTTTTTATTTTTGTGTTTAATACGGAGGCCCTAAGAAGTCATGCATTCATACATTTTGTTTCCTCGATAACAAGTTCATTTTATTTGTTTTCTCAAGTGTCGAAACGAAATAACAAATGTTGTCACGAAATAACGGGACAATTTTCTCAAGATCTCAAGGTAACGAAACATTGTCTTCTCGCGCTAACGCCATAATTAATTCAAGATTAAGACTATCCTTTTGTTTTCTTGAGATCTCGAATCAATTATGGCATTATCTCTGGAAAACAAAGTTTCATTATCTTGAGATCTTAAGAAAATTATTCTGTTATTATAACAACATTTGTTATTTCAACATAATGAGAGAAATAAATTAAATTCACTCTGTATGAGTGTATGACCGCTTAGGGCTTCTGTAGTTTGAAGTGTAGACTTCACATTTTTATTACTATGAAGGTGAATAAATCTTCTAACACTAAACCAACCAAGACTCTGCTGTCATGTAGTCAAGAAGGTGAAATCATTGACTCGCAGTGAATTCAGTCATCGAAGCTCTACATCACATTCCAAGCGCCTGCCACGCAAAGTGAACATGAGCCTCGATGTTGAACGTCTCATCTCCTCTTTCTGCAAAGATGGAAAGAAAATGAATCGTCCGTGATGCAAGCTAAATTGCTTTTAGCTCATCTCCGCCTTGAAGGAAAATGTGTTTAATCTGAATGACTAAATCTCATGTATTCATGAATGCTTTTAGGGGTCTTTTGATGAATAATTTGCGCTCTGAATGGCATCTGATTACGTAATATGTGTAACACTAAAGCAACTACAGCAGATTTACTGTGTCTCTTGCCTTCAGGCTGTCTGATGAAGTTTCCAGTATGTTTAGGAATGGTTTAAATGTGTTATGTCTACAATAAAACTGTATGAATGTGAACTTTAATGTGTGTTTTTCTTTTATAAAACCAGCCTCAGTGCAGTGGAAAGGAGCACATATAACAATAAACATGTTGCAGTCATTAAATTGTAATTACACAATGTTTAAATCACCATTATAACAAGATATTGATGTAATTCAGGTGTGTTTCACAACGTGTCAGCCATCCCTCATTGTAGTACGCTGCTGACTGTCGCCACCTGATGCGCTCACCTGATTGGCTGAGCCCTCTTCTCCCCACCCTCTTCTGATGACAGCGGAGGGATCTGATTGGCTGAGAGGCAGTTTCGTGCTGGTAAATGTGTTTTCAGGGGCGTTTCCATCTTGCAGGCTCTCGGATGGTTGCACTAGAATATTATCACAGTCCTGTCTACACCTTCATGCTTTACGCCGGTAAGACTCTGTATTTACTGCGTTACAAGACGAGATGAACACATTTGTGCTCTTTACAGTGTTTTTTGTGCAAAACATTTGTTTCTGTCGCGCTCAGGTGATTTTAACATCAGCAGGTAAACAGCCTTTTGTCACGGCAGACAGGCACAGACACACAGCAGCTATCAGCAGCTGGACCTGAACTTTGTCTCGGTGATTTGTGACAGCAATATGCATAATATATAAATGACTAAACAGAAGGATTAAACAGTGTTTTATTGAAACATATCTCTGATTCTCTTGATCTTCATTCAAAATTTCATCATTCCCTGTTTTATTTCCATCTGGATCATGTTTTTAGGTCCAGGGGTTTCTTAAGAATCCCTCCTGTTTGAAAAATCAGTGGTGGAAGACTTAATTAAACTAGAAATAAACATAAAAAATTAGTAAAAATACAAAAAATACCAGTAAATTGTTCGATACATTATTCTAAAAAGTGAAGAAGTGTGACCAAAAATGTGCTTATAGTATCTAAAGTGGCTGAATGTCCCCTTTTAAAGTGTTATATGCTGACTTAGTGAATAGAGGAGACTCATTCTGTGACAGTTCATATTTTGAATATGGACATATAATATATAACTTGCAATGACTAATTCTCTAACTAAGATTGCACAATACACATTTTTTTCACAAAGTTACTCTACAGAGTTATATGTATATTCTTATTTTACACTGATCAAGCTATATGTAGGCCTATATGACTTTTTATATTTTTTTATATAACTTTATTTATACTGTGGTCACTTTAAACGTATCTACCTCATGCCTTGTCTATATCATGAGCCTCCTTTGTGTTGTTATATATGTATCTGCGGCTGCAACATCTATATTGTAGTTTGTTTATTTAAAGGATCCCCATTATCTGTTGCCATGGCAATGACATCAGCTTATCTTCCTTGGGTCCACACCAAACATACAGTGCAGTACACATTAAACTTAAATAATAAACTAATAAACTAATTAAATAATAAACTTTCATTGCTTTAATATACAGAAAATCGATCATCAAAACTTACATTCGTATACAAATCAAAGCCAGCCGACACTCTGCATACCTGTAGATATATTTCTAAAAATTCCAGATAGTTTGCTAATTAAAATAAAATATATAGCAGTGAAGTTGAATTATTTCTGTTTGGCTGATTTGATGTTAATACCAGCAAAGTTTTGCACGACTCTAAACTGAGGAGATCCACCTGTGTGGATATAATAATGCACCATATTATACTCTATGAGGTGAAGCCTCTGGTAATTATAAATGATAGATAAATGTATAGTTCATAATAACATAACTTAGAAACAAGTTAAGTACAAATACCTCGTGGCTGATGTATAGGACCCCTGCTATGAACAGTGATTTATGCTCATATGTAATGAGGCTTACACTGTGCTGAGGCTGCGCTGAGACCATTTTGTTTAAAGAGGATCGCTGGGTGTTAATATGTAATATTCAGAGGTTAATTGTAACACAATTTATTGCAGATTATTCTAAGGATTATTGTAATTATTGTATAATATTATTTCTAGAAAATCTATGCAGCAAAGTTATTATCAGACAGCGCTGTATACTTTGATACGTCATTGTCTAATCTAATCTAATCTAATAACTGCTTTTAATTTGTTCCTCAAATGTCTATAATTTGACTTAAATAAATCTACATTAATATTTTCACAGGAGACCAACAATGAGGCCAAACAGTCAAGAACTCAAACGCAAATCCTCTCATGACACAGAGAGGGAATTTGGAGGAACCCTTGGTGAGTCACCGCAGACCAGACCACCTTACATCACACACACTACTTCCACTGTCACTGACATAACCATGAACTAATCCACACTGTACAGCAAATATCACTATGACATCTGAAACCTTTTCTTTCATTCGCTTCATGTCATGTGCCACTTCACACTTCGTCTGTTTGCAAAGCATGAATTAAATTTTTCATCACACCGTGAAAGCTGCAGCTGTACATCGAAGGTGAAACTCGAGTGAAACATTAAAGAGACGCATCAATTTCTCACTGAACAAAAGCAAATTTTAATGAACAGAAGAAGTAAAAGAGACTGTCAAGGTATGTGTTGTTTCATTAAGTTGCTCAAATCAGCTATTTCTTTGATGGCCTCTTTGGTAGATCATAAAGCTGCTGCCACATCAAATAATAAGTAATAAAACTCGCTGCAGTAATAGAGAATAGAGTTTCACAGCGTGAACTCCATCAACACGCAACTGTTCATTACAGCTCTAATTGAGAATCATCACTACCACCCAAAGTAGGATTTGTTCTTGTAGATGTGACACGAAATGAGACGACAAATGCATCACAGCTTCAGTGTGTGTGTGTGTGTGTGTGTGTGTGTGTGTGAGCATCTCCTGCTGTGTTCCTTAAATTGAGCATCACATCCAATTTGCTCTCCAGTTGCTTTTAAAGTAAAATCATGTTTTTAACGTGACGGCTGAGCTCTCGACAGACAGCAGATCTGACAATACTGAAGTGAACCACGAGTTTTGTTGCCCCCATAGTGACAGCTAATCTAATTGTTTTGCTACTACACAGTTGTTTAACATGCTAAATTATTCACAGTTAACATATGTTTCTCATATTGATCTGGTTTATTGCCAAGTAGGTTTTCATGTACGGGAATTTGTCTTGGTGTTTTTGTGCATAACAAACATTACGTGATAATTTAAGGATGATATAAATCAAGTAGTAGAAGATGTGTATATGTATGTGAAAAGAGCCGCACAGTTTGTGCAAAAATGTACAAAGTATTCACAAGGTAGTGTGCAAAAGTTCTTAAAAAAGATATTTAGGTTATTTAAGGTGTGCGTAGAGTCAGTGCATAGAGTCAGTAGATCCTACATTAATGTAACGTGTTGGGTCTGGGGTGGTGGAAGGTGAAAGTCAGTGTTAGTAGGGGCCTGGGCCTTGTTGAGGAAGCCAGCAGCAGACTGGGAAAAAACTATTCTTGTGGCGTGAGGTTTGGTCCTGATGGACAGCACCGTCCTGCAGGAGGGGAGTGTCTCAAAAAGTTTGCAGCCGATTAGATGCTGCTTCTGGCTCCTTCTCAGCAGTGTCAGCCAGGTTGTCCAAACACAGCCAGTCTGTCATCTCACTTTTACCTGTAACCATCTCTCAGGTGCCATAGGCATTCCCATCTTTCTTCCATTGACGGTGCTGTTCCTGATCTCTACGGGTCGATCCCATGAGGCCAGTGTGCTCCAGTGGCCCCCTTCCCTCCCCAACACTGACCAGCTGTGGGACCCTCTGGCCCTCATGGTTCTGCTATGTTGGATCGCTCTGCATGCTCTCCTCTATTTAACGCCGTTAGGAAAGGTATGGCACGTTCATGAGCCTTAACTAATTTCTTATATGTTTGGACTGTAGTGTATGACTCTGTTCCAGTTATTAGTTTAAGCACAAGATGTGTTTTTAATATGTTCACACTCAAAATGGGTTTATTTCTCTGCAGGTGTCGGAAGGATTAGTGCTGAGGGATGGAACACGTCTCAAGTATCCCATAAATGGTATTGTTGGCTTTTGTTTTATGTGATATCATCATCTAGTCTTTTAGTCATGTTTTAAGTGTGATTCAGAGACATGTTGATGACCAACAACCAGCCTTTGAGTAATGGAGGATAATAGTGTTTATCATGATATAAATTGATATGATAATGCTATAATATTTCACAGCTATGCTCGAGTTTTCCACACTTTTAATGCTTGACTGTAGTAAAATTCACCTGCTTTGACATTTTTTATTCTTAGTTTAACCTCCACACTTTCCACACTTTGACCTCGAGATAAAGTTTACTTAAGTTACACAATCTGAAGTTCTACCTTTCACCTGTTTTTATACCCACCTGTGCCACTCTGTTTATCTCTCTCCCCCAGGCTACAACATTTAGTTTTGTTTCTTTCTTTCCCTCAGGATTTCATGGCCTGTGCATCACTGGTGTGCTGCTGATGTTTTTAGTGGGGCTGGGGGCTCCTCTGGGGTATCTATTTGAGCTCCTGTTGCCTCTGGCAGTGTGCGCTATAGCAGTGTCATTCCTGTTCTCCGTCTACCTCTACATCCGCTCCTTTTGGGCTCCTTCTCACGCTCTCGCTTTGGGGGGCAACACAGGTAAGAGTTGAGGTTCATTGTTAAAGGATTAATTGGCCCTTAAAACACTGTTTATACACAGTTGCTGGTGTTGCACAGTGAATTTCTAGTCCTGTTTTATTGTTTGGTGGTGGATCCTGGTATTCCTGTGGGTAATTACCTAACAGCTCTCCAGGAGCCCTGCAGGTATCCAGAGTACTCTTTCAAGTAAGCTGACCCTGCTACACCGGCTATGCTATGCTCTGCTGCATCTGAAGGCAGAAACCTGAGAGCGTCCAGTATTATGATTCACCTCCTGCCTGCTGACGATTACGTTCATCCCAATCTGTGTAAAGAAAAAATGAGAAAGGCTACAACATGTTGTTTCCAGTGCCATGCCATAAAATCAGGGAAAAAAACAACCTTCTTGGTGATTTAGTTAATGTATGATTGACTGATGCACAAAAAAATCAGTATAGGCCTTTTTTACAGCAGACATGTTGACTTATAATTGCAGGAAAAGGTGGAACTAGCACTGTTAACGTTGCCTCTGTTCCATTTAAGTATCCGAGTAAGCCAAATAAACAGTGGACAGTGGATTTAATTAAACTAACAGACGTAAAAGCTTTTGACTACGAATATGTTTCAGCTAATTGCTGATGACTGCTCATAGATTATTTTAAAAAATACTGTATGCTATTATAACAATTACATTGTTATAATAGCATACTATAACAATAGAGATTATAACAATCTCTTACAATTCATACCCATTGTTCTATGGTGGGGGTTCAGTCTTGTACCAGCTATTATAACAATTACTTCCTAGGAGGCGTGCACACACACTTGCACGTAAATGACGTCTAATACTTTTAACTTACAAGACAAAGGAAACACCGGGCACACAGAGCACAGAGTTATATCTTTTTTGTAAAAACAAGATCAAATACAGTCAGAGCTGCAGGTATCTATCATCAAAACGGTTGAATACAAATCTGGTTTCTTGGCTTTATACAGTATTCAGGTTATACATATTTTTCGTTATGTCATACAGCACCCATTTTTCCCATTTAGTAAAAGCACAGAGGTAATTTATTCTACAGCCTACTATAAATCTCTTACAATTCATACCCATTGTTCTATGGTGGGGGTTCAGTCTTGTACCAGTTTTTTGTTATTGCCTTCTTACTTGCAATAGTAGTATCCTGTCATTTCTAGTGACACATTCAGTTACATTTCCAAGGTACATAATGTTGCATTCATTTGGTATTTCATATCCCAGAATATCTTTAATTGTGACGTTGACATTACCCCGAAAGGATCGCAGTGTAGGACATAGTTTACCTATAAAGTATGTGTATGATTGGCTTCTTTGCTCCCACATATATAGGAGAGTGTTGTGTACTGAGTACTGAGCCACTCTTCTGGGGCAGTATCAATGTTCAATCCCATATCCTATTCAGCCTTAATGTATATGGTAGAGGTGCCCCTACATTCTCTAACATTTTGTTTCTTCACTTTATAGTTACATTACTGTGGATTTTGTTTTTAATTCATTCATCCCTCATGTCCTGTCTAGGAAATCCGCTGTATGACTTCTTCATCGGACGGGAGCTAAACCCTCGGATTGGGAACTTTGACCTTAAATATTTCTGTGAACTTAGACCGGGTCTGATCGGCTGGGTGAGTTAACCTGCAGGAGTGAATCCTGAATATGCTGCATATATATCTATTGTACCCTATTTTGAAGTAAGAACCGGCCACTGCCAAGTGAAAAGAGCAGTTTTAAGTGAAAATGTTTTGCTTTATTACATTTCCATTCTACTTTGAGAAAATATATTGTCAAAATTTAATTTATAAGCAAACAAATAAAAATTATAACAAATAATTTATATTAAAATATCGTGTACTGCTTAAACTTTTGTAATGTCACATTTTATTTGTAAGTTTGTATTTAAGATACATATTTGTAAACACTAATGTTGATCTCTGTTAGAGAACCCAACACCACCAACAGGTGGCGATGTTGCTCTCCCCTGATCCTCCACAATAATCTGAAAGTCTTACTTTGACACAGTCGAATCAGAAACTTTTCTTTCCGATGACCTGACCCAGTGAGACATTTGTTGCAGGAGAGGGGAGCACTTCATTATCTGTGAATCATCAGACTCAATAAGACAAAATATAGAGTTTCCAGTTTCACCAAAAAGGTTCTCTTTACTTTCATCACTTACAAAATACAGCATAGAGACAGTAAAGTTGAGTCATACTGCAAAATATTGATTTAATGAGTCCTTTATTTATGTTTTTTCTCTGTATTTACTGTATAAACAGTAAAACCTTTGCACATCTGAATGTTTTAAAGGCAGGTGCGTAGGAGAGGACAGAAAAAGCTCCCACCAACTGGCTACAGACAGTGTGTGGGAGATGTATGCTTCCGTTGTTGAATGTTAAAACTATTTACTTTTAACTTTTAACATCTTACAATTGCTGATAATGTTCTAAATACTGTAAGAGCTGTTGATGACGCAGTGAGGCAAACATGATTTATTTCTTCTGTTTGCTCACTGAATAATCCAACTTCACTGCTGTTATTTGTGAGTTATGTTTTGTTCTCACCTCAAACGGTCCAACCTGCAAGTCATGGTTAAATTAGAAGGTAATCTTTACATGAAGAAACATTGTAGTTAATGCAATTTTCATAGAAATGTTACATTTAATGGTAACATACAGTCAGTGGCCCTGCAACTATTGGACCTGTCACTAACTATTTACTGGGAGCAGGTGCTCTAAATATTGGGGTATGGATGAGGATGGACAGGGAACAAGAACCTTCCCACGGACACTCAAAGCTAACAGCGCAATAAATTCACCTTTATCTCAACAACACAGGATTTACAGTGCAGATACACTCTATTAAAACCAACAGCACACCTCTAATGTTAACAAAAACAAGCAAATTATGGTGTCACATATCGCATTATGTGACATTTTTAAGCCTAGATTAATCACAACATAGTTTTACCTTACACAGTATAGTTTTCCTGGTTCTGCTTGGTACAAAATCATCCATAATATTGTCAAAGACCAAAATATTTGTCAGTTTGCTCTCAGTTGCCATGAGAAGAAATGCCTTGAGGTATTTTTGCTTCATATTATTCATCAGTTAATTTTTAATCCTGGACAAGTGATCATTCATTTAGTTTATATCCATCTGCAGCTGCTTTTCTCTGCATCAAACAGTCAAAATGTGTAAATATATACGTGACCTTATGTTTGTGGTGATGTAAAAGTCTTTAGAAACTTTTCTTGTAACCAGTTTAACACAGTTGTGGCCAAAGAAGTGTGCAGTATAGCTTCTGTCTTAATTTCATTTGATTATTTCCCACTTGACTTCTGAAATGAAAGGACAGATCCACCTGAAGTGGTAGGGGGAGTTGCCCCTGTCCTACAGAATAGATAGCCTATTGACAAATACCGTTTCCACATCAGGTGGGCCGTGGTTAGGTGCAGTAAACGTCTCTGCTCAGCAGAGTGTTCGATGTATCACCTCACAGTGATTTTTTGTTCAATAAATCTTATAGTGAATTCCTTCCAGCCTATCTAGAGATGTGAATCCGTGTTCACGTCACCTGTTTTCCTCTCAGGTGGTCATAAACCTCGGCATGCTGATGAAGGAGGTGGAACTTCGAGGTTCCCCCTCATTAGCCATGATACTGGTCAACAGTTTCCAGCTGCTGTATGTGGCAGACGCTCTGTGGAACGAGGTGAGCAGCCAACAGAGTCAGAGATACAGATTATGCTGTATACTGTACATCCAAATGTCATCAACTTAATCTCTTTGTGTTGCGACAGGAGGCTGTTCTGACAACCATGGACATTGTGCACGATGGTTTTGGCTTCATGCTGGTCTTCGGGGACCTGGCCTGGGTTCCCTTCACATACAGCCTGCAGGCTAGCTTCCTAGTCGTACATCCACAGGCGCTAAGTTCCCTCAGAGCAGCAGTTATAATAGCACTGAATGGTAATCATGTGTCAGCTCTTTTTCATTTGTTAGGATTGTAAGACATAATTTCCGTGAAGAAAACTTAAATTGTTACTTTTAAAATTTAGATGATTATTTAAGATATAAACTTTAAAAAGAATCTCACAGGACGAGAGCACAGTGAAGACCTGAACAATGAGAAAGAAACACAAAAATCAAAAAAATACATAATGCAGGCAGAGAAATTTATAAAAAGTTGATAAAAATATCAGGAAAACTCATCTTTGATCCAATCTTCACAGTAAATCTGCTCAAAATTCATCTAAATAGCTCGTTTGAGACAAACTTTCTGCAGTTATTGTGTACAGTTTATCAATTGTTATGTTCCGTTTTTGTTATGCATTAAATATAATATGAAATATACATAAAATATGTCACTTAATCAGGGGTCATCAGACAGAAAGGGGGTCCCTCAAGGTTGGGAATTGCTGCATTAGGCTATAATATTTTGTGTCTCGTGGTTAAAGATGGTGTTGTTCATATTTTTCTCTCCGCCATCAGGTATCGGATATTATATTTTCAGGAAATCCAACTCACAGAAGAACCAGTTCAGACGAGACCCTTCACATCCAAGTGTTGCAAGTCAGTTTTTAAATGTATTTTCTAAATAATAAACATATACTCGCTCTAATGTGTTTCTAATGTGTCTCGAGTCTCTGAAGTGTCCACTTTTACTCAGAAATATCTGTGTTTTCCACGACTCATTGCAGGACTGGAGACCATCGCCACAGCAACAGGGAAACGCCTCCTGGTGTCCGGGTGGTGGGGTCTCGTTCGTCATCCCAATTACCTCGGCGACCTCCTCATGGCTCTGGCGTGGTCCCTGCCATGTGGTAAGACAGATTTCGCAGAACGTGGGTGAAGTCATAGACAAGAGATTAATGTCAGGCTGAGTGTTAATCATAGCTAGCCGTATTTATCGCTCGAATAAAGAGATGCGTTGGTGTTTTTAATGACATGAAACATTTTAAAAGCGGTGCTGTCCATTTTTATCTGACTCATATAATCACTTCAGACGTGTACCTGCAGTCCAGCTGGACTGCAACACAATTTAAAAAGTATACCTGCACAGATGTGTGAATCCACTGTCTCCATCTGTACAGTGGGTGGACAAAATAACAGAAATAACTTAGAGTATCATGCTGTAGCCCTGCAGTTGGTGAAGCTAATGATGTTTTTGTGCAACTGACTGATGTGTTGATTCATCTATATATCTAATCTATATCTATGTTCAGTAACGGCTTTAAAGGTCCAGTGTGTCAGATTTAGGGGCCTCTATTTATAGAATATAGCACAAATGGAATATAATATGCATAACTGTGTTCTCGTTAGTGTGTAATCACCTGAAAATAAGAATAATTATGTTTCTGTTACCTCAGAATGAGCCTTTTATATCTACAGATGTTTCACATTTGTTCTGCCACTGTAATTTCTCCTCCATACTCAGAAGGAGAGAGTGAAATGAGGGGGTTGCAATCGGCAACAACACCTCTAAATGCCACTAAATCCTTCATGCTGTCAGTTTTGTTCCTCTTAATCATAAAATAATAAATGAAACTGTCTAAAACTGGCAAAGTTTTGATTTAAACCAGCTATAATTATATATATAATTACAACTGTTTGCCAAATATCACCTTGATATGGTGACGTTGTAAAGAAACAGTTGATAATTTTCACATTCAGTAATAAGGAACAACAGTAAAAACAAAGTAGTATTCATTTGAAGTTATGTTTTATGCCCTTTTAGCTCCATTTTTTGGTCTCCACCAAATCTTGAGGCAAATATCCGGCTGCTAAATGTTACACTCTGTTCCCTGGCTGGTTGCTAACTGTGTCTGTCTGTTGTTTGGTGTTGACCTGATACATGTGCAGTGCGATTTGAGAGCTTTTTCACTGAAGACAGCGGCCTCCTGTGGCCCAAAAAACCCAAACAAAACAGATAAAAACCAAAACAATGAGCATAAAGGCGCTAAAAAGCTCTCTAGAGGCTAATGACCTGTGGGTTCATCCTCATGAGCAAACCGTTTCATATTCAAATAATCATGTGATCTGTTATTGCTATAAAAATATTGATTTTATGGGAACTACATGACCAAAAAAAGCAGACAAAAGTCAAAATCTGACTAATCATTTAATGCTAACTTTCAGTAACTCACTGTGCTATCAACCGATAAAGTATTGAGGCTTGATACACAGGCTTTAGCCATTTTATTCCCTGTCCATGTGCGACAGTTATACAGAGTCTGAAGGCAGCAACAGCCTGTTCTCTTTGTTCCTCTGTAAGCTGCCTTATGTTCCCTTGAAAACTGACTTCCTAAAACATTGACTGTCAGACTTTTGTTAGAGCTGACACATTCTGCTCATTGGTATTCAGACTCTATGTGACTCAACCTGTGTAGCTGCCTTTGTAATTGAGATATACTGTAGGCTCTGCTTTAATTTCTGCAGCACCACAGTCACAAACTTCTAAAATAAAAAGTTACGTCGTATTCCAGACGGATGAAAGCTGCACTGACAAAGAGGACGCTGACTGAAAGACAAAAAGATATTTGCTCAGAAACACTATAAAGTGCAAAAAAAAAATTACCATCAAGATGAATCAACGCTCGGAACATTACGAGCTCAATCAAACGGGTATTCACTGCAGGGCTTTTGTATAGTACAGATTGAAAAGAAACAGCTATTTGCAGAGGATGGGCACTTGATTACAGCTTGTTTGATGTTAATAGAAGAAGGTGTTACTTTTTCTCTGTTTTGATGACTTGAAATTCGTAATTTCGTCAGTGACTCATGAATATATTATAGTTTTCTTTGCTATTATGTTGGTTTATTTTTAAGCAGCTCACAGCCTATGTATGCTTCTCTTTTCTTTAGGATTCTCACATCTCCTGCCTTACTTCTACGTCATATATTTCACCGTCTTGCTGATTCACAGAGAGGACCGTGATGAGAGACAATGTAGGGCCAAGTATGGACTAGCGTGGGACACCTACTGTCGACGTGTCCCCTATAGGATCTTCCCTTATCTGTACTGAAGGGGGAAGCAGATTGGTGGAACGGGACCAAAACTGTCACACAATGTCCTCACGACTCTTCAAGTCGACACAAACTTTGCAATAACTTTTTTTTATTGGTAACCAGATTTTACAAAATACATTTACACCCTAGATTATCAGAAATATACTTTTATGTATGCCTTTACATAGCCCTACACATACGCTCATTCAAACACGCGTACACACAAATGCATACACATATAAAAATAACAGTGACAGCAGTAGTGATCCTTCCACACTGGGCATGATTCGCAGGCATCAAGGGGAACAACTGTTAGGAGAGGTTGTAGTCAAGTCACAGCGCACACATGGATATATCGTAATAAAATCAGTCCATTTCACACAAATATTGGAGGATTTATCCTGTTGTGCTGTCTGGGGGAAGATGTCAACTTCTCCATTGTGTATATTTGATGAATTATGTCTATCCAGTCCTCATTTGAGGAGGATTTGGGGCTTCAACCACCTTCGAGTTATGACTTTTTTATTCCTGCAGAGTTATCAAAAGGGTTTTGTCTTTGGGCTTTATCCTGCAGGATATAGCTCAGATATAAAACATCAAATCTAAAAGGAAAAGTGTATCTGAACACTTCGTTTAGCATCTAATAGACAGAACCGGGCAGGGACAAAATATACGATATTGGTTTGCGTTATTGGCCTGTCATTGTCTCGGTTGGAAGTTCTGTGTTGTCTGTGCTGAGGAGTGATAAAGTAGCGAACTAGATCCTTACAACAACATTTCCCCCTGCGAAGTTTGCACCAACTTTCAAATGTAAATCTGTTTTCAGTTACACGGACCACAAGTAAAGCTTATGGTTTTAATCAGCCTTGATTTGTAAGGCTGCGGTTTAATTAAAGAACAATATTCAATGGGTCGATATTTCTGATTTGTTACATTTTGACTTTAAAACTTTGCAGGAATCTGATAGAAATAAAGTCAGACAGCATTACACGTTATTATGTGTGTGAAGATGTGGAATATCTGAAAACATTTTTGCCTAAAGAAATGTCTTATTAGAAATATTTCTACCGAAAGATAAAAAACAATAGTGCCTTTTTTTAGTCACAAACCTGGCTTTTTTTTAACAGTGTGTTTTTAAAATGTGTTATCTGTGAAATACATTTGAAATAAACAAACACAAAACAGAGAATGACACTCGTTCATGCGTCTTAATTTCTCTTAATAGTTATTTGAATCTCTCTGGGCGTTGTATGAGACAATGTGAAACACGTTTATATTATATACGTACAGAAAATGTAATCATTCCTTTGTATGAAGATTTAAATCTTCACAATGCGACTATGACAGACGGCTGAAAGACTAGAACAGCTAGCTATTAGCTGCCATCTTCTCAAGCCTGTAAAGATGGCAGCTAATAGCAGTGTCAGTTTTTAATAACCTTTTCCAACCTGTTATCATCCTGTTTTAAATGGATTTTCTTTAGAGCCTACAGGCTTTAATAGCAGACGTTCAGCAGGCCTCTGAGCTTCTTTAACGTCTGTCAGGCTTCAGCTTTCGAACACGCTCTGCTTAAAATTACTCTGAAGGAACAAAAGGTGCACGGGCTGTATTAGTACGGGTAAATGTAGTCAAAGAAATCAGCATGAAAGCAGCGTTCCTTCTGTTCAGAGCTCTTTGATTCACTGTGGAGTTGACAGGTGGTCGTATTGTTAACAGACTGTTTGTTGCCCCCTTTTTCAAACACATCCAAACACCCATTCTATTAAAAGACAAATAAAATATGTGCATCAAATTTGCCCTCTCCGATTATAAATCACCCTGCGTTTACGCTGCAAATCTTGCACGCACTGAGGTGTACAGATGACAGAGCGCTCCGCTGATGCACACCTTCATTTTTCACCTTTTAAGCCCATTTACAGTACATTTGTCTCGCCTACACAGCACTCAAGCTATTTGTTGTTTTTCATATGCGAAGTGCTAATTAGGAATGTGCTTGTATAATGCCATGGTTCTCTACATAGTGGCTGGATTTATGCTGGATTGATAAATAAGCTTCTTATGTTTTATGGATATGTTCTATTTTTTCCCTGATTCTCTTCGTTTGATTGCTCTTGAACAGCGTCATAATTCTGTTAAAGAAAGTACATGATTAGTCATTTGAATGTTGACATGTCATAAACTTTAGTTTGAATGTAATTCAGTGTTATTTGTTTGCAGTGATGCCAATATTTGCCAATATGTTTACTCCAATATTTCATTTTTATAGTGCCGTACAAACTGGTGATGGAACGCAGCAAGTATTGCAGTTTTATCCATCCCTTGGCCCTCATCCCTTCATCCCTCACACCTCATTTCTCATCCGTTATCTTCCATCCACCTACCCTTTATCCTTCGACCCTCATCCATTCATCCTTTATCCCTTGACTGTCATCCCTTCATTCCTTCATCCCTTCATCCCTCGACCCTCATCTACCCCTCAACCCTCATCCATTCATCCCTTATCCCTTGACTGTCATCCCTTCATCCCTCACCCCTCATTCCTCATCTGTTATCTTCCATCCACCTACCCTTCATCCTTCGACCCTCATCCATTCATCCTTTATCCCTTGACTGTCATCCCTTCATTCCTTCATCCCTCATCTCTTCATTCTTTGACCCTCATCCATTCATCCCTTTTCCCTACATTGTTGTCCCTTCATCCATTCATCCCTCACCTCTCATTCCTCATCCATTACCTTCCATCCACGCACCCTTCATCCTTTGACCCTCATCCCTTCATCCCTCCTACAGCACATCATCTTGGTTCACCCTCATCCACAATATTCAATTAGTCTAAATCTATATCCATACTGGCGTGGTCTTTGTTAGTGAACGCTACTTTATACTTCAACTCAAGAGAATCAAGAACAATCAAGAGAGATATTAGACTTTTTGTGCTATGTATGATTTATATGTCAGTTCTAGACAGTAGTTACGTCAGACTTTACAGATTTTGTAAGATTCTATTAAGAAAGACATCATAAATTCATAAAATACAATATTTGTAAAGATTATGTCAGTGGTTTCAACCTCTTTGACAGGTGTCTATTGATTGTTTTGGCCCATGCAGCAAAGATCTGTTTATTATCGTCTAAACTGTCTAAATATTCTCAGAATCATCTCGATGTGTCTCAGTCTGATGCCGATCTGACGATCAGACAATCAGTGTCTGTTTCCACTGTCCTTCTTACTCATCGAAAGTTATAACGATCTTTCGAGCATTTAACCTCCGTTATGATCAATATTTCAGTGGTCTGTCATCAGGGATAAAATTAGACACTGTTATGATCATTACTAAGAGCAAAAAGGAGCAGCTGAAACCTCAGATATAAAAGCCTCAGGCTCTCATTCATAAAACATATACTGTGATATGATCTTAAAATTTAATCTTAAAGTTAGTTGTGAGCCTCTGATTAAAATAGACCATTACAATTGAGCTTAATTTAGCCTTAAAGGTGCCTCACGAATAAGACCATATATCAACATCCTTCACGTGCTACCTGTCGCATATAACTGATCAGAAACACCAACATGGCTGCAGACAATGAAACTTTTTATTCCATCACATTCATAGTTTATAAATAATAGCACTGATTTAGCAAAAACACATTTTGAAGGTCACATTTCTCATTTGTTTTCAGAGTAATTTGGACATAATTGACAAATGAAATGTCATGATTTGTCATAAATAAGGCCAATAATTGAAAACGAGCTCGGTATTTAGTCACAGATGAAAGCGATGGATATTTTTGTAAGAGGAGCGACAGCAGCTGACGGCAGTGAGTCACTCTCAAGTCTCTCTGTCTGGACAGACAATTCACGGTCCAAATAAAAACACAGAGTGTGAACGAGGTTTGACACATTCTTGGACACAAACAGCCACTGTTAAGACGGCACATCTGCTCCTGACACTTTATTAAGATGGGGAGAAAAGAAGAGACACGCACAACATCTTAATTTTGCAATGATAAAATGATCCAATTATAAAATAATTTGTTAGTGAGTTGGTGATTTTTCTTTGTCTTTAAGTGAAAAATTGTCAAAGTCTGTGTAGAAAATTATTAAACAAAATTCATACAGGCGACAAAACAACACACTTCTTTTCTTTTTTTAATTAATAACCCTCATGCCTTTATCCCTTCATCCTTTCATCCTTCATTCCTCAGTCCTCATTCCTTCATACCTCATACCTAGACCCTCAACCCTCATCCTTTATCCCTCAACTCTCATCCCTCAACTCCGATCCATCGACTCTCCTCTCTTTGTCCTTCTTCCCTTACCCCTCGATTCCTCGACTCATCCTTTACCCCTCGATTCACCTACCCTTCATCTATCGACTCTCATCTCTTCATACCTAGACCGTCAACACTTCAACCCTTCATGCTTGATCCTTCATCCCTTGACCCTCGACCATCATCCCTTCATCCTTTATCCCTCGACCCTCATCCCTTCATACCTTCACACCTCATCCCTCACCCTCCATCCACCTACCCTTCAACATCTTTATTTTCCTTTTCCTTTATTTTTCTTTTTTTAATTCAATCTTCAGTCTCTCTTTAATTAAATAATTCACTTTTGCGTCATGTTTTCACCTCTCTGTGTCTCTAATTTTCTTATAACTGTCACTGTTTTGTCATTCTGCCAATGAATCATAACATGAAGCTTCAATTACATGTTTACTTACCAAGTGCATGAGCCTAATATACAGTAAGCCCTTATGGTTTCCCTATTTGTGCGTGTCTATGCAGCCATAATTATATGCAACATCCTGGAGTGTCTTGCATAATAATGAATGAGCAAAACATGTGTGTATGTATGTGTGTGTGTGTGTGTGTGTGTGCACCTCTGCGTGTACGTGCCAATTGTGTATGCCAATCGTGACGTTTCAGGCCCATCAGTTGTAGCCAGTTTCCATGGTAACCCCTCTTAGAGAGCACAGACGTAGGAGAGAGGGGAAAAGGGTTGGAGACAATTATCGTGGTGGAGGGTGCTGAAAAAAGGAAGAGCCCGGCATGATGAGTGTGAAACGATGTGAACCGTGTGTTGAGACAAGAAACAGATGCATGTGTGTGTGTGTGTGTGTGTGTGTGTGAGTGTGTGTGTGTGTGTGAGTGTGTGAGTGAGCGAGCAATTATGTGTGCGTGTGTGTGTGTGTGTGTGTGTGTGTGTGTCCACATCCTGGGATTAGCAGGTGTCACGCAGAGACACATTGGGGTGGTGGTCGTCATGACTACATGCATGAAACTGTTATAACTGCACTGGATGCAATATAAATATAAATATAAAAAAGTGTTGTGCAAGGAAACAGTGCTGCCAGGCATGTGAACCAACTTGAAATGGTTGAATTGAATTTCTGTGATTTGAGTGAGAGCCTCGGAGTGAGTCAACAGGAATCTCTAATACAATTTAGTTTCCATGGTGACAGCGAGGGAATGATATGTCCTTTTCAAACAGAGGGAAAAAGCCAGCTTGAATCCTCGACGTTGCTCTGTTTTTCTGTCTGAATCATTATTTAGACAAGCGATAACCTGGCAAACCTTACAGGGCCTGCAAATGAGTCCCTGAGTCGACTTAGAGATGTACTCAGCAATTTTTTTTTCCTCCCTCTTTTGAAATCAGAAGAAGGAAAACTGTTGCTGAGCATAAAAATGTCAACTTTTTTCTGTTGTGCATCTATAATTTGATGTGTTAGTATTCTGGAGGTGTAGACTTTAATGAAAGGTAATCATCCTCTCTAGTCGAAGCTCTTTTCACATCAGCGAGGCGTTTTTTTTAGTTATTTCTGTGCTTTTAAAGAGGCTGTCTCTGAAGCCACTTCTAAATGCAGCTGTTATTTCCACATCTTTCGATGTGGCAGTTCATTTTTCTGTACTCTGTACTGCACTCTCCTCGCTTATAAATTCCCCTCATCATCCTCAGAGTGATATTTCTCTCTTCTCCTTCATCTCTGGGGTTGGCAGAGCAATCACGTCTGCATGGCTCCTCACAGATGGGTGAAATACTGACCCTCAAGCAGACAGGAAATAAGAAATCTAGGAGACAATCTTTTTGGTATTACTGTTTTATTAGAATATGGCATGAGAATCGCTGTTTATTAACTGTACATCATAGTGTAACCTAATAAATATAAAGTAATCCACCAAATTTACTGTAGCGTACATTGATGATAAATGTATAAAAGACAGATACAAATAGATATACTTAAATACAATTTTCTAAAATGCTTTGTTTAGAGCAACTACATAATGACATTCAAACCGAGCGAGTTCTCCTCCTTTCCTCGAGTTCCTGTGCTTTAATAGTGATTGTCCAAACTCAACACGCTCACATTGTTGGCAGAGTTTTGAGGTCTCAGTGTCCTGCGATTATTTTAATGGGAGCATCATTTGGCACAACATGTACTGTCTGCTGTGTGTCGTCAGGAAAACTGACAGTCTATTAAAGTTGCTTCAGTCAAGTGAATGTTGCAATTTGGTTGAAATTCACATCACACAAGCGGTTTGAAGTTGCTCCCTCTAAACCTCTCATTAGTACCAAAGTGACATGAAAAGGAGCGTGATTGACACAAGAGGTGTGTGTGCATGTGTGTGTGAGCTTTCTTTAATTGGCGGCATTTCATTTGTGTAGCGATTATGAAGGCTCTGTCACGTACAGATATGCCTCGACTTATTGTTACAGAACGACTGCTGTGGCAGCGAGGACAAAATATCTTCTAAGCTTCGAGTTATTACGTGACATTTCAAATAAAGGCGATGTATGCATGCCTTTAAAAACTGGTTTGTACTGGGAATGAAGTTCATTTTTAAAGAGTAAGATGGTGATATTCTGAATTTCTCTTATTGTCAATAAAACATATGGAAAGACCAAAAACAACAATGCCCGTGTAGCAAATCTTTGATCTAACGTATTCGTCTGTCACAGAGCTATTAAACTATAAAAAAACATATTAATGAGCCTGTTGAACATACGTGAAAATGCACTCTTTACTCCGTTTAGGAGTAGCCTAAAGGATCGAGGGATGAGGGAGGAAGGGATGAGGGTCGGGGAATAGATGAAGGTCAAGGTTTGAGGGTCGAGATATGAGGTTGAAGTTCAAGGGATGAGGGTCAAGGGATGAGGATTGAGGGATGAGGGCTGAGGGTCGAAGTATAAGGATCGAGGTATGAGCTTCAAGGGATTAGGGTTGAGGGATGAGGGTTGAGAGATGAAGGATGAGGGTCGAGGAATGAGATTCAAGGGAAGAGGGATGCAGGGATGAGGGAGTCGAGGTATGAATCGTTGAGTGTTGGAAGTACGAGGGTCGATTGATGAGCGTCAAGGTATAAGGGTCGAGGGACGAGGGATGAAGGGATGAGTACCCTTAGCCTTTTTAAATATTACACAATATATTTGGGACCAGATTTATAGATAGGGAAGTCTAAAATATTGATATACAGACTAACACATTGTTGGCTTCAGTTGTTTTGCGGGATTTCTTGACAGTAATATATATAGAATTATGCCAGCCTTATCCTGTGGTATTGCTATTTAACTCATTGATAGCTATGTGCTCCCAATTTAAATGTTGAAATTGGTGTAAATATGCCATCATACATACACACAATGTACGGCCTCTTTAAGAAATAAATAAAATCCTGAATATCAGCTGTCGTCGTGGATCAGTGAATCGTCACGTGAGCTCACGTTGAGGTGTGAATTTTAATTGTAAACCTTCAATAGGCTGTAGTCTTCAAGACGTCCCACAGTTTACATACCAGACGTGTCATCACCACCATTTACTACATGTGGAGCCGGCGTATGACAAACTTCACAGTTTGTTCTCGGGCTCCAGGAATTTTTCTACTGATGTTAAAATTTCACATTTAAACCGTCACTTATCTACAAATAGATCAAACTAATGAACACATGATGGCAAAGGCAGCACCAGCTGAAGAAAGGCTTTGCTGTTTACAAATCTTGGTCATCTGCAACATTTAGGTCCCTAACGTGTGTCCCTTCTGAAGCTGTGTGATTGTATTGAGATGACTTCTTTACACTTTTGAAATAACGGAAACGTCACAGAGTCATCATCGTCTCATCTGCCACTTGTGTCCCACTCACTGTTATTACAAACACTGAATAACACGGCATCGATATGTCTCATGAATCATATTACATTGCTAGTTTGCTTGTTTTTAATTGCTTATAGTACATGAGATTTCTACGTTCTACCTCGGATCAGAGAAAAGTTGCTGTGCTAAAAGGACGATAGTATAGATGCAGATGAGTAAACTTCACTGGAAATAGGAATAAGGCGTTCCCCGCACACTAAAAAATACAACAAAACTAAGTTTTTTTTTGTTTTTGTTTTTGTTTCAAGAAAAAAAAAACGTGCCAAAATCAAATGTGTATTAAAGAAAGTGAAAATAAAGGCAAGGCCTTACAAAGCCTTAGCATGTAGATGAAGATACCACAAGCACTTTCTAGCCTAATCTTTGTTCTTTTCACTTGTTCTAATTCTTAATTTGGCACGACGTTTTTCAGATATAAATTTTTGGCGTTATGTCCGAGCATGACGCTCTTTGGAAAGCATGAACCTAGCATGTAGCGTAAAAAATACGTCCTTACAGCTATGGACATACTTATTTTGAATGCACATTACAAGCACTGACCCTTTGACGTCAAACTTATGAGTAATTCCTTCGTTTTTGTTACTGTTAAATTTGACTTTTTGCAGAGGCTGGCGTCAAGGAGATGGTGAGTTGGTCTACATGTATGCTTTATCTCCATGCCTGTTGGGCCTTCTGCTTTTCTGACATTGCTTTAAAGTTTCTTATAGTTTTACGTGCCTGTAACACAATCAAAGCAGTGGTTTGATATTAGAGGTCATCTTAAATAAATGGAATGATGCCAGAACAATCCTGCTTTTAGTACATTTTCAAAGTCAAAGAATACAGACGTATTATTTTTGTTTTCCAGCCCCTAAAGTGTTTGGAGATTCACAGTGAGTTGAGTGACTGGATCAGTAAGAGCAGCATGGGAAAACTCCAAGCCCTTCAGAAATTGTTATTTCTCATAACGGGTCAAAGGCAACACAAACACCAGCTGCGTCCTCTGTTTGATTTCAGTCTTTCAAATATGTGTCCAGCCGTCCGACAGCAGTATCTGGGATAAAGTGATACCATGTATAACACCTTTACATTCACATTATCACTCAGATTGGTCTTCTTGTTTTGTCCAAAGTTCGACTGTTGAAAACCCAAGCCAGTGATGGGAAGGATACATGGAGAGAGGAAGTGTTGATGTCTCCATTTGTTACTCTGTGTCTTTTGTTCCTCCAGATCTCCTGCCTGTTAGAAGCTCACCAAGGCATAGACCATACTTCAGCACGAAAGAGGCCGAGGTAACGGATGAAAAAATGAGGAGAAGTTCATACAGCGCCACCACAAATCCGAAAGACATCACTAAAAGCTGAGAAGATTGTGAAGTTAGACTTACCTGTAGAGATAATAGAAGAACGAGAGCAGATAAAAGCCCAGCTTACACCAGGACTCCTTCTGGCAATAATTGAGAATGTCGGCGTTCATCACACTGACGGGATCGTACATGACCTCTGACCCGTCGGCTGGCCGATGAAAAAACCTGAAAAAGCAGAGAGAGTTTGGCTCACACTCGCACCGGACCAACAGAAGCTCATCAGACATCTGTTATGGGACTGTACCTCCACAGATGGTAGAAGAGGAGCGGGATATTTAGGCCAAGTGTGACCCACTCTCCAGCACACATGAACATCAGGCAGAAGAGCCCGTGGATGGAGTACTCCGGCACCACCAACTAACCAAAACAGACACAGGAAGTCGGATTATGGGTCAGCATGCTACTTAGAAAGTAAAATTATTCAGCAACATCACACTGCAACAAATCGACTGAAACACACATGGGTTGCATGTTGTGCGAAATCTACGAAACCAAAATGACACTATGAGGCAAACACTTTCACACGGAAGGTGTTAATGTTACTCATGGCTCGCTGCTGTTACGAGTGCAAGTATAGTTTCAAACACATGTCGGCTGGTGTTCAGATGTTAACGGAAGTTGATGTAGTTTGACATACATGCTTCGAGTAGCTCAGACTTTTGAATCAACACGACATGAACACAACACCGTCATTCTATCACCTCTTAAAACTTGTTAGCAAACAGTTCCTTATTTGCACATCCAGCTGCAGACCAACTCCTGTGAATTCCTTGTCTGTTTGGTGTTTGATAGAGCAAACATACAATCAACGTTTGGTGGTGTTTTGATGAAAACTGCTGCCTCTTGCAGCCTAAAGGAACTGCAGCCGGGTGATAATTCTCTGTAAATTCATAACTACGAATTGAAAATGTTAAAATGCTTTAAAACAGCTTCTTTGTTTTGACACCACAACCTTTGAAGGACTAGTGTGTAAGATTTAGTGGCATCTAGTGGTGAAGTGGCTGATTGCAACCAACTAAATACCCCTCACCTGCCAAGTATGTAGGAGAACATGGCTGACGCTCTCTCTGTAGATAAAAACTCATTCAAAGCTACAACAATTTGTGTTTTCAAGTTTGGATTATACACTAATAAAAACAAAGTTATTCTGCCTATAGATGCTCATAAATGTTACAAACTGGACCTTTAACTGCTCCAAGTAATCGTTGACTGACAATATCGTTGATAGGACCGATATGTCACCAGACAACAAAGTAACGCCCGAGCTGGGACGGCATGAACATAATAATGAAGTGAAAACAAATCGTCCGTTTAGTCTGATTACCAGGCTGGATTGATGACCTTTCTATTTGAAGATTGATCAAGAAACTGATTTTTTTTTTCTGCGTCATGCTCAGCATTTTTAAACGTTTTCGTGGTTTTAGGACGTCGTCGTCTCCCTCTGCAGCATTTAGAGGTAACTGAAATTATATTTGCATGACCTAAAAGATATACAAATATATATATTCTTATTTCTTTTCATATTTATCTCACTTCCTCGCAGTGCACAGCTCTGTGATTCAACCAATAAATCAAACTCAGTCAACAGCAAACGTGAATTATTGGCTTCATACAGGTGAAGTCCTTCCTTCTGAAGCTAACAGACTTTATTCCTGTGACAGCTTGTTTTTTACTCACTGTTCCTTCAATCATAAAAATATTTTTGTATTCACGGTTTTAAAATGCTTCATGGCTCAAATTATGATCTCAGTGCTGACCTTCTGTACTCTGCATGAATACAAGGACTCTAGTAGTTCAGTTAGCACCTTCCCCGATGAATTAAAGTTGTTGTTGCATTATGTATATATCCTGTCTCTTGCTGTACATAATGCTGTTGATTCTCCAACACACACATGTTCAAAATTGCCTTAACAGCTTGCCACATTTCAAGGACACTCAGTTCTCTTCCTGAAAGCTTTAAATTGTGAAGAAAAACACATCTCAGCACATAAAACCTCCTTCAGCATTGTCCATCTCTGCGTACGTGTCTGCAGAGCAGTGATGGTGGGTTGTGAGGAGGGGCTATATGTGAAATGAATCAGTGTGCGTCATGGTTCTCACAATGGTTAGGTTAGGTAAGACAAATGGTCACAAATGTCACGTCTCTGTTTTAGCACCGGTAGCAGGTGAAAAACAGCTATTACTCACTCTGCGAAGTAGGTTGCAGATTCTTTCGATGTTCAAGATCCTTTCCCTCTGTGGAGAGCAAATAAAGAAAGTTTGATTACTAGTCTGCACACGTCTTTGTTCTTATAACTCTCAAAGCAGAGATAATGGCTGGTCTTGAAGTTTCAGATAATTCTGTTCTGAGAGATTTCAGCTGTCGATACCATTACTTTCAAAAACAGAGAGAGAGATTTCTGCTTAAATATAACTGTCATGGCTGTGGTAAAAGACAAACCGTAAACCTCAACCTCAACCCAGCACCGGCCGTTGGCATAAACACACAACTGCCAGGGGGTGCCACACAATCAGAGTGACTTTCTGTGTTGCTCTCGCCAATTCAACTTAACATATGCACAATAATTTTAACCTGGAAAAGTAAATAAATTATTATTAATTTTAGAACAAGTGTAAGAGCCACTTAATCCATTTAGCTCTATTTGATAATGTTGTTAAGCAAGTCTTAGTGTACAGAAAAAGTTTGGTTAATTGTTTCTGGAATTGTCAACAGAGGCTTGGATCGATATATGTTTTTGAGCGTCATTTTTCACATGAAGGACAGCATCGAGTTGGTAGTGGACCGGTTTTAGTTGTGGAACATTATAAGTTGTTAATTTCTAAATAAATCATCCTTCAAGATCACATTCATGATTGCAGAGGAGAGTTAGCTTCATGGACACGTGTCCAAATTAAGATTACTCAGTTGACTGCAACAAGTTTGTTTTCTTGCTGATATAAGTAAGATTGAAACATCATTAATAAGTTATGAAGGCTATCTACGTATCAATGTTTTCTTGCAACATTAAATTCGTGTTTTGATTTGTTATTTTAACACGTAACATTAAAAAGCCTATCCAAATTAATTAACAGTTTCAGGCTAACCATTTACTTTCTAGCTATGTTGATTTGTATTTTTGTAGATCATATTTGGACAATTTGCATGTTTATACTTGTTGTTTTGTTAGTAACATATAATATAATATGTAATGTCTTCCAGCCTATAAAAAATGTAACGTATAATCTTTGCCCCCGCCTGAACCATCTAAATCCTCAGCTGCCGTGACTGCTGCCGGGGAGGCTTCATGGTCTCTTTGTGGCCACAAACAAAATCTCCCAAGTGATCCTCTGTTCTTTAGTTACAATATATTTATTTCATGCAACCAAGCATGAAAAATAAATGGTGGGCTGTTGGGAAACTGATTGAAACTGTTCATCAGCACAAAAACACAGCTGCCACGTTTGAAGCAATAAGGACGTCAATGTTTTGTGCTGTTCTGAGTCTCCTGTGAGCCATAAGAGAGGACTCAATGGACAGTTTTAGGAATGAAAGACATCCATCTTTTGTTGCCTCTACCAGCCAGCAGCTATGGTCCCCTATGGTGATGTTTTATTTAGGTGTCCATTGATTAGCTCGTAAAGCAAATTAGATGTTTTGCTGCAGCTCATCCACCTGTATTAATCAACATCCACCAACAGAGAGAACAAAGTACCAATATTCAGATGGATGTGAATGCTACATCTTTGGTGCTCGCCTCATATCAGCATGTGTGTGCTGGTGTTTGTTTCCTCTATATTTAATGAAGCCTCAACTGAAGGGAGTCTAATTTTGTGACACAGGATGATTGCTTCCAGTATCGATGCCCCTGTGATGTCCGTTCCTTTCAGCCAGAGCCACAGGCTGCACCTTTTATGAATGTGTGGACATAAATTCATAAACTCCCCTGGTGACCTGAAAGTGGATTTTGCCCTGAATCTACAGCATCCAGCCTCCAAACCAGACACCGGCTCTCCAGGCTCACTGTTTTATTTGCAGCTGTTGATTTTGGTCGATGTCACTTTCTTTATTTTTGCTTGCTTTGTGTCCCACATCCTTCCACAAACACTGAGCTTCAAAATGTAAAGAGCACAGAGATCCTGTAATTGCGGTTATAAATTGTTGTCCAGCAGTAACTCCGCTTGGATTTTACAGCCCTGAGTCGTCCTAATTAGTGTCAGGTCATCCAGTTCACTCTGAATATTTCATTGTTACAACTAAGGAAAACATAACTGAAGACATTAATCAAAGGCAGTGTAGACATTTAACAATATACAGGACACATAAAAGAGTCTGGATGTTCAATTAGCAGTCTAATCAAGGGATTACTGTGAAATGAAGTAGAAGGTAAGAATTAAAAAAACAGCCAAATAATGTGTCTACAATGTGTCTCCCTTTCAGACTGTAACTGTGATTAATGACTGTGCATATAAACCTCATTTGCAGCCATGAGTTTAGTCTCTTTCATTATGTTCTTTTGTAATTTCTCTCTCAGTGACAAATATTTACTGCTTGTGTCTTTTTCTTTGCAGACAACAGCAGTTAAGGGAGCACGCGTTGGTCTCAGAAATAATTCCTGTTTATTTTCCGAGGCTATGTTCTGTGTCTTGTTCTGTTAGTGCAGTTTATTGATTTTGGGAGAGACTGGCAGCATCACATCCCGGCCGATCGTGTTCTTTCTGAACGCAGCTGACATGCTGACATCGGCTGAGATGAACCATTTAGGTTGTTTGTCATCGACTGAAGAAAATGCAATCCAATACAGTAGACCTGTAAATCCTGCCGCCCTGAAGCCTGTCACGCTCGATATGTGAGAATACTTTGTCAGAGAAGCCCTCCATCTTTGTCCGTGGTGGGAAATATAACACATCTGCTTTGAGCTGAACATTCAAAACAGCTTTTGTTGCAGAGCTACTATATTTTACTACATTATATTTTACAGGTGTTGCAGCTATTGTGTCCACCCCCCTGTAGCTGGCGTGCCTCCACACTCCCACAGTCGACTTTCGCAGTTTCCTCTCCCACTCCTCATCACTTTGCAGTTCAGATGCAGGTTCGCATGATTGCTAGAACATTAGCTAACTTGTGAAAAAGACATTCACAGCTGCTGTTAACTTGCTAAACGAATAATGGCATTTGTTCATCATTGACTCGTGATGATGTTGTTTTGTTTTTTTTTGTTTTGCAAAAGATTAAGAAAGAAGTTTGCACGATGTAGACAAGCAACACTGCAAGAGCGGAAACAAATCTTTTTTTTTTGGCAGAATATTTTTTCACTTTCGAGCATGTGTTGAATTTTTCCAACGTGACTCAAGTGAATAATGTTCTTGTTACAGTGAGGTGAAACCTTGTGTCTGTACTTCGACTGCAGCGACAGCTCAGTATCTCATTGTATAAACAGTGATTTCATTTGCATCAATCTCTTTAATTGATTAACCCAACGAGCTGACGTCTTTGTAGAGGGTTGATTGCTTCAATCTGCATACAAATGAGCGTTGGACGTAAATGTTGCCTGGATGCTACTGTTGCAATCACCTGGAAACTTGGATTAGTGGGAATTGCTTTAGAAAGTAGTACAAATATTTGATGAAAATGTACAGAGAGTATAACTGTAGCTGAATAAAACATTTGATTTCATTCCAAAACATGAAATGATGCTTTTTCAGTATGATTACACTGTGCTGTGGGTTTCTCATGCAAAGACTTATTTATAAACTCAGTCTGTTGATGCAGAGTTTATTAACTCTGTGTTGGACTGATAAATGGACAATGTTAAAAATAAAGGTTTGAGTCAGAACTTAAAGTGGTTCTTCATGGTGATGCCAAGTGGGGAACCTTTTTCTGCAAAGAGCATTTTACATCGGTTCTTCAAAAAACTATTTATTATCAAGTTATTTAAGAACTTTAATTTTTTTAGTCAATATGTTTGGCATATAGCAGCCAGGAGTTAAAGCCACACTGTAAAAAAGTGGTAAAATTAAAGTAAAAAAATGTCAAAAACTATGATTGAAGATTTTGCAGAGAAACACTATTATCACGTTATTTTACAGCTACATATTTAAACACAGATAATTATTATCATTTTGCATAAATCTGAATGTAACTTAAGAAAGCAGATAACATACTATATAACTAATGTCATAAACAGTTTGGATGTTACTTTACAGAAAATGTCTGTAATTTATTAAAATCTTTTTTAAAAAAACGGAAAAGTACTGTAAAAGGGTTATTTTCCACGAACTTGTGTTTTTGTTTTGTTTTGTTGTTTTTTGCACTGTAAAAACCCCAACATTTATGGAAAATAACTCAAACTTTTTACAGTAGTTTTCTGCTTTTAAACAAAACTCAGAAATTACAGACATTTTCTGTAAAGTAACGTCCAAACTGTTACTTTAAGTATTATGCCATTAATGGTATCAGTTATACAGTATGTTATCTGCTTTCCTAAATTACATTCAAATGTATGTAAAATGATAATAATTAAATTATGTTTGGTCATAACTCAGGAAACATCTGAAAAATAATTCTCTGTAAAATCTTGACTGATAATTTCAGTGAAAAGTTTTTGACATTAATTTACTTTAATTTTACCGTTTTTGGCTGCTATATGCTGAATGTTTTGACTAAAGAAGGGTTTTTAAAGAACTTGATAATAACTTGTTCTTTGAAGAACCAATAGGTAAAATGTTCTTTGCAGAACTGAAAGTGCATTCACCATGATGATCCACTTTAGGTTCTAACTCAAACCTTTATTTTTAACAGTGAAAGATAAAAAAGGTTCTCCACTTCAAAAGACAGTTTTGTAGTGTATGGTCATGTGCAACATTTGCAGAGATGAAACCCTCAGTTTGTTCTACATGTGGATCGTTGAGGGATCTTCTTGGATCTAAAAAAAAAAAAAAGGGATTTCTGCGAACACACGATGGTTTGATCACTCTTGAAAGACGTGAAACAGCAGGGTTCTTACCGCTCTGGTGGGATTGCTCTGATCAATGGGGTTTTTGAAGTCTGTGCGAAGCTCATCAAACGCAATGATCTGAAAAATAACAGACACGTGAATTTGTTATCAGTTAGTTTAGAACACCATGATATGAATGCACATACTGTAACTGTACATATATATGTATTGGATAAAGACATTGATGGTGTCTTTTCCTGTGATGGGATGGTAACTTGGAACGGTTTACTGTACAGCTGCAGCCACATTGTTCACGTTGCCAGAGCACACATGGTGATTAAATGGTGGATGAGTATATGTATAATTACTTACAGCCTTGCTCTTTATCCTTACACTGTATATGAGCTCCTACTGTGCTTATACAATGTCTGATTATGTAGCTTCTTATCTGAGGAGATAAATTTAAGTTCTACATGTGTTCGTTTGGATGTTTTGGGTTTTTTGGATATTCTTTTGGCTTTATTTGACAGAGACAGCTGGAGAGACAGACTGGAAATTCAGGGGATGGAGAGGGGGTGACATGCAGCAAAGATCCAAGCTGGAATCAAACCAGGGTGACTGTGGCGGGGACTTTAGCCATGACACATGGGGTGCATGCTCAACTGGGTGAGCTACCAAGGTGCCCCAAGGTTTGGATGTTTTTATCCTGTTTTTCATCTCCTCTAAAATGATAGCGTCTTGTTTTATTAAACCTGCTAATAAAGTTACAGTTTGAAGGATTCATTTGTAAAAACTGATTTTGATTTTATTTATTTTCCAACATTTGTTTTCTTTGATTATCAATCAAACTGGTGTTGGGCTGTTTTGATAATTTATCATTACTTTTGTGTTTATTCACAGTGCACACAAGGAAATATCAATCAAACTGGTGTTGCTTTGTTTTGATCAGTTGTGTCAATCTTTAGTCATTTTCATAAATCATGTTTATTCACGATGCACTCAGGGGAACATCAATCAAACTGATGGTTTGGTTTATTCATTTTTACGGGTGTTAATCCTCATATATATTTTCATAATCGGGCAGAACTGAAACAATCACTGCACATAAAAAGTTATGCTCGGGAAAAGTTTGTTATGTTCAATAACATGCACGACTATAAATGTATGCTTTGTTGAGGTTGAATTCCAGAGGATTATTTAAGAGCATCCCGGAGATGTCTATAAAATCTAAAACATATAACTGCAGAGGAAACAATGTCACCGTCACTGCGCTGATAGCTCTCTAACTGCTCCCTGTGAGGCCCGTATGAGTGATAATTCTTCTCACCAGCTCCCTGATTAATAGCTCTATAAAAATACTAACAACCCTCAGTGTAAAGGCCACCTGCTGTGCTTATCATCACTCCAGCTTTTAAACAATGAAGCTTCACTTTGACAGCTCATTGAAAAGCAATAGAACAACATTATTTGCAGATAAGTGAGCATCTGACTCGACTTGATAATCCAAAGGCAGAGCACCTCAGCCTGTTTGAAGCTGGTGGTCATCCCCCCCCCATATGAGCCTATGAGGCTCTCCCTCGTCTTCTTTCACACTTGTTGTAAACAGATGCAGTTTCCATGGCGACATGGTGAGCCCCTTAGTGGGTTCCATGGTTACTATAGCAGTGAACAAACGTTCTGATTGGTTGAGAGCCACATAGAATTGGGGTGCTGCACCCCGTGGGTGGAAGCAGACTCGGGGAAGGCGAAGGACGGGAGGGAGGCGAGCAAAATCAGTTTGATAAGCGTTCCAATCACATGGTTGAGTGCCGAGCCAGACACACGCTTCTTCTCCACGTCTATTTCACACACAGACACGCTGACTGACTCATATGTAGTCTCACCCACTTAGTCAATTGGTATGTTAGTCATTTCAAGTCTTATATTCATAATGATATGTGTTGTATTTCACATTATTCCTGCCTCCGGGGGGTGGGGGGTGGGGGGTGGGGGGTTGGATCGAATGTTAAAGGTGAGAGATCAAAAGCAAAGTGTTTGTTCAGCCGAGTGCACGATATCTGTGCAAATACCACTCTGGGTGCAGATTCACAACAGTCAAGGCAGTGAAATTTATGTGTTTTTCCGCCTCTCTGTATTCATTTTGTACAGTTTGCTGGAGCCTGAACGTTTTGTTATCGGGGACTGAGCCGGTTGGATTCGTGGGTCAAAGCAGCTCCAGGTAATTACACCAGAGATGTGTGGGAAAAGAAATAAAATCTCCTGCAACTCTGTGCTCAAAAATGAAGCTTTCTCCAGCTAATTATGTCCTCGCTGGATGTTTGAAATGCACGTGTCATTTGGTGGCTTTTAAGAGGCAATTTAAAATGTCAGTCACACATAAGTGCGACTGCACTGAGGCTTTCTTTGACATATTTATGCATGTCATTACCTCTAAAGGAACCTTAGAGAGGTGTGTGTGTGTGTGTGTGTGTGTGTGTGCTGTGTTCCTGTCAGTGCTGTACAAGTATGTAGGTGGATGTGTTTGTCTGCCTGCGTGGGATGAAGCGTAGATGTTCACAGGTTCCTACATGTGCCCATTTTAGTTTCATTTTAGCTAGTGTGTGTGTGTGTGTGTGTGTGTGTGTGTGTGTGTGTGTGCGTGCGTGTGTGCAGTGGTTTCCAGTGTGTGCACAGTGCTACTCACCTGCCATATGACAAAGAAGATGAGAGCAGCGCACAGCACCAAGGTGAGCATGTAGCAGAAGGCCGCAAAGGTGAACGCCATGGCTGTGCCAGCCAGCCTGACGACGGGATGGGTCGAGAGAGAGAAAGGGAACTTCCCCTTGCTCTCTGCCTCTCTATTGGCTACTGCCTGGTCTCCCTCCTTTATTTTGTTGGAGGTTATTGTCTCTATTCCCCTCTGACGCGAGCTGAGTCTGTGTCGTCCAGGTAGGTGAAGCACTCAGTTTTAGTAACAATCAATAATCAGCTTGAGCAGCGCCTTCACTGCTTCCCCTCATGCTCTGTCTTTGTCTCTTCTTGTATATCTCACAGCAGGATGACCCCCTTTTTCTGGCTCTGATTTAGGGAAGCACTTATACGTCTGTTCACAGCCACAGTTGTCTGTAGTTGGCCCGATGCTCTTCTTTTCAGTCTCTGACAGGCAAAATGTCTGTCTCCTCCTCCTCCTCCATGTAGTTTCTCTTTAGATAAAGCCTACACATTTTTTTTCTCCTCCCCTCACAGTAACACAAACCACAAAGTGTCTGACTGACACGCTGACAACAGAAGCACAGGATTCTTGTCGATACCGAGCACAGCACAGAGGGGTGTTATTATTATTATTACTGTCTAAGATGGTTATGGCTTGTGATAGTTCAGCAGTTTGTCGTATGGCTTTCAGTTCATCTGTTGCTCTAAATCAAGAACATCATTAATGACGCATGTTTCTCAATCACATGTAACACTTAGTAAACAGCCACAGTTTGCAGATTAGCTGTGAGTTATTATTTACAGAGAGTAGCTCACTTATTATACTACTAAATGTCTGACAAATGATTTACCTCCACATAAATCTAATCACGTGCTGAAGATACAAGATATTGCTTTGCATATTAGACATTATTCATCCTCTGACAAAGCAAATTACTGGTTGCAACTGTTAATTCTGCAATAAAAGCATCCAGAAAACAAGGAAGCAACTACTTTACAATGCCAGTATCTTACAAAGATGAGTTACAACACTTAGCACGGATCATTATCTTGGTTGATCTTAATATCGAGAAGAGAATACCTGTGTCTGGTTGGAGACGTGTCTGCCACTGAACAGTCCACTCTGTCCTCGTCTCTGTCAATTTGGGTCGGCACCATGTCAGACTTCTCTGCTCTGCATCTTTCCCTCAGACGCATCCCTCAAATTTCTCCCAAAAAAAAAAAAAAAAAAAAAAAAAAACACATTTAAGATTTGTCTTTGCTGACGTGCAGGAGAATTATTCACTTCTTAACAAGGGGTAGGAGGAGGAGGAGGTAAAGGGAAGGTAAAGGGGTTAAAGGGGTAAAATTTTTAACCAGAAACCTGCAGAACATCTACATGTTGAGTTAGTCTGATTTTGAAATCACTCCAGTTGTTAAGCAAAAATCTCCACAGCCCTCAGAAGTCATAAGTTAATTAGTCCACCTTTCTATTGTCTCCCCTTTCTTTCTTTTTTTATCTCTTTTGAAAACCTGAATGTGTTTCCTGAGTCTGCTGTCTCTGTCTGTCTCTTCCTCTATTTCTTAGACTGAGAGAGAAATATTTCTATCACGCTTGATGTTATAACGGTCAACCAATAGCATCGCTCTGTCTCCCTCGCTCTCTTATTTGCTCTCTCTCTTCCACTCCCCCTCCTCTTTTTCTCTCTCCTCCTCCTCCTTGTCTGTCAGTCTCCCTCTCTCTCTCTTGCATTTATACATTTCCATAATCCCTTGTTCCCCAGAGAGCGATGAGGGGGCAGGGCAGGCTGCAAATGTTTTTTTTTTTTCTTTTGTCTGCATCTCTTTCTCTCTGTTTCTTTCCATCTCTCTCCACCACCAAAAGCCTTCAGTCATCCGTCATTTCATGAAATGTAAGTCTGATTCTTGGAGCGTGTTGCTCTCAATCACCTGTCACTTCTTTTAGTTGTCTGCAACTATTAGCTCGTCACTCAACATCTGTTAAAAAGCTCAGTTTCACCCTTTGTTTCATCATTTTTAATAAACGAACAAATGCTGCATCTTTTGCTAAAAGCATCCAATATTATCATCAATGATTCTCCGTGTTGATCTATAAAATCTGAAAGCATCAAGTGCACCACAAATACACCAAATACTTCACCAGTGAGTTTTCTCACTGCTGTCTCAGCATCGTCATACTTCTCTGCTGTTCAATGGAAATGTCAAGACGGTGGTGATGTAATGATGTAATGCAGTGATCATCAGATTTATTATGTTACAGCCTGCTGTCCTATCAGATGAGCTCAAAAACCCTCGACACCACATGCTATACTCCAAATATGTTCTTATAAATGGATTATAAACTTGTTATATAACAATTCAATTGTATTTTATTTACATAGCGCCTAATGTTAAAGGTCCAGTGTGTAGAATTTAGTGGCATTTAGAGGTGAAGTTGCAGAGTGCAACCAAGGGAATGCCGCTCGCCTCACCCTACTGTAGAAACATGGTGGAGTCCATGGAAGAGAACCAGCTGTGTCTGTATACACTAATGAAAACATAGTTTTGCATACTATATTCACTATATTTACTATATTTTGGCCATAAAGCTCCCTAAATCAAACAGAAGTTATCTCATGACACTTTCCATATAGAGGCGAAGTGTTTCTCAAACTTTTTAAACTGCGTGCCACCTCAGAAAATATTCAGCTCTCCAAGTACCACCATTGGGACCAACGTTAAACTACAGCAGCTTAAGCCGACCCTGTTCAGCTACAGACCGTTTAAGCAGGAGGTAGGTTTATTTCTAATAATAAGATTATTTATTGAATCCTCAACAGACCTGGTTCAAGAACCAGAGCTAATTTGCTGGAAAAGGGGTTGCAGAGATTTTGAACCGTTCATTTTACCTCCACTAACTAACTTGCCACATCTTTGCTTGTAACTAATCATAGATGTATACGTGTGCTGAACGATATATGAGCATGACTACGAAGCAGGCTGATATTGAAACAAAGGAAATGCAAAATATATGTTAAATTAAATTCCACCAAGTTCATTTTAATTTGAAAAAATGTCATATTTTGATAGTATAATATGGTTTTTAATTGTTTATTTAATTTTTTAAAAGTATTTCAAAGATTTCTCCAAGTGACGCTATAGGGAGGTCAGGGAGTGAATATAGTTACAGTACTGAACTGTCAGAGTTTGTTCAAGCTTGCACTCATACTGTAACCACTTAGAGTTGCAGAAACTGGACATGTCAACAATTTATCCAGCTATTTCAAGGATTGTTGAAATTGTTGCTAAGTCTTTCAGCTGTTAACTTCATCAATCAGGCAGACTACTAGTTTCTGTACATTTGCTAAGGAGCTGAGGATCTTATTTAGCTGTTTATTATCCTCCCTAACACAAATATCTTTTTTAAAGTTGCTGTTTCTAATTGTTGTTGTTTGTGTAAGTTGAGTTAATTAATTGTGTTTTCCATGTAGTACCCCGCAGCAACTGCAGAAGTACTCTGGGGTGTAAGTACCCTGGTTGGAAATCACTTATGTAATTGATCCAGATGGGGAGAAGAACTGAATCAGTGCTTTGTGGGAGACAGGAAACAGACTATCTCTAAATCCTGTCAGGTCCTGCACATCTCCCCTGGTACAATATAACAGCTTGAGGGCCAACCAGCTGCAGACTCTTGGAAACGCTTTTGAGTGGTAAATCCATCCAGACTAGCATTAAGCAGATTGGTTGGATCTAGATCATAATACTGACTCAATAGAGCAACTACCTCTGGGTTAAATCTGCAATAATTGATTTGTAGCTGTAGCTGTAATCACAATAATGACAGGTTATCACTTTTTTCAAGGAGGGTTAAATCTGAGGCAGTTATGGACTTGGCTGTAGATCCGTGAAGACGTTTCACCTCTCATCAGAGAGGTTTCTGCAGTTCTGACCGACTGGTGGGGGGAGTCCAGGTATCGTTGACCAGGCCATTGTCTCCACCTGGTTTGTTAGTGCTCCTTGATGTTGTGTCGACTGTCAGCCTCATGTGATTCCAACGGGCCACCGTCCACACCGGAGCTCAGTTGACCAGAACGACTATCGTTCACACCAGACTTTAACCAAGGTGACTCGTACAACAGTCATCACAACAAAAACAAGCACTAACGAACCAAGTGGAAGTTGTATATAGACCAAATCTGTTTTTTGTACCAGGCTGTAAACATGTTTATTTCTGCTGTGAAGTTGAACATTTTAATATCAGCGCTTATTAGGATTGATATGTTCTGTAGCCAGCCTCAAGTGGATGTTTGAGGAACTTCAGATTAAAGTGAAATCTTTTATATACACATAGTCATATGATCCATCGTTAATATACAGATAATAATAAGAGCTTTAAGAAATAATCATGACGGAGACAAACTCATGAATATTTGTTTGTCTGGGCACTGATGGACTGTCAGCAGTTCCCTCAAAGTTGGGACGTAGATCTTTATATATTTTCAAGTCATTTATTGGGGTGTACATTTGACTAATAATCTAATTATCTAACTTGGCACATGAACATTTGTCTTGGCTGTTTTGTGAACTCATTATGTCAAATTTGTTAGATAAACACTTAATTAGGGTACATGATTTATCAGTACCTATTTTTGGGACTTTCATTAATCAACAGAAATCAACTCAAGTAAAAGTAATAAACAGAATCTTTACAAACTGACTGAAATGAACGAAAGAAGTAAAGTTGTCCTTCATGTGTCCTTCTGATCTAGACAGTTACATGACTGTATGCACGCAGCCTGGTTACAGGTCTGGGAATTGCCGCCCACATCTTAAAGTGAAAAGAAATGGCAGTTGAGTGTGATGCTGATGTGTGAGGCTAGTTATATACAGCACATAGCGGTACATATGGCTGCTGGCTGGTCATGGAAATACGGTGTGAAGACTGCAATCTGGGTTACAGCTCAGAGCAGTAAATGGCCGGTTTTCAGCAATCTGGGTTAGTGTGTTAGTTATTTAATGGTTAAGCAGAGGTTGCTGGACTATTTTTGGTGTACCGTGTCGTCAGTGGTCGGGGATTTCCTGCAGTCTGGTCAAACTGTGTCGAGATTTTATTTTTAATATAAAGTACTTATTCACTTGTTAAATCAACAAAGCCACGTCAACATAACACAGAGTTTAGTTAACAGGGGTAGTTTCCTCTTTGTTTCATGGTGAGACACCTGTTGTAGTGTGTTTCTCAGTTCTTTTTATGAGCTGCAGTGATTACTTAGATGATTAAAGCGGCCAGGCAGCCCTGTGCTGAGAGGTTTTGGCTCCATCTTGAGCCAGTAACTCAGAAATCATAAACAACGTGAGTGTGCCTGGACTGAAACCATCTGAAGAAGTCCAAGAAGGGTTAGACCTCTGGCCCTCAGAGTGAAGTAAATTTCTCAGTTTGCTCTCATTAAAACTCTCACTTGATGTTCAGCCACATGAGATCATTAAACTATATTGAGTTAATGAGTAAAGCACCTAAAATGTAATCTGCAAATGTCATTAGCGAATTTGATCTTGGCTTTGATGTTGGTCTGTTAATGGGAGACCAAAGGAGCATCCATAACAAGGGCGTGCACAGACATCTTGAGGGTCTTTACTCTGCATTTGGATCCCTGTTAGCTTCCATAAAAGTGTTCGCTAGTCCTCCTGGAGTCCACATATAAGCCAAATATAAATGGCTAATAAAGTATAAAGACTAATATAAGTGAGAGGACAGAAGTGGCAGGAGAAGAAGGCATGCCAAAGAAGCTCGATAAAGTTCTCATCGTACAGTTTGTATATGGACTTCATATCAGCTGACCAGTACTTATTATAAAACAGTATGTACCTAAAACCTAAGTAAGTAAGTACCTAAAAGATGGGCATAATGAATGAGATGCCCCGTGAACCTCGTCTGCAACACATCGCAAAATACTGACGTATATTATATTTTCATATTATCAATCTATTTGCCAAATGATTGATGAAAGGACTGTGTATAAGGAAAGTGAAAACAGCCGTGAGGAAGGCATGATAGCTGAAATATGTACATTAATTATATAAATGGAACCTGTACTACATTCAATGCTGCTGCTGTACAAATGAAAGAGTAATTAACCATCTTGTTGAGGCTGTTTTGTCTCTTGTGGCTCACAGAGTAGTAGCAGAGCTGCTGCTGTCTCATTGCTGGCTTTAGGCTTCCCACTAGTGGTGACAATAAGTGACTGCAGCTCCTGTTGTACTGCTATATTCTTGTCTGTCAGAACAAATAGTTTAGCCAGTGTAGTTTGACCATATATGTTGCAGCATGTGCTGATTTTAATATATTTCTTGCTTATTTATAAAGTAGAAGTACACATTCTTAATGATGACTTCATGTTTCATATGTCAGTGATAGGCTCTTTAATATGTGAATTTCCTGTCTCAAGTAGATGCAGAAAAACTGCTCTGTGCATGTGTGTGTGCATGGACTGAATTATTACAGACCCTTTACATCAGGCTGCCCAATAAGACTCTGCAGTCTACTGACAGGAATCAGGATCAGAGATAATATTTATTCCATTTTGGCTTCTTTGCATCGGCTACCTGTAAAAATCCAGACTAGAATTTAAAATCCTTCTCCTGACGCTCTCAGACCTCAGGTGGTTCCTATAGAAAAAGTGGAATGGGATCCAGAGCCTTCAGCTATCAAGCTCCTCTCCTGTGGAAGAATTCTCTTAAGATGTTCCTTTTTGGTAGCTTATAGCTTATTTCTGAGCTTATAGTTTGTGCTGGCTCAGGTGAGTCCTGAATCATCCCTAAGTTATGCTGCTATGGACTTAGACTGCTAAGAAAACTTCCCGTGATGCATTGAGCTCTTCTCTTCTCTTGCATGTTACTAACTTAGCTTCTTCCCCAGAGTTTTTCTGCTTTCTCTCTCTCGCAGGTTCTCACAGATCGTGGCTACACCGAGATCGGGGATTGTGGCTGAGCCTGCTGCTGTGTCTGCTTTAAGTCCACTACACATACTGTTATCATTATTACTGCCTTTAGTCATATCTCCATTAATGTTTATAGTTATGTCTGTGTCTATATCTATCTGTTTATCTGTCTACCCAAGATAGATTTTATTCAAAGCAGCTGACAGATACATGAAGAGGAATTAAATATATATTAATAAAAATATAGTCCTGCTTTATAACAATGTAAATTTAATGAGCCACAGATTTTCTGTCTTTACACCACTTAGGTAGATCTCAAAGTCACGCTAATGTTCATTGCAAAGTGAGATCACTGTATGTTTGTATCATCACAACTCTCTCATTAGTCTAGAAAAACTTCTGGTTTAATACAAATTAACATCAAAAATCTATCAGCCATCAACAATCATACGCGTCACCGCAGAATAAAATTATTATCTTGTAAATCAGTTTAATTGGACTTTTTCAAACACTTTCAGCTCAGCTGTGTTGACTGTTTGAGCCTCTACATACGCTGCGATGGACTCATCTGCTTCGAGAAAAAGTCCAAGAAGATTTTAATTGGTTTATTAGTGCAAATGAAGACTGACAGATTTTAAATTGTCCACAAGATGGCAACATATGAGAGGCAGAGTCAGCAACAGATGGTCACATTAGGTGCCTTAACAGCAGTATTGATTTACAAATGACTCACTCTCAGGGCAGAATTCTGCATTCCTCTGGTGATTTCACTGTATTCGCAGCCTTTAAAGCATCAACACTGTGTCTGCATGATTTGATTCGAGTAAAGGATCTTCACTGAGAGGAGAAAAACGCTGTTGGAAGGGTTAAATCAGTCAATCTGCACCTAGATTTGAAGATCCGCAGCATGATTGCTATAAAGCTGGACTGATGACGCATTAACCACCCAGTACCTCGGTGCACTGAACAGCTGAGGGCAGTGTTTAGTGGGATATTGCATCGGTTGTAGATGTCAAGACCACCCCAAGGGTACAGTAGGGTGTTGAAGTCATCAGATGTGGCTACCAATACACTTAGAAACAAGATGGGTCAATTTAATGATCAGTAATCGATTCAATGTCTCCTGGCTCGCTGCCCTGTGGGCGTGAATTCAATGTTTTCTCTAACAGCTTTATTGATCCCCCTAACAAGGATAAAAATCTAACAGAGCACCCAAAGGGCACAGTGTAGCATGGTGGCATTCAAACCTAATGCATAAATTTCAGCTCACAGTATCCCACTGACAAGTTTACAGTACAGTAACAGCTTTATATCGTGGTTAAGAAGCTGCTGGATATTCTGGTTAATTGTGTAGGGATGCTGCCAGTCGAGAACCCCCCGAAGCTTCTTGTCTTGACAGGATACAGTTTGTTCTAACAAGCTCCCTTTTTATCACTGTGATACAGCAGCATTATGATGCATTTTCTAAGTGCCCTTCATGCTATACAAACATCTGTGAAAGCAACAAAGTGAGCAGCTCATTCATCAAATATTACACACGATGGCCTCTTTTTTTTTTTTGTCCGTTGTGTCAGAAGAACAAAAAGACACAAACAAGTATCAGCGTGTTAATGGTGCATTTATCGAGGGTTTTTATTGACCTTGATGCTGAGATACTACACACAGCTCACCGGTGGTTATCACAGAATGATGATATGAGCGGTTCACTGAACATTAGCCCGTGTTTTTTTTTTTTTTTTGTTTTGTTTGTTTTTTTAATTAATTCATTAACTGAGCTAAAAATACATTTTTACAAGGGTCTGCCAAAAGAAAGCAGCACAGCAGGACGCGCGAACCATCATAAAGACGTCCTTAACATCCATTGATACAACGGTTACCATGGCAACAAAAACAAATCCAACAAAGTCCAGGTTGCTTTTCAGCCTCCAACCAGAAATCACAATGTTTTTTTGTACTGGAGGGACGTCATGTTTTAGAGGAGGTCATCTGTTGTTTTGCAGTAACTTCTCTTCTGGAACAAGACATAGATATTTTAAAATAAGTTAGCAAAGATGATGTTAGGATTGATTGAAATGAAAAACGTCTCAACTCAAGTGGAACAAAAATAGACAATAAAAACATGAAATAAGAGCAAACTGTACTGACACTGCAGGAAATTAGATACCACGATAAAGCCATGTGTTTTGAGGCATAATAATGAAACACTTACAGGCCTGCACTGTCCTGCAGCCACCTGTTGCCATCTTTACATGTAGAGTCATAACTCTAGCTTTATTCTTTAAGATTCTTGTAGGAGCCAAAATGTGTACATACATAGCAAGTTTTGTTTATTTGTTTAGATCGCACACGTTCTCTGGATCACTATCATTTCCGGTATTTGGCACAGAGGATGTGGTTTCATTTTATTTTACCTGTTCACTTGACAAAGAGGGTGAGTTAGGGCTGAATATTTTCTGTTGAACGTCTCATCTAGTTTTGTTATGTCATGTTGTTTGTTATTCTTTTAATAAATACCATAAAATGCATCTAACGTGGCTGTGGAGTCAAAGTAAGAGCCTGATTAGCCACTTAGCTGCCTTTTTTAATTGATAGCGGTCACTACAACTCTGAAATTTAAGGCTTTTAACTCAGCGTTGTAGTACTTGAGACCGGTCTCAAGACCACATTTTAAAGTGGAATCAACCAGATTTTTACTCTGCCTCACCTGGGCCTCAGACTCGTGTGCGCACTGTGTGATTTATTTGTTAACTGTCTGGGAGGAAACATCAGCCAAATCTTCTGGAATAAAATTTGGTTTCCAAAACCACAAATAATTCATCTGCTAAACAGCGTCCAAAAGAACATGCAGCAGTTTGTAAAGCAAGGCGATTCTTGAGTTGAATTCAGTGAGGTGACTCAAGGTAGCAACCACGCTTCACCCAGATATTAGCTACCTAAGTACGCTACACACTGTCTAGTCTTGGTCATGACTTGGTCTCGGATTAGTTGGTCTTGACAACAACACTGCTTTAACTTCTCATAAATCCTTATTTTACTGTCTACTTCCACAAAAGTCTTTGCAGGGTTTAAATCCAGGTAAAGATATAAAACTGTGTGCATGAAGAGACGCACTCACACAAAATCCAGCTTTTGGATTCCTAGAAAAAGTGGTCATCGAATAACTTTAACATTTACTAAGAAAAACAGCACATAATGTAAGGAAAGGTGGTAGGGACATGCATTAGCGGAGGGGAAAGTTTCACAAAATACCAAACTGTGTGTCTCGGTGAGAGACAATAAACTCAATTACTTCTTAGCAATACTGTTTCATATACTGAGCAAACCAACAAAGTGCATCAAAGTGCTGCAGTCCATGGCCAGAGGGCACAGCTGGAGTGGAAATCACAGAAGACCAAGTAGCTGCTTCACAAAAGGTTTGACTTCTCGCTGTAACGACATGAATTTCTCTCATATTACATCAGAAAACTCGGGTCCACTTTTCCAACAGTTATTGGACGCTCACTCTGTTCCCAAAACATGAAAAATCTCCCATAGGACCAAGAAAGTTTGTTCTCACTAATAATGGAACAGGATCGTTTTATTGGTCACATGACAAAACAAGCGTGAGCTGGTAAGTAAGACTGTTAAATGCAGATGGGTTGATTTTTGTTGTTGTTTTTATAATTGTGTTCTCAGCGTCAGTGGACTCCAACTTTATGAGGTACACCCAAAGCGGCGACCTCCAGGTCTGTGAAGTGAAGCCAGCACGGAAGTGTCAAAAAATGCAGTTCCTCAAACGTCCACTTGAGGCTGGCTACAGAAGTGAGTCAGTCTCCATAAGTCCCCATGTTAAAATGTCCAACTTCACAGCAGAAATAAACATGTTTACAGCCTGGTACAAAAAACAGTTTTGCAGAGGCAGGACTGCCAAGATAGCGGCAGCCAGTGCTTCACGACGGCTCTTCAGAAACCGATAAGTGACGTCACGTACACTACGCAGATTTATACAGTCTGTGGTTGCACCTGAGCATCTAACGCAATCCAATATAACAACCCTGCCATAAAGTCAACTTTCATAATGCAGATAATGTTTATTTTAGTTATTTATGTTGTTAACACTGTCACTGTCTGAAATTATATCCCAAATCATGTATGTAAATGGAAAGGACAAAGAAATATAATCTAGTTCATAAAACTTACACATTTTCAGTGTCACCAGAAGCTGAACGTTATGGTAGTAAAGACTGATGTCATGGCAAAGCTTTTTTAGATTTCCCCGGTGTAACTAATTAAATGTCATACAGTACAGTGGTTTTAAACAATGTTTGTTGTCATTTCCAACCAACATTTCTGAATCTGTCTTCTATTATCAATGTTAAAGAAGTTGCGAGGTGCTCTGCACGGTGCCGACTGACACTGACTAAAATATAAAAGATGGATGGTGATGTTATCCGAGCTGATTGGCCTGTGACAGACGTATCTCCTAATTTGAACACATTGAGGAATGTGGGGGAAGGACCCATCAGTATCATGGTTACGGTGAGAAGCACCTCCTTCCCTGTGAAGCTGTAGGCACATGCATCACCATCTGCTCCCATTTACGATGAATGAATGAGCTATAGCTGCTATGGTGCTATCTACACAAGATACAGTCTGTTAGTATGAAACAGAAAGTGTAAGTAGCTCTAATAGGAGGTTAAAGTTGCATTTATATTTAATTTGATTATATGTGGAATAAACACAGTGTTGTAAGTTCAAGTAAACATAAGTGACAGTGCTCTCTTCCACATGTTTCATGGTGTGATTTTAATCTGCAGTGTGCAGCTCCTCCTCATGATGTTTGGGGTGTGTCGCCTCCCCGGTGCTTTCTGTCCTCCAAATCTCAGTCTAATCTCTTTTATTTCTCTCCAAGGTTTGCCGTAATCATCCCTTCAGGTGGCTAATATACAGCCTCCATTCCTTATTACAGATAATCATCCACCAATAAAAAAAAAACTAAATGAATTTGGTCCAAATGAAAGCTTTATTTTTAGCTTTGCTAGCGGCGTGGCTCGAGGGATGGAGATGTTGTTCTGACAGTCAGTGGTTCGACACCTTCGGAGTCAACAATTGGCGGATGCTGAAAGACAAGGACAGCACATCTGAGCATGCTAATATGTTTAATGTCAGCATGTTTACACTGAATAATTGCAAGCATGCATGTTGACATGCTACCAGGAGGCATGTTCGCATTTTAACTTTAGGATTCGGATTAAAGCATAGTGAAGCCCAGTGGGGTAAATGTGGTTATAACAGGGCCCAGTGTAAACAGTTATGATTGGCTCTGATTAACATATATCGTACTGTGTTGTCAGCTGACATTCAACAACAACATCAGTTAACTGGATAGTTTGTGTCAAATAACATTAAAATTTTGTTATTTCCACAAAATGTATATATAATATGCCACCATTTTTGATTTAACATTTGTATGTGTATTTCTGAGTTGGCAGTCTGAATCACTCACCAGGGCCTGCTCTCTCTTCGGGCCCCATCAGCCCTTGGCCCCCCAGTGCAGTGCTGGCTAAGTCCAAGAGCTAAAATACAGCATAGATTACATGTGTAATGGAGCCATTTAGTGTTGCACTTCCATAAAGGACTCACAAGAAAGATTTTTTAAAAAAAAAAAGACTGGTGAACATCTGTGATTGTAAAATGAAGCCAATGCAGAAGTGCCAAAAACTGCAGTTCCTCAATCGTCCACTTGAGGCTGGCTACAGAACGAGTCAGTCTCCATAAGCCCCCATGTTAAAATGTCCAACTTCACAGCAGAAATAAACATGTTTACAGCCTGGTACAAAAAACAGTTTTGGTCTCTATAGCTAATTTCCCCGTTCATGACAACTGTACTGAGGATGATTTTTTATAGAACTCACCTGTTCAACTTATATTAAAGCTTAAAGTTAACAGTGTGGCCACTTTGATTGACAGGTAGGTGCAGTTACAGGTGGCTTTTTTGAACACACAGGTGTCATTCAGCCCGCCTCAGGTCTACCGATGATCCGCGTCTTTACCCATTTTTGGATTAGCCGGGAGGTGGCAGAGGCAGGACTGCCAAGACAGAAACCTGTAGGTGACATCACGGACGCGACGTCTATATTTTATACTGTCTGTGCTTTTAGATCACATCCTACAGTTCCCATAATGCAACTCAATCACATCTTTCATTAGAGCTTTCTGTCACACTCAAAATTACCCTGATGACATCACTATGACATCATCATGGCAATTTTCTCAGACCTTAACATCTTGTTTTACCCCACCAGTGGTAAACATTGAAATGACAAAGTTGGCAAAGAATCCTGTTTACTGGTGAGTGAAGAGCATTACATGAGACTTTTAGCCTAGTTTACATTTGTTTTGATTTCCCCTCATTAACAGATCATGTTTCTAACTTCTCCCAGTTTTATAAATTAGTAATGAGTATCATTAATTCACATCAAACCTGTATTTTTCTGTTTTTTCTCTCCCTCTCTCTACATCTCTGTCTATGAGCATCCAGACTACAACAAAAAATCAAACCACCAACACACATCAGACCTACAGGCAGCAACATCTGGGAGTCTTCAGACGAATATCAGATCTTTAGGTCTCAGTCTACAGCAGGTTATCTGCGCTGGTGGCTGATAACGCTAATGAGCACATTATGAGGATTTTGGAGTGAAATGGTCATTCATCCTGGACTCCTGATGCGCAGCCGGGAGGACCAGCCGTGCGTGTGTAGCGCTGTATCTGAACGTCTCCTCCTCTGTTTCTGCAGTGTTACTGCTTCTCTCGCTCATCGTTTCTTGTGCCAATGCTGCCCACCGCAAGAGTAAGACAAGACTTTTCATTTGCATAACACCACACACACACACACACACCTCTTTCTTGTCTGCCACCACCATCCCTTCTGCTTGATATCCATCTTGTCCTGATCCGTGTACTGTGTGTGGTTTTGCGTCCTCTCAATCCTTTCACCATTCATTCACGCCTACTCTCATGTGCAGTCCTGTTTGGTTCTTTGCGTTATCCAGCTCCAGACAGAAAAGCAATTTTTTTGGATGAGAGAAGCACTCTCAAAGCCTTGACAGTTTTGAAGAATTTCTTGACTGATACAAGCGGGACGAATGAGGACAGAGTCAATAATTTAATTTATTATTTTACGCATCAACAATCGCACGTAGACTGGAGAGGATAAAGCTGAAAACGCATTGTGGTTGTTTTTTTTCTTTGGAAAAAAAAATCACTTAGCCTTGCGGGAGGTGTCGCCTCGTTGGAACACTGGGAATTTTATAAGAGCAACTAATCCCACAGTGTTAAGTTTGCTGAGGTAGGGGGGTACCTGTCAGGAGGGGAGAGGAGAAAAAAAATAGAGGCGAAGAAGAAGAAGAAGAAGAAGAAGCACCGTGGAAAAGCTACGCGTCATTTCCAAGACATCAGCGCAACAAGGCAACACCATTACACCAGCCTGCTGTGTGAATGGCACACGGGGTGTCTTCTTCTGTTGAGCTGGTGCAGGGTAGCCACGCTGTGACCAGAGTCCAGCTGAGATTCGGGGCTTTCGGTGAGTATCTGTGGGACTGCTGTGCGCACCAAATGGACCACAATGCACAGCAGCCTACTGAGGGGATAATCCGCTTTTTTTCCCCCCTGAATCTGTAATCGGGTTGCCTCAGTACCCATTTGTGTAACTTAACATTTAGAATTGCCTCTAGTCTGCAACAGTGATGTTTTAATTGTGATTTCACTCCACTTGCTTTAATCTACTGGCTAAAACTCTCCAGTTTTCATGGTGATTATAAACTCTCTCTTTACATTTTGTTAATCTGAGATAACCTGTCTGTCTATACAGAGCGATATGAAGGATAAGTTCATCTCCTGAGGCCACAACTTCTACACTGAGCTGACTCACTGACAGCTGCACCCAGGTGAGTAATGCAGTTTGTAAGGATATTAAAAAATAGGGAATATATTCTAAAATATAAAGCATACTCCTCCATAGTTGAACTACATGTTGGAGATCTGATGTAGATTTCTGCTTCTTGATTGTGTTTTCTTCTGCTAACAGTCAGTTTTTGTTTACACATATTTTCTGCTTCATTGTCCCTCTGTTCATTATTTTTATGACTTTTCATTCCCTGGATAGCAGAAATGACATTTATGAGGAGGCTCATTATAAACTGAGACTGGCACCATTTAAAAAAACAATACACCTTCCCTCACATCAATGTGTTACTCATTATGTACAACCTGAGACCTCTTTGCTTACCAAACAGGAGCACGTTAGAGGATTAAAACATCATAATTTTATTCGGGTCAGAGGTTGTTGTGTGTGTGTGTGTGTGTGTGTGGTTTTTTTTAGACGTTTGGGGATTATTAAAAGCTAAATGAGAAACTGCATGAAATGGAAAAGTGGCATCTCATTGGGCTTGTCACTAGCTGATAGAGGATAAATGCTGAATGGATGTTGTTAATCAAGAAATTAATGTTACATGTCAGCAGAGGATTCTAGGTTTGCGCTGATCGAGTCTCAGCAGGGTTTCAGGATTGGAAATTAATAAAGTGAGGTGAAAAACTTTCAGGCTTGGTAGTTGTGTTGATGGGTGGCACGGTGGTTCAGTGGTTATTGTAGGCTCCAGGTTCGAATCCCGGCCTTTCTATGTGAAGTTTGCATGTGGGTTCTCTCTGGGTGCTCCTAATTGGTTAATTGGTGACTCTAAATTGCCCGTAGGTGTGAATGCGAGAGGGATGGTTGCAGTTGTGGCTGTTGTTGAATGGTTGTTTGGTTCTATGTGCCCTGTGATTAACTGGTGACTTGTCCAGGGACGCCTCTCACCCTAAGTCAGCGAGGATAGGCTCCAGCCCTGACCCTGATGAGGATAAGCGGTTATAGAAAATGGATGGATGGTTGTGTTGATTAAAAGTTGTGTACACGAGAGAGAAAGTACCTCTAATAGTAAGTTTTTGTACCCGGTTAGCTCGTTGCTATCTGCTGATTTCAGTGATGAATGTATGTAACAGAGTACGGCACCACTATGACACCCTTTGTCTCTGTAGTATTGTCAGAAAGCGTGTTTTATTCCTGTATTCACACCAGTTGGAGAGCTTGCTTTTACCATAGAAACGTCACCCACTCAAAATTTGTGCAGGATTGTGTGCCAGATGAGAGCAATACTATACAGAACTACATGATATGATATGATATGATATACACAATCTTGTACTCCTGACTCTTATTTAATGAACTTCTGAGTCATCTCAAAGCTTTTAAAGCTTCCAACTCTCTGCATCAGGAATTTCTGAAATGTCTTTGTTGAATATGGATGAAACATCCTTTGAAAACCAGGCGGAGGGTCACATGTTTCCTGCATCGCCGTGCTCCTCGTTGCTGATCTTGCTGATGTTTTTGCTCAATCTGATCAGCAGACAGGTGTTTCATTGTTGCACAAATACAATTTGTTAGCCGTTTATTTGTACCCGAAAGGGTAACCAAAGCATGACAACTTCAATTTCTTACATCTTTGCCTTCGCTGCTTCACCCTCAAACGTAGCTTTGATGGAAAAAACGTGCACGTCCTGTGATGTGGCCCGAGTGAAGAATGCAGCTTTTCCTCTGCTGCATGTCAATGAGAGCACGTGCTGTATGTAAAAGCGTCGTCAAATCTCTCCTGCTGCAGGTATAGGCAACCTATTTTTGAGGTGGAGATGGTCTTAAAATTTTAATTAGGAAGCACCAGATTACAGATTGCTTGGCATTTTTCCTCCTCTTTTCTCTCTCTTCACACTGATGCAGATGTAAACCCCCTGGACAGCACTGATGCTGTACTCCCTGAATTGTTCACTCAAGCTGTTGGTGGCCATGCTGCTGCCAAGAGCACCACTGTGAAATACTTTTAAGTTGTCCCCTGGCATAGTTTAATGGCTTACGTTAGAAAAAAAAGTGTTTACTATATATTTTTTTTAGCATTAAACAACAGATTACAGACTACTCATTTCCATGAGCTCTTATACTACCTTTATCAGTAGCAGGTTTTGGCTGCCTTAGAACAACTGCTCTGCTGTTCTTTTGTTATACTTATTGCCAGTGAAGATTATTTTTGGAAACCCATGTAACCTGACAGTACACAGTGGACTGAGTCAGTTTTTTCCCTCAATACTACAGGTGCAGAGGGTAACATTTCTACTGCAGCTCCGCTTCTACAAAATGACCACATTATATGTGTAGGAGTTTGACAGAGTAGTTCAATACGAGTGACTCAACGATTAGTCGATGCCAACATTTCTGGCTTTCCAACCAAGCAAACCAATGGATCCCACGTTATTTGCATACAAAAGAGTATGACTGTGAGCACTTTTGTGATGTTAAACCTTTAGTTGAAGAGGTTATTTCAAGAACAGGACTTCAGCGCAGTGAATGTGACGATCTCACTCATCCTCCACACAAATTCCTTTTTCTTCTCTCTTCCAGAGGTTTGCATAGACCTTCACATGAGACGTGGATTGAACTCCGGCATCAGAAGACTCCGAGCCTCATCATGTTTCTGTACAAGCGTATCCTGAATTTAACTCCGTCTTCCACACCATGTATGTTCATCTCCATTCTGCTGGTTCTGCTCCCAGGCGTCACTCATTTCTCCCAAGGCAGCGCCAGCCATGAAGATGCTGGCAGCACACCAGGCAACTGCTCCAGTGAAGATAACTGCTCTGATGGTGTCGTGCTGCCCATGTGGAACCCCCAAAACCCTGCGGTGGGAGACAAGGTGGCACGCGCCATTGTTTACTTTGCAGCCCTCATTTACATGTTCCTGGGCATGTCCATCATCGCGGACCGCTTCATGTCTTCTATCGAGGTCATCACCTCTCAGGAAAAGGAGATCACCATCAAGAAGCCCAACGGCGAGACAACGACGACGACTGTGCGCATTTGGAACGAGACAGTATCCAACCTGACTCTGATGGCGCTGGGCTCATCTGCACCGGAGATCCTGCTGTCTGTCATTGAAGTGGTTGGCCATAATTTTGAGGCTGGATCTTTGGGTCCCAGTACCATCGTGGGCAGCGCTGCGTTCAACATGTTCATTATCATCGCTATCTGTGTCTACGTGGTGCCAGAAAATGAAACCCGCAAGATAAAGCACCTGAGGGTGTTTTTCGTCACTGCTGCCTGGAGCATGTTCGCCTACGTCTGGCTGTATCTCATCCTGTCTGTGTTCTCCCCCGGAGTGGTGGAGGTTTGGGAGGCCGTCCTCACCTTCTTCTTCTTCCCTCTTTGTGTGCTGCAAGCCTGGATTGCAGACCGACGTCTTCTCTTCTACAAATACGTCCATAAGCGTTATCGTGCCGACAAGACCCGTGGAATCATCATCGAGTCAGAGGGGGATGCCATGTTCACTAAAATGGACTTGGAGATGGACGGCCAGGGTGTGAACTCCCACACTCACCCCAAAGAGGCTCTTGATGGGATGCTGGAAGGGGTGGAGGAAGGTGGAGGGATGAGTGCGGAGCAAGATCAAGAGGAAGAGGCCCGACGGGAGATGGCTCGCACTCTTAAAGACTTAAAACAGAGGCACCCAGAAAAGGACATGGAGCAGCTGATTGAGATGGCCAACTACCAAGTACTCGTCCAACAACAGAAGAGCCGGGCCTTCTATCGCATTCAAGCCACACGCATGATGATCGGAGCTGGGAACATCTTGAAAAAGCACGCCGCTGACCAAGCCAGGAAGGTGGTGAGTTGCCATGAGGCCAGCGGCCAAGAGGAGGATCCCAACACCATCTACCTGCAGTTTGAGCCCTCTCACTACCAATGCTTCGAGAACTGTGGCTCATTAAAGCTGTCAGTGACTCGGCATGGAGGAGAAAGTGGCTGCACTGTGAAGGTGAGAAGAAGTAATGGTAGAAATATTGTAAATGCTCAAGGTGAATTTAAAATCAACTTTACCAGCTTGAGGCGTTGAAAATATTAATAATTCAGAACTTTATTTTAACACTGAATATTGAATCTGTCTTTGCTTGTGGCCGACAGGTGGATTACCGTACAGAGGATGCGACTGCCAATGCCGGCTCAGACTATGAGTTTGCTGAGGGCACTTTGGTCTTCAAGCCTGGTGAGACAACAAAAGAGTTCACTGTTGGCGTAATTGACGATGATATCTTTGAAGAGGATGAGCACTTCTACGTGCGCCTAAGTAATCCACGCATCGTGCACCGAGCTGAGGTCTCCGTCCTGGAGCCGAGCTCCATCACCTCCAGCAACAGCACGGTGGGCATCTCCTCTCACGTTCCTCCAAAGGCAGCCCTGGGCAACGCTCACACCGCCACGGTTACCATCTATGATGACGACCACGCTGGCATTTTTACATTTGAGAATAACTCCATGAGGGTCAGCGAGAGCGTTGGCAACATGCAGGTGAAGGTTCACCGGACGTCCGGGGCGAGGGGGAAGGTGGCGGTGCCATACCACACCGTCGAGGGCACCGCCAAGGCAGGGGAGGACTACGAGGAGGTGTCCGGCAAGCTGGAGTTTCAGAACGACGAGACCATGTGAGTGCTAATTCTTCTTTCAAGTGATGTCTTGTTGATGCTTCTCATTACTTGATCAAACATCACAGCCCACACGTTGGTATGTTAAACAGTCCAGCTAGATTACTGTAAATTATCTATTCTGGTAAAGGATAAAAGGGCTATTTTAATGAGTCATAGATACGTTTGCTCTGAGAAGTTTAGATCTTTCAGAGGGATGACGTGGGAGGATAAGAGGATATAATTGTGAGGCAGATAATGAAACATTGTGGCCGATGTAAAAGAAGAAGAAGAAGATGTCGAAGCAGCTTTCTGTGAATGAATTAACATGCAGCCCTTTTGGGATTTCTATGGAGTTTCTATGGGAGTTCATTGTAATGCAGAGCGGTGAAAACTCCACTGCAGAAAACAAAGGGAATGCATGTTAGCGACAAAGTAGGGGAAAGAAAATCAGACAGGTGACTTGCACAGCAGCGAGGAGGGAGATGAGGGCTGAGCAGGTGCATGCGATGAATCCTGTGTGATAATTTCAACAAAAGGTTTCATGGAGGCACCAGCAGAGAGGCAGATAAAAAGAGCCGAGAGGAAGGCTAACAGAGAGAGCAGTGAAAGTGTGATGTTTTTCCCCCAGCTTTTCTCTTCAACGATGTGTGGAAGGGTACGGAAAGATGAGTACACTTGTAATGTCTGTTTTATGATTTGATGAGCAAAAGACCTGGCAATTATCCACAGTGGGAGATTTTTTTTTTTTTTCTTCTTTTAGCTTAGAAAAAAGAAAATGCCCTTAACCGTTTCAAGCTCATCACAAAATGATTTACACCGCACCAAAGGACAAAACAAAGGAATAAAAATGTGTCAGATGAATTCGTCTGTGTGAGGAGGATTTCAGGGCTCGTGTGTAGGTGTATTGTGTAGGTCGGCCGAGTGGGAGGAAAGGCAGGTGAATACACGGTGTCAAAGAGGATGCAGATCTCCCTATTTGTCTTTTTTGCCTCGCAGTGCAGGTGAATGTATTCGTCTGTGTGATTGTCAGCTCCCTTTTGCACATTTATCTACATGTTTTCTTGCTTTTTGCGTGCTTGCCTGTGTGAATTTTTTTAGGGTGTTTGTGTGTATACCCACTTTAAAACCACATCGAACCAAATGTTGCACCAAAGGGGAACTAAAAAGAGCTTCTTGAGCATCCAAAGCAATTAAAGAGAATGAAGAGGGGGTTAAAGTAGTCCCAAAAGTTCTCCACATAGCGCCGGGAGCTATGGAAGCTGCAGTTAATGAGACAGTGGTGTATAACAATGTGAGATTAGAGGCTGGCAGCTTGTATCTGCATTCAAATAGAGACTGAGCATTAGATAAAATCCTCACCTACTGAGCCAAAACTCTGTTCATCTGACTGTAGCAAGCTGACAGCGACACAAGCATCTGCACACTTTATATATTTATACTTTATATTATCTGGAGTCATGCTTCCCTCGATAGTCGCCGTGCTGCTGGAAAGAACTGGGACTGTGAAGAAGAGCAGGACAGTTTGCTATCAGAAAGACGATAAAAAAGAGAAACAAGAAATGCCACAGCTGTGATCGGCTGTCTTCCTTTGAAGAGCAAACAGGGACTTAAAGAGGAATGCAAGAGTGCTCTGATGATAGGTAAAAAGGTTTGACTCGTATGTTGAATCGGGTCCAGTTGGGTCAAGTCAGAGCAGCTTACTTCCTCTTCATCTTTTCATCCAGCTGAATTTTAAGATATCTGTTGTCAGAAGGTCAGAGAAAGACATTTTATCGTTGAAACAGGGCAGCATTCATTTCTTTTTCTTGCCTCATAAAGTGATTTATCAAAGCTTGTGTACTGTAGAGCATAATTGAAAAGATTTCTAAGGGCCCGAATCTTTCTGAAAGATTGCATTTTGTTCCTGTTTTATGCGACTCAGACACACTCAAGTTGGACTGAATTTTTCATGAGGTTGTTTAATTTGGAGCATTCAGTCGGTCCTGTTAAAAGGTGGAGGTGAAACCACTGATAGTATTAAGAATGGACATCGCAGAATTTTGGTGCCGTTTTAGGTGCCTCGTTTGAGCACCCATCATGTGGCCCACCTGCCGATATTAAGATTAGCCGGGAGGACTGCCAACATGGCGTCAGCCAACGTCACAGATTTTGAGCTTCTTCTTTATACTGTCAGTGGGTGAAACCTGATCACTGTGTCTTTGAGTTGCTAAAGTGTTTCAGCTTTAGTAGGTGCGTACCCATCCGTGCAGACGAGCTTACACATGCTTTATGTTAAATGTGTATCTGTGCGCCTTACTGCTCAGTAGGCTGCCAAAGTTCATCCTTCAAACAGAGCTGGCTTTTCTTACCCAAGTGTTTCCCTGGGCGCTCGGGACAAAGAGCTGACACTCGGCAGCAGGCCTCCAGGCAGCTCTGTGTGTGTGTTTGTTACTGTGTCTCTTGTTTTTGTGTGTCTTTGTGTCTGTCCCGGTCGATGTGAGGGTGCAGAGGAGCAAAAGAGGAGGAAGGCAAGTTTGCAAGCTTTTGACGTGGCGCCAAGAGGAGGAAGGGTTTAAAAATCCAGGGGTGTAGTTAAATAATAATTTAGCATCTCGATTCTGCACTGCAGTAAATAGATTATGATGTAGAGACACAAACCTCTGAGCCAAAATAAACAGGCTGGCATAGAGAACCATTTTACATCTCTGTGTTTATGGATTAGAGGAAGATCTGCGCAGATCCTTTGATGATTGTGTGGAGCGTCCTCATATATCTGTTTTTGTTTCGCGCCTCAAAATGTGTGGAACTATTGAGGCTGAGGTGGATGACGGTGGCTGTTATATAAGCTACGATGAAAGAGGTGTGAGGAGATCACTTGTGAAAAGGGAAATCAATACCTTGATATTCTTTATTTCTCATGATTTAATGTAGTCAGGATCAATAACTTCCTGACAAACCTGGATAACAGTGGAGAAGCAAAGAGTCAGGGTCGGTTAACGTGAAGACATTTCGGAGCCTTTCAAGGTAGAAGAAAAGGTTTGAGCAGCACTGATAGGCTTCCTTTTGTTGAACACTCATTCTCATATTTAATGCTCACAACAATTCATCATATCTCATTGTAATTCTTCTTCTTTATTACTGCTTGGCACAGCTGAGACGCGTTTGGTTTGCAATGCAGCCGCTGGAGCTCAACAATGATTTCACCAGAGGCACAGCACCATGTTTCAGAAGCGTTAAGGAAGCAGCCGGTCTTTTTTTTTTTTTTGTACGATTTTTAGCGAGCAACTGAGCAACGTCTGTCGCTCAGTTGGTCCACCCTTTTGGTCCAGACTAAAATATATCATCAATTATCGAATGGGTTGCCATTTTTGTACAGATTAGGATGAATGAGGATGAATCCTAATAACTTTGGAGATTCCTTGACTTTTTGACCAGCAGATCAAAGTTTTCCTTTTATTGTGTGGAAGTATTTTAGCGTCTGTTAGATGAGATTGGCATCAAATTTGGTTCCCAGATGATGCATCTCAATGACGCTAATTTTCTCCTCTAGTGCCACCATGTGGTTGAAATTTATGGTTGGGTGAATTGCCATGAAATTTGGTGAGTGCACATTCTGATTAAGCGGCAACTGTGGCTGTGAAGTGAAGCCAATGCAGAAGCGCCAAAAACTGCAGTTCCTCAAATGTCCACTTGAGGCTGGCTACAGAAGTGAGTCAGTCTCCATAAGCTCCCATGTTAAAATGTCCAACTTCACAGCAGAAATAAACATGTTTACAGCCTGGTACAAAAAACAGTTTTGGTCTCTATAGATAATTTCTCCGTTCATGACAACTGTACTGAGGGTGAATTTTTATAGAACTCGCCTGTTCAAATTATATTAAGGCTTAAAGTTATGCAGAATTAAGAGCGTGACCACCCATGATCCATGTCTTTGCCATGGCAGCAGCCAGAGCCACCATACTTTGAGCTTCACAACGGCCCTTCATCATGGATAGACATCCATGTTTTATACTGTTCATGATTCACATGACACTTTTCATTTAGCTCCCATAGACTCAAAAATTCAATTCATCCTGTACTTTGCCAACACGAACTAACACTTAACACAATCATACTAGCCTTATTTTTTTTTCGTTACATGACTGCAAACATTTTCAACAATATTAACTTTGCATTGTCAAACGGAGGGATTGTCTGTTGCATACAAGCAAATAAGCTTGGTTTAGATAGTGTTAATGTTAACACATGCGCAAACACACATTTATTCATCTGTGAAATACTTTCCCATCCTGCCACTAACCATAAATATGCATAGAAAACAACGCAATTATTTGGATTTCTTACATTGTTTATCATCGTTTTCTTGTAAAACAGGTGATCTGATGTGACGCCATGTGAAAACCTCTGGTTTGAAGTGAAAATAGCATTAGATTTTAGATCTCTAGCATCTTTGATCATAGTGCCGTTTACCGTTTAGCTCATAGCCAGTCTTCCAGTCGAACCCTTGCTCCTGTCTCACCACTGCACATCACGTCATGATGATGGCGTGAATGTCGGTTTGTTTGTTCGGAAATGGACATTGCGATGTTAGAAAGGTGTGGGGAGAGCAGGTTCCGAAGCTATTCAATCTGAAGTAGCTGGCAGTTCAGGTCTTGTTGTGTTATATAATGAATTTCTTCTCATCTCTGTTACCTCCCCCGGTGCTCATTAGTTCAGATATCATTAAGCAGCCCTTCTCTGTTATGTTGCCACGCGGTTTTTGCAAGTACACGTTATCAAAGGTAGGGTCATATATCATTATCAGTGTCAAAAACCTTTTGTTACCATATATATCCTCTACATAATAACCCAAGAACACATTACAGTGGAGGCAGATATTTTATCTGCTGTAGTTATGAGAAACATATTCCTTGGCGCTGCTGCTTCGTGTTCATATTCAGCTACCATGTAGTCTCTGGATTCAGTAGCTTGCTCAAGGACACTTCAGCAAGGCAGTTAGATGCTGACACGCAAGCTTGATCCCCACACTCCTTTATCTGAATGGCAGTGCCCCCGTTCAGTCAGGGCTATTTGACATACTGTCATGCATGTATGCATTCGCTCGTTCTCCCTCCTGGCTTCATTTTTGTCAGGAGGACTGGAGCCTATCCCAGCATGCAGAGCGTAAAAAACAAGAGATGCTCTCCCAGGGTGAACATAATCACTCACACTCATACCTGTAGGCAGTTTGGAGTCTCTCGGCCTCATGACTTGCTGTCTTTTGACTGTGGGAGGAAAGTGTAGCATCCTTATCGAACCAACGCAGAATTTAAAGTAGAGGGAAACTCCAAACAAAAATGGTCACACAGCTGCCTCTTTAAAAGAGGTGACACCATCACCCTCGGGCACCAGCTGACTTTCCCTTTATTCAGCCTTAATTTAACAGGTTAATCTAGGTTTTTTTTTTGCAGTCAATAGGCAGTCAGACACTGCGAGAAAGAGAGCATAAAATCAAAGACACCATCTACATTTTTATTGGAACTTATAAAAAGAGCCAGCCAGACTCTCTGCAGTCCGCAGTGTATTCCACTCACGTAGCAGAGATTATGGTGGTTTCAGGTGGGACAGGCATCAATCGTCAGAGCTCAGACAATACAATCCGGCCCTTCACATTTGTCTGTGACAGCAGGGGTATGTTACCCACTGTGGCTTCTCAGAAACTATCCCAGGTATGAATCGAGCCGCCGGGAGCGGACAGAGCGAACTGTCATATGCAGTAAACGAGGGTTTTACTGTCTTGATAGAATCTAACTGTGCCTGATGTAATCAGACTTTGCATCGACCTGCAGTGACACAAGGGTTTAAGCAGAACCGGGTGGTGCTTACTTCACCTGTGAACCTGATTCTTACAAATTCAAGAAGACACTTGAATAATAAACAAATACAAGCAGGTGAAGAGGAAAGAAAGACATTTTAGGAGATATGCTAACTTGCTGAAGTTGTGGTTTTATAGACACATACAGATAACTCAAACATGAACTCCACATAAAACACCAACTTGTCGTGATAAAACAAATAGGATGTAATGTTTTATTTTGTGAACTTTACATGTGCTGGTATAAGCAGATTAAGTACACTTCTATGCAGTACACTGTGTACACTATGTTTTCTTTATTGTCAAACATGCAACTAAAGTTATGCAAAATTTAGTGTGGCTGCTTTGACTGACAGGTGGGTGCTGTTACAGGTGGCTTGTTTGAGAAACCAGACATCATTCAACCCGCCTCAGGTCCACAGATCATCCACGTCTTTGCCCAGTTATAGATTAGCCGGGAGGTAGAAGAGACAGGACTGCCAAGGTGGCGGCAGCCAGAACCACCTATTGGTGACATCACGGATATGACATATTTTATACTGCCTATGCAGTGCTCTTTGGAGTTTGTAGTTGATTCATACGGTAGTTTATTACAGAAGGTTGCATTTATGCTTTTGTATTTATTTCACTGCACCCAAATTGTTCAATTTTTAATGCACATTTTTGATTCAACCAGGTGAAAAAAGAATAAAAAATCAGGGCCAAAGAGCGATAGATTCTCGCAGAGGTCTAGATTTAAATCGACATCTAATCAGCCGAATGCTGTAGGAAAATCTACGTCCCTGCTGCTTTTCGCCTTTCATTTCTGGCTTATATTTTAGTGAGAGGTCTGTGAATTGTAAATGTTTTTTTGATCCCTGGCAGTTATAGCCTGATCATCTTCATGCACTAAAGCAGGACAAACGCTATCCACCCAAAGAGTGATGTGATATCAAAATGGCTGCTGCTTGAATACGTTCCATAGCAACTGAAACCATCATATTTTATTTTAAGGCCTTGCTGTGTTCTTGTACATATCACACTTAAAATAACATCTAGTTCAAAAGATAAACCCTTTTGTTTCCACTGTAAGGACTCTGGGCTATACTGCGACTCCCTTTGCTCCCACTGGCATGACTTTCTGACATTAGACAGCCGAATGACGTATCATTCATGTTTAAAATAAACTTCTTCTCTTCTGCGAGCAAAAGCTCTTGCTGCATGTTGTCGAATCCTAAGTGTAGACAGAAATAGACAGCCACCCACATATCATTAGGGAGATGGAGAGAGAGAGAGGGGGAGAGAGAAAGACTCAGTGTGACAGTGTAGGAGAATGAAGCGAGCTGAGGCAAATATGTCGGTCACAGTTTGACACCGCATCCTCACATGTTTTTGTAGCGTCTCAGCTTTAAACAGAAAAGATTATATTTCTATACATCTCAGGAGTTTTGCTTCAACCTGTATGGATTCTTTAATTTCCACTGAGAACAAGATAATAATTCAATTTCCCATGACTTTTAACATGAAGTGTGTAGGAGGGCTGTGGGATATCTCACTACATTTCTCTTGTGCTCTAATGGAGTTAATGGTGTAGAAGGAGTCCGCCCTCTTGTGGGGCACTGAGATATATATATATATATATATATATATATATTCATGGTGCATATATTATTTTTTAATTTTGTGCATAGTGTTCTGCTCTACATTCATATTTTTTAAAAATCTCAAGCTTGTGTCTTCTTATCTAACATCTATGTTTCATGATTCACCGTGTAGGCAGTGTAGCTCTTGGCTATGCTGTTTTTATTTGTACTAAAGCACAGAAACTGCTCTTTCTCGTTGCCTGGCATCTATTTTTGATGTAATTTAGGTAAAAAAAAATTCACACTTGCAGGTTGACGGCTGCTGTTATTTCCTAAATAATGCTAATGAATTAATCATCCATCTCTGTTTGGATCCTTCCTCTCCTCGTTCTTTGACTCCTCGTGCTTTCAGGAAGCTGCTGAATGTGAAGATCATCGATGACGAGGAGTACGAGAAGAATAAGATTTTCACCATTGTGCTGGAGGAGCCCATCCTGCTGGAGGTGGGACAGAGACACGGTGAGCCGGGGACACTTTTTTCCTCATTATTTTATAGCCTAAAATAAATTTTACATTGCATCAACTCTCCTTTATATTTTATTTAAAATTCTCGGGCTAGAGCAGTTTATATCCATTAATACAAACTCCTTTTAACTGTGGGGCAGCTCAGAGGTCTATTGTGTGATCCCCTTGGTGTATTTCATAGCCAGGCTTTATGCTGCCCTTTAAAACAGCTCGGGCTAATTAGTTTGATCAAGATTGGAGCTCAAAGGGACAAGGGCTAAATGAGCTATTATTTAGCTATTACAGAGCTATAATTTGTGTGTTTGTCCTCATATGTTACAGAGTTACACATTTAATCGTGTATTTAAAATGTACTACAAAGTCTGCAAAAGAAAATAGAAACATAATTGATTTCAGATTTGGTATTTCATTATTATTTATATCAGGACTTACATGGAGGGCATCTCTACTAAATTTTTTGACAGTATCAGTAATGCACCCTCTGCTTGAATAGTGGGAAGTTACACCTCCTTTAAGTGAGGCTATTTGTCAACATCCTATTCACGGGGGATGTTATCTTCAGTTTCGAGGATGCTGTTTTGTGAATACAACTCTGAAAGTTCAATAAATTAGTCAGCATCCAGAATACTGACTTCCAGCCCAGTCACAATACAAATATATTTCCCATTGTTCGCAGTGAGATGCTTGTATTGTGTCCATTCATGTTAAGTTTGTTTATCAGTGAGTGTGCAGCAAAAGAAGCTGTGCTACCTGAATCCAAAAATGTGTCGCTGCTTCGGTTCCCTTAACACACACTGGAGTGATTGACAGAACACAATAGTCCTTATCGGCCCCTGTGACACCAAGTTTCCATCATTTTTACGAGAGCACTGTATACGGATTGTTGTTCACAACTTTCTTTTGTTGTTTCTTCTCGTGAGTCATCATTTACATGCAGCGGTGTAGGATACAGTCGAGAACACTCGAGTGACGCTGAACTTTCTCTCAGCAACTGCTACTCACGTGACCGTGTTTCAAACATGCAAAACACAGACCGTTGCTCCTCAAGAAGCTGATTTTTTTCTTTCTGAGTTTCTTTGCAGACTGTGAGGCTGTGCTGCTCTCCTTCACAATAAATACAAGACTTGCTGTCTCCACTGCATCCACTGAGACAATTTGCATTTTTGATGTTGCTCATTTGTCGTCTTTGACAACAGTGCAAAAGAAAATAGAAAGAGATTTCAGATATTTCATTATTTCATTATTGTTATCAGTGCTTACATGAAGGGCCAAATTTGGTGGTAGACAAGTACTGTATGTCATTGTCACAGTGACACAATAATCAGTGTAAAGAAGGATTGAAACTGTGGTCCACTGTGGCGAGAATACAGGGATGTTGGGACACTTCTTTGATGCATACACACAAACAGCATGTTAAAAATGAAATAGTAAAATAGAATATATAAATATCATAGCTTGATTTGTAAAACTATCTGAAATTAGTCAGGCAGTACTTGGAAATATTTGTCATGTTCTCAGAAAATCCTAATAATCCATCACTTGCATCCTTTAATATTCTTAATTCTTGTGCAAACAGTACACACAGAAGAGAGTTTCATTATCAGAAGCTAGACTGCGTTTTATTTTGTCAAATCTCTTGTGGGGGGGGGATACCTTCTGATAGTTTGCACACCTCACCTCTCTCTGCTGCAGGAGACACCAATGATAACAAGACAGCCGTGGGCCCGGAGGACGTGTCAAAGATGGGATGCCCCTGCCTGGGAGAGCACACTAAGCTGGAGGTAGTCATTGAGGAGTCTTATGAATTCAAGGTAAGTCAGAATAAGCAGCTATTTACACCCACCTATCACACTGATGTCTGTATACTCTGAATCTTCCCACAAAGATGATGAATGGCAAGATTATTATATATTTTATCCTATACTACTAGGGGCACTTTATCATGTTTTATCTACCATAGAGGCATCAAAGAGGGCACTTTATTATGTTTTATCTACCACAGGGGCATCAAAGAGGGCATTTATCATGTTTTATCTACCATAGGGGCATCAAAGAGGGCACTTTATCATGTTTTATCTACCATGGGGGCATCAAAGAGGGCACTTTATCATGTTTTATCTACCATGGGGGCATCAAAGAGGGCACTTTATTATGTTTTATCTACCATAGGGGCATCAAAGAGGGCACTTTATCATGTTTTACCTACCATGGGGGCATCAAAGAGGGCACTTTATTATGTTTTATCTAACATAGGGGCATCAAAGAGGGCACTTTATCATGTTTTATCTACCATAGGGGCATCAAAGAGGGCATTTATCATGTTTTATCTACCATAGGGGCATCAAAGAGGGCACTTTATTATGTTTTATCTACCATGGGGGCATCAAAGAGGGCACTTTATCATGTTTTATCTACCATAGAGGCATCAAAGAGGGCACTTTATTATGTTTTATCTACCACAGGGGCATCAAAGAGGGCATTTATCATGTTTTATCTACCATAGGGGCATCAAAGAGGGCACTTTATCATGTTTTATCTACCATGGGGGCATCAAAGAGGGCACTTTAACATGTTTTATCTACCATGGGGGCATCAAAGAGGGCACTTTATTATGTTTTATCTACCATAGGGGCATCAAAGAGGGCACTTTATTATGTTTTATCTACCATGGGGGCATCAAAGAGGGCACTTTATCATGTTTTATCTACCATAGGGGCATCAAAGAGGGCACTTTATTATGTTTTATCTACCATAGAGGCATCAAAGAGGGCACTTTATTATGTTTTATCTACCATAGGGGCATCAAAGAGGGCACTTTATCATGTTTTATCTACTATGGGGGCATCAAAGAGGGCACTTTATCATGTTTTATCTACCATAGGGGCATCAAAGAGGGCACTTTATCGTGTTTTATCTACCATAGGGGCATCAAAGAGGGCACTTTATTGTTTTATCTACTATGGGGGCATCAAAGAGGGCACTTTATCGTGTTTTATCTACCATAGGGGCATCAAAGAGGGCACTTTATCGTGTTTTATCTACCATAAGGGCATCAAAGAGGGCACTTTATCGTGTTTTATCTACCATGGGGGCATCAAAGAGGGCACTTTATCATGTTTTATCTACCATAGGGCATCAAAGAGGGCATTTTATTATGTTTTATCTACCATAGGGGCATCAAAGAGGGCACTTTATTATGTTTTATCTACCATAGGGGCATCAAAGAGGGCACTTTATCATGTTTTATCTACCATAGGGGCATCAAAGAGGGCACTTTATCATGTTTTATCTAACATAGGGGCATCAAAGAGGGCACTTTATCATGTTTTATCTACCATGGGGGCATCAAAGAGGGCACTTTATTATGTTTTATCTACCATAGGGGCATCAAAGAGGGCACTTTATTATGTTTTTTTAACACAGGGGTATCAAAGAGGGCACTTTATTATGTTTTTTCTAACATAGGGGCATCAAAGAGGGCACTTTATTATGTTTTATCTACCATGGGGGCATCAAAGAGGGCACTTTATCATGTTTTATCTACCATAGGGGCATCAAAGAGGGCACTTTATTATGTTTTTTTAACACAGGGGTATCAAAGAGGGCACTTTATTATGTTTTTTCTAACATAGGGGCATCAAAGAGGGCACTTTATTATGTTTTATCTAACATAGGGGCATCAAAGAGGGCACTTTATCATGTTTTATCTACCATAGGGGCATCAAAGAGGGCACTTTATTGTTTTATCTACCATAGGAGCATCAAAGAGGGCACTTTATTATGTTTTATCTACCATAGAGGCATCAAAGAGGGCACTTTTGTAGCGTTTTTTAATTGAACATGACAGAAAGATACTTGTGACAAAATGAGTTATTGGTTATTTTAGACCAGTATCAGTTGTCACAATATTTTGGGTATGATTGTTGGAGATTAATATTTAATCCAAGTTGGAATTGGTGACAAATTCTTAGTGTGCTTGTGCTTGTAACTAATGGCTCTGCCAGTAGAGTATTCTCATCATTTCATTCAGCTTGTATAGTCAAATAAATTGAAAAACGTTGTATCATCTAAGTGTAGCACATCCTTTAATGGCGTACACCATCGATTTTATACTACTATACAATATTATACTACCATAAAATGGTGGGTGTTGTGACAGTGAGAGAGAGATGGATTGAATAAAGAAATGATCAAAATCAAGCTGTTTAAAATTAAAAGATGGATACTATGTTTCCTATAATGCAACTTAAGAGTGTCTTTAAATAGACCCCTCCCTGCCTCTTAAAAGCGGGCTGCATGAAGCCTGGGTGCTCAAACAAGCCACCTGTAGCTGCACAACCTGTCAATCAAAGTGACCACGCTGTTAGTTATGCATAACTTTAAACCTTAATATAATTTGAACAGGTGAGTTCTATAAAAATCACCCTCAGTTCAGACCAAAACTGTTTTTTGTACCAGGCTGTAAACATGTTTTTCAGGCATTTCATGGTCGCCACAGTTTCTCCCTCACACTTCTTTATCCTTTAAATGTCCATGTTTCTCAATCTCTACCCCCTTTGAGACCAATTTTAGGCTGTAACATGATGTTGCACTGATAATCAGGCCTCATACTTGCAGCTCTTCTTTCTGCACTGGTGTAAAGCAGCTTTATTCTGGCACTGTGCCTCATTTTCTGAGGGATAGTCGGGTTTTGTGCTCCCCTGCATCTGTTTTGGTGACTCACAGTGCAGCACAGTGGGAGGAGTGACACAGTTAATTGCTCCTTAATTCACCACATCAGTGTCCCTCGTCTCATATGACAGCGGTAAGATTATATTGATACCCTCATACCTGCAGAGATGCCTCCCACTGACCAATTATTTTGTGCTTTCTTTGTCTTTGTCTTCGTGTTGGTCTGCAGAGCACAGTGGATAAGCTGATCAAGAAGACAAACTTGGCCCTGGTGGTGGGGAGCAGCAGCTGGAGAGAGCAGTTTGTTAGCGCTGTCACTGTCAGTGCAGGTGAGTCGCGGCGCCCTGAAATGTCTCATCAGTTCATCCCCCTGTGACCGGACCGGTGGAAGAATGAGCCTGTAGCTGGATCTGGCCCACCAGCTGCTTCTCACCTGCCTCACGTGTCGTGCTGGGAGTTTTTTAATAGATACTTTTTAAAAAAATAAAATCCCAACTGCTCCAGTTGGATATTAGCTCAATTAAAAAACGCCTAATTTAACAGATAATGAATGAGCTTACAACAGAAGTGCTTCCTTTTAATCCAGCATTTAATAAAAATGCAGGATGTGGTGAATTCCTTGCGACCGGCTCTGCCTGGACAATTAACGGCTCTGAAGAATTTATGTAGATGTACAGCATGTGGCGTATGGTGAACCCTTTTTATTTTGCCCTTTCAAAAGCTATTGACTTGGCTTTGTGAACCTTTTAGATCTGCACTAGTGCACAAAGCATTTGGGCTAAAAGCTGACTTAGACACCAGAGATGTGTCGTTTTGCTAATACACTCTGGTTGAGTTCACTCAGATTTTCATATATACCCAGATATAAATAGAAACTATGCGTCCTGCGTATGTGTGCCTCGATCACTGAGTCATAGCTATATTTACAGATTTAATGTAATGTTTGGAAAAGGTTAACTCCCACACATTCATCAAATGTCTTAAATGCGGTGGAGGTTAGTGTAGTCTTGGCTAGATTCATGCTGTCTGCTGCTAGATGTTTAATTAAAGCTTGAACTGTGTTCACACGTAGCATGGCTGGATCAAACCGTAGCATCTAAGTCTCTGCAGGTATCTTTCATGCATCTACTCTGTCTTTGCCAGGTGACGACGATGAGGAAGAGAGCGGCGAGGAACGCTTGCCGTCCTGCTTCGATTACATTATGCACTTCCTGACGGTTTTCTGGAAAGTCCTCTTCGCTTTCGTCCCGCCCACCGAGTACTGGAACGGCTGGGCCTGCTTTTTTGTGTCCATCTCCCTCATTGGCGTCCTGACAGCTGTAACCGGGGACTTGGCCTCTCATTTTGGCTGCACCGTCGGTCTCAAAGACTCGGTCACCGCTGTGGTGTTCGTGGCCCTCGGCACCTCTGTTCCAGGTGGGCGTCTGTGGTGTCCATTAGGTTTAAGAGTGGGCTTGGCCTTGGGTTTCCTCTGGGGTTTGTCTATGCAGCAGGAGCAGCTGCTTGGGGAGACTTGTGCCACCTGTCAGAGTAATTCTCTCCAGAGCTCTTGACTTGAACATTAACGAGCTGTAAACTAAGAAAAGCATTGTTTCACTTGCTACTCTCTCTCTCTGTCTGCTGCTGCCTAATTGTACTCCCATTTCTCTGTGTCCTAAACACTGCCACAGAGAGGCACAAATCAGAATATGAAAATTAGATTTTGGCAGGTTTTAGCTCTGTAAGCGCCACACACTCTCCTTCAAGTTGACAGTTTAGTTGTGCTGGAAATCGCCCTGCGTGAATCAGTCAGTGGGAAATCATCAGGAGGTTATACAGGTAGCCTTGGAGAGAATTTCAGAGACATCTTTCTATGTTTGTTGTGATTTACTTTCATCTATTAATGCATGTCTGCACTTTACAAAGTGTCTTGTCAGGACTGTTTAAGTTTGTATTTTTGTTCTAGTTCCACTAATATATTTTAATAGATACTTTATTGATCCCTCGGTGGAGAAATTCTTTTTGACTTATGATTAAAAACTAGCGAGTCGATGTCTTTGCTAACAGCCAAACATCAAGCAACACAAGACATAGCAGCCAGCTAATATTACTGACTAGTCCAACAGCAAGAAGCCCAGCTCAGCGTCTGTCTTTCAGCCTTTTATTTCACCAAGCTCTCGCCAACGACTAGAAGTCAGTCCAAGATTTGCTCTTGTCTGGTGGCTTCTTGCTATGTCTTTCTCTTCTTAGCTTCCTCCATCAACGTGCTCTTCGCCCTCTGCCATCATGTCCATAGAGGCTGCTGAGTCCGGTTACATTGCCCGCTTGCCCAGCTCTGGTTCAGTGTGCGACACTGGTTCTGCTCCCCCGTCAGCATTCCCCTGTGGCCCCGGGCACTATCCCGGTGCTCTGAGGTCACAGTCTGGGCAGCGTGGCTAACACACTGAGCTAAAATTAATTAATAGCAACTATAATTTATAGCAGTTTACTTTACTGTCCATCAGGAAACTAAAAATAAATCACAGAGAGTTGCCAGGAGAGCCAGGAGACTGTTGGTTTAGTTCAGCGTGAAGACTGGAAACAGAGGGAAACATCTCAAACAACAGCATAGGAAAACTCACTAATTATCACGTTATATTACATTTATTTAATCTGTACAAAAACCAAAGCGTAAAAATGATAATTCACATTTTTACTGGATGTCAGACTGTTTCTCGATTGGACACAGTAACATCCTGAAGTCTCTGCTGCTTGCCCTGGCACTGCTCTGAGCCAGCTAATAACACACCAACTAGCAGCACCCAGACAACGACATGCTGCCTTCACTGACAGCACGCTGCTTGACCCAACTGCCTCACCTTAACAAGCACCAAAGCTCACAGCTCCCCCAACCCAACAACCTTTGTCAATTATTAATAATGATAGAGCAAGCGACTAATAAAACAGGATGCAAATTTTAAGATTAGCAAGCTCAGCAAACATTTAAGTGCTCTATTACCAAATAAAAAAGAGACAGGATTTCTCTTGGATTACTTTAAATTCTCTGACACACTTTGTGACCTCTAGTGACATTTTAAAGTTGTTTGATTTTATATCGGATGCCATTAAAGTGGAAACCCTGATTGCACTTTCAGGGGATTATTTTGCAACAGTGACCCATTCACTCTTCATTATCCTGCTTATTACTGGAGCACTCTTATTTTAAACTTTTGACAGCGTGTACCACCTCAGAATATATTCGGCTCTTCAAGTACCACCAGTATAACAGACGTTAAAATACAGTAGGCCGACTCTGTTCAGCTACAGACAGTTCACGCAGGAGGCAGGTTTTTATTATTGACTGTTGTTGACTGAAGAAGTTCAAGAACCTGAGCTAAATGGGTGGAAAAGGAGACTACTCCTGATCAGCACTTCTTCTTCACGGAGTCAGAGTTTTCGAAACATTCATTTTACCTCCACTTACTATCTCCCCGTCAGATTTTAGTTTGTAACTAATCATATGTGCATGAACGTGGCATGACTATGGAGCAGGATATGAAACAATTAGTGTTAAGTGTTTTTATTCAAATTATTGTTGCATTGATGGTGACTAAATGTTTCTAACTTAATTCATTTAATTAAAAAATGAGATTTTTCAGATTTTTACCACTCAAGGGAGCTCGCATACCACCAGAGGTACCACAGTTTGAGAACCAGTGTACTCGGGAAATGAATATTTTGGGTCAAATTACTGATTAATTGATCTAAAAATGATATTATATCATTAGTGTCCACTGTGGTCCTTCAGAGTCTATGATCAGAAATGCACCATAGCAACAGTCTGAATGCTGTACAGGTATACTAGTTCAAGTTCATTAGAGTTGAGTTGAGTTGACCAATTAGAGTTGAGCATCCAACAAAGCCATGTAATGACATCATGTAGTAAATGCTATAGAATAGTGACACCATCTATGTTCTGATTGGTTCCTTGTAAGCCTCGCTTTCACTCTTCAATGCTGTCTGCCACCAGGCAGGAAAATGAAGGTTCATTTTGCAAGACTTATATGAAGACTAAATGAATTAACAAACTCGCTCTTTGTCTCCTAATGTCTTCATCTAACGTTACTGTTACCCCCACATCCACCCTAATGCCAACCCCTGCTGTGGTTACCTGTTTATTGTACCTCTTCAGTGAGCGTGCTTCTTCTTCTTATCTCTTATTTTCAAAGTGGTGTGGATCACGCCTTCATGGAGCTTGGCTCTGAGGAGAACAGAAAGAAATCTGGTCTTTGTGACACTGTTTGGAAGCACTAGAGGCAGTAACTGAAAAGTTTCCAACTCGTCATCTTTGCTGGTAGTTGCAGGGTTTAAGTCTAAGTTTCCTATTTCTTTCTTTAGGCTTGATTCATACGTCTCTTTCTTTTGCAGATACCTTTGCGAGTAAAGTGGCTGCAATCCAGGACCAATACGCCGACGCCTCCATCGGCAACGTGACGGGCAGCAACGCAGTGAATGTGTTCCTCGGCATCGGTGTGGCGTGGACCATCGCGGCCGTTTACTGGCAGACCAAAGGCGTGCCGTTCAAGGTGAACCCGGGCTCCCTGGCCTTTTCCGTCACCCTCTTCACCATCATGGCGCTGGTGTGCGTGCTGGTGCTGCTCTACCGCCGCCGTCCCTCCGTGTCCGGCGGAGAGCTCGGGGGCCCACGGACACCCAAGCTCCTCACCTTCTTCATGTTCCTCTCCCTCTGGTTCATCTACATCCTGTTGTCCTCCCTGGAGGCGTACTGCCACGTGCCTGGCTTCTGAGACTGAGGGAAACGCACAGACACGGCTCCTCTCCTCTTGTTTTTACAGTCTACTAAATCTGTTTTCTCTCTGTTTTTGTCTATTTTCACAAAAGTTTATATCTATTTGTATCATTAGTTATTACTGATACCGCACAATATCTGATTGACTTTGAATCTTTGGACTTTGGAACTTTGCTACCACCCACTATGCTGTGAAGTATAGCTTTAGCCACTGAAATTGAACCTCTCCTCAACTTTTCTTTCACTTTTTTTGAAACATTACGTTCCACTTGGACATTTATCTAACCATTGCTATCAGCATAAATCACATCAAACCTTCTGTCACTAATTGTGGACAATTACTTGAGTTATTCAGCGTTACGAAAGCACAAGATTAAAGCAAGTATTCAAAAGATTCCTTGTACTTTGAGGGGTGTTTATAAAATTGGAAAATGAAAGGTGGTGCATGGGACGACATTATAATTTTAACATAAAGGGAAAGACATTACCGAGGCTGAAGTAACCCGTAAAACATAATGTGCGTGTTGATATTTATTACTCAGTCTATACATTAATTATTCATTGTATATCACGTAAAAGATGAACATTGTGCGTGGGAGTTTTGTGAACGAGTAGGTGTGTTTCTTTTTGCACGTTATCAGATTAAGAGTTTCTTGGTAATCTATTTTAAAGTACTGTATGTAATATTTTGACATGGCTGTTGACGTGTTTGACGTGTTCCTGTACATGTGACTCACAGCTGTACCATAATCTTTTCACTGCCTGGTCCCCCCTTTTACGCCGCCCCTGATGCTTTCTCAATCAGTATCATGTTCGGCATCGCCAGGGTTAAAAAGGCCTTTTTCTTTTTTTACAACATAAACCCGGGCAGAGTGCCCGCTTTAAATTGTACTATACATTTATGATTTTTAGTGTGTGTGTGTGTGTGTGTGGGTGTGTGTGTGTGTGTGTGATTGCGTGATACTCTGCTCTCCAGCACAAATTGGGCAAAAGGCGTGGCACTATTTCGTCATCGACTCCAAGTGTTACGGGTGTTCATGACAAAAAAACAAACAAACAAAAAAACAAAAAAAGTGCAGTCTTAGTACGGATACGAGAAGGACACCAGTTTTCTTATCTGTCATGCTGACACTGTGAACATTTTTTCCACATTACTTTTAGAAGAAGCACAGCAGAGCGAGAGCAAGAGAGAGAGAGAGAGAGCAAAAGGGAGTGATTATAATCCGAGCACAATCACCGAACAGATCCGTCATTTGTGATGAAAATTGTGCTAAAAGAGACGACATGTACAGTATTTCCTGAGAGTGTCTCCTTGTGTCGCACAGCAGTTGATATTGAAGTTTGTTTTTTTATTTAACCTAGAATCTATAGAGCCATATTTATTGTGACAGTATTACAGTAGAGGTATTTATATGATCAATTTTAGTTTTATTGATATGCACGTTTAATGTATAAAAAGTGGAAATAAATGTTGCTGATTTATGACGCCGTAACTCGTTGTTGTCTTAATTCTGCACCAAAGCGCACGGTTGGAACAACCAGTGAGATTCAGCAGTCATCGTTTCTCATTTTTCAGCTGCATGGTTGTCTGGAAAAGTGGACAAACACATTGACACAACAGACAAACAGGATTTTCTATTAATACAATGCAACCAAGTGCAACAACCTTCCATGCATTTTCTATTATCCCTATCAGGGTTGAGGGAGAGTGGAGCCAATCCCAGCTAGCATTGGAGAGAGACGTCTGGGACTGCCCCATCTGCCCTGACATTGTCCCGAGCCCGAGCCTCCTAACAGGTACATCCAGCCATCAACAACACAGACACACAGTGCTTCTGTCCTGCACACACTCTGTCTGGAGGCCTTAGAGACCTTTACAATAGAGAGCACTCCTTCATGCCCCCTGTGCAGAGCTGCCTACAACAAAAACTCATCTAACCGGGTGCAAATTTACACAAGATGCCATTTTAGATCATCTCATGCTGTAATTTTTATATAACCTCAAGTACCCTATAGTGCATCTCAGGTGTGACACATAGAGACAAACACCCATTCACACCTACTGGCACTGTTGACCTGCATGTCTTTGGACTGTGGGAGGAAGCCAGAGAGGACTCCACACAGAAAGGCCCCAGCTGGGGTTCAAACCAGGATCCTTTACTTAACACCAGTGCACCAAAGTGAAAGTGCAGAAGTATTATCAACAAAACGTACTGAAAGGAACAATATGTAAGATATTTACTGTATTAAATCATAGTAAATGCTTATTATTTATTATTTTACAGCTCAGATCTAGAAGCTGGTACACACTCGTGAACTTCATCTCCAATATTTACCCGCGTTTTAACACATTTTTGGCCATAGGGCTTTTTAAGTTGGATAGAATCCAACATAAACTCCATTGATCCATTTTGTTTGCTTTCCTCCATGGCTGTAGTACGTTTTATATCTGGCAACCTGGAGCGTCGACATCAGTAGTTTGTAGGATCAGACCGGATCACACAGCAACTCTCAAATGTCAAGAAGCTCGTATTTCAGTTTAGCACGTTTCCTTAATCTCTGATAACATTGCATGGTCACTTTTACGATTTAATACAGTAAATATCTGACATATTGTTCCTTTAAAGTACCGAAAGTAAAAGTGCTCAAGGTGTGAACTGAGGAGGTTTCGGGAGCTATTTGACCGAACAAGCAAAAAGAGTATTCTGGCAGATTAATTCTTCTGGAAAATGGCAGCTGTCAATGATATATTATATATCAGTTTAAATACTTTATACAGGTCAGTAGTTTAGTGCAGTGGTTGAAAAGTCTGGAGTTCATGAGATGATGAAGGTTGGAAAAAAGGAAAAACAAAGTTCTGCTACACAAATGTGTCCCTTTTCTTCTCATTATATCAAATAACAAGATTACTGTCAACAAGTTTAAGTCCAGTTTCCTGGAAACAGGAGCTCCGCTGATGAGGTGCGTCTCTGATGAAAAGGAGCTCTGAGGTCTAATGATGTGAATTTAGGTTTAATCATTGTGTTGATGATTATTTAGTTGGATGTCCAACAGGAGCAACAAACGACAGAAAATAATTTGAAAGAGAGAAAAAAGAGTTTTGATATATGAAATAATAATTTCCTCTCTCCTCACTGTAGCTTCCACGCTGTCTTGATAATTGTTTCCTTTTTTTTTGTTACAAGCATAAAAATGTACTATTTCCAAACAAATTAACAGGGAAATGAACCCCCGCTGTGACACAGGATTATTATTATTTTTTGCAGGCACGCTGTCAGTTTTATGAATTTTTTGGACCATGATATTACCTTGTGCTTTGCTCAATAACTCAAAAATAAAAAAATAGAAAAATAGAATAGAAATAAAAAATAGAGTAGAAAGACGATTTCTCATTTTATGGATTCTTTGACAGTTTCACAAATCATTGGCAGGGTCACTCCTGTCCATGTGATGAAGGTCTCAGGACTGAACGCTGCTCAGAAAAGGACTTCTCGTCTTATTTTTCCTTTCATTTGTATCAATCTTTGAGTGCAGGTTTGACAAAACTACTAAAACAAGCTCATGAGAGTACATTGCAATGTTGTGTAAATTTTATTTCTAATTAAATAAATCCAAATTTAGCAGTGAAAAAAGATGCCTGTTCATCTCTAATATTTAATAAAAGTAGCTGCTCTAAATTATTGTTCTGTTTATAGAAATCTCTTCGTAAAAGCACTCATTTCATCAAGTCTTCCCTTCGTCACATATTGGATTATCACTCTATTATATATTATTACCAGCTCCCGCATTTTGCTGCGTTGAGCAGGAAATGAGCCGTCGGCTTAATATGCATACACATGCTGAGGGTGGATGGGTTTCATACTTGCTGCCAAGAGCATGATGGGATACGCTCGAGCCCCCTCAGAAGGCCTGTGCAGGTAAAGACAATGTCTCATAAAGAAGATTATGTGATACTTTATTGATCTTATGTCTTGGTTCAGAGCAGCAGACTTTGTGTTATTTTTTTGTTTTTCTTTTTACAAATTAAGTAAACATGATTACATAAATATTACAAACAACATAAGTATTACGGTATTAAGGATATTAGTTCTGTTGATTTCAAGATTTGGCGTTTTATTCCATATTTTACCGTACAAATGCAATTTTTTTCCATCAAAAGAAACACTGTTTTGCCATATAATTGACATGAAAATACCACATGAATGCCATATATAAAGAAATATTACAGTGTTTTAATGTGTCTCCAATATAAAATGTTACTTGATTCTGTATGCATTTCCTTAAAATGCTGTAAAATAAAGGTTTTGCTGTGAAATATGTTCATATTCATGTTGATTAGTGAGCTGTAGAGGTTATGGTGTGCAGATTTTCTTCTTGTCTCTTTCCAGTCTTACACTATGCTAAGGTAATGAGCTGCTAGCTGTAGTTTATCATGACAAACACAAGATGAGGGAGGGTGGTAAAGAAAAGGTAAGCATATAGCGAGCAGTTGAACTAATGGCCAGTGCTGACATTTTCATGTTGAGGTTACTGTCCCTGCAGCACAAATAACATTTAGTCTACAGAGTCTGTTCTGCTACTTCAACACGCTTAGAGGAAGCTTCACTTACACCTCCTGGGACCAGATGAATCAACTTTGGCCACAGATCGTGAGGTAACCTCCTAATCAGATATAAAGAGGTGAGACAAGCGCATTGAAATTCAACACTGTGCCTCCATGCGTGCTGCTCCGAGGACAAAGAAGAACTATACCAGCATGAAGCTCTCGTAATGAAACCTCTGCAGAACAAGGCACGTCGTCAGAACAAGATAAAACTCTTGGAGGGATGTGAAATGATTTCAGCAACAGAGAATGTGTCCTATAAAGACAGATTATGTATATTTAGGATACAAGCTCTTTGTGTAATCATAGGTCTGCTGGATTACAGTCATTACTGCTGTGTTTAATTGTGACAGACACATCCATTTTCATGGACGTAGGAAGTAGGGATGCTGAGGCTAAACAGTTAAACTTAACTTGAACGAGTTTCTCCGATTTATTTTACTGTATATGTATTGTGCACTAGCATTTGAGGTGGAGGTTTGAGTATATAATACTATAACAACCTCATTTCTGACCCTGATTAAGGAAAGACAGGTTGTTGGCTCAATCATACACAAACACATCGAGGTGTTTTAGGGAGTTTAGAGTGTCTCACTGAGTCAAAGTGATCATAGACGTCAGGGTACACGGTCGGACAGGTTGAGCCAGCTACAGCTAGAGTGAGTCATGTACAGTGACACATATAGGCCATGAGCACAACAGGATGTGTGATTTGGTTAAAGATCTAAGTGATGAAATATATCTAGTAACTACAGCTTGCTCTGATTTATTGAGGTTTAAACGTAATGTACTCTACCAGCCTTGATTCTCCATTTACTCTGTTAACAACAAGTGGAAACATCCGTGGCTGTGAAGTGAAGCCAATGCGTATCAAAATCTGCAGTTCCTCAAATGGCCACTTGAGGCTGGCTACAGAACGAGTCAATCTCCATAAGTCCCCATGTTAAAATGTCCAACTTCACAGCAGAAATAAACATGTTTACAGCCTGGTACAAAAAACAGTTTTGGTCTCTATAGCTAATTTCCCCGTTCATGACAACTGTACTGAGGGTGAATTTTTATACAACTCACCTGTTCAAATTATATTAAGGCTTAAAGTTATGCAGAATTAAGAGCGTGGACGCTTTGATCCACGTCTCTGCTGATTTTTAGATTAGCCGGGAGACAAAAGAAGCAGGACTACCAAGATGGCAGCAGCCAGAGCCGCATATTTTGAGCTTCAAAATGGCTCATGCATTCGCTGTCCATTCTTTATACAATCAGCGGCAGGTGTCTCACATGAACGGACACATCACTGATTAAATGAGCTTCAGCAGATCTGTAGTTTTCATGCATTAGTCCAATGATCCTGCCTGTGTTGTCTCTGTGGCTGCTTTGACATACAGTATGTTGGTGTTTATGTTTGATGTGAAACACTGTAAAATTATTATGTACAATATAGAGTACATGAAAAAGCAATGAAGACTAAGACTAGACTAAGTTTCTTTCAGCAGCCTCACTCTGACTGACTTCCAACGTAACTGCAACAGAGAAAAAAAAAACACACAATATTTTATTTACTTTGCTGTTGTCAAATGTGATAATTCACATTATTATATTTACACGTCATTACGTCACTAAGTGTAGCAGATGTAAGTGTTTCTTTAATTTATACACTGGGATGTGAACTGTTAATTTGGGAATCTGAGAGACTTTTCTCTACACATTACAGTCACTGCTGTGAATGGGCCCGAATTGAATTGGATTGGCTGGTGGGTGAAGTGTCTCCAGTGTTGCATGGGGTGCCAAGTGGACCAACATTTCAAGAAGTAATAGTATTTGTAGCAGCAGTGATACACGGAGGATGAGCTGTGATTCCTCCTCCTGTGTGGAGGCTGTGTGAGACATCTCAGAGGTTATAGTAGAAACCCACAGCTCAGATGGAGCCATAATAGACGGGACCGCCTAATGTTTTAACACTGCTCGGTTTTAATTTGTCTAATCGTGATCAAGCCCGGGTGATCAGAGGTGTCAGTGCGAGGGGTTTTCATGGGGTGGGCCAGCTTGAATGAGACCCCCTCAGCCAGGGCTGTTTTCCAAGGCTGTAAGTGGGCACAGGCCATCAAAGCACCGGCTTGTTAGCATGCAGTTTGTGCCAAGGAGCTGTTTGGCAACGATTGGGATGTCTTTGTCGAACTAGAACAGCATCTATGGGAGCCTTTAAATAGGGGAGTCGAAGAATATTTGGTAAAATGTGATGGTACTTTTCTATTTTAGCATGTCACATATGTAATACAGGGTCAAGTATATATCTTGAGGCCACTATAGGAACAGTGTTAAACCTTAGATTGTTATGAGGACACTGATAAGGCACCATTATGATTATTACGATGCTAACCATGGTCAGAGGATAGGGCTGTCTCACTCCCTCGACACAACAGATAGGTACATAATTTAGAAACCTCTATCTACAAGTTAGAAAATGATGTCGGACCACCAAGTGTAAACATATTTTCTTGTTTTTGGCACTATTCTGAGGGCATATAACCGAGCCAGAGAGGACAGCTTCTTCAGAATTGAGGCAGCATCATTTCATGACAAGCATATTGATGAATCCTCCATTGTCCTTGATCAAGCTTCAATAAACCTTTCAGCCATAAGACATCTTGGACTCCTTCTGTGCTTTCTCTCCACTGACTGAACTGACCATCGATTCAGTACCAGTACACAGTACAGACTGCAGGCAGAGCTCTGTAGTTATGGCTCAAAAAGCAGCAGAAAAACCAATACTTCTTCGTAAAGGCCATAAGAGATAAATGCAAGCCAATATATGTGGAAAAACAAATCAAGGTCAAATGTCTCATTTGCTTTCTCTGTAGTCACAACAGCTAAATGTATTTAATGTATGCATCTAATGGATTTAACTGCTAACATTAGGAAGTGATAGCTCCATAATACTCCATTACCCTAACCCTGCGTCATGATGATGGACAACAAGATCGTTTCTGGTCAGTGTGGCATCCTTGTCAATCATCTTCTCAAGAGAGCAAAGTGGATTTTTTTTACGGCTAAGGCAGCTTTACCAGAAATAACAAACTGATACAAATAATGGTGTTAGTGTGTGTGTAAGTGTGTGTGTTCTAAAATACTTTTAATAGAAATCAAATTAGACCAAGCGAGTGTGACAAAACTGATCAAACATGCATGTAAAATACATTTTAATCAGAAAAATAATATAATAGACATACTGTACATTTTTTATCTTTAATTAAAATTGAGCATTTAACACAAACAGACAAACACCTGCAAATATTATCAAAATAAAATGAATATTATTATTAGAAAATAAAGGTTAATTGCAGACCAACAGAATTCATAATGAACACTGTTCAATTGCTTTTTGTCAGTATTTACATACATTGCATCACTTTACACAATAGTCCAGTGTTGTAGTATTTGAGGTTGGTCATATTACGAAATCTTACGTAGTATGTGCAAGCTGTCTACGTCACAAAATGGCATTACTGTGGTGCTGACCACAGGTTTCATCCACACTGTGTAGCCACTGTCACTGGAGTTTGTATGTGGGTGCAAAGAGTTGATTTCTGTCTTTTCAATATAAATAAAAGTTGCATTTGTTTACTGCTTTTAACCGCTCCACTTTAGCATATTTTTATTTAATCACATTTCATGCAAACAAAAATGATTTAAAGTGCTTTTATTTATTCATTTCTTCATCTTAAACCTCCAGCAGAGCTTTGCATTCTCTACTCAGACCTCTTTCATCTTGTCTCTGCCGCCTCCCGGCTAATCTAAAAATTGGCAAATACGTGGATTGTCAGTGGAGCTGTGGCGGGCTGAATGACGCCTGTGTGCTCAAACAAGCCATCTGTAACGTCACCCACCTGTCAATCAAAGCGGCCACGTTCTTAATTATGCATAACTTTAAGCTTTAATACATTATTATATATTACAGTTGTCATGAACAGGGAAATTAGCTATAGAGGCCAAAACTGTTTTTTGTACCAGGCTGTAAACATGTTTATTTCTGCTGTGAAGTTGGACATTTTAACATGGGGGCTTATGGAGACCGACTAGTCCTGTAGCCAGCCTCAAGTGGACGTTTGAGGAACTGCAGTTTTTGCCACTTATATAGGCTTCACTTCACACCCACGGAGGTTGCTGCATCTGGATTATACCAACACTAAATTAAAGTGTTTTTTGGTGCGTAAAACCACAAATATATCTTCATATGAATATCAAAATGTCAAATAAAACACCGGAAAAGTGTAAAATATGGTACCTTTAAATAAAAAGTAAAATATTTGCATTAGAAAAGTAGTGTAGTATAGTAGTACTCATGTATTGAAGCCTATTAAGTATAAATCTGAGGTACTTTGTACTAATTATTTACATTCCATCACTCATCTTTAAGATATTTCAATTTCAAACTAAATTATTATTATTTATTTTATTTTATTTTTGCAGTGTTGTTGTTCAACATCATCTCTTCTTCCTCTTCCTCTTCCTCTTCCTCCTCTTCTTCCTTCTCCACCAAGCCCGCACGTGCTGCGTGCTCGCCCCTGAGCCCTTCATCTCGTGTGTTTCGCCATTGGTCTGGGATGATGTCATCCACAGTGGAGACAATAGAGCCCACCTCCCCCGTCAGTGTCTCCTCACACACGCATCGCGGCTCAGAGTGACACACGCTCAGACGTGACGCCAGCTGAGTTAGCCAAAGCACTCCTGATCACATTTTATTTATTCATTCATTCATCCTAAGAGAGGCAGAGCTGTGCATCCTCCTCTACTATCATCATTTCCTCTTTTCATCCTTTTGTTTTTTTATTTTTTATTTTAAATACATGAAGAAATCGAGCAGGCAGGGAAGGTGTTACACATCTGGATCATACCAACGCATCGGGTCGAGCTGCTCGGTCCACTAACAGACATGAGGATTTCTCATCCCGCTGCGCACAAATGATGAACAAACTCCAGGACTGCCACTGTTGATGTAAGTGATGTTTCTTATTAGTAACGTTACTTATTGTTGTAATCGGGTCTTGCTCGGCCTGTCCGCCTGTGAGTCCCCCCCTCCTCTCCATCAGCCGGCTGTGTTTTAGTGCAGCGGCTGTCACAGCACTACAGGTTCAGAAAAAAAAAAAAAAAAAACCTCAGTGTCTTGATGCTACTCATGCATTTTTATGGATTTGCAGTCAGATTGATGCCAAACCATGCAATGAATCGATTGAGCCGAGCAGTTATGATTGTTTCCATAATAAAGCGCGTGTTATTTATGGAGACAAATGACTGCAAACACGTGAAAAAGAGCCTAACATGCACACTTTGATCAGAGTAAGTGAAGGCACAGGCCTGCCGGGCTTGAGGGGGGGCCTGTCGACCACATCAGCTTCACTTCTCATCATGGGAAAGGTTCAAAGAAATGTGTGCAACGAAGATGCGATTAAAAAAATACACAGAAATTAGGCATTGCGCCATCTAGCGACTAGTGTAAACAAGAGATAGATTTTCCATGACTGGCCTGCAGAACAGGCCTGCATATATGAACAACAATGCAGAGGTAAATATTAAAATGTGGTTTATTTCTGTGTGTGTGTTGGTGCTGAAAGATGCAACAAAGAGCTGATACAGGAGAGACGCGCAGCACACAGGCACGTTGTATATTTTGAATAGCAGCAACCAGTGATTTATTGACATACATTTCAGAGTCAACAGTGACAGTTGTGCACAGAAACAGTAGAAATTAATGTAAAAGGAAGAAGCTGCAGAGCTGCAGACACACGTATGCCGACTGACTGACAAGAGCTTCATTTGGAAATCAAATTCATGTTTTTAAGATTCACTTATCTCCTCAAAAAGCAGAATAACTGTGGTGAGACTGTGGCAGATTGCTCATGTAGAGGCTCTAACTTCACAAGCAAGACACTGAAGAATCACTGCAGTGCATTTCCAGGAATGTCGGACAACTAATTTACAACCTAAACCTGCTTTAAACAATGTTCTTGATGTCAATATGGCCCTCTAACATGACTATCTGTGCTCTGCAGCTCACTGCTTTGACTTCATATATTGGTTTCTTGGCCTGAACTATAAGAGACTGTACAGTTTACTCAATTCTTTCATCCACCCCCCCTTTTCCTTATAAAACAATGGGCAGCCATTACTGGTGACGGTGTAATATTTCAGTGTAACAGTAATTCAATTTGCTTCGAGTCTCTCAGTAAAGATCCAGCGTTTCTCCCGATCTTATATTCTACATGACTGCAAAGATACAATTTAAAAAATCAGCTAAACGGATTAACTCTGCAGCAATCTGTTTACAATGAAACATAGGGGGGGTTGCTCAGGAAGAGAAAAAAGATGAACCCATGAGATATTTATGAAATATATGTCTGAAATATACAGCGATGGACATAACTTTGAGATTATTGTCAAGAGAGGTGAAGATCAAACACAGGGCCATAGGTTTTACCACAACACTGCTGTGGAGTGACGGCATGGCGGCTCATTGTCTCCCAACAGGAAGAAGTCTCTTGCATTACTAACAATTAATGTCATTATTGATTGATGTAATCTATAAAACTTCAGAATAGGGGGGAAAATGTTCGTCATAATGCCGAGGTGACATCTTAAAATGACTTTTTTTGTCCAACCAAAGGTCAGGAGGACCAGAAACTCTAAACAGACGTGACTGTTTGTTGATGTGTTGGCCATGTGTGTCTCTCTACCTTTACCCATTTCATGCTGGGATAGTGTCTTGATGACTCTGAGTAGAAACAAGCTGGTAAACGGTGGATGAATTATTTGTGGACTGCACGAGAGAAGTTAAATTTTGTGGTACTTAGGAGCTTAAATTAAAATAATCTATCTGGTATTATTCAGGGATAGAAAGCTATTTGTCATCCGTTTTAAAATGTACAATATAGTGAAAATCAACAATCCCACTGTGGTAAATGCAGACAGCTATACACGTGTATTTGTTATGATTATAGTACTCAAGTGAGTGTAACAACACAAGACATAGCAGCCAGCTAATATTACTTACTAGTCCAACAGCAAAATCTTTCAACCATTTATTCCACCAAGCTCTCGCCAACGACTAAAAGTCAGTCCCAGATTTACTCTCGTCTGGCAGCTTTTTGCTCGGTCACTCACTCTCTTTCTCTTCTTAGCTTCTTCCATCAACGTCCTCTTCGCCTCTGCCATACTCTGCGTCTGCTGAGCCAGGTTATGTTGCCCGCTCGCCCTGCAAATCTCCTCCTCCTGGTGGTCCAAAGAGCCGGTGGTATCAGTGTATAGACACCCCCACCCCCGGTGCTCATAGTCCGAGCAGCACGGCTAACCAAGTGAGCTAACAGCAGCTACATTTGGCAGCAGTTTACTTTACTGTTCGTCGGGACACTCTGGAAATCCCAGAGAGTTGAGGCGGAGAAGCCAGAGGACGTTTGAGGGAAAACCAGAAAATATTTTCACCAAAATCAGCGAAAGTGTTGCGTACGTAGTTCTTGAGTGATCGTACCCGGAGCACAAAGTTACATAGTGTGAGAACAGACAGAGACACAATTCACCTGATTACAAGTCAATGTAGCATCAGCGTGATTTAAAATCTGTTATTTTATGGTAGAAATGTTACACGATTGCTTTGAAATTGATTTGAAAAACATGTGTAGTACATGTTAAAAGACAAATAATGCTACTTAATGTAGCCTGTATTGATGTACAGGATGCTCAGATGAAAAACTGCCATTAACATCAGTGTTAAAATATGAAATTAGACATTTAACTGTGTCGTTAGAGTGCCTTACACAGCAGAGTTTTGACTCTTAGTGGCTCCAGACAAGAATGAATACTCCAAGCATAACCTCAATCACTCCCTCTATTAATAATGATAATTTCATTAAGCGTCCCTTCTTCTAAATGTTGATGCTGCAGGCCGGCTGTGACGCTGATGGAGACGCTGTGCAGCCTCTGGGCATCCTGTGTTGTTGCTGTTGTTTTCATGCACACTCATACTTTCCCAGAGGTTTTCTTCAAGGATATGAAGATGGTCTGGCATAAATTCTAGACGGGGGATACAAACAGACTGTTGCCGCAACTAACAGATGTTGCTGTTGATTTTTGTTTTGTTCAAGGTGAGCAATTCTCTGTCGAATACAACAGATTGTTTTTGGTGTTATTTTCCAGAGTGGAAAAGCCTGCAGTGCAACCCTGAACCTGAGCTTGCATGATTCAACAAGTTTCTGTGTATGTGAGGAAGCAGTAACTTCTTCCCTTATTCAGATCAAAATACACTCAAAATAAACGTAGATCAAATGCCGGCATAGGGCACGCTCGCTCGGAGTGTAATATGAGACCACATTGTGTTTGTTCAGTTGGAGCCTCCCCCAAATAATCTGAAGCATTATGTTTTTCACACCACGTCTATTTGTTTGCAGGATGTCAGAAATGCGGTGTCTCAATTCGGATACTTCCGTTTGTACACTCCTATGTAGTACGCTGTGCATACTGTGTACTTCCTGGTCTGGTGTGCTTATTTTTGCAGGGTAGTGTTGTTACTCAATTCGAGTACAACCATTGAGAGATAATCACAACTTTTTACCGCTTCTTCTTCGCTGATTGCAACTGCAGCATTTGACCGCCCAAATATAAATATAAAACATATGTACAACGTAACATTTGTATATTTTGGTATTCACCACAGCCACTTCAGCTTCAGCAGTACAGTTGTCATGAATGTACCAGGCTGTTTATTTCTGCTGTGAAGTTGGACATTTTAACATGGGGACTTATGGAGGTTGACTCGTTCTGTAGCCAGCCTCAAGTGGACGTTCAAGAAGCTGCAGTTTCGGCACTTCTGCATTGGCTTCACTTCACAGCAACAGAGATTGCCGCTTGGCGTGAACGCAGTTATACACTCAAAATTGCAAGTGTAGCTATGGAAGTCGACGAGTCACAGTTTGGATGACATTTGGTGGACAGGAATACTTTGGCACAAGCAGCGGACTACATTTTGGTCATGTTCAGATCTGGGATTTCCAATGTCAGCTGAACCATGACAGAGTTTAAAATATATTCAAAGCATATTACTGTTCTTCTTATCTTTATGTGACATAGGGCTCCAATCCCAACCAACCACTAAACCTCTCTCCAAGCTGCTTTTGTCTATTTTAGGATTTCTCATTAAATTGGAGGTGAAGCTTATTTTTAATCTTACAGTATGCCTTTACCTTATAATCTAGCTCTTTTTACGATCATTTATAAACTCACTGTGCTGATAGGGGTGTTGTCTGTAACTGATTAGCACTGGTTTGCTCTCTGATTAAAATATTAGACCAAAAAAACACTCCACTGTTGTGGAGTGCCACTGATCCCCTTTCTTTGTTGGGCTTATGATACTGTATGTCCTAAAAGTCAGTTTGACTGAATAGTGGAGGGATGGAAGAGATGACTGAATGTTCCCAACCACGCTGCCCTCTGATTGGCTACTTTGTGCATTTGCTTCCATCATTTTCTGTCCGCTGACTGTGGAGATTAGATGATGTAATTATTTTGACCCCCCCCAGTAGCCTGTAGTGGTGTTAGCTCTGATAAGACTCTGAAATAAAGCAGATTACAGTGAAAAACACATTTAGTAATACATTAACAGAGATTAGAAAGAAACACAAAGATATTTTGTCTTTTCAAGTAATTTAGGATTAATGCAGTGCCGTGATGTGGAGTCAAACAATGGCAGCAGTATTGTAGACGATTTGATAATGCTTACTAATTAACACAAGGCTCATCATTGTGTGTCATTATTGTATCATTATCGTGCCGTTGTTGACGAAACACACTGAGTCACAGCTAACTCATTACATAGAGCAGGAAGTCATTTTCCTGTTCACGTCCCAAGTAGGGATGCATTAGAGATGATTATAGATTTTGATGGGATGATTAAAGTCTGAGGAAAGTCCGAGTTTCAAGGTTTTACGATTGTAATGAATTTATTTATTTCACAATAATACAGATGTATAAAATCAGATGAGAGTCTTTGTTTGTTTGTTTTTTTGCAAAAATGAAAGAAGGAAATTGAGAACATCTGTCACGCAGATGTTCTCCCCTTGTGGGGATTGCGTGCCGTTTTGGTGAGCATTCATTTATAAATGATGCAATGCTCCTTTTCCTGTTTTGTTGCCGTCGGTTTAGGTTGCACTCAAAGCCCTTAAGTCTTATCTCACCACTACGTCACTGACTGTAAGTGACAGAAACACTCAGTGTGCTGTAGCCAAGTGTAAACCTACCATGACGTCAGCCGTTGGTTTTTGGACAACCGTTCTGAAGCCTCAAATTTAGCATTATGGACGTTGCCATTTTGGTTTTGCAAAGCCAGAAGTGACCATGTTTGGACGAGAGCGTGGAGCTAGTTGGTGCAAGTTTGGCTTGACTCTGTTCAAGCAAGGTAAAATGGCCCGCCTGGTCACAAGCATTCTCGTATTACAGCTGAACAGTAACTAAAATGAGGTGAGAAAGAGGCAATGCAGTAACCAGATCATATTTAATCACCACTGCATAATTCTAGACTCACTGAGAATGACTTGTCAATCACAAGGTAGCCACAGCCAAAAGTTTACCCTGCTTTCTCGTCTGTTTTTTTCTAAATGTGACCATAATTTACAAAATAAACATCATGTTGTGTTGGAGAAGACTTGAAATTAGCGACTGAGATCATAAACTCATGAGGAAACTGTTTAAAGTGAGAAGTGGGGTCATTTTCTCCTAAGCTTACATATAATCAGACTTTTTGTTGCAACCCTAGACAGTATAACGAATGGACGTCGTATCCGTGACGTTACCCACATGTTTCTTGAAGCTCAAAATCTCTGGTGCTGGCCGCCACCACCTTGTCAGTCCTTCCTCTGCCGCCTTCGGCTAATCCAAAAATGGGCAAAGACGTGGATTATCGGTGGAGCTAAATGAAGCCTGGGTACTCAAACAAGCCATCTGTAATGGCACGAATCTGTTTAGCTATAGAGACCAAAACTGTTTTTTGTACCAGGCTGTAAACATGTTTATTTCTGCTGTGAAGTTGCACATTTTAACATGGGGACTTATGGAGACTGACTCGTTCTTGTAGCCAGCCTCAAGTGGACGTTAGAGGAACTGCAATTTTTGGCACTTCACAGTCACAGAGGTTGCTGGTTGGTTGCAACCAATGGTGCGGCCCCCTGCTGACCATTAGGGAAAATGCAGGTTTTTTTAAGACCTGGAAGCTCTGAAACACTAATTATACTGTCGACAACTGTAGCTGAGCCAGAACTGTGACGTCTTTAACTGCTGTTAATGAAATGAAATTGGTTAATCACTGCATTCCTATGCCAAAGTCTTACATCATGAGATTAGCAATTTAAGCCTGATTAGAGTGTGAGTCATAGTAACATCCCAAATTTATCCCTTTTTGTTTGTTTTCTGTTGCCCCACTTCACTTCACTTCACAGGGTGATATAACATTAACGTCACTTTATTTGTACGTGACGAGGTCTGAAAATAAAATACATGCCTCAGATCTTAACAATGCACCATCGTTTGTACTATTTTAAAGTACATGAGGGTTAAAATGGTCCTCCAAAGCTGCAGTGTGAGTGTAACTAATTATTCATTCTCTATGCCGATAAATTTGATCACACAATGACTCACAGTGCTGTTGGTAACTGAATGGCTGAAGTTATAGACGTTTGGGGTTGAATATCTCATTAAAAAGTGATTTCCGCCCATTTTGGCTAGCAGCCGTCTGTACAGGGTGCTTTTGTAGTCATCATCATTCATATCATATTTGCGGTATAGGCAGGAAGCGCTTCACTCTCTGCTGCTTTTCTTCATCTACGACCCATTCTGCCACTGTTACAATTAACTTTTCCACCCTGGTGGATGTTAAAGGGGAAACTCTGCATGCTGCTGTGACATCGGTGTCAAAGCATTACTGCAATGCTGTGCAGAGTATTTGTATTTCTTAGAAGCTGGCTGTAACCTCATTTTAGTGCTAAATTGAATGCTACCCACAGAGCTTTGGTGAACAGGCGAATGTGTTTCCATCAGATCCATCAGAGAGTGTTTTTTTTAATGTTTGGCTTGTTAAATCGTGATAAGCTCAATCATTTTCTGCTTCTCTGCTGATTTGTCAGCTTGTCCTCTGATATCAACATCTGTGCAGGCTAAGGAAAGGCTTTCTTTCCATTCGTGAGAACAACATTTGCTTATAGCTGAAGGCTTTTTTTACTTCCATCATAGCACGTACAATAACGTGTCTAATTCTGTCCCTTCAATCCCTGCACACTCCTGGAGATTAAGAAAACTACCACCTTATAAACACACAAAGGAACCACCATGTATTTTCCTTTGAGTCCTTCACTGTCAATCAAGTGCTCACACAGCTTATTTTCTATCTAGCCTGCTATTTGCATGCAAGCTGCTCTTTTACACAACAAACAGAAACAGAATAGAAACCATCTCAAATTATATTTTGGCACTCAGGTCTGAAAGTGGCCTCACAGCGATGGACAAAGGACTAAAGCTCACCTTGTCGTTATCTAACAACTGAAGTGGGACTTCTCCCCAACATGTTGGTGTAATTTCACTGAAAGAGAAAGGAGAGGTTGGACATCCATTAATATCCACAGTTTAAGCATTTAAGTAAAGGAATAGTTCAGTATTTATGTCTGTCAGATAAATATGAAGCTATAGCCAGGTTATCTTAACATGAAAACTGCCAGCACCTTTAAAGCTCACGTATTAAAATTTTATATCTTGTTTCTTTAATCCTTACAAAAAAAAAACAAACAAGCTGCCTTTGAGCCCTACTTTTATTTAACAGGGACAGCGCACATTAATAAAACATTTCTGTAAATGTGCCAGAGTTAGCCAAGAGGCTATTTTTCATCTGTAGTCTCTGGACAGATGTTACAAAGTCACCCTAAAAACAGAATATACGAAGTTATTGAGACTGTGAATAAGCATGCAGAATAAATATAATAAAAAGAAACTATTAGAAACCTCAGTCAGGACACGCTTATACAACATTGACTACCTAATGCATGCACAAAACTAAAAAATGAGGGATATTAATGTTAAAGATGTTTTGGACTAAATAAGACAACATTGTTAGACACCAACTGAAACGTACAAAGCAGAAGCATGGACATGAAAATCATGCACAGTATAAAATACATAAATCAAGTCAGACACATGGAAAAATAAACCACACTAAACAACATGCATGACATTTCTGTCGTTGGCATGAAGTCACCAGTCGAACCAGTGGAGACTTCAAAAAGCCCCAGTCTTAGCTCCGAGCTAAGAAATAGTCCAGCACATAATTATTCTTGTGTACCTCTCAGCAAGAAAACAAATAAATATAAAATAAAATATTGTCAAACTGTTTTTTTCATATCACACCTCTGATTGCATTATTTGGCAATCAAAGCGGTCATACTGTTAATTATGCATAACTTTAAGCCTTAATATCATTTGAACAGGTGAGTTCTATGAAAATTCACCCTCAGTACAGTTGTCATGAACGGGGAAATTAGCTATAGAGACCAAAACTGTTTTTTGTACCAGGCTGTAAACATGTTTATTTCTGCTGTGAAGTTGGACATTTTAACATGGGGACTTGTGGAGATTGACTCGTTGTGTAGCCAGCCTCGAGTGGACATTTGAGGAACTGCACTTTTTGGCACTTCCGTATTAGCTAGATTTCACAGCCACGGAGGTTACCGCATGGTAAAAACCTGTTCATTGATTCACAGTCACATCATCAGCTCCACAGCGAACCTGCTGAGTCTGTGCGACGATGTAGAAACTCCCGTACGATCCGTGACACCAACTGTTTGACCCTCAGTGCTGTTGGGTACATTAACATGAACATCTTCGTGTGCTTAGCGCCCATAGCTCTCGCTGCCCATCTGTCAGTTTGTTTATTTGTGAGGAAGGCCACATAAAGAGTGAAGCGCACCGCCTTCTGTCATTTTGTGCCAACTCAGAGCTAAATATGAGCAAAAATGTCGAGATGTAGATTGTCCTCTGACGGAAACGGCCTGCTCATCAGCCTCTGGAAAGAAGTGACTCAGATGACTAATTTCGCCTGCCATCCACCATCTCCAAAAGCCCTTTTTTTTCTTTTACTGTGATGGAAAAAATCTTTTTCATGCAGCAGAGGATTCTCAAGCAATTTTACGAGCCAGTAATTTAGCAGCACATCCTCGCATTATTTGCTCCGGTGTTGTCCACTGTGCTGCGTGGGTGTTATAGCTGTCAGGTGTCTTTTTGATGAAGGAGCTGCAGAAAGCCGGGGCGGAGATAGAGAGCGAGAGAAAGATCGCCATCAATCTTACGCAGCCAGATAGCCATCTGCTCCCAAAAACACCAGCCCCCTCAACAGCTTGTCCCCCCAAAAAACTCACTGCATCAACCCAGCTGCAGCTGGAGACACTGTACGCCACGCTGCCTAAATCGACACTGTGATATCCTATATAGTCGACTCTTGGCTGTCTTCCTGTCCTGTGTGTGAGGCTCTGTCATTTCATGCATATCAGTACACACACAAGTGTTAAACCAGCAGGAAAAACATTAGTATGTGTACGGATGTCCTCTTTCTGGCTCTGTAAAGACGTTATCTTCATTCTGCTGGTGGGGTAGCAGCAACCCGAGGGAGGGTGTCATGATCTCCCCTGCAGGTTCATGCAGCTCTTAATAATACGAACTGAGTGGCACTCGTCTTATTTTTATCTGTGTGAATTCTTATTTCAACTCGTGCTTGAATTCTGATCGCAAAGCTTAGCGTCTATTCCTTAAATGCTAATACGTCCCTAATGCACATGCATACATTTGCCTCTCCTCACCTTGATCCATCATATGTTTATTCAGCCCGGTGTAAGTAGCTAACACTGTCAAGAATTTCATATACGATCCTCAGTTGCTGTTTTGCTTCAGCTCTTCTGAGAAGGAGCTCATAACTTACTTCACACTTTACTGTCAACTTCTGAAGTCATACGCCTGGTAGATATATTACACAATCTCACATACTGATGTGAGTCGTGCACTTGGCTATGACTCCCACAAAAAGGGATGAGCTACCTCCAGAGTGTGAACACACATAGGAGTTGAGATTGTGCCAATGTGGCCTGGCCATAGTCTGCAATATTGCATATTTAAACAGTTATACGTTACAGATCCAAAAGAAAGAAAGAAGTTTGTTACACATTAAATTAACACAAAAAGTAGAGATATGGGTATTTGTCAGGGAGGAAGATGTCACCTTAACATTATTTGTAAAAAGTTTCATTTTCAATGGCAATGCTATCAATCTATCTAAAACCTATACACGTCTAAAGAGAGTGATTCTTTTCCTAATAATCTTAATAAAGAGGCTAATTTTTATGATTTAACTGCTACATTTTGAGCTTTGGACAGTTGCCTGTAAAGTTTTAAGGACTTTATTACGAGAATTAACACAAAAAGGCAGGTGGTGGTGGCTGGCGTCCCAGATGGAGTTGGGCAAGCAGATTATTGACAGTATAAAGAATGGACGCAGTATCGGTGACTTCACCCACAGGCGTGGTGGCACTGGCGGCCGTCATCTTGGCAGTCCTGCCTCTGCCACCTCCCGGCTAATCTCAAAAATCAGCAAAGACGTGAATCATTAGCGGACCTGAGGCGGGCTGAGTGAAGCCTGAGTGCTCAAACAAGCCATCTGTAACGGCATCCACCTGTCAATCAAAGCGTCCACACTCTTAATTATGCATAACTTTAAGCCTTAATATAATTTGAACAGGTGAGTTCTATAAAAATTCACCCTCAGTACAGTTGTCATGAACGGGGAAATTAGCTATAGAGACCAAAACTGTTTTTTGTACCAGGCTGTAAACATGTTTATTTCTGCTGTGAAGTTGGACATTTTAACATGGGGACTTATGGAGACTGACTCACTTCTGGAGCCAGCCTCAAGTGGACGTTTGAGGAACTGCAGCATTCAGCTTCACTTCACAGCCACCAAGATAGCCACCTGATAGAGGATACATTAGAGAGCCCTGAACAAACAAAAGCGAGGGCACGCTTTAAAAACTTGAATGAGTACTCAAAAAAAAACACACAGTGGTAACACTGGTTAATCAGTAGACGCTGAAATGGTACAAATGCTTAAGCTCCACCTAAAGCTAACAAAGGAACAGGATAATCTGACATCAGAGCGGCGTCTCGACCAAGCTTTTATAGCAGGAGTGATTGCTGGATGAGAGACAGGTTTGTCTCGTTACTGAGACCTGCACAGCCAGCCACGCCTTGGACCTCACATACTGCCAGGGAAATAAACCAAAAAAACAAACAGCAAAACAAGAATAAACAAGACACAGAGCTCATATTTCTATTTCCAAGTCAGCTCGGTCCCTTTTTGTCTGCACTGCTCTCGGTTTTGTTTTTTCATCAGAGCTGTCAGATTGGCTGCCACCTCAGATCTCAGATCTGGCAATTGAAGCTATTAACAAGGGGGCAATAATGGAAAAACTGTCACAAACTGAAAAGAACAAGTCTGTTTCTGTGATAACAGTTTCCTCATTTGACAAGCATCAAACAAATATATACACTTTGTACTGTTTGGCTGCTCCAAGTGAAGCAGATTGAGCACGACAGCACTCAGCGTGTACTGTATGTTGGCAGAGCGAGTGGCTTACAGCCTTTTACCAGATTCCATTAGTGTGTTAGAAAGACAGATTAATTAGGACCACCCAAGTAGAGTTATTTCACATACACAGTTAATTAAACACCATTTCAATTAACCTGCTATTTAACAGTGCTCGCACACAATTTAACAAGTTTTTAGTTGAGTCCTTTCGCCCTCAGGTCCAGAGGACAAACCTACAGAGGTGATGGGATATTCAAATTCTCAGTGTTTGTTTTGTTCTGTCAAAAGGTCTTAAACCAAAAATGTTACAAATCTGGATGAACACAACTGCAGAAATACTCAAAACATTTATTTACGTACAAGTACTGCATTCAAAATGAGTACTTAAGTATCATCTGCAAATATTCGTAGATTCATAGTATCAAAATTAAAATGTCTCCTGTGGCAATCTGTGCTGTGACAACATTTAACGCTCATAGCCGGTCCAAGGTGGAACTGATTTTAACCATAGACTGTATAAAACATGGATGTCGTATCCGTGATGACACCCACATGTTCCTGAAGAACCATTTTGAAGTTGGCAGACCTGCTTCTTCCGCCTTCTGGCTAATCTAAAAATCGTCTGTAACAGCACCTACCTGTCGATCAAAGCATCCACGCTGTTAATTATGCATAACTTTAAGCCTTAATATAATTTGAACAGGTGAGTTTTATAAAAATTCACCCTCAGTTCAGTTGTCATGAACGGGGAAATTATCTATAGAGACCAAAACTGTTTTTTGTACCAGGCTGTAAACATGTTTATTTCTGCTGTGAAGTTGGACATATTAACATGGGAGCTTATGGAGACTGACTCGTTCTGTAGCCAGCCTCAAGTGGACGTTTGAGGAACTGCAGTTCTTGGCTTCACTTCACAGCCACAGAGGTTACCGCTTAAAGCAGATAAGATGATTGACTAAAGAACGCTGGTCGGTCAAACGGTACTCAAACACACATTAGAACATTGGTTAACACAGGTAAATCAGTAGATGCTGGCTGTTCTGTAGCCAGCCTCAAGTGGACGCCCGAGGAACTGCAGTTTTTGGCACTTCCGTGTTGGAGGAGGATGACAAAACAGCCAAAAGGGAAACAGTTTAACTACGTAAGCTATTTACTAATGGTAGAAGCACATAAACTTACCAAATCTGAGCAAATGAACAAAGTCAATTGCTCTGCTTCTCCTGGCGGGATTTGAAGTCGCATGGAGAACAGACCAAAGCAGCGTTGCAGCCACGACGTCACAGAGACGTGCCCGGTGGGGTTCTGGCGTAAATGTTACATAGAAAACCTTTAAGTACTGTATCTAAATAAATGTACTTGTCATGTCATGTTGCAGATTTGACTGTGTGTAATGTAAATTAATACATTTCCTACTCAGATTTCAGACATCAGATGATGTCGTGTTTCCAGAGAAGTGCTTCACTGTAGCCTGCGGTGCATTATAAAATCTCAAAAGGCATCGATGAGGCTGTACTTTACTTTAGTATTACTTACTGTCTGCTGAAGCTACGACTGTGAGCTGAGTGAAAAGGCCACTATCCGGCCTGCAGTTTACAGTGTGTGTGAGAGAAAAGTGATCAGAGTGATAGTGACTTCCACCATGATAAAACTGGGTCAATGTAACCCCCACCCCCCTCCACCACAGGCAAGGCTGAAAAAGGAAAAAAAAAAAAGAGAGATGAGGATGTCATCACCAGAGTCTGTGCGTGGATATAAGCATGGGGACGCTGGAGCGTGGTTTGCTTTCTCTATGGGTCGGTATCTGTGTTGTGTTGGGGACTGAAGGCATACAAAGATTATTTTGACATGTTCCTTCCTCCCTTGTAGTCTGTGCTTTACAGTGTCACGTTATAATCTGTCCCCCTGTATTAATTTTATACCCACTTTGTTCTGTCAGCCAGTGTTGTCCTCCCAAGTCCTCCTTTGAACTTTATGGTCCTCCACTCCCTGAGAGATTCAAATGAAAGTCCACCTTAATAAACACTGTTTAAAAACAGCTATACGTGATGTACGATGCAATTACAGGCTAGTTTATTGTTAGGTGGCCAAATCGTGGCATCGGTGCATCTCCACCTTCGTCTATGAAGGAATTTAATAGGTTGCTTCAGCTACATTTATATGAAACATTCTCACTTACCTCCCCCTGGTATCTAGCCATACAGATAAATTGTGTTTTGTTTGTCCGGATTTGGAGATATATTTCTGCCTCAGTCACTATGCAATGGAGGTGGAGACCCTGTTCAATATAACTTCGGTAGAAAACAGTCCTACTAAAATGATTCACTGTGAGGTCTTTGGAGAGTTGCTGTTGAATGCTTTAAAGGTATTTTTTTTTTTTTTTTGCATTGCTGTGAGCAAACTATTCACCTCTATTTTGGGTGACGGCAGAAATGATGGATCTCTCCAATCTGTGACAAATAAATTATTTGCATGGCTCGATATCACCAAGAGTGTATGAAAAAAAAATGTTGTTTAATAGTGTCAACTAGAAAAATAAGACTAGGAGTCTCTGGCCTATCTTAAACTTTTAAACGTTCATGCAAACATGCATCCCAAAGTGCTTCACAGAGCAAAAAATATAGACATAAATAGACAACAATGAATAGAACTTTGCTAAAATAGATATAAATAAAATAAAATTTGGCTGTACAATGATAAAATATCATAATAAATAAAAGTCAGTAAGAAAAAAAAGAGAAAAAAAGGCAAGGCTTAAAAATTGTAACAATAAAAAGGCGAATAAACACATGGGGATAAGAAGTATCAGAGAAAATGGACAATGCTTAAAAGTTCAGCAGTAAATGACGAGGCACCTTAAATAAAAGCCAGACTAAAAAGATCCGTCTTGAGTTATAGCTTTATTTAAAAATGACCAGTTTTGTGTGTTAGCATGCTAACATTTGTACTAAACTCAAAGTGCAACTGAGGCTGATGAGAGGGTTTTTCACTAGCAAGGACCACAACATCAACAAGATACGTTTAAATGATTCATTACCCAAACAAAAGATTATGAATGAGTCATGAACTCTTGCACTTCTTCGGTCTGTTGCTGCGCTGTGGGGAAGTTTCGGTGAGGAATCCACCATAGCAACCCCCAATTAGGACCCTATGGAGAGTAAAAAGGAGAGGAAGAAATATGAGGTGGGTGGGAAGGAGAGCGAAAGAGGATGTGAAGGTTAGGAGGGTATTTATAGGAATGTCAGAAGTGGCACGGTTGAGGTGTGGTCCTGCTCCTGAAACTCTACTCAAAACATGGATTACAGGTCATCCAAGGGGAACATAGATGTCTCCATACAATCACTGTCAAAATGTATGTCCCTGAATGCCTGTTTAAATGTCATGGCAGTCCATCAGTGGACCTGTTTTCACAGCAGCCATTCTGACATGAAATAGTAGGTAAACACAGGTGTTACCAATGATACTAATGAAGGTTCAGCTCTATTCAGGTCAAACAGAGTCAGGGTGCTGCTGTGGTGCATGTTGGGTCACTGGAAAGTCCCTGCTACAATAAATGGAACAGGACCTTAATTAGCATCATTGGTAACACCTGCGTTGACCCGACTATTTCATGTCAAAATGGCTGCTGTTAAAAGTGTTTCTATCATGGGTAAAAATATGCCTTTTTGTAGTCTAAACTGACCCTTTAGATTTACATTTCCCGTTATCTAAACCTCTCTACTGGGAAATCTCTCGCTCACCTTCAAACAGACCTCTGTACTTTGGCAGCCTCAGCTTGTAATTGGGACGTAATGCTAACATTAGCATGCTAACCGCCCTCCCAGCTGACCCAGCCCCTACAGCCAAACTGCGAGTGTAGCAAAAAGTAAATTAAAGTGCTTCATCAAACAAACAACTCCTGGGTGACCTGAACATCCCAGATTGATTGTATTTAACAATGTGTGTGTATCAGAGGCGGGTTTTCACTTTAACCACAATAATTTTTCATCTTAATGTTTGAGGGCGGCCTTATAATGAAAGTACGAATGAATCCGAACATTTCAAGTCCTGCAGTAACCGTACCAATCTGTTATTAGTAACATTAATCATGAAGGCAATTTAATGATACAAAGGAATCTTATATATGTGTGTACTTTATTACAAATTACATATTTATGAGCTACAGTTACTTAATCTCTTTGTGCCATTAGGGGGAAAACTTTTCTCAGATGAGTTGTATCGTTGTGTACATGGTGACCTTCTGTTTATACCATGTCCTGGACAAATGCTCATTTCTAATTGGCCCAAAGGATTAGGTTAATTTGGTTTGTTCCAGAGGCTACATGGCTCTCCAGCATTAAAAACAGACTTTAAAGTGAAGAATCCCACCGAGGTATTAGATCATTTTGAGAGTCATCGTGTTGTTTTTCTGTGACAAAGCAGAATGCAAGATAGTTTTTGTCCTTTTTTTAAGAAGTAGGCATCATTATACATAGCCGAAAAAACTAAATTTACCATAACTTACCATGCCTCGACTTTAATTTATTAATGCCACTCATTTGATGTGTGACTGAGCTTTTAAAAAGCCTCACTGCCATCAGGATTAACTGGGATTATTTGTTGCAGTAAACAACAAACAGGTACACAGTCTTGTACATTTCTGGATTTTGAATTTTATACCCTAATTACTTGTAAACAGTTTACATTCGAATGCCAAACTCTTGAGCATTAATTGTCCGGTAAGTGGCCGTGGTATAAGCAGGTCGCAGACTGTGATGTGCATGTTTAAATGGGTGTTAACCATTAAAATGAAACATGCACATCAGTGGGTATTCTCTTTATTCTAATGCCTCCTTTCATTTGCAGAAAGTATGAAAGGAAATGTGTGTTAATGGTCACACTGAGATGCAACATTGTTGGTTTCTATTTGTTCTTCATATGTAAAAGACACCTTAGAGATGACTTAAAGTAAAAACCAACTGTTGCTGTCAATGTGTTTTCTTTTTTCAAATGTAACTATGTCAATAGATAAAACAGAACTAGTATAAATGTTTAACAATCTTGCATCTGCATGTACTGTTTGTATCTAAACTGCCCCACATTTTCCTGTGTTTGTGAAATTACAGCATTTTTCTGACTACTCTCTTTCTGTCTCTCTCTTCCTCTTCGTCGAACAGCTTTGCATAAACCCAGATGCCTCCCCTTCCTCTTGATGAGCGCATAGTGGTCATTCAGCGCCCTAAAAACTTAGTCCTATGCGACGCCTCGCCACAAACCATCCCACAGCACTCCTCTCAAATATCAGCCTCTTCCAATGGACAAGTCGCCCACCCACCTCATCAGTCCCATTTCTATTCACCCTCCTGTAAATCTCTGACTCTGGAATGCAAGCGCAGATCATCCCGTGTGCAGAAATTCAAGAGCGACCAGCCCGTCATCCCAGCGGGCGTCAGTCACATCCCTAGCCACTGCCACAGCAATGGCACAGTAACTCTTGGTCCACGGCTTCCCTCTCACACACATACTATCGATATCAGGCTCACGGTTGACAAAGGAGGACGGGGAGGTGGATTGAGCAACTCGTTAGGGCGCAGCGGAAGTGTAAAAGGTGGCAAGGGGAAATGTGCCTCTTCACAGCCGGATCAAGGACAAGGTGAGAGGAAAACTGGAACTGCAGGGAGGCCAGGTGGAGCCGAACACAAGTCACAGCGAAGTCGCCATACTCAGCTGTCAACTTCACCCGGAGGCGTCCTACAGTTCGTCCCTGCTCAGGCGCAGCAGCATAAGTCCAGGAGTGAAAAAGAAAAGGAGAACACCAGTTTTCTTAACAGGAGTGAGCGTGAATTTCCCTCTCTAGGTCACAAGAAAAATTCCAAACTGGGAACTGTCCATCAAAGCCATAATAGTCACAGTCTGCCCTACCACCACAACTCCGTCCCCGTGCCCCATGCTGCCATCCTAAACTCCAACTATTCCTCATCCCCTCCCTCCCAACCCACCCATGTCCCAATCTCGTTTCGGCAACTCAGCCAGCCGCACCCGTCCCACAACCGGGATCTCCGCCCTCACATTCTCCATGCTCTACCCTTATCCCCTTGCTCCTCCCAAGCCGGAGGCTTCCCCAGTCCTGACCACACCTGCACCATCGACTGCACCCACCCGTTCAGTTGCGGCTGCTGGAGGTTGGTAAGATGCCGAGGATATAAGGGGCACTCTGCAAGCTGCCAAGGAGGTGGAGGAAGCACTTCCACCTCGTTTTCCTGTGTTCACAATGTCGGGGCAGTGAAGAGAGGAAGCAAAGAAATGGGCCTGAGAAATCTGGGTGGGTGTCTCTCCACCGCCTCCACCTCCAACACCTCTTCTTCCAACAGCACTGTGTCTGACTGCCGAGCAACCCTGTTCAAACCTCTTCCCTGTGCCTCCTGCTCTGGTGAAGCCGGAAACTTCGAGAGTCCTGCTATCCTTCGTAAAAAACTGGTAGGGGGATGCCTACCCTGTACCCCGCTGTCCTCCTCGGCCCCTCTGCGGGCGATACAGAGCTGCGTCACAGGATGCAACCCCAAAGCCTCTCAGACAGGCAGCTCTACCTGCAGCTACTGCAGCAGCGACCCCATCGTGGTGACATTCAACCCCCGCCGAGGCAAACCCCCAGGAAGAGGCATCGGAGCAGCTCATCAGATGGGTATGTTCCAAGCTGACGATGATGACTACAGCGTGCGTACTATCTGGCCTGAAGAACTGGCCAAGAAGATGACCCGTTCAAAAGCCCAAAAGAATCACTGTGGCGGTGTCGGGAAGACCTGTGCAGGCCAGGTCCAAAATGGCAGTAACGGAACAGGCCTTGTCCTGCTGGACTGTCAAAACCTCCAGGAATACTCGCACTCTCAGCTAACAGACCACGCTGGCCGACGGCGGCTTCAGCAGGGGAAAATGGCTGCCCTCGATTTCATGGGGTACAGGTCAGGATCTGGGTACGACGAAGGCCGTAACTCGCTGAAAAGGCTCTTGAATAAAACCGAAGACGGAGGAATGGGAGATTGTCTCGAGCAGGACGGAGACGCAGCATATCCACGTTCCCCTTCTCCCCGCTCTGCCTCTCCGCCGTCACCTGTGTCCTTTTCCCCTCCACCGTCCGCCCCGAGCACACTCATCAAACCAAAACCTTGGCAGAGAGACAGGGAGGGAGGACACTCTCTGCCGACAGCTCAGTCACTTCACCTGGCCCTCAACTCCCTGAACAGAGAGCAAGATGAGGAGAACAGCAGAAGTAAGAACAGCTTACAATTCACTTGTGCAAGTGGTAAAATACGTATAATTTTCCACTGAAACAATGAATGTCATCGTGCAGTAATTTTAAACCCTTTACCGAAAGCAACAAAAGATCCCTGTGGTTAGTTTCCAAGTGAAACCGTTTTTCCCTTTTGTGACTGCAGCCTGTCTGTTTTTGGCATACGCTGTCATGATTCGGAGCTTGTTCGCCGTGAAGTGTTAAATAATTTTGTGGTTTGAACAGATGCACACACATTTGGGAACATCCAGCTTCTTTGGATCTCAGCGAGCAAGTTATAAAATAATCAAAGTGCTAATGGCCAGACATCTTTTACAGCCAATAAATACTGCTAATTAGCTTTAACTAATACAGTGATTTAATTGGTGATTTAGTTACTTAAAGGTCTGTTTGGTTCTTGTAATTTCTTGCTCTGTGGCCGCAGATAACTTCTTCACACGACTTTCTCTCTCTCGTCTTCTTCCAGTGCACCTTTCTCTGCCGCTCTCCTCTTCGTTGCCGGCCTCTCTGTCCGATGAGAGTGTGATGACACCCGATGCGGAGAACGCCGTCGTCAGTCCCATCCTGCCTTTCCTGTTTCTGGGGAATGAGAGAGACGCCCAAGACCTGGACCTGCTGCTGCGCCTCAACATCGGCTACGTGGTTAACGTGACCACACACCTGCCGCTCTACCACGTCAACTCTGGACTGCGCTACAAAAGGCTGCCAGCCACTGACAACAGCAAGCAAAACCTTCGACAGTATTTTGAGGAGGTTTTTGAGTTCATCGGTGAGAGTCTGGCCTCTGATATATTGTTGAATTTGTGAGCACTGACTGTTGTAGAGAAGTGAAGTACAGTGTTGGGCAGTAATGCATTGCGAATAAGTCTGCCTCCTGCATAAACTGCCATAATGGTGGCACTTTGAGAGATTAATATTTTCTGTGGTGGTAGGTGGTCAGGACTAGAGTGTTGTGTGCAGTTACTGGGGCTAAGGCGATATTCAGACCAAATCAGGCGTTGCAGCGATGGCGTGGGGTGAGGGGAGGCTGCTGGGGGGGGGGGGGGGGTTATTTGTGCTGAACATAACCGCTGTGAAACAATCAGGAAACAACTCTTTATTTCGCTGATTAACCGGCTTTATCGAGGCCGGTGCTCTTTCACTGTCATTCACTCTCTATGTCGCTTGACCACTGCTCTCTCCCTCTCTCTTTCTCAAACCATCAGACACAAATTAAACTTCTTTGTGTCACTATTTTGCAGCGTAAATTGTGAGTCAGACACAAGATTTAGAAGCTGGGTACATGAAATGAACAAAGCCAGAACACAACAGGTAGAGTATCAGAGTTTGGTCCATGAATCCACCTGGATAGTCTCAGTTTTAGTCACATTTCAGACTGACTGTGGAGGGTTTGATCTGATTTGCTGCAACAGCATGGCATCAGGTTTCTCCAAAAGTTGAATCTGCCACAACTTCTCAGTTTTTTTGGACACCCCCTGCAGCCCGCACTGCCACAGCCAAATCACAATACCACTACTCAAATGAATCTGTTTGCTGCAGTGCCGTTCTGAACCCGGCCTAAGGTAGCTGTCTATGGTCAGTAAATACTGTACCTCCTTTCGAGTTGAAAGGTACCTTTAACAGAGTAGTGAAACTAGCTTTATTACCATTATTACTTTTGCTTGTGACTAGTTTTAATGTAATTTATTCATCAATGAGTAATTAATGATTCTTAAACTCGCCCAACATTTTCCACTAATTAGAGGAAAGATAGGAAGACATCAACATACTGACGTCAGTGGTCTGTTTTCAACTGTAACTGTGACCCGGTAAAGAGTTTTTTCTGTGATGACATCTGCTACAAAAAAGAGAAACAATGCATTGAACAGCTTTTATATCAAGTTATTATTTCCTTTCAAAGCCGTGGCACTGACTGTCTCAGAAGATAAATCTTGATCCCACTTGTGCCGCCCACGCTGTGGCAAAAAAAAAAAAGGACTCACCATTCAGACAAGTTTCTTTAGGGACTGGCTAAACTTTTGTTTTATGGTTATCATAAAAGGATTATTGGTGAATGTTGAATTTGTAGTTTAAAACTTTATTTAGGATGTAATGATACCTGTCACAGGTCTTGCCTTTGTCGTAAGTAATGGGATGATACTAATCACAGTTTACCAGCATGAAGTATTAAGCCAGTTTTTCTTGAACTTAGCAAAAGGAGCTCATCTGTTTTGTTGCTCTCATCCACAGAGGAGGCATATCAGAGTGGACAGGGAGTGTTGGTACACTGCCAGGCAGGCGTGTCCCGTTCTGCAACCGTCGTCATCGCCTACCTTATGAAGCACACCCTCATGACAATGACAGATGCCTACAAATACGTGCGGAGCCGTCGTCCGGTGGTGTCGCCGAATCTAAACTTCATGGGCCAACTTTTGGAGTTCGAGAGGGACCTCAACTCCGGGGTGACTCCTCGTATCCTGATGCCCAAACTTAACGGTGTGGAGACGCAGGTGTAAGAAAGATCAGGGGTCAGGAGCGCTATGTTTACCGCAGGTCGAGATGAAATTAGAGCGATTAAAGTGGCATTAACGAGTGTCGAAGAAGTGCAGCACATTTTAGAAGAGAGAGACACGATGAGGAATATTACAACTGGAAAATTTGTGCACTTTTAATACTGTGAACCATGAGACAAAAGACTGAATGCTTCATTTGTTCAGTGGTAACTCTTAAATAACACGATCATCATCCAGTATACTGTTTATAAGATAATGTGCCAATATTTTGTATAGACCTAACATCACTCTCAGACGTTTCTTTTATTCTTTTTGTTCCCGTTGTTTACATTCACAGAAATACAGTGACTCTGTTGCCATTACTCATAAATGCATGCAGAACGGGAACGCAAACATGGAATGGGTTCGCTGGTAATGTCCGACTTCATCTACAATGTTTCCAACCACATGTAGCAACACACAGGTTATTACAACGCACTTTACTTCCCATGCATCTGTTTTATTATCACCAACTGAACTGTCACTCGGACCTCAGTCACTGTTTTTGTACGTGATCATGTCTACTTCTTGTTGTTTTTTTGGGAGCACTATAGAGCGGTATGGACCTGGTAGGTAGCATTGAGTAGCATTAACCTAAGAAATTTATCACAAAGGGTAAAACAGCTCATGAAAATGTGCAAGAATGGTTTTATTTCAGTGTAGCAGCCTGTATATGAGCATAGAAAAGTACTGCAGGTCTGAAATAATGCAAGTAAGTTCAAGGGGCAATATGTAATTCCTGGCCAGATGCTCGAAACAGTTCGACACACGTATAAATATAGACAGTATAAATCATAGGATTTCGATCCGTGACGTCACCCACAGGTTTTCATTTGTGTTTGTTTGCACTGAGCCTACTTACTAACATTACAGCACTATGAACCCTAAACAAACGGGTAAACGGGCTCACTATCGCCCCTCAAGGTACAAGTCGTATTACAAGAAAATACTGGCCTGAACTTACATATTGCCTGTTTAATGTGTCTGAATGAAAGCTACGTGTTCATATGCAGGTTTAGAAACTAAAATAAGATCATTATAAACACATTTACAGCAGAGCTGAAACCACAACTCAACAGTCAGATATTTTTTTTATGCACAATATGATTTACAGTATATTTGACCGGAGATGTTCGGGTTAGGTGGCAGGTGTTATCCTGCTGTAATAATGTGCTTTAAAAACAACAGACCTTCTCCAACTGTGTACTATTTATTTTACAGTTAATTCATAAGAGATTATTTTTATTGATTTTATATGATGTAAAAAAAAAAAAAAGACAACTGTTCTTGTTTGGTGTTTAGCATGAAACAGTCCTGTTACGGTGCACGGACAGATACTTCCTAAAGTTTAAATAGCACATTTCTGTTCTTGAAGACGACACAGTGACAACATCCTGCTTAACTCATCTGGTCCCAAACTATTTATTATGTATTATGGTGACATAACTGTGTGAAGCTATAAGCTTTTATTTTGTAATTTTGAATGGCTTCTCTTATTTTGACATCCTGTGGAAGTGATATTTCCCACAGTGCCCAAAAGTACCAATCTGACTTAGACTCCTAAAGCCAAATCTACTTTCTATTTAGTTATTTTTATACCTTTGTGAAGGTGAGATGAGACGGTGATGTCGTAGCTGATTAGTTGTTCTTTTTGCCTTAATTTCCTCAACTGTGTCCTCATGACTATGCATTATTTTTATTATGAAGGCTTCGGTTTAATTAGATAAGGTGACTTGATTCACTGTGAACTCCTCCTCTGCTTAGTTAAGGTCCAGACAGTTAGTTGTTCAGTCAAGAAACATCACTCCACATAGGAAGATATAAAGGGACAAGTGGCTCATAAATCAGTTATAAAGTACAAAGTCGGTGCAGACTCTCTTGTGTGTGGTGCAGCTCATAAATTTGGGGCTATAAACAGCATGTTTATTTTTAGTTTATTTTACTCGCAGGCTTTTCAAAACCATTCTGTTAAGACTTCATATTGTATCAGTAAATTCACTTTTATGGGAGGAATCAGTGATTAGAGGAGTTTTCTAATCTGTTAGCTAATGATGAGAATTATTTTGCACATTTTCTAAACTGATGCCACACACATGCAGTATACTGTGTCAAATATTCCTTTATGCAAGAGTCTTATTGTGTTATTTGTTTGTCTGACAGGGATATCGGGGCACTCTGATAGTCCGGGGATTTGGCACACATCTCTTATTGATTAAAGATCATTTGACACACATTAGGTTAAAGCTTGTGTCCGACAAAATCCAAACAAATCAGAAGAAGATGTGACTGAATATAAACCTGCAAGCTTTGTTGGTGTTTCTTTTTAATTCTTCCAACCAAACTCAAGTCGCCCCCTTTTCCAGATTTTAACACGTGATTCTGTTACAAGTTTGTACAACCAGAATGCCTTCAGTTTAGCCTTGTGTAATTTGGTCCTCTGGCTGTTGTCATTATCACTATGACTATGTAAAATGATTCAGCTTGTCGGGTTTATTTTCTGGCTAAGTGACTTTGATATAGGCTATATATTTTTCTACAGTTCTTCATCATGTTATGTATGCACATATACTGTAAGTGTGTATTTACAGATTTTTACATGAATCTTTCTTTTCTATGAAAGGCCGTCAGGGCAGAATGACATCTTCCAACTCCGCAGTGACAATAAGGATTTATAGCCGTGGTTTTGTGTTGCAGTATCACAGTTATCAGACCTCAGTAAACGTGGGTCAACATGCCCGTATTCCTGTTTTTTTTTTTTTTTTTTTGAAGCTCTGGCCTTTTCTTTCAGCTGGAGAGACCTCCACCAAACATGCTGTTCACTCCTCTCGTCGTCTCTCCAAGCTCAGCTCAGCTCACAGTAGGTGTAGTATTAACCTGAATTGAAGAGGGCCTGTTGCTACTGCTCCTTGATTTTTATATAGACTTTATATGCAAAGTGGCTGTGGAAGCAGTTTCTTTAAATCCACGCTGTATGGACTTGCTGTGCAGTTGTCACCTCAGAGACACGTCAAAGGAAAGTGAAACCTTAATTCATATAAACTGGAGGGCCAGTGTCTCTGTGAGTGTACAGATCTTCTGTTGAAATGAGGAAAGTTGTATGTATGATAACTTTGTATATCCGTGCATTGCTTATTTGTGGGAATTTAATTATTTGTATTTTATTGCTCATTTGTGTTATTTCCTTGTACCAAATATTGAATTTAAGGACATTGATTCAATCATTCAGCAATGATGACGATGCAATTATTGAAGAAAAAAAAAAAAGCAGATCACCTCCTTCCTTCCTAACGGGGGTAAGAACTCTTCAGGTATGACTATCATAGTAATGCTGTGCTGTTTCACCTCGCCGTCCCGCCTCCTCCTCCTCCAGAGACCCAAAAAACTCTTGTTATCTAACCTGTGATGCTCTTCTGTCGCCCTCTTCCTTTTCATAATGGATTGTTTCTCTTAAGCAAATGTAATATTTTCATATTGTAGTAACTGGTCCTTGTATTTAGACAATGTTTTTACCTTCACGCACTGTGACTAATACAATGCTGCTATATCACACAGACCTTTCTTTTGTAAGTCACATTTAGCCGATGCAAAGTGGTGAATATCGCTGAAAGGTGACTGCTACAAAGTGGGCCTGAATACAGAGGCCCCCCCTCGCTTACATTGTTCCAATTCAATCCGGGCTTCATCGGGCTGCCGCGGTGCAGTGCATTAATCTCAGAGTGACTGTGTGCACAACTGTAGGATCTATACCTGTTGGTCTTCCTCTTCGAGCATGATAGAAAGAAAAAAGAGACAGTAACATGTAGCAGTAAAATATTTTTAAAGGCTCATCTCATCGTTCACTGTGGTTCAATAAAACTGTGATGCTTTTACTGTGTTAATTTCTGCAGACATGGTTTCATGCATGACTTAAGTTACAGTATATGAGAAAAAATGTCCAAACATATAACACCAATCTAGACTTAAATTACTTAAAAACAGCTGAGTTATATCAATAATCCTTTAACAAGATGCATATTTGTATCACATGTTGCTATGTCTAAGTGCAGTATTGACACGTGCAGCATATCAAGATTTACTTTAATTTTTAATCCATAATTTGGGTGAAATCAAACACATCCATGACTGAATTAAACACAGATTTTCCTGACTGAAATATCTCCAACAACTGTTGGATGGATTGGCATGAAATTGTGCACATGCTTTCATGGGTTCCAGACAGTGCAGACTTTTCCTGTAGCACCACTGTGAGGTTGACATTGGATGGGTTACCATTAAAATTTGGTTCAGACATTCATGGTCCCAGAGGATGGTTTGTAAATCTTAAATCTAGCAACATCTGCAGGTCTAAATTTCTGTTAGTCCTTTTTGTTGATTCATGACCAACTACCTGCAAAAATAATGACAACAAGAGCCTCAGCTGTGCTTTGTGTTCAGTGCTAATTCACAAATGTTAGACATTAGCATTTGGCCCAAAGCATTCCTGTACATGAGCCACGAGGATCTCAAAAAACATATTACAGAGATGAGTTCTCGATATGTTGCAAGTGAATTTAACATCATTGTGATACAAATTTGCACATTTTTGAGCGCATTCACATCCTACATGTGATTCAGTTGCAAAATTTCAGTTGATTTCTGCTCTATATGATAAAACTGCTTGTTTTTTTTGGACAGTAAGCAACAATCTGCCAGAAGTCTCTAGTGTGAGTGGAGAAAAATATTTAAATTCAGTATCACCTATATACAGTATATGTAACTGATCTCATGTTATGATGTGACGTCAAGTACTTTTAAAATAGAATTGGTAGACAAAATTAACACTGAATGACAATAATACCGATTACAGTGTCAGTACTGCAGACAAAGTTTTAAACATACATTCGTAGGCTAGTGAACGATGAAGTAGGGCATTTCATATAGTTTGCAGTTAGGGTGCCTGAAGTTAAAGCTGTTTTTAGAATATGTTTGGACCTGATTTAATTTGCCTCTTTATATAAAATATATTCTTAGTGTACATGGGCTTTTGGGGCTTATTTAAACTTTGAGAATCTTGTGTAGATCTCAGACTTAAAAGGCCAAAAAATGAAAAAAAAAAAAAAAAAAAACCTTGCATCTATAAATCATCTTGTAGCACAAAATAATATGCAAAAAGTCAAGTGGAGTTCTGTTGAAATACGCTTCAAAGAACCCGTAGCTAGCAAGTCAGCCAGTGTCAAGATTATTATCTCAAATATTCACATGAAGTTTAAAGTTTAGAAAGTTACCAGCATGAAAGGTTCAGACAGCAGCATCTACCCCGTGTGTGGAGATTGATCATTGCTTTAGGCGTGAGTTTACTTTGTTGGCATGATGTTAGACTCTGCATAAAGACTTTCTCTAGACAGTGGCTGCTCTGCGTGAGTGACAAACTCATTTTCTCTTCCATTTTTTATTTGATTAGCAGCAGCTCTGACAAATCTGGTTCCTGTGTTGGTGACATGACTTGAAGATTTCCCATCAAGTGATTTAATTGCTGTCTTGTCTTTCTCTTTTGTTGGTTATAGATGAAATATGTTACCCGAATAGCATCCTAAAGTGTGCAGTACAAAAACCTGATGGCTGGATTGTTGTTGAAGTTGTTCTTCATGTTCATTTCTAGTTAACACACTGGAACTGGCTCTTTTAATTAAAAAGATCTGTTGTTTTATCTGTATCTGTTGTTTTAATTTGCTGCGATCACACTCACTCACTGCCAGCCGATCACCAGCACTCTGTGAATGAAGTCGGGAGTGTCTATTTGGAAAATATTGAGCAGTTACGTTACCGTCGATACAAACGGCCAATTGCAATTGATGATTCAGATGATCACCCCACCCAGATCTGCTTTGCTCATCTTTACATAAGAGCTGGTTTCAGGATTCACAGCTGTGTGTGAGCGCCCGGAGGGCAGATCAATCAGTGAGAGAGGTTAACACAAATTTACTGTCTGCCTGGCAATAACACAAAGCATGTGCAGTGTGGGACAGTACTGTACTGACTGTACTGTACAGTACAGAAATGATAAGATAAGATAAGATAGTCTTTATGGATTGATCCCACACATAGACAGTATAAATCATGGATGTCGTAACCGTGATGTCACCCACAGTTTTCTGAACAGCTGTTGTGAAGCGCTGAAGTGTGGTGGCTTTGGTTGCTGCCATCTCGGCAGTCCTGCCTTCCCGCCTACCAGCTAATCTAAAAATGGGCAAAGCCGTGGACCTTTGGTGGAGCTGTGGTTGCTCAAACAAGCCATCTGTAATGGCACCCACCTGTCAATCAAAGCCTCTTAATTCTGCATAACTTTAAGCCTTAATATAATTTGAACAGGTGAGTTCTATAAAAATTCACCCTCAGTACAGTTGTCATGAACGGGGAAATTAGCTATAGAGACTAAAACTGTTTTTTGTACCAGGCTGTAAACATGTTTATTTATGCTGTGAAGTTGGACATTTTAACATGGGGACTTATGGAGTCGTTCTGTAGCCAACACGTCATTGTGTTGAATCATAAAGTCAATAGCCCAAATGGTTTGAAATGGAAATCATTTATTATCTTTGTTTCAATATTTATTGACTTCAACCTCGAGGCGGAGAACTGCATTATCTGCTGCGTAGATTCAAATAAAAACGTCAACAATGCGTTGACCAGGTTTCATTTGAAAACTCAGTTTGTTTGGGGCGGTGATAAACTGACAGTGTTATAAAGGTAGGTAACTTTAAAGCCTTCTGACTTCCTAATATTTTATGGGGAAAATCAAACTTTCTTGTCACTAAAATGAATCTAACACTACATTTGTGTTTACATCACAGTCTGAAACTTATATTTTGAATCAAGTGAAAAATCTCCGACTGCTTCTCTGCTTTGAGGTCTCCAGACTTGAAGGGTCCTGTGTGGCACGACAGTAATTAACTTCAGCTTAATTAAGGATTATTAATTAAGTAAAAATAGATGTATTAAGAGTTAATTAATTGTCATATTTATAGCATAATAGATAATTAAACATACAAGTTCAAACTATGGTCTTTGCTTAAAAAAATAAACATTTTTATCATCTTTTTTCTTTTTTCCTCACAGATCACATGTGAGTCTTTTCATCATGTGACTAATTGTGACGTTATTATCATTATAGCAGCGTATAATTAAGTGACTTATCTTCCGGGTGGCATGCACCCGCTCTAATTACAACAGAGTACAACCTGCAGAGATGAGACAGTAACTCTCAAGGACCATCTGGTGAGCGTTTTAGATACGGCCCTTCCAGTCATGTACTGGTTTGTACCTGCTGTCACTGTTTTTCAGAGTTTGTGCCAGGACAAAAATAAAAAATGTTCACAGGGATTAAAACTGGTCCTCAAATTACACGCAATGTTGCCAAGTCTGTCCTAAATTAAAATGTGGGTTAAAACTGTAGATGAGTTTGTGATATTAAAAATAACATCCTGGGAGAAATTATAATTATTCAGTGTGCTCATTTAGAAACAGAGATACAGGGTATATGTTGGTATTTCACAGAAGTCGGTTTAGAACACACTGTAACATTGATGTAAGTAGAAATAAAGATATTTTTAATTCAATCTATTAATCTATTTGTCAATAACTATAATCCTTTCTTCAATGCATACACTTTAACAGGAGATTAATGCTTAATAACGCAGTGTAACATTCAAAATCAGCTGTAATGCTACATCTTAATGTATTTTAACAGAAACTTTTAAGGTTTGGCTTTTCATTTTGTTTGTATGTGTTTACAACTCTATTGACATGTTATTACATATGATTACAGCTCTGTTGTATTGAGTTATTAGGCATTTTTCAAATATATATACACTTTTTTCATTAGAGGAGTTATAGTTACTGAGGAACATACTTTATATCTGCTTACAGCTACATGATAATATATTAAATTACATTTATTCCTAATCAAGTGTTCATCATTGAATCGAGTTTTATGAACTTCTTTGACTGTTCTAGCAAAGTGAAATGAATAAATATAAACATAATACGATCACTTAATGTTGTGATAGCAGCATTATTAAGGTATTAAATCAAACATATGAGGTCTGTGGTGCAGAGAAGCTGAAGGTGGTTCATCCTATAATTCTTCCGCCTGTTCATTTGTTTTATCAGAATCATTTGACATAACATAGCAGGAAAAGCCCAAATGTACTGGAGAAAATTATAATTGGCTGCACAGTTAAATGTAATGCAGTCATTAAGAATATGATTAATTACACATTTCAGGCCTTGGTGTATGCTGGCTTACTGCAACACAATTTTAAGGACATAATTGGAACAGAGACACTCGTGCTTTTCCTCTGTCTTTACTTTTTACCTCCAAAGAAGCTGGCAGCTCGCACACCTCCTGGCTGGTTCATTAGGAGCCAGCTTGTTGTTACTGTAGTTTTCCCAGATCAGTGATGCAGTCAGACCTGCCAGCATCATCCAGCAGATGGAGTCCTTAAACTACTGCAGCCGCACATTATAAATCCAAACAAACTGCTGTTCACTGTGAAAATCCCCGACAGGGGTGATCGAGACTAAAATCAGCCATTTCAACACAACAAAAGGCAAAATGTTGAGATCAAATATGTGGACACATGGTGAGCGAGTATAGTAACAGTGTCAAGAACAACCTGTAAATAATTTATTTCTCATTGTTTAAATTCAGTTTTTGTTCTTTAAACATGTAAACATTGTCACTCATACACAATCTATGCATGTTGTTCATACCTTCTGGAGTTTTTGTCACAGATTTTATATTTAAGACTTGTAAGTTAATCTTTAAATCTTTAAAATATAGATTATTATGAAAGTTAATAGTCTCTCGCAGTAGGATATCCTTGAATTATGATCAAAGTGTTGATCTGGTCAAACCACCAAGACATAATCATTGATAAAAAAAAAAATTTTTAAACTGCCGAATTTCATTAGTAATAGTTTAAATTCAGTTTTGTTTTTTAAAAAGATGTAAATATAATCAGTCATACATAATCTATGCATGCTCTACATACTGTCACATCCACCTACATCATGTATATAAATCTACTTGCTACATAAATCATTTATTTCAGCATCCTTTGCACTCTGCACTATTGTCTTATTCTTATTCTGCCTTCAAATGTCATTATTTATATACTGTATACCCTATATAACCTATTTAGGTACACAAGTCGGCCATAATATTAGAAATACTTTTCAATATACACCGACCGGCCAATTCATTAGGTACACTTACAACAGCTCTGCGATAAATTGTACTTTTTTTAGGCTAACAACTCTTCAGTTTTTGTTGACACTGCCAGAGAGGTATTAATTTAACTATTATGTTTATAGTTGAGGTATTAATGTGTGCTGTTGTTGTACAGTAGTGCATTATATTGAGAGGTGTTTCTAATATTGTGGCCCTCTCAATATAATGCAGTCCAGTTTAACACTACTGTAAAGTACAATGTTTCAAAAAATGAAACATTATAAACTTCATAAATGGCAGAGTTATTGTACTGGATCAAATAGGATTGTATATACATAATAGAGATTATAGTATACAGATAGTATTGTACTTGTTTATTGGAGTCACCAAACACTTCATCATTATTTTAGTAAACTCTTTTTGGTATTTAAAGAACAATAAAGGTTGCTTTGAGTGTATAAACATTTAATTATATGAGTTTTGCTCATATACGACGGCAAGCACAAAGGACAAACTAGCAAAAACGTTACCAGAGATTGTAAAAGTAGAAGATGCGTCACCGCCGTGAGTGAGAGACGTCATGTAGTGACGTTGTCGTAGCGCCATTAAAGCGGAGGGAACAGTAGCTTAGCCAAAGTAGCTTAGCAAAGATGGCGTCGGGCAGTTCTTAAGACGTCAGTTAGCGGTTTCCAGCCTGTCTGCTCGTCTATTACCACGATGTAGAAGATTTACCGCCATGTTATTTTATAAAATATTATTTATTTAATAGTTACATACATACAAGGCGTTCATATTCATCCAAACCGCGTTAGCAGCTAGACAGAGCCGTTGTGGGCGTCGTGCTAACGGAGCTCTTCCCTCCACAGGCTCTCTGATCTGAGAGCGTCACAAGTAACGGCAACAAGAGCGCGTCTACTCTGCTTTTTCTTTCACAGACATTTCATGTTTTATTCTTTATTATTCTTCATTGTTTTCATCTGTAGCTCACACACAGAGAGAGTCCCGTTTAAATACCAGCGGTTTAAACTGTGATGTAAACCACTACATTAGACTGCAGCAGTCCCCATAGCAACAGAGGAGAGGGTGGGCATCACAAGGGTGGGAGACACGTAGTGATTCAGGCCTTTTGGAGCTCACATCCCAGGATATATGTCATCTTTTAGCACTAAAAATCAAATCCACAAACCACATATATTGAGCATCATGCTCCATGTCAGAGGCTGAAACCAGTGAGATTCCAGCTGGCCCCAATTTCCCAGGCACAGATATGGTACGATCCACCCTCCTCATAAGAAAACCTTCACAAGTGTCCTCCCCCCTCCTTCCGTCTGGCAGGTACCACTCACTGCCAAGGGAGAGGGGGGTGATCCTATCCATCCACCACAAATCTAGTGCTCATTGTGGCAGAATTGCAGTGCGCTGGACTGTACAGAGCAGGGTACCATACAGGCTGTTGTCTGTGAGGGGTGGGGTCCGGCTACACTGACACCACCACCACCACCACCACCATCATCACCAAACATAAGCTTTACAGAGGGACACAGAGAGGCAGAAAAAAGAGAGGAAAACACAGAGAGAAGAGGGGGGAAGATTGCACCTGAAGAGCAATATAATACGGGTAAGGAGAAAAGGGGGGATGGATGGAGGGAGATGGGAAAAGACAATGGGGAAAGGTCCAGAATGGTTCAAATAGATTCGCTCCTTTGCTGCTCCGTTTTTTCCATTTCACTTGTTTTTTTTTCCCTCTGTGACACATTTTCTTCTCAGTTTTACGCATATTTATTCATTATTTCATAAATATGTGTGCGGCTGTAGCGTTTATTTCATTCTACATTTGATATTTCTCTGCTCTCAGTGGGAGAATCTGTCAGGCCATGGTGAATAAATCTGACCAATTCAGCCCAGTTTAGCATTTGATAAAAAAAACATATATGCTTTTGTTGCCATATGAGATGACATAATGTAGCAGCTGTGCCAAAGCTATGACACAATATTAATGGGTATAAATGCCTCAGACTGACTGGTTTCATGCTTGCTTTGCAGCCAAAATCTATAAATAAGCAATAAAATACTATATTTTCTCAACATATATAATGCTACATATCGCATTTGTCTTACTTTACACATATATTTGATTTACCACCTAAAATGGGGTATTAAAAAGCTAATTTTGCTATTATTGTGAATAGAAAACCTATAAATGTTTTTTGAAATGCATCTACTCAAAGTCGAGCATCGTAAAACAAAAGTACAGAATGAATTTTACATCCATGGAGCTTAAATGTTTGCTGTGTTTGTGGTTAGGATGAAAGGAGACACCCCAGTGAACAGCACCATGAGTGTCGGCCAAGCCAGGAAGCTCGTAGAGCAACTGAAGATAGAGGCTAGTTTCTGCAGGATAAAGGTAAGACAATCTGAACACCTCAGATTCGGACATGAATCGTGATGGTATGATGAGCTAAAACATGTTGGATACAAAAGGGGAGAATGGAAGTGATGTTGCAGTAGGTCACGAGCACGTCCATAAATCCAAATGGTTGATGCTTCTGCACAAAAAAAGGCAGAGTTTATCATCTTTTATACGTCTAAAGCCTCAAATCAAAGTTGAAATGACGGCTCTGAAGACTTTTGACAAACTTCCATCATCCACGTCGGTTTGCAGACGGAGAGCAGCGCCTGTGACCTTCTCAAATACACTTTAAGTCAATGCTTCCCGTTGGAGAGTTTCCAAATGGCATTGGGCTTCTGTCATGTTCCTAATGGTGTCACAGAAACACTTTGCAGAGGCACCTTGACGCTTTTAAAAAAGAACAATCCATTAAGTGTAAAAAATTACGTAGGGGACAAACGCTCATAACATCATGTTTTACAGAGCATTTTTAGCTGCTGTCACCTCTGGCAAAGTCTAACTTTGAGAGCAAGAGAAGAAGTTTGGACCAAACACTGCCTTGATTATAGTTCCATCTTTTAAAAAAATGATGATTAATGTGAACCTTTAAATCATTTTTAGACAGCAAATCTACATTTAACTACGCATATTTATGCACCGATTCCCGCTCAGGTTCACTTTTCTACTGTTATCGATTCTGTATTTCTTCTTTCTGTTCATCGTCGTCTATTTTTGTGCTCGTGCTGTATCACTGCTGTATCATACCACCTTTGGAGCCGCAAATTTCAAGTGAATCTATACATTTCATCCACTTACCCAGCTAGTATTATTTATAGTGGTATACCCATCTCCAACCACATTCAACATTGTGTTTGATAGAGAAACGTTTCTCAATTTTTTTTCTCAGTGTTTTGAGCGATATTGTTTGAGCTAAAGTGTTCAAACTAAAGCTTAAAATCAAAGACAGTGTACAGCGATCAGGTGAGAGGTCCAATGATTTACAGAAACAAAGAATTGAATACATTTGTTTGAGCCATTTGGTGCCAAAAACATGCTGGGAAAAAAGGTCATCTCAGGCGCTCAAGAGTTCCAGAAGAAGGAAATAATATCCATCATTACCAGAGCTGTAAGACAATATACTAGTAGTCCTAATGAGGCTCATCCAGACAGATCTGTTTGGCACTGTTAGTGTTTGTACCTGTAGCCTCTAGGACAAAAATGATGTCCTAGATAGCTTTAAGAACACAAATACAACCAAGACGAGGGTGCCCAATGTGTAAAAATACCCGATTATCCTCATTAAGATGGAGACTGTTGGCTTCCTGATGGAGAACTCTGATTTCTTGCAGTCTTTAAATGTACCAGAGTTTGATTTGTGCTTTATTTGTAGTTGATAACCTGATGTAAACGTGTGTCCATGAGCCGCTCTAAATCCCGTCCTCATCTACAGGTATCAAAGGCAGCCGCCGACCTGATGGCGTACTGCGACGCACACTCCTGCGACGACCCCCTGATCACCCCCGTGCCCACCTCAGAGAACCCGTTCAGGGAGAAGAAATTCTTCTGCGCTCTGCTTTGAGACCAATCAGGGATTGTTGTGATTTGAGAAAAAGTACAACTGTACAGTATGTACATGTATGTACAGTGTGTACATGTACTACCAATCTAAATAAGACATCAATGTACTATAGTAACCTTGCATAAAAGCTGCCGATGTACAGTACATAATCAACTGAACTAAATTCTTTAACTGCTAACGTCTGTCTCGGTGTTAGAGGGGAAGAACAAACATGGGAATCTGAAACTAAACATAAACATTCAATCAATAAAGAGTCAATTATCTTTAAAAATAGGAGAATTTTTTTAAAAACAGCTATCATCTAGTTGAAAACAGACATTTCATGCTCATATATGTTCACAGGTAACTGCCAAAAAAAGGAAAACAATCAGCATTAAGTGTCTTAACAGGCCCCATTATATGATTCATGCAGCATTTATCAACGTTTAACTGGGCGGCTAAATACCAACATTAGGTCTGTGGATTATGGTGCTGCTTCAGGGTCTGTTCTCCTCTTATAAATCGTCCATACATTTCAAAAATCTGGCAACTGAGGATGAAATCGAGCCTGTGTTAGGTCATACTTGAACTCTCCATTTGGTGACTAGCTGTAGACGGAGGTGACAACACTCCTCTCCGCCCTTTAGCGCTGCATCGTCTTGGATGTTTCCCATTTTTGGCGGTTACTTGTATCTACCGAGGACTACGGCTGTTTATGAGTGGATTATAATCATAGAAATTTATTTAAAAAAAGGTTTTATTAAGCATTTTTTTGCTCATTTCTATACTGTTGCTGTCGTGTGGATGTGGATACGTGTGTGTGCATAGGTGCTACTGTGAAACTTAAAGCAACAACTCTGAGCATTTGACCGCCGTCAAATCGAGATTTTATAGTTCAATAGCACACAGACCCAAAAAAAAAAAAAAAAAACATTCCAGGGTTTAAGGATATTTAATATATTATAAGCCATTAAATCAACTATTCGATTATTAGGAGTCCGTCACATGAACAGTTTTCTATTTAAAAAGGCAATGAGCAGTTACATAATGTGCTTTTAAACCAATCGAGAGGTTCTTCAGAGCAGAGGGGTCCAGAAAATTCAGCGCGACCTCTCGACTCGTTCATATGAAGTAAGAAATTCCTACTGAATTAAAAGGTTTCGCTTCCTCCGTGGTTATTTCGACATCTACAGTACAGGCAGCGTTTTTAGTTTGTTAAGTCATATCCACAAAAAGACATGAGCACATCATCACAAGCTCCACGGCAACTTCCGACATGATCAGACTTTTGGGAACCCCCCTGCTCTGGATCCAAAAAAATCTTTCAAATGTTCAAATTTGGAGCACTGGCAAACAATAAAAAAGAAAAGTAACCATGGAATATCAGGCACTGAAATAAAACCTCCTGTTATCAAACGCTTTCTCTCGTTTGTGATTTACTTTAAAACAAACACGCATGTCCAAATGTGATAACTGTGCCCTTGTATTTTATTTTTATAATAACAGTGATATAAAAACTGAAGAGTTTTCACAGTCATATGCAAACACGTCAGCCAGTGTTTTAACAAAAAATAATAATAAAAAGCAACTACACAACGGTTACATCTTCAAAACGGCTGGTGATGTGTGGAAGATTACAGCCTGGACATGCACTACTGCAGAGTGAATAAAAGGTTTAAACTAACATGCATTAAGGCATCTCATGTTTAGAAAGACAGTCAATGAGAACGTCAAGCTCAGTTTATGAAGAAAATATGACCTAAACTGGCCTGTTGATGTTACAAAACACACACGATACCATCTCCATTTAAAGCCACTGGAAACTTACATCAGTGATTTACCTTCTCCGGTTCAGAGGATGGGCTTTGACACTCTTTTTAAATATTTTATGGGGTTTTTAATATGCAGAATAAGAAACAAATCAACTTCTGTCAAAGCTTCAAATACATTCAATCATATATCAAATATGGTGCTGACTGTTTACTCCATCATTGTTTCCATTTAGAATAAGCTGCACCAATTTGAATATGTTCCACTTTCTGCAGCTCATTTGCCTCAACCGCCAGCACGTACAAAACTTTGTTTAAGCTAACAAACATGAATCTAGTAGACACACGGGTATTTCATTTTAAGGCTGCAGCCTGCTCATCAGCAATAGACTGACACATCTTTGACAGTGTTTGGGTTTGTGGCATCAGCATCTTTATTTATATACATTTCCATCTTCAGGTCGCCGGTGTCACATCAGTTCAGTTTTGAGGTTTTAGTTTTTGTTTCATATAAATCTATCACATCCTCTGCAACATTTTAGACAAGCAACATCTTCAAGAAATTATTTCAGACAGTACATGTGGACAGTACATGATACTAAACTCTGATATGATGTGCTCTTTTAAAAAGAATACAGCTTACATCGACTTTCCAATGGCTTTAAAAAAACGGCAATTAGGACAAAGAAGCCCGAGAGTTGAGGGTGGATACAAGTGTTAGTCCAGATTGTACTTGTAAGTTATCACATTACACAGTTCTTTGTTTAACTTAAATCAAAATGTTTGTGAAGGTGGCACATTGAATAAACTAGCTGCGTTTAGTTTAAAAATATCTGAGTACATGAACAACAACGGATGAACCATTCATTTTAAAATTCAGAAAACCCATCACCAGCTTTAAGTATAATTTAAAAACAGGTTGACTTCAATAAACCTCATTTGTGTGTACAGAGTCAGTTCACATGTTTGTAGCTGAATTAAAGAGGTAATGTACAATTTGGACTCCAGGAGTAGAAAACAGCGACCGAATGCTTTATAGGAAGGCATCGCACCATTCTTTAAGACAGCCATAGCAGTCACCTTGTTGTTTGGAATTTGCCCCGCAAGTGTCCTTCAGCCAGTCCCGGAAAAGCTCCTCGTCTTTCTTTAGCACTAGAAACTGCCCGAGGACGACGTACGCCTGTGGAGGGAGAGATGAACACACACACACACAACAGAAAGTGAATTTAAGGCAGGCGTGTGTGTGTGTGTGTGTGTGTGTGTTCAACGGCTAGAATGGTGAGTATTTCTTTGCAGCACCGAGGTGTTGATTGAATGAGTGGACGATTGGTATGTGGAAAAGGTGTGGACACGTTATGGTACAATGAGTTATATCAAAACAATAGACAGATTTTAGGTTGGTCTACCAGATAAAGAGGAAAAATTAAATAAACTAGAGTTTTTTTTCCCGATCACATTATAGAATCTAATGCAAGTGTTATCGTTTGTTGCATTAGCTGGAAGATTAATCAATTTTTCCTGTGAACGCCCTTACTCTCTGAGGAAAGGAACGAATGATAAATAACCTGTTAATCAAGTCATGCTTAATTCAGCCGTACTACAAATTTGATGACCTGCTTTGACTATTAACATCAGCCGCTCTTACACCCTGATTTTTCTGCTACTTGTTTTACATGAATATTACATAAAAACCTATAAATATTTCAAATAACGTGAAGAAGTCAAATCACCTTGTCAAAACCTTTCTCCTCCAGTCTTTTGCCAAGGACCTCTCCGATGCCGGCGAGAGCCATCACCGCCTTCTCCCCCATGGGCTCGGCCACAAAATCTCTGTGTTTTTGGGATGTCGACGACATGGCTGCTTTGTGGGCAGATCACAGACGACCAGCTACTGAACTGTAACACAAAAAGACGAAAAGGACGTTAAAATACAGTAAAATTCATGCTATAGAGGGAAAGCAACCCTTCCCTAATCATTTAAAATCATTTTGTTTTCTCCTTAATCATTTTTGTGCCAACTACAGAGTTAAACTTCTGACTCAACTTTCAGTTCATCGTAAGTGAAACCTTTCATAAGGAAAGTGAAAGTGAACATACAGCTCTATCCCTGATGGAGCACCCAGGTGAGGCATCATAGATTCAAGCAAGTCTGCAGCTGCACACAGACATCAGCGGCCATTTATCATCCCCGGTGATGGTTTGTTCTAAAGCAATCTTTACTTCACTACAGATGAATCATCTGCTAATTTAGGAGCACTGCTGAGCTGTACTGCAATACAACTGGAGGACTACAGAGGGGTAGAAGTATATATACTCATGACTTTAACCCTCATAGTTTTATATCAAACCTAGAATCAGAATCAAGTTTGTAGTAGGTTTGCACTTACAAGGTATTTGACTTGTGTAGTCGGCACAGAATAAACATTAATTAAAACGTAAAAATATAGGAAGGTTAATTTAAGTTTATTAAGTATTAAAATATAAACAACATACATATAATATCTTCTAAAACGAAGGAGCTGTAGTGCAAGCTGATGCAAGTATATGACATGTAATAGAGTGAGAGTTCACACTGTATTCATACATTACTGTCCTTTGAATGTTACTTAAATGCACTGCACACTGTACGATACACCATATAACTTAATATCTCTATTTATTATTTATATTAAAACTTTTATTTTTATTTATTATTTGTAAAAAAAAAAATCTTTTCTCTCAACATGTTTAATATAATAATTTCTCTGCACGTGTTTAATTTAAATTCATACTTATCTACAAGTTTAATGTAGGTTTAATATGTTTACAAAACGCCACTGAATGCTGGAATTCCCCTCGGGATCAATGAAGTATCTATTTGTTTATGTGCACTGAACTGAGAAGCTCTGCTAGTGTTCAGTACGATATATTTTGAGTTGTTACACCCTGATAAACATAATAATAATAATAATAATAAAACTCACAATATTCAACCGTTACGCGCACGTTGGTTAACGGCTAACGTTAGCACCTCGGTTAGCTTCAGGTTAGCACTGGCGGCGGTGCGTTCATCGGTGTTTAAGGCCTGTTGCCGTAACAACTGCACACGAGCGGGCTCTGCCAACGGTGTCACTAATTGGGGTCAATATTTTTTTTTAAAATGTTAATATTTGCTCAGTATTTGAGTAGTTTTACACACGGACGCACCAAACTATATAACCACACGTTATGTTTACATTTGTTTGATTTTAGTGGTTAGCAACAACACGCTACTCTCCCCGTGTTGAATTGCGCGCGCAATCCATTCAGCGCTAATAGCGTTAGCGCAACGAGCTAACCTAACTGTACTGCGTTTATTATTAGAATCTCCATTGCCTGTTAGCTGCGGGTGCACACTATTTAAAAAAGCGTACATGATCCTGAAATAACCCTCACCTCAGTGAGACAGAAGAAGCAGCTAAGTTGGTATTTGTTGGACGCTAACTCGCCATTTAGGCGCCTTCAAATTAACTTTAACAATGGCAGAGCGCTAATTATCCTTAACTTTACTGCTTGTTGAGGTCCCATTCTGCTTTTTTGCTTACAGTATAGCTTAGCTACGGCCATAATTTATTATATCTGAGTGTTAATTTACCTTTTAGTGTCCGGTCCGAGATAAAATCGCTGTATTTCGCTGCAGAGTCGCTGTAGTTTCTGTTTCTATCCAGGCAGACACCGGCGACCAAAAATGCAATACGCACGCCTCCTTTGCGTCGTTACGTCTTTACGTCACGGAGTGAGCTTCGGCTGCCCTGAGTGTTGACTCACAGGATAAACAGACCAGCCCTTTGAACACAAACATTGAACCTATTCAACAATTTCAACATGTGTACACACACACACAAAGAATTTGATTGCGGTTTTAACTTTCTCTCAGTGTTGCACACAGTCCCAAGAATAATTTTTTAAGGGAGATAGAAATATAGAGTAATAAACAAGAACAAGAAAGCTCAACAAAGATGTTAACATGTATGTAAAAATAGATAAGTACATAAATATACATAAAAAGCAACAATGAACAACAATTAACAAAGTCTATGTACAGTAAAAGTCCAACTGTTAATGTAAATTTTAACAAAAAAACAATAATGGACGCCAGGGCTGTTTCTAGCTGTTTGGGGGCCCCTATTTTGCTTAACCCTAACACAAAGTCACACAATAAAACCCCGACACCCTCCAACCACTCCCAACCACTCCCAACCCTCCACCAACCATTAATGTTTCAGAAACCTTTACAACTTCCCTATAATAGCATTATAAAAAAATATATAAGTGCTTCACACAACAAATGAGTTGCCTTGCCTTGCTACAAATGAAGACAGGTACAGGTACTACTAACTCTCCCAAAATACTGTATATCGAGGCTGAACTTCCACCTTAGGCGGCCCCTGGTGGCTGCAGGGCCCTATGCATCCGCAGAGTCTGCGTATAGCAAGAAACGGCCCTGATGGACGCGTGCAGAGTGCAAAGAATCTAACATTTCTTCTGCTAATAGAGGAAAGCTAGCAACAATCCAAGTTTATGCCATGAATTTGTTACTTGCAATACACCTAACTAACTAAGTAGGTAAGTTATACTTCTACATTAGAAAGAAGTTTGATTTAAACTTTTATACACTAGAGTAACAGTTTCCATTCACATTGTCCGTTTTAAGAAGTTCAATATCAATATCACAATCTCATAATATACCCCAATTTTACATAAATATGTGTGAACATTAGTATCATTGAGAACTTTTTAGGGGCATGCTCTTTTTATACCTTTTCTAGCCACAGAACCATCAAATGACCTCGTAGAGCAGTGTCATTCAGATAAATACAATTACCTAAATCATAACAAATCTATCAAAAAATGGTGCATAGCCCTCTAAAGTTAAATGCTGTAAATGTGTGAAGTCCATTATGTGGTGACACTGATACATGGATTAAACACTAGATAAAACACTGATGATGATTTTATATCTTATGCACGCTAACTTGGAAGTCAAAATGTCTCCTTTTCTCACTGTAAATCATAACATAGTGAAAATGAGATCACAGCTGTGGAATATTTTATTAGCACAGACATTAATTAACTACACTGTGAGCTTTGGGAAAACAGCGATTATTGCTTGCAGGGTGAATTTTATTTACTCACAAGTAACCAGTATACAGAGCATGATGCATGTCCCTTTGGATTGCTATTTTATGTCATAGTTGTGCGCACTGATTTGCTTCCAGCTCTGTTTTCGACATTAGCATCCATGTGACATCTGCATCAGCTCTTTGGGAAAAGGAGGAAGCGTGACTATGTGCGTACAGAGCTTTGTTGGTGCAACTTTTGCAGTTATTAAACGTTTGCAGTTTGGTTTTAATAAGCTCTAAATGACCCTACAGATCAGACAGAATATTGGAAGCCAGGCTGCAGGTCAGCCCCGTGCCATCAGGCTCCACGTTAACCTTCTTCACAACTCCATCTTCCACCAGCATAGAGTATCTGAAACAGAGGATGAAGGACACACTGATTTATAGCAATGAAATGTACCAGACACTGCCTGAAGAGGTTCAAGAACTGTCACATGCTTAAATGAATCTGGTGTGTGTCTGACTCTAAATCGAATAAACACTAACAAACAGAGGTTACATGTCTGCAGCTATGTTTGAAATCACTCCCTTATTTACTCATTCACCACTCCCTACATAACAGTTAACTCTATAGTGAGCAGCAAATTGAGACCATACACTTATGAATCACGCATCTATAAAAAGGCGACAAGTCATGTGCATACCAGGGACATTGTTCCATTACAGAGCTCTGCACAGAGCATACATTTCAGAATAAAGACACTCAAATATGAGGACAGTTAACACCGCGCTAACCAGGCTACAGAGGGAGTATGGAGAGTGTATCATCACAGAGACGTGGCTGAATGAATTCACTTCCGACACACTCTGGTAACTCTGGACAGCTTTGAACTAGTTAGAGCGGACAGATGAGGACGGGAAGCAGTGAGAGAGAGCGGCAACGACACACAGCAAAGGAAACGTCCGTGGACCACAGGGCGGAGTCATACGTGGGGAGCCCACTCTAACAGAAGGCACCTCTATTTATGAGTATTTTTCTTATTCACCTTGTGTATTGTGAGCCGTAACAAGTAAATTTCTTACTATATATTATCAGGGAGTGATTTCTGACAGCCTAACAACTGATGGCAAAAATCTGCTATGAAAATGCAAAAGGATCATTACCTCTTGGATCTCTTGTTCCCAAGTACCTGCACGATCTGATCACTGTCAAGTAACAAGTCGACTGCCTGAGAGGCGGAAAGAAGAAGACAGATGATGAGTACACACAGTCGCATTAAACAGAGCTTACTTATAATGTATAACAGATGTTTTACCTTTGCAAAAGCTCCAGTGGGATCAGCCAGCATCCGAACCTGCAGGAGAAAGTAGCAGTAAACTCAACATTCTTAATATCTGAAGTATCGTAGCTTATGTCTCTTTTTAGTCCAGATTTACTGTACGCATACAAAATGTCTGACTGAATAGTCCACAGCTCTTAAACATCTATGATGTGTGATTAATAACATTATTATCCTCTGAATGATGTTAATATGTGCTCAGCTTTTATTACAGTCCATACCTTTCCATCTGTTCCGTGCTCCTTCCCCCAGGCAGCCATGACAAACGCGTCATTGACAGAAATGCAAGCGACCTCCTGTATGCCTTTACTCTTCAACTCCTCAGCCTGCTGCACAAAGCCCGGGAGGTGAGTCTGAAAGCAGCAAGAGAAGCACAACGTCAGCTGATGCAAAGATGGTTGCATGCAAGACACAGCAAACAAGAGTGTGGGCTCGTACCTTGGAACAACCAGGAGTAAAAGCTCCAGGTACAGCGAAAAGGACTCCCTTCTTCCCCTTGAAGAGCTGATCCATAGCCACCTTATTTCCTGGCTCGCCCTCCTGGACCTCCACTGCGGGGAGATGTTCACCAACCTGTTAGGAGACAATGCAGAAGAACAGGAATCACTTTCTTTCATACAATCTGTTGATTCCTGATGCATAGACTAACACAGCATACACATGAACGCTGTACAGTATAGACTAGTGATGCAAATATTTGCTGAAGACATTGCTTTATACTTTGGACTTCTTGAAGGATCAGTGTTCAGGATTTAGTGGTGGTAGTTGAGGGCTGCAACCACCACCTCAACTCGCCCTACGATTTTAACCGTGAAGGAGAAAAAACAGTGGCTATAAAAAGGACAAAAAACTGTAGAGTTAGAGTTTAATTTGTCCGTTCTGAGCTACTAAACACGGAGGTTAAACATGAGTTTGGAGTGCTTCTGCAGTCGTACAAGGAGAAAACCAAGACTCAATTTGTTGTTTTAAAGAGCAACAAATGGTCTGGAAAAACTGGCAAGTTTTAGGCACCAAAAATATTAATTAGCATTAGGAAGATGATGGTTTGGGTTAAAATAATAAGTCAGTGTTGAGTTTCACAAAAGACAAACCTCTCCCATGTGCATAAACAACACTAACAAATCTCACGGGAGTTTTGCAAATCTAAAGTTGCCAACTAGACACGACCGTCTGTAGATATAAAAGTCTCATTCTAAAGCTAAAAAACACATAATGAATCTTATTTTCAGGTGATTATGCGCTAATGAAGACAAATTATATTTCTGTCATATTCTTTAAACAGAGGCTCCTAAATCTGACACACTGGACCTTTAAATGCAGCTAACTCTGCATGCACAGAGCAGTATTTTTATTATGGACATCAGAATAAGTTGAGAGACAGTTTTATCTATCAGCATTGTTGCTTTTTGCAGAAAGCAAAGTTCATAACTGTTTTATTATGTATTGTACACATGAAACACATTTTTTAGCATCATTTGCACTCTACACATGATATTGAAGTTTATAGATACATAGATAAGTATTTCATCTGTACTAATTAATTTAATGTTTACCTGCTGCTTGTTTTTAGCTGTATTTACGTCTATATCTGTCAGATTCCTTGTATGTGTTCACATATCTGGCCAATAAAAGTGATTCTGAATGCACAGCAAAGACATGCACAAAACTTATGAAAGATCAAATAAGCTTTAACTTAATTGCTACAGGGATTATTAAAATGACTCAGCCTCTCTCGCTCTCTCTCTCAGTAACACTTAGATTAGAGCCTGGTTGTTTGCCCAAATGATGTAGATAATCTGAACAGGATTTAGATTAGATTTATAATAGACGCACAGACTCGCTGGAGGCCACTGGAGGACGACAAATCACCAGGTACAGATTCAGGTGTTAAAATGGCTGAATGCCTAAAACTTTAAGAATGTGACGCATTAAAAAGTGACACACTTATTAACTCAGTTGTTAAAATACTTTTAAAAAAAAACGATAGGAAATACACATTAAACTTGTTAATTAATGTTATGCCCTTGAGGATATTGTCTATAAATAGTGTCCGCAGGGTAGCTGTGAGGTGTAAGCTTTCAGACAGCGCCAAGTTAACCTAATTCTCTAGAGTTATACGTTAAACTTACACGTACTGACGCACTTTTAAACAAATAAACTAAGTCGGGGCAACACAGTTTTAACGGTAACTACGCAGCTGTTTAAAAAGCGGGTCTTTATAATGTTTTTTTCCGGGTGACTGGAGATATAAAGACCAGAGCCGGACGACAGGCTTCATTAACGAAGCCGAGCAGGTGGCGTTATGGAGGAAGGCGCTCGTGGGGGGCACCGATGGAACGTTAGACGTTGAGATGAACTAACTGTCATTCCGATGCTAACGGCCGTCATGGCGACGGGTCTTAGTGAGTGCTAACCGTAAAGATGTAGCCGTTAGTTAACTCTCAACTCCTTCACGTCCTTTTACATAAGCCATACACATGTAGCATATACAGTTAACGTCAGCTACACGCGTGTAAATCTTACCTGAATCGGCATTTTAGCGATAGGAGACGAGTGTAGCAGCCGCAAGCACTGGACCACACGGGCGCTCTTGTTCAGAGTGGCTGTAATTGAAAGCATCGTAGCTCGCGTTAAACAGCGTGTGGCTAGGTAGCTCTGTAGGTCGTGTGGTGTGTGTGTGTGTGGCGTGTGTTGTAGCCCGTTTCTGCTCTCCCTCACACGGACACACCTCGACCTGACTGAAGCGGGACTGTCGCACTAAATCACACCACTCTTACCTACAGTACTGCCCCACGTTGAGTTTGGCTGTTTAGGATTTAATCTAGTTTTCAGATTTGGGGCCTGCCTGCCTGAGCCAGCTGCTAACAAGAAGCCATTTGTCCAATGTGTTAGTGCACTGAAGCTAAAACTACTACTAACTATTAAATATAAAGCAAGGGGGACATTCATTGTCCTGTAGTCCACTTAGTTACAACCCCTGAGCATGTTTAATATCTTAGCTCAAGCACACTTATTTGCACTGCTGCCAGAGAGCTTCAATGCACTTTTGCATTGATTTTACATGTCCCTGAACTCAACTTGAACACATTCAAAACATATTCTCTCATTTTGATGATGGTGGTGGTCCAAAATCTCCCATAGGTGATCACCCAGAACAGCTTTGTGTTGATTTGTAGTGACTTGGTGACCGCTTATCCTTATCAAGGTCAGAGATGATTCCAGCTGATGCTGGGCAAGAAGTGGGGTACATCCTGGACAAGTCAACAGTCACACGCTTATGGGCAGTTTAGAGTCACCACTGTGTGTCTTTGGACTGTGGGAGGAAGCCACGCAGACATGGGTTTGAACATGAAAACTACACACAGAAAAGAAACTTTGCCAGCCAAACGCCATCCACAACATAACAGAGCCACCAGATACCTTCACTTCAGGGTTCAGGCCTGCACCTTTCTCTGGGTGTATGCAACACATGCACTCATATCACTTTGTTCCACATCTCTGGAGACCAGAGCCAATGTTTTTTTTTTTACACCACTAATGAAAGATTAATCCACTGCAGCCCCACTATAACATCCTCTCTATGTGATTGGCAATGGACTGTTCTTGTTGATAGTCTGATCACATCCTGCATTGACATGTCAGTCACCTGAGGAAGAGTTACTCTGTTTTTACTTACATATTGCACTAATGTACAAGCATCAGATGTGTGCCATTGACCACTGATCTAAACTAAAGTTTAGTCCCTGTTCCTATTGAAACACGAGCCAGTTGAACCATCTGTGCTCTTTCAAACTCATGTAGATCTTTTCTTCTTCACACCTTGACACAAAATCATAATCAACAGGGCCTGCTCAGCTTTTTTATACACTCCACAGAGCATGATTGGATACTGTGCAGTGTAACTATGTGGATGCACCAGCATTTTTCAAGTTTCTGCACTCATTTATTCAGGTTTTTCCTTTGTCACCTGTCTGTAGCTGTAAAGCTTTCACACCTGCAGAGCTGTAAACATGAATACACAAGCACATTGTCCATAATGGTAGTACAGTCGGGTATACAATCAACTACTACTAGTAGTAGCTAGTGTTTTTCCACAATCTTTGAAAGACTGTCCCACAGCATCAGTTAAGAGTGTGTCCAAAGGTGATATGTGTACTGCATGAGCTGGGTCATCCACTACTCAGATGATCAGTGTCAAGGTGTCCTTGAGCAAGATGCTGAACCCAAAATTTCTCCCGAAGGCTGCGCCATTAGTGTGTGAATGGTTAGCTCCCGAAAACTGATGAGCAGCTGGCACCTTGCGTGGCAGCCAACGCCATCAGAATGAGATATAAGTGCAGTCCATTCATCACTTGCATGGTCACAAATATTAGTCATCACACCACCCAGTATCCGACACACACACACATAAATACACATACATAAGTCGACACAGGTAGAGATGAGACCAATGATATGTGGTGGTGGTGTGTCCATTTATTACACAACACAAAGCACCTACAATAATCCACTCCCTGTTGCGTCAGACAGTGGACGATCTCACTTTTTTCACAGTGATTTTTTTTTTGTTTGTTTTGTCGTTTTTAAATGTGGACATGTTTTAGACAAGGACATCAAACTGTTTTTATTTAAATGAAACAAAAAGAAAATACAAACAAACAAACAAAAAAAAAATAGCCTACACACAGAAATTCACAGCCAATATCACACACAAAAATAAAGCAGTGTCAACAAACAACGGTAAATTGAGTAAAAAATAGAATTTAATCATTTAAATAGTCTTTTCAAAATACAAACATTGATTTGAACTTCTAAATAATATAACGTTTAGTTTTGCTATTCTTCATTATAACTGGCAATGTTAAATGTACACTGTGGCTATACAAGGAAATGTGTGAGGTTTGGTAATTTATTGTATTGCTCATTTATATTAATGCGCACATATTTTAATAAAACTACATTTGAAACAGTGACACTGCAAATGATCTTGCCTTCACCCTAACCCACCGTACCTAAAACATGTTGCTAATGAAACAAAATCGAGTTATGAAGAAACTAACAGATTTAATTTGACCCAAGCGTCTATATTTGTTTGTTTACCGTTTGAAAAATTAGATTAGTAAACAAATCAGAGCCATTTAATGATCTTAGCTGTAACCTATGAGTCACCAAACAGGTGAATCAGAGAGTACCTGCTCCACAGTGCTCGCTGTGTTACAAGTTGAACCGTTATCAATCTGAACTGCCGTAAATGACCTCCGAGCTGCACCGTCACTCCTGTGAAAACACACTAGCTTTGTACCGTGTGTGTGTGTGTGTGTGTGTGTGGTGGGGGGGTGTCTTATAGAGCGTGATTAATGAGCCGTATACACCTTTAAAGTTATGAAAACCAAAAAAGGGGGCAACTGCAAGACATTCAACAAACCCAAATCAAAAAGGTCAACAATTAACAGTTGTCTCCACAGTTATTTGGCCATCTGGCTTTCTCTTGCCTCCTGAGGTAGCCCTCTGTAGCCTCGCCATGCTGCTAAATCTATAGAGCCATGTATGTAAATTGATCCCTAATATGACAATCCGCTTTCAGAAAACACACCACTGCTTACATTTAAAAAGACAAACAATTAGTATTCATAATATCCTGAATGGAAAGCTTCATTTCAAACCCCACGACAGTGTCACAATGTAAATAAAATACCCTTAAATCCTAGAAAGGAAGGAAAATGTATGAAAAAGCAAGTTTCAAGTCTTTACAAATTTCAGAACACTGTAAGCTGCACAAATATAATTGTAATGGGGAATTTGTATCACATTTGCTGGCTTTATTATTATTATTTTCCACTATAAATTGCATGTTTCTGTTTATTTAAATGGAACTGTACATGGCTAAAAGATTCACGGTCCTTTAGACCACTAAATATTATATTTACGGATCTGATCTGACGTCAGACGCTGTAGCCTTGCATTGCATGTGAAGCTTTCTACTGTAAGTATACAAACCTGCTGAACTATGAGTAGGACTTTTAAGGATGTTTGTCACGCAAGGTTTCAACATCCAAGAGGAAGATGTTGCATATGTTGCATTTCTTGCTGTCCTGAGCCCGTTACGGCCGAGTTGGAGTACAACAGATGTACATACATGTTAAAACAACTGAGATCTTTTATGCAACTTCACAGCTGCAGAAAAATGCAGCCAAAAAAAAAAAAAAAAAATCACATCATACACCGATCAATCAGATGGGTTATAATTAGACATTACAGCCCACAAATCAAACAGGTCAAACAGGGCAGACCATTATTTCTCAAGTCAAAAATAGCAGTTCGATCTAATGGGAGGAGGATAGTATAAAAAAAAAGCAGATGAGGCGTATGCATTTTCTTTTCTAACCACACCGTCGTTGCCACACTGGCTTTAATGTCAAAGTGTTCTTCCCTGATCTCAGTGAAGCTTCATTGGTTTAGACTGCACACCGACACACGCGCTCGCTTGTATGGAAGCCAGTTTTTTTGTGTGCCGATAGGATTTACATACAACACTGAATATATTACCTTCCTTAGTAGAGCATTTTATGAGCACACAATCTTCATATGTACTTCTCCCGGACTACAAACCGATTGCACAACCTTTTATAAAGATTCCTGCACCTACTACGTACACCAGTGGTTCCCAACTCCAGTTTTTCACCCCAGAAGTGCTTCCTAGATTTTTAAATCTACTCACCTGGAGGTCCTGACTCAAACTAGTCTCTACCAGAAGCTAGACTCTGAAATAAATCTACACCCGGGGGTCCTGAGAGTGGGGAACTACTGATTTACGCGCACAGCTAGATGTCTCACCATTTTATTCACATTTAAAATGTGACAGACAATAATCGATATTGCTTTTTAACATATTGCAAGTAAGTCCTATGAATTTGCCTACAACGGCACACTACACTATAGTAAATACAAGCACTCCATGTGCATGTCTATCTGATCCTTTACTGGACCTCTCGAGCCTTTCGCCAGATATGTTACTATGGCTTTTTTTTTTAATGAGAAGATGTTGCATTTCTTTTTTTTTAAAGTTCAAAAGCCAACATGAGTGCAGTCTGTTCTCGGGTACCTAAATGTTGTTGTTCTTCAGTGGTTTTGTAACTGCAGGTGGATGCTGTGATGAAACACGCCATGAAAATAGTTGAAACTGAGAAGTTCTCTGGCATTCGTGTTGGATGTTTTTCACTCTTGGATCTCGGAGCCTTTTTACTCAAGTTTGGCAGTTTACACCTCTCTGTGAATAACCAATTCCCCACTTAGGGACATGAACACAAGGTTTTTCTTTTCTCATATTCTTTGCCTTTCTTCATGTAGCCTCATTATTAATTCTCAAATAAAATCTTTCATTTCTTACAAACCACTCATCCACTCTTGAAGACTAGGTCTCTGTTGGGTCTTTCTCTGAATCCTCTTCACTTCTGCTGCTGCTGTTTTCCACTCTAGGGAGAGTCCATCATGGCTTCCAGCATCTCCAGGAATAGTTTGTGCATGGGTACGCCACCACGGGTCTTGATGCTGTAGAAGGTGGTAAGAGCACGACCAGCAGTCTGTCGGAGGAGAGGCAATGTCAAAAGTAGACGTCCCGCCCGCTGGGGGTCGTCTGCGTGCCGCTGACATTCCAGCTCCAGCAGGGCCTGGTGGAGGAGGTCCCGCAGCTTCTGCACAGCCTCCATGTCCTCGATGTAAACAGAGTCTGACAGAACAGCAGGGAGCACAAGGTAAGGCACAGTGTAGGGGTGTTAACACTTTATCAGCTTTTGCAACAGAAAGAAAGCCTGTGTTGAGCAGTGACTGGAACAAATACAAACAAATGGCAGCCTTCTGTTTACAAAACAAAAAGTCATGCTGGATGATCTGCTGTTGACGGTAAGTGAATCTTCAAGGGAGGTTTATAGAAAAGGTACAACTGGTAAACCTGCCAGACTAGAAGACCAGTACAAATATAAAGCATTCACTGCGCCTAACACTGGCAATACAAGATCTTTATCCTGTTGTCATGGGCTGTTCGCTGCAGACATGCACATAATCCCATCAAACTGGACAACAGACTGGACTGATTACAGTCAGGACAGTATAATCCCACGATTGTAGACCACGCTAACACAAGATATTGTATCGCCCTAATCAAATAATGGTTTTAAAGCCTAAAAATAATTCTAAGTGTGTCCCAGATTAAGACAGAAAAACATACTGACTCCTGCAACAAATCCTACCTTTTATATTTATACCTTTAGCTCAAACTGTTTAAGACGTTCGTTCAGTTTTATGGTCATCTTTGTGGCTGTGCTTTGAGATTATATCAACGAGGTTATACTAAATATAAGAAACACCTCGCAGTATAACACAATCTAATTCAGCAGCACAACAATTGATGTTTTTAGCAGAGTTTCAGGAGCAGGAACACACCTCAATTGTGCCTCTCCCAGCATAAACTATAAATACTCTCCTCTAAATGTCCTCCTCTTTCTCCCTTTGTATTCTGCGCCTCCTCCCCGAGCTCCTTTTGTTTCCTTTACTTCTACTCTCCGTAGGGTCCTGGCGTAATGGTAGATTCTCCACAACGCAGCAGTGTCCAAGAAGATCCAAGCTTTAGTCACTATCTTACAATTTGGTCAATAAACCATTCAAACCCATCTGTTAATGGTGTGCTCCTTGCTAGTGAAACATTGACTCAACAGCTCTCTGTAAGGGTTTCAACAAGGACTGAACATCTTAAACTTCATGAAGGTAGAATTTATTGCAGGACTGCATTAGTTTTAGCTAATAAACTATCTAATTAATAAGCTTTATTTTGAGTGGTCCACTTAGTTTTGTGCATGGTTTCCACAGACATTTGTTATCACAGGTGCTAAGCTAAAAATTATCATTAAATTATCATTAAAATGTAATAATTTGCTCTGATGTGATGGTGACTCCACTGTAAAAGGCTGCCAGACAGCCTGATGTGTTCCATAAAACCAATAAAACACTATTAGGTAGTTTTAGTTTGATCTAATAATGACAAGACATACAAAAACCTGTACCACTGTTAACACTTTTATACTATTAGTTGTGTACATAACAATCCAACTACACAAGTTAAAGTACCTGAGTTAGTGAGTGCGATGGCTTTTAACATGACAAATTCCTCCCGGTCCACGTTTAGTGCACGGAAACGGCGAGCGAGTTGACTAATTGCTGCATTTAGCTCTGTCAGTCCAGCAACACGTGACATTTCCTCATCAAGGACAAAATCCTCCGCGAACACCACCTCGTCCTCGCAGCCAAGCGAGCGGTACGCTACACCAAGCACCAGCACCTCCAGCCACACTGACTGCAGCACCGACATCTGGTCTGCTAGGGACAGTGACAGGAAGCCTGCATGGGGATAAACAGACAGAGAGACGGAGGAATTAAATGTAGAGGCAATAGGTTCACATTTCTGGTGTCAGGTGGAGCAGAAATCATGTCCTGAGTGAGCAAGTTTCTTCCTGATCACTGAGATTGGATCATTACATCTCTTCCACCTCTGCTATCACCGGCTCTCCTCCCTCCTCTATTTTATCCTCTCTGCATCTCTTACCAGGAATGTGTTTGGCCCAGCCAATGATGACAACCAGCTCACGGTCAGCAAGGTCACAAAGGGTGGTGAGCGTGCGCTGGGCTGTGTCGGGCTGCAGAGGGTCGGGCATGGCAAATAACTTCTCTGGCTCTGCCACTAGAAGGTGGGACACGATGATGTTGGAGGATCCTGTGTCACAAAATAGACAAAAAATGGATTAATAAGATGCACAAATGGAGGACAGAGATACTTCAGACCCATCTAATGTCGGACCTGTTAGGGTACATTCAGACAGGTAGAGCACAACAGGTAGAGTTTTGTCCATGAATCCACCTGGATAGTGTCAGTTTCAGAGACATTTGAGGCTAACTGTGGAGGGTTTGCCTGATCTGATGGGCTGATTGGCGGTAGTGTGACGTCAGGCTTTTTCCAAAAGTCAGATCTGGCTCAACTTCCCTGCTACAGGACGCTGTGCTTTTGCCACATATCACCGCATTTTCATCTGAATGTACCCTGAACCTTCTTGGAGTGAATTGTAATATCTTGACAAAGACACTGGCGTCACGTTTAGTTATGATGATCAAGTAGGTTTCATTAAAAGCAGGTCCTCAGTTGATAACATGCAAAGATTTATGAATCTTGGACACATGAATCGCTCTAGTCTCTATAATGATGGCATCCTTTTCACTTTACACTGAGAAGGCTTTTGACCAGGTAGAGGAGGTTCTTTATGTTACCTCTTTCGAAATTTGGGTTGTTTATTTTCAAGTTGTTTGACTGAAAAAATCTTTAATGACAAAACATTTGTATTGACTGATAAAGTAACCATATTTTGGCAGTAGAGGGCGCCATTTTATAACCAAACCCAATGGGTAGTCTGCGTTTCTTGTAAGCTCTGGATAGCTCTTGCATTTTTTGGAGGAACACTCTGACCGCCTCGAGTTTAAAACGGAAAAAAAAAAAAACATCCAACTCTGAGCAGATGAACTCTCTGTGTCTGTCTTTCTTCCTCTGAATCAGACGAGCTCAGGCTCACATCCCAACTGAACTGCTGCCTACCACCCCGAGCCTTCTTTGTCTGTGATTATTGTGTTTTTAATTGCCTGAACACAGCTGCTGTTGGAAGTTACACGTAGTTCGGCAGCATGCAAACAATCGACAGCTGATTGTGTGTTGCCTAGCAACAGCGAGACACCTTCTGCTGCAAGAAAATTAAATAAATAAATTCCCAGACATTAATGACAGCCCCAATATACAGTATAATAGTTTATTTAGTTTATTTGTGGGCTGACTGCATGGTCAGTTTTGATGAGCGACATGTGGCACCCACAGTCTTTCAGCTCTGGCTGCCATTTGATAGTTAAACAGTGTTATTGAGTCACTTTTCATCTCATTTGCACAAATTGATTTTCTTAATAGCATTAGACCGTGCAGACCTGACCTGTGGTGGAACAAAAAAAAAAAAAAACTAATGACAAGACACGAATACACACCTTTTTCGCTCTCCTTTGTCAGCGGTAGAGGGGCACTCTGGTACGTTGCATTCTCCACTTCTGGGCGCCTTTTGTACTTCTGCCTTCCACCTCGAACCCGGTCGAGACGAACTCCTACATTGTGAAAAGTAATTTTTTAAAAACTTTTATGCTGGGGAAACACAAAATATTTAAAATACCAGCACAAAGAACCTTCAGATATAATGTTAATGTCAAAAAAAGACCATAAACACTCACCCTCTTTTAGCATGCCTACTTTGAGGCACTTGGTGAAGCGGCATGCCTGACAAGCCTTTCTGCGCCTCTTGGTGATCTCGCACTCATTCGATGCTGGACAGCTGTATTCGATGTTACCTTCATGGAAGAACAGAGAGATTTACAGGTCAGAAGATGAGTACACAGTACAAAAAGTGCAAAGTGTTCATGGTTTCAGTTTAACACAGAGAACACAAACCAGATGGGGTGGTTGTAGTGACGTAAATAAAAACAGAATGCAATGATTTGCAAATCCGTTATGACCTACATTCAGTTGAATACAAAAACAAGATATTAAATGTTCAGACTGATAAACTTGGGTGTTTTTTGTAAATACACATTCATTCTGTATCCAATGCCAGCAAAACATTCAAATAAATTGGGATAGAGGCAACAAAAGACTGTGGAAGTTTGTGAAAAACTGCAAATAGTTCGACAACATTCAAACATTTCTCAACTTGAATTTAGGGATTTCACCATCTGCAATCTATCCATCCATTTTTTTGGGTCGCGGCTGGAGCTGGACGTACACCCTGGACAAGTCGCCAGGCACTGGCCTTCACACCTACGGGCAATTTAGAGTCACCAATTGACTAAATTAATTTCATGTCTTTGGACTGTGGGAGGAAGCCGGAGTACCCGGAGAGATCCCACACAGACACGGGAGGAACATGCAAACTCCACACAGAAAGGACCCAGCTGGGGTTCGAAACCAGGAACTTTCGTGCTCTTGTGAGGCGACAGTGCTAACCACTGCACTCTCTATATCTCTGGATATAAGGACATCAGGGATGAGGCTGGAAAAAAAACATGCCTGAACTGAATGCTCGTGACTTTCGACTCCTCAGGCAGCACTGCATTAAAAACCGATATGATTGGATATGAATCATATGACCAAGTTTATTTTGTCTTTCAACTCGCCAGAAAGATTTGCAAATCATTGCATTTTATCCACAGCATCCCAACTTATTTAGATGTGCTGTGGTTTGTGCTCTTATATTTGTTTAAACTTCTTGATGAAATACTAGAATACTAGCCGTGTGCAGCTGAAAGATACAAATATTGTGACTTGGCAGATAATTTTCTAAAATATGATTTGCCAATTTGTTTCTCAGGAGGTGATGATCAATAACGGTAAGTGTCATTTTACTCCAGACATAAAACCTGTCAACTTGTTACATTTCAGAAGGTGTTGGAGGAAAACATGAAACCAGTCACTGCTTGTTCTGCTATTCAAATACTTCAAACGTGCAAACACACCTTGGATGGTTCTCTTGAAGAATGCTTTGCAGGCCTCGCATGACGCCACGCCGTAGTGGTAACCCGAGGCCACATCCCCACAAACTAAACACAGCCTCTTGGGCAGCGTGCTCAGGGCGTACTTGCATCGCCCTGCTCCGTTTCCAGTGGAGCCCTCCTCCGCACCGTCGCCGCCCTCGTCTTTGAAGTGGCAACGCAGAGCTGGCGTGTAGAGTGGCGGGGAGTAACGTTTAGTGCCGTCTCCTCTGGTTCCTCCGCCTCCGCTTTGAGAGGAGTCTGAGGAGGCTCCTCCAGGGCTGGTCCGACCTCCCCCGCCTCCTTCTGGACTGCTCGGTTCGGCCTTTATGTAGACGTCTGACCGACGCTCCCTGGAAGACATGATTTCTATAGGGGGGGAAATGAACAACAAAGAAAGGTCAAAGTGAGTCAAAGCAGACGACCTTTCACCTCACAGCTTTGTCTTTTAACCACCTTCATGCATCCTGACAGAACAAAAAACAAAATCTGACTTCTGCTGAATTGGCACAGGTCAGATTACGAACGTGTACACAGGCATCTAAGCAGAGATTGATATAGAGGTAGATAGATTTCATAAACAGTCACTGCAAATCTCTTCCAAGTGTCTGATCTGGTGGAAAAGTGCCAGTAACGTCCCATCATGAGCTACAGGACCCTACCACATCTCCAAGCCTTTGTTTGAGTATAAACAACAGGATTGGGAGCGTAAATGTCGCCTTATTCCTGTAGAAACCAAACCAGTTACCCTCAGTGACTACAAACCAAGTAACATGGTTATTCACATTAAGATCATGGTCGATTTTCTTTGCTAGAAGCAAACTATCATAAAAAGTCTGCTTGTTCTGTGCCTTGTCCTTCGCAGCAGTTGGTGTGTGTGTCGTTTCTGCTCTTTTATCCTCAGTTCCGTATTTTAAGCCATCAAAAACTATTTGGATTCACCAAACCAGAACCGTCCACGCTTGACATAAAAACCATACACTCCTCGAGTCATCCCCACGGTGCGCAGCCTTTGTCTGTGGCATTTCTAGACATTAAAATAGCCAAGGTGACTGGATGAAGGTCGCTATGCTCATGAACGGTGACCGCTCTTCCCTATTCAGACACATAACTTATGTTCAAGTATGGCACTGAGAGTACTGCGGCAACCTGCCTGCCCACCTGCCAAAGGTTTCTCAATTTCATTACAGGAACAACCAAGGCAAATACTTCATGCTTGCGATGAAATGAAATCTCATTCCTTCTAACTGCCAGTCATACTGAACACAAAGGGCATATGTCTCCTCACGCTCCGCACAGGTTGAGATCTTTGGAGTCACGTGTGCGAGGTGTAGGATACCTGCCCGTCCCAGCTATAAATACCACGTGGTAGCCTACATTCGGCCTCGCTAGCTTGAACCTCTATTGTGATTTAAACAATGCTGATGTGAGTTGGTTGAGAATGACCATGAGTTGTGTCCCAAGTGTTTGGGTGTGGGTCGCCTTAGGGAAGCAGAATATGCCACTCTCAGTGAGAGAGGAAAGGCAGACGATTTGTAGACAACCCTCACTTATAAGAGCTATGGTTCCCGTAACAGCGGTAAGGAGCAAGCGTGGCGAATAAGGCTGTTTCGGCTGCAGGGGATGCTAAAAATTAAACGTAGTGACCTGAAAAGTCAAAGAAGTTAGGCATCAACCTGTGGAGAAACTCTGCAGTGGCCAATCCGGGGATCAGACCATCAAACTGTCCAATAATCAGCCTGAAATGTCACTCAAACCGGAGCTATCGAGGCAGAGCTCATGAACAAAACTATGATTTTGCACATCAGACTTACTTCTGAAATCATATCTTTAAGACAGACTGATTTGTGTGCATAGTGCGCCGAGGACGCGGCTTTCCAAGGCAGAAGCAGCTTTGCCTCAGTCACTTTATTTCAGCGTCTGTTGACAGACTGTTTATTCTCCGTATCGTTCTGCTAGTAGCAGCACGGCCGCTCTGATGCACTTCAGTCACGTCATTGTTGTTTCAGATTGCGAAAGACACAAACGACACTTTGGAAAAAATGCAATGCAACTGGTTTGATGTCCACAGAACTTGGCCGCTTTATGTCCACCCTTCATCTTGACATCAGATGTCGAATGATTGCAGGCAGACGCTGTGAAAGCCTCTCACTGCATCAGGCTGGAAGTCAAACTGGGCCTCGTTGGTGGGGGTGTGGGGTGCTCCAGGCAACGTGGCGCATGGGACCCAAAACATTAACACCACCTAACCCCACTGCTACTGCCTTGGCAACGCAGCCAGCTTGCTGTAGGCAGTCAGTGTAAACCCAGAGGTAAGCAGCCTCCACCTTGTCAGACCCAGTGGGTACAAACAGTTAACACTTTCAGAGCGTCTATCACCTTAATCTGGCCTCTTGGTCCATGCTACCATCAGCTGTTCTGCCACTGGCTTCTATCACCAGTAAGTAGGTGGGTGTCTGTTCCTCGTGACACTACTGGTATGAAACATCCACTTTATGTACTCAGAGCAGAAGTTATGAAGGTATCTTTGGTTCTGTGAATTGCTGAATGGCTGCCAGTCGTTTTGGTCTGAGAGGCTGGACGAAGACTACGACGTGGGACACGCAGCGTTATCGACCTGCGTGGTGCGCCAGGAGATGTATCGCCTTTGTTTACAGCTAGTGGCAGACATCCAGGAACTCACAGAAACATTTGTGACTTCCTTTATGAACTGATTCCAAAATTATATATTGAGCCTATAACTTCTTAAGTGGGAAAGTGGCATAGTTTCAGCACTGCAATGAGCAGAATCACAAGTATCATTAAATCAGAAAAAACTTAAAATTTCCTTATCTTGAAAGGAGGGACAACAGACAAACATTCTTTAAAATCATGAAAAGATTCTTCAGTTTATCTGAGGTCAAAACTGCCACAAATGTGAAATCAAACTGCAATACCGTACAGTAAACAAAGGCTTTATGATTAAATTGAACTGATTCAAAATGCTGCCAAATTGTGTATACCGTGGGAGAAATAAAACTGCTTATGACAATTAAAAAGAAAGATTTAATTTCTTAAGTCAGTGTACGGTTATGACCTTCCAGTAACTTATTTATAATGCCAACTGTCAGGGTTTTTAATGTCAATCATACAATGCATCCATTAGAAATAAAATAATTAGCCTAAAAGCAGTCTGATCACTTTGACATATAAAGTATCAAATGGGCGTCTGTCTCGGGAGGTTTCTCGAATTCGAGTAACTGAGTGAGCAAAGTTACCACTACTCCACCCGGCCCAAAATATGGAGTATAAAGTGCGTACCACAAGTAACAACATCACAACAACATCACAACAACATCACAAAACATCTGTTTTCTCGTGATAACAAGTTATTTTCATTAATTTTCTCCAGATCTCAAGTTATTTATGTCATTATGTCGAATTAACAAATGTTATCCCGAGATAACGGGATCATTTTCTCAAGATCTCGAGATAAGGAAACATTGTTTTCCCGAGATATTGCCGTAATTATTTCAAGATTTTAAGAAAACAAAAGGATAGTCTAGTATATTAAATCAGTGCAATTGCAACTCACTTGCAACTACACTAAACTATCCTTTTGATTTCTCGAGATTTCAAATTAATTAAGTCGTTATCGAGAAAACAAAGCTTTGTTACCTTGAGATCTTGAGAAAATGATCCTGTTACCTCAGGATAACATTTGTTATTGTGACATAACGACATAAAATAACTTGACATCCCGAAAAAACAAATGAAATTAAAGCGGCTTGGGGCTTCCGTATGGGCATGAGTTGTAGTCTGTATGTCTGTCCCTGAGCTTCAACTCATTATGGATAATTTCACTTGACCGATTGTGCCCAACTTAATAGATCTCTGTGTGAGGATGATGAGACCAGATCTCTGCAACCTAAATAGTCCAGTTAAGACATGAAAGTGACTTGTGACATTTTCTACATGGCAATCCACTGCAATTACCAACCATTTCACCACGGTTATCAGCAGAGTTGATAATCCAGTTGCGTCCAGCATATTTACAAAGTGTTGCAATGTTTAAAATGCATTGCTTATGGCCGGTTCAATGCTCTAATCCCTCTGCCCTGCCAACAATGACCAAGATTACATGTATGTATGTTCATGCTCTGTGCACACTGGAGTGAGTTACTGGCCTAATTAACTGTCTGTAAAAGTAAAGAAGAAGAAGGAAGAGGAGGAAGTCAGCATTGACATGCAGTCTGTCACCTCACTACAAAAATATCAGTCAGCATGCTGCGTGTTTATGGCATAATAATCGATAAGAGCTCAGTCGTAGCCTGCGGTGTATGCTGTTCGTCTATGCCAATCTGCATAAATATGATGTTTTAAATCACTATTTTTTTATTACTTTACATCCAGACACACTTCACATCACAGAGTACGTTTATTGGACACGACTCTGCGATAAACATGATTTTCTGCGCTCCACTGCACCAACAAACAACGACTAATAAGACTTTGTCTTTTAACTTTAAATACTTAAGTCAGTGCATGAACATTTTGTTAAAAGGTCAATATCAGGCTTCTAAACTGGGTTCCCTATGAAGATTGAGTCATTTCCTGTATGTCAACATAGACATGCTTTACATCTACACAATACAAAGGAAATATGGTCATGGATTAAGACTTTTTTTTACATGGGTTCAAGACCTAATACTTGCTTCAGATGTCACTCATTGCAAACCAAGTGTGCCTTTTATCATATTTACAGATAACTGGATAAATGGTAGCTGGCAGTTTCTTTGGAGTTTGCCCCCTCTGGGGCTTGATTGTAGCTCTGTTTGGCAAGCAGCAAAAAGGACAGTGGAGGGAGGGTGGGGGTCACAGTAAACTTAGCCTGTTTAAAGTTTAGCTCACTTGCAGTGAGTTTACAGGCTCAGTAAATGGATCAGCCAATAACACGAGGACTAGTACATGAGCCCCAGATAACGTGTGCCATGTGCAGCGGTTGGGGCAGCTCCACATCTGCTTTTTTGAAGTCTGTGTGGTTACTGTTAGTTTTTAATCACAGCGTGTTAAACGGTGAGTTAAAAACCACCTGAGGCTGCGTGTGTTATCTATTTTAGCCTCCACAGAAACGTGCTGTGTGTACTGTAAACTGACGTCAATGTACCAGCATGTTTTGGAGCAGCGTTAGCATTAGCTTCAACAACAACACATATAACTGTAGGTTAGCAGCTACCCTTTAGCTAAGTGTGCTAACAGTTAGCTCGCGTTAATCCCGACTGACCAGCTCTCTCCTTCCCGGGGCCTGAGGTCTATTTTTGTCACTCTAACCCGGACTAGGCTGCATCTTACCTGATAGCGGTGACTAGTACGGCACTTAAGTCTCTACACGGTGTGATATCATGGCAAAGGTTTGACTGAAAATCCGGTTTCCAGACTGCTTTCCAGCGACTGCTAGCTCGTGTCGGCTTGAGTGTGTGTGTGTGTTGAAGATGGGCCGGGCTACAATCGGCTTTCTCTAACAGCTGGTAGATGATTATGGATGGAGACAGTGGCGCTAAAACACATTAGTCTGGATCCAGTTTGATAATTACACATTTATTTATACATAAGCTTGAATGTCACTGACTCTACACTCAAGATTTGCTCTTATATGATGGAGAAATATCACTGAAGGGTCAGAAATTGACTTATTATTGTCTTATTTCACCTAATAATGAGTGACAAAGTTTGTCAGAGTATGTGCTGTTAGTTTAATTGGTGTTAATTAATTTTGCACTGCGAATTAGAAAATTGTGTTATGGACAAATTGCTGCAAAACAGCATCCCCCAAAATAAAGACTTTCAAAATAAAAACATTTAATTCACTTTGATTCATTTTCTACAGTCTAATTTAATTTTTATATAGTTTTTAGCTCTGTTTCTTATTTCTATACAAATTTTAATTTACAAGGCTTAATTTTAATGTATGTTTACTGTGTCTCGTGCTGCTACTGGATGCCTGAATTTCCCCTCTGGATCAATAAAGAAAGACAATATAGCACAAGTTTAATTTCTCTGCACGGGTTTAATCTTATATAGGTTAACTTTAATGTATGTTTACTGTGTTACAGGTTAATTTTAATGCATGTTTAATGTATGTTTACTGCAGCTACTGGATGCCTGAATTTCCCTCAGGATCAATAAAGTATCTATCTATCTGGCCTCTCAGACTAATACTTTGTTTGCTCTTTGGAAACACACATATATAAAATCAGTCCTCTCTCCTCTCCATACACTCTCATTTATCCTTTTCATGTTCGCAGCCCACCCTTTCTGATTCCTTTTTTGTATGTAAATCCATTGTTTCCCCTTCCCCCCTTTCGGTCTATCTGAATAAGACATTATCACTGCCAGCTTAATGTCCACCACAGTCTTACAAGAATGAACTGTGAGAGGCAGGGGAGCCACACATAATAAGTCATAATCCTAGTGGACGCATACAGCATAATACTTTATCAGCGTAAAAAGTGATGTGAAAACAGATTACCTGTTTGCTCAGCTGGAGTTTGAAGCCTGTATATTTGTGACTCCCGGTGGAAGCTCGATGAAGTGCTATTGCTTTCGGTTCAAAGTGTGCAGATCTCAGGACACCTGCAAAGTAAGCAAAGATTTTTGAGTGCCATCACACAATTTACACTTAAACTGTACACTTAATGGTCACAACTCTAGCCTCATAATAACCATGCTGTCTCAGAGCTACAGCAGTTGTACATAATAGGATTATTAAAGGGTGTTATAGCATGTTCCTGTGTGGTAATTCATGTGTATATATCATAACACTGACTTTTCCCTCCTGAGATTCATATTCCACTGTATCTATCCAGATTTCTGCACGCTGCTCGAGTACCCTCCCCCTTATGCTGCGTGACACACTCCAAAGGTCACAGTCACAGGAATGCTTGAAGGACAGACAGAGTAAAGCCAACACCTTGTCTCTCACTCGCACACAGCCATAAGCTGAAGTTTGGAGATAACTCTCTGTAAATAATTAAAGAGACTTTAGGTTTTAATAAACGTGAATAAAGAAAGCACTGCATGAAACAATTTGAGTTTACTCTTTGTGGTGTGGATAAAACTAAATGCCAAATTGCAGCATTAAACTTGAGCAACAAGATTTTAATATGTGCAAACAAGCTGTGATGCTTTATTCACATTTTTTTGGGAACCATTTCTCCAAGACAGCTGGCAGTTTAACTTGTAATTGCATGAACCTCAATCTTTGTGTTAAAATGTTATTTTTTAAATACACTTTTCTGTGTAAAATCACAGCACATAATCAGTCCTTCCTTGCTCTTTAAAGCCTGTCTTTATCACAGTTGTTAGTCACTGATAATGCATCACACTGACTGTACATAAAACTCAGTTTGAGTGGGGGTTTTAAATGCGGCGCACTGTGGAGACGACGAGAACAGCACCCAGGGGTGACCTTGCCTACAGATCTCGGACCGGTGAAAGGTTAATTGTCATAGTGGATTATGCCTTAAGATCAGTGACCTCAATCCCGGTCCAGCAGGCTCGGTGTCTCGCATAGTTCAGTGTGTAAAGAGGAGGTAAAAAGAAGGAGGTGGAGGTGGAGGAGGAGGGTGGTGGTTAAAATACATTTTTTTTAAGAGGAAAGAGTTGGAGAAGTGTCTGTGTGAGTGAGGACGACATGCTGTGAGCCATACGAGGACATTCACCCCAATGCATCCTCATCAAACATGGCCATGCATGCTTAATTTACTCAATAAATAAATGTGTTTGTTGTGTCATTTTTTTTTTAATGCAGCGATTAGCCACCTCACGCAGCGTCGGAGCGTTTATTTACGTGTGGATTAATAAAGGAGGTTGTTCATAAGTGTCGTGATAGCTGGAAATTATTACACAATGTAGGCCTGCTTAATATTTATTCAGCAGCTCGTGCCCCCTACCCCCCCCCCCCCCAATAACGTGGCCACGCGAACTTAGCGAATCGTGCATGCACATCATGCAACCGTTAAGACAGTTGACATCAAATACATTAATATTAAGATTATTAATAAGCTGACACACTATGTGCTTTGTGTTTGCGGTGTAATATAACGTTAGACACTTACCGGTAAATGTACAAACATCGCAGGGTTGTTGTTTTTTTTTTTTAAACCCGAAGTCAGTCAAGTCTTTGCGGTTGGCAAGTCCACTGTCGGTTTAACCGGTTTAACGGCGCTGTCCAAGCCTCGTACGGTGTCTCACATCGCATCACGGACGTTACCGTATAATATAAAAGGCGATAACCGGCCACACACACACACACACACACTCCTTTATATGTGTCTTGCTCGGTACCGTACGCTGGTGTTAACAGATTCTTGTCTTCAGCTGCCCCACACAGCCGAGGAGGTTGTAGTTAAATCATCAGCGTCAAGATTTAACGGGGGGACATCCGGTTTAAAAAAAAAACCTTTCACAATAAAAGGTTTTTAAACGTTTCAACTTTATTAAACGCAAACATCCTTCTAAATCTCACACACCGGAGTCATCGTCTTACATATTGCTATCCAACATACTATCATGTATCACACAGCTGCTAATATTACTCACTACGCGTATTAAATTAACGCAAATCACTGTTTTATTTTGTTACGTCCGAACGAAGAGACTTCCGTTTCCCGCCTAGACTTTCTCGCCAGCTTGACGTGGCTCGGTGACGTAGCCTCTATCCCGTGTCTTTTGACCAATTTGCGTCCGCTGTGTCTCCGTTACGTCTGCACGCACCCTCCACCAGCGTCATCAGCATTTTAACAAGGGCCTGCAACTCGTGCAAAAAAAACTAAATAAATATATAAATATAATTATATGACCCAGTCTAGGTTAATCCTAATGTAATACAGGTATATTTATTTGCTTTTAATGATCAGATCAGCTGTCCTGGACATGTAAACTTCCCAAAAATTCCCAAATACTAGTTTAAATGTATCGTCCTTATTGTACATTTGTCCTCATGTAGTTTTATTGCTGTGTTTTTAGGTTACAATACAACACAATGCAATATCAGGGATGATATTTGTATTTAATTTATGACAATTATGCCACAATAGGGCTGCATGTCTCTTACATCACACCTCTATGGAAAATATAGTCATGCTGTCGGTCTTGTGACACTAGCCCGGCTCACTCACTCACTGGAGAATACACAATTTGGACACAAGCCAAGAAAGACAACAAGCTGAGGAGGTCAAGAAAAGCAAATAATCAAAGGGTAATAATCAAATATATATAAATATATAAAACAGTAGTCTATAATAAGGATTTCCAAATGATGATATACCCAAAGATCTCCTGTGTGTTTGCTTTTAATGTTGAATGACAAAATAAAACCATTTTTCTGTCTAACTTTGTAGCTTCTCGAAATAGGCTGCCTGGTCCAACATGCCTGGTAACAGCTGGCACAGAGAGGAGACAAGTTGCAACAAAGGAGTTGACAACCCTGTCTAACAAAAAGGAACAAGAAATAAGGAAATAAAGGCATTAAATGTAGGTGTTCTCCGGCACTATCTGACTCTAATCACACAGCAATATAACAGTTAGTCTGTTTTGTTTAAACCATTATAGCCGCACTTGCATTCCCTTCGCGGTGTCAGAAGTGTGTGTGTGTGTGTGTGTGTGATGTGGTCACATGTATGCAGCGGGCTCGGGGCTCGGGACAGGGTTTTGGTGGTGGTGGTGCGCGCACGAAAGGAAAAACTGACGGCAGTGTCATTGCGACCTTGAAGCAAGGTCATTGAGTCTCTGCTGCAGACACTGCAATTCTGCGGGGCTGCATCATACTGGTGCAGAGTCTGCATTATCATCCTGTTACAGGCATAAACCGGTCATGCTATATCCATTAGATTCACTATAAAACTAGATAATATGATTAGTTTTTAATGCTTAATAATGATTTAAAGCACAGCTGTCGCGTCGTCGCTGACGGTATGTGTTGGAGGTATGTAAGCGGGAGTAGGAAACACACCGGGAATACCAGCTGGGGTACCCCGGTGTACTCCTTACAGCAGGTCGTGACCCCAGACAGGTGTCAGGTGATAAATACCATGAAACCATTGTGGCTGTAGTACGCAAATAGCGTTGGGCGCTGCATCAAGTGAGTCATAGATAACACAACTGATGGAGAACAGTCTCCACCTATAGTATACACAGTTTGATATAATCATTGATAGTAGTAGGCTGAATATAAAGTGGATTAAAGGATATTTAAAACAGCTTGGTGGTGTTCAGACTTTCAAAATAAGACAAAAAGGCATGAACTGTCTGTGTTGCAACAGCATTAATGTTAGGTTTGAAGGGAAAATTCACCCTAAAACGCAATTTGTATTGTGCTATGTTAAAATAGGAAGGTCAGTGTCTACGAATATGAACATTTGATAATGTCATCAGGGAGTTTAAGGCCACTGAGATGACTGTGGAGTGTGTATGAGCCCTTTTGTGGATTAGAAAATGTCCCCATTATGGAGCAGCTCCAGGATTTCTCTGGAAATGACATGAAATTCTTGTGCAAACCTTAAATATATGTATAAAAATATAATGTTTAGAGTCTAATTTAAGGTGGATTTTTTTTATTTCAACTCTAGGTCAGGAAGAGTAGCATACATCAGCACTATAAACACTATGTTTTGCCATCTAGTGGCATCTTAAATGAACTGCAGCAGCGCCACTGATGACGTTATAGCAGCTGAGTGTGTGTCCTCCAGTAAAAGGTCACCCACTGCCACAGTACATCATCACAGCCTGCTGACTTCCTGATCACAATGCCAGAGAGCCTGCCTTTTCTTTTTACATATCCTGCAGGAAAGTGTCAGATTTCCAAAAGGGTGGATGAATGTTCACCCGATTTATATCTGCTTCTTTAAAACATTTTGCTTACTCACCATAAACACACACACACACACACACACACACACACACACACAGCTGGGTGGAACAAAGCCAGACTGCAAATCGTGTCATTTTAAATCATTCAGATGGTCCCTAACAAACAGATTTCAGACCTTGGATGTATCATAATGTGATGTATATGAGTAGACTGTCAAAGGGAGGGAATGTGTTAGTGTGTGCCATCTGCTGTTCAAAGAGGAGAAAAATCTGCATTCATTTACTTAAAGAGGGAATGAGGTGATTATAATTTAACAGCTTTAACTCTTATATCTCAGATTTTTTTGTGACATTAAAACACATCAGCATTTCTTTAATAAAATTAAAAAAATTAAAAATCAAACACACACAACAAAAGAACCGCAGCCACAGTTTGCTGCTGCACCATGTTTGTCCTTGGTGCCATTTTCAAATAGGAACACCAAGGTAGAGTTTCCAGTGGAGTATCACTTACATGGATCAGCTGAGGAGCGACAGCACATGCTAAAAGGGCCATATTGACAACCTGAAGGGCATTTATACACTATACAGCCCTTGTATGTATGCTATTCAAATCCTGCAGGGTGTCTGACTTGTCTCCACCTACTTAAACTGGTGTCTAAACTGGCTGAAGGTCTGTATTCCAGTTAACTGACAAAACAACTAACATTGCCTGGAATCAAATTAAAACCTTGTATTAATTTGTCTCTCAGATAATCTCAGAGGATTAATTATAAGGACTTTGGGACTTCCAGACTTTTCCTCTATCGCCACCATCAGGTCAAAACATATATTTTTGTCCAGCACTTTGGTTTATGACTTCATACTTGACACTATTCCATCAGCCTCAGTTCTAGTTTGGCCTTGTGCTACTTAACAAATGTTAGCATATTAACACGTTAAACCAACCATCTATCCCTCCATTTGTCCACAGAAAGAGGCTTGAACCACAAACTTTCTTGTTGTGAGGCAACAGTGCTAAACACTGCACCACCGTGCCACACCAGTAGAAGCTAAAAAAAAGTTCATGCCCCCAACACCACAATTTATTATTAACAATTAATTATTGGGCGATTTTTAGATTTTAGTTCCACTCCATATTCATCCATACCCTTACTGCCCCACCAAAGGGCCCAGCCCCACAGTTTGAGAACTGCTACTGTGCTAAACTAAGATGGTGAGCATGGTAAACATACCTGCTAAACATCAGCACTGCATTGTGAGCATTGTTGGCATAAGCTTGTTAGCAAGGCCATTAAACCCAAATGCTCCAGTAGAGATGCTTAGTCGCCAACATATCAGACTGTGGTTGTGCTGGGCAGCTTCCAGGTCTGTGAATATGATCAGGGCGTTTCTGAAAAAGAGTGAAACTTCCCTAAATAAATAAAGGTAAAAATATACATATATGTGATTACTTTTTCTGTGAATATAACAGCTATTAACACCAAAAGTATTTTCAAAACATCTCCCTAAATTAGACAGTAATTTCTCTTCCCCAATTCAGTTTTTTTTTTTGTTTTTTTTTTTTTGTTGGAAATCTTGAAGATGTGAAACCACTAAATGAATAGATCAATATACAAGGTAGTGGGCGGCATGGTGGTACAGTGGTTCGAACTTCGGCTGGGGCCTTTCTGTTTGGAGTTTGCATGTTCTTCCCGTGTCTTTGTGGCTTCTCTCCAGGTACTCCAGCTCCCACAGTCGAAAGACATGAAGTTCGGCTAATTGGTGACTGTAAAATTGGCCGTAGGTGTGAATGTGAATGGTTGTTTGTCAGCCCTGTGATGAACTGGCGACTTATCCAGGGTGTATCCTGCCTCTCGCACCTAGGCTCACCATGCCACCAAGAGGGAGAGTTTCTTAGCTCAGTAATGTCTGTCAGCAGAACATTTTCTACAGAACAAACCGTCCAGAAAAGTAATGAGTAATTGAAGCTGGTATGAAACCTGACACTATATTCCCAATCTATAGATGATCCTTGTATGCTGTGTGCTGTGAAAACTGCTGCTTTAGACACATATTGTAGCCAGATTCTGGTTTTCAGTGGATGAGTAATTAGCTTGTGGTCTCTGGAGAACCCCCATTGTGATACAGCTCCCCTTAACTTATTATACTTGACCCCAGCTTTCTTACTTCTAAGAAACAGTGCTGCTGCTGCTTCATTTAAAAAAAAAAACCTTTATTACATATATGCAGTACAGTAGGATGAATGGATTTGGCAATGAAAATGCAAGTACTGTGGTCTGGTTGTACACAGTATTTAAAAAAAGTTGTGTTACATACCAAAAATGTACAAGAGCCTGTTTGGTACCCGTTTAATTCTTGGCAGGATTCAAGAGTAACTGTCTCAGACCAAAGAAATTTCTCTTCAACATGAGCACCACGCTGCTGTGGAAAGTTTCTGACCACATGGTTTTTGGTTGCTCTTTCTTGCACTCTTTGGATTAGTAAAAGGCGGGAGGCCCTCATGTTGAGAGACTGGTAGTGCATTACTGTCTTGGCCCAGTAGAGAGCAGTAACTCCTCAGAAATTAATGGGAACATTGGCATAAAAATCACTTCATCATCTTTGATTGAGGCATACACACTCGCATGCTAAGAGCATTAAATGCAAACCACAAGGCTTCTGCAACGTGTTTTCATTTTAAGTGTCTGTAAGTAAGCGGTACATATACACAAATAAATTGCTACACTGAGAACTCCTCTGTCAGATTATGAACGCATTTCATATCTCTCAAGTCGATACTTGTGCTAGCAGTGGAGTTTCTGTAATCAGCTTCGATCTTAAGGCTTCAGTGGTAGACCTGGAACTGGTTTTGGGTTTCCGTTGGGCTCCTTCTTGTCAGTTTCGGAGCTGTTGTTTTTGGGGCTTCTCTGTGGAACAGGTCTCCTGTGGCGTCTCCTCTTAGGCTGACGAGAGCGTGCAGAGTTGGATCGTGCTGTATCCAACAGAGGATCCAAATGTAGTTTACCACTCTGAGCATCTGAAGACTCGTCAATAAACGCAAGGTTCTCCCCAAAGTAATCCAGAGGCTGAGACAGGTGGGGTTCTGGAAGAGTCTCTTTCTTTTCAGGCTCTGCGGCCTCCTTTTCTTCAGGCACTCGTTCCGTCTGAGTGGCCTGAGAGTCTGTTTCTGATCCAGACCCTGATTCATTAGAGGAGGACGAGGAAGAGGAGTACGATCCAGACGCTGATTGACTTCCATGCTGCTCTTCTTTCCCCTCAGGATCCCCATTAGCTGACACGCTGTGACCATGGCTTCGACCACCATGGCGGCGCTTTCGTCGACGCCGTTTGAAGGGGTCATCGATTTTTCCTGGAATGCGAAAATCCACTGACATATTCTGAATGTTTTGTGTCCAGTCGGTGGCGTGGGCTCGAAGTTCTTCCATCTAAGAGAAGAGGGGGATGAAACCAGAGAATGATGGAAAGGAAGTGGAAGAGACAGAGACATGATGAAGCAGACAAGAAAGAAGAAGAAGAAGTACCTCAGCTCTGGTCTTCTTAGATAAAACCCGAAGCCAGTTACCAATCATCGTCAGGATGGATGCAAAGTAGGCAAGACCCAGGAGGATCCAGAACCACACCAAAGGTTTATACCAGTGGTCACTGCCCTCGTTTCCAGAATCCCCTTTGAGCAAATAGAAAGACATGTAAACACAACACAAGTCATCCATCCATGCATCCTTTTCTATGAAGTAAATAAACATTTAAGATAGGAGATAAAATAAATCATTAATCTGTTACAAGAACAAAATCCTGAATAATTTATGAGGTAAATGAAAATTGTCTGTGCTAAGTGAACTTAATGCATTGCAACTGACAGTTATATTTATGGATGACTAATTAAGTCATACCAGAAACTCATTTAAAGATCAATAAATTCAACGAAAAAGCAAAAATATGCAAAGGCAAGTCAGATATTAACAAGTTAGACCTTCAACGGAAACTATGTTTTCACTTCAGCTGCCTTGCACAAACAAGGAAATGTCTTGAGTACATTTTTATTGATCTGTGTATTAAAGGAAGATGACAAGCTATCAGTGGTGTGTGCAGGGTTCACGGCACTGATTTAAAAAAGGATGTGTAATAGGGATGTATCAGTGCACTGATTAGACATCTTTATGCACCTTGGCCTCAGATGTGCCCCACTGGTTAGCTCAAGTTCAGCCCTGACGTGACCTCAGGGCAAAAATAAACCAGACTCTCGTCTCTGCATGCAGACGGGGCAAGACCAGAATAGTGATTAGGGAACTTCACGCACAAGGTATTATTGGTGTTAAGGAGGTTACTGATTATCATGGTTAAAGTCATTTACCTTCGCATAACCTCTCACTGGACCAACCACTGAACTAGTACTTTATCCTGAATGATTTTGAGGTACTTTTGAGGAACTATTTTCTGCTACTGCTCCAATATTCTCTATTCAACCACATTTGACAGCTTTAGTTATATTGTGATTTAACTTCCAACGCATATGACCTTAGACGACGCAAGGTTCTTGACAACGCAACAGTATATAAAGTAATTTAAATAAGTTCTGGCTGCAACATTAAAACATTATTTACACACTTTTACTAAAATAAAGGATCTGGACTTTTCTTGGACCGGGACATGGCAGCACTTGCACTCTTTCTCTTTTCTTGAATACAGATTTAATGCATAATAATCTAATGTATTTTCATGACCATGAAATGGTTCAATTACAAAAGGAGTTTTACAGTTAATGTTTTACTTTCCCTCGTATGTTTTCTGTTGAAATGCTCATTGTCATGTGTGTTTCAGAGTTTAGAGCTGTGCAGAATAGTGTGTCGCCTCGAGGCTCAAACTGTATGTAGCAGTATAGTAGAAAAGGACTCTCAAAGCTAAACAAAAAGTATTACAAGACTTCAAGGAGTTGAATTTTATATTTGGAGTTAACATTGTGCAGAGGGACCTGGGTGGGATGTTTGTATACAACTGCTCTTGCCTCATCAAGATATACGAGAAGACAGAGCCCCAACTGGAGGGAGGCACGGCCTGTGGAGGTGTTGTTGGAGTAGTGGATGTCCAATATTTAGTTCTAGAGTCTACTTACAACAAACAAGACTTTGCAGATGTTGAGTACCGACATTTACTGGAATCAAGTACGGGAAGGACAGTAACTTTGCTCAGAAAGGTATCGTGAAGTTCAAGGATGAGTTTGAAGATCTGTCTTAGCACCAACTATGTTTAGTTGAACAGTTTGAACGTAATTTCTGTATCTAAACATCATGATTTATGTATAGCCATCTGAGAAGGGCCGCTCCTTTATCATTTTCCCTCAGAGAGTCTGTTCACACAGGGTACGTTAGGAGACATATGGGTGGTCAATTAACTGTATACCTGCAACATAGTCTCCAAACCCGACCGTTGTCAGGGTGATAACTACAAAATAAGCCGACTCCAGAAGAGTCCACTTCTCCACCTCTCGGAAAACCAGGATAGGCACTGCGACAAAGAGCACGCAACCTAGCAGGATGGACAGGACGGCTGAGATCACTCGCACAATGGTTGGACTAACTCGCCATTTCTGTCAGCAGGGTGAGACAACATATTGGGATGTGACAAATAAAGGGAAGTACATGTACAGTGCAAGCAAATAAGACACTGAAAGCTCTGCTTAAGGTCTGACCCGGAAGAGAGTCTCTATTTTGGCAACAGTTTTCCTCAGCCCAGTACCCAGATGGTCTCCAACTCCAGCAAGCAGGATACCAAACATCGGGATTCCCACCAGCGCGTAGAAAATGCAAAACAGCTTCCCCCATTCTGTTTTGGGGGAGATGTTTCCAAAACCTGAGGTAGAAGGTGTAAAGGTCAGAAATGAAACAGATACCAGTAACAAATATTTCATCAGAACTTATTTTGGTGGTCTTAAATCGTTCTACTGGACACTTACCGATGGTTGTGATGATTGTCCCTGAGAAAAAAAAGGCACTGGCCAGATCCCATTGGCTGACAAAGGTGACGTTGCTGCTGGGATCCACCCCTGCACCGACGGCCTCCACCACTTCCTGGGAAGGGACAGTAGAGAGGGGAGAGTTTAGCGATTAGGTTATGAAACGGTTCAAGTCAAGGAGTTAGCTGAATCTTACAAATTAGTTAATGAACCCATCAGTTGTAAACATGAACATCGTTCTTGGAGAAGAGTTCAATCTGGGGTAACTTTGGAGATGTTCTGGGCACGTCCAACTGGTTGGAGACACCGGGGCAAACCCAAAACCCACTGGAGGGACTACATAGACTATCTGGTCTGGGAACACCTCGGGATACCCCAGGAGGAGCTGGAATGTATTGCTGGGGCGAGGGACATCAGGAACACCCTGCTAAACCTGCTGCCTCTATGACTCAACTTCGAATAAGTGTAAGGAAATGGATGGTAACTAGATGATCCATGAGGACGTTTCACCTTTCGTCCAAGTGGCTTCTTCAGTTCTGACTGACTGGTAGGAAAACCCTGGTAATTAGTTAGTGTTCCTTATTGTTGTGATGATGGTCATCAGTGATTAAGGTCGCTTGAAGTCTAGTGTGAATGACAGTCAAGTGTGAATTGTTGTTGAGTCTGCTGGGAAGGAATGAAAGGACGGCATTGTGGGGTAATGTCTGAGGTCTCTATACTGAAAATCCTTTCTCAGAAATGCCGGACACGTAAGGGATGACAATGTTGTTGCGTCTTTTTTCGTCCTCACCCACTGTGTTTGTGTTCTTCCTGGATTTTGTGGACACTTTCCCAAAAGTCCAAGGTCTAGTTGAGGTATCCACAACATTGAGTGCATCCTTCAAATGTTGGTATTCCCTTTTTCGGATAAATACTTGGGTTTCCCCATCAGTGTATGCCAATCAGAATTGAAGAAACCTCTTGGTCTTGGAGGTGAATCATTTTGATTAGATCTATATTCAAGTCCAGTTGACCCAGATTGAACTCTTTCTAACAAGGCCCACACGAGCATGCATCTATTTATTACTTTATGATCAGCTGCAGGGCTTTAGGTCCTCTAATAATGTTGGAAATGCTGTAATAATGACAATACATTATCACTGTATCAGCTGCAGGCGGTCAGCGACAAGGAAGTGACTGGTGATGTACGACTGTGACGGCTCCATTCTGTCCCGGGTGTATCGAACCATTGCCAGCACGGATAATTCCCTGATCTAATTATCTGTTTTGTGTCTGGTTGGTGCTTGTGGACATTTGTTAACTCTGAATTTAAAGCTGACTATGATGAAGCTGTGATTGTGATGGTCCCTGCAGACATTATTACTTAGTTTCACAGAGACAGGACTGTCTGGTTGGAGCTGTCTGTTGGACTGACGCCATTGCATCTGGGAAAACTGACTGATTGTGCATTAATTTGAAATTCCTAATCAGTTTAAGTATAGGTAGAGCCCATTTGAAATTAGTTAAACTTCACTATTATTGACTTTCTGATATTTTTATATGATCATTAGTTGCTTTTAAATGCATTGATTTAATTTGTTCACCTTTGAAAATGTTTCATATCAGAAGTGTTTCATTTATTGGGTTTTACACATTGTTTATAAAAAGTGTGAAAAGTTTAAAGTAGAAAAATGCATGCAGTTGGTTAAAAATACACTTTTAAATTAAAGAAAAAAGAATCCATTACTTATTACTGGGTGGCAGCCATAGTGATTACACTGACTCTAGTAGAAGGTAAAGATTTTAGGTGATAGGGCCTCGGGTTGGGAATAAGTTGCTACCCTGAGTGAAGGAGTTCAAGTATCTTGTGGGTCTTGTTCACGAGTGACAGGAAAATGGAGCTTGAGATGGATCAGTGGATTGGTGTGTCGTCTGCAGAAAAGCAGACACTTGGCAAACTGTATGCGATGAGGTTAGTGTGATAATTAAGCAGCGACTACAACCTAATCCAATATTATGTTTATTGGGATATATCCCTGAATCACTAAGATTACATAAGAATACTGTACATTTTTTGCTTATGTTGGGCCGAAAGGCTGTTATGACCAAATGGGTAGGAGATGACCCTCCTTCAATACATCTGTGGAAGTCTCTGATATCAGATTATATTTCCTTGGAAAGACTAAGATTTCGTATTATCGGTCAGAAAGAACTTTTTACAGCAAAGTTTGACAAAGTGTTAAGGTACTTGGAAACTCAGACGGCAACTGCCTGAAATGTAAGACCTAACAAGGACTTTTAAAATCATTGCTGTGGCTGTATTCTGGATTTGCTACATATCTCATATAATCTGTATGCACTGTGCTGGACTGTTATAATTTTGTAAATGTTCAATAAAAAGAATGTTCAAAAAAAAAAAAAAAAAGAAAAGCAGACACTGTACCAGACTGTTGTGAGGAAGAGGGAGCTGAGGCAAAGACGGAGGGAGAGGGATGTCTGGAACACCCTGCTAAACCTAGACCCAACCCAGACCACCGGAAGATGATGGATGGATAGATGGATGAATGGATGGCCCTCGGTTTGGTGTCTATAGAATGACTTGAAATGTGAAAATGGCAGCTATTTTTACTCCTTGACCGGCTCAAGTCAAAGGGTAAATTATAAGGTTAGCACAGCAGGGAAGTGTCTGAACTATTTGAAGCCAGAAAAACAACACTGTCTCACATTATATGGCCAGACTGTGCAGCTACAGTTATCACACGTGACCATAGATTTAAAAGCTGCAGCTATTGATTAATCTGTTCATTGATTTTTCAAATCGTGTAGTCAATAAAATGTCAAAAAATACAACTCCCTTAACAAGTTCCCAGAGCCTGAGATGATATCTTGCATCATGCACTACCACCAAGATCAACCACATTAATACCCAGTGGTAGAGGAGTGGCCTTGTGTGATTTGTGACATCTCATATTACTCAAGTTGAAAACATGCTGTAGTGAGAATGAACTCTGAATCTGTTGAAGACCTGTTGAAACATCAGCTGACACTAGTTTAATGAAACCCGAGCCATAATGCTGCTTGTTGAACAGAACAACATCTAAAGAATGAATTTATAACAGCTGCCTGGTTCACTCATGAATAAAGTGACTATTCCAAACAGCACCTAATAATAGATACAATCAAATCATCGGGTGCTCGGGTGTACTTATATTATTACAATAATGTGGAAAAATTGTATTGAAAGCTAACAGATTCTTTGCATTTTTTCTTAGAAAGAATGACTTGGTAGACAGTGTCCTTAAAAGGCTGAGTCTAAATGTTCTACAGAGTCCTAGTTGAATATAAAAAAATATAAAATAGTAATGAAATAAACTGTGTAATATATACATATATAAATGAAACAACATTTTGTGAAATAATTTAAGATGTATGCATTAAAACTTATCGTAAAATGCTGTTTAATTTAATTGTAGTTTTGAGTTTTATTTTCATAATATGCATATTAAAAGTTTTATTTAGAGTTATAGCTATCACTGCAAACACTAGTTCTTTATTTTGATACTAAGTAATGTAAAGCTAGTTAGCTGGCTAGGTAGGTAGTGTCTGGCAAGCAATACAGAAGTATTTATCAATGGCTAACATGGCTAACAGCTAAAGTTAAGGGTAGTATTTAAAGTAATGGTAGGTAGTAGTTAAATTAAAGATGTTTAGTTACTGTGCCTGTGTATTGTGTTTGTTTAAAGCAGCGGCCTCTAGTTGGTTAAATCAGAACAACTTTATGAATGCTGTTGTTAGCTAACAGGAGCTAACTGGCTAAATTTGGTCATTTGTTGAACTTCCCAGCTTAAAGACATGATGACATGTTAATATGAAAATCAATGATGAATTAACATTTTATAATAATGAATTGTGTTCTTTATTTATTTAATACTGAATACGTTGGGGTTGCATATTAATCATCCATTCACTGCTAACATTATGAACCATAATACATGCGTCCTCATTATCATTTATTTTCAATTAATCCGTACAGGATGCACGAGAGGCCGTTAACGTGTCTCGTGTCCTCAAGTCCCTTTTAACCTTTTTGCAAATGTCAGCCATCTTTATATCATTTTGCAGGCTAAAACGGTAATTTACAACTTTCATTCTGGAGCGAGGACAAACATCTCGGGATCACAGCACAGGTTGCCAAGCGGGCTCGTAACGTTCAAACCTATGCATGGATCGGCTTTCATGCAAACACACACAGACACACACATACCCACTAGACTTTACTCAACCCATTCTTACAAAGCTGCTCTGACCACACCTGTTCTCTGTCTCACAGGCGTAATGTAGGGTCACAAACTGTTTCACTGACCAGTGCCAAACACTATACATATCTAAAGGGTCACCCACTGGGACCCACAGAACTGACTGAATATGATGAAGCTGTACTGTCAAAGTCAATCAAGTCCCCAATAAATTGAAATATGAAGCAGAGATAGATGTTAGACAACAGGCCAAAAGTATTTTTAGCTGCAGAAGGTGGTCAGTCTCTAAGGTTCAGATCCTCTTCGGGGTTTGTTTATATGTAAATAACAACAACCTCTGATATTGGCAGAGTCACTTTTGTATGCACAATTTGTAGGTACAGTTACTTAGACTCAACTAATATTAAAGTGTATATAAATATATTTTAAAAATGAATCAAGGTTCAAGGTTTGTTTATTTGTCTACAACACAGTGTTGCGAACGAAACGGAACGAAATGCAATTTGTGGAAGTGCAGAGGATGAATAGCAGATACTCCTGTCTGGCTTGACAGACAGCAGCAGGGTAAACAGGCTGTTGTTGAGGAGGGTATTGTCTTTTAATATCCTTTGGGCTATCAGGCACCTCATCAATACTACATACCACTGATTCTCAATGGGTCTGTACCAATGACAGTATAAAGAACGGACAGCACTGAGACTTATGTGCAGATAAATCTGTAAATATGACATTTGATTTACAGTTATTAGACAAGAATAATGTCAATGTGTTATTTATTAGTTGTTTTTTAATAGTTCTCTATGACTGTAAGGAAGGGGAAAAGGTCTTTGAGTAAAAATCAGAAACACTCCTTTTCCTCTTAGCCTCTGGAGGGGCGTGTCTATGTTTGATTGATAGCAACTGGCAGGCTGAGCACCAGCAGGGGAACAGCAAACAATGTGCTGTAGCCACTGACAGTACAAAGAATGGATGGCGTGTCCGTGATGTCACCCGTAGGTTTCTGAAGCGCTGTTTTGAAGCTGAAAATATGCGGCACTGGCCACTGCCATGTTGGCTGTACTGTCTCTGCCGCCTCCTGGCTAATCTAAAAATTGGCAAAGATGTGGATCATCGGTGGACCTAGGGCAGGCCGAATGAAGCCTGGCTGCCCAAGTAAGCCATCTGTAACAGCACTCACCTGTCAATCAAAGTGTCCATGCTGTTAATTATACATAACTTTAAGCCTTTATCTAATCTGAACAGGTGAGTTTTATAAAAATTCACCCTCAGAAATTAGCTATAGAGACAAAAACTGTTTTTTGTACCAGGCTGTAAACATGTTTATGAACATGAAGTTGGGACATTTTAACATGGGCGCTTATGTGTGGTTTTAATCACCTGCTACACAGCCCTCCTGTTGTGAAAATGCCAGTTTAAGAGCCAGTTTACCAAAGTACTTCATCAGAATGAAGGTGAGTACTACATGGTATCGTTTAGTGTAGACACTTGGGATGACTGTGGCTGTCATGAAGCAGGTGGGAACCATCTCTTGTGACAGAGATATGGTAAATATGTCGTACGTTGTAGCATCAAGTAGCTGGTTGGCACATATTCGTAGTACACAAGCAAGTACCCACTGTTGATACTGACAGTGTCCGGTCCTCTGGGGACAGAGTAGACTTGACAGCTGACTCTCTCTCTCTATCAAAGTGAACATAAAATGTGTTAAGCTCATGTGGCAGGGAGGTCTCACACATATTGGGGGTGGTCCTGTTTTTGTAGCCTTTGATGTCCTGGATTACATGCCACATATGTTGGGTGTTGAGGTCTCTCTTCAGTCTATCCTGATGGCACCGCTTTGCCTCCTTGATGCCAACTTTTAGTCCAGTCAGATTTTTTTTAATTTTAAAAGTTCATGGCATTTCAGATTTTTTGAGTATACATAAGTAGGTTAAAAAGTAACTTTTTAGCCTGCAGAGTCATCAATAAATCAAACATTTGCATGACAATGAAGGGAAGGAAATACTGCACCATCATAGTCAGTCACAAGAGATGTTTAGCTTTCTTTTGAGTGGCTCCCAAAATAAATCTATGCATTCACAAGATGATGGTGTGGTAGGCGTACCACTGGTGACCTCCCTGTAGTGGCACTCGATTGAAATATTTAATTTAATTAAAAACATATAATCCCACCAAAACACTAGAAAATATTAAATGAAAATAAATCTGAGATCGCAGGAATGTAATTTAAGATTTTGCATTTCCATTTGTCTCAATATCAGCCTGTTATGTAGTCACATTTATGCACGTAGCGTGTGCATTTATACATGATAAGATAGGAGCAAAAATGTGACGTTAACTGAGTAAGCGGAAGTAAAATGAATCAGGAGCACCCCATACCTCATCTTCACAGTCAACATTAAATGATCTTATTAGGAATAAACCTCCTATATCCAAATATGGTCAACTTATGCTGCTGTGTTATTACATCTGTCATAATAGTGGTACTTGGGAGAGTCTGATATTTTCTGTGATGGTACGAGGGGTGAAAAGTTTGAGAAATGCTGATTTAAGTGATAAAACAAGGGGGGAAACATAAAATATCAGCCTTTTTGTGAAATACTGAATTTGTTGACCTAGTCAGGCCTGTAAAAATCATTCAAATGACATGAAATGACTAAAACATGTGATGAGGCATTACAAATAGATTTATTTGTAGGGGTCCGCAGCCAAAAAAAGGTGGGAACACAAAATCTACACGGAAGTGTTTGTGATGTGTCTCTAATATGCTCAAGCCCATTTATAGACTTGAGTTCGTCTACCCACGATGCCCCACCCACTGGAAATAGTAAGGACAGAGAAGGAGTAGATGTCCTCAAGAGACTACAGTGTTGATAGGTGCTAAAAGCGAAACGCTAGATAAGAAGTAGCTCTGCTGTACCTCTATAAGGGTCTGTAGGTTGTCTGGCCCAACGCATGTGAAGTTCATCAAGAAGTCCCGCCGTGTTTCCTGCAGCTCCATGTGCTTGTCCTCCTCTAGCGGAGCCTCCAAGGCGCGAAACACCACGGCTCCCAGCACCAAGTAGAGAAGCACCCCCGTGAGGATGCCGAGCAGGGTGGAGCAGCGCATGGCTGCACCTCCACTCAGTCCGAACGCAGGCTGCTCTTTCTCTTTGCCAGCCTCAGGACTGGTGTGGCCTGGATCCCAGCTGCCGGAGCTGAAACATCAACAACCACATGAACACAAATGTTTCATACTGACCATGGGCGCCTGACGAGCAACCCCAGCTGTACGTGAGCCTGCAGCAGCAGTGCCTTTTAGCTGCACATGAGGCATTAAGTGGACTCAGGCCTCACCACACACTGCTGACACAGTAAATGCGGCAACCCCCAATAAAACAGAAGTGACTGCATGCGTTGCTATAACACATAAATGATCCATGTCATGGATACACAGACAGCTGCAGCCATAATATCTCTCTGGCTTACCTGCTAATCCGCCTCAGCTGCCCACGCCTTCGTCTTTTCCAGTCCTTCTTCGACCCAGGCCTGAGGATGGAGTCCCTGGATCCGTAACCACTGGGGAGCCCGTCCCCCTCACACTCTGAAGGAGGGGACACTAGAGAAGAACAACATAAGCTGTCAGGAGAGAGGATAATCCTCGATGATGGGTGACAATCAACAAGAAGGTGAAGCTATCAGGCGTGGCAGGGTGGAAGAAAGCGATGCCTCATTGTAGATTTGTTTCCTTTAGGTGTTGCTGATCAGCAGCTGAAGAAGAAACATGGTACCACCAAACACAGCAAATATCAACGTTTATCTCTGTAAACGTTGGAGAAGCAGAAGCCTTAGATGAGAGACGATGTCCAGCGGTGAAACCATTCACATTTAAGACTAAAACTGGAGCCAAGGCTCGATACTCGGATGTGTCTTTACCTTGTCAGAGCGTTGGAGTTGAGACGATGTCTCAGACACTCCCTTTGTTTTTCAGGAAATTTTGTAAATGATTTAAGAGGGTAAGGATTTTATCATTTGGACCAGTAGGCCTGCCACTTGCAATTCAGTCTGCATCACTGGACTGAAAGCCAAATTTAAAATAAAAAAAAGCTTCTTTTAGTCAGCAGATTTGCTGGTCTGCCTCCAAAATTAAGCCAATAAACTGTCACACGTTGACAGCAAACAGTTTTACAGTCAGTCCACTTTGGAAATTGAACACATTGCAGCCAAAAGTTTGTAAAACTCATCGGCAAAAATAATTTTAAACGCCTGGATCTTACATACGTTTCATGCATTTGTAAAACAACCAAATGACACAAATACAATTATGAATATGTGACTGGTTATGTGAGTAACAATGTACTTGTACGGTAGCTCATGAATTATTTAAAGGACACAATAATCCAATTTGGGTGTGCAAACTGCTCCAACAGCAAAGAAAATGCATCCCACCAAAGCATCAGTTTATCTGCTGTATACCTACCTCAGACTGTAACACAGAAAGCCAGACAGATTATACACCACAAGACAAAAGGAAATTGTAATATGGCTTGTATTAAGTGCCAACAGTGCTGCTGCTGCTGCTGCTGCTGCTGCTTCTGCTGCTGCTGCAACCGAGCCATAGCCATAGTGATCGCGTTTTATTACCACTTAGAGTCCCTCAGGGTCCGTTAAGATGTATGGTACTGACCAAACGCGCCAGACAGTCCAGACCGTGTGTGCTTACCTCAAAAATGAAGAATCATAAGAATCCAGAGTACCAGTCGCCTCATGCAGAGTGTTTCACGAGTTCAGGCAGCCGCATACTGGGAGAGGTGTGTGTGTGTGTGTGTGTGTGTGTGTGCGAGAGTGTGGGTGAGGTGGGAGGCTGTTGCTGAGCACACAAGAGAGAAAAAGATACTCAATCAAACTGACTATATAGAGAGTGAGAGAGCGAATTAAAGAGATAGGGAGCAGCACAGATGAAGGTGGAGATGATGGTGATGAAGCTAAAGACAGGTTTTGAATTTTTTTTTCATATTGCACAGTTTGAATTAGAGTTGTGCACAGCAGCACTGGCTGCAGTCATATCTGTGCACGTTGTCAATATTTCTAGGTTTGAGATTCATCGAAGTCCAATTGGTGTTGCCGACTCTGCAGGGCGAAGACAGCTCAGTCGCCCTCCACCCTCCTCCTGCTCTCCATATCCCATCTTCCTCACAAGCTGCTTGACAGAAATGCTGCTGCTCTTTTTCTGTGTGTGTGTGTGTGTGTTTACGGGGGTGGGGATAAGGTTTCTCAAGCAGATTCAGGAGACTTAACTCTCAGATGTTCCTCTCATCATTAAGTACCACCCAGGTCAAGACATTTCAGCTGCAGGTTTATGATTCCTGGCTTCAAAGTTTAATACATTAATTAGACTTCATCTCTCTTTAAGTCTGAGTGATGATTATTGTCAGACTACTTTGTTATTTCATAGTTAGCCTAATTGTACAGGAGTACAGTTAGACTAACTGCAGGGATTCTCATGTTTCAGCATATCATATAACAACACCAAGAGTTTACAGCCGTGCTTTGAGCTAAATTCCACTATTGGTATGCAAACAAGCAGGTATACTGACAAGTGGCAACTCCATGGCTGGGAAGTGAAGTTATTGGAAGTACCAAAAACTGCAGTTCCTCAAACGTCCACTTGAGGCTGGCTACAGAACAAGTCATTCTCCACAAGTCCCCATGTTAAAATGTCCAACTTCACAGCAGAAATAAACATGTTTACAGCCTGGTACAAAAAACAGTTTTGGTCTCTATAGCTAATTTTCCCGTTCATGACAACTGTACTGAGGGTGAATTTTTATCTAACTCATCTGTTCAAATTATATTAAGGCTTAAAGTTATGCAGAATTAACAGCTTTGTTTGACAGGTAGGTGCTGTGACAGGCTTGTGACTTCATTCAACCCGCCTCAGCTTCGCGGATGATCCACGTCTTTGCCGATTTTAGATTAGGCAAGAGGCAAGTGGCAGAGGCAAGGACGCCCAACATGGCGGCGGACAGAGCAACCACACTCCGATCTTCAAAACAGTGCTTTGTAAACCTGTGGGTAACATCGCGGATACGCTGTCCATTCTTCATACTGTCAGTGACATGCTCACAATAACAATACTGATGCAGAGCAGGTATACTGTTTACCATGTTCACCAGCTTGGTTTAAGAATGCCCACCGTTAGCAAGCACTTGGCATACTGACCTGCCGTAAAGAGACTAGTAATAAAAACGAAATGTGGTTAAGTATTTTTTGTTGGAGACAAACAGGCTGCACAGACTAAACTAAGATTGAAGCTAAGTGGACGAATACCCAAGATGTTGCTCATTCGGAGCCAACCATCTCTGTCTGTGGACATCAGATATATTGGTCTGTTTCTCAGCTAAACAAGTATTTTAAAGGAAAAAACACGAACTTGATACTGGGCAGCTAATGCACCGATCGATGTAATCAATCGGAAAAATAACTCGGCATCAGAAGTTTGATTTTAATTGGTTGCCTCCTGACAGAATCAATGTTGTTACTTCTGACCACAAAGGAGATGAGGAGTCTCATCCTATAGCTGCTGCGGGTGGAGAGTTGGGATGATCAATCAATAATCAGTAAAACGATCCTCTCCATTCAAGTTCATCCTAATCAGGAGTGGAAAGTAACTCATTATTACTCATGGGCTCAGGGGCTGGCTGTTTGTTGGTGGGCGCGTACTATATATAAATGGTTACAGTCTGGATGCCACGTTTAATCCTTTTATAGTGACTTTGTACTGTTACATGTACCAGATCCAACTCCGAGTCCAAGTTGCTCTCGAAACAATAACTCGGCTTAACCCGCTAAGACTGATATATTGCTCTGGCACATTACTCTGGCAGCCACCACCGAGACTAAAAGAACAGAAATACTGTATATAATTCAGCTGCGGGGAGAGAGAAACATGGATTTGTACGTGGCATTTTGCACTCAGGCAGATTTTAGGACAGCAGATATTGTGAAGACCCCACTAAACATAACAAACCCATGCTACATTATCATGTTCTGGTGAGGCAAATAAGAATTGGTGAAGAAATCACGACAGACCGTGACAGAAGATGTTGCTGGGATCGGAGCAGACTAAGTGATCCCATTAGCTTACTGGTGTGGTTGGACGTTGTTGAGTGATGACGGTGTGCAGCTGTTCTGCTGTGTCACTCCAACTCTCTTGTTAAGTCTTTTGAAGCTGTCAACAAACATCTGTAACAGCCGGACTTATCAGCAGATAAATCTGTAAATGTCACATTCGATTTAACGTCCAACTGGAATCACAAATTATCATCCATGTGGCAGTCAAGAATAATGTCTGTGTTACTTATTAGTTGTTGTTTTTGCGTAGTTCTCTATGACTAAAAAAGGAAGGGGAAAAGGTCTTTATATAAATATCAGAAATACCCCTTTTCTCTGGATGGGCGTGTCTATATTTGATTAACTGCAACTGGCAGGCTGAGCACCAGCAGGGGAGCAAGTAAACAAACGTATTGTAGCTTACAAGTCATTGGCAGAAAGCTGGTTGTTAGCAGTGGCACTGAAGTGTTATTTGCAGGTATGTTTACATGCTATTTAGTGTTCTGATGATGTTCTGATGTTCTGGGCTACTGTAGAAACATGGGGGACTTTGTGGACGAGACAAGGCTCATTGTAACGTACAATGCAGCGCTCTTTTCAGATTATTATATACTAATGAAATCTTAGTTATGCATATTATATTATATTACTGCCTCATTCTGTGCAGTGGCCAAGTTCATAGGCCACTTAGTCTGCCGAGTATATCTTATTTTGACTCCTGTCCATAAACTTAATTCAATCTTCTTGTAAAAACACAATGTAATCACGATGCAACGAGGAAGGGAAACGCTGATTTATTTAAATATTAATGACTTACAGCGTCATAAAAGGTGTTTCATAATTAGTCATAAATCTCAGCACGGTCCATTACCGACTTGATGCTCCACTTCACATTGGTCAAAAACTTTTATTGATCCATAACTCCACTGGCTTCTTCATATATTATATCATCATGCTTATATACACCTTTGTCTGTGCCCATGTGCACTGAGAATTGTCTTACGGCATTACCAAACCTGTCTTAAACTGCAACAAACATACTAAAATGCACAACTTCACAGCAGGAATAAACATAAATTATATTCAGGCTTAAAGTTTAACAGCATAGCTGCTTTGGTTGCTTTGGCTCCATCCATGATCCACATCTTTGCCCGTTTATAGATTAGCCGGAAGGTGGCAGAGGCAGGATTACGAAGATCATGGCAGCCAATGCCACGGACCCGACGTCCATTCTTTATACGATCTCTGGTTTATAACGTTTCAAAAGCCAATATCAACGCATGTTAGCATCTTCGGTCATTCTCTTTTCAAACACGATTCAATGAGCAAATTCAACCAAAATGTATTTTCGCAATGTTTGTTTTAATTTTATGGAAATTTAATTTTTAAATTTATTTTCTGTTGATTGAACGTGCAAGTTTTCACATATGTCTTAATAACAACCACAGCTCTTTGAGAAGCGAACAAAACATCCAGATACACACCATCGATCGCACTACGTATGTCGCTCTATCGATCAGCAAATCTGCAGATCTATGTGCCATCTCTGATTGGATGAAATGTTTGATACGCCCTCTTGAGTGAGATGACTTGGCAACATTTTTTTTTTTTTTTTTTTTTTTACTCTTTACAGGAAGCGAAAGGGGCGTGATTTTACTCAACATAAAAATACAATTAGTGCATCAGATAGTGAAACTGTACGGCCAGGTACAGAGAAGGAATCGCTCATGTCAGGTGCCTCAAAGCATGGAAAATATTTATATACTGTTCAATGTACACAATCTAAAAATCTATTGTTCTTCTATATAGCATACAGCCTAAATTAATATGCTTTAAATGTACTAAATTTATACATTTAAAACACAGTGATATGTTCATTAGTTCAGCAAGATGTGCTCATGTAGCCTCTTAGCAATGATGGGTGTCATAAACAGACTACTAATTGAGCAGGTTGAGTGGTTGGGTTCAAGTAAAAGTACGTACCATAGTATTACAGCAATACATTAGACAGGTACATTGTGTTGTAATGTATTTAGATGCATTTGTCAGAGGAGTAAATGTATTTCGTAATGCAATAGAACTTAACACATCTTTCTCTCATCTTTTCCTGCAAATACTTGATCTCTCCTTGCAGAGCAGCAGAATTGGATTTATTTTATGCACTCACCAAATAAACTGTTAAATACATTTAGCTCCTTCAATTCAATCTGTGTGAGAGCTGCTGTCTCCCTGTTCTTACAAAAAAAAAGAGAAAAAAAGAAACTGAACACGGTCCAACGGCAATGAAACAGGTGTCTTATTGCTCCGGATACATAAATCATCGAGTGTGGTACGTGGAACGTTTGCAGGAATGGATATAAAGGAATGATTATTTATTCAGAGGAGGGAAACAATGCTGTGATCATTGCTAATCAGAAAGCTCTGAGGAATACACTGTGGGGAATACTGCAAGAAAAGCAAAATTTGTTGTTTTTTTTTGCATCGCTCACACAAAACTTTCCTCCCTGCTGCATAAATTATAGACAGAAAAACTCCTCTGATGCTTCTTAATGTAAATAGTTCCAAAATACAAACATTACCACATAGTTTCCACTGAAAGGTCATGCTGATCTTCGTAGAGGCATCCAGTTATAGATACCACTAATACCTCTACAATACCTCTACAAATAACAATAGACATGTTTTCCAAGGGTCATACTCACGGGCAGATTTGTTAGTATTAGTATTTATGGCATCTACATCTTTAGTTTCTGATTATTTAAAACAAAATCCAACAAGTTCCTGGTCACACATGCAGAAAACAAAAAAATGTAAGGATCCTTACTTCTTGTAGGTTGATGACCTCAAGTCCAGGTGTCCTTTTTTTTTTTAATTTTATAAGTTGTTTAGTTGAATTAATTCCAGCCTGTGAAGAAAAACAGGAGGCAGATTTTGGATCTGAGGAGGGATGAACATCTGACAAGAGGCTACTCTTGAGTAAAACTCTGAAATTGATTGACCTGATGATAAATGTGCTCACAATTACAAGTGAAGTAAGGTGGTGGTAAACAAAAGAGAGGGAGGTAAAGGGGGGGGAGGACAGGCAGCAGAAACGTGAGGGGGGGAGGAGGAGGATGACTACGCCGCTATTATGAGCACTTTATTTTCAATTAAGCCTTCTTGCATCTACTGTAAGCTCACTTTCTGCCATTTTTGATGATGCAGGGACTTCTTGGACTGGAAATTGATTGGTTAGCCAACGTCTGCAACTTTGCTCATTTAACCGAAGATGCACTTTCAACACACAGGACAAGAAAAAACATCAGAAAAATATTTTTTTATTATTATTATTCATTAGAGCAGCAACAAAAACAACAACAAGAAGTAAATAAAATGATCTGTAGACTCGTGTTTAAAGAGTGGTTGGTTTAGTGTGAAGCGATGAAAGGTCGTATTTTTAATTTCTGTTAATCTGTTAGAAATTGTAGTAATTGTTAACTTGTACATTAATCTGTATATTACTCCAAAAGCACAGATTTTAAGCAGCATGAAGGACACAGTGATGTATGGAGCCCCAAAACGTTTATTATTAAAGAATATTAGAATAACAGATATACATTTTGTCATATAAAGGTCCTGTGTGTATGATTTAGGGGGCTCTGATTATAGAACATAGCCTGTAATATCCATTCATCCTTTGTCTGTAACTGCTAATCCTTATCAGGCTGGCGAGGGGCTGGAGCCTATCCCAGCTGACATTGGGTGAGAGGCGGGATACACCGAGGAGTCGCCAGTTCATCACAGGGCTAGCATGGGATATAATATTCATAACTAGTTTATAATCTCCTGAAAATAAGAATCATTATGTATATTACTGGAGAATGAGCCTTTCTACAGATGCCATGGAGTCCACCATGTTTCTACAGTAGCCCAGATGAGACATCCACTGTAATTTTACCTTCACACGAGGAAGGAGAGGGTGATGTGAGGGGGTTGCAAACAGTGACAACACTACTAGATGCCACTAAATCCTACATACTGGTCCTTTAAAATCATCTCCCTATCAAGTGTGTTTTTATTTCACGGCTGGAGAGAGACTGGACTTCCTCCCAGTCTCATACCCCCCAGCTTACAGCGGGATTAATAACAGAGATAACGAACTACAACAAAATACTTTTTTGTTCTAAGATTTTTTTTTTTTTAATCAAAATGCTGCTGAGGTGGCTGAAGTAAAGGGAACTGTAAAAACAACTAAATTACCTCTTTAGAATTACTTTGTGACAGGAAGGATAATCTGGACAAAGAGACAAGAATACACACAACAGATGACAAGCTAATTTTCGCTGAAGAGACGACAATATGTTCACGTGTAATGTTTAGTCTTAGTTTGCATACTTTCATCGTCTAATATATTATCAGTATCTGTTTCCCTTTTGCTGCACTGAATCAGGCCGCATGGCGTCAATGTCAAGCTGATGAATGAATACAAACATACTTTTACACACAGGAAATAAAACTTTGGTCACGTACATCCTAACACAAAAAACATCTGAACACAAAGTTGTTGCTCCAACTGACGAACTGGCCAAATTTTGGTTGAAAAGTGTCACTGGGACAAAATAAAGATATTTTCAAATTTAAAAAAAACAACAGTTTTTAGTTTGAGTTTCCATTTAATACACTACTCACAAAAAGTTAGGATTTTCGACTTTGAGGTTAAATTTATGGAAAATGTAAAAAGTTTATGCTACAGTGATGTTATATCGTGAAAGTGGGGCATTTAAACAGAAGCATGCAATGGTTATTTCTTCATCTCAAAGAATTTACTGAAACAAAATGTAACAACAGTGGTGGGTACACCACAACAAAAAGTGTCAGTGTCTCAGTAACTTCTCATGTATCCTTGAACATCGATTACAGCTCGACTAGACGTCTCACGCTGATCACAAGTCGACTTATTGCAACCTGCTGATGACACTCTGTGACACTCTAAGCTCAGTGGTAACTTCCCTCTGAGTACATCCTGTTTGAAGCCTCACACCGGCCAGGTACTGTTAATCGATTGTTTGGTGCCGGCTCGGTCTCATGATGTCAAAATGTGAACAGCATGACTGTCCAACTGTTCAACTGTCACTGAACCAGAACATTTAGCGGTCGATTCCTGGATCGGACACTTGTTGTGATTTTTGCGGTTATTCGAAGTACTGAAGCACTGAACAGTTGGACGTGTGCATTCAAGCGTTTAGAGAAGGTCAAATTAAGTTCACCTTTAAAGGTTAGAGTGCATTTTAGGTGCACTCTGAAATTTCACCCAAAAGCTGACAACAAACTTTTGTTACCTCTTCAATCATTATTTTAATTTCCCCTGATTACACGCCTCTCCTCAGGTCTGTGTGGATATCTCTGACTGACATGACAGGATTTCCGAGCAGATCTCTGCCTGACATGAACCTGAGCGTTGAGTTTCTAACGAGCCCTGAATATCTGAAAACACCTGTGTGGGTGTGTGTAGAGGCCTTTAACGCATTAGAAAGAATATCTGAGAAGCTCCAGTACACTGTTACACCTCTGATCGATCTGCCAAGAAATCCACTTTATACTTTAATCTAATCGCTCCCGGTCGTGAAAAGCTTTTAAAATTGTGAGAGGAAGTCAGCATAACTAAGGAGGGTGTAAAGTAAGAAAGAGTGAGAGTAAAAGTATTACAGGCTGAGAGCTGGGTAAGAGATGGAGCTGCAGATGGATGCATGTTGGAGGAGGCCTTCTGATGAGGAGATGCAGTGCTATTGTTTCTCTCCTCAGTGTATTAAAACCACCGAGTAAATGAGTTACTGTCACAGAGGTCTATTACTTAACATCTGGACCAAATCCACGATTAGAGAGCTCTTTAAAATGTTTTGTAGCTCCCTTAAAAACCTGCATTCTTATCTGTTGGCAGCACGAGACGCAGTAATCACAACTTCTACCTTATAAAGTTGATTTATGAAACTATTTACACATTAGCATCCATGTTTTAGTCTCCACTGACTCCTAAGGGGAAAAACCTGACGCTTTAGCTGCACTATGTTCACCAGCTAGTAGAGCTTTTATAGATAAAACCAGCTGGTTGCTGCATCTGATGGCTCTAAGCCTTAAGTCCGTGTGTTGTGCCAGCCTGCCTCTGTTTCTGTGGCCCTTCTTGCACCTCGTTGATTGATTGACGTCAGCCTATGAAAGCTGAATGATCTCAAGATGGCTTCCTCTTTTCGCCTTTTGCTCCCTCCTGGAAGGCTGACACCCTCTTTGACACACTCTGGTTCACGTTACACAACTAACACTCACACTCACCACTGATTGCTGACAGTAACACAGCATGGTTTGTTTACTTCACGAAAGGTTTTGATCTGGGGGCAACTGGACTTGGTCACGAGTTTGTTTAGGTCACCTGTCGTTCACACCAGCCCTCAGGTGACCGTAATGACTCCGACGACAGTTGTCACAACAAATACTAACGAACCAAGTGGAAACTATGACTGGGTCAATGATCCCACCTAGGCTAAAAACATCTAGACCAGTTGGCCCAGATCAAAACTTTTCTTGAAGAAAGACGACCTGGATGACTGAGAACCTCCAGACTTCATGGTTTGCTGAAAATAAAGTTAAATTTGATAAATCATTTTTGGTTCAACGTGAACCTGATCAGGTTAAGCGGTTACAGATAACAGATAGATGGATTTTTGGTTCACTTAAAGGGTTTCTGTGTGGTCCTCCCTCTTTGTTGTGCTCTTTAACGAGCCGGACAGAAGCCAAACAGTGATCGGTCCTAAAACCAGAACAATAAACTGAAAGAGGCTTCAAAAGCTGTGCAGACCTGACAGGCAACGCTGCTCATGATTTTTATATTCATTTGATGTCTTTAATATAAAAAATATTGCTTTTAACTGAGCAGCTTTAACCTTTAAGTTTTCATTTTGTTCTTCCTACAGAGCCAGTGTAGCTTTTGTTAATTTAATGTGTGCAACTCAATGAATAAAACAAATGGCCATAAATGTGACAATAACTTTGGTTACTTTATTTTAGTTTGCCTACAAGGACTGTAGAGTATTGATATGAAGAGCAGTGTTGGTCTCAAGACCACTTTTTAAAAAGACCTCAGTCTAATCTCGAATTCAACCACAGTCTTACTGTCTCAGTCTCAGACAAAGACGACTCTGGATTTTACTTCAAGACCGGGATGTCACTTAATTGACTGTGCATTGTCTGATTTATTTTGTTTGTTTGGGAGGAGACAACAAATCTTCTGGAATAAAATCTAGTTTTCTTAAATCACAAAGAGTTCATCTGCAAAACACCGTCCAGGTTTTGGTGAATATTCGCTCCCTCAGTAGGCTATGCACTGTCTGGTCTTGGTCATGACTTGGTCTCGGTTTAGTTGGTCTTGACTACAACACTGATGAAGAGAATAAAGTCAGAAAGACAAACATTAAAACAGTGAATGTTTCCTTTTATTTGTAACAGCAAGCTGAGTAAGTCTTTGATGACAAAATGGATGAATTGTTGTAGGAACGTCACACAGTGAGATAAAGATTTCCTATTGGTCTTTACATTTACCTGTACACACACACACAAACCTCTCAAGTATCACTTGATGTCTCTGCGCGGACGTCTGTTTTAGTGTTGATCTATCCGTGTTGAAGGTGATTTAAAAATTTAGGTCCAACGTTCATGAAAATACCGTTACAAACTTGACAAAATGAGATGCATCCATGTGATTTAAAATCGTTCGATAGAAAAGTTCACAACCATTCTGATTGCTTGATGGCTTTCAATTGTTTTTTTTTTTTTCTTCTTACTCGTAAGCCTGAAAATAATCTGTCGCCCTTTAATATGAAAGCGTCTACGTCTGTTCATCAATGGCTCTTTAGATATATGTAAAAAACAAACATAATGAAGAGATAGGTTCATTAACATTAGCCTCAAATGCTAAAAAAAAAGAGGAATAAACTGTGATTTGTTGTGGAATGGATTAACAAATGAGCGGTCCATTTGCAGCAGAACTTTAAAAATGAACACCCTAATAAATAGAAATCATGTGGAATGCATAAATTATATCTAATAGATGAATTACTGTAAATATGATGCACAAGCAGCAACTAAAAGGTTCACAAATGGCCTTGCTGGTGAAGTATTTGCAAGTTTGCATTTTAAATCCCTCTGGTAACCATCAAAACCTGAAGTTATTAACTGAGCTGTTGTTGTTGTTTGAGGAATGACCGCAGACGGATCAGAACAGTTTGACCATGCTCTCCCTGGACTTGCCGACTCCGACCCACTTCACTGAAATGAGAACAAACAAACAGAAAAAAGAAGGGCGAGCTGTGAGTGGCAGCTTTGGCAAAGCTAAAACACAGTTTGGCTGCAGCCTCTTCATTAATGTAAAGTGCCTCGTTTTAACGGACCTGGCACTTGCAGGAAGTCCTCGATGAACCGAATGTAATCTTGGGCCTTTGCCGGCAGCTCCTCGAAGCTCCGAGCCGCCTCGGTGCTGCAGCGCCAGCCGGGCAACGTCTCGTACTCCACTGACACCCGCGTCAAGACGTCCATGTTCGCTACAAAACAGAAGCACATCGATAACATCGAGTGAGAGATTAAATGTCTTTGTTCTGGCTCGGAGGAACTAATCTGGAACACTCGACCATAATTCAACCACAAAAATGAGGTTTGTGCACATTTATATGAAAATCACAGAGCTGCGGTGTCATAGGAGGCAGAAAGAGAGAAGTTCGTTCATTAGCTTAACAATTCAATTTGGCGGTACGAGCAGAGATGCAGAAGATAAACGCTGCAGAATAGATTTTTAAAAACCCGAGCTGTGGCGTTTCCCGCTAGTAAAAGCTGACCCACATAAAATCCAACATTAGAGAGCATAAAAGCTGCTTTTATTCACCTGTAACTGAACTCTAAGTAAAATAATAAACCTCTTGAGGTCCTCTTCTGTGTTTACAGTGATTATGTTTCTGGTATTAAAATGTTTGTGTTAGACGGGAAGTCTAAAGCGCTGATTCTCAAACTGTGGTGTCACTGGTAGATACGAGACCTCTCTCTGGTATTATACTATCAAAATATTACACATTCAAATTGAAATAAACTATAAGGTGAGATAAAATATGACAGCGAGATAGTAAAGGCCAAATTCCACGGGGAAGACGATGCGTTGCCGTTCTAGTTAATGTTTCAAACCACACCAGAAGCGCCGTGGTCCGGTTCAGAAGCGTCCCAGAAGCAGGTCTCTGCTCGTCTCTGCTGAGAATACTCAGCTGTTCAATCATTGACGGACGCTTTGAGCAGCCCAGGTCAATCTGCACAGAGCAGCTCGAGCTGGCTGGAAGTCAGACACAGAAAACAGCATAAAGAATCTGGTCGATTTTCAAAATAAAACCACCCTGTGCAAACGTCCGATTAACTACGTAACATTTGTTTTCATTTACATATTTGGAAGCACATAAGCCAGGAAAAATCTGAGCAAGTTAACAGTCTTTGGTGGGCAAAACGCTTCTGAAACACTCCTGATGGAGTTTGAAGTCACGGGGAGGACGGACCAGAACAGCATTGTGGCCACGATTTGGCTGGTGGAGTTTCGCTGTAACAGAGGTAAAATGGCCATTTCAAAAACATGACAATTGTGGCTCCAAATGGGAAATATTAGGAGATGCAGTGCGGATCAGGAATACAGCTTCCAACCAAATTAGCTCTGTTTAGGTTCAATGAGTGAGCTGACCGTAGCTGAATAAAGTCAGCCTGTGCTGCTGTATCTGTCTGTCATGAAGGGCGTACCCTAAGAGCTGAATACTTTCTTTGCTGATTAACCATCTCTCATTTATAGATTTTATAATCACTGAAAGAGCTTTTTGAAGATGTGACGTCAAGTTTGAGTTTGTAAAATGCAGTTTGGATTATTTTCATGTGTTTTAATCAATTAATTATATAAATAATTGACAGATAATGAAACTAATCATGAAAAACTCTGTCCCTTACTTTAAGGAAACACTAAATCCTCATTTAAAAAGAGATCAAACTGATGTCGACTGTTAAATGCAGTTTTATAAAGCATCACGTGTCCTACCGGGGAAACTTGGTAGAGGCTTTCCATCAACCTTATAGGCCACGCCCACTTTAATCTCTGGCAGCGTGTCCAAAATATCGAGCTTCGTCACGGCAATTCTGCAAAAAAAGAAAAAAAAGGACAAGTCAGTGTTCAGCTCTGATGACAATGGACAGACAGAGTGCACAACGAAGCTCACGTCCAGACTCTCTAATCACATCAGTGTGTGGGGACAATACTCTGAGATGGTGTGACGCTTCCTTACGCAGAGAAGCCGTTGACCATGTGGGCGTATCTGACCAGAATCAGGTCCAGCCAACCACAACGCCTCCTCCTGCCCGTCGTCACGCCGAACTCTCTCCCTCGGGACTGTAACAGATCTCCGATCTCCTAAAAGACGACAAACAAGAAGCACAATGTCAAAATGTTCAGCCATTTTAAGGGGAGGTCGCGTGGATTCGTCAGCTGATGCCGTTTTCCAGCAACATCCTGTCCAGCACAACCACACTTCTCTACTGTCAATCACTGGATAAAGTGTCTTGTTAAAGGAAGTATCTCTGGTAGACTTTTTGTCCCACATGTTCCCCACAAAACGTTTTCCCAAGCAATCTCATAGATTTGAGCTAACCTACGTCTGACCACAAGTCTGCCGCTGTAGCCTCGAGGCTGAAGCCGCACACAATGTCTCAGAATCTGATGATGGCAGTGAGGTCTGTCTGTTTGGCTCACGGGAGGAGGATCTGCATTACTGGGAGGTCTGTTCACTTCAAACTACTCTGCTTTCTCATCTAAACACACCTCTTCTCTATTTACTGAGGAGCTACAGCCGGGTACTTCTTTAAATTTAACAGTCGGTGAACACGGACACACGGGTCAGTTGATTTATTCACCATCTCTCCGCAGACTGCTGAGCTGTGAGACTATGTGTCCTTGTTCAGTATTATACTGTAAATCTTTTCATGTTGGTAGTATTACGATGAACGTTAGCTTTATTTTCCAGTTCATATTTGCTATTTCAGAATGAGGAGAAACAGGACAGGCACAACGAGGCACAGGTGTGTTACCAGAGGGGAAGGCAAACTAATTTTTCACCACCGCCGCCGCCGTCATCTCGTATCTCTATAACTGAGAGGAAAGGATAAATTGGACTCTCATGTGTGTTTTGTTGGTAGTCCCTACTCAAGTAGCCACGGTAGCGTAAGCCTAGCGCATCAATTACTTTCAACCTCTGTGCAGCCCTCAGCTGCTTTAAGTTTTAGGCGTATGCGTGGCGTCACCCACAAATATTTATCATAAATAAGTTTAATAATGTCATACATTACTAGAAATAGCACTTTTACCTGAATGTTGTTCATATTTCCATCACGCCACCTTAAAAACTAAACGTTGTTGGCTGTTGAGAGTGTGATAATCTGACAATAACAACACGTTCCTTCGACCCGCTCGAGTCTGTTGGCTAGATCACAAAAAGCTGCTGTTGAACGCCCGAGTGTGATAAATTTGATCCTTTAATCATAACACCAACAACTTCACAGCTGTTATCTCTAATTAGCGGGATATTTATCACTGAATAACAGGCTGGGTTTTTTTTCTAAATTTGTCTTTACTCACATTATCCTGCTCTGTTGGGAAAGCGCCGACGCCCACCCGGGTGGTGTACGCTTTGACGACACCGTACACTCGACCGACATATGACGGAGGCACGCCGAGGCCGGTGCACACTCCTCCCACGGTGCAGTTGGAAGACGTCACGAAAGGATACGTCCCTGAACAGAGGAGTATCTGTTAACCTGAGGAGGCTAAACATCCATCATTCTTCATAATTAATTCCTACAAACTCTGCGTCGCTCACCGAAGTCGATATCCAGGAGAGCAGCGTTGGCTCCCTCCACCAGGATTTTCTTACTGGGTCCATTAAGAGCTTCGTTCATGAAGTACACGCCGTCAGTCACCAGAGGACGCAGTCTCTCTGCGTAGGCCTGAAAAACACCAACAAAATCTGCTGTTTGAAATCCACAATTACAATAATGAAAAGTCTGAATACTGTTCAGCAAGAAATACAAATTACACCTCAGTTGTACAGTCATTCATTTAAACTGCAAAACAGAGGTAACAGCATGGAGTGTTAGCTCCCAAACATGGCGAGGTAACAACCAACGAGAAACGGCTGTGGTTCATTGGAGGTAGAGCGGGTCGTCCACTAATCAGATAATCGGCGGTTTGATCCCCGGCTCCTCCGGTCTTGCATGTCGAAGTGACCTTGGGCAAGATACTGAACCCCAAATTGCTCCTGAAGACTGCGCCATCAGTGTGTGAATGTGTGTGAATGGTTAGCTGCTAAAACTGATGCGCAGTTGGCACCTTGTATGTCAGGGCAGGGGGCAGTCCAGGACAGAGCTGTTGAGTCTTTTTCTGTCCCCCTCCCCAGCAGACGACCAACACAGGGTCATAGAAAGTTTTTAAACTGAGGTCCTGCACACTGCAAAGGACCTCAGACTCCTCAACAAGTGGAGACTGCTTTGACCTTTTTGTACAGGACTTCTGTGTTGGCCGACCAAACCTGTTTATCGTTGAGGTGAACACCCAGGTATTTGTATGTTTTTAAGAAAAAAATCTAATCAAATGAATCTCAATTTCTATTTCTTAACAAAATATATGAAGTCAAACACTTTCAATGACCCATGTCTAAGGATTTCAAGGATCCATGGGAACACATTTGTCATGGGAAACTAGTAAATAATCTTGATTACTGTAATGTCATATTATCTTAAACTGCACTATGCATTATTACCAAACATCAGCATTACAAACTATAAGAGACTACATTAAAAATCAGTCCAAATGTAGATTAAATAATTGTTTCCTTGCATAAAGTTCAGGCCTTTCAAACAGAAGCCACATTAAATAGTTAAAGTGTGGACTTCATAGGTGTTACTCATGACATTAACAATGGCTCTGTTCTATTCAAGTGTCCCAGTAAGCCATGCCAGTTTGACAGCGAGCCAGCACACACATTTCCAGGACCCCGAGACGGACGCAGCTAAAAAATTCAGCCATCGTTCGTTTTATTATTTACACCTGTGCTTTTCCTACTGTGACAGGTCAACGTGTCTTCTGGTGTCACGGCATCGCTGCCAAGCCAATAAGCTGTCCTCACCTTCAGCTGCTCCAGCTCACCGTCAATGTCGACGTTGAGGTTTGGATACATCGTCATGAAATGTTCTGCCAACATACGAAACCTGCAAAGAGGAGGAGGGGGAGGACAGAGTTTGTTTATGTTAGTCTGTGTGCCTTCATCTGAATGCAAACATCCCTGCTCAACTCCATCTGACAACATGATATACATGAAAGCAGTTTAACATGTGAACAAGTGTCACCACCTGGTGGCAGGAAAAGATATAGAAACTGCAATAAATTTCAGTTTCAAACATTACATAAGCTACTAAAACATGACATAGATTAGCCAAAATGCATGTGATTTACTTAAGAGATGCAGGAGTAGTAGTAGAGTAGTTGTGTATTTGGTGTAGTTGGAAGTTAAATCAATATTAGCCTCTCTTGGCTCAATTGTTGAGTGTCCATGACATCAAAAACATTCTCACGATCCTGTAGGCCTCTGGGATTTTAGTGAAACGAAACAAGTAAACTAAGCGGGGGTGGGACGGTATCTTTTTCCAAGCATTGTCCGAGCTCAGGCTCACAGTGTCAGACTTTGAAAGCCAACAAGGCGCTGAGAAGCTGCTGTACCGGTACTTTCCTAATTGATGCGTCACCTTTCTGTAGCAAGTCTGAACTAATGCACATTTCCAAAACGTCCTTCTAGGAATCTTCACGAGTATTTATTTGTACACGGTCTTCTAGTTCTTCCACATTATAGACAGCATACTACACGTACTTACATCAATGAATAACTTGCAGTGTAAAGAAACTGCTCATGGCATACTACACGTGACAGTCAAGAAATGGGTGCTTCTTCTGGTAACGACACACCTGCTCCGTGAAACAACCCAAAACTATGAAAGTGCAACAACAGAAGACATAGCAGCTTGCTAATATTACTTGCTAGTCCAGCAGCAAGAAGTCCAGCTCGGCTAAAAGTCAGTCCCAGATTTACTCTTGTCCAGTGCCTTCTTGATTGTTCACTCTCCTTTTTTTTTTTTTCTTCTTAGCTTCGTCCATCAACGTCCTTTTTGGTCTCTTCACATCTGTCATTAGTTCCATAGAGGCTGCTGAGTCCGTTACATTGCCTGCTTGTCCAGCTCCTGTTCTGGCATGACACCGGCTCTATTCCCCGTCAGCATTCCCCCGCGCCCTGGGCCTGAAAACCTCGTCTTCTCTGTGGTACAAACACTAACACACCCCCGGTACTCTGAGCTCACAGTCCGGTTAACAAACTGAGCTAACATAAGCTAACAGTAGCTACAGTTGGCAGCAGTTTGAGTTTCCTGATGGACAGTAAACTAAAGAGAGTTGAGGTGGAGCAGCCGGAGGACATCAGAGGGAAAAAAGTATTACGTACTTCTCACATGTGACCGTACCCAGAAGGTACATCAAAATCAAAATGATCAAAGTTAATAATAATAATCAAATTAATTATTTAAAATCTGTTATTTTCTGGTAGAAAAGTTAACCAATGGAGCTTTAAGTATCCAACTGAAAGAATCCCACCCCCTCTCTTCAGGCCTCCCTCCAGAGCCACTCTGAAGCCGAATGAAAAGGCCTGATTGTTCTTTCATCCAAACATGAATCTGAGGATCCCGTCAGCAGTCTCTGACACGTCCTCTCATTTTAGGTCACGGATGATGTGATGTGAAGAGAAACTGAAAATTAAAGAAATTAGGTGGGAAAAAAACTCACTTGTCTTTAAAAACGCTGAAATCTGAAATGAGGTCACAGATTCGCAGACCGTTACGAGCAGCTTTGGAGGAGTAGGCAGGTCCGATGCCCTTCTTTGTGGTTCCCAAACTGGAGAGCAAAAAAAACAACATTAGTAACATCGATACAATATTTGAAAACACAAAGCAAATGTCAAAGATTAGATTTACTTTTTCCCTTCTTGTTGCTGCCGCTGCTGCTCCTGGATGCCGTCAACGGCTTGATGGAAGTTGAACACTAGAGGCAGAGGCATAAGACGAGTCGGTCAATAAGAGGATAAGCTCATAAGCTCAAAAACTTGATGAGAATGAGAAAATGCTGTTTACTCACCAATGTGTGCACGATCAGAAATCTTTAATCTCTCCTCCCATCCCTGTAATCCTGCGTGCGATACAACAAATCCCACATTACATGTTTGCACCGCAGCGAATATCTTCTCGATACATCTCAACTATCCTACAAATATCATGGCGTGTTAGAGACAGATCGTTTTAACTAATACTTTCATTTCAAGATCTGTTTCTTAGAGTAGTTGAGCTTTTAAAAACACCACAAGTTTGATTATATTTTTAATCCGACCATTCTCCTAAACAACATAATACAAAAATCGTCAGACCTTTTTTCACAGCAGCAAGCACAAGTGTTACTAACATCACTAACTGTGTTATGTTCAAGTGTCACAGTCAACATTCACATTACCAGGATGCGGAAACTGAAACAGTTAAGGATGCATTCAGACAGGTTTAGGTGCTGCAGCGTATCGCTGAGAAACAATCAGGAAATAACGTTTTATTTCACCGTTTAACCGGCTTTATCGATGCCAGCGCTCACTCACTCTCATTCACTGTCTATGTCTCTCGACCAATGCTTACTGTCTCTCCCTCTCTGTCTCTCATAACCAAACTCTGCGTCCCTATTTTGCAACTTTGCCAACGATTTCCCCGTCGCATACAACTTTCCAATCTTGGGATACAATTGTGAAAGTTTTGCTCGAGTTGCGTCGCACTCCTTTCATCTTGACTGTTTGGTGCAAGGTGGTCATAAAACTCTGTCTGAGCTGTTAAAGCGGTCTGTCTCTTATCTGTCCTTCTGATAAGAGTTTTTAGTCTCGGTTCATGCAAATAGCAATGTTCAAAACAGTGTCGACAACAACCAATATGTGTGCTCTCTCTGGCATCATTTGGAACTGGTGACACAGTAGTAAACATAGAGAGGTAAGTATGTGAAGTCTCAGTCCTCTAGGATTTCAGGAAAGGAGAAGAAATTGGTTGAGTTGTGGAGTGAGCCCTACTACCTCTCTGGAGTGGACAGAAATTGCTGCAACCCATGAAATGCACAAGGACAGCTGTGGCTAAAAACTGCTTTAGTTTCAGTTTTTCCTCCTGTAAATGTCCACCAGGTGCAAGATGGTAAATTCAAAATGAATCTAGCTGTAGTCTTCTAAAGAGTGACCCTGCAAGATCCTCCGTCTTTGCAAAGTCATAAAAACTGTCTTAAGATGTGAGAGGGTGTCAGACTTTAGTTCTTCATATGTACTTTCTGTTTACTGCTTTCTGATACTGACACAGTTTTGTAAAACTTTTATTATCATCACTGCATTTCCGTCACTTTACCTTTGCCTTTCTGCAGGTTCTTTTCAGCCTCGCCAAACAGACCGGGCAGGTGTACCACCACTCCGTTGCCTGTAACATAAAATGAAACTTTAACAATCCTGAAGAGACATTTTTCTTATGAGTAACAGATCACTAATGTTTCCACTGTGGTTTACTTATATAACACTGGCCTTCCTGTTATATGTCCTCTTTCAGCATTTCTTGTTTTCAAAAGAGGAAATGCAAATTCAAGAAAACAGTTGCAACACAGAGTTTATTTGTTTTATAGCTTTGATCTAGTTTAACCTTGTGCTCGATATGATGGTTGAAATGTTCAGTTTTACCGTTTTAAAGGAGGTGTTGATTCAACTACAGAGTCATTCTGAGCATTTACCCTCAAATGTTAGAAACAAACGGAGCATAAAGATGAATAAACACGACTACAGATCAGCTTTAATCCAAACAAAAATATTCCAAGTTTCAGTTTTTAGCTAGCCTAAATGTGACTGATAGATAGTCAGCAAAGGTAAAATGAAAGGTTCAAAAACACTGCAATCGTGGCTCTAAATATGGGAAATATTATAAAGAGAAGTGAAGATCAGGAGTACCCGTTTCACACAAAATTGGCTCTGGTTGTTGAACTGGTTACATTCAGGATTATACAACAAGTAGATCCAATCTGATCAGTCAACTAGACATTCAGAACATACTCAAATCAGCATGACAGCACACTTAGGAGCTAAATCTGTCCATGGAAAAATTATCTATTGGTAGATATGTTAGTCACTACAAGACTGAACTAGTAAAGCAGTTCAGTGTTCATATGTGCTGTTTTTTTTCCGTTTGGGGAACTTCATGAACGTTAGCTGGCTGGGACTAGAAATGTTTATTTTGAGAGCAAATTGCCCCAAATATAAAAACATTTTGATTACATGTTTTATTTAAGTTAGTAATTGTTGTATAATCACAATATTACACGAGAGGGTGTGCTTTAACATCATTATTGGCACTTACGGACAGCATCACTGTCGTGCCAATATTGACGTTAAAGCACACCCTCTAAGGAAAAAACCTGCTTCATGTGTGAACTGCCTGTAGCCGAACAGAGTCGGCCTACGCTGCTGTATTTTAACGTCTGTCATAATGGCGGTAGTTTAATATTTTCTCAGGTGGTGGCAGCAGTGTAAAAAGTTTGAGAAACACCGTACTAATATATCTAACACTGTGTTTCTCAAACTTTTTACACCGCGTACCACCTCAGAAAACATTTGTCTCTCCGAGGAGTGCTGTCCAGCTACAGACAGTTCACACATGAGGGTTGTATTCTGTGGTTTGATGTGTTTACATCATTTATTCCTCCAAGTACCACTACAGGAAAGTCAAGTACTCCAGTTTGAGATCTAGTGAGCGAACAATAACAAAAATAGGGTCACTTCCTCAGCTACATATAACCGACACGGCTGTTTGCTGCTGTGTTTTTTACACCGATAACAGTCATAAACTCGTGTTTTATGATCTTCATCTTCCCGCGCAAGTTCTAAGTTTTTCAAAATAAAAGTGGCAGTGTCTCACCAATGAAGGAGACAGCCTTCTTGTTGAGCACGCCACTGGGCAGCAGGTGGAAGTCGTACTCCACCGAGTCCACCACCACAGTGTGACCTGCGTTGTTGCCTCCCTGCAATGCAAACAGAAACAAATCTTCAACTCTCCAGCAGGTAATGTGACAAAAACACTGAGGGTAGGAACAGTGTCACAGTCTTATATAACACCTCAGCTTGTGTTTCAATGAGAACAGGGTCAAAACTTTTCCCATGCTGCTGTAGCAGTGTTTGGTTACAATCAAAATAATTAACATTTCTGCTAATTTAACTGGCTGTGAGGAGGCAGAGGAACAGCTGGCGAACAGCTGGGTAGGTCAGTGCCTGTGCCTGGGTTACATAACGTTACAGTCACTGGACACGGTTATCAGTATGTGGAGGTCATGTGCTGCATTCAGGACATATTTTTCTAGATTATTAGATAAATAAAAACAACAGAAACATGTCAGCTTTATCATTAGCATCAACTTAGCACTTACATCCGGGAGGTCAGACAAGGTTGTTGACGTCGGAGGACGCCAGATCATGAATACTTAACGCACGTTAACCGTTAACGACGTTCACCCGGACGGTTTAATTTAACCACATTTACATAAAGTATGTATATTAAATGTTAATTATGAAGTTAAATCGATGTTTAAGCTGTTTACCTGACACCTGCATACAATATCCGCATCCATAGCGAGCAAGTCAACAACTTTCCCCTTGCCCTCGTCGCCCCACTGGGCTCCGAGCACAACGGTCACTTTGTTCTTAGGCTCCTTCGGGAGACGGAGAAGGGCCTCCCGCGAGAGGCTCTCCCGTGGCCGCTTAACGACCGGCTCCCCGTTCAGGGTGGCGATGGTAGAGGAGGCGTCTCGTCCGTTAACGTTAGCCATGTTGCTGTCCGATGCCATGCTGTCTATACCGGAAAATCCTTTTACCGCGTTCTCGAGCGTCAGCGGAAGTGACGGGTAGCCGTTGCTCCGCTTCGTCACCAACGTCGTCCACCACAAGATGGCGACGTTACACTTACTATGGGATGGGAAGTTCGGTTCTTTTTAGGGAGTCAGATCATTTGACTCAGCTCACCAAGAAGAGTCGGCTCTTTCGGCTCCCAAACGGCTCTTCATTTTACCACTTATACCTTTCACAATTCAGCCAGATTTAACGCTGTTTTGACTTTTGATTTGTATGTGTACACATATATCATGTATATATTCAATACACCCTTTGTACTGAAGTCTTCAAAAGTAAAAATGACATTTTCTAATAGACTATCAATAAATTGCTATAACCAATTGTTTTCATTGTGTTTACAAACCATTGTAACTCTCTGAAACCGCCCAAAGAATGCACTAACTTGCTTGTAGAACAACTCTGCTACACAAAGCAGATAGAAGCAACCTTGGAAGGAGAGGGTGAGGCGTGGGAGAGTACTCTGCAACTTCACCCCTAGATGCCACTAAATCCTAAAAACTGAAACTTTACTTATTTTACTTATTGTCTGCTCTTATTGTGTGTCCATTGTAAATGTGTGTTTTGAATAAATAAGATGATGAAAATAAATAAATAAAATATAAATAATAAACAAAGAGTACACGGATGTAGCATGAATCACTCCTCTCCACTTCCGCCTTCATTTTAATCCTCCTGACACAACTGGGAGTAATATTTAACTTGTCCCAGCCCAAATCCAGTGATTTATACCTACCAGACAAACGAGCCACTGCCTTGGTTCACTGTATGTTAACTGGTTTGTTGTCATTTCACGGGTAATTAAGTAAATCATTATTTTAAATGGGGCAGGAGAAGTTGTGCATCATTATCTCTAGCCTCCAGGGGCCCGCCCTGTGACAAATCCTAATGAGCTGAAAGCTTCAGATATGATTTCTTTCTGACCACACCCAACACTGATTCTACTGCAGCCAACGTGTGTGTGCACCACAGTGGTCTTATCAACTGGTGGCAGCAAAGACTTGTCTGCACATTGTTTTTCCAGTGTAAATGAGCAAACAAACTGACACAGAGGGTCACTGCAGACAACTAATGACTCTTCACACCTATCTCAGTGTACTGTTGTTGTATTTTTACAACAATTTTTGGTTTAATAAGTAATTTGTGTTTTTGCTGTCATGTTGTAGTCATATCTATAAGCCAAGTTCATTGCTTAGTAGGTTTTCACGTACAAGGAATTTGTCAGTATTTTTGGTGCATAACAAACATTAAGTAAAAATATAAGAATATAAGAAAGATTAAAAATCAAGTACTAAAAATATAAACAATATAAATATATCTACCATATGTTTCTAGGATGAAAAAAGCAGTTAATGGGGTCTGTACAGACGGACTATATGTAATTACCACCCCTTAGTTCAGATTAGGTTACTGGTTTTAATTTATTTTTCAAATCATAACAGATGGTGGGTCAAGGCTGTGCTCTTTAAATTATTATTTACAGAGACTCAACAATTCCCACCATGGGCAAGCACTCGGCAACGGTGGCAAGGAAAAACTTCCTTTAATAGGCAGAAACCTCGAGCACGGGGTGGACAACTGGTTGCGTTTAGAGAGGGAGTGAGACGCAGATTCACATAAGAAATATTAATAATGATAACTATAACTATTATTATCATAGAAATATGACTAATAGTAATGATAATGATAGTTAATGCAAGTTTTTGTAGTGGGCATCATGTAGGACCACAGCAGCAGCTGCCCCCACAATCCCCAATCTAGGTGTAGCCACAATCCATGAGAACCTGTGAGATGAGAAAGCAGGAAAACTCTGGGACTGCCTCCAGATGCCAAAATGGAAGCTGGTTCCAGAAGAGAGGAGCTTGATAGTTGAAAGCTCTGGCTCCCATTTTACTAATAGGGTACTATGAGCTCTTTAGGATATGATGGTGCCAGTCCTTGAAGTTTGTGTTATGTTTTATGTGGGAGTTAAAGCACATATCCTGACCAAAGATAACTCCAACATTCTTGGATCCTAGCTAATCTAAATCAATACTTTCTGTTCATTAAGCATTGATCAGATTAGCAGAATAATACACTGTATTATAAGAAACACAGCATTACTTTTTCTGACTGAGTCCTGTGTGGGATAGACTGAAGCACAGCGATAAATGTTGATGCATTTGAACACACTGATAATATTTTGTTTTAATTAGTAATCTTCAGACTCCAATAAACATGTGCTATTCTTTAAAATGGTGAATTATTAATAGAGAGTGCAAAAGTGAAAGTTTGACGGCCGTCATCAATCATTGTTGTTTAACAATGACTTTGTAAACACACTGGTTTCGTTTGCAGGCTTGGATTCAATTAAGGCCTGCATCATTTATCATTTATCAAAAGATCAACTGTTAAGTCCATTTCCATGTTGGCAAATTGTATTTTGAGTTTTATTTATTTTTTTAGATATATGATAAGTTTCTTGTGATAATAACCTAATTATTTTTGAGTTTGTCCCCTCCAAAATGTCAAAAAGACGGCATCCACTTGTTACCATGAGGTTGAAACTGCCATCGAGAATGTCGTTGACACTTCCTCCCACTCCTTTACTAATCCTGTATTTACTCATATATTGTAATTATGTTTGCATAACATCCTGCAATCTTTTATTTGTTTATGCATATACAAGTTAAGCTATTTGCTAAACACATTTGATTTAATCTTATGCAGACCAAAAAATGACAAATGACAGACTCATCCACTCACAAAGCAACACATTCAGACTTTATTCGCTTTAAAAGATGTGTCAAAAACAATTGTGATTAATATAAAAGTAAAAAAAGTCACAGTTGCCTTGTTGATGTGCCGACTGTAGACTCATCCGTAAAGCCCAAACCTTCTTGTTGATGTCGGAGGGAGCAACACAGCAGTGGCCTACAGAACTGACAGGCAGATGTTACAATCACTGGCTGTCAATTCATAGGTCATCACCTTGTGCCCCATGGAGACTCCCAATCAAATGAAGTGACACACAAAAAAAAAAAAAAAAAACAGGAAAAAACACAAAGAGTTGAGGCTTTGTGTTGCGTTCAGTGGCTCTCTGCAGGTAACAGCACCTCCACTGGAACAGACACAGCTTCCACATGGAGTTGCTGTTACATCCAGCGACCACCAAAAGCTTCTTCTCCAAGTCGGATAAACCTGTGATGAGACGACGGTCCGGTTTCTTCAGAAGGGAGCGCTGCTGTCGAGCTACCTGAAAGAGAGAAAGCACCGAGGTTAACTCAGGATTCAGACTCGGAGGCAGCTGCTTTAGTACACGGGGAGTCTCCACTTTGCGAGTGACTTTGACCCGACAATTTCCTCCTCCCAGTTTTATTACCTGAAGTAAACGGCATCATTGCTCACACTCTTCCAACAGCACGGCCAAAGGGCCAAGGCCTCTATAGATAACACAGATTTTATGGTAGCTGTCAACATGAGGGGAGCTTTTTCAATATGTGAATATATGGGTGTGTCTGACCTATGTACCCTGCAAGCCCTGCATTTCCTGCTCACACTGACATTTGTCCTCATAATTACTAAAAGATTGGCTTCACATGTTGTGTGTTTTTTTTTTTCATCTGGTCTTGCTCAGCTTGCAGAGTAATATCTCTGTAGACTTTGCCTTGTAGTAAAACTGTGCACAGAAAAACAGACCAATAAAACAATTAAATGATTAGCAGCTTTGCTGGACTGTCTACGCTTGTACTTGGTGGTTTTTTAATTTGTTGAATAGACCTTTCTAACATTTAGATTAGTTAGAAAATTACTAGAATTACTGTTTTATTTGATAACTGTGGCAAAAAAACACAAAAAAACACTACTGTCCTGACAAATATTTGCATTTTTCGAGCAATAAAAGTGCAAACGACATTAAATAAGTAAGATTTTGTCGTGTTCTTTGACACAGAGACACTTGAATGTAGCACAAAAATTAAGTTTTTTTCTGGTTGACCACCTTTGTGAGCTTTTTCAAGTTTTCCTTGTACGTTGCTTTAACCCTGCAATAGAAAACAGTCTCTGATTTTCAGTTCAAGAGTTGCACTCACCTTTTAGATGCAACATGGCTTTCACAGGACGAGGCCAAAGGTTTGAAGAGCAGCAGGGCAAGCCGGGCCAACAAGAGCAACAGAGTGAGGAAAAACACAGAAAAGTATAAACAGAACAGACGAGTCGAAGACAGATGAAGAAGACACAACAGGGTGAACCTGACAGAGAGCAGAAAAGAGACACATTTTGATGTAAATGTCGACGAAGCAATGGCAGCGAGGCAGAGCAGCCAGTTTAAGAGATCAGGAGTTGGTGGAAGGTTAATTATTACACTTGCAGTCAATATTTAACAGGCTCAGCGCCCTGCCCTCTCAGTCCAACATCCTGATTCCACACTGACTGACATAGAGGGTAGGGCCACCGTCAAAGCACATCTCTTTTGTCCCCTGCACAAAATATGTATTCAATGGCTCACATGGCCTGCAGGACAAAAACTCACACTATAAGATATGCTTTCTGGAGTCTTACATGTCATTGGAAAACCTTGAACTCAACTTTTCAAAGACTTTTCTACATTATTTGAGATTTATATTGTAAAAAAAAACTGCATCAGCATGTGAGTCTGATAATATACATTTATTGTTGCAGTCGACTTTCTCCCACACACTCACACACGCACACACACACACACACACACACACACACCTACGCACCATTACTGGGAGAAGGAGATATGAAACTCAGGGCTGTGAAGCAATAGCACACTAGGAAGCAAAAGACTGTGTGGACTGTAGTCGAGCGAGAGTGAGCAAAAGCACAATAAAAGGCTGATTGAATGGTGTGTTTAAGAGGGTGCAGAGTGCACTTTGGTACTTAGAAATTATTCATAATGTAGGAATAATAATTGTAGTAAGTAAACTAGCAAACTTAGCACCATGTACAGATAAAGTTGTGGTAAATGAATGATAAACTGCAACTGTAAAATGACTCATGACATGTGACACAAAGTACTGGTAATAAACTTACAGTTTATTGGTTTATGCTGGTTTAAAGGAGCTCCAACGCCCCTAAAAATAAAGGTTCGGGTCAGAACCTAAAGCAGTCCTTCATGGTGATGCCATATGGGAACCTTTTACCTTTTGGTTCTTCAAAAAAACATTTATTATCAAGTTCTTCTGAGACTTTGGTTTAAATAGTATTTCTTCATGAGTTCATTCAAGGTGCAATGTATAATAATTTGAATCAAACTGTTTAATTCAAACGCAACGCTGTGTAAATTACTTTAAAATGTGATTCTGTAAAGTTATGTATCACTTTATATAAATTATAATCATATTACTAATTGCTCCATCTAAAAAGCTGTTGTAGAATATTACAATTCGAACACACAGCCACAAGTCAGTCAATGTTCCAATGATTAAACATAAAAAAGGTTCTTCAAAGAAACAAAATTGCTGCAATAGTGACTTAAATAACTTTTTTTCCCATTCAGGTTCCCAATTAACTTTCAGCAGAGAACTCAGAGTGCTCCAGTGCACTTACCAATACGTTTTTCTTAGAGTGCATTTATGCCATCAGTCCAATATATTTTACTCAAGATTTGTGGATCTGACTCTTCATCATGGATATCATTTTTTCATTATTTCCTCTCTTATCTGTTTGAGGAGCCCCCGGAGAATAAAAGAGGTGTTATCTTGTGATCTAACAGGTTAAATTAACACATTCATAATGAAACACTGTCAGATAATCACTGTTTAACACAGCTTACTACCACAAACTCATCCCAAACCATCTTAATTGGATTTAGGTTGGGTGACTGTTGAAGTCAGGTGATGCGTCACTCTGATTCTTGGTCAAATATCCCTTACAGAGCCAGGAGGTTGGAGGTTGGAGCCTGTTTTGGATCACTTGCATGTTCAAAAATAAATGATGGTCCCACTAAGCTCAAACCAGATGCTTAGTGCAGAATGCTGTTGGTTAAGTGTGCCTTAACTTTTGAATAAATCGCCAACAGTGTCACCAGCAAAGCACCTCCACGCCATCACACTTCCTCCTCCATGATTCAGGGTGGGAACCACACATGCAGATGCCATCCGTTCACCTTTTCTGCCTCACGTAGACAAGGCATTTGAAGCCAAAAATCAAATTTTTGGACTTGTTGGTCTAAAGTACAGATTTCTACTGGTCTACAGTCCATTCTTTGTGTTTCTTGGCGCAAACAGTTCTCTTATTTTTCTTGGTCTTCCTCAGTTTCTTGCAGTAATTCGACCACAAAGGTCTGACTCACGCAGTCTCCTCTGAACAGTTTCTGCAACTTGAACTCTTGAACTCTTGAAACTTGAATTTATGTGGGGTCTAATCTGAATTCCTGTTAACTGTCAGCTTCTGAGGCTGTTAACTGTAATGAACTTTTCCTCTGCAGCAGAGGTCTTCCTTTCCAGAGGCAGAGCCAGTTTCATCATAGCGTTTGATGGTTTTTTCTGACTGCACATGACGACACATTTAAAGTTCTTGATATTTTCCAGACTGACTGACCTTCATGTCTTAAAGTAATCATGGACTGTTGATTCTCTATACTTGGCTGAGTGGTTCTTGCTATAATATGAATTACTACAGTAGTTGAAGAGAGCTATTAACTGTATTTCAACACAACTGATGGTCTCAAACACATTGAAAAGGCAAGAAATTGATTGTCTTTAGTGAAAGTGTATATAAACTTTTGACTGGGACTAGTTAACTAGTTAAAAAAGCATAATATATAGTGAAACATAGACTTTTCTTAAGTAATTAAGTTTTTTTTACATGTTCTTCCTCCTCTTTTATTCATAAACTTAGGGCCTATCTTATCGCAGAAGTTCAAGGGATTGGTATGTGGATTGGTGAGTGCAGAGTCCAGTGTCTCAGTGAGAGAGTATGTGCACAGCATTAATCTGCCACACAGATAAAGTCATTTCTCGCTCCTTTGAATCGACGGCGCCCTACGGTCATAATAATTTCTGCTGCAATTTAGATCAGATAACAACATCAATCTGCTGAGCATGAAATTATCTGCACAAGGTCACACGCACACAAGTCCTCAAATCTCAGCTGAGGTTGATCTCATTTTGGAAATGATTGACTTTATCACGGCCGTTTATGTTCTTTTAATGGGCAAATTGTTACATTTTCTGAACCTCAATTTAATGTAAAAACAATCTCCAGCTTCAATCTGTTGCATTAATTTTGTTTTGTGTCTACAAATTGTGTTTAAATGTGTTTTGATGAGAAGGTCAAGCCTCTATTTTCCTCTATTGCACATCTCTAACTTTACTTTTTGCTCTTTGTATATTTTCCTTCATTTACAGGATTTCCGTCTAAACTTAACTGAGAAGCAGAGATGAAAAGAAAAAAAAGCTTTCAAAGATATTGCACCGTACGACTCAGTCAAACCTGTGACAATGCAAAGATGTCCACTTCTTTTCCAGCTTCAAAGCTTCAAACACATTTCCACTTCACACAGTCAGGTCTCCTGATACCTGATGACTAATGTTGCTCACATAAAGAGCAAACAGGAGTGTTTCTTTCCTTCCTTTCCCTTTGGATTGAAGTAACATTAAGTCTTCAGAAATCCAGTCATGTCACAGATGTATATGTGACTAATCCTTTATATGTTCACATACAGACAAATTGGCACCACCAGGTAATATTTGATAGATAAGCTGCAGTATAACAATAAGAGGAAGACGTATGTTTCTTGCTGTGATTAATGGGATCCTACACTTGAAAGTTTTGAACAGTTGTGATTCTCTCTCTGCCTTTTCTTGTTGGTTTGAAGTGGGAGAAGCTCAGCTAGAAAATGTGATGTCATACTTCCATGCACCAATCAGGATTTAGCCATTTTTGAATGGGTTGTTTGATCATTATCGATCTGATCAAACCACACCCACACATTCCTAATGACGTAATAATACCGTAAACCTCTATTTCACTGTAGCACCGGGGAGTGGCTGTCATTTGAAAATCATTCCCAGTGTACCAAAACACATAAAATAAAGTCCTATGCTTTGTATTGTAGCTAATTTAAGTTGTCATTAATCACCAAAACTGGAAATATACATCTTTACGTTGATATATGATATCTCTCACGGGTTTACGCTTTAAATCTAAAAATGGCTCCTCCAACAAAGCCTTCCGAAACTCAACAAAACTCCTATCAAAAGTGGTCCAAGGAAGGAAAGGCAAACAGGCGGCAGGGTCACGGACAGGCTCACTGATGCACCCAGGGAGCTAAAGGCTGGCCTGTGTGGTCCGATGTGGATGATACTATAATGTGCCCAGCTACGAAGCAAGGGACACAACAACGAGTTCAAGGTGTTGACTTGGCCTCCAAATTCCCCAGATCTCAATCCAATCGAGCATCTGTGGGACGCGCTGGACAAACAAGTCCGATGCATGGAGGCCTCCACCCTGCAACTTACAGGACTTGCAAGATCTGCTGCTAACGTCTTGGAGCCAGATACCTAAGCACACCTCCAGAGATGTAGTGGAGTCCATGCCTCGATGGATCAGGGCTGCTTTGGTGGCAAAGGGGAACCATACACCATATTAGACAGGTGGTTGATCGACGTATATTTAGGCCTGATTCCAATAAGAAACATTTGCACTAGAGTTTACACAGAACTAGAAACATCTAAGGACACTGTTTTTTATTTAATTTTAAATAATCAACACACACATAATCTATACTTTTCCTCTGGAGTTATCTTAGTCTTATGTCATCTGTCTGCAAACACAAGTACCCACAACAAATATCAGCACTGCCCCCTATCGTCACACCATGATACTACAGTACATCTGTCTCATAAAGGCAGTTATGAGGTGAAATAAAAGAAGCAGGAATGTGAAGCAGTTTTATTGTTTTTAACTCAAAGCTAGAAAGGAAAATAGAGCCTGTTGCAATAGGAGATGATGAGATGAAGTTATTTATTTCAATGCTTTAAGATGTCATATGGATAAACTCACTGCATAGCAAGCTACAGTATGAACATTTTCCCTCCTCCATCGAGCCTTCATCTCTGCCGATCTGAAAGATATCCTCACCGCTGAAACTGGATATGATCTTATTTTATATTCCTTTGCTCGAGCTTTGATTTCTTCACCCCGACACATAAAAGCAATCATAAAATGCGAGAAAGTCTGAGCCCCAAATAAAGCCTCCGAGTTCTCGGGTGAGGAGAGTTTACACCTGTCAAACTGGAGTGGATAGAGTCTGAGACAGAGAGGCTCAGTTATGATCTACAAACTCCTATAGTAGAAATAACATGGATTATGAGATGTATTCTCACTTCTTGGATGACCTCCTTGTTGCTGACAGGCACTGTTTCTAAAGTCCTAAACAAAGCCTTCGCCCGCTCAGCTCTCCTGGTTGGATGAGTGATTCTCTCGAACTGGAAGCAACCTCTCATTTCCTTTTTATCCCACAGTCACAGAAATCTGATGCTGTTATTTAGACAAAATGAATATTTTCTGTATTCATGAAGGGAGCCTTCAAAACCAATTTCCCTCCAGGCCTGGTGAAATCTCTCCCCCCCCTCCCCTGTTTTCTCCACTCAGACTCATTTCAATATGCAACACGTCACTCAAGTATTACTTTTTGGTAAAATATTCTTCACTATTTTTGTTTGCTTTGCTTTTTATCAGAAAAAAATCAATAAACAAATTGTTCAGTCGAACAATGCTTTGCCTGGGAAGCAGCCAGACACGTCCCCTCGCTCAGAGCACCGTCGTCTGCTGTTGATCAGGTGGAAATGTTCGGGGAGTTGTGGAGAAGAATTGGCAGTGATTTAAAAAGCTACCAGGTGGAGAGGTTTTGTTCTGAACTAAAGCTCTCGTCGAATCATTAGGATTCATCACAAACTGCATCAACCCCCCACAGGTATGATATTATGAGCTGCTTGTGCTATGAGGCAGCAAAAGTCATATGAACTGAACTTGTTTGCTACAGAGGACACAGGAGCTTTAATATTCAGGCTTATTTTTATCATTTGAAAATCACCCAAAAATCAACAGCTTGCAGCTGCCGCTAGTATTCAACAGTGTGCTCATGTCGAGCTTATTGGCTCCTGTTTTGTATAGCAGAAGCCATCACATCACAGCCTCTTATTCCCAGCTGCTTCCTTCACAGCACGGATCCTACAATACACCGTATGTTGTGGACAGACGAGCCGAGGAGCTGCACAGTCTAGAGGAACTTGGACCTAGTGATCCTCTGGAGTAAGACACCATTTATGGAGGTATCAGGCAAGGTGGACCCAAAAGACGAGCCACCCCTGTAGGTCTTCCAGCTGTCCTGGGAGACCCGGGAAAACCTTCAGGAGGAGCTGGAAGTAAGGAAATGTTGCTGTGTTATCACTGCAGTCCAAATCCAAAGATGCTGCTGCATTGTGAACTTCATTATGATGCATAAAAATCTCTCGTGTGTCAGTATAGGCCTCAAAAATCGAGTATTGGTCAGCCACTAGTGTGGAATTCCCAAAACTGTTACATTATAACAACTATAAAACAGAGAATAGCAACAAATCATTTATGTTTGACCAAGCGGCAACCTCTGTGGTTGGGAAGTGAAGCCAATGCGGAAGTGCCAAAAACTGCAGCTCCTTAAACGTCTGCTTGAGGCTGGCTACAGAATGAGTCAGTCTCCAAGTCCCCATGTTAAAATGTTCAACTTCACAGCAGAAATAAACATGTTTACAGCCTGGTACAAAAAACAGTTTTGGTCTTTATAGCTAATTTCCCCGTTCATGACAACTGTACTGAGGGTGAATTTTTATAGAACTCACCTGTTCAAATTATATTAAGGCTTAAAGTTATGCATAATTATCTTTGATTGACAGGTAAGTGCCGTTACAGGTAACTTGTTTGAGCACCCAGGTATCATTCAGCCTGCCTCAGGTCCATCAGTGATCCACATCTTAGCCAGGAGGCGGAAGAGGCAGGAATGCCAACATGGCAGTGACCAGAGCTACCATACTCTGAGCTTCAAATGTGGCTCCTGTGGGTGACGTCACGCATACAATGTCCATTATTTATACTGTCAGTGCATTTGAAAAGGTGGAACTATCAAATATTAACAACTATCAAATATCGGATCGTAACCCATCCATCAATGACGTACAGACACAGCTTAGTTTTATTTTAATTGCACCATTTTATTGATCTGATACTAAAAAAAATGTGGAAGTGTTGAAGACCGATCATGTGTTTACAGTTGTGTCCTGTGCTCATAGTTACGCCTGAAGGAAACCTCCCACACAGCATTTGAAACCCAAATAAGCACAAAAACAGATGTGACGGTAAAACCTCCGAACAGCAACAAAAAGTTAATAAGATCCAGTGTACTGAAATTTGAGTCAAGGTCTGAATCAATTCAAATTCTTGACATGAAAACTTCAGGCTTTGTTGCCCTCGTGGAAACAATAGATGGAAAGAAAATGGAGAACATGAATCTTTTTAAACAGCAAAACAAAAAAAACTCATTATGTTAAAACACCAACGACTATTTGATGGTTTATTTTGTTCTGTTGAGCATTTGCGAGAAAGAAATATGTGCTACAGTACAGTCATTCAGCTCTGGAAAGACAAATTATCTTAAAATCAATGCAATGCTTCACTTTAGATTTATTTTTAATTCAACTAGAGATCAACAGCTGCTAAGAAACAGCCATAAAAGTGAGTAAAACTTAACAGACTAATGAATGAAATAAATTAATTCCCTTCGACTAATGACGCGAAACATTCAGACAACAAAACAAAAACAGTTTGTCGTTCTTTAAAAACTAGATTTGGCTGTAAGACTTTATTCAGCTGTGAAAGTAAAAGCAGAGTTAAAAACCGGATGATGTCGGAGACGTTGTGATATGACGGCGTGACTGTAGATCTGTGGACGACTGTGATTTGACGCATTAGTGCTACGTTAAACTACGATACTATGTACAGGCTTCCTGATCGTCTAATTGCGACTTCCAGTAAACGTTTCTATTCACAGTCCTTTTGTTACCCTCTACAGAAAACAAAGAATCAACAGCTACGTTCAAGTTAAAGTACACAACAGTCAGTTAGTCACACATAAAAAAAAAGACATGGACATGGACACCTAACGTAAAAAAGCCCTTTCCTGCTCTGCCCCGACTAAGACTCCTCTCTGATGGGAGTGCACCCGGAGAAGAAACTGTTCTGAAAACTCGTCAGGAGTCTTTTCTTCTTCTTGAGGAAGCTCACTGTTGTTCTGTCCTCAAAGTCGTCGTCCTCCTCCTCTTCCTCGGGCAAAATAGGTTTCCTGGCCAGCTTCAGGTCTGCAGAGGCGTGTCCCATATCTCCGATTTCTTTGAGAACCTGCAATAGTTTAATAGTTTTTAAATTAGTACACAGTGTTAACATCCTTTAAAGTTACAGTGGCGCTACAGATACTACACAGCGGGGCTGGCTTACCTTCTTAGTGGGTGTACAAGATGGCGGCTTGAAGAAGGTGGAGTTGTCAGGGCTGACGGATGTTGGATCTTGAAGAGACCCAGAGTCTGCAGAAAGACTGTCTGTGTGACTCACATCCTGAAATGAGAAAAAAAAGACAAACTGAGAACGACGCTGATTGTTCTGCACTAGATTTTCATAAAAAGAATTCAATATCTTTGATGCTGTTTTCCAGATTTTTGGCTCCTGACTGTCATCTCACACATTACCACAATTATCTCCACAGACAACACCGACATCCAAAGAGCTGTTTTGAAGCTCAAAATATGTGGCTCTGGTGCCTCCCGGATAATCTAAAAAAATCGGCAAAGACGTGGATCATCAGTGGACCTGAGGCGGGCTGAATGACGCCTGGGTGCTCAAACAAACCACCTGTGACAGGACCTACCCGTCAATCAATGTGGCTCTGCTGTTAATTCTGCATAACTTTAAGCCTTAATATAATTTGAACAGGTGAGTTCTATAAAAATTCACCCTCAGTACAGTTGTCATGAACGGGGAAATTAGCTATAGAGACCAAAGCTGTTTTTTGTACCAGGCTGTAAACATGTTTATTTCTGCTGTGAAGTTGGACATTTTAACATGGGGACTTATGGAGACCGACTCGTTCTGTAGCCAGCCTCAAGTGGACGTTCGAGGAACTGCAGGTTTTGGCACTACAGCGGCGGTTGCTGCTTGTTTTAGAACCGTTGGAGAACCTGAACTGCAGTCTGGTTTCTTTAGACTAATTTAGCAGAGCTGTCCGGACCGCTCTGTTGATGAAGGATGGTAGCGAGAGGCTGTGTTGGCATTTGTAAACAGGAACTTTATTTTCTCTGCAGCAGTGAACATAATTCACGACCATCTAACTCTCTATTGCTATCATCTATCCCATCTGCCTGCAGAGAGGAGCTGAACTTTGCCAGTAATAACGTGTTACTACAAGGCGCTGGTTAAAAAAGAAAAAAGAAAAATATGTTTTAAGACAAGATGATAATTGCATAAACTAATTTAACTTACGTCAGCGGGCACCTGGTTGTCCATATTTCGACATTTCTCGTGATCACACTGGCAGTTCTCTCCACAGGTCATCTTTCCTTTGCGGCACCTGCACTGCTTGTTGACGCACCGACCTTTACACGCACACTAAAGAAAGACAACATGACAGTTTTAATATCCTGAATATAATTTGCCCTCACACTTCATGATATTTCAGTGAGCACTGTGGACAGTCAGGCTCTACGATCTAAATGGTTTAATCATAATCCCAGTCTTACCCCAGTTGCTTTTGGTTTCTTTGAGATTCTTCGTCCCTTCTCAGCTTTCTCGGGACGCCACTCGTCCTCTTCCTCGTCATTCTCATCCTCGCTGGGAGACATCAGCTCTTCCACTTTGATGGCCATGTTCAGCGGTGCTTTAGCCGTGGTGAAGCGCTTCGTTTTTGGCTTTTTGTTGGCGGAGTAAACAAGCAAAAGAAAATCAACAAACTTTCAAGTGAACGTCCATGAAACAAAGTATTTTCTTCTGTTTTTCATCTTTGGAAAGTCAATTAGTGACCCAACTTGTTACATTCCTACATGATATCTATGAAGGCTGCAAGTCACAAGTCAACAAAAAAGAAACAATGAAATGGAGAAGCATCTTAATTTACAAACCCAGGAATCCAGCTGCACGGCCTGTCTTGCATTAAATAAAAAAGGATACTGGTCACAATACAATCTCTAATTCTTGGTCTAATGTTTCCTTTTACTGGTCTCGAATAAAACATGTTCAACAGCTATGGGAAAATAACGTAATTTATCCAACTTTGAGATTAAAAACTGAAGTAACAGCCAGGAAAGAGAACGTACCTTTGGAGGAATGTACTCAAATGAATCCTCTAGGCTGTTTTCATTGTTTGTCGTCGGTGCGAGGATTTTCTTTCCACTCGCCAGGTGAAGCAGTGAGAGTTTCTGTCGAGGAAAGAACAGACTTTTGGTTCGAGCCGATCGCACAGCTGAGGTGAAGATAAAATGCAGCACAGGATAATAAAAGATGGAAGCCGATAATGTTGGACTAAACTGCACAGTTACCTGTCTGTACTGCTCATTCTGCTCCACCAGTTTCTGGTTCTGCTCACTTAACTCTCGCAGCTTTTCGATCTCTTCTTCCTAAAATGACGTTACAGATGATTAACAGTTTGTGATCATTCTGCGCGACTTCTCCTGAAACAAAGACAAATATCAGAGTCAATGATCGGTTCTTCAAACCTGGACTTTGAGGCGCTGGAGAAGCTCCTTCTCCTTCGAACTCTCCTCATCTTTCTGCTTTGTTTCGTCCGACTCTCCGCAGATGGGTTTGCTCTGCAGCTGGTTAAGGAGGTAAAGGACCTGTGCAAAGGAAAAAAGAGGATTCAGAAACATGTACGTCTCTAAAAATTGATGCAAATTGTTATACGAGTAAAAGCTATAAGCACCTTTTCTTGATGCCTCTGCTCTAGTTCCACCATCTGCTGCTGGTGCTCCATGTCCATCGTTGACATCACGTTTCTCTCGTCGACCAGCATCTTCCTTAAGTCTTGTGCGTTCACCTTCTCCTGGTTCAGTTCGCTCTCCAGCTTGGCACTGGCTGTTTTGGCCGACACCAGCTAAAGAAAGAGAAAATTTGATGTTTAATTTATACAAAAACAGCAACAAACAGATGTACTTTTACTAATCAAACACACCGGTGTGAATACAAAATAACGCATTAGCATTTTGCTCACCTCAGACATCAGGACTTTGAGGCCACACTTGGCTTCGACGATGCTTGTGATGCTGTCTACGCGCTGTTTCAGGCGGCTCTCGCTGTCTGCGACAAGAACTTTCTGCTGAAGGTCTGCGATCTGAGCATTCCTGTTAACATAAATCACTGCAACGCTGAGCAACTCCTGCAATACAGCACTAAATCTAGTCAGTGTTTACTCTCAATATTTAACTGATATTGTGGTTTAAAGAGTCACAATGGCCTGAAATAAAAGCACATGTAGCTGTTAAAAATAATTTGAATGATGTGTAGATGAGTAGTCATTGATTAGAAGGTAATTCCACCCGTGGGGAGGCTGAGTGGCTTTGTCAGACTCACCTGAGGCCCATCTCTGTCTCCAGGTTCTCCACCTGTTTGGTCAGAGGTGTTTCCAGCGCCCCCTGACTCTCCAGCTCAGAGATGATCAGCGTCCGACGCTGCATGGAGAGACACCGCAAAGCAAAGGTTTGAGTCTTGGCAACTCAATTTTTACTTTGCTGCTGCGCTCACTCTGAGGGGTGAGCATGCCTAACAATAGAGTTTACATCTCACCCTGATTTTGGCAGCGGGTCGCTCCCCTGCCTCCATCTGCTGTTTGAGGTGGTTGATCTCCTGAGCCAAGACCTTTCTGTCCTCCAGCAGATCGTTGAGGTGACGCCGGGCCTCCTCTGTGCTGACCATCACCTCCACTTCATTGAGAAACCACGTCTGATCACAAGAAAACAGACAAACAGTTAAAGGAAAAAGCAAAGTTATTTGACTCTTCACACTTGGACAACAACACTGTTATGATGTTTGTTCAGGAAAATCTGGAGTAATCATTCTAAAAATAGATTAGATAATAGATAAAAATGACCTTAATTCTTGCTGCAGCTCCGTCCATCCCTTTCTTTTGAGCATCTTTGCGTTTCTCTGCGACCTCACTTCTCTTCTGTAGGGCATCTTTCAGCCGCTTGTTTGCAGCCGCAGCCTGTGGGGAAAAAAAACAAAACTTATAATAAGCTGCTTTCCAGTTACACCCAATTTCAACATGTTTAAAAAAATAATAAACTTGCTATTTTACAGTGTAAATGTTGGAAAATATTCACACAATAGCTGATCCAGATCCAGACTAAAAGGGCCTCACCTCCTCGGTTTTACGGCGCAGAACGCTGGCCTGTTTCTGGAAATCCCTCTCAAGTTTAAGCAACTCGTACTGCCGTTTCCGATCCTGTACAACAGACAAAGGATCAGCTGTGAGCTGTGAGATTCAGCAGATTTAGAAGAGAGTGAGTTTATGAATTAAATGTTCACATGCCTTCTCCTTGAGCTGCAGCACCTCTCGGTCCTTCTTGCTCTTCCACTGTCTGAATTTGTCAGAGTCCTCCCTCATCTGCCTCATCAGCTGTGTACGCTGGGTCTTCATAGCCTTACATGTGCAACAAGTAGTATTAAATATTGGCTACAATGCTCTACACTGTTAAGAAGGAGAAAAAGATCTTTTTCTTTCTGTCTTTACAAAGAAGTTGTGCATGTTTATTCTTCACCATTAAGGAGAAGAAGAAAATCACTGGTTACCTGTATCTCCTGCATAAGCTTGCTAACTTTCTGCACAGAGGACTCTTTGAGTTTCAGCAGTTTGGACTGCTCGAGAAGCTTCTTCTTCATGTCGACGAGCTGGCCCTCGAGCTCCTGCAGTCTCTTCCTCCGCTGCTCGCTAAGCCTGGAAGAAGGTGCAGTGTGTCAGACGACGGAGGGAGTCAACTTTGTGACTTGAATATTACTACAAGCGCAAAAAAAGAAAGATCAGAGTGTTCGTACTTAGCCTGGTTAGTGTCCTTCTTTGCAGACTGAAGTGCCAAAACCAGGTCCTCCTTCTCTTTCTGCAGAGAATCCACCGCCGACTGTAGAGTTTGAACATTTTTCTGCAGGACAAAACACCCAGATGTTTAAAACGTCTAACTGAAATGATTTTAAAACGACTGTACGAGTCAAAGATGTGTACAAAATCCCCTCACCTTGTGCTCCGACTGCATCGGCTCTAACTGGGTGTCATTCTGGCACATTTTCCTCACAAACGCTTCCTTAAGGCTCAACACTTTGTTCAGTTCGATCAGTTCCTTGGAGAGCTGGGCCTGCCGCAGTGCATGATGGGCTGTAAAAGCCTCTGGGGAGTCCTTACCGGCAAGGCCAGTAACATCCTGTTTAATGTGTTAGAGGTGGGAAACATCCTTAGAAAGGCTGTGTTTATTCTGTGATCAGCTGTGTGCAAGAAATACGTTACTACAGACGTGTGACTGTACAAAATGTGCACAGTCTGTGTAGATTTTCAAGTGTTTTGTCAACGTACAGATGGGGAGTCATCTGCTGCGTTAGTGCTGCCGTTCCCGGACGTCTCGGGTCCGTCCTCTCCTGTAGCCATAGCCTCAATGGAGGCGGCGATGCCGGCGCTCTCATTCTTTGAAAACAAACAAGCCATGAAATTAAGGATTAATATCCGATCAACAGTGATGGATTTAAATTTTGTTTTTCCCGCTTTGTGCCACCACACTAATATTTAACTGAATCATTTTAGTCTGAGGTGTTTTACAGGATTATAATGATAATGTAAGCTGACTTGTGTACCTTGAGCTCCAAGATGACGTCTTGCAGGTTCTTCATCACCTCAACGTTCTCCTTCAACTCCTGGTCCTCCAGCGTCTCCAAGATCTTCTCAAGATCCACTGTACATCTGAAATAAAAAGGCAAATCATGATGATTAATTAAGTAATGGCTGAAGTCTTGAATTGCTCAAGTATTCTGTGTCCTCTTTAAACTTTGTCAGACATCCTGAAGCCCTGCTGGCTTCATGCCCTTGTAAACTTACGCCGCGTGGTGCCGCAGTTGTTCCAGTTTGCTTTGCAGTTTCTCGTTTGCTTGTTCGGTCTGTAAAGTAAAACAGACGCAACGTGACAAACATGATGGAACAGTGAATGTGAGACAGGGCATCAGTAAACAGAAACCATTGCTGCATCATGGGTAGTAACAGTTTTCAATATCAGCTTTCAACAATGACTGGAGGAAGGATTAGTAAATGTTGTTGTCTGACTCACCATAATGATTTTCTCAAACATAAAGGCAGTTTGTCCGGCTGCCTCGCTCAGCTCCCTGCTTAGTTTATTGTTCTCGTCCTGCAGACCGCGGATCCTTTCCAGCAGCTTAGTCACATTCTCTGCTGACTCTGGCCTGTAACAGAGGGACTGAGTAACCGTTGTGGCCTTTTGTTACGGGTGATAGACACCCTAGGATGCATCTGACAGACAATCTTGGCAGGACATTGGTTTATTGGGAAATGAATGTCTTACCCAGAGAGAACAGGAGCCACTCCGCCACGGGCATGAAGTAGCATCACCTGCAGCTCCTGAACCTGGACAAGTGCATGAATCCAAACATTTATTACATTTTAAAATAGATAAGAAATAAGCTGTGTATCATACACTCTCTGTCCAAATGAATCTTTGCTCTCTTTCCCGAACATTAGTTTCTGTACCTGTTGTTTCAGGCGGCTCATTTCTGCAGCTCTGGGGTCAACGTTGACGATAGGTTTGTTTTTAATCTTGCGCGCTCTGTCAGCGTATCGCAGTGTGTTGATGGTCTCCTCCATGTTTGAGTCTGCAGGACTGATGCACGCGATCATCAAAGTGTGGCTGTTGCCTCCCAAAGAATCTGATGAAGCAAACAAATGAAAAAAATTATTCTGCAGTCATTTACTGTTTTGCATCGCTGCTGCTTTAAACACCTGATGTATACTAACAAGTAATGCTGTGTTAAAAAAATAAAAAGATACATGCGGATCCTGTTCAGAGCAGCAAAACAAAGTTTCATTTTGTCGTAACAGAACAGATACCAAAGCCAAAACAAGCAGGAAGCCTACCATCCTTTCCAAGTATGATTTATTCATGTTTGGATGAGGATGGTATCCGAGGCTGCCTTAATGACCACTAAGTAACTTTTTAACATCTAAATCAAAGCTTACCTTGAAGCAGGCGGGTGAGTTTGGAGTCTCTGTAAGGAACAAAGGTATTTTTCTTGCTTTCATCCCCCAAGGCACTGATCACATTACCCAAAGACAAAAGGCCACGATTGATGCTGATGCCTGAAGATGAAAATGAATAGAAACAAAACACAGAAATGCTGTTATTGAGCGCACTTTCTCAACACAAAGACAAGACACAGAAATGTTGCAGTGCACTATATATCATCAGGAGAGGAGTATGTAGAGGTTTGGCAATGTTTAACGGAGAAAATCTAAAGAAAAACATATCGAGTTTACCTTCCTTTAAACGATCTCCCTCCGCTTTGGTTTTCTTCTGCCTCTCTGAACCAGCCAGATCCACAAGGTGCAATTTTGAAACAACTGAATCGACTCTGCAATAAAACATAACACAAATATTCAACCAGTAGAAGACAGTGTTTCCAAAATGTTGCTTTGTATAACCGTTTAAATCAGATGCATTTCTGGTTATTTACTTAAACACATTACAGAAAGCCAAACGGGTGGCAGTGATGTCAGATGGGCTTTGTCGTACGTGGATGTATAAAGAGCTGCAGGTTTGTTTGTGTGTTGACTGAGCTACAGACACACACACTGACGGGGATAAATGTGGCTTCCGCTGCATTTATACAAAATACAAAATCCAGCACTGTGGCACCTTCCAACAGGATTGTGTTTATAAGTGCTTTAACTTAACTGCCATGAAACAATAAGAAAATTATGTTTTAGTTCCCAGATTCACTGCTTTGTTCTCCGTTACGCAACCCCCTGTCTTCATTCACTCTCTACCCAACTCCACTACGCTCTTAACATGCACCTTCAAACAGGTAGGCCTGTCGTAATACAGATGCTGATCCACCAAGTTAAACAGAGCCACCGCGTATATTGGAGAGAGGCTGCCGATTGTAACAAAACAATTCTTATTTTCAGGTGATTATACACCAATGACCATGCTTATATGAATATTATATTACATTTCTGTCACTAGACTGCCCAAATGTTACACATTATACCTTTATGGTTAAAATGGGACTAATATTAGAGAGAAAACACCAAACTGACTTGTCTGTCCCTCTGCGTTGCTCCAGAGTGATGGTGAAGATGGCATGTGAGCGTGAAGAAGCGGCGTTCATCGCCGTGGATCCCACAGTCCGGGCTGAATTTCCGAGCTCCAGACACCCCACCATCTCGTGGGCAGAGAACACCTGCCTCTCGGTTAAACCAACAATCTAGAAAACAGGACACAATGCATTATATTTAAACATAAAAGAAATACAACAATGTGTGCGCTCATTCTTGTAAACATATCAGTCACTCACCTTAATTCCCTCTTTAGGGTCTTCCCGAACGCTGAGGGAGGGTTTATCTTTAGATGTGCACAGCAAGTCCAATATATCTTCATTATAGATCTGCGATCAAACGGAAGGAAGCTTAACTAAATTACTTTGAAAGGCCACTGAGCAATAAAAACAACATTTACTGGATGTCAGAGAAGCACAATAAATGTCTGAATGACATAAAAAAAAAAAAAAGGGAGAAAACAACATGTCGACCCACCTCCAGGTAGGATACTGCCAGAGAGAATTCACAGTCTGTCCTGCTCTCTCGTTCCTCAAAGATCCGTTGGATAACTCGTGGAATAACTCCGACTGAAGGGTCGTTTTCCTGAGCAGATGTGTATGTTCCTCCCATGGAGAAGGTCTTCCCTGATCCCGTCTGTCCGTATGCAAGAACTGTGGCATGGTAACCTATAAAAGGACAATTGATTAGAGGTTTCCACTGTGTCTAATGGTAATTTTCATTTGAGTGCAGCTCATGGCCAGCACAGACTGTGCTGAAGTGTTTTCTAATAAAACCATGAATCCAGAACAGGTCTTTTGTTGCAGAACTGGATTCAGGAAAGAGGTAAAACCAAAACAACAATTTCCTTACTGAAGCATTGTGTTAGAAGATATAGCTACCTTTGAAAAGCCCATTCAATAAGGAGGACACAGCCGTATTGAACACTTCTTCTTGCTCAGCAGTCGGATCGAATACATAATCATAGGTGAACGCCTTCTCTGTGCCAACGATCACCTGAAAACAAACAATTTAGCAGTTTTTACAAATACTGGTTGGTGTAGCTGCATTAGATTTTAGGACTTTGAACAAAACATCACTCTGAAAGAGAAACAGAAAAAAGTATTTTCCTGACCTGTGGCTCCCCAGGCACAAAAGTGAGACAGCACTGACATCCCTCATTGATTTCTTTAGGTACCAACGGGCGACACCGTAAGGCAACCCGCACCGGGATCACCTTAGCGTCCTCATTTGCCATGATGCAAGACTGCTATACCTAGAAACAGAAGAGGTTATCATAATGAAACCATGGACTATCAGTCCAATGAGACGACAAGATAAAATGTCATTAAATATTTTTAATGAACAGAAGATAAAGGTTTTGATAAATGTTCATTTTTAGTCAGTGACAACCAAAATTAAACAGTGAGCGGTTCCCATCATCAAGATAAAGGGATTTGTCTTCAGCACAGACATGAAAAATGACACACCATGTGAACAAATATGTGCTGCTTGAATACTGGAGGAGGATTTAGACATGGATAAGTGTTCTTCCTCCTGATCAATAAAGAGTTGCTGGATCCCAAATATGGGATGCGTCGTTACTACAAGGAGTCCAGGATCTTCTGGTTTTCAAACAACACCTTTGAGGATACTGATGTGTTCAACTTCATCTGGCCATCTACATCCTCTCTATAGTGGAGCTCCACTTCTAGCTTTTGTGCGAGAGCCGGCTGTGGAGGTAGAGCAGGTCGTCCACTAATCAGATGATCTGTGGTTTCGATCCCCGGCTCCTCCGGTCTGCATGTCGAAGTGTCCTTGAGCAAGATAATGAAACCCAAATTGCTCCTGAAGGCTGCGCTATCGGTGTGTAAATGCGAATGAATGGTTAGCTCCTAAAGCTGATGAGCAGTTGGCACCTTGCATGGCAGCCAGTGCCATCAGTGTGTGAATGGGTGAATGAGATATGTAGTGTCAGAAAAGAAGGAGCGGACTAGAAAGGCACCATATAAGTACAGAACACTTACCATAATGGTTAACACAGACGTTTCATAATATGATACCAACAAAAGTCACCTTTTTCAGTGTGTTAAAAATGTATTGAACCATGACATCACTATATTGAATCATACTGAATTTTGTGAATTGGTACATGATGGTTTAATAGTGTAATAATATCTCATCAACAGAGATACACACCGGGAAAAACAACATCAATCTCTTGTGTTTGTCAGTGCTTTTCTATAGTAATAATATACAGGACAGTGGTACTTTAGTTCCTGTTTAAGTGTTTCACTTTGCTCAGTTTGTGTTAAATGCCCATCATCAACGTAAGAGGGTCTGTTATGTTTCATGTGTTTAAATGAACAGTCCGTGTTTCATTTGTTACTTCTGTTCTGTATTGTTTGGCATACGCTGTGTATTACTTGTTCTTTTACTCTTATAATTGTTTGTTGTGCGTGCAGTAAGTCCATGTGGGCTGGGCACCTTTGGTGCACGACACTTACTTACTTTACTTTATACATTGAAAGCAATGTAAACTGATGAGTGATTACCATAATGTCCAGTATTATAGCAGTGAAATCAAACAAAAAAAATCTACACTAAAACACAAATTTTGAAACTTAACATCAGGATCTACAAATGTGGATAACTGTCTCCACGTTTAATGACATTAAAGACGTTTTAAAGTTTGAATATTGGACAAAACAAGTCAGTTTTGTGAGTTTTGTGGCTTCTAGTGGTGAAATGGAAAACGTCCACGTCTCTGGAAAATCACCATGGGCGTTATTATGGAGGAGCTGAGGATGACACCATAGCCTAGGGTCCATTTTCAGTGCAGACAGTTCAAACCCGAGCTGCGCAGTAAACTATAGTTATAATGTAAATGTGTTTTTAGGCTCTATTGTTAAGGGTTAAGGGTCTGCATAATACATGAGCCAGTCCCAGTTAGCTGTAAAGTCTCTTTCAATGGAGACACAGCTGCCAACTTCACAGACAGAAGCCGTTAAAGTGCCAGTTTTCTAGTATTAAAAGCAAATGAACCGTCTATGATGTAGATGATGGATGATAATCAAGTTAACGTCGGTGTCATTTTACCGTTAACTAGTTAGCTGCTGTTATTAGCAAAGACGTTGACGTTACCTTCTCACGTTTCCTCCGGTAACAACGTTTAAATGTCACGAAAACTGCATCCAGCGGTCCAGGTTGGTGATAAATAACACGACGGTTACACGCTCTTAATAAAGGTTTACTTGTCGCGGCTGACTAGATGAACTTTTAACCGTGTAGCTGCTCCGACATCGGTCAGACGAATGTTGTGACTGCCCGCCACTTTCAAACGGCAAGGCTCCGCCTCCTGCTTCTTCTTCTACTACTAGTGGTTTTATGGCAGCGTCAACGCGCAAGCCGGCAGCGCCACTGACCCCCACAGGACAACTGAGGAAATACAGCCAAGTACAAATACTGAACAAGCATGGTGTTTGGATGAATGGAACAAATAAAATAAAATAAAATAAAATAAAATAAAATAAAATAAAATAAAATAAAATAAAATAAAATAAAAATAAAAAAGCTAATAAAACAACAACAACAACAACAACAATAATAATAACAATAATACAGGACAAATGAGGAAATATAGCCAAGTACAAATACTGAACAAGCATAGTGTTTGTATTAATGGAACAAATAAAATAAAATAAAATAAAATAAAATAAAATAAAATAAAAATAAAAAAGCTAATAAAACAACAACAACAACAACAACAACAACAATAATAATAACAATAATACAGGACAAATGAGGAAATATAGCCAAGTACAAATACTGAACAAGCATAGTGTTTGTATTAATGGAACAAATAAAATAAAATAAAATAAAATAAAATAAAATAAAATAAAAAAGCTAATAAAACAACAACAACAACAACAACAACAACAATAATAATAATAACAATAATACAGGACAAATGAGGAAATATAGCCAAGTACAAATACTGAACAAGCATAGTGTTTGTATTAATGGAACAAATAAAATAAAATGAAATAAAGCATCAAACATACATTCTGCCATAACAGAAGTTATCTCATGACACTTTCCATACAGAGAAGGTCTAGACTGTATAATATTATTTACGACTACTACTAAATGTTTAATTTCTCTGTACATATTTAAATTTAGATCTATCTCAGGTTAATTTTAACGTATGGTTACTGTGTTATAGGTTAATTCTAATGTGTGTTCAATGTATGTTTGCATGCTGCTACTGGATGCTTGAATTTCCTTTGGGATCAATAAAGTATCTATCTATCTATCTATCTATCTACTACTACTACTACTACTACTACTACTACTACTACTACTACTACTAATAATAATAATAATAATAATAATAATCTTATTTTATCTTATTTTATCTTATCTTATCTTATCTTATCTTATCTTATAATCATAAGACCCTGATGAGGATAAGTGGTTACAGAAAATGGGTTGATGGATAAAATGTGCACAAATGAAACACACGTGACTCCTAATGTTTATCCCAATGATTCATAATTCTTTCATGCAGGCAATACTTTGTATGGCTACAACAGTTACTGTATATGTATACATATCGTGCTGAATGAACCTAATGAATAACTGTATTCCTGTGTTTTAGTTTGTATCAGCCCCAAGCGTACCAAGTTAACCTTTCTCTGTTGTTTCATGCCAGAGTGAAAACAGGGATACAGTGAGGGTGATTAGAAAATATGCCTCAGTTACTAGATGACCAATATTAGGCTACAAACAACAAAAACAAGGGAGGGAAGCAGAGAGTGAGGACGCTGGTCAGACAACAGCGTGTGACTGAATAATTGTACTGATAGTCATGCCCAAGTTAAGAAATAAAAAGCTCAGGAGAGATTTTTTTTCCCACTTCAAAATAAGTGCAAATAGAGGAGGAAGATACGGCAGGAGGGAAGCTGAGTGGGGTACATGACATCCCTCTTGATGAGATGGGTTTTCAGCCTGGAAAATGGGGAGTGACTCTTCTGTTCTGGCTGGAAGAGAAAGGTCATTACAATGGGAGCCAGAGGGGAAAACAGCTGAGTCCAAATAAAGTGATGACAAGGTTTTCTGCAGGGAAAGAGGGAGCTAAAGCTGGAACTGTAGTGCAAGATGTGAAAGCATGGACTCGTGCTGCATAAGCTGCATGAATATTTCCAGAAAATCCTCCAAAATATGATTTTCACACATCAAAATGGTTCTCCTGCAAGATTTTGTCTCATCAATCTGAGGGTTTATTGAATAAACAGTTGTAGCTAGGCCCTGTGTAGTCCATGACCTTTATCAACCTTGTAACCACTGAGAGCTGCAACAACACTGATAGGGCTTATCCCCTCTAACACAGATGTCTGGCTCGGCCTCCACCCCTCCTGTGACAGATGTTGTCGAATTAAGTCATTTTCATAGCACGAATGAATTAGCTGGAGGTATTTAATGGACACGTCCTACATCGTGCCACAAAAAGTTGCAATAACTTTGCTTGTGTAACCATCGTATTGATAATTTATCATCCACTACTGAGCAGTTGAAACCACAGCTATAATAATACACAAGGTAGGGGGGTTCAGAGTGCCTTGAAACTCCAGAGAATGGAGGGATTTTGTGCCAAAACATGGGATTGTTTTGATATCTAGAACTCTCAGCAGGAGACTGGAGAAGTAATCATTAGGTCATTCATATTGATCAAACCCCTGCTGATATACTATAGCCATTATAAGCCACAGGGAAGTAAAAATATCAGTTATTTTGCCTTCAGTCCCACATTTCTATTCAACGAGGAAGGGTGTGGTTATTGTGTATTGTCTGTGAAGTTTACTAAACTTTCTGTTTATCTCCCTCTTCAGTCATTTACTGTACACGAAGCCTCGGAGGCAAGTAAGTCCTGCTGCTGTTGCTGCGGGAAATTCCACCACAAAGTCTAATAACAACAACATGCCAGAGTGTCTCTGCACCCAAGAATAGAACAGACGGCGAATGAATGGAACAAACCGGTCTATTCTCTCCATAAATGATGATTGTGCACGTGAGAATTTTTCTTAAACAGGAAGATTAAAATGCCAACACGCTCTCAGCTCAGCCAACTGGATTTACTTAAAACCACCTTGACCTTGAAGAGCAGTGCCTACTCTCATACTGTAGCTGGAATGGGAGGAAATTCAGCTTGCTTCCCTCCTTTTCCTGTCGTAGTTTCAACAGATAATCTGCATGTGGTGGATTGCATTGCAATGACATCACCCATGTCTAAAATCCAATAGTTGCATCAATGGGGGTTTTGAAGAGAATACACTGCTCAGCTGCTTTAAGCCATTTGTACATACAGGCTTCATGCTCTACTGAGATAAATGCTTAATAATGGGGTTTTCCATTAGCTGTGGAAAATGTAATATATGATCAAAAGAGTTGCAATATCAGTAAAGTAGCTGCAATAATAACTAAGTCTGCTGGGTGTCAGTTAATTAGTGTGAATTTGAATATTTAGCTGCATTTTATCGTTGAAATATCGCCCACTGCTGCATCAGATTAATTTGTAGACTTTGTTACTTTATAACCAACCTCTGTGGCTGTGAAGTGGAGCCAATGCAGAAGTGCCAAAAATTGCAGTTCCTCGAATAGCCACTTGAGGCTGTCTACAGAACGTCAATCTCCATAAGCCCCCATGTTAAAATGTCCAACTTCACAGCAGAAATAAACATGTTTACAGCCTGGTACAAAAGACAGTTTTGGTCTCTATAGTTAATTTCCCCATTCATGACAACTGTACTGAGTCTGAATTTTTATATAACTCATCTGTTCAAATTATATTAAGCCTTAAAGTTAACAGCATGGCCACTTTGATTGACAGGTAGGTGCCATTATGGCTTGTTTGAGCACCCAAGTGTCTTTTGGCTCGCCTCAAGTCCGCCAATGATCCACGTCTTTGCCGATATTTAGATTAGCCGGGAGGCGGGAGATTTGTTTGTCCTGCAGCCAGCCTCAAGTGGCCGCTCGAGGGACTGCAAGTTTTGGCTTTTCACATTGGCTTCACTTCACAGCCATGGAAGTTGCGGCTTCGTCTGAGCGTACCTTATACGTGTACGTGTGGATCTGTATATATGTGTATATACATACATATAGATGCTCTATCTTCCCCTTTATACTCCCACAACGGACCTATGTGAGGGTATAATTTTCTCTGAGTATATTGTACTGTTGCACTTATATGGCAGAAAATGATTCAGCCTAATGTGTACTTTAGTCTGGAGGTCTGTTACCAGGAAAATGTTCCACAAAGAGCCAATAATAATTAGCTGTACATTTTAAAACAGGCTTTGAAACCTTATGCTGAGTCAGTAAGGAGGCATTTTATGGGAGGGTTTGTCCGTGGTGCTACTGCTTACTGCTCTGGCCCAGATGATAAACTCATATATGTCTTCACTTGACAGCAAATGGGGCTAAAGATAAAGTAAATGGACACTGAATGCACATTAACCTGAAGATAACTTTAACATAAGCACAAGAGCTGTTTTTGGCACTGTAATATTGCAGACGTTTACATCAGTTTCATTAGCACCGGGTCTGTTATGAGAATATGCAGCTTTGCCTTAGTTTAAAAAATCTATTTTGGACTTATAATTGAATATATCTTTCCAGACACATTTCTCATAAATCCAATTGAAAAATAAGTAGGAAAAACTACTGTCAAAGTCATTTGTGCCTTGAATCTGTATTACAAGAGGAAACTGTTTCCAGACTGACCTCAATAGTCAGCCTTCCAGCTTCAAACTGAGTTAAAAGTGTAGGTGTAGTTGATTTTAAATACGTATTTTGAATGTGTTGGACTGGATGAACCCTCTAAACAACACACCCTGAAGTGAATTCAATAATTTCAGTGTCTAGATGTTTTATTTAGCATGCAGAGATCAAGATATCCGGTCCCCATGCCACCCACCCAGGCCATATTTCACTCCGTCAGGCATTCAGTGTTTTCATTTTCCAGTACACTCAGTCCGGCATCATGAGTCAGGGCATGGTCATCATCATGATGTGTATTAATCACTGACATTTAGACAATGGTCACTGCTCCTCTTTACTGATGCATTTATTTATGACTAAATAGGAAGGGCACTAAATGTGGTGGATTTGGAAAATGTCTGACATTTGAGAAATTTGTGACAGGATTACAGTGTTTATATATATCTACTGTTTCAGGGTCCCAGATAAGATGTGGCCACGAGGTCCAGAATTTCTACCAGCTGCTCTGAACATGGACATACGGCATGTACAAGATCACGTAATCACTTGGAATAAAACCAAAATGACATATTACTTTTATGGGAACTATTTAAAGTACAAAGAATGAGAATCAGTTTTATTATTGGCCAGGTATGTGTACGCATACAAGGAATATGACTCCAGTTTCACTTTGCTCTCAATGTACATACACTGAAATACAGCAAGGATACAAGGAACAAGGAATATGTAAACATAAACACTGAACTACTATATACGGATAAAAAATATAGATACATATGTATATCTGTATAGATAAGATTTAGACTTTAGTGGCCCCACACAGGGGAAATGCATTTGTTATAGCAGCTTGTACACACAAGATGGATAGGAAATCACTCATAAATAAGAAATAGATAGAAAAACATCTATCTATCTATCTATCTATCTATCTATCTATCTACACTGACCGGCAACTTTATTAGGTACGCTAACACATAGGTATTAATTTAACTAATATCTTCACTACTGAGGTTGTAGTTTGCGGTAGTGTTAAACTGGACTGCAGTATATGTAAATGAGGTAGCCAAAATATTAGAAACACCTAATGCCTAATAACTTAAACTTCTGCAAAGGTACAAATAGAAAACATAATACATATATACATAAAAATAAGAAATAGAAATAGACATTGTTCAGTGCTCTTAATGTTCTTAATTCTGAGCTGACCGGTTCCTCTTGTCCAACACATTTCATTGCATTGCTGACCCTGTGTTAATGTACACATGACAAATAAACCTGAAACTGAAATGGAGCTATATATATTATAATATATTCTCTACTATACTACATACAAATAAATTATACTATATATACAAATACAAATTATATATTATGTATACTGTTATGTTTTTATTGATCACAGACAATATATAAAATATTAGAAACGTTATAAACAGTATATACATTATATATAATGTATATTAAAATAAACAATAACATTTGCAGACAGAATATGAATTAGACGACAGTGCAGTGGTGCAGAAGGATGTTGAGATATATATGATTGATGTAGCAGGTTGTTTTATATACATGAGGTACGTGCATATGACAATATATACAGTATGCACAGCATTAGTAGAGTACTGTAAAGACACCAGACTCCGTGTACAGCATTTACACTCCAGTACAAAATCTAAAGAAAGCTCCTCTCCATGGCTCTATGCCTTTTATAGCTGAGGGATACCGATACTTTTTTTTGATGCACGCACGCATACACGCGTCTGAACGTCGTGAGCGCGTATGCCTCCTCCACCACCACCATCACAACGGCGCCGTACATTTTCTCCTGAATTGCACATTTGATACCCCCAGAAAGCTTACGCATAATGTGTAGCAAGTCGGCGCAACACATTTTCTGAATCCGCTTCCGGAGTGGCCGACGACGCCGATGCCCACAGACTGATCACAGGGGCTTTTTACCCTGAACAGCACTGAATGGTAGCAGCTGAGAGAACGGGTGCGGAGCCGGGAGGATTTCTCACGGTCCACGGACTAGAATGATCTCCTATATGTATCCCCATAAACGGATGACAGCCTCCAAACAAACCTGTACTGAAAACTTTCAGCTCTACATCTGACGAGGGTGGTGTTATTGAGATTTTTTTTTTTTTTCTTTGTAAGCAGACATCATGCAGGTGCAAACTGTGGGCTAACGTTAACTGAAATGACTTGCTCGGCGCTGACGCGTTTCATTTGTGCCATGCCAACCCCGCATTGTCAGATGCCATTTTACTCTGCGTTATCCCAGCGTCTGGAATTCCTACATACTGCTGGGCCTGTTGTGTAATTAGAAGTTCGTGAGGCTGTAGCAAAAAAAAAATAATAATAAAAAAAAATAACAACAACAAAAAAACAAAGCTGGTGCAATGAGAAGAAGCTACGCTGCCCAAGACATTGTGCGCAATTTGTGCTGAAGCTTATGGGTCCTGCGTACTCAAGCTCCCGGCTTCCACTTGGAGAGGTGTGCTGCGGGGCTACAGCGCACTGGCTGTGTCGGCTTCACATCTGGACCGCCTAGCTACTGTCATCTGCGGCCTGTTTCGGACTGTGCACTCCCTGAACTTGTATGTTTACCGGGGGAAACCGAGTGAGATCGCCTCGGATGGTGTGTTATTAAGGAGGAGGTGGTGACTATTTGGGCCGGTGGTACTTGGACTTGACGTTATCGGTGATCCACTGGAACACCGTGGTCCAAAGCTGGACTGGCTGACTACTCATGGAAAAAACGCTTATCCAGCTATGGATTTTGCGTAGCGAAGTCACGCATTTTTAAAGGCAACGCTAGGGTGACATTGCAGTCTTCTCACCACATCGGTTATTTCGTCGTCCGACAAAAAAATAAAAGAGTGAAAGTGGAGTATTGTCCGTCGTACGTATCAACGCAGTGGGATTTCTACGTCTGGTCGGCGTTCCCCCCCACCCTTCCCGCGGTGACGGTTATGGGTCGGAAGCGGTGTGTCGGTGCAGATTGTTCCAAGATGGCGGCCGGGTGCTGCGGGGTGAAGAAGCAGAAACTGTCGGGATCGCCCGGGTCGGGGGGTCCCGGCGGGGTGGGGGCGGGAAGCGGGGTGGCAGGAACCGGACATTGTGGCTCGGAGTTGGGGATTGGCTCCTCCGCGACCGTTGCAGCAGCGGCGAACGTGAGCCGAGCCAACGGCCTGGGGGGACCCGGGGGTAACGTTAGCGGCAGCAGCAGTAGTAGTAGTGGTGGTGGTAGCAGCAGCGGCGGCGGCGGCGGCACAAACGCTCTGTCCCCAGCCCCGGCCGGTTACACTTCATCCGGCCTCTCCCCGAATCTAAGCTCGGGACCCGGTTCGGGAAGTGGAGGCAGAAAAATGGTTGTCTCAGCGGAGATGTGCTGCTTCTGTTTTGACGTGCTTTATTGCCATCTGTACGGATACCAACCTCCGAGAACACCCAGGTTTACAAACGATCCCTAGTGAGTATCTCTGTCTTTTGTTGTTTTGCTGCATGTCAAAGCTCACCGATGTACTCTTCCACTTAATGTCTTTTGCAGCACACTTGACTGGTTTACCTCTGTTGTCGGCTTCAGCGTCAGGAGCACTAACTGTCACATCGAAACAACATTTTAATTACGATTAATTTAATATGAAACCCCCTCGCGAGCACAGCTTAATTTGTACCAAGTTGCAGTTTGGGGCCTTGTCGAGGAGATACTTGACTGCACTGGCCCGCAGCCGCACTAACCTCACATTAACGTTAAAATGAATGATTTGATATCATTTTATAAAGCTATAACACCTATCACTTAACGATCTACTGTGTTACTTTTAAATTGCCCGTTGTTAGTCGGCTTAAAAACATTTTAGGACACAGTTTGCCCAACTCGAACAACACTTGCTAACGTTAGCTAAGCCTGTGCGCTAACTAGCTAGCCACCGACACTTTAGCTAAAAGAAAGCGGGTAAGAAAACATCGCTTATTTTAATTACTGCAACAGCAGCAAGTTTGCTAATAAGCACAGACTGTTCAAACTACTAAAATACACAAGGTTAAAAGTTGACAATAGTGTTTTTAAGCTTTTAAGTTGCCCTCAATGAACTCTGAATTGCCACACACCGGGCTTAGCTTTGTTAGCTCGAAGCTACATTAACTTAGCAACGAGGGGCACTAATGAGCCTGTAGTAATTAATTTAATGGTGAATTGTATTATAAAGTGTCTCCGGTGTCATTGTCAGGTAACAGGTCGTGCTGTTCGGTTGTTTTACAGCAGGTTTGGTTGAGCAGGTGTGCTGTCAAATCGTCAATAAAAACGAATAGCCGATTTAGCATCAGCCAACAAAGAAAAGGTGGCTCTTGCTCAGCATTCCTTACAGCTAAATGTAACGAAAAACAACATTGGTTGTGTTTAATAACTGTGACAAACACAGTTTAAATACTCAAATCATTCACTGAACATGTGATTTTTTTTTTGGTATGATCAAATTAACCATATAGGGTAATAAATGTATATATTTTTGCCGTTTTAGCCGCACTCAACTGAAAAACATATTGAGCCCCCCTCCTCCATACAAGCCCTGTAATGTGATCTCATGTGACTCTGTGGGCGTTTAACGTACATTTTGAGGCTCTGAAGGCTTTGTTTACAATTCCAACCACGGTTGACGGGTGAGGAAACTTTGGAGTGACTTATTGATTCAAGAGCCACTTTAAAAAGTGTCAAAATAACTCGAAGGAATTGCTGTTTTGTGTCTTTAAAAGTGTAAAATTGGGGAATAAAAGGTAAAAGCGGTGTTGAATTTCAACATGCATGCACTAAAATACAATGTTGCACACATTTCAAATGTGTATAATGAGTTGTGAATGGTTATGGAAACAGTTGCAACACACCAGGGGTGTTTCCCATCTGTTGTGGGAGATAATCCCTCACACACACTTTATGTATGCAAAAAATCCGACTGTCTTCTTACTTCATAGAAATAATAACTGAATTATATTTGAGACTGTATTGACTTGTAAATCTCCTGAAATGCTGCTATTGACATGTTGACCTTCTGAAAGAAAATCCACCGTGCTGGAGCCTTTTTAATCATCCAAGTGTATCCCTAAAATCCATAACACTAACCTCCATCTCTAAATCACCTCAATAAACTGCAGGCAAAAGACATTCAAGTATGAGAATGAATCTAACCTCACAGTGGGGACTGTACCGTGCCTTTTGGGGATAGCTAGACTAACCAAGTACATGTGTCGTATAAATGCAGATCTTATTTGTGATTGTTTTGTTTTTTTTTAATCCATTTTAGGTGTCTCTGATTCCATACACACTTTCCTGTAGTCCACACTCGAGTATCTTGCCCAGACTAGCCTGGAAAACCAGACTAATGTTAATAATAAACAAACAAAAATATCTGTTGTCAGTGTGTTAATGTAAAATGTCATTCGAGACCCAGTACCAACATCCACGCTAAGCACGATGTCACCTTTTGTAATCAGCATCATTGCCTCATTGTAAGAAGGTGTGAGGACTTCAAATGTGATACTTACAATTTGTCAGATCTCATCTTACTTGGAAAGATATATTTCATAAAGTTTGATAAAACTGAGTGTCTGACTTTATGAGTAATATAATAGCTTTCAACTTTCATTTGTTATGTTGGATGATCATAGCGGATGAAAAGATCAGCATAATCTCGCCTTCGGGGGACAAAGAACTAGACGGTACTCTGTGCTATGTACACTTTTGTCAGTCAGTGCAAACTGTGGGTAATTTCCCTCAGCAGAGACACAGTAAGTTTTCATTTTAGGGCTCAGAGAGTCGGTGAGTTTTACACATCAGGAACTCTTAAAGTGAACTTTTTGACTGATTTGAGCGTTCAACATTTAAACTTCTCTCAAAGAAAGAAACCCTGTTCGAATTGAGCGTAAGTTTGTCATTCTTCGATGGGCGAACACAAAGATTGTGTCACACCACCACCACGAGAAACCAAGTGCTAAAACCGACCAGCCAATCATGACCAGGAATGCTGTAGGCTAATGCACACCAATGTGAAAACTCCCACAGGTCTGAGAAACCCACACTAATGGTCTGTGGTGTCCTTGGCATGTCCTTCACTTGGGGGCATTGTCAGATTGAATTATTGAAATGCTCAAAACAAATACAACGTTTGACATAGACACAGTGCTCTGCTAGGTAAACAATGCAGGGCATCAGATCGTGGACATGTTGTAAACATTTTTTTAGAGACCGTGATACCAAATTTTAAAAATGGCAGCCATGCTTTTGGCAGTTGTGTCCATTTGTCCTTTATTATTTTCTGATAATAGCACACCCATCGCAATTGTGAATCACCTTGAGATGGCGTGTTTTTGCTGCCTAGACTGGCGACCTGCTGTCTGGCATACATGTTGTTGGCATTTAATAAATCGTCAAGTCTTCTCCTCTAAATGGGGGAGGTGTTGCGTGAAAAAAGAAGTGACTCAAGACTAAATTCCATGGATGCAACACAAGGTAGTCGTGGCCGTTAGAGTCAATGTTTAAAAACCCCACCAGAAGCGATGTGGTCCGGTTCAGAAATGTCCCAGAAGCGGGTATCCACCCAGCTGTTCTATTTTTGACGGACACTGCAAGCAGCCCACGTCAATCTGCAAAGAGAATCCCGAGCTGGCCGGAAGTCAGACACAGAAATGCACCCTGTGCAAACCTATGATCATAAAAACAGCCAAAATGGAAACAATTTAACTACGGGCATATTTACATATTTAGACGTACGTAAACTAAGAAAAATGACCAAATCTGAGCGTGGCGGCCACGGCATGACATGTACGTTCCTGGTGGGGTTTCGCTGTAACATACTTGTTTTTACACATTTATTTCTCCATTTTGATTGCAAGAAGACCACCACTGGACCACGCCAGCCCGAGAGTGCTGCTGCAGGTACGTTAGCATAAATTTAGATAGTTCATTTGTAAGGTAATATTAACTCTGTTATGTTAGCTAGCTAGATATGTGTATCGTAAGATACTTTAATTTCGTAACTTTTGTAAGCTCAAGCAGCAACTGAAATGTAAGATTACAATTTGAAAGTAATAACTAGCTAACGAACATAAGATAAGATAGACTTTAACAACCCCACACAGGCTCGTATGCACAGGGTGGATAAGTAACTACTCATAAATAAGAAATGTTTAAAAAAGTCTGGTGTTAAAGAGTCTGACAGCTGTTGGAACGAAGGACCTGCAGCAGCGTCCTTCTTACATGGTGGGAGTAGCAGTCTGTTGTTATTGCATGCTGTCTCATCCATTGTGCTACCAAATGCTGAATACTAGCCATCTTTTCTTTTCTACATCAACTTTTGTCTCTGTTGATCCCTCGTTTGAGGACATCACCAGAAGACACCAGCCTTCGGCCACCTGCAGAGGAGGGGGGTGGGGAAATGATCCAGGAAAGGTAAACCGAAGCCAAAGGACTGCTGGGTGAAACGTCTTTAAGACACAAGTCTACAGTTGTGACCACTAGACACATCTTTGTTTCTCATTAGACTCTCTGCACCTAGTAGCTGTAATGTTTTGTTCCTTTGTAATCTTTTTATTTTAATTACTGGTACTTCATTGAATCAGAACTTTGAAATTTTGGTCTTGATTTTGTAAAACAGTTGTTTTCAATATGTGAAGAAGCTAAAAAATAAAATTTAAGACTTGTTCAAAGAGAAATGTCTCATGTATGTTTCTTTTTTATCTATAAAATTGGACTTTTTTTAATCTTCAAAGAGTACAGGACTTCTGGCTCAAGTCTTTATGCATGAAACAAAAATATATCGTGTATGAACAAGTGTCAAAGTTGAAGTACCAGTATTGGTTCTGGTATTGAGAATTTCTTCAGAGGAAACGGTGCCGGCTCATTTTTTCCTTTCTCTTTACACAGTTTAACGTACACACATTCAGTTTTAATGAGAAAAGTTATAAGAAATAACCAGACTCAACGTAAAAGACCAGCATGGAGCCATTAAAACGTAAATAAATAAATGAAAGAGTGTCATACTGAATTTCTCAGTTCATTCGAGTCCTCTTCAGATTGGACCAGTGCTCATATTAAAGGGGGGGGGGGAGTAGCCTGGAGTCCTGCAGCTGTATGTGATTGAGTCAGATTAACTTTACCAATAAAACTTTAAATGAGATCTAGCATTTACTGTTGAGAAACCGGGACTTAAGCACTCTTCTGTCGTGTCACAGTGGCTGCAGTACTGGCCTGCACTCATTAGTGTTTCTGACAGCGCTCACAACACGATAAGAAGAAGGAAGAAAATACTGTAAAGCATAAAAAGACACGATTTAAGTGTATTTGTACCATTAGACAGAAGACTGAAAAGGTCTCTGGTGTAGAAAGGTAGAAAGGTGTTGGTTCTTATTTGCATAATACTGCACAGCAATCATGCTCCTGTTTTGCACAACTCTAGTTCTGATCCACTGCGATGCCTACGCAACAATGTCACATTGAGTACAGGTTCTTTGAAGTGCCTAATTTAATTAACATTACCTAAATGGATACCTCCTTAAAGTGCTATCATCACACTCTGCTGACTCACTCTTTGGTCTAGTATTAAATTGAGTTATTCATTGTCATTAACATGATTTGCTTATGAATCGGGACAGAGTGCTGAAGTTCTAGCAGAAGCGGTTTCACCGTACAAAAGTTGGCTTTACACCATAACTTCATGAAACGTATAAAGTTTAACCAGTCACATGTACAGACGCTATGAACACAAGCCTGCAGAGTGAACCGGTGACGTGTGCTGCCTTTAAACACTGCAGAAATGTACATCTGCTGTTATTAAAGTTCAACTTCTTTTAACATGGTCTCTTGTTGTTTTTCAGCCCGCTGTTTGTCACGTGGAAAATAGGCAGAGACAAGCGGTTGAGGGGTTGTATAGGTACATTTTCTGCCATGAATCTGCACTCAGGACTCAGGGAGTACACCCTTACCAGGTGAGTTATCTTTCTAGCTGTAGACCAAATGCTGTAAATTTAAAGTGAACAACAAGACCCCCAACATGGGCAGCCAACTCTGATATTTGGCCTGTGCATGACAGCCAAAAAGAAATGTCTTGTTGAAATGTTTCTTATTGTATTTACTTGTATTTTGTTTCATTAAAGTAGCGTATTGTAACACTGTGTAGAGCATATGTCTTTGACCGCAGGTCCAGGGTTGAAAAAAAAATTATAAATGTTCATAAATCAGTCAGACAAATGGCACATCTAGATAACACGGGGGTTCATGTAGAAAGATGCTGAAATCATTGATGCCCTGGCACTGACATCAGGAAGATAGGAAGTGACACAAATGAAGTGTAACTTTACTGTAACTGTAATGTACGGACTGTTGTAAAGATGTTATTAATTCAAAGCTGTTAAGTTGTGACAATAAAGAGTCCTTGTGTAGTCCTCCCAGCCAAACCTACTTTACACCATGACATCAACATCAAAGTTGACACACTTTCTCTTGCCCCTACCAGGGTAGCGAGAAACTTAGGAGTCATGATCGATGACCAGCTAACCTTCTCTGATCACGTTGCACGCCTTGGTTGCCCGGTCAAATCAGGCTATACCTAACTCAGTACGCTACCCAACTCCTGACATGGGTTGTGGTCATCTTGCTACTCAGTTACTGTAATGCCCTCCCAGTCTGGACAGTTAAACCCTTTCAGACGATCCAGAACGAGGCGGCACACCTGGTCTTCAGTCAACCCAAAGGGGCACATGTTACCCCGCTGCTACCTGTAGCAGCCTGCATTAAATTTAAATCACTCATGCTTGCCTACAAAGTAGTCTCCGGTTCTGCACCCACCTACTTCAATGCCCTCAGACAGACATATGTTACCTCCCGACCGTTGCACGCCACCAATGCATGGGCCTGGCTCTGCCACCCGTACACTCGGGGCAATCCAAACTTTTCTTGTCTGTTGTTCCCCGTTGGTGGAACGTCCTACCAGTTCCTACCAGATCAGGGGCGTCCCTCTCTACCTTCAAAAGCCTCCTGAAGACCCAGCTCTTCAGAGAGTACCTCCTCTCCAACACTACCAACAACTGGACATGCTAAATCTATATCCCTTCTACAACTGTCACTTGATTTTATGTGAGTAGTACCTATTGCTGCACTAACATGTCCTTGTCGCACTGTACTTTGAAATTTAAATGTCATATGACCCCATGATATGACACCTCTAATAGATACGAGGGAGCACGAGGGCAGAAACTAAAATATCGATGACATAAACATGTATGTAAAGAGTGAGTGTAAACAGGGCCGTCTGTAAATACCCGGTGTAGAATTTCTTTATTAGCATTTCTTGCCCCGAGTGCAGTTCATGTCAAATACATGTAAACACTCACACAAACATTGAACAGCCCCGAGCGGCCACGATCAGAGTTCATGCTGCGTCCACATGAAGAGGAAAGGCCCTATTGATCTTTCATCACATGTTGAGTGGAATTCAGCCCTCAAGCGTTGTTGGAGTGCTTTGCGTTCAGTGCAATCAAACTACTGGGCTTCTTGATGCTTGACTGTGGTATCTGTTTTTTTTCTGAATCACCTCTTGTAATGGGATTTTCTTTGTGCTCCTGTGTCTGCAGTGCCCTTAAAGACAGCCGCTTCCCCCCTATGACAAGGGATGAGCTGCCTCGCCTCTTCTGCTCAGTGTCTCTTCTCACCAACTTTGAAGACGTCGGTGATTACCTTGACTGGGAGGTGAGAGGCACGGTTTGCTGTGCATGTATTGAGAACACTACATTTGACTTTGCATAGAGTGATTCATGGAGTTAAAATACACGTTTCTTTCTTGGTCGTGCCTGTCTTGGATTCTAGGTGGGTGTTCACGGTATTAGGATAGAGTTTTTCAATGAAAAAGGATCAAAGCGCACCGCCACCTACCTACCAGAGGTTGCAAAGGAGCAAGGTGAGATCTTTTTGCAGCCTCATCTGCTTTTTTTTTTTTTTTATGACGACAGTGTAATGTTTTGCTGGATGTGAATTAATACTCCGATTTTATCAAGGTTGGGACCACATTCAAACCATAGATTCCTTACTACGAAAGGGAGGTTACAAAGCTCCCATCACAAATGACTTCAGGAAGACCATTAAGTTAACCAGGTAAGAATACACTTATACAAACATGCTGATATATTAATGTCACTGTTTGCCACGTTCTCTCATTTAGATCCACGTCCACAAACAAACTAGATACTAAAATTCTGCCAGCCAGTTGCTCGAACAGAACATTATAAAGCTGACATTTTAAAAGGGTATGTGTAAGATCACATATAGGATCTAAGTCAGTGTTGTCCCCAGTATATCCTCTGCTACTCAAGTTACTTAAAGGGGAGTCCTTTTAACAGGTCTTGACGAGTGCACAGCATGTGTGAAAAATGTATCAAGCCTTCTTGGCCTCTAGAGGGAGCTACATGAAATCTGATACCTTGCCTCAAGTGATGTGCCTTGATTCAGCTTCATTTGACTCACGTGACATCACTAAACAATAATATGATTATACTACTACTACTACTACTACAATACTACAAGTTTGAAAATAAATAATGGCAACATTAGCCACTACTAGCATAACTCACCCAAATCTCCAGAATGAACCGGTGCTGTTCGAGCTGTATTGTTTGGTTTTGTGGAATATAGAAACATTATCTGGTTCTGCTGCTGCTAAATCAGTGGAACATTCTTAAAGTTCCCATGACACGAAAAGCAGTTTGCTGTTTGCTTCCTCAGATTTATCATATTTGTTTCCTGTAACTTGTCAAGGATGCTGATTGACATTTACTACAACGTTACATCCTGCACTGCTATGCATTGCATGTAGTGCTATGATTCAGTGTCAGTGTCTGCCTTACCCGAGACTGAACAAAACTTTCGAAACCACCAATGGCCAGTTTGGTAGCGAATACAGTAGCCTACGGAGGTGGTTTTCTTGCCGGGTTTGGCTCCTGGCATCCCAGGGCTGAGTCAGTTTGGCTACGTGCAAGTCTGACCGAGATAATGACAGCTAGTGGTTCGTTTCTTAGCAACCTTTCCATCTGGAAAGTCTGTAAATCACCTCGGTAGTGTAACGTTATTCCCTGTTGGTCTCAGAAGCTTAAACCTGTCCGGTCCAGCTGCTGAGCCCAGTTCTGTTGCCTGCTGCAGATAAAGTCAGCAGCAGTTATTTAGCGGTTAGCTACTTTAACAAGCCGTTACAGCTACAACTATAGCTATCTGTCCATCAGGGAACGCTGTAAACACTTCATAACCTTCATAAAGTTAAAGATAACCAGCCAGTGGACATCAGAGGGATAAAATATGATCCAGTTTCACCATAATTGGTGAATAAAAATGACTTTTTTTTGTCATTGTTGGGCTAGATACTGGTGTATAAGTGACATATAGCTCTAGACAGATGGTTAATAACACCTAAACATCACTTTTGACTTCATGGGAACTATCTTGACTTGACTCATCTGTGCTAATCAACTGCAGTGTACAGTTATGTTGACATGACACATCATAACACATCTCCTCTCAATCCTAGGTACCGTAGCGAGAAGATGACAATGGGTTATGCAGAGTACATCGCCCACCGCCAGCACCATCACTACCAGAATGGCATTGGGCACCCTCTACCACCCTACAACCATTATTCCTGACAGCGAGCCGCATGACCAATCATTGGACCTCTCCGCGGACCTTTTCCCAGGAGAGCCCGCCCCCTCCTGGTCTAGCTATTTCTACTACTGTACCATTTTATGATGATAGTTTCCGTTGCCATGCTGGCCGTCTCCCAGACGTTGACATGGCAACGGGTGGCAACGAAGCATCATTTGATTATGGCAAGAAAATCCACGTTTTTTTTTTTTTCTAATTTCTTTGCCTGTGGTTAAGTTTTTGCAGCATATGTATACCTATATCTCTAACCACCCCTTCATTCATATTTTTGAAAATTAAACAAATACTAGATTTTATTAATCTTACGTATTTTCAGCAAACCTAATCAGGTGTTTGATTCTGTGGATGGAAGGAAGTCTCTTATGATGGATTAGTCTTGCGCTTATATTGTTTAGGCTTTGCTACGATTTTACATTTACTAAGATAAAAATTCTTTTTTTTTTTCGTTCTCCCTCCTTCTTTTCTTTATCTTACTATCCAGACATGTATACCATGTAGCAAGGCAACTGCAGTTCTCAAAGGCTGTGTCGTCTCTATTCTGATTCCTCTCAAAAAAACAAAACAAAACAAAAAAAAAAACATGAAACGATTGACTGTTGAGATTGTTTTAGCCTTGTAAACTCTTGTAGTGTTGTAGTTGGAAATATATATATCGGGATCTGTATACTCCAAAGTATAGATAGTAGGATTGTGATGCCCTTTATAAACCGGCCTTTTGCTGGTAGTGTTTATTGTTTTGAGCTCACAATCGTGTGTGTGTTTCTGTGTGTGGATATAGATATTGGTCTGCCACAAAATGAAAACCAGTACAGTAAATTAGAAAATTGGATTTTTTTGTTAAAAAAAAACTTAAAGATTCCCTCCAGAGATTTTTTGGAAACCTCCTCCTGAGTGTTTGTTCTGTGGTGGAACCTGTAAAACCTTGAACCGCTTTTAGTTTGGCTTGAACATACAGCTACTTTGTTTCATTTAAACTTTTTTAAGATTTGAGGTAAATGTGGAGGAAGCCATTTTCGTCTGAGGATAATCATATCTATCGCAGGTGATTTGTTAATTATCTTTGTAAAAACGGGCCACGAGTCAGTCCCCGCATTGGAGAAGGGGGAGTAGACGTATTACAGGTCCCTAAAAGAAGAAGAAAAACAAAAGAAGTGCATGTTTAATTCATTTAAATTTACTGTGTCCGTTGGTTTCTGAGTTTACTGGCAGGGAGTCACTTGACAGGGACATGCTATAACTACTTAAAGCCATATTCTCTTTTTATTCCACACTTTGTAAGAGTCGCCTGCTGTTTGGCTTCAAGTGTTTGCATTCGGTAAACCTCCTCATATATTTGGTCTCCAACCCTCCTGAATGCAAACTGACACCAGCCGGCCTCAGGCTCAGGCTGCAACACTGAACACCAGTCAAACCCGGCGGTTTCAGTCATTCGTCAGATGTCTTGTATATTGCCCGTGTCGTCGTGGAAACGTTGTCTTGCCTTTTTCAGATTATAGCTAACCATTGTCCACTCGTCCACACTTAGTATGATGTATTAAAACCGTCATTTTGAATGAAGACACCACTTTAACGCACAAAGGAAGTGATCTAATTATCATTTTTGTGTCATTTAGAAAGTGCATGTCAGAGCTGCAGCGATGCGGCGAGTCGATTTAGTTGTTGAAACCGCACTACCGTCATTTCTTTCCTCTGGTAACTCTGCTGTTCAAGTGAGATCCCAGTTAAATCTGCGTGTCCACCACGGCACAGGAAGTGTTTAGATCTTGTGGTCTGTTTTGTCAGCTGTTAGGTTAGAGCAAACACAGTTGAATTAGTTAGAGCAGAATCTCTGCATGGGGCCCGAGTGGCTTGCAGTTAAGGTCTACAAATAAATAAATAATAATAAAAAAAAAAAAGCCAGGGCTTTGTTAAGGACTTAAGAAGCCATCTCCCATCTAAATATAACTTGTTGTGAGTCATCCACACACACTAGGCTAGTTGGATCTTTAATTTCCAGAATGTTTGAACCGTTAAGGATCGCCATCACGTCGTCGATCCCCGTTGAATTTTGGGTTTTAGTTTTTTGCCGACTGGAATTTTTTTGAGAGGTTCTTGTTACTTGACCAACATCTTTCTTCGTAACAGCCTTTACTAACTGACAGGTTATTTTTCTTTATGCAAAATGTCAAGGGCTTTTGGCACTCCATCCACAGTAACCCGAAATGACCCAGATTTAAGTTGTGTTGCCTTAAATGAATGATTTAATAAACGATGGACCAGTAGATGAAGCTCTGAGTGTTCCTCCCCGGTCCCATGGTTTTCCTGTTTTCCCCCCCGGCTCCCATCCTCACACCACAGTGAACGTAGGGAAGGGCCTCAGATGATGTATTCCTCACTTGAATGCTCTCGCTAATACTTTGTTAAACATATGGGGGCTCCTGTATGCCTGCAGTCTCCTGTTTGCTCACGTCTTACCCAGCTGCTGGTCCTCGATCCTCGTCATTGTTTTTGAAAAGCCCCACACAGACACGTTCTCTCTTCAGATAATGCCTGGCACTGTGGTGGTCTTACCGTTAATGTTCAAACCATGGGAAAACACTGTCATGCCTCTAGTAAAATGTATGCATTTATGATAAATACACTACATCAAGCGAGGAACAGTCAGGCGTTCATTTCCTGGTCCATTTAATACAGCACAACCTGAATTTTTCTGCTGCAAAACCAAATTGACCATACTCTTTTACATATATGTCTTTGTATACACATGCAATGTATTTTGTTGCATGTATGTATGAGTATGAGACCTATGGTTTTATCCATGATATGCTTGATCTATGGCTTAGACACTCTTATTAACCATTAAGAGATTTAAAAGACAAATATGGTGCTATCGGACCTCATATTGGGGTGGTCACAGCTCGTGACTGGTCATGCGGACTCATTGATCATATCATACTTAAAGATGCTACATGTAAGATTTGCTCTGTGGTGTATTGCTGTGAAGTGAGTCATGACGGCACGTTTTTAAAATACCGAAGGACGCGACCGTCACCGATTACAAACAGTAGCCCCGTGAAAAATCTGTGCTTTCATTTAAGCCCGATGTGGGTGATTTTATTTGGGATCAATTCCCTATGGGAAAAACAGACGGATATTCTTACATGTTATAACGAAAAAGGAAGAGTCCCTGCAGCAAACCCGTCATATGGGGCTATGGAATGTACTGTTAATGGTCGTTATTACACTTTAACAGCGATATGTTAAGAGAAAATCCTACATGTGTTACCTTTACTATCCTTGATATATGCAGATCTGTTCAACAGGTGTTTATTTTATTTTTTTTGTTTCCTACCAGTGCAAGTCAACACCCCTGCAGGTTTGAAAGGACAAGAAGTCACACGTAGCCTCCTCCTTCCTTCCTTCCTCCCTCCCCCCACATCCTTCGATTACTCCCCCACACTGTGGCCCGACCTCATGGCCTAGTTTGTCAAGGTGTGATGCGTGTCGTTCGGTAAATGGTGGCAGTAGTTGTAGTACTAGTAGTAGTAGTAGTAGTGGAAGTGGTCGTCCTCGCCTCTCCTCCTGGAAGATCGGACGCTGCTTTATTTCCCGAACGCGTCGTCCGGTTTCCTTTTTAGCTGCTGAATCGTTTGACCTCCGAAAAGACAAAGTTGGGAGTCGTTGACTTAGAGAGTAGAGATAAAAAAGGTCCTGTTGTTGTTGTTGTTGAGGCTCTCACGGCTTCTCAAACTATGTTGAAGGTAAAGCGTCTCCTACAGCGGGGGGAACGCCGAGTTAATGTTTTACGTAGAGCTTGCAGAAAATAGTCCTGCTATCTGTACTGATTTAACTGTTTTAAAAAAGCATTGATACCTCATGGGATATTATGGAACGACATTTGTAGTTTGTTGTAGCAGATCGTGTTTTGGTTCCATACCAGGGTTAGAGTTCAGCCTCAGCATTCCTTTGTGTGTGGTTCATACTCATATTTCGTGGAATGCTCAAGCTCGTGTTACCTTCGTATGTTTGACTGAACCAAAGATGCCAGCGGCCATGCCCAAATGCTGCTCTTCAAGGCCTGGCTTCCTGTCCTTCCAAAAGACACCCCTGCAATTTGACAAAATGTTTTTTTTTTTTTTTTTTAATTTGTTTTTTGTGCGATTTCTCAACTGTCTTGACTTATTAAGCAACCCGATTTTTCAATGAATTTTCATTGAGTCTATCTATGAAGCCGTACGTGGCATCAAGGATGGTTTAAAAATGGTTGCAAATTGTTGTTACTTGTTTTGTTTATTATTATTATTATTATTATTATTATTAGTATTAGTATTAGTCTTATTATTATTGCTATAATTTACAAAAATGAAAATCCCATGGTGTGCCTCCTAGCTTTATGGGTTTATAAATGTTTTTTTCCCTAAAGACCAGCAGTTATACTTTGTATAAAAGATGGATTTTTCCTTATTTTTTATGCCATTAAAGAAGAAAAAAGCCTGTTTTCTTTACTCTGGACCCAGTAGCTGCACTGGTTATACAATCGCACTGATAGATGAATAAAAAAAAAAAAAAAAGTTTAAAAAAAAAAGAAGAAAAAGGAATAAATGAATCAATAATAATAATGATGATAATGACAAATGAAATAAGAACTACAATAAACTTGTGTTTGAAACTTTTATTAATAAAAACATTGAAAAAAAGAACATAAAAAAAGAAAATGACTGTTTTTGTACATCAAAATAAATTCTTTTCAAAAGAATATTTTGGATCTAGTTTCAAAATTATTTTAGTGGTTTTCTATGTTCTGAATTTTTGAGACACTGACTTCGAAGACGTGTCACTGTACAAAATGACTTTTTTCTGTTGCAGTGGCCTGATGGGCTGGGAGGGTTGCCTGGTGTAACTCCTCATACCAACTTTTATTTCTTTTCCTTTTTTGATTTTTGGATATGTTTTATTTTTTTCTCTCTGCTTTAGTAACTTGAAAAATGTTGATGGAATAATATGAACTGGGAACTTCAAATCCATCCCCCTTCCCCTCCCCCTCCCTTGTAGAGCTAGATCCCCTTCCTCCTTTCCTATTTGAATTGCTGTTAGTGTGACGCGACTTGAAATGGGCATTTATTATGATAGTATGACTCCAAAAGAGGAGAAAAAAAAAAACATAAAAACAAACACTAAAAAAAACCCAAACAAACAAAAAAAGAAATCAGAAAAAAAAATTGCAAAAGAAAAGTGTGGGGAGCGTTAAAAGAATATATATAGATGGGTTATCTGAGTATGTAAGCAATGGCTGTGAAGATAATGTAGTTTTAAACATTGTTATTACCTTTTAAAATCATTTATTCAATAAAAAATACAAAATCAACTGAAAAGAGAACGTGTCATTCGATTTTCTTTCAGCACGAACATCCACAGTATTGTTTTTACATTAAAGGTATCATTAAAGTCTGTGTAAAGGCAATTCTGAGATTTATTTCAAAATGCATTAAATATGTTGGAAAATAGTCACTGAAAACACGTGGAAAGACTTTGAACGATGTATTACTCAAATGTTTTTCACCAGTTTTCAGTCCAGGATTTTGTGGGCGGTCCTTAAAGGGTGGCTCGATGACATGCCGAGGCCACCCTGAGCATACCCCTGCACCCCTAGCAGAGAGACTGAGATGAATTCATCATCGCTCAGAGTGTTTCAAAGTTAGTCATGTCATTTTCTGAACTCATCTGACATGTTTCAGTCGCTTCAAAACTGCTGCTTGACTGCTCTTTGGTCTGAGAAACTCGGAACACTTTTTTATTCTTACTTTTACACAGACTTTAAGTGCTACTCCCACTATGTAAAAGGGTTCGCTACCACAGGTCCTTCATTCCTGTCAGATTCTTTAACACCAACATGACTTTTTTCTATGTATTCTGAGTAATTTCTTATCAACTTTGTGTATACAAGCTGCTTTGACAAGTGAATTTCCCCGCTGTGGGATTATCTTGTTTATAGTCAAGAAGAAGGCTTTTAAAGGTCCCTTGATTAAGTTTTTTGGTCAGTTTCACGTCGCACTTTGTTGATTAATGCTCATATTCTGTGTCAACGCTTTATAGTCTCATCCAGGTTGATCCACGCTGATCAGAAGATTTCAGTTGAGGCTTATATCCAAAGCGACTGACAATCAAGGTACAGTGCAACAAGGACATGTTAGTGCAGCAGTAAGTATTACTCACCAGTGTTGCAGTCAAGACCGAGACTTTTAGGGGTTGAGACAAGTTGAGACCAAGACTAGAGTGTATCAAGACTGAGACAAGACCGAGACTCCAATACAATAGCACAATACCTTTGTGAAGTTCACGATACTGAACAGCCATTTAAAAAGAGCTTCATAAATGCAGCATTTGTTGTACTATTGTAATGAAATACACAGCACTGCTGATCTCCAAACCAGATGTCATGTCGACCATTTAAATATGATGAAGTTCATTCATATCACATGATCTTCATCAGCACAGGGTGTCAAAAAAGGCAAAATAATAATACATTGCTGTTGTCACATGAAGGACCAGGAACTAAGAGCTCCCTTGTATGCCATAGATGTGTAAAAGGATGTTTTATAGTTTGAATTTTAGGCTGAGTATTCAAAGCCACCGTTATCAGATACTGCAGCCACAAAAATCCTCATTTAGCCCACAGTCACAGCATGTGTCCTGCACGCTCTACTGCTAGTCCAAACATCATAAAAGTGTGTGACGGCTGAAGGGACTTTATATAATAGTGAGAAAAAAAAAAAGGTACATCAGTGCACAGCAGGACTGGAACAGCTTCATTAGATTTAAAGGGTCAACTCGGAAATGTTCTCAATTATCCCTGTTGGTATCTAGACATGCAGATGGTTTGTTGTTTATTTGTGACACACGGTTTTGAGAAGTCTTTCCAGTTTTCCACAAATCCAATCAAACATCGTCCTGTTCTATGATTTGACTCTTTATTTCTTGCCCCTACCAGGGTAGCGAGAAACTAAGGAGTCATGATCGGCCCAGCCAACAGGGGATTCAAACTAGTAACCTCCTTGCTGTGAGGCGAGACCTGCATTTATCCAGTTTTAATGTTTTTGTAACAGATTCCAGTCATTATCAGCAGCAGACTGGAATGACCACAGACCAGAGCATGTGTTGGTTTTAGGCGCTTTTACTCTCATGTGAGAAGAAGGCCGTGTATTGTACTTGGCCACCGATACTGGTCGACTTAAACAGTGTGGTGAGCTGCTGTTATTCTGATCAGTCTGTATGTTTTAGTCACGCTGGTGATTAATGACAATATCGCTCTGATCACTTTGGTCCAGACTGAAATATCTCGACAACTATCGGATGGATTGCCATGAAATTTGGTGCAAACATTCATGTTCAGGGTGAATTTTACTGACTAAAAACTGAGATTTCATCTAGCACGGTCATCAGGTCAAAGTCTAAACATGTCCAATGCTTTTGTTTATGATAAAATGCCTGCAGAACTACTGACATTAGCATTTACACTCAGTTGCCAGTGCACTAGATACGCCTTGTTGAACCTAATGCAACAGTCCTGCATTAATCCCTCTCTTAATGAAGGTTATAAGGATTTAATTGATTCACTTGTATGGTTAGGTATTACATACTCACCATTGACAGTATAAAACATAGGTGTTGTATCCATGACGTCACCCACAGGTTTCCAAAGAGCCGTTGGGAAGCTCTTGCTGCTGTCATCTTCTGCCTCCCGGCTGATCTAAAAAATTGGCGGTGATCATCGGTGGACCTGAGGCAGTTTGATTGAAGCCTGGGTGCTCAAACGCTGTTAATTATACATAACTTTAAGCCTTAATATAATTTGAACAGGGGAGTTCTATAAAAATTCACCCTCAGTACAGTTGTCATGAACGGGGAAATTAGCTATAGAGACTAAAACTGTTTTTTGTACCAGGCTGTAAACATGTTTATTTCTGCTGTGAAGTTGAGACATTTTAACATGGGGGCTTATGGAGACTGACTTGTTCTGTAGCTGGCCTCAAGTGGACGTTTGAGGAACTGCAGGTTTTGACACTACTGAATTGGCTTCACTTCACAGCCATGGAGGTTACCGCCTGGTACTGACAGGTGTCACCTCTTTGTGAGTTTGAAGGGGGATTTATCACTTTAGCACGGCTCTGTTTACAGCCACAGAGACGCTTGCATGGCTTTTAGTCTTGTTTTAGTGTTTTAAAATGTATGAAATGACACAACAAATGTTATCAGTGCTGAATAGACCACTGTGGGAATTTATAGTAAGAACCAGTGATACAAATAGGCACACGCCAGCAGTTGTTTTTGTATACATTTGGGCCCATTGGGCCGTCGTTCTAGTAACAAACCCTTCAAATACGACCACACACGTCTTGTGTGGAGCTGTGTCTCAAATAAGAAAGATCCTCTCTGCCAGTTCCTCACCGAAAACCGAGTCAGGAGTAGTCCGGGCAGGTGTATCTGAAAATACTTTGCTGCGTGTTACATGATATTCAGGGTTAAGTGCTCGAAAATAGTCGAATGGTTTCAGTCTACTGCCTGTGTGTAACCACACATGAACCCAGCTTTGGCCTGTTTGGATCAGATCCAATCAGCTCTTTACTTTCCTGCCTCCGGGCTTCCATCTGTCTGAATAAATGATACTGATGAGTGAATCGATTTAAAACTGGTGTTTTAAAAGCATTTCCATTCAATTCACTTTATTTCACCAGGGATTTATATTGTCTCAGGTGCCATTTGTGCTAGAAAATATGTCCATTACCCGCTGTAAAGTGAAATGTCTGCGTTTTTGGCAAAGTTTTGGAGCCTAGACAAGTCTATCGTATGAAATGGATGCCATCATACCCAACATTTTCTACACTGACTGTGCTGCATGTGAATCTACAAGCACTTGAAGAGGAGAGCAGCATATTTTAACATATTTCTCCTCGCCATCCACAGTCACCTTCGGGCCTCTTTACAGCCACAGTGGCGGTATTAGATCGACCTCCTCTCTTGACTTGTCTGTAATGATGACGAGCTACAGGCCTGTGAAAACTCTCTGCAGCTCACTTCAGTCGATGCGCTGCACTTAAAGCTTTTTACCCTGTCTGGCCTTACAGAGAGCAGCGAATCCAAACATACAGTGTAAAAGCTCGACTTTTTATGAGTCACAGGCAGAAACTTGGCTCCAGTGGTAGTTTTGTGGTGTGCTGAAGAGGCGTTAGTATTTATAGTTCGACACTTTGAGAAGTTCGCTTATTTGCTTTCTTGCCGAGAGCTAAATGAGGAGATTAATACCGCTCTCATGCCTGTCTGTTAAATATGAAGATGGAGTAAGCAGCTGGTTAGCTTAGCATAAAGACTGGAAATAATTAGCTTGGCTCTGTGTGAAGGTAACAATATCTGCCTACAAACACCCCTCGAGCTCACAAATTAACATGTTTAATCTGTGCAAAAAAAATCTGACTCCTTTTTTTCCAAGTAGGTTTTCACATACGTGGAATTTTTCTTGGTGTCTTGGTGCATAACAGACATTAAGACTATAAGAAATATAAGGAAAAGACGTAAAAACAGCAGTCACTGCACCTGCCAAAGAAATAGTCCTGCACATAAACCTTTTCAAAGCTGTAAATTATTGTTTTTTACTTTGCTACCTTCAAACAGAGCCAAGGTAGCTGTTTCCAGTCTCTAAGCTAAGCTAAGCTGCCGATTCCAGTTTCTTACTGAACACACAGACATGAGAGTAGTACCATTCTTCTTTGAATGCCAATATATGGATTAAATCAATGACATATAAACTGGTAATTAGTGAGAGGTGCTGCTGCAGACTTAGTGCATCAGGAGTACAATTTTCCTACCAAATGAGCGCTGCCTGGTTCTTGAACTGTTCTGCTCAGCATTCAATGACAGTCAACAATAATTAATGTTCTGAAGAGGAATAAACCTGCCTCCTACGTAAAATGTCTGCAGTTGAACAGGGTCGGCCTACGCTGCTGGATTTGTCTGTCAAAATAGTGGAGAGACGAATATTTTCTCAGGGGGTACACGGTGTAAACAGTGATCTACACAAATACACGGTTATAAAAGAAAAACTATTAAATATGCACTCTTTGGTCAACTGAAATCACTTTTATTGTCAATACAGCACATACACTCAAACCCATAGAAATACAAAAGTTTCTTATCCCTTCTTTACAGTGAAGTACAGTATATGCTACAGTGATACACATATCCCTCACACTTGAAATGATACATACCATGACTGACATATTCCAAATATCAATTCTTGTTAATACTTCCTTCGATTGGGTAGTCGTTGAATGACCCAAAGTGACTTCATGCAGATCATCTGATGCCTTTTTTCCCCAGTCTTTTATACAAAACCCAGACTGTGACTCGTTACAGTTATAGCAGTGGAGTGAATTTCAGAGATGCCTTGTCAGATAACTTGAAGCAAAATCTATTCAAGTGTCATGATGCATGATTCCAGCCCAGATATACAGAATTTGTCAAGATCTACTCTATCTTGGCAAACGTCACATTCATCCCTAACGATGCATTTAAGTCATCAAATGTGGTCCAATATCATAGACAAAAACACGGCCTCCGTGACAAGAGGTAAAAACATCCCAGTGTAGATCCACAGATCCTCATTCATCATGTAAAACCTCCTCACGTCCCCCTGATTATCGCAACTGGAATGATCTGAAGGGGCTGGAGACAGAAATGCAAAAAAAAAAAAAATATATATATAGGCCACATACACTTAATGTTTTTTTCATATTAGATGTGTGTGGTTAAGTAGGAACAGAGAGACGCCATAAATAAGTTCTCAGTCATAACACTACGAGGCTGTCATACATGTCAAAAAAAAAATCCTCAAGACTACAAACAAGCGATAACTTTTACGACAGCTCAGTCTCAATCCTTTTTTTTTTTTTTTCCAAAAACGCACTTGAGACATATAAAATGGCAGCTTTACCTGCGGACATACGATCTAACATAACGATCACACAACGAACTGAAAGTGTAACAACTGCAGATCAGTAGTGACGTGTGGCCGATTATCTGTCCTTAAAACTTTACCAAAAAAAAGGCAGCTCGAGAAACTTTCAACAAATTCACTAAAGATGTTTTTTCTTTTGGAGATTGTATTCCCAAGAAAAAAAAAAAAAAAAAAAAAGAAAAAAAAGGTTAAATCTGTCCGACTCCACGCTGCTGAACTACCAGCCTTAAAAATGTCTATTATATGTTTGTGCATGCAAGTATGTATGCAAGCCAACTACGACACTAAAAGAATGACACATTGATTCACTGGCCCTGAAATGCTCACTTGTTTCAGTAAAACAGATGGTAAGTCCTAAAAGATGCATTAAAATTATCTTTAAAAAAAAAACAAAATCTCTGATGAGGGCAGGCATTTTTGGATGAAAGGCTCGGCCCCTCCGGTTCAGATCCGCGGATGTTTTAGTCGACCTTCTTGCTGCGCAGTCGGAGTGTGTCCAGCAGGTATCTGCAGATGGAGCCCGTGTGTTGCGAGAGGAGTGTGAGGACCTTCCCATGAAGGAGTGTCAGCAGGGTCTGGTGGCCGGTCGCCCACACCCGGTACCAAGGCCCGTAGAAGGGGTCGGACACGGCTGGGCACAGCATGTTGTTCAGGTTGACCTCGGTCACCTGGAGGGGGGACAAAACAGGTTGAGTGTGTGCTCATATAAATCAGAAAAATAAGCCCAGCTCAGTTGGATAATGAGGTTTTGGCAAATAACACGGCTGACTTCACTCCATTGTTTATTTGTGCGCCAAAAACTTATCACTAAATTGCCTGGAGGATGAGCTCATAGCCTGTAAATCCTCTACAACTTCATCACTGATGTTTGCATAGTTAGACTCGCGTAAATTAATATCTGTGAAAGTGCCAAAGACCTCCTGACATGCAAACCAAAATGCAGCAGCACTGCAGTAAATTCTGACTTTGTTAAAATATTCACTGTTCTTGAACCTCTTCAGTTTCCAGATTTACTGAGTGTCTTTCAGTCACTAATGGCCTGCAGAGAGTGCCCACTGTTTCTCTGTGCTAATGCAGAGTGTGCGTTGTTGTTTCAGATTTGTTCGTGTACCGCCGTGCAGAATTTTGAAGCCACTATTAACCCTCTTCTGTGGCGAAAATGCAGCTTTTTCCTATTAATTCTAGCAAAGGTAGTCGAGTTGGATTCAACTTTTGGAAAAAAAAAAACACAGCCAGACGTCACGCTGTGGTCGCCAATCAGACGCTCAGACAGGTCAAACCCTCCACAGTCAGCCTGAAATGTCTCTGAAACTTAGACTATCTAAACTCTGACGCTCTACCTGTTGTGTTCCTGCTTTGTTTATTTCATGAACCCAGCATCTAAATCTGTGGCGGCTCGCAAATTACGCTGCAAAATAGACACACGAAGAAGTTTCATTTGGTTTGTGAGAGGGTGAATGAGAGTGAGGCAGCGACGGCATCGATAAAGCCGATTAATCAGCGAAATAAAGTTATTTCCCCGATTGTTTTACAGCGGTTACTGTGAGCACAAATAGACACACCGCCGCACAATCCTGCGGCAATTCTGAATGTGCCTTAAGACTAATAATTAGTATTCAACAACTTAATACTCACTCGAGTACATTCGTGTGAGGTCAGGGTACGAAATAATAGTGTCACAAAACAGGACGTTAATTTTGAAGTGACCAGCTGCCGTGATCACAGAAGGTTCAGTAGACCCATCACTTCACACCGGCCTCAAATTTAATACTTCAAACTTGAATCTACATACATACATACATACATACATGTATAAAATGATAAAATAGATGCATTCAGTAAGAGGGATAAATCTGTGAAGAGAATTCGTGGTATGTGTTGCTCGTAGTTACGGTGATATTATGCATTATTCATGCCTCTCCCTCCTGAAAGCCTCTTTATCACGGGTGATTAAGTCCTCACTCATCTTTGTGTCTTATGTAAAACACAGTACTCTTTAACTGATAACAGGGAATTGCACTATATGTTATTTATCTGTATGGCTCTTGTCATCTTTGCTCTCATGTAAATACAGTATTTAAAGTATATATACTGCATAAATTAGCTGCACCACATGTTCAAACTGAGCTTGGATGAATTGTGTCTGTCCATTCTTGTTCACAGGTCTCTCATGATGAGCTAATATCTGTTTCAATCCCTTCCACATGTTTACGTTTAAATAAATGACTCATCATTCTTCCTGGGAGTGAATCCAGTGAGTTGAGTGGTGGTGGTGGTGGTGGTGGTGGTGTGAGTGCTACATGCATGCTGTGAAACATCACGCAACGCCCAGCAGAGGGCTCCACCTTACCAGGCCGAGGAGCTGCAAAAAGACAAAGTGATAGACGAACAGGAGGCCATTGGACAGCAGTGCCCACCACATGTCCCCCAGAGGCTCGGGCTTGTACACGCCTGCGGAGAGAGAAGCACTCGTAAAACATCTGAACCACTTTGTGGGCTAAAGAGAGGGAGGACGCACATTGTATTTGTCTCCTGCCACCTGTTTACATCGGACAAGTTAAATCACTAAATGACCAAAACGCTAGTTTCATTCACTTCCTCGCTTTGTGAGTGGAGCCGACAGATGGAACACCCTGCAACCACAGTAAAAACCAGCAACAGGATGTGGTGTCAAACAAGCTTTTCCTGTTTCCTCACTGCTGCTGGCATTTGCTAAAGTAATACCAGGGCGAAGGCATTAGGAGTGCGCTGATTATATCGGTTTAACAAGAGCAATGAAGACTTCCTTTTGTGCCTCTCTAGCGTTACGTTACTAATGAACAATGAGGCTCTGCAGGCGCAGGTTTGATTACTGTGCTGCACCCTACATAAATCTGACTTCAACCTGACTTCTACCAGTCACTGTCTTGTTTATAGGTTCAGCTTTCTTTACATCTTTAATCATTCACTCAAGTTTTTTTTACTTTTGCACCAATTTCCTGCTTCACATTTGCACTTTTCCACACCTGGGAGCCGCTCAGTACAACTTCTGTCTTCCAATATTTGCCACTAAGTGACTCTAAGGGCACCTTGGCAGCTGTTTCAGGAGGAAAAGCTGCAGTATCTAGTTTCTGCAGACATGCCTTCATGTTGTTACATAATGCAGTAGAGTTCAATGTGCTATTGGTTGTATCTAAAGGTTAGGTAAGCTGCATTTTTTAAACTTGAGAAGTGCACTACCTCCTGTAGTTATACCCACAGGCATCCAAAGTAATCTTTTAAACTTTGGAAGACCTTTGGGAAGAACACTGAATATACAGCATCTCTCTTCCCACTTCGAGAATATTCACATTTGCTCGTCAGTAGCAGATGGTAGAAAATGATTACAGTGTTTTACACCAAGCAACAACAGAATAAACTGATGACGCGAGCAGTTAAGAGGCTCGCCAAGGCTGAACAGACAAAGAAAAAAAAAGGAACGTCATCAACAAAAAGGGAACGCATCCAAGGTGAAAACACGTCATGGTATCATAACCTGGCACGGTTGGCATGTGAAAAGGTATTTCGTTGTGGCTGTCAAGGGGAGATTAACGCCTACCTCCTTTCCTGAAGAGATAAAGAGGCACCAGGTACAGCATGGAGTGCTGGATGTAGTAGATCTCCTTCTCGAACGGTAGCTGGGGGGAGAAGAAAACATTTTAATGCTTTAAAAACACACTAATGATGAGCTCGGAGCCTGATCCTCTGCAGGCTCGAGCAGAAATTTCATTATTTTAGACCACCGCGAGTATTGTTTGGATACTTTACAGTGCCAAAGCTAACCAAGGATGAGCAGACGCCTCAGCCTCTTTGAGAAGAAACATGCACAATATGGATAATAAAATGAAAAGGAGGCGACAAAGGACTGCTTTTGAATGAAAAACTGGAGATATTATTAATGGTACAGTTCTTTAAAAGGGTCAGATATCAGTGTTTTAATGAATAAAACTAACCGTAACTCAATAATTTCATGTTTCATTTATGAGGCTATGATGCAAACTGACTCTTCAGTTGAGTCCATTTCATGTTAAAACTGATTAATGTTCATTCCTCACGCTTCTGTTGGGTACATCTGCCGTGAAAACTGTTTCGAAGCCGACCAAAGACACACACAGCCTCTAAAAGAAGGCCCCTCAACAGTCCTGTGACACTTCCCTTGTTCTTTATCTAATATGGGAAATGGAGTTACGGGAGACGCTTTAGTTCGGCAACACTTGTTCTGTTGTAGGAGTGTTTGATGTTCACATGGATCGTGTTCAAACTGTCAAAATTCGATTTGATTTAAGCTGATTGAGTTTAAAGTCAGTGCAGTATCGACTTTGTTTGGGCCGAAGCAGTAAAGTGTAAGACTTTCAAGCAGGCGGTGCTGGTGGATTTGAACCGACTCCCTCAGATTTCCATTGTCAGTGAAGCTCGCACTTTCTGCCACTTGGGTCCAGTGTTTAGCCTTCTGCAAGCTGGAGTTTAATCCTTCAGATTCAGGCTCTAGTAGAGGAACTACATTTATTTAAACATCCTATGAAGCTCTGGGGTAAAACTCAGGACTACGAAGAACAACAACAGTTGCCATGGCGCCATGAAGTTGGCGGGGATGCAGAGCTGGATCTAAGCGCCATGAGTGGAAAAGGCGGCGCAGACCATGCGTGCTGTCGGTCTGTCATCATTGGGATTTTAAGATCTCTGCCTAGTAAGATGGAGGAGCTAACGGCACTAACCAGGCTACAGAGGGAGTATGAAGAGTGTAGCATCACAGAGACTGAATTAACTCAGTTCGGACTCGCTGGTAACTCTGGACGACTTTCAACTTGTGTGAGCGGACAGCTGAAGACACACAGCAAAGGAAACGTCCCTGGACCACAGGCCGGTGTCGTTACAGGAAGGACTCAACCTTTCACACACGAGGAGCACGCTCTACCAGTTGAGCTTATTTATTTATTCATGAGTATTTTATTATCCACTTTGTGTAAGCCACTGTAACAAGTGAATTTCCCCAGTGTGGGATCAATAAAGTCTATCTTATCCGTGTTAACCTCGGAGACAGAACAAGAGCTTGCAAGATGAGATCAAGGCTTTCATGTCCCAGTACAGGTTACTTACCAGTCTAGTGTTGACTACAGGGAACATTAAAGCCAGCAACGCACCGTTCAGCATGTGGACCTGCAGCCTGGAAACACACAGGAAGACAAAAACAACATAAGGCAATAAAATTTCAAAAGATCTGATAGACTTCACGTCTTCCATCACACCTTCCGGAGAGATTTTAAACAATCATTTCATCAGTTTGAATGAGTTAGTGCTGATCTAAGCACAGAGACACAGGTGTAGGACAGCGGAGATTATGTTCTGTGTTGCTGGAAACCAATCAGAGTCCTCCCTGACGCTGTTAGCAGCAGCTGTCTCATTCGTTGGCAGGGTCAGTTCCTAGCGGGAGTTGTTGATTGTGAGGAGTCACCGACGGTTCAGGCAATCACAACCTTTTGCTCCGTGCATACGCTTGCGGAGTCTTGACGTTTCCACGGCCCATTAAGAAATCACACGAAAGCTGCTGTCACGATTCTGACAAAGTCTGGCTATTCATTCATGATTAGTGTACACTTAACACTTTGTTCTTCTGGCTGCTTTCCGCCTCACTCACCATTCGGTTCACACGCCGACCGTCTGCTCCTGCAGACAGAGGGAGCGTGACGTGTGTTCAGTCGACTTCTGCACATCCAACACGAGGAGAAAATGTTTCTTTTAACCCACGATTAATCTAAGAGTCACCGCGTGGAGCTAAATCTGTGTCCCCTGACAGCTCACTTTGTCAAATGAGCCAAAATAACTGTTGTGACAGCCAAGGTCACGGGGAAAACATCAGCATTGTACGAATGTCAGTTCAAATGAGCCCAGCTGTCACTAAAATTGTCACATTGTCGTCAATCTTCACTTCAAGTTTGAGAGTTGAGGCTTGAATGTATAAATCCTAAACTGCATGAAGTTTCGGATGCTGTTATTCTGCTGTCACAAGATAACTGTATATGTTTGCATCTTTTATGTAATGCTTTGTCTACCATGCGAACAAAAGGAGCTGAAACAAGCAGAACGGAGGCTATTTGTGTATCAGAACAGAAGTGGTCTCCCACTCCTGAATACAAATACTGGTACCGGTGTGTGTGTTTGTTGACTTTCGGTCAGGCTGATAGAAAAGATGGTGATCATGGTGATTTCATGCCTTTACTTTTGACAGAATAAAATGTTCTTAAACTTCTTAAACTTGGAGTTATCTCTTTATATTGTAGTTTCTGTTGGTCCACCATCCCGCAAAGGATGCAAATTGTGATAATCAGCGTCCGTTTACTGTCCGCTCTCCTATCAGAGCTGCTCATGCAAACTAACTTTTTCTACGTCTGCTGCTTCTCATTAAAAGTGTTCAACTGGTGAAACATGCAGGGCTTTTATTGTGAAGCACTCACAGGAAACTAGGCCGCTGCAAACAATTTTAAAACCAGTTTGATATTAGGACTGGTCTGGACTGGTAACACCAGATTTTACCATTAGGTGTCACACATGTCTAAGAGTGGCAAGTTTTCCACAACACATTCCTACAAATATTTCAAAATAAAAGCCTTGTTTAGGAATGAAACGTTTCTGTTTAATCAAAAGCTAGAGGGCTTTAATTTGAAACACATGCAGGAAGTGTTAAACAAACAGGAGTGGATCAAATGGAGAGGGAAAATGGAGTCATTATGTATTAACTTTCCAACAATGTATTTCATGAACTAGTTACTAACTTACCGTGAAGATGCTGCAAACTCGTGTGATGTTAACGCTACATGCTGAGGACAGGTTGGACTGTATTCTTGTGATTTCACACCAAAGGTTTAAAATCTCTCTGAGCTACAGCTCGTGTTTGCCAGAACGGCTCGTAATGACACATATGGTTCAGTCGGTTTGCACAAACTCATACCAGTTTTAGCTCATATGCTAAACTAGACCGACAAAACTGGAAACCGACCTTACAGGAAATGTAACATACTTGACAAAGAGGTTAGCAGTGAAAGAGCACAGCAACTATTCTGTATGTCCTTTTTGATGCCATCATGTGAGGTACTGCTGATGTTTACGGTACAAATACTGTAAACTGTGCAGTTCCGCTTCATTTCCATGTGCATATCAAATGTCAGGTTTACACAAACTACAATTGTCAATCTCCTGAACTAGGATAGAAGTCAGGTAGAGCGTTTCTCATGGGAAATACCCACGAAATGTCCAGTAAGCTGATACGGAAGAGTCTAGACAGAAGAGACAATGTGAAAGAACATCTTGACCCCGAAGGAGAAATATCACAAGTATCAAAAGTATTTTGTTTCTGAGACTTTTTGGAGAGTTTCACTTCTAAAAGTCACAATTTTATTTTTAGGTGGCTACTTTAGTGGTCAGACAGAGCTACAGTGCCTTGATAAAACTGCTACCGCTCACTGCGGATATTCACTATGTGACTCCCATGGGCTAAAGGCAACAGAGAGTGACCTTGCTTGTATTTATTTCCGAGCAATTTTGTGTTCCCGCTGGCAAAAACACTTGTCGTTTCTCCTGAATAATTAACATCCCAGACCACAGCAGTTGTTCAGGAGAGAAAAACTATAAACCCCCAACAAATTCATTACAATAAAACATGCCGAAAACCCAATTTACTCTTAAAAAGCCTACGAGTAATCACAATGAGTGCGTCAATTGCTTTTAAACGGAAATAAAATCCATGTTTAATTTGAGCGAAATCATTTTATATTACATTCATGGTAGGTACCTTTGGCAGGTTGGAATGGGAGGTGGATGACTAAATAATACAAGAAACTGAGTTGTAGTGCTAAACACTTAACTTGATCCATCTTGCCGAAGTTTCTCTGAACAAAACACCAAAGACAGGCGTGAGCCGGCGGCAAAATACTCACCTAAATACAACCATCGCTGTTTTACATGGCGGGCAGGCCAGCAGGAAGATCTGTTGAGGAAAAAAAACACGGAGAGAGATGAGAAATCGCATTATCTCATTAAACTCACAGTCATTACGGAACAGCTTGAACACTTCGAGAGCTTCCACCGCTCGGCGCAGCGCTCTAAGTAAAGAAAATGAACAAATTGGTTTAACAAGTTTTTATTAATATAATAAGAGCAAGAGCCTTGAATGGAGATTCCCCACAGGCAAACCGTAAAGTGCTTCTCGCTTTCAATAAGAAAACAAACTGCAGTCATGATGGGGGGCCAGGAGGATGGTCAAACAATTAGGTTTGGATTTGGAAGGATTCAAATGGATGCCAGGTATTAGCATAATTGTATTTTATTGCCCGTTTTCAATGAAACAATCTGCGGCTTATTGTTTTGTGGAAGGAAAGTAATCAGATTTCTGTCTGAGGGCAGCAGGGACGTGAACCTGCATCAGTTCTGTTCCCCCCGACAGCTTAGCGTTGACAACATTTCTGTGCTTTTGTTCGTTACAATAATGGAGTCACACGTCCAGTTTAATTCACAGCAGAATCACAAATGATTTACCAAAAAAAGCTCCAAGTGTTTATGTATTTAATACACGTGAGAACAAAGATTTCTAACTGCTCCGTTTCCTCTGTCAAAAACATTCACATCAACGTTGGCTTTATAATTGAAGTTACAACATGGACCCCCATTGTACAGATCATCTACGTTCAGTCGCTGCGCTACTGGAGCTCGGAGGATACTTCAAACGTGGATTGGTTCAAACCACCTTCTGACACGACAAAGATTCGGTTTGCCTGGAAGGCAAAGCCTGGGAACAGCATTACAAGAAAGCAATTTACTTGAGATCTGTTGTACAACTACCCACTGGCTGGGGGGATATGTCTTCAGGATTGATCTGCTGTACACCCATCAACTCATATCAACCGGCACTGTGAGCACAACTTGCGTTTATTTAGACCAAGAGCACTATCTGCAACAAAGTAAAACTTTTAGCACAAGGTCGGATTAATTAAATATATAATCCTGAACTTTTCTAGAGAAACAGACATTTCTTTAACGTTCATATTTGTTTGTAGATGAATGAAACGTAGCTTTTTTATGATTACAAATTGTTTACCAGAGTTGGTGTGCTTCCTTGGTCCTTGCCAATTCCTGAGAAGGATGATTTATTATTGATTTGATTATTTAGCTTTATTACTGATATATTTAACACTTTAAAGCATGAACAAGCCCACAAAAATAGGGGAATGTAATATATATTTCTGCTAAACAGTTGATGAATACAGTTTTTATAGGTGGGTTCATGCTTTTCTGTTTATAACGATGTAAATCTGAGTTCCAGTAGGGACGTTATCTCTAACCGACTTTTCACTGAACACAATACGACACAGTCACAAGCGGATTTCATGCAAATTACTGAGGAAGTTGTTCCTGTCAACAAGGACTTGTCTGACTGGTGGGGCTTGTTGGTCTACAGTGAAAATGATCAAATACACCACGTGTCAATGTTGACACACTGCTGTCTTAACGTAAAGGTACACAAAATCATGCGAGAATCCGACTTGCCAAGCTTCGAGCTATGCGCTTATATCCGACCCAGACGAACCAATTACGAGTCCTGTGACGAACTACTGGCAACTACATCATGAGCTACATCCATCATTTAATGCTAGATGTGTATGATAATCATAAACAGTATAAATAGGGATGTAGTATCTGTTTCCAAAGAGCTGTTGTGAAGCTCAGAGTGTGATGGCTCTGGCCGTCACCATATTTGCAGTCCTGCCTCTTCTGCCTCCTGGCTAATCTAAAAATCAGCAAAGATGTGGATCATTGGTGGAGCCGAGGCGGGCAAGCTACCTGTAATGGCACCTACCTGTCAATCAAAGCGGCCAACCTTTGAACAGGTGCAATATATAAAAATTCATCCTCAGTACAGTTGTCATGAACGGGGAAATTAGCTATAGAGACCAAAACTGTTTTTTTGTACCAGGCTGTAAACATGTTTATTTCTGCTGTGAAGTTGGACATTTTACCATAGGGCCTTATGGAGATTGACTTGTTGTGTAGCCAGTCTCAAGTGGACATTTGAGAAACTGCAGTTTTTGGTACTTCTGCATTGACTTCACTTCAAAGCCTTGGAGGTTGCCAGGAGGCGGCAGAGGCAGGACTGCCAAGATGGCGGCCGCCAGAGCCATCACACACTGAGCTTCGCAACGGTTCTTCAGAAACCTGTGATGTCACAGATATGATGTTCATTCTTCATACTGTCAACGCTTCGCCCGTGACAGACCTGAATTTTTTGCCCTTTTTAAACATGACTCCTTCCCAGATAGTTCTGTGTAACAAACCATCTTGCACAGTTGGGTTACTTCTCTCCTGGACTAACTAAGACTCCTTTGAGACTTTGCTCAATCGAGGACCTGTTCCAAAAAAAAAAAAAAAAAAAAAAAAGTGTCTGTGAAAGCCAATTTGGTTTAATCTGATTCAAAAGGCCACTTCAGTTTAGAACTAGGATTAATCCCTGTCTGGGACACTGGCCAATGAAGCCCTGATCTTATTTAGGTGAGAAGCACTACTTAACTGTAATCCAGTGCTGTCTATATTAGAAGGAGAGGAAGATACACGTTGAACACACGTTGTCTGATCTAATGTGTTGTTAGAAACTCTCTGCATCTTAAATATGCAGAATAGCAGCAAGGTGTCAGTTTAAGTTCTTCAAGTTTGGATCGCTAACACTAAGCAATGTTTAAGGATTCTGACGATATACTGTCAGAATTAATGCACCATGTGCACATCATTTTATAGCTGGTTTCTTCTTTTGTCATTTTTAATTAAGACTTTATTGTATGTGTTGGTGTTATGTGGATGTAGTCCTTTAGAAAGGGTGTTTCCTGTGTGATTAATCATTGTGAAATCTGTCCAAATGTGTTGAGTCTGCTAAATTTGAACAAATTTGACTGTCAATTTAATCAGTAACAAAAACTTGGTTTTAAAAGACAGGTTTGGGAAACTTTAGCTACAGATGTGTAAATTATATTTATGGTTTTGCATCTTAGAAACACCATCAACAAATGTTACTTACTCTTTACTTACATTTTATCATTATTTTCTGGTTCATTTGGGTTTTAAAACAATTCGGTAGTGTTGTCCCGTCAAACAGGTCAAATAGGAAACAGCGTTCTACCCTGGATGCGTGGTTGACACTCATTAGTTAGTGATTAGTTAGTGTTGACAAGAGGTGAGTTCCTGTGAAGAGTTCAACAGTGAAGACGATTACAGGCGGACATTTGGCTGACGTTTCGCCTTAAATCTTAAAGGACCTTATTCAAAGTGACAAGAACGAGAGTGTTTGTGTGCACAACACTCGGTTTGGATCAATTGGAGGCAAAACAAACTGAGCTGGTAAAGTCGGTGTGGCGTCTGAGGCATAAGGTGTACTGATACTTCAAAAACTGCATTTGGATTCTGCATCTAGGGTTGCAAAAATTCCAGGAATTCTCAAAGTTGAAATTAATGGGAATTTCCAAAATTCACAAAAACATCTATAATTCCCATGGAAAGTTTCCAATTTGGAATTTCCAAAATTCACCAGCTTATCTTCCCATGAAAAGTTTCTGGAAATTTAACAGAAATTTACAAAAAATTTATATAAAAAAAAAAGTTCCATTGATTTCAATGGTCATTCAAATTCGTCATCACTCCTGTTACTGCCACCGGTGATGCGCCTCCAGGGTGACTTGACTTTCATATTTGACTTCGTATGCCTTCTAAGTGTTGCAGTGTATGCAAATATAGGTGTGTGGTCACCCTCCCCTGATTGGGCCCCGCTGAGGAGGCGTAGCCACTGTGTTCGACCTGGAGGACCACGATTGGCACCTGTCCTGACCCTCCAACCCCGAGTCTCCAATGTGAAGAACTACCTTATTTAAGTTAGAACCGCCTGACAGTCGTAGGTCTTGCTTTGCTGTTAGCACGCCTGCATTTTGATTTATATGTCAGTTTCTGTCATTTGTGTGTTATTTTCATTGATCATAACCTCACGTCTTTTTCGTCCTGCATGTACGTGAGCGTTGATCAAGCTTCTGCAGCTCCAGTAAACAGATATATGATCACAGCTGAGACTCAAACCAGCCACGATGCTGTTGTTGCAGCATAAAAAAAATGTCTAATGTCCGTTTATCCTGATTAATTTTACAGCTGAATCATAAATTTTGAGTTGCAGCAGGATGAGACATAATGCCATCTTATTTCCTGTTTCCTGTTGCTGATCTACTTACAGCTGACCGGGGAAAAGACACAAAACCAGAGGATGACGTCTGTTTCACAGTCTTACAGGTGATGACAGTTGTGAAAGAGACATAAATCTGAGTGAAACAACATAAATTAACAGTCTCAGCCTATAGAAAAACACTGAAAGACAACCGGTAAAAGCCTGGAACTGAAAATCTACACATATGTTGGGTGTCATTGGCTATTATTTGAGCTAATATGTGCTTGTATGACGCAAATATAAAACATTATCTACATTGTTGGCACTGAAATTTCCAATTAAACGTACAGCTGTGGCTGTATAATGAGCTTTCAAGCTGTGATTATGAAGATTATAAAGATTAATGGCCTATTTATAGATTGACAGAACTTATTGTTGACAGGCCGTGCTTCCTTTTTTTTTACAAGTGTAGTCATTAAGTATTACAATATAGAGCCTTCAGCGGAAACTGAACAATCTGCTGTGCTGGGCGTGTTATGGCTGCAGCTGATAAATGTGGCTATATTTAAAAGATAATGCTGATACCGTGGCCTGTTATGTTGATAGTGAATGTTTGCTGCACACGTGTTAATGGCACGGCACTTTAATTTAAAGGCAAGCGTTCAATCTACGGACTTTATGTTGATTGCTGCAGCCAAGCAGTATTTTGAAGTCCCATTCAAAGCTGCTGCAGAGGGATGAGCTTCCTGGAGCCTGGAGCAATATTTATCTATGACCGTTTTGAATGATCCACACGTTCGGTCACACCGGATCCCTGCCTGGCATGATCTGCAGGGGAAGAAAGTTCACCTGATAAGGGCGTTGTTGTGAGTCGGACGGGAGCTTACCTATCACCGTGCGTTAAAAAGAAAACTACCAGCTCCACTGGAGAGTTCCTGTGGGAGTCACTTTAACTCCACATGGGCAATACTGAGAATTCAATGTTGTTCACCTGTGTTATTATCTTGGATCATCCACATCCACAACAGTGGACTGAGTGCTATCTGAATGAACCATGATTATGGTTATTATATCCTCAGTGGACTTCAATAACAGCTTTTGGAGCATCTAAAATCTGATTCCTGGTATATAAAGATCAGATTTTTGTTTGCTAACTCCAGTCCTGACATCACCACGTTACACTGCTTTCATGTTTAGCCACCGTTTGGTTGTATTGGACTTAAAAATAGCTAAATCTAGCTTTCCAACTAAATAGTTTGTACCCCAAACTAAAATGTGTACACTTTTGTTGCCACAGTGCTGTCTGGTTGGCAGCCAGTTACAGAAACTCTGACCACTTCACTGTGTTTTTAGTGTTTTTTGTACTTTTCCACACCAATCTCCAATCCACCAATCTGCCTTTTTTCTGTTATACAGACTACTTCATGAATACTTCAGGTGACCCAAACAAAAACAAAAAAAGCCAGAGCTCTCTTGGTTACACTCGAGAACTTGGGTTAGCATACTCTGTGGAAAGAGCAGAGATCCCCAACGAAGTGAGGAGAAGAAGAGCTGGATCTAAGCGCCATGAGTGGAAAAGTCGGGATAAACCATGTCTGTTATCACGGGGAACTTAAGATCTCTCCCCAGTAAGATGGAGGAGCTGATGGTGCTAACCAGGCTACAGAGGGAGTATGGAGAGTGTAGCATCACAGAGACTCGCTGGTAACTCTGGACGGCTTTCAACATTTGAGAGCGGACAGCTTAGTGTATTCATTTCAACCTGTGCCTACTGTTAATACTGTATATATCTTATAACATAATCCATTTTTATACATATCTACATACTCTGTACTTTACTGCCTTTTCGCACTCCTGGTTAGACGCTAAACTGCATTTTGCTGTCTTAGTACTTGTACTTTGTGCAGTAAAGTTGGACAATAAAATTGAATCTAATCTAATCTTATCTAATCTGAAGACAGACAGGAAAGCAGAGGGAGAGAGGGCAAATATCATGAACCACAGGCCGGAGTCAGAACCAGCTCGCTGCAGGAAGGACTCAGCCTTTCGTACATGAGGAGCCCGCTCTACCAGTTGAGCCACGAGGGCGCCCCCATTTATGAGTTTTTCTTATCCACCTTATGTATTGTGAGCCGCTGTAACAAGTTTGTTGGATCAATAAAGTCTATCTTATCTTATCTAAAATAAAAGAAAAAATGTGTCCATCACATCTATACTTCACACCCTGGTCACATCCCTCAGACTCGAATGAAACTGCCTGACAGTAAATTTATCAGTTGGCGATCAGTCGGACGTCTGTCAGTGTGGAAATGTGACTGCTCGTGTTCCATGTGGATGAAAAAAAAAAACAATCCCTAACAGATGTCTGTGCTGTCAGATGTGGAGAATCATCTCATCAGTCATCAGACGCTGAACTCTTCACCTCAAGTGGGGCTCTTTCAACCTTGCACCGTGCGGTGCATGCCCGTCTGGTGGTTTTGATACGTGTGTGAAGTCTGCTACCGACACCGTCGCTGTGGACTAGACTGAGCTAGGACAGCAAAAAAAAAAAAAAGTGTCAATGTCTTTACATTCGATATTATATAGTTTAGTAGTACGCTACGTTGGTGCAGACAATGACAAAACAGCTTGTGGAGTAAGCAGCAGTATCCTGTTTGAGTATGTAGTAATAATATTGACACTCTATCCGTTAGAACTTAGCAAACAGACTGCAGGGCCAGCATCGTGTTGCACCATGCAACACAGTCAAGTGGTTATATCCTTTTTAATAACACTCAGGCGAAGTGGATACCTCGGCTGATTACTCAAGGACTGTCGTAATGTCAACAACAGCAACAATCGACTCATCTCAGCTCTACGGGAGCCTATATTTTCAGCCCATAAAACACACTCATGAATCTGGACTTCCAGATGAAGCGTTTTTTATGCTGATAAACAAGTTAAAAAAAGGGGCCAGTTGAGGATATTTGCAATCCTTACGAGGCGATTTGATGATCGAAAAAAAAAAGGGGAATTAAAGATGTGCTGCGCCCGTATGCTGCAAATCCCCCAACTCTAATGACTCAGATCATAACATTAGTCAATAAAAGCGCATTTATACAGTCAAGCAAAGACACATTTACATGTCATGACAGTTAGGCCCTTGGCCCTGTTCCCTGCAACAAATACACTCCTGGAGGCGATCTCTGCAGAGCCGTCCCACTCAGAGAAACAGCTCTTTCCTGTTTCAGCAGTAAATAGAGATGTTACAACAAACTTCCCTTTTTTTAAAAAAAAACTGTTTAATTTCCTCTTGCGATCACACACACACGTCAACAGGCAGGATCGATACGTACTGTGCATCATTTTTACCTTGGTCTCGATACATCAAGGACGTTTTGCTACCATCGGTCCCTTCCTCTACGCAGCGAGTCGTTCATCAACGTCCACTACCGCCGTTTAATCTAATCACAATACATCAATATTACTTGTTCTCCATAGTTCATGTGTATGACAAATACATTAAAATGCATTAGGCGGTGACCCTTTACCGTGACCTGATGGTGTGCAATCATGTACCGTGAAGGTCAGCCAGGCAGGAGGCGTGAAAGGAAGACATGCAGGTGCTGTATATTCTCATGGCGGCCTCCGATTCAAACTTAAAGTACAAATACGTCATTTTATTCCCATGTTCAGCTACATTAAGGGCGCTCTGTAGCTTTAAAGCTGTTCATAAGTTCGCCTCTTCCAGTCATAAGCAATCATATGGGTTCAAATCAGATGACACCCAGCTCCTGTTGCATACCTCAAGGGCTAAACCTGACACAACAGGTCTTATTTCATGATGGCACCACTTTCCCAAGCAGGGGGTCCCGACTCAGACTATGGGTCGCCATCAGGGGGGTCGCGAGGGCTTCTTGATTTTAAGAAGGGGTGTCAGAGTAATACTTGGATTATTATTTCAGATATAAATCTGACAGGATGCAGGCACGGTGAAGACCTGAACACAGATATATTTACAGAGTCTTTAGCCACAGTTAAACAACCAAAAAGGTCAGAGAACAATGAGAAAGAAAACACTGAATTTGTCAAAAGGAGAAGCCTATTAAGTATGAATAATTCTTAAAAATGTACATTTTACAGACAGAATTGCATGAAAAGTTTAAAGAAATCTCAAACTTCCTGCAGTTCTCGTGTTTATGAGTTGTTCTGTTATTGTTAGGCACTAAATATAATATGAAATATCTATCATTCTTATTTTTTGGGGGGCTTTTGAACCTTTATTTTATAGTAGTGGCTAGACAGAGAGAGATAGAGGAGGGGGGATGGCATGTAGCAAAGGACCAGGGGTCAGGATCGAACCCTGTGTCGCTGCTGCAAGAACTGAGCCTTCGTACATGGGACGCTCACTCTACCGGGTGAGCTACCAGGGCGACCCTAATGTGAAACATTTAAAAAAAATATGTTACTTATTCAGAGGTTGTGAGTTTACTCAATGATAGAGAAGGACACTCCGATGAAAAAAAGCTGGGATCCACCTCTGACACAAAACTAGATCCCAAACTCTTTGAGCTATATATAAATAAAATGCAGACATCTCATGACATGCTGCACTGAGCTCTTCTCTTCTTCACATTCATGCCCCATCCTGCATGTTGCTGACTTCTTCCAGCTTCCTCTGAGGTTTTGTGCTTTCTCGTCTTGCGGGTTCTCGTGGATCGCGGCTACGCCTAGATTAGGGATTGGTCGACGTCCACTACAAATAGTATTATTACTACTATTAGTCACATCTCCATATAAATGTATAGTTATAGTTATAATTATTATTATTATTGCTGCTGTGCATCTGTCTCCCTCTCTAAACTCAACATGATCCTGGTTCTGCTTGAAGTTTCTGCCTCTTAAAGGAAGTTTTTCCTCACTGCCGTCGCCAAGTGCTTGCTCATGGTGGGAACTGTTGAGTGTCTGTAAATAATATTATAAAGCACTGGTTCTCAAACTGGTGGTATGCAAAGGAATCTCTGAAACATCTTTTAATTAAATAAATGAATTTAGAAACATTTAATACTGTCAAAATACTTTGCTTTGAATGAAAACGAGATTGAGAGATCGCAGAAGTTTTGCATTCATTTGTGACATTTTGTTTCGACATCAGTCTGCTCTGTAGTCACGTTCATGATTAGTTATGAGCTAAAATGTGACGTGAAGATAGTAAACGGAGGTCAAACGAATGGTTCTGCAATTGTGACTTCCAAGTGGGAAGTATCAGGAAGCGATGGGTGGATCAGGAGAACCTCTTGTGCACCCGAGTAGCTCCGGTTTTGTTCAGGATTTAACAACAGTCAACACCTCCTATTATAACCTGTCGCCTGCATTACCTGTCTGTCTGCTGTCGGTCATCATGGTGATAGTCGGAGAGATGAATATTTTCGGAGGTGGTACAAGGGATAAAAAGTTTGAGAAACACTGTACGGTCTATGTGGCAAGCGTCAGGAGATAACTTCTGTTATGATGTGGCACAAATTTGAATTAATATAGCGTTATGATGGGTTGGGACTTCACCTTTGTCTGCCAGGGCAACACATAACTTGTATTTTTAATGTACTATTTCAGCTCTGTAGGGCTCAAGTGAGAATCAGGGAAGTAGTTTGGTAACACCGTGTTTAACCATACTGCACATGGATGAGGCCATGAGTGTGTAGTTGGATGGGAATAGTGCATTTAAAGTTAATTCACACACCACAATGCAAATCATGAACTCCTGTGACTCAGTGGATGAACACAGGTATGTCTCCAGTTACATTTAATGGGTGTAAACGCAAACAAACATCAGCCGTGCGGTCCTTACCTGAACCATGGTTATGACATGGCAGGGGTTCAGCAGATATATCACAGTCTTGGTGGCGAATTTGAAGCCCACCTCCACTCCAAAAGTCATGCAAAGGGCGACCAGCAACAGGTTCTTGCCCAGACTATCCTCCTTTGACCTGGTGCATTCTTTCCCGACCACTCTGAGCTCTTTGGAGAGGTTTATCTTCCTCAGTGCCACGCCGATCTCCACCAGGGAGACGAGGATGATGATGAGGCTCTCGCTGATGCGCTGCTGGGGCGCGATGAAGGCGGCACACTCGGGGCCCCCGTTGCCCTCGAACTTCGGGTCCACCCCGCCGTAGATCCAGTCCAACAGGCTGTATATGTTATATCTGGACATATTCCTCTTCTCGTGTTGGAAAAGATACGAACAAGATGGAATAAAAGACGTCACACTGACTTCTTGGCGAAACATGAACTGCGAGCTTTCCCTTTCGTCGTTGGTCTCGCGGTTGAGAGGTAGACATGTATCCACCAGCCTTGGCTAGCTAAAAAAAAAAAAAAAAATCAGCCGGGCTACCTCATCCACAGGCGGGTGAGGAACTTCAGCTACCCCGGTAGAGGTGGTGGTGGTGGTGGTGGTGGTTGTGGTGGGGCAGTGGCCACCAGACTCTCACAACCCTCACACAGTTAGAAACCAAGCGCGGGCATTCAAGCTGGCATAGGCATCATCCGAAGCTAGCTACGTGCACTTAGTCACACCGAGGCCGGGCAGCGGTTACCGGACGCGGGGTTAGCAGCAGCGCAGACACCGGAGAGCAGAGGCGGCTAGCTCCACTGAAGCGGCGCTGTGTGTGACGTTGCTAATTTAACCCCCGAGTTTAGCCTCTCAGGCGGAGCTCAAATCTCATTGGTTCACAGCACTGGTGCTGAATTCAGGGACCATAGGTAAGCGAGGCAGTCAAACGTGGAAATAACTACAAAAAAATAACTTTAGTATAATATATAATACTGTATAGTAACAACAGGTGGTATTTACTGAATACAACTTGGTAGTATATATATTTTTTTAGCTTTTGGGAGCTAACTTACGCATGTTGTATGCTGCCTGAGAGGCAATGCAGAGGGTATGAAGTAACCCATCACAATAAACAAGGCCGACACCCACCACACGTGATGCTCAGGGATGGTGCGTTCACGAACAACACGGAAATTGCCCCTTTTCTTGTTGCATCTGAGAAATTCAGTAAATTGCCAGTGAATGCAGCATCAGCTTCATCAGCATGAGGGCTTCTGAGCCAAATTAGCATTGCCTTCATTTTACCACATGCTGGAGAGTTGAAAACTATTAAGTTCTGTTTATTTTGGACATATTATCAGCAAGAGGAATTCATTGTAATGATTTCCATACTGTATTTCAGTCAGTTGCACTTATTTCAGAGCAATATTTATAACCTGATGTTGCCACGACACACGAAGGGCACAGTAAAATAAACCTCCATGCATCTTCACACAGGACACATATAAAGTTGCCACACTTAAACCTACTGTACAGTATCTAAAAGCTTTGTGGCTCTGTGGTATATGTGGTCTGTCCCAGCTGGCACTGGGCGAGAGGCGGGGTGCACCCTGGACAAGTCGCTAGTTTATCACAGGGCGTATAGAGACAAACAACCATTCACACTCACATTCACACCTACGGGCAATTTTAGAGTCTCCAAGGGAGACTGGGAGGAAGCCAGAGAACATGCAAACTCCACACAGAAAGGCCACACAGAAACAGTTTCAATTAGCACCACCACTGAAGCAGTATGGTTGTTTTTTGTCAGTTTGCTTGAAAATTAAAGGGCTAGTGTGTAGAATTTAGTGCCATCTAGTGGTAGATATAAAACTATAGCATTTGTAGATATAAAAGACTCATTCTAAGATAACAGAAACATAATGATTCTTATTTTGGTGCTTATACACTACTGAAAATATAGTTATGAATATTATATTACATTCCTAACTTATTCTGTAAGGCCCTTAAATCTTACACACTGGACCTTTGATGAGAGGAGTCACATGGCATTTCTTCTGCACATTTATTCTCCAGCTCAGGAAATTTTGGTTAATTTTTATACCCCTTTGGCCTTTCTTCAAGTACTAAGTTCAAGGCCAAATTTTAAACTTTTATACTATTGTATCTGCTGAAACATTAGCCATAAACAACCAGCAGGACAAAGTTTGTCCATTTTATTGTAGTAATTGTAAAAAATATTTAAGTGAAAGTAATGGATCACTAGTTCTTTTGCTGTTAATGATTAGCCATGATGATTTTTTCAATAGTAGTACTCCTTCCTGAGCAATAGGTAATAAAAAAAACACTGCTAACTGTGGGAGATGGTTCACATGTCGCTCTGTTGTTTAGTCTTTTGTCCTTTGAAATGCATGACACCCAAAAATAACTGTAGGTTATCACATGTATATGATCAAGGACCACAGTAATAGTAAGGTTGTGTGATTTAGACTATGATGGGACCTAAATATTTCCTTTGAAATCACTTCATGTGTGAGGAAAAAGCAGCAAATTCTGATTGAAGTGAACTACAACAAACATCCTTGCCAATATCAAAGTCCACAGAGAACTAATTTGTAAGCTCACGCTCATTTGGCATTGTGTTTCCATAGTAGTAGGTGGTAGTGACGTATGCACTCTCCACACTAATCGGGATTCATGACTCCATTAGTGTCGGGGTTGTGTGTAGCACTCAGCATGGTGTATGGGCTGTTTGAAGGCTGGTCCAACATTTCTGAGTGCAAATGACTCTGTGTTGAAATGTTGCAATTGTGGCCAGAAGTGCTTTCATATGCACAGAGAGGGAATACATGGCATTCTAGTTTTAGAGTAACTGAGCCCAGGTGTGTAATCAGTGACTACAGCCTTGAAAATGATGAAGTTTTACATCAAGAGATGATTTCTTAACGCCGTAATTTACTGATAAGTGCACAGAGGAGGAAAACATGTGAGTTAAAAATGAATATATACATAAATAAATCACAAGCATGAGCGGGAATGCAATAGATAGATACTTTATTGTCCTTACAAGAAAAATTGTTTCCACAGCCTCACATAAATATATAGATACATATACATGAAACACCACACCGTAACCACGAAGATAAACATCCAATACAGCACACATTTTTTCCACTCATATGCCATACATAAAGCTCTCAGCAGATGGTGGTTACGGGGGTGTTACACAAAGAATAAGACACAATGAATAAAACAAATAAATACGTAAATAATGGCTTGGCATTAAAAGTAAACCCTGGGACATTGTACCAAGTAAGAAGAAGTGTTTTTAGATTTTCAAATAGGTGATTACGGGTTGCCTTCTGATAAAAAAAACAATTCTGAACCTCTTAGTGTGAATTTTATTTTCTCAAGCTTGAGAAAAAACATTAAGTCCCTCAGCCAAGAGGATGCTAATGGAGGACCAGATGACTTCCACGACAATAATGTCCTCCTACGTGCCAGGAGGGAAGAGAAAGCAATGATGTCTGGGTCTAAGGTTTGGGATCTCAACAGGTACCCCGAAGAAGGCAATGTAGGGACATTGGTGAAGATCTATTTTTAGAATGTCAGATAATAAATAAAGAAATAAAACATGTGGCTTAGGTCGGCATGGGCATGGCTACAGCAGTCACAACTGCTAGATACATTTGGGTATATTTGTGCTCGTTCAGCTTTGGTGTAGAGGATCCTATGAAGTAGAGGACTTTACCCTTTCAATGATAACCTTGTCCCACAGGTCATCAGAAAATTTAGCATTTAATTCTTTCTCCCAAGGGTCAAAACTCCTGCCGTAGTGCGCCCGTTTACAGACCTGCATCTGAGACCGGATGGGAGTGGTATGAAGGATGATTCGAGGGGTTTGCTTGTGCTCTGCGTGTAATGGCTTTACTGTTGAGGTGTGAGAGGTTGGGGGGGTTGGGAGACCAATGATTTTGGAGGTATGGTGTGTGATGTGTGTGAGCTTGTTCTTACTGGAGGCAGTTAACATGCTGAAAAAGCAGAATGAACAATCAGAGCACCATGAAACAGCTTTATATACCGTACATACATCAAATACTCTATGACTAATTATTGGAATCTTATCTCTGCAAGGCTCAAATGACTCATATTACCTCTAAGGACATGTATTACCGTAGTTCTGGGTGCTGTGACTTGATCTAACGGATCAAAAGTGACCCCCTTTTATTGCATTTCTTAAGACATGATGTAAAACATTAATATATTTAACCTGGAGAGGTTACTGAGGTGATTCAGGCCTCCATTCAGGAGCTAGAGGGCCCGCTGTCACTTGATAAGAAAACTGTCTCTTCAGCACACTCTTTCCCCATCACTTGCTGCCCAGGAAAATAAAAATGGACCTAATTTTCAACATTTTTAAAAGGGTTATACAGTATGTTCTCTCAATCCCGTAGGGGAAAATAGTCTGAGTCAGTTTACAAGCCGATGCAGGCTATAAAATCCGGGCCTCGCTTCAAGATGTGGAGAGGAGAGAGGGCTAAAGATCAACTGGCCTCACAGCACTTGATCCTGAGGGATATAAAAGCGAGACGGTCTCCTGGCTCCAGATGCTGAACTCTTCAAGTAGAAAAACTGTCAGATAGGAGCAACTTAGTGATATCAAGACCCTTTGGGTCTGGTGGGGAGGGGAAAGGGCCAATTAGCTGAAGATGGAGGAGAAAGAACAGCTGGGCAGGGAGGAAAAACAGCATCACAGCTTCATTCAGTTTGTTCATAAAGGTTAAAGGCTGTGTTTTGTTTTTTTTTTTTGTCAGGAAACAGATCGCTGCCTGTGGAGAAATATGAATATGAGTATTTCTGACAGCTCTTCCCACCTAAAAGCTGTTATTTTGAACATTAGCTCCCAGTGAGGAATGCATAATTTTCACATTTAGTCTAAAAAACAAGTGTAAGTGTGTCAGAAACACTTTTATTTGATTCTGCTACACTATGGAAATGATATTCTTGCCACATTTTACAGGCATATGTTAATATTTAACTTTATTTCTGTGGTTTGTCATTCATTTTGCAATGAAGACCCTCGATTACAGCCTCTATGTATCACAGCTCTTTTGATGTTGCAATATTATTGGGGTTGGTTCATTTACCGTAGATGGCTTTGTTATTATCTGTAATAAAGACAAATGGTCCTTGAGCAAATTGTCAGTTTTTTAGCTGCACGTCGGGATTTTAAGCTCTGAATCAACCACGAAAGCATTAGGATTCAAAGCTGGTTTGACTCTCCATACTGCAAAAATTATGAGCCGAGTGTTGTCACAACTGAATCAACCTCCTGTTCAAATATAAAATGGATTATGTCTGACACAAACACACACACACAGACGAGGAGAGATGCACAAAATCCTGAATCACACTTGTCGGTAATGTTTGTACCTTGATGTTCTGCACACAGTAGGCTCGACTGGACTTGGAATGAAACCTAACACCAAACATACAATATCACTATCTTTGCAAAATGAGTTTTCATGTTGAATTTGAATCATATTGCAATACAGCTTTGTTTTAAAAGCATTTTCTCAGTCCTGGTAGTGTCACCAGGGGGCGATGTTACCCCCTGTGTTTTTCCTCCTTGTGTGGATTTCAGCATTCATTCCACACGAAGCTTTAAATTTGCAAATCAGACCCTTCTTAAATACAATCCAGTTGTCTATATGATTCAAACTCTTTAAGCTTTTTACCGTGCACTAATATTTCAGGATTGCAAACAGCATTTTGTTGTCATCGCATCACTTTCACAATGCAAATACAAGAGTTTAGAAGCCAACACTGTGCAGCTGCCAGACCACATTTGGAGCTCAAATTATACGTTAATCAATACATAGTCATTATAGTTCAACAGAAACGCTGGTGTCAATTCTGTTTGGTTTGATTTTGTTTCCATTTATTTCATGATGCTTCTTATTACTGCTTTGATTTGAGTTTCATTCATGGTGATGTGTAAAGTTATATAGTTTTGCTTATGAAATATTGATTTACTCCTCTCTCTGCTTGGACTGCAGGAAGATTAGAGCTGCTACCGAAGAAGCTACACACATAAACGAATGTTTGAAGCAATAAGCTGTACACAAATGCGCTGAATATATTTAAATTCTTAAGTGGATGAGGTAACGATAAATACCGGGCAGCTAACACAAGCAGATCTGGACATCTGGCTTAAGGAAACGGCATCCAAATGGACAACAAGTAAACTATTTTGTGCGTCCAGGAGGTTTATGTTTGTCAGAATGGTGTGAAAATCAATAGACTCCTGAGGGGGCGGCTGTGCTCTGATAGGCCCGCCGCTCTCTTCGCTGCAGAGCAGGAATCAGTCAAGGATATTAATCTAAACATCAGTCATGCATGGGGAACACCCCACGAGGAGAATAAGCTTGCTCATCCATGCATCTCCTTGGGGAGGCAAAGAAGAGGGGGGGGCTTTGAGGAAGTGAGTTGAATGGGTAAGTATGTCATGGTATCATCTATCTGGAGATGTGATGTGGGCTGACTTTAGGCACACAGGCAATACAAAGCAAACCGTAGTAGTTGGCACCATCATGCATATCTCGCTGAACCACATTACAACAACGTCAGACAGTGACCAGCGATGAACAATACACATCTCGTCCTGTGTGTTCATGTGATTCATCTTACTACTATCTAATCCTGCAGCCATTCGAATAAGCCAGACAAGTGGCTGGAATTATTAAAATTCAACACCAGTCCATTTTCTTATTACCTACAATATGCTGCATTTCATTTTCTCTCATCACAGTTATAAAATGTCTGCTCTGCTTTTTTCCGCCCCTTCTTACTCGTGCCGGGTTATCTTCCCAAGGACAAGTACAGCTGTCGAGTTGTTTCCTCCATGAGGATACCCCATACTGACTCCAGGGCATCTGAGAATTCCACTCCCCGGCTAATCTAATGTACCACGAGTGTCAAGTGTGCTAACAGGCCACGGGAACATGCCAACACAGTCCATATTAATTTGCCAATCGATGGCGTAGCGCAAGTTGAAAATCATGGGTGGAATTTGAAATTACTCCAACTCCTGGAGATGCAGGCATGCTGAGAGGAGGCAGATTTTTTGTAACCCAATCTATATTCAGCTAGAAGTACTCACTGCATCTGTTAGAAGTCAATGATACTCATACATTTGTTGAAGAAATGTTAAATAATTGCAGAGGTTTCAGGAGAGTCAAGTTGCATTTCCTAGACTTGTCATGTCTGTCCTGTATTTCATAAATATGTATGTTGGTACAGTTTTATTGAGCCTTGTGTCTCCTCCTCATTGCATGCAAGTAAAGTTTCTTCATGTTTTCTTCCAGTCATAACATTATTTATTTCCAAACCCATTTGTTAGTCATCCATAGTCTGTCTGAAGCCACGGGGGCCTTTACGGGGGTCCCAGCAGCAGAGTGCAGCGTCACAACTGAAAGGCAGATGAATAGCCTCATCGTAATGTTTAGACCAGCCAGTCTGCTCTCGTACGCTTGAGGGATCATCGGCGCTTATGAAGCCATCTCTTCCCGGGCAGATAAAATGACAAACACAGTCATCTGAGAGAAGAGCTGCCCACAAACGGTTGCTCTTTTAATATTTTGGCAGTTTATGTGAAGTGTGCAGACATGACAACGACATGCAGCAAATAAAATCACAGCCATAAAAGGTGCATTTGACTCATTAGTAAGATCTAGCGGCAGCTGTAGGCAACTGTAGAAGCGCAGCATGAAGAAGACACACAGTACTGCAGTTAAGATCAGAGACTACATAAACTATCTCAACCTTAACTACATTTTTACACTAGCAAGCACATTGTAGTGCCATAAGGTCCAAATCAAGGTATATACCCTGTCAGTGCAGGAGTACTAAATGGGTCAAACTCATGTACTTAATTATGCATTGTGCACCACTTAAGGCACTAGAGGGCACAGCACACTAATAGTTTGTGTTGCTATTGAGTGAACCTATAAGGCAATGTGATTAATATTTATGACTTTTCCAGTAAATACAAACACTTTAACACTTCTGTATTCTGTAGAATGAGAGTATTTGAGTATTTAAAATGAATGGATTCAAATTTTATTTTCACTTGTACACAAAACAAGCAACCTAATTAACAACAAAGCTACAAAAACCTTCCCCAGAAAGCCCTCCAGGCGAAGTGTCTGCCTGCAGGCTGCAGGGCTCCAGCACTTGAACTAATCGCTGAAAAAGAAGCATACACCGGGGGCGCGCGGTATCTTGTTCAGTGTGAACCGCCGAGCTGAGCCGAGGTTCTGGAAAGTGCCAATATTACAAGGTGTCATCAAAGTGGAGAGGCCCTAGAGGGAGAAGAAGTGAGAGTAAACAATGCTGTTGTAGTCCAGTTTTACCTGAGACAGTAGTTTGTATGTTGAACATAATAAATCACACAAGACTTAACAATAACTTATACACTGACCTGATGATAATATGTATTATTACTGTACCGTAGGTAGTACATTGTACATGGTATTTAGTAAGTCAATATGCAGGAGAGTTTGAGTATTAATAGTATTATTTTTCTCTATTTGCTGCCCTGTTTATCTTCAGTTGTTTTATCAAATAAATGCCTTAAAAAATACTTAGAAAAAAATAAAACTTGTAATCTAGTGTCACAGTTTTGTTCAAGAAGTGAACCCAAATGCAGACGTGAGGGTAAGTGAACAAAAAGTAACTTTAATAACTTACAGAACAGCATGATGAACACAAAAACTAACAAAAGGTGGCTGAGAAAGTCCAGGCAAAAACAAACTAATTCGATCAATTCAAGAAAAGTCGTATAAACAGAAGTCCAACAAAGAACAATACACTGAAAGCAGGAACATGAGGAGACGCACAAAGCCTGAACAAAACAGCACTGGGAGACACAGCTGATGACCTGACAAAGGAAGCCAAGGGACAAAATACGCAAGTGAAGGCAAGATGACGAGACACAGGTGAACTAATAAAGGACAGGTGAGACCAATCATACATGAGGAGAGGGGAGAGTTACAAAAAAGGAAACACTAGTGGAGTTAAGATGGAAAGATTTCCCTCTAAATATAAAAAAAATATAAAATGGAAATACTCAGGTAAAGCACAAGGTGTCATGTCTTGCTGGGACAGAACAGAGACAGTGTTGTTATCAACCTCACGTGTGTGGTTTTACTCTGACAGGTTCAAATGTCCACTGTGAAAAAGGATTGTGTGAAGTGAACCCCTCATGCTAGTTTCGCAGCTACACATGACACACTCTATTTGCTGCCAAATAAATCAAACGCACCCTTTGAAAAAAAGGCGGTCTATTTGAGCTTTCAACCACTCATTTTCCTGTTAATGCTACAAACACTTACTGCTACCTGTGCCGCTCGTCATATAAACATAATCATCAAGCTCACCTACAACCAGTGACTTTGAGTACCTGTCACCTGTTGTCCTCGACACAAACCTGAAGGTGGAGGGTTTTTTTTTTTTTTTGTCCTGCTGTCTGGAGTATGTCTGGAGTTTGGGACCACAGGGAGTCTGGCAGAGAGCTGCTCCACTTCAACAAGGTAGGTAAGCCTTTCTGCTGTGTCTCTACTCGGATACTTCTGTTAGTACACTTCTATGTAGTACACTGTGTACTTCCATGGCTGTTTGTGCTCTTACCTGAGATGACAATCTCAACATTTGACTGCTTCTTCTTCTTTACTGAATTGCAACCGGGTGGAGCATTAGCACCAACATTTGACTACTAAAATATAAATATAAAACATATGTACAACTTACATTCGTATATTGCAGTATTCACTGCAAAGGCTTCAGCTCCAGCAGCTTCTTTGGTTGCCATTTTCACCGTTGTGAGTGCACCATCCAGGTACTCACAGTACACTGCATTTTGCCATAACTGACAGTGTGAACACACGCATGTAGTCAAAATAGCGAGTGTAAGTATGCAAATAAAGACACAATGTTTGTGAATCTATGACCTCTTCAATCTGTTTACATGTTTTACAAAATGGCTGCCGAGGCTTCTGGTTGTTTGCTCTGCAGAGTTGTTTGTGGTCACTTTCTTGTCATCTGCTAACTTCTAATTTCTACTTTAAAACCATTCTAGTAGTATTTCTTTCTCTTGGTTGGTATATGACATATGCATTATGATGCTTTCATGTTATTTATATACTTAAATGTTATGAGCTGAATTTGTTTTGCTGCTATTTTCCTGTTACCTTGTTGTCGTTTTTGCTTTTGGCACACGAGGAAACATCTCACGGAGGGTAATACTGTACGTCTTTTGGCATTCAGGATGTAAATGTGACCGTTGTTCACTCACATAATTATCACCTTCATGGGAAACTCTTTTGTGGCTCCCAGCGTAGGCCGTTCACATTTTCCTCATATTCAGCTCAGCTCTAGAGGAATATTTCAAAGTAATGGCTTAATGTGACGGCTATGTTTTACTAATTTCAATAATTACATCTAAAGTGCTGAGCCTCTGTTCTATAGTTCCTAATGCAGCTGCACTTAAAGTCAACTTAAACTCATACGCACTCACTTATGGTCATCTGCTGCCCAACAGCACAGTATAACATTTTTTCGTGAGTTTAATTATTTACTGCACAGATGCCATTTGCCTGTTGCTGGGCGAAGATTCATCTCAGTTCATCCATTTATTCCCTGCAATGTTAAGAGGTGCTTTGTTGTGTAAAGGCCACATGACAACTGGTGTCGGCACTAAGTGGATTCTCCATAATCTGGTGTCAGGTTGTGTAATGTGATTTTGGTGTGGTGGAGTTTATTACTGCCACTCTGTTTCTGCAGAGTGACGCCAAGTGTTGGACCTTGCTGCAGAGTATCAACCTCGTACGTTTTGCTTTCATATTAATCTGTTGGCTGACTGAAACGTTAAGATATATTTCTGCACCTTTCGGCTGCAGCGTCCAGAACTGCATGTCTGTAAGATTGAAGACTCCCCCGAGTGGGTTTTGGGTGGGCTGGGCGATAACTGGGGACTTCTTTGGGCTGCAGTCCATCCATCCATCCAGCCATTTCCTGTAACCGCTTATCCTTATCAGGGTTGCAGGGGGCTGGAGCCTATCCCAGCTGGCATTGGGCGAGAGGCGGGGTACACCGTGGACATGTCGTCTTTGGGTTGTAGTATTCTTTATGTTTTTCATGAACTTTGACACATGAAAGCATCTTTATTCACCGCAAAGAGCAACAATTCCTGGACAAAAGAGGATGGAAACAATTTGTCAGCAGCCCCACAAATCAACCTCAGTAGTAAAAAAAAAAAAAAAAAAAAGGTGGACACTTTTAAAACGAGAGGTTAAAAACCGAGAGGAAGCATCTTCATCATTTATGTCTGTCAGGATTAAGTAGAGATCCGATATCAGCTTCCCCCTCGTCTTGGTTTGCACATCAGTGAGAGGGTCAGTGTAAACACAAGGATTTCTTTTCTTATACTAGAAGAAAACACTGACTTCACGTCACAGAGAGAAACGCATTTGTCCCATTTGAATGTTCACTGGCTTATCGTACACTTTTCTCATGCATGAGTGACTTGTATAAATCTAAACCTGCCATTTGAAAGCAGTCATCCTGTGATGGCAGGTGTGAAAAACATGTTTGTGTGGATCTCAGGCGTTCTGTGATTGATTGATTTCCCCCAAGTTCTTTCACTTTGCTCATTATTTTTGTGACACTATTCCTCATATTGTTCTTTACTCCTTGTTTATTATCCTTTTATGTTATGCATATGTTTCCATCTTCTATGTATTTGTTGGTACTCTCATTCTATCCTGCATGCTACTCAAACAGAGCAATTATCCCCGTAGAAGATGACCTCGAACTATTGACTAATGGTGAATATGCAAAGGCTTTATTCTGCTGTCTGCAACGGTGTGGTGCAGCTCACAAAAACAAAGCAATATATGTTTGTGGAGCTAGTATGAACAGCAGCCTGTAAATGTATAATGGATTGTTTCATTTATCATAGCAACAATAAGCAAGCAAACAACCCTGTATGTCCACATAGGGGGTTTTAGAGAGCTCATTTTCCCCTGGCGTGCTGAGAAAAGAGGCGTTTTAGCTCGAGACATAATACCATTCCTGTGCAGTTGAAGGCACCTACAGGGCAGTGGGGATTGGACCACGGCCAGACGCCAACCTTCAGAGTCTGTAGACGACATCTCGACCTTGTTTGTTGAAAATGCTCACGTAATGTTCACGTCAAACCCCTCTGCTTTGTTCACTGCTCTGTGCAGACTTCATTTTTTGATCTCTGTTGCGGTGTAGAAATCGCAGGATTAGATAGTGATATCGTGGATATTACTGATGCAGCAAAAACCAAAAGCTTGCTGGGAATATTTGGCAGGTTTCTCATAGAGAAGAGCTTTGAGGATTTGCACATTTTACTGACTAAATCATTTATGAAGTCAAATGGATGAATTGTTGCAGCATCTTCTGGCCAGCAGTGAGGTTTATATGTTACTCTCTGACTAACTTACAGCTTTATATGATGTTTCCACAGCAGCTTTCAGGTGGGAGCACAGGTATTTGCTCCCTGTTGAACAGCAGCATCTTTCATGGTAAAAGTCCTAAAATACTTGAGGGATAAACATTTCTGATCTGCAGTACAACCAGATATTCACAGCAATATCACAAGACTTTTTTAATTGGCTGCGCTTTGATTTGAGTGTTTTGTTCCCCGCAGGATGTCCTCACGCTATCCTGCCCGATTTTATCCCGAACAAATCAGAGTAAACACCACAAACAAAGAGCACAGCACCGGCAGTGACACAAAGAATCAGACAAAAACACTTTCTCAAACAAGCCTCTGAAGGAACATCGGTCCACTTGAAAGTTTGCACCTTTTTTTTTTTTTTTTTTTTTTTTTGAGGCTTGAATGTGACCAAGAAGAGCTTTTTTATAACTCCGAGACAAAATACAACGTCCTTTTTAATCCCCATTTCCATTCGCTACATCTCATACAGTTAGAACATGAACGAGACAGGGCAACATACAGAGTCCAGTCACTGAGCATATACGGTGGAGAGCAACTTCCCCCAACAAAAACACAAAGTCCACTATGTTCCTGGAGCCCGACTGTGTGGAGGAAGTCTTTGATCTCTCTCAATGCGTAGGGACATGCAGTGAAATTGCTGGAGAGAGAACACAGTGTGTAAAACTCTGCTTGCAGACAGCTGCTAATTCACAGTTAGGTTTGAGAAAAGTGCACACAAGGTACTGATCTTGTAAGTAGCTCGATGAATATTACCTCTACTGTACTGTGCGTCTTTTTAAAATGCCATAACACGTAGTGTTACAGAGCTCATTGTAAGACAGCGGTACTTAATCAGATGTAAAAATAAATGACGTGACATATCAATATTCACAAAAACTATTGGAATTGATTTCACAATATCTACAAATTCACAACTTGGTAACATTATTCTGAGCAATTAGAATTGTTGCCATTTAGTTTATAATAATTTATGCAGTTTCTCTATTTGTCTACGGCTTTCTACCCATCAAGAGATTTGCATCAATGCTGCAGAGGTTATGTCGTATAAAACATATACTATTTAATGCTGTACTGAATAGCATAAATATATTCCTATAGTAATATACTCTTAATATACTGTATCTTATAGGATGACATGTTTCTGCTGACGTTAACTCTGGCCCTGTGAGGAAAAACATTTGCCACATGAATCACACGATCCTAACCAAAGCTAAATGGCAACAATACAGTAGAGTCGTGTTCATCAAATCCCCTCAGCAACAAACTCTGGTGCCAGTACATGTACATGCTCCATGCTTAAGTCTTCAAACTACTGTTTCATTACAGTTTCTTCCTCTTTTTTTTTTTTTTTTAAAAGGTGATCAATCATCTCACCGTTTCATGTTTTGTTTCAAGTCTATCAGTCTGAGCGGTTTGAATGACACAGATTCTACTGTAAGTTCAGCTGCAGAGTTTCGTGGTTCTGTCGCTCTGGAAGTGTTTTTTACCCTTTTCTTTTGCAACACACAAGATATGTGAATTTTTTTAAAAAAAAGGTGCTAATAAATGACCAATCAGGGGGCGCCCTGGTGGGCCAACTGGTAGAGGGTGCACACCCTTAGTCTTTGCTGCAGTGACCCAGGTTCAACTCAGGCCTGTGGCTCTTTTCCTGCGTGTTATGCCCTTTCTATTTCTGTGCTTTCCTGTATGGGATGGGTGTGGGTAACAAAGACTTAACTATTAATATACAGTATAATGATGTATACATTACATTCAAGAATGAAACCACTGGCAGTATAAAGAATGGACGGCGTATGTGGTTTCCAAAGAGCTGTTTTAAAGCTTCTGTGGTGCTGGCACCATGTTGGCAGTCCTGCCCTCTTCCGCCTCCTGGGTAAGACGTGAATCATCAGCGGACCTGCTGTTAATTATGCATAACTTTAAGCCTTAATATAATTTGAACAAGTGCGTTCTATAAAAATTCACCCTCAGTACAGTTGTCATTAACGAGGAAATTAGCTATAGAGACCAAAACTGTTTTTTGTACCGGCTGTAAACATGTTTATTTCTGCTGTGAAGTTGGACATTTTAACATGGGGGCTTATGGAGACTGAGTCACTTCTGGAGCCAGCTTCAAGTGGCCGTTTGAGGAACTGCAGTTTTTGGCACTTTTGCATTGGCTCACGGACTGCTTACTGCGTGAATGAAACAAACCAAACAAATCTCCTGGTAAACTATTTTCGATCTCAGTGATGAAAAAATAAAGAAATGCCCTCCATCTGAAAGAAGGAGCTCTTTATAAATATATTGGTCATATAACATTTAAGGGGCACATTGCTCTCCTGTTAAGAATTTTATAAGTATTGATATATTTCATGAGTTACCCACAAAACTCCTTTTTATAAATGAGAATGGGATTAAATTCTTTTACACGACTAAACAGTCCTGAAATTGCGAATGTGAATGTCTCTTTGGTCACCACATTATACGAGATAAAGCTCATGTCGTCTAGCTAAAGGCGCGCAAGCACATCGGTGATATTTATGACTGAGAAGGTTGTGTCACTCAGAGGACGACTGTCTTTGAGGCAAGTTATTTCACAAAGGCGGTTCAAATGCTGCTGCTGCTTCTCATAACTACTTACCTCCGGTACCTCGATCGCATTACTCAGAGGAATCATGCATAAACATTACAGCGCTCTGTGTCATCAGATCCTGAATTAGCAGCAGCCAGCAGGCTTTAAACACCCTCAGCTGATGTGTATCATGGATCAGTTTGTTTGAGACAAAATGATAAGAATCACAGCTGAAAAAGAGACACGGCGCCTCGCTGCAGTCCTCAGTCGTGAAATATGTTTGATTCAAGAAGCATCAGAAGTGCGGCCGTCTGGTCGTTGTTTGTGTTGTGCTGAAAAATACGAGGAAGTCTTAAAAACTGCTGTTAAACACAAACACGTTGACCTGGTTTGTAATTCGATAGGACTATAAAAATTTGAGTTCCTCACAAATCTCATCCAGACTTTATAGCGCCATTATTCATCATGTCAGTGTAGTCATTGTTCAAGTTTATATTGTGTGTATTGTTTGAATATGAAAAAGGTTTACCAGGAGATATTCATTCAGGCTGAAGTGAACAATATGTCCTCTAGACATGAATTTAATTTCCTCTACAATGTCAAATAACTTTAAAAACAATGTCATAATGAAATGAATAATAAATGTCTGATCTCTTGTTCATTTTTGCTCCAGTTTTTGAAGAGCAATGAAAAACAAAACAGGATAATTATCCTCCAGCTTCTTAAATCTAAGCTTAACCTGCAATTTTCTAGTTTAAAATGTGATTGGTTGGTACGATGTTGGCGACGTTGTACCAGACGGTTGAAAATGGAGAGCTTTTGCACCCCCCCGCTCAGCTCCCTCTTCCTTACAAGTCTACATCTACGTTCCAACCCTCACCTATGGTCTTGGGCTTTGGGTAGTGACCGAAAGAAAGAATGAGGCCACGGATACAAGTGGCCGAAATGAGCTTCCTCCATCGGGTGGCTGGGCTCCATACTGCACCAGGAGCGTCAGAAGTGGAGCGTTTCGCCCACCAGACTTTGTTAACTTGCCCCTGTTCCGGTGGGGTTTGAAACCTTGACTAGAACGGCCGTGATTAGCTCTACCGGCCACGTCCCGGTAGAATTTAGCCTTTAGAGATAGGTTGAGGAGCTCGGACATTCGGAGTGAGTTAGAGTTGCTGCTCCTTTTTGTGTGGAAAGGAGCCAGCTGAGGTGATACGTGCATCTGATTTAAGATGCCTCCTGGGCACCTTCCTTTGGAGGTACCACCAACTGGTAGAAAACCCTGCGGCAGACCCAGAACCTACAGGGACTACATAGCCTATCTCGCCTGGGGGGGTGCCTCGGGATCGCCTAGGAGGAATACGTTGCTGGGGAGAGGGATGTCTGGAACGCCCTGCTAGACCTGCTGCTAACACGACCCAACCCTGGATAATGAAGAATTGCGGTTTGTGTGCTCATGCACCTCCGTACTTGTATGTAGTGTCAGCTCGCTTTGTGTGTTGGTACACCTAATTAGACCTAAAATCTCTGTGTGCTAGCAAATGAGGGTAAAAACACTTTCAGAACTCTGTGCCAGCCGTAAATTATTAGCATCACATCAATATGCACAAATAATTGGAGTTTAAGTGCATTTATGCAGATGTTACTGAGGTTATGAGTAGGTAATTGATGAGTAACTGGGATGAACTACAGAAACATTGATACTAAGCCCTATTTCAGTGTGACAAACACCATTATCGGAGGTTGCAGACATACACGTGTACAGATTGTCATGCATTAACCTATGACTGATACATTGTACATGTTTCGTGTTATTAACACACCTTTTTAAAAGAGGCCACCACAACACAGTTCACTCCATTCTCCTATGCTTACCATTGAAGATACAGTTTGACAACATCTGCTGCATGTCGGGGTCTAAAGTACAGCGGTCATCTCTACTTAAAATAATGCAAAATATCCAGAGTGCATCCGGCAAATAAAGGAAACATAACATCTGTATAAACAGGTACCAAATTCAGCACATGACAAAGATACAGATGTCACTTAACAAATGGAAAGAAAAGAAATTGGAGACAGTCACCACAACTGGAGGCAAATCTGATTTTCAACTTTGAGAGGGTTTTCTCATTATTTTGATCACAATAATTAAATTTTATTTTATTGCTGAAGAAACCTGGTGGCCTTTTTAACTAATTTGGCAGTACAGCCGTCTCCAGCGACGTCAGTGTCTCCAAAATTAGTATAGAAGTACAGTATGACTGTGACATATTGGCCTTTTTGTTGTCTACTTCAAAACACAAAAACAGTACAGCATATGTAGACAATCAAATCAACACCAATATACTTTACACAATTAAGTAGGGCAATAGTACAACATGAATCAAAAAATCTTACTCATAACGAGGCAGATAAATCATAACGGAGCCAAAACCAGCTTAAACACGACAAATAAAGAGTGTCTGGTATGATGTGAATGTATAAAACGTGTGGCGTCATTTGCATTTGCATGGATAAAATGTATAATAAACTGCAATTCAGGATTTCGACTTCAGTCTGAGGTAATGGTGGTAGTCTGTTTTGGCTGCTCGGCTCATAAGCCAAACCATAAATGCACACGATAATTGTTCGGGACTACGCCAGGATCCTTTAATCTCTTTTACTTCATCTTTTTCTCAGAGGCAGAGGTCTGTTAACCTTCCACGCTAATGGGCCAATTTTACACTGGCTGCCTGCCGCGCAGTGCATGGAGCTCGCGGACACCAGCTTGCATGTGATACTAACACACAGATCGTTGTGCATACGTGTGCTGTAAATGTGTGAGCGCGTCAAAAAGCCTTTTTTTTTTTTTTTTAAATTTTATTTCTTTTTATTCACCAAGGCACATAGCTTCTCTATCATTGAACATACTCAGCCAGTTAAAACAATGAGAGCCACTGAACTAGAAAATGTACAGGCAGCCCCATGGGACGCGAAAGCAATTCCAGATGATACTACATTGGGTCTGTTGAGATTCAGCACGAGCTGAAGGCCAGACACTGACGATTATTAATGATGTTCCTATGGAACTATGCAGGCTGCCCACCCTCCAGCTAACGGAGCACACAGGAAAGCAACCGACAAATGGCTCCTATGGCGTGTTTTTTTTCTTCTTCTCTGAAATGCATCAGTGTGTCCGTGTGCGTGTGTGCATGCATGTGGGTTAACTCAATGGATGTGTCACAACCTTATCGTTGATAATGAGCTACAAGAAAACTTCAAAAGGCATGCTTGCTCTAACTTATTAGAAGCAAAGTGCAAACATGTCAAAACATAGTGAAAACACAATTTTGACTACGCTACGAAACAGCAAGCAGTCAAGATACAGCAAAGGAACACTTGGTTACTCACGACGAGGGTGGTTGGACGGGGCGGGATCGTGGGGAAGGGGTATCAGGGCCAGAGCTAAGTGTGGACGGGGGAGAAAATAAATGCTACACAAACACAGTCTGATATGAAGATGTGCTCCCTTCCCAAGCTTCGCTATTACACGTGAATCTACTGAAATGTTTAAAATTTGCCTTCCATCTATACAGACGTGCAAAATATCAAAAACAGACACACAAAACACACATACACGCGCGCGCACACACACTCGATAAGATGTAATGGACTTGGCCTCCTGCAAACCTGTCTACCCTTTCGAAACGAACCAGATCAAGCCTAACATTTGGTCAAATTCAGTTTAGGTTGTTTGCCTTCATAATAGCGGGCTTTCTGTTGACATACGTGGCCCAGTAGCCTAAGTTGAAGATGAAGAACAGAACTGGGAAAATGATGCGCGAGATCTTGTCCACTTTGCTGACACGGTTGTAGGACTTCTTGGCCTCCGTGTAGGGGTCATCCATTCTGTGGAGATAGGAGGAGTGTTTGGCCGAAGCTCCGGCGGCGCTCTTGGAAATGGTCGTTAAACCTTGGTCTTTAGCTACGTTGATGGCGTAGGTGGTCCCGACTATGTTGAAGGTGTTGTTAGCCTTTTTGGACAAAGTCGCGGACTCTCTTCTCTGAAAAGGAAGAAGGCAGTAAAGTAAAGGTCGTCAGGGGCGAAGCACCAGACTCAACAATACTTCCATTTGAACTCATAAAGAGGAAATAGAAGCAACACCACGAGACACGACACACACAAGAACAAAACAAAAGCCTAACCATATCTTTAATCCTGGCCATGTTAGCCTGAAACGGTTCCTGAAAAGAAAAGTAGAAAAGAAAAAAAGTTTACCAATTATATTAAAATTACCCAACTTACATACTCTATTCATCAGTATCTAGCTGGAAGTACTTTTGAACATTTAACACTATTAATATTGTCAATTCAAATCTGCATCATACAAATCTGGATTGCAGAAGAAGAAAAAAAAAAGAGTCATGATAAAAATTCATGACGAAAATGATTTAAAAGTGCGGAAATAGGAACAACTCTACGTTTGCATCATTGCAGAACCAGGCTGGCCTGGCGTCTGATACTGCTATTAGTAGCAGCACAGAGCAGGATTAGAAACAAAGCATAAAAAAATTAAAGAAAAAAAAAAACAAAACAAACATAACTGTGCCTGAAAACATGTCTGACATAGTGTATCAATAAAAGCAGCCAGGCCTCTTCAGGCAAACAGCGTGCGATAAAACAAACACGACAAAAAGTCTGCGTGTGATAAAGCTGGCTGCAGAAAGCGCCTTCTTCCTACTGCTCATCATTAGACTGTCTTTCATATCGAAGTCGCGCGGGGAGGCCGAATTTTATTTTGCTAAATTGGTGCACTAAACTTGCATCACCAGAGGATCCTGTCAGGCCTGAAAGAGTACAGTGCTGTGCACACGGTAAATGTGAGAGAACAAGTAGGGCACCAAGATTGATCACCGGGCAGAGTTTTAGTTTCCTGTGTGGCGTGCTCTGTGTGTGTGTGTGTGTGTGTGTGTGTGTGTGTGAATCCTGTGCTGGGGTCATTTTCTTCATTTCTTTCATCACCCGCTGTGGCCACTTTAAGATCTGCAGAAAAGCTAAAGTGGTGTGTGTCATGTTTCACAATGCTCCCTGTTTGATTCGAGCCCAGCTTTAATTTTGCTCATTTTTTTTTTCAGCTTCATTTAATTTTCTTTTTGACTCTACAATTTTAATTAGCATAACTAATATCCCCTATTTCACCTCCTCTAAAAATGCTCTTTCCACGCTCTCAAATGGAGGTTTTGCATGTGAAAAAGGGGGCGCCGTGTCACTATTATGCACAGCAAGGCCACTTTTTAATGTCAAATGTGATGAGCAGAGGAATAACATTAGCAGTAGGTATCGTGAGGATGTTATTAAGTTGATGATAAGCTTCAGAGTATCTGTCCAAGGCAGAGGGATTGAAGAGCTGCGTGATCAGTGTCTCCTCCTCGAGTGAGTGGGACAGCAGGAGGAGGATGATCCTTCAATCTCCTCGGCAAAAACATTAAGGGTTGTGGAGAGCTAACAAAGCTCGCAGACAGTTGATTGCATTTAACAGAGAAATGGTGAGCCGCTGCCTGAAGGGCTCTATCTCAAGTCAATTAGTACAGGGAGAGAAAGAGTCGCACTGATAGCTTCTGGATCATCAGATCCTTTCCAAGGATATCGATTCCTCCACATCTAACACCACGGCGAGCCTCTTCTATCACAGCTGTGGCTTACATCAGCAGGAAAAGGCAATGACTACTGTAACGTGTCATATGACCTTAATCATAGCGGCCTAAACTCTTCAGTCCTTGGCATTAAGGATGTTCTTTGGCCGGTAACCTGACAAACGAGCCGAGCAAAGTAATTTTCTGTTGCTACTTAGCTTAGCTGGGCTGTCCTCTGCAGTAATTTATATAGTGTAATTATTGGAGGGGAAACCACATGTGGCGTAGAGTGTGTGCATGTTTTTGCAAACCTAATGTGACACAGCACATAATTTACTTACGGGAAAAGATTCTTACGCACCATTCAAAGTCATTTTGGCGAGCTGCAGGCACAAATACCCCCCTGAATACAATGCATCTATTGACCTTGTCTTTGTAACTTCTGCAAATTGTTGCATCAGAATTTCTTTTACGAGCGTGATTAAGTATCCCGCGGGCAATTTAGCCCCGCTGCGTCCCGCTGTTCGGCGCTCAGTGTGTGCATGTGAGCGTGTAACCGAACCTTGTGACAGTCTGTCCCTGTCTAAGATTGGAGACGAGGTGTTGGCATATATAATAGCCTCAAGCATGAGAGCATGTGGGTGCAGAGTCCGTTTAGGGAGCCACAATGTCCCCGTTTGTGTGTGTATGTATGTGTGCAAGTTTTAGTGGCACTTGCACTCCTAATTTTTCTGTTAACCCGGTACTTGTAGATGTGGCCTGAGCTTGACAGGTTACAGGTTACCTGTAAGTAGTGTTAATCAAACACTCTTTGTAATCCCGAATCAAAGCAAATGCTCGGCTCCTCCGAACACTTCTTCTTTCCTTTTTACTTGTTTGTCTTTTTTAAAAATTTCCTCATTATCCTGCTCAGCCTCACTTCCTAAAACAGGCAACAAACGTGTGTCTGCTTTCCACCAGATATCAAAAAACACATTTGGTATGCTGCAAAAAATGAACCTAGACCTTTTATGTTCCATGTTTTTTTGACAGCAAGTTTTGAATTTGGTCCAGTATTAAGTGAGAATGCAGCAGCTCGCAGCCGTGAAACGGGCTACACCGTCATCCTTGTGGGCCTCGCGCCAAATGCATCCATTAAAAGTGCTTGTTTTTGCCACAGATAGGCTCAGATTGTACAGATTTATGTACCTTTCGCTGCATTTGATCTGTGAAATCTCCTCTTTATCATCATCCGTTCTTTAAGTCATAGTCTTATCTGTATATTCCTCTCATAAATAAAGGTGGCTATCAAATCATCATATCAAGGGCTTCATCCACATTGTTGAAATCAACTAAATCTTCAGTCTGTACTTCAGCAAACTCTCCGAGACGGTGCATTACTACTCTCACGATACTGCTGTTGACTTTATTCAACAAGTCATCTCACCTCTCCTGAGATTTCAGCTTGAGCGAGACACAGCGGATGAAGCTAAAGGAGCCGGTCAGTGGCAAAAACACTTTTAGCGGATGTATTTTGAAGGTGCCCACAAGGATTATGTTGCAGCCCGTTCACTCGAAACTGAACCAAATACAAAACTTCCTGTCCCCTTTCATCCTTTTACCCAAAAAATCTGAGAAAATAAGGTTGAAAAATACGAAAGTTACCCTTTTTTTAAGTCTCTGCATCCCGGGTTGATGCTGCTAATGTACAATACAAACACAGTTTAGGATGGTTAGTCAGATATAACCACTCCATCTTGCTGTAATACAAAGGTTATTCCTCGTCAGAGCAGTGAGAGGAAGCTCGCCAAGAGGCAAATTATCATGCATAACCACACCTCCAACTCGAACAACAAACGTGTGGAGAACTTCTCATCAAAAAAGGGTAATAACAAAGATGCCTCTAGAAATGGCAGCTCAGTTTTTTTTCCATCTGGGTACACCGAATTTCCATTCATAACTTGGCTACAAAGAAAAGTTTAGTTTTCTGGCACAACCTCCCTGTTGTGCAGTAAACTGAGAAGTTGTGTCGATGTTGGTGACAGGCCTTTGTCTAACAAACTATTGTGTCAGACTGTCAGCTTCCTGCTGATGAAACCAGCACATAATATCTAACAACGGAGTGTCCATTCACGCATCGTGGTGTACTGAGAATATGACGGCTTTTATTCCAAACTCCAAACTCCCCCACCGGCTAATTCCTGTAATAAGCACACCTTCAGCCGGCGAGTGGAGAGCTAATTAGGTAGATCGCTTGTCAAACAGAGTGTTAGGCCACAAAAAAAAAGAGGAAGAAAATGGCTCAGAAGCGCCATAACCAGCAAGGTAAATTAGCGCACACTGACTCGTCCACGGCTCACCATTTCAGTCCTCAAAAAGAAGACGCCTCGGGGTGATGGAGTCATCATTCGGTTCCGGTAAGAGCTGTGGCTGAAAACTCTGCCTCTGATGACTGGAGACGGCATTTTTCAAAAGGACTCACTGAGCTCAACCTCCTGAAAGACACTCCGTCCTTATAGGGTCCCTTCCTATACGTTCCCTTTGTTTTATTTTACATTAATATGTTGAAAAAAAAAAAAAAAGCATGTGTAGACTGATCCCTTTGCTTTCCAGTAGCTCATCCTAGCGGGTAGAGTGATGACGGGAGCGCATTGTCTCCCTCTGTGACCCCATTCTTTTTTATCTATCATGACAACTGCATGCTCAGCACAGCCCCCGAGAACGCAGCCCAGGCTGTTGCCATTAAGACGAGGCATCAAAAGAGAGAGAGAGGGAGAGAAGAAACCACCCCTCTCTCCACTTCACTCCACTCTGCTGCAACATAACGTTGCAAATTATCCCCACCGACTGAAAAGTTCTGTGGCAGCAATATGCATTTCTGTCAATCACTCAAACCAAATGTCAAGCTATAAAAAAAACTGCAAAGGCTGTACTGATTGTGTCAAACAGTTTGTACATGAGTAGCAGAAAATTGTGGCACTGTCTGTCGCAGCAGAAGAAATATGGTTCGTCCTGTTTTCTGTGTCTGTTGCTGATAGAATGGCTACAATTTATGCACTGGCTGCAACATAACAACTTCTACTTATAGCCACTGTTCACCACAAGATAGTAATCATGTTTGAAATGTTACAAACACCCAAACGTCCATGCTTTAATGTAGTTTTACTGCTTCTGTCTATTGGTGCTGTTCATGTGTCAATCCTGTTAGAATACTGTTTTTGTGCTGCCATCTTAACCAGGTTTCTCCTAAAAAAGAAGTTTTCCTGCCCTAACATCTGAGAAGCAAATATACGGTGGTGTTTCTTTCCCGCTGTCAGCAATCAGTGTGACTTTGTAAACCCCAAGTGTGGCTCTGCAGACTGAATTCTTTGACATATTCTCAACACGGTGCAAGGATCTGCTGACTTGACTGAAACACATCTGGGCAAAGGCGTTTGTTATTAATTCATAGGTGTAAATGTATATTTTGACAGGATGGCAAACATATTCTATAGCCTACTTCTCAGCACAATGAGTCCTTTCATTACTGGAAGTGAACGAGCCTCTTTGAAGGCTACATTACCTCAAGAGAAACATTGCTCGCTCTGATACCGTCTCATGCCTCTAATTTCATTTCATTTGATGTGATCAGTTATAAAACATCACAGAAATCATGGTAAATTTAAGCCCTGAGGTTATCAGGAGGAACTTGACAGGTTTTATTCATGTGACTTCATCGTAACTTCAGCGAAAAGCATCGGCAAAGTGCCAATGTACCTCAGTAATCTGTATTTCGACTCTCCTACCTGGGTACGAATTCACTCCCCTCGTCTTATATCCTCATAAACAACAGCCCGGTCTATTGACAAATTAAAAATCTGTAAGCTGTGATTTATTAGATTTCATGCTTTTTAAAATAAAAATGTCAGCCCCGGGTGATTCATTTTAAACAACAACACTCACTTTTTAATCAGCGTGTCTATAACGTACAGACTTGATGTAAAGATGTCATCTTTTCCAGGGAGAATGAGCCTACACTGACTTCAGGATGAGACTTAAACATATGCTGCCTTCATAAATCAGGGCTACCGTCTCTGGGAGTTTACCTCAGCTTCTGCTCTCACCGTTCCGCCCCTGTTCCATTTGGCTGTTAATGAATAAATAAAATCTCTCTTTATAGTCTTTATGGAGTACTCCAGGCTGCTTTAAGGAGGGAACTTTCTTTCAGTGTTTCCAAAGTGCAATTTGCCCTCATCACTCCTCCAGCGTAAAATCACTGAGCAACTTGGGTCAAATCAAAAGACGGGGAACAGTCGGTCTGGATTTTAATTGGCAGAAAAAAAAGTTTGTGTTGCATTTGTGTGATTGTTAATGTTGGTGTGCGTGTATCAAATGCATTATTTAAAAAGTAAATGAATGAAAGAACCACTCACCCTTATTTCCATGCCCTCTTTTTTCCCATCCCATGCCCAGCTGCGCTTGGTGAAGTAGTTGACTGTCGCAAACTCAATCAAGGCAGAGAAGACAAAGGCATAGCACACAGCCATGAACCAGTCCATAGCGGTGGCATAGGCCACCTTAGGAAGGGAGTTTCTAGCACTGATGCTCAAGGTGGTCATGGTTAGGACAGTGGTGACCCCTGAGGATGAAACGGAAACATCAGTAAATGGATACTTTTGAGCAAAAAACTTAAAGGAAAGTTTAGTTTTTTCACAATCTGGGTCAGATTATATGCAGATTTTCAGGCCTGCTCACGAATTTTGGAAACCAGGAAGACACGTGCAGCTTTAAAACTCTAATAGGGTGACGTAAGAGAAGCTACAGGTTTACATCCTCTAATTTAGCTTGATTATCTGAAGTTTTAAGCTAAAAGTTGATGCTGCAGAGCTCTATATGTGTGAAGTCAGAAAGTAGAGATGCATAACACTAAGAAGATCCCAATGGTTCATAAACTTTATAAGTACTCTTGGTCAGTTCTGCAGGTTCAAACTAGAAGAAACTAGCTCCTCATTGCAGTGAATCATTATAAAAGATATTCAGACCGGTCTGACGTATGTTTTTTGCGGCATCAGTAGATGCCCTTGTAAAGATATTTCTGGTTGTTATGAAAGTTCCAAAATATCCAAAATAAAAAAAACCTTGTCAATAAGACCCAAACTGTAAAAAAACCCAAAATGTCCTTCCTTATGCAGAAACACAGACATGTCATTGTCCTGCGTACATGTTAGCAATCTTAGGTGCACCATTATGAGCAAAAGGTCGGCTGCACTGAACACACGTGAAAGCAAAAACAGGCCATCTCCATCTGCTAAGATTGATTAATCTGACAAATGTGTAGCCTTTTTCACAAATAATATCAGCACTGGCGGGGAACGTAATGTGTGTTGGATAATGGTCGCCCATCCGACCACATAAAAGCAATCCCTTCATCTCTTCCAACCTGTCCGATCTGATGAGAAATAGATACACAGTGGGCTCTAAAAATGAGTACCGTGCCGCAGAACGGGGAGGTCAAATCATTTCAGCGAGTCACGGGTGAGAAATTAGAATTTGTGACAGAAAGATTGATCGGTAACGACTGACTTTATTTAAGGAAGGAGGTTGATTTATTTTCTGGCTCTGCATTTTGCATAACTTGACTATATTCCAACATTTTAACTGGGTTTTTCCTATTTAATTAGTTTATTGCTCCTAACAAAGTTGCTGATAAATTGTTGTTGGACAATTTGAGGACATACGAACGAAGACATTCTGGACATTAAATCTCTATCTGCCCCTCTCTATCTTTAACTCAACCGGTTGTGGTGGATGACCGTCTACCAATGAGCTTGGGTCTGCCCGAGGTTTCTGCCTGTTAAAAGGAAGTTTTTCCTCACCACCGTCGCCAAGTGCTTGCTCATGGTGGACATGTTGGGTCTTTGTAAATAATATTATAAAGAGTACGGTCTAGACCTGCTCTGCATGAAAAGTGTCATGAGATGATGATATGGCGCTATATAATTAAAATTGAATTTATATGACACTCTAAAACTTAATTTAATAATGCCTACAAAACCTGATAAATCAGTCGCTTATGACACATAACGGCTAAGAACAATGCTTATTTCAGGTGATCAATGTGACTGCGTGGACAATAAAAAGATGTGAATGCTGCTGGAAATCATGTCCTTCACAGTAAATGTTTCAATCATTCCTCTGAGAAAATGACACTGATTACAGCTCCTCTCATCATGTGAAGGAAATTATTCTCTAAAAATTGAAAAGATTTTCAGATGCCTGCTCAAGGATCGTGTGTTTGTGTGTGTAACCGCAGGAGCTGTGATTATTCAGGGGAATTTCCTCGCCAACATGATGAAAACTGCCCCCTCGCTTTGCTTTGCTTTGCATACTGTTCAACATCTATTCTACGACGCGTGTGGCTCATTTCCAAATCAAAACGCAAATTATTAAACAAACAGGGGTTAAGGGGCATTTTAATGGATTATGCATGACAACAACAACTCAAAGAAGAAGAATAGGAAGGACAAATTACAGCTCATCTTTAGAGTATGGCGTGATCTAAGCGGACACAATGTTCTTAACATGGGTAGTACTAGACGCACAAATTGAATCTATTATTATTCACAGCACAAAGGTAGAATAACACGACCAAGTGTATGCAAGCTTAGATCTTTTTAAATAATATGCATTAACACCTTCCATTCTTCCATTTCTGTACTCGCTTAGCCTCATCAGGGTCGCAGGAGGGCTGGAGCCTATCCCAGCTGACTTAAGTTGAAGGTGGGTTACGCCCTGGATAAGTTGGCAGCTCATCACTGGGCACATGGAGACAAATGGGCACCTACGGGCAATTTAGAATCACCAATTAACCTATTAAGTGCATGTCTTTGGACTGCGGGAGGAAGCCGTAGAGAACCCGCATGCAAACTCCACACCAAAAGGCTTCAGAAAGGAGTCCATGGTAGCTTCGGTGGGATTATCTCCGTCTGGTTCTTTTTTAAATTACCTTGAGCTCTGTGAGTAATAACACTTCAAACCAGACTGGCTTTTTATACAGTTGACAAATCAGCCGAACATCCTCTTCAAGAGCTGCAACACCTCGTCCATCACCTGCCACACTGCTCCAATTTTATACTTCACAACTGTGACTTATCTTTGATTAATTAGTGTTTAAGGGTACAGAAGTAGGGGACAAAGTCAATACTGCGATAAAAGCTTTGGGAAAAATAAATTACTCATGCCCACGTGAACCCAAAATGCACCAAGCTATGTTTTGTACATCGTTATGTTAATTTGAACTTTTCAAGGGGAACCTTTTTGCTTTTTTTTTTTTTAAACTTGTTTTGCAGTTTGCTGAATCATCCGACGACGTGAACAAATGCAGCTCTGAAACATTTAGTTTTGCTCCTCTTTCCTCATACCTCAAAAAGCAATTAGAAAAAAAACACAAGATGGCACTCACCAAATACAGTGCGAGCAGGAACCGATTCTCTGTTTAGCCAGAAGGAGACTTGAGACAGTATGACAGTCATGATGCACGGGAGGTAGGTTTGAATCACAAAATAGCCAATTTTCCTTTTCAAATGGAAATATGTTGTCATCACTACATATTCTCCTGAGGGAGAGGAGAGAAACATAGAAAGAGATGGGGGAGAGACACACACAGGGTCATAATTATTAATACAGCCATGCCCAGTTGGGAGCAACATAAGATGAAATATTCAAAGTACGATTTATTAGCATAACAACATGGTGGCTTGTATCATCAAAGCAGCTCATAGGATTGTCTTCAGTTCCTTTTTAGATGAGCGGCCAAAAGAAAAGATGGAAAATGTCAGTTCTAAGATGTTGTGTGCTTAGAAATATTGCAAAATGACCTCAATTACGTTCCACTTTAAACTAGAATGTGTTCAGAAAGTCACAGAAACAAACAAAATGACAGATGACATCTCTGACACAAATGTTTTGGTGCAGATTCGATGATCCAATTGTCCTTTCTGTGAAAGGAGTTACAGGGTCATGGCAAAAAGCAGCACCTGCACTATCGTTCACGTACTAGAAGAACTGAGGATAATTACGTGTCAGAGGAAAACCTTGAGTTGAAGCACAAATGTTAATAGAAAAAAGGCACCGGAGGTCTGCAAAATGAGGTTTGCATAAAGTTGCTCTTTTAAAAATGTCAACAAAACTCTTTGGACATCGTTATGATTAGGCAAATTGGGCAACCTCAGTGGCTGTGAAGTGAAGTTAATGCAGAAATGCCAAAAACTGCAGTTCCTCAAACGTCCACTTGAGGCTGGCTACACAAGTGAGTCAATCTCCATAAGCCACCATGTTAAAATGCCCAACTTCACAGCAGAAATAAACATGTTTACAGCCTAGTACAAAAAAGAGTTTTGGTCTCTATACCTAATTTCACAGTTCATGACAACTGTACTGAGGGTGAATTTTTACATAACTCACCCTTTCAAATTATATTAAGGCTTAAAGTTATGTATAATTGACAGCATGGCCGCTTTGATTGACAGGTGGGTGCCATTACAGATGGTTTGTTTGAGCACCCAGGCCTCAGCTCGACTGATGATCCACGCCTTTGCCCAATGTTGGATTAGTTGAGAGGCGGAAGAGGCAGAACTACCAACATGGCGGCTGCTAGGGCCAGAGAGTTTGAGCTTCAAAACAGCTCTCAAGAAACATGTGGGTGACGTCACGCAAACGCCTTCCCTTCTTTATACTGTCAGTGGTACAACTGAGGCTGATGAGAAGTTAATTTTACATGTATTTAGTAAACTAAAGTTACGGGATCAGTAAATTATTCAATTCATCCTGAGGGGTATGAATTGGGGGACCAAACTATAAAGGTATGAAACTTGTAGACCAACTGACATTGTCAAAAGCAAGAGCTAGTGTAGGTCACACAGTATTGACAGTCAATTGTGGGTAAAATCTATAAAATATTGTTTTAAGCTGAGCAACGAACTTCCCTCGTCACTTCAATTCTTTGATCATTATTAAAGGAATGGGCCACCAAAGACGGTAGGCTGTAAAGTTTGATCCTTGCCAAGACTTTGATTCTCAAAATCTAGACTTTCAGTGCCGTATACCTTTAAATAAACAGCCCCGTTTTCCTGTAGATGTCAAGAACATCCGCCTGCATCATTCTAACCCCCTCGATATTGAACATTTCCTTCAGCTTGGATTTTGTCACAGGCGGCAGTAAATGGACAACTTCACAGTTCCCCTAAGCACCAGTTCTCATTGCCATGTCTGTAATCTGTGTTGCAAAGATATGAGAAAAACAGCATCTCATTCCCCGAGGTGTTTTTTTTTCTAACCACAGCCGAACTGGCTCAAATCCTCGCATTCCCCCAGCTCGGTGTAGACCCATTAGGTTTTAAGTTGAACGAAATTAGATTTTCACATCCACAAGCTTGAACCTGTTTATGAAAGAAATCACGTCGACTTCACCTTTTGGATTTTGGTGCTTGTAGCCAGACTTTAGTTAGATCTTGTTCCTTCAAAATACCTCTGCAATTTACTTGACTTCACTTTAAACCACTAAACAGCACAACAATAAAGAAGGGCTCAAGGAAAGTGTCCTCTGTAGAGTTATACAAGTGCTATTATTTTAACAGCTTTCAACACACTTTTTGCTTCCTAGGAAAACACGCTGAGGGCCATTCGATGAAGAGGCTTCAAGGCCGTTTAGTCGGTCCACTCTCCAAACACGTGTCCAACAGATCTGTGTGACTCGGTAGCTCGCCTCTTGAGAACTGCACGAGCGAAAACAGCTTCGCCGCAGATGTTACATCTCTCAAAATGGAAAGCCAGCGTGCCCCAGCTGTACTTTATGCACTCTTTGAGTAATTACCAACTGCCCCACTGATAACACATTTTATCTATAGCTTTGCAGCAATCAGTACTTCACTTCTTTTATGCAGTCTTGTGTTGATTGATGTCAAAAATGGTATAGTGATGTTATTTGCCTGATAGATCTCCATCATATTGCATGGCAAATTACGCTTTCTTGTGAATAATAACTACTAATAAATATTATAATAGCACTTTGTCTGAAGCAGTTGAACTCTGTTATATATTACCAGATAATTGCTGTGAATTGTCTCATTGTTACTCGCATACATCAGTACCCAGCCCTTACCTTGTTATATCATCCGTTTATATGAACGCTACCCCAGTGGGGAAATAAAGAAGAAGTGATTTGATTCTGTGTGACAGATAAAAGCTTTCTGCAACAGTTTTGACAATGAGAACTGAAGATCAAATGAATATGTAATCAACACTACGGGCTGGCAGGTTTTCTTTTAATTTTGTGCTTATTATAGTCGACTCTGGGCTATAGCCCAAAAACAGAATGGAAATAAGACTCTCACCTCTGGCATACCTCTTTATATTATCTTTTGTAAATAAGCTGAATAGTTTCCCCCAAAGCTGACAAGTCATCATTTTCAAGATGGACCCAAATAATGCAAGCTGAATCCGAAATGACAGCAAACTGGAGAAAAGTGCTGAAAGACTGTTACTTTGTGGAAACACAACAAAAGAGTGCCACTATATGTCAACGGAAAAGAGGGAAGGCAATTTAATGTACTACCGATTTTATGCAGGAAAAACTAATAAGAGTTTATGTTTCAAAGGTGGAGTTTCATCCCATGACACACTAATTTTGCTCCACTGCTCCCATCAAAATTGAATATGGTGTGTGTGTGTGTCCACAAAGAGCTGTGAATTTTAACTGACCGTCCTGTACATGCTGTGTAGTGCTGTCTGGGCTGGCATATAGTGTACCTGTGCTGGAGCTGATGGTTTCTTTGCCAATAACGTGTCCCAGTAAGTCATACTGGTTCAGCCTGGAGCCGTCCTCTGCAACAGAGACAGACCTCTCATCTCCCTGGGTCCACAGGTAGATCACCTCGTTATTGGTGTAGGCATCTTAGGCAACAGAGAGAAGATTAAAACATGGATTAGAAATCAACATATGGGGCATCGTTTGTATGTTATTCCCTTTTTTTGTCCATGCTGGAGAACAGATAGAACAACATGTAGACATTTGTGATTCATTTGTCTTATACTTCTGACCAAATAGCTGCACAAACTTTTAGCCCAATGCACCACTGTACTTAAGCCTCACAGAGCTGCTAGCGTGGCTGCAGACTCTTGGGTAAGAATTTATCAAAGGAGCACACACTTCAAGCCAGCGGTTGACTACTTCTGCTAAAAGAAACACTTCTTCTCTTCTGACAGCTATCCCATAGTATCATATTTATAGTGGTTGAGTGCAGATTGAGTCCTCTGAAGTTTTTCCAGGGCAGGAAAGCCTGCAGAGAACAATCACTACTGTTTCTGCAGTGCGATTTTATATATACAGTATATATATTTTTTTGTTATGACCATCTGGACTGACTTACAACTTCCAAATTTCAGAGGGCAGGCGTGTGCATCCATCGGGAAATCCTCCAGATGCATGGGGCACTCGGCATGAATGGTCAACCTGAGAGGGGAAGGCAGAGGGAGGGAGAGAGAGATAGAGAGACGGCGAGAGTCAGTACTCCACCGGTCAGGCTGCAGCATGGTTACAAACATGCATCAACAAACTACTACTTGAATATCAGAGTATCGAGTCATTTTAGAGCCACAGTGTGCATGTTTGAGGAAAAACTGGAGCGAGAACAGACGTTGAACTCTTCCCTCCCTCCCGTTAGCCACCAGTGGTAATGAGCTCTCAGCTGAACGACAACAAAGAAAAAAGAAAAAATCTACAGAGAGTGCCAGAGTTTATTCCATTTGGTCAGATGGCCGAGCCACAAAATGCACTCTGTAAGTAAACAGAGAAATGTTGCATATTATCTCACTCATACATGTTTAATCAACATGGGGATTACATTTGCTGAGTTCAAACAAAACGGCAACCCATAAAAATATCCTACAGTGAACTGAGTTCCTCCATTAAAATGGACCACAAATTGGGTTATTGTATCTCAACTACAACATTTATGGTCCATGCATCAATCCAAAACTGGGTTATTTGAGCAAAGCAATGTAGCTTGACCACTTGTACAGTTTCATGCTTGTACTGTAGGCCTTGGTACAAAACTATATGTGTACTCTATGAAGAGCAGTTGGTCTAACCCGTTGTAAACAATGTTCCACTTACAAAGTTTGCTGCAGCCACAGTTTAGTAGTAAAACTACTATTATGGACCGCTTCTACAGACAAACTTATTGTTTCTAATTAGCTCATTGTGTTGCACTTGCAAACCACCCTGTGATCTTTTTATTATACCCTCTTGGCTGCTCTCTGGTGCAGCCTCATTACTGATAAGTGGCTCAGTAACTACGCAAATTAATACAATACAACATAAATCAAATGTGCAGAAACACGCTGCTGTATATTATACAGCACTTAACACCGGCAAACTAATTGACGAAATTCATTTCATTCTTAAGCTGTTCGGATATTATGACAGAAAATAAAAAGCAAAACATAAATAAATAATAAAATGGAGATAACAGAGATGACATAATTAGACTTACTTTGATCAAAGACAACAAAGCGTGCTGTGTTTATGTAATGAAAAATATTTATTAAGTATATCAAACTAGACTAGTAGGGCTTTTCCATGTACATGTGCTAGCTTGGCACAGCAGGGATTTGCTCCTACGTTACAACAGGGCTACTCGCCGTTGCGTTAGTGAGAACAAAGCAGTGAATGTGGGTTAAAATGCATGTAAAAAAAAATTAGTGAAAAAAGAATTTCCCCATTGAGGGATTAATAAAGTATCTCTAAAGAATCTGAGAGGTAAAACATTATTTTTTTTATTGTTTCACTGCAGCCACACCGCCAGACAACCCTGCTGAAGCTGAAGGTGGTTATGTGAATGAAGCTGAAGCCACATCGCTTTCAGCTCTTTATTGATCCTTATTGGCTGATGGGAGGTTAATTTTACACGTTTTTAATAAACTAAAGTTACGGGATCAGTAAATTATTACAATTCATCCTGAGGGGGTATGAATTGGGGGACCAATATGGTCGGACTAAATGACACTGAAAAAATTAAGTTCTAGTTTAGATTACACAGTATAGACAGTACATTTAGTTTTCTATACTGACTATAACGTGTTCAAAATCCATGTACAGTGTCCAACACGATTTAATAAGTCTGTGGTTTAAGGGAGCATTGCAGTAACTGTGGTTACACTGCACTGCAGTGAGTGTTTCGTTTTGAATCATTGGTTCTGATCTTGTTTTAGGTGGTTCATAAGCCGTGAAGTCCAATTTAGCGATTTAAGAATAAATAAATTCTTTGCAAAACGTTTTTTGACAAGTACTTTCTTTCACAAATTAATATTCCCCATCAGGGAATTGTTTTAGTAACCACACAGAGTTCGAGTTAAATTGTGGTGAACTGAGAGTGAGTGATAAACGCTCTTGCACAAAAAAACAAGACTGCAGCAGCACTGGCAGACAATACCAGCTCCCTCAGTTAAAAAAATAATAATGACGCAACCCTGCAGAGAGGAGGCCTTCGCAGTATTTGTCAGTTCAGATGCTGTAGACGTGGTGATTAAAAAGGATTTAGGCAGTTGTTTAGTGAGAATCAACACACAAGTGGTACCGTGATGATATACTTCAAACTAATTCTCCTGTAAAAATAGATGCATTTATAAAGTCTAATACTTGTCAAGTGTTCTCAGGCAAAAGTGTTATCAGTCTCTCCTTTTGGAGCGTTATCCAGTGCCTCTAACAATACAGCCAAATTTTCATTTAGACCTCCTTCAAATAATCAGCCAGTGCACCAGTAAGGTACAATAGGTCCTTAAATTAAACACTTTCAAGTACGTATTAAAAAACCTTAGCTTTAGGATTTCTTGTGACATTTTGTGTGGTGTCAGGTATAATAGAAATGGTCAAAAAGAATAATTTATAGCTTTTAATACTGTCAATAAACCAAAAGTATGTGAGTAAACTCGAGTGCAAATGCAACACAAATAATGACGACTCCAGAAATGTTTAAACGGCTTCAATGAGCTGCTTCCAAAAAGGATCTTTTGCTTTGTTTGACTGATGTTCAGCATACTTTGCTTCACTGTACATCTTCATCATCTCACCACACAAATACTCTGTTACATAAACGCGACAGTCCTTGTAATACTCCATTGAGCTCAGATGTTTTTCTTGGCCTTGGCAGAACTGCAACCGCATCAAATTTACTCATGGGAGACTACAGAATAAAATTCTTTCACTATTTCATTTTCACCCCTGAAAATCAATACTGACCTTGCGGATGAGCACCATTTAAAAAAAAATATTTCTTTTCAAGTGATTCAAGGCTCAGATGTAAAGGTGCGGGGGAGGCTGACTGAGTGACAGATTCGATGATCAGATGGATTGAAAACCAATTAATTATTCTTTAGCAGTCCTGCAGATGTTAGTACTGACTGACTGCTATTTATATGAGTTGTTGGCACGAGTTGTTGTGTGTAAAACATACAGTATGTTGCCCAGACTGGCTGCCAGTCAGATGAAATGTTAAGAAATGATCAACTGCCCCACAACTTTATCTTTAATCCTTTGACTTTTCATCTTGTGCCACCATGAGACCGATAAATTGCCATTAACTTATGGTATAGATATTCATATCCCACTAAGGATAGATTGTAATAACTTTGTCGATGCCCTGACTTTTCATTCAGCAGGTCAAAATTTCAATTTGTCCAATACTTAGGTTGATACTTGTAAAACTACGACAGACGTGACATTCACAAAGCTGAAAACCAATATTGGATGGCTGTGACCTTTGGGCCCTCAGAGCTCACTGCGTTAAAAACAGACACGATGTCGTGGACATCACTGCATTGGCTGAGGAAGACTTCCAAAAACCATCATCTGTGAACGCAGTTAGTTGCAGCGTTCACAGATGACAGTTGAAACTACCATGCAAAGAGGCAACCGTATATAATCCAGATCTAGAAATGCTCCCGTCTTCTGTGGGCTTGAACTCTTTTATGATCTGACGAGTCAAAATGTGAAATTTTGAAATCATGGACGTCATGTCCACCGGACTAAAGAGGAGAGGGACCATCTGGCTTATTATCAATGCAGAGTTCAGAAAGCCAGCATCCATAATGGTATGGGTGTGCATTAATGCCCATAACCCCGCACATTCATGAAGGCACCATTAATTTTGGAGCAGCATATGCCCAGGAGGTGAATTGGCACCTCTCCAGCTACCAGTCCACACTGCATACTGTGGTCCGTGCTGGACTCCAAAGCCAAGTCCCTACGGACTGAGTTACTGCCCCCCAAAAGGTTCATTTGTATATGTAATGAACACTAACACTTGCCAGCATCAGCTGGACTTTGTATTTAGTCCACATTAGCAAATGTTAGCATGCCAACTAAACTAAGATGGTGAACATGGCTAACATTTATGCCTCCTGAACATGAGCATGTCAAAACTACTGTGGCTGTAGACTCTTAGTCTTATATTCAACAAAAAAGTGTCTCACCTCATCGTGTAGAGAAGCGTGCCGTTGTCGACTAGTCGTAACAGTTTGTTAGGAGTCGTCATGTTGTGGGCCACAGATTTCTTCCCGTTATGGAAAAAGGTATCAGGGGTCCAGATCTTACTGGCCAGGAGGTTGTTGAGGGGTAAGACTTGCATGGGGCCATCAAACTTCAGCCTCTCGTCCCTCCAACTCTGACGGAAGAAGACGTCGATGGTGTACTCCTGAGAAAACAATGTAACATGGGTTACATAACGGTAATCCATTTAGCTGTAATATTTAACCCTTAAAGATTCATGGCAGACAGTTCGACTTGTCAAAGCAAGGCAAGCACTGTGCAATAAATAACATTAACGATGGCTGTCTTGTCAGTTCAAGGACTCTGATATTGCGTTGCGTGGATGCTCACTGACTTACTGCGACACTTAATTGCATGGTGCCATGTTATTATTTACACTGATGCTTTATCTGCTTCAACAGGTCAACATGTCTGCTGTAAAAAAGGTCAATTGTTTTGCCCACTGAATGCTATATAAAACCTTTATAGACTCTAAGTGCTTTGGAAAGTTGAATATGCAACATACTGTATGTATTGACATACTGTATGTATGGTATCTTTTCAGACTTTGTGGTCATTTTCAAAAAGGGAATAAATTAAGAAGAGATAAAAATTTGTGAAACTACTTTCACTCAATAAATAAGACCTTTCAAGACTTTTATACCAATCTATACTCATCACCACATAAACCAAGCCAAGAGGACATTGACAAGCAACATTGATATTCCTAAGCAACACTGATTTACCACATCTTACTGAAATACACAAGAAACCATTTACACCAACAGAAATTCACATTGCATACTCTAGCCCTGTTTAACAGCAGAAATTTAACCAAAAATCTAAACTTCCCACCACCTAAAACCAAATAAAGACCCCGCCTCCACATCGAGCTTTCGCCCCCTATCAATTGTTGTTTTTAATACGAGATACACAGGTGTGTGCCATGCTTTACCATCTCTCAACAGCTTACAGGATATAGCAATCAGCCATAACATTATGACCACCTCCCAATATTGTGTATGTCCACCTTTTGCCATCAGAAAAACAGCCCTGACCCATCAAGGCATGGACTCCACTAGACCTACGAAGGTATGCTCTTGTATCTGGCTTCAAGACGTTAAGTTGTGAGGTGGGGCCTCCATGGATCAAACTTGTTTGTTCAGCACATCCCACAGTTGCTCGATTGCATTGAGATCTGGGGAATTCGGAGGCCAAGTCAACACCTCGAACTTGTTGTTGTGTTCCTCAAACCATCCCTGAACCTATTTCACTTTGTGGCAGGGCGCATTATCCTGCTGAAAGAGGCCACTGCCATCAGGGAATACCGTTTCCATGAACATGCTCTACAAGAGTGCTCAGGTAGGTGGTACGTGCCAAAGTAACATACGCATGAATGGCAGGACCCAAGGTTTCCCAGCAGAACATTGCTCAAAGCATCACACTGCCTTCTCCCCAGAGTGCATCCTGGTGCCATGTGTTGCCCAGGTAAGGGCAATTTGTCAAAGTTGTCTGAAATCCTTACGCTTGTCCATTTTTCAACGACTTTGAGGATGACATGTTCACTTGCTGCCTAATATAGCCCACCCATTGACGGGTGCCATGATAACGAGATCATTATTTACTTCAGCTGTCAGTGGTCATAATGTTATGGCTGACCGGTCCATGCATCATACGAGTTATTGTTGAATGTTTGTATTTTTAAAATGATGTATGACACTTCTCCTGTTTTGTGAAGCAGGCTGCATGTTAGCATGAAAGGTTCTCTATAAAAGTTGAGTTGGAGTTGCATCATTTAATTGCTGCTCTGTTAACAATGCAGTGCTTATCTTTCTAAACCTAACCATGAACTGAGACACAAATGAGTCTCAGCGAGAAACCTTGTAATACATCTGTTTCATGTTTTATTAATAGGCAACAAAGTCTTTCTGTGTTGTCGCCAACACAATAAACTAAAATGAATGCAGGAAGTAGCCAGTCAAAAGGAATTTATTTCACTGTAGTCATTTAATAGGACTCTGTGTCCTAGCAACAGACTCACCTCATCAGCTGCATACAGCGGCTGTGCAGACTGAATGCAGCCGTCTTAACAGAGAGATGGAAGTCTCACGCAACAGCACACATTATCGGTGATCAATAAAAGCACGCCGTGTGTGTTTCTCTTTAATTCTCTTTGTGCTTTTCGTTCGTATGGAGACAGAGCTCGCTCGCCGGTGAGCTGTAACTGACTTCTCCCCAAGAGAAAAACTCATAAAGTCATATCTCAGTGGCTTTAACAACAGGACGCCATCATCCTCAGCAGGAGAGGTGTACAGCTTCCACTCAACACATCAACAGGGCTCTGCTAAATGGCGCAGGATGGACGCCTGTTAATTGATGTGATTGACCTCCTGGCGGCCGAGCATACCTAGAGCACCATTACAAAGCATCTGCGCTCACAACAGTGCTCTTAATAAAGCCCACAGAGAGCTCCACAGACAGTGTGACATGCACGTTTCCCTCAACTACTGTCTTCTTTTTTCCACCTACTGAGTTATGTCTCATTTAATTCCGAAAAAACAGCCCTGAAATAAGTCTTTTTTAAATGCTAATTATACTACGTTGAAGTTTGGTCATGAATTAGATGCCCAGTGCAGACAACAAAGGACTCTCCAGGTCACAAGAAAGACTGATGAACACACACTCGGACACTAGGACACACTCTATTTGGTGATTTATTGTTCTGTGTCCTTTGTATCTTTGACCAAAAACTTTTCCAGCAACACTACAAGAAAGTTTGCTCCATCCTGGCACAGAAAGACCCCGGACCGTTTAAATCTCCATTACCACGGTTACACACTGTGTTAAAACCTCGTGCCTTTTCTTTATGGGCTCCAACAACGTTGCCAAAAACCTCAACCCCAATCAATGCAAAACATCGAACGAAGAATAAATAGACAAAAAGTGTGCTTGGCATGTCACGGCGAAGCCATCACTTTGTTTGTTTCCTTTTGGACAGAAATCTCCTGTAAACACAATGAATTAATTTGAAGATTGAAAGACAAGAATGGGGAAAAAACAGTCTCCACACAAGGCCAAATGGCACAATCAGTTCAAATGCCAGCTGGTGTTCCTCCAGAGACTGAGTGATTGATTTCTCCTTGACAGAGGAGATGGAGCGGAGCTTCTACCCACCAGTAGTTCTCAGATGTCTTTTTTTTTTTTTTTTTTTTATAGCAGCGAGGATCATGAATGGATTTACTGTAGCAAACAACTAATTTAAATGACACTTAAAAGCACATTTGTGGCACCTGAATGACAGCGTTACAACTACTACTCATAAATACGCAAACACAAATCCATTTTTTATGACTGTATACATATTTTTGGCACGCTGCCTTTTATTAGAAAGTGTAGTAGAGACTCAGAGTGTGTGGGGGAGAGAGAAAGAGAGGGACTTGGCGTGCGACAACAGTCCTTTGAGGGATTGGAAGTGGGGTATTAGAGATAAGTTGTATGTGTCTTTTAGCACCAAGACAACCCTACAAACAGATTCAACGGATGATGTAATTTCAGTTCAGTTCAACTGAGAATGAGTTATCTCAGGACACTTTTCATACATAAAAGCAGGTTTAGACCGATCTCTTTATAATATTATTTATAGACACCCAACAATACCCACCATGAGCAAGCACTTGGCGACAGTGGCAAGGGAACATAATGAAATCCTAAACCTGACAACTGGATACAAACTATATTAACAACAATATATTTTCTACAATTGCAGCATTGGTTATTATCAAATCATATTATATCAAAATGTGAAACAAAAGTGCAAAATCACACGGTCTCTGCAGTTCCCCTCAGTTGTGTGATGCGTTTTAGCGCCTTTCAGCTCATTGTTTTGTTTTTTTTCACCCACAGCTTTACTGTTTTGGTTCATAAGCGTCATTTCCAGCTCCAGCAGGCAGCTGTTTTCAGCTACAAAGCTCTGATAAACCCGTCGTACACCAAGCGGCAGACAGACGAAGTTGGCAACTGGCTGGTGAACATATACAGAGCATTTAGCAGCTAAAGAGCCAAATGTTGATTTTTCTTTTTTAAAAGAAGAGATGTTGAACACATACATCACTCCAACTGAATGCTAATACTGCTCTGTGTTAACTCAATGTGCAAATAAGAAACTGTTTGCCAACAATTCACGTCTATTCATTTTTTAGGTAATAATGAGCAAATGTTGTCTTTACAGCTATGTGTGCTGCCCCCATGTGGCCAAAAAATAATGCAGGTTTAAGAGATGGATTATTAATGATTTTTTTTTTATTCTTGTACTGGACACACTGCCAATTGTAGACAATTTACAATAAATGTTCATAACTGGAGTTACTTTTAACTTTAGTTTACCCTAAACCCACATACATTTGTGTTGCAGTAAAAAGCTAGAAGCCTGCCTGAGTTGTAAGTGATGAGTTGTTTGTATTTCTGAATACTGAGGAGAAATGCTTTTAGCTGTTACTATCTATGTACACATTTACATATTTGTCCACACTAATCTCAACACAAATGCAAATCTAAATACAGATTCCTTTACACATTAACAAATCTGATTATGCACACACAGATTGACACGACTCTCCACTTTGTAAATCATTTTGCTGCAGTAATGGCCTCATAGTTTCACCGAAACCCTCTTAATGACAGTTTTTTTGTTTTGTTTTATAAGGTTTATTTTTGGCTCTTTGTGCATTTCTTGGAAAGTGATTATGTAAGACACATCTCAAAACAATAAATGACATTTTTTTTTGATGGTGCAGTATCTTTCTGTCTGCAGACCGACGTCTGTATGCTTTCCCTTACTGTAAACTTTACTATACAGGTAGGCTTTTTGTCTATTTTTATTATGTACCTGAACCTTTCTGCCACATGTAGTGCAGAGCCCAAAAAACTGAAATTAATTGGATAAAACTGTCCCTGTGTTTAATTGTTTAATGATGTAGAAATCACTGCCATCGTCCCTATATGCCATTAATAAATGGGTCTTGAAGTCGAGGTTAATTACTGAACACTTTTGGTAAATACTGTGGGATTGTCACAGCAGTGCTTTGCCGGAAAAGAACGAACAAACGGATAAAAATAGGGATTAAAAAACAAGAACAAACATGTCACCCACAAATGTCTCCTCTGCTCAGATATGAGTGTGTGTCTCAGTGGGGAGAAGCAGCCAATGGCAGTGAGAAAATGATGAGAATGAAAGGAAATGAAGAAAATGATAGGAAAGGCTGATAAGGTGGCAGTTAAGGTAGGATGTGCAGCAGACTGAGCTAAATGAGTCTAGATGTTAAAAAACGACTGTCTGGTTCTCTGATAATGGCGGGAAGGTTGTGTCTAATATCTGATAGAATATTAATGCAGCCTTTTTATCTTAAATTAATGACTTCATTAAATTCTAAACATTTAGTTATTAGACCGCATTTTAATAATGTCATCACATTTTAGTTTTAATTCGGTTTTACTCAACAGATCTGGACATTTTAGTCGATTTCTTGGTGGTTTTACAGCCGATGTGCAAGCTTCTTTGTGTTTCAGTGAATTATCTTCTTAATCAAACAACGTACCTGCTATGTTATTAAGTAATTCTTCCAGATATATTACAAAAACACAATCTGAGGCCTGAACAACCATAATTCCGTACATTTCTGATTATTCTTGCACATCCCTCGACTGTTCTTACTGGGCTAAAAGGTGATGTACATGTTTTGTTTATCTACATTAGTTGACAGGCTTGATAGGTTTGATTTAGTACCCCCTGACCAAGATATGATATTGTGCAAGAGAGCAGCTTCCCCACGTAATGCACAGAGGTATTATGTGTGATATATGCTACGACGTCTTGTTTTTGACAGTACACAGCAGTCCAGAGATAACATTCTGAGTAGCCGGTGCGGTGATGATACAGGCTACCTCCTGGAGGCGGTGTATCCATTCGTCCTGGCCCTGGCTCTTCTGAACTTCACTCTCATTGTAATGATTAGTCAAAGATTTGATTAATGTCTTAATTACTAATCCATCTTGCTCTCGGGTTGTCAATTATCCTCTCTCGCTTCGTTTCTTGTGTGCTGATCACCTTTCCCTGCTGGGAGTAAAACCTGTGTAAGACTTGCAATGAGGTGTGAATCCCATACCCACTCCAATTATCTTCAGCGTTCAACAGCTTCTACGGCTCTGAGGTGTAAATATGTTTCAGCACTTTACTGTGCTACACTTAAGATACTTGTCTTGTCTATGACACGGTTTTCTTTGTCCTTTGTATGGCTTCATACCCAACAGGAAGCATTTCAGGGTGAGGCGTTTTGCCAGCTGGATTTCCTTGACTTGCTCAGATTTTGTTGATTTGGCCATTTTCCTTGGTTTTTGTGCTTCTAGCCTACGCATAGACGCCCATAGACAGTATAAAACATGGATGTACTATCTGTGACATCACCCACTCAGAGTGTGGCATGCCGCCATGTTGGCAGTCTTGCCTCTGCCGCCTCCAGGGTAATCCAAAAATGGACAAAGATGTGGCGCATGGGTAGAGCTGAGGTGGGCTGAATGATGCCTGGTTGCTCAAAAAAAAAAAAAGCCATCTGTAATGGCACTCACCTGTCAATCAAAGCGACCAGGCTGTTAATTCTGTGTAACTTTAAGTCTTAATATAATTTGAACAAGTGAGTTCTATAAAAATTCACCCTCAGTACAGTTGTCATGAACGGGGAAATTAGCTGTAGAGACCTAAACTCTTTGTTGTACCAGGCTGTAAACATGTTTATTTCTGCTGTTAAGTTGCACATTTTAAAATAGGGGGTTTATGGAGATCAACGTGTTCTGTAGCCAGCCTCAAGTGGCCATTTGAGGAAGTGCAGTTTTTGGCACTTCCGCATTAGTGTCACTTCACAGTCACAGAGGTTACTGCTTGGTCTGCACAGGGTGTTTTATTGTGAAATTTGACTCTCCCATTCCTTTGTGCCTGACTCTATCTACTCTGTGCAGCTTCTATCAAAAATAAACTGGGCGTAGCCGGAACGTGATGCATCAAGCCCTAAGATTTGCTCCACAAATATAATCGGTCTAGAGTGAGTAAGCAGTAAACAAATCAAGAAAATGTATTACGTTATGCATTTTTAAAGGGGTTTTAAAGACATTATTTAATGATGGCTATTGTGAGCTGCTCTCAGGGAAATTAAAGTAAGTGGCTCATACTGAAGAAGGAAATGAAAGAGAAAAACATTTTGATCAAATTGTACAAGAACAAAGTCCATCATTTGAAACCTTATCTATAAATAGTATATAAATGACCTTTCTATAAAAAATTAAAACACCTTTCAAACACCTTAAAAAGAAATGCTTTTTATTTTCAAGCTTCTTGAAAAGCCTTCTGAAAGGCTGTAGAAAAGAATAAATTATGTAAATATAATGAAACGTACAACAGATTTCTTTGAAGATTTTTAGATGATTTACACGTGAACAACACAAGTTTCACAATGTGAATCCAGGTCTTTCTGCTCAGAAAATGAACATGTTGAAACTACAGTCAATACAAAAGGTTACTCCTAATTCAAAAAAGTCACTTCCCACCACTTGAATGTTATGTGCATGCAGCATACTGAAGTGTTGAAATGTCCTGTTACCTGTGGCTGCTGGTTTCACAAAATTAAACAGGTGTTTGGGTGTGAAAGGTCTGTGCTTGCTCTGTTTTCGAGTTGTTTCTGTCCTGTTCATGAATCATATTGTGACACTGGGGAACATGATGACCTGTAGAAAAAGCCCTATTTTAGGAATATAGTTTTTTTTTCTGAAAGTTGCTGAGAATCTATGACAAATTTTACAATTGTCGTGAAAAGGGGCTTAATTGGGCACGCAAGTCTTTGAACAAGGTCAACATGATTGATGCAGAATCCAGGAGTTCACCTTCAAATTTTAGTAACACAAACCTCCATCTGTTCTGTTCAAAAGACCTCGAACTTTTCAGGCGTTTTGGAGTTCGAGTTGCCTGAATTTCAAGCACACTGTGTGCTGAGAAGCTCAGATATTCCTGAAATGTTTACTCCCAGAGATTGTGAAATCCTGCTGAGATCAGGCCACCACTGACATCTTTGTCAAAGCAAGCTTGAGCACAGTGCCTGTGACAGCCTCAATCGCTTTCCATTTCATCAGAGCAGACCTGTCAAATCCCACCATGAAACAGGTAAATGTACCGTGGCACTGCATACATGACAATGAGATGTGACTCCATAGGCGGAGAGGCAAGAGAAAGGATCAGCGAGAGGAAATGAGGAAGGGCAGGCGTGAGGTAGAGAAACACACCCACCTACTTACCAGAGATCAGCATCAACATCGTAAACCCACATTCAGAGTCTTGGTGTGACACACTGCAGAAAATCTGCCATAGTCAAACACCACTCTGAACAACGTGCCTTGTTTTTGGCCTAATATTAGAGTTCCACTCCGATTATGCAGTTAGCTTTTCCTCCTGTGGCAACAGTAGGACACTAAATGCAGATGTGGCGTATTGGGGTCCAAGTGAAGGCTGAACGAGTAACCCTGAGGGTGAACGAGAAGCAGACATTTCTGGGACACTTGATGTTACAGAGATGGGTAATTGGACCACTGGATGTACACGACATAAACTATGAGATGCCTAGGGTATACAGTGTGCTCTGTCAAGGAACATCTCAGCTTTAACAGTTTCTCCAAGCATTTTTTGCTCCACATTCTTAGGCTTGCTAGCGGCGAGGCCCTAAGGGGATGATGACGTCTGTCAGTTGGCCCACCACTTTGGTCCAGACTGAGATATTTTAACAATAAATGAACAGAGTGCCATGTAACCCAGAGGATGAATCCTAATAACGTCACTTATCCCTTGACTTTTTCTCTTTTGCGTCAGATTCTTATTCGTCACGGATCATCAGGGGTTCTTTGTGTTTAACGTTCAGTAGAAACTTAGCATGCTAAACTATGATGGCGACCATGTCAAACACATGGATGTATAATAAGACGTGGCAGGGGTTAGGGTTAGGGTTGACAGGCAGGTGCCTTCACAGGTGGCTTGTCTGAGCACCCAGGTTTCATTCAGCCCACCTTAGCTCCACCCAAGCTCCACGTCTTTGCCCAGCTTTAGATTACCCTGGAGGCGGCATACTCTGAGCTTCACAACAACCTATGGGTGACCATGTTTTATACGATCTATAATAAGTAGACTGGCTGCAGACTCAGTATTGTTTCATTTATACTTAATATGAAATTTTAAACACTTAGTCTTGTTGGTAACTTCATGAAGTTAACTACGTCAAGCAGAAGATGAAGTCAAGGTCACTGGCAGTTAATGTGGTGAATATGCTCCAAATGATTTAGAAAATGACACTAGTAGGTAATGAGAGCCTTTGCAGGATGTGCAGTAGCACTCCCTGACTTGGATGATTTGGTATTAAATTCCAGGCACAATCCAGAGCTATCTTAGTGTGCATGTGCTTCCTCAAGCTCCCCCTTCTCCTCTCCCCTTCTGCAAAAGCAATATGCTTATCTCCATCCTCTAATCCTTCAATGCTGTCCCATTCAATCTAAAACACAAGCTTTGAATAAATTTCTTCATGTCTTTTTACAGCTTCGAGGTAACTAATTAATGCCGAAAAGCGTCGTGGATAACTTGTTTTTCACTCTTCTTTTCCACGGTGACATAAAAGCTGATGATTCTACCTTCTGAGTGTGGATGCTCACAGATATTCAGCGTGAATCTGGGTTCAATTTCCTGCATTGTATCGAGTCATATATTATTTTATTGAGAGGAGGCGCTTTCATTTTAAAGGTTATTAAAGAGTTAAAAAGGTTTATCAAATGACTCATTAACGAATCGTGAGGGAAACAAACTAGCTTTGACAAAACAATGACACGGTTACAACATCTTTAGCAGCCTACAGCTGATTTTCCTCACTTTATTTTAATGACTAGATAGCAAAAGAACTTTCCTTGTTTAACACATCAAGGAAATATCTTTTTAAAAAAGCTTTTTTCCACCTCTGGAATACCTCCAGGATTAGTCATTTCCTCTCCTTTAACTGACCTAGAAAACTGGTCCATGCTTTTGTTCCCCAGAACTGTTTACTGCAAAGCTCAATACTCCGAGGCTATCCTGCTCCCCGCTCAAACAACACATCCGACTCATTCTGAACTCAGTAGCCTGGAAACTCATGAACCAGAAAGCCCGATCGCACGACCCAGACCTACTGTAGATTTGCCTTCATTGGCTGAGAGTACCAGAACTCAAGAGAGTCTTCAAACTCCAAATATACTCTCTGAGAAACACGACCCGGCCCCTCAGTACATCACACATTTAACTGATCTGTAAACCGGATCCAGCTCTCCTCTCCCTAGATTCAATGCTCCTTATTATTCTCCAAACTCAAAAGAAAAACAGAGCCACTGTCGCACCCACTCGCTCCCAGAGGGTGCCCTCCCTTTTGGAAACAGGCACAAATTTCATCAATTCAAACCCCTCATTATTAAAGTTCAGAGTCGAGACCTATTTATTTAGTGCAGCCTACGTTTGCTCACTGTGCTATATAATCATCGACCTTGTCCTCTTAATCCCCCAGAGCTCCCAGCGCTGATCTGTGACCAGCGTTTTGTTCCTGTGGATATCATGCAAGCCCATCCAACAGCTCTGCAGCTAATTTAGCCTACGAGGAGGTTTCCTACTCACGTAATGTGCACAAAACTTTAGGACAAGCATCTTGCTAGACCTTTTCAGCAATGTAAACATGACACAGACAAAAAGGAAGATGATGCCGACATCCTGTATATCAGAGATAAGATAAAGACAAGTAGACAAGCATATATTCACAGACTTGCAATGTGTTTTATGAGATTATACAGAGTTGTCTGCTCCATAGTGTGATGTTTCCTAAAGGCTAAAGTCTGATCATCTTTTGAGGCTAGACTGTGGAGAATCTTGAAAGGAAACGCTTGAAGCCTTTATGCAGTGCTCAGAGAGACAGAAAATATAGCGTAGCCTGGGGCAGGAATGAGCCTTGCCTGGGTAATGATCAGTGAAATCATGAAATCATCCAAAAATGACTAAGCAGTCCATAAAAATAAAATAACGATCAATATGTTGATGGTATATTACCACATGGAGGAACAGTCAAAACCTTGGCAGCATACATACAGACAGCAGACGGAAAACACAGTGACGTCACAAACTTTGGCTCCGATCAGAACGTTACCACAGTCGGGTTGCCATGTTCTGTTCATGGCGACTTTGATCTGTGTCGTTTGTCACTGATTCATGATGTTGCCGAGTGGAGCGTACGAACAGAATAAAAGATCGGGGCTGGAATTGAGCCCTGAGAGACCCTAAAGGTGATATCTGCTGAAAAAGATAAAGCACTGTCTATTGTAATAAAGTAAGAGAGCTAACACTCTCACAATGAAAGTTCAATGTACTGTGGTCGGTGTACTGTATCTTCAAAATAGCAGACATGGTCTGGTGAAAGAGAGTTTGAAATGGGGTCCAGACTGAGGCACAAGACTCACGTTCAAAACCCTGGTTCTTTTAATAAACGGTGCATTTATCTAGTGTAATAAATGAATGCTAAATAAACCAAATTAAATATAATAACTTCTATTTATAACTCCAAATATCCTGCAGCCATGCACAGATCATGAGGCAATGATCCCCTGGATAGATAAAATGCATGCCCCAAACCCTTGAGCAAAACTCCAAACTGTTGTTTTTACTTGGTTTATGCATCTCTGTAGTCCTGACGGATGAATCAAAGTATTTCTCTCAAGATAAACAAACTATATTAATGACAAAATATGAAAGATTCTCTGCCTCTATGGGGAAAACCGTGTTAGATGTGTAAAGACAAGCTTCTGCTATGAAGGAAAATGAGTTAAATTGCTAAATCATCACCTCGTTGAGCTCCTTCTTTGTGTGTGTTCCTAGTTGTAATGTACAGTACAGATAATCTGTACTGGGCACCCATTATTTCATGCACCTATGTGTTATATACCTATATTTTCTGTCCAGAGTCAGCCACATGTCATGGAGAGCTGCACCGATTTGAAAAATGTTTGCACAGTTTCTAAATCAATCACTCAGTGTGGATAATATGCAAAGGTAAATGTCATGAAGTATTTAACAATCGCTAAATAATGTAAGCTACTGACTTTGTGAGTGTGTGAATTTATGGGAAATGGTACAAGCTCATCGGTCACAGTAGTACAGACATTAATTTACATCGACAAAATATTGAATATGTTCTCAACCACAGTAATGGCCAGACTTCTAGAAGTAGTGTTATTGGACATAAGCCTCTTGAAGTTTGCTGCAGTAATTGGAGCCATTTGATTTGCACATAATCAGCTAGTTGGTATTTATAGACCTTTTTTCACAGCGACCATTTTGACATGAAATAGTCGGGTCAGTGCAGGTGTTTCCAATGATACTAATTAATTTTCAGTGAGCCAACATGCACCACAGCAGCACCCTGACTCTGTTTGACCTGAATGGTACAGAACCTTAATTAGTATCAACTGTGTTTACCCTACTATGTTGTGGGGGTTAAAGTCTGTGTAAAGTAAGAATAAATATGTGTTCTGAGTTTGTCAGACCAAAGAAGAAAATAATTTGAATGATTAAAAATATCAAGTTTATGAGATTAGGTGTCACAATCAGGTAAAAATGAGCAGTATTCTCAGCTCCAAGACTATGGGGGTGTGTCCGTGTGTGCTGAAGCCACGCCCACTTTTGGGAGCAGTGAAGCAGCCACTTTGAAGCGACTGAAACGCGCCAGAAGAGTTCAGAAAATGACATGACTAACTTTGAAACATTCTGAGCGAGATGAATTAATCTCTATCTCTCTGCTAGGGGTGCAGGAGTATGCTCAAGGTGGCCTCAGCGTGTCATCGAGCCACCCTTTAAGGACCGCCCACAAAATCCTGGAACTGAAAACTGGTGAAAAGTGTGGTGGATTGCAATTCCCTCGTTTTAACCTCTCCTTCCTAGTGTGAAGGAGAAACTACCGATGCCATGAATGTGAAAGGCATGAGAGCTCTATCTGTGTTTAATTTGTCCATTGGGGGCTACTGTAGAAACATGGTGGACTCATGGAGGAGGACCCACACTGCCTGTAGATATAAAAGACTCATTTTAAGGTAACAAAAACAGTTCAGTTCCTACTTTCTGGTGTACTTTTCTTCATTATACACTAGTGAAAACATAGTTATGAACATTATACTCCATTTCTGCCATATTCTGTAAATAGAGGCCTCTAAATCTGACACACTGGACCTTTATTATTCAATATAACCTACATTGTATAACAGACAAAGCCTTTTCCCATCATTTCTGTTTAGGTGCTTGTGTACCTTAATATTGTATAATTCATCATTGGTCTATTATAACAGACTTTTGCCTCCTCTGAGCCTCTGTAACTATCTTAATGTAAGCCCACGAGATCCTCATCGACTCATATAAAGTTTGAGTCTGACAGCCTGAGCATAAACTTTCTGTGTAGAGACTTGTTCCAAAATGAAGCAGCCCTCTAGTGAGACCAAAAAACTCAAGTTTTCCAAAAACCCACTAATCGTGCTACGTCACACAAGCTGTCGAGCCCAGCTCAAGTGCTGGAGAAACAACCCAGTGCTCAAGGCGGTCAATTAGAGCTGCATGATCAAATATGTCAAATGCCGCATAAGGTCCCAAGACAAAAGCATGAACCATCTCCAGCATCTGCTGTTTAAAGGAGGTCATCCAGGGCTCGCAGAGGAATTCCTCCAGAGTAGTTTATTTAAAGTTTGTTTAAAGAGAGCACTTTCATTAAGAACAACTTTGTCCAAAATGATTTTAGATATTTAAGTTGTTGTAATGTCATGATATGAATGCCTTCCAGTGAAGACTGCACCATAGTTCAAGCTGAGTAGTGAAATGAACAATGTTCAGCTAAAAGAACCTGCATGATAATCATCTGCAAATCACAAATCAGTAATGATCTTTAATCTGATTACACTACCCAACACTAATTATTGAACTGAAGACCTGCCCTTTGATTAAGTTAGCAGTAATTTCATTTTTAAATATTGTCCAGCTGAGATGATTAAGTGATTAAGAAGAAAAAACAAAAAACATTTTTTAGTCGGTAGCTGCCTGGACTTAAACAAAACTGGGTTTTTAAAGTTGTATTGCATCCATGAAAGTAGAGTAACATGTGCCAGTAGATATACAGATATATAGATACTGTAAGATGAGATTTATTTGTTTTTTTCATAACGTTTTGAAATGAAGACATTTCATCTGAAGAGAGGGAAGAATGTAAGATGATATTTCTTTTGTTGATTACCTTATTTTTCTCAGGTTTAGTGAGAGAATTGGCATATTAAATGATAATTACTCGTATTCTGTTTCTTAATTCAGAACAGGAACTATATATTATGCTACACCTTGCCTGTAATGTGGAGTGGTGGAGTGATATGAGGTAAAAACAGGTGATGTATCAAGTTCGTTGTCAGCGTTCAGTTGACGGTTGAAGCAGACATTAAAGTGACACAGAGGAAGCTGTCCCTCTGTGTCACTTTAAAGTTTATAGTTAACGCTAAGAGTAATCAGTGTTAGACTATGTATAGGAAATAAAGTATCAATGATGCACCCGATTTGACTGTTATTAGGCTATTTAATAAGAGTTATCAGTACACATCTGTGCCAAAATATATGGGCTCGTATATACTAAACCTACGAGTAGGTGCAGGAGGCTGTTATCATTTATTTCAGTGAGCCAGTAGGTGGACTCCAGTCAGCGGACGAGACACATAATGTCAAAATCGTTTGTAAGGACGTGTGTAGGAGCTAACTGTGCATACTAATTAAGCTTTATGTCACAAATAATTTGATCTTTTGTACCTGAGATATTGTTGAATTGTCTTTTTTGTTTGTTTTCATAATCAGCTAGAACTAATGAGCCATCCCTGACATTTAAAAAGATGTTACGCTACAATATGTCATAGATTTTATTTGATATAAAGCTAGAAACAGCTCAAGGATAAAATAAGTCTTGAGTGATAATACTGTAAAAGGGAAATGTTATTAGTATGAACAAGCTGTAACATCTAAAGAAATGAGGGGGTAGGAAAATGCTGCTGTTTGACACAGTGAAGATAAACCAAGCTGAAAAGAAATTCTATTTTTCTGCAGGTTCACATGCCTTAAAAGTCAAAGTATAGTAACTGCAAGTAATACCTGCTCACATTTGATGACTCATAGTCATGATTAAAGTGAGGAGGAAGGAGAAGAAGAGAAAAATACTCACCATATCTGTATCAGACACCGGCCCAAAACTCGTCACGTAGATGTTTGTCCTCACTTCTGTCACACTCTCTGAGGGAAGAGACAATAAGGAGCAGAAAACATTACAGAGCAGTCTGTATACAAAAAGCTTTCCTGCAGCTCCGGTCTTTGTTAAGCCGATTGTTTTGTGTACATGATGGTGAAGTCTGTCTGTTGGCATTTGACTAAGCCGCTTCACGCAAAAATTCAACTGTAATCAAGGCTTACAGGAACACTTGAAACCGAGGAAAAACTGTGGATTTATCCACGCTCGGTGAGGAATTCGTGCCCTTGTGGACGGCGGCTTAATACCTGGATCCTGACTGTCTTTGTGCGTCGATTTGTCAAAACCATGTCAACTTTGTCGTGCCACTATTGCAGAACGTAATGCTCAACCAGTAGTGTTGTAAGGCTCGAGCATTGCTAGACAGGCGTGGGTTATAGCACTCCAAGTATTCAGCTTTTGGATGTAGCTGTGAGTTACTTCACAAACGTTTCTGTAAGTCTTAAATTCAGTAAAAATTTGTTTGGCTCAAGCTAGTTTTGTCCACTACAGCATAAAATCAGCTTTGGGCCAGGCCCAAGTCTGTGTCTTTGGAGAACAGACATCCCTTTTGACCCAAAATTATTTTAGTTAGTCTGCCCCAAAAACATTTAAGAATCCCTAAGGGACTACTGGCTCGGGAATAAAATGCAGCAGCTCAGCATTATGGATGCGTGTATATTTTTTTTATTGAAATAATGGGCACAGTTTGCTGCCATTACACAATTCTATACCCACATTATAATCACATTAGACACTATTATGGTATAGGTCTGGCATGGGGCTTTTTTGCTCCTTATATTCCTCTGTACTGTGGTTCTTTAATTATAATTACATGTATCATTATGTTGCATTACAAGCTCCATCACTGCTTTTCATCTGGCGTTTATGAATTATTCTTGATGCTGTAACGACGGTCAGATTAATCATTAAACTGTAAGTTAGTCACGAATTACAAGCGGTGATGTAATTGTTCCTAAAAACTTCACAAATGATTTGAATACAGCTTTAAGTCAGGCATGATATAAAAGTCATGACAGATCAAAATTTTGCCCTCTGCAGCGTGGGATGAATCAGCTCCTCTGGGCCAAATGTGTAAAGCAGGCTCTTGGGCCATTGGTGAGACAAATAGCTGCTCCCCATTGTGCAACAACTAGAGAGTGATGAGGCTTTTCTCCAAAAGTGAATAGATCCTCGGGTCTAACTGTGTCCCAGATCTAAGGGACCACCCACAGGTGAAGTCTCCAATCCTTTGGCAAAGAGCCCCCTTGAGAGAGGAGATCCACTTCCACATTAATCATTCCCGTGACACAAATAGCTCTCACAAATACGTGATTATCACAACACCAAGTCAGCAGTTTGCATGGCAGGCATAGGCGGGGGAACAGAATGAGATGCCCCGTTTCTGTTTACAACAATGCACCAGAGCATAGGGCAGAGCTAATAGATGCCGCTGAAAATGAAATTAAATGGTGTTCTCCGGTTTCTATCCAGTCTGTTTGTGTGAGATGCACCCACATGAGTGTTTCTCACCAGGACTGTGGGTGGTGGGTGACATGAGGAAGATTGGTGTGCTCGTGTTCATGTCGAAGCCCTTGACTTTGACTGAGGAGGGCACCCCATCTGGTGTGTCTGTTTGCAGGTAGATGGTTGGACTATTTATGTCCAAAATATAAACTATTAGAGTCTTTTTGATTAATAACCAACAACATATATTTAGGCAAATAAGATAAATGTAGATCTGCAACACAAGCTGCCCTGCTATTCCAACATGTAATATTAACTATATTTACACTTGCTGTAGCGTTTGGAGTATTGCTTTCATTGTAGACACTTTTATATTCACAGTAAAAGAGATATAGTAAGTGTTCTGCAATGCACAGGCATCTTAAAAATACAAGGCAGCACTAATATGCTATAAAATATATACAAATGATGAATAAAAAGGGAATACATCATGAAAACTCAAATATATTTACAATATAAGCCTTAAAAATGTATTGGAATCTATTAAAGTAATGGTAACTGCATAATCCCTATACAAATGTACATTACTATGCACTTAGATGCTAAATTGCATTTCGTTTTCTTAGTACTTGTACTGTGCAATGACAATAAAGTTGAATCTCATATAATTTAATCTAATAAATGCAAGTAAACAGCCTATATGTCTAACCCAAGCGGCAAACCATAGTGGCTGTGAAGGGAAGCCAAAGCGAAGAACCAAACTCTGCAGTTCCTCAAACATCCACTTGAGGCTGGCTACAGAAGTGAGTCAATCTCCATAAGTCCCCATGCTAGAATGTCCTACTTCACAGCAGAAATAAACATGTTTACAGCCTGGTACAAAAAACAGTTTTGGTCTCTATAGCTAATTTCCCCGTTTATGACAACTGTACTGAGGGTGAATTTTTATAGAACTCACCTGTTCAAATTATATTAATGGTTAAAGTTATACATAATTAACAGTGTGGCTGCTTTGATTGACAGCCCACCTCAGCTCCACTGATGATCCACGTCTTTGACGAGTTTTAGATTCGACAAGATGCGGCAGAGGCAGGACTGCCACACTCTGGTCTGATCATATGTTCAACTTTTCATACAATGATGCTCTGCTAACCTATGAATAAATGTATGTAATATTTGTTCAGAATGATTTTCCTTAGTATTGTACCAGTGCACGTGGTTCAGTAAGGGTTGGTTGCATGTGGTAGTTCCTATGTTTTTTTCCCACTGGTCTGTCTAGCCTGTGTAAAGCTTGCTATGGTTCACTGCACCATGCAGGTCCACACAGGAAACCATCACCACTGTGAGTTCCTGACTGGTGTGGGCCTCCATAATGTCCTTGCCCTTGGAGATGTGAAGCTCCACACAGAGGCAAAATATGACATTAATGTCTTGTGCTTGCTACGTCTCTCTGTTTGCTGTCATAGAGTCCAGGTCATCCAGCCTGGTGTGTCTGCAGCCTGTTAGCCACGCTCGTGGCCTCAGCAGCAGGCAGTAGAGCAGAAATGACCATTTCAGCTGGCTGGATGAGAAATGGCAAAGTCTGCTTGAGCATGTGTGCTTGCTGTTATGCAGTTTGCTGCCCTTGGGGGCGCAAATATTTGGATGAAATGACATCAATTAGAGAGAAATTCACTGACATGTGCTTATTTGCCATTTGGGCATGATTGAGCAGAGACTCAAGGGAAAGCTGATTTTCTGCACAAAAACATGACCTGACAAGTCAGATTCTGGTGTTGCATGCCGTTGCCATGTCTCCTAATGTCCTCGAGCAAGCAAGAGAGCCAGTGACGATAATGAACAATTTAGCAAGATTTCGAAAAAAACACTGATACTGATAATTATTTACAGCAACAAGCAAAAAAATAAATAAAAAATGTTGGCAATAAAAATATTATTATCCTGTTTTTACCAGTCCATCTAGCAAATTGGCTGCTGGTGGCAAAGATGAGTCAACTGCTCTTCTTTTACTGAAACAGTTTTTTATTAATTAAAACAGTAAATCGAGCCAAGTTAGAAATCATTATATATCCATTGTATTAGCTGTGAAAGAACAGTACAGCTTTAGACATCGACCTGGCTGACAACCAGACATCAACTTGTGGTTGCTAAATTAAAAATATAAGATAAGATAGACTTTAATGATCCCACACCATCACATCACTATTCACTATTAAATATATTCAGTCACTTAACGTTTTTAGTGAGATAATATGCAGTTATACATAAGTTTAATAATAAAAATGTGACATAAAAGAATGAGAAAGGCTTTATTACAGTAATCAAGCAAAATAGCTTGTGGTTTGTCTTTCATCTGCTCATTTACACAGAATTGTTTTCAGGTTACACCCTCAGTTCCTGGCATACAAAATATCAGTAGTGCAGCTGTTGTTCATTTCGAGGGATCTGTGAAGAACATTTTATTTCATGTATTTATTTTGCTGTTTGCTGTCCCTGTGTTTTATATGTTAAAACGCGGTTTCCACTGATGGCAACCACTAACAGTATAAAGAATGGACAGTATACGTGTGATGCCACCCACAGGTTTCTGAAGAGCCGTTCTGAAGCTCAAAATATGTGGCTCTGGCCGCCACCATGTTGGTAGTCCTGCCTCTGCCGCCTTCCAGTTAATTTAATAATCGTCAAAGACGTAGAAACGTGGACCTAAGGAGGGCTGAATGACGCCTGGGTGCTCAAACAAGCCACATGTAACAGCACCCACCTGTCAGTCAAAGCCACCAAGGTGTTAATTATGCATAACTTTAAGCCTTAAGACTTCTGTAGCCAGCCTCAAGTGGCTGTTCAAGAGACATTTTAACATGGAGACTTATGAAGACTGACTCTTTGCTGTAGCCAGCCTCAAGTGGCCGTTTGAGGCACTGCAGTTTGAGGCACTTCCACACTGGCATCACTTCACAGACACAGAGGCCAAGGCCAAGAATTAGTTTCCGATTTCTCAAAATGGTTGCCAATGGCAACCCTCCCTGTCGAGCCCTGGTCTGCATTTTCATGCATCCCGATCATCAAATATATATATGTTTATTTCAAGTAACTAAAACAGTGACACAGTGAGCAGTCTGTTTTTTCTCTGTGGGTGTCTGTTTGTTATCTAACACATTGTGTTGCTTACCTCCCAGCCCAGGACGTAGCCTGTTGTCATATCCATCCAACAGCCTGTCTAGGATTCGGGTGAAAATGGTGATATTGTCTTTACTATCATCTGGCAGCGGCTCTCTGTGTCCAACTACTGCCCTGCAGGAGCAAACAGTGAGAGGAAGGTGTATTTAAAACATGGAAAACATAAAATATAGATACATTCTCCACTGGAGCACTGGAGATATGAAAGTCTACCTTTCTTCTTACAGCAAACATACAGGTAGAAATGAGGTATTAGTTAAAACATTACAAATACCAGCTTTCAGTGATCTGAGATTGAATTATTTGATATTTGACCATGATTAAAAGTTCATTTTTATTTGTAAATTTAAACACATTTTGATACAGAACATGTTTCTGTTCAGAAATCAGGTCCAGTTTCAGCTGCCTGTTTAATATTTCTCTCACAGTCATAATCTCAGGTCAGTAATCAGCCTCAGGCTTCAATCAATATTTGGATAATAACATTTGCGTCTGTTTGTTTTCTTATATTCGTCATTTCAGGACGTAACGTCCACATTTACGAAAAAAACTGTGAATTTATGGTAATGAGTTCTTCCCCAAGAAGGAAGCAGAATTCATCATATGCTATCAGCCACTGGTTATTAATTTACATGGCCCACAATTCCCTGCAGAGCAATATTGTGATGAGATGAAAAGGCCACTATTCTGTAGGTGGAACACTGATGAGTTAATGAGTACCGTCTTTAATTAAACTTAAATCCCCTGAGGAGGTGACCTATAATATCTGAGTAATCCCCATCAACAAGCAGTCCATGTCCTGATACTCTATCGCAGACGCAGCATTGTGCTGCTCGGTAAAGACGGAGAACAGCGACTGTGTCTTTGCATGGACGCTTTCTGTAGCTTAATCTATCCTGGAATAACATGTGAATCCATCTGAGCTGCAACTGCACGTCCATTAACACACCAACTGGGCGAAGGTCACTGCTTAAAATGTATGGAAGTGGAAATTAACATCAGTTTAGGAGCTCAAAATGACATTTCTGCACGCCCTCCGCAGCAAACGCATCATCATTTCGAGCCATTTGGACAAATGACTAACAGCCTAGCTAAGTGGCTATTACGTGGGCATCTGTGGGCAATAAATAAATATCAATTAAGCATCACGGCTCCCTCATGTTCAAGCGGTGTACGCCATAATAAACTAGGACATCAATATTTATGAAGCCCCAAAAAAAGACTGAAAAATGTCTGTTTTTATTGATAGTATCACAGAGTGCCACTATTAATACCACCCCTGTAACTAATAGGCCATTCTTCTACCCCAGTAGTGATAATAACCGTTTGATTGGCTGTGATGACAGCAATACTGAATGATTAACTCTTCCTTCACGCATTTATTAATTAAAATTCCACCTTCATCTTCTCAAATCACCCATATTTTTGTCTTTGAATGTCACCTATGTCAGTGACGGAGTCCGCCATTCCCGTGCTGGATTAAAATTGCTTTGAGGGTTAAGGGGGAAACGGTACACCGTGTTCTTCAACATTTTTATTTTATCTCGCTGATAACAGCCTCAGTGTTTACTCTTCACCCTCTTTGCACCGTGTCAGAACTGTTTTAAGTTATTATTTCCCGCTGCTGCTTCACATCAAAAGCATTTACCTGCAGATTCGCAGTGTGATTTTTGTTGTGAGGCAGCCACAGGAAATGCAAGATTGTTAATCAAAGATGAGTCTACAAAACGAAAATCATTTTTGGAAATGTTTGTAAAACTGTGATCCTGTTGTGCTGAAAATTACCTGTGCTGTGTGCATCATTAAATCAGATCACAATTTCCAAATATTGGAACTGACTTTCTTATTAAAACATTATTTAATTGCACTGTAAACTAACTAATGATTACTTTCATCATAGATTATTCTGTCGATCATTTTCTCGATTCATCCATTACTTGTTTGGTCCATACAATGTCAGAAAATGGTGAATATTGTTGATCAAACGCCAAGATGACATCCTCAAATGTCTTGTTTTGTCCACAACCCAAGAGATATTCAGTTTAGTGTCGAGGAGGACAAAAGAAAGCGGAAAATATTCAAAATTTAGAAGCTGAAATCAGAAAATTTGGATTTAAAAATATGACTCAAATCGATTATGAAGTAGTTGGCAGCTGCAGTAAACAGCTACACCAGTTGCACAGCTGTTACACAAAACATCTGCTCGTGGAGTGTGTTGCCATTGTATTGAACTGCATTTCCTGTCACCATGGTAACCACAGCTTTCGCCAAATCAACCAGGACTGAAATCTGAAGAATTACAACTTTTAATAAGAAAGTATAAATGATTAGGCAGATGATGTCAGATATCTGAAGCCTAATATCTGCAAAGTGCACTCCACCGAGACTGAGCCTTTTAACACTAAGCTCACGACTTGCACCTCATTGAGTGGGGCACAGTTTGATATATTCTGGTTGTCAAATGGGTACCTGACTGTATAATTAAGCTCATGCCAAAAATCTGTAAAAATATAACAGCATGCTGACAAATATTTGAAAGGAATACACATATCTGGCTTTATATTCACGAAGCTTATCAAAAAATATGACAGGTGTGCAAGTCTGAAGGCAAGAACGAAAAACACCGAAAACAAAACGCTTTAGGAATGTGAAGTTTAACTGCGATAGGTAATATCTCACTTAACATGAATCATATATCAAACAAAAAGCCTCTGTGGCCCTCTCAGACGGCACCGGTGGAAACTCAAAAATTAATGAGAAACCTTTAGTCCCAGAGAAACCGTTCTAACAATGTCGGCTCCACACTAAAATATCCACTTCAGAAAAACAAAGTACTTGTGTGGCATGGAGCATCTGTGTGCTTTACTCAAGAACACACGCCAACGTCTTCCAGCAGCAGCCAGCTGTTTTAAATTCCCTTATGGGGACAAAGAAATGGGACATTCCCTCTGAATTTGACATCATTTTTATTGAAACACACAGAGTTTATAATCATGCCAGCCCCCTTCCTCAGTCCTCTTCATTATTCACATAGTCTCTATACACACATATAAATACCTAATAATAAAAGAAAGCAGAACAAAACAGTCATTATGTTGCTGAACTGTTCACACCGAAAGAAACAACTTTTAAAGAGAAACAAACTCTGCGTCATCAGCCGACATCGAATTGAACGTCTGTCTGTTTGAATTTCGCCTAGAGGAGAACAAGTTGCATAAGGAGAGGATAAAGGTACTGAAGCTGTACACAAAGCCCACCACTGTAGCTACTCTCATTTCAGTGTGATGCTTTCCAGCATTTCTGGAATATTGGTCATGGTTTCAGCATATAAAATCTGTTAATTTTTAATAACCGCCGCTGTGCTGTCGGATTGTATTATTCTGTGTGGTCACTGTGAAGTTGAAGTTTGACAGTTAAAAGTGAATTTTGAGTATTTGATCATGAGATGAGTGATGTTTACCAGTGCCCTGTAAGTCAAACCTGGAAGACTGAAGCACGTCTGACTTATGTTGCAGTTTTATCACCACAATTGCTCCTGGATTTGTTGCATCAGTTTGTGGGGGCAACTTACACCTTTATGATTCTTATAGACTGTTTTCACATTAGACTGGTCTAGCCAATATTGTTAATAACACAGATGTGGCAGTTCCAGGGTCCTCGGATTGAACATGTTGGTTCCATAGACATGTCATATCCGTGACAACACTGACAGATTTCTGAAGAGCCATATGTGAAGCTCAGAGTGTGGTGGCCACCGCTATCTTGGCAGTCCTGTCTCTTCCGACTCCTGGCTAATCTAAAAATCGGAAAAGACATGGCCATTGTGGGTGGACCTGAGGTGGGCCGAATGATGCCTTGGTGCTCAAACAAGCCACCGGTAACATTACTCACTTGTCAATCAAAGTGCCCACGCTCTTAATTATGCATAAATTTAGCCTTAATATAATTCAAGCAGGTGAATTATATAAAAATCCACCCTCAGGACAGTTGTTATGAACCAGGCTGTAAACATGTTTATTTCTGCTGTGAAGTTGGACATTTTAACATGGGGACTTATGGAGACTGACTCACTTCTGGAGCCAGCCTCAAGTGGCCATTTGAGGAACTGCAGTTGTTGGCACTTCTGTGTTGGTTTCACTTCACAGACTGGGAGCTTGCACATATAGGCACAGAGGTTAGAAATATTGGCTGTTTGCTTGAATTTATGTCGTTACCCTCACTGTTCGATCTTATTACATTTTTAAGAATGCTTATATTGTAAATATATTTGAGTTTTCTGATTGTTAAACTGATTTATTTATTTATTGTTTAATTCATCATTTGTCTATATTTTATAGAATATTAATGCTGCCTTATTGCAGTTTTTGGCATTTGCTTCACGTAGCAACCGCAGAGTTTGGTTCACTGCTGAATGGCGTCCTGAGAGACTTACTGTAAACGGGATGTTAATCAATGATGTTTTGACATTTTTCCTATGACAAGTCAAAGTGTAATTAGTCAGAGTGTAAAGCACCATAATCACAGTGTACTTTCCACTGATGGGCTTATGCATTTACACTATGTAGGCATCCCTAAGAAACAACCCCAGACCAAAAGTAGGTGCACATACTCGAATACAGTTGAGACTAAGGTAATAAGACATTAGCTTTCAGTGGCAATTTGAACACGATTGCCTGATTGCACGCAGATTTGAAATGAAATATAATTAGCTGCTCAGTTTCATTTGACTCGTCAAATTACTGCGAAGTCTAGTCAGTATTCGTATGATACCGTGCTCAGCAGCATCATCTAACAGGGTCAGTTTGACTAATCTGTTAATGAATCTGTCAGTCTTTCACACTGACTAAATAATATCTGAATATTTTGATATCTTTCTGTAGCTGTCTAATACAAGAGGTTAATTGTTAATGATTTAATAGTTTTCTTTGCTATACAAGTGTACCAAAGTGACAGACACAGGGTCACTAGTTGCCACAGGCTGGAAACAAACTTGGAAAGACTTTGATTTCATTTGCGGCAACTTCCACAGTGGCTGACCAAAGTCTGACATTTTGCAGTAGCAAAGTTGACAACCCATGCGTCACTGTTTGTGACGAGAAAATCGCTGCCATGTTCACTAACACCTCAGACCTAATGAAGCAGCGAATGGTGCACAACGTTAACCCGAGGCAGGTTTGACTGAAAGACAAATAAAAGTGGGTCTTTGTTGGCAGGGGTCTTATTGTATTTAAAGTGTTGATGGCACATCTTTTCACCTGCTCAGTTTTAAGTAATTGTTATCGCATAAAAAGCTTTAATTTGTTTCCATTGTGTTCCAGCAATCACATTAAACACAACATCCAGGTCGAGGAGATTACACATCCCGGAGCATATGGACAATTAAACAGCTTTATACTGTGTGCAAACAGACTTTTAACTTAACTGGAAATGTATTCCCTCTGAAGTAGAGACACTCTGGATTGAAATGTTACCCTGCAAAAATGAAGTTTCTTAATTGGCCATCTTCTGTAGAAGTCATCTCTTTAATTATTGCTCAGCCCCATTTCTGCAATGTTCTTCAGCTGAAAATGAAGGGGACTCTTTCTCTTTTCTTTTTCAAAGATGAGGGACAGAATACATTTTAGAGATTAAAATATTTAACTCATGAGCATATATGCACCATTTTAAACTGCACACAAGTTTACAGGGTCCAAAAAACACTATATGCACAAACAAAAGCCTCTGATGAGTACCTTTCCGTGCTCTCATGTCACCGGTGTCCACTGTTACCCTCAAGGTTTTTATTTAAGCAAGAGGCAGTGAGGTATAGAGTATCGGCACAGCCCTGATTCAGTCGGCGTTCTGATATTCAGTATAACAGCACGACCTCCAGTGTGATATAGCTTTTATACAACGGTTGTATAAGCGCCATTTATTGGTTAACAATAAGTGACAAGAGATTATAATTTGTTTGTTTATTTAATCATTTATTTGACTCCACCAACACAAATAGTCCTGCAACTGTTATTTCCTGAGGACTAGCTTGTGAACTACTTTGTTACTACAGGCCAGCTGCTTTGTATAATGTATGCAACCAGTTAAATATGAGTTTTTGGTGGAAATATCAGTCTTTTTTTTGGTTTGATAAAATGTTTAATATTATCAGCACCAAGCAGGAAGCAGGAAACCAGTTTATCAGTTTACCAGTTTATCTTTATGGATTATATTGATGCTGAATTAACAAGAAGACTATCGACGTACTGTATGTCATCCTTTATCTTCTAGAGTGATGTGTTTTTACGGACACATGATCAATTATTAAAATTTCACATTCTTAAAGGGAGTTTGGTGTAATATTTTCTCTGGACAGCAAAGGGGGCGTTAGTTTGAATTCAAGCTGTAAATATGTTTAATTTATAATGTTTTGTGAACACTACATAAACACTAGGTAACTGTTTAGTATGATAAGTTTGACTGCTGTTAGTTATTGGTTTCATTGGTTGTGTATTGATTACTGACAGTGGCTTATCAGGCTTTTTAACTACGTTAGCAACTTGTAGAAATATGTTCATCTTTGTGGTACAAAGTATGTTTTACTATATAAGATAGATAATGACTTAATGTAACATTAATGTAACTGTAAGTGTGATACATGTAGTTAAATGTCCCAGTGATGCTGTGATCTATATCAGCACTCATTTAACGCCTCTCTACTAATCAGATTACTTGGTTGGAGCTAACTATTGTATAATAATGTTCATGAAGGTTGCAGATCAGTGTTACGGGTACTGTAGTTTACTGTATGCTGGGTAACTCATAATGTGAGACAGACCTTTTAGGCTGGTGGGAACAAATACTCGGCGTGTGGGCCGAGAAGTCTGAGTTAGTGGAACGGACACGCACTGAGCGAGTGGGCTGGATCTGGTCCAAGGTTAGTGCACTGAACCAGTCTGACAGGTGAAGGATTGCAGGCTTGGCCAAGGGAAGAGATGTAGTGGTGGTCTCTCAGGGCGCGCCGGGTGCCAGCCTCCAGCCTCCAGCCGCCAGCCAGGACATTTGTGGAGTGAGGGGTGAGTGGAGAAGCTGGAGGGAAGTAAACTGTAATGAGAGCTGTCTGGGTGACAGTGTGCGATGAAGGTGTTTCATTAGCTGACGGCTTGACGGCTAAAGGACTTGAGTGAGGAGGAGTAATTGTACAAGTTAGAGTTCAAGTGTGAAGCAGCGTGCTGGTTTGACTAGTTTCATGAGTCAGTTATGTTATCCTACATCCTCTTGGATGTTGAATATTTGAAGCGGTTTGGAGCAATTTGATTAAATCCTCCGTGTACACACGGCGGGGCACACATTTCATTATGAGCTAAGGAAAAGAGCTCTGAGGGGGGCACCAAGAAAGGCCAGCAGAAAAGTCAACCAATTAAGACCTGGGTGAAAAAGCGTGGTTCAGCTTGTGAATGTACTTCTACTCTGTCACCTGCACAATGTAGCTACAACTGACTTAAAAGTCCCGTGGATATGTATCTTTAATGTGATGAATTTTTATTCAAAAGGAAGCTGTTGGAGCGACACATTATACAGCACAGGATCAATGTTAAGTGTAAGCTAATGGAATGAGGAAGTTTTATTCAATAGAAAGGTCAGACTGCTAAAGAACTTGTGATGACTCTGTTGGTTGGACTTTTACCAGGACGCGGATACAACCCAGGATTCAACCTGGCAACCCGAGATATTATCTGGTAAGACATGTTTCAGTTGTGTAAAGCTCTTTGTGGCTCCACAGGGAACTGCGGAAAATCTGATAAATTGCCTCAACTGATGTCAGTTGGGTGTGAAGACTACAAGTATGAAAATTAAAAAAGTCTTGGGGTGTGGAGCTAGAAAGAAGTGAACTGACAACACCTCTGTGTTCCATGTCTCATCTCTACTTGTAGCTAGAAGCTCAAGGCTACATTAGCCACTGCGCTGTCTGAAATCTACCAGCCACTTTCATATTTTACAAGTGTGTGGCTGATTTCCCAGCCACAGCCATTGTTGTGCATTTGCATCGTTGACAGGTCCAACGTGAGTCTGACAGTTTTATAGGGGTAGGACACTAAATCAAATGTATCTTGGAAAGGTGAACATTTTCTTCCTTCCTTTTTATCAAACAGTCGCTCTAATTCACTCTCATCACAACAAACACTGCCGCTTGCTCCTGACGTGTCTCGAATTGAAAGTGGCCACTTCAGGAAATGCCCCGGCATCCTCACCCAACAACCTCGTCTCTCTCTGAGGTGCGTCACACCCTCTTGAGTGATGTGTGAGCGGCGGATGACTGATAAGAATCCTGATATCCATCCACTGCTAAAGTGCCCAGACGACGCACTCGCTGAACTGTCTTGCCGCTGAGTGCCGGGGGGGCGACCGAAATCGAATGGAGGGGGATTAGTGTGGCTGCTGGGAGCTTTGTGGAGAAGACATATTGGAAGCTGATGAGTTTTCTTGACTGTGGTTACGAGGGCACTGATTTATTTATTATGTACATGTATGTGGCGACAAATGTTTAATTCCTTCTTCCTGTCATCTAAATCCCACAACAATGGGGGGGTACGGCACGAGGGAAGGTATGTCTAATTAACACATTCTAGATTAATAAACACTAAATTCCAAGCTTGAATTCATGCATGAGTTAACCTTTACAACATAAGTAATCTTCCTCACCAGATCCTCCAACTCACATTCTCTCCAAGCGTACCAACAATACATCGATAATGTTATGCAGCAGCACACTACGCAGCATATTGTTTCTTACCAACGGATGCCTTGTATCATTCAAAGCTTTTACAATATGACTGATTTTGTCTTTGTTTGCTTCTTTCGTCTGTCTTCCACTTGCCTGGTTGGAGCAGATAATGTGCACAGGAGAGAAAGTGCGGGGGGGGGGGTTGTAATAGCTGCAAACATGCAGTAGTAGCTTTGTCCGACTCCAGGGACAAATGCCACGTCTATAATTATTCATCTAGGGTTAAATTTATCACGTTCTTTCATCCACTTTGGTTCATGTTTTTGACTAGGTTCAGAAGCCTGTAAAAGCTTCGCTCAATGGAGACTTACTTCTAGCTTTCTCGTTTGCTGAAACTTGGTGGAAACAATTTTAAAAAGACCTGCAAATCGTGTGCTTGTAAACACTGTCCATACCATGTATCATTGCTCGGGAGATCTATTTTTTAATGCTTTAAAATGCTCTCTCTTTGTTAGAGGGTGATTCGCTACAGCTCCAGTTCCTTTCACTATGGAGGAGAATGGAGGGAGAGCATTGTTTCTTGTAAGGTGTGTCCTTGAAGTATAATGGGCATACATTTGTTAGCGGCCATCCTGGCTCGTTCAGCTGCTGGTTCAAGCAGCTATTTGCATTTTAGAAATCCCCAGACGATTGGTAGGCACTGATATTCACAGGACTAGTTTTTGACGGGAGATGCACTAAGAAGAATTAGTGTAAAATGAAACTTGTGTAGTGAAATGTGAAATCATTTATTGATTCATTTTAACATTTAAAAAGTGCGGTTTTAAGATTTTTAGCCATGGTAGTGTCTCATGTAGTCTTTCCACTACTTTAGTTGTTGAAATATCTCACCAACTACTAGTTGGATTATCATGAAATATTGTCCCAACGTTCATGGTGCCCAGAAGATAACACATTGCACACATTTGATTCCTTAACTTCATGTAGCGCCATCAACCGTTTAAAAAATGATAATCTACTTTGGTTTATGACCAAATACCTGCAAAATCAACACTATTCCCATCAGCCTCAGCTGTACTTTATGTTTAGTGCTAATTAGCAAATGCTAACATGCTAAACTCCTGTAAGATTGTAACATTATACTTAAATAACATCAGCACCTTAGCATTGTCATGATGAGCATGTTAGCATGCTGACAATAACATTTAGCTCAAATCCCTGCTATGCATGCTAAGTACAGATTCATGGAGCCTTTAACATGGTTAGACTTTTAATCATGTTAAATATCAGATTTCCAAGGTTTTTTTCACAATATATTCACTGTAGATCTGTAGCTGTACAATGTCCGTCCATCTAAAAATCCATCTTTCCTCAGCAACTTCCTCCAGCTCTTCCTGCGGGAATCCCCAGGCGCTCCCCTGCTGGTTGGGCTGGCGTCCCTCCAGCATGTTCTGGGTCTGCCCCCGGGCATTTCCTAGTTGGCCATGTCTGGCACACTTCTTGAGGCAGGCACCTGAGGGACATTTTTAGCAAATTCCCAAACCACCTCCACTGAACACACTTTGTAATGTGTGTTTGGAGTAGATGCCAAGTTTTGTGTCCACTGGGACCATTAGAGTGCCGACTACTCTTACCCATTGTATTGACTTGAGAGAACAAACTGTTTTTCAGACAATGTCTCAGAGACCAAGACTGCTAGAACTATTTTAACTTGGGAAAAGGTTTTCAATAGTTGTTCAGCAATAATGACAGCCATGGCCAGCACTCCCTCCCAAGCATCTGTTTAACACTTCCAGTTTAAAGAAGGAGGCCAATTTGGGGGCCTCCTTAGCCCATTGATCACCATTAGAAGCCGAAAGTTGGAAACTGTGTGTTTAACAAGAACAATGTGTTCAGACAGTGGAACAAGGAGGAATAAAATCAATTGGAAAATGTTAATTTCCAGCTGGTGCTACCAACAAATTGTCCAACACTGCTGTTCTATAACCTCGACTTGATGGTGTTGTAGCGGGTAAAAAAAAAAAAAAGATGCTAACTGTGACTGTTTGTGGAAGTTAGCTCAATAATTGTTTGTAGCACTTTGCAGTCTCAGCTCTGCATAGATGTTTTGTTTGGCAAGATTACAGAAATATGTGTTTACAGTGTGTGTATGACATTTCTGTCATCCACAGAGAAATCACACATATTTCTAAGTATTGCATTATGACTCAGATAAACTCAGATCTTCACAGTCGAGCTGTTTTTAAATGTGCAGTATAATTCGGTGCATATTCTTGGTTTTAGTCAAACAACACTGGTCCATCCTTTCTAGCACTGACTGTGCTCCTCTTTTATTCCATGCACATTCATGCTCCTCCCACACACAGTCTCAATTCCCCAGTCCATCGCTGTAAAAGCCTCTGCCTTACTTGATCTTGGATTTTAACAGTTTTTGCCTCTCTTGTTGTCCTTGATCTTTCACTAGCTTTAATTCACTGCCATGACAACAGAGGTCAGAGAGAGGGCAGGGGAAAGTCTTCCCGGTGTCTGTTCAGGGCTGTGAAACGAAAGCTGAACCGTCATCTGAAAGGTTTATGGTGCATACAAAAAAGAAAAACTGGAGAAATGTTATTTCAGAAAGATAATAAGCCATGTGGGCTAAGTTCAGTATTCCCATGAAAGCATTGTAAACAGTTTTTGAAAATGCAGTCCAGGCTCAATGTCGAGGTCCACAGCAAGGTGAGACTGCAATTAATTCAAAAGAGAAATCTATTTTTAAGAAGATACATGATAACAGACAGACATTTAGCAAGAGAAAACATATTTTATTTGCAAATACAGCTCCACAAATGAAGTATACTGGATCGGACAAGACCTTCCCTGCAGCAGCAGGAAATGTACGTAACTTAGATACAATCTGAAACGTGTGATAACAACATTTGTGACACCAACCTACTTTCTGAGGCGTTTTTTAAAAGAAAGCCAGGGCCAGGGTCACGTGCAGCGCTGATATCTACAGTACAGGGATTAGAAAAGTGCAATCACCTGCATCAGCAGCAATGAAGAGGTCATTTATAACTGTAAGCATGCTCCATTGCACTCCATGGGCAGTGCTGTGCTCTTTAAAAGATGTGGTTATTTTTCCTGGAAGAGGACAGAACCAGTAGATGAGTTCGTACGGTAAATAATTTCTTATAAAGCCCCAGAAAAGCTAGATTAAAAACAACTCAAGAGGTGATGACTTTGGGTGTGACATTCCCCCCCCCCCCCCCTTTTTAATTCAAAATCGCACTACTATTTCCAAGAAATACAACATTACTACAGCTCGAGGAGGGGGGACAGGGTCCAATACATCAAATAGGACCGTGTTGAGTTTATTGTTAACAGGCCTGCACATAAATCCTGCCTACAAAGGCCCGACAAGACTCCATGTAATTCCTTTTGTGTTTATTGCTTTTTATACTGCCTAAATTGCCTTGATTTAGTGATCGTGGAGCCACAGGTAAAGGACATGTGCAACGGTGTCTTGTGGATTTTACAGCCAACATATGCATCCCCATCTGGCTGGGCAAGGCATGTCATAGTGTTCGCCTCTGTGAAACACAAGGCTGAAAATATTGGAGCTCCTCTTTCTCATTACTCGCATCCTTGACAGCAGTGTTATCCTCATTGTTTTCCATCTCAGTAACACATGTTCTCTCTCCTCATCTCTGATCGCTATGCTTCTTTCAACTTGATTTCTCTCTCTCTCTCTTTTTTTTTGCTGACAACAGCAGAACATGAATATATTTCTAACCCACCAGGAGATCTTAATGTTACTCATTTCATTGAATTTGTGCACATTATTTACAGGTAAGGTGTATTATAATACTTCTATGTCAGTGGGTTTCCATGTGACGAGCTGCCAGAAAAGCCTCTGAAGTTAAAAGCCTGTCCGTGGCAACCTGTGTCTGTGAGCATGCCAAACACACTGCGACATTGAGGACATTCAGATGACCTTCCATACACACAGGCCTGGCGCTACAGGAGTCAGGGTATAGGTTAAACATCATGGAATCAAGGAAAAACCTGCAAATTTGTAACGTGACAGGATATTTGATATCTGAAGGGAGAAAAGTGATCATTGAGGATATAGATAGATCTATAAAATGTCAGAAAACTCAAAAAAAAAATAAATTATTTAAAAATCAAATTATAAACCACAAACTCATTGGTTTAAGATAAAGCAAGCAAATTCCCACAATTGAGAAGCTGGAACTATATTCAGCATGGCTGTATTTATCGCCATAGAGACTTGCACAGACCACAGTATGGAGCGTAGTAGATGGACAGGTGCCAGTTCACCTTCATGGGCAACTGCAAGCTCAAGTGTCCTTGGGCAAGGTACCGAACTCCTAACTGTTCCCAAGGCACCGATACGTGGCTGCCCATCTCTCAGCATTTGCATGTCTGTAAGCCCTTTGAGTGTGTGTGTGTGTGTGTGTGTGTGTGTGTGTGTGTGTGTGTGTATTTTGGGCCTTTATGTGTAAAAAAAGGAAAATGAGTGAAAAAAGAATTTTAGGGATCAATGAAGCTAATCTTCTTCTTCTATATCTTTTTGAAAAATGATTTAAATGATTAATCAGTTATAAAAATCATTGCTACTTAATTTTCTGCTAAATTAATTTTTTTAATTCATTTCTTTAGATCAACTAATACTATACACATCGTCGTAGGTTAAGAGTACTTCACTGACATCGAACATGTGAAAACGCAATAGTCTGTTAAAAGACAAAAGGATCAAAATCAATGCAGCAGGACCATCTTTTTTATTCCACGCATATTCTTTCTGCCGCCTACATTACCCACAATGCAACTCCACTGCTGACAGTTCAGTCAGAGAGTCCAGTGTGATATGCTAGGAGCGGCTAATGCAGCCTGAAGCTTCTAGCCTCAGGTGGAGATGAGGAGCGGGCTACAGAGGTCTGGTGAGCTCACTTCTTTTCCAACCTCCCTCCTTTTTTCGGCTAGTATTCGTGAACTGGCACCGCCTTGAATGACATCACTTGAGGCAGCTTAGCAGAGTTCATGTAAGTACTTCTGCAGCCACAAAAGGAAGGAACGAACCTCGTGGTTGCTGTGAAAAATCACTGTCACTTATGAAAACACACCTATGTGACAACCTGGTGGCGTACGTCTCACCTGCACTTGTGACACCTCTGGAGGTGGTGGAGCTATAGGTACAACAGAAACTGTGAACAAAGTGCTATCATAGTGTGATCTAACAGCAGCACTGCTTGCACCCATTAATCAATGGCAGGTATTCAGCCGAGGAAGCTTCCTCCTGTACAGCTTGAAGAGTTGGGTATATATAAACACACTTTGCCTTCAGTAGATAGAAATCTGTTTATTGTTTTTTTTAAAGTAATGAATAAAAGACAGGTATTCACCCGTAGCTAATTACTGGACGCTAACAAAAATGACACAAGTGCCCAGATTTTATGTCTGCTGCATCATCTTTTGTCTTTGGTTGATGAGTTTAAGTACCCAGTCTTTTCCTGCTGGCTTTCTGCCTTCACGATAACATGACATGAATGAATGTTACTGCCACTGGTTTAACAGATAGGGACAGTAAAACCATCCAGATCCAGAGGTTTTTCAATGAAATGTTTACAACTATATATGTTTTTTTTTTCATACAGTCCTCGCTGTTGAGGTGAAGAACGAATAATAACCTTGGGTTTTTTTTTTTTTCTTATTCTCTATGACTCTCCTGCTGTGTCTAAGAAAGGATGTATTAGTCATTAAAAAAAACAGAGTAATATATTTCAAATGTCAATTAATGCTTGCTTTTATGCTTGAGTGCACTAGAAAGGTTGCAAGTTATTTTTCAATATATAAACAGACTGAACAATTTCTACGGTTAATAGATAACTTAAACAAAAGTCGAATGGTAACATTCAACACTGGAAAAAGACAAAGATAGTTGTATTTAAATAATGGTAGAGGTCCTTGTATGAAAGGCTTTTGCATGATTTATTACATTCAAAATAAAATGCATACATGTGTACACTCTACATTAAGTGCAACCATCTGCTGAAAACAGACCAAGTCATCCAAACACAAAGTGGTTATAGCATAATGTAAGTCTCAGATGCCACCCGAGTGTTTGGACTAATATTTCCAGTTTATTGCTAAAACCTGCAGTTCCTCAAATGGCCACTTGAGGCTGGCTACAGAACAAGTTAATATAAGCCCCCATGTTAAAATGTCCAATTTCACAGCAGAAATAAACATGTTTACAGCCTGGTACAAAAAAACAGTTTTGGTCTCTATAGCTAATTTACCTGTTCATGACAGCTGTACTGAGGGTGAATTTTCATATAACTCACCTGTTAAAATTATATTAAGGCTTAAAGTTATGCATAATTAAGAGTGTGGCTGCTTTGATTGACAGGTAGGTGCCATTACAGATGGCTTGTTTGAGCACCTATAGGTGTCATTCAGCCCGCCTCAGGTCTGCCAATGATCCACGTCTTTGCGGATTTTTAGATTAGGAAGGCGGAAGAGACAGGACTGCCAAGATGGCGACAGCCAGTGCCACAGATTTTGAGCTTCAAAACGACTCTTCAGAAACCTACAGGGGACGTCATACATACACTGTCCATTCTTTATAGCAGCTTGTTTCCCTGCTGGTGCTCAGCCTGCCGGTTGCTGTCAATCAAACATAGACACGCCCCTCGAGAGGAAAGAGGAAAAGCGTACTGTCAGTGGTTAAAGCAAGCTGCAGGCGGTGTCGCATTAATACTTTGGATTACATTGTTTACAAGAACACAAATAAACAGAATTAACAATGGATAATTGTTAGTCACCTTTTACCAGTTTAACATCATTAACACTGCAAGTTCTTAATCTGTGAGCAGCTATAATCTATTAAACAATCACCGTATTAAAGGATACGCTCGCTGATAAATATTTTCAGATAAAATGATTATCAGCTTAACTAGTGGCAATTAATTTAAGTGTGCAGCTATTGTGGTTATCTTGATTCTGTGATTTAGTTTCCTAGAGAGTATCTATCTTGACTCCAACGCCAAACACTTGATTTTTAAAAGCACAGGCTGGAGAATCATAACCATCCGCTGTACAGGAATTATTAAACAGTCTGCTCCCCAAAAGCTATTTGATAAACTGCCAAAAGAAGTCTGATGCACTGAGTTGTTAAAATATGCTCTACAGCTGGTTTGTGTGTTCTTTATTGCTGCACAGCTTCTGTGTCTTTACATTTTATGATTAACGTCTGGCAACTGTTGGATATTCATCCATGACTTCTATCATTTAGCAAGTTATTTTGAGTAGAAAGCAAGCTATGCAGCCTTGAGCGTCAGAAAATGTTCATGCTGTCAGCATAAGAAGAAACTGCACGTCTGCTTTGTGTTTCCAGCAGTAGGAAAGGAGTGTGGGTTATGCAATTAGTTATGATTTACATAAAACTAATCACAAATCAGTGATAATTTGCCGACAGCAACACAGAAGTTTGATATATATATATAAACTATATGAGATAACTATTTAAAATGCCCCAATAAATCAGACAGAAAAGTAGATTTCTTTTCCTTGTTTAATTTTACACCCACACTTTCCATTAAAAGCCTTTACAAACCCTTTGTTCACCTCACTTTGAGTCAGTCTGTGCATCATTTTCAAAGGCACAGTTAGGTATAATATTTTAATCTGTATTGAATGCATAGATTCAACTTCAGAAGGAGCCGGGGGTGGAGGTTTCTGGTGGGATGAACTGGTACGATTTTTGTCTCATGGACAATGCTCAGTGGAAAGTGAGTCAGAGCCATTTCCTTGAGAAAAACAAATAAAAGAACATAAAACCAACATGCAAAAGATACTGCTTGAGCTGTGATCGGGCAACAAAAACACAATTTATTGGATTGGTAACATAATGTGGGTCCATTCTGAAGGGCCTCAGACATTAGTTCAGCGTTTGTGTATTTCCAGGACTGAGTGGTGTGCGTTCAGCGTGCAGCTGTGCAGACACCTTCTGGGAAATCTATTCCAGCCTCAGTTTGATTCATGCCTGCTGGGGTTATCTGCTAATTTTGTCCACTTTGAACAGGGCAGATGCTCACTATATCAATAGAAAATTGACTGAAGCTTAAAAGGAATTAGGGTACAGATCTATGACATTTTTGTTAGAAAGACAATAGTTTCACACGACACTACTGTTGTTAGTTAGCATAGCATTGTCAAGTCAGTTACCTGAAATAGGATGTTGACAGGAAATCAAGGTAATTACAAAACAGAAAATCTTGTTTTTGTTATTAGCTTTTTTTAAAATGAATTTTAGTTGAGTTTGAATTTAGTTGAACTGCTGTGAAGCTCAGAGTGTGGTGGCTCTGGCCGCCGCCATCTTGGTAGTCCTGCCTCTGCCCGCCTAATCTAAAACTGGACAAAGACGTGGAGCTCTTAATTCTGCATAACTTTAAGCCTTAATATAATTTGATCGGGTGATTTATATAAATATTCAGCCTCAGTACAGTTGTCATGAACGTGGAAATTAGCTATAGAGACCAAAACTGTTTTTTGTACCAGGCTGTAAACATGTTTATTTCTGCTGTGAAGTTGGACATTTTAACATGGGGGCTTATGGAGACTCATTTTGTAGCCACCCTCAAGCGGCTGTTCGAGGAAGTGCAGTTTTTGGTACTTCTGCACTGGCTTCACTTCACAATAACAGAAGTTTGTGCTTGGTTCTAACAGCAGTTAAAGATTTGGGACATGGTGAACGTAAACAAAGCAGTAGGCCAAAGTAGGCTTTATGAAGTAGCTTCTTGACACTGGAAATATTAGTCCAAACACTCAGATGGCATCTCAGACTTACATTATGCTATAACCACTCTGTGTCTGGATCAGTTTGTTTTCAGCAGACGGTTGGACATCATGTGGAGTGTACTGCATTATTAACCTCTTATTTAACCACTTATTATTAAATGAAAACCAAGGTGAATGAACTGCCCTGACCACCCATTTCAAGCATCCACAAGATATTTCAGAACTAGTTTCTGGTACCACTCAGACCTAATGTACACTAATTATGTGTGCATACCATTCTCCAATGCTATTGATCAATATAACAGATACTTGGCCCATGTTGCTGCTCACTGACTCAATTGAAAAGACTATTTGAGTTCACTGTGACCCTCAGCAGTAAAATGATACAACTCCTGATGGATAAATTGTTGTTTTGTCGTCAGTAAACTAAAGCAGGAGGCACTGATCATTTCTGATTTCACATTGCGTACACCCAGTGAACCTTTGACTTTCTTTTCTTTTGACTCCAAGTAGAGACTATTTGTCTGGTCATTCAATCAGCAAAACTGGCTCAGCCATGAATACATTACCCTTGTCCGGACCTGTGACACATTAACCTTGACAACACTACCGAAACAGAATGTTATCTGTTGACCAGGTCACATCTCAAAGTGATGCCCCTCTCTGCCACGCTGTGAATAATTCATGTGAGATGGAGTGAGAAAGCGAGGCGAGGGCCAGCCAACTTCAGAGGCAATCCATAGGCAAAGCGTACATATAGCACTCTCATCCTTATAGCTATTGATTATGTGCCGCGTTAGCCGGCAGCCTGGCAATAGATTACAAACAAAATAGACAACAAGACGGGCTGAGTGTCCACACTTGTTAAGTGTTGACTGTAGAAGGGGAGGGTGGGGGATTGGAAGCGAGGTGAGGTGATGGATTGAAAGACCTTCGCCAAATGGAAATAAACACAGCCTTCTCATTCATATGTAATACATGGGTTCCTGGGAATAATAGCTTAATCAGTCCCTTCTTTCAGTGTGCGGGAAATGAAGGAATTTGGTGATGTGCAGAATGACAGACCCTTATATAGAGGATTTGTCTGTTACACCTTAATCCATTAGGAAAGTCTCCTGCCTCAACTGTAGTAAAGCCGATTTGGAGTCTGCCGATAGCATCAGTGGGCATCAGGGAGGTGGCAGTTCTCAGAGAGAAACAGCTCTGCTGATACGCAGATATTCTGGGAGCATGCTGTGAGGATTATTTCTAGACTCCAGCAACTTCAACTTTGATGGACAATTAATATATACGTTCACTTTCAGATGCAAATTTGGAGAGAAATTCCATTTTTAGTTCAGGTTTGGGGCTCTCGAGGCAACTTATAATGTCTTCTCTCAGATGAGCCGAAGGTAAAGCCTCATTTGGCACAAGTTAAACTGAATAAAATGAGTTAAGTAAAGACTGCTGCGCAAGGGCTTTGCGTATGTGCACTACATCACATCTCAATTAATTGCAGAAAGATTAACATTTGTGAAAATTCTTGTCATGTGCTGTGTTAGGTCCATGCATAATGAATTGCACTGACTGCTTGGGTCTTGCTGGTCTTGCAGTGATGACAATTTTATGTCCCTGAATATGTCAACACTTAATACATTTCCATTATTAATCCATTGCACTCATCATAGCTAATGATTTTCTATATTTATAATTATTAACTTGCTGAATACTAATGCAACCTTCAGTCTTCTTTTCTGGCATCACAGAGCATAATGGCACCAAGGTCAAGGCTTCAAGTACCTTTTGTAATTTATGACTATATTAATTATTTATTCATTAATTTTTGTTTTAGTTAACAAGGTGAAAGTTGAGGTTTGGACACTTATGGTGAGAAACAAAATGCTTGAATCTCCCATAACTGCAGCTTGACTACAACTTATTTCTGCCTATATTTGTTCACATTTTGGCAAATTGGCACAATTAAAAGTATCTTAAATTAGCAATTAGCAGTCCCAGTTAGCAATGAACCCATAGATGTGCACAAATCACTGGATTACTTTTAATACTGAAGAAAATTATGGTTCTCAGGCAGCTTCTGAAGTTACAAGGAGCATCTTTTTTGGGGATTTAGCTGAGATAATCAGATCCTCGGAAAGTGTAAGTCACACTGAATCTAAGAATATATTTATCACATCTGAGTGCTTAGATTTTACCGAGTTATGGAGGCCAAGAGGGAGGACTGATTTTGACGGCAATTGCGGCTCGACGTCTCTCTTGCTGCACCCCACATCTTCAACTCTCCCGCACCCCTCCAGTTTTAAAAACTTTTGATGTAGATAGATGTGGACACCTGAGTGTTACGCCTCATTCTAAAACCATTGGATATTAATGTGCTCCATCCGCTATTCCCACAAAATGCTAGGACCTAACTGCAGGGATTTGCTCCCATTTAGCCCAGAGAACATTAGTGAGGTCGGCCACTGATGTAGGGTGATAAGGCCTGACTCACAGTCATCCTAAGGTCACATTCAGACAGAAAACACAGGTTTTTCCATCCATTAGTCCGTTTTGGCTGCAGCGGCCACATGGGGCGTCTGTCAAAACATGCAGCGTAACAACTGCGGTGGAAAAGATGAGCCGGATCCAACTTTTAAGAAAACGCAGCCCAACGTCAGTCAGACGATCAAACCTCTGCAGTCAGTCAGAAATGTCACTGAAATTGAGGCCATAAAGGTGGATTGATGACCTAAACTCTACCTGTTGTGTTCTGGCTTTGTTTATTTCATGTACCCAGCTACTAAATCTGTGTGCGGCTTGCAGGTTTTGCTGCAAAATAGTGACATGAAGAAGTTTAAGAAAGCGAGCATTGGTTGAGAGACATAGAGAGTGAATGAGAGTGAGTGCCGGCATCGAGAAAAGTGTTGGGATGAGCTCAGGGAGAGAACAATTCTTTAAGGAAAAGGTCTCTATATACTGTAGCGCTGAGATTTCCCTTCACTTGCACTCAGGGTTCTAGCCCATATATAATGAAATATAGCCTCCAGACCAATGGTTCATAAGATTCTTTATGTGAACCTCATACATCATGTCTTTGAGTGGGAAAGGTACAGTAAGGCCAAAAGCACATATTGTTGTAAAAAGATCACTTGACAGTTTTGGCCACCACCTTCTCCTGGCCACACATTTCTATTTAATATATGTAATTACAAGCACTGTGTGCTCCTAATAAGCAAAGAGAGCCAAGTGGCACAATGACAAAGCAAACTGGGCTAATCCCTGTCACACTGTTCTGATTTCTTTCCCCAGCCTGCTTTCTTCCAGGTTCGTTGAGCTTTTCCTAGCGTGCAAAATCTTAAAGAGATTTACACTCCGCCGCGTCTTCCCTGCCATAACATCCTACCTTATCAACAATGCTAACATGGCAACCTGTGCAATCTTTTCGTTTGAAATTACAGGGAGCGTGATTAGAATGACTCCTAGACATCCTGGAGCTTCTCCCTCACACACCTCTCTCTCTCTTTTTATATTTTTATTTATTTTTTGCTGACTCTTAACACACAAACTGAAAAATGTGCCCAGGATGCAGGAGTGAAAATGCTGTGAATGGACAATCATAGTTGTAGTCTGCTGCACAATGCAAATTAATTCACCAGTCAGTGAAATTTAGACCTGTGCAGGAGGAGAGAGAGGACTGGCTACATTTAGATGAGAGGATAAGCTCACTTTATGTTATGCTCTTTTTCAGGACAAATTTAGGACAAGGTGGCGTGGGGGTCTATTTTAATCCTCGTTCAAAAAAAATGTGAAAGTCACAGAGTTGTCCAGGAAGTCCTTGAGTGCAAAAAGTATCTACAGTGGTTGCAGGAATAAATATAAGAAGAATATTATTTCCCTTTCCTTTCATTCGATGCTAAAGCTTTTCTCGGGCAGTCCTGCAGTTTATTTTGTCGACACCATTATAGAGTTATAGAGTAGAGTTCATTTGCCAAACTGCCAGTCACAGCTGAGACCATCTCACTGCATAATAACAAAGCAAAAAAAAAAAAAAAAAAAACATTTACTGCTTTTTCTCTGCTTATAATACAGATTAACTTTTGCTTCTAATGGTGTTGGTTAGATTACAATGTCTACTGCAGCAGAGAGCCTGATTTATATTATACGAAACACATCGCCGAGACATCAGCAGGAGAGACGGAGTCGAGGGGGGTTAGGGAGAATGAAATGGCTTGGGAGGGAGGAAGACGGTAAATAGCAAACAGGGGGAAGAGGGAGAACTGGGAGGTGAGGTACAGTGTGTCGTCGTACCTGGCGTCAGGAAGGAGGTTCAGGAGCAGGAGGAAGATCCACAAGCTCAAGTTCGGTGGTTGGAGCTTCCAGAGTGCAGGAGCCATATCAGTTTAAACAGAAGACTCCTGTAGAGACGACAGAGGAGGGGAAAAAAGGAGACGATGTCATGATGAGGAAATGCTGTAAAATGTTTATAGCTTAACGGGTACATTCAAAAGTGATCAACAGATTTCAGTTATTCAGTTAAGCCTCAATTATAGCAGGAAAACCTGCTCCACCCTCCCACTCTTGACCTGTTTATATTCTTGATTTATATGATTTTTTTCTGACGTTTTTATGCCTAACAGCATGTGGCTGTCAAACAACGTCAGATTGTGAGACTTTTTTATGATGTGATATGAATCAAAAGGTGTTTAAAGGTTTATGAGAGTCAGAAAAGGGGGCATGGGGGAGTTGTTTATAAAATAGAGCAGCGTCTGTGTCTGTTGTCTAGCATGATCTGTACTACACGCCATGGATGTCCTGGTCCTATCATCATCATCATCATCTGTCTTTCCGCAGCACAAATCCTCGTGCATCACGTTTCACGTGTAATCGAATCACCTTGTGCGTGAAGCGAGAGCTCACACAGGTGTTTCCCTCTCTCCTGCATATCCGAGCCATTTTCCCGACATTCATTAGCTCGGGTAATGATATTTGCCTGTGTGCTGTTTGGCACACCTGTCTGGAGGAAACTGTCTCCTCTGAGTGTCTGTCTAGCTGCTGATCCAAAACACACCTGGTTAAACGTGCCTGGTTGTGTGGCTCAGAGTCAACAGTCAAACAACGGATCTTAAATTAGGCAAGACATGAGATCAAATCTATCCATCCATTTTCTGTAGCTGCTTATCTTCATCAGGGTTGTGGAGGGCTGGAGTCTATCCCAGCTGACTTAGGGCAAAAGGCGAGGTACACCCTGGACAAGTTGCCAGTTCATCACAGGACACAAACAACCATTCACACTCACATTCACACCTACGGGCAATTTAGAGTCGCTAATTAACCTGCATGTCTTTGAAATGTGGGAGGAAGCCGGAGTACCCGGAGAGAACCTGCAAACCCCAAACGGAAAGGCCTAAGTCGAAGTTCAAAACCAGGAAACGTCTTGCTGCAGGGCGACAGTGCTAACCACTGCATCACTGTGCCGCCCCAGATTATTAAATTCATGTTTAGTTTTATTATCTGTGTCCTCGGTGGGGTGAGAATAGTGTTGCGTAGAGCTACAATGATTGGTCGATCAACTATTGATTAATCGCCAGCTGTTTTCTAACTGTTTTGAGTCATTTTTCCAGAAAAAAATGTCAAAATTTTCTGATTTCTGCTTCTAAAATGTGAATATTTTCTGGTTTATTTAATCCTCTACGACAAAAAACTAAATATCCTTTGGTTGTGGATGTCATCTTGGACTTTGGGAAACAGTAATCAACATTTTCTGACATTTTAAGGACCAAACAACAAGTCGATTAATCGATAATGAAAATAATTGTTAGTTGCAGCCCTATATTATGGTATATGGAGGTTTTAACTGTACATATATCAGGATACATGAATTGTTCTTTAAATTTAATCAAAAAAAGGTTTAATATAACTATCATACTTCAACACATTTGGTTATTTTCTCTTCTTTGCTGCTCCTTTCTGTGGCGGCAGTAGCTCAGTCCAAAGGGACTTGGCTTGGGAACCTGAGGGTTAAGCACAGACCACAGCATGGAGCACGGACTGGTAGCTGGAGAGGTGCCAGTTCACCTTCTGCTGAGGTGCCCTTGAGCCCTCGAGCAACGTACCGAATCCCTAGCTGCTCCCAGGGCTCTGCTGTTACGTGGCTGCCCACCATTGTTCCACCATCTCTCTCTCCATCTGTGTGGTTGTATTTTGGGTCTATATATGTAAATCTTAAGTGGAAAAAAAAGAAGAATTTTCTCATTAAGGGATCAATAAAGTTAATCTTCTTCTTTTGTGATGGTTGGAGGTGCATTTACGCCACCGACTGTCGCTCTCACATCACGTGAGAACGTGGAAACCATTCCTTCTGCCTGAATCACATTACCTTGCGAGGCAGCTGGAGAATCCTGGCTTGATTTTGCTCCATAGCCTGCCCCATATATATATATCAGAGACATTAAGGTGTAGGTCCCATGGTGGAGACTGTATTGCCAAATCTCTCCCGTGATATTGCCCACCCCTTGGTGAAGGTATTAAGATGCTCAGAGCTGGTGTGTCTGTGTCTGGTTCTCATTTATCTACAGTGGAAATATCTGTTTACCATTTGATATCTCTTGGTTCAAAGACAGAGGCTGCAATATTTGATAAATTTTAAAGCAATTTGGCAATTGCTAATTTCACGTTTTAAGATGATATTAAGTGTTCTCATTTTCACATTCTTAAAGAAGTTGCACTGTGTATAATTTTATAATTTCTAACACCGCAGAGAGCCTTTTTTTAAAGCATTAAGTACAACCCCGTCCTCTCCACACCAATCATTTTTGTACAGTGCCTAACTTATATATACATAACTATTACCACCACAGATGTGAGCCTAAATAATTAAGTCTACCTCAAAACGAATACATTAAATATTAAATAACTCACCTAAATGAACTAAATTAAACTGAATGCATAAAAGTGCTGTGCCGGTGTCTGTCATCTAATCATGAGAGATGATGTTGTGCACTAATAAACAATTCGACCAAACGAAACCAGGCTAACGCGTCACATAAAGCCCTGTAATGAACACACAACTTCCTTCCTCTACTCGTATAATAATTACTGAGAGGTTGCAGTTTTACGGAAAGATTAACTAGCCTCTCATTAAAAATGCATGTGCTCACAAGTTGTTGCGATGCAGCCTTAAAATCACCAAGAATACCAGCGAAAGGAAGCCAAATGTTACACAGCCACTCGAGCGCACACACGTGTAGCAGCTGTGTCGCACTTAAAAGGCTTTCATTGTGCTTTTGTGAGATTCAGCCCCCCTTTATTGCCGCCATACAGAGAGAAGATCAAACGCTATCCTTGGGGAATCAGTGTTTCTCTGTGCTACTGTAGAGCGCCGATCATTACAGGAGGAGTAAACAAATTAATGGATGTAAAGATACACTTCAGGTTAGGGCTTAGATAGGAGGCTGCACTAATAATGCTACAAACTGTGACCATACTTCTATACCACGCTTGTGATGGCTCTGAGGTGAAACCACTTTTTAAAAGAGCTGTCTAAGTATTGATTGTAGCTGAGCACCAAGTTAAGTCAAAGATCCACATCCACAATAAGTCTTTATACTGGCAGCGATGCTCCTGAGCCAAAGAACTCCAACCAATTATTTTAAAAAGTATGACGAATTGGAGCTTCATTTTTTTTGGCTGTGTGTAACCCAAGTTATTAAATATTTTGAGGCGAGCTAGTGATAAAAACTTGGGATGCCACTCCTTGTGGCATTTTGGATCCGTCCAAGTCATTGTGCGCCATATTAAACAGCTACTGACTGCTGCATGCTCTATAAAACTGCAATGAACAACAGTTTGACGAGGAGGAAATCAAGCTCAGAAAAGCCTCAAGGCCCAAATGGCCAGACTGTTTTGACAATAACCCGATATCAAGAATTAAAAATGTTTCTTTTGTTCCTAATGGAGAATATGGCCAGTGGGTATTGTGCAGTGGAAAAATGCTCATAAAATGTGTTTCATCACTTCCAGTGCCTGACCGAGCATAGAAAATGTACTTCAGCAGTTTATTCTTTTATATATATATTTTTTAATAATGTATGAAACATGTTGACAATTTCAATCAATGCACTTATGGGGATTGGGGGGCAGGAATCAATAAACACTGACATTCTGCTTCATAAATACGAGAGCTATGGGGTGTTATCGATACAAAGATATTTGCAGTCATCTTTATTAACTCGTGACTGAGTGTCCTTGTTGCCATCAATAAAGCTCCCATCCATCTGTTTTCTATCAACCGTGCTTCTCTGGCTGAGAAAGAGTTGCTTATTTCTGTAACATGGGACAGAGATCTGTGACAGAAGCTTTAAAACATGCCAGAGCGGCAGCACGGTCCTCTGTCCTTATTCTGCTTGACTTATCAGCTGCCTTTGACACAGTTAACCAACACATCCTTCTCTCGCTACTCTCAAACATGGGCGTCACTGGTTCAGCTCTTTCCTGGTTTGAATCCTACCTAACAGGGCGCCCCTTCAACGTATCCTGGCTTGGAAGGTTGTCCGCACCTCACTACAGGGGTGCCCCAGGGCTTGGCACTGGGGCCTCCCCTCTTTGCTATTTACACCACCTCTCTGGGTCAGATTATCCACTTGCATCGCTGCTCATATCACTGCCATGCAGACGAAACACAGCTCTATCTGTGACAACCCCTCGGTCTCTGCACAGATCTCTGAACCTCACAAAAACTGATGGTCCTCCTAGCCAAACTTGCTATACACCATGACATCAACATCAAAATTGACTCCCTATCTCTTGCCCCCACCAGGTGGTGAGAAACTTAGGAGTCATGATAATCAAACTTTTCTTGTCTGTTGTTCCCCGTTGGTGGAAGGTCTTACCAGTTCCTACCAGATCAGGGGCTTTCCTCTCTACCTTCAAAAACCTCCTGAAGACCTCCAGCTCTTCAGAGAGGACCTCCTCTCCAACACTACCAACAACTGGACATGCTAAATCTGCCCCCCTTCTTGAATTGTCACTTGATTCTATGAGAGTAGTACTTACTGCTGCTGCCGTACCTTGATTGTTGCTCTTTTTGTAAGTTGCTTTCGATAAAAGTGTCAGCTAATTGACTAAATACAAATCAAAAATGTCTGATCTAGTTGTTTAAATGCCCAAGCAAACGTAAACGTGAGCCAGGTAATCTTAACTTGAACCCGAAAGTATTGCGGTTATTTCACATGCATTCATTTAAAACTGAATGACTTGACTTTAAAAAAACAAATGAATCTCAATGTAGCCAATTAAACTGAGCACATGAGTTCATGCAAATGAGTTGAAGTGTTGTTTTTCATAATTTCAGCCCTCATCTCCCTTTTCAACAAATGTCAAGCTCAAAGGCAGGGCAACTTCCAGACTGTGTCAAATTAAACCAATCTTGCGTTGCTTGACAAATGCTGGTAAACTGCACACAGCTGAGTTACTAGTTTCTTTGGCACATATCATATTAGGTTTTTTTTCCTTCTTCCTCTCTTTCCTTCCTTTTTCTCCGCAAACCGAGTTTATGTTAAAACTAATTCTGGATCGTTATCCATTAAAGATTTTATGTTCCCCCATAAAAAAACTACAGGATGCCCTCTGGAGCCAGAGGTATCATTTCCTTGTTTTATAATGTCTGTCTGAAAATTGCAATGCTAATTTCCTGACATATATTGCCACCTATTCAAATCACTTCCACTTACATGGGGATCATCTTTGCCTATGTGTCATCTTTAAGGCTCTAAATGTCCTGGATGAATAAATCTTTTGAAAATACGTTGATTCCTCTATGCCTTGAGGTTCAGTCTTAACCCAGTCTAGTTTCACGTAATTGAAAGGGTTTCTTTTTAAAGAGATGCAGCACAGACGATAATAATGTGCTCAGTAAACAAAAACAGAGAAGATAAAGACGGTAAAGATTTAATTATTCTCATTAGAAGGTCCATAAAGTGCATCATCTGTCACATTTCCTATAGGATGTCTGATTCAGTTCATGTCGACACAACGCCAATTAGAGCCCCGGAGAAAAATAATCCAGAAAGCTTACTAGGCAGCACTCTTACAAGTGTCAACAAATCATTTCTATAAAAATAAGACAAACAGGCATTAAAAGACTGGCTGCCGGCCGCCGTCTACAGTTCTGCACCCGATTTACCAATACCTGTCATGCAAATGAGGAGCCTGGAGCTCAGATTGTCTTGAAACAGAAACTATGAAGAAAGGGGGGAAAAAAGACATGACGCTTTTGTTGGCAAATTAAAAATAGCTTGCCTAAGGTGACAGTAGAACTAAAGCACTCTCCATTTCCCAGTCTTGTAAAATTTGTTTTCAATTCTACTGTCATTTTATTTATTTTCAGAGGGTGAAAAAAAAGAGCATATGCAACGAGTAATGTAATCACATTTGACATATAGCATTTGAATTAAAATGCTAGACATGCCTTTGATGCAAATTAGCTGAATATAAATAAATCTGTGGAGTGATTTGTTGGACGATAAAGATAATAAGTGGTAAAATAAGAAGCGGCAGGACCTATTTCTCTCCTCAAATGATGTCAGTTGGGGACAATTTATTTTTTCCATTTATTTTTATAGTTTGACTATCATTTATGACCTAAAGGAAATTCAAATGGTATGTTTTCTATATAAATAAATCCCCCTGGAGCAGTTATTGCACAGGATGTCAAAGAAAAGCTAACACTCCTTCACCCAAAAAAAAAAAATTAAAAAAATGTGGACCTCATCAGCCAATGGACACTGCCGACTGCAATAATTGTTGAATTTAGGACACAGCTCTATAGCCATGTAATCCGAGTGGCTGTTAAACTAAAAATAGCTCTAAATCCTGTCACATTGGTTTGATGTGACGGTCATGCGCTGAGCATCTACCAGTGATCTTTATGGTCTTTAACCACGTAGGTAAAAAGTTCAAACTGCACCCGTTGTTGCTGTTTTAGTAAAAGTAAAACAAGTTTTTTAATGTCATGTTGAGATTCAGCTTTTTTTGTTAATCACAAGCCAGCTAGAGCCTTTTAATTTAGTCAAAACACCTTACACACGTGTAAGGCAGAGTATATATATATATAGGAGAGCTTCTGCTTAATTCAATCAGCAAACTTAGTGTTTACTGACTGTTCTGGTGTTGAGTTAAAAAGTGACTTGTAGAGGGAGATGAACAAGTTATGAATAAACAGTTGAAATAGGTAGCTAATGGATAATTGGTTGAATAGTAATGGATATCATCTGAAATAATATTAAATAATACTTTAAGCTAAGCAAGCTTAAACTAATGAACAGTTTAAATAGAACTAGTTAGCTAATGAAAGTTGCCTAATAGTTAGCTGATGAAAACATAGTTAGCCAATGCATCCATGGTTGAAACAGGTAGCTTGAATAACAATGGAAATAGTTAGCTAAGGAAATATAGTTAAAGTATAGGCTCAAGGAATAACTGCTAAAATAGAAACAGTTAGCTAAAAGTAATGAATCAGTTGAAACAGTTGGTGGATAAACAGGTGAAATAGGTAGCTAAATGTAAAAGTAATGGATTCAAACAGTTTTCAACAGCTAATAACTAAAAGTAAATGCATAAATTGTGGATATGTCCAGTTTCTGACACTACAAACGACCAAACCAAGTGAACATTGGCACTTCTTTTGTGTTAAATTAGTAACAGTATCCACTTTGATGTGATGAATAGTGTTAATATTGATGAAGATGTACTTGAGCTCATCTGAGATCGAGGTTGTAGATGATGCCCTGAACACAGGTGGATCTAATGAGTGAGGACAATTTTGTTCTGTTTTGGGACTTTGGGCATGAGCCTTGTTATGATCATTAGGCCTCATCACTGCCAAATGATCAATGTATCGGGCTGCCAGGCAAAACTGTTTCCGATGGGGCCCATCACTATTATGTTACGCCAATGATAATTTGTCAAGATTTAGGTTTGCTCCTCACAGACATGTAATGAGAGTGCGGTGGATCTGTTATGAACACGGCACCACATGACAATGAGCCTCTGTTGCTGTTTTAAGGACTGAACAAAGACAAATTCAATGCTGTCATTTTCATCTCGCTGTGCCAAGGTTTGGCTGACTGATGTTTAGTGTAGTGTATACTGTTCACAGGTGCTGCGAGGGACTATCAAACTGTAGAATAAAGCAGCGCAAATCGCTCTCAAGTATAATAAATGCTAAATATATTTAATGTCCTCTGAATTTAAGGTGAAGTGAACTTGATAAATGTTTCTATTAGTGCTAAACTTGGCAGGAATCTATAGACTAGGCCTCCTACTTGCTGGTTTTTGCCAAGAACTACTCTGGAAAAGCTTACTCTCCTTTGACTGCACGTTTACAGAGGTGGGAAAACTGTCTGACATCCTTAAAATGCACAAGGAACCTTTATTAGCATAAAGAAATTAATTATAAAATACACCAGATGGAGTTATTTTTAAGATTTTGACTTTTATGCGGTGTGTGTAAATTTACATGACAGTAGAGAGTGGGGAAGAAACATAAATCTGGTTTCCAAAATGAGGCCAAAGTGTTTTAAAGTAAAACAATGTTACAGTCTTTAAACATTTATGATTTGATGCTCAAACCTGCAATCATGTGACAGTGACTTGATAATTGACAAGGCTTTCAGAGGCTTAAGCTCGCATCAAGGTTGTGCAATGGCAGACTGGAAACGAGTAATAAAACAAGAAATGAAACAGCAGAGAAGTGCAAATTCAAAGTACTTGTAGGAAGTGTAATGTTTAAACCCACTGACAGGCCACATTGGCTTCCATAAAACCATGATGGCTTGCTGCTGAGGGAATGGCCTCATATAAGACTGCTCCCTGGCCTGTATTATCTATTTCAACCCATTATTCCTCCCTCTCTTTTCACATGTAAAAGTGTGGCTGTGTGCAACAGTCCCCTCTGTGTCTGAATAAAGCCGATTTGGCCCTAACACCTCGATTCAATATTACCGTCTTAGCCGTCACCGGTTCTCACCTGTCAGGTTGTTAATGGGTAAGATCTATAATGCTTACCGAGTTGAGCATGTTAGCACACACACAGCACAGTTGGGTAATTCTCTATAGATAGAGCTGAATCTACAATATTTGATATCCATTTATCAAATCTGTAAAGTATACAATATAAGATAGATTGCTAAGGCGCCGCCTGGGCGGCAGCCGGTTACAGTAGAGCCGAACACGCCTGTGTTTTTAGTATTTTTGTGTTTTTTTGACATCAATCTGTGTGCAAACTTGGACTTTTTCCTGTTATACGCACTACTTCATGATACATTGGGTGATTCATTTAAAAAAAAAAAAAAAAAAGGCCACAGCTCTCTTGGTTACACTCGAGAACAGGTGTTAGCGCGAGGCATTGCTAGCACACTCTCCGTGGAAAGACTAGAGATTCATGCTGAAGTGAGGGGAAGGAGGCGGGGATGCAGAGCTGGATATCAGCACCAGGAGTGGAAAAGACGGTACAAACCATGCGTACCATCTGTTATCATGGGGAACGGAAGATCTCTTCTTAATAAGATGGAGGAGCTAACAGTGAAAAGCAGGCTTCACAGGGAGTGCGGAGAGTTTAGCATCACAGAGATGTTGTTGAATGAATTCACGTCGGACTTGCTTGGTAACTCTAGATGGCTTTCAACTTCAGAAAAGCAGGAAGAGAGAGAGAAAGAACAAAACACAGCAATGGAAATGTCTGAACCTCAGGCTGGAGTCGGAACCGGGTCGCTACAGGAAGGACTCAACCTTTCCAAGGCGCCACCATTTAGAGTATTTTAATTATCCACCTTGTATATTGTGAGCCATTTTAACAAGCGAATTTCCCCGGTGTGGGGATCAATAAAGTCTATCGTATCTTAAAAATGAATGGAGTGTGTTCCCACACAATGACGCCAACAGAGCTCAATGAACAGCGTTGACACAATAACCCTCAAGATTAAAAAAAAGTCCATATTTTATAGGGCGCACACCATTATTCACTGTGTATTTTCCATTACAGCTCACAGCCAGTTATTGTTACACTCTTAATTTGACTGAGAAAATACCTTTCCATGCTGAAATCATATATTATTATTAGAAATCTACTGTAATAAGGCAATTGTCCCTGCTATAGCATTTATCACGCTGCTGGGAGGAAGAGATCTGATCAGATAAATAGAATAATCATGTAAATCAGTGTGACTTTTACAATTAGAGCCTCCAGATCTGCATACAAGTCACTCACTACAGCCGTAATTATTAACAAAAAAAACAAAAACAAAACTGCAAAGCAGCTGTTGAGCCGGGGACAGTGTGTCTGCCTCGTAGGTGAAAGCTGTCAGAGTTCATCAAGGATTCCCGTTGAAGAGCAATATCTTCTCTAACACTCACCACCTGTGCTCGTGTATTACCTCAGGCCTTGTTACGCCGCTCGCAGCTCAATGGGCTGTACAACTCAAGTCATTGCAGACCCCCTCACTGTTTGCCCTTTTAGTGACACAGTTGATCGAGGTTTATATTTACATTTCAGAAAATAGTGTTTCACATAATGGGAGCAAATTAAATAGGCCAAATACAGTATGAACAATAAATATGTGGAATATACTTTAAGTCCTGTTTTTTTTTTAATGCTGGGAGCAAATGGGAGAAAAATCATGATTAGAGGGGGGAAAACAACATCATGCAGTTTCAACAACATCATTAAATAAACAGTAAGAAGAACAACAACATTATTAGCAGTGGTTTCTAAATCTAAGGATTTTGCCTTAAGGGCCAAAAGCGAGAAAAATAAAGTTACTCTTTACTCAAGACACGAGAATAAGAAGAAAAAATAAAATACAATTAATGTTGCATACAGTAAGTGGCTTCAAAAAGCAGCTCTGGGTTTAAATTAAACTTTATTACGCACAAATGTTTGTCTGTTTTCATTAATATCGGCGTGTTTTTCTTGGCGCCCATCTTCTTTATTGCAAAACTGTTCAATATTTTACTTCACCTACTGTATGAATTTAACATAACACTGTCAGAGGCTACAATTCCCTTCCTGCACCATCAGCGCAAATAAGATGAGATAAAATAAGATAGACTTTATTGATCCCACACGGGGGAAATTGACCTGTTACAGCGGCTCACAATATACAAGGTGGATAAGAAAAATACTCATAAATAAATAAACAGGGGCGCCCTGGTGGCTCAACTGGTAAAGTGGGCTTCCCATGTACAAAAGGCTGAGTCCTTCCTGCAGCGACCCGCTTCCAATTCCAAGTTTAAAGCTGTCCAGGGTTACCAGCAAGTCCAGAGTGAGTCCTCCCTCTGTATCCTGGTTAGCGCCATTAGCTCCTCCAGCTTATTGGGGAGAGATCTAACCTTCCCCATGATAACAGACATGGTTTGTACCGTCTTTTCCTCTCCTGGCGCTTAGATTCAGCTCTGCATCCCCGTCCTCTTCTCCTCACTTAGTTATTAGATCTCCAGTCTTCCCACAGAGAGTACGCTAGTGCTGCCTAGCTGCTACAACACCTGTTCTCGAGTGTAACCAAGAGAGCCGTGGCTTTTTTTTGAATGGGTCACCTGATGCGTTCACGAAGTAGTCTGTATAACAGAAAAAAGTCCATGTTTGCACACAAATCGGAGGGAGGTTGGGTTTGAAAAAAACACACAGAGAAGTGCTCAGAGCTACTGTAACTGGCTGCCAGCTACACCACGCCATGGCAACAGAATCAAGTCTAAGCATGAAAATAGATGTCAAACAGACCGTTTGTAAAAGGCTTAACCAGACAAGATTCCTTCAAAGCTGATAGCATTACATGGCCAGCAGAGCAAGGTCCCACATGGAGGGGAAATTAATATCTCAGTTCAAACTGCGACAAGTTCTGCATCTCCTCAATGGATTATGATTACAGCTGGAACAAAGTCTTTGCCCATTAGGAGGGGGGGAAACCAAACTGGCTTACAATGAGAAACAGTGGGCGCCAGAAGGAAGGGATTGAGAAGTGAGATGTACAATTTATCGCTCCGCCACATATTAATGGTGGATTTCCATTAAGCCGGAGACCACTGTTGTGACAACACACAACCTGCGAGGCTGTGTACAGCACAAAGATTAAAAGGATGGCACCAATTTAGAGTTATCCCTATCACAAAAGCAAAACTGGATAGCCAGCAGCTAGAAGGATGACGATGATACCACGGCACGCTTTATCCAAGCAGAAATGGTTACTTTACAACTGCATGTAGAATCTTCTATTTGAAGGTTCTGCTGCAAAAATGCATGGCACTAAAACTTGAGGCAGTTTTGATGAGGATCACATCATGTAATTACCTACCTGAGGTCTTTGTGGGGTGGAGGCAGGGTGGATGAGAGGCTGGAAGAATGGCGGACAGGGTCAAGTAGAAGTATTTGTTTTGTTTAATCACAGTTTTCTTCCACAGTTTTTCCTTTTTTCCTTTTAATCTTCATTTTTTTCTTTTTATATTGAGTTGTATTTTGATACATAATTCCACATTGTGTTTGTAATTGAGGTCCTACTGGGTGCTGTTGCTCTGCAAGACTACATTATGTTGACCGGTGTTTCTAATGTATTTAAATAATGTGGCCAAAATATTAGAAACACCTCTTGATATAACACAGTCCAGTTTAACACTACTGCAAACTACAACCTCAGTAGTAAGCATAATAGTTACATTAATACTTCTATGACTGTGTCAACAAGTGTACCTAATGAAGTGGCCGGTCAGTCTATACATTATGTATCTGCAAGTATTGATTTGTGTTCTTGGTGTACAAGCTGTGAACAACATTGGAAGTGGACATTGTGTAGTAAGGAGAACGTAGGATGGATGGAGTATCTATGAATTGTTTTGTCACTGACCTTTTTTTGTTTTAGGATACAAAACAATAAAAAGATGATCACAAAAAGAGAGTTAAGACTGAGATTTGCTGCACAATTTGTCCACATATTCCTATCAAAATCTACAACAAAAATGTATAAAACAGTTATATTATTATACATATTATCTATGATTGTTTAACATTTGTGGAGCTACTTCCACAAAAACTAGAAGTATTGAGTTTGCCTTAACAGAAACTCTATAAAGAGATTCCCTATCTTATAGATGTACATAAGAATATGACTCCCAAATCAGAAACTGCAGCACAAAACGAAGGCTGAACATAGCTTGACTTCTTCTAGTTGCCTGCATGAACACACATGTTTGGCCAATTAATTCAGTGACGTTGACACAGCTCGGTTGTGCACAGAGAATCATACTGCGGGTCAGAACAGTAGCCTACTGCTGTGGGGATGCTATGGGAATACAAATGAGCGTGGCATTGCAAAGCACGCAACGGACACCGCATGCTATAACTGTGCTCGAGGAGAAAGAACTAGGAATTTGCTTTGGACTATGTGGTGCTCTAGATATGATGAAAAAGGTTAGACCTGGTATATGAGCTAATATAGTACAGTGAGGAGCTTGAAGCAGCAGTGAGGTGCCGTGAGGGCTCATGCAGCTATGGCTCACTGGATCCTGTGCAAAACCGCATTATCACATCAGGTTTTGTCAAAATCAGGATGGTGGTGTCTAAGTTATTACCTGACAAATCACATTTGAAGAGATGATGCACCCCCACTAATTGGCCCTGGGGCTGCCTGCATTATTCATGGATAACAGCATGTTCCACTTGTTTGCATGGCAGTAATTGTTATATGATTAACCTGCTGACTGCTCACTTGATTCATTTTCTAAACCATTTGAAGACATCTCACTGGTGTCAGTTTTTGAAGTGCTTGGTGGGCTTGATTTAAGCCTAGAGGGTCATCTGATCCCATAAAGCCTCTTGTTGTTGAGTTGAGGTTTTGCTATGAGAGTTTGACAAAAGCCAAAAGCAATTTGCTTTAAATAGGCCGTGGCAACTATTATTGACCTTAAGTTTGATTACAAAAATGTTGCATTTCACATCTCTCAACGCCTTTGCAAAAAGGAATTTCACTGTGTAATAGATCTTTAGGACCTGAAATAAAAGAGCAATATGCTAACAAGTAACCAAAAATATCACAATAAATAATTTAAAACCCACGATGACATTATGTGCTCAAACTAATTAGCTGTAAAGTCATTTATGGAAAGAAAATATATCCATCACTCGACTCTACGAACAAACTGTTGTCCACTAGGCGAGACGCTGAGTCACTGCTCCATCAAATTTGTCTCCCAAAGGAACACTGGCTTGAAGCCAGGAAGCAATAAATTATGAACGAGGAATCGCTTTGTACAGATAGGTTAGATTCTTCATTTTTTATGTTTAGTATCCCATAAAGTATATTGCTAACAAGAGTTTTCAAGACAAGCCCAGAAGCAACAGCAGTTCTGCTATTTAAACTTTCACACTGTCTAGTTTTTGTTAATGAGATGAACCCTCCGTGTCACATTGGGGTTTTTAGGCGCTATGAAAAATACTTTTTTTTCCAACTGCTCCTCCGAACTACTCTGAAATCTACATCTTAGACTAATGAACCATTCATTTAATGTACTGTACAGGACCTGTCTCGCGCATCAGAGGTCACCGATAGCCAATAGGTAGATTTTGCTAATTGGGGAATGACTGAATGGCACCCACTTAGTCCAAAAAGGTAAAAAGCAGTCTGTAACAAAGGAATTCACAAGATTAATACCACTGGAACCAACCTGAGTTGGATTGTGCCACACAGGAAAGATTAAATACATCACAGACATCATTTAATTGTTGGTCCATTAACCTAGTTCACCCTGGCTTAAATCACAGCTTTCTAGGGTATAAAGTGAGTCTGAAATTCACAAGACTGGCGGACAGTCCTCCAAAGTCATCAGATAAACGAGGTATGAGACAAGAAAAGGGCGCTTGGCAAACATCTATCTGTCTAGCTTCATCTTGTCCTTTAACTCGTGTGGTTTCACAAAGATTTAAGACGCACCGGAGCAAGAACATGAGATGGGCTGTTTATTCTCCGATGGGACTTCCATGTCATTGCCATCAATCAAACGCTCCACATATCACTTCGTATTACTACTGTAGCAGAGATGGTCTGTGCATGAACATGTCAGGTCTTCCCCAGACCTTTATTCACTGTCCCTCCTTGTACATCACTTTTAGGCATGCTCGCAGTGTGGTAATGTAGGTCGGTCGGCCCACCACTTTGGTACATATTAACTATTTGAAATTTTGTACGGACATTAATAATCCCCGAAGAATTAAGCTTTTTTTTTTTGTTTTTCTGTGTCTTTCCCTCTGGCGTCTCTTGATAGGTCAAAGTCTTCACTTATCCAGTAGAATATCTCTGCATCTGTTTGAGGACTGGCAGAAAATTCACTGGCCCCGGACAATGAATCCTAAAGTCTTTGGCGATCCCCTTATTTCCTATATTCTTGAGATCTTGATTCTTGAGATCCATCTTGAGGTTGACATTTGTGGTTTTGGGTGAAATGTCTTGACATCTATTATGGATGTATTTTAAAAGGTATGGTAATAAAAAACATATTTAACAATATTATATTCCATTTCTGACATATTCTGTAAATGGAGCCCTCTAAATCTGACACACCGGACCTTTAGAGTTGTATCATTTAAAACAGACACCTCTGGAGCCATGATTGGGGCTAACTCCTATATCAAAACCCCAATTCACCAATCCAGCAGTGACCCAAATGATTCCTTGAAATATCCTTGAATCTGCTGCTTTGATCCTGCTGACGCTTAAACATCAAGTAAAGCTACAATACAGTAAAGCTGACCGTGTCCTGTATCCTTTTATTGAATTACTGAAGCTCAGATCACAGGTCAATCACTCAATGATTTATGCCTCAATGTAAATGTTGACTGTTGTGATTTTGAAAACCAATTTAAAACATGCATACCACGATTTACTTCCACATCCTGCTTATGTTTTATAAAAGCCAAGTGTTTTTTTTTATACATTCACTGGATAGATTATTCAATTTAAGTGCGCGTCTCTGAAGTGGCTTGATCAGTAGCTATCGATCACACTAACAGGCAAGGTATTCATGGGCAGGGTGGCGATTCAGTGCAAGTAGAAGCTATAGTCATTACTAATGTGAACGACAGCTATATAGCCTAACTGTAATTGGAATGCAAGGTTTCACTCTCAGGTAATAGCCATACAAAGAGCAGTAGAGTTCAGCACAGGCACTAGACTGGCCCACGGAATAATTTAAACCATAAATCAAACATCCATGCTGTGGTTCACCTTGAAGCTCTATAAGCTTGTCTTTGCCACTTAGTAGGAAATTGTGTTGAATGTGTGTTCTTGTTTTCTTACCCCATCCAAACGAAGATATACTGTAAAGGTTCAAGGATTGCACGATATAACAACATGAGGCGTAAGATGAATGATTTCAAAAGCAACAAGTTTGTTTCATTTCTGGAAATCAATTTAGTCTGATCTGTAGATATACCAAAGGCCAAATTCAGATTTGCATGATGCTGACATAGCTAACATTACAAAGAAAGTATTTTTTCAGCATTTTACTTTATTGCTTTTATGAAAAACCTGCCCTTCCGAATGTGCGGCAGGTGATGGCAGCAGCACAACTTCAATAAAAGTGAAAAACTCCTGGCTGAAATGATTATTAAATAAACGTGTCAGTATTTTCAAAATTGTCCACGGAGATGCATTTGCTGAAATATGCAATCTATTTTAAAGTTGTAATAAAATTCAAATATGTGCGCTGAAAAGTCCATATATTGAACTGATATACAAATACTGTCTTTTGACTGAACTTTAAATAGCCAATTCATATTTTATCGTCATTCAGCCAGATATGTAGGCGGGTACGCCATCGGCAAGAGTTGGCCACCCATTTTCCCGAATGACACAGAGCCATATTACTGATGGTGTTCTTCCCAGAAATACATTGGACTTGCAAGAAATATTTAATCTTATCTGAAGAGCAGATACCGTGCATCAAAAAAGACCTTACGCTGCAAATGTGAATTCCACAAATCTAGGCACGCACATCAAGTTTCATTACCTTCTTATTACACCACACAGACGGATAGAAGACATATAGTAACACGTATAAATTTAATCTGGCAACACACATGGACCTACATAAATAAATTCATAGCTTTTTGTATACCCTAAACCATGATATGTAACCTTTCCCCAGTCTAGATAATAATCAGCTTTCCCTCCAGTGGAATGGGGTGAGTGTGACTCTGAACAGGGCTGTGATCAGCTTTGGGTCCTGCTGTGAGTCTCTGTGGATGAGATGTTTACTGGGGCTTTTTGTGTGGCCAGTAGGATCCCACTTAGTGTGAATGATGGCAGCTGTGAGGGTGCCTCTGGCAAGTGTGACTCCAACTATGGCTGCTTGGTCTCATGTAGCGTATAGTGCCAGCTGTTCAGGCTGTGTAGCACTCCAGTGAGCATGACTGATTGTGGCTGAGGTAAGCACGTCTCTGGCGAGAATGATGCTGAACGCAGCTAGGGTGAGTGCAACTTTGGCTACAACTATGGTGGATCACGGCAAACAGAAGCTCCATGCAGCTGGCTACTTGGGCCGTGGGTGCATCAGCCCGACTGTGGCAAGTGTGACTGAGTATCTGTGACGAGCATAATTCTGGATGCTCTGTGTGGGCTGCTGCTGCTGTGGCTGCTGCACAGGATGACAGACTGTGGTGAGAGTGATTTTGGTGATCAAAGCAGCTTTGACTGCTGGTGCAGCAAGTTATCACTCTGGTGGAGTTTGCTGGTTGGGCACAGACCGTGATGAACACAACTACAACAAGTGTGACTGACTGCCGCTGGCATGAGCAAGACTTAGTTCAGCATTGTTCATGCCACTCTGCTTCTAGCAGAAGTGGAGTGTGGGACTGATAAGCTCCGGTACTCCTGCAATCGGTACACACACTGGTGAGTCTGTTTCAGGTCGGTGACACACGGTTTTTGTGGTGTAATCAGATGTAAATATGACGATTGGCAAACTTGACTTGAATATACTCATATAACCATCGCAAATAAATGTACATACAACGTACTGTGCAACTGGTACAGTGATGTCATGTCACCCATCTTCAACCTCAACTTCAACTTCAATCGTACCAATAGATTTGTAGGACAAGTGACTGATTAGTTTGGAAAGACTCATTGAACTGTGAATGGATTTCTGTAAGCGACAAATTCGAGACAACATGCTTATTGACTCAAAATAATGAATTAACAACAGCTGATGCCTCACACTGGTGGCTTGAAAAAGCTCAAAAGGCCAGATCATGCTCCAAAATTATGGATAGTATTTTGGATTTTTACCTTTTGTTCTACGATTGATTCTCTAACATCACATGGGAGTTAATCTATAGAAAACTCAACCATACTCATTTAGGGTGAACAGACAATCAGTAACAATCATTTATCAGGAAAATGATGTGTCAATACTTGTGAGAGAATGTGAAATTAAAGTTTGCCAAGCCTTATATTACCCAAAGTCACTGTCCAAAATGAGTGTTAATTAATGCAACAGTATGTAAGAGTTGATGTTTTTTCAAAACTTGGCGCCCTCAGTTTCAGAGTGCAGTACCACTGTGGTATATATGGACAGCTGGACTCGCTGACAGCCAAATATCAAAGTGCACCAACACAAGACATAGCAGCCAGCTAATATTACTTACTAGTCCAACAGCAAGAAGCCCAGCTTGGCGTCTGTCTTTCAGCCTATTATTTCTCGAAACTCTCGCCAATGATTAAATCAGTCTCAGATTTACTCTTGTCCAACGGCATCTCACTTGGTCACTCGCTTTTTCTCTTCTCAGCTTCCTCTGTCGTCCTCTTCAGTCTCTTTGCCATTGCCATACTCTGCCTCTGTCTGTATGTTGCTCACTTGCCCAGCTCTGTTTCTGGTGTCCATTCTGGCATTGCATCCTTTCTGCATGCCCAGCCCGAGCCTGAAAATCTCCTCTTCATTCCGATAAACACTAACACCCCTCCGGTGCTCTGAGCTCACAGTCTGGGCAGCACAGCTAACAAAGTACACTAACATTAGCTGACAGCAGTTATAGTTGGCAGCAGTTTGCGTTACTGCCCATCGAGAAATCAGCAAAATAGTTGGTGGTGTGTGACTTAGTGGCATTGAGTGTTATGTACTTCTCATGGGAGTTGGTACTCAGAGCACAAAGTTACATAGTGCAAGAACAAGCGAACAGGACTTAGAGTGGGAATGGCAGAGCCACCATTCACCTGATCACACATCAGAGCGTCAAAATGATTTTATATCTGTTGTGTCTCACAGTGGAGTCCAGACTCACACAGAAATCATCAAAGTGCATAGTGTCTTCTTTTTTCATCTTCCTCTGAAAGGCAGGATGGCTTTCATTTATTTTGGTACCACTCATATACAGTAAACTGGTAAGATCACAGTCTGGTCTCAAAATAAATGGCAGCCGTTGCTCCCAACAAAGTGACGAGTACTTTCAATCCCAGAAGCACAGCACACAGTGAATATAATGTTCCTATCATTCCCTCCTGAGTTCAAAGACGTGAATTTTTCAAAGTTTTGTGTTTCAGAAGAAACAAACAACATGCAGTGCTGCTGGGATCTACATAGTAAAAGCAACAATATTTTAAATAGTATAAAATATAATAACAATACAAAACACAAGGTAACACTTACTAAATCATGTTGACAATATGCACTGGGGTTGATTTCTTAGTAATACTGAGTGTCTTCTCAAGGAGGTTAAGTCTTTTGTGGCCTACCAGCCTATATCACGCTGCAGCTGAGACTTACTGCAGAGTCTACTGGTACTGTACTGTAAACAGTACAGCGCTTTCATCTTCACAAAAGCAACTCCAAATAGCGAGAATCTTGAGTTTAACACACTCGCTCACACACAAAACAGTCACCAATCACTAGAAACTCTGCCACTGCAGTAGAAATAATGGATTAATTGATAAGTCAATTTGTATAAAATGAGAAATGATTCATCTTTCATTCATTTAGTTAATTGTTGGCCATTAACAGCACAGATCCTGGATTCGATTTGAAGTGTTGCTTGGCATCATGCATTTTCTATGATGAGCCTTCAAGACCACTTAAACTCCAACAATAACTTCTATGGAGTCTGCTCTGCTTTTTTCTGTTTCCTTCCTCATTCATAATTGAAAACTGGCAAACTTACTTCTTGAAACCCCTGACCATTACTCGACAACACCAAACACAGAGCACTGGGTCATTCCGGTTTATGTGTGCGCCTTGGTAGTATTCAAGTCTTCTACAATGAAAATAGGAGTGATCACAAATAGGCAGTCAAGAGGAACATGCTTTGTAAACTTTGTATTGTAATTAAACTTGATGAATCATGAATACTTATAAGGCCACTACATGGTTACTGAAAGTGTGGAAAAAACAACTTGGGATCTGAGTAATCAAACCACCCATTCAAAAGCTTTGGCACCTTGAAATACGAGAATCTGAGCAACACAACTATAGTGCTTTAATAGTTACTATGATTTGTCTGAAAATGCCTGAAATTTAAAGGCAAACTGAACAGTCTGAGTTTGCATTAAAAGCTTTGATATACAGCTAGCAACCAACTAACCAGAAGAAGCCATGCATTGATTGAAAGTCATTAATGACTGACTACATGACTGGAAATGGCCAGTAAAGATGTGGCTACCAACTGAAAAGTGACCAGCACTGGGTAGAAACGGGCAACCAGTTGGACAAACAGAAACAATCAAAGAAGATGCTCTTCACAGACAGATGTTATTTTGAATGAAGGGTTTGCAGAGAACAAAACACTGACAATTGTTCAACCAGACTGATAACTGAACGGACAAAATGAGTCAAAGATGTCTCTGAGCAACAGTTAAATAGGAATATATGGAATCGCCAGTCATTAACGCTGGAAGCTCATTTATGGTTTATTGATTTGACTGGTTAAATTACACCCACGATAGACAGATGGTTCATCCAATTCTTTCCAACAACGACTTGGTTGATGATTCTATGTAAGAAACCATCTGGTCCAGTCAGGTTAATTGCAAGTGGTGTGCATTGTGGTTCAATAATGATCATGGGTCATTAACTTGTTTTTCTGGACTGGAAAACAAACTCAAAACTGTTGGGTACTTGGGTGAAGAACATTATTATCCCACTGTAGGGACACATCATTTAATTATTCTTTTTTTGGGGCCAGAGCTATTTCAAGTGTAAATAATACATTTGGTGTCTTAATTATAATGTTTTAATTATAATTAAAAATATCCCAAACTCTTGAACAGTAGTGTATATCAAGGTGTATTCACTTAGCATTAAATCCAATCCAATTAACTATATGGTGATGCTTCAAGTAATCAAAACAAGACTATAGCTGCAACAATTAGTTCATTAATTGATCCGTCAATCAAAAGTAAATGACTCTGCAGTTGTTTTGATAAAAAGGCCATGTTGTCCAAGGTAACCTCTGACAGGATTTACAGGAGAGTCACTGCTGCAAGTCATCCTGTCCTCACAGAGAACTGTGTTCACCTTCTTGGCATGCAGTCAAACTCGTTCAAGGTGGGTGTCAGAGTACGACAGAGTTGTCCGCTCGCCTGTTCGTGATGTTCATAGATATGCATCAAGGCAAAGCCTACGTCTGACTGTCCAGCTCAGCGTCATTACAGTAGGATGGCATCCCTGCTGATTGCTGGCCTTTTGTCTGATATATTTTGTCTAACGTCTGGTATTTGTGGCTGTGGCATGCTTTTTTTTTTTTTTTTTACATTTGTGCACATCAAATTTCTAAACACTGTTGACTATAAGATAAGCTTCCATGCTCCTCTTTAACATGCACTCTTGAGCAGAAAGAAGAATATACTGACACTGCACTGACAACAGTGACATTTGTTTGCAGAATACATTTATTTTCATGTGAGGAGATGAGTTGTTTTTAGCATCTGAGAAACTGCAGTTCCTGTCTGTAGTGTAGATATGCAGGCAGAATGCACTATAAAGGTAATAAAAGCTCCTCTGGCAGCCTGATACCAACCAGGTAGAACCACAGATATATGAATGATATTTTGTTGAGGTATATTGCATCTATAATGCACTATCGAATGTAATAAAGTAGCACTGTCTCTTGATAAAAGTGCTTTTGGGGTCAGAAAATGCAATGTTGTATTATTACCTCTCCTTTAGTTGTGAATATTTCATGGTTTGAGAAAAAAAAACACAGTAAATGACCTTTAAATGATATTCTAATAGCATTCTACACTCTCAAAATAACTTCAATACTTCATTGCCTACCTTATCTGTCTTAAACATGAAACAGCTACAGCATGTTCAGAAATGCTGCAGCAAGGCTTTTAACTAAAGCACAGAGACAGCACCACATCTCCCCTGTTTTAGCATCCTGTCACTGCATGTCTGTTTCTCATTGATTTTTAGAATTTCTAATTTGTTTTCAGTCTTTGAGTGACCTGACCCCAACTTGTCTCTGAACTTAAGATTCCTCATGACCCTGAGCCTGATATCCTCGGACAGGAGCCTCCCGACAGTTTCTATGTCAAGGTTAAAGACTAAAGGTGACCATGCTGTCGCTGTCAGGGCTCAGTGTTTATGAACAAGCTTCCAGCATTGTGACATCGCAATTAAGGCCTTTTTATTATCTCTGATGCTTATTCTTCTTGCATCCCCGCTGCCTTGTCTGATCTGAATATTTTGCATTTGTTATCCCCATGACTCCCTCTGTTTATTGAGGCATTTAGGTTAGTCAGTCATTATAACCTTGACTAACAGATTTCCTGTGGCAAATGCATAAAATCTGAGTCATTGTTCTTGACAGGAACAATATATGCTATAATTTAAACTGTAAAATCCCCCTGTGCATTTAAAAGATATATTTCAGCAGCTATTATCACACCTACACCATGTTTGAGCATGGCAACGCAATATTGATGTAAAATAATCTGTGAAAGAAATGTCTCTATGCTATACCTGCTGCAATAAAGAGTAGGCTGAGACAGCATGATGATGGCTAAATATACACATTAAAATGGCCACAATCATCTGGCAGCAGATGATTTAAAAAATATATATATACATATATATATTTATGGAACAGTAAACATCTTGTCATAAAACTATGTACATTCAATTAAACATGACTCGAACAACAAACCTCCCACTGCACAGACTGGAGCTCACTTTAATGTTCACTAAAAATGCAACTAACAAATATTTTTATTAAATTATAAATCTGTTGATGTTTTTCCTCAATCTCCAAGATACTAAAGAAAGCCCAAATTCCCTGAAGCTCAAAGTGACATCTTTAAAATTGTTTGTTTTGTCTGACCAGCAGTCCAAAACCCAAAAATATTCGATAAGCTTTACTGTCCACCACTTATGCCATTTGACTTTACAAGGTTTTAACATATGGAATTATGCAATAAACCAAAAAAAAAAGGGTAAATGAAGCATGTTGTATATGTAAAATCTTCAAACCACCTTTTGCTTTGATGACAGCTTTGCACACCCTCCTTCTTGGTTAAATAGCACTTAAATAGCCCGATATAGGTGTCTTTTGGGTCAACAACAAAGCACCCCAACACCATCACACCTCCTCCATGCTTCACGGTGGGAACCACACATGCAGATACCATGATATAGATATCCGTTCACCTTCTTTGCGTCTCACAAATACACAGCACTTGGAACCAAAAATAACCAATTTGGCATCATCAGACTAAAGTATAGATTTCCTCTGGTCCACTCCTTGTGTTTCTTGGCCCAAACAATTCTCTTTTTCTTGTTGTTTTCTCTCAGCTGTGGTTTCTTTGCAGCAAATTCAATCATGAAGGTCTAATTTTGGCAGTTCATGTTGAGATGTGTCTGCTACTTGAACTCTGCGAAGCATTTATGTGTAATCTGAGGTGTCATTAATTGTGGATTTCTGGGGCTGGTAACTCTAATGAACTTATCCTAACTCTTGGTCTTCCTTTCCTGGTGAAGATGTGTCCAAACTTTTGAGTGGTACTGTATATCAAGATTCATTGCAAAGTTTTTCCTACTTTGTGCAGCGAGCACCAGGCTGTCACAGAATAATAGCTCCAAAAACTTGGGGAGCTCTTTCCCTCCTCGTCCTGTAATTTACATATATTGACAACCCACACAGTCCCTCAGTTGTTGCAGTAAAAATAATCAGTGATGAAGAAGGTGACACTGGGGACGCTTGTGACAATTTACTCAGGTCCATTAACAAAATCGGAAGACAATTAAAGCTTCTGTCTCCTGCTGACATCACACACAGCCCCCAGGAACACCACTTCCCAATAATCCTCTCTGCCTATCTTCAGCCGTAAACACTGGATTACCGTGGCAACGGCTGTGTGCATCATCTTGTATGATTAAAAGTAGTTCTTTTGGCTGTTTTTTGTATTGTGTTGGTTAAATTTCATTGAGAGAAAGGGAGACATTTATCTTTTTGAGTCGTGTACAGGAGGACATGCAAACATGTGAGGGTTTAATTGTTTATTGCAGCTGCAGCCTTGAAAACACCAGAAGTGCACTACCACTCTCTCTGCACACATTGCACTTGACTGCAATTTGTGCCATGCACCCTGATTCACAAAATATGCACCTGCTGTTCAGTAACCTTCAAGCACTGTTTCAATTTCAACTTATCTGGATCAGGAACAAAACCTAACCACTCATTGTCTTCGACTTGAAAGGCCTAAAATACCTCTTAATCTTCTGCCAGCTTCAATCTAAAGTCCAATATTTAATGATTTGCTTCCTTTTTTTTGTGCCAGCTGATCAAATTAATGTGTGACTGGGGCAATTCTTCACTGGACAAACTATTTTTCAAATGGTTTACCAGTTTTAAATACAGCATTTATCTTTCTCCAACACCATTTCAGGTCTTGAATCTGTATAATACAATCTGAGACAATAGTTTCTCAGGGTCTGCAGACATTGCACCTCTTCAGTATAGGTATGAAGCTTTAGGCTCCTGGAGGATTCTGACATTTGAGAGATCCTGACTGTCAACCTTAAAGGTCACAGCAAACCCTGAAAGACATGTGTGATTAAGGAGAGTAGTTGAAAATAAGCGAGAGCATGGTGGCATTATGTTTTCTACAACCTCCAGTTACATATGTATGCAGCATCTTGAGGGGGAAAAACCCTATGAAATCAAAATAGAGACGATTTTATTCTAACAAAACCTTCAGGACAAAACATGCTGATTTCATAGTGGCTTCAATTTGAAAAGCTCAATTTAAACGGCTGTTGAATCTGTGATTTCTTGCTTTTTTTGTTTTTAGAACATGACTCTGTGAAAGCGATTTCCTCCCTCCTTTTCTATGTACTACAAACAGAGTGTGAGAAACAAAAGGTGAACATCTGTGGTGACAATGGATCCTGAGGAAGGTGTTGTTTGGGGATGAATGAATTCATTTAGAGGCAAGGGTGCTAAATTGTGCAAAACATTGCACAAATTCAAATTTCTTTCTTCATTTTTGCAGCTATTCTACACCCCCTCGAAAAATGCTTTAGACAAGCAGTCGACAGCTAAATAGAAAAAATATACTTTTAAATATCAAATCTAATGTTAATGATTATCTAACAAGATCAATTGGCTTAACTGTGAAACTGTGGCACATGCTCCAACAGCCTTTCATCAAACAATAGGCAATGATTTGCTCTGCACATAATGTACTTGTTGGAAAATATTTTATGCAGTTTTGGCAAGCAGTTTCAGTCCCTAAATTACTGGGATGTGCATTCACATGAGATCGTCCTTGTCAGGACTCCTCTGTCTCTGCCAAAAACAAAATATCGTAATACAAGTAATCTGTTTGTGCGGTTTTTATGTAACAAATTACAGATATGGCAGAAATTTTCTGTAGGATTAAGATCAGTGACAATCACAGAAATGATCATGAATGAGTGGGCGTCTGGAAGGTAACATTATTCCTATCTGAATGGCGTTTGGGTGATTAATCCTACTCCTCTCCTGTGCATAAATGAGGAAATGATGGAGAGCTCACCAAAACAGAGAATGAATGAGGTAAGTAAAATTACTGCAAGCAGTGAATATGTTGAGAGATTCTCAGTGATGCAAAAGCACTCCACGACTTTAAAATATTCCATTTCTTCCCTCCATCCTATGAATTATGTTTGGTTGAGCCGGATAAGTGAAGTGTGTCTCCATTTCTCCCCGTCTGTATTCTCCTGCTTTGTTCCACTTCTCATCATCTTTGCCCCTGTGGAGCCAAGCTGTAAATTTCCCCACAAAGCCTCTTGGTCATGACTGACATGATCTTGGTCGAGGCCTCAATATACTTAGAGGGCTCTCGTGATTACCTCCTGTCAGCTGTTATCATTATCATCATCAGGCTAGTAGCTTTATGCCTCTCATCTCCACTTGAGCTGTGTGGTGGATCTTGGTACATATTGACATCTCCAAAACAAGTGTCTCTGTAGGGCAATGTGTGCAAACGTGAACACCAGTGGAGGGTAACTCTGTTATTTAGCACACTGAAGCGTTTCCAAAGCATGGTGTAAACATTAACATTAATTTGTGAGCAGCACAAAAGAAAAAACACAAAGACAGTGTTTTCCTCTAACACTCTGGGAGACATTATCTTCATTTATTTTGTAATCACTCGAGGAACTTTGCATTTGGCTGCATCATGCCTTACTGCGCCTTGAGGAACAATATAGAAATGCTAATCCCTGCAACAATCTGCCTTTGTCTTTGCTACACGTTTTATTTGACTGCATCTGCATGCACAATCCAAAGAATTGCAATTACAAACAGATCCTCTAATCACTCTACTTCAGATGTAGCAGGTTCACTAAGTCGCAGAAGCACAACATATCCATCTGTAACTCTCTGGGAAGATAACACCTTCTCCCAAAACAAAATCTGCTCTCTCTGACACATTCCCTGCTGGACAATAAATCTGAGTTTGCTTCCCATCCACCGCACAGCCATTTACTGTGAGAAGGGGGCTCTGTATGTCTCAACAGATGAAGAAACTGGCTGAGAAAAGTCATTTACTTGTGGTCACACTCATGAGTCCGGGGAGTCATCGCATTATGAGCCGTGTAGCGTGCAGGCTGAGAGATGGCAGCAGGAGGGGGGAGAGAGAAAAGGCTGCGAGGTGCTACAGATGACTGTGCATTACATCAAGTGAGAGGTGTGGTAAAAACATGAATATGTGCAGAGGAGGAACTTCTTAAAAATATGGCAGGCAAAAGGACACAGCGGAGAGTGTAAAATGATCCTCAGGATGAAATATGTCTCATAACCTTGATTTGGATGATGTCCAGTAATTAAGACCAGAGCATGGCCTCTGACATCGGCCTGTTGAGAAGCATGAAAAGATGAAGCAAAACTAATGAACCGTTATTCCTCATTTAAGTGTCTGAATGTGCTCTTTCACCTGTGCACACGGCTTTTTAAATATGCAGAACCAACAGGTTTGTTTGTCCTATAAACAATTGCGCTCACGGGTTGCATCAAAAATAATTTTTAATAGCGTGGGTGCTGGGTTGGTTTCCAGCGTGGAAACCATTTGTTGCCTATTCGTGCGACCGTGTTTCTTCTTGGACAGCGGACAAACAACAAAACGACAATGCAACAGTAATACTGAGAGTGTGTCTGGTTTGTGGAGTCTGTGTTGACCCACTTTAACGTGTCTTTTTTTTTTTTTTTTTTTTTTTGGACTTTGACTGCAAGATGTTTTCAGGAAGATTTGAATTATTTAAGCTGTTGGGTCTGATGTTATTGAAACATCATTCCGGTTGTGCTCAGCATATGTGTGCTATTAACACACTATCTTGCATACATGGTCACCACAGACAGGAGGGGGTGAGGAGAAGAGGGGAGGGAGGGAGGGGGGAGAGAGAGAGAGAGATGGATTTTTCAAGGAGGGATTTTATATTTTTTAATGAGGCTGGCTTATGTCTCCTCATTGCTCCAGCAAAACACACAACTATATTGAGTTTAAATAATTCAGCAGGTGCAAATCTGAAGTGGGAAAAACGCTTGGCAGCATGGGAATGTTAGTTTTTTCTGCCGTCTTCTTTTTTTTTTTTTTTTTTTTGCATCAGTTCGGAAAGATTTGACACAGAACCACTGGTATCGGTTTAACAGCCAGTCTTCTTGTTGTCGTTGTTGTTGTTGTTGTGTGTGCGCGCATGCATGTGTGTGTTTTAGAGAGAGGGTGGGCTTCGGTTGTTATTCAAGGTTAAGTTACCCCTCTGCTCAACAGTGTTGTCACTGGTTGCGGTAACGGGATTTCCAGCGTGGATCAACGCACGAGGCTGGAGTTTACCGTGCAGGTGCGGGTTTTTTTTAAAATCATTATCATTATTATTATCAGAAACGTCACGCGCGCCGTCGTTTAATTGCCCATTAACGAGAAAAAGTAGCAATTGCCGCTCGAGCCCGTGCAGTGTCGCATTGTGTTGCACATTTGACTGTCCTGAGAAGTCAGGCTTCCAGAAAAGCATTTAACCACCACGCCATCGTCTCAACTGCAGTTCCCCACAAACACATTTGTTGCTCACAACCACACTTCTCAGTAAGCCGTAAAATCTTCTCATCATAGCAGGCACAGAAGAAAAAAAAAAAAAAGCTGTAACATGCACATGCAGCGCCGCATCCTCTCATCAGCATCACTCCCCACCTCAGCATGCGAGACAGAGAGAGAGAGAGAGAGAGAGAGCGAGAGAGAGACCTGTTAAACCATCAATTATGCTGCGGTAGCCACACAAACAGCAGTTGTTGCATGTGAATGAAACATTACCATTGAGCACATTTGCAACCCTCTCCGGCTATTATCCAAACACAGACATGTGCGTAACCTAACAAATCACGTTACATGAGACGCAACGTTAAAAGAAAACAGAGAGAATAATCTCACCAGCAGCTGTAAAGGTTGTCTCCTCTTGCTGTTTCTTCTCTCTCCCGACTGGCTTTCCTTGGAGTTAATGAGGTTCTGACGTTTGGTCCGACTGATTTCTCCCTCAGCTGTTATTGTCCACTGGGTTTGGATCTTTTATTTTTTCTTCTTCTTCTTCTTACAGCGGTGAAATAATAGGGAAATCGGCGTCCTCTCGCAAAGCTCTGCCCTCTTCAAACTAACCTTCCCGCCCCCTCCTTCTAACCATCTCAGATTGGTGCTGGCCAGGAGGGGCAAACCCTGAACCCGAGGGCTGGTTTAGAGGCTGTGCTCTGTCAGGCGCATCAATGCCCACATGGACATGCGGTGGACGCTTGCGAGAGGGGCTCACTGTTAACCGACCAGTTTGTCAGTGATGCTCTCGACAGCTGGAAGGGACTCTTTCACCCCCCCACCAACACCACCTCCTCCTCCTTTTTTTTTTTTTTGCGCTTATTGCACAACAGCCTCCCAGGCGACAGAAAGCAGTGAGTGGGCCCACTTATTCAGCGGAGTCCGCGCGGTTTGAGCACTGACGCAGGTGCCCAAGGTCCATCCACAACTGACAGAGATGCCAAGCCTGTGAGCGGCTGCTGCTACTGCTACTGCTGCTGCTGCTGACAGTGATATAGCAATCTCATCTGAGTCATTGCAGTAGTAGGAAATGGGAGCAGATCAGATCCACTCTGTGACCTTGGGGGGTGTGGTTGGTGTGGTCTAATCAATGAGATGAGCTGGGTTAAATCTGGGCACGGGTGGACACAAATGAAACATTTCACCTTCATCTCAAAATGTGCCCAAGGTGCCCTTGTGCAAGGCATGTAATTTCACCCCTAACCTCTGCTCACGCAGCAGCAAATAGTACAAGACTGCGCTCGCACCGCGCCCAACTCCCGGGTGTGTTTGTGCGAATGTTTGTTTCGAGCAGTCTCTGACCTGATTTTTGTTCCCTGCCGCTTAATGTACAAAATCAAATACATCACACCAGGAAAAACAGACAAAAAATTGACACGAGTGACCTGTCAGTCAGGTTTCAGCTCATACTTAAATGAAATATTACAGCTGCAGTCAATTTGCACCTTTATTTGCTTGCTAACCGTGCAAAAAGAAAAAAAGCACACATGTTGCTTTCATGTGTTTTGTGGTCAATATTTCTAAATCTCTGAGTCCTAGCTGCCACGGTTTGGGTTCAATTCAAACTCATGGCCTTTGGCTGCATGTTGTCCCCTCTCTCTGACACCTTTCATGTCTCTCTCCAGCTGTCACTGTCCATTAAAGGCATAAAAACTCTCCCAAATATCCCAATATTCCTGCTGACTGTTTCATGTACAGTATTTGTGCTATAGAAACAGCAGTAGTCCTTGATAATATTGGTGCTCTGGATGCTTGTGCAGTCAGACTAATGTAGTTAGTGGTAAACCAAATAAACAGTTAGCATTCATGAGTAATAAATGAGCGTTTTTTGCAGACAGAGCACGCTGAGACTTACGTTATCATATTAGCTCACGCGATGCCTGAACCTTCAGGTGACTTTAATAAAACTGCAGCCATTAGTCTTGAAAGAAATTAACAGGACGGACAGTGAATTAAAATTAAAGAACTGGCTCACTGTTTTTAAAAGACAGAGCTTATTTTCATTTTGCTTCCTGTGGTTTGAAAACAGCTTGATTCTGACAAACTCACATGGCTTAAAAAAAAAGTGAGGCAGACTTTTAAACAAATGCTGTTGAGCCAGGACAGCACAGTACAAATCCATATTTCTACCAATAAAAAGAGGCTCACAAATTGTTCCATCTGCCGCATCTGTGCCAAAAACAGGAAGCACTGTGCATCTTAAAGAGAACAAACCTGTTGACAGCATGCTGTGCCACTTTCACCACCGCTTCTGGAAGGGAAGGGGAACTGTGGGATTCCTCCCTGTGAGGTCCACCCCAAGGTTCCTCGAATCTTATCCCTAATTAAGTTGCCGTGGAAAGGTTCCCCCCTCGTTGTTGCTAAGGGTCTGAGGTTGGGTTGCTATTTTCATTTATCATTTTCATTTATTGTTTCACTGTGAAACCCTTCGAGACTGTAATTGTAATTAGGGGCTGTAATAAACTTGATTTGGAGTGAGCTCCTGTAGGCGAGGAGAGGGAGAGGTGCCGGCCATTTCTGCCAAGGAGCCTGTGAGCCACGAATAGAGCCAGACTTTAGGTGCTAATTTTAGGGTGAAAATCATCCATACATCCTAAAGCTAAATGGTTCCCCGCCTCTATCATCCGAACCACCTGCTGTGGAAGCTGCCTTCTAGTCCATTTCTTTAATCTCTAGTCCTTTATTTGTTTTAATGTATAATCTCCCAGCATGGAAGAATCCGCTCATAGTACTTGCAAATATGAGCTGAAAACGTGACATTTCACATTTTATTCAGTCGTCTTACCTTCTTTAATATTCAGTACGTATCTGACCATGAATCAAGCCCAATGTGTCAGTTCCACAGTTTCTACAGTTACCAAGTGCCTTACAGTTACCTTCCATTCAATAATTCCTGGAGCCGGCAAAATTATCATGTCCTCCAGCTAATAATTATAAACTCTGGAAAAACTGACACTTGAGATATTGTACGTCTCGACTGCTTTAGTTAATTAGTCCCAACTTTTTGGATGAAGATGTGTTGGCTTTTGGAAAAAAAGTGTGTGAAGAAAAAGTGTTGCAGTTTACCACAAAATGGACAAATACCGTGAAATATAAAGAAAAACTGTACCACAGACTTTTTGGGAAATATATTTATCATTCCAGTTTTGTAATCATTTGAGATCATTTTATCATCTAATAGCTTTTGGAATTATTAGGAGTTGAGGTACTCTCAACCCTATCCGCTCATAAATCTGACCATTTATGCATCTCTGAACCTGCCATTTTTAGCACATTCTAGGTCCAAACGCTGTAATCCCTGCAGCCTAGAGTCCAGAAGCAGACTTGAGACTTAAAGGTTGTCAGGGCCCAATTCAGTTCAGTTTGGATGTGAATGAGGAATTTTTATCGCTCGATAACATCTACTTCTGGGGGTCACTTTGAGCCAAACGCTGAAGCCTCAAGAGGTGGTCAAAATGTTGTACTCTGCAGCTGCGAGGTGTGAACGCCTGAATATCATGTTAGGAAGCAATCTCATTGTTAGATACCAGCCTTTTTTGTTTCCTCCTGCTTTCTTCTCTACGCCTAATGAGTGTGACCTTTTCAGCATTTTGTATTCCTGGAAATGAGGTTGCTGTTTTTCCGACATTCGTAATTATTGTTACGTGTGTGTGTGTGTGTGCATGCCCAGGTCTGAGCCACAGGTGCGAGGGTTGTCAGGGCTGATAAGTAAAATGCAAGATGATTTGAAGACGTGACGCTTTTTCTCTCTTGAAGACAAAGCAGTGTGTTCGTCTTGCAGATGAGGCGCGCTGTGTCGTCACATGAGACCACTCAACGGTTAACTACCCACTTTGGAGCCGCCTTGTGGCAGCTCTAAGTAGCTGTTTAAATTAATGAACAATCAATCCCATAACTATGCATAAAACAACGTCATGTACGCGATGTGTTAAAATACAAACAGACAAGTTGAGGCGGGAAACACAATGCCACATCCGCTAGCCATCAGCTGATCCTAATTAGCGCTAACTACTTGGAGCATTTAATGCCAGGGAGTTCATAGAAGCTGGCAGCTCTTCATTTAAGCCATCAGCTCCTCTGTCATTCAGTGGTTCTGTCACACTGCTCATTGTGTGGATCTACCACCCCATCCTCTTCCTGTTCTGGTTCCCTAGTAATCAAATACACATGCAGTGGTATGTTTCTGTAGGCTTGTGTGCTCATAATGACGTGCAATCCGCATGTCAGCGATATGTGTTTGCAGAGCTCTGTACACCACCGAGTGACGGTTTCTGACAGAAGGTACTGCAGGGAGTATATGTCGCCAAATACAACTGCGTAAACATTTTAACATTTATAGTTCAGAATATTTCTGATTGAAATGTGCATATTTTTTTCCACAGAGCCAAGCTTTTAAAATGTTGTGTATTGCTTTAGGAAGGGAAGTGCTGTGATCATCACATAAAAAGTCAAGCAACACAAATCATTGTCAGCCGTATAATTAATCACCAAATGCTTTTGGGATTCAGCTCATAAACACTGTCATGGTCCAAAACAGAAGCTTGATGCTAATTGCTTTTGAAAAATATTGTTCCTTGTTAACAAGTCCTCTCTCTATCCATCAGTCTGTCTGCTTTATGTAACCGTTTCCTGACACCCAGAGTCTTCACTCCCACAAATACAGTGACGAAAATGGCCCAAGGTTTTTGAGGTCATGTATAGATCATCCACACGTAGTCTAAGACTGAACAGTTACCTCCACTTTGCCGCTGATAATAGCATCCAGCAGCTATCTAAATCAAAATCTATTAAATCAATTTTTTTGGTTTCGTTTCCATTTAGTACTTAAACGTATAACAACATCACGACTATCATCTGTCCCCTCAAACACTCGAGCAGCGACCTCAGTTCAGACCATTTAGCTCAAAATAATCCCAGATGGGACTTTGGCATTTTCCACACAAGATGTGTAGCTACGAAGACGAGAGGGGCCAAACATGTCGCTCTACAGCAATGCTTCTCAATCCTTGTTCTTGGCACTTGGGGGTACTGCCGCTTTTCTGTCCCATCACCTTGTTAAATTAAGCTCATTGCATTCTCTCAGCATTCTGGTGCTTAATCAGCCCCTTGATTAGATGACAGAAATGAAGGCCAAGAACATATTGAAACCCCCCCTCCTCCCTCCTCCCTCCGCTCTCCACAGTCGTCCCCAGATGTATATATGTACAGCGGGCCTCGTGAGACTAGGTGAGCACTGCTTGTTCCAGAAGTGTGTTGTAGCCTATTTGGCTGTCGAGCACAGAACAGAAGTTTACATTTGTTCTCAAAAATAGTTCTCTGGAGATTGCACAGGTTTGTGCTCCTGGATCAGTCTGACTTAAGCTCCCAGTTGTGATGTTTATTTCATTCAGGACTACTTTTCTAACTTGGCAAAATACCGCATGGGTAATTTAATGTTTTATTAAACTAGGTAGTTATGCAATAATATGAGCAGCCTAAAAGACCCTTGTTCACACAGATACACTTCATTATGTTTATGCCGAAGCAGTCCATTATAACTGGAGTATACTTGGTGAAACTGGACTTCTGAATAATTCATGTACAAAGAGACGACTACTATGCTGCTATTAAAACTAGTAAGGTCATACAAGCATACTTTAAAGCTTGATTTACCAACCACATTCAGAAGATGTGCAATATTCATAGGTAGATATCAATCAGAGATATCTGGAACAATGTTTTGTTATGCTAACAGACACATTTTAATAACATACAGAAGCTGTTTTACAGCTGAACAGTGTCATTATCAGGAGATAACCATGTGCCTTCAGACAAAATACCCATCCACTTTCAATAATGGTTTATCCTAGTTGTGGGGGCCGATTCCAGCGAGAGGTAGAGGTACCCCCAGGACAAGTCGCCAGTTCATCACAGGGCTGACACATTGAGCCAAATAACCATTCACGTCCACATTCACACCTCAGTCAATTAGAGTCACTAATTAACCTGCACGTCTTTGGACTGTGGGAGGAAGTCAGAGTACCTGGAGAGAACCCACGCAGGCATGGGGAGAACATGCAAACTCCCCAGTACACCAGGGGATTCAAACCGTCTTGCTGTGAGGGGACATCACCGTGCGGCACCAATATAAGCAATTAAAAACTGGCTTCATGTCTTCACGTCTACCAGAATACATATCAAGTAATTAAATTTTATATGTCTTGCCCTAATATCAGATGCACCGGCACTGTAAGAGGAGGCTGTTCAATTAGGAGCTCTTTATGATAATGAGAAAAATAAATCCATGCACAGGCAAACACTGTTACACTGTTAAATGTTCCCTGTCTGGTATCATAAAGGCAAAATCATTACAAACTTTTATTGCAGATCAATACTCCCAATCATTATCACATGAGGTGGCACATGACACATTTCTGCTACTCTCAGTTTGACATTTCCATGAGCCGAGTCTGTTGCCACTTTGACTCCTTTCAACCTTAGAAGCATTTTATCATCTTTTCACTCTGAAAAATGTCTCAGCTGGTGACCGCCCACATATGTGTTACAGACTACAAAGGCTGAATCCAAATGTCCACCCTGTGGACTTGCAGAGCGTCCACGTGGACTTCAGTTGTGCTTTCTGTGATGTGTTCACTGTCATCACGTCATGTCATGTCATGTCACGTCTGCCAGGCAGCAAGACTGCGAGGGTATAAAGCTGCTGATAACAGGCCTCAAGTCATTGCTGTGGAAATGTTTGAATGATGTGGTTGAATGTTGTATTTGGCTTACGTGAGTCAAGTATTGCAATCATGGGTAAATAATCAGTGAAGTCTGCATCCTAAGCAGACTCTCCGGAAGTCTGTGGAAAGTCCACTTGAGGCCCCTTGTGGACTGGATGAATTATGGGTTTGGACAACTCTCAGCACTTGCATACATTTCAGAACACGTCCGCAAAAGCAAACGCGGTAAAGTCTGGACGTTTAGCTCTAGTCAAAATATGTGATTCAGGGACAACAACATGTGGCCAAAGCCAAAATCGAATCTAATTAGATGTGGATTAAGCTGTGTGGAAGAGCTCACGGTGAGATGATGGATGGATGGATTGACAATGGAAACGTAATGCTGTATTTAAAATACTGTAATGAAATACTTGGAGAGCATAGTAAGTCTAAGAAGTTTCATAAACTGTCACTACAAGCACAAAATGTACAAGGAAACTTTGGAATAGGACCCCGGGGGATGAAACTGTATAATTCTGTAGTTTTAACCCAGAACTCTTTCTGTGGAGTAACATCAATCTCAGCTCTATTTAAGCCGCTGACGTTAAAAAGAATAATAAGGACGTAATGAATAATGCACAATTAATGTTAATATTAAAGGAAAGAAAATGAGCAAAAGCTTGGCTCTGTAAGAATGCAGTGGTGATTGTAATACGATGCTATTGACAGTGCTCATAAAAGTCTAATAATGGTGGAAGAAGAGCTACATTATATATGCCCCTTGTGTAAATGAAGAGAGAATACTGAGACTTATTTCTCATATTCTAATAATGTCATTATAAGGATTTTAAATTCATGCTTATTGTTTATTTTTTGATTGGCTTTTCTGTCTGCATCACACATTATAAAGCAGGAAACATCAGCAGTTATATAACCTACAGTAAGGCCTCTGGTCTGTCAAAATGTACTTTGTGCTTTTGTCTTTCACAGTGCAGCCAAGTTTTCATGTGCAGCTTTCATATAGGAAGATTGTAATGTTTATATATGAAAATATATTTATCATAGCACTTTTCACTGAGCAAGGTCATAAAGTGCTTCACAAGAGCAATGTAAATAAAAACAATAAAACACCAGCAATAACAGCAACATGAGGACACTATAAAGCAGGTGAAAGAAAGGACAGTTTGAATAAATGGGTTTGGAGCTGCTACAACAGAGACAGCAGAATAGTCTACAGGAAGAGCATCCCATAGTGTTGGAGCTACCGCCACTTCAAAGGCACAATCACCTTTTGTTTTCAGTCCTGTACGAGGGTCAGAACATCTAAGTGACCATCTTGTGATGTAAGTATATCAGAGATGTATTCTGGTGTTTGACTATGCAGGGCTCTATATGTGACAACAAGAACCTTAAAGTGAATCCTGAACTTGATGGGAAGCCAGTGTAAAGCAGATAACATGGGTGTGGTGTGAGTTGTTCTTTTGACTTGGTCAGTAGTCTTGCAGCCAGTTGTAGACGGTCCAGAGACGCCTTACTGAGCAGGTGAAAAGGAAGTTACAATAATGTAGCTGGGATGATATGAAAGCAAGAACATCATTTGTAGTTCAGGTTGTGATTAACAGCTCTAAGAAACAAGAATGGGTGAATGATTTGATGTTTTTCGAAGTGCATGAAAGACAAATACAATTGAATATCATCAGCATAACAGTGATAGGAGATGCCTTTAAAGTCTGTGTAAAGGCAATTCAAATTTCCTCCAAAATACATTAAATATGTTGGAAAATAGTTGCTGGAAACATGTGAAAAGACTTATGATACATAACTGACACGTTTCAGTCTCTTCAAAATGACTGCTTGACTGCTCCCAAAAGTGGGCGTGGTTTCAGAGCATTCACCAGACACGCCCTCACAGTCCTGGAGCTGAGAATACTGCTCATTTTTACCCGATTTTGACACCCAGTTTCATAAAGTTGTCGATAATTTTAATCATTCAAATTTGGCTACATCTATTCTTACTTTACACAGACTTTAAATTTGCTAATGATATGACCTAATGGAAGCACATATAGGACAAAGTATGTTGAGCATGTTTATTTCCTATCTGTCTTTAAACTGGAGGTTTGATCTTTCATCAAGTAGAATAAAAAAAAAAGGTTCACATAGTATCCTCTTCTTATAGATGTACATCCTCAGACAGGCCCTGGTGATTTGCGCTACATGCAACATCACTGAAAAAGAACCTGGCTGCCAGTCAGCTATAGTCTTCAAAGAGTTGTTGCGGTTGTGATGTCGATTTTATGAAGCAGAAAGTATTCTTTCAAGATTTTTTGGAGAATACCCAGAAGAACAACTTCTGCAAGAAAACATTTCCTGCAGCAATCATACAGACATGGCAACCTCAGATCCTCGAATTAAGCCATGAGCTGAAATCACCCTTAAAATTGCCCTTGAATTAAACATCGGTGTGCAACAGCCTTGCATGTTTAACTAAATTATCCGCACATTAAAATTTTATTTGCACAAAATGACATAAAAGCCTGTGTCACTTGCACTTCTCTTCATTGCTGCCTTGAAATTAAATATTCCATTGGCGATGCTACTCTAAGTGTAGTTTTTATTTAACAAAATCACTTCATAAAATAACTTTTTATAGACAACAGCATGTTAAGTAGGGAAATGTGATGAGTTCAGAAAATCAAGAGGGAAAGAAGCTTATCTGGAAAGAGGAGAGACACAGCAGCTCTTGTGATATGTCCTAAGAGGATGCAAAGTTAAAGTCTTTACGCAGATACAGTTGGCACCGGCAGCATAAGCATTTTGCTGCAGTGCATGGAAGTAGTAATTCAAAGTAAACCAACAGAAATAAATTATTGATGAGTTATGAGAGACAACCATATATCATTATGGCATTTTAGGTGGAAAGAAAATAAGAAAGAATTATTGAGTAGGCACAAGTTAGGTCAGCCTGGGCACACAAGGGAATGTGAAATGCAAGGATACAAAAATCAACTTGCCGGCTTGCCAAAGAAAACAAACACCTTCATGTAAGACCCGACCTTCTACAAAGACCCATCATTCAGCTTTCTGTTTACTTTGGCGAGCTCACTGTGCCATGGGGGAAGATGCAGTAAATGCTTTACATTAGGCATATGGAAGTAAAAAGCATAGCGGCAGCAGAGACACCCTGAGCCTGCAGCCAAGGCTGAACAGTGAACAATTTAAAGCTTGAAGAAAAAAAAAAAAAATGTGGCCGGGGCTTTCATCAACAGCCAAAGGCATCTTCAGAGGCAGATAAAAAAGAGCAGCGGGTTGCTGTGATGGAAGGAAAACGACTTTGCTGTATCTGGGACCCAGAGTCGGAGGAAAATTCATCTCAAGGGATAGGTGGCTTACAGTAATTTATCATATACATTAACAGCACATGTAGGTAATAAAATACATTGAATGAAAGTCTAATCTGATCCACTCCACCCTCCTTATATGTAGGCGTGGTATGATGATGAATGATTTATTAACATAAATGGATCATTGATTCCTCAGAAATTAAAAAAATGATTGATTATATACCAATCAATACGGCCTTTCTGATGACTGGAATTGATCAACATGGTGTCAGAAAGAGACTGACAATATGGGTCATGACCTTTACAGTCACTGGAGGAGGGAGGTATGGTAATGAAAGGCTCTGAAGCAATTATCCCGTCAGCCCTGGGATTTTCAGTTGATCAATGGACCAATAAGACCTCCTGTCTACAATCACCTTAAGTCTTCAGTAGCAATAATCAAGGCTGGCAGAGTTTGTGTGACTTTAAGCCGCAATTCAAATGTCACAACTCAGAACACATCAGCACAGCTCCAGTAAATCCTAAAGGACAAGCTCTGTGTAACACGGGGAACAATTTCCAGTATGTGACACACACAAGAGTTCAAAAACAAGTGCTGGTTTGAGAACTGTGTGTGTGTGTGTGTGTGTGTGTGTGTGTGTCACAGAGGTGTGTGTAAGTTTGACAGTAGCTAGTCTGTCCATGTGCAGTCAAGACAGCAGCAAGGCTTCCAGTGAAGCATATTAAATCAACAAAAGTATCTCTGCGGTGGGTCTTAGTCATCCTGTGGTTTCTATCAGAACAGAAAGCAGAGTTACACTTGTGAACAGTCGTCGTTGTCACTCAAAAGAAACCCTGATGTTCTGCACCTGTTTTTGGCTTGAAGAGATTTTTTTCATTATGGATTCATTTGTTGAATCATCTACAATCTTCCAGTTGTCAGTTTTTCAAGCCGTGGACGACGTAGCTGATAAAGAAAGAAAGCAAACTGTAAACTGAGCCTGCAACAATCTGGGAACCCAACGGCTATCGTCTGATGACGATTTATCCTCTGGTAGCAATGGCTAATGGTAAAGCAAGTGGATATCTGGAAAATGGTTAACAGATATCCAGGCCAACCTTACTGTGAAACAAATAGCTAAAAAATAGCTATTAAAAAAAAAGCTAAATCATCATCAGGGGGATAGTAATGGGTCCCGCCTCGTTTGCTCTCCACACTGTCTGTTGGATCCAAAGCCCGCTCAGCGGTGACTGGTCAATACTACTCTGACTACAAATGAAACCCAAAATGCTTCTGGTGTCGAAATCTTGGTCCCTTGCCAACATATTCTGCATTAATCAGAGTTTAGGCCTACAAAAACGTGTAAAATGCTGGCTCACATGATTTCACGAGTATTCATGGGTAGCTTATCATCAGTGTTATGTACATTGTTTTTAGACATATTTTAATTTTTGAAAAAAAAAAAACATGATTAGGCATATTAATCAAGCACCCATGCAGGACCTCTGAAGACCTCCTTGGGGTGATGGACCCTCTGTTGAAGGCTGTAGTCTCACATTAAAGCCTCACATTGTTGCTGGATGTTTTTACATATTCTAGTCAAATCCGAGTGCTTCTTTTGTTCTATTAGATCACCGTGTTTTAATTTCTCTGATTATAGTACTTCACAGCATGGAGATGTTCTGTTTACTGAGTAGAGAGATGGTAGCTAATAACACTGTCTGTTTCCAACAAAGCACACTGGATCCATTATTCCTCTTCATACGCTCTCACTAGGGACAATTACTGGAAAACACTGTCAGGTTTTCACATTTACTCAGTCGATGCCGTACCCATGGACCGACATTTAAAGACTCTCTGACCTCTGAATTTGATAAATGAATATTTTGATAATAAGGTGACTGTGCCGTCACACTGCAGGACACTATTTTGAATAACACATTTCAAAATGAACAAAATAACCTCCTGTTTGCTCTGGGCTCAGTACTGTAGCAAGCTACTTTGCCATAAATTTTATACCCTACCGCTGGAGCCATGGAGCTGTAATGTCAAGGTGAGAAATGCAGACTGAAACCTCGAAGACATCCACTACTAATGATCAGATTTTCCTGGAAAATGTGTGTGGAGGAGGGGGGGATGAGTAACACTCTCCCCTAGAGGTATCACAGCGGGGATTTCTTCCTGTGCCATGCAGTCATGCAGTTAAGACTGGTCCCATTAACCCCATACTGAAAACAGAATTATTTGGTGAACAGAAAAAAAAAAGTGAAATGGAAGAATGGCTTATTCTTGCCAGTAATGTCCTCCGTGTCTACCTGGCACTGTAGATGTGCTCATTTTCATTGCCTGTGGTATTGTCATGGTGAGGGTAGAAAATGATTTTGAGGAGGTGGGCTCCCACATTTGGACACTTTGGGCAGTAATTACGCTGTCATTTCAAATGCAGTTTGCTGCTTGTTTCTATTGTTGGTGTGGTGTCAGTTCATAGAAGAGACCGCTGTTCTGTTTCAACAAGACAAGTTGCAATTGACAGGCTGCAATTGCTGTAATTATAACCAGGTGGTAATGGCAATGCCGTTATTTTCAGGTCAGTTTGTAGCCTCATGGATGGTCTTAAAATAGCTTTAACTACTATTGAAGGATTGCCATGTTTTAAGTTCACGTTCCTCTCAAGATGAATTGTAACACTATTACTAGTACTAGACTTTTTCTGGTCAAACTGTGTTTACCAGACTGTGTGTCATGAGAAATTTACTCGATACAACATTGACTTTATTTATCGATTCATTACCCAGAGCGAAATATTCATCAATCCTAAGTTCAGAACATAAAGCAGCAGGAGGTTTTGAATTGTGTTGCGATTATATGTTATAGAGTCAGTGTGGATTGATGCACTTCGATTTTAAGAAATGTTTCTGTTCTGAGTTACGGAAATGAAAAACCCTTCCTACAGAAGCTTTCTGTGGTCAAACGAGCACATAGTTTGTGTGTCTGTACCCGAGCAGTATGAACAAGATGATATTCTACTCACCATGGAGCTCATATGGTTTTTGATAAGATAAGATAGACACAAGGTGTGTCACTGTTTTGTGTTTCCTGTTTTATTTTGTATTCTCCCCTCTCCTTGTGTCATGTGCATCTTTACTTCCTTCCCTTTGTTGTGTTTTCCTGCCGGTTTTGAATCTGTTCCACCCTGATTGGTTGCACCTGTCCCCCTCATTAGTTTCACCTGTGTCTCTTGTCTGTCTTGTCTTGTGTATTTAGTCCATCGTCACATCATACTATGTCTGTTGGACAGTATTGTTCACTGTGTTTACATTTCTCTGACGCTGTGTTCTGTTCCCTCGTGGTCCCTCTGCTGGATTCTTTTTGTTGGACTTTTGTTGGATTTCTTATTTATTCTTGGACTCGGTTTGTTTTTGTCTGGACTCACCAGCTGCTTTTGTTTCTTTAAGTAAGTCATTAAAGTTTCTTTGGTTCGCTTCACCTCGGTCTGTATTTGGTTCCACTCCTTGAACATAAAGGCGTGGTGGATAAGAAAATACTCAAATAAAAATAACATAGAAAAACTCTAAGATAGAAAAACAAAAGTTCTATACACACTATACACCTTTCAAGCACGGATCTGCATGATGGATCATTTCACAGAAATAATAACGCTGTATACACACAAGAATTTTGAATAAACTATGAAAAATTGAATATGTGGCTACCGTCTTGTCTTAATAAATCTATTTTCTTTTGCTTTTACCAGCTCCTGGTAGTAACATGTGGATCTCAAACTGGACTGGTAAGTCTTGGTACTTCAGTATGACTACAAATGAGCATCTTTCAGCTGGTTTTACTGTTCAAGTTGAGATGTTTAAGGGCAAAAACATAATTCCTGTTTACTACAGGGCCAAATATGTAAAGTATATAGATTCGACAGATACAGAATCACTGTCTTTCTTGTAGTATATTCCAAACATAATTCCTCTCTTGGTCAGAGTAAGAACTGACATGTTGCAGTGCATTTCATTTGACAATATGAGTGCACTAACCTTGTCAGTGATGCTCCCACAGCAGTGCAGATGGTGGAACAGGGCATAAATTGTGAGAGCTTGTCAGAGATCTTACCACAAACAGCACCATGGTTTGTGTGGTAGCATATAAATTTTGATGGTGTGCGTGTGTGTGGAGTGTTAGCTGCAAGTGCTTATTACCATCGGCTGAGAGTGCTCATACCTACAGCACAGGGAGGCTGTCTGTAAAGTGACAGAGCTGTACTTTTTGCTGCACAATTAATTATAACAGATGTTTTTGGTATGTTAAAAGTATACTGAAAGCTTTGTGCTAAAACAGAAGGTGAATGTTAGCATTTTTTTTAGTTAAAAGTGATTGACACAATAGATTGAGAGAGAAATGAGGTTGGTATGCAGCAGTGGTCCCCAGGCTGGATTTAACCCAGAGATGCTGCTTTCATGGTACACGCTTTAGTGAGCTAAGCCACCAGGTCACCCATTCCAATCTCTGTTTTAATGATCAAGTGAGCAGAGTGCTTCATTCTTTCTCTTTTCTCCTTTATTATCTCTTGCTGACCTCAGGAAAGCTATCCTTGCTTTCATCTCTGCTTGGCTAGATTAGTTGATTAGTTTACTCCGCTCTCAGACAGAATTCTCCCCACCTTCGTGCAATTACCACAACATGCAGCCACTGTACTTTATCCAACCAAGATCATATCATGGCCACGTAAGCCTCGCTACACTCGTTTCCAGAGACAGACTTTTAATGCTTTATAAGCCAGTGTGCAACCTCAGATCTACTGCAGAGACCCCAGGGTGCTCTAAAGTTCTGTTATCATGTGATAATCAGTAATTTTATTGTTTTATATTATATTCTTTGTCGTCATCTAAAGGTTGTAAAGAACAGCTATCTGCAAATTAAAGAAAAATGATGCCGCCGGTTCATAAAAAAATAAAATTCTCCACTATGACAAGACACAAATCTTTGAAACAATTTCCATTATTGCAAATGATTTTTCTTACCTGGGGTTCTTCTGTTGACTATGACTGGTATATTATGAAGGATGTGTCTGAAAGATGGAGACATTTAATCCACCACATATTCTTCATTAGTTCGCTTATAGTCACAGACGTCACCCCCTTTGGTGGGGTGTATTTCCACAAGCTTTACGTTGTTGTGCTGTTGTAGTCTGTGTTTCTGGAGGTCTGAGGATGTTGGTAACATTAACACTGCCTGCAAACACTTGTTCACAATGTTCTTGTCATCTGCTGATAAAATCAAAGTAATAGGAATATTTCCAGCTGCTGAATGTTTCCATCTTATGAGCTAGCTGTTTGGTAACAGGTGCAAAGATTGTTAGATTTCAGATTAGTAGGAGGGTGCCACAAGTTGAGTCATTTTTTGGTTGTGTGACTGCTATATTATTACTAGATACTGCCAACGCTGCTAGCAGCTGCATATCAGAGGTTCAGTAAAACACGAAGCACTGAGAGCAGTTAGGCAAACACACTTTCATAAGAACAAGAGTCGATAACGCAGGGTATGAACTCTCTGCGTTAAAATATTTACTTTCCAATATGCACTGTTGAGCTGTTGAGCACTGACTTGCTCATCTGGAGTCCCCCCACGGTCTTGATGTCTTCCTAGGAACACGGAGCACAGCTTGACATGTCAGGAAGACCGCTGCTCGAGATCAGATTCTGACACTGCGCCTTGTATCTGCAGGATGATCATGTAAAGTCTGTTTTCATTTAAAACAAAAAAAAAAAACAGTAAACCACCCATAGTTTACATTATAAGACTGGATTAGACCCAGCTGTGCATGCACGACTCTCCCAGCAGCATTACCGAAGCACCTGCCAAATGTTTTATCACAGCTGACTGTAAGAATACATTTTGGGCATTTCGTTTTATCTAACTGGAACAACCCCTCTGCTTGCCAACAGCTGAACTCATGAGAGGGGGCTTGTTTTTGCTAAAAAATAAACAGTGATGCTGTGAAGAATTTCCATCAGACTCATTCCAACACAAATCTAGGGCAATAATCAATATTGATAATGCTAATTTAATACAGTGTGATGACAGGAAAGTATAGCACAAGAAAACGGCACCAGTAATGAAGTTTGACAGTCTCTAAACAGACGTGCACTTTTTTTTTTTTTTTAACAAGACTAAGAATCTACAGCTGTGCCAGCCTCACAGTGCCGTGTTCACGTCATGTCATTCAAACTGTATTTATGAGAAACCAAGTGGGGGAAAAAACACTCGCATTACCCTTTGAGTTGTGTCTCTCAGTCAGAGATATCAGTAATTTTTGACAGCAAAGACATCTCTCGCATGGTGAAAAGGAACTGCAACAAACTAACAAGGCTGCAAAAGCTGGCAGTTAGATTGAAATGAATTGCAAATATTAACACTAAAACAATCGATTCATATCAGTTAAAAGCAGCCACACTGTCTGGTTTCACTGCTTTGAATAGACGACACAACAAAAGGAGACTCTCCCAAGAGATTTCCCTGTTCTTTCCGTTCTGGTGACATTGTGTGAATGCAGCATTAGACACAGCAGTGCTTTCAGGTCAGTGCTGACATGCAGGTGCTAGATGAGAAGACAGGTGGTCACTAAATCCTCCTGTGGGGAACATGAATGTCTGTACGGGTGGGAGATCATTGTCTCTGTGCCATGACTGTTTGTACATTTCATGGCAATCCATCCAACAGTCTGGACCAAAGAGGTGGACTGACAAACCAGCACTGCCAACCATGGAGTCATGCTGCTATCAGGGCTAAAACATCCGATCATTGCTACGAATAATTAGGGTTGCAAAGTGGTGGAAAATTTGTAATAAGCTGGGGAATTTTGGAGATATTCCAAATTGAAAACTTGCCATGGGAATTAATGGGAATTAACTGGAAAGTATGGGTAATTTAAATGATCATATTCAAACATAGATATAAACATTTTGTCATAAGCAGACATCCATGCAAAATAATGCAATTTAAAAAAACATGACCCAACTATATTTAACCTCTTAAGCCCCAGGTTCCCACAACTGGGGGACTAACCACCTAACCATAACCCCTAACCCAACCCTCTAACCCTAACAGTTGAGCACTTATTTTATCATTGTGTGGAACCTTTAATGAGCACTTTATAGCACTCATTTAATGAGTTTTTTGCACTTTCTTTCTATTGTTTGGAGCACTTTTATCATCGTGTGTAACTTTGAATGAGCACTTTTATAGCATGTATTTTAATGAGCATTTGTGCGTATTTTAACTTGTTTTTGCATGGTTTGGAGCACTTATTTTATCATTGTGTGGCATTTTTAATGAGCATTTTTACAGAACTTTTAATTTTATTCTTATTCATTATTTATTTATCTTTTATTTTTTATTTTATTTATTTATTTATTTGCCTTAACTATTTTAATATCAAGATATATGTGAGTGTGTATATATGTGTGTGTATGTATGCATATTTTATTTCTGGTGTGCATTCTTACCTAGAGGGTCCCATGATTTTACTCAGAGACCCTGGGGGATTGGAGTATATTGATAAAAATGCAAATTCCTGCAGCCCTACCTGCCCAGTGGCCCAATAACAACATGTAAAAATGGGATTTTATCGACTTTGTAGGGTGAGGGGAATCTTTTATAACTTTTTTTTATAAAACTATTTTAAGATAACTAAATATTTAGCCACTCTCCCGGGAGCTCCGTGAGCCCGTGCCCTCCGGAGTATCCCTCAGCCGCAGGGGACTGCGTCCTCCCTCAAACCTAAAAAAGAGGCTTGGCCTTAACAGGTTAAGTTCCCTGTTTAGGGCCAAACTTCAACTTTGTAAATTCCTGGTTTATTCCCATGAATTCCTGTTAATTCCCACGGAAAGTAATATTTGTAAAATTTACCTCGTCTGTGATTTTCTTGTTTTAAATATGAATATTAATTCTTAAGTGCTTAAAGAATTAATTTCAGGGATTCACAGAAGCTCATAATTTTAACACGTTTAACAATTTGCAGGTCTGAAAATGTGAGAAACAGAATGAGAAAGGTTAAATCAGGAAAATAATGTTTTTTTTTTTGCTTGGTTACGCAATTACTCCGGCACCATCTAATCATATGCTGAGCTGTAATGTTGGGGATTAGCCTTGGCCTATTTTTTCCGTCTCACACTACAGTACAGAAGCTCTTCTACTTCTTCGTACGTCTCTTTTTCCCTTCCTCATCCTGTTCCCTTTTTGCACTTTATTACTATATCACAACCTTCGATGATCTTGCAGGAGCCCCAACACACATGATAATTTAATCGCGTTCTGGTGTGGCTTTAATACTAAGCTGTGATGGGAAGCACTGCAAAGCGGCAAAGCTGAAGGTATTTTAGTGTGTGTGTGTATGTGTGTGTGTGTGGGCTCTTCTTCTTTCACTGCTGCAACTCCTCGACCATTTTCTACTCTCTTATTGTGTTGATATTCTCATCAGATCATCACCATCTTTTTGCTTTTAACATAGTATATAATGGAGAGGTGAGTTTTCCTTTTACCGACTGCAAAGCACTCACTCATTATAGCGCTGCGTCCACTCAGCTTGATTGGCCTGTCCTGTTCACTCAGGGACTTTTTCATTGGTACACTTTAATGTGCGATGGCATTCTGGGTCTGTTGCCTTGTTATTTGTGCTCTTGTAGCACCAGAGCACTCGGTTAAATCACTGCCTATAGCTACAGTAATTGTTTTTGCTATCACCACCTAACATCCAAAATGAATTAGGGAAACAGCTTTTGTGTGGTCTGCTCTCTCTCCTTCTTTGGACAGCTGATGTGACAGCAACTTTGTGTGCTGTCTTTCTCCCGTTTGTGAGACAGCAGTATGATGGATATTCTCATGCTCTCTTCAGTGCTATGATACTTTCACCAATGCTCTACCTTAAAAACGACATACTTTTTGGCAAATGTCCCTCTAACATCCACTAAATTATTCAGTTTAAATTCAGTTTTGTTTTTTAAAACATGTAAATATCATCACTCATACATACTATACTGTCATAGCCACCTACCTCATGTACATAAAGCAACCTGCTACATGAATCATACTTATTTTAGCATCCTTTGCACTGTGCACCACTGCACAATTGTCTTACTGTCTACAAATGTTATTGTTGTTTATCTATATCTAGGTAGACATATTTATGTATATTCCTGTCTGTACACAGTAGTTTTATGTTTGCCTGTCAAGCTTGCTGTCCTTGTGTTTAGCTGTATTTTTTTGTCGATATTTGTGTTAATTCCTTGTACGTGTACACATACCTGACCGATAATTCACAGAGGACATTTTGAAATGTCACAGTAAGAAAAGAAAAACACTGTTTAAATGATAAAATCAATGCAGACTTACCGTTGAATAGAACAAAGCCATCATCGATGTAACACCTGAGCTTTTCCCACTATGACGTGTCAAAATCTGAAAGGGAAAAAAAAAGTAAACTGAATATCTTTGGAGTTTTGGACTGTTTGTTAGACAAAGAAAGAAGACCTCTACCCCAAGATGAGCATAATGTCTCAACACACATGCTTTGTGCCCAAAAAGTAAAACCAATGAATCTTCACACCTTGTAGAATACAAAACTGGAGACAGAAAGTGTACTGCTGTTGAACTTTTTTTGGGTTTGGTTTGTAAAATCTGGTGAGTTCAGTTCTAAATTTATGTGACATGGAGATGAAGTGTTCAACTATATCTTAGATCTAACTAGGAATCAAACTTATGATCTAAATTTATCCCGTGCACAAGGCTGTCTAGTTTATCTTTGAATAAAACAAATTCGCTACAAATTATTGCTAAATTAAGACTTTAAAAAAACATGGCAGACCGAACAGTTGCTTCAAACTGTTAAGCTCAACTCAATCAAGCAGCAAATTGTTGAATTCAAAAGTTATATATAATGTATATATTTTACTCAGAACATTCATTGTTCAGTGCAACAATACTTCAGTTACATAAAATGTTCAGACAAATAGTCGAGCTGAGATGTCAGGGCTCAGGACTTCTGCCATCTTGTCAGTCAGTCAGGATACTTTCCTTGAATAAACTAAAACAACTGACTATATCCTCACTGCTGTACATTTTGTTCGCTTTCTACGTACTTGTTCTAAAACACTGTTGGCAAACCACAAATTATGAATCATACTTTTCTCTTTTTGCCATTTGATGCTAAAGTCCTGCAGTGCCATCCATGGAATCGTGGCTCATAGTTCAGAGCTAGCCTCGGGATATTGTGGCTGACTTTTTATGTGTTTTAACAAGTCAGCCTTTATGTTCATGAAGCTGTTCAAACTTGTCCAACTCAGCTTTGGTCACATTTTTAACTTTCTGCTGTTGCTATAAAACAAGGGTCATATTTTATGATCAGAATAGCCTTGCATAGCCAGACTTACTAAATCTCCACACTTCGCTAGTGCTGTGTCAGTGCTAGAGAAAGGTCTGGCTCACCCCATTATCTTTCTGGTATAGGGAAAAACACTCTGGCTAGTTTGTATTTCTACTGTATTTCTTTGTCCTTGGAAGTTAAGCCCAGGACGCAGCAGTGGTGCCCTTGCAAATTAGTGTCTTGGGGGAACCTATTTTGGGGGAGCATGGGCACCGTGGGGAGGCGAGCTCTGACATTTAAATGTTAAAATCCATATAAGATAACGGCTGCTAGCTTGATTAAGTTCAAACCGTTAGCAACCAGGTTAGTGTAACTTACTGTTTTCAACGTGTAGGTTACTAGCTTAGAGGTTCCTGTGAATCTGACTATAATCAGAATCAAACGAGGAATGTTTTAAAGTGGCTTATCATGCACATGGTTAGCACTGCAGACAAATAGCTTGTTGCTTGTAATGCAGACTGACTCCCTGTTATGACATATATAGATATGTCACAGACGACATAGAGCCTCTTTTATTCTTCAGGGACAACAGAAGAGTCCTTACTGTGAACACCCAATGCTTTATAAGAAAAACTGGACAGACTATCTGTTGGATTCGGGCGCAAAGTGACCTTGGCCCTGTCTGGAACGGTGATACAGGAGGGGAGAGCTGACAGTGAATGTAAATCACGAACCCCTTTAGCTGATTAGAGTGCCATATGCAGTCGAACAGGACAAAATATGGAGGACCACCCAAGTCGTAGGGTGCAAAAAGTGCCACAAATAATGCATCTGCCTACCAAGAACAGATCTCAAGAGAGAGTGACAGGTTTATGCACTGATTTTAAATGGTGTGTGTCCTTCGTAAAGAGAGCAAGCACAGAGTGCACTCCGAGTGACTTGCCATCATAACCAATATGACGAACCGAGGCTGCAGCTGGGAATACCAAATGCTAGAAAAGGACAGGCTTTTATCACAGACATACTGCAGGAATGTGAGGAAGTGAACGATGGCAGCAGAAGTGTTTGGATGGGTGTACTGTATGTGTGTAGCTTGTACCCATCGCTAAAAACTTCCTCATACATAAAGGCCCCAGGGAAATTAGAGTGATGAGAGAAGGTGGCTTTTTGCAGTGTAAGCTGTGGGAGATGCTGTGTGAATAGTTGCATTCTCTGCGATGAGGGGGCTGTCGTGAATCTGGCTGTATTGAGGCAGTTATTTAGTCTAGCTCTTCACCATGAAATGTAATTCTGTGAGCGGTAATGAGGCAGCTTTTTTTTTTTTTTTTTTTGCATTCATGATCAATTGTACAGACAGTGAGCTAGAGACTAGAACCAATATGTGTATTACTGCTGCAGCCCTTTGTGCATCTGCCTACAGAAACCAAGGTTTAAATGAGAGACAGTCCTGAAATGTGCAACTGCAAGTGTCCCAATAGCAAGGACTCTTTAACCATGACCAAGGAGGTCTCTGCAAAATGAAGAGCAGTTTACGAGTCATATTTATTTCCCCTGAAGCCGGCTCATTGAAGGCATGAATCACAACCATCATTCAAATCAGAGGTTTCGTTGTCTCTACTGTTCTATCTCCAGTCACTGCACAAAATAAGTTTCTGGAGTAAATCATCTCAGAGGGTTTTCTAACATCTTTAGAATAACTCCCTCTCTGGCTCATTGTAGGTTTATGCTTTTCTTTACGGTTACGTCTTTGGTGTTGAGTTGCACATCATTCATTCATTTGGACTCGAGTTTATCGCATGCTTGAACCTCAAGAGCTCAGATGCGAGTGTTTAGTATTTGTACAAAGGTAACACAGGCATTTATGACTGCCGTTTGAGAGTTTGAACACACATTTGTAATAATTTACAACTATACTACTAAACTTCTGCTCCACTACACTTCAGAGAACAATAAAGTTGTGATTCACAGTGATGCAGTGGAAAGCCTGCATAAAGATTGCTGGGATTATTAACATTTATCTGGATGTCGGCATTAATTGTGCAATTGTTGAAGTAGTGTTCAGTTATGTTAGCACTCCTCTCCAGCTGGTACAGAAGTGTTTTAATTCTGCTGTGTTCTTCTAAAACTTTTAGGTGGATTCATTTAAATGTTTGAGGCTGAAAGAGGTAAAATTAGTCACTCGACACACGACAAACTGTTACATGCACACTGATCCATCAGTATGTTAGCTGGTTCTGATGGACTCCTTAATCTAATGCAAGTATCAGTCCTGGCAATGCTTCGGAGCCGAAACCGTGGCCCATCAATGTCCTGTTTCTGTTGGTTTGATGCTATTCAACCGTTTACAAGTACCGCCTTGCGGCTCAATCTGCTATCGGGTTTGTTCAAGGATTTACACAATGGAGAAGCATCGGGGTGAGCGACAATGAAAACTCTTGTGTCTTTAATTACCAGATATAATGATAATAACAGCAATTATTATATCAGTATGTGTTTAAAAAGGTCCCTCTCCTCCTAGAGACTGCAAGTATTTGACAGAAAGCCAATGGAGGGACCCCTCATCCCATGTTTTACTCCCTCATCCAGGGCTTCAACAGCTCTACCCTCTACTCAAGGGTTGAAGAGGTTTCTATACTTCAATAGATCAATCTACTATGTATGATTTACTTGATTTTAAGTATACAGTAATGAACCTAAGGGTGGTGTGGCAACCTCTTCTCGTGAGTCTTCAGCAGATCTATATAATTCTATTCTCTCAGTATTACTTCTCCTTTTGCATTATACTTATATAGAGCATGAGTGTATGATATATGCAAGCAGCTGGTTACATGGGGTGTGCATGCACAGTGCATGTATAGTTTATGTAGGCAGGACGTGGATCCTGTTTTTGATGCAAAGTGGGGGAAAAAACATGTTTTTTTGCAGTTTATTAGTCGCTCAGTCTCTTGGGTGCATCTTAGGTGCACGGGCAGAATGGACTGTTAGCCTTTACAAGTAACAATCTAATAATGTCATATATAATATGTCACTTTTCTGCAGTACTAGTATATTTACTATTGAAAAATTGAAGTATGTTTTGCTGCATGTACTGTACTTGGGATGTATGTAGGATATTATATACAAAGGTTCACCATTTAATTTGTTTTCTGCATGGTCATGGTGAAAATAAACCCAACTCTAAAACATAATTTAATGTTTTCTCTTTGTCACTTGTAATTTGGCTTCTGGGGCGGAAGGTTGCTTTTTAGTCTGATTTCTAAGAGGATTTTTTCTTTCTTTCTTTTTTATTATTATATTTTTTAATATTTTTGTGTGTGTAAAGAAGCCTGACCCTTCTTTTTACCTCGTTAGATGGAAGGCCAAGCAGTACTAATTTTATCGTGTTGAAAAAGATGAACGTTGTTACAAAATAAGCTACTGTCTCTGATATGAAGGATTAGGGCAAAACCTTGACACACTGATGATCAGAACATTAACAAAGTTCTACCCAACATTGTGTGATCTAATAATAACAGATGGGCTCTATGATTAAAACTTTCATGACACTTCACCCACAAATGATCTTGAAAGAAAACCAAAAATTTAAACTCATCAGCAGCTTGTTCTTTGTTTCTTTAACTTAATTTTGCCACAAAACTTTACATGAGACATAATTCCTCTAACATATAATTTATATTAATTTATATTAAATGTAATTCATTTGTTGATGGTGAGATATTCATTATTGTGTCTTAAAGCTGCAGAAAACTTGGTTTCATCTATGACTGAATAAGCTTTGTGAAATATGTTTATGTTTGGAAAAATACCAAGCACCAAGGAGGTTATGTTTTTCGTGATGTTTGTTTATCTGTCAGCAGGATTACGAGAAAAACTACAGACCTGATTTTCATGAAAAGCAAAGGAAGAACCCGTTAAATCAGGGGTGTCGAACTCTTTTTAGTTCAAGGGCCACATATGATATAGTTTGATCTCTTTAGTGAAACATTGTATAATACCAATGAAAACCAAGTGCATTCTAAAAACCTAACAATTAATGAACCAACCATTTATCAAACAGATAATGAAGAGCCCGAATCTGACAAAGAAGTGCAATGTACAAGTACGATCTGAAAAAGGTTCACAATTAATGAGCCATCCATGAAGAATGTTCAACGTCTTTAAATATGAAGTATTCATAGTGGAAGATGAGATTTATTTTTTCATAACCTTTTGAAATGATGACATTTCATCTGAAGAGACGGAAGGATGTAAATTGAGATTTATTTTTGGTGAGGATATATTTTACAGATTATCTCAGTTTTCTCAGGTTTAGTGAGATAATTGGCATAATTTAATAACTATTTGTGTTTTGTTATATCGTTTAGAAAAGGAACTATATTTTAGTACACTCTGCCTGTAATATACGTAATTGATTGTTTTTATTGGCTGTGTCATATGAAGTGAAACCTTGACGTGATGTATCACATTGTTGGTCACCCCAAAAACTAATTTAATTTAGTAAAAGTCAAGTTCACCGTTAACACTTAGAGTTTTTTCAGACACTGTATTCTGGTTTTACAGTCTTCTCAAGGTCACAGCCTACAAGAGAGAAAGAGAGAGTTGAAAATGTCATTCGCTGTTAACTTTGCGAGATAACTCAATTGTGTGTCTCTGAACTGAATTCATTGCACAAATGCACAAACCCATCACAGTTAAAGTGAATGCTGTGCCATAATGCCTATACATACAATAAAACAAACACCCCCGTACACCTTGGTGGAGGTCTGTGCTCTGAGTTTATTGGTCAAAACTTCATCTGTTCCATCAGGGCGATGTAGTTTGATCACCTCACCTGGCAACATCGGCAACAATCCCACAAGTGTGATCCCATTTTTTAGAATTCAAATACTGTTAAATCCTGACTGAGGCTCAAAGGTTGATGACATCGCCTTTTTCTAAGAAAGTCCCGCCTACTTCAAACCAGTGAGAAAGGCACAGGCAAAAAACATAAATCTCTTGAGTGGAATAATCTAAACTGTTCCAACAGCAGGACATGTCTTTATGTAGGACCACACAATAATATGATAATGATGAGGATTTACAGAATGTGCCGCAGTGCAGTCTCAATACTTGTCTTTACTTCCTGAGTCTTTACAGCAGAATATTTGATGGAATTTGAACAAAAGACACATTTTCCCTCCACATATATTGTCTAGAAAATCAATGCACACTCTCAGTGTCTGCTAGCATCCGCTACTTGGATAATACAAGACTGTGTCAATCGTCGTGTGGAAAAAAAAAAAAAAAAGCCTGTTCTCATCTCCCCCTTTCAGAGAGGGAGGTCAGAGGTCAGGGTCGGCTACAAAAGCTTCATCCCTCAGCTGGTATGCAGAGTGAAATAAGGGATTTAAAGAGAGAAAATGCTTGAATTTAAAGAGCTGTGAATTCTGCAGTCACTTAATAAATGTTTTATATGGAAAATAGGGCAGTTTCTTACCTGATTAGGGGGTCAGTGGTGGAAATATTTTAAGAATGAACCATGGGGACTGTCTGGACTTATTGTCTTCATGTGCCACATATTAAAACAACACAACAAAGACTATTAACAGTGTTAATAAGAGATACTCCATACTGTATTTTATAAGTGTAAGTGGCTTCTAACTGTAGACTGTGGATGAAATAACAAGGGCCATGTGAGGGTCAACACAAACCCTTCAAAGGGGAGTTCATCCATAATACTTTTAGGAGAAACTGTGCCAATAATGAAGCAGAAAACCATAAGAGTTATCATCATTCTCTCAGAAATCCTGCAGACCATCACTGAGGAGAAAGGAGACAGGATTGAGACACCATCCAGAGGATCAGAGTGGTATTACATGAGTAGGGGGTTGAATTTCTATTTCCCTCATTCATCTGTGAGAGTGCTTCCTGAATCACAGCAGTGGTCACCAGATGGTGCTGCAAAGGCAGGTTTGATCCATGTGTTGCTGATCCAGGCACAAGGATGAAGGAATGAGGAAGTAGAGGGCCACTCGCATCAAGATAATCATCATAACTCTGGTGTCTGATGTGCAGACAAGTGACTGATGGTGGCTATAAATCCGACACAAGAGAAAAGAGGCTATTATATATGCTGTGAAGGAGGGTGATGCTTTGCACTTTACAAATTAGAGGTCCAGGAGGACGATGCTCCTTATTTCTTAATGGAAAAGCAGTATCATCGCTCGAGACTGCTCTTGCACTACTCGTATGTGTGAGCCCCAAATGATTGGAAGTTGTTGCGTGGTGGTGGATTGATGGACTTTTGCTGGGACAGCTAAGATCTAAGATGAAAAATGTTTATTAATATATGGATTTATTTTTTTTCAAATGTCATGAAATTCCTACTTTTTATTGTGGCTTTCAAAACGTTGCTACAGGCAATTACAGAATTTCTTAACTTGACCGAGATTGTTTTTAATTTCACAACCTAAAGAATCCATTAAAACTAATAGTCATGCATTTAAAAATGTATCTGAAATAAAGTGAAATGTACTCAAAAGTAAAAGTGCTCCTTCTCGAGAATGAATGTTTTTTTTTCTGCTGTTTAATTATTAATGTGTGAAAGCAAAACCTTAATGTTGGTGATCCAGGTGTAGCTGCTTCCTACCAGTTTGAACATAGCAATGCATCATATTTACAATTAACAAATAGACAGCAGAGTAAAAAGTCCATTTTAAAAATATAAAGTCAAAACATGAAGTATAAAATCCCTCAAAATGGAAACAGCTAAATAAATTATATCGACATCACTGCAAGACTTCACAAAATGCACCATCCACTGCTGGTTTCCACAAATCTGACCATTTGCCACATGATTTCATGCACTAGAAGTTGCGGTGTCAAATGTTCAGTGCATTATGGATGTTTTTTTTGTAGATAATCTTATGAGATGATAGATGCCAGACAGCAGGGGAGCTCAGGACATTTTCCAGAAGCGCAGAAGCTGGCACTAGGATGGGGCAGTGGGCAGGAAAACAGGAGCAGCAGATGGGGTTGTCCTGTTGGCTAGGTCCAGCTGCCACTCTCTGGGTCTCTCTCTGGGCCCTGTCTTCTCCCCTGAGCCAACAGAATAAACCTATTTTCATCTTAGGTTTGTTGTTTTGATGGCATACTAGTGAATATGAATTGCACACAGACAAGCAGACACGAGTCTCGAGTTTTACATTTTAAAGAGTAACTCAGCACTAGTCTTCTCTTTGAGAGCTTCAGACCTGTTTGACCTCCGATCACACCCAGTTTTGCTCTTGAGTGATGTGTCAAAAGTGTGCACTGTTGCACATGTTACCACCCAACAGTGATGTCACAGCATCTATGAGTCCACCTGTACGTCACTGCAACAAGGTGTGAAGGCAAACCACTGAAGTTTAAGCTACTCTTTAACCAGTTTGAACAGTTTCTTCCTGCAAATTCGTACCATGTATTACTTTTATACATTGTGTACTGCCGACTAATTATCATAGATAATGGTTTTAGCAGTTATTATATCAACATACCATTTTATACTAACAGGAATTATACAAAATGTGTGTGGACACAGTCATGTTGGGCATATTAATGGACATTGAACAGTATATCCCCCATCATAATGATTTAATGCACTATATTATTTTACTTTGTTCATTCATGAACTGATATGTCTTTGCACATTTGCAACTAGTGTTTGATCAGGTAAATATGTGGTGTGTCTATGAGTAAGGCTCACGCTAACACTTTGGACAACACATGGGTCCTTGGGTGTGACACAGGAGAATGTGCGCTTCGTGCAGCAGATGTAAACAGTGTGTGAGATGTAGCCATGTAGTGCTGATGTGCTTGCGTTTATGTATGTCCAGAGGAAGAACCCAAATACATGTATTTTCATATTGAACTTATGCACCCTGGAAATCCTCTTTTTTTGTGTCCAAGTGTGCAACATGTGCATGTCAATCAAAATGCATCTCTGGAAAACTGCTGCCAATTAAACACACACCCAAGATTTAATACTTATTATTTATATTATATTTTTTAGCTGTGTCATCCACAATTTATTTTGCTTTTGTTCAAGCTGTTAGTTGGAGCTCCTCCACTTCCTTTATGCATTGCATTGTGGGGAAATAATGTGCATCAACAACACAGGAACAGCCACATTTCATCTACATGCTGTCTGCTTTGTGTGCACTTTACTTTGTCACTTCTCTCTCACTTCTGCTAAGAATCTGTACGAACTGTAGTGTTAGAGTGGGACATGGCGATAGACCAGAGGATGTCATATCTAATACAACATGAAGGGTTCAGTTCAACCTGTTTGACTTGAGTATTACATAATTAACAGAGCAGTACAACAACTGTTGTAATCAGAAAATATTCAGATCAGAAAAAAAAATGTAGATTTTGTTGTTAAAAATAATGAATATAAAATATGAATTTTCAAATATCTTTTGTCACACAATGTGCATGGTGATCCCTATAATTAATGCTAATAATGATGATAAGAATAGGAGCAGAAGAAAACAGAGAGGAAGAGGAGGAGGAATATGAACGATGTACTACAAGTGTACATGTGGTCGTTGTGGCTCCTGAAGACAAAGCCAGCAGCCCCTCGCATCGTCCCCCTGTTGCTTTAATAATGACAAATGGTAATGATGGGATTTCCTTGCCCAGACAAGCAGGCTATGTCTGTCACTCACTCTGCCTCCACCATTTGACAGAGAAGCATGGTTGCTTCGCACCATTTCATTCACCAAACACACACACACACACACACACATATATAAAGATACGGACACACACATGCACTTCTATACAGATGTTCCAATTTTTCCACAACCTTTCTTCTTCTCTCATCTTGTCTTTTTTCTTTTTTTTTTAAATAGCTCTTTGTTCTCTGCCCATGTCTATTTTTATCCCAGCGTTCACGGGAGGAGTCAGAGAAATGACGAGGCTTGGGAGACTTGCTCATCTCCATGGCAACTATATTGCAAGCCTTCATTGTCTAATACAACCTTTTCTTCCATATTATATACCTTTGTTGCTCTTATCTTATTATCACATTTGTTCAGGTCTGTATTTTACTGCATTTCCTCTCCACATGCTCTGTGGAGGGCTTTTTTTTTTTTTTTTTTCTCCCTTGCATGCTTCCTCTCCTGGATCCTCATCTCTCCACGCTGTTCACCCCTCAGCAGCCCCCCCACCCCCAAGGAGTGGATTGAGCTGTCTTTTCCTCTCTGAACCAATGGGCGTGCTGTTGTAGAGTAATTCTGTACTAACCCACGCCTCACTCATGAGACACAGTTTGGATGCCATTCGTTTTTGCTACCACTGTGAGGCCCACTTCCATGAGACTGAAAATCTCTGTGGGCTTTGTTCGGTTCAAGGGGGTTTCCCCATTTTTTCCCCTTTTTACTGGATCCTGCTGAGAAATGCAAATTTGCTGGCATCCTCTTTAGTCAATAACTGCAGTGTGGCACCCTCTTTTGAAACACATGCTGTACTACTGGCCTTGTTTATGATTTGATTAGAAGAGGACTTTAATAACTCGTAAGTTCACTATGGGTTATATACACCGTATGCACCTGGAGGTAAAATATGGTTGAACATCAGATCCTTTCATAGCACATGTGCTTGTATCTTCGAAGATATTTCTAAATAGAGCTGTATTTTCTAGATGCAAATAAATTCATGATGCCATTTGAAATCAAGTCTTGTCTGTGTGCACTAAATTAAGCAGCACAAACAAACTAGTATGCGCATTATTCCATCACGAATTTCCAGCCATTAGTCATCGCTTCATCAAAATATTTTTAACAGTTGTAGCTCGCTGTCTGTTTGAGAAACAGGACGTGCATTCAATTCCACATGCGGGATTCCTTCGAGTCACGTGTCCAGGCAACACAAACATATGCTGTCAGTGGAAGCTTCTGTGTTCAGTGGCATTAGGTGCACAAAAACACACACAGAGAGAGAAGTACAGACAGTCATAAGAGCTATAATGGTACCAACATGAAGGGGGTGGGGGCTTCTGAGGAGGCGCTCCAATGAAACATAAGCAGGAGACAGAAATATACCACGGAGGCGAGCAGCAGACTGATGCACACCTTCCTATTTAATACAGCCTGCACACTATTAAAGGATAAAAGAATATGCTAGCACCCAGACTAACAATGCCAGGTGCGATAATGAAGTTAATTATGTGTTGCCTTTTGTGCCAGTCCACAAGCGCGACAGATGCCAGTAGCCCTGAGGAACTAAGTGCTCACCCATGGTCCTCCAGATTGCCCCTCAAAGAAATCCTTTTCACTTGTCCGCCCGTTCCCTATGGCAACAGTCGGCCCCCTCTGCGTCACCTGCCAGCAAGGGAGCAGGTGGACCCAGCGGGCCCAGGTGGAGGCTTCACCTGTCACACTTCCAGAGCTGTCCTACGCATGCCAACACAAACGTAAACTGAGACACAAATAGTCCAAAACCTGCAATATTTCAAGCAGGTTTCATTATGCAAAACACATGGAACCCGCTGCACACACACCAACACATGTAAACACGCAGGCGTTTATAAATAGGCATATTTTCATATTATTTCTGCATTATATCACACAGACTATAGGTACTGATTTAAAGGAGCATTTTTTCACCGGTGATGTCTCCGAGTGAAGCTCTCACAGCATATCCTGAGTCTAGTTTTACCGCTGTAACATATGTCCTTATGCTCTATTTTTCATCATAATAAGAGCTATTCATTTGCAACTGTTCTCAGTTTATTGTGGCTTTATTATTTGTAGTGCATACACATTTAGATCCATCCCTATTTGTAACTTTCTACGTTCAACTGAAGAGAAAATCCAAAGAGTGCACAGTAGATAATCAGACAGAGTGCTCTAGGAACAGTAGAAGGACCATACGGGTTGTATGAGGGCTGCGTGTCACCCTTGACGTGAAGTGAGCAACAGTCAGGCAATCCACAACAGTATCTAAGGTCACAGGCCCCCACCCTGAAATACAACACAATCAATACTGGCAATGAGATGCGGTGTGACGAGTGGTCTATCAATACCTCCGGGCCAGAAGGAGGTAGATTCATAAATCAATCCTGTCTTTTTAGATTCTGATTGTACAAGAGCACTTACAATGGCAGAACAAGAGGGCATGTCAGCAGTTTACTGTTTTATTCAAACAAAAGCAAATCTTCTCGGCATAAATGATAATAAAAGTTTATGAAAGTCTTACGTTTATTAACTTCTACATTATGTAGCACAGATCTATTTTAAACCAATTATGAAGTTTTCCCTTTGCACATACAGTATTTTAGGAAGGAAACCAATATGCTGAGTGGAGAAAATACAACATTCCACTGTAAGCCTTTTTACGCAACTTGACAAACAGATTGATGATTTTGAGCAGAGAAATGACAATGATGGAATACGCCATGATATTAAACTACTGGTCCAATGAATAGTACTTGATGTTTTGGCATTGACAACTAAAATCAATTCCAAATGCTATTAAAAATGTATGTTTTCTTCCTTTTCATTCCACGGCCTTGCTTGCTATCCCAGCAGTAATGGCATGATAAATGTGCAGGGAGAGAATCGCACGCCACTTCTGAGCTGACAGTGTGGGACGAATGATGTAGTGGCTTCTAATGCACTTTACCGGGAAAGAACCAATAGCTTTACTGGACCGCTGCTGCTAACCACAGGATGTCAAGGGTTACTTATTGGGATCACATCTATCTGTCTGTCTGTCTATCTATCTGCTGCTGAAATGTCCTTCACATCTTAAAGGCTGTTCATTCGCTGATACAGGAGGCCATTAGACATGAGTGGTGACAAGTGTGGACAATGTGATATTACACTTTGTTGCCTGCTCACTGTGCACATCCTATTCCCCTAAAAGGGTGAATATCTGTGCAAGGGCACTGGGGTGTGACCTTTGGTTCCACAGTTACCCTCAGTTGGGAAATCAATGAAGCGCGTGCGCAAAAGGGCTCCCTCAGGACAGTCCACATCTGCACAAATCAGCAGTGTTTTGTCACCACCATTTTTTCTCAGTTTTGTCAGATGAGATCAGAAAGGCACAAATGTGTCACATTTTACGCACCTACACCGGATCTTCACATACAAATAGCTAGAGGAGATACTCAAGGGACAGCTGATGCTGGGCATACTTTACACGTCTCGAAATATAGAGAAAAAATGAGGCCACATAAGTGTCGAAACGCAAAGTTTCAGTCATCCTCACAATGCTGTTATTGTTACTGTAAAGAAGTGTTGCAGTATAACACATTTTATCATGTGGAGATTGTTTTTAAATCACAGTCTTCACTATAACACCCAAATCTTCCCCACAACCACAACCTGCACTTTGTAATTTCCTCCAAATTTCTCCATACTGTACAATCATTTGCTTTCTAGGCCCTCTAGTTGGCTCTGGTCTTGATACCATACAGTCTATGAGTTTCTCCCCTCGGGTCTCTTAGACATGCAGAATACTGAGCTGTGCACATTTAGGTTGACAGATTAGTTTACATTTGGTTTGACACCACTAGAGAAGGGTTTGGTTTGGCCTGCAGTAATGACCGCCGCTTTTCTGGGTTGGTTTTTCTGTTAAATCATGGCCTACCAGGAGAAATATGGAGGTCCCCAAACCCTGACCCTGTAGGACCTGCACATGAGTTCACAGCTCCTCTTCTTTGGAACATGAGGTGAATCATCTATATGGGAATCCATATATACCAAGTAAAGCAGAAAGAAGCCCTGGGGAAGATTCTGTTTCTAAATTAGTGGCCACTGAAGGCTGCATTACGGAAGAATGCATAATCAGGCTTCAAGTGCGCTTAATTCAACACTGACCATCTCAGAGAGAAACACACAGAGACAGAGAGAAAACAAGTCAGTCAGTCATGTTCTTATTTGTAAATTGACTGTGGTTATAGTACATGCATTGTAAGCTTAATCAAAATTATTTCAGTCAGATGCTTGTTATTTACATTACGTTTTAATCATCTTATGTATTTAAAATAAATGAGCTCTGTTGTTTTTCATTTTTCAGATAATGATGAACAAACATATCAAACTAATACAGTATGTGCTGCTTATACCTGATTAATTTGTTCCCATCTATGTGAGACCACCTCTCTAAAAGAGTAGCGCAGCTGCTTTGAGATGGATCAGGTCCCTTGGCTGAACCCTACCACACAAACCGACACATGCACACAGGCACAGAGAGGCGCACACACCTATAGAAACAGACACACACATAGATACACACACACACACACACACACACACACACACCTTGTTTCCCCTAGAGTGAACTCCACAGCTGTTCCTGTTGGGAGTCTGCGTGATTTGGATCACCAGGGCCAGAACAAAGTCTACACGATTGTAGGAAAAATAGGTGCCTCGAGGAAGATCAGTATGAAAACAAATGTTAGATATTTAACAAAAGACATTCCAGTTACATAGCTGCAAAAAATACCTTTCAGGTTGCACAATTAGGTGCCCTTAAGCAAGGCATTTAACCCGAAGTTGCTCCACTTGAGATCACTGGTGACCAATGCATTTGATCCGGGCTCTGCTTGAAAGCTTCCTGCTGTGACTGTATCAAGCTGGGTATTTCTAAAAGATATATCAGCATAGCTAACCCAGTCTCCAAGTTTAATGTTTATTTTATTATTTCGAGTCGTATTTATAAAAATCTTTCAAATTGATGTATTACATCCAAAGTCATGCAGACAGGACCAAACAAGGTGCAAATACAATAAATATTTTTTTATGGAACAAATATGTGTAGTTTTGTTAACACCCCAGGACTGAATAGATTTTTATTCAAGCTAACTGTACCAGGCTGCAGATCCAGTCTAACAGACACAGAAACTCATTTGTTCCTGCCTCCTGTGTGAGTTGCACATACAATTGTAATGTGGCATGTATTTATCGTTGATCTCTTGGTTGTTTGTTATTTATGTCTGTGTTGTTACTGCTGGCTGCACCACAGATTCCCCCTTGCGGATAATAAAGATAACCTTGAACCTTGTGCAGATTCTGTGCTCAGTCTTGAGGTGACTTTGGAGTCTGATGGTGGGGAATAGCTCATCACAGCATGCATTTGGTAGGAGGCAGTGATTCACACATTAGCATCCATTGGTAGCTAGTCCAGTTTAATCAAAGTACATTTGTAGATATAAAGTTATTCCTATAATAGTGTACACTGTGTGATTTATTTTGCAGATGATACTCTGCTGTATCTTTCTGAAAGGCTCCAGGAAACTGAAGGTATTCATATAAGTCACCACATCAACAAAATTGAGGCCCTTGTTTTTGGCCATGAACCCACCTTATCTTTTGTTGTCTCTGTGAGGACAACCACACAAAGCTTGTTATATTTGCTTTCATACTGTACTGCATGCCCTATCTGCAATTGGGTCAGGTCACAATTTTTGTCCTGATTTTGGCTTCTTTCAACCAAGAAACATTTTAGATCAGTCTTGTATTTGTGGCTAAAAATATATATTTTACTATTTAATATATTTGTAATCGATATTTGAAAGTTTCATCTTCAGTCACAGTTTGCTTGACATCCAGTTTTGTGTGTATCATTTTATTTTAGTATAAAATGGAGGTATATTCATTCTTTATGTACACTAACTGCGAAAACAGTATACTATGAGAAATGGTATGCAGTACATAATGTACAGAATTAGTATGCAGTATGAATTTGGGACACACCAAAAGTTTCAGACGAATTTAATTTCTGTATGAAGTCACTGATGGCCAGTACGACAAAGCACATTATATTCATTTATTTTAATCAAAGCTTTTCCGTAGATCTGACATACTTAAAATGAGTTTGGATAACTAATAATGATTTTAAATCGTTATATAATATAATTCTTAGTATATTATTGTCATCACTGACAGTTTTGAAGAAAAGAAGGGACATATTTAGCATCCAGCCTCTCCCTCACCAAATGTATACATACTACATCGATCTCACCACAATCAGTGAGGCCAATGAGGCATGAAAAGCATAGTGGTTGCTGATTGCTCACGACTAAAATGGCATTGATCTGAGGTCATTTCGTCCTTCTTACATATTGTAAAGAACATACAATGTTTCAATTAACCTCAAATGTCACACGAGTCCTCTTTTTGAAATATTTTTTTCCTGAAGGTCATGACTGGGTGTAGTCAAAATATTACTGTGCAAGCAGATTGATGTATGGAAATAAAGCATTTTTAATATCTGAGCTCATGCTACAAGAGGAAAACTCAACTGTGACAATAGGTTTTTAACTGTAAAGTCAATCCCAATGCCTTTCTGTCTCTACAAAAGTTGGCCGTTTCAAAGTAATGTCTTGATTCTATTAGCAAGGCTAATGGCTGCAACTTGACAACATCCCATTCATTATCTATGCAAACAAACAAAGAAAGAAATCTATAAAAAAGTGTCAACAACTGAATTGAAATTGGCAATCTGCCACTGGGGCTATGCATATGTTGGTGTCCAACCATGAGAGCTCTTGGCATAGTTAGCATACTGTCATCTAGCATAGTTAGCATTCTAGATCAGTTGTGTCATTGTAATTTCTCTCATTATGCCAGAATAGATTAAGTGGTTGTTCTCGATACTTGGATTGTGATTTGATGAACCAGATGAGGTGCTTTAGTGGTTTGGCTTGTATAGTGATCCACCCAGTCGGACTGCTTATAGGAGCAATGTGAAATAAATTACAAGAGGTGTGGGCTCTGTATAGTGCAGTGGCTTCTTATCTCTAAAAAATAGAGGAGCTGTGTGAGGCTTGTTAGATTTGTCCATCATGTTGAATAAGATCACAACAACATTTTACTTAATTTATATAAACTATTTAAAACATACAACAACATTGTCTCATTCTTTAAAAATAGTAGGCTAATCATTACACCTCTGCAGGGCCGTTTCTAGCTGTTTGGGGGCCCCTATTTTGTCCAATTCTGAGGTACCTAACCTTTTCAGATTATCTGTGGCGATGCAACAGTCTTGTACATTTTAGAAGAAAACAGGCTAGAGTACATTTAAAAAAAATGCAACAGATGCAGCATGTTCCTGGAAAAAATGTTTAATGTAAACCTTGAAAACAAGGTGGCGTAACATAAAAAAGCTTTTCCACCAATCCAAAACAGTAAAAAATAAATAACTTAACTTACTTCAATACGTTTTACTATGTTTGATACATCATTTCTACAGTAAAGAGAAAATTATGTTTGTGGGTCATGTGTGAAACTGCATATCTGCCCTTAACCCACAGTGCTACTGTCATTGAGGAGTCTGTACTCATTTTTACAACATTTTTTGTATTTTGGCAAGTCGATTGACAGAGTGTTTTAAAGACTAACAGTTTCTGAGAGCATACTGTAGGTTTTTGCGTAGCACATTATGGTGATTGGATATATGAGTGTGTATAGACATACATACATTCACACACAGCCCAGCCTGGTGAAAGGATGATGGTGAGAGATGGCCTCAAGGGCCTCACAGCAATACCACATGACATCTTGTGAAAACAACAGTGACAGTGTTTTTGAAGTGACATTTCAATACTTTACACAACCGTGAGACAAGCCATGGTTGCAGTCTCCTCTCCGTTCATTGGACCTCGGCTAGAGAGGGGCACCTGCTTGTAAAGAAAATTCATCACTTCTGGTGATATGAGTGGCCGTGACTAAGTCGATAGCTTGTATGATGGATAAAGATCATGTCCTTGCATGTTTGTTAATTTGCGCTCTGCTGAATCTATTGCCAGGACATGACTGAATGTGGTGGGCAGGTAACAGACCTCTCCTTGTGAAGATGTCTTAACGCGAGAGAGACAGTGAGACACTTTCAAATGATTCATTTGGAGTGCACCATAGTCCAAGGCCGTTTACAACCCATCCCATAGGCACAGTGAGCGAGTGGTGAGCGTCACCACTACACCTCATGTCAAAAGAACTGAGTCTCTCTAAACCTGTTTATGTATTTGAATATAAGGATTCAAATCATTTTTTGCGCTAACAGTATTTGCTGTAAAATCAGTGCTGTATCTGTGCCAGGAAAACTATTCTGATCTCCCGTTTCTCCAGCAGGGGGGATTTCCTCTTTGAAAGTGACACCTGTGCCATTCCTGCTGCTGATGGGATCACACGGCTGAAATATGAGAGAGACACAGCATATTGTAGTACATCACAGCGGTCTACTACCTGTGTGATTTAAGATAGTGGCATCCAGGACGCCACAAATGGCTCTTGCTGATAAATGGTGCAGTTTATGCCCATAGATAGAGAGTATGAGATGATGGGCATGGGTGTAGATGCCTTAAAGTCCCCCAGTCTTAACTGATCGTAATGCTGTCATGATGGTTTTGTTGTGTGGTCTTCAATATAAAGATGTTTTTCAGAAGGACTTTTGACGTAGCCCTTTGGCAGCACGTATGAGTTCATGATACCTGTTCTCTGTGGTGTCTCTGAAATATCAACCATCATGAATGCATGTTCTTGCAACGTGTGCACTGGGACAGCTTAGGACAGTCAACTAGGTTTCGATAGCGAGTCATTAAACAATCAACCTGAACAGTGGGGGCCCCAGACTGTCATATTTGTTCTGGACTTTGTCCATGTCCGGGCTGAATAGTACTCTTGACTCCATCGTACAAGACACAACGGTGGCTGTTATTGTGGGTCATTATACATAAGCCATCTGCAACAGTGGCACACCGCTGTCTCCGGTACTCCCTCACACATTAAAAAGTATTATATTAAACAGGTTCTCGATTACAATGGCTATCCAGGGCTTGGTGTCCCTCTCCTGTGACCAACCTTTGGTACAGGTCAGCTAGTAACATAATGTACAATAGCAAGTCTGGAGTACAGCGGCTAAGCTCATTGTTCTGGCTCCGAGTGTGTGGGCACAGTAATTTATCTGTCCAGCTGAGTGGCTGAAGTGTTACAAAGGCCTTCCTCTGAAGCGTGGGTTTGCCGGCTACCAGACGGTTGGCCTTGGGGGGGCCAAATAGTTAGCCTGCATGGTTTCTGTAGGAGGCTCCCGAATTTCCATCTCATCAAAATCTCAAGCCAAGGAAGGCTTAACTGCATTCTTGGGAGTAAACAAGGATGGGTTTAGCTCGCTGGCAAAGTCAGGAAAAACAGGAATATTTGTAATTGAGAAGGGATAATGTTGGCCATCTGTGGGGGAGCACCAACGGAGCAGCTAGCCAGGCCATATGAAATCAAATGAAGGATGAGGTTGGACTGTAGATGGAGATGACTAATAGCTTTGGCCCTGAAAAAAACAGTGATGATATTTGAGGTTCTAGTAGATTTTTGCATGTAGGTTTTATTTTTTTAAATCACAGGAGATGAGTTACAAGCAATGATTTGTTTGCGACAGAATCTCTGTGCACTGCTGCAGCTGGTGGCGTGCTGGTACAGCTAGCTGCAGCCCTAAAAACGTCTGCATTTAGACACAAACTGGAAGGTGTGTCAATAGTAGTGGACGTGTTGACAGATTAGCTGTTTGGATTTGGGGTTTGAAGGTCAGCATGCAGCTGTGTCTGAAGACATGCCCTGAACCATGACATGTGCTGTACATTACGGTTCCTTAAAATAGCAGAAACGGCACAGCAGAACGTTTTTTGATGATTTCAATTGAGGGCATGGGAAATATTGTATCATCAGAAGGGTAGGGTTAGGGGTTAGGGTTAGGGTCATGACATTTAAACAGTGTCATTAAAAGGTGATGAGAACATGAGCATAAAATCTCAAAAGCTCAAAACCTAAAAAAACAGGAAACAAAATGTCATTTTTAGGATTTGGAGTGTTGTTTACTGTACATAGATCATACTGTCTGTATAGTGCAGTGTTCATAATATAATCTAGCACTTACAGTGTGGAACAGTGTGTTTGTTCTATTTGAATTCTTCAGCTTTATTACGTTTTGAGGGATAAAATTTATATTATTTCAGGATTGTGCGCCGCATGTCCAGATATATATAATGAAAGAAGTTCACAGACAGAAGGCTCAAGGTCAGCATACAACCGGAGCTGATTCAAAAGCGAATATCAGGCTAAATAATGTCCGCAATAAATAACAGCTCCACATTACTGTAAAGGGGTAATAAGTAAGATTTTACTGCCCCGTTGCACAAAATGACCATAATATATCTGCGGTGGGTTGATGGGATTATTGATCAACACAAGTGAATCAACACAACTCACCAGGTGCCGAGATTTCCTCTCTATTTTTGGACATGAAGCTTCCTGTTCATTGGAATCTCAAGACATTTCCACCCCGCTGCTTACGTCCATTTTCAGCCACTTCAAGATGGAGGACAGCGAGCAACCGACTAACAACTTCAAGACATTTTGTTCTCAAACCAAAAATAGCACCTTTTATTTTTTTGCTTTGTGTTGCTGTATTTTACTTCATCATCATTATACTTTACTTTTCCAACTCCACTCCCAGGTGGCTTAAGTGTCTCAGAAATAATTAGGAATCCTGAAAATGTGACTTTATGTCAGTCACAGCAGCTGGTAGTCATTATTCTGAAGGTGTGGGTGATGGAGACTTGTGACCTGACGACATCGGTGAGAACCTCTTGCCTGCTGAAAGACAGTGAGACAAGTCACAGCAATTTCTAAAGCTCTGCAAACCTTTGATAATGACAATATAATCAAAGACTGTTTTTTTCTATGTCGGTTTGACATATAAAGCACTAAAACACAGCAGTTGTTTCAAGGATTAACATGATGAGTTTGACCTTCCTTTAAATGAAAGATGAATAAATATTCTCTGTGTGTTTGTTGCGCTTTTTTTTAGATTTTAAAAGAAACAATGATAGTAAATACAACCCAATTTTAAGGAACTACTCATAACGTCCATTGTAGAAATTTCTTGGAAACTAACATCCTCCATACAAAGCCATCTGGAGGGAAACATACAGTACAATTCCTCAGTTCATGGATTAGAAAACATATTGTAGCTTAAAACATGCAAGATCTGCAAGTTACTGAGCCCAGTAAAAGTCAGGAGCAACATTTTCTGGCAGATTACAAATCATTCCTTCAGATCATTACTTAAATGATAGTTTGGCAATTTCAAATATGCGTATTCATTTTCTTGCTTGAAAAAAATAAAGAAAAGATTAATACTACATTCGTCACCAGCAGCTGGTTAGCTAAACTCTACAAAGCAGTGACTTTGTAGAGTCGACACTGTTTACCTGGCAACCTGAGAGACGGTCCTCCCAAGAAGAATGACAGTATCGCTCATTTCAGGCCTCAAATGATGTTTACATTCAAGTGACAAAGCCCACTAGCAGCCAGAATAATTGTGATGGGGGCAAAAGAGAAAGTGAAGTGACGTTCTTATACAGCCTCAAAGTCCATGAAGGGAGGACGATGTCTTTTATGCTTAAACGTAACCAACTCTTAACCATAGTGTAATCACATCAAGATTATTGACTAACAGTTATTTTTCTTATCTTTTCTTACTTATATGTGTTGTTTCAGAAGCCACATATGTATTTTGTTGTTTGTTATTTTTTTTTGGTGTTTCTACCTAATGGTGATGAGACATAACCCCATTTAAAAAAAATAACATCTTGTTTTTCCACTTCAGTTTTGGTACGGATTAAACATGCGGGATAAAACTTAATTTGTGAAATGTGGAGGTGCTAGTAGGTGGATTTTGTCACCTTCACACAAAGCCAGGCTAGCTGTTACCTTTTGTTCCAGTCTTTATACTGTGCTAAGCTAACTGGCAGCTTCTAATGGCTTATAGGCAATAAGAGTGGTATCGATCTTCTCATCTAAACCTCAGCAAGAGCGCGAACAAGAATATTTCCTAAAATGTCATATATCCTAATGTTCTCTCAGTTTATTTCTTTGAATTAAGTTTGCACCCTTAGATCTGTGCCCTCAAATTGCAGGTAAATGATGTGCGTCCTTGTGAAGCCATGTAGTACTCCAGAATCTTCATCGAGAGATGTTGTGGGTGACCTCCTTAGTATGCAGAGCATGGAAAATAATGGAAAAATAATATATACTGTAGATTTGGTTGAAAAGGTTGAATTCCTGCACACTGTCAGCACTGAGTTGATTAGAGACGTAACATTTCGAATTTTACTTTGTCAAATCTTTGCTGATAATTAGAAACATAAAAAAAAAAAAATGAGTGAAAAGGGGTGAGAAATGCACCTTTTAATGTCTCGCCTGCATGTCACTGCCTGGCGTGTAATGTGTAGCTATAAAAAAATGATAGTGTCCATCCATGGCTCATTTAGCAAATAAGATAATATCTCTTCACTTACCTGCCTGACAAAGTCACAGAGCCTCCCACTAATTCGCTTTATGACTTACTTCTCTGCGCTGGTGTGATAAGCTATGATAGTCACCTAATCTTGTAACTTCTGGCAGCTGTGAGCTATCTCATCAATTAAAAAAAATCCCAGTGGAGGACTGTATCCCAAAAGGGATTACTAAAAAAATTATTATCCAATTATGATCTGCTTACAGCTGTGTAATTATACTTGACCACATTTCGTCCTGCTGTGTGACGAGGGGATTGCTGAAGTCCGTCTCTTTTTAATTAACCTGGATGAATGTGACTCAAAAACCGATGCTTTGGTTTGAACTCAGACTATGAATTGACTGATCTCACGTGAGCCTCAACTTGTGACACTTCCTGACTAATTATAGCCGATGTTTGTTGATTTCTGAAAGTAGCTTTAATTAATTTCCGTCAAGTGAATGTGGACACTTGGATTCATCTTCATGTCTCATTTGTTTCTGCATTGTTACTTTAACAGGGAACAAATGAAAAGCAATGTCGTAGGCTCTTTTCTGCAGAGAATCTGAACACAAATCAAAATAACAACTCAAAACAACAAATAAGAAACCAGTCGAATTAACTTACACAAATTATTAAAGACATTTTCTTACGGCTGCACTACATTTACCGGCCGCACTGCTTTTAATGTAAAGCATGAAGAATGCTGTTGTTGCCATATAATATAGTGTATGAACCTAAAAAAAACAAAAAAAAATAGAGCGTACTACACACTCAACATCCAGCTTAATGGACAGGACACATGCTGATGGAATATGGTTCAGTTCCTGGGAGAATTCCCTGCTCTTGTTTCTGATTGGAGGAGCAAAAAAAAAAAAGAAAACAACCTGAAGTGAATGAGAACCTTTTAGACCAAAAACACCACAAAGATTTCTGCAAGTCACCAGAAAAAAAGGAAAAAAAAAAAAAGACTTATCTGTGTTTTAATGTGTCTGCTAGCCCCCTGTTTATTTATCATTTCTATTTGTTTGTTTGTTTGTTTACCGAACACTCCACACTCCGTGCTCGCTGCACCTACAGCTCCTTGCATCACTATGCCGACTCCTCTCTATGGACTTAAAAGCTTTTCAATGCATCTCAAAATATTTATGAATCTAAACAGAGTTATTTTGCTTCAGCAACTGAGTGCCGATGTGCGATGAATGCTGCAGAAACCAACCTATAGAGTCATATTTGCAGACTCAAGCATAAAAGTCCATTTGGGCAGTGCAAGAACACTATTGACTCACTATTGGGAGGATGTCTAATGGCACTAAAAGAACATGTTTTTGTGGCGAGATGGATTAGGCTATCCCACCGGCACATAGTGTACTGTGCCACCTACTTTGAAAACATGAGCAGGATTGTATAATCTTAAGGGACAAATAATTATTGCATGTACATATGCACTGTGTGTGTGTGTGTGTTTGTGTGTGCAGCCAGGCGTGGTTTTGCGTATTTGTACATTTTTTTTGTATTTGAGAGCGTAAGAAGCATCGCAGCCCTCAATCTATTCCTTCTTTTTCAGCTCAACCGCGAGGCACATTGCCTTAGGTCTGTTTCATATTGTGAATTAATTATTCTCTGCTGGAATTGTGTTAGAGTGTGTGTGTGTGTGTGTGTGTGTGTGTGTGTACATACATGTGTGTGTTTTAGTTGCTGTGTGTATGTGTGTGTGTGTGTGTGTGAGTGTGTGTGTGTGTGTGTGTGTGTGTGTGTGTGTGTGTACTTTGTTATTGCAAAGGAAATGACACAGCAGAGTATTATTTCCCATCTACCACATCCAGACCTCATATTTTTGAATGCATTAACTCCATGGCTATTGCAAATGCGTCTCCAATGCCAATCACATTCCTTTGAATTGCAAAGATGGAGAGAGAGGGAGGGAGAGGGGAGGGAGTGAGGAGGACCTGAGGTGAGGGTGCAAGGTGGCTACTCCTCACTCTTGGTGGCTCTCTGCTTGTTAAAAAAGAAAAAAGAGGAAAAAAAATATCTTAAATGCAGCTATGTGCACTGGAAAGCCTCTGCTCGCTGAATTTTAAAATACCTTTGGCACCATTGTTTTTTTTTTTTTTTTTTTTTTCCTCCTGTGTGTATACAAGCTGCAAGCAGTCACGCAGCTGTTTCCATGGCAATATCTATCTGTGTGAGGAATTCATTAACCCTTTCTCGTAGGAGTTCCGTGTAGAAATCCCACGTAGAATACAGATAGGAAAAGAGGAAGGGATGCTACAGTGCTATTTTTTGACAAAATGCTACTATTTATGAAATGCTACATATTTTTGGTGTATGGTGGTGAATCCCTGTTTGCTTTGGTGTTGACATTCATTGTTTCTGTGTTATCCAGACAACTGAAGACTGTTGCATCAGGCTTTGACATTTGAATTTTGAGGGGGGGGAAACTGAAATGAGGACACTTTGAATGCAAATAGGGGCATTACACGAGTTACCCTTTTGCCAGAGGAATAAGAGAATGACCAAACGAAGCCTCTACCTTACAGCTTTAAGCCGGTAGAAACAGTAAGACGACTGCGTTTGATAAAAGATAAATCAATGGCATGCTGAAATCCATCTAGCTGAAAGACAGTGTAATATAAAAGATACATGCCGTATAAAAACGAAGAGGAATATATGACATGATACATATGCAGACAGCATGTACCTACTCTCACATGCAAAGACAAACAAGCACACTTACATACACTCACTCTCAAGAGGGAAAGAGAGGTAATGCTGTTACCGACTACAGACTTTGCTGGACGACGTATGTGTCACAGACATGCTGTTTTGATATTGATAAACCATTGAGGAGATTAACCTCATGCCAGACCTTTACAAACACTTAATTAATTATTTTGATTGTATCAATAAAAGGCCACGAGGGTCTGGTTAAATATGCACCACCCCGAGTGTTTCTATAAATGAAATGCACTGAGAGTTGCAAAGGGACATGGGTGAGGTAAGGGACAGAATTACAGATTCGTATTAGTGTTTGTCCTCCATCAATAGCTATTTAGCATCGAGTGTTGCGCCTCACCCATGCTGATTTTTTTGGAGCCAGGAAACCATGTGTCTGTTTGAGTTGTGCACTTCTCTCAGCAGATGAGTGTTTTAGGTCAGTTAGTTGTCTAAGCTGCCTCACCTCGAAGGATGAACAGGTAGACTGCGTGTGTGTTAAGCTGCTGGAGTGCACGAAAATACAAACTGAGAATTATGTGACACGTCTAACCTTTGCTTGGTCTGATTAGTATTATTCAACCCCCCCTGAGGAAAAGCACCCCATGTCATCTCTATTGATCTTTTTAAAATATGTATTATATTTCCCCTGATTTTCTGCGAGGGCCGTGACTTTCTTGTTTATGGTCAATAAGGACATGATCATTAACTTCCAATTATGTTGGAACATTGGTACATCGCTGTGAGCAATCTGACAGTAGAATTGAACAATCATGCATGAGACCAAGTCCTAATGTTGAAGCTGAATGTCTTTCATTTTTATGAGCATGTTAATAATCATGAAAGGATGTCATTCATGCCAGACTGAGGTCGTAAATCACATACTTCTGCCATCCTGTATTTATATGCCACGCCACATACAGTATAATGATCAATAGTGGATGTTATTCATGTGATGCATCATTCTGGCTTTGCTTACATGATGTATTTTCCTGACAGAGCAGAAGCATTAGCATGCATTTTCCTTCTTTCTTGTGTGCTATCTCTGGTTTGAGTGTAAACAGCGATCCTCACAAGTATTTGGAACATTGTGGTGCAGTTCAGCCTCAACGAGCAACACACTGCACTTTGATTGGGCTTTCTACCGTAGCATAGCAACAATTGCCTGGTAGCCTGCTCCGAGGTAGTGCTTCAGAGCTGTGTGCCATGTGTTTTTTTTTTTTTTTTTTTAAAGCCTCCAATCTCATCTCTGCAGTCAATGAATGGCGTGATGTACACTGAAGTTGAACCTTCATTTTCACAAAGCTCGTCGGGAGCACTGTTTCACAGCGGGGAGGTGAGCTCTCTCAGTGCTGCTTTGACCTGCTAGTGTGATCACAGCGTAAGACGCGATGGTGAACAGTGGATAATCATGAAACAAAGTCCTTGAGTACATACAGCACCCCTATACAGATTAAAGCTGATTCATCTAACATCAAACTCCTATTTCTAGAACCTGGCAGAGTGGTTGCAGATCACGTTTTACTTTGACTCTTGGGCTTTTAGAGAGTGGTCCACATTATTTTTAATTAGGTCATGGGTCAGGGAGGAAGCTCCCAATTTGAGAAAAGAACTAGAAACACCTGAGGATCTCTGAATACTGCTGGCAGATTTTGCGCCTTGGCTGCGTATGTTTTGGTTTCTTCTTCAGTATCTTGTTTTTTTTTTTTTTTTTAGTTTGACCTACTACCTGTAAACTTGAGCACTGAACCTGAAGGGGTCGGAGAGTCTTTCCGCTCGGCCTCGCCATAAAAACAGCATGCCGAGGGCTGAGGATGGTTTGCTTTGTCTTGGTGAAGTCATATCGTCTGCTCCTCCTTTTAGACAAGGTAAGTGAGGACTGGTAAACACAGTACAGTAAAGACACAGGTCATCAAGTTGAGATGAATCAAGCCAGTGTTGCAATCTCTCCAGGGTGATCTCCGGGTTTGCTTTTCCAAAACAAGGTGAGATATCAGACTTGATTCAACACAGTAAAGGACACCACACATGAACTTGAGCAGCCGTGTCACCTCTAATTTATGGACTGGGTCACCATAAATGAAATTCACTTCTGTGATGGCGACGTTCCATGAAGAGAAGATGAAACATGTCGAAACCGCTCCAAACAGATCAGTCAGATATATCATCTGTTACTTTGAGTCAAATGGGGTGTTTGACAGACATGAGCAGCAAGAGAAACAGGGAGTGACTGGAAGGCACCAATGCATTAACCATGTGATACTATTTATATCAGAGGAGCAAGGGTGACCCAGTAACTCACATGTGTTATGCAACATATGAATGGAGCAAAAAAGAGCATGGTACATCTCAGCGGCTTGGATCTCCTTGTCATAGATGCCAGTTAGAGTTAATTGCAGTAATCAGAGAATGCTGTGAATGGGAGCACCATTGCAAGTGAGGCCGACTATAGAGGAAAGCGCAAACTGAGCATGCCCACAGACTGAGGGGATCCATCTGGCATGCTGTCACACAGGTTCCACCTCCATATTACTCTCCATTTCTGTACAGTACTGACACTGCTCTGCTCCAACATAACCTACTGGAGATGGACTGCCATCAAAGAATATATACACGGACAAGTCTGCTATTTCAGCAATTATCCCGCGCACGATCATTGTTGCCTTTGCGCCTATGCATGAATATGCTGATTAAAAAACGTCAAGCTAGTTTATTCTCAAATTGTCTGGTGAATAATTTGCATTTAAATCATTGAATTTCATTTTGAAAACCAATTTTGTGCTAGTTGGGTAAAGGATCTTCCACAAATTCACAGGTGGAAGCCCACCGGTTAACTAACTTTACATGGTTACAAACAACTACAGTATTTCGCTCCATTTAGGGACTGTAAGAAAATTTGATTTGGGATAGTTGGGGGAGGGATGACGGTGTGAGAAAATGATATTGAAAGAAACGATACTCCCTGTGGTTATTAGTATTTTCTGAACTTTATTTGAATATGCACAGTGTTTATTCGAGTTTGGAAAAAAAACTTTACAAATTGAGAATAATTATTGAGAATAAAATTCTATTTTTGCAATAACTATTGCAAATAGCTGAGGGTTTCTGAAGATCACGAACATTTGAGGATAATTATTAGTCCACTACAGGATAACAAGCTCTAAATTAAGGCCAGAATTTTTCTTTAATGGTTGGACACAAATAAACTTCTGACGAGGACATTTTACTCTCTGAATCACCCTTTAACCTTCTGCTGCACAAAAAACCTCATCAGTAAGAAACAGACCAGTCAGCAAAGGTTTTTGTGATCGCAGACAAACTATTCTTCACAAATAGTCTTTAAAGAGCTTAACAGATTTAGTTTGGAATGTCACAGCTGAACTTTCACACACTCAATTTACTGATTTAGCTGTCTCAAAACCAGTCTGATTTTTTTTTTTCTTTTTGCAGATCTCTATAAACAGATATCTGGTTATGAATTAAGAACATTTTTTTAAAAAAAGCAAAATTCTCATCAGGTGATAGCTAATAGTTCTGAGATTACATTTCAGCCATTGCATTTCGCCTTATTTGCTACCCTCACGGACTGTTGCAACAAAAGCCCATCCAAATGTGATTGGTCAATACTACTGAGACTACAAACCAGACCTTCCTGTTGCAAAATTTTGGTCCCTTGGCTCCAGATATTGCATTCATCTGCAGATATCTGTTTTTAGCATAGACGGTTTGAATATGGACATTGTATCAGTGGCATCACCCACAGGTTTCTGAAGAGCCGTATGTGAATCTCGGAATAGTACCTAGTGCTGTTTGCTGAAACAAGCCACCCGTAGCGGTATGTACCTTTCAATCAAAGTGGCCATACTGTTAACTATGCATAATTTAAGCCTTAATATAATTTAAACCGGTGAGTTCTATATAAACTCACCCTCAGTACAGTTGTCATGAACAGGGAAATTAGCTATAGAGACCAAAACTGTTTTTTGTACCAGGCTATATACATGTTTATTTCTGCTGTGAAGTTTGACATTTTAACATGGGGACTTATGGAGATTGACTCGTTCTGTAGCCAGCCTCAAGTGGACGTTTGAGGAACTGCAGTTTTTGGCACTTCCATGTTGGCTTCTCTTCACAGCCATGGAGGTTGCTGCTTGGTTTTTAGAGCTTACTGTTTTAGCTGTCGCTTTTACAGCCATCAAATTATGAAAGTTTGTATGTAGGTGCAACAAGTATGAACTGTGGTGTCTTGCAGATCATGGTCAGTCATGATCATGGGGTTGCCCTATCATGTACAGTGATGCTATCGTATTTGCAATACCCACCTTATGTCAGTCGCATGATCATGGGATTGAAGGCAGTCTAGTTAATAGGCCACGTCTTTTCCAAAGCTGAGAGCACAGACAAGCCAAAATACAAACATATAGTTAATCTTTTATGTTTTTTATGTTGACATTCAATTTAGGGTGACATTATTGCCCAAACCAGTGAGCATAACTGTTATTTCTCCTTCTTTGCCGACCCATATCCTTTATGTTGAGTGATGTGACATCACCTACGGGAGTGACAAACTGAATCTTCCTCTTCTTCTGAGTAACAAAAGCAACAAAAGCCTGCTGAGAATTAACATGTTTCAAAGTGAAATAAAATAAATCTGAGGCTCGGTTATTTATCACAGTGCTTTCGGCCCTGACAATGATGATGATGAGGGTGATGATGATGATGATGATGATGATGATGAGGAGGAGGAGGATAATGATGATGAAGCAAAAGTAAAGTGTAATATCCCCTGACACGCCACATTTCTCTTTTATGCATTATTGTAAATAACGTCCCCACCACCACCACCACCACCACCCCCTTCATCCTATCCAACACAAGTGGCTCCATGGTACATCAGTAGCTGTCTGCTTTTGTCCCACTGACACCACAGTGGTGACAGCATTGGGTCTACTCCTTTAAATGAGCCTTTGCGCATAGCCTTCGAATCACCACAACTGCATCAGTGCTGGCTGGGTTGCTTAGCAACTGGACAGCACAGAGATCCCTGAAGAAAACCTCCTCCTCTGTATAAAACACAAGCTTGTGTGTGATTCTTGAATTGTGATGTGCGCCTTAGCAGTTTCCAGTAAAGGGATGTTTATGTTTCACACACACACTCTCTCTCTCTCTCTCACACACACACCAAAAAAAAAAAAAAAAAAAAAAAAAAAAAAAGCTTCGTGATAAGTAAATAAGAAATAAATAAAAATGCGTGTAAGTCTTGCTTGTGTGCGCAACTGTGCTTGTATGTATGTATGATTGTGTGTGTGTCTCAGTGTGTGTGTGTGTGTGTTGCAAAAAAAAAGTGTAAGAAACGCATGAAAACGCACCGGCACACACTCACAGCATCCTAATGGGTTTCAGAGAAAATAGACAGACAATTCAGCGCATGAACAGGCTGTCGCTAAGGAATTCACCTTAGGTGTCCCCCCCTCCCTCTTTTCTCCCCCCCGTCACAGTAGGATATTATTTTAATTTCATCTTTAAAAAATCGAAAAGATCTGCTCATCATCATGTCTCTTCGGACTGTTGATTCTCTGTCATTTGTTGAGTGTTTCCAGGAGAAGACGAGCGGACCATAATAACGTGTTCCAAACGCCATTTAACGTTGGACAGCGGAGGCAAGTGGACTTTCCCCCCAAATAGGTTCGCATCTTTGATGTGAAACCCGGCGTTGTGATACATGCATTGGCGTATTAAGGGGCCATCCATATTTCTCGGCATCTAATTTTTTTTTTTTTTTTTCACCAGAGGAGTGATATAGCCTGCTCTGACGTCTGCATCAGATATTACCCAGTGCTTTTTCAATGTGCATTTTCCCCTCAGTGACTTTGCGCTGATCTACATCATCATCAGCAGCAGCAACGGGGGAGAAGAAGAAGAAGAAGAACAAGCAGAAGAAGAAGAACAAGAAGAAGAAGAAGAAGAAGAAGAAGAAGAGAAAAAAGGGAATGAAGATTTCATTTTTCTTTTTTTTAAACCCACCGCTCCCCTCCAGCAGCCGACCAGCGTTTCCAGCTCAAACAAATATCTTTTAACAACATCACGTTGTGGAATAGTCTGGCGCCAGAGCATCGCTGGAACCATGCCTCTTCTGCAGATTTGGACTGGGAAATTTCATCCACCAATTTGATCATCGAGAGGCTGCTGCTCAGTCATTCATGCCAGTGTTTGTTTTTTTAAGAGGAAGAATACTTGTCATCACTTTTAAAAGTATTGTGTATGCTGTTTTTTGAGCAAGATGTCTGATCTTCTGGTGTTGGTCGAGGGGCTCTGTGACCTGCACGGATTTCCATAGCCGGGAAAAAACAGCGGGGGCCAATTACGAGATATATATATATTTTTTAAACAAAATCGGCAATTAGGGGGCATTTAATGAAGACATCGCATGCGTAGATGTAGGCTAGTTTATTCGACATTTTTAAAAAGGCAATTGCTTTTTTTCTGATTGCCAGTTTTTACTTTGTGCATTTTTTTTCTGGAGGACCACAGGACTGGTTGGATTATAGAAACTATATATAAGGATTTGTGGAGATGTTGGGTCGTCAAGAAGATAAATTATGTGGAATTTTCTCTGCTCTGGCGGCTTTGTCCTTCTTATGCTTTGTTCAAAGGTAAGAAAACGTCGCTTGGACACCACAAAAGAAAAAAAAAAAAAAAACAAAAAAAAAAAAAACCTTCACCCCAATAGATGTGATTACCGGTCAATAAAAGGCTGAGACGTGGCAAATCGCATTAAAGGGGTACCCAGGCCTACTTATTAGGGGCATTGCTGCCGATATATGCTCTAATAGACGGTGCTGTGGCGCGCGCGAGTGTAAAAACATGCGCGTGCACTGTATCAAGCCTATTGTGAAACGTAACCTACTCCCGATATGAAAATGGGGATATCGCCACTTATGTGTATTGTCACTATGAGCCCCATCCGAAATGACAGCCCCTCTGTAGGCTACAGTAGGCTCAGCCGATGATTAGATGGTCGGATCAATCAGCCGACGATCGATTGATTACGCCATGGTATAAGCAGCCAGATGTATGAGTCTATATTGCACAGACACTCGGCCTGTAAGGCTACTTATTTCATTCTATAAAGTAATATTCATGTAATCATCTTTAATTGCCTTCATTTTATTGACCGGAACCAAATCAATCAAAATTGGAAAATAATCCCAGCAGGTCATCATCTGTTGGAGGCTGGGTGTAAGATTTATTGTTTCAATAATCTTGTTTAGTCCTTTACACTTGTGAATTACTGCACAAGCCCTCATGGACATCATCACAGTCCGAATCTCCTGATCAATTCCTTTATTGTTTTATTGTTCAAGGCACTGAGAGGCTACATATCCCCCTCGTGGCCTACTCCTTTTTTTTTTTCCTTGTCTGCAGCAACCTACAGTCTCACTTATGAGATTTAGGTGCTCTCTGAGAAGTGGGTCGCACTTTTTTGACATTTTGATCCCATTAAAATAACCCTGAATAACAATTGAAGGGGGCATAATGTTGCTTGGGTATAACCCTAACCCTCACAGTGATGCTTTCAGGTGTCACACCAACAGAGTCCTCTAACCCGGCCAGCTTGATGAACATCTGCACTACCTATGAGCTAATTGAACAGTGCTTCCCTGGCTGAGCCAAGGGCTAGTGCTCCTATCAGGGGAGCAATTGTAACCCACTTCCTTCCCTCACATTTCCCCCCCCATACGCTCATTCCGCACCCTCCACTTACTAAGAAAAAAAAAAACTCAGGAACCTCAGCTGGAGAGCTGGGCCTCTGTCAGGTGATGCAGGTCATGGCACCAATGTTATAGATGTCAGTCAGACCAGTGCGGACTATATGTTCCTCCTAGGGATGGTCTGCTTCTGACAGCATGATGGGAGGCTTATTTAAATACATGTCCACACATAAGACATGACATTGTTACTTTTAATGCCATTGTTCCGAAGGACCGACATCAATAAAATCCTGGACAGGTGTATCATCATCACATCCCCCTCAACTGATTAGATGGATGTAGGTGGGGCTACAAGGAGCGGAAATGCATCTACAAGGCGCCTTTTTTTTAACCTTCTCCATGACAACACAAGAGTTAGTATGCTTTTAATATCAGGATGTCAGTGTAATGTGTTGTAACATGCAAAGAAATGACATCTCCCAGCTATAAAACTGAGGTTGGCATAAAGATTGAGAACCAAATTGAGAAAATGTGACAAAACCATGGATGAATTTACACGTTGGCTGTCGTTTAGGGCACTCTAAGTCGTCCTTCCCTTTGTCAAAGCCTCACCATGTTGTTGACGTAAGGGCTTTCTCTTCAAAGGTGGTGTTCATGTCATTGATGTTGAGAAAGAAAGAAAAAAAAAAGAGTGTGCCGTTATAATTTGAGGTTGAAATGGCTCTTAACACTTGTGGTTTTCCGCCCTCAGCTCCTCCACTGGAAGCACCGGAATGTCTGTGGCGAAGACTACCGTGGACAAGTTGCTGAAGGGATATGACATCCGTTTAAGGCCTGATTTTGGAGGTACGTGTTGTGGCTACATCTGTTTTGTCTGTTTTTTTTATTTTGGGGTCTCAGGTCTCAGTTGTCGAGGGTATGTACAAGTCAAGGTGCGTACACATTGATATTTACGAGTCATTCCCCTGGAATCTGTCGAAGAGTTGGCCTGTGGCAAAATAAAAGGAATAGCTTTGAAGTGACTGCTACCATGTCATTACTATGCATCTATTCACATATCGAAGATGGCTGCTTCTCGAGAAGTAGGGCACACACGGAGAAGAGCAGTCAAACACTATGTTTTTTAAAACCAGGGATGATGAGTGTATTGATTTTTAATACTTTTCTGATTAGAGACGTTTTATGGCCGTTTTGTGTTACATAGCGGTGTTTCTGAGCATTTGATTTGCCGATCAGGGAAAACCCTTCTACCCCATTAACTTTTATTGGAAGCTGTGCATCTTTTACATCCGCTCTTTAGAATAATGGTTATTTTGATAATTGCTGAAAATAGAAGGCGTTGGGCACAAGTCATTAGTGTATGTCATTTGTGTTGATTGTTTTTTCTGAAACTATTTAACCACAATAGGTGTTAAGCAGCATAAAAATAGTTGGCTTTTTGAACCACATACTAGCCTGTTGCTAAAGAATCTGCCAATGATCAGGCTGCTTTAATGTAAAATTGAAGGTTTGGAGAATTCCTGGAGCAAAACATATCAACTATGGCACCTGTATGGACAAAATATGGGGTGAATTTAAAGAGGATGTTTCCCGTTTCATCGTTTTGACATCAACATCTGGGGCCCGGTCTGTGCAAAGCCATTCACTGATGACGTCATAACTCATCACTGACTGACAGCCATAGTAATGGCTCTAATTCAATATAGGATTGTACCAATTCATTTCAGCACCAGCTTGATTGTTCCTGCTGTACACATGTATTAGGAAAAGCTTATGGCCACACTTACTACTGAAAAACAAAGAACAAAAGAGGCTTTTGTTTTTACTTCCAAGGCATGTTAATGGACTGTGATGTTAATTTAATGAGAGCAAGTAATGCAGTAGTATGTCTGTCACCACTTAAATTTGCTCTCGCTCCAGTGTTGCGTGGCCAAAAAAGCTACAGTATCTTAAAATCTTGTCTATTAGTTTGCCTGTTTTTATCGAATCAGGTGTACAGTTTAGCATAGCAGCAATGATAGACGTGGCATTCAGCTTGTTGAAAAAATAAACTTTAATGAGTGGTAGGTAGAGACAATGTGGCATGACTCACCTAAAGAACGTGAATATGCACAATTAACTCAAGAACAGTTTGGATTTTTTTCTGTATTGCTAAATATCATGTTTAGAATATGTTTCAATTTAATTCTCGGTGTAGAAGTACATAGATTTCATAGATATTCTACAGATACAGTTTGTCTATTAAGTCTATATTATTCTCCAGTATGTTATTTTAAATAGGCTGCAGGCAGCAGCTTGCCACTCCTGCGACTACACACTTGATGAGAATGAGTGCAAGCAGTGAAAAACGTATAGCAGGTGCGCCTCCTCATATAAACTTCCTCTGGTTGGGTGCTCTGCCAAAAAACAGAGTCTCTGATGAAGGCTTATGTGCCAAAATGTGTTATCCTGATGTTAGCCATTGTAAAAGTATGTTATAGTTGAGGTTACGTCTTCGTTCTGTGTTTTGGAGCGCTGCCATTCCAGTGTTGTTTCGTGGATTCAGTGGAAGGAAAACGAGAGCAAAGAAACGTCCCATTGCCTTTGTTTCTGACAGTTGAATTAACTTTATAATGCTCAACGGTAGTTAACGTTTCACATTTAAGAATTTTCAATTTGCAGGTAGTATCAGCTTGGAACCACAGGTCTCTTTTTAAGTCCAGTGCAAACAAATGCCTTGTCAAATCTGTGTTTCTAGAACATATTCACCTCTTACTCTGCCCCACTTATCTTGCTAGAAGGTAGTTGGTGCAGCCACATGCCAACTCTTTGGGTTTCTATCTGCTGGCAGTTGGCAGCAATTTTTGAACTCATCTTTATTGTCTTCCTCACCAGCAAAAGTGTTGTCACTCACCATTTGGACAAGTCAAAGCAGACAAAATAACAAATTGTAACAAAGAACTGCTTAAATTGTGTTGCACTTTGTTGATACTGTACATATTTGACTAAAAAACACCCACTGGACATCGAAAAAATCCTTCACTTTGCTATAAAATCATACGTAACAATTTAAAACATATATTGTCCATAATGAACTATCCAATCACTAATCATGAGCTTAAAATTGGGTAAGAGAAGAGTACATACTGTTTATTTCTGTGTGGACAAATGGATAAATTTGCCTTAATTACCTTTTAATTACCAAGAGAGAAAGAATCATGTCCCATGTGTGCAATGATTTAAATACCCATGTTAATATCGAATACCACATTAATAAATCATGCAGCAGCATCATGACATGACTGTACGCTGTGTAAATAAAAATGTGAGGAAATAAAAGATTTGTTTTGTTCTAGATTTTTTGCATTATACTTCTTTATTGGCATTTTGTAGAGCTACCTTGACTTAAAGATGATTTCAAAAAACATTTCTACTTCGGTGTTGGTCATAGTCCCACTGTTGTCTAGCAGCCTGTGAGTGCACTGGAGTGGGTAGAGCAAGTTTTGAAGAGTGAGTATCCCAGGCAGAGAGTAGCTGTGCTTTACCCTCAGGCCAGGGAGCTGCACTCCATCATGTCTTGATATTTCCAACATCAGTCAGCTACTTCTGTCGTGACACAACTGCTGACGACCTTCAGCTCTCCAGATTCAACAAAAAGGGTTTTAATTTGGCTCAATGGTGGACACTGACTGTTGCTCCTAACAGCCGGGCCAACACCCATATTCGAAATAAAAGGTGCACATCGATGGAGCAAGTTTGTGGTTTGAATGGGTCAGAAAGAGGTTGCCAAAAGTGGCCTTACCGCCGTATATCCAGATGAAAAGCCCACTCTACAGTCTATTCACACCCTGCCCTCTTCTCCCCAGTGATCCGTGAGCCAAACTGAAATCCAAGAAATGGTGCACGGACCCAAATGGCAGCCATCCCATCATTCAGGATTTTTCAAGGGAATTGAACTGTGATTTTCTTGAAATTATAGTTATTATTGTTTTTTTTTTTTAAACTGCAGAATGCAGAAAAACCTCTTTTGTGTCTTTGTGATATTTTTCCGGACTAATGCATCAGTTGCAAATTGTGTATATATATCTTTTCTTTTTCATTATCTGTTTGGATGTAACTTCCTAACAAATTGCCCCTGGTCATAGAGCTGAGTCATAGACCATGACCCCCATACAACCTGAATAATGCATTACATAGATTTAGATTCAGCAAGGTTACCGGAGCATTGCAGGAAATATCATTTTCTGAGGACAGCGCCAATGCACCAATATATTTTTTTATTTCCTTTAACCATATTTTTGAATCATCACACTTCTATATGATATTAGGTGACTGTACTTACATTGTTCGGGAATAATTGGACAAATGAGTCCGACATGAACTGAAGGAGGAAAAATGAAACATATGTTTGCATTTCACTCTACGTTTGTCATCAACATGAAGTCTCTGTCCTTAAGTTTCACTGTGGGAATGTATATTGGTCATTTTATTTAGGGCAGGAACCCATTTACAGACAAATTTGACTCAAGTCTATTTTTCAAAAATGCCATGTGGATCGTGACTTCAGCCAGCAGCATTTTAGCAGTGCCTATTACCTACTGGTACATGCTTGCTGCTGTCCTGATGAATTTTATCTTCTTTATTTAATTGTAAAACCATAATGAAATGAGGATGAAAGACATTTTAGTTCCACTTTCTCCTTGTTACACTTTCCCACTCATCAATGTCTCTTATACACCACCTTTTATTATTAACGAAATACAACAAGCTTTAACCAGGTAACAGCAGGGCAAATAGATACACAGAAAACGAGAACATACATTATTGTCGAGAACAAATGTACTTTCAAATAAAATTGCATTTTGAACAGTTTTGTGCTACTCACGTTCTTCTCATCTTTCAGTAAGTGAGCCTGTTCTGGAATTAAGGTATAAATTGCGTTTGACATGGTTTGAGATGAAAAAATCTTATTTAGGGTTTCGGGTTTCCTGGATTAGTGAAGCCTTTCCGGAAAAGCAGAGAAAAGTGTTGTTTTGAGTAGTCTGGTTGAGCTTATGATGATTCAGTGAGATGTGTGAGGATGTGTTAGGATGAATGGGAAGATAAGCCACATGGCAATATGTTCCTGTTTGGGAGTCAGTTCATTTGTGGAAAAATAACTAAAGCTTGGATAGAGTAAAGGTAAAGATTGCCACACTGGTAGTAGGATAATGAACAAGGTGAAAAAGAGCTCAATTCAGTCTGTTTCTGGTGTGTGTAATATTGCCTTCATTGGTAGTCCAGAGTTTTATAGCCATTCCAGTAAGTAAGGTCAGTTTGACACCCATATTGTGGAGCGCCATTGTGACTTCTTTGTTTCATTGTGTTTGATGACATGCTCTAAGACAGGCTGCTCTAAAGGTTTAATGATGATGGCATACAGTGACTTCGGTTGGCCGAGTTCTCTTTTCTGACTTTCAAGAAAGCACTTAAGATCTCTCAGGGACCTAAAGATGACTGCAAAAAAAAAAAAGAAGCTAGAAATATTTAGATGGGACAAGGAGGAGTTCATTTGTCATCTATGTGGATGACCCAAAAAAATTAACGCTGGTGTACACACATAAACCCATACACACACCAATGGTGGCGCAGTATGCAAAAGTCAGGATGTCAGACAGGTGATAGCAAAGGGTGTGAGTCCTTGTTTCGTTGGCAATGATTGGCTCAGAGAGATCTGAGTAGGCAAAAAATCAAGTATGCCACTATATCCAAAGGTACTGTCAAGTTTTTAAGGATGAACTAGGCACCTTCCAGGGATTTTAAAGTTACGATGCACATCAATCCAGAGCCTAGCTCATACTTTTACAAGCAATGAAGAGAACAGTATAGGAAGGGACTTCTCTCGTAATTGGACCAGTGGATTTTTCCAAGTGGGTAGCACCCATCGTATCAGTCCTGACAGGAAAAAAATGACATGAGTCCAACATTAAAAGGCACAAGGATTTGTTCAGGTACAACCGCCTTGGGCAAAGTCTGCAGGTTTTCCAGCCAACCAAAGAATTCTGCCACTGAAATAACTTGTCAGTAAGATCACCTGCTGAAATAATCTGACTGTTAGCAGTCCACAGCACATGTTTGCCCACCCTTGGACTAGTGTTTGTGGCATCCAGTCCCACCATTTTTCAGTAAACAATGGAAAATCTGATGCAAGACATTCGACAGGTGCCTCTGCACTTTGAAGAGCGCCTTGCAAACCTGGACCATGTGCTGAAGATCTTTTAGAAACTGGGCTGAGCCAGAAAACAGACATGTTTCAGACACCGACTGTAATGTGACATACAATCATTGCAGTGGGCCTGTAGCCAATGGAAGATAAAAATCTGCCTCAAAAAAGGCCACCAGCCGTATGACCCTTTTTCAGCTGAGGTCTTGGTAAACGACTATAGCAAGATGCTTTTTCACCAAATCTGGCCCTGATGTACAAGATGCAAAGTGTAAACAGGTCCTGCACTGGAAGCTTTTATAAGATGGATATTTTCAGCTCAGCTGCCTATGTATTGTGATGCAGATAATGAGATAGTCATGTGCTTTGCCTCCTTCTATGGTGTCAGTGTTGTCAATGAACAGAAAAACCCACATGTTAGTGTCTCTATGTACCTTTATGATATGTACAGACTGTAAAAGTGTGATGAGCTCGTTCAATAACAGCCATCACATCCTGTCCATGGCCTCGGGTCGAATACAGCACCGTGCAGTACCAGTACAGCTATATGTACAGAGCGAGTAAGGGGGTTGCAAATACAGATGCACTGAGCCACTTACTTACACATGCACATGCACATGCTACATTGTATATGTCCTCAAGACAGTGTTGTTGGAAACTGTCATGTAAGCTTGTACGGCACAGCTGTTTAGATATTTGATAGAGGAGGACCTCATCCTGTTCTATAGGTCCTATTTTGGCGTGAAACAGTGTTTGGAAGATGGATGCATCCTTTGGGGGAACAGAATATCCCGCAGTGACTGATCAGTAATCATGGAGTGATCATGGTTGAAATCTTTTGGTTGAAAAGCTGTGCCTAATTTGTACAGTATGTCTGATGTTCCAACATAGACAAGAAGCTCAAGAACAAAGTGAAATCACAGTGTTTGGCCTATTGAATAATGGTTCTACCACCTCCTTATGTGGCTTAGATAGGTCAAATTTGCTTCTAGGTTAGTCCTGACTTGAATTTGAAATCCATTGAAAAGGCAATGTTCCTCATCTGTCCCTGGGATTTTGGATACTCACTCAAAGTGGATTGATGACCCCCATCACGACAAGGTGTTTGCAATCCATGGCCTGCTCAATACTGCACAGACTGGCAATGGGACAACATTCACCTGTGACCCTTACAGTGACTTAAACCAATAATGGTTTAGCAGAGCAAGCAGTTCAGACAGCAAAGGAGGGCTTAAGGAGATGATGAGGGACTGTCCCAAGACAGGTTTGTCTTGTTTTCTGCACTCGTCTCACCGCATAAATGACCATGAGCTGTGCGTTGCTTTGAGTTTTTCAAACCCAGAAGGGGACCTGTCTCATTTATTGTCAAGATAGCAGACAGGTGTGTCATTAAATTGCCTTGAGACTTTATCTTCGCTTGTGAAATTACTTACGATGAGAGTCTTGTCAGTTTACCAGACCTTCCAGTGGGAGCAACCGTCTCACAATACTGTTGGCACCAATGTACCTGGTACCATCAGTGTTGTTGCCAAGAGACCAGAAATCAGCAGACAGTTAAGACTCAACAAGGGTTTCTTTTTTTTTATTATTATGATTATTTTAGGGGGCATTTTTCAGTGCCTTTATTTGGAGCGTAACAGCTAAAGGTAGGACAGTAAACTGGGGAGTGAGTGTGGACAACATGCAGCAAAAGGCTGTGGGTTGGAATCAAACCCAGGCCACTGCAGTAAGGACTTAGCCTTAGTACATGGGCTCACACTCTACCATGTAACACTGGTCAGCCCTGACACTGGTGTACTTGCTCAGGTGTCACTTATAAGCATCCTGTTGTTGACTTAAACTTGTCTTACTGTTAAAGTATTTCTGTTTTTATGGTTCCTAGTCAGTCCATTGTGTAGGTTAAACAGCTCCGTGACTGCATTTTTGATCTCTGGAGAGTAGCTCTATGCCAGGAAGACGTCACTGAGCATGCTCAGGGACACTCTCCAATATTTACAATTGGCTTTGCTTCGCTAGTTTACCCAGCTGATAGGAATGAAGTACAGCTGCCATTTTGATTGTAATGAATATGTCACCCAAATGCAACAAACTTGCTCTTCAAAAGAATGTTCTCTTTTCTAGCACAAATACATATATCGGGCTTTGAATATTGCCTTGACTACCTAAGCGTTATTTGAAAGTAGGATAAATTGATTCTATTTGTGGGACTTGATGCTAATAATTTAGCATTTTGCTAAAATTGAGTCTGGTGCTGTACATTAAGAAAGAAGCAGAATGATTTGTTCTGCCATTAAGTCTTGCATTAGCTATTTCAAATTATGTACTGTATGTTGCAACAATATACGTGAACAAATATGCAAATATTGATGATTAATTTAGAAATCAACTGCAATTTAAATAATCATTATGCTTCTAAACAAAATTTCACAGCAACTATATTTTAGTTTTAAGCAAACGCTTTAATTTTCTGCAGAAAATGTTGCTTCTCACTCTGTTTTTTTTATTCCTTTTGTCACTTACACTGCTTTGCATTTACACACACACACACAGGCATTCAAGAGTGCTTGAGACCTTGCATGTCTCTGCATCAAATGATTATTTTGCTGTCGAGTTGGCTGCCACTGCAATAAAATCACAACTACAACCGCTGCCTCTCCTGGATAACACAGCCCACCTTGATATATACAAACCCCTCAGAAACACATGACATGGCCTCACTGAGACGTGGCCTCGACACATACATGTTACCGCGGTGGGATGTTCTGCCGTATGATGAAGTGGTTTTCATAAAAGTGATGACCCATAAAATGTATCTGAATACATTTATTAAATAGAGTAATGAAATACATGACCTAGCTAAATCAGTTTCATAAGAGGCACATTTAATTATTAACCAGTCTCTCCATACTTTCACAAATACGGTGTTACCTTGTAGTTGGTGATTATATGAATCAGTCTGATAACAAAAGAAAGTATTTCATTGCTTTTCATTTTGAATATGGCGAACAGTCATGCGGTTTTGTCTTGTGTATATTGAGTGTTTTAATGACGCAGATGAACCAGTTGTATAGCTTTTCAGATAAATTGTGCACTTTTTGTATCTTTTGTATGCCTTCTTTGCTCATTATGTGCATGGAAAGACTCCTAGAATACTTGTTTTTCCACCCAGTCACCATATGTAGTTGGCTTTGTTTCCAGAATTAAGAAATACAGCCCATGGCCACGAAGCAGATGCCATTCACCGGATAGTTTGTTTGTTGATACCGGTGACGTCTTTTACTTATGCCACATGGTGGTTATTCACATGGTGTGTGGTCACATGTACAGCATATCTCTGATTTATTTCTGAATGTGGTCTAGTAAGAGATTATTTCTTTGTCTGTGTACTTCTGCTACCAGCGAACAAGAGTGTGCTGAGCATGGTTTGTAGTGATGGTCATGAAAAAGGGCAGGCTGATCCGATATTGTTTCTGTCACTATTATTGATGTGTATACCTGGGAATCATATAGAGTACTGGGTCACACGTGGGCAGGCTTTTATTGTATTGATCTTAATATTAAAGAAAAATAAAAAAAACACGTGATTTTCAGTCAGTTGGAAGAGATAAGAGGACGCAGCTCAGCTCTCACCTCAGTCACACGTTCGTCCTTCTGGAGGGCATATTTCAAATCAAGCTGTCATCATCACGGGAATGGGTTTTATGATCTCAGCTTCCACCATTTACAAAGCATGAAGGGTGACATATCACAAAAGCTGTGAACACGCCATTCTTCCTGCTGAACCTTAACCAAGTCCAAAGCATGTCCGGACTACAAAGGATCAAATGAGTCATATTAATATAAAAAAAAATGTTTATCAACAGGCAGCACTACAGCATTTTAAGGATAAATACAAAGTTAAATGTGCTCATCATGCTGAGAGAGTAAAGTTTAAAGTCCACCCCTCTAAATATAGTTGACAAATGTCTGGGGGGTGTTCTGGGGCAATTGCTTTTGAAATGGTGACTTTGGAATGAGCTTGTAAGAGTGAATGTATTTTTAAATTGCCAACCTAATGTGGCTTATGCTTAGTGTACCAGTCTAGGTTAAAGTCATTGAACAGCACACTGATGCACGCGCAGGACAAAATATACACAATATATAACATTTCAACCTGAATCATTATATACATCATTAATTAGGAAGTGATTCACTGAAAAAGTTGGGGAAAATCACTCAGCAACGGGTTTGAAGCTCTTTGAAGCGCCACTGAATAGAATTTGGTATTTTTGCGATTTAGCACCCCCAGTTTTAGAGTGAAATACCACTGTTGTAAATATGGACAGCTGTGTTATGATTACATACTTATTATCAAAAACAAGTCGACATCTTTGCTAACAGCCAAACTTTAAACAAGTGCAACAACACAAGACATAGCAGCCAACTAATATTACTTGCTAGTCCAACAGCAAGAAGCCCAGCTCGGCGTCTGTCTTTCAGGCTTTTGTTTCACCAAGCTCTCGCCAACAACTAAAAGTCAGTCCCAGATTTACTCTTGTGTGACAGCTTCTTGCTCAGTCACTCTGTCTCGTTTTCTCTTCTTAGCTTCCTCCGTCAACATCCTCTTTGGTCTCATCGCCTCTGCCAATATGCCTGTACAGGCTTGGTTAGATTGTCCACTTTCCCAGCTCTGCTTCTGACACAACTCCGGTTCCATTACCCATCTTTATTACCCGCATGCCGCAGGCCTGGTGGTCCAAAACGCCTGTGGTACAAAGATGAACACTCCCCCAGTGCTCTGAACTCACAGTCCCGGGCAGCCCAGTTAACAAATTGGGCTAACAGCAGCTACAGTTTGCAGCAGTTTACTTTACTGCCCATCAGGAAACTCTGTAAATCACAGGGAGTTGAGGTGGAGCAGCCGGAGGACATCAGAGGGAAAGCAGAAAACATTTTATCCATAAAATATGATCCAGTTTCACCAAAATAAGTGAAGTGGTTGGTAGTGTGTGATTTAGTGCTGTAAAGCGCTTCATACTTCTCGCGGGTGATGGTACAGCACAAAGTCACATAGTGCGAGAACAGGTGTATGCGGCACAGAGTGGTAGAGTCAGCTGCATGAGTGATTTGCCAAGTTGTTTATCTACTTTCTTAATATCCTTCACAATATTTTACAAGACAAGAAGGGACATTATTCCACAAACACGTATCATTTAAAAACTGAATCCCTATTTATGAATATGCTGTGTAGCAGGCATGATTGTGTAATAAACAAAAATTCATATTATAGGTTCTATAGACTGGTTTAGAAGTTGTATTTTCAGTGTATGTAGTGTGCTGGGCTGTTTCATACTATTCAGCTTCTTTGCAGTGCTAGTTGATTATGTCAGCATTTACATTGTCTTCCTCTCTTTCCTATACTGAACATGGAAAATAATTTAGATTATCAGCACAAATACAGTTCTCTGATGCTTTCCTAAGCTACTCTCCCTCCTTACTTTGTCCTTGTCTGGTGTAATAAACAGTGATATTGGCTTAGTGTGTATTAAATAGTATTCTGTCAGTTGTGCAGCAGAGAGAAAATGAATTTCGCTGAGCATATTGTAGATGTGCATAAACAGGATGACAAAGAAACTGGAGAGCCTGTAAATGTCTAACAGAAGGTGCTGTACTGGGGTAATTTATGAAGTGTTGTCAATTGGTGGAGAGCCCTGCAGATTTTAGAAATCCATGTGACTTGCTAAAAATTGCACGCGATAATGTTCCGTGATTATTTTGGATAACTTCAAATAAAGGGCCTCAGAGGTGCACGTGGAGATAGAAAAAGGTTTTTGTACAAAGTGTAGTAATAAAAGTTCTCTTGTGTACCTTTTAGGCACAGAGGACCGAAGAGAACGTGTCCCCTCTTAGGACATAATGTCACACCAATGTATAGCTCCACTGAGAATAAAACAGAAAAGATAAAAGTGGTGACTGTGAGAGTCCCCAGGGAGGAGGGGCTTCAGGGGACGTGGTAACATTTTCACAGTGGTTATCAGTTTTGGTTGAGGAGCCTCATATAAACATTAAATGTACCCACAAAGTCCTATGCACTGCTAATTTAATGCCTTCTATAAGACAGGTGCTGATATGATTTTTGTTCTATAGCAACATATTTGAATTGTGTCCTCGCTGCTTTTGAGTATTTCGTTTCGAGCATTTTCCAGCTGAGCTCTTCAGACTACAATTTTATCCCAAAGTTTAAAATGCAGATACATATATTTATTATTCTTTAGATTCACAGTCTAGAGTGAATTAAACTGTACTGATTTGACACCTGCGGTGTCTCACATCACATCACCTATAGCTTTCTGAAAGAGCTTTTTGAAATCTGGAGATGGGCCATCATCAGCTCTCGTAGCCAGAAAATCTAAATTTGAGCAACGATCCCCGGACCAATGACAGTATAAAGAATGGACAGCTTATGCGTGATGTCGCCCACAGATTTCCAAAGAAGTGTTTTGAAGCACAAAATCTGTGGCGCTGGCCGCCGCCATGTTGGCAGTCTTACCTCTTCCACCTTCTGGCTAATCTAAAAACCTGCAAAAACTAGGATGATCACTTTTTGGGGCAGGCCAAATGACACCTGGTTGCTCAAAAAAGCCACATGTAACAGCACCCATCTGTTAATCAAAGCGGCCACGCTGTTAATTCTGAAGAACTTTAAGCTTTAATATAATTTGAACAGGTGAGCTCTATAAAAATTCACCCTCAGTACAGTTGTCATGAACAGGGAAATTAGCTATAGAGACCAAAACTATTTTTTGTACCAGGCTGTAAACAAGTTTATTTCTGCTGTGAAGTTAGACATTTTAACATGGGGACTTATGGAGAACTTGAGACTTCACAGCCACAGAGGTTGCTGCTTGCTCCAAACATGCCATCCTCATATTGTACCAATAATGATTGTTATGATTATGATTATTATTATTAAAGTCACCAACAGGCAGTAGATTTAATAAGAAGTGAAAATAACTGAGATCTTAATTACGCGGAACAAAACATCTCGACTTGCGAATTTGTGAATATTTCCAATCACTTAGCTGGAGTCGTCTTGGAGCCGGTGTTGAAGAGCCATTAGAGAAACAGCATCTTAAAGCACTTAGCAGTCAGCTATGACAATTACTACCTTAATATTGCCTACCAAAACTCTCTGAGCAGTGCATATTTAGTGTTACATGTGACCAAACAAGTCTTACGGACACGATTCTCTCAAAATCTGAAAAACACAAGACATATTGAAGAAAGAAATTCTGGAAATCTGTAATATACGGACAAAAAACAGAAATAGGTGACAATATAGCACTACAAAGTACTGCCCTTAAAGAATACACCAATGAATATGACAACAAAATATAGCTTTAATGTCGCTAATTGTATAGTACATTGTTGCCCTGTATGTAAATAATCACATACAAGTTCAATGCTGTCATTTCCAAAATATATTTGTGTCTTATACAAGCAATGAAAAGGATGGTCTGATTTATCTTTGAGTTATTTTTGTGTGTTCAAATGTTCAAAATATGTTTATTCTGAGACAGACCGAACATCATTAACCCATCATTGGTTTGATTTTGTCTTTTAAAGGCCACATTTGGTTAAGTATGCTTCTGCACAAATTGCCCATAAGTATGCCTACAGGTGACCCTAGCTCACGTGCATATCCCTCTAATGTACAGTATGCTGAAGGTCATATTGCTTCCATAACTGCTCAGAATACCGTATTCATACTTCTCCACCACAGGACTGCTGTCTTTCAGGGCTCTGTTATGACTGGACTGAGTATTTATCACATTGTAATGTAAAGGAATTTGACATGAGCCTTTAATGGTTCCAACCGAAGGAGCATTAGCATACATTTTGCAGTTTAACGATCTCGAACATTAAAAGACATCAATAGGTGCCAGGACCGCAGGGATGTGAGAGTCTGACTCTATCAGTGAGGCAGCTTGTGGCCATAACTGTAAGCACCTGATCTCTGGCTATAGGCGGCTCTCGTTTTAACCAGTCTGATGCAGTTCAGTGCCAGTTCAGCCTGCAGCCGTGTCATCAAAGTACGGTCACCTGTCCATACACTGCCTGGGTTTTACTGATCTCATTTACCATTGACCCAGCTGCAGCTTGATCTTGTTTGTAATGGGAAAGCAGTAAATGTAGCCATGAAACTGCAGATCAGTTGCAGAGAGACTGGTGAGTAGAATAGACACTTAATTGACCGAGATATGAAGGGGAGAGCCCGGAAATATGAGTAAAAGCAGGAGCTGCAGCACTTTATATTCAGTTTGTAATGTACTACACTGTATGTAATGTAAGTGTAATTGATCCTAGGCTATCCTTTGTCTCCTATGAGGTAATAGACTAAATGCTTTTAAGAAAATGTGTGCAGCTATTTACAGAAATCACTTCCCACACTATAGATTTACCCTCTGTGAACATGACCGCTGATTGATGCATGCAGGATTTCATTTGGAACCTGCATTTTGGCAGCTGCGGCTATTAAGTGATATATCGCAGCTGTTCTTTCAAGACCAGTGGACATTTTTGCAATACTGAGGACAATCTCTTAGTCTGCGTGCTGCCACATGTCAAACGGCGGGGCTGCTTTGCATAGGGGCCGATAGCACGGGCCATCGTAACTCAGTCTCGGCGTAATGCCTATTCAGCGCAAAACAGGAGTGTATTGTCAGAATCGCAGGATGGATGTCGGGGCATGTACAAGTGATATCTATCCTGATGAAGAAGAACGCCCGGTGATTTATTTCAGAGGAAACACAGGAAAAATGCTCAAGTCGGGCGCTTTTCCCTTTTCCCTTCACTTAGATTTTCTATTTGAATTAAATGAGGTGTGTATGTAGGCAGGCAGAGGAGGGGGGGGCATGGGTGGTGAGAGATAGCATGCAGGAGAAAGGACATACTTCATCTTCCTATTCAAAGTGTTGTTTTCAGCAACTTTGAAATGAAGGAGAAAAATGCTGATAGAATTGCACCAGAATGTATCGCAGTGGACTGCAAAGTAGAAAAACCCTCGGTCAGACATTGGTAAGGCATCCTGCATGCGGGGCATTTTTTTTTTTTTTTTTTTTTTCCCTTTTCGACTCTCCTCTTAAGGTCCCCAGCGACTCACTTTTTTGAACTTGCAGTGATTGATGGGAGGTGTGCCCTTGACAGGGCCGGGATTGGTTGGCCAAGGGCAAGATGCAGCTATCCAATTGTTTCACATAGATAAACAAGGAAAGAAATGTCATTTACAGCATCTGGAGATAGATGCTGTCATCCACGCTACCAGGAAGCACGCTTAAAAGCCCATCTCATTATTGAACTCCAACAGCCAGCCTTTAAAAACGGGTTTCCACATAAAAACGATGTGTGCATCATGCAGAGCGGGAGGACAAAACAAGATGGGAGAGTGCAGAAGACCACGACAACATGGGAGAACCATTACAAATATAAGAGCTTTACTCTATGGTCGGCTTATTCTGCGCTAACATGCTTAAGGTCAAAGATCTTGATAATAACTGGCCGTTTTAGTTGCATCCTTTCCGTTTGGTCGACTGTCTACTGATATCTACAGTGGAAATAAGTTATGAATGGCTCAGCATATGCAAGGATATTTTATATATTGTAGTTCATCTGCAATTTTAATCCAAATGTTATGTCTAAAATATACAGTAAAATTTAGTTTGCTGGTTACTTTGGTAATTGATTTTAGGCAATTATATAAAAAAAAATACATCGCAAAACAAAACAAACAGTACTTCTGCTTTGTGCTGCATAGACCGTGGTATAATCATAATAACGCACTCTGAGGTGTTCTTATATTATAAAAAAAAAAACCTGGGCACCATTTTGTCTATATAACTTACATGCATCTGTTATGCATCAATAATCCGTCATCTGTCATGATGATTTTGCATAGATCAGCGCACGTGATGATGACGCATGATAACTACCCTGCGACAACAGCAGTGTTACACTCGTGCACATTAACTTAGAACAAAGCCGAAGCCCAAAATATTAAGCTTTGTCATCACAAGAACTAAAGAACTCAAGTAGCTAGCTGTTTGTTGGCGCTGTTTTTTTTTAAGTGCATGCTTTCAAAATATGATCCATTATTCAAGATTTTTTGTTTTGTTTTGTTGGCTGGGTACATTGCAGGTGCACTGTGCATTGAGTCATCAGGTTCAAATCAAGGATGCAAACATTTACAAATAATTTAAACGCGTGTTATTGCGTCGACCTGACGGGCTGTTTTTCTGCTGATGTGGTTTATATATTTATGTGGTTTATCCTCACAGCATAACTGTATATCATTTACGTATCTATTTCTAAACTAAAACATCTCTCCCTTTACAACCTGCAAAGTGCTCATTTAGTTTATAATTTATACTGTCTGTCCATTAAAAGCAGGAAAATAGATCCATCCAATTTGCCTACTAGGTCATATGGCTCTGCTTTTCAAATATAGACGTTCGTATCAACTGATTGATGAGTAAAACTTTATTCCTCTTGTGGCACAACACACTTTCTCTTATTTCTTTCCATCTGCTTCATTCTTCTGTTTGGTCTTTGAACACACGCTGTCACTTATCCTTTTGATTCCAGTGTTTTTCATTTGGTCTCCACGAGTTTGTTTTCCTAACTTTACATTTATGCTTTTGACATACTGTTTTTGAATTTGTCATTTAGAGTCTGTTATCCAGCTCTGCTGACTTTTGTTTGACACGTGGTTGTTTTGTTTTTTTCTTTGTTTTGTTTGAGGTGCGTTTCTTTTTTTATCTCACCTGCACAGTGTGTGCCTTTCTCCGTTCTTTTGGTGTATCATTTCATGTGCAAATAAATGAACTCTCCACTCTAGATGGCAGTGCAGGAGAAGAAAAGAGTATTAAGTAGTAGTGAGATTCATATAGGTGAAAAATAAGTCTAATATGTGACGCACATCTTTTTTCATATAATTCTCATATTTGGAGGCCATCAGGTGTGTTTTTGGCGCCCCAGTATTTCACATTTTATGTTTGTCTTTATTCTTGTAACATTCTTTGTTCGCTGCGATTGTTTGAACAAAAGAATCAGAGGTAATTTAAAAACTAATTGGGTCAAAATGGCCACCAACAAATAAAAATGTGTATTACCTTGCACCATAGTAAGTGTAATGGTCACAAATTAATTTATTAATAAAGAATTAATTAATGAATCCTGCTCTCTTGAGACATATTAGCCATGATCGTTGAGGAGGATCAGCCCCCTAATTACCGCAAGTTAATATAATTATGCGGGCAGCTTCAGCAGCTCTTACCAGTACACTGCATGCCACTGAAGTAACTGGGATTAACTGCATATGTTATGTTATTCTGGAAATTAAACATGGCAACAGCAAATACCTAAAAATCTTTACCTTTCCCACTTCTTTTTTCAAAATGTTCACTTCAAAAATGATGAAGCGACACGGAAATAATGGCATTGATTAAAACTGTCAGTGTGTGGACTGTGTGCTGAATAAATTAGGCCTGGAAGTAAATAAATGATAAGTTGGAGCATAAATGAATTAATTAATGAATTATATACTTCTTTAGCCAATAAGTTTCCTAATAGCTTCGGGATAAATCCTGCAGTGGGCACACTCTGTCCTCAAGTGCCCATACTGTACATGGGCATGCTTTTTGATCAAGAATTTAACCTTCAAGAGCTTTTATTTCTTTTCTTCTTAGATTTTAGATGAAATCAGAATCGTGACTTACACATCATCTGCGACTCTTTCGACGGTATGAAGCATCATTTTGAGATTTAATGTTATGTCTGATGAGGTTGCTAAAGAATTAATGGTTTAAATGTCACTGTTTGACCTAAACTTAGAGGAGCGGGCATACATTTTTGATTTACTTCCACTCACACGCACAATTACGCATTCATTTTTACATTATTTATCATTTGAACAATATTTTATTTTATGAATGCCCGATTACATCAAACTAAATGAAACTAAACCTTCTACTGTCATTCACTCTTCATCCCTTTGGACTACTTTAATAATGTTCCTCGTGGGATTGTAATTTATGAGTTGGAAAGGCAGCCTGTAATATGTGCAGCGTTTCATAATTCACTGACAAAATATGTGTAGGTAAGTAGGAAGCATTGTTCATATGCAGCTTTTTAGTGTGGAATCTAAGTAGGTTTCATATATCAGGTGCAAGGTTTGTGACAGGATAGGACGATAAGATGAGGCCACCTTTACTTATCCTCTGTCTCTCTGGCTTCATGTGATGTACTGCCTCTGCTCTCCTGTTTTCCCTCATCATTTTCTTTTGCCGTCTCTTCTGTCCTTTTTCACTCCTCGTACTAGAGCCGCTTTAATGATTTCCCTTTATTCACCAGCTATCACTAATCTTACCTGGCTGTTGCTTTAAGTCACCCTAACAGTGTCCTTTATATTCATAGCTGTTCAGTAGCGCTAGCAGCTAGCTTTTACGGTTAGATTATTATCCCCAGATAATGATGAAATCTGCAATGATGCCATGTACCTTTTTTATTTGATCAGGAAAGTCCCATTGTGATTGAGATCTCATTTTAAAGGGAGGCCTGAGTGTATGTAAACATAATGCAGGGTACTTAAAATCATGTAATGTAATCATAATGTAAAACATAGTAAGAGGAACAGCAATATAATGTACTATATAATATAATACAATAATCATATAGTAACTAGAGTGTTTCTTCTTACAGTATGTGTTTATAATCTAGTGCATTGTTTGTCATTTTAACAAAGAAAGTAGATTTTCATTTGATCACAGGACAGCTGACTAGGTTGGGTATCTATGATGCCATATTGTGTTCTTTGTTAATAAATTAACTGTTTCACAGAGGCAGAGTAGTGCAATTTGAATTTATTGAACTGCACTGTCTGGAAATTGTTGATATAATCTGTCTTAGTAAGTCACTTAAAAGTACTATCATAGAAATTGTTTACATAACTGAATTAAGTAAATTTAACAAATAGTTTGTTTATCTGATTAGCCAAAATGCAAATAAAATTTTGAAGCATTTTAAAGGAAATATGGAAAATATCGGGCACTGTGGAAAAGAGACAACTTCACCAACATCTTGTGTTTGGCCTCAATATATTAGCATGAGGAAATGTTATTTGCTGGTAAGGCAACTTTTTAAATATCTTAATATCTTCTTAATATCTATTGAGGCTGTATGGTGGCTCAGTAGTCGAACTGTTGCCTCACAGCAAGAAAGTCGTGTGTTGAAATCTGCCGTTCTGTTCGAAGCCGTGATTGTTCAGTGTGGAGTTCACATGTTCGCTCCCTGTCTGAGTGGGTTTCCTCCGGGTGCTCCAGTTTCCTCCCACAGTCCAAAGACATGCAGGTTAGGTCAACTGGAAACTTTAAATTGCCCGTAGGTGTGAACGAGTTTGTCACTCTATATGTGTGTTAGCCCCGTGATAGACTGGTGACCCATCCAGGCACTGGCAACCAGTGCATGCTGGCATATAGGCTGCAGATCTTTGCAGTGCTGAACAGGAACATGTAGAAAATGGAAGAATATTCTGTATTTTAAATTATAAAAAGGATAAATAATATAAAATTATCTGTTTTAATCTATAAAAAGATACCTAAATATATGTTATAAGTTAAACGGCATTGTTTCTTGATTAAAATGTTCTTTTGAGGGTTTCTTCTGAATGAACTGAACCCGGCACATTCAGGTTTTCTCATTTTGTGAACTTGTGAACATATTTAAGGTCTTGAGGGTGCAGGATGAATGGATTCGACCAGCACAGGGAACTACAGTAGCTCCCCATGGTGACCTAAATAGCTTCATTCATAAAGACAATCTTCATTCACATCCTTGTGCAGTAATGTAGAAACTATACAACTACCTTCCTCTCAATGTATACATTCAAATTAATGTTAATATCATAAACCTAGTTAACAAGCATGATATGAAACGTCACCATCACTTGGTGTTTAGGAAGTGTTCACTACCCATAACTCATGTACACAACCCTAAGTGGATGGTAAGATGTTACGAGTTTCTTTTCCTGAGTGATCACATTCAAAGAAGTCGTCATAATGACATCAGAAATTGGTACAATGAAGCTGAATTCAATAGACTGCGTTGAATAATTAAATTTTAAGGTTTTCACTGATCTTCTGCATTTGGTTGATGCCTATCAAAGACACCGTTTGGTTTGGTAAGCAGCTGTGCCTGATCTGCATTCTCTGCGATCGTATTGGTTGCTCTCTGCCAAGATGGAAATAATTGATGAGGCCGCTGTATGAAATGCAGGGGAGGAAGCATTCGGTGCGACGTAACAAATTTTTCCATTTGTTGTTGTTGTTGTTGTTGTTGTTTTTTGAGAAACAGGCTTCATGAGAGCAGTAGCCATTGAAAACAAAAGCAAACACAGACTCGACTGGATAAATCATCATGCTTCTCTTGCAACACTGTAGGGAAAATGCTGCACAGTTGCTATGGGACCCTCTGTTGCTAGGCAATGGGTTGATTATCAGAGTTTTTTTTTATATAAGAGGCAGAGTGATGTTTTTCTTTTTTTTTTGCTGTCCAGCAAATTTGTTTTCAGAACTGACAGCTTTTACAACTGACGGGATCTGTGCAATAACATGACAACACTGTCACTGATTTATACTTGATTTATCCAGTTTTATATGTTTGCATATGCAGTATCATGAATGTTCACATGAAATGTAAACACCATGAGCGGTTTCACTGGTAAACACTGATGTTTTATACCGTAAAACGACATATCTAGCAGCTTCTCTATGGAGCCTCTTTAATCAGATTTCATCTCGTGCTGTATGTGGTGCAACAAGCTTCTTGTCTGTTGAGAACTCATTCTTCTTGGCACAAGTTCAGAATCAACCCAGATTTGCCAAAAGACTTAACTCGGCACCTGTTTGCTGGCAATTTATGATGCTCCGTTTATTAAAATATCCAATTTATAGGCGGTGGAAATAGTGAGTGAGTGAATATCATTGTGACGCCCTCTTGTGGTTGCATTCAGATATCAGATGAATTAAGCCTTTTGTTAGTGCATATATAGTGGTTTGGCTGAAGGGGTTGAAGGGTGTGTTAAAATCAGCACAATATATAAAGCAAGAACAAATGTACTGCCTTTTTGTGGTTTGCCAAATTCCATATTTGCCGTACACGAGCAAGTGATATCAGCAGGAAGGTCTGCAGCTCAGACTCACACATGCAGAGACGCTTTCCGTTAACAATAGCCTGATAAAGGATTCATACAAATCTGTGTTCTTCTTCTAAAGCCTGCAATTATTCATACAGCAGACGTATCTTATATTATATTTCATGGAGTTAAAATGAACATTGTTAACCCAAAGAAATGCAAGAGTAAGCAAAGGTCTGATGTGTCCTGATGCTTTGCTTACCAGTGAAGATGTATACTGTTAACGTGGTCAAACATATGAACCATCATGCAGTGTTTGATTTCACTGCAAAGCAGGTTTGTTTGTTTATAATCCATTTTTAAAGAAGCTAATATAGACAGAAGATAAAGCTGTTCGTATATACATATTTTATCTTTGAGGAACAAATAATAAGTGTACAGTTTGAACTCTGGCTGACGTTGACAGGCCATAATGGTGGCAGTTATTGATTTTTGCTAATTTGGCAAGCATCCAGCTGGTTACTCTCTAACAGATAAGGGGAAACACATGAACTATAAACTATGAGAACCCATTACAGCTTTCTTTACAGTCAAGGTATACTGTATCTAGTATTGTCTGTACAGCGACACGGATCCTCCTCCACAGAGACACTGCTACGCTGTCCTCAGTTGAAGTTGGGTTATGTCTCTTAATCTTATGACCACTCCATGACACTGAACTTATATTGTTTTGATATGAGCTGCCATTACCAAGGAAAACATTAAATAGGGCAGCTTCACTGCCCACTACATCAGTGTAGCTTGTCTGCCCCGAGGCTAGATAAGACTGTCAGACTGGAAGCTGAATGTGGCGACACATTGTTGGAGTTGAGAGGACAGCATACATAGATAATAAGCAAAGAAGGGGACAGCTTGGCTAAATGAAAAAGAAAAAAGGCAACTGTCAACAAGGAGTGAAAACACGATAAGCACAGTGAGATGCATGACTGGCTGGTTTTTGAACCATCGAGGGGATTTATTCACTCCCGACCCTGCTAATAATTCCTTCAGCCGTGATCCGGGTCAATCATCCGGTGCAGAAACACAATTTAGATGTTGCGAGGATGATGTACTAATTGTAAACGGTTACCACGGGGATCATCAGGCAGGCATCACAATTCAGTAACCATGTAATGTAAATGTTACAGCGTTTAGTTTCATAATGCAGTTATTAGTATTTTTAAGGAGGCATTTTGCATTAAAGATAAGAGAAATTAGGACATCCCAGAAGGCTCAGCGGTAGTTTTGACATCCCAGAACCGCCCTCACATCACACAAAAGTCGCCTACATTACACCCTATTCTCTCTTTACTTAATTATTTTCTTACCAAAGATATTGAGGCTTATTTTTTGGCCTCTACATGTGATAAATCTGTGCCACTAACCTCCACAAAACTTAAACCCAGTAAAGACTCTTCTTCTACAGGACTCTTCAAGCATGATTAATGAACAGATAAAAATACTATTTGTTTTTAATACTTTGTTTAATTAATCACTAGTTCTGCTACATGACCCTTTTAGTAAAAGGTACTGTCAAAGAAGTCATTAGCACATAATTTATGGTCTAATAGTAAGGATATTTGATGAGGTAATGATATCCAGGAAAGCCAGCAATACCGCTACACAGTCAGAGTAATCAATCATAAATCATGCAGGTATAGTTCAGATGCTTTTGGAAATATTACAGTAAATATGAAGTCAGCAGCACAAAGGCTGGAAACAGGTTGGTTTCACACTTTTTTGTACAGATTAAATAATTGTAAATTAGTGAGTTTAAGAGATGCTGCCAGGCAAATTTTCTCCTCTAACTCAGGGAAAGAAAGCAAATGACTCCCATTTCATATTTTCCAAAATGTCAAACTATTCCTCTAGTTGCTTGATAAATTGGGAACCTTTGGTAAAATACTAACAAGCTTCAGTGAAAATAGATGCCATACAAAAATACTACTACTCGTTTAGGAATATTGTGAATTATAGACACCGTGCAAGAAGACATGGTGTGAACCTGCTCAGTTTTTTAAAGTCAAAACATCAGCTGGTTGCTCTGCTCTTTAGGAGTCGAACGTACTTCATGATTTGATTGAGCCGCTCCCCAGTGTTAATTCTCACATTGTGATTTAATAATAATGACCTCTGTTGCCATAGTGAAAGCTAGAGGATAAATTGTACATCCCACTTTGAGGGCCCACCTCCAGGAGCCTCAGTGCTGTAGTAAATTCTGCCATTTGGAAGACTGTTGGAATACGCCCCCAGCAAAATTTCAGACGACGGTTAAAGCTTGGAAAAGTCTTTGTCATACACAGCTGAGTGAACAATCCAAAAATGCCATATGGTGAGTCTCCTGTTTGACTGACCAAACGTGGTGGAAAAATAGGTTATTAACCTGTCCTATACGGCAGCTTGGAGAGTGGATTAGATGTTGTTGCCATGGTAATATTCACAAAACATGTAAGAAAAAGTCATCACATTAATGAGACACACTGTAAAATGTTTTCTGTCACTTTATTCTCCGAGTGAAAGGACACGAGGTTAACTGTGTGAGATCATGTCTTTCTATTTCCTGACACTAATGCATTATAAAACAGTATAGTAATTAAGTAAATAAGTAATTATAATATAAATAGTATAATAACAGCAGAAACGCTGGGTGTCATCTTTTGTTTAGAGATAATTGTTAGTGTTGAACATCCGAAGTCTCCGCTGGTTGCCCGGCAACCTGACAGTAATGACAAGATTTCTGTTACTGCTCCTGACCGAGAAATAGCCCAGCACATTATCCCGCATAAAACTGCAATTTGTCATGCTTGCATTTGAGTTTTTGTACGAATTAAAGAAACAAGACATGAATGTTAATTAGTGCGCTCTAGAAGTGCTGGTAGACAAAATATTTTCACCTTTGGACAAAGCCAGTCCATCTGTTTCCCCCCTGTTTTCCCGTCTTTATGCTAATCTAAGTAACTGACTGCTGCCTGTATGCATATATATTTACCGGACAAACATGAGAGTGGTGTAAAACTTCTCATCAATCTGTGAATTTAAGTGAATTTAACCACATATCAAACTGTTCGAACATTTAATTAATTTAAAGGTCCGGTGTATCAGATTTAGGGGTCTCTATTTACAGAATATGTCAAAAATGGAAAAAAAAAAGGATTGGGTGTTTTTCGCGCATTTTGTGGCCACCATAATTTCTCCTTTGTCCTAGGGAGGAGAGAGTGAGACGAAGGGTTCAGCAGCCACACAGCTAGATGCCACTAAATGCTACAGGTCCTTTAAATGAATCACTGCAAAATGCTGCTGTCTTTTATTGTAGTTATGATCTGGAGAGCTATTCATGAACTGATAGACACTACCAAAGTTACCTTTCTTTATAATTTAAAGGTATCATGTGAAGTCTTACCTTCCAAAACATATGCAACGCCTTATTTGTCCTGCATTAGTTACCCTGTTCTCCTGTATTATTGGTGCTTTTACAGTGTTTTACCACCAACAAATGCTAATGGGGGGCATGTGCATTCTCTGCTGTGCAGAAGTGGCAAAAAAGTGTCAAAAAACTCCAAACAAACCCCTACAAGGCACCTTTTTCATTCTGTAAAACTTCCTTAAATGTCGTCTGAGTGCTGTTGTTGAGACGATTTGGTAAGGAGCCACAGACAAGGTTCAGTCAAGAGTTAAAACTGGTTCAAAATTTGAGTTTGTGTCTGTATTTTGTTTAAATGTAGCACATCTAAGTCCAGCCCATCATCAGACTTGTATTGAAAGTGTGATATTGGCTGACCGTAATATAAAACCGGAAAACAGGAGCAGTTTGACACAGTGGATTCTTGTAAATATATTGGAAACTGTTTACACACAGATACGGTAATTGTTCACAGACAATATAGTTTCCCAAGGGATGGTATGATCTCTTTCTCTCACTCACGCCTTCCTTTTGAGTGAAATCCTAACAAAAGGATATGAAAAATGACTGTAGTTATCACTTTGTTCATCTGTTATTAATATTATTTTTAAACCATTTCCAAGTATTCTGTGTGGGGGGGAAATGTGGGAAATGTTAGTCGACAATTAATGGAGAGATGCTTATTTAAAGATGAAAAGTGTTTTTTCTTTTCTTTTTTAAAGAAGTGTTGTTCTGCCAACTTGCGAAGTGCAAATGCCGGCAGCAGTTTTATTTTGAGAAAAGCTGTGGTGACAAAGTGAGTGCCTCTGTTTCACCAAAGCAGGGTCAAAATATGCAGAGAGAGAGAGAGAGAGAGAGAGAGAGATTTGGTGCTTTCTGTTTTCATCTAGCGAACGAATGTACTTTGACATCTCTGGGGAAAACTGTTACTGGTTGCCTTCACAAAGTGCGATGGAAAATGGCCCTACTTTTTTTTTTTTTTTTTTTTTTTTTTGCAGAAAGAGATGGGTCAGGGAATATGACAAAGCTTCAGGGCATTTAGTGTAGTGGGAGAAGTGGGGTGGGGAAGAAAATAGGATTACAGAATGTAAGAAAGAGGATAGATGGGGCCTTTTTAGCCAAGTGGTTTGCTGGTTAATATTTTAGTACCATTATTTGAAGTGAAATATCATAATTAACCAACATGTGCAGGAGGAACACCGCAGGAAGGTTCTTTATGTCATTTTTATGACTTCAGGTGCGTCTTAGTGTCAGCTTCATACCCTCATATGTTAGTTTGTGTTGTGTTATGTGATATATTATGCTCAGTGTTCACTCCAGTTTTACAATAGAAACTCTGTGATGTCATAGACGAGTAGTCACGACTGTCTCCCTTCAGGCTTTGGAGTATTTCCTGACCCTAATATCTCGGGATAGTACAGGGTAGTACATCGTTCCATTTGGCGCAGAGCCTACAAATACAGGCTGAGTTATGATCATATTTTTCTAATTTAGAGGTTTATGAAAGCTTTGACCAAACGGTCCAGTTAAGATAATTAATCCATCCAAAAAATGATCCATTTACTCAAATCACATCAGCTGGTTTTGCTGGCACTGTTCATAAAATTTGTGTCCATCCCCTGATATTGAGTTCAGTCTCTACATCACACTCACGACTTTTTTGTAACCCCTTCACATCCGTCAGAATTCATTCGTTGGTTCTGATGTTTTCTTCTACAGTAAACAAACTTGCTAGCTCCTCGTTGACTGAGGTCACTCGAGAACTTGTTAATATTTGCATAAATTTCCCACCGCACAGCTGCTCCATGGTTCTCCAAGCATTTAGCAATTTAGCACATGCATGTGTGCCAATACAATTATATTTGCAAGCTGCGCCACAAAAGCTACTCCTAGTTCAGGTGGATTCATGCATTAAAATGTGTGAAGGAAGTGCAGTTAAGGGATGTCAATGTATATTCATTGCATTCTTTTTTTGTGCTTAAGGTAAGAGATACATCATCACTCGTAAATAAGACACAAAATGATTTATTGGGATCCTGGCGACGTGCCCTGCAGGAGGGCGTCAAAGCTTGAGCAAGCATGCAAACAAACACATATTAAACCACCTGTTTAAGGATTATACAGCGACGGGAGAATTTGGTTTCGAATTTCATTGGGTGTTTGCACCCTATTATATTTCATGCAACTCTAGTTTGTGTTTATTTTGGAGTGTGGGGATACACTGAAATGTTGTGTTGACTTGATCCATAAAAACCACCATGTAATAAAGGAATACCTGATGAAGTTTTGTCCATCAAAGTGAGAGTTTCAGTGGGCTAATTTGTGAACAAATGAACTTATCCCTGTCTTATTTCATAAAATAGTTTATACCATGTTCTAACAGAAGCCAGGCACACAATATTCTCTGTTATTTCAGTGACAAACACGAGACTCACAGCTTATTTTTAGCCACATCCAATAAAAAAGTACAGACATATAGTCTTTATTTCAGGGTTGCGAAATATTTGAACCGATGAGGATTATATTAGCAATTTAAATACATTGTCAGAAATCTTTATGTGCTCTGAACCATGCAACATTCCCACGACTCCTGCTGTCTCCAGTGACTGTCAAGATCTGTTTTCCATCCTTTTTGCATTTCAAAGTGTCGTATTTTGAGAGGAATCAGAAGAAAGGTAAAGTTGTAGGTCTGTTCTGGTCAAAGAAAGACTATGTACGTCACCGTCATGATTGTTTTTTTAATATGTATCTATTTTGTAAACCTGTGCGGTACAATCAGCTGAGCGTAGGAATGAATCACCCCGTCCTCTGTGAGTCACCGTGGCCCGTTACTGTCTGTACCTTAAACATGCTAATTACATCAGATTATTACCAAGAAATTAAGACATGCTTGCTGATGACTCGTCAGCGCTACTTAATCTTAAAAAATAAGCTTCAACCACTTCCAGCGACTATAAATTACAGATGTTATGTAGCTCACGGCTGTCCTGTCGTGCAGTTTTGTAGGGAATGAGGCCCTGCAAAGTTAGAGATGAAATGAGATCTAAACAAATGTACAGGGACAAATCCAACAAAGAACAAACAACCCATCTGAACAGGACGGCATGAAAACCATTAAGTACGTTTCTCGTCATCTGTTTTGTCCTTAATTTGTTCAGTGACTCAGTGAAAGGACGTCGAGAGAGAGAGAGAAAGGGGTCTACAATGACTGTATGATAATGATACACGTGATGAAGTACATATTGTTGTGCATCTGTTTTCTGTGTCGTTTATGACCCTTGTGCTAATGCCGTTTCCACAATGATACCACGGGACATTATCTGAATATACTGATTCAGCACTGCCACATGAACCAATCACCGAACTGTTTCTGCTGTTTCTGTTTCCTGTGTCAGCATTTCATATTTTGTGGACTGATCATTCTCACTAGCGCAATGTGAAGCTGACATGGTTTGAAGGGGAGGCGAAGACGGGGGGGGTAAGGGTGTTGAGGATAACATTAGGACTATGAATGTATAGGAAGAGAAAGTATTTGTAATAATGAAACACTGAGATTCACTGTCAGCTGTTCACTCTCAAAGTTCATCGCCTGCGGTAGCAGCTTCTCAGGTGCTGGGTGCCAGTTTTCTTTATTTTGCTGCTCGCTAGAAAAGGTGAAAAATACGGAAGAAAAACTTTGAATCTGCAGTCCTGCGTTTAGCTTCTTCAGCGTTACTGACTGTTGACCAAAGACAACTACAAAATGAATTACCTCTAGGTTAGTGTCTTAAAATTAGCAGCTGGGTAGAGCACACAGATGTAAAGTATGCATATCTGTGTGATCACACAGCCACACAGTAGTCAAAGGGACTGTGGGTACGTGGGCACTGTGAATGGATAATCCTTGTAAACCTAGAGTTGTGTGAATATTAAAGTGGGCTAAGTGTTTATTGTACATGTAAGGGAGTTGATGTGCATAGATGTTTACATGTCTACAGCATGTACTGTAATCATGTAAATAAGGCACAGTTTGCCCTTCTGTCCTGTTCCTTTACATGAATTGCCAGCCTAGAAATTAGTATGGATGAGTGCATTCATTTTCTCAGTGTTGTTTCGTAAGCTTCTGAGAATAACTGCTCTTTATTTTCTGTTTTACATGTTGTACTCTCTAAGCGGCAAGAGCAGACTTAGATTTGCTTTGTCACTGGCGTATTGTGCACGACAAGAGTGGCCAGTAGTTTGCTTTAAAATGACATTTTCCATAGATGACCATGCACAAATAATACATAATGTGTGCATGAGTGAGAATTTACCAGTTTACTTATGTTAGGGTGTTTATTATGATGTAAAGAATGGGCTGAAGTGGGCTTACTGAAGCCTGGGTGCATATAGAAACTGAGTTATATAGAAATTCAGCCTCAGTACAGTTGTCATGAACGGGGAAATTAGCTATAGAGACCAAAACTGTACCAGGCTGTAAACATGTTTATTTCTGCTGTGAAGTTGGACATTTTAACATGGGGGCTTATGGAGATTGACTCTTTCTGTAGCCAGCCTCAAGTGGTCGCTTGAGGAACTGCAGTTTTTGGCACTTACTTCCATCAGTGTACTTTTCTTGGTGCAGATGAAAAGTGTTTTCAAAGTGCAGTAGTTATCCTTTGTGTGCTATTTTACTGACAGCTGTTTTCCTTTGTTCCTTCAGGTCCTCCAGTCATCGTAGGAATGAGCATCAACATAGCAAGCATCGACTCCATCTCAGAAGTAAACATGGTAAGTTACAAACTTCTTTGTCTTGTGTCTTGTTTTTTTTTGTTTGATCCCCACCAAAGTTTGAATTCATCCTCACACTGCAGTCACTGCTAACTCTACTTTTGAGGAGTCGTCATCCTCGCTGTCAATGCAACAAGGAACTTCACGCTGGGGGCATCTAACATGCAGATAGGTTTACTCAGGTTTACTCTAATCTCCCCAGTTCACACATACACAGCTCCAGGCAAGCACCCAAGCAACCAGAGGGCGTTATCGGTGCATCAACAAATACATGATCCCTCACTGGCTTCCCACCCACAAACACCACCAGTTGTGATTGTTAAACTGAATGACCAAACCACTACAGAGTGTCTGTGGTAGTGGTGGGCATCCTCCACTGAATGAAACCTTGATTTTGACAATAAATATAGAAGCTAACATATATACAAATAACAAATATAGAAGCTAATAATAGATGCTAAGTTTTTTTGTTTTGTTTTGAATGACTGATAATTTGTACACTTTGTAATCAGCACACTCCTCTGCAAGACAGCACATATTCCTTTGCTCTGACACAGACTTGAGGGCAGTCAGGAATGCAGGCTGAGGAGTGAAGAAGGCAATATGGCCGATGTCTGAGTGATGACGTCATTCTGTCTCTTAGCGCACTCTTTTTTTCACTTAGCATGACATCATAACTCACAGCGAAGCTCACTCCTCCCGTATGGCGAGGTAGCTTCTGTGTTTTGTCTTCCCACTGCAGACTCTGTTTGAAATATGTGTGCAATTTGATTGAGATGTTGTCGCATTGAATCACGAGTTCAGGGTGAGAACATAGGAACATTTTTGATTAAAGATGAGTCAAAATGTGTATTGAATGCGCACTGACGACACATGTTGCCTGAATTTTAAATTTGATGAGGGGTGAGACATAAAAAAAACCCCACAAAATGTCAACGTTTGTAACTGCTTTCTGTTTTTGTTGACAGTCAAGTGTCACAAAAAGCTTTATTGTCTGTGTTTTTGTCAAACCAATTTAGAGCGCCTTTGCCTGAATCTGCATTTTAAATAGCTCGTTTTTAATGACAGATATGGTTGAGAGGGTTGATTGATTTGTTTATTGGTAGTATGGCTGAGCGTCCATTAAGAGCTGCGCGCTCACTCATTTCTCCTACTTTTCAATACAACAACAACACTTTGTGTTATTAATTACAAAAAAAAGGATGTAAGGTAAGGGTTACTAGAAGTCTGAACATGCATCATGCAAACACAGGAAATGTGTTAAAAATATGACATGAATTTCACCTTTCATTAAAATGCCTTTTGTTAAAGCACACAATATTTGTTGGACTGTGTAGGTATGTGTGTCTTTCCTGGGTCTGACTGTAGACTACAGTACTTTGACCAGAGGGGCAATGATGCATTAGCTGTCAGACCGTATATCTCCACTTGAACGCTTTTCCAGTTACATACAGTATTACACGGGAGTACTAGCACAGCTGTATTTATTGGTTTGCTGCACATGTCTGTTGTGCCCTCGTAGCAGATGCATTTTTCTTTTTTTGGGTTTAGCCCTATCAACAGTCATTAAATTACATTGTGGTGAAGCACTGCATAGAGAGATTTATAATTTGTGATATTTTCATGTTGGGTAATGCACACCACATTCATGTTTTACTCACATATTGATGAACCAATCTGAGTATTTCTTAAACTCAAGACAAAGCAAAAAATGGCTAAATAGTTACCGCAGCTCATGATCTTATGCACCTCTTGATTGCTTTTTGTCTGTGACTTCATGTACACGTTTCCCTCCTCCACAGGACTACACCATCACAATGTATTTCCAGCAGAGCTGGCGAGATAAGCGTTTGGCGTATGGTGAGCTGAAACTAAACCTGACTCTGGACAACCGTGTAGCAGACCAGCTTTGGCTCCCTGACACCTACTTCCTTAATGACAAGAAGTCCTTTCTTCACGGCGTGACAGTAAAAAATCGTATGATCCGACTGCACCCTGATGGCACCGTCTTATACGGGCTGAGGTAAGGACAGTGGAAAGTCTGCTTTGTGTTTCATGTGTACACACATATCTCTAATTATATGCATTGACTTCATATGGCTGATCTGGTGGTTTACATCAGCGATTCTCCTTTCAATAGGTGGCTAATCAGCACTATATAGTTTTAGTTGTTTGGTTTCATTTTCACCAGTTCAGCATGTAACTACTGGGTGAGCTGGAACTACTTGCACCGGTAACAGCTCTGCAGCTCTCAGTTAAGTGCATAACTGCAAGTTTTTGCTAAAATAATGTTGGTTAAAGCAATATGTGACTTTATAAAGCAGAGCTCACACATTCTTCCTCTTACAGATAAAATTATGAGTTTATAACCAATAAAAGACTGCGCTTACTTCAATACAGTCACAGTCAGGGGTTTTGCTGCTACAGTCGTACTGTACTTGGTCTGGTATGACCCATAGACATTATCAGTATGGATGTAGTGATGTCACCCATACTGCAGGTATGTGAAGCTCAGACTGTGATGGCTCTGTTTGCCATCGTGGTATCTTGTCTCTGCTGTCTCCTAAATCCTTAATTATGCATAACTTTAAGCCTTAATATAATCTCAGTACAGTTGTCATGAACAGGGAAATTAGCTTTAAAGACCAAAACAGTTTTTTGTACCAGGCTGTAAACATGTTTATTTCTGCTGTGAAGTTGGACATTTTAACATGGGGGCTTATGGAGACTGACTCGTTCTGTAGCCAGCCTCAAGTGGAAGTTTGAGGAACTGCAGTTTTGGCTTCAGCCACAGAGGTTGCTGCTTGGTATGACCATTTTCTTAAGGTGGTTAGTTCACTGACTGTTCTCCACTCCACTATTGTTACAGTAGCTTTAGCCCATAATGTACATACTCTTATATTTTATTAGACCTGATTCATGTCTGTGTCTCTAGTTTTTTTCTTGTAGTGCACAGACAAATTGGGTCAGGTGAACCTTATAGTGTCTGTCTGCCTTTTCCCCAGTGCATGCTGGGAGAACAGAAACATGGTGTGGTATAGAGAAGGGATGGATGGATTTTTCATGTCTTTTTTTAATTCTAATTTTAGAAAGATTTAATAATGCAAGACAATAAAAATGGATATACAGAAAAAATGTTATCCCTCCATGACCCTAAACAGAATAAGAACATGCAGAAAATGGACGGATGGCATCACCAGTATTCAAGAGCAAGAGCAAACACTTGAAATGTTAGACCAGAAAAAAGCAGATTGACAGATGGAAAACAGGGGTGATATTTGCCAACAGTAGACTTCTGAAGTCAGACATACTCACAATAACTTTTAATTAGATGCCTCTGTCATGTGGCAATAATAATACCAAGAGAAAACTTGGCTAACGTGCAATCACATGCAGCGCCAGAAAAACAAGATCACTGCTGCTAGTATTTAGCCCTGTAGCAGGATGAGCTATGACGGATTTATTTTTGGCAACAAGAAAAAGACTACAAAGCTTTATTTATAAAGTTAATAGTCTACAAAGTTCTAATTATGACTCAGGACAAAAAGAATAACAATATTTTGGTGCATTAAATTCAAAATTCATTGACCTAAAAAGGCTTTAAAAATGTTCAAAACACACCACTGTGACAAACTAGACAATTCAGTCTGTCTTAACCCCCTTAGGGACGTCTAAAAGTAGGAAAGTGTCCTGAGGTTTGTTCAAACTCTGAATGGATTGTTGCTTTTCTTAACACAAGTCATTAAAATAAAGTAGTTTGACGGAAGCAAAGAAACCGGGAACGTGTTTTTGTTCTACGAATAAAAGAAAACATCAGTGACGAGGTGTAGATCTTGTGAAGTAATGAATTATTAATGCATTAGTCAGTATTCAGAAACTCTGAATTACTAAATTGGCGCTGACACACAAGAAGATATGATGGCAAAACTAGTAGAAATCCAAATTCATTGCTGCTGAAGATCACGATGCAAGTGTCTGCCGACTGGATGAATCTTTAAGGTTTGTCCTTTACCCTCTGTGACAATCACTGCTGGACTTGGAAGTTCAATCTCGGAGCATCATAGTGCCACCCTGAGAGCAGGATGAATAAGTTATTTGTTGGAGGAACAGGTTATAAGCAAGTACAGTTGCCGGGCTGTGCTTCAATAAAAGCCAATCAAATCACCTTCACTCCTCCCTCTTCTGCTGCTGTTTAATGGCTAACGGGATCGAGTGATGTCTACAAGCAGTTATAGATAACATTATTAGTAAGAACTGCCCACTTTGATTATATTAAACGATTGTTTTGACTGTATATGCGCACATACGTTTGGCTGCACCCAAAAAAAAGCAGGTGGAAACATGATCAATTTCATGCCAAAATGGTACCAAAATTACACTGCGCCACCTGATCTGAATAAACATTCCCAGCTGCTCTGCTCAGCCTACGTACCTCAGCACATCCAGGTTCCCACAAAAGTACCAAGCAGGCACAAACATAGTAAAATGGACTCGTGCCAGAAGAAAATGGCATTACACCTGCAGTTGCACCTCTACTGGCTTTGTGCCTGCATGAATCAGAAAGCTAAGACTGTTGCTAGGGACACTAGGATCAGTCATTCCTCCAACATCTCATCTCCAAGCACACTGCACAGGGGTTTACTGTTATCATCACCCACTGCAGTATTGGTAAAAAAGCAGATGGAGCCCTTGGATCTGTTCTACAGAGCACTTTTGGAGCAGTGTACAGTAATTAGAAGCAGTGGATAATCTACATGCAATGGTGATTTTAGGATCTTTACAAGCCTCCTGTTAGCAGGCAATTAAATGGCTTTGTTAAAATGATTGAATTTGCCCAAGGGTGATGTGGACATGTGATTTTCTAGAAGAACAGATGTAACTTTAACAATGGATGTTGTATTCTCAGTTCAGTTCATTTGAATGTTGCGCCTCTCAAGTTTGACCGCTTTGTTGCCTTCAGTGCATTTTATTGTGAAGACTGCCTGTTTGAACTCATCCTCTGTGCAACTCCTGAGCACAGTAAAATGCAAACTGTAGACAATCACATTACACACACTGCTGCACCTTGTGCTGCGCTCACCTATCCGCTCACTGTGAAATGTGCTGATGCTGTCCTTTTATTTGACTTTATTTACTTTGATTTCTGATGTTTACAGTGATTTAAATCTGAGCTGAGATGATTTGTTGATCAGCCGCTTCTATTTTTGTATTCATTTTAAGAACAAGCTGACTGCTTCAGATCTACGTCTTCATTTATTTACCCGCTGGTCTCGTGTTGGGCGCTGAACATGAGCATTCTCTGTACCTGCAGTCTCTGTTCTGTGGCCTAACCAAGCACATTGCATCAACTTTTTAAGATTGCATCCATTTTCACCAGTGTGGCCTTATTTTTTCTACAAACTAAACGTTACATGTGTGCAATCAGGAGCACTGTGCGAGATATTGAGTGACAAAATGACAAACAGTTTAGTATTTCACAGCACAAAGAAATTAACATTCAAAGATCTAAAGTCTAAAATTGTTAAGTGATAGACTTAATTTATAGTCGTCTTTATGGCTGAAATTTCATTATTTTAATGCACTGATATTGACAGATTCCTCACAGTCCCCCAGTGATGGAAACAAGCACATTTACTCAAGAAATGTACTTTAAGTACAATTCTGAGCGACTTTACTTGGGTAATTTAAGTTACTACTTCTACTCCACTACATTTCAGAGAGAAATATTGTGCTTTTTACTACACCACTTTACATATGTTAAGTTTATAAGATACAAAGCATTTTAGATTAGGTTTAGACCAGTGTTTTCCAACTGTTTTGGCTTGTGACCCCTTCAGAATTCAGAAGAGTTGTCAACAGTTTCACTTACGAAGAACGATTTTCTCTTTAAACTCGCTCAGATGGTTTCATTTAAATAATTGTTCAAAATCCAAAAGGATAAAATTCTCTTATTTCCCAATAATCATCTCACGACCCATAGACTTATCTTGTGACCCTTTGGTCAGCCCCGACCCAGAGGTTGGGCACTACTGGACTGAAATACTGAACTGTATATAAAGTAGTCAAGACCTGCTCCATCTTGACCAACAGTAATATACTGCATGCTTATGAATATATGCATCAGTATGAATAATCTAATAATACAATACAAAATAATGCATGGGCCATTATGATGCAGAACAAGTTCTTTTACTTTTGATATTTGAAGAACGTACTGCTCAGAATACTTCTGTACTTTTCTTGAAGTAGAATTTTAAATGCAGGATTTGGTGTTGTGGTATTTTTACTTAAGTAAAGGATCTGACTACCACTAATGGGAAATAAAGCAGATAGGAGACTATTAGTTGTCCACAAGTGTGCAAAGATGGAGGAATGATGGTGCATGTGTACTGTTGGTCCAAAATTCAAATCACCAGCCTCCCTAGAATTAATGCTGTTATTGAAAACCTTGCTTAAAATGTCATTTTTGTGGACTTGAGAAATACTGTAGCTAGATTTTAACCGTTATTTTTATGTGGCCAGGAGAGAGGGGAGTGCTGGCTATGAGGACTGCTGAGCAGTGCAGGAGAGTATTTGGGTGTTGCAAACGAACAAAGTCATTCCAAACATCAATAAAAGAAGTCGGTGTCAGTAGAAAGTGTCCAGCCGGGTGTGTATGATAGAGCAGGTTTGTCTAACTTGCCACTGAGTTGAGAGGCTGAATCATCGTTAGTGAATTCGCAATCCAGTTTTGGTAGTGTCCTGAGAGCATTTAGGGCTTTGTTGAGCTAAGCTTTCACCAGATGGTGTTTTCTCTCTTCCCATTCCCGTGAATCCATTCTCTCATGTTCCTCCGTTTATTAAACCACGTTGTTGTATTCTGATCTTCTTCGGTAAGCAAGCTACCTCACAGCGGAGGATACAGGAGTAGACTGTGTAGGTGTCAGAACTATTGCTCACATATCTGAAAGCCTCCCGGTCTGTTGTGCTGAGCCTCTTGGATCCACCTTCAGATTGCTTTTGGTCGTCATGTGATGCTGGCACGATGCATGGTCTGAAAAGCCAAGAGTGGCCTTTAAAAAGAAGTGGAATGCACCTTTAATTGTGATTAAAAGTGTCTTTTCTCTCAGGCGCTAGGCTGATTAGTAAGCTCTTGCAGCAATTCTCACCGATTTTGGCCTTTGACTCTCACAGATGATGCTCAAACTCTTTGCAGACGTCGTCGTCTCACAGTAGTCTGACCAGAAAAAATACAAACCGACTAATATTGCATATCACGTCGAACTTGACAAAGTAAACAGACTGCTGAGTGTCGGACTGCAGTGCCTGCTCAGGTCTGAGGCTCCTGCTGACCATCTCTGGTGGGACTCTTAAGTTGCTGACCTACATCTGCTGACATTTCCAAATCCCAGGCCCTCGCTGTGAGCCGTCCTAACTCGTGCCTGCTTATTGATGATTCTCTCCTCACTTGTTAACTGTCACACATAAAGTCAATTTTATTCGTAGTGGTTTTTTTTCCCTCTCTCTCTATATCTGCCAAGGGGTAAAGAATCCATTTCTGTCCAATACTCAAAGCTGCTGCTGCTCACTGCTTCACGATGCTACTGGGGTATTGTCTTTAAAGAACAGTAACTGTGTCTTGACAGGATATGTCTTCCTGTTCATGATCACAGAGGACTCGGGGCCTCGCTACAGCTTGAGGTTTCAGGCAGTACATTGTAGGGTTTCTCCATATTTCACTGCATATAGTGAGATACAACTTTGGATTTGACTTTGTAGTTCCCTGTCATCAGACTTAAAGGTCCTGAAAGTGTATTTTCTCAATCAGCCTTTTACTATGAATGATGGGATCCTACGTGAACATTCTTTATTACTAACGTTAGATCAGTTTTGGTTATTTCACGTTAAAGATTTTTCTAATTCTTCTTTTTCTTTTGCTCTTCTTACTGGTTTGAAGTGGTAGGAGCTCAGTTGGTACAAGATGATGTCACACACTTGTGTGCACCAATCAGGATTTAGTAATATTTGAATCAAACAGTACATTTGGAGCCATCTAATTGAGTTAAACTCCAAATAAATAATTAATAATAATGTTTTTACTTTGTTTGTAAATATTAGATGTTATGAAGAAATACTTGAGGTTTGAAACGTTATATTTCATAAACTTGTTGATATTTTTAATCATTCAAATTTGTCTGGGTGGTTAATGACACTTTCTTCTTTGGTCTGACAAACTCAGAACACATATTTATTCTTACTTTACACGGACTTTAAAATCTTGAAAACTCATCACTCCTTTTTCACGTCACCTACAACGTTAATTCCAAAACTTGTCCATTTATTTGTATTAAAAGAGAAACATTACTCGGGGCTGGGGGGGGGGGGGCGTTTTGCCTGGAAAATCATGATTGCCAAGTGACCTTTCCTATTAATGTAATTAGGCATGATGTTATCTCCTCACAGTGTGTACCAGCAGTTGCTCTGCTGTACGCTCGGAGCACTGTGAGGCGGCGGGGAGGTGCAGTACAGAATGCAGTTTGAGCAGCTTAATGCTTGTGCAGCAGAATGCAGCTCAGTGTCATTGTGAATAATAAATATATTATACCTGTCACACATTTTGTTTGTGTCTGTTTTTTTTTCTCTTTACTCTTCTGCTGCCTTCTGCTATCATAAACCCAGAGGCCCCACATGTGTTTATCTGGCCCAATCAGCTTTAGCAGAACATATTTTGTTTTCCAATTACCTGCCAACAGCGCTCTGTTCATCCCACCATGACCAATTTACAAACTCTGTGTTCAAGCAATATATTTTCAGCTTATTATCTACCGTATTACTAATTTTAGGTACTGTAGATGGTTGTGTACATTCAGAACCACAGGCTGTAGCAGCAGTGGTGGCTTTGACTTAAAACATCATTAATAATGTATCTAAAATGTGAAATGTGCGTTAAAGGGCAAAACTACATACAAGTCTCATCACGCTCTAACATACACACAGAGACATACACTGTGCATATCAAACTTGCCCCGTGAAACATGCTGGTGGCTTCTGACACAGAGATGATGAGCTGAAAATGAATTTTTCTATTTCATTTACACAGGAGGGCAGTAAGCGAATGAAAGCTGGTATGATGAACACATAGCAGCTGGTATGAACAGCAGAAATGTAATTACTAAAATGTGCTGCTACGGTAAATATCTCAGTTAAATGCCAAAGACCCCTACACGTGTAATTTGTAGCCAAAGCTGCCCCCCCCCCCGCACTATACTGGATTTATTGACGTTAATAAACCGCTACGCATACATTTTTTTCCAAAGCTATCCGGCAGAAATGCATATCTCGGGAAGTAGCAATAAATAACGAACATTGACAAAATCGCGCATGCTGTTAGTGACAGTTAGTGATCCATATGAAAGGAAATGCTTCTCTAGAATGCTCACAGAAACTCACAGAAAAAAAGAAAAATTATATTTAAGAGTTTCTAGAAAAGTAAGAAATATGGTCAAAGAAATAAGCTATCCCCTTAAACATAAGAGAGTAATGGTTTGCTCCACTCACAGCAGGCAGACTCTCCAGCTCCAATGAACCTTTAAAGGTTTAAGAGGTTAAGGAACAATGAATGTGCTTTGAAGTTACATACATTCAACTAAGATATTGGCGAAATGTCCTCACAATAATGTACAGTACACTTAAAAGCAAGCCATGGATTATTGAACTTCTGCGACGCTTTCATGTCTTCAACAAACAACCACAAAATAATTACTTTGAAAGTGCAGCATGAGTAAGTGGTGGGCGCACCGGTGGTTCATCATATTCTGCGACATGTCGAAGTCTTTGCACCCCGTGACCTCTCTCTTAACCCGTTCGTTCATTTGTTGGGGGGAAATAAACGACGTAAAATGATCCGCTCTGACAAGAACGGCTCATTTTATCACATGTCTTTATGATGCCACCTAACTTTTGTTTCTGTCTTTTCTTTGCAGAATAACCACCACTGCTGCTTGCATGATGGACTTGAGGAGGTACCCTCTTGATGAACAGAACTGCACCCTGGAGATTGAAAGCTGTGAGTAATGAGAAATAAGTAACTCTCACAACAAACACCTTCACACTGAATTTATAGCTTCAAACGCAATAAGCATGATTGCCAGAGAGCTGTTCATACTGGCTAATCACTATCTTAAATTCATTGCATGTTACCAATGTGCATTTTTTTGGTAAATATATTTAATTTAGAGAACCCATTAGTGAAATATTTGACAACTTTTCCAATGTGCGCCATTTGTCAGATGTTTTACCTCCGCAGCTGATGACTGCCTTGAGAAATAGAGAAGAAATCACAGTGCTTGCTGATGTGCATTGATTACTATTCCCTCAGTGTGACAGATGGACCGAGCCACCACTGGATCTTTGAATGCTGAAGGCAAAATGATAACATTAATATTGGGGACCTGACTTGACCCTCAATATGGCTCTTAACCCTCGAGTTTAACATTAGCACACATCCACAATAATAATTTAAATGATTTGTACACGAGACACATAGCAGCTAATTAATATGTAACTAACAAGGGAGCTCTAATTAGTTATTGCTTAAGTGCCATTTAGCACCTGATTCAGTTCATCGGGAGTGATTCATCAAGGTGGTCAGTATGTAGATATCCAGATATCTGGCTCAATAAGAAGTATCTGAAATAGCAGTTTGTTGTCAGACACAATAACGTATCATTATCTACAACTGTTCTTCCAGCTTATTTGTTTTTTTGCAGAGATTTAGATGAGATGATCTGCAGCCTCTGGTTGCCAAGTAACCTTGAAGTGATGACAAAACAAGACAAGACAGTCCGGATTAAACAAACAAGATATAACGTGATAATTAGGGAGCTTTAGAGGTGCTAGTAGGGGCAAGGCTAGCTTGCCCCTACCAGTTTCCACCTGTTTCTACTCTTTAGGCTAAGCTAATCTAAGATAACAGTCTTGTGGCTGTAGCTTCATCTGGTATCAGTCTTCTTATCTAATGCTCAGCCATAAATTAATCTTGACTCTTAAAAGGAAATCTGTCATCTCCTTGTGTATCTGTGAAGTCCTCTTTGAGCAGATATATGTACAAACATATGTGAGACAAAAATGACAACACTACAATATCAAACAATATCATCTAATTGACATTGTTTCTGGTCTTTTTTTCCCCCCCAAAATGGTTTAATTTAGATAAATCAATATCCAGGAATAGTTCAACATTTTGAGAAATCGGGCTAATTTGGTTTCTTACAGATATTTAGATGAGAAGATCTGCAGTCTCTGGTTGCCAAGCAACCTCAAAGTGATGGCAAAACAATCAGACAAGAAATAATCTGGATTAAACAAACAAGATATAATGTGATAATTAGGGAACTTTAGAGGTGCTGGTAGGGAGTCAGGCTAGCCGTTTCCCCTTGTTTACACTCTTTATGCTAAGATAAGCTAACTTCTTATCTAGCTCTCAGCCATAAATTAAGCTGGACTCTTTAAAGGAAATCTGTCATCTCCATGTGTATCTCTTTTGAGCAGATATATGTGCATACATAAAAAATAAAACAAAAATGCAGACTTTATGATATTACACAATATAATTTAACTCACATTGTTTCTGGTCTACCCCCCCCCCCCAAAAAAATGGTTTAATTTAGATAAATCAATATCCAGGAGAAAAATGTGCTAGTGGTGTAATTAAAAATTGTATTTGCTTGATCATTTTCATTGACCGCCCCATCAATCAACCCACTTGCTCAATACTCCAGATATTTGTGGTTCTTGTTGTTCAAGATAAAAGTGCAGAGTGTTTACCCTCTGGGACATCAGTAGGCAATGAAATATGGATATGCCATGAATTAAAAAGCTGCAAGAATATCTGCTGTTTATGCTCCTGGAATGCTTCACACTAGTGGGAGTCATGCACATTAACCATCAGTTTGATTGATTAGGCAGGCAGTTGTTTCAATTTCATGGACAATGTCACATTTCCTTACCCTATAACCTCAGAGAGAGATTTAATGGTAATGAATCCTGGTCTCTTAGTGAGTTTAATGCCATCCAGGTCTGGACATGGGGTAGTAGAATGTGAAATGTAGTTACACTTCCTGGACTGAGAAATTGCTCTGCAGTGAATGCATACTGGCCTATTGACATAAATCTACCGCCATGGTCACTTTCAATTGCACTGCCGTTTGAGAATGTGTGGGAGCGCCATACCAAGTGACACATGTTAATAAATATTCATGCAGGTAGTAATGCATGCAGCGATATAGCGCCATAGGAGTCAGGACAGTGGCGCATGTGATTGCAGGTTGAGAGAACAGGCAGATTTAAGTCTTCGGCACGGAGTGGTTTTTTGTTTTAGTGCGGTCTTCAGTGCCGCATGCTCCCACCGGAGAAAACAGTTTCTTAGAAATGTTCTCACTAAACCCTCCCACAATCCCTAAAGCAACTTTTAAATACAGAAGAATGGAAATGTTGCTGGTATTAAAGTCTGTTTTTGTCCTGTCTTTGTTTAAGTAAAAGTAAAACATCAAATATTAACTGTACTCTCACAGGTTATGATCATGGTAGAGCGTTTCTTCATTTTGAGCTGTGATATCTTCTTAAAAGATTTATTGTACTTAACTAAACCTGATTAAAACATCTCTAGCACTCAGTTAGAGTTTGCTAAGCCAGAAAAAATCCCAGGAACTAGAACTTGTTTTATGTGGGTCCCTTCCAAAGACACTAAAAAGAAGAAAGGGTCATTTGGTCTTCATACCAGTGTTCTAATGCTCTGCTTGGTGCCAGTTCTGTTGAAATATGTGTGGGATGCATTGAGAAGCACACCAAATCCCAGCATATCTACATCATGTGACCTTGTCTCTACCAAGCAAAGAACACACTTATATACACACAAATAATAGATTTTTTTCCAAATGTGCATGTTTGTTTATTTACTATGGGTCTCACATGGTATCCAAAGATGATTATACTTTACAGAGCTCACAATGAGGCTCCTTTACAATAATAACCAGGCTAATAATGGCTAATGTAATGGGAATATCACATATTCAAATGACATGTTTACAAGCCTCTTTTGATTATTAATTTTGCATTGGAGGATAATCATTTTTTTCATGGCTATTACTTTCAGAAACTTTTAGAAAAGCTTAACATTATAATTGAATGAGGCAATCTCTGCTGCAATAAAATCACCTGGGCTGTCATCCCATTTGTTTTACATATAACGTAAGTGCAAACACAGCTGGGGGTTTAGTATAGTTCAAAAAGCCAGAGAGGTGAATAGTGCAGGGGAAGGTAGGCACCAGGTGGTGATCCCAACGGTGCAGGGTTGGCGGTGGCCGATTTCCAGAAACAAGAGTGTCAACAAGGCAGGGCTAGATGTGGCAGGTGAGTGGCAGGCAGAGATCCTGAGTCGCAGAGGGAATAAGGTTAGCAAAAAAATGTTGCCGCAAGGGAGACTGAACTATCTGGTAGAGTCTGGAAGGTTGAATCTGGGTTATATACTGCACTTGATGATGACTTGGATGATGAGCCACAGGTAGTGAAGGTGATCAGGCAGGTGAGAGGGAGTCGAAGGCCACTCCCAGCAACACAGACAGAGACAGACAAGACACACAGAAAAACAAAATGCTGGGAAATGAGATGCAGACAGATTTGTGTGATATTCTGCTGTGGCTACCAAACGCCTGGTCAACACATCAAAAAACAATAGATTAACGTTAGCTAACTGGCTGATTGAGTCAGTTTAGTTAGAGCAACAGTCTATAGTAGGTCTTTTGTAACCTACGAACCTCAATCATATATGCAAAAGAAGCTCCAGTCCATTATAAATCTAGCATAACATGAATGTAATTTGCATGCAAATAAGCGACTCTGACCTTGAAAACATGTTAGGCATTAGCTAAATCACGACACACCAACATACTGGGGCCTCCATCACCCAGATTGATAACCTGTGAAACTGAGAGGGGAGCGATGAAGGAGTGGGCTGCCCATTTATCACTATTGGAACTGCAGCGAGAGCTTTCAAGTGTGGCACCAATGTGCGTTCATGCGCTATACAGTGACGTAATGACTCTGAAATTAGCAGCAGAAACATCCAATGATTTTTTTAAATGTTGTTTAGTGTTAGAGGTCTAATTGAGCAAAAATATGTGAATTAATACCACCCTAAAACATCAGATGAAAAGTCTGTTTGTGAACAATTTTTGACAAAAACAGTTGCCCAGTAATCCATTGAATACTCAATCAGTAAGTACAGTACAGTCAGGTAAATACAGGGCTATACTAATGCGTAAACAATCATAATCACAATAACAGCTGTGGACACCAACAAATCTCTCTCTGATCACTGAGTGCTGTGCAACTCCTGCCCAAAGGGTAGTGAAGGAAATACAAGTCAGCGATGGTTCATAGAAAAAAAAACCTTTTAAAAAAAAAGGATCCATTACCATCAAATCCATTTAAAAAAATGCTTTGCTGTTGACTCACCACACAGAAAATTCTGTTTAAAAAATGTTTCACGTTGTTAAATGTTTTATTTCTGTGCGTTACGCATTGCATTCTTGTCCATAAAGAGATGTGTAACTGAAAAATGTCACTTTAATAGAGAAAACATCAAGCAGATTATTAAAAGTACACTTTTACTGTAATTTAACATCTCCACTGTTTGGTAGAAGCTCATAATTTAAAAACTGTGGTCAGTTCAAACAATATTGATAAATAATAAATCATCATTTTTCTCTTTGTGCCCAAAGGAAATAAGATGTGCACAAACATATGACTTCTATGCGACATAAAGTTGATAGAAACAAGTTTGATTTGTCCAAGCGACCTCCACTCGTTACTCGCACTCCTGTAACAGACTTTAAATAGAAACACGGTTAACTTTAATGGTTGGTTCGTCATCACGCTCACATGCTTTATTTTCCTCTCTCTCCTCTCCTCCCCTGGATTTGCCCTGACCTTGACACAGACGGATATACCACAGATGACATCGTATTCTTCTGGCAAGGAGGAGACGACGCTGTGACGGGAGTTGACAAATTAGAGTTACCTCAGTTCTCCATCGTAGACATCCGCTTGGTGTCCAGGGCGGTCAGGTTTACTACAGGTAAGGCTGTTGTAAAAAATGCTTTAAACCTAATTAGTCTGAAGGTGCCTGCTGCATACGCAAAATTCTTCTGACATGCTCGAGAAACACCTCTACATCCGTGTCACCAGTAAATACGTCACTGTGGAGAATATGATGATATTTGAGTCATGTCAAAAGACAGTTTCCTTTTCAGTGCAGCAGATTTGTAAAATCTGTGCAACTCAAGTACCAAATCTTTACTCACGAGTACAATAAATATACAGGAATTGTGGGTACATAAATACAAGTTTGTGGCGCTTTACAGAGTATTTTTATTTTGTGCAACTTTCTTCGTACCTACATTTTATTGGGAGATACTGTCAGTTTTATTCCATTGCTTACAGGTTAGTTGGATACTTTGCAAATTAAGTTTTTACATGCTAAACATATAGATAATATGATATATTTTTACCACCTAATAGTATATTGCATCACTAGTATAAGTATAATACTATACTGGGCTATATAATACTATATACTAGTATAGTATAAGTATAAGCACCACCTGAAACATCTCCAACATTAAAATGCTGCTTACAGACTAATAATTCAATAAAACAGCACTCACAGGTACTTTTGTTGCTATATATTTTAACTATTATTTGTTTACAGTTGTAACTACAGTTTGACTTTCTTGCTGAGATTAAGATGAGAAGATCAATACCACTCTCATACCTGTACGCTAAATCTGAAGCTACAGCCAACAGACAGTTAGCTTAGTTTAGCATAAAGAAAACTGTGGACATCTCGTACTTCTCACTAATTCACATTATATCTCATGAAGTGTATGAAAATGAACTGTAAAAAACAAAGGAGTTGTGCCTATATTTGACACAGTGACTTCCTGTAGTCCTGTTGTCACGTGAGGTTGCCAGGAAAGAAGGGCAGACTCCAGGAATGAGATATAACTTGTTAATTGGTGAGCTATAGAGGTGCTGGTGTTTCTTTAGATCTGTTTCTATCTTCGGACAGATCCAGCCTATCTGTGTGCCGTTGTTTCCCGTCTTTATGCTAAGCTAAGCTTGCATGTAGCTTCATATTTAGTGCACAGACATGACAGTGGAGATGATCTTCTCGTTTAACTTTTGTTAAGAGAGTGAAAAAATTCTTTTAAGTAAAGATTTGAGTTTAGTTCTTCCAACACTGACTGAGACGTATTACTCCCAAGATGTCCCACAAGAAGCTCTGGATTTAAACTAACAAAGAAGTGGAACAGACATAGCACTTGTTCTACATGTAGTATGGTGATCTGGTGAGGGCATGCAGTATAGTTTCAGCCCTGTATTTTAACCCTGGTATACTGTATGTGGATGGCACACAGACCGTCAGTCAAGTTGAACAAAAAGCCCAATAAAACAACCAAAACTGATATGTTTGTAACTGAAAATCTTTGCGTGAATGTTCCAGTAATCTTATTTTAGTTGAACCCAGCTACCCCATAAACAACCTCCCTATTGTAACAGGAAGGCAAAAGATAAATTTAAGTGTAATTCTCATGTTTTGAGTTTAATGAAACCCGTGAACATTTGTTGCCACCATTAATCCAGGATGTACTTGGGTGATCTAAGGCATTTGTCTCACACTTGATGAAGTATGTATGCTAAGATATCGATTCATTAAAAGATTTAGAGGCACCTGGAGATGATGAGGTCATTCATCATTGTGTGTTCCCCATAGCAAATAGTCTTTTAGATTAAAACCATCACGCTTATCTGAAGCCTTTTCTTTCTCTCTGGTGACATATTGGAGATAAAACTGTAGATAGAATACATAGAATGGGATTTAACTATATTTAGAGCAATTTGTATTGCTTCCAACCTTGTAAATATCGAGCTATAACTGAATCAGAGAGGTCCTGGCTTGATGTTTATATTTCTTTCAGCATCAGCATTGTATTGTTGTGATTGTTTAAGTGCAGTCAAAAGACCAATTAATGTTTTGGCACAACCAGCTGATATTTTCCTGCAAAATGTGCAATGGAACGACTCCGTTCGCAGCCACATACTGTATATTTTTCTTTCCTCTTTTAGTGTAAAGGCATGCGTTGCAATTATGCACCTATAATGCCCTTTTGGTAATGTTTAGAGGACAGAGAAAGTGCGAAAGAAAAGCAGAGCAGCTCTCTGTGACAATTCTCAGAGGGATGCTGGAGCTGCCTGCTGAGATAGGGGGTTGCAGAAAAATCTGCCGTGTTTGCGACTTTCTGCCATGTTTAATTGGAATCGAACTTGTCCCTGGAAAGGAATCCATCGCTTTGGGGAAATTAAGTGCTCCATCTGAACAAATGGAGAAATGACTACCCTGCGCGTTGTCAAAGTGCAGACTTTGGAACTCTTAAGTTGTGCCAATGTTTTCTCCTCTTTTTTTTTTTTTTTTGGACTGATGTGTTTTCACTCTGCCCTGCTCGTTTTTTTAACCCAAAACCATCACTCCATCCTTTCTCCTTCCAGGTTCATATCCAAGACTTTCGCTGAGTTTCAGGATTAAGAGGAACATTGGATATTTCATCCTGCAGACATATATGCCCTCCATCTTGATCACCATCCTCTCCTGGGTCTCCTTCTGGATCAATTATGATGCCTCTGCAGCTCGGGTGGCCCTGGGTAAGACACAGCCACTGCTGCATTATTAAACTTCGACCCGTCTTCATTAAAATCCAGTGATTATCACAGGAAATAACAACATGTTCGCTGTTTCCTGAATCAGCCACATTACTTATATCTGCTCCGTCATATTACATTGTGCTGCTCGCATGTGATGTTCACACAGGTCAAATAGTGCCGTGTCAACACTGAAAGCAGAAACACTGATGTGCATGTCGGAAATACGGAACAATGAGTACATATTATGAGTAAGCCTGAGAGACATGCTTACTCATAATATAACAGATGTGTCCCAGTTACCTTGAAGTAACACACAGATAGTCATGCAGACTCACGCATATTTCTTCTGACAAATGACACACTTGCAGGCCTTAGATGCCTATGAAACGGTAGTTTAACGTCATCTAGATTTAACCAAACTTTACAAACTCCAAACCCTTTAACAAATGTCACAGCGACTCTGTAAACAGCTCGACTTAACTTCACAGATGAAAACAATATTGTGGGATTAACCAAATTTCTAAAAATTGTTATTCATGCTACTGTCTGTTGAAAGACGGAACCTTTTTAAATGAATGTGTGCTTTGTGTTTTTGATAATAGATTGGCTTCATCAGTTAATCACAATACATACAAATACAAATCTCTGAGGCTAGTACTATAGTACTAGTGGTACATTTACTAAAGAATTATACTCATGGGGCACCCTGGTAGCTCACTTGGTACAGTGTGTGCTCCATGTCCTTCGTACAGCGGGTCATGGACCGTTTCCAACCTGTGGCCCTTTGTTGCATGTCATCTTACCTCTCTCTCCCCACTTTCCTGTCATTCTTCGGCTGCCACATTTAATTAAATCTTTAAAAATATATTTTAAAAAAAACCTTGTATTTTTTACCGATGCCTAGTTGCTGCTGCAGATTCAAGATCATTTTACAGAATATGTTGCATTGTTATAGATTCAATTAAATTGAATTTATTTGTCACATAAAATCATAAAAGAACTGCAATAGTGACATGTATACAAACGTACAGTATATAAATTAGTTGCTTTACGTTACTAGCTACCACACTGAAGTGCTGCTTATGTGCTTATGCATCAGGAGGAATAATCAAATACTATGATGTATAATAATATCATGCTGACTGTTGTTTGAACAGTCTTTTCAAAGTCTTTCTTTTTGAACGTATCATTTGTAATGCAGGACTTTTTACAGTGTACACTGTTGCCCATAATGTTGGAATAAAATGTTTTTACCTCTTCTGATGAAATGATTGTGACATTGTGATTTATTCTTGATAGATAAAGTGTATCTTCTCAAAACTTTATTGATCAATCTCTTCCAAACATATCACAGTGAAAATTAAACCACAATTAACCTGATGTGTATAAATAGGAACAGAAAGAGGAATGTGTCTGAAAACAAAATTATTCCAACTATATGGGCAACAGTGTATTATTACTTTTACAAAAAACAAATGATCTGAATATTTCCTCCCACGGTCTCATTGGTCAGTGTTGGCAAATGTTGACTTCTTCTTCTTCTTCTTTGTTTCTGTGTGTGCTGCTGTACTCAGGTGTGACAACGGTGCTTACCATGACAACAATTAACACCCACCTTAGGGAGACTCTCCCAAAGATTCCGTATGTGAAAGCCATCGACGTCTACCTCATGGGCTGTTTTGTGTTTGTGTTCCTGGCCCTGCTCGAATATGCCTTTGTAAATTACGTGTTCTTTGGCCGGGGCCCTGCGCAACAGAAGAAAATCAATGAGAGGCTGAACAAAGCCAACAACGAGCGCACAAGATATGAAGAGAAGCGCCTGAGGGAACAGGTTTGTATCTTCATCTGTTACCTTTCCTTTAGTCTACTTCTCTGTGTCAGTCAGACATCAAGTACAAAACAAATATGTTCTGCACATAAGATTTCTAGTCATTTTATCCAAAGACACATATACAGTATTCCCTTAAGTAATCTTCCAGAAGCATACTAATGCCACCACGGCCCAATATGCATTCACCAACCATCATCCATTGCTTCTCCCTCAAGCACTGACTGCTTTTTATCGAGCATAGCCTTTTTTCATTGAGATAGCGATTCATCTAGCTCAACAGTGGTGTTAACATTCTCATTTCTTATTTAGGTTGTTGTCTATGTTTATGCTGTAAGGCTTCATTCATTCTCACTCTGCTACTTTGTATTTTAATGTTTATTTTCCAACTAAAGTGGACAAAATAATGCGACATGCATAAGAAGGAGAGGCCGTTGGCAGTTTAACAATTTGGCACCGGCAGATGCTGAAACAGTCAGATTGAATGAAGCCCCTCCCCCCTGTTTTTTGTGTGTGAAGTACTAAATGCTTATTCAAAGTTGTTCCTGTTAACTCTATGTCTTAATGCATTGTGTAATTTTTGAGAAAATGTGCTTATTTGCCAGGATTTTATAGCCGTTTTAATGTTCTCTTCATTTTTCTTTCACATTGCAAGGACTCCATTTCCGTGCCGTTTCAAACCAACACCTTCAGGTCATTTACACAGCGAAGAAATCTGTATCTCGAGGAACAAAGAAAAGTTGGGGTACATGTATTTAGAAATCATATCAGCTGTAGGCCAGCCTTCACAATGATAAATGATTAAGGCTGTTCAAATTACTTGTGACTTTTTTACAAGTGAAAAAACAATAATAGATATCTGTAAAAAGGTATTCTTTGTTAACTATTTGTTGCATGCAAGAAATGACGTTCCATATCATCCCTACATTTTGCTTTAGCTTGACAGCTTCGGGGACGGGAGGGGGGTTAATATAAGTTTCATTATTAAGGGAATCTGGGGCTTCCGCTCTACATTTCAGCCCTCACTGATCCTGAGTGTCGTTCCCCCTCTCCTCGTAGGTGGATGCTTACGGAAACATCCTCCTCACCACGCTGGAGATGAACAACGAAGTGATGCCTTCTGACGTGGGAAGCAGCGTCAGTGACTCTCGGAATTCAGTCATGTCCTTCGACAGCTCCGGGGTCCAATTCAGGAAGCCGATGGCGCCCCGAGATGGCTTCAGCCACCACTCGCTGGACCGGAGCGCCATGCGGAGCCGGGCCAACTGTCGGCTACGGCGACGCTCCTCCAAGCTCAAGTTGAAAATCCCAAACCTGTCAGATGTTAGCACCATTGACAAGTGGTCCCGGGTCATTTTCCCTATCACCTTTGGATTTTTCAACCTAATCTACTGGTTGTACTATGTGAATTGATGTGCATCCCACTAGGAATCATGGGCCATATTTTGAGAGCACATTAAATTGGCTTTGATACAGTTCCAAAATATGTATACACATATACAAGTTGAACATATGTATATGCATATTTCTATATATTATATTTATATATACACATGTGAAATCTGAAGGACCTTTCTGCTGTACAAAGTATTAATAGGATGACTTGAATGTTTAAGAATAATTGTGAGAGAAGAATTTCAAGGCTTTGAGTTTCTTTTTCCTCCCGAAAGAAACAAACCAACCAACAAACAAACAAACAAACAAACAAGCAAACAAACAAACAAACACGAGATCCCAACAGGGATTTTTGGAACTAAAGACTGCATGATATTTTTGCTAAAAAAAAAACAAGAAAAAAGAGAAAGTGAAAGCTCTTGAGAGAGAAAAGATGTCTCAGAGTCCCATTGACTTTTTATTGATACTTATTGTGATCAAAAATCCTCTACTGCAGCTCATGAAATCAGTGGTGGCTCGTCTGTTCAGGCATCAGCTGAGTGAGATCCTTGACACCCCCCAACCCTTCCCTCCTACTACCACCACCACCACCATCCCTAAAACCCCCTGCCGTCCTCACCAGACCCACCGCACCTCCACAACACTCCCCCGCCCCTTTACCCACCACCACCACCACCATTGCCCATGGATAACATGCACGGAAATCTCCGGTTCTACTATGTACAGCAACCTTGTTTGGATTATGTGTTGTTCCTTGGGTTTTTTGAAGTGATATCGTTCTCTTTATCAGACATCAGCTCTGGCCTAATGGTCTCCATTAAGTGGGGCCGTGTGGATGGGATGTTTGACCGCCGCATTCCCGCCCAGAGTCAACGCAAAACTTGTATTCCTTTCTCTTCTCATGTTATTTTTAGAAAACACGTCCTTGGGGAGGGTTGGGGGTCTTTTTTCATTATGGTTAAAAACAAGTGCTGATTATTGTAGATATGATTTTGTCTTGAAAAATACTGTGATTTCAGAGAGTGTCAGAACATGTTCTAGAGCTAGGGCATTATGAGATAAAAGAGTCAAAGGTATGCATTACTCATTTTGATTGTGTGAAAAAAAAACATATTCTATACATTTTATCATTCAGATGCTCATGAAAGTATACTTGTACTGTTTATTTCCTCCTATAGATTGATTCACATGCTCTTTAGATGCAGAGTTCATTGACGTCATATCCTGCTTTGTGTTTGCTTAAAGGAAATTCGGGGGGGGGGGTTGCTTTTGTGATTCGTTTGAAAATTATTCCACAGTGAAGATGTGAGGACATGTATATTCAAAAAGAGTCAACATATCAGCCCTACAGTTTGACCAGTTGTCATTCAGTATACAGTATTTTTCTTTTGTTTGTTGAGCATTTCTTCAGTGTTGGAGTCGCAGTTTTTTTCTGAAGGCAGAATTATTTGATGATCGGGGATAGTAACGGGCAGAAGACGCGGGGTGGGAGAAGGATTCAACATTTCACACTCAAACTCAATCAGTGCCGTCACACAAACGCTCGGAACCCCGAGGATCAGAAACATCAGCCTAATCAGGAATGATGCAAGTGATTCTTGGGTGTGGAGGGAAATGTGTGATAAATAGCCATGAATTGAAATGACGACCAAAAGGCCTATAATCCATATGCATTATTATTGTTTAGTTTTGCTCTCAAACACACACACACACTGCATTTCCAGTGCTCAGGTTCATTCGCAAAGGGTTAAAAAAAAGTATTGTAGGACCTTGATTTTGTTTTTTGGAAATCTTTATAGGATGTGGAATCAAAGTAAAAGTTAAAGAAATAAAGATGAAGCCAGAGCATTAGATGACTGAGGCAGACGGATGGTGGATATTGTAGGGAAAACAAAAACTAATTGAAAAAAAAAATGCCTGTTTAGCTTCAAGTGAAGTGCAGATCTTCACAACAGGCTCTGAGCAAAACCGACACAACCAAATCTATCATTGGGTCCTGTAGCAACAACATTAAAAAAAAGAACAGTGATAGGCTCATTAGAATAAGCAGCTCAGAGAGGTCCCTGAGAAACATACAAATGGAAAAAGATGGAGAAATTGTCATATGCGCAAACACATGGGGACAAGAGGAAGATGGAAGGGCTGCAATGTAATGAGTTTATCATGAGAAATATCCACTCCCCTCTGGAGCACAGGGCGTAGTATGCACAAGATGTCTTCAAAAAGGAATACTGATGAGAAACCAATTTGTCTCCGTAAGTCATAGTGAAGTTTGTACAGTGATGTGGCCTGAGCTGTGATCCGAGTTTTAGTATTTTCTTTTTGTTTAAACATTTATGCATCATCGTCATTGTACTGTAGAAGCAAAGGAAAGAAGGAAAAAAAGAAAAAAAGAAAAAGATCACCTTTAAAATATCCAGTAATCCATAAAAATATACAGGAAGGTGGTGAGAGTTAACAGGAGGACGTACTGAGCTGAGTTCTATGTTTTTGTCTGCAGCTTGAACAATCTGTTGTTTGTCTCTCAGTCAACTGTGAGGTCCAAAGGATTACATGACCAAAACATAGTGAATACTCTTAAATGTGAAGAAAGAAAAAAAAAAAAAATGTCGTCATTTATGAGAAAATGAGTCAACAAGTGCCACAATGAACTAAAAAAGTAGCAGCGAACATTGAGAGGAAATGGCCTGCAGGTTAACATGTTATTTCCAAGCCCTGAAGCAGGTTGTATTGTGTTATATATATATATATATATAGAGAGAGAGAGAGAGAGAGAGAATATATTCAGTATTATACTGTACGTGACTGGTGAGAGTAACGACTGAAATGGTGGCATATGTAATGGTGCACAAATGCAGAGTTCTTCAAAAGTTGCCAAACAGGAGTTAACACTGAAATTCACTGAACTTGACTACAGTAGCATCAGTTGTTGTCACGCCTTGGTTTTAAATGAGGACTCCACCGATTTAGCATTAACTGTTGCACTCATGATGGATAGTTAATAAAAAAAAGCACCAAAATTGATGCAGCAGAATCAGAGATATCGTCTTTTTTTTTGGCAAAATCTGGCACATACGACAGTGCAACCACAGAAATTGGAGTTTGTTATGTTAGTAGCGGCTAATGTAGCCTCAAACAGATGAGTGAGCTGCAGAGGTCTTGTTAGCTTGCTCCTTTCTAACTCCACACCCCAAGATTTGTTCATTTTCAAACTTGTAGTCTTCAGTGCCAACCGACGCTGACTCAAGTGACATCACTTCGAGGCAGTTTAGCAGACTTCACGCAGCTCCTTCTGCCCACAAAAGTCTTGAGACGACTTTTTTTTTTATATGCGCAATAGCTCTTCTCGAGACCTATAAACAGATTTTTGATGCATAAAATTGGTGGAGTTTCCCTTTAAAGCTGGGATCAGTCATTCTGGAGAAAGATAGTTTTGATTGTTGAGTCTCATTCCCAGGTCGCCAAATAAAAGCGTCAGAATTTGATGCTCACAAACGCCACCTGTTGCGTCGTGTGACTCAATCTGAGCCGCTTTTTCTGTTTCCCATGTTTGACGACCCGGAAATGAGACTCAACAATCAGCTTAGTCTTACTCCAGAATCGACTCATGACATACATCCCTGAGATGCGCATGCTGCAAGACGCTTGAGACGTCAAACGTTAGGTGTGGATAGAAGCGTGTGAGTCAGGGGTATTGAGGCCCTTTTGTGATTACCAATGTGCACATTCACATTCATGTTTCAGGTAACCTTGAATTTCTGAAAAATAAAGGAAGGTAGTAATAGTCAGTGGATTATGAATGCAAGTTCATTCAAGTAATACGCTTCACTTTAGAGTCTTTTGTTTATTTGTTTATTTATTTTGCATCATTTCATCCCAGTCTGCACACTTAACAGCTTATCAAACTGTTAACAGGCAATATGATGGATCTCTTTACAAAGAGTCGATTCAGACTGTGAGGCCAGAGGATACTGTTTGTTCCAGTGCAAGACGAGCACATACTGTTTGCAAAAATGTGACAACCATAAGTGTTATTTTGAGTAAATTAATGGAACATGTTTGGCCGGAAAGAAGCTTAATCCATCTACTCTGTGGTTTCAATGAAATGCACTTACATGTTTGCACTTTCTACTAACACAAGTATCAAATTCACATTCAGGTTGGTTTTATTCCCAGAAAAATAAATACAAACATGCCTATTCAGGTATAAATTCTTTTGAGATAGCTGATGTATATCTTTAATAAACTCCAAACACATACAGAGGAGAAACATTAGCAGCCCTTTGCATGCTCGCAGTAAATACCACTCATTTCACTCAGAACATGTATTACCTGCTTTCTGGACATGAAATCAGCACCTTCATCCCAAAAGCTGTGAGGATCTTCTGTTCTACGCTTTTACTTTAGGATATTTGCTTATACAAGAAAGAAAATAGATTTCTTTTGACACATATGTTAAAGGAGTAGAGGAGGAGAAAAAAAAGTGTTGAACTGATTTCAATGTGAATTTTCTTGCCTCTAGTGTATATGTGTAATTACATGTGAATTGTACTGTAAATATGATATCTTTCACTTAATAGTTCTTAATGCATGAACAAAAACATGGCAGTTCGTAATACCAGCTAGCCTCACTGCTAATGGCATGGACAGCTTCTCTAGCATTGGCATACTTCTGCAAACGAAACCTAAAAAATGAAACACAAGAAATACATGGTGTGAACAAAATAATGGAGAAATCAATGCAAAGTCCTCTCACAGTGACGGAGTTTCTGGTGGCTCTGAGCTTGTATTGGTTCACCTGTTCGCCTGTATAAGAACAAGGCTAATGCTAATGCTGCTGAAGATTCCTGGTAATTACAGTATGCCTTGGTTCACTGTCAGCGAATGGGATGGTGGCATCTTCAATGAAATTCTCTAGTTGTGGGTTTTTTTCCCCCCATTTATCATATCTGAATTTAGGGTTTTTGCGGGAGATTTCAGCACAGTATAGCTGCAGCGTTTACCTCAGCCATCGTCCATGAATCTACTAACAAAAAAATATATATATATATATTAAAGGGCATGATCGGCTAGCTGGCTTATAGAGGCTAGAGGAGCAGGATAGCCTTAAGAAGGCGAGTGGGATGTTCTTTCCTGTTCCTCAATAAGACAGTCATGTGTGCCCTTGAGCAAGGTACTTAGCCAATTGCCCAAGTGCAGCTGCTCACTTGCTAACAATAGTCTATGTCTGTGCGGGCTAGCTCCCAGAAGTAAATATGTTTAATTATGTTGAGGGTATTGATAGAAAATAGTCCCCTGGATATATTTAAAGATAAAAAAAAATAAAAAAAAGTTCCCCAAATAGTGTGAGTGAACTGTTTCAGTCAGTGCCATAAACCAGATGGGATCTAAGATGATCATGTCGTTTTTTTTTTTTTGTTGACTCCAGTCTTCATGTTAGGATGTTTCATCTGGGATTGCGAAAAATAAAAAATAAAAAAGATATGCATGATGGACTGAACCTGTGAACACGAACCTGTCCTGTGAGTTACGAATAGCACCGAGGGTGACCTCTATAAACAATGGACCACAACCATACAAGACAATTTCATCCACCACACACCAGAACAAGGCCGACAGGCTCCTCACTGTTGGAAGAACTTTTGCTGGTGTATTCATTATTTTGTATGTACCTTGTAGGTTTTGTTTTGCATGACCTGAGTTTTGAAAGGTTTTTAATTTTCATTTCTTTTTACTCCACACCATCTGATTCATCTCCACAGCCAGGAAAAAGAAAGATCCAGTGTTTACATGCTCAAATTGCACTTGTTTTACAGCCAGCTCTATAAATCTTGTGAAACAAACTGTTCGTAAAACTGGAGGAAAAATGTAAACGTAGAACGTACACATGGTGTGATTCGTGCGAATCATGAATATGTACTTCTATACAATGTATTTACTGTAAATCACGCAATTTGGAATAGATGCACCAAGTGCATGCTGTAGTTTTATCAGGTTCAGCATAGGCATTAACATCAATCGCCCTTCAACTACAAAGGATGTAAAGGATGCTCACCTGTAGCATCTGAACGTAAGCCATGTGATTGCACACTGAGTGGGTTGTTTCCTGTATTTTCACTTTAATAAGTTGCCTCTGGTTATGGTCTGTTGTCGATTTATTGTATTATGATGATGATGATGATGATGATGATACTTGCAAGAAGCTGTGCTGATTCCCAGTTACACATCGGTATACCTCCCTCTTTGAAAGAGCATACCAGGGAAATTATCTAATGTCGAACCAGTAGGTGAGAAAGATTTTCCAACACTTTATAAAAATTGGCAACTAAAAAGAAAGAAACCCACAAGACCAACAGCCCATTTATTTTTCAGTATGAATTAGTAAATGATTTTCTTCATTTCTGTGTTCATTTCTGATTTATTGTATTTGTTGCATTTGTTATGGATTGTTATTCTTACTGTTGTTGTTGTTTTATCATAAGAAGGAAATGTAATTCATCTGATATACTGGCACTGGAAGAAAAATGCATTTTGTTTTTGTACTGTAATCGTTTTGTTTACATTGGGCGCTTATTTGATTCAGTTGTTTAATAAGGTGTTTGATTTCATTTGGAGTATCAGTACTCATGGAATCAACATTTGTGTAGTATGAAGTTGTATTTTTTTTGTCAGTGCAAATTAATGTTATAGTGTCAATCAGCTTTTTTAGGTGTTTGAACAAAATGTGTTTTTTACAAATACAAGGTGTTCAAGTATGTGGTATAAAAAGGGTTATCATTCAAACAACAGACTTTTTACAAATAAAGGCTTATACAGTAAAGAAAGCTAATGTCTTTTCATTTGCCCTTTGAGGACTAATATACTACGCTGTTTCATTTGACTTTTTATGAATTTATTTTCAGATATTAGTCCCCAAAAGGTAAATAGCATACAATGTTGCAAAATAAGAGGATAAAATCAGGTATTTTACCATTGCTATTCCAGGTTGTTGTCAGAGCTCTCACCTCTTAGTTGGTGTCTTGCTTTTGATAAGGACTGTTGGATATGAATACAGTCTGAAAAACAAAAATTTAAGAAAACTCAAGAGTATCTTCTTTTAATTTGATTACAAAACATTGCGCGTTTATGAGAATATACCTCCTTTCATACCTTATTTCCTGAATAAAGACGCAAAGTGACTCCTGCTGACAAGTGTAATAATTGCCCCTTTTTCAATTCGGGAACTATTAAATTGTTGTTGTTTTTTTCCATTGTTGGCGAATATAACATGAGTATAATTTATACACTGTAGTACAGGTTGGATAAAGTAGCTTTGTGGCCTGTGTGGGGCAGTTTTAGTTCTGCATCTACAAAGCGCTAGATAATTAATTTGTTTTGTCGGAAGGACAGTTGCAGTTTGAAAACTCTTTGTTCAGACTCTTTGTCCTCCGGTCGAGGACGTGGCGCTATACATGGCAGCACATTTGGACCCACCCTGGGCTTGAACTACAGCAAATGTTTAGTTGGTGAAGGTGAAGAGAACGGCCTCTAAATGTGACCGCACCTGGAGCACAGAGAACAGTAATGATCCAATGAGACGTTCAAAATATTATGTTATCCACGTTACATCTCTAAGCTTTAGGAAACAACGTATCGCTGTACAAACAAGCTCATTAATTTTATAGATTCATAGCAGAGGTGGTTTGGGCGGCTTTGGGTGCAACCTCTACCCCCATTTTAGAGTTCCTCGCAAAGCAACAACCTGATTAAAAAATTTAAACAAAATGAGAAGCACAAAATATTCAAATACGCTGCTGTAAACTGATGGCAGGGGCTTTCTGTGTCTGTGTGGGCTCCACTTTCCTCCCACAGTCCAAAGACATGCAGTCCACTGGAGAGTCCAAATTGCTTGTGGGAGTGAATGTGTCTGTCTACATGTGTTTTTGTTATGTTATAGACCGGCAACATGTCCATACCTCACGCTCAATGCATTGTGGGATAGATTCCAGCCCCCAGCAATCCTTAATAGGATAAGCAGTTTAGAAAATGGATGGATGGTTTGACTTTACATGTCAAATTCAACGCATACCGGAGTGTGTTGTTAATTGTGCATCGATGGCTTTAAATAGTCATCAGTTCCAGGCTTCATTAATGATTTTTGAGCCGTGACATCCCCAAACACTAATACTTCAATGTCATCAGGAGCGAGACCCGGGGCCTCGTGTGTAAATGGCACACATGCATACAAATGACACGAGCTCGGTGTGAAAAATTTAGGATTTATAGCACAGAAAGAAAAGTGGACGTGAGAGCACATACTACAGATTTGATAAAAGATCTGGATATGGGATATGTTGCTGCATAATTTACCTCTGTTTTTACAGCGCAACGTTCAGCCACTCATGATGTGGAAATATTACTTCGCTATACAGTTCAAGACATCAGTGATACACAACTGAACATGTGTTATATCATCTTACATATTGCCCTAAAAAAATCCTGACTAAGAAAAATTCCAGTTGGTTCCATATAATTATTTTTAATACTAAGAATCTGCAGCTAGCAGCTCGTTGAGGCTAAACACTATCATCAGCATGGTAACATACTCACAACTATGCTAACATGTTGAGCGTCACTGTCGTAGTTTAGCATGTTAGCATGATGATATTTGCTGATTGCCACCAAACACAGAGTACAGCTGAAGCTGATTTTAGTGTCATTAGTTTTGCTGGTATGGTGCTAGAGGAAAAGTCAGGGCATCGCCTCGAGTCACTGGGATTCATCCTCTGGGCACCATGAATGTCTGTTCAAAGATTCAAGACGATCCATTGAATAGTTCTTGAAATATTTCAGTCTGGACAAAAGTAGGGTGTCCACACTGACAGTCTAGTTTTAAGTTTTAATATCAAACTGGGGGGGATAATTTCTGCAATTTGAAATTGTTTTGACAATAATTACAAGTAAAGCACATTAGTGGGTCTCCCTGTGGCATTGTGGTTAAAAAGTCCACCATATATCTGTGATATCTCCTCTTTTCCTTGATTTTGCCGTCGGACTGTTAGTTTTTCTTTTTGTCTGATGAAATAGCAGCATTGAACGAGCCAATCAGAGCCGCTCCTCAGTGTAATCAATCACACTGGATTATTGATAACCTGAGTCCAGTTTTTAAACCACCACCTGGATTTTTATCTGCTTGTTTCTGTCAAAGGATGATAAGGGATTCCCTGAAAATGAAGCAGCTAACTGGTATTCAGTATTAATTTCATTAATTACACTTGTGCTTTTCCTACTGTGACACAAGTCAAAGTTGAATGAAAAATATTAGAAAGATATCAAAAAGGGTGTTCACATTCACAACAATTCATTCAAGTAAAAGGAATATACCGTTGTGGATATCAACTGCAGGTCTCCCCTCAAACATGCAAAACAGCCACGTAGCAAACATTAAAATAACATCCACGGCCTACCTCGCTCTTGTTTTTCCCCACTTCTCCTTTTTTTCTGCTCCATATCAGTTCTTTTTTGAGACATAGCTGCTGTTTTACTATAAATAATACATAGGGGTAGGAAAAGGCATGCTGCAGCTCAGTTAAAGGGGTTTCTCTAAGTTTCCGGTGTGTACGGTACATAGTAAGCACCAGTGTACGTTACGTTAAAATATTTTGTCAGAAAATGGTGCGTAAGATGTTTTTTCCTGTTTTTAAATATAATAATGTAGAATTAAAATAGATTATTTAGTCAGATTTATTGTGTTTTAAGGGTTTAAGAATCCTTTCTTAACACAAAGGTGCATAAAATAATTAAATAACTAATAAAACAGCTGTTTAAATTCTGATAGCTACTAAACAATATTGTAAAATCAGGAATACTAATTGGTCAGATATCTGTTATGCAGAAAGGAAATCATATATTTAGTCAAATAAAATGAAACTGTTGAAGGTTTTATTTGAAGGACTACACAAATGCCCTTATAGATGTATCTATTTAAAAATGTTAATCTCCATTGTCAGACAATTGATGAGTAACTACAATTACTCTTCTCCTTAAGCTTCGGAGATCCACCGTTATTAACCGAATTTACACGTATTAGCAAGACTGATTTGAGGTCAGAGGTCAAATATTGATTCCATGGAATGAGAAATGCCTAACAGATAGCCGGGAGACCATCATACTGGGACAGAATCAATGCTGCTAATATATATGAGCAGGTTATTAAAAGAGACACAGTAATGGAGCTGTGGTTTAATCATTTAGAACATCTCAAAGACGTACGGAATCTGTTTTAAATGTGACGTGATCACAATGCTTCAGGGAAGTCTGCTCGGATCAGATAGCAGAAAGTTCGGAGATGAAATAGACTGACTTTTAAAGGTCCGGTGTGTCAGATTTAGGGGGCTCTATGTACAGAATATGGCACAAATGAAGTATAATATTTATAACTGTGTTTTCCTTCGTGTATAATCACCTGAAAATAAGATTATTGTTACCTCAGAATGAGCCTTTTTATCCACCATATTGAACTACACAGAACAGAAAAACTTGGCTCCGTAAAGGACCTTCCACGTTTTTTACGACCACCACACTTTCTCCTTCATGCTTGGAAGGGGTTGGTGAGGCAAAGGATATTCATTTGGTTGCAATCTGCACCTTCACTGCTAAGTGACACTAAATCCTACACACTTATGTTTTCTTTTAAAAATCAAACACCACCATCCTCTCTTAAAAGCAATATTTTTGTGCTTTGTTCCCTACCTTTATGCCTAAAAGTGAGCTTAGCATGAGCTTTAACAGAACATCTTAAAATCTGTCGTATTGCGTCCAAGCTGTTTTGTTGTTGTTGTTGCAGTGTGCAACGTATTTCATCATGTTTAGCCTCCTCTACCTGTAACCTGTGTAATGATCCTCTCCTGGCATGTCAGCCTTCAGATACAAGGTGGATTTAATGCGCAGGTTTGTCTCACCTAATTGATTTCTTTTAATTTACTCTCGGTCGTGTCGACCAAGCACATCGACGGTTGTTTAGAGAGTTCACCTTGAGAGGAGCTCAGGTATATAAATATGTCCAACATGTTAGGATTTATAGAGATCAACCTGTGTTGAGATCAAATTACAGCCATTATAACTCAGCAGAAAGTACTCCAACACAACAAGAGTATGTACAAATACTACTACTTCATGCCACACATGTTTCGTGTGGATAAAATATCAAAACGTACAACCTTGGCAGGTTTGCTGTCGCTGAATTTGCCTGTATTTTCTTCTTTCGTCCTGTGTTGGAGTGCATAGCTCTGTTGAGAAGATGGATACAGAGGCAGTGAAGTAGCTCGGCAAAATGTGCCTTCCATTTCTGTGTTCTATTGTCAGCACTCCATATAAAAACATAAAATATTGAAAGGGTCCATTAACATGGGTCAGAAATTGATGGTGTTCCTCTGTGGGAAAAAAAAAATGAAAATGGACAAAAAGCAGTGAATGCTTTGGCTTTGTGGCTTCGAATTCCTGTTTGTATTTTTTGCCACGTACATGTTTTTAATAAATTGTCTTCTAACCGATGCATTAAAACATTTATTCTTTGGAGAAGGATTTTTTTTTTTTTTTTAAAGGTCAACAGTGTGGAGCTTTATGTCTGTGCAGTACTTAAAATCAATCCAGTATTTCAAGCAAAGTTCACTGTGTACAACACAGTGGTGCTACTGATAAAGGGATTTACTGGAATCGATTGCCTGGATAGATAATGTCCGCTAAAATCATCAATTATTCAGTCAACAAACAGTTAAATCTGTTTACCCCAAACAAGAAACACAAATCCTTTAGGCATCTTTGACGTAATAAAATGTCAAGCATGCTTCTTTCTCCTGTAGCGCGCCGCGTCCATCTATTTTCCTTTTACAGGATGTTCATCTGTGTTGCCATGGAGTTCTTGTTTTGGGGGGGTTGAAAAGAGAGTGAAGAGATGAAGAGTGGAAACATAATGTGTCTAATAAAATATTAAGACACATCTCTTTGAATGCAATGTGTCCACGGCTTAACCACTAAATCCAACCACCCCACCCCCCCAGGGGCATTATTTTAAAGATCTTAAAGCGTAAAGCAAAAAGACAGAAAGGATGGTGGGTGGCATGGCAGTTATAGCTGAGATTATAGTTACATATATGTGCCTGAGAAAATGTATACACTGCATATTGTATGATGAATGTAACTACACTTGCCATCTGTGCCAAAGTCAATTTTCACAATTAATTGATACTGTGTGCCTAACACTGGCTGTGTTTGAGCTTGTCATTGCCCTCCAACATTTGCATTATCCCATGAATATCAATCAGCGCGCAAAATCTCATTTTAAGACGCTGAAATCTCTCTCCGGTATTTTATATCAGACCTAGAGAAAAGCACCGTGAGAATCCCTTTAAAACGTTAGTTTGCCGTTTGCCGGGAAAAAACACAAACGTCTTCCAGCCAAGTGAAATCTCACAGATCACGAGTCAAACACATTAAAATTAGACTTTTTTTTCTGGCAAATCTCAACAGCCTGCCTCTCAATTTATTTTGGCATTTTCCCTGGATTGAAGTCAGTCACTGAAGGACAGATTTCAGATTATCAAAAATGCAATTAGACAAAGTGGATATGGGTACATAATGTTTCGTAGGGAAGCATAATGTTTCTCTATGCCAATAAGGGTCAACTATGTTACTGCCAGTACTTTATGAACATTACAGCTTAAATGTACACTGATGGGCTGTCAGTTTAACTGTAAACCGTCTCGCTTCCCCTCCCCTTTGTTTCATGCTTTATTCCTGAGACTATTCGAGATAGGTCACCTTCTCCAATGACAGAAGTATCGAGAGATGTTCCCTCTGACTATCTGTGCCCCACTTTTTTTTCTCTATATCTTATGGGTTTTATTTGCACAATTGTGTCAATCTTTGAAAAAAAGCTGTGTTCCATGTTTGTGTTTGATGCCAATGTGAGATGATAGTTCAGTGTCACTGCGTTTGGCTTTAAGTGCCAAGAAAGAAAAATGCAAAGAGACCTTTTCTTCTGTGCGAGTCAGATGATGTTGCACACCATTGTTTGTGTTCTTGTTCTCACGTTTGATGTGATTTTTTACCATTTTTATATTTAGTACTTTCTTGGGAACAATAAGTGAAGTCATGCTAAATGTCTGGCCTACATATATATATATATATATATATTCTTTTTGAGAGCAGGAGACGAGGAGGGTGAGGAGGAGCGATGCAGGAGTGTGGCGCTCTCGGCTCTCTTGCCAACAGCTGCCTGGAGCTCCTGCGCCCCTCAACACACAAACACACGGAGAAACACTCAATATCTAACAGCCTGGCCTGTCATCTGCTGGCTAACTTCTGAACTACATCGCTGCCTTTCCTTAATAGCAGCAGCAGTATCTATCCCCAAACCATACTGCTACCAAATAAATAAATATATTAGAATAACAAGTAATTGATAAATACTTGATTATAAGCTGTAATCGTCAGACATGTCTGTCAAAAAGGGAAAAGAAAACACCACACCTCAAATGTGTACTCGCTCTTTCTGAGCCAAAGCTCTGACTCACACCTCCTCGCAGTCTGCTGTCAGGGAAACACTGGTTGTAGTGGGTGGATGAATAAGTCTGTGTGGAGGTATCACACTGAAACCTGCTGGACGTTTGAATAGGACACAGTTACAGGCCGATCAACCTTCATTTCACTGTGTGAGACAGCTCTATAGGTTTGTCCATGCCGGGGGGCAGATTCGTCATCAGGCCCTCCACTTACATTCAAAGTAGTAACCCAAGAGTCATTAATGGGTACTAAAGGGTAAGTACGGTATGCTAAGAGGTGCATCAATCAGATAATGGCCACAATATACTACCATTTGTAGAATATTCATTATTGTAGAAATTCTAAGTAACCCTTTTAGCCATGCGAGCGTCGCGGCTCTCTGGATGTCTGTATATCGATCGGTCGGTCGCACCAGACTCAACTGTCTCCACAAGTATCGGATTGATTGCCATGAAATTTTGCACACATGGCCCAGTGGATCAATCATCATCAATATCTTTTTCCACCAGCAGCAAGTCAAAGTTTCAATTTTCAGTTCATTCAGTACTCCTGACATTCCCATCAGCCTCGGCTGTAGCCTACTTTGTGTTTTTTGGCATGCTACAGCGCTAACGTAAGGTGGTGAACATGGTACACATTATGTTCATCAGCATGTTAACGTTGTCTCCATGAACATGCTAACATGTTGGCAGTAGCAGTTAGCTCAAAGCATTGGTGTGCTTACCCAGCAAACATTTACTCGACCTGCAACCAACAGACGTCACAAAGTGAAAACAATCTCAGGGGAATGGTGATTTTGAGGGAGGATTTGGGCTCCACTAAATATATATTTCATGCTTGTTTTTGTTCTGTTACTTTGGGGAACACTAAAAATGTGTTCATTTATTAATTCCTGATTCATAATTATTCATAATTAAAGAAAATATGGATCAATATAGGCCAATATTAGTAAACTAAACCTTTAACCAAATGATCTCTAAATTTGCTGCTCAGCATTTGAGCCACATCTTATTTTACAGTGTGGGTGGACATTTCTGAATTGCATGACACTTGATCACAGTTGAATTTATTCAGTTACACTATTGTAAAGCAAATCTCCTCTAAATCACCATTCCTCATTCGAGTTGTGACTCAAAGTATATTGGACGTCTGTCGGATCTATTGATGACGCAGTTTGAGGAAATGCTGGGAATGAAAAGTAAAAATAGAAAATTGAGGAGGATTAAATGGGAAATGGGGGGAAAGTAACAGCACGAAGCATAGCACGAAATGACAAAAACATGTTGGCTGATCTTTGTAAAGATCGATATGGCAGGGAATTTAATTTTTAAAAAAAACAAATAAAATATTTTTGGAATAAGATAATAAATAGATATCAGTATGATGTCCAAAGATGAGACGTGTGAACTGCCATGAAATAAAAAGGGAACTAAATAACAGTAAATATTTATTATCTTCATATATCTGAATATATTTATCTTATAAACAACTTGTTTTCCAAAATCAAATCAAATGTGTGCTTTATTTATGAATGTATTAATTCTTTTTGGTTTTCCAACTTTGCTTTATAGAATCTAACGTTCATTTGCCCCCCTCTTATCATTTATTTACTCACGCTGGCAGCTTGATTCTTCGCAAACGTGTCTCCGTCTTGGATTCAGATGAGTTGCTCATGAGTCATGCTTTTGATTTCATTTATTTAAAGACTGACCCTTGTTGTTGCGGTTTTACCCGGGCTGCGAACACATGTTGTTTTGTTCAGACTGAGTCTTAAGACACTGAGATCATCTCACTTCCCAGCCGTGGAGAGTATTTCCCAACTTACCACGCAAGTGCCTTCTGGATAATGAGCTCTACACGCCTCCCTCCACTTCCCACATTATCCACCGTCTCCCTCCCTTCACCCCTGCAGTTACCCCTGATCAACATTTTTCACATTGTTAATCACTTATGTCAGCTTCTGGTAATTATAGACAATTAATCATGTGTGATTCAGTGTCCCTCTCTTTCTCTCTCCGTCAGCATTGTGCTCTACACCGTGTGAGCGAAAACGACAAAGGTGAAACTGCCTTTATTAAGTACGCAGCACCAGGGAGTGAACTCCCCAGTGATAAGCAGCATGTTGCACTGCTTTGGCTTACACTTCCTTGAGGCGAGCGATAAAGGCCAGGTGGAGATTAAATTACATTAATTCCTTCGCCAGAAGCCCTGACCCAGAATGACTTACAAGACAAGGAGGATGGAGTGATGAGCTGTAGTGAAACTACTGCCAAAATACTGAAAAATGAATGAACCATCACTGCCCCAACCTGCCATATAAAGCCAACAGCCTCAAACACACACAACAGGCTGCACCGAGTCTAACTGTAACTTAAAATGCACGTACGTGTATGAACAGGTGAGTTTTTAATCTTCATTTCTTATTTTCATCTGCCCCATAGTATAAAACAGAAGAGCCGTTGTGAAGCTCAGAGTGTGGTCGCTCTGGCGGTCGCCATCTTGGTGGTCCTGCCTCCGTCGGCTTCACACTAATCCAAAAATGGGCAAAAATGTAGACGTCGGTGGAGCTGAGGTGGGCTGAATGAAGCGTGGTTGCTCAAACAAGCCACCTGTAACGGCCTTCATCTAATTTGAACAGATAAGTTATAAAAATAATCACCACGAACGGAGAAATGAGCTATAAAGACCCAAACCATTTTTTGTACTAGGCTGTAAACACGTTTATTTCTACATTTTAAAATAGGGTCTCGTTTTGGAGCCAGCTCCAAGTAGCTGCTCGAGGAACTGCAGTTTTTGGTACTTCCTTTGTAGCTTCACGTCACAGTCACGAAGGTTACCGCTTGACCTGCCCCCACCTGAAAAATATTAATGGCTAAATCGACTGTTTTCAAAAAACAACATAGTGCGCACACCCTGTAGGGCAAACATGGATATGCAAACATTGTGTTATCAACATCCACAGTATCAGTCCATTACTAAGCATAGTGTAACCTTGCCTTTGATACTGCTGGGTTTTAGTTCCTCTCTTCCGGTGCTGTTTGCAACAGTCAGTGCTGTAGGTAGACCGTGGAAAGTTTAGTTCTTAAGAGGCTCTTTGAGTGTACTGCAACATTCGGCGAAGATGTGCTCCACACTATGCTTGGTGATGCTTATAAGCATGATAGGTAACTACATTTCTGCTTCTTCCTCTTGTAATCTGTGATCTTTTTATGTCTCAGGTTTTATTAACTTTTATTAACCTTGATCTATGTGTTGTTTTGCAGGATGTGTCGAACTAATCACAGTCAGCACTCCCCACAAAAAGGTCAACGTTACAGTGGGTGGAAGTGTCCTACTCCAATGTATGTTCGACACCACCATCAGTGAGACTACGGGCCTTACCATCCAGTGGGACTTTGATTCAGTGTCCTCCATTGTACCACAGCAGGTAGGTGCTGCTCACACCAGAGCTTTGCACCAAGTGAGGCATTTTTTGATGTGTTCAAATGTAAAGTTTTATTAATTAGTGGTGGAAGAATTCTCTATATTGTAACATCAGCCGTAAATATTTCTTACTGCATTTTATTGAGAACAACTGGTGTCCAACCAGTTCGGTTCAAGTCCAGTTGCTCACAGTGTTTGTTTAACGATTGCATGGGTGATATTGTAAAGACATCGGTCGTTGTGTGTTTCTCTCAAGCTCACAAACGCAGGTCAAAATCACAGCTTTTTACCAACATGTGGCCTGTTGTCTTCTTAACATAATTATTCACAATCAAATATTGTATTAAAGATATTCAGAGTTGCTTGGATTTTAGATTACTCAACAAAACACATCTTGTTTCGCTCGCACACGCAGAGGTTCGCTCCTTTTTTCGCACTGCAGCCTAAATGTGAGGAGCCACACCTCACCGAGTCAACAAAGAAATCAGATAAAAACAGATTCAAAAATTTAAAAAAACAGCTCTTACTGATGAGCTCTTGTGGTTAGTTTTAAATGATTTTAACATGTTTAATTAGCTGCCACAGATAATCAAGTTACTTGGTACCATCGACTGGACGTCATTACACTTTAATCACTCTTTAGGCCCTGAGGACAACTTGTACTTTATTATTTAATATGTACTAAGTCAAGGACATTATGTACTATTACTTTTTCATATTGTTAATAATAAGTGACAAATCTCTCCTGTGGAAATGGTAAAATGCTTTTAAGGAAGTGTTCCTGAAGCAGACAGAACACAGTGTTTCTGATGAATTTGAGGATCTACAACTTTCAATCATCAGGATGTCTTAGTCCAACCAGCGCTGTGAAATAACAGTATACATTAAATAAAAAGTGTTTGATTGTGTCAGACAGTCTAACTTGTTGCCATTTGTTTACAGGTGTATTACTATCAGTCAGGGAAGTATGTCATTACATCCTTCAAGGACAGGCTTGAGCCTCCCTCTTCTCCCGCCACGACCAGAAACGCCTCAATAATAATAAGCAACATGCAAACATCGGACACGGGAGTCTATACTTGTGAGGTTCACAACATTCCTGATGTGGGAGGACAGTCTCAGGCCCATATCATGGTGAATGTTCTTGGTAAGTTTTATCGACTCCACACTACTTTAAAGAAAGGTTCACGTGTGAGGAGGTTTAAATATTGTAAATGCAGATCATTACTTTGAAAAGCCAGAGTTTATTTACCCATTGGTCACTACTTCAAGTAGTAGTAGAAGAGGTCTAATCAGGCAAAACAATCAAAAGCGTACAGTCATGTGAGTGTACAATGGGTCGGACCACACCCAGTAGCAGTATCGGCTGAATATTTGAATTATGAGAGAAAGCAGAAGTCAGCATGGTGCTCTGCTGTTCTGCTTTCAAGCTAGCCTTCACGGTTGGACCTGGGTGGAGTCTGACAGAAACAAGAGCGAGCAAAGAAAAAAAACAAACTGAGTCTGAACCTTGTACCGGCGCTTTCGGCGCCATTATTGTCCTGTAAGGGTGTGGCTACATGAAAATGGAGAGCCAGAGCACACCGTCAGCCTCTTTGGAGTTTGTGGTCTTAGATTTTATTTTTGATTTTGAAGTTTTGATCCCATAGCAACCGTTCTGCTTCCTCATTTGTCTTTTCTCTCAATAATTTTCATGTGAAAGTACGGCCGCATTAGTCACGTCTGAGTCAGCTACTCTTTCACTTTCACCTGAGTATTTTCAACATGAAGACCCAGTGAATTATTAAACCAAAGCAAGATTACTTTGATTTCAATCAGATTCTTCAATACTCTTTCCACATTACAGATCTATTATCAGTGTTATAACATTAACGGTGTGTTAAAATTGTGGCCCTGAATATTGTGATTAGGGAATTACATTCAGTTTGAATCCTCTCATTCACCGAGTTACCAGGGACAACCTTGCAGGCCTCAGTATCCTCAGTAGTTTCCATGGTTACTGCAGCAGTCTCCTCATTGTCAGTGTTGGAAAATTAGAGTAGGACTGTGACTGCATCCTTGTACTGCATACAGAATATATGTCAGCATCTGCTGCATGCTAAGCACACGTCATGTATTTCAAATCATCGGCCTTTATGAAAATGTTTGCAGGGCAGTTTACATACTGAATGTGGTGCTGCATAAGTGCTGTATGAATATGTATTATGATTATCATGGGATCAAACATGATTTCCATCATCACTTGCACAGAATTGTGATAACATTTTAAGGAGAGTGAGCAATCTATCGTAAATTACAAATAAGTGTGTAACATTTAGCCGATAAAATATGAAGTTAGGTCCAATCTGAAAAGTCTAATGATTAGTAAGCATGAAATAAACAGTTAGGATTCAGTCACAACACAGGAGCAGAGAGCAGCACACTCGCTGCCGCTTGATGATTAAAGGACAAACACGTGACGTCCTGTTTGATTAACAATAAGCAAAGGGCTGACATCTGTGTAGCGTCTTTGTTACTAGATGCACAGATTCATACATGCCATCTTTTCTCTACTTTGATGTGACTTTTATGGCTTGTTTTGAATAAGCAAATGACCAACATACAGTATACAGCACATCCCCTATCTTTTCATTATAGCAGTCATTTATTCAGTTGTGAATGCGGGCCCATCCGGGCGTGGCACAAAGTTGAGTTGGCAGCACAAAAGCCAAACGTACGTGTGCGTGTGTGTGCGTGCTGTCTAAAAGGACAGTATACTCTCTAAATAAACAGAAATAAACATCAGCCAGCAGCAATAACAACCACATTGATTTTTGATCTGTTCGAGACCCGAATTAATGCAATTATCCAAAATGTTCACAAAAACGAGAGAAATAGAAAAAAGTCTTTGTGTTTGTTTCTATCAGAGCTTCCTTACTGATTATCGTATGAGCCCCCAGACTGTGAGGAGACCCAACCTGGTAACCAATGGAAACATAAAGTGGTTAAAACTAGTTAAAACAGTTAATTATGAGTTCATAATGTCATATAAAATAATATCACTGCAGAATGAGTACTTTTATATATATATATACTTTAAGAACATTTTGGTGATCATATTTTTTTATCTTTTACTAAAATTTATTTGTAATGGAGTATTTTTAAATTGTGTACTGGTACTGTACTTTGACTTCCACTACTTTACAGTTATAGTGGTGAGATGAAGCTGCCAGTGATTGACTGAACAATGGAAAATGTGTACTACATATTATATTCCTAAGAAGTCTCAACACACAAATTGTAATGAGTCAAAAACAGTGTAAATTGAACTCTTATCAGACTTAATGTGACACAAATTCTGTTACCAAACCTCTCAGGAAATCTGATCAATTTACTCAGCAGCTGTTGCTGAAATGATGTGAAAAATATCAATGATTTAAATTAATTGAACATGTTTTTCTTCATGAAATCAAGTAGATTTAATAGAGTCAACATTAAACCATCTAATGCACTCATACATCCTTCTTGTGGTCTGTCAGAGAGGCCCTCTACTCCGTACTGCTCCACCCATGGTAATGTGGAAACGGGTCACCTGGTCACTCTGACCTGCCACAGTGAAGAGGGGAACCCGCGACCGACATACACCTGGACCAGACTGGATCAGACGAGGACAAGGAGACCTGTACTGGGAATGAGTGAGTACCGTATGTGTTTGTAATATACTTGTAAACATGTACATATTATAAACATGTGTGCACTTGTTTCCCCAGCGACCAAAACCGGGAAACTGGAAATCAGAAACATATCCCAGTTTGAGTTCGGGGAGTACCAGTGCAACGCCACAAATTCAGTGGGATTTTCAATTTGTACTATCGAGCTGAGTGCTGGTAAGTTTAAGTTTTTTTGAGATTATGACAACAAAAAAATACCTAAAAGGACTAATTCGTGGTTTCATTCATTCATATAGATGTGGGAGATGGAGTCATTGCTGGTGCAGTGATCGGCGCATTGCTCGGCTGTGTCTTGATCATCCTGGTCGTGTGGTTCATCGCTCACAGTTTGAAGAAACACAAATACAAGGCGGTCAAAGCAGCCGAGGCCAACGAGATGAAGTGAGATTTTTAAGACTTTAGAAATGACATGATGAAATTCAACAGCATCAAGTGTGTGTGTAACGTCAACTCTCTCTCCGTCCACTAGGAGGAGCCCTCACCAGGCCCAGGTAGCCTCTGATGGCGTTCCTATGGCAACCAGAGGCAGCAGCCTCCACGCTGAGGGGGATGAGCCAGAAGCCTAAAAAAGGCCTGTTGAAAACAATTGGAGCGACGTCACTATTAAGAATAACAGGATGTTCAGTCTTTAACATACGTCATTCTCAAATCAGTGTGATGAAGCTCGTGTGCAGGTTTCAAGTCGCATTTTGTTCTGTGTTTTTCTGAATCAAGGAAGTCACAATTCAACCTTTAACAGCTTTTTATTTTCATGTGACATTTTTTTTTTACTTAGGATTTGCTTGACGTGCTTTTGTTTGTTTTACCATTTCATAGTTAGTAGTTCATATTAGTGTGACATTCATGTTAATGAGCCCTGCATTGGATATACAAGCTACACTGTTGCCCATCTCATGAAATGATTGTGACAATTTATTCTTGATAGATAAAGTGTATCTTCTCAAAACTTTATTGATCAATCTCTTCCTAACATATCACAGTGAAAATTAAATCACAATTAACCTGATGTGTATAAATAAGAATAAAAAAGAGGAATGTGTCTGAAAACAAAATTATTACAACTTTATGGGCAACAGTGCATGTGATATTAGAACAAATATGCGGGCAGAGTCTGAAAATTGTCAGTGAGAAACATTGTGTAACAGGCTTATTCCATGTTTTTGTGTTTCACTATGAGCTTTTCTTTAATACAACACAAAAAGGTTGAATAGAAACAAACTGTGATGATGTCCAGAACACTGAAACCACATGTTATATTAAAAAATAGCACAAATACAAATTTTATTGTTTTTGAAAATATGTCCATTTTAAATTTGATGCCAGCAACATGTTTCAAAAAAAGTTGGGACAGGGTCATGTTTACCTCAACAGTCTATAAGCATCTGTGAACTGAGGAGACTTGGCTGTATTCTTGAAGGTGGCATATTTTCCCTTTTTTTACTTGGGGTCGATTTCAGCTGCTCAACAGTTCAGGGTCTCCTTTATCGGCTTTCATGTTTCATAAAGCGCCAAACATTTTCAATAGGTGACAAGTCTGGACTCCAGGTTCTTTTGCTACAGAGCCATGCTGTTGTAATACATGCAGAACGTGGTTTGGCATCGTCTCGCTGAAATAAACAAGGCCGCGCCTGAAAAAGACATTGTTTACTTGGCAGCGTATGTTTCTCCAAAAATAGTTTATATTTTTCTCTCTTAGATGCTCATGTTATTAACTTGCAGCCAGTTAACCTCATTAATTGTGAGCTGTTTCATCATCACATTTTGTTTCTATTTACATTTTACAAGTGTGCCACCTTTTTTGGAAACAGGGTCATATATCAAGACATGAAAACTGATTTTTTTTTTTTTTTTTTTTTTTACTCTTAATGTACTTTAGTTAATCTTTGGTTATACAAGCATCTGTGGATGAAGTATGACTATTTTATGTAATAATTTTCAGAGATCCTGATTAAATAAAATATTGTGTTTTCTGAGCCGTTGAGTCGTGCAGCTTCTTTCACTGACTATTTAATTGATGACATCAAATGTCATCTAGATGGCAGCAAAGTTACACGGGAGCCTCAGCATTCATCCAGGTTAGTGTCCCTGAGATCAATATGAGGATTTGTCTGTGAGTCTTATTTAAGGCTAAGCCTCATGGCTGCTTTAATAAATATATAACTACCCTATAGGGCAGCCACATATGTAGCATCACCAACACTATCCTATGTTCCACATAAACTCCAGATTCCAACTTCTCAACTAGACATAGCTCCTACTTTCATACATCAAGAATAGACTCGTGCACATGTAATCACAAAATGTCTGGCTCCAGATGAATTACACATATTTTGTACTATAGAGTCCTGTCAACATTATTTATTTCCCCATTGATAAAAAGCAAGTATTAAACACCTTTTTCTGTGGCACAGCCAAATCCATAAATTTAACACAGAACAACCTTGTCTACTCTCTGCCAATGCTAAGCTAGTGTGTGATCATTTGGCAAGTGCAGAGACCTGCAATGTGTTTCCTTTAACTGAGCTGCCAAACAGAGAGTGTAAGTGCACCACCTTCATTTTAATTAGCCTTACACATGTTACACCTCAGCTAAGAATAGTTTATGCAAACCCAGAGTCTGCTGTCAGTGTGCTGCTGTGGTACACAACACAGACATATTGTACCAACTCAAACAGAGCTTGTTAGGTGACTTCAACCATTTTTACCTGCTTAGTGCACACCATTTTTGTAATAACAAACATGTCTGGCTACTGTGATGGTTTTACAAGGAGGTAGAAACATGTAGAAATTATGATGAAAACTGTGTAACACTTTCTATGAAGACCAGATCTATGACTTATAATGAATTATACCTAGTTTGACTCATTATAAACTTACATAATAATCACTTATGATGTAGCACGTGCATGAAAATGCATTACACCAACAATGATAACTTACAACTCTGCATAGACAGTTATAGCATACTACAGTTGATCATAAAGATTTGTGTATAAGTGAGCATAGTTAGTGATAATGTGTTACAAGCCACATCAGTCAACCTCTAGTTTATAACTAGTCAAGAACATCCATAGGACAGTTCAAGTTATAATTCATTATAAGTCACATCTATAATATTCTATGACGTTTTTTATGTTGATATAGCACATCATAAGACATGCATTATAATTCAGTATGAACACCCCCATAACGTAAATAATACATTTTGTATTAAAGTGGCTCATTTGTTCTGCTAACTGTAAGATATATGATTGAATTTGTTAATAATTGAGCATTTCAGCAAAAAATATTCATTTCTAATTACTACATCACATTTGTAGATCTAATCATGTTAAAATAAGTTTGAATTTCGACTGTGACATGTTGTATGCACTCATCTCACTGAAATTATATTACAATAATCCTAGTAATATACAGTATGAACTCCTGGACTTTGGATGCAGCTTTCTGTTATATAACTGTAGCACGTTACTCATCAAAGCTGAACTTAGGTACCTCTGAATTTATGTGTTCCTTTTTTTCCATGCCAGCGCCATGGCTCAGGTGGACATCACTGTGGTCCTGCTGGTCCACCGCTTTCTCGTCAGCCTCGGCCGTACTTTGTGCCCAGTGTGAATTATTGGTAACTTATTGTAATGATATTGTCTGAAGGGTAATATTACGGACAATCATACGTATTTTGTGCAGTACCGTCACTTGATTATTTGACAGTATGAGCTCAACAAAATCAAGCCATTTGAGACGGTACACATTTAATTGTTTCAAGTGTAATTCAGGAGACATTCATACTAGCGGAGTTAGCATACAGTAGCTGAAGTTTTAGAACATACAAAATGATCAGCAAATATCAATCACAAGTGCTGGAGCCTGGATTTGAACTCAATCGAACATCTCTGGAGAGACTTGAAAATGGCAACCGATGGTCCACATTCAACCTGACAGAGCGTGAGGGGATCTGCAGAGAAGAACGTCAGAAAATCTCTGAATCCAGGTCTTCTGAATGTGTCCCGTCATAGCCAAAGAGACTCAAGGCAGTAATCGCTGCCAATGGTGTTTATGTCTAGCTGTTTCAGTTTGTAAAATCCTATTTTTGTTCGGTTCTAAGTGGTATGGAGTGTATGCACCGCAGGCTAACAGATAAGGCACAGACGTGAAGGGGCCTTCATGTCCAGGATCAGGCCTGCAGACCGAAGCCGCGTGCAGCGCTGAGGACGTCGTCTCTGGTCAGATAGCATCCACAGAGCTGCCTCAGGCCGGTGAAAGACTCCCTCCCATGCATGACACGCCAGTTGTCAATGAAAACCACCTGATGGAGACAAAGAGAGGGTAAATACTGAATGACACATATCTTTCTTTAATCGTCAACTATCCTGAAGCTGTAAATTGATCAACTGAAGCAGTTGTAGATGTCTTACTTTCCCAGGATTCAGTTTCACCCACAGCTCGTTCTCTGGCCGTCTGAGTTCTGTTGTCAGCATTCGATGTGCCACATACCATCGCTGAACAAGCTCATGGGGGACTGTGTTTATCACTGATCGGTCATAGTTGTTGTATCTGTTGACAAAAAGTACAAAACGTAAAATGTTTTATCTAACAGTGAAGCTTATTAGACGTATGCAGACGTACCGGATCAGGTACAGTTCTTTGTTCCAGGGATAGAGGTCGAGCACAGGGCCGATGCCTGTCATGTGGTTTCGGTGGGTGTCAGAGTTTTCAATGTACTCGTGCCTGATGGGCACACGAGCGAGCAGATCAAAGTTTTCAGGAGACTGCTGGCGTACTTTTTCTGCAGCGTAGAACCCATCCACAAGTAGCGTCCTTCCCCCGGTTCCCTCGTGCTTGAGGCAGTGGAAAACCTGTATCCTGCAACAACAATAGATTTGCTAGGAAAAACTGCATAACTGCATATTTTCTTGGATTTCATTTCAGATATATCAAACTGCTCAGAATACAAAAAAATGTTGACATCCTGCACCTACCCACATGGTTCCTGAAAGTATGAGGTGTCAGTGTGACGGTCAAGAGCCAGCTGGCTGTAGGCGCTGTCTCCTCTGGAAAAATCTGAAGTAAAACACCACATTCTTCCATATGTAGTCTCCCTTGTTAACACACAAAACACAAGTGGATTAGGAATAAGTGTACAAGGTTGGATTAAGGTTAAAATAAGCTGCATAAGAGGAGAGAGATGTCACTGGAGTAGCATAGAAAGCAAAAAGAACCACTTACCTGATAAGGCTGACCCTCTGGGTAACTGCCTCTGTGGCCTCAACTGTAGCCGGGACATCATCCACAAAAGCGATCCCATACAGGAGGTAGCTCTGAAGAAACTTCTTTACTTCGTCATCACTGCTCATAAACAAGTCCCATTTGGCAGAAGGTACGTTGGCACTTTTATAGATGTCTGAATTCCAGAGGATGCGAGGCTGGACGCAGCTCTGCTTCTGTCTTTCATAGCTGTTCTCGGCCAGCCAGCTCAGGCTGTACTTTGTCACATGACCGCCAGGCCCTGGAACACAGAAGAAAAACTTAGCAAGGTCAAACAGCAAGACTGGAGACTACAGAGTCTCAGACACCCAGACGGCATGGCAATTAGTTTTTTAGTCAACTGATTAACTAGCATAAATCCCTCCCTCATTATACATTCCCATGGCAGCAGGCCTCTTAATAGTCCCCCAAAACAACCCACTCCAGGGTCTCTTATAAACTGTTCAACCATAGTTAATTGACAAAGGTGTAACATATAGTGTTCCTCTGCAAATTGGAAGATTTTACTATACTGATTCCAGCAGCAGACAGCTTGAGTAACACAATGTCATGAAAATATTTTAGCCATTTCCTGGTACTGAGGTCGGGACCACCTTTGGACTACAAGTTTTTTGGCAGCTGTAAGCCCTCCCAGCAACAACCTCTTCATTTAATTTCTAACTGTTGAATCATCTTTGAGGAACTTTAAAGTTTTATTATGGCCTTACCGATCAGTTCAGAAAAATACTTTAGATACTCAGCCCTAAAAGAGACCCTCCCACATCATGTGTTTATAGCAGTGTTTTAGTACTTAAGATCAACCTTTGTCTCGAGACCATCTTTTAAAGGTCTTGGTCTTGTCTCTGAAACGACCACTCGGTCTCATCTCACACAAAGAAGACTTGAGATTTTACTTCAAGACCGGTCAAGACCACAATTACAGGGTTATCACTAAATTATCTGGTTTATTTGCTTCATACGTACTTCAAGAAAGTGAATGTGGGAGATAGTAGCTGATGAAGAAGTCAGCCAAATCTTCTGTAGTAAAATATTAGCCGAAACAGTGTCCAAAAAAAACAACAACAAAAAAACACACACAGCAGTCTGTAAATGTTGCCATGCAACACTTACTAGACAGCTGGAACCACGCCAAATCGCATATTAGCTAGTAGGCTGTGTACTGCCTGGTTTTGGTCTTGACTTGGTCTCAGTCCCTCAAAGTCTTGGTCTTGATACAGTCTGGTCTTGGTCATGACTTGGTCTCGGTTTAGGTGGTCTTGACTTGCAACACTGGCTTATAACTTCCTATGGAATAATGTTGGCACATATTACAGTTTGGATTTTGTATTAGTCTAACCTTTTTACCTCCTTTTTTAAAACCCAATCCTGTCTGCCAAAAACATCATTTCTATTTCTACACTTTCAAAAATAAACTAACACACAACCTGATCCAGAATATTCAAGGGGCGCTGGTTATTTTGATGTTCGCCGTATGCTCTGAATGTGATGGGTATTTAAAGGCAACAGAATACGTCACATTTAAAATAGGAATGAGAACCGGCAATTCTGCCTTGGGCCACCTGAGGGGTTAATCTAAATACTTTGTGCGGTCATTTTCTATGAAATCAACTGCTGTAAGTCAAGTATAGTGATGGCTGAGTTTAACAAAACTGTGTTCAGTTTGAGTTTTTTTTCTCAGTTACACAATGTGCACAGACAGAATAACCTACCTAAGGATTACAGTCGAGCTCATAAAAGCTTATCATCTATATAAACTGTAACCACACAATGTAACATAGGGAACAAACCATGTCTGTGAGGCCCAGTGTTCACGGATCACAGCTGACCTTGACTGTGCACAGAGGTATGTGCCCACAGTTTGCCCACAGCAGTGATGGGTCCCCATTTGTCAGTTTATGTAAGGCTCAGTGCCACTCTTGTGCAGACATAAAAACACTGTATCATCATCAGCATCCAAAGAAAATGCTGGAGCCCAGCAGCTTACAGAGAGGTGTCAGTCAGGCTTAAATCAGTAGCATGAGCCAGACAGACACCCACAAATAGAAAACATCTCCCAGCTGCCAGACTCCACTTGCACTGCTAAGGTGTTGAAAACCTGCAGCGATGGTCTGTCCCCAGCCATATTTTTTAAAAAACTGAATGTTCCAGCACTACAATTATCTTCCTGCTCATGTCTGACTTTACCTGAGCTGTACTGTGGGGTCACAAGCCGGGGGGAAATGTGAGGGTGTGCAGCTGGCAGGGAACACTGCAGCACCTGTTTCCTTTTCCACACCTGGCTGCTGTGGGACCGTTTATTCCTCTTACTCCGCAAGACGGCAACTAAATCCCACATGGCTTTTTTTCTCTCCTTTGTGTGCAGGAGCAGGCTGCTACAGGAGACAGGATAAGGGATGGCTCCAGCTAGACGTGGGGGGTTGGTGCTGGTTAAGCGAGTTCAACTCTGCCTGCTTGTGTTTCTCAGGGGAACAACTCAGAGAGCAATGACTTTGAGGTCAGCAGAGTTTTGCATTTCTTTTTCATCGTGTCCAACAATGAATGTGTCCATAGCATATGTCTAAGACGGGTCTAATCTTTTTATGTGGCAGCATCTTTTGAAGCCAAATGTTTGCTAAACCTGATACATAATGTTCCTTTTGGGTACAAATATGTGTATTATATACAAGTGAAATAATCCATCTTATTTCATGACGTGACCACACCCTAAGGGTTCTGTGATAAAAGAGTGAATCTTGACACAATAAAACACCAGAAGGAAAAAGTCCACTTTCCCCCTTGGCTGCAGAAAGATATTCACATGTCATAAGGATCATACTATCATGTGTGACTCATCCACAGCTTGATTCCCCTTCTTATGTGTTCTGTGTACCTGAAAATTCCAAGAAATCTTTCACTGAGAGTAAATGATTGAACCTATGTTGTAAATGTAATCTTTCATGGATCTGTTATATTGATGTGTATGTTCTCAAAATGCAAACTGCTCAACATTATGGACAATGACTCATCCACTTCATGACCTCCTGGTCAGACAACAGAGCAGATTCAGTTGGATACTCTTGCTGCAGCTCCACCGTAAAAAGGACCGCTACAGGAAGTCATTCCTGCCCACTGCCATAACACTGTATAATGACTCCCCCGCTGTGCAGAGAGAGGAGACTCAGTCTGTAACAGCTGATCTGAATGATGCACATTCAGAAATAATTTGCACAATTTACTGCACAGAGAGCTCATGCGTTCTTCCTCCTCAGAGTTTATTCTATTTATACTGTTTAGTCACTTTAATTTTATCTATGTGCGCTTGTAATACTTGTAACTGCTGCTGCAACACAAGAATTTCCTTTTGCAGATCAATAAAGTACTCTATCTATCTATCTATCTATCTATCTATCTATCTATCTATCTATCTATCTAAAACGTTTGCCTGCTTAATGAAAATGCTTCATCTCTGTGTATGGCTGCATTTTATCATACATTTGTTGTGAGACATTTTATTCCAGGTGATAATATGGATGTCACAAACTGTATTTGAGTAACTAATCAAACTCAAAACATCTATTCAAATGCATCACACCTGACTGTATCTGTAATGAGGTCCTGACATTTGTTATTACATACTGGAACATACATACATTTCATATTGTGGAAGATTATTTCATCTACTCCATCATAACTTTATGATGAGGTTTAGGGTTAGGAGCATGCAGAACAACTGCAATAACTAGCAAGGCAGTTAGTGCTTAAATGTAAATTTGAATGGATTAAAGTGTGTTTGCTTAATGCTATGCAAACAGCAGAATATACAGTTGTGTGCTCTTATATACATATTTTTACATAAACATTTTATTTGCCATTTTACTTTCTCTATTTCAACTATAACTTTTTAATGGTTTAGTTTTCTACATATTTCTTATTTATCAGTATTTTTATTATCCACCTTGTGTATGTGAGCTGCTGTAACAGGTGAATTTCCCCAATGTGGGATCATTAAAGTCTATCTTATCTTATCTTATTTTATCTTATCATACAGTACAGTGAAGTAGTACCTGATCACAGGTTTTCTGTGTGTCATTTAACACATTTTAATCAAGAATATGTACCACATAAGCACAAGTGAACCTAAAATTATTGTTTTCTTATGCAATACTGCAGCACACACGTTTGTTGACGCACTATATTCATAACAAACTTGCAATGACTCAAATGATCACCCAGTTGCATGCAGTAAACCTGGGGTCTCTGGGGGCCCTTGTGTTATAACTTTATCACTGTGTCATTGCGATGCAATTATTTTGACAGTGAAACATGACTTGACAAAACTACTCTGTACTCACATGTGAGGATCAGATGGTCATCTTGCACGCTTGTGTTGTCAGGGCGGATAGTGAGGTCTATGCTCCCGGTGTCCACGTTTCTCTGGTGAGTCTGGGAGTTGTATGAAGCTGCAGAGCGGCAGTGATCCCGCAGCCACACGTAGTTAAAATGCATAGGCTTCCCTCCGTAGTTGAGCACTGGTGATGATTTCACATGCAGAGGTTAAAAGCGAGTTTCTCCTCAAGCATGCATTTAAAAATGTTGGTGAAATGTAACTGAACTCACCGAGGCAGTCCTCAAGTAACTGAAAAGTTGCTGGACGCGATGCACACCCTCGGATCTGCATCTTGTGCCTCCATAACGGACCAGACAGCACCTGAGCCTGCTTGAAAACAGGTCGCAATTTGCAGTTTAACGTGCCAAACATCCCGCAACAAGAACGAACCCAACAACAACTTCAGATGATAAGTCTATCTCGAGGTGTCACCGTGCAGCCACAGAAGTGCGAGAGCCGTGAACACAAGTAAGTATTAAATCCCATACAACGCCTCATTGTGACATGAAAGTAGGAGATTAATCATTAAACGCTTCAGAGTTTCTCCTGTGATTCATGTTTAAAAATATTAACCACGGCCATCCTTTAACGCAACTGACGGTGGGACGGTTTTGCACATGCGTGGTTGCTTTTACATTAAAAACCCGTATGTAGATGTCACTGGACGTGCGAGTGGAGTTTGTAGTCCATTTAAGTGCCTGAGCTCTAACCGACCTGACACTGACGGTGGCCAGTTTATTAGGTACAAAAACTACAAACAGTATCGCAGTTAACGGACAGATGTAAGTACGTATTCTTTGGGAGGGGTCGCGTTAAAGTACTAACCTATCCCCCCGATATACAGTAAGATATGTAATGTTATGTTATGTTACATATGTCCCCCTAACATATCTGTCTCATGTTATTTCTTATTTATTTGCATTTTATTTATGTTTGTTACGGAAAACGTAAGTATGTGGTCGCCGTCACCCCCCCCCCCCCCCCTCCCAAATGTACATTTGGTTGCGCCCAGTACGCCACTCGAGTGTTGCCCCCTCTCATTGACAATTTTGCGACTTTATTTCAGGCACAAGCGACACATTTATCGACTTATTCAGACTATTATCATATATTATGTTGGAATTAATTACCACGCATGTTCCTTAAACTGCTGTCGGCTCTTCTGCCAACAGTACCCGGGTTTCTCCCTCTCAGTGCGGGTGGCGTGTGGGGCACCGAGTGAGTTTCCATGGTTACGCTGATGCTCTTATTCTGAAACTTTCCCTGCAAATAGTTAATTTGAGCTCCTCTCTGACTCTTTCTCTCCAGATCTATGGATTATGGCATGTCTGTAGGCTAATAAAAGATGAATACTCAATAAAAATTGGGATGGGGGTTAAGTTGTATTCCATCTATCTGTGTCAACCTCTGTCTCAACAAATTATCTGTACTTGTAATGTATGTGTCTGTATATATATTATTTTTAATATATTTTCTTTTGAACCTGTGCCATTTTTGATTTCACTATAAAGGTAGGATGAAGGTGGTGAGGGCGCTTCAGAAGTAATCACACGGACATTATAATATGGACACTATTCTATTATTTAAGGATCGTGATTCCTCATGTGACAATGGTACAGTGGACTCTGGACAAACTTCTATGCTGAAAAAAATTCTATGCCCACTGCCTCTTTGATTTGTTTTATGGTTGGACGTCGCTTTTATTTGTATTGTAAAACAAAATAATAAAATATAAGTATCAAAAGGTTGCAGAGACACTGACTGCTCTCCTTGAGACACAACTTGTGTTTGGGAAAGCAGGCGACATCCTGATCATTACTATGGTAACCGAGGTCAGAGGGTAGGGCTATCTCACTCCTATGGACATAACAGATAGGTACATAATGTAGAAGCCTCTACAGAGTCAGATAACAATGTCAGACCACTGAAGTGTAAACACATTTTCTTGCTTGCGGACTAATGACCAGTTGGCAAATGCCTAATACTATAGATGCATAGAGTATGACCATTTAGGGACATAGGGACAAGCAGAGAGGACAGTTTCTTTAGAATTGAGGCAACGACAAGTGTATTGAAAAATCCTCCATTCTCCTTGATCAAACTTTAATAAACCTTTCAGCTTTAAGCTACTTTAGACTCCTGAACTGACAATTGTTGAATGCAATTCTCCACAACATGTACAATAAATGAGTATTGTATATTGCATACAGGTTGTGCTTTCGGGCTTACACAATAGTTGGTTTACTTAAGCTTATCAGCAAGAAAGAAGTGGACAGACAGGTAATGGAAACAGACAAAAGATAAGAAAACAAACGTGCAGGCAGGTGAGTGATCAGGTGACTCCGGGGAACGACACATAGATCTTGACACATCTCATGATCAATGCAATTAGTAGTTGACGACCTAAACAATGGGCCGTTTTGACTTGTCATAGCAGGAAAAAGCACAGGTGATAACATTAACAATGGCTAAATGGAATTCAACCATCTACATTATTTAGTTTCTCCTACTCTTCTATGAAAAAAATATGTTATTTTCTTTGTGGAAAAGGCACCTGAAGGTTATTATTTTAAGACATAATAGTGTGTCAATACATTTTCTGAAGTCAGCTCACCTCAGTTAAAAGAATACTGCAGGAAACCCTCGAGTGGCAGAGGTATGGGCAAATATTGGGCAGATGGGGAGTAATTTGTGGGTAAATCAGGTTAAACTATGCCAGAAGTAGATCATTTGTTTCTTTGCTGCTGACCTGACAGCATAAAAAAGTCCTTTTCCACTATGGCACCCATACATTAACGGGTAGATAATTGTCGTCACAAGTTCTGCTTTTGTTCCTTGAACTGAAGTTCTGCACTAACCCTTTTGATGAGGTGTCAGGCAGTAACAGGCGGGGGCCCTTCTTGTGGTAGATTGTTGATACAAACCTACATGCTGGCTCCCTCTGGAGTCCCCTCTGGAAATTGGCAGCTTATCAGGGCGGTAACACTCATCACCTGGCTCTGAATTCTTCTTTCCTTATCCACCAGTTACCGGTCTGTTTGGCTCCACTGTCTGCACAACACAGCTTTGGTTAAATAGAAGATTATATGTCATACATAAAACATGATGAGTCAACTGTCTGATTTTGTTATGAAGTTGAAGTAGGAGAAGTAAAGAAAGTACATATATGCATGTGTATTTTCTCTCCTTTGGTAACTGTTGATCAGGATTTTGAGATGTTTCAGAGGCCTACAGTGCAGGTTGTGTAAGATTGGTATTGGCTGGAACCATTAGAGATATGCAAATATGTATCTATATACTAGCACCCAGGCCTCGTGTCAAAATAAAGAGTATGCAAGCTTTTTAATGCAACACTATGTAGAATTCTTTGTGATTTAGAAACATCAGTTTCAAAGTACAATACCAATCTTGTAAATCTGGACAGTTGTACATCTGTATTTGTTATGATTATGTTACTTCTGATCAAAAACTTGTGAGTGACAACAGCCAAACATCAAGCAAACAAGACATAGCAGCCAGCTCATAGTCCACCAGTAAGAAGCCCAGCTCACAGTCTGTCTTTCAGCCTTTTATTTCAGGAATCTCTCGCCTATGACTAACGCTAATTCCCAGATTTACTCTTGTCTGGCGGCTTCTTGCTCACTCTCTCCTTTTCACATCTTAGCTTCTTACGTCAACATCTCCTTTGGTCTTTTTTCCTCGGACATTATGTCCATAGAGGCTGCTTAGCCCGGTTACATTGCCAGCTAGCCCAGCTCCGGTTCTGGCACGACACCGACTTAGGTCCCCATCAGCGTTCAACTGCGCCCCGGGCCTAAAAACACCTTCACTTTCTGGTGGTACAAACCTAACACTCCCCTGGTACTCTGAGCTCCCAGTACAGACAGCCTGGCTAATAAACTGAGCTTAAAATAGTTAATAGAGATTTTTTAGTTATATTCTCATAATGAAAAAAAAGAACCATATTCAGAGTTTGCAACTGTTCCACCATAATTACAAATCACATTTCTGCACTCTGGTGTCATTATTTTATCGCTCCTTTCCCTCAAACAGCTGTCACCAGGCCCATAGAGAGGACCATAGAGTTAGTTCAAGGAGGATTAGCCTCAGGTATATGACTGCATTGTTACACTTTATTACACTTATAAAAACACACACCCATATTGCAACACTGTTGGGATTTGTGCCAGTATAGTATTAACGCATGGTGTGATTGAATTGTTCTCATTGGTGTATTTGTGTGTTTAAATCAGCACACAGAATATCTGCAGCTTGACTCTTTGTTCTACTGAGGACATTCAGCTGCACAAGTGATCTGCTGGGAGCAGGACTCCGTTATTTCGCTTCCTTGTTGTAGCCCTGCTGAGAACGCTGCGGTAATGCTGCGTTCATGTACAGTCGGGAAAGTTGAGTGTCAATGAACTATGAAAGTGACACTTTTTATTAAGGACACATTTAATGTATAATTGTTCAGCTGTTTTTATTTATAGTTATTGTAGGCATATGTTTCAATGATTCCTTGTCTGCTCTCACACTTTTATGAAAGTGAAATGGTGGAAAATTTAGTTCACTGGAGCAGATTGTGCAATCAAAGGGAAGTGATACTGTGCTAGAAATATATGATAAACTAGATACTTTATAGATCTCGAGGGAAATTCCAGCATCCAGTAGCAGCCTGAGTAAACTCAGTAAACATATATTAAAATGAACCTATAAGATAAATCTAAATTTAAATTAAACCTGTGCTAAGATTTTTACAAATAGAAAATTATGTGTGTATATATATATATATATATATATATATATATATATATATATATATATATATATATAATATAATAGAAATAAGAACTAGAGCTACAAATAGAGATAAACGACTATATGCAATAAAGTTAGACTGTAGACAATGAATCAAGGTCACCACATTTAGCAGGGAAACTAATGGTAAGACATTAAAAAAACAGAGCAAAGCAACCGAACAGTAGCGTCTAAATTAGCTTACAATGCCTCCTAAACTACTGTTAACACTCTTTACCAGATAAAAAGTAATAAATATGCAAATAAGACTCATGAGTGGACGTAAACAACTGGAGTAATGGAATTTCCGAGCTTACAGTGGGCGCCTGAATGCAGCACGAGCCTGCCCCTCTGAGCAGCAGTCAGTTGCATGTTTACTTGCTTTGTCAGCGGTGTCCCCGCAGCAGATATCTCATGAACCTCACCTGCTGCTGATCAAAACCTTGGACTTTTATCTCAGAGAGAGACTTTATTACACATTTATCAGCTGCTTCCTCTCTCTCGTAACATTTTGTGGCCAGCCTCTTGCGGACCTTGAGCCGGGGGGCACATCGGGTTCACAGGGTTTTTTTTTTTTTCTTTTTATACAGCTCACAGGGAAAGATGACGTTAAAATCCAATAAAAACGAACCTGCTGTCATACTGGAGTCTGTCAACAGCGTCCGGACAGCCCTCTCCGATCTCTACCTGGAGCAGCTCCTCCAAAACAAACCAAAGTCTGACAAGGTAGGGTGTCGTTTTTTTTCTTTTGGTTTTTTTTTTATTTCTGCACCCCCACATATTTTGGTGTTTGCTTCCGGGAAGCAGAGCTGGGGCACATGACATGTTGTTTGTTCCTCGACAAGATCTCTAAAAATAGACCTGGTTATGTTTTCATGAATCCTTTTCGCAGCAAACTAGAATCTCTCATAGATTTAACATCACGGTTCAGCAGATCTGTGTTAAGAACCACCGCATTGCTCAGTATTGCTCAGTCAGCCTCAGATGTGACTCAGTAGACATTGCATTGACAATTTCACTTCTGCATTTCCCCTAAAACTACACATGGGATCATTTGACCAATGGGGGAAACAAGGATACAGCCTGCGTCAGACTTTATGTAATTTTAGATCATGAGACAATGAGCCTGCTAACCAGTCATATAATCCATACAGATGATTGATTAAAGGGTCATCAATAAGCCTATTTTCTGGGGCAATGTTGCAAAGATGGATGGGGAATAAAGTCCAATATTTAGCCGTGCTGTGTCATGTTGCCTACAGCTATTTCTGCTGAGGAATTGGTGTCAACAGTCAGCTGAATCCGGGGCAGGTTGTTTACTACATCACACTGTACCAGGCTGTTGTTTTAGGCATAAACTTCACGTCAAGGCCTGGATTACGTTGCAAACTCACTGAATTCACCTTTAAATCCTGGCAGCAAGCTCATATGATGTACGAGCAGTTAAAAAAACAGTTAAATCCCAGACAACCTCTGGGTCTTAGATTGGCAGCCAGTAATACCGAAGGGAGCTCTTTTGTGTTAAACTTCTTCTGTGAAATTGAAAAGTCAGCACTGGAGCTACTGGAGGGAAATGGTGAAGGGAGGAAACTCCTATCCTGACATCAGCAGATTGCAGTTCAACAACCTTTGAGTTTCAATCTTTCCAACCAGTACTTCTGCTCGATTTGCGAAATCAGTGTCTTAAAGTGAGGTCACACGGTCCATTATCTCACAGCGCAGACTGCTGCGTGCAATCAGACAAATGTCATGGACAAATACACACTCATACACAGCAATATGACCATGATGTCTGGGTGATTTACTTGCTTTACTGATTTTTGGTCATAAGTAAAGTGAGCCTACTGCTGTGTGGACATGCTCCAGCTCTGTCTTACACTGTCATGCTCCAAATACTTTCAACTTACTGTGCACCAGCACTTCATAAACAGCCAGTCGTGCATTACAAATCAAACACAACTACTCCAGTTGTTATTTGAGCCACTTTTCCCGTTGCCACCACCTCAGCCTAAAATTTAAGTCCAAATGTGAAGACCCAGACAAGTTTGGGCAACGTCAGATGAGACCAAGCATGAGATTAAAGACTGAACGTCCTCCTACAGTACTGGTTTTCAACATCCCTTCCAGCTATCTCTGTAAATCTGTCTAAATTCTTCCAGTCTGTATCCAAACAGGGTTCAGTTGTGAGTCATATGAAGGTCAAATATTGATCTCTGGCTGTGCTCCTTCAAGAGATCACCCTAAATCCTCCAGGGGGAATGATTAATGATTAATACAACTTGATTGAAAGGCAGCCATAGTGAATTATAATGTAATCAGTCATGTTAGGCAGAACAATGGGTATAGATTATCTTAAGCAATGTACCTATCACACGTGTGTGTTTGATCTACTTAATCTGCTCCTAAACAGAACCGGACCGACTTAAAATGAGATGAGCACAAATGTAAAGAGCATGAGGCGCTCTGCCTTCCACCCTCTTTGTTTATCCTGTTGCTTCTCCACACCCATAGCTGGCATTCAAGTTTGTGAGAGGACTTCCTGACCCCAGTTATAGTTCCACGTGTTGACTGTTAACAGTGATCAGAACACGCTGTGAAAACAGATGAACGGCTTTTGTGATCTCTGATAGGTGTGAGTGATAAGAGCTGCCTACGAGACGCGTTTAATTAAAATTTAATCACAAGTTCTAACATTAAAACACACTTCCTCTGTTTCCTCAGATAGCTCCATTTGTAGCAGATTATCGCAGCGATACTGATTGACCTTTTCCTTCCTGCTCTGTCCTGAGACAAAATAAAGTCTGTCCTGTCCTGCACATTAAGGAGAACTACTCAATATTTGTGAATATGAGTTAAACAGTCATTACTGCCTATGATGGCTCCTCTAAATTGGGAGGAAAAGCACTAAATGTCATTATACGATAGCCTGATACTTTAATGCGCTTTCATCATTTACAGTCGTCATAAGATCACAAACATGGAGTTTCAAAAAGAAAATTAATTTCCTGTTGTCCTTGGAGCAGCTCCAGAAGGAAATGTTTTTTCCCGAGGAACTTTTAAGAGATCGAAATCGATGTGTAATGTTTCAGGATGAACACTGTATGCGTGTGATGATTTCATCTGCAGCAAAACAAACTCTCACAGACAAATATCTTCTTGTTTATGATGGGCAAAACAACAAACATGTTTCAGCTATAAGCCATCAGCAGCAGCAGCAGCAGCAGCGTCATTTTATCTGCAGCAAAATTGCTGTACTGTTCCTCAAAGGGTTGTAATTTCATCTGTACCAGGGGACAGCATCCAGATACTCCCTCCTGGTACTCCTGGTACGGTACAGTCCTGATGTATAACAGCACCAAACTGGTAAACAACTATCATATTGCACAGGAAAACAAAAAAACAGTTTACTTTAATGACTCAGGCTTTCAGTTATCTCCTGACTCACAATCTCTGAGTGTTGGAAAATTGTATGTTCATTCACGCAGACATGGATTAGACAGAGAAATAAACATACAGTATAGATTCCTGCCTGCGTTACACACCAAACTGCTTTTCTGCACAGTATTTTAGGGCTGAGGTTATAGGCACGGAGGAGGAGGTGGAGGAGGAGGACGGCGATAATGATATTTATTGGTTTATTGTGCTGATGCTGGAAGATAGATAATACTTTTTTTTCTTGCTGAAGCAGCGCTGATGTGTCTTTTTTTATGCAGAAACTTTGTGCTGACTCAGGTAATCATGTGTCTGATGTCAGTTTAGTCACTCTTTTTTCCATATAGCTTTTACAAATACATGCCGGTGATACGAACTAGTGACCATCTTTGTTGACACCGTGAAACTAGCGTGGACTTTATAACAAACTCTGAAAACTCATTCAGACACTTTGCTTTGTAACATTGTCTAAGATCCTTCCTTACATTAATGCTGTTCTTTGATGATCACCTGATGAGACTGGTGGTATCCATGACCACATGAACCTGGTGGACCAGATCACTGGACGTGGTTAATGAGGTGTTTATAACACTGGGTTAATTTTCAACCTTTGAACATATGTTGAAACTGCAAATGAAACATAGCACAAAGCTCTCACTGCAGTTATTGGAAATACCCATGTGATAGCTGTCGAACTGAAATCTATAGAATAATGAGTTCATTTATGCGCATAAACAACATTCATTTTGTGTGTGATAAAACAATAAATGTGATCTGTTTTGTTTCCAACAGGCTGCTATGCAAACCTATGAAAATAGGGGAGCTGATTTTTACACCAACGGTAGTGCGGGACACATGAACGGTGCAGAACTGACCAAGATGAAAGAAGTAGAATTTGAAAAGAACCCTTCAGAGCCAATGGTATGCTATACTATCTGCCTCTACGCACACTTTTTAAATGTCCATATGTGTGTTGCTGATTCCTCCTCATTGACTCTGGCCTTTCTGTCTGTAGGGGGTCACTCTGAAGCTGAACGACAAACAAAGGTGCACCGTGGCCAGAATATTGCACGGGGGCATGATCCACAGACAAGGTAATTAATCACACATTGATCTGATTTGAGAGTTGACCTGGTGTGTGTCAGGTCAGTAGTTTGTCCCGGTCAAAGCAAATATGTCTGAGCAGTAGGCCCTGTGTGTCCCTGTAGGATAAGAACATCAATAACATGTCTCACATACTGTATATGTTAGCATCTCATACACGAGCTGTACAATGATAATTCAGCTATTCAATTTTCAATGTCTCAAACATGTTTTATTTTTTATTTACATCTTGATATAGCCATGGGACCAAGGTTTGTAGTTTGAGTAGTGTTGACCAGTCACGTTTGAGCTGGCTTTGGTTGTAACAGTCCATGGAGAGAACAAAAGAGGTGGAGCGCTGTAGCCAAAATACAGTCTTGGAACTTGGATCAGCTATCGTCTGGCGATTAATCAGAAGTCAGAAGTAGCAAATGTCTCGTCATTCTCACCGATCAAATTGTTAACAGACTGCAGAGGAAGTCTTGGCCCAGGTATCCATTATCCGGATATCCGCTGGCTAAACCAGAAGCCCAGAAACATTGGCTGTTGCCCTCAAGAGGCTAAATCATCACCAGACGATAGCTAAGAGGTTCTGAGATCATGTCTGATGTGATCTGAGGATTCAAACTACCACTCAACATCATAATTGTCAGTAATAATCTTTAAGAAATCTGTTTCAGTGCCCATTTTGATACACGGTTCTCACTTTTCTTGTCTTTAGCTCAGCCCTCAAGAGAAGAAATATTACCTCAATAGCACATTAGGGGCATAATAACTGGAATTCAGAAACTGAGCTCGATCATATCAGATCATATTTGGAGTTACTAAACCCTCTTCTGGTTTCTTCTCCTCTCCAGGGTCCTTACATGAAGGAGATGAGATAGCAGAAATCAATGGGACAAGTGTGACAAACCAAACTGTAGATCAGCTACAAAAGATCCTAGTAAGTCGATATTCCCCAAGTTAGACTTTGGCACTGAAGTTAATTATCCAATTTGTACAACAAATAATGAATGAAACTGTGTCATCTTCACGTACAGAAAGAAACCAATGGAGTAGTCACAATGAAGATCATTCCCAACCCGCAGAGTCGATCCCAAGCCTGTGAGGTAATAACATGAGCGGCAGGACTTAGCACTTAGCTTTGGTCTTGTGGTGCCTGTAACTTTTGTTTTGAGTGTTTTTTGTCTTTCATGTTTGTTCTCTCCAAACTCCTTCAAATTTGCACGATAATTAGCTTCTTCATTCAGATCCAATGATATCTTCTAGAGGTATAATCTCCAAAAAACAGAGGTTTGATTGTGTTTCTTTCAGTTTCTCTGTAACTTACTTCTTTAAAAAGATTTTGTCCTTTATTAGGGGAATCTTCTGTTAGTCAATGGTGACTCAGGTGACTATAAAATTAGTTCAAATATAAATTAGTTTTTGCTAGTTTGACTTGAAACACTTTGGTAGTGTGTTTCATTCTGCCATCTACTGGCCACAACACATCGCATGTTCTCCGGCAGCCATTCATGTGCCTCATGTAGCATAAAATGGCTGCTGGTTTGTCAACTGCTTTTGATTTGATGATCACAGGCAGCTTTAATTTGATGATCACAAAGAAAAAAATACCTTGTATTCATTGCTTAAGTTTTCTTTTGCTGTGGTTGGTGATGGCAGTCTTCTTGTAGCTTGTAGTCTATTAATATGTAGGCTTAGTTAATATGCTTTTCATACTTTAATGCTCAAAGAACATCATTTTTGGTGACCCAGACCTCTCCAGTATACATAGTCGTATTATAACTGCCACTGGAGTAACTTGGGGAAACCACAGATGTTCATGAACTCTACTAACAATAGTGATAATTTACCCTGAGGAGAATTTATGTGTGTTCCTGCTGTGATCTTTGACGGTTTAGTTAAGATTTGTACACAAACCATTTTTCTCAGAAGTCCCAGGAAGAGTTAGTAATGTGAACAAACTGGATTTTCTGCAGCTGCTTGAGCGCATGTTAGGACACCAAATTTGTGGTGTTTTTCCAGACATCTTTTCTGTTGCAGAACCTCCTTTAGGTTGAAATTTAGCTTCAAGAAGTGAATCGATGGTTGAATAGATGAGATCTCACACCCAGACCTGGGTGACAATTGTTAATTTTTGTAATACGAGCAGTCCAAGATCACATCATGAACTTGCAAATTCCGTTTAAGGGTGAATTTCCCAATTAACATTTGCAAAATCCAAATATATGTGTTGGAAAGTCCCTGCTATGAATATTTATTGTTAAACAGAGATAAACTGGAGAAAATACTCAGAGAAACTGTAGATGTTTGTCTTAACTTGCTTCAAAGTCAAAAGGTTAGCTGAAAAATACTTTTAAAAAGTTAAAGGTCCAGTGTGTTGGATTTAGGGGGCTCTATGTACTCTATAACTATGTTTTCATTAGTGTATAATCATCTGAAAATAAGAATTTTTATGTTTTTGTTACTTTAGAATGAGCCTTTCGTATCTACAGACACTGTGCATTGTCTTCCATGGAGTCTGTACAGAAGCCCAGAACAGATACTAAACCTAACAGTGGCTCTAGATAGGACCTTTCACGTTTTTCAAGGAGGTTTAGTTGGTTGCAATTTCACCACTAGATGCCACTAAATCTGACACACGGGTCCTTTAACAACAAACTTTAGCAACAATAGGTGATGGAAGAATGTATGATGTATGATGAGGTAAGGTCAACAGGTAATCAGTAACGTCCCATTACAAACACCAAATACACACTGCAAACGTTCATGAGCTCTTACACCATATAAATACACCGTATGTTCACCATATGTTCTCTTAATCTACAGATGTACATGAGGGCCCAGTTTGACTATGACCCCACCAAGGATGACCTCATCCCATGCAAAGAGGCAGGTCTGAAGTTTCAAAACGGTGACATCATTCAGATCATCAACAAACAGGATCCGAACTGGTGGCAAGGCCGGGTGGAGAGCAATGCAGCTGACTTCGCCGGACTGATACCCTCCCCAGAGCTCCAGGAATGGTAAACAGCTCTGTCTTACTGTCAGATGAAGTCACACTTCACCGTGACATGCCAAAGATTGGCATGATGTAATGTGGCACAAAACTAAATGTTCCCAGCTTGAACTGAATCTCTTTTCCCACTGCAGGAGGGTGGCGAGTAAAAGCAAGGCCAGAGAGGGCAGTCAGTCCTGCAGCCCATTTGGAAAGAAAAAGAAGTGCAAAGACAAGTACCTGGCCAAACACAGCTCCAGTGAGTGTATCATTGGAATCATGTTTCCTGGATGTTCTCTCAGTTGTACTGTTTGTCTAAAACAAAATCCCCTCTCTTGCAGTTTTTGACCAGCTGGATGTGATTTCTTATGAGGAGGTTGTTCAGCTCCCTGCTTTTAAGAGGAAAACACTGGTGCTCATTGGTAAGCATCCTGGCTCGGTTACATTATTTATTAGCGGTATTAAATACTTTAAGGTATAATAAGACATGTATAATCATTCATACTGATCCACATCACATTTTAGGTGCCCCTGGCGTTGGAAGGAGCCATATCAAAAATGCACTATTGACTAAATACCCTGACAAGTTTTCTTATCCTGCACCACGTAAGTAGACCCATAGACTTTGTGTTGTCAGCTAAGTTTGCCAAGTTGTCCTTTGGCTAAGTCTTTAACCTTTCTCCACAGACACCACCAGACCCCAACGTAAGGATGAGGAGAATGGACAGGAGTATTACTTCATCTCCAATGAAGCCATGGCCAAGTGCATCTCCGGAAATGAGCTACTGGAATACGGCAGCTTCCAGGGAAACATGTTTGGCACCAGAATCGAGACCATCCAGAAGATCCACGAGCAAGGCAAAATCGCTTTGCTGGATGTAGAACCACAGGTTAGCATTCACATTATATGAAATTTGACTATTATCCAGAGTCCATTAAAGCTTTTTGAGAAGTTTGAAAGTTAACAACGAAAGGTAGGAAAATACACCTCCACTGCTGAATGTGTTCTGTCTTTGGTGAAATAAAAGGTGTATTCATTTACCTTGAGCTGCTAGTGACCTCATTGATCCTTCACCCACAAAATGTATCCCTCTAGAATTAAAGATGCAACCTTCAATGATAAATGTTTTCCCTGTACAAGCTGTTTCCACAAAGTTAATCAGTCTAACTTATTCGACTTTTCTGCAGACCTTGAAAGTCTTGCGGACTGCTGACTTTGCACCTCTCGTGATGTTCATCGCTCCGACCAACACGGCTGCCCAGGTGCTAAATCTTAATCTTAATACACTGCTTTGAAACACCAAGCTCAAACCTCCACCAGCTGCTAACCTTCTCTGTCTTACCTCCTAGACGGAAAACCTGCAGATGATCCAGAAAGAGTCGGACGCCATTTTGACCACATATAGACACTTCTTTGATGTGGTTCTCGTCAACAACGACGTGGATGAAAGCGTGAAAGGTGTGGAGGAGGCCATGGAGCGTGCCACCTCCACCCCACAGTGGGTGCCTGTATCATGGGTGTACTGACAGATGTCTGGCACCAGTATAATACCGTTTGTTTGTTGAAAAGCAGTGCAATATCACTCCTTAAACGAAAACCAGTTAGTGATGTCCCAGGTGTGTATGGGTTTACCTTTTTGGTTAATGTTAATTGTCACTGAGATTTTTTGCACAAACGCATCCAAAAAATAAGCAATATGTTGGAAGGGTTTATTTTAGAAAGTTGAGAACCTCGCTAGGGATGTTCTATTTGGTTGTTTCGATACTTGTGCTTCAGGTTTTTGAGGGGCTACGGGATAGTTTTGGTGCCGCACAATTTTGAGATTGTTGGAATGTGAGCAAATGCAAAGTAGGACCACAACTGTGAATGAAATCCTCACTTTTAAATGACAGGATTTTATCATGTAAAACATCCTTTCTGGATTCACTGTTCTTTTTTTTCTGTTCTTTTGAGAGTGTGCTATGATATTGAGATTCTGTAACTGTTTGTTCAAACAGCGAGTGTCACTCCGTACAACCATAATGTCTTCTTCACAAAACCTTTCTGTCAGTCATCAACAACTTCACGTGTCGTCTCATAAAAATTGTATACCTCATTGGGTACTGTAAAGGCACTTTTAAACAAAAAATAAATTTCCCAGCTCTGTTGAAACCATTTCTGTGACTGTGTTTCGTGTTGAAGCTTGCTCTCCAGAGCCCTTAGGGAAACTGTCAGTTTTATGTCAGCAGGAAATCTCCTGTAAGTGCACAAAAATTCCTTCTATTAGATCCACATGGGACATGAAAACACACGGCAATGTTAATAAAATCCAGAAGAATAAACTAAAATATAAAGGTTTATATCTATACTCCTTATAAACTACTTATATTTCCAGTTTGTCAAGATTGTTTTATGTTTGCTGTTCATCATGTATGATCAGAATATTCCACACTAAATCTGTCTAGTAACATTTTACAATTGAGACTATTAAGCAGAAGAATTGTGAGACGATAAAGGGGTCATGTCTGCGTCAGATTTTTAGAAATCATGGCTCAAAGCTTTGATCAATTATAGATCAAGACTTGTGTGTTTGAGCTGTACAATTTAAGCAGCGTACCTGTATTCCCCACAAATTACAATTCTCCCCTCATCCACAGTGTGGGAGGAATAGTGACAGGTTATACATGACAATGAATTTGTTCACAGCCTCCATCCAGATCGGCTTTGCACAGTTTCCTGGTCACATTGTCAGAAATGTCTTCTTAATAAAATCAAAATGCTGTATATCATGTTAAAGAAATATAGTTTTGTGTTCTGTTAATCTGATATAATTTCATTAATTGCTATATTTAACATAGAATAATTAGAAATGAGCCAAATAAGTAGCTAAATTCAACATGACACATTGAATAATGGAAGTGAAAAGTATATATTTTTTGTATTTTTTTAGCATTTCTTTTTTTTTTCTTCAATATTTCCTGCCCTGAATCTCGGAAAAGAGGTATGAGATAAATTAAATAACTGAGAAAAATGTCTTATTTGTATCAATATTTTAAAGCTCAATGATACTTTTACAGAATCAATAAAAAGGTGAGTTAAAGGATGCCAGAAATACAATATAAGAGCATGTTTACTTTGCATAAAGGTGTATTGTCTCACACAAACCTTATCATGTGTATGTAGATACAAAATATGTCACAAAACTCCTCACGTCTTCTAAAGGTATGTCAACACCTTTCAGGGTTATTGTTCTGCAGATAGCAACTGAAGATATGACTGACTCAGTGATAACGTCTGACTAGCGTGCTGTAAGTTGAAAATACCTAAAGCTTGTGTAACAATGGCAGCTTTATATTAGTCAACATGCTGAGGTCACGCAGGTCCCTCAGCATGTTTTTTTAGGGATGTTAGCAATGAAGCATTGCTGGCCTATGGCACCACCATGTGGACGCTGAGAGTATACACCAAGTCAACATTGCCCTACATCCCTAATGGAGCCACACAATATACAAAAGGCTTGTGCAGACAGTGTTCACAGGACATGTTTGTCAGTTCTGTTGCAAAATTATCCTCCCTTATGTGTAGTAAATAATATCAGCTGCAGTGAAGATATATTGTGGTTATGGATGTTAATACAAAGAATACAACTAAACAAGAAAGACTGTTCTAGAAAACATCTACAATGTATTTGCTGCAGCAAGATTGAGAGCAGACATACAAGCTCACATGACTGATGAGTTCAGCCTGTGTACTTTACTACTTGCACCAATGGCACTAATGCTGCAGAGAAAGCCAATTGATGTGTCACGTGAGGTCAAGTTGGGTTTAGTAGGTTCAACATGTAACTGTAAGTTTGAGTGATTGGATTTATACTTACTGGGGATTCTTCAAGTGTTGGTTACCAGCATAACTTTAAACACTTGGACGTACAAAACAAAATATACATAATAAAATACCTCTCCCAAAATCAGCGCATTTTTTATGAGACACTGAAGTCATGTATTCAAAAACCTGTCGAAACAGTGGACATTTTATTTATATTTATTTATTCCTGTTACACACATGTTGTTTAAGCTTTTTCACATTAAAGGTCCAGTGTGTTCATTTACAGAATGTGGCAGAAATGAAATATAATATGCATAACTTTGTTTTCATTAGCGTTTAAATACCTGAATATAAGAATTGTTATGTTTTTGTCAGCTTAGAAGGAGTCTTATGCCTACAGATGCTGCAAGTCCTCTTCCGCCATCCACCATGTTGAACTGCGATGTTTCTACAGTAGCCCAGAACAAACAAACCAAACGTTTCACAGTCAATGTCACTCCTCCTTCATGCTAGGAAGGACAGGGTGAAGCAACAGGGTTGCAATCTGCAACTGCTCTGCTAGGTGCAATTAAATCCTACACATTAGTCCTTTAGATGCTGATGATTAAGCCCTGTTGATGAGATCCTGCACTAAATAACAGTTGTCTCTACTCTTATTGGGATTATAGTATGGTTATTCAACAAAATCCAGCTCTTAATTTATTATCTTTTATGCATGTCTTTCTGATTTTATTGTCTATGAAGATGACACATTTAAGATATGGAAATAAAATGGAAATTAAATTCACACTAACAAACTAAAACGAAAACATTAATTAGCATTTGTATATATTTCCTGATTGGCTGAACTAAAAAGATGCTATGTGCTGCTTTTATTTGTCATCATACACTTATTATAATTTTAAAAACTACAAAAAGTTAATAAGTGTCAGGGAGCAGGAAGGGCCCCAAGACCCAAGCTGGAGGTCATATGCCGTAAAATAGACCCTCTCCTCACATTACATCAGATTCATACAGCTTACAGTCTGAATATAATGCCAGCCTGATTAATAATGAAACCATGTCCGTCAAACAAAAGGTTGTTAAATTGCTTTCAGGTGGGTTTACTCTCCTCTACATCCCTGTCCATATTTACTATGAATGATAACCAGGCACCCACTGCGAAGCTCGCCACACCCCCTTTCTAGGAACGCCATTTTGTTGACATACAGACTTGCAATCAAAATAAGCTCTTATAAAGGAGCTTTAAACCCTAACATGGCCGTGACATGTTGTTCCTGTGAATGAAATAGACGTATGATCCCAATATCAGCGTGGTCAGGTAGAAAAACGGCACAGTCCCGGGCGTTATAACGGCGTGTTTGAAGTCTCCGGCCACCCATTTCAACATGAAACTCGCCGCGATTGACGTCACCGAGCCATCTTTGTCCACCTAATCCAGGCGGCTGTTTATTACACCTTCATTACAGCTCGGACTCTGACAGTGCCAGGCGCTTGTAATAGCCTGCCAAGGTGCCGCATCATCCGAAGGGGGGACAAAAAAAAAAAAAAAAATAGAGGAAGGTTTTTATAGCGAGGGGACATATCTCTCACAAGCCAGAGTTCCTCCTAGGCTATATAGGCAGGGAAACGCCACAATAACCAACCAAAGGGTGCCAGAGGGTAGAGAGGAGCGTAGACGGCAATCCACATCCATCTGCCAGCCACTTATCACGCGGTAACATTTCCAGTCCGGATTTCAGCACAGCTGTCTAGCCGATACAACCAGGAAAATGTAAGTACACTATAATTTTACAGCTTTTTTTATGATTATTTATTTAAATCCTAATGTAATAATGAACTCTAGTTGCTGATGTTGGCAGGCTCATGGAGTCTGAATGCTCTCTTGTGTATCTTTCCTATCAAATACTGACTGTTTTATCACCTGGTGTCGTGTTAATCGGTATTTCACTGCCATATTTTGCTGTTTAATTTCATTTCACCGCTCTATTTCTCTGATAATATAACCCAAATGTTAATGTATAAAGGCTAACGCGTCGGCCTAACCTTGGAAGCAGACGGTGGCATCGGGTTTATCTGTTATTAAACGCACAATTAGCCTTATTTTCTTTAACGTCTACACGGTGGAGCTTCTTGTTTGTGGCGTGCCTCTTTTTTATTTATTTAGTCGTCTCGTGCTTTTTCACCGGAGAGAGCACGCACGCATTTTCTTTCCAGTTTAGACTGGTTTGATTTGAAAAGGACACCGTCTGTACGATTACCCCACAGGCTAATTAAAAGCACATTAAGAAAAAAGAAAGATATATACAATGAAGGGTTTTTTATTTATACTCATGGATATTTTCATAATTTTTGTGTCGCTGAGCCGGAGGTGACAAGTTAATTTCTAGAAAACAGCAAGGACACAATGTTGGACATTTACAGCTTCGACATCATTCGACGAATACTCCACAGACCGTCTTATAGACGATGATATTATTAGCTCTGAAGTAGGCTTAGGCCTAGTTTACGTGATATTTGCAACCTACAGCGGGGGGTGGGGATAGCCTAGCCTCCTACTGTATGTCGTCGATTGTCGTGCGAGGGCGGACAGCTATATATCTCACCATATTTCAAGCTGTTTGCGTCCTCACGGGCAAACTAACCCTGTAAAATGGCTTTCTTCCGGTGCCTTATTTGTCCTTTTTGTGATCGCCATATGAGAGGTAGGCTAAGCTCTGTCAGTTTCTGCATAGCAGGCAGTTAAAACACGACGTGTCATGGCACATGTCTATCGGCACAGTTCACCACTATGTTGTTAACATCCCCCCTGTGTGAGCTATAACTTACATTTATCACCATTTCTTTTGGTTATAATGTGGCTTAAAATCACAAGAAACCATCCCCGCCCTCCATGTAGGTAGGCTTTCGGTGTATTTACAGGCCCTGGCGTCGTGCTCGTCGTGAAAACATGACGGGCTCACAGGACACATCATGGTTAGGACTGGTGTGTGTGTGTGTGTGTCTGTGCATTTAGAAATGAGTGTTGTGGCTTTGGTTCCAGTTCAGTAACATCAAACATATAAAAAAGAAAAGAAGGGGGGAGGTTGTAGTCGAGGCTCGGATCAGACAGCTGCTGTGGCGCTGTCCAGTGCTGAAATGTCGCTCTCCAGTGCTCAAAGTCAGACAGCATGCTTTTTCATGACAGTCACCAAACAAACAGAAACCCATTAGTTATTTATCTATTGTAGCTTGGGTCAAATATAAAATGATGATGATGGTTTTATATCTGTCCATATATCATCAGGGATCTCTGAAAACCTTACACAGAGCTCCTCTGTGTCTTTTCAAACCACTGGGCGAGACTATTTTTATAAGAGGGTTGAATATATTTAGCTTTCACACCAAATCTGACATTAGCAGTGGACCGTAGAGAGAGGAATGTGAAATCTTACCCACCAAACATGATCAGAGGTCCTTTTTTGTTGCATTTTTTGCTCTTGAAATGAGCTGAAACTCTATCTCAGCGTACAGATTCATCAGGAGGGAGATTTGTCCGACATTTCTGGGCTAACTGTCTTTTTTTTTTTTTTTTGGGAGGAGGTTTTAGATAATAGGTTTACCGGTACCTGTTGACTGCATCAATCAAATCAAAAAATCTATCAGTACGCAGGATATTACAATCTGTAGAGCATGCAGACACGCAATTCAGTTTCTAATTTTAAATTTAAAGCGAAGATTGCGCGCTAATGTGGCGCTGACTAGAAACCGTTGCCCCACCTGGGTGTGGAGCCTCCAGTTTGTCGCTCCATCGAACACAGTGGGTGGTGTTCACAGGACGTGGAAGCTGGTAAGAAAATCTTGTCACTGCTCCAGCGACTCTTCCTGATTGGTTGGGACGCCGGTTCAGAGGTGATGATAGCGTGAACCTCGGCGCAGATTACACCTTTGTGGTGATACTCGTTGCTGACAAGTGAAAATAAGCAGACAGTATATGTAGATTTTTAATATAATATAAAAGTCTTTATCAGATTCTTGCAGTCGTGCAGTTGCTGATTTGTAAACATGCTGTAATTGCATAATGATAATTATGTTTTATCCCTCTACATACATGTTATCTACATAACTATGTTTGTTTAAGGCACCATTATAGACATCATTATATAGGTTGTGTTAGGGCAGGGACCACCAGCACCGTCAGGCCAGACTATTCAAAGGATTTGTTGTTGTCAGAGGATTAGTAATGTGTGAGCGTGTAAAGGTGACCTTTATACAGAGTTTTGTCTCCCACTAGCAGTGTAGCTTAGTTATGACTAAGACATCAAAATATACTACAGCCTCAGCTTTATCATAGAGAAGCAGTTATCACATTTTTATTTAAGCCTTTTTCATTTAATATATCTGCTGCTGCATCAAGCTGCATTATGTTTAGCATTTCATTTTAAGACTTTAGACACATTTGTATTGAAGGTAAACCCGTATTAGTAGGTTGAGATAATCATCTTCATAAAAAAATATCCTGCATTAGCTTGTTGTTCATTTTATTACCATGTTTAATCGATCATACTGTTTTTTGTGCTTGCTTTGTGGTTGGTTGTAATTGTGCCTGCTGTCCGTTCTTCAGTGGAGCCTTCTTGAGACTTTGTCTCTCCTGATTCACCTTGTGGAAATCACAAAAGTACTGAAGATATTATTTAAAATATGTCTTTGGCTACACTTCTTTCTTGTTACAAACAGTCCCAGTAGGTTTAGAGACGGCCATGATTAGATTTTTATGATGCCCATTTCTTGGTGATCTCCCTTTTCTTTCATCAGCTTCTTTTTTTATGAAACTTTACTGTGTATATGAATGTATTTCAGAACAAAAGTGCATTTCTAAAATCCTGTCTAATGTAAGAGGCACAGCCCGTCAGAGAATTAGGGGAGTAACGTATATTTGGTGAATCTGACAAATTATTTAGGCAGGTTGTGGCTCAGTTACTTGATGCTGCGCTCGGTTTTTGATGAGTCTTGCATCAGTAATGTTTGACCTAAATGCAGCCGGTCTGTAGTTTTTTGCTGTGTACCCTGAAGCTGTCACTCAAGCTTTCATCGTCCGTCATTCGTGTAACAGGATTAGCATTCAACTTGTGTGATTTCTGTCGATCTACATCACGTCTTTGTAAATAATAAATCCATGTATATATCTTTGAGATTTCTGCTGTATTTGTTTGCGGACGTTAACATCAAGACGAGACATTTTTCATGGAGCTTTCACTTCTCAGTGCTCAATGACATTCTCACTTAAACTGCCTGTCCCTCACTGAGGTCATTGTTGGAGCATAGTGCATCTGAAAGACTCTACAGTATGTAGGTCACAATACAACATGACCTGGCAAATCTACTTGACTTTTGCAAAGCTGACAGTAGTTTTGTGTCAGAGGGTAATTATCTGGACTCTCCAGTGCTGAACATGAAACAGTAGGTCTTCCAAATCCTACAAATTAGATCTGATTCTGATTTGAATCTCAACACCTACGTATAAATCTGACATCATTCCAGCACCAGCAGTGTCTCCATCACATTTCCATTATCTTATAATCCACAGCAAAACTGTTCACACACATCTACGTGAAGTAAAAACAATAAATGGTCCACCAAAGATATATTTGTGTGCTCAGCTGTTTTTCCTGCTGTTGTCACTACTGAGACAGGCAGAATCAGACTCATAATAACACATTTAAAATGTGGTTAAACACATAACACATCTTAATCTCTTACTTCTTGAATTATTTGTTTTGTTTTTGCAAATGGAGAATATTAATCATTAAATTAAAAGTTCTGTTGTGTATTTCATACGTGTAATGAAGTTTCTAGGGTTTTGCTTTGCTACTGTTGTGTTTTCAAGGATTGTTCTTGGTTTGTACTCATTACATAACTGCTGAATGTTTGTATTTTTTTCATCATCAGGTCTGCCCCAGCTGGAGCCCCTGCAGCAGAGGGAGGGAATCAACCTCCCAACCTCACCAGCAACCGTCGTCTGCAGCAGACACAGGCGCAGGTGGATGAGGTGAGTGCTCACCTCAGTGCAAACCCAAAGTCACGTTTTCAGGCTCAGATTTACAGTTTATGTCACTGACACTAACCAGGATTTGACGTGTTTGTTCAATGAACAGTTCAGCCCAATCCTGTCGGATCCTCACACACGCAGTCATTCTGTCCTGATAGCCGATTACACTGCATTGCTTTGCGTGTCTTTTCCCCAGGTGGTGGATATCATGCGTGTAAACGTGGATAAGGTTCTGGAGCGTGATCAGAAGCTGTCAGAACTGGACGATAGGGCTGACGCCCTGCAGGCTGGAGCCTCTCAGTTTGAGACCAGCGCTGCAAAACTGAAGAATAAATACTGGTGGAAGAATGCCAAGGTGAGTACATGCAGACGTGCTTACTCAAAAAGCAAATGTGTGTGTGTAAAGTCTGGCCCGTTTACAGGGAAATGAATAAAAACAAAAAGGGAACACCTCAAGCAATGTGTGGCCTATCACAACTGTTGATTTCTGCTATAGGCTTTGTATCAACATCATCACTGGATTACATAATGGTGTGGCATTTTAGGAATCATGCTAGCCAAAAACAAATCAGAGTCTGCTGGAATTTGAGGTCTTTGAAGTCAATTTAACAGGGGATTATGAATGAATCATGAATAATAATACAGACAAGGGCAGGTGAATTTTTGTCTGGGCTACATGACCTTTGTTTTTGTTTTTTATGCTTTCAAAAATGTATTTTACTACTAATAAAAACTGCTTTTCTAACGACTTTTTCTGGAAATCCACTGACTACAGATGATGATTATCCTGGGTGTGATATGCGTGATTGTCCTCATCGTCATTATTGGTAAGAATCTTTCAAACTTTTTCGTACACACAGATCATCTCTCTCATACTGTACAATGTAAGGCTGAAGTTACTCAACAAAGTTGTTGGTTTGATAGAGTTTTATGTGGAAACATTCCGAATTAAACTTTGTGCCTGTTCCTTTTCTTTTCTTTCTTTCTACAGTGTACTTCAGCACCTAAGAAGAGTTGCTCCTACCCCAGTCTAATCCCAATTTCCTTGCTACAGAAAAAAACCCTCAAATTGATGACAAAAGTAATCATGAGAAAATAATTTATTATAAATATATATATATATAAAAATATATATATCTCCCCAATTAGCCTCGATATAACACCCCTAAACCCTACAAGGCCCCACGGCTCCCCCACTTCCACCACCTCGCCTCTGGACCCCTGTCAATATTTGTCCTGTGAGTGTGTGGCCCTGTCTCCTTTCTGGGTACTCTTGGCTTTTCTAACCTGCCATACTGAGAACCAAACACTTGTGACGATGCAACAACAGAAAAGGAAACAACGATTGGCGATAATTGTTACATAACTGATATATATAGTTCTTTGTAGAGTTTTATTCTGATATATACTGTTTTGTAGGTGTGTGTGCGTGTGTGTGTGCATTTTGTATTTTTTAATTTTTGTATTAATTTTACGTATGCTTCAGCGTTAAATACTGCCTATTAATCAAAGTGTGTATCATGCATGTTACCATCATCTGTCTGTCCCCTCCCCCTCCCCTTACTCTCTCTTTTTGGTGTATTTTTGCACAATGGAGTCCGTCTCCATTTAACTAATGAAATACCAGTTGATTTCCGAGTCCATCTGTGTTACTCGTGTCCACTAAGACAGCCCAATATAAGCCAGAGAGCTAAAACTTGTACGAAAATATCATCAAGTTACAAAAATTTGAGTTACTGCATAAACAAAACTGCCCTTGAATACTTTAGCTCTGTTTTTCTATAACTTGATGCCATCAAAAATTCAAGTTTTAGCTTCTTTGCTGACTTTCTGAGAGAGTTAACGCTCTCAGAAAGTTTGATATTGATCAAACATACAAATAATGCATGAATTGTTAACCCTTGTTAAAGTAACCATCATTTCCAGCCCTTTTCATCTGAGTGTCATTTCTCTTGCTCCATCTTTCTTCTCTAATAACTTTTATCTGTAACGTCTTTAACGTCCTAACCCTCTACTGTCTCTTAGCATGCTTGAACACCTCAATTTCCTCTGATAATTTCAAAACTGCCATAGTACAGTTGGACCAATGTCTGTAGATGTTTATTTTTTATTTAAATATTACGTAGTGTCTTATTTCGAAAACATTCCTTCATTGCAGTCTAGTGCAAATGGTCTTACCGTAGCACATGTAAGTGTAAGTATCTTTAAAAAATAAAAACGCGCGCGATGAAACTTGTGTCGAAAAACCGCCGGTCATACAAACCATAGGAGAAAATAGTTATAGTTAATAGCTGTAAAGGTAAGTTTTGGACAGACGGGTTAGACCTTCTGTCCAAATGATTTTCTTTTATAATAATGATGATGTTATCCTAACATTACACTTACAGTATACTGTGGAGATGTCATTTATGTCAAACTGTGGATATGGGCTTGCAAAACAATTCTAATGCCAGGTGATAAAATAGGGCCGTTGCATTAATTGATCCATTTCCATAAAGCAAAGGTTAATTCTCGCTGGCCCGTTACCTACATGGACACTGAAAAGCCTTAGTCTTCAGTCACTTCTATTAGTTACTGTGGAATATTTCCGGTCAAACGCACCCTCACACTTTTAGTTTGTGTAGGGGGAGTGACTGACTGCAGAAAAAAAAAGGAATCTGTTTAAAAAATGCACAAACAACCTTGTTTTTGATGGCGCTGTCTGGCTGGTCAATAGCCTGGCCAACGGAGATCCTCGTGCAGCAAAACCTCTCCACATGAAGAGCACATGAAAAAAAAAAAAAAGAAGACAATTCAGCCTTATTTTTGCAAATCAAGGAACAGGGACAGAGGCTAATGAGGAAAAATGTCGAAATTCACAGTTGAGTTTTTAGTTCAGCAGCTTTGGGTGCGGGAGGCTCGCAAATTTACAGTCAAAGGTTTGTGACGAGAGAAAAGCAATTATTCAAACACTAGATGCACTCCTTTGAAGAGTGTTTTGCTAGCGCAGTGGTTCTGTCTCAGTGTTTCTCCCTATAGTTAAGGCCTTTTTTCTTTTTTAAATATAATAGATTCTATTTTTTATTATAGTATATTTTTGTGTGAAACAGACAGGTAAAGAGGAAGTGTGCAATCAGTACTATTTGCTGCGAACAGCAGCGAGCTCCTCTTTACCTCTGTCTGGTGTGTTTTTTGTAATTCAGCTCCGTGCGTTATACACTGCCAAGCAACAAGGGAGAGGCTTCTATTGCTATTTCTTTCATTGGTGCCCTCGCTGGTTTGGTCTTAAACAATTCTTTTACATTGTTTCCTGTGCATACTACCCTTTTTGGCTACTTTATGAGCAAGAGAGCAGGGCAATGTGATGCACTTCTAAAACTAAGGCCTTGTACACATAAACAGGAGATGACATGAACCTAAAATTCCTTAAAAACTGTGGAATTTTGGGGGATTTTTGGGAACTATACTACCTTCGGTTACAGAAGGAGAGTTTTACTTGTGGTCATAGTAAATCTAAGATCTGAAATCAGTTATTTAATCAGTAAAATGGAAAGCTTTTAAGCGTGCAGGCCTGTATTAACTAAATATTTAACGGAAAGTAACTCAGCGCATGCTGTACTGCCTTTAATACAATCCTAAAATGAATAAATTTGGTTTTACAGTTGGCTAGCGTCACTGTAAAGACACAAAGACCATGAAACCACCAACAAAATGTCAAAGCAAATGTGTGTAAAGCCTTAGTAGCCTTAGTAGCCTATCTTTCCCACCAGCTGAGAAGACCAACCTGCCCCCCTTTGCTCAACTCACTGATTCTGAATCCTACTGTGTGCGTGTGGATGTGTGTGTGTGTGTGTGTGTGCAGGTGCATAAGTGTGTGTGTGTGTGTGTGTGTGTGTTAGAGTAGCTCTGTCTTGGGAATATCCCCGGTTTATCCCGACAGATTAGGCCGCTTAAATCTCAGAGTGAGGGCACGTTGTTTCCTTGACCACTAAAGTACACAAGCAGAGAGGTTACAGATCTGCCGGACAGTTCTATTAGAAAGGACCCAAACCTTAACAGACCCACTCCTCCCCGCTTCTCCTATAAGTTTTTCCTCCAAACAGAGCAAAAGTAAACTGCAGAAGACTACCAAAGACCAGAATTCCATGCTTATGCTGCCAATTGCCATCAAAAACAAGTGGAGAGAAACAGGTTATCTAAACTATCCCAGTCTGTTTAAAATAAATACCCTATTTATCCACGATTACAGGACCTTATAACTATCACACACTATTTATATGGTGTGTCAGTTTGGCTTGTGAGTGTGCCATTCTAACATATGCAAATTAAACCAAAACATAAGGACCGCATGCTTCAGAATCTCAAATACAGCCCCATCCCCCCAACCACCATGTGTATCCAGGTCTGAAGAGCTTCTTTATTCTGTAACAAGTTTTTAGACACATGATCCTGTAACTAATAATAGCACAACTCTTCTTTTTTTCTGTGTCTCCATAGTGCTGCCAAGTTCTGAAACGAAAAAGACTTACTGTATAAACTAACTATAGCTATTAGCGATAAACCAAGAAAAACATCATAAAAAATCTGCATTGTTTGGTGTTGTAATATGGGGGTGTTTTGGGGAGTAGGGGGTCCTATATCCTCAGGTTTAAGGTATTAGCAATTTACCAAAATATATATATGAGGACAAAAACTATACTATAAACTGTAAAATTGGGTTTTTGGCAATAGAAAATCACGATAGGGTTACAAATGTGGTCCTTTTAGCCATCCTGCAGGAGTTAACCACACAGTGGACTGAAGTGAAATAACACTACTGATTGGGGTAGGACTTCTGTGTTATCCATAAATCCTACTGTTGTGAGTGCTCGACCAATTTGATCACAATAGTGAAAATGATGTGAGTGCTCTCTTTTTTCTGTTGCTTTATTGTCTGTATGAAAAGAAGTGTGCATATATTTTAACACCGTGGCACTTTTTTCTGTTGTGATTCGTTCATTTTGGTGGGATGGGAACAGGATTCAGTGGAGAATATTGTCTTATGTCAACCTCGAGAATTGTTCAGGGATCTCAACTTAGCGCTGCGTTCAATGTCATTTGGGGGTGCAAGATACCAATGTGTGGAGCTTCTTCCAAGTTGGAAATATAGTTTGTGTTTCAATCTTAGAAGGAACGAAGCAGAAAGAAAGAGACCAACAGAAGTCCAACAAAGCATCATGTAATATGTACAGAGTGGGGAATATTCCCCAACGTTCACCCCCAAATGACACGAATGCAGCGATAGGAGGGAACCTGAGTCTCTGAATGTTCACTGGATGGCTATAAACATACAATATTCTACTTCTTATATGTTAACATGTTTTATTTTTTAACCAAATATTGTGTTTTTCTTTTGCATCAATTTAGTAATAACTCCAGATGTCACTGAATTGTTTGTGTGTAAGCACTGATGGGTAAAGGTAAAGAAAATGGGATAAAAAAAAAAAAGTATTTTTACCTTCAATTGTCCAGAATGCTTAGAATGATTCTACAGTTTACATCAGATTGCCGTTTGTATCTACAAGATATATTTTTTGTTTAAATCTGTTTATTTTTGAGGAAAGATTTTGATTTCTCTTTGGGACTGGGATTTTCTGGGATGAAGGCCCATATTGCCCCTGGTCGTCTGGCCTTTACAGGAGGGACAGGACTGGAGGATCATGGGCAATGTGCTCAGTTTTATTTAATCTGTTTCTTTTTCTTTATGCTTTTATTTATTGATAGATTTATTGTGCTGTCATTTGGTATGGGATTAGAAACTAAGCAAGGTTGACTCAACGTAAAGGAGAGGAGACTGAATGAAAAACTAAAGTACATAAAATAATTGTAGTGTAAATCTATCAATGTCTTATTATATTGATGAACATCATGAAATATATGTATATTGGAAAAACAGTACCTATGACAACTTGTACTTTTGTGTGTGCTTCATGTGCTTTGTGGGTGTGCAACAATGGGCAGATGCAATTTTGACTGCAATTCTGGGACCTTATCTGACCTGTATGAATAAGCATAAATTTATTATCAATACAAAGATAACGCGCTTTCTTTAATTTATCATAATGCCATGTGTTTGTAAAATACATGGAGACCTCTACACCAACAACATTTAGGGCCACACACTCTATCTGCTGTTTAAACTACGAACTACAATCTATGAGCTGGAGGTCACAATGACACTTAACGTCACATTACATTCAAACTATTTTCAATTTAATGGGGATGTGATCAACATGTGCATTCAGTATTTGAACATCACTCACAAAGAAACCTCTATTGTGGCCCATGCAGTAGGTTAAAAGGACTTCAGGGGTAGCTATTAAGAGACCATTTAATGGGCCTTCGGTCATGCAAAATGATGGAGCTAGTGATGTGTCGGTCATGAATAAGCCGGTTCAAAGAGCTGGCTCTTTTAAGTGAACGATGGGAGCCGGCTCCGGTACGTGAGCTGTTGAGTGATAGTAGAAAAAGAAGCAGCATTTGGACCCATTTTAAAAATTTTGAAAACACAAAGGCAGAATGCAGAATTGAAAAAAAAAAAAAAAAGCCAAGCTGTCGTATCGAGCAGGGTCCACAAACGACCTTCACAGACATGAGAACTGTGCATCCAACAGTCAATAGCTGTCCTTTTTAAAAAGTTTTTATAGGTGTGTCTATCTGATTTGTGTAGCAGAGTGGTTCTACAAGCCAGTTAGTGCATTCATTGGGCCGTTTCAGGGAGTTACAAGAGTCTGTAAACGCAATGAAAACAATTGGCTACAGCAATTTATTGATATTAGAAAATGTAATTTTTACTTTTGAATACTTCAGTACAAAGGGTGTATTGAATACATACATGATATATGTGTACACATACAAATCGTAAGTCAAAACAGCACTAAATTTGGCTGAATTATGAAAGGTATAAGTGGTAAAATGAAGAGCCGGCTCTTCTTGGTGAGCTGAGTCAAATGATCTGACTCCCTAAAAAGAACCGAACTTCCCATCACTAGATGGAGCAGAGGTCTGGTTCACTAGTAATGGTTGTCTGTAGTGGATAGTCGCTTCCGGCGACTTTTATTTTGAAGTACACAAAGCTGCTCCAAATCCGGGTAACTACTAGCAAGTTGCTACCTACGCGCCCTGCTCTTCTTCGTCTCTCTTTTATCTTTAGCTCATAATTAATATGCGTTATGGACACCGTATTAACTTCTAGACATAGTCAAGCTAACGTTAGCTCCAAAAAGACGAAAAACGGGTTAATTTAGAGCATTTTTAGCTGTTTTTCACCGTTAGCGTTAGCCGGTGTTTCGGTTTAAAGAGCGACCATGTTAACTGGCGACCGTCAGTTGAGTCGACAGCCGTTCAAAAGGAAGATGTAGCTGTTCTTGTTAGTTTTTCTTTTGGCATTAACGTTACAGTTGCTAAAAGAAAGACACACCTAATTCGCCTTTGGTGTTTTGTTTGAAAGCTACGTATTATTTTGTTTGAACAGCTGTCGTGACTTCAACACCGACAGACATAAAGGTCGCCAGTTAACACGGTCGCTCGTTAAACCGAAACACCGGCTAGAAACTGATAGCGCCGTGTCTGGTTGTACCACCTCGCTACTACTAGAGAGATATACAACTATTTGTGAGGGGGGGATGTTTGTCAGTATAAAATAAACTACACTGTAACTGAATACGGTGAAGTCCAATGAACTCACCTCTCGTACAGAGAGCTTTGCCGCCCATGTTGTCGTGTCAGGTTTTCACCACCAGGTGTCACCATGACAACGGTGAGCTCCAGTGAGTGGACATATTTGTGCACCCATTGCCACAAAAACGGTGTTCAGAAGGTGATTAATCATAAATATATATCACATAACGTCTAGATTACATAACATCACTGCACAGAAACAGTTCACTTTTCATTTATGGACTGAATTATTGCGTTAAAAAGGCATTTCTCCATAATAAATAAGAGTAATTTGATGAAAAATGGGCAGGAAATGCTACAAAGTGTTCATGGACGTTAGTTCTGGTACAGTGAATAGACTGGGGAAAGTCTTATCCACATTTCACATCCAAAAGTAACTCACTGCAACAACAATTTGTTTCCTTTGACCACACATCTTTTGCCAATTAGTCATCCGTATGGTTCACAAACTCAGGCATGACTTTGCGGATATTTGTTACTTCCTCTGTGCTTTTAATGTATGAAAATAGCATATTTGAGTTTCGTTGCTTGAGAAAAAGAAATACTTTATTGTTTCCACTGTGAAAGGATTTTTCTTTAGTAGGTATGATTTTGTCATTATAATCCTTGGACTTACTGGCAAATGATGATGTGTCTCCTGAACAGTTGCCATGAAATGTGGGGGAAGGCTCAAAGTATAAAGTGTGATACTGTATGCTTAATTTTAGCAGTTGTTAAACAAACACATGCATCCACTGTGTCCTTATTAAAACATTTCACTTCAGTGCAACATCGCGTTCGTGCCAAATGAGTTGCTTTGAGCTTTTCGGCACATTATCCATCCAGTGAGCGCACAGTATCAGATTTTCTCATGGAGTTCACCATGAAGTGTATCCAGGAAAAATCTATTATGCCATAAGCCATTATTGACTTCCCTCTTTAAATCTGAGAGATGCATAACTCAGACGCTGTGAGAAACCCATGACTTACGAGTCTTCTGGTGCCTGGCTCCATCTGTAATGCTCTTGTTCTCTGATTAAAAGCAGAAAACCATCATCTTAAGTCAAATCTTTATTTCTGCACTTGTGTTTCTATTTATTGCCGAGGTCACGTGAGATTTGGCCTACTGTACTACATTGCATAATTGGAAGACAGATCTTTTTTTAAAAAAAAAACAAAAAACTGCAGAGTGTGTTTGAGAGGAACCACAATTGCAGAGAACAGACGGGTCTATGATTGTTAGGAAATCATTTTCAGGTTGACACCTTCTCAGATGGATTCACACAACTGCAAGCATTAGTTTTCACTGTGTTTTCCACCTCTGCGGCAGAGTGTCACATTGAATAGTGTTTTTATCAATCTAAAGAGATTATCGTGGACGTAATAGGAGAGTAATTTGCAGAGGGAATGTGTGGAGTACAGTCATATTTTACCTCGGGGAAGCCTAAGCGTGACCTAACTCCAGGGTTCACTCAAAAACAACTTCTCACTTTGTTAGATCGCCTCGCTGTCAGATCGTTTTAAGCTTGTTTTCCATTTCTATGATTTCACCAACCCCTCCCCTTCTCATCCATCTATCTGCCCCCTCAAAACAGTCATCAACTCCCCCACTGCTATTCCCTCTGACTCTCCAAAAGGAATGCGCATCCAGCATGAAGGATTCGTCAGGAGTTATTGCAGAAACCTACACCCTTGGCTTGGGTTTCTGCCAAGTTTAAAGGTCACTCCCACACATAATGGCAGTGGCTGCACACACTCAGACGCTGTCTGTCTGCCCCCCAGCAGACTCTGCACGTCACTGCATTCCTGCTTCTGCTGCCTGTTATCAGGACTTCGGGTTAACACAAACACAGCACAGCGTGAGCAGGGAATGCTCATTTCTACTGCTCACCGTGAGCGCTAACATCCTTCATCTGTGGCACCGAAACGATTGAAAGTGAGCTCTAAAACCTGAGAGGAGATTATAAATTCAATCTCGGCAGCTAAAGTCAAATGCCACATGTAGCCGAAGAATCTGTGGAAACCCTGCTTTGTGTTTTTATGAGCCGTGTCCATCCTGCTCGCACAAGACTTTGATCAAGGTGCTCCAGCTCCGTAGTCTGTAAAAGAGGCCGATTTTATAGTGTTATTGTAACAGCATCCCCTCCAACAGGCCTCAGTAATGTAGGCCAGAGGGTTGGCTCATTGTTGAATGTTAACAGAGAAAGAATACTCCCCCCTCTAGATTTGTTATTCTTGCCTTGGTGGACTGTGAGGGCAATAGATGCTCTCTGGCTCAGATGTTGTGGAGCCAAAGGAGCCTCTGGGGCTGGAGGAAAACATGGTAAGGAGGAAAGAGCAAATTTGTTTTATGAGACTTCTTTGTTTAGATCCTGATGGAGGTATTTTATTTGAAGTAGATGGCTAAAGTTAATCCATTCAGAAAATATTCTGTTTGGTAAATTAAAGGTTGCACATGTAGTTGTGGAATGTTAAGATTTACGGCCCTACTAGTTGAGGGGAACAACCCAAAGAGCCTCAGGCTTTGGCCCCACCTGTACATCCCGCATAATGATCAGCCACACACTCAGCATGGACTTTTGTGGCGTTAACAGCCATCCAACCCCGATTTCAAGCTTCTTTTACCGTGAGCTTCAACCGCGTGAAAAACCAGAAACATCTGCTGTAAAAAGATACACTCCTTTTCTTCAGCCGCAACTCCTGCTCCTGACACTTCTCCCCTCTGCCCTTCTTTCCTAGATGCCCTCTCTGTTATATTGAAACCAGGGTTATTATGGCGAAACATCTGGCTCTAATTAAAGCCTTCTCCTCCCTTGCTCCCTCCCCACTCACGTCATCCCCCCTCATGGCTCTGTGTCGCCGGCATTGTCCTCTCAGCATCTCTGTCCGTCTCTCTCTATCCATTCTCGAACTCTCTGATTCCTCCCCGCTCATTCATACTCTCCGCCCATCCCAAGTGTCCCCCCCTCCCTGCCTTCGTCTAACACCTCTTGCCTCCTGCTGCACATCTCCTCTTTTCTGTGATAGCTTTGCCTGCACGCTGCATCATGATGCATGTGGGCTGCATCTGGGGTCTCTGCTTGTTGCTGTCTCTGAGTTTAGGATGGACGAAGGCTCAGCAGACCAATTACACCAGGTGAGAATACAGTGTGTGTTTGAGGAATGTGTCTTTTTGAAATGAATTTCATTCATGCAACTTTGTTGTCTTTAGTTGAAGGTACTTAGTTTTAACAAAGATCAACTAATTGACTTCACAAGAGTGTGCAACTTTAGGGTGAGAAGCACTCTGAATTCTTTCCCGTCGCCGTAAGTAAATTCTTTCCAGTTTACTGTTTGATTGGGCACAGAGTTGTCCTGTTGGATTTTGGCTCGTGATGTGAGGTACGCTGAGTCTGCAGTGGCTGAACCAGATGTTAATGCTTTTGGTTCTGCCTGTGGGGTCGAATCAGAGCAACTTGGCTCCGGCTCTGGACATCTTGGCTCTAATCAGCAAGCGTCTGACTTTGCTGGGGTTCTGCTGTCTGAGCATGTAGTTTTTTTCACTGCGTCTAAGTATATGTTTACTCCTCCAGAAGAGGAGGTGACTGCCAAATGTTTTTCTAACTTTCCTACTTCTTGTGTAATGTCATAAATAACTTAAACAAAATAATTTTCACAGTTGAGCCAAAAACAAACAACTTTTCGACCACACACAGGCTGTAAAATGTCAAATAATAACTTAAGAACAGGCATATTCTTTATTTTACAAACTTTACAAACAGGTTTTTATGTTTCTCTGCTGGTAACAGCCTGAAATAGGAAATTTTCCCTTTTGTGGAATGAGTTTTGACATTGAGTGTGTGGAAAGTAACAGAATTTATTACATGATGTGACACAATAACTATGTGTCTTGTCAGCTGTAAAATGTGCGTGTCAGCTAAGTCTGATAAATTGAACTTTTTTTTATTTATTCATTTTGTTCATGCATCTTAATTTTTATGACTGGAAAGCAGCAGCAGTAGATGCTTGAGAGTGGAAAGCAGGAAAACCTTCTTTTAAATCATGGCACCAATCCAGGCTTTCCAGATTTTTCTGTTGCGAGCAGTTGCATAATTTCAAATTTAAATAGATTTTTTTAATACGGTGTGGTGATTCTGATTTTATTGGTTTTATAGACATGTAGTTAAAGTATATGCAGCCTCATTTATAATGTGGTGAAATGTTATTAAAATGTAGAATGACAAAAAAAGGAATCTTACAGCACCCTTTGTTCATCAGTAAGAGAGCAATCACTGCTTTACACCACAAAAAGTCTGTTTTAGTGTCAACAAACTAAACTCTTCGTAATATTTTATCAAAAGTTTTCTGTGTATTATTATAATATATATTTTCTGGCTGTTTTTATTCCATAATATCACTTTTCATGACTGTGGTGTTGTCACCAACAATCATAATCGCATACCCACCCATCTCTCACCCATCTCAAGCTAGCACACTCAATAAGCTAACAACAACAAGAACAACCCTAAAGTTATTCTGAATGAAGCAACTAGAGACCTCACACAGTACAAAAACACTGTAACTAAACTTCTATACCTATTCAGCCTTAGCTTAACAAGGCTGCTAATGCTACCTACCTAGCTAGGCTAGTGTGTGAGCTTAGATAGAGAGAGAGTTACCTCTGCAGTGTTTTCAAAGGCAGACAAACACTTTGATTTTGTGTAATATATAATATATATATAATATATATATATATAATAATATAATATATATAATATATATTAAGGCTGTAATATTTAATGATTAAGATGGATAAGAGTCTGTTAATCATCTATCTTAAGTAATCTAATTACAGGTTTTAATAAAAGAAATCAAATGCAAGCATTAGCAATACCCTGTAGAGGTTAACACACAACTTTTGGTCAGATAATGAAATCCTTCCTTTATTTAGAGAGCACTCAGTTTTTCCAGTAAATTCTTCAATACCTCCGTGGCCCAGAGTATTCAGAGTTTAGAGAAGGAAGTCGATCAAGTGTTTGTGGGAGTTGACAGAGTGTTACTGGAATTGTATTAATTCAATACTGTTTCACTCCAGTGGTATTGTCCATGATATGATGACCAGTCTCTCCTTTATTGTGTCCTTCAACACAGGCCTGTGTTCTATTGTGGTGGAGACCTGGTGGCGGACTCAGGCTTTGTTGGCAGTGAGGGTTTCCCGAGCTTTTACAAACCCAACAGCAAATGCACCTGGCGAATCACAGTGAGTCACTTACTGTGTCTAAATACTGACTCCTTCCTCAGTCAGTCTTTCAAAGTCTGATTCATATACAATCTGTTTCCAGGTCCCAGAGGGAACTGTCGTCACGCTCTCCTTCCGCATTTTTGACCTGGAGGCTGACTCACAATGTCGATACGACTATCTGGATGTTTACAATGGCCATTCCAACTTGGTGCAGAAACTTGGTCGCTTTTGTGGAACTTTCCGGCCTGGCACTCTTATTTCAACCACAAACACCATGATGCTGGAGATGGTGACTGATGGAGAGACGCAGACTAGAGGGTTTGTGGCCTATTTTAGTGGAACCAAACCCTACAGCGATGGTATGTGGTCACATTTTAGAGTGATTTTTGATGCTGTCATGCATGCAAATATGTCCAGCATGCATGGGCTTACAACACACCACAAAGCAGTCAAAGGAATTTTTCACATCATGGTGCTTTTACAGGGCCATAGTAGTGAGGGGAAATAGTGGAAATAGCCATCAGTAAAACATAATATTAGTATCAAAAACATAATGGAGCCTCTTTGTACTGCATATAGCTTAAGCCACTGCTGCAATAACGTTGGACACGAAATGGTTCTCTCAAAACAATCTGTCTTTCAAGAAAACAGAGGCAGGCTGCCAAAAAAAGAACGGAAGAGAGGAGAAAGCAAGTAATTTGAGTGAAAACAGCTTTGTTTTACCACAACTTGCTTGTTCCTGTTATAAATATAGCTTTTTTCTACCTTTTTCCAACTCTCTGTCCCCACATTTCCTGTTTTCTCTCTTCTATCTGCCATATTAAAAGCATTAAATGCCCAAAAACTATAAAGAAGGAAAAGACATGCATAAAAACTGAAGGTTTTGTACCATGCCTCTGAACTTGCACAATGTATTTCTGCCAGCTCTGTGAATACCAGGTCTTAATGATGCAAGATCTTCAAATTCCAAGCATGATTGGTGCAACGTATGATCAGTAATTCCAATCTTAAAGGTCAAAAAGTCATGACGAAGAACTAAATTAACGCTTTGTGTGCTTTTTGTCTACTGTTATCTTTATTCATTGTGTTTGTGTGGCTTGTTTCAGACCAACAGTTCTGTGGGGGAAAGATGACAAAAGCCCAGGGAGAGCTCATGACGCCCAACTGGCCTGACAAGAAATACCCACCAGGAGCAAGCTGCTCCTGGCTTATCGCTGTGGAGCCCAATATGGTTGGTGACATACTCACTCCCAGCATGCAAGCATTACAGACCCTACAAGGAAAGGAACAAGGAAAGCAACAAGTTATCATGTAACGTCATGTTTCTGTTTCTGTTTGGGTACCAGGTAATCCAGGTGAAGTTTGACAAGTTCCTCTTGGAGGCTGACACTTATTGTCGGTTTGACTATGTCGCGTTTTTTAATGGTGGTGAGAAAGATGATTCACGTCTGATCGGAAAATACTGTGGCGATGAAGCCCCGCAGTAAGTGACAGATATCTCCAAAGCAGTTTGTTGGCCTTTCAGGTCAGGACTACTCATAACTTTACACCTTGTCTTCTACCTGTCTCCTGTCCAGGCCCATTGTTTCCACCAGCAACGTGCTACTGGTCCAGTTTGTGTCTGACCTCAGTGTGACATCTGACGGGTTCTTCGCCCACTACACCAGTTTCCCACGTGGTTCTCAGATACCAGCAGTTGACACATCTAGAACGAGGCTCGTCCCCCGAAAACCTGTAGTCAGACCTGTCAGACCACGTGAGCGTCTTACCACCACCACTACACAGCCACCTGCCCCCACCGCCAAATATGTGCCCACCGAGAAACCCAAACCAGTCAAGCCCCCAAGAGGCCGTGGACAGGGCAACACAGGTTCAGACAGGAGGGTGGTTGTCACAAGACCAAATGGAAAGAGGCCTGGTGGGTGATGTCATGTGAACGATGTGCTTCTGTGTCAGTGTGCAGAAGATGTATGTTTAATGTGCACTGATTTTTGTTTTCAGTCGCTCAAAATCCTCTGTGTGCCAAAGCCTGTAAAAGAGACGGAACCATCAAGACCAGTTTCTGTGCCAGTGAATTTGGTAAGTTTCCTGCCCTTCCCGTATGCAATGAGTAACAAATAAGGTTTTGTGTGCTGACTGAGCCCTCCTTTTTCCCAGTGCTTACCGGGAAGGTCACCTCTCTGGCCCCTGGTCCCAGAGGCACTCTTATTGTTAGCGTGTCCATCATTAAGACCTACAAGGCTGGTCGATTAACAATCACGCAAATCGGAGAGACCATGTCGGTCAAGCTGGTGTCACAGTGCAAGAAGTGCCCATTGCTCCGCAAAGGTATGTTGGATTTACACACACATGCCACAGATTCATCATTTCCATTGACTCAAATACATAATACTGATCAATGTCTTTCCAATAGGTGTCAACTACATTATCATGGGTCAAGTGGACAACGACGGACGTGGTACCCTGGAACCTGGCTCATTCACAGCTGCATACAAAGCCCCACATCACAAATTATTAATGAATATCAACAACCAACCATGTTAAACTCACATCTGTCCAGACCTGGAAGTTCAGATGACATATCAGACAAACAAATCCATACATCACAATGTGAAACACAGATCTATTAAAAGCACAATATAACAGGGAAACGTAATGTCAGTTTTATCCACCAAATTAAAGGAATACAAATTTATTCGAACACATGCCAAACCTTACGTTTGTAATTTATATATGAATAAAGGTTTTTATATCTCTTTCAAATGGTTTGACTGCTTATTTCTAACTTTGAAACCCTCTGAACAGCTGTGCCTCTGGTACCACCTAGTGGTTTCGTAGGAAAATGACACTCAAGCTAAACTAGACTTTTCCAAAGCCTTTGACATGAGTTGACCATTATGAGTCATATAATCTACCAACAAGATATCAAGTCTTACACTGAGATATATGATCCCCTCATGTGTTTAAAACAAACTGAGTAAAATGAGAACAGTAATATTAAAAACAAACAAAACAAATCACTCCTGCTTCCCCGGCTGATCTGTCCAGGATGGTCTGGGATCAGCTCTGACCCACTTTGAATACAAATAAGAATATGAAGACAACGTATAAATAAATGAGGTGTTGTTGCTCTGGTCCAAACAGGCAGAAAATCCAGAACTGAATAGTACAAAGTGAACAAATACTACATTATATTGTTATTAATGTCACAAATATGTGTATCCACACAAGAATATTATGAATCCTAGCTGTTATCTGTAAATGAAAAATATACACTCACTTAGTTATTCCACATAATAAAATGAGGCTAAATCAATTCATGATGGAGAAGGTAAAAAACAGATACCCTGCTAAAGCTTAGCAGAGCTCAGAAGCTACAATATTAATACTATACTAACATTATCAATATTATATTGATGAGACAGAAATGTTCCCTTGAGCTATGGGCATAAATAATACTACTAAAGTACTACAATTCATTAATTCATAAAGAAACTGGTTAATGTCACATATTGTTGTTTGAAGTTTATTACTCTGTTGGCTGGGCTCAGTGGCAATAATCTTTATAAAAAATATAAAATATAAAATAATCACCATAATCAAAGAATTATATCCTTTACATCTGTCTTTGCAGGACATAACAATAATGGCAGACCACAAACATCCAACACAAAATACTTTATTGAAAGTCATCTCAAGATACAAAATATAATATATATAATATAATAATAATCATAAGATGGAGATATTTTTTATGAGATACAAAAAAGACTTTGTTTTATTTAATCAGGAGAATTAGAATCAAAATTCACAAGAATGCAGTTTCTATTAGTCACCAGTAGAGGTAGATGAAGGTCCAGAATAAATTTATTTTGAGTAATTTCTTGACAGCAAAACCAGTCATTTGGTCTGACTTGATATTTATTATTATTTTTAACAAATTCTCATTTGACAAAAACATTTTTTTATAAAGTGAAATGAACAACACATCATATACATACAGCATATCAACTGATCTAATTCAATTCATTTTCATTTATATAGCGCCAAATCATAACAAAAGTAATCTCATGACACTTTCCATAATCTATGATATGTATATTATGTACAGAAGTTAGAATGAAACTATTAACATTATCCTGTGAAATCTCTGCGATCATAGACAGTGTTCTTGCTGCTCCAAAGCAGAACTCAAATCTGTGAATGTGTGAATAAAAAGATGATCATCAATGAGCCAGATAATACTTTAAAAAAATGATTTATCTGCCTTCGTTTGGGCGTGAGTTTCTTAATTAGAATAAGCAGCATGAGTTTGGCAGCTAAAGGACAATAATGTCCCAAATGCTATGCCTTTGACTCGAATAATATATGCTACAATCTAAATATACAGACTTTTGTGTATGGAAGTTTACATGAGACACACACCTTTTACCCGTTTATCCATTCAGTGTATTTAATCCTTCTTTAAACTTCTCTTAAATTAAATTGGTTGACTTCGGTCCATCATGCTGCAGGTGTGAAACACAAAGCTCAGCAAGTCAAGTGGCAGTTTATTGTAAAAAAAAGGTATAAAATACATTTAATACATGTATACAAAGAGCAATATTGTCGTCCAGACATTGAATATAAATGATGAAATGGATTTTTACAATGGAGAAAAAGAAATACAATGGGAGTGATCGTTTTTTCCACTCTCAAACAACCCAACTCTGGTTATTAAACAGGGATACATATTACAACCATATACAAATCTTCCTCTCTTACACCCAGACACTACCCTTCCCCTCCCTCTCCAAAGCTCCCTGCTGGCCACAGCAGCCCCCTGCATCACCCCCCCGGCTGCGTGAGGCGGGCAGGTTCTTGTAGACAGCGCGGCTGTAGGGAATAAAACACATGCCCAGCTGGAGGTGTCGGGCCAGGCGACAGTAGGCAGCCAGCGCCAAGACCAGCAGAGGGGTGAGCAGCAGAAAGCCCACAACCAGCAGAGCCACGCAGCTGCCGTCATCCAGCAGGTCTGAGCAATACAGAGATGTTCCATGGGGCTGCACCTGGAGAAGAAGAGGAGGAAAGTGAATGAATAATTACATGAATGCACAAATGAAGGATTATATAGGACACACACACACAAAACTATACCTGTAGTTCTTCAGAGTTACAGAGTATAAACAAATTCTATGGAGGTTTTTGAATACGATGTCTTCACAATGAAAAACTGAGTAATTAGGTCTACTCAAACAGTTAGTATACAGTAAATATTCTGTATTTTTAAATGTGTGTGGTTAGGGCATACTATTGTCCCACAATGCATTGCACAAAGGAACCAGAGCAGCTTAGCCACAGCTGCAAAAAATTTAAATTAAGCTCCAGGAAGATCCAGTAAGATCTCGGAAAACAGTATCAAATCTCTGGAAAAACATCACGGTGGCATTCCCAGATTCCCAGTTTGACTGACAGTCCACATCATTTCCTGTTCTCTCAAAAGGAATTGGGACACAGCAGCAGTCTGACCCACTATATTTCACTCTGTCGCACTTCTGTCAAAAAACAAACAGATTCTTACTGTGGAGTGGCAGAGGAAGCCGAATATGATCATGGTAAGAGCCGGGGTGAGGATGGTGCCGAACACGATGCTGGCCAGCAAGCCGTTGATCAGTGCTATGATCATATTCTGTGCAGTGACCAGCACGGAGCATGCCCAGCAGTCCAGAGAGCCTCTCAACTCCGGGGGGTTGTCAGCAGCTTCGCTTCCCCCCTGGGAGTACGGAGGCGGCACCACGACCCCTGATCCCGCTCTGGAGGGGGTGCCTCGCTCAGAGTGGCCATGCTCAGATACCATCTTCTCCAGAGTCCCGTTCCGTGACAGACTCATCTTCCCTGTGGCTTATGCTGCAGGAGAGAAAAACAGTTTTAGCCCAATAACTTCATGTAATTGATGAATCTACCCAGTAGTTGGGATTGTAGTGGTTTTATATGAACCCTGCTGTTAGGACTGAACGTTTACATTTGGAGGAAATCTGCATTAACTCAATTTTGTGTGTATTTATTGGAGTGCCAAGTATTTTAAGCGACAGTACTGGTGTCTGAGGTTGAAAATAGATATTCATTTGAATTTTCTGTTGCATTAAAATCTTCTCTCCTGTCTACATGCCCTGATTTCTTCAGCCTGTCCACTAAAAACATGGAAAGCTAAAGAATGTTCATCAATTATGCAATGAGTTCCTTAAATAATGTGCTGAAAGGTGTGGAAAGTCAACACAGATAACTTGCACAGCACTAAGTGCAAGGAAATGGGTTCCACTGACCCCACCTCCAAACTCCAGATTAACCACGACGCAGAACAATGAGCCGGGAACAGCTGGAAAACTCTGAAAATTCCCGCTTATCACGAATCTGAGCATCAGAAGAATGTTATGACTTTGAATTTGAAAGAAGAAATTTGCAACAACTGCTACTAACCATTTCCACTTGATTAATTAAATGCGACGAGAATATGACGGAGCCAAATTTGACCATTTCCTTCTTTTCTTGTTACAGCTACTGTTATTATGCCAAGTGCCATGCGGGTTGTGCCATCCTGTGTTTTACGAGCAATGTTTCTTTCTTGTTCTCGTCTGTCAGCATCATTTTAAGTAAATTATAGATGACTGAAGTCATACCGCCCCCTTCCATTAAGGTCACTTGTTTGTGATGCTCCATGAAGAGAAAACTAGAGTGTACTTAAACATGAACACGGGCACACTGTGGTAAACCAAGTAAATATACATATAAAAAAAACATCAGAAGACTTTCTGTTGTTGACTTTGGAATGATATTTTTTGAATTTATGTGGCTTTTTGTGGATTTATTGACTTTTATATTGTATAAATATATTTTCCCTCCTTTAAAATACTTTTATAGGTACAATCCTGTGGCCAAATTGAATTGTTTTCATCACAATGTTGTCCTGTTGGTGAGCATTCATCAGCTCCATTCAATCACTGAGCCGCTCAAACGCTCTCTCTTGATGATGCCATCAATACAGCCTTCTTGTTTAAGTGGTGGATCAACTTCAGAAATCAAAACTAACTCACAGGAATGAACAGCGAAGAAACATGTTCAGTAAAATATATCTACTCAAGTAAAGTTTTGTTTGGGTTAGGATTAGATTTATCTTCAACAGTTTTATTAAAAAAAGAAGCAGGGATGAAGTTTGTTGTACTCACTGTGTGGTAAACCTGGCGATGTGTCCTCCTGCAGTTCGATGGAGGCAGCAAATGATGGGACTCTGAAAGACCTGAACAGCGGTGAGTGGTCAGAGACAAAGAGAATTTCAAGAATTTCCTCCTGATGTATGTCTTCTGTGCTTGAAACTCCAGATCTTGAGGGAGGTATCCAATTGAAAGTTGAGTTTCTACTACTTAACTGAATCTAAAAAAAAACTTTCTCCTTTTGTCTTCTGGCCTATTTCCAAAAATATCATCAGATATTTGCCCTCTGTTATGAATCTAAACGTCTCACTGAGATCTCTTACAGAGCACGTCAGAAAGGAACTCTACAGACTTGAGGCAAATTCTGCTTTCCCACTGGCTTCAGCGCTTCCTTCCCTGACATTCTGTTTCCTCACTCCGACTCCACTTTGAGATACGATTGAGTGCGTAAGAGGCTATGAGTGTGTGCATGTGTGTGAGTGTGTATCCTGTGATGCAAATGCACAGAAAAGCAGGCTGGGCTGTGTTACAGACAGGGGAGCAGTGGAGGGTTTCTGTGATAACCCCTGGAAACCAGGGGGAGGGAGGAAGGAGAGTTTATTTGGATAGATTAGAGGAGTCAGGGTACGCTGCCCATTCCACAACACTTTACACCCTCACTGAGGATTTTCTCTCCTCCACAGTCAAATACCGATAAGGTGGGTTTCAAAATCCAAAACAAGTAGTTTTATATATATGCTAATAAACTGCCAGTAAACTCAGTTTGTGGCTTTAACCCTTTATGACTTACCATAGAACAAGTCTGCCAGAGCATATCTGTACATTCCTGCATGCTGTAATGCCATTTTTGGAGCACGTTAATATGCTATACATCAATACAACCCGTACAACCCAAATTTTACTTGACAGTTCATGCTCACAACGTGATGACGGATATTCCAACGTAGGAAGTGCTGTGAATACTTGAGGTTTGGATTATAAAGTTTGTGTTGTGTTGTTTTTACTGGATTTTTACAAACCCATTAGTTGAAGGAAACAGCACTCTGGGACACGATGCATACGTGGTATGTAAGTGTAACTCCTCCGGTTTTATATGCAAAAAGAATTATTGCTCTATCTTATTTGGATGCAATTTTACCGGCATTTAAAAATAGATATGCCAATGAGATCGCCAGCGCTCCCGTAGGTTAGTAAAGGACCCGTATGTAGGATTTAGCAGCATCTAGCACCTCACCTTCTCCTTCCTAGGGTGAAGGAAAAACTACAGTAACCATGAAATACACAAAAACATAGTTTGTCTGTTCTGGACTACTGTAGAAACACAGCTGTTCAACATGGCAACGTAGCATAACGACTCTTATTTTCATTCTTATTATATTCTATTTCTGCCATATTCTTTAAGTAGCGACCCCCTAAATCTGCCACAGTGGACCTTTAAGTCTGACTGTTAGATGTTACAGTCACCACACCTAACTCTTCATTGTTCACACCCTCATTAGGTGTGAACAATGAGACAGCATGACTCAATTGCTCTGTCGAAAGACAGAGCTCTGAAATAAAAAGGTAAAGCCCAGAGCTGCTTAAGATTTGTCTCAGAAGCAGGAATGACAAATGATTGGCCCTTGACCCTTCTGATGAAAAACAGAGCTCCGCTTTCAGAAAACATAAGGAAATGAGGATGGGGAGGGAGGAGGTGGGGGGAAGACTGACTAATTTGGTGGGGAAAAGAAGCTATCATGGGACTGATAAGAAGCCAGAGGGGCTCAGTTCAAAGGGTGAAATCAGTTTTTTGATATGAAGTCTCATTATTTCATCCCACTCTGGGCATCTTTGTTTATTTCTCAGATATACAAGCTCCCTGGAGAGAATATTGGTATTTTAACAGTTGGTACAAAGAAAAATGATCAAAGAGATGGTGGCATTAGTGCTCAGAGTACAAAAAAATGTGGGAGCAAAGGGTGGTTTTGTCATTAACAATGCCAAAGTGTACTGTTTATATGTGTATGTCAAAGTCTGAGGGGGTTGGTAGAGGAAGAACGGTCTTCCTGTCCTTGGAACCAGGATATCCGCTGCTGTGTCCACGTTTATGATGAGATGTCCCAGCATCTGCAGTTTTGGCGACGCATGTCCTTTCACCCGGGAGGTTAAGATAGATATAAATGACAAAAATAGCACCCAGAAAGGAAATTATCTCTGGTTTACACATAGAAAAGGTAATGACAGTACAATGAGTATGTGGTTTCATGTGGTCTACATCTGTTATGTTATTTTAGCTAACCTGGTTTGACAGGGTATAAGCTGGAGGCTCAGCATGACTGACCATGGTCAAATCATCTAGGCCACACTTCTATGACCTCCAGAATTCATTTGTTCAACATGTTATTCAGGTTACTTTTGGATTACTAGGTCTGTTAACTATATGGAACGGCTGCAGCCTGCAGCTTTGACAAGGTGGTATCAGGAAAATGTTGGGAGAGAGAGAGAGAAAAAAAAAAAGAAAATTCTCTCTCCTCCCACGACATCAACTCTCTCTGAAGGTAGCCTTAAGCAAACTGGTCCAGTGAAGCCACCCAGTGGCCATCAGCTGTAGATTAAAGGGCAGCTACATCATGTAAATGTTTGAACTGCAAAAGAGCAAGGAGCCTTTGAATTGTCGGGTTGACATGTACTTGCAGAAACTGAAATATGGATTTATATCATGATAATAAGGGTAAATAATGTAAACACCCAGTTCTGATTAATTGCATTGTCGAAGATAAAAACATAATAAAATCTTATTTCCATTGTGGCTCTCTATAGAAGATGGCAAATCTTCAAGTCAGGCAGTGTTGACAGATACTCATGTTACTACACTGAGAACAGTGCAGGCAAAATACATGAAAGCTCACTCTCATATGCTAACACACCAAAACATGAGAACAGATAACAAGAGAGGCAGCTCTGCACATGCACTAACGCACAGTAGTGCTCTCAGCTACAGGAGATGCTAACACGTTAACAATGACACTTGCTGACGCTAAGTAGGTGGATTTACTATGATCATGCTGTAGCTTGTTAGCAGGCCAACATCCACTAAATAGCACTGAACACAAGCTGAGGCTGATTAGAGGTATTAAGTCAGAAATCTCTTTGAACCAGGCAGCAACCTCTCTGGCTGTGAAGTGGAGCCAATGTGGACGTGCCAAAAACTGCAGTTCCTTAAAGGGCCACTTGAGGCTGGCTACAAAGTGAGTCAATCTCCATAAGTCCCCATGTTAAAATGTCCAACTTCACAGTAGAAATAAACATGTTTACAGCCTGGTACAAAAAACTGTTTTGGTCTCTATAGATAATTTCCCCGTTCATGACAACTGTACTGAGGGTGAATTTTTATAGAACTCACCTGTTCAAATTATATTAAGACTTAAAGTTATGCATAATTAATAGCATGGATTGAGAGGCAGGTGCCATTACAGGTGACTTGTTTGAACAACCAGGCATCCTTCAGCCCGCCTCAGATCCACCAACTATCCACGTCTTTGCCCATTTTTAGATAAACCAAGAAGCGGCAGCGGCAGGATTGCCAAGATGGATGCCAATGAACTTCACAACGGCTCTTCAGAAACCTGCGGGTGACGTCACAGATGCGACGTCCATTTTTGATACTGTCTATGCTATGAACAGATGACGATCATTACTATTCATCCAACAGTTGTTGAAACATTTCACTACAAATGTCAAACTCACATTGCGATCAATGGGTATGTGTGCCAAATATCATTGCAGTTCATAGATTCAGAGTCTGGGCCAAAGTAGTGGGGCGAAGACATCTCTAAGACAATAAACCCAAAAGTCTGCATATCTGCCTCTCTGCTAGTCAAAAAAAGTTTCCATACTAACATCGAGTTCATCAAAACAGTAAAAGTAATTTCACATGGAAGCCAGTTTCATGCCTATCATGTAGTTATTAAGTTGGGATTGAATATGACTTTCTCAGATATTGAGCTGTATGAGAAACAATACGCAAAACTGCAGAAATGCAGTCAAGGTTTTCTAACGAAACAGTGAAAGAAAGAAAAAATGTTACTCACATTCCTTTGCAGTTGATGGAAAACCACCTCCACTTCTTCAAGAGCTGATGACATCAACATGAACATCCAGCATATAATTTTGGATATAGAAGAAGATGCCTGGATACCTGCAAACCTCAAACTCTCCACACCACAGCAAGGAAATCAAGGCCAAAGACGCATTGTTGAATAATTTATCAAAACATTTTATTTTCTTGAACAACAATACAATATGTCACAGAAAAAAATCACAGAGGGATTTAAGACAGGTCTGGCTCAGGTTTTCTTCTATGTGAGTTCTTTTTAAAACAATAAGTGCAGCATAAATCAAACAAGTCAAGAGGAAAAAAGAGCATTATTACATCCTTCAAATAATACTAATAATGAGGACAAGACACAAATAAAACGAAACCTCGACGTCATTAAAAGTCACATCCCTAAAAGTTTCTGCAAAAGTGTCAAGAATTACAACTACTGCTAATGCTCATCATAAAACCACTAATGCCTCACAAGATTATGAATTTCATACAATGGAAAAAAACGTTTTAAAAGATCTGGTATTCATCTGTTAGATACAGTACAAAGACATCATTCCATTTCTGTTACAAGCAACTGTGTTGAAATGGTTCTAAGCACCAACCGGTCGGTTTGAGTTGTCTCACTGACTTCTGTTCATACATCATTATATGTTGTTTAATGAGGGGGCATTGAGGCAAGGAGGGGTCTAGCACCATGAAAATTAAACCACCCTCTGATTGCACTTCCCCTATCCACACATTATGACCATTTTACACTTTTAAAATACCTTGTAGCCCCTTATCAAGTGAAGTACCCTTTGATATGCAATAAATATATAAGAAAACAACCATGTACAGTATAAATAATGTCACAATTTACAATTTTCCATTTCCTCTGTAATCCAAAAAACAGAAACTGACAACAAAAAGAGGTATAAAAGTCGGAAGAAATTCCCATTGCAGTAATTTAAACTAGAGTGAAACAGGATATTTTTAGGGTGTATTATAATATAGCAACAACAAAAACAAGTGACTGAGGTGGACAAATTTGACCATATACAAATTAGATTTTTGATTGAGAACAAAACTACATAAGTCTTCTAGTAAACCTGAAAACAGATACATTATGTACAGTAAATGGTGTGCACAGACTAATGAGGGCGGGGGTAAAGATCTGAAAGCTGTCATTCGTGGGGACTTTATGAGAACGCCTGTCGAGCAGTAACGCTGAACATTTATTATAAAAAACAGGCCCAACATCTGCAACCAAGACACTGCATGCAAATACAATCCAGTGTAGTAAGTGATGATCAGATTTTATGCAGGAATCGAAGCTTTTGAATGTCATTTGAAGTAGAGCTAGACCGATAACTGCCCATATGTCAGCGGTTAGAAGGTTATTGCAGGTATGTGGGTGGAGGTTGGTCGATAAATAAGAAGAAATTGTAGTATGGAAAAGTCAAAGAAGGTTTTAATGTATGCATCTTGGTCAAAATTGTTCCTAAAAATCAAAAAGGGATCAATCTGTGTTGTCTTTATTCAAAACAAATAACCCTTGGCTGATGTATTGTTAAATAATATCAGTATCAGTGTCAAAAATCTTGTATCGGTCGGGCTCTACTGAAACTGTATACATTTTGTCACCCTTGTTTTATAACTACATTTAAAGGTGCAGTGTGTAGGATTTAGTGGCATCTATTGGTGAAGTCGCAGATTGCAAACAACTTAAGACTACTCGCCTCATCCTCCGTTCCAAGTGTGAAGAAGGAATTACAGTGGCTAAAAAATGTCCTATCTCAAGCCAGTGTTTGATTTGTCCGCTTTGGGTTTGTAGAAACATGGAGGACCCTCTCCCTCCCTCCCTCTCTTCTATTGTAATAAAAAACATAATTTTTATTTTTAGGTTAATATACACTGATGAAAACATAGATCCCTTTAAATGTTACACACTGGACCTTTAAAAGGCAAAGGTTGGACTATGTAGCCTCAACAAAATGAGACTATATTTTTGAAGGACTGTCTTAAAAGACTTGGAAAAAAAAGATGACTGGGGCTTTCTTGCTGTGTCTCAATTCATGTGCTCTTCATGTTAAACTGGAAACACAATACACTAAACCCCGTGGCAGTGCATGGAGCTGAGCCTCATCAGGACAGATGTTTGGGGCACAATAAAAACAATGAGGTGCCTTTCAGTCTGCTCATCTGTTTGGCCTTTCGTTGCCTCATCAGTGGCTTTTTGCATTAGAAGATTATGATTGTGTGTCTCTTTGGACTTTTTTCAGACTGTAACGGGCACTTCATTAACACAAACATCAATGGCGACTCCCCTCCGCCCCACTCTCTGTAGCCTGTCTATGCACACCACTGTGTATCCCATAAATTCATTCACAATTTACAATTATTTATTTTCTCTGTCATCTAGAAACAAGAACATAGCAACAAAAGAGGTATAAAACTGGGACTGTTTTCCCATTCCAAAAATAAAAACGACACTGTGTCTGTTTTTCTGGGTGTATCAAAGAAACCACAGCAAAGACTATTTAGCTGGACTTGGCTGGAAAACAAAAAAAATGAATTTTTCCATCTACATACTTGATTTCCAACTGAGAATGAAACCATATTAGTCCTCTAGTAAACCCGTATTTTAGAGAAACTGATAAAATGTTTTGATTTTTTTTTTTAATACTTACATAAAACCTCATTTGTGGGTGTTTAATCCTCTAATTACCTCTCCTCTAAATACAGTTCGCAAGGCCAATGTGGTGTACTTCTAGGCTGGTAAAACTTTTTAAGTATCTAACGAGAATAAATAAGATTGGAATAGCACCTCCAAGAGTGTACAGACAGGAATTACAAATGTCAGAGTTTACCTGAATACCAAACAAAAACAGGAACCAATGTGATGCCAAATGTGACAATCAGCTACTTCTCCTGTGAAGCCATTCCCCTGCTGGTACAACAGAATCACAGCAAATTCATGGACATATAGAATAACTAGATTGGTGTAAAAAAGTTCTACTGAATTTGCATAAAAGTACCTGAATCAATACACAGAACCGGCTACTTGACGCTTTTGAATCACAGCAGTGTCCGTTGAACATATAAACCTGATTTTCAGTGCTAGCAGTGCTCACATTTTTTTTTTTTTCTGAAATGCTTTTCATGAGAAGTACCAGTCTAGTCATTCTATTTCAAAACACACGTCCAATCAGCAGCTGGTATGGGGAAGACAGTGAGCTATAGTTGGATTGGCTGAGTATCCATACCTTATTGTGTGATGTAAACAATACTGAGTAAACGTGATTGGCTGATTCAGAGAGTGTTTTTCAGGAATAGATTGCCTTTGAAGACAACATTTGTGCTGCCATTAGAGTTTTGGTTATGGCTGAAAGACACCAGGGAGGAGTCCTCATTTTGAAAAGGGTGATGAAGCCTGAAGGGGGAGAAAAAGAGGGAGAGACAGAGCTCAGCTGGTGTGATGTGAGCCTAGGGACCACTTACCAATTAAAAGCAATGTAAACAACACAACTACAAAATATCTAATACGCGCAAAATACAAACCACCACTGTTAAATTGAAATGAATTGGACTTTTTGACACCAGTACAAGCTCAAATGAAAAAAAATCAAAATTTTCTGCATATACTCTAGATTCTTGTTTGTATTGTCATTTTGTTGTTTATCTTGTAACCTTTAAAAAAGTGCTATACAAATAAAGCTAATTTATACAGATGCTACAATATATAGTGTTAGAATAGATACATTTACTGCAGCCATCTGTGATGTTCAAGCAAGTTAACTACACATCATCTGTAGGGGGAAAAGAGGTATGAAAATCCCCTTGGAACTCAGTGTACATTTATTTTGCATTACTGCTTTTTGAAACTTTAGGCTATGATAGTCTGACAGTGCAGCTGTGATCTCCCTCTGTACTTCAGATTATTTAAAGTTTTTCAGTCCGTGCTCGTAGCTCCAGAGCAACGCAGTAATAATGTAAACTTGGACAACAAATAAACACGCTGGTTTCCACTGTAACGGATCACCACTTGCAAGCAAGCTACAAGACTCTTGAAGCTGATTTTCATATTACACTGACATGCATTAAATTAATAGGTGACTAGTGGCTCAGTCTGTAGGGACTTGGCTTTGGAGTCCAACAGGGACCACAGTATAGAGTTTGGACTGGTGACTGGAGAGCTGGAGAGGTGCCAGTTCACTTCCTGCTCCCAGAGTGGCGCTACGTGGCTGTCCATCGCTCCACCATCTCTCCACATTTGCATGTAAGCCCTTTCTGTGTGTGTGGTTGTAATTTGAGCTAGTTTGAGTAAAACTTGAGTGAATCCCATTGAGTTCAAAAGTTATTTAAACTCTTATGGTTTGCTTTGGAAAATGGTCTAGTGAAATGTAAAGTAAATGTTAATTCTACTTCCTCTAATGGATTAAAACTCCTTTACGATTTCACATTTTTGGCAAAGCCCTGCACCTTTGACCTGTAGTACAATGACAATATCCTTTTGTACCTGGTCTGGCCTCAGAATTTCTCTCTGTCATCAGTGTTAGTGTACATGATTAGAAAGTGAGACTGACCAGCACGAAGCTGTCGTAGGTTTTCACCAGCTCCTCTATCCGATACTGTTCCAGCACCACTACTCCTGCCAGCGATGGGCTCTTTGCACGGGCGCAGTCCTCACAGTGCACCACGTAGCTCTTCTTACTGCTGTTCTCGCTGGTCACAAACAGCAGGTCAAACACCTCCACCTGCACAGACACAGTTACGGTTCATATCGTGCTTGAAAATGCATCTACACCACACACACACAAATGTGCCGTTTACTGTATGGAAAGACAGACGAAAGGAGGAGGGACTCACGTCACAGTCGTTGCAGTAGTAGGCTGGCTCGTCCTTCACACGACTCTGGTAACAGATCTTCTTCCCTGCAGCCACCAGCTGGTCTCTCAGAATCTGGATGTGCTTGATGGACTGCATCAGGCAGTGTCTGAAGGAGGGAGACAGAAAAGGAGATAGTGAAAGATGTAAACAAACACATACTTAAACGCACAAATAGACATCTCACTTGATCATCTTGAAGGTATCCTGGTCGCTGATCTTGATGGTGCGAGCCACATTCCAGGAAACGTGGATCATGGGCACGATTGACTTAACCTTCTTCACCTCGTTCCACTCGAAGCGCTCCAGGGCGAGTTGATATTGGTACGCTGGGGGAGCAAAAAAACACAGCGTTGAGGCTGAAAGTGGGCAGCTTATTTAATTTGTAATTAGTTTCTTGCTCCTCCTGACTTACAGTTGAGTGGTCCCACGTTCCAGGCGATGTTGTTGCACCAGCCCACCGCCTGGACCCAGTGTACAGTCCCCGCATTGATCCACACTAGGTCTCCAGGCCTCTGAATGAAACGGTACACAGGAATGTTGGAGCTGTAGAGGTCTTCCAGGACCGGCCACCAGGACCCTGTAAGGTAGTCTACTCCATGCCTGAGGGAAACAATTCATCACATTCATTCATTGCACAGATACTGTAGCTTCTTGTAGCGTCCATTGTTAAATCAAGCAGCCTCTTCACTCACTTCTCGCAGAATTTGTTGATAGAATCCCAGTAGTGCTCATGGACAGCAAACCACTCACAGTCACCAGGCCCGATATTGATGTTGACTGAGCAGAAATTGTTGTTCTCTTGATGACCTGATGAGAAATGCCAACAGTCAGCTTGAGACATTACTTCACCACTTGTACAATCATGGGCTCACTAATGCCTAGATGTTTTGTCAGACATGCACTGACCTGGCGTACGGCTGCCTGGCACCTTCATGTAAAGCTGGACTGTGTTCATGCCCAGGATGGTGTGACCGACGTGACTGAGCATGTTGTTGCTGGATTCCACGCGCATGAAAGCTGGCAGCTTCAGCAGCTCCTGCAGCTGGGGCTTCCACCTTATGAACAAATATAACAGCCAGTGTGAAATGACAAGGACCCTCTCAATGAGTGCAGTTAGAGTTGGAAGAATTTTATAACATTATCTCACCTTTTTGGGTCAGAGAGATCAATATTTGTCCCAAATTTAATGATCTTCCCCACTGTTTTCTGCTCTGAGCTGGGGAGAAGAAAAAAGTCTGAGATGAGTATGTTCACAGAAAAACTGTGAATTATTCATGCAAACAGATCACAGTTTTCTGCTAACCTGGGTGCGGCGGTGGCATTAACAGATTGCGCTTTGCTGAAGACGGCAGCAGCTTTACTGTTGGCTAGTGTCAGACCAGCTTTTGTTGTGGCTGGTGCTTCTGAGGACTCGTCCTGCTCTCCTTCCTCTTCATTCTCACTCTCCTTCTCCTCCTATAACACATCTACATGAGCTTAGCTGACAGGTTGGCCGACAGCTAAAGACAGATGCATCATCACATACTTTTAAAGGTTAGTGCTGGACAAAGATTTGGTGAAATGCGTCATTATTTACCTACCACGTCTGTGGATTTCATTAGTCCACACACTTGCTTACTTTGTTTTTCTTTGGAAATTGCTTGAAACTAGCAGGATTATGGGAGGAATGTTTAATAATAAAGCACTGTGGTGAAAGGGGATGAGCTAATTGTGGGAAAATATATGTGTTTATCATAGTAACTATACTCAAGTAGTGGTATAAGTATACAACAACAACTCCAAATATTACAAAGAACTACAAAGAAGAAATCATTACACACCAGAGATAATACAAAAGAAATGATTCATCTAAGTAAACCAACAGTTACAGTATATTATATTTATTATCTGGGGATCTTTTTGATACACAATGGGCCTCATGCAAGAACATTGTTGTATGCTTCTCTTGTATTCTTACCCTGAACATCTCTTTTCTGTGAGGTTCCATGTTTGACTCACAAAACTGTCTCAACTGTACATACTTGTCATGAATCACTTGTTACAGTCATTCAGATAAAAATAACGTGAGTCACATGCTCATAAGGAGATGTTTCTTGAGACTTGATCATTAGCATAACAAACGCCCCTAACGTTAAAGTTTGTGGGTTTTTCATGCATAAAAAAGTCACAGAAAAAGTAAAAGACTTTCCCAGAAATGATGACAGAAATTAAAACGTGAAGTTAGATGCTAAAGTGGGTGACGGTACACTGTTGGGTCGAACAGAGGATGATCCTGAGCCTGAGGCAGCTGAGCAACTGTGCCAAAAATTAAAGTCATAAAATCTAAAAAAAAAACACTCTCAGTAAATTAGAAAAGCCAGTGACTAGAATACCAATTTCTTTCAGTTTGTTTTTGTTATATATTTTCATTCATGTTAGTGTCACATTCATACTCCAAATTCATTCAGATTAAAATGTTATGACTTCAGGTTTTGCACCCTCTGAAGAAAAGCCAGCTATCTGCACACGAGTCTGAACTTTTGAGAAGTTCATCCATACGTAGGAGACAGTTCTAAATACGTCTAAGTATAAATTGGTGATTGGTGAACTCCTTAAAAACAAATCCGTTCATACGAATGTTTCTTGAATGAGACCCAGTGTCTGTAAAACAGGTGTCTTCTTACTCTGTTTGGATGAGAACTGCACTACAGGCTTAAGTCACTTAATAATGCTTTTAATTACATCCATACCCAGTTAACATTAAGCCATTTGTGTGCATGTGATTGCCATGAGGGAAAATGTCTACCTGTAGGCTCTCCTGGAAGCTGGAGGCCTGGTACTGGGCGTATTTGGCAATAGTCGTGTGTGACCGGCTGCTTTCGCACGGCCACGTCTGCGCCGAACCACTGGGATCCCAGTTCTCATCAGCGGGTTGCTGGACCTGAGTCCTCACTTCCACCGCATGCTCCGCATTGGCCTCCACCAGAGATTTGGTGGAGAACAGACCAAGGTCTCACATAGGGAAAAGAAAGCAGAGAAAAGAGGTAACTGTCTTTTGTAATTTTTTTTCCAATGCTTACATTATTTTTAATTTAGGTTTCTCAAGGTATTAGGATTTTTTAACACTTAAATATGGTTGTTATCTCAGTTATGTTGTCATAAAACTTTATTTTTTGACTCTACAAAGTATGGCATTGAGAAAAAAGAAATATGAACAGGATTAAGATAAGTTTATCTTGACTGGAAGATTGTAAAATACACACACACATATATGCAAACACATTCAAAGCAACAATCTAACCCAGTCTCCCAGTGGCCCAGCATTATGTCATGGTTAACCATACATGGCCTGCATTCAAATATGGATCAGTAAGAATAGAGATTCGACGGGACTCCAGTTTTATGAGAATCCATCGCTGTATGCTGCCCTATTCGTAGGTTTGTTATACAGAGTTTTCATGACACAGTACTTCTTAGAACCAACAGTTTTTGTCAAATCTTTACCAAATACTTTACCTGTATTTGCATATTGTTCTCACAATGACTGTGAAAGGTGGCTTTGGCACATTTTTCATTATAGAAATGACTCAAAGTTATCAAAATGTCTACAGTTTTCTGACATACTTTTTTTCCACTTTCCCTCTTGCTCTCTGTATAACAATTTTCCCAAAACAAAGCCCCTAATTAATGGCAATGTGATACCAATCACCAAAAACTCATTTAGAGTCAATGGAATTTGATCAATTCTGTTGGGCTAAATAGAGTAAATAGAGTGCGATAAATTAGCTGAGATGAGTAGGGTGTATAAACTTACTAAGGCGGAGAGAGCCAGCAAGGCCTCTGATGACAGTAACGGCATTTTTGGGATCAGTGCAGAACTGGAGTAGGACTGGAGAGAAGGCGTCCCTCTTGCTCTCCAACTGTAAAAAAAACGCAGAGTTATTACGAACATCTGAACGAAGCAAAGAAATAAATTTTGAATCTTGAGAACAAATAAAAAATACTGACAGTAGGTTGGAAACCTGTAGATGTCTTGAAACAAGGTATGATAAGGCAGCTCTCTCTGCTGCTATCGAGAAAACGATCTAAGGAATAATTCAAGTGATTTCAAATAATTCAATACGATTATGCCGATGGCTTACAAGTCTTTTATTCATATAAGAACAAGACTAGGAGTCTGCAGCCATGCTAGGGGTTCTGCAAGGCTGCATAGAGATGCTATGAGCTAAATGCTAAAAGTGCATAAGTTAAAGTCGTTACAATTCATCCTGAGGGGAACAAGAATGTCTGAAATTTGGTACAAATCCATCACATAGTTATTGAGATATTTCAGTTTTTAGTGATGGAACGACTGACTGATTGAAGAACAGGCCGACGTCTGCCATCCTTAGAACCATGCAGCTAGCATGGCTAAAAACACGTTTTCAGGACTGATGACAAGACTTGTTGGGCTGGATCATTTCAAAGATGCTAATCTGCGTGGACTCACATAAATGCTTGGTGTAGGAGGGTTGAGTTTCTCTCGAGGAATGGGGATGTCAATGGAAATGCAAGGTTTAACAGAAAAGGCGGGAAGCAGGAACGACTCCTTGAATTTCCCCTTCACACTTATCCCCCTGGAAAAAACACAACAGAGAAATAAAAGACAAAATGCATCAAAAATCCATTAATTAATGAGACGCCCAGACTTGAGTATCTTCGTCTGGGTACTTACTTGCAGGCTCTGATCACTTCAGTGGCCGTGTTACTGATGCTGATCTTGGAAAGCGGGATTCTTTGCTCCTCGACCTCGGATATGTTGAATGTTTGTCTTCCAGCGCTCTCCACTTTAATTAAGAGGATCTTTAGCTCCTTAGACAAGCCCATGGACAATGCTTTAAGTTTCAGTGGGTCAACTGGAGATGAGCAGGGAGGTTTACTTGCTGGTGTGGACGCAGATAATTTGGATGTGTTGATTGTTACGGCTGACACTGAGCTCGAGGTCTTGGTATTTGTGTTTCCAGCTGCTGAGGATATCAGATTTTCTAACTCACCGACACCTTCTTTCTTCGCCGTTAGCATCTTCCCCTCAGCGTTCTCAGTGTCCATTTTTTCTCTCTGGATGCCTTTGCCATTCGGGGTTTGATTTTCCTGAGGAATCTGGCCCTTCGTACCACCTTTGAGAGGTCTGGGTGAGTTTCTGGAGATGACAAGCACTGAGGATGAAACATCCCTTTCTTCCAAACCACTTATTTCATTTGCTTTGTTTTTAGAACGGCTGACACTGCTTTCTTCTGCCTTTATCTTAATCTTGATCTCCCCTTCTCTTCCTCCATCCTTAGTCTTGTGTTTTCTTTTTCTGTCTGTACCCACGTGTTGCCTCTCTTTGCTGTTTCCTCTCTCCTCCATGGCAGAGACAGTAATGAGGCTGGTGATGGAGGCTGTGTGTGTGGGGGTCAAGCTCAGCTTTGCACTCAGTGACCTCTCCAGAAGAGATGACTCGGTCCTCTCTGGGAGGATCTCTGCATCCTTACCCTCTCGTTTCTCTTTTATATCACTCTCAATTTCTTCCTGCTTCTTCTGCACCGGGGAGTCCGAGACAGGTTCCTTCAGATGTGTTGGACTGTGGGATTTCAAAAGTGTGTCTGAGGTAGTGTGAGTTGGTGATTGATTATCGGGTTTGGAAGATGCTGGCGGATCTGGTTTGTGGGAGAAATCCTGATGTTCGTGAATCTCTGGCCCCAACTCAAGAGAAGAGGAGTATTTCACTCCTCTGGTGGTGCCAGCAGGAGGACCCCCAAATGGACCGCCTCGACACGTGGCCCTCTGGCCTCCGAGAAAGGTGGCCAGGCTCTTGAAGACATCATCCAAACCTGTTTTATGGTGGCGAAGCTCTTTGAGAAGAGAGCAAGAAGTTTCCCCAGTGCTGTCCTCCTCTTCTTCCTTTTCTTCCTCAGCATCTCGTTCCGTTACCGGTAGATCACAGAGGTCAGACGTGACATTGTGGGAATAATCAGCTGGTGGAGCTTCACAAGGCTCCTTATTCAGATCATCAACGCTCTCACTGTCAGCAGGTGGAGGAGAAAAGCACTGGGTAGGGCTGGGCTGGAGGACAGGTCTACTTATCACCCCCTTTTCTAGCTCCTCCTCATCTTCTCCCAGAGCCGATACTGGAGAGCCCTGCCAGCTGAGAACAGGCGGAGTATTCGCAAGGTTGTCTCCAAGTTCCTGCAAATTTCCCATCACGGCCACAGGCTGTAGGTCTGGGGCGTTGAGAACACCTCCCTGCCCACCTTCTTTGCAATGGATGGGCTGCTCTAAGCTAATAGAACATGCTGTAGTGAGAGGTGCTAAGGCTTTAAATAAAAGGGAGGGGAGTGTATCATCTGACTTTGCTTTTGGTCCGTCTTCTGATTGTGATGAGACGATGGAGGGCTTCTTGCTGGTCTGGTTCGGACGGGTGTTCCTGGGAAGAGACTGTATTACCTGTTCCTTGACGGGACGTTTTGGAGCGCTGTTCTTCTTGGGCATTTTGTGATTATCAGATTTTGAGTATGGCTGTGGTGAAGTGCAGCTGGGATGAAGAGTATTTGTGGACGGCCTGTGTGTCCTCTCTGCTCGGTCACTTCTCACCCTGTGCTTGTGTTTGGGTGGTGATTGGCCTTGATTTTCTGGGGACAGAGTTGTAGTCTCCATCTTACTCACTTTGGCCTCTCCTGAGGAGTTGGAAGTGGAGATGGAAGTAAACATTTCTTTGTCTGTGACTTTACTTTTCAAGCCTAACTTTCTCTCCTTCTTTGCTGCTCTATCCTTTTTCTTTTTTCTCTCGGCCAACCGTTTTTCCTCTTTTTTCTTCCGCCTTTTTCTATCTTCACCCTTTCTGTTTGTCTTTTGAACTTCACCCTTTCTCTCCTTTTTCACCACCTTATCAGGTTTTTTGTGTTCTTCCAACTCCTTCTCGGGGTTGTTTGCTCTTGACCTGCTGTGGGGGGACTGTCGTGAGCAGAGGGGCTGTGAGGTCTTTCTGTATTTGCCGTCCGAAAACCTGGATTTTGGAGATGTGGTAGATGTCAGGCTAGGTCTCTGGGTGTGATTAGGGCTTTCCTGGAGCTTCTGCTGTCCACTGAGGCTGGGACTACACTGGCGAATGATTGATGGGTCTTTTCTGCCATTGGTCGCTGTGTATGAAGAGGGACTGGAAGGAGCACGAGGACTGCTGGCAGTAGAACCTCCATCTTTAGTACTGCAGAGGAGGGATGGATAGGGAGGAGAGTCTGCACCAGAAGACTTGGCTGGATCCCTTGAAATGCCCCTTTGATGAGTGCGCTGAGGTTCCTGCATGGTAATATTATATCGGGTTAGACTTTTATTAATGAATAGGACACCAAAACCATAAATATGTACTGTTATTTTTTAAATTAATAACAAGAAGAGCAACTTAGCCCTGATGACATGGTACATGTTTTGAAAATGAAGATTTCCATGTACTTGATTGATCAACAGTTGCAAGAGTGCATTAGAAAACTTGAAAACGCAGACAGCTTTTTGTGTGTTTGTGCTGTTTAAAAGGCGTAATTCTCACTGTGCTTTGTTTGTGGTGATAGCTCCGCGAGTCTTTCTCCTCAAGAGGGTGTAGCGATGGGTTGTGCTGTAGGGCTCTGGGGTGGCCTGTGTGCCGCTGATAGTGGTAATGATGGTTTTGGTGGCTGTAAGGCACACGGGTGTGGTCTGCTGGTGAAGACGAGATTTTCCGGTCGACCTTCCCTCTGCTTCCATGATGTGGTGGTCTGCTGCCACAACTCTGGCTTAGAGCTGCTAGATTACCGTTACTGAAGCCATGTCCTCCAGCTCGAAGTTTAGAGGTTTCCTGCAAATTTCAAATGGAAATCAACGATGATCGTCATGTTTGCTCAGTTTTTAATAATCAGTTAATTGTTATACAAGCTTACCTGTTGCTGTGTTGCTGAGGTCCTGTGGTCAGAGTGGTGGCAAGGACCCCCCCTGTCATTAAGGGGCTTCCAGTCATCTTGGTTGCAGCGGTGGTGGCGAGGTGGTGAAGGGGCATGAGCAACTAAAGGAAAATGCCTTGATCCAGGATGAGATGACTAAACAGAGAAGCACAAATATCCTGACATATTAGATGGGGTTTTACCAATGGGTGGTGCTACTAGCATTGGCTAAGGAATCAAGATTTTTTTCTGCTAAACCAACAAACTTTACCTGATCAGGAGCAGAGTCCCTTCTTCTCTTGGCCGGACACTCTTCCCTAGGGGATAAAGGGTGCTGTGGAGGTGGACTGTGCTGGTGCAGTTGATCTCGCCGCTGATGGAGGACTGGCCGTTTCCAGGGTCCTGGTCTGTTGTTTATCATTCTGCCCGGAAAGCTCCTACGGCAGTCTGAGGGAGCCCATCTCTCCGGTGGGGATTGGAGTTCTCTGTTGTTGCGGTGAAGGCGAGGACCCCCGTGCTATCAGTCAAAGAGAGGAAAAAAAGAGCAGTCAAAGTCAAATGATGAAAAACTTCTAGTTACTTTGAAGGTAAAAATGTTCCAGATCTGAAGGTCTCACCACAGAGTTGCTGACATTGTTGTCCCAGTCTGCGTAGCGGTCTCCTGGACCTGTTAGATAACCGTTATTGGTGCCAGCCCGGTTGTGGAATGAGCGTGTGGAGTTGTGATGCCAGGCCTGGGCCTCAAACGGTCGGTCTTTACCATCCCAAAGACGAAGAGGCTGTCTGTGCCCCTTAGAGATACTCTTGTCCTGGACATGGTTGACTGTTCTCTCCCCCCTAAGCAAAAAAAGAGAAAAAAAAACTAATTAGCTAAGCAACTATCATGACGACAATTCAAAACAACGATGCAAAAGCACAAGCTTTACAAGGCAAGTAAGTAGTCATATCCATGGTGGCATCAAGTGTTGTACTGTTCTGCTGCACAGGTTGGCTCTCCAGCAGTTTTAATGCTTCGAGGTAGTTTCAGAAACAAAGACATTGCATGACATAATGTGCTGCAAAATGTACATTTACTATGTATGAATGATGTTTATACTGATGTAATGTGAGGGTTTGATATGTGGTCGTTGGATACCTTTTTCAAGCAGCACTCTTTTCATCAACTTCATAACAACTGCACTTCCTTGTTCTGACTAACCATGTGACTGACCTAACCAATCAGAAGCTAGGACTGAGGTAAAGGTGAGGGAACCAGAGTGGCAGATTCAACAGGTTATTGTACCTGTTTTAAAGATACAGATGTAACGATTCAAACATGTAAATATATAAATGATAAATAAGTAACATAAATATGTAAATGGTTAACTTTGTAACCATTGTAAATATGTTTTTAGTAACTTCTAAGTCTCACAACTCTGCTGTACATAAATAAACTTCACTTCTAAACCTTACATTGATTTACTCACCTATTATAAAGACGACTTGATGGTGGATGATGTGATTGATTGCGGCCTTCTTGGCATCTGTAGTAACAAAAAAAAAATATATATATATATATATATATATATATATGTATATAAAACATCTAAAATGTCTCAAAGTTAGAATGCAGTTGAAAACATACAGCTCACATGAGAATAAAACAAACTCTTGTTGCTAGTGGACAGAAGTCAGATTGAAGCCAAACTTACTTATTTTCCTTGACTGTTGACTTAACCAACCCTGTATGCTTTTTTTTTGAATGTCACAATCAAATATTCCTTGTTGATGATTGCTAAATTCTGCATCTCTCAAGAGTAAGATGTTACTTGAGGGCAACATCAACTTTTGCAGGAATAAGTTTACTGGATATGAAGTGAGTTTGCACAGTTTGCTTCTGGTTAAAGAGTCATGCAGAAGCTTTTGTTGTCTTTGTGACCCTATTGAACTTTTTAAACAGACACCTGGATAACCCCAAATTAATATTTTCTACTAATTTAAATAAAAAGGTCTTTCATATCATCTTGAAAGAACAATTGTGGCACTATTGCACAGCTGGGGGACAGTACATACAGTACTGTATGTTGCTTTAAGCATCAGCTCTATGCTATGAGTTATTTTTTATTGTTTGTAGTTCAGTGTGTGTGTCTCTTTGGGAGTCACACCTCTTTATCACAGTCACAAGTGTTATTAATGCAGAAACCACAACCAGATAGCTACAGATGCAATCATATTCATTAGAGTCAACTTCAACTGCTGCAGCTGAACAGTTAAGACTGAAGCTTCTCTCAGCTGCAGCTGAAGAAGTTATAGCTTCATTCACCAGAGTCCTGCTTGTTTCAACTGCAGATTGGTTCACGCTCACAGCTGCAGCTGAAGTAAGAGCTTTTCATGAATATGCTCATCACAGTTTGAGGTAATCAGCCAGTCCCTTAAAGTGGTGCTTATCTTGAATCAACGCAGACAACAAAGGCTGGAGTTCCACCTGCTGGAATGACCTTTGTTAGGGAAGTTCAAGCCTCAAGTTGTTTCACTATCCACGCTCACTGAATTGTTCAGGAAGGCTTCGGACATTTTTTCCAACTCTCTGGGTGTGCAGGACATTTTTATTGTATATGCTTTGTTAAAAGTTAGAGCCAACAATGTCCTGTTTGGCAGTGAAGGTTACTGTAGACTTATTAAAAGTCTTAGTTGGTGTTCACAACTAAAAATCATACTGTACAAGGAAACACGAAACTACAATACAGTCAATACATACAACTGCAAACTACTACTACTACTGTGCTGTTAGAAATAAGATGGCACTGTATAAAGAGGAAGTGTGTATGAGGGTGCTGCTGACCTTTGTGCGTGGCCATAGGGGCGACTGTTTACAGGAGCCCATTGTCCTCTGTTAGGTCCTCCAGCTGGATAGGAGTCCCATGTGTTACGGCCAGAGTACAGCTCTGCTGGGTGATACATGCAGCCTGAAACACAGATGTTGTTTAATGTGTACGGTGCTCAGATTTTAAAATGGAGAAAAATAATAAACATGATGTTTAATTTAAAGGGCCACATAAAATGCAAGATGGATGTGCTGCCACAGATCTCAGCATAAGAGTTACTAACAAGAGCGGTGTGTATCACAATACGTGACACAAATTAAGGGAGGCTTTAGTTCCTTCATGCTTATTCATAAGACTGCTCTACTCACTGATTCATTATTTGAAAATGGCCTACAGGAAGAGCTCTGTAATCAGGTAAAGTAAAATCCAATTACAGCAGCAGGTGAAAACAACATTAAAGCACATTTCTGCATCTTCACTATGCTACTATCGGTGACATTTGCAGTAATTGCTGAGCTTTGTTTTCACACACAATAACAGACAATCTATCCCTTAATGTGGACACTCCGCCTTTGCAGTACTGTATTGTAAAAATGTAGAAGTACTACTGTGATACTGTAAAGTGTGACACAATTACAGAGGCAGAGAGAAATGCTCTGTGTTTACCAGTCTTGGTCTGTGTTTGGGAGGCCCTCCACTTCACACCTGAGAGCAAAGAACAGCCTGTGGACAAAAGACACAGATCAGAGATACAATCCGAGAGAAACATGAATTTTTATAGCAGTTCTGGCTAAATAATACATTTTTTTTTTAGATATATATCTTTGTGCATCTATGATTTACATCAAGACCAAAGTGTAATTTTGTGTATCTCTAGCAGATTTTATTTCCTGTATTTTCAGCTGCACTCTATCTGTTGAGCAGTCATATCATCAGTCAGCCAGAGCTGCATTGTGCATTCAGCCTCTCTCTAATCACTGCTACCCAGCAGCCACCACAGCCAGTGGCCATCCAGTGATAAAAAAAAAAAAAACATGGCACTAAGACGAAGGACCATGGCAACCTCGCCTTATGAACAAAGAAAAGCAGAGAAAAAGCACTTGGTGGGCTGCTGTAGGATGTTTTTCCACTGTACATATAGTATACGCCCTGATTCTGTCTGGTGGTGAATGAGTCTCAAATCCAGTCCATCAGCTGCTAGTTCAATCATCTATGGTACAGGCACAGTGAGCTCTATAGCTGCCCGCTGAACCACTAAACCAGGTCAGATGTTGGGCTGGTTGTCAAGTTGCTCACTTCTTGTCTGGTTACATTTTTATTGCTTAATTTCCCTTTTGATTAAAATAGAAATGTTGTCTATTGTGTGTTGTAGAAACACTTTTACTGAGCTCTTTTATCATGGACAGAGAAGATATCTTCTTTATCAGTCTTTACTGCTGCTGCCGTACACTTCAACACTCAGTGTGTTGTGGTGAAGTGAGCTGGCCTTGTAAAGATCAACTTTGCATGCTGAAGTGAGCAAGTTGCACCTCTATATGCATTCATTTCCCACAGCTATTTATAAATAGTGTAAAGAACTGCTGTGCAACATTTTACCACTTCCCCAGTGGTACACGTTTGTTTCAGACAGGTTTGTGGTGAGACTGTTACAGCTGCGCCATAATAACCTTTTTCTGCGAGTGCTGAATGAGCTACCTCTTCAAGAGTCCATTTCCAACCAGTTGCTAGAGCAACTGAAGCCAGACGGTTCTTACTGCTCTGGCTTCAGGCTTTTTAGACTCAACTGCATTTAGATTTATTTTTAGAGTAGAAAGAGGACAAAAAAGGCCTTTATGCACATACAATATTACACTGCTTGCATACAGTATGCTTTTATCCTACATGCATGCCATTATGTACATGATACATGCAGCATGTCTTGGTAATCCTTGTACCACCTCCACTACAATCTGCTTTTTGAGAGACCAGCACGATTGCCTGCTAACCTCTTCATCAACACCTCTAACGCTTTCTTTCTTCCTGTTTGTGTTCCCTGAGTGGCAACTTCACAACACTGTCAGTGCTGAAGCAGAATGAAGAAGTTCCCTGTGTGGTACATTCATAGCAAAAACTTGTAAACTGTGTGTCACGCTTCGCACTGTGTTACAACAGTGGCAGACAGAGTTTTCTTTTTTTCCCCTCCATGTGACACCTTATCCTGCTTTTAACCCTGAGCCTGCTCGTGTTTGAGCAACATTACAAATACAGCCATCTGCTGTAGACCCTCCCTGCTCTGCACACTAGAACACACTTACAGTGTTGTAGGGGGAGCCGTCGTTCAACAGCATCTTAAATCTGACTCCGCACAACAATGGCTCTGTGCTTCCAATATTAAACCCATCTGTGCAGGGTTAATGCTGCACATCTGGAACTTAGCTGCAAGGCCAAATGATGTCATGTGCAAAAGGGGTTAAGTTGCTGCTGGGGTAAACTCTCTCTGCTTCACAGTGCGATAACTTAAAGAAAAGAATGTGCAAAGCAAACACTGAAGTGGAGGAGTGTATTGTGTTAAATGTGGGCTTCACTTCCAAGACAGTGTGTAGTGAAACATATGTACACAAATGTAATGCTGGTGGGTGTTTAATTGACACCTACTGCTGTCTGCACCCCTCAGACTGCTTCCCCCCTCCTTCTTGTCACCAAGGAAACCCTGGTCATGTCTCTGTCACCCCTGAGGGATAGCTATGCATCCATTCATATCTCTGCTAAACCCCCCATTTGACTGTCTATCCTTTTACAGTTTCAACACACCGATCCTGCTAGGTGTAATTTGGAGACATTTATCTGTAATCTAAGTGTGTGTGTGTGTGTGTGTGTGTGTGTGTGTGTGTGTGTGTGTATGCATGTGCATCCCTGTCACTAGTCTTACCTTGCAATGAGTACTGAGAGAAAAGGCGGAGGGGCAGACTCTGGTCTAAATTCGATGATGCTGCCAGTCAGGAATAGCAAGACAGCAGACCCGTGCAGTCTCGGATCCCTTTAAATAGACATGCTCATCCTCCGCTAGTTGGCAAACACACACAGACACACATAATAGAGAGACAGAGAGAGAAAGAGACAGAGAGAGAGTGAGGAAATACCACAGTCAGTTGGTGCACAGATGTACAAGACAGGAAGGTTTTATTGTTTCAAATCAAGGGCAGCATCTCTCCTCCATCCCTCAGGTATTGCTGCCATTCTCTTCCTTTCTATTCTCGTCCCTCGGTTCCTACAACACATGATTTCACACACATTTGTTGCAAACCAGACAAAGAGAGAGAATGAAATGAGATGAAAGAAAGAGGAAGGATGGGCCGGTAACCTTTGACAGGGTGGTTAGCTTTCTTTTTTTCCTGTCTTTCCTCTTCATGGCCCAGCTCCATTGCTCTTTGCTATCTTCCCTACTTGTTCCAACAAGGCTCCTTTTCTTTCTTGATACCCAATATCCCAGCCTCTTCTTTTCTCTTTCAGGCTATGTGTATGGCTCTGCCTATGCCTCACCCTCCCTTTTCTCTGCACGCTGTGTCCTTGTATCCCTGGCAACCGATGATATCATTTAGTCCAGAGCTGGGAGCAAGGCCTCAAGCAAGGAGGGGAGGCGGGGTGTAGAGAGTCTATAAGATTTGATGTATACGTCCACATTTCTGTGTTTTCTCTGTTCACTCTGGCCAGCTGTCTGCAGCCTTTTAACACCTGCTCTGTCAGCTGAATAAAAAAAAACACATACTCATTGTGGATTGAGGAGCTACCGCAGTTCTAAAAACACACTCCAATTTGTGTCCTCGTTTGGACAAATCAACAGTCTGTCACATTCTCGCAGATCTCACACTCACACTCTGGATCTGCCTGCTAGCTGCAGTGAAAGCACTGCAGATGTGCATCTCTTGCTGAGACACCATGTGTGCATGTGTGTCTAAGTAGTAAAGGATACTGATCCTATACCATAAAAGGAAGGATGGGCTGCACCAGACCAGGCCGGTCTCTGGTGGCTCCTTGGCTAGCTAACACGAGGAGCAGAGACATGAAGGGAACAGATGGAAGTGGGGAAGCGACAATGCACAGACAGACCCTGAATGCATGCACATGCATGATTTTATTGGATTCAGGCCTGAAATAGCGTCACCATCACAGAGAAAGAACGTACAGTATGAGGCGAATATCAATCACATTTCTAAAAATAACATCCCTGCAGCCCCGCTTCTCTCTCTTGCTCTATCCCCTTCTCCCTTTCCATAATAGCAGCTTCTCCCGGTGTATGCTCCATAAAGCACAGCCCTCTGAGGGGTACTGGAATGTACCAAGGCAAGGTCAAGAACAAGAAAGAGGGGTGTCTTTTGCAAACAATGCAAAATGTACAGCTTTTTTGTGAACAAAGACAATGAAGCAGGTTAACAGGTTCGAAGAAGACACCGAAAGCACGTGTGTGTTTGTGTGTGTGTGTGTGTGTGTGTGTGTGTGTGTGTCAGACAGCTGGCTTGTGCGAGGAACAGTAACCTAGAATCTCGCGTCCAGGTGGTTACCTAAGCTGGCAATCACATCAACCTGAAAGCATACATTGGGTGCACGTTGTAGCTTAGTGAGAGTAACCATAGATACCTTTTGTTTATTCTGTTTCATCTCAAAAATGTGTGTAAGTGTGTGAGTTTTAGAAACACACAACAAAGCAGAAAGATGTGTGGGAGAGCTGAACTTTCAAGGAAGCCAAGTGGCTGTGTGTGACACAATTTGGACGTTGCTCTAAATGGAGATTAATCATCACACTTGGTAGCTTTTTAACTCTGCACACCTCCCACAAACACTCACACTCACACACACACACACACACACACACACACACACACACACACACACACACACACACACACACACAAGGGCTGATATTCAACAGTTAAACGTTCCACAGAGCACAAATGTAACCACAACACAAGTGTAACCGCAACAGCTCCCTTTCACTACATTCATCATTCTGCTCTCTGCATGTGAGCACTGCATGTGTGCATGTCTGTGTGTGTGTGTGGGCTTCATGCATGAACGTGCAGCACAGTCTGCAGACACACACTGCAGTATGTTCAGCCAACAGACATCATTCAAGAACAATGACACACAGCAGATCAACAAATGTAGACAAACACAGAACAGAGGGGAGCTCTGTTCACTCGCTCACACTCCTTTCCACTCTGCACAATGCATGCACAACACATTTACATTCAGCCATAAGAAGCACATCAAGCTGCTCCTCTGTGCTCCTCTATTACCTCCTTTTCTTTTTTTGTCTTTGTTCTCTTTGGTCCACACACGCCCCTCTGCTCCCCTTTTCCTCTCTTTCACTCCTCGCCACCTTGTCTCACCCGATCCTCTCTCCTCTGTCTCCTTTCTTCCCCTCTCCTCCTCTTCCTGTTTCCACTCCACTCTCTGATGCTCGGGCACACACAGCAGACTGATCCATGTAAAGAGACCGGCGAGGCGGGCCTTAGCGACGTGCCAATCACGAGACGTGAGCCAATGGGAGGGGGGGGGGGGGGGATCTCTTATCTATCACATTTTGCAGTGAAGTAGAGGAGGCAGGAGGAGGGGAAAAACAGCAGACAGAGGCATGGAGGGGCTCTTTATTTCCCTCTTCCTGTGTGTGTGTGTGACTGAGAGTGTATATACAATATGTGTGTGTGTGTGTGTGTGTGTGTGTGTAGAGAGAGAGAGAGAGTTGGAACATGGCCAGTACAGTAGAAGAGATATTTTAAATCCCTCTGCTGCTGTAAGAGAATCTTGTCGAGCTCATACAGACAAGTTTTGCAGTGTTTTTGGGAGAAACTTACCTGTGCAAAAAGACACACACACCTCATGCACAATCTCGTGCAGCTAAAATCAAAATATGATATTTAACAGCTTGATTAAAGAGCAAAAACACCATCTTTTTGTGGCTTTTGGTGGAGCTGGTATCTTTTTTTGGGGGGGTTGGGTGAACTGGGAGAGTGAAATGGTGACAGAAGGGCCACCAGTGTTGGCTGAGCTCAAATGTCAAGTGACAGGATAACCAGGGGAGGTGGGGCTACAAGCTCTCTGTGTGTGTGCACGAGGGAGGGTCTTAGTCTTTGTGGCTCACAATCACAATGCAAAACCACCACCACTCACTCTCCTCTCTGCACATTTTACTCATCAGCCACCGGTAAAGAAGGGGGGGGGAAGCAGGCATAGCTGACGGTGCTCGGTGAGTGCACAGCAAGAGGTAGAGACTGAAGGAGAGCTGATGAGGAGGCAGACCAGTGTGAGAGTGAAATGGTGGAAGCAGACTGCTGACAGATTTTTTTTTTTTTTTTTTTTAACCTCTGAAGTGCCTTAGCAACAGCACCCGATCAGCCTACACTCAATTGGTCAATGCGTTGGCTCATGTGGGGTATTTGAACCAATCAGAAAGCTTTGGTGCAAAACTAGTTGTAGGGATTGGGACAGCCTCATAGCTGGAGAATAGCTGCTAAATTGAGCCCCCTGGTGGCTCAGTGAAGGCCTAGAAATGGTGTCCTGTAGTTCACAAGTGATGGGAGCATCTGTTCTGTCTCGACAGTCCCTGTCAAAAGCAAAAAGATGTCATGCATGGGGTGTAATACAGCAAAATGCTTTGTAATATCTTGTGTGGAAATGATTCTAATGTGGATTTAGCAAATTGTAAAAAGATTAATTTAATTTCACAAGAAATGAGCAATAAATTGGCAAACAAATGTGTTTTTAAAGCGATATTCTGATCAAATACAGCTCTCAATCGTGGTGAACTGAGAAAAGAACAAAGAGAAAAGCCAAAAGTTTAGAAAGGAAAAGGAAAAACAGACCTGCCCAAAACAGGAAGATCCCATTTAGCCGACTTTAAACACAGATTCATGAAATATTAATGTTGAGCACAGAGAAACAGGTCTGTATCAGGATTTTCAAATGTGAAATACATTCATTTACATACCAGGAATATAGTTTAACACAATATTGTATGAACTCCACTGTAAAGCATGTTTGTCAGTGTAAAGGAGGTCTCTGATTATTAATCATTAAAACTCTGAATAAATTGATTTTTTAAATTTTTTTTTATTGGAGTCAGGCTTTAACACACATCAGTGTTTTTTTAAAAAATGTGATCAATTGTGTTTGTTACACTTGTCATACTTTTAATTTATGCACCTAACATAAGCAGGAACTGGAAGCAAGAAACAAACAAGCCTTACACTGCCTCCAAGTGGCAAAATACATTATTACACGATGACGGCCTGAGTTTTAGGAACGTGCAGAACGTGCAGAACTGCCAACAGCTTTTATTTATTTATTTATTTGATACAGTAAAGAAATTGGTTAAATATAATACAGTAGAATCACAATACAATACAATATTACAACAGAATACATTAAATTATCATAGGTTTCTGTGTTTTATATGAATTTATAATATTTATTTATGACCACCTTCCTCACATGGTGTACGTGTGCACTGAGATCTGGGGAATTCAGAGGCCTGAATCATTTGCTTTGTGGCAGGGCACGTTATCCTGATGAAAGAGGCCACTGCCATCAGGGAATATTGTTTCCATGGAAGGATGTACATGATCTGTAACAATGCTTAGGTAGGTGGTACGTGTCAGAGTAACATCCACATGAAAGGCACGACCCAACGTTTCCCATCAGAATGTTGGCCAAAGCATCACACAGCTTGCATTCTTCCCATAGTGCATCCTGATCCCATGTGTTTCCCTGACTTAGGCCACCCATGACCCTTTCGCCGGGTCACTGTTTTTCCTTTCTTGGATCACTTTTGATCAGTACTGAGAACTGTAGATTGGGAACACCCCACAAGAGCCGCAGTTTTGGAGATGCTCTGACCCATTTGGGCCTTGTCAAAGATGCTCAATCTTACGCTTTCTCATGTTAGCAGCTTCTAATACGCCAACTTTGAGGACAAAATGTTTAACTTGCCGCCTAACATTTCCCAGCCACGATAAAGAGATAATCGGCATTCACTTCACCTGTCAGTGATCATAACGTTATCCCCGATCGGTGTCTATACTGTACATACTCTACATATGTATATATATCCACCCTAAGACAAACAAATTAACAGACAGACCCCAAAAAATAGCTGCTCCAAAGTGCTGCCCTCATGACTCACATTGATAATGACTGTTTGTTACATGGACAGTCATGACCAGTAAAGAACTGATAACATGAAACTCAACAGCAGTAAATTGTTGTCTCTCTTCTGCTTGAAGATGAAGCAGCAGAGGGCAGCTGAACTGTGTCTGCACTCGGTCTGAATTTATAATTTTAATTGGTAAAAATGCTGACATATGAAAAATGTCTGTACCCATAACTGCATCATCAGCCCGGGCTACGTAAGTTATGATTGTCATAACTCAGGATTAGATCAGAGAGGCAAGCCGGTCCCACGATGAATAACAACACTCAGTCATTCAAATTGACTTATTAGGGCAGTGAAGAATTGTTGCTCCAGCTAATCTGACAAACAGTTGCAATTTGCATAAAACAGAGTTGAGAACAGGACAGCAGGACAGCACCAGAAACTCCAGCCATTCATTTGCAGCAATGATTTTTATTTCCTTTATATTTAAGACATTTAGATCAGACTTCAACATCAACACCAGCCACGTTCTAAATGTGAATGGATTTTAAACTGGATGTTAATCCTATTCATTATTTAAAAGTGGATATGATTGATAACAATAATGACTATTTCAACTGTTTATCCATTATGTTTGCCTTATTATTCTGGGGATTCACAACTCTGACTTATAAGTAAACCTGGTTGGGAATCATTAATTTAGATGGTAATATTTTTCAGAGCAAAGGACACTGGCAGGACATTGGGTGATGAGTGGATCCATCAGTTATAAGTCAGTGCAACCATCAGGCCACATGGGATATTTTTGTCAGTGCTTGCAAAATCAAGAAAACACGCGAGTGTCCTTTGCAGTGCTGGAAACTGTGCAGCCACACACTACTCAAATAGTGGTAGTAATGTGTAGTAGTGAAAAGAAGAATTTGCATAATGTGTCCAGGCTGAAGACAAAAAAAAAAAAAAAAAACTTTGGAAACACGAAGAGAGTTTCAGATGGATTAATTGCTTTGCACACAGTGAGCTGCCAAAATAGGTCAACCACTCATTTTGGCAGAACATTGAACCATTTGCTATGAAATGCTCATTCTGCTTCATAGCAAATAAAGTTTCTACAGTATTAATGGAGTACGGGGTTATTTTCTTATTTTGCTTCTTCATATTTAGTATCTTCACAATTGTTTTAATATAATTCTTGCTCTTGATTCACTCACCTCCTGTACAAAAGCTTATAAAACATTAAATATCTCAGATCATAGGTACTTTTTCTATTATATTTTAGGTAAAACTATTGTCTTTGATTACATAATAGCAAACATGAATGGGCATTTACGCTCAGACCAAGCACACATACACTCTTTGTTGCTATATGTTCTAGTTAAACTTTTCGTGCTTTATCTTCCTTATGCCCATTGGCTTATCCACCATTCACACTGTATAGTATGTCTGATCCTCTCTGGTCACTTTAGGCCTTTTGTTCATCACTGAGGCAGATTACACAGTTTTGCATTTTACCATTACCTCGATAGCACATTTTTGAATAACCCATTTACTGTCCTGTCCTGTGTCTCATCCACTCTCACAGCAGAACAGGCTGCTGTGAGAGTAAATTTCACTTACTGCTACAGCTACACTTACGTCACTGGAAGAAAAAGGGATCATTGCAAGGTCAAAATGTTTTTGCAAGATCAAGTTCTTTTGGCAGGTTGTTTTAGGTCTTACATTTTGTGCCAAATGGAGGCTTCACGAGGGCAGCGGTTGCCAGCTTGTTCAGAATAGCTATCCTGGCTGAATTTCGTGTGGTACTAAACTTAATATGTAGAATAATTATATAAAAAAATGACATACAGCACTACTACTGTCAGTGTAATTCAAATGGAGATGATGCACTTAACCTAAGATCAATAGATCCATAAGTTTGGTACGGGAGCTGTATTTCAAAAGGAGCAATAAAACTTATAATTTAGGATAATATTGAAGACAACAAACAGCTTTTATTCAACATTATTTTATACTTGTAGGTTAGAGCAATGCATCCACCTGCACATCCACGCCCCCACCTATATTAGGAGGCCTGTCTCTCTTGGTCACACTCTACTTGCTTTGCATATCTGCTTTGTGGCATTTAAATCATAACTGCAAACATTTTTGGTCATCGTACTCGCAGGATTCACAGCAGGAGCCACAGAGAGGGAGACGCTTTCTGACCATGAATATGCCAAGACCATTATTTTTTGCTCTTTTGAAAATATGTTTTCTGCCTCTAACATCAGGAACGGTTGTCCTGGATTTTAATCATGTAGAAAGATGCAAGGACTCCCTGTACATGGGGACTCCACCGCGGGGGATCATCGAGACCAGACTGAAGAAGATCTGCCAACGCTACGCAGACAAACCTCGTTACGTGACCCTGTATGACCCCCTGAAGAGGATTCCTGTTTACTCGGCTTATACCTTCAAGAAAACAGAAGGAGACAGGCGTGTGGACTACCCCTGGATGTATGAGCCACAGGTTAGGAGATTTATTTGAGTCATAGCTTTTCAAAAATGACAAAAGCTTCATTCTTAAAGGTGTTTTTCATTCATTTATTTTAATTTTTAACTCCCACAGATGTTTAAAATGTCTTTCAAAGGGGATTTGGAAGCAGCTGGTTTAGGCCTAGTCTACTTTAGAGGAGAGGGGGAACTGTTTTTTTCCTATCATGTGACAAAAATGACTGTAAGTGCTCTTGTGTGTCTCCACAGCTGGCAGAAATCGATGGAAATGGAAACATGCTGCCCTTCCCCACCGGATACCTCCACATGAAGTTTGAGGACAGCCAGGCAGTCCTGGATGACTACTCTGATGTGGTCCTGTACGAGAGAGGTCACCTGAACCCAGATCAGCATCAGTCCACTCCACACGACCGCGCAGCCACGTACACTCTGACCAATGTGGTGCCAGAGATAAGGGAGTTCAACATCGGGCCCTGGCGCGAGTATGAGGAGCGGATCCGGATCCGCCTCAACAACTTCTGCCGTGGCACGGCCTACATCGTCACCGGAGTGACCACCAGAGGCAACATGATCCGTCGCAACAACCAGGACCGAGTGGCCATCCCCGAAGACATCTGGTCCGCGTACTGCTGCACCGAGTACGACCGCAACGCACCGCACGATGTGCGCATCCGCTTCCCATCCCACGCAGCCATGGCCAAGAACGCCAAAGAGGGCAACAGCGTGCATGAGATGTCGGTCCAGGAGCTTGAGATCCTTCTGAAAAACAGCATGGATGTTGACCAGAACCTTCAGATCTTCTATGACAACTGCATCTCTCCATCCCCATTGCCTCTGTACCTCCAGCATACTATCTGAAAAGCTCTCCCAGTTTGACCTTCTGTGTGCACAGTGGGTTCATACTAAACTTTAAAGTAGATATTTGTGCTTCCCCCCATTATAAAGTAATGAAAATAATGAAAATGAAATCAGATATTGTCACAATTCTCTGTAGCGTTAATTTAAAATTCCCCTTGCAGCTTAAACAGGGCTGGTTATGGTTAAAAAAAACTTAAATTAGATTGTGTTGATGAATGCTTTCTGTCATTTTCTCTCCTCTTACAAAAAATAGAAACATGAAATTTATTTTAAGGGAGAACTACTTTGTTGGGAGGTTATGCAAACTCATTAAATAAAATATCTTAATTTACTGGCCTGTGATTGTGATTGCATTACTTATGATTTGCTGAACTTTATAAAGATGACAGATGACAGAGGTTTAAAAAAAAGTCACAAATGAAAAACAGTTGTCATCTTTTACTGTGGCTCCCCTGTAATTCTATTGAAAGCTGAATGCAAGATAAGCTCAGGAACACAGAAGCACTGTGTGAGTTTGAATGTTTGGTGTAGTTATAAAGATTAGATTTGACTTTTATGGCTGTCTGATGGGTTAATGATTTAGTCAATCTACTAGTTATAAAAGTCTTAATGGATGGAAAGTTGCATACATTTGTCACAGAGTTCTTAAACATTTAAGTTTAACATCTACATTTCATTATTTAGTGTGAATATTAGCTGAGTATCCAATGAAAAATTAAAAGAAACCTCTGTGAATATGATATCATAAAAGCATATTTAACATTTTATACTTCATGTGATGCCGAAGATTGTCTTTAAACTTTTGAGAATGATGTTTCTGTTTGTAATTCTGAAGAGGGAGATGCTTTCTGAGCTGCCATCATCCTAAAATGACAGTGAGGGTGAGCAAAACTGAGTTTCCTTTCAATGCAGCTCATTCATTTGGTGTTGGAAACAGTCATTTTCTGATGCAGCAGGCCCTCTCTATAGATTATAGTTGCACACTGCCATCTAGTGATGGAGGGAAAGCATTTTCTGTGCTCACTGCTTACATCAGAGTGTCATTATCTGCAGAGGTAACTGGGTTGAGCGCAAAAGAAAAGTGCTGTGACATTACCGTGTGCATCAGTCACCCAAACACTTGTGCAACCTATTTACGATGAATCTGCTTAAGCTCTAACAAAGATGATTTGGATTAATACAGCACACATTGGCCATGAGAGTTATTAGATCCAGCCAGGTTTAATAACTTGCTTCTTATTGCAGCAATAATTCAAACCAATTATTCTAATGCTGGTATGCCAGATATGGGAAACTATTAAAACTTTTTATAAATGGATGTATAGTACCCTTGTACAAATGCTGTAGACTTGAGCAAGGTCAGATTTGGCTTTTCCCGTTCTTCTTTTGAGAATTCTTGCACACTAATCAAAAATAAAAGTACAAAACAGCTGCAGGCAGGTGTTTCTTATTGAAAAAAAGTGTACCTGTAATATTCATAATGCCAAAGATGTAATTTGGAAATAAAAAACAGTTGATTAGAGTGAAAAATTTGACTTTGCAGAGATAAAAACAAGTGCAATGAGGTCTAAAAGAGCTTATTCACCAGCACTAAATGTATCAGTTATCTCCACATCAGACTTTGCATGAATGGAAAGTCATGCATTAACACAAATGCTTTATCCAACAGGACCGGTGCATCTGTGTGTTTCAGTATATTTGCTGTAATATTGATTTATTGCGTACAGCAGCTGAATAAACAGAGATCAGAGGACGGTTCCCTTCATAAAACTGGTGCTGCCAAGTTATTTTAGGCTTTGAAATTCAAATCCTTTAGATGACTTAAAAGACCTCATGGCGTGAAAGTCAGAACTCAGTTTGTGTGGCTTAGAACATGAAATAATGGGAAGCTGAGCTTTGGGAGGATACATTTTATGGTGAATGTTATACGCTAAAAACAAACTGAAAAACAAAAAAGACTGTTTATGATCCTCAAAGTCTCGAAACTGCGTCCTCCTAAAGCATTAACCACCACAGACTGAGTGACCCACAGTAATAAGGAACATTGTTGAGTGTTTATCTTGTTCTTGGTGTTCTCTCCGAGCAGTCACATCATTCTCTTCATTAAAAAATCAAAACAGAGAAACGTCATCACACATTTCAAGCTCCGATAATCAATACTTTAAATACTGTCAAGGAATCAAATGGCTCCGACATACCCAACCAACTCTACAGAGATTTCTAGTCTTGTGAATACCTTTATAAAAAATGTCTTACAAATGTATTTATTTATTTATTAGGTGCTTTTTTATGTCTTTATTTCTTGATAGCAGCAGCTGAAGACAGACAGGACATTGGAAAAAGGAAGGGGGGGGGGGGGGTGACATACAGCAGAGGGTCGTGGGTTGGCATTGAACCCATGTTGCTGTGGTAAAGACTACAGCCTTATTACATGGGGTGTCCGCTCTACCAGGTGGAGTGAACTACATGGGCATCCCCATTACTTTTACGATTCGGGGTCTCCATTTTGAACCATTTCCAGCAAGAATAATGAGCAAAACATTTTGATATCCCTCCTGTACTGAAATAGCAAACAAGACTCAAGAACATGACTCCAAACTAAAGTTAAAGTTGTTCTGTAAAATAAACAGCTGCCTGCTAACCACTTAGCCACAGCGATGCTAAAAGCGGTTGTGTTGCTGCGGGATTCTTCTGCCCCCACGTGGTGAGAAAATCTAACATGCGTGACAAAAATGGCAAAGCATTTGTTTAAGAATGTCTTTTAATGTTTTCCAGTTCAGATACACAACATACAGTGTGTAATATCCTCTATTTGAAATAGAAATATTAACTTTAATTCTTTCAACCCCTTCTGGTCATTTATGCTCTCTCACAGTATCTTGAGCTTCAAGCAGGTTACTGAATCAGACTAAATGAAACAGACAAACAGGTGCAAGCCTTCACTTTACCATTCCAGCAATAAATGTTGTAATAAGAAGATATTTGGATCCTTGTAATGCTTTTTATTTTGCTTTTTTTTTTTTGTTTCCTTACCTTAAGCCAACATTAAAACTGTAGTGTAAACATGTAAACTTGGTGAGTGTGCTTCCATTATCTGTTGGCTGTCCATACCCTTGTTATAGAAAGGAAAACAACAAAAAATACTGTCTTAGCAATGCTGTTTCTGGAAGCGTGGGCAACTCAAACTCACATCAAACAGCTGGGTCAATATTCCCATAAACAGAATGTGCAGACAAAAATCGCAAAAAGGTAGCAAAACAACCACCATGATTAGAGTCTGAAATAAGACCAAAAGAGTACAAAGGATTTCACAACCTCCCAATTACGGGTTATACTGTATGACAATGCTCAAGACAACGTGAGACTCTAACAATTAAATCCAACAGCGTCACAAGTAAAAGTCCTTGATTTGTGGTTTGTTTTCGAGCACATCTGAAACGTCGGCTCCATCTTTTGCCTTTTTTTCCCTCTCAAATCATCTCTTCCTTCATCTGCTCTCTGCAGCTGTTCTTCAGCTTTTTAACCAATGAAAGGACTCATTTCGCTCAAAAGCTGCCTTCGTGATTGATGGGACAGTTCCAGGTGTGTATGCTTTAGACAGCTACATATGCAATATCAAACCTGAGCCGTAAGCATTCCTCTTTTGTGTGTCCCATGCTGTGGTTTTTATTATTTTTTTAATTATTCATGATGGTCAACAGATGTACTCATGTGCCCCCGTAACCTATTGGAATTTGCCCTCGAGATCTAGGAAATAAAAGGAGAATCAAACATACGTGTGAGTGCTAAAAAAATCACGTTAAGTCATCTAAAACTTGCACCTGTTGTCACAAAGAAAAGATTCCGGCCAATCACTCAAACCAAACGACAAACATAATATTTACAAATTCCAGTTTTTGTTCTCTTACACTTAAAAAATGTACAGTTTGTTTCATGTGTTGGTTTTTTGTTCTTTTTGTCCTCGCAGCTCGCTCCAGTCCAGTGTGAGGGATGGCAGTCTGGCTCCAGTGTCGTAAATCCTAAGCAGACAGGATACAGAACATCACAAGGAGGCGGAAACCAAGTCTGCTCGCCTTGTTTGTGTGGTATATGGTGTATGAGTAATGTCATTAAAGAATCTTTTTTTAAATCAGGTTTTTTTTAGAATGCATCCTCTGTGCATTGACATAGCTGACGAGCTTATATCGTCATTGAATCACTGTCGGCATTTGTCCAGTGTTTGTCCTAATGTCACTGGTTTTCTTTTTTTTTTTCTTTTTTTTCAGAATAGTCCAGAGTGTGACCCGTCTCTGTGTTCAGTTGTGCGAAAGATGTGAAACGCGCATACAAGGCTTTCTCACCTTTTTTGACCGTCATAAATATATCTTATCCTTTCTTCTCCCGCCTTCCAGAGGGGAGAGTCATGAAACAACAAAAGAGCAGACGAAAAGATAACCGTCAGGCAGTCTTCAAACACTTGAAGCATGTGGTTAATGTCCATCACAGACAAAAACCTTATTTAGACTATTCATGTAAAGTTTCTTTTTTTTTTTTTTTCATAAATCAAAAAAAGTGCTATCTTCAGGTGAGACTGAGATACTGCAAACTTGACAGTTGCAAAAAAGATAAAGAGGAAACAGAGCAAAAAAAAAGAGGGAGGAAAGAAAAAAAGGCTTTCATCAGTCTCTCTGTGTTAGGAAACAAACAAAAAAATAAAGAGGAAATATTTACTCTCTTTGTTATAATCATAGTTTTACACAATATTCATCTCTTAATACTTTAATACCTTTTTGAAGTACCACAAAGTGCAGCTGATATTAAAATAGAAAATGAAAATGATTTTCAAAATAAAAGAAAAAAAATGAAGAACAAGGCAAATCATCAAAAAAATGACAAACAGACGTCTCTGTCCACACTCTTTATAAAAAAAAAGAAAACATGCAAATATCCCAGACAGCAAAGAAGTTAATAAAACTTTTATTCTCTTTTTTTTTTCTTTAAACGAGGATATATTGAATCTGATTTCTCTTTAAAGAAGAGACCAGCCACAGTGCAACATTGAGTGTAAATAAAAAAAAAAAAAAAAAAAAAAAAGAAGAAGTGTGTGGATCAAAAAGAAAGATGAAGGGGGTTGGCACTTTTTATGATGGTAATTCCTTTTGTAAGATACAGTCAGGATGGACCTCTCCAGGCGGTCCACTGGACGCCAGTGAAAGAGGAACTTTATCACAGTACTTGGCACCAAGAATGCTGGTAAAAACGAGATATCAGAATATCTTTTTTTTTCATTCATATCCTTACAATTTATTAATAATACATCATTTACATTTGTGTTTTTGTATAAAAGACTCCAAAAGGAAAAGAGAGTCTAGAAGTGATTTGCGAGAAAGAGGAAAGGAGTGAAGATGGAAATGGATTATGTCAGTGGTTTAATAAAAAGAGCTACAAGGGCAGATGCGAGAGAGAAAGAGAGAGAGAGCAAGAGAGAGAGAGAAAGAGTGAGAGGCAGCGGAAAAAGAGAGAAGCTGTTAAATGGGCTGAGATGGGGATACAGACAGAGAGATAATGAGTGAGAAACAAATAAAGTAATGGCCATGATTAGAGCCTGTGCGGTGGAGATGCAGCGAGTTCTAATGGACAGCCTGGATTCCAGGTTGCATCCCACAGACTGAGTATGATTCAGTTATTTCCTGTACCGCCCAACAGTTGAAGCCCCAATCTGGAAATGTTTGAAAAGCAGCATTTGTGAGTAGATTTAAAGAAAAAAAAAACAAAAAAAAACTTTTTTTGATGGCATTAAAGTCGCATCATCACTGAAAACAGGTATTTGTAAAACAGCAGAAATGAAGTTGAAATCATCCTTCGTACTTCCGCTGCTGTGAATGCAGTTCACGCTAAACAAAAGTCTCCAAAAAAAAAAAAAAAATCAGGACACAGAGACAGCTGTTGGGACACAGTGCTCAACACACGGTGCCAAATTTCACTTCCAGATTGGGCCTTTAAAGCTGCAATTTGTAAGTTTCAAGAAATCACCGCTTTATGACAGACAGCTTGTTGGGGCATATGTTGTTTCATACAAAGCTGCTCGCTACTGTATTATCTTTTCACTAAATGAATGGGAATGAATATATGTATTCTATGTCAAACATAGTTTTTACACTGACACAACAACACATGCGCAAAAACAACCAAGCTACACGTGAGATGCCTGACTGATTGTGATTAGCTCGAATACCTCTTCGTGAGAGAGCTACAAGCTTAAAGCTGCGTCGTCGCAAGAGAGTAACGGGGCAAAGCAGTATGTTCCTATGATGAGAGGCTTTTGGCAAAGGAGCCTTTTTAATCAACTCCTCTTTGATTTGTGATTACATTTTAGAGGTATTTCACTGCTTAAAATCTTACAAACTGCAGCTTCATTTGAGGGCTTAATGAGAAAAGACAAAGATATAGTAAAGAAGAATAGAGGGCGGTGAGAGTGGAGATTGTATGGAGCAGTTTGTGTGGTGCGCCCAGAGTGGGGTTGTGCCTGGTCCTATACACGAGTGGTGGAGTGTTGGTGTGGCAGGGCATTGTTGCTGTGGCTGGGGACAGGTGTAGTGGAGGGGGCCGGGACAGGGGGATAAGTGTTGAAGGGGTGGAGTGGCTGCATGCTGCTGATGGTGCTGGGGATCATGGTGATGGTATTGGCTGTCATCAGTGGCACATCCTCCGGTGCCCGCCGCAGGGCCAGCGTGTAATCAGGTGGGCACACGGGAGGCCGAAGGGGTTCCAGGTCACCGTGGACGCCGCGGGAAGGGAGGGGTGTGCCGTGCTCCAGCTCCACTCTCTGCTGCTTCATCTGCAGCGACATTAGCTCCTCCTCTTGACTCAGCGCCAGGTCATTGTGCGGTGGGGCCCCCACTACTCCCATGCCAACACCCATGCCTATCGTCGTGCCACGTTGCGGGGACAGCCGGCGGTGGCGTCTCTGCATGAGTTCATGGCGCTTATCCCGTTTGTAGTAAAGCGCGGCGAAGGCCAGCACATTCAGGAAAAGAAGCGAGGCGCCCACAGCTACTGTTACACTCAGCTCGGTGGAGTAGTCCCTAGTTTCACTGGGGAAGGGAGAGTAGCGGGGTCTCTCTGAACCATCGGGCTCAGGATCAGGTGGATAGGTGGATATTACAGGGTGGGGTGTGGAACCGGTGCCGCCCGTGTGAGGGATCTTCCAGCGATTGGTGCCACCGGGCGGCAGGCGAGTTGTGATGGAGCTAGTGATTTCCTTGTGGAGGCTGTGGAGATGTGGCACCAGCTCCAGCCAGAAGGCCACCTTGTTAGCCCGGTAGTTGTCTCTGACACGAGGCTTCAGGCCGATATGCAAGTACTGTTTGTCTTTGGAGCTGAACTTGGTCCAGATGACCTCCTCAAAGCGGTTGGGCTTGGTGTGGATGAAGGTGGTGTCCTGAGGAACTGGTAGGTTAGGATCTCTGAGAGAGAGAGATAACAAGAAAAACATGTTTTGATGTTAACAAGTTTACTTAATTTTATGAAGTAATTCTTAAATTTGGCGTTATACTAACCCCGTCTTTGCAAAGTTGGTCCAGTACGTCATGACTACAGCACTGAGCATCACGTCGTTCTTGGAGAAGTTACAGGGAAACAGGTCAGTTGCTCCCACCATGGGAATCCCAAACACATAGGGGATCTCGTCTCCGTGGGCTGCGTCCGCCCAGTCTGGCCTCGCCTCGGTCTGACAGTGGTGGTGGAACGTATAGAAAAAGACGGGCGACTGGAACTCAGCGTGCAGCTTGGCAGTGGCGACGGCCGGGGCCACCCACTGATGGTCCGTGAATAGAGCCAGGAGGGTCTTCCTACGCATGTCACTGTTGTCTCTGTCAGCCCAGTCTGTGTACATGAACTTTATGGTTTCCCTCAGGATATCTTTACCTTGGAGAAAACAGAAAGTGAGCATGTATGGAATGATGTGGCGGCCTGCACTATTACGAAAAGTGAAAGGATTTAAGGCTCAAATCTGTAGCTTTTCTGATCCAAATACCGTAAATGTTTGCAGGCTCTATAGTGTTTTGTCAGGTTTTCTTTTGACTTCCTGTCTCAGCTGCTTCAAACACACAGGAAGTATTGTGAACAAAATGAAGGCTAGTTTTCGGTAGCTTGTCTCCTTACAACTAAATCAATCAATGAAGAAGTGACACAACACAAAAACCCTGAGTAATGAATCTACTCTGCAGTGAAGGGAAAAACACGGCAACACTTGTTAATCAACCTGCTGAGCTTCTTTATTCACTGACCTCCATTTATTTTTGAAAAGGCAGTACTTTATCACTGCGATTTGAATCCAAACTTCTGGTTTATCAAATTTTGAACAATTCTCTGCATTACACTTTTGTTTATCACAGATTTTCCCCACAGGTTTTTTTAATGTGCGAGTCCCAACAGCTCTGTTCAGACTGTCTGGCTCGAAAGAGGAAATGTCTCAATGCTACTGGAGCAGATAAAACCTTTTAGTTCTTAAATATCAACGGCAAGGAGTGAACATGCTATCCGCTTAGCTTGCCAGCTGTAGTGCTAGCTTGGCTACGCCCGTGTGATCTTCACTGCTGATCAAAGAGGCTTTTGGATGTCCTTGATGTGCTGGCATGTGGCCTTTGTGCCCTCAACAAAAAAAACTGCTCCACTGCAGGGCCAAGTGGCATTGCTGCTCAAGTTATAAAGTTCCAGCCCTGATTGTAACTGAGTATTTTTACAGTTTAGTAGCGCTTTTACTTAAGTAAAGGATCTGACTGACTTTGCTCCACCGTTTTACATGATTTAAAGTGTTTCTTAGTCCTGTGGAGGTCAACAACACGTGGAAAGTTAAAGATTTGAGCTTTAAACCAATGAATAATTTCAAGGTAAAATAGAGTATCATCTGACCGTCAGGATAACCATACAGATTGTCTACAAAGTTGGAGATGGTGTAGTCAAACGAGGCTGCTGATATTCCATCTTCTCCTTCACTGTCATCCACAAATTTAAGGCCCTCTCCCTGGTTGACACCCAGCAATATGTCGTAGTTCAGGAACTCGCCCTGGTGTCAAGACAAACACACACAGCGTGACATGACGGCACACCAAACGCAGGGTAATAATCACCAGACACAATGCCCTCACTCACTGGACGATAGAAATTAGCTCAAACCTGCTGCATGAGGATCTCGGGGTCATCGGGCACCACGTCCCCGTCTACCACAGGTCCGAAGGCGATGTGATAGCGCGCAGGCTGGATGTCTTGGTCCACTAGCTCCCGGAAACTCTTCCTCCTCAGGCACTCCACCAACCCAGCCATGTCCCCCAGAGTGCAGCCAACCTTCCTGGCCAGAATCTTGGTGTACATCACAGGTCGGTAGTTCACTGCCCAGCTGGAGATAGCTGAGCCACTCTGAGCGATGGCCCTCTGGAACAAGCCTACACAGAGCAGGACCATATATAGCAGATATAGCTTCAAAGGGGGAAAAAAAACATACAATCTCTTATTCTCTCTCTCGGTACAACACTGTTTGGTCCCTCTGACATACTTTTGCTAGCAGCTGATGGGGCCTTCAAGGCCTTTCAGAGTTCAATAATGCATATGTTTGAGGAGGAGCGAGTGTAGAGTATTACATACGGAGCAAGATGAAGTAGATATTCTCCTGCTTTTTATAGCCAGAGAAAATCTTCATGAACATTAGGATAGGAAAATAAAATGCTTCCATTAGGCTACATACAACGAGAGACGGCAGCAAGAAAAATGGTGACAACTCTGCACACAGCAGCGGGCTTGATGGCCGCGCTGAATAAAGCGAAAAAGACAGAGAGAGAAAGAAAACTGCTCGCACTGTTGCACCGCTGCACTGTTATGTAAAGTAGCTTGCTGTCCCTCTGTTTTATCTGCAGATTCTGTCATTAATAATTAAGCCCCCCCATATTCTGCATGTGCCCCACCCCCGCTCCTCTCCCTGTGAAATCAATTAAGAAGCCTCTCAGCTGCAGCTCCAGCTCTATTCCTCATCTCATCTCTCCTCTGCACATACACACACAGACAGGCACACACACACACACACACACACACACACACACACACATATACAAACACACACAGTACCTTTAAAACTTTGTCTGCATTTTGTGGTTTTACAGTCTGACTTCAAAATGGAGTAGAAGAGGATTGTTTGTCACAAATCTTTGCATGACAACCCGGAATGATAATGTGTTCAACTTGCATTTTTGGATGTTGCACCAGCTGTTAACATGAGCAACAACATATTGTAACCTTGACCAAAATAATCCAACACTAACCCCCCAAAAAAGGATCCAGACTTATAGCGTGTACCACATCAGAAAATATTACAAGTACCACCATCATAACGACAATAGCTCAGTCTGTAGGGACTTGGCTTGGGAACTGGAGGGTGGCCGGTTCAAGTCCAGTATGGACCAAAGTATGGAGGGTGGGGACTGGTAGCTGGAGAGGTGCCAGTTCACCTCCTGGACTCTGCAAGGTACCAAACCCCTAACTGCTCCCAGGGCACAGCTATGTGTGGCTGCCCATCACTCCATCATCTCTCTGCATTTGTGTGGCTGTGTCCAGATAAAAAGCATATAAAAAAACAAATTATCTATTTTATTCTAATAACAGAAGCGTAGGCTGACCCTATTCAGCTATAGAGAGCGTATGCAGAAGGCATACATAATAAGATTATTTATTGTTGATTGTTTCTGAATCCTGAATGTGAACCGGCTCAAGAACCAGAGATAATTTGGTGGAAAAAAACGGTACTCCTGACCCGCACTTTTCTTTCTGATATTTCCTGTTTTGAGCCGTGATTACAGTGTTTTTGAACAATTCATTTTACCTCTATTTACTATCTTGCTGTAACATTTTAGCTGGTGACTAATCATGGATGTATGCCAGCGGTATGTTCAAGAATGTGACTATCAGCAGGCGGATAATGAAGCAAAATATTACAGTAAATGCTTATTTTAAATTACATTCCAGCTATCTCGTAGTTTATGTTCATTCAAAATGTTGTTTGAGAACCAGTGCTTTAAAGAACTTTGCAGTAATACAACAAATTGATTATATAATATATAAGGCATGTTTCAAACACTACAGCAAACAGAGTCTGTGAGACTGAAGGCTCAACCGGGAAACCCAGAGTATATTTTGAAAACCAGTCTGCTCGTGTGTGTATTTGTCTTTGTCTTTGGACAGCATGCAATACAGCCAACATTAGCTGGCAACATGACAGCGTCTAACAACTTGGCCAATACTACCCAATTATTGAAATGCTTACCCATGTCCTCCTAAATGTTTTCCAACTCTAAATAGACAAAATGAAGCGCGCGTCTCCGTGCACACACTCAGAGAATTTCCTTCCTACAGGATGTATATAAATGTTTATATTTTATCCGTCCAGACTCACTTTTGTCAGTCTGAAGGTTAAGCATTGTGTAATAACATAATCTGAATTCTTGGTAAAATATAAAGTGCCATTCGCTTTCGGAGCTCTATCAACCAAGATCAGAGGATTAGCGACCAAACATCTGGTGGGTATTTCAGAGATCTGTCATTCACAAACACACAAAAGGAAGAAAGTACAGTACACTCGTTTTTTTCCTTGACTTTTTCACATTAACTTCTACATGAACTGCATGTTTATATTATGCTTCCAACTGCACCAAAGCGGAGGAATAAACATCTAAATCATCATATTCAAAATCCTGTTAAATATTCAGGTGCTGTTTGATGCAGATGGTGAGGGCATCTCACAGTTGCCAGTTGACATAGTAACGCATCACGTTTTCCAGTAAGCAAGCTTTCCAGATGCACAGCAGTCAGAAATAATGACTGTTAGAGTAGTGACCAAAAACGTCAAATCAGACTGTATAGTTAAAACCACTCTGCTTATAGCTTTTAGTGAACGGAGGAAGCTGGCTGTGCCGCACCGCCGTCCTTTATCTGCAGTGAAAAATGTCGCTGACGTGCTGCCAAATTAGTTCAAGAGACATCTTAAATATATTTTTTTGGGGGCCTTTTTTCAAGCTTTATTTTTGACAGAGACAGCTGAAGAGTGACAGGAATGTGGGGAGAGAGAGAGCCGGGGAACTACATGCAGCAGAGGGCTGCAGGTCGGATTCGAACCCTGGGCCGCTGCTGAGCCTTTCGTGCATGGGGCGGATGCTCTACCGAGCTAATCGACGCCCCAGTTCAAGAGACATCTTGAGACAAAGCACCATCGTTAGCCATCAAAGCTATTGAAATTGTGCTTCTAGCATACCTAACTTTTATTCACTGTTTAGTTCAATGTTTATCTGCAAATCATGCAACATAGCCTAAAACTACTGTAAATGGTCTGTACTTATATAGAGCCTTTCAAGTCTTCTGACTACTCAAGGCGCTTTTATGCTACATATCTCATTCACCCATTCACACACACACACATTCATACACTGGTGGCACTGGCTGCCCTGCAAGGTGCCAACTGCTCATCAGTTTCTGGGAGCTAACCATTTATACAAAGCCACACACTGATGGCGCGGCCTTCAGGAGCAATTTGGGGTTCAGTATCTTGCTCAAGGACACTTAGTGGATGACCCGCTCTACCTCGTGAGCCACAGTTTTGGGTTTTGCAAATTACTATGAAGGGATGCTGTGGTTTAAAATAGTTTGCTGTGCACTCGCTGCTTTCAGAGGAAGTGTTTTCAACAAACCTCTTAAATCAAATGTTTTGCAGCAGTGGGCACCTGCCTGTGACATTACTGAAACATCACAGTTGAACTGAAGACTCTTAAGCGCTTAGAATACTGACTTTAAACTGCTCATCAATTAACGTCTCTTCGTTACAGTCCACACTGAGGCACATTAATGTGCCTGCTTGGAATCACCAAAATAATAATATTCAAAACATCTAAAAATAACAAATTCCCAAATGAAACTCAATAATATTACACAGCATCCATACAATAATAAATGAGAGAATAGCTCACAATATATATAGTATCTGTTCCTAATGCCTTATCCAGACAGGATTAGTTTTATTGGAGGAGGACAATTTTGTCAGTGCAGTCCAGTGATCTTAGTCCCTCGTGGGATGACGTTATTTGGGATTATTACAGGGCTTGTGTCCCAAGGTGAGTGATGGTTTTATGGCAAATAACCTACTGTTTTCGTCCATCTGTCGACTCTAGCACTGTCCAGTTACCGAATCTTTGCAGGTTTGAAGTGTTTGTTGAAAAAAATGTATGTGCTGCATAGCTTCAAATAGTGCACGACTCCTTTTTGAATATTGCATGCCTTTAAATGGAGGAATAATATTTCCATATATTTTTATCTGGTTTAGGCTGTTCATTGAAATTACTAACATGCTCTTTAAAGAAATACACTACCCACTCTGTCCTGAAATGTTAATCCCCTTTGAGCAGGGTATATGACTACTAATGTGACAATGACAGTGAAAGAACTTTACCCTCCGAGTGGTGGGAGAGGATGAGAAGGTTCACACAGGCGGCACCAGCTCCTGAGCCAAAGATGGTGATTCTCTCTGGGTCTCCTCCAAAGTGGCCAATGTTTTCATTGAGCCAGCGCAGGGCCTGGAGCTGGTCCAACAAGCCATAGTTCCCCTTAGCAGACTGGTCCCCTGTGCTCAGAAACCCTGCAGGGTAAATTAGAACAAACACAGAGAGGAAAAGAAAAAGAAAATACAGATTATGCGCGGAAAGAGGAGCAGGGAAGAGATTCGAGGGCACGGAATAACTTGATTGTGTGCGTTTGTTGCCTTTTTTTTAACGTTGGAATAAATATCCCACATAAACAGAAGATGGCATCATGTCATTGTCAGGAACTTCTCAGCCTCCAACTCAGTGCAAGTCTGAGAAGATTTCACACAGAAAGCTTGCCAAATTACTCATTTCTAATACCCACGCTGGAAATACAACACAGTTAAGAGAACTTGTCAGTAAAGAGATGAGGAGAGAAACAGAAGGCATGTTTCACCTACTTCCAGGACACACATTTATACAGTAGGTGCACACCCACAGCAAGATAAAATAAACTGAACAAAATGTCATGCATACATACACACACACACACACAAAATACTTTGTTGTTATGATTACAGTACATTACACGAGTTTGGATGACTTCAACAACAACATCTAAAATGATTTTAGTAAACTTGCACACTCTTCAGATTGGTGGCTGCTGGGATGGAGAACGTGATGAAAAATAAATCTGCACCAAGCAGCAACCTCTATGACTATGTGGAAGTGCCAAAAGCTGCAGTTCCTTAAACGTCCACTTGAGGCTGGCTCCAGAAGTGAGTCAGTCTCCATAAGTCCCCATGTTAAAATGTCCAACTTCACAGCAGAAATAAACATGTTTACAGCCTGGTACAAAAAACAGTTTTGGTCTCTGTAGCTAATTTCCCCGTTCATGACAACTGTACTGAGGGTGAATTTTTATATAACTCACCTGTTCAAATTATATTAAAGTCAAAGTTATGCATAATTAAGAGTGAGGCCAATTTGATTGACAGGTGGGTGCTGTCACAGGTGGCTTGTTTGAGCAACCAGGCTTCATTCAGCCCATCTCAGCTCCACCCACGTACATGTCATTTTCAGATTAGCCGGGAATGGGCAGAGACAGGGATGCCAAGATAGGTAGCATCCAGAGCCAGAGACTATGTTCTATGACTGTGTCATATTAACACTACGGCTTAGTTGAAACTTCCTGTGCATTAACTAAATTTCCCAGCAATGCCCCAGAACTGTTATGAGAACATATTATCACGTAAGTTATAATCCTTAAATCTGTTGCTGTGTGAAACCCAATTTCTGACATTATTTGTCTAGCAATTATTCTGCCATTAAACTTATTAAACAGCAGCCTGTTTACACACCCAGCAGGCTTTCAGTAGAGCAACATTATTATTGATTTGGAGTCGTGTTTTCATGGCCACTTGACGAATGAAAGTCCAATATTCACTCTCCTTTTAGCTCCGTTTTTGGTCTCCACCAACTTCCCGGCTTCTTCAGCTGCTAAATGCTCTACAGTGTGTTTATCAAATCTTTTCCACAGAAAACAGCTGTCTGCTGTGGCCCAAAATGTCTCTAATGAGAGCCATGAGACTGAACCAAAACAAGTTACAGGCCCGAGAACAAAACAATGAGCTCATAGATTCTCATTGAGCTGAGGGAACCTGCAGGGCCAGGTGATAATTCTCAGAAGGTTCATCATGAGCGACCTGTTTCACACACAAGCAGTCATGTATTAAATATCAGCAGCTTTAGAGAAAATGAAACTCTCCAACTGTCTCCAACCATAACAATATTTTCATCTATTCTAGTGCAGATGGGTACAGATAAACTGTATTCATACTGCTATGACGTGTCTCTCTAAGGCATAAGAACACATTTTCAAGTTCAGTAAGTTTTCCTTGTGTGGGAATTGAAAAAGACACGTATAAGTGACTGAGTTCAGCGTGGGAATGGGACGGCTATAAAGCACAGTATAGGGAGTACACAGAGACAGATGGTAAAAGAAGACCGTCAGCGCGTTCTCAAGAGTGTTCAACAGCAAATTAAGTTTTACTGTTGATGATGATGTAAGTGATGGTGGTGATGATGACGGTAGCAGCAGTGATTATGATGATGATGATGATTGTGATGATGATGATGATGATGATGATGATGATGATCATGTTGGGGAAGAGAACCAGCCAAACTGACCTCTCTGCAACGATCAGTGTGACACACACACATGTCTCATTCCACATGTTTTTATTGTAGTTACAAAGTAACAGTTTATAATTTTAAGCCTGGAGTGTTTTTGGTGGGTTCACCTGATTAAATCATGATTATAGCTCACATAATTACATTATAGTTTTTTTTTTGTTTTGGTTCACATTTGGACAGAAACATGAGAATAATATGTGGTGGTTGCTCATATTTTTGGTATTTATTTTGCCTTTTTTTTGAATAGGCTCAATGCTGGTCAACAGTTTTAGCTAAGTACATTTTGTAAAATATTTTATCACGTGCACGGAACACATTAAAGACACAAAAAGACGCTTGTTTGCTGCCAACTGCCCAGAAATAAAATAAAAAAACTGCACATAACATTATTGCTTTGTGCTTTGGTACTGCAGCAGGATCCTAGAGTATAAACAGTGTTTATGCTTGAGTATGTTTCCATGAACAACATTAATTAAATATTAAGTGGATTAAGGTAAACCTTTATAAAAATGTTCCTGTGCCATTTTCTGGACAACTTTGTGTTTCACAGTTTTAGAAAAAAAATAGAAAATGTTTTGAGTCTGTTTCTGTGCAGAACCAGGAGAACCAACACAACAGGAAGTGACGCGTCAACGTTGAAATGCAGAGGGTCAAACATGTTGGACTGTTCGACAGCATCAGATCAGAATGTCAGACCAATCTGTCTAAAAATAATACAGCTTAGACTGGCTTAGCAACTGTTAGCTTAGCTCTACCATCTGGATCTTAATTAGTGTTTTCATTACAGAGTCTTATTGATGTAAATATGTGATGTCATCAAGATGCAGCTTCACTTATGGATGAAGACACCTCCGGCTTAATCTTGTACCTACAAAGCACAAACATAGACGCTAAAGGCAGCGATGTTTGCTCATACTGTTTAACCATATCTCAGAATCGCCTACAGAATAACTCATCTTTTTGCCTTTAGAGAACAAACAAATGCTTTAGGAAGTCTAATAGTTGAACAACATGCAACCACAAACAGTGACCGTTTCTTGGGAAAACAATAATCTTTCTTAGTACCTAATGATAATGAGATAATGATCATGAGAAACCTCTTGCTTGATTAAATTGCGATCTAGAGATAATAGGATTAGCAAATTTATTAGAAAGCAGCTGGTCTCAGCTTCCTTAGTGTAGCGTTTAACATTGGGTGGTTTATTAAGAACATACAAATCTTGTTACTTTAAATTATATGGTTGTTGTAGCAGAAATATTAGGATTACTCCTGGTAATCGAGAGATAGTTTGCATGTTACTGTGTAATTGTATCCTTAGATTATCTCAATTGACTGCCTTTTAGCCTGACGTGACTCTGACCTGGTAATGTATCCGTGCTGACCTGTGCCGCTTATCAAAACCATAGGCATGTGGAAGTGTCTGCTCCGTGGCTGCCCAGCCGAGCGCTGAGCTGCCTGCCACAGTTGCCTGGCAACTGTCCAGAGCTTCAGGCAAAATGATATGGACAGACACTCACAAAAGCACTTGCATACACACATTCGAGCACTTCCATATTCAAGTACACAAACAGCTGCATGCATGCGCACGCATGAGCACGGAAACAGAGTCAATGCACACACATAGTCGAGTGTACGAATTAGCATGCTGGCTTGAGCTAACGCCTCCTGACGCCGTCTCTGCAAGGGCGACACGAAGAGAGAGGAAATTTGGTTTATCTTCCACCATTAAAGATAAGTCAAACAAGTTTCCTCCTTCTCCGCTCTTTCTCTTTCAGTAAGTTTTCTTTCTGATCCCCCCCCCATCTGCTGAGTTGGGCTTCCTACTGACTTTAGCGCTGAGAGCTGCAGTTTATGAGGCTGAACTCATGCATATTCAACACTTGCTTTAGGTAACGGCCAAGGAACTGTGAGGAGAGTCATCAACCTCTAAGTAAAGATACAGGCCGAAGACAGTGAAATGAAAGGATGACAGAAATCAGAGGAGCAGAGAGCAACTGAAACGGGAAATAGAAAAGTGTACAGTTGAAGGTCTATTGAAGTGGAGGCCTGGAGATTACACATATGACAAAAAGGTACAATATAGTGTATGAAAGTAGCTAACGAGCATACAATCTTGCTTCCCCTCCCATCTTTGTTGAGGGTTGCGCAGTACTGATTGGGCAGAATGTTTTCAAATGGCAATCATATCACAAATCAACGTTCTCTCATGTGAGTTCTGATCATGCTTGGTAGCTTTTCTAAACATCTGGTTCTTTACAGTCACAAGAAAAGGAAGTGCCTGACTGAAAATATGTTTCTCTCAACCCTGAATGGTAAAACTGAGAAAGATAACCCAGTGAAATCAGTTTAACCCTGCCTGGACTGGCGAGTCCTTTTTTATTTTAGCAGCACCAATAAGTGTGTTGAAGTAGCTAAAGAATATACTATTGAACATTTTTGGTGAGGGGAGCTAAAGTGCAGAGTTTGATTGCATCTCATGTCCGTACATGTTGCGGCCATGCACGGACCAAGAGAGAGTTACAGCAGCTTCCCTTCGTGTATCTTGGATCTCGGGAAAGAATAAATAAAACACCACTCATGGACTCCAGAAACCGTGAAAGAATTGATGCTGGCCAAGCATGGATGAGGTAAATGACGACCAAATTTAAACTAGCATGCATCCGCCGTTAAATATATACCCGTCTGACACTTTGAAATCCTAGCTACGGATGTTTTGAAACGCTGTCATGCCTATAGCAGCTGAGGAGTCTGCAGACCAAACTGATACCGCACAATTGTGTGGGGGGTTTCAATCGGCTACTGAAAATGTCTAGTCCATCTACATTTCCTGGTTTTAAGATCTGGCCCAATTGAATTTGTAATCGAATAGCCCTGATTTACAGTATATTGTATAATGCAGAGTGCCCCATAAGAAGTCCCTCAAGAACGTCTGATAATAACCGCTGCTTCCGCTTGTCATTGTCAGAAAAATCTTTCAAAAAAAGTGTATTTTATAAAATCGAAAGCATAATGTGTGCTAGCACTGGATGCAAAAAAATGGTAGGAGCACTTAGTGTTTCTCTACACTGATGAGATGAGTCACGTTGAAAGCCATTATCACATATTGATATACAACACCTTCAGCAGGAGAAACAGACATATATCAGGAGGATTTATTTTTAATTTTGAGGCAAGACAGGAGCAGCAGCTCCACACCAAGCCAGTATTTATGCAGTCGTTTGCGTGTACTATATTGAACAACTCTATCCAGCACATCCACTATTGTTGACCATCTCTGTAAAAGGCTGCACCATTCACAAATTCACAGTCCAGAACTGACGTGCGGTCAGTCATCTGACTGTGACTGCCGAGACGGGAACATGCATCTGCAGAGTAATTTTTAGGGCCGAACTAAAATGACTGCAGTGGGTCACTGAACATATTTCTGTGAACAGTGAGGAAAGAAGAAGAGAGGAGAGGGAGGGGATGGTGTGGTGGGAATCAGAAAGGAATTTAAAAGGAAAATCCAGAGACATAAGACGGGTATTAAACCGAATATTGCCCAAAGCTTCTGTCAGATCCTAAATGACAGAGAGGTGAAAGGAATATATTGAAGGACATATTATATCATTTCACTGTGACGTCACACAGGGGATGATAAGAGATGTCAAAACTCAGAGGGGAAGATATTGTCTTCTTATACACACAGAGAAGATGATTGAAAAGAGGAAGCGAAGTAATGCTTCTGTATATGACTCACTGAATTCATCAAAGAAAAATAAAGGCACTATTACAAAAAAGCAGATGGTGAATGTCTCCTGAAGACTGAAGACTCTGTTTTGATGAGGAATAAAATGAGTTTGACCATTCAGTACGGTGCAGCAACCTTGGGGATTAACTGCTGTGTATGAATGTAACCGTGGATGAATGTGACCTTTCTCTGTACTGTATTCAGGATGTACTAATAATTTAACATCTAATTTTATTTTCTGAAAGTATGTTGGTCAATAAAAAGAACTGACTCAGTCAGTGAATCCTATAACATATAAAGTGATTTTTAATTAGAACATTTTAGCTTTAGACTAAAAGATGCTAAAAGTCACAACAGCTAGAATCAGCCAGACACAGGTATGACACGTTCCACGTGCACCGTGACCGATCACGCCCGTTCTAGACAATGAGTGTAACCCCATCTAAAGTGCCGCCGGCCTCAGCTGCGTCAGTCTGCACAAAGCAGATTGAGCTGGCCAGAAGTCAGACACACAAACTTTAATTTTGAAAATAAAACACCCTGTGCAAACTTCTGATTGTAAAAGCAGCCAAAAGGGAGACAATGGTGGTAGAAGCACATAAACCAAAGAAAATCTGAGCAGGTTAACAAAGTCTGGCGGGGAAAACGCTCTGCTTCTGAAATGCACACATCAGTGCCGGTGTGTTGAGAACAGACCAAATCAGCATTGTGGCCGTGACATGCCATGTGGCGTCCTGGTGTAAAGCACCTCCAAACGCCTCCCCAATATAACAGTTGTATAATGATTTCCACTCTATGATTTAAAAGTCTGCTGCACATTCTTGTTGGATTATCAACATTTTTACACAAATCTGTTAAGTCTCCTTGTTGGCACTGGAAGTTCAATCTAAAGACCTGCTGGCAGGTCCATTTCAATTATGTATCACTCTGTATGTCAAGTATACCCAGAAATGAAATTATACTGTAATTGCGCTTCCTCCTGCTGAACTAATGTCATTTCAGTACACCGCCCATAGGCTTCCAGTGTCATTGTATTTATTACCTTACTTATCTCACTCAATTTTTACTCCCAAAGGTCCATTCAAACGGTACCAAGCTGTGCAATAAAACTAGGCTGTCATGCAAATTTGAAAAGCAATGCTTCAAACTTCACACTGACACAAAGACGTTTCAAAGCTTTTCAAAGAAAGTTTCATTTCAATGGATCGAGCTGATGTGAATCACGGTCGTAGAGATTAAAAAACAAAAAAAACCCAAAAAAACGGATCAAACGAGATGAATTAAAACAGAGCCTTGTTTACAGACAGAGTCACAATCACAAAGCTAATGATACAGACAGGAAGCTGTTGTAATTAATAATATATTCTCACTACTCGCATTTGCCCTTGCATGTATACATTCAACTTGCCATGTGGTAGTTAATGAGCCATAAGTCTTAGCAAAGTATTACGTAATTGTACATTTATTACAGTATATTGATAGTACATTTATTTTAATGTGATTATTATACCAGCAGTCCCAGTTGACTGGCTACGCTAACAGTTTTACAACTTTATTAATGACTTTCCAGGGTGTGGGTTGGATGAATGTTGGCGAACTATTTGAGTAGATTATGTGGTTACAGTCCATCCATCCATCCATCCATCCATCCATCGGCAGCAGCAGGTCTAGCAGGGTGTTCCAGACGTCCCTCTCTGTAGCAAAGCATTCCACCTCCTCTTGAGCGATCCCAAGGCGTTCCCAGACTAGATGAGCTATATAGTCCCTCCAGCGGGTTGTGGGTCAGCCCTGAGGTCTCCTACCAGTTGAACATGCCCGCAACACCTCCAAAGGAAGGTGCCCAGGAGGCATCATAATCAGATGCCCGAACCACCTCAGCTGGCTCCTTTCGACACACAGGAGCAGTGGCTCTACTCTGAGCTCCCTCTGGATGTCCGAGCTCCTAACCCTATCTCTAAGGCTGAGCCCAGCCCTATGGAGGAAACTTACTGTGGCCACTTACAGTTATCCTCCTTATGAAATATTTTAGTGAGCTCAGTTTGTTGTAAAAAAAAAAAAATTGGAAAGCTAGAAAATATGATTTTTGCCTTTAGCAGTAGAGAATATTAAATAACGCCTTGAAAGTGTTTGGTGGAAACCTTTAAAAATTAAAGTCATCAACCAGGAAATCATCTAAATCAGGGGCTTCAGTGCCAAATTAGCTATTAGCAGTTCCTGTTTGCAATGTATCCATGGATGTAAAGACAACTATCACTGAATTAGTTGGAGACTGAAGAAAACTTTGTGATCAGGGAAGTTCTAAGGAGCATCTTTTTTCCATGATTTCAACATGGATTTATGGATGTTTTTTCACAAAAGACATCAGATAATGAAGTTTCACTTATGTATATCAAGTGTGTTGATTGTGTTCCAGAAGGAGTACGATTTTGCACAGTCTCTCGGCCTCACATCTCTCCCTCTGTTCCTCCTCTTCAACTCACTTCACAGTTTGGAAACCTCTAAAACAGCAGAAGTCATAAGCATAGACAAAACTATGTTATACACATATTTTAGGATACAAATTTACCCGTAAACTTTTAAATAAGCTTAGAGACTTTTGCAGCATACACAGGTGTGGAAAGCACAGTTGATATTTTAGATATTTTAGAGACTTTGCCATCTTAAATTTGATTTTGACGCTTTACGTGGTTTGTAAGATGTCGAGCCTCAAGTATGAAATTAACTTCCTTGTATTTGACTTGTCCAGGTCCTGTCTGTCAGCCTGGGAGACAGACTGGTATCAGATTCAGTCAATATACTGTACGTATAAGTCTTCAGTGTTCATTGTGAACTTTCTTGCCTATTCTTAGCTATATTTTCATGAACCTGAAGCTTCCAACACAAACTTTACCATCACATTATCACAGTCTCACTTACAATAAAACCCAGGTAGCAGATAAAGTATGAAGCATATTGTAACCTTTTCAGCAAAGGGGATAAATACGTTCTTATAGATCTTGGTTTGGCGGATGAACCTAATCACAATCAGAGTGACACGCCAGCAAAATGATTATGTTTTTCTGTGCTGTCATTGCAGTCAGTGCACTGTAGGCAAAATGAGGGGAAAGGAGTGTTAACGATTGCTTACAGAGTGGGAAGACTGTGGCTCTGTGCAGGGAGTGGGAGGTGTGTTTCATTTGTATTTAGGGAGAGCTGAGTTGTGAGAAGGCAGCGGGCTGAAATTAATTGACAGAAAAATCTGTGTTGGCTAAAAATAATGTTTATGTCATATTTAAAGGAATGTTTTTGAGAACAACGGGCAGCCCAATTTGAACTGACGCCCGAGGCTGAGGTAGGTAGTATTTGTGAATGCACTGATATATATCAGGGCGGATAAATTATAGAATGGGGAATTTATTTTGTTATATAATATTCTGATCAATTAATGGTCAGTAATAAATTATTATAACTGTTTGATTTGGCATAAAAAATAAAGGAACAGTATAGTGATGTTGCTTAGATTTGGTTCAGACAGAGTCATCCATCTTTGCTCACTACATCTCAGTCTTTCTTACCCTCAGGTGAGCATGAACTACAGGTTATGAACTTCTTTTTAAAATAGAAAGATATGAAATTACCCTTTATCTTATCTGTATCGTAGCAGTTGCAGTCGTATCAGCTGAAAAAAACCCATATCGTGAATCCCTAATAATTATTATTATGTAGCTATAGTAGTAAAAGTAATAGTATTGAACAGAGTAGAGCAAATTTAAAAGAATGAATGGTAGTAGCAATGTTTAAAGTGTGTGCGGGTTCATTTAAATTGAATTTCATAAAGTTCATCACAAACATGCAGAAGAAAGTAAGATTTAATTTCCTTCGTTAAAACCATTATTTAGAAATACAAGCAGGATATCTGATTGCCATGACATGACCTCAATATGTTTATTTTCTCTTTGACTGTAATCATGCTAATTACACTCAGCTGTGTTACATGTACCGTAGTCTCCTAGGAATGTGTTGAGCTACATGTCCCCATCGACTTCAGCTGAACTTTTTCTTGTGAAAAACACAAAGAAAGGCTTAAATCAATCAATTTTATAACAACAATGGATGAATTGACTGTGTGTAATCTAAAACAAACAAGCAATGAATTATCTCTGCAGCTCAGTTTAGCTCTACAGAGCCATTTATCACCTTTCAGCTCATTGTTTTGCTTTTTTCCAAGCTGCAGCTGCAATGTTCGGCTTCAGTCTTTACTGTTCTCATCAACCTTGTTTCCAGCTGGAGTGGGCAGAAGTTTTTAATGAAAAAAGGTCTGATCATTTCCAGCACCCAATGGCAAACAAAGTTATCAACCCCGCTGGGGAACATAGTGGAACATTTAGCAGCTAAAGAGATATTTCTCACAGGAGATGGTGGAAGCCGAAACGGAGCTAAAAAGAGACTCAGTGTTGGACTTACATTTGTCAGATGGCCATAAAGAACTAAGAATAAACGCTAATGTTACCCTGTGGTGTGTAAATAAGCAAACAGGTTAACCATAAAATAAAATATGCTCAGTGTTATGAATGCTAAGGTTGCTTGATGAATGAATGCTCATCCAAATGAACGTTAATGTTTGATGTGCAAGTTAGCAGCTGTTTGCTAACACAGTCATCATATCAGCATTATAAGTGTCGGTGTCGTGTTTACTGCTTGTTGCACTTTCCCCAAAGTGGCCAAAAAAAATTTTAATCAATAGGCCCCAAATCAAATAGACCGCCAGTATTGATCTATTTGGGTGCATGTACAAAACGGAGGCTAATTTTCAGAACATTGAACTCTCTGAGCCAAAAAAGTGTGTTATGTTAAGTCACACAGTATCACCCAGCAATTGGAAATACGGAAAGCACATTTTGGCGTGATGACAAATGGTAAATTCACAAGTCAGTGTAAATGCTGCGCTTATTAAATGAGCTGGTATGTATTACTTAAGAGCCTCTCTTACTTACAAGTGAAAAGCTGAAAATGGGTAGAAAGTGCAGAGAAACGTTTCCAGAAGAAGCGTTTCATCTCTCTTCCTGAGGTGAAAAATGTTCTCGCTCTCTGAGCCCACGATGGTGGGCCTTTCCCCAGAGTTCATTAATTAGTTAATTAGTTAATTAGTCTGAACAGATGGCTTTGCAACACAAATCAGAAGGCTCTCTGGGCCCGGAGCAGGAGGAAGGTAAGAGAAGGTGAGCCGAGCGGCAATCTGGAATCTCAACTGTCACCGAACCTCTGAACCAGGCTGCGTGCAGCAGACATTTTCTTCTCATTCACCCATTTTACTCCATGACGACAGGGCGTATTATAAATTCATAAGAATATTCCATAAAGCATATCATTTGCTGCAAAATTACATGTGTATGTGTCACACTGGAGTGAAAGCATAAGGCGTTAAACCTCAACGCAAGGGTGCTGTGGTCACACTGCAGGAGCATTTATTTGAATGAATACTTTGCATCACTGCAGATTTAAAAAAGCATTTCTGACGGTTTATTTTTAGACTGTTCCCATCTCCCCCCTTCTGTTTCCTTTTCCCTCACTGTCTCTCTATGATTCTCCCTCGCTCATCTGTCTCTATTCCCTGCTCTCTCTTCTTCCCTTATTCCTGACTCCCTATCACTCTCTTAAAGGCGCAAGCATTGTATGAAATGAGGTTGGCATGTGTAAGCCCCTGTGTGTCTAAGTACGGGGATAATACTAAAGATTAGAACATAAAACTATTAAAAATACGGCATGCTTGTGTTTCCCGCTTTGACTCAAAATCAGTGTCAGAGAGAAGTGCTATTAAAGATTCAGATGGATGGTGCATTATTCATATATGTATTTTACGCACGGCACGGAAAACCAAGCGGTGCACACACACACACACTTTGACAGTGGCACGTGCACGGGTGAACATGCATGCTTAATCTACGCAAACATACAAACACACACACAAGGATTACCACCTTAGTACAGTAACCCATTTAAAGCATATCAGAGAGAAGGTGAGAGAGAGAGAGAGCACACATTCGCCCACATATCAAAATTTTCAACAATGTTCAAGGAATCGAGGACACTGCGTCATCCCTCATAATCACTCAGCACTCGCTCTCCACCTCTATGTGTATGCATTTTGTATGTATTTTTGTGTGTATTTCTGTGTGTGTGTCTGTGTGTAACAAACATACTGTGCAACGCGTGAGTGCACTTCAAACATCTCCAACATGAATCACTGCAACAATGTAAATCGGCCAGGTTGGCGTTGGGAAACAAGGTCGAGCTGAAGCAAACAAAGATACCGGGTAAAGAGCGTTCGGATCAGCGTGTAATTTAACATTCGACACACCTGATTTTAAATTGTGAACGCTTAGTTTCTTAACGATCACGATTCTGTCTTTCAGCTGTGAAAAAGACCACATAATAAGCTGAAGTGGAGCTGCAGGTCCAGGTCCTTGTTTCACTAACTCTCAGTTTGTCCTTGTCCCTGTGCCTCTCTCCACTGGCACTGTCAATAACGGTCTGGATCATGTTACCCTCTGTTAATACTCACTGCAACTCTTGGACGGCATCCTAAACTACTCCCATTTCTCTGTTTATCATTATTCTGATATGTTGAAACAGGCGTGATGCAATAAACAAGATCTGATTACCCAACCTGGCAACCGCAATGACAGTCACAGATCTGTCTGTGTGCAAACACCTCCGAAAGATGATGGCGAATGTAAATACTTGACTCCACTGATATCCAGCAGCACAAGGGCTGGATACACACACACACACACACACACACACACACATACACACACAGACAAGGCTCAGCCCACACTCACAGGCCAAGCAAGCACTGCAAATCTCCAACAGAATGGACAAATAGAATACCCCTTAATCCAAAAATACACTGAAAGCAACAGACACACATTTCAATTCTGCTTTCAATGGCTGAATGTACACCGAAGGGAGTCAGTGGTCGGCAGCATCTCTGTAGTATATTGAGTCAGATCCTGGATGTTTTTTTCTGCAGAAGTGTTACTGTATGTTACTGTAATATACCAATTTATTAATAAAAAAAAGTAATTCTCAGGCCAAGTGAAGACAGTAAATACACCTGAAAAACTCTGGTAAAAGAAAAGGTTACGAAGGGTTAACTTGACCATGTTGTGCACGATATTAAGACTGGAAACACTTTCCGCAAAGGCTGTTATTAAACATCTTTCCAGGTCCCAGACCTGTAATATACTATAATGTAGTACAGTCTGTACTATCAGGTGTACATTAGACCTCTGCTGACCCAGACTCTGACACTTTGTCGTTGAGTTTTGTTGCATAAAACTCAGTCCAGGTTTTCAAATGGAATACAATAAGAAATGTCTCTTTACTCTCTGACTGTGCTAAACGTCTCCATCCATGCCTGTTACTGTATGCGTAGCAACTATAGTTGTTACCTGTGGGAATATGGAAAGAGACAGAGAGAGCCACCACACTGGTACCCGTCAGGTTCTGCTCGGTCATGCCTTAAAGATGCGGCCATAGGCCAGGACCCCATTTCCCAAAAGCATCTTAAGGGGTAACTTTGTTCAGTCACGTTATTACACTGTCTATTGATTCTAGACCCGTTATATTGTTTTTTTTTTTTTTACATCTGTTACTACATATGAAGTGAATTCTGAATTACTGTCAGATGAACTCTGACATTCTAGCATCAAAAGAGCTGACAGTCAGTGAAAGTTAGGGTAAGATAGAGGCACTGGAGCACTGATCTGACAGACCAGATCAGAGAGGGAGGAGACACATTTTTAGAATTTGTGAAGATCAAGTTCAAGTCAAAACAGGGTGTTATGTTGCTGAGATCAATGTAAAATCCATGATTTCCACAAAGCACTGTAACCTAAGACACTGTCAGAAATTATGATCATCCTGAGCTTGCAGGAGAAAATTGAAAACATCTTTTTATTGCTTTTGTTAATTTAATTTTAACTTATTATATTTTTTTATCATGACCACTGATGCTCTCTGTTCAGTGACATTTGATGTAAAATGACTGATGACGTCTAAACGAGAAAATAAGAAGATACATTTAACTTTCCTCCTCTCCCTCTTTTCGCGTACTACAATAATCTCTTCTGTCTGATTCTTGTTTTTAGTTTCCATAACTTCCGTGTACTTTTTTATTTCTGACGCACGTTTATTTCCACATGCTAAAGATGATGCGCACATTCATGAAACTTACAGAAACATCACCGCTTGATTTTAGTTTTAACTTGTACTTACAATCAATCAAAGCTGACTTTCTTGGATTTCACATTGAACTTCGTTTTCATAAAACATTTCTGTTGTGCAGTTTACAACATTTACAATTTGTGATTTGTGTATTTTTAATGTGTTGTGCGACTTACAGACACTCAAAAGCACCACATTACTTTGAAAGTGTATCTAGAATTATCTTCAGCACCATGATCAGTCAAAATTAAGAGCTCTTAAGGCTCGCTCTCAATTTAAGAGGCTTCTCACAGTTACATGGTTCACAGTTTTATGCAATGACTGGCACATAATATGCTTTTTTCAACATGTGAGAGGTTTATTGTCACATCATATGTGGAAGAAAACCAAAAAATAAACAGAGAAAGCAATATGTTATCCGCTTTAGTTCAGATTTTTTTTCTTTGGCTTTGATGGGACATTGTCTCATACAGTAGCTCCCTTGAGATACTCACCATTTATACCTCTCCTTGTTGCATGCTGCCGGCACTCAACTTTACATGTTCTCTCTGCTGTAGCATGTCAACACCGCTGAAATAATTTGAGCTGAGTGGCTGCTATATGTCAAAAACATCTTTGCAGTATATGCCAGTACACGTGTAAGCTGACATTCATCCGCCTTGTGATATTATGTTAGAGTAAGACAATATAAAGACCTATTTGCACTCCTGGCACCTGCAGAAGGAGGGGTTTATTTTCATTCCTGGCCATTCTGTGTTCTACGGTGATTTATGATTTGAAGGGGACATAAATCATAATGCCTTATGAATGGCTATTTTTCACAGAGCGCTGTTTTTCTGTGTGCATTGTACCGCCATTTCTAAAGCAAACAATTTGATAGACATCAGCTCTCTGACACACGAGGACTGGTCAAGGTGAGATGACACATTCACCGGTGGGACATCGCAAACTTACCGAGCACACCGAGTCGATAGTTCATGGTGACCACAATGACATTTCCATAGGCAGCAAGGACACTGCCATCAAACATGTTCCCTGAGCCCTCCATGTAGGAGCCTCCGTGGATGAACAGCATCACCGGCTTCTTGCGGCGGTCCCGAATATCTGCACAGACAAACAATGGTGTTATGTAGACACTTTTTTAGGAGTTATTGAGCTTGAATGTAAACAGGCAACAGGTAGTCTATCCAGTTTAAATTGACAGCTCTAGAACCAGAGGCAGCTTTTCCAACCTCCCACTAGAAAAAAAAGAAGAAACATTTTCAGTGGACTGACTTCCAGCTGGCAGCAAGTATTTTGTGTCTTTCTTATCCTCTATATTTTAATCTGTGATGTCTGTCTCCCCTGTCCTGTGCAGTGATGGTACCTTCCCAAATTGTTCTTCCCCTCCATGTGTAGAGCAAATGGTGCAGCCAGTTCTGATGTCCTCTCTGTTATTGGTGTCTTTGTGCCCATCAGTGTGTTGCTATGGTTCACTCTGCCGGCCTGCGTGCCCAACGCCCCACCACCAGCCCCACCACCACCACCACCACCCTCCCCCCTTTCTCGCAGCGTCTGTGGTATGGTCTGAGTGTCTGAGCGTGGATAAGGCTGAGAGAGCTGCCAGTGCAGCCCATTTAGGCTCAGCGTCTGCACTGTGCAGGGCCTGTGGATAATTTGTATGAAAGCCAGACCAAGTGGAAACATAAATAACAGCCACAGCATCTGTTTACCCTGATGAGCTTCAGCACTCAGAGATGGGGGAGACAAAGAGATAGGAGGAGAGATAGAGAAAGAGAGCGAGAGAGAGATAAAGGGGATAAGACAGAGAGGGGAAGGAGATGAAAATAGGGCAGTGTGAGAGGACTGACAGCGGTAGAGACATGGATAGGCGGTTCAAACCCCCCCAAAAAAGAAGAAAAACATGATAGCAAGGATGAAAAAATATGAAATGTTACAAAGCAAGTCATACATAGCGAGGTACGCTAATGAACACTCAAATTCACACAGGATTCACACCATATTCATACAGACACACACACACACACACACACACACACACAAAGTCTTGCATAGGCAGCTGCGATGTTGAGTCGCTATGGAAACTGCTTCTCGCTAATAGAACTGCACCAGCCATTCCATTGCACCGACTCACTGAATGCCTGTTGCCTTGGTAACAAATTCTACTCACGTATTTGCACACCCGCCTGCATCACCACCTGAATCTCAGGTTACACATGCACTTGGGTGCGTCACTCACAGCCGCGTGCGCACACACGCACACACGCACAAGTGAGCATGTAAAAAATGGCACATATGGCTTCACGTATACGTATGACACAGGCAGACTGGCTAAAAATAACAAATTTTCAGTCGCGCACTCCCGACGCGCTGCTCTTTTTCATCTCTTCTCTGGTGTATTCTGAACCTCGGCTGATTTCCCAGAGGATATGTAAACAAGTTCAATTATCCCGGCATTACCAGGACAGTATAGAGGAGTGACATATCAGCAGGCCGTCACAAGGCCCACTCACAGTCACACTTAAACTGTGAATCCACAGAGAAAGGGAACTTTGGGAATGACAGTGTTTCTTACATGAATGTTTTACTGCAGTATTAACACAGATTATTGATGTACACATATCTGATGCAAAATGATCTGAAAAACATGAACTTAGAACTTAAAAGAGTACTCATTGTACTTCCAAAGATATTTTATAACAGAAGATAATGCTCCGCCAATGATATGAAATAGTATGCACTTCTTTTTTCGTAATTGGGCGTGGTTTCCTCGCTTTCATCCATCAACATGTCATGTATATGGACATCGTATCTTTTCACATCCATGACATGAGTGCGGTGGCTCTAGCCGATGCCCGTCATGGCTGTCCTCCTGGCTAATCTATAAATGGGCAAAGACGTGGCTCGTCGGTGGACCTGAGGCGGGCTGAATGATGCCTGGTTGCTCAAACAAGCCACCTGTAATGGCATCATTATATATGGGCTTATGGAGATTGACTCATTTTGTAGCCAGCCTCAAGTGGCCGTTCAAGGAACTGCAGTTTTCCACATTGGCTTTACTTCACAGTCACATAGTTGCAGTTTAATCGTACCAGAGTGCGCTCTCATTCTCCTCTCCTATAAGAGTCAATAGACTGAAGACCTGCTGCTGGTCTCCTAAGGGGAGCGTCAGTGGCTAAACCCATGTGACACAGATGCAGGAAGTTACTCTTCAGCGAGGCGTCTCTGACTTCAACAACCTTGTCAGACTCACAACGGCCAAGGATAGAAATTGATGCAGCAGAACCAGAGATATCTTCTTCTGCTGGGTCAAAATCTGGCGCCAACGCAACTCGATTGGCCAGCAGGGGGTTAGAGATTCGGTTGTGTTATGCTAGCAGCGGCTTACATAGCCTCAAGCTGCAGGCAGTGTGGAGAGATGAGGAGCAGGCTTGAGCCCCAGCTGATACTGACTCACGTGATGTCACTTGAGGCAGTTTATCAGATTTCATACAGCTCCCTCTGGAGCCAACACCTGTAAACACACTTTAAATTTAGTAGTTTTTCAGTGTTTACAAATAAAATAGTGACAGGAGAGTTTCTAAGAGGTGGTGGGGCGATTATTTCGTTTACATTTGGCTCTCGGGTTGTACCTTTAAAACTAGCTCTGACCAGAAAATGTATTTTCCCACTGAGGCTTTCTTTGATTGGTTTTTCTTAAAGGCTGAAACATAATAGTCCTTTTTCTGTCCGAGGTAAATGGGTATCTGTTGCTGTACTGGACAGTAAAATTTCAGCGGCTTGCAATTTTAGCTGTGATTCATCAACCTCTTATTTAAGCATTTAACAACTATAGCTCTGCTGAGGGTTTGATAGTGCAGAAATGCTTTTAGGCTATTTTACCTCTGAGAATGTGCAAAATTCACAAAGTAATAAGATTGTGTTACAGGTTATCCAGGTCATTGCTGTATGGAGTGGCTAGCCATAGAATTTGACTCTGAAAGGAACACAATTTTGTTTCATACTGTGAGTAAAAAGCTATAATATGGAGAAAAAAAAGCTGAAAAAAAAACTAAATGGATATGAAAAAAATAACAACATTCATTTAGGAATAAATTATAAAAAAAGCTCAGGAAAAAGGTGGATAAGAAAAGGTCCAAGTGATGTAAAAGAAGAAAACTTCTTGCAGGCTATCTCATCACATGTATGCACTTTATTCTGACATTTGTAGTGCTTTAGGCTTTCATCAGGTGAGCCTAAAAGCAACATTTGTATACATATATAGGTGGGAATACAAGAAAAAACGTGACCTCTGGTGATAATAAAAAGCTTCAATATCACACTATTTATATGCTTTTGTGCAACAAAGTATAGCAAACGTAAGTATTAATAATAATAAAAAAAAGATGGAAACAGAGTTGGATGTGTGTTGAAGTGAGGGAAATGGTGCTATGATTGGAAAAAGGCTCAGCACAGCCAGAGGGGTGATTAAGGGTGCAGGGTCGCAGGGTGAAAGTGTTTCACTCAGCCCAAATCCAAGGCCTATATGGCCAACAAGGAGCTCACTGTCTCTCCTGCCTGCCTCCAAAACACTGGCACATTATTCTCTCTTTTCAACCTAACCTGATACCATCCTCCTCAATATCCCTCCCTTACATCTATTCTCAATGTAATGTCCCAATAGAAACTGCCTACTTTCTACTTTCCCATTATTCTGGTTCTCTCTCACTCATTCTTTTATGGAAATCTCGATTGATTTGGGTGTAAAAGTTTCAGCCTGACTCAGCACTTGAGTATTGTTTGCACCCAAACCCATTGCCCAAGCAAATAACTTCCAAAAAAAAACCAAGACACTAATAATAGTATTTTCCCACAACATTTGGGAACCTGTGTCCGATCCATACGTGAGCAATTAATAGAGGAATTCAGCCCAATCCGAGCACTCGCGATCATGTCAAGATCCGTCAGGTGTCGGCATAAATGTCAAGCTCTACCAGTCTCCTACTCATCCTCCCTCTCAATCTCTCTTTCTCCACATCTCTCTCACTTTCAAAGCTCTATAAATGTCATTTCATCATGCACTTGTCTTCATTATGACTATTTTTTCCCTTCTCTCCCCCTCATTGCCCTCCCCTGTGCTCTTGCAGTGCTCAGCTTTTCCTTTTCTTTCATCTCTATTCTATCATTCTGCTCCTCTCCTAGGCAATCCTGCATGAATCCTTCCTTCTGTTTTCACCGTTAAGAAACCACACAATTGGATTAGCTACATCTGTCTCTTTTTAAACCATAGCAATTAGAGATGCGAGAGAGAGAGAGAGAGAGAGAGAGAGAGAGAGAGAGAGAGAGAGAGAGAGAGAGAGAGAGATTTCAATACCCAAATAGCACAGAGCCCAAAATACAAAAAAAAAAAAAAAAACCACACACACACATTGGCACATTGGCACAAATTAGAGCACATGCACTCAGGCGTAGACGTGTACATGCACCATGCTCGAGTAGACGCACATGCTCAAATGGAATTGTAATGCACTCCATGTGTGCATAATGCTATGTAATACACAGTGCGTATGGGAACGTGTACAGAGGCAAATACACGCACTGTCTGCACAGATTTTGGCTGCATCAGTAAAGAGTAATGAGAGTCTCTCCATTTGACTGCAGTGAACTTGAAAATGTATAGCAAAATGTGCAGTTTTTTTTTCCTCCTTTTAAAAATGAAGTATTACAGGAAGCCCAATAACATTATGAAGGACAATAATTTAGCGGACCATTTCGTAAGGACTTTAGTGCAAGACTTAAAGTGGAGGGGAAAGAGGACTGAATATTGATTTTCGGTGATGCATCACACAGGATAGTCAGAACATCAGCGTGTGGTTGATCAACCACATAGCAACCGCGAGACCAAAGTAAATTAGCTGCCCGTGCGAGTACCCAAAGAGCAGTATTTGTAACAGAGGGGGATGAAGAACAACTATTTTGTACAGAGCTCCTTATGCATTTTTAGCTAAAAGCGTGCCCGTGAGAAAGAATGACAGATTTGTGCGCTAATAAAAGCAGTTAAACAATGGACAATGTAATGTGTTCATAGAGAGATGGGTCTAAGATGATTATTAACACAGATAGAAACACAAAAGTCCCCACAGAGTTTGAAAAATGGAGCACGAGGAGAGGAAAAAATGAATAAACATGCAATTAAAATACCTTCATCCCTTGGTCTGTTCATTGTAGACTCGTCTTGTTTTTTTGTGAGCGGACCTGAAAAAAAGAAAGAAGAGGGGACAAAATATAAAATTTAAAAAAAGATTGTATTTGCAGAAAAACAAGAGAAGATTAAAGAGCAAAAAGAAGATGATTTCAGTGACTGTGTACAGCTAAAGACAAAATGTTTACAAGGATTACACGCTGTTTCCTGCAAAGATAACCCCAAACTCATCTGTTCTAACTGCTTAGGATCTAGTCACGGACTGCCTCGTAAATGACCCCAGGGGCCACTTCTCCTCGACCCTTCTCCCAATCAGCCCTGACACACTGCTGCTTTGTAAAGAAAAATCAATGAGCAGAATCAAGCCATCACTCTTTTCGGTCAGAAAAAAAAAAAAAAAAGCGAAGGAATGCCGAGATACTATCCTGCTAGCTCAGGCTCAGCGGACAGCGTTGCAGTCCTAAGGCAAAAGTCCCTGCACGATCCAGAAAGGCTAGACTGTCAAAACATAACACCGAAGACACACGCACACATACACACGAGCGGGCAGGTGGATACTGAACCTGAAAGCATGTGACCATGTAGGCACATTGTACAGAAATGCTGGTATAGAGTGTGAAATGTGAGTCTTTCCTACCAAATTAGCAAAGAGGGAGCGGTTTTTGATATTTACACTGACTTGTGAAGGCTTGTGACAGTATTCCCCTCGCCAAGGTCAAAGAGGAGCCCCGCATTAAGCTTTAATGGCAACGACAGTTAAATGCTCCATAGGGCACGGCCAATAACAGGCATTTATCACAGTGACCAACCAACGCCCTGGCACGTCAACCTCTGTAAGTCTTAACTGATAAGGATCCCATTAATTTGTTTTTTCTTGGTTTCTGTCAGTGAAGCTTTTCATCAGACCACAACTACCACTGCTTTCTGTGTCGTTTTCAGTCACTGTCTACATACGCACGTCTTCCAGAAAGCCATTAAAACACACTCACGTTCTCTTTCTCCTCTCTCTCACACACACGCACGCGCACACATGCATTTGGACACACATTAAACATCCACGTGCTACACAAAGCATGCTAAAAGCGCCCTTATCATTTGTTGCTGTCCTCCTCGTACCCACCCAGCAGCACACTCTCCCTGCTCCCCGGTGGGGAGGCATTGCAGTCTCTCATTTTAAAGAATACTCTACGTTGGGTTGCCAAGGGGTTTATCACTCTGCCAGTGTGCTGCTGTCACGTCTGTTTCTGCCATTCTGCTGGAAACCTTCAGTTTATACATGTATAGACAACTATATAGAGTATACATTTGAGACAGATCATCACTGCACTCCACCATTACAATGCAGCATTTTCACCCATCTCTCTTTATGAATATGGTTTCCCGATATAAAATGTTTATCTTCCATCTAAATGGAAAAGGATCAATGCTGAATGGATTTGCTGCATCCTCTGAGTACCACTATTCAGACGCCTGAGCACTTCCTGTCATAGAGGTGGATGGTACAGTAGTTGGTCCTGGGCTACAGAGCAAACAGGTAGACAGACCGGTAATGGATAAAAAGGCACATTAGTCCTTCGTCTTGTCAGCACTTTCCCACTACTTAGCACCACTCTAAAACCACACCTCGCTGCTTAATGGAGATTCTGATTTCATTCGTTTTCTAATGTCTAATAAAGAACTAACCTATACGTGAGGATATGCTCCGCTCAAACAGACAGTCGCACTTTGTTACGGACCATCAGACTTTGACACATTAAGACTTTAAGACATTGAGACACGGGAACCTCACCCAAACAGAAGTTCCGCCGAAAAGAAAGTGACAGAGAAATTGTCGACCTTTGCGTATGGGATTATTTTCATTATCATTTTTATTTTTTGATTACTTGATTGTTTAGTGTATAAAATGTCATCAAAGCTACAGTGAAGTTTTGTCAGATCAACGGTCTAAAAGTCTACAGACATGTTAGCAACTCTGTGAAGCTGTACTGACGCACAGCAGTACTTTGAGCTTAAAGCTAACCGGCATGCTAACATGCTCACAACTACAATGCTAACATGCTGATGTTTAGCAGACACAAAGACAAAGTAGAATGAGTGTTGCATGCTGCTAACACGGCTCTTGAGTAACTATTGATATTCCAATAACATTGAGTATTTGGAAAAGCTGCAAAGCTTCACATTTGAAATTTGAATTTGATAAATGACTCAAACAGTTCATCAATTATCAGTTCTTGTCAGCTACATTTCCACTGATGGGACTACTTGTTTCATCATTGCAGCACTAGTTGTTAGTATATTGTGGCTAGCAGTGCTGGCACAAACAGAACTGCTACGTGCTAATGTGGACAAGATTATATGTGGTTGCTATTTGGGTGTACACAAGCCCAATTTATCAAATCAAGATTTCTAGTGAAATGAATTCTTCTGAGAGAAGTAAGAAGGTTTAAGGTTAGGATAAGGGTTAGGAGGCTTTCACACTGACTCTCCCAAAGCTGTTGGTGTTAGGGTTCTTGACTTCTGACAACCAACTTTGAGTTTTGAATAAATACTACACTGAACTCGACAAAAAGTAGGATGTAGCCAAAGGGAAACACACTTTTTAGGGTCAAAAACATATTTCCCATCTGCCTGAGTAGATAAGTCTACCAGTAAGTTTACTGTCACATGATGTAATGGGCCACTGGTTACTGAAAAGCAATGGCCTACGTCGGAGCATTTAGCTTGGACTGTCCCAGTACTGTTTGACCTAATGCAGCTCCATCTCTCAGTCAACAGCGTTTCTGTTCGGTTCAGTGAGCTAGTGGCCAGAGCGCAAGCTGTCTCCCGTCCCTCTCCATTTCCTCAGTGCAGTAAACGGGATGAAGCTGCAGTATGTCATGTCTATGGTGGCCTGTCTGCTTGACAAGGTGTCAGACACAGCTTTGGTTCAACCCCCCGCATCCAGACAGCAGCTTCCAGCACATGCAGTCCTATCTTTCTGCTCACAGACTCTTCTACTGTGGCCCCCAGCCTCCAGCTCCATCCTTGCCTCCACTGTCCTGCCTCCTGAAATATGGTTTTTAATAAAGAGCACGGTAAATGGCTGCTCGAGCTGCAATAAAAATGAAGGATCTTAGGCCCTTGGCTGAGGAGTGTCTTGAGGAAATAGGAATGCAGTGCTCTTACCTACAAGCCTGACCAGAGTAAGGGTGGAACACTGTGGAATGAGGTAGGGAGCAAGAGAGAGATCTAAAAACCGCTGTTCAGTCCACAGGAACACTTGTGCTATTTACATTATTCTAAAAAGTTATTTGAATTTCATCTGAGTTGAAGAAGTGGCAGGCTACATGGTGGCCTGGTGGGGAAGGGCACGAAGCTCATTTGCATTCAGAACAGTGACCCCTTCTACCGCCATCTGCATAAAGATGGAGGAGAGAGGAGAAGAGGCAGGGATGATTTCAGGGAGGAGAGAGCAGGAGGGGTGAACAGATGCAGAAAGAAAAGAGAGCTGTGAATTTTCTTTTGTCCGAAGAATAATGCAGGCAACATGTTCAGAGAGAGTATTTCTAGGTCTCAAACAGATATATCATCTAGGGGGCGTGACTTAAGGTAGAACGGGAGGATAATACATTATGTTGTACTCTGGAGATTAAAATGTGTCAAAATCAAGTTGTGCAGGCCACATTTGGCACCAAAACATTTTGATCCAGGCTGCCTATGATTCTGTGCTGCCAATTCTTTTTGGCCCACCTACATCCGCCATGAGTGGGAATGCAGCTGCTGGCTGCCAAACACAGCACAATACAGCACCGACATCCCCCCCCACCACCATCCTTTAAAGATGCTTGACCATCATTCATTGATACCCAGTTGTCAAGCTAATCTACTAGCTAAGTCAAGTCAGTTTTATTTACACAGTCCAATATCACCAAAGGCACTTTGGGGATTCCCAGCCTGTACAGCTACCTCTATCCGATTCACACAATGGAAAAACAGCTAAAACCGCTTAGCCTAGCTAACCAATAAAAGGCTACATCCACGCTAGCAGCTCCCCGATGCTCTGCTTAGACACAGCTTTGAGCTATAACATCAGCATGCTGACATGCTCTCACTGACAATGCTGACATGCTTATATTTTGTTGGTATAATGGTTACCATGCTCACCACTTAGCATTTTAGCATGCTGACAATTGCTACTTAGCATGAAACACAGAGTGAAGCTGAGGCTAATGGGAACGTCAGTATTTGAGATAACCAAATCCAGCCCAGCCTTCCAGAAATCTCACTCAAAACCACAAATGTCGCCTCACTGTGGCGCTATTTATTATATTTTATATTCTTATCGCGATCCTATTTTACACTGCTTTTAATTGGACAATTTGTAGGAGCTTATGGAAATTAATTTCTACGATTGTACCTGTACACAGTTAAACTGAACTGAATTGAGGAGAAACAGTTGGGGGATCGTCACACAGCATCATCAGGTAACCATGAGTGTACAGAATTTCATGGCAATCCATACTGCAGTGTCAAACAGCTGGTGACGCTGGAGGAAAAGTCAGGGGGTCACCAAAGTCAGGGTCATTTACCCCGTTGAGACCACGAATGTTTATACAGAATGTCATGGATATACATACAACAGTTGTTGAGATATTTCAGTCCTGACATTGCCATCCCTAGAGATACTAAAATCCTTAATGAGGTGCTGGAAGCAGACAATTTGAAGGCAGGTGGGACACCAAATACAGGATGAGCACTGACAAGTTGCATCTCCAACGAGAGGACTGTGTTGAGGTTTAAAATCGGATAAGATACTGACAATCAAATCTTCATTACAACCCAGATGAAGCGGAAAAGCCAAGTTTTTGAGTGTTAAGACGTTTTCCCCCAGACTTTATCTTTGTTGTTTATCTAGTCATGAAAATTTAATGTCATAGCTATATACTTTTTTTTAATGTTTTCAGGGGTGTTAAAGCTGGTGTGTCTGACATAATCGCACATCCAACACAGTGTACACTATTTGCAGGATTGTGACAGCGGTTATGAGGAAAACGTAGTGTGTTTGATTTCAGGGGCACTTCACTCTCCTTCGGTCTCTCAAACACAAGGCAAAACATATCCTTGGGGACAGCATCAGCCTTGTGTGAGCAGTGACCCCTGACAATAAGTGACAGATTCTGACAAGCAAACAGGGCGACATGTAAAATCAGTCTCACTCATTTGCACACCTTCTCCCCTGGGAATAAGACGAGAGACTCTACATCATCCTCTCATTGAGTATGTGACACGTGTACTATACAGCGCACATACTGTGCCGGCAGAGCTCCCATTCTACTAATGTATATACACTTTCCGATATATTAATATCTTTTGTTTCAACCCCTATCTGGCCTCACAGTAATACTTTATATTTTCAACTAGTAATTAATCTGTTTTTCCACATTTTTTCCCATATTTTTGACCGACCACAGGGAACATTAATCAATGAAATAAACCTACAACACTGACACAATGCAGCTAAGTAGGTTATGGTTGCAGCTTTAGTGTTAAAACACAACAATACTTCACATATGAGCAGCAGCAGTAAAGCGTAAACGTGGCTTCTCGAGTACTCTCAGGTGGGACCATTATTCATAGACTTTTTAATGTTTTCTCATTAGCCTTGCTTGCTATCATCAGTAGCTTATGATTTGCCTCCAAAGTTACACTTTGATCCTGTGTTCTTTAACCTACCCATCTGCTTTCTCAAACTCTCTCCACTGGATCATTAATGAAAGAAGTTTACTCAGCTAGCACCTGAAGAGGTGGAGGTTTTACCTTATAGTGATTTTCCGTTTTTGACTAATTTCCCCTCAAGAGGCCGAAGCAAGTTTGTCTTTGGTATTGTGTTTGCTAAATTTCCTTCTAATCCAGCTGCTACTCCAAGATTTGCATTCCTAGGCAACGCAGCATCCACGCAGTGCACACCTGAAGAGTAAGTCAAAAGGTGAAACCATGTAACGGACATGTGCACCCCACCAAAATGGCCACTTCGGTTTAAAACCACATACTAACAATACTAAAGACAGTTCATCGCAGCATGTTGTTGATTAGTTACATAGTTACCAGCACACAAATGCAACCTTGGAAACATTCTTGGAAACACAACAGTCTTTCAAATGCCTACATCATGTCAGCTGACCACTACCGGCCTGTACGAGTTACAGTGTTGTGTTATAAGACCACACACAAACACACATGGATGATATGTTTTCCGACAACTGATTGTCAAAACTGATAGATTTTAGTATGAATTGATTATTGACAGTGACGTTTCACCCTTTCGAACAGTTGAGTTGAAGAAAGACTTTTACTGGATGACAGACCCACCAAGTCTGAGGAAAAATTCAGTAATAGTCAGACTGTAATATAGGAATTTGGAATATTTATATTGAAGACCTCTTTTAAAGCAGTAATGGAGGGCAGTTGTTGATTATTATGAGTGTCCCTTTAGTTTGTTTCTCTCATAATCATTGTTCTTACATTTGCACATCTTTGCTTTGATTACACTCAAATCTCTGTGTAAGTATAAGTCACTAAACTAGATAGATGAAAGATGAAAGAAATGTGCATACTGATAAATGATCTTCACCCCTTTTCCCTTTACTGTAGACAGTTTCAACACATCTTCCAATGAGAGTCTTCTCTGAAGTTTCACCTTCCTAAAGGTTGTTCTTGTTACTGATTGACCCAATCAGTGAAATAATTGACTTGAATTAAGAAATGGTCAACAAATCTGTTGCACTTATGTTACCATTGGTAATACCAACCAGTTACCACAGGGTTTTCTAGAGAACACTGACTGGATTGAAACAAACTAACGTGATAACAGTTTGACAAAAACTTGCTAACGTTAGTTCTTCTAGCTTACCCAGTAGTACACCATCCATGTTCATGAAACAAATTACGTTTGTGTTGGTCAAGCTAACTGTTGTGGAGGCTTTCCAGACAACAATGACTGTATTAAAACAAATTGATGTGATTATCTAGATTAATAGACCTGTGTTTGATCATCTACTGGTTGAAGTAACTAAATGCTAATGGTGTCAGTGAGTCACTGGCTTGATTTACTACATCAGTGGTTCACTTTGTTCAGTCACTCAAAACACATGCGACTTACGCTGCACTGCTCATGCAAAAGGTTAATGTCAGCAAGTTAACACAATTAGTACTGTGAAGATAAAACGCTCGTGCATGGCTTAGTCAGGCTAAAAGGTAGCAGTTAGTTAGTACATCATGTTCTGTATGAATTTTGAATGTGATCAAATGTTAAAGTTAATTAAATATGAGAAGTAAAGTGTATCTAATTACTCAACATAATATTAGGACTGCATATTTCACAGTACATCTGGAAAACTAAATAACCAATAATAATTTGGAACGACTGATTGATTACAAACCCAGGAGATTATCAGAGAACATAGTCTTTGGTAATATTTTACTGGAGTATAGACACTAATCTGAAATTTAAAAATAGAAAAGTAATAGCTCTACTTACACTGAAACACACTTTTCCCTGAGATTGATGCAAAGAAACTAAGTTTATTTCCTCCTACACCTAGTATGAGAGTTTGGTCTCACTCACCATCTTCAGTGGGTACATAGATGTTGAGGTAAAGGCAGTCCTCGCTCTGGTTCTGAACATAGGTCGCTGCAGCATCCAGGTTGTCCGTGAACCACACTGGTAACATGATCTCAGGTAAAACCCCATGCACGTTCTGGGGACACACTGGCGCGAACTGGGTGGCATTGCGGATGTCTTGCCAGGAGCCTGGAGCTTCAGGAGGCTGGAAACGGCGCTCGCCGATAGGTGCGGTAGCATATGGCACGCCTAAGTACTGTTCCACAGGGCCCAATATCTCATTGTTGAGCTCCCGCTTAATACCACGAATCTTTCCATAGCCTGTAGATACTATGGGGTGTTTCAGGTCAACCCGTTGACATGAGGAAAGGGTGAGGTGTAGCACTAGTCCCAAGAGCCACAGCAGACAGTGATTTGCAACCTGCTGAGAAGTATAATGACGCTTTCCACCATAGCCTTGGTGGCTGGCAGCATTGAGAGGAAAAAACAACATGTCCAAAATAAAAGCTCTTTTAGTCATATTAATAGGACTTCGGCCGGGTGCAGAGAGGGATCACAAACTCACTGGGTTATGGGTGACAACATAGGCAAAAAGAGGATTTGAGGACAGGGACAGGTTAACAGTTTTCCTAGGGTGACATGGTGAGGCAGAGTGACAGGTAGCATTCTCAGGTAGACTCTGTGGTCTCATCCGTCGTCCTCTTTGGAACTCCTGATGGGTCCAGAGCTGCAGTCAGGGAGCCAATTACACCTGGAAGACACAGACAGGGTTTGAGTCAGTGTGTGTGAATAAGTGCGCTCTTTAAGACCCGTCAACGTGGTTTAAAAAGCCACAGGAGAACAACATAGGTGCGCTGATTTTACCTTTAAGATAAAGTGTCTGGAATAATGACACTTGACTGCAGATGTCTCCTTTGTGGTACATTTATATTAACCTAAGGCTAAGGCTTGCTATCACATCCGACACCAAGGGTTATATCTGTAATGTCGTGTGATTTAGTGGTCCTAAAGATAATTGTTTTAACTTGAATATACTGATGTCAGTGAGAATTTGACCACCTACGGTAAAGTTATTTCATTTAATTCCACTGTGACACAGCCAAGCTAAGGTTGGAAATAAAGTAACACCTGCGATCAAGCCGTGGAAATAATAAAGATTATACCTGCTAGCATGCTGACGTTAGCATTTAGCCACAACTTATGACCACTTTGGCTTGCTGTTGGCCAGTCGAGCTAACGCCTAGCTCTCGGTTTCCTGAAGCTCCAGTCTAGAACTCGGTGTCTTGTATTCAGATTGGGACTAGAGTGCATCCCAAATTCAACTTTTATCACGTGTCACATCCTTGCTAAATACGCAAATAACCTTTTACCACAGCTGCAAAAGCAGCTTGTGTGATGACACCCTAATGCAGTTTTTGGGTGCAAACACACAGCTGCATTTAGAGTTGTTAAACTTGTGATCACATCACCACGGGGCGCACTTGGGGTGCAAATGGTGGAAAAGTTGCCGAGAGCTGTCACAATATCAGACTTCCATTAAAAGATGGCCAAAAGAATTCATGATATTATCACAATATCTAAAAACCGATGCTATCGTCCATCCATCCATCCAACCATTTTCTATAACCTCTTATCCTCATCAGGGTCACAGTTGGGGCTGGAACCTATCCCAGCTGACTTTGGGCGAACTAATGCCATCAGTAAAATTCAACACTATGTTGGAGTGTGAGTGATAGAACGTAAAGAAACAGAAATGATATAAGAGGTGTTGGAATATTGACAATATCAGCATGTATGTTATTAACAAAATATCAATATCAAGATTATCGTCAATAATGGAATTTGAATCAGCCTTATGTCTCCAACTAGGAAGAGCTTGAACTTGTAAGAAATGTGAAGACACTTAATTTACATTCCAAAGAGACTATCGTGTAACATGGCCCCGGCTTCTTATTTTCATCTTTCAGATAATTACAATATTTTGAAGTGTAAAACAACACTCGCCTTGTAATCGTCTTGAATCCGCAGAGAACACAAAAGAAATAAAAGCATGTTCACACATCATTCTGAGGAGTGAACCAGCGAAACCCCTTTCAGCCATCCACACCGTGTCAGAGTTAGCCTTTCCCTCTCAACTCACTTCAGTTGGTTCTTGCTTCCACATCATTACAGATGAATGGTCAGTGCTTATCTCACCCTGGCTTTGGGAGACGGAGTCGTTTAGGTGTGATAAAGGCTTTATGTGGCGCTAACTGTTGGTTGAATGCCGCCTCATCCCTCCACCCTCAACGCCGCAATATCCACACTCCACTGCCAGCCGGCCAACAGACACAAGATGATGCTGATGATGATGATGATGATGATGGTAAAATACAGCTGGAAAGATGGCGTGCAACATAACAGGGTGTTCAAAGTTAGTAATGTGAGCGGCTTCGTAAGGGACAAAACAGGAACAGGTTGTCTGTAAAAATATTCAGCTCATTAAAGCCCTCTGAGTGACTCCATCATATGACAACTCCACTGAGGAGGAGGTAAGATGTGTAAAGACAGCCTGAATCCTCATCAAAAAAGTTGGTGTGCATACATAGTCAAGCTGAAAATCCAACTTAGAGAAAAGATTAATGTGTATTATACACAGTACATGACTCTCTACACGTTGCTGTGAAAGACTCACTGTGAGCGGGTGATATTATGTGATTTAGAGAAGCCACTGAAGTTATTTGGAGTAAGAGGCGAGGGAACGAAATGTGTTCATGTGTTAATCTCAATTTTGCTTTAATCTTTATTTAGCCAGCCACAAGTGCATTTAAATTAATAGTTTGCCAATGCTTATTGTCGTTGAACATTAAGATGACGACGATTGACGCCGCTCAAATGTTAAATATGAAGCTACATTCAGGAGACGGTTAACTTAGCTTAGCATAAAAAGTGGAAGCAGAGGGCGGCTGCTTCTGTCAAAAGGTAATAAAATTCACCCAACGACACCTATCCCATATCCATGTGTGCCGCGGCCGTCAAAGCTATACACGGCCATTTTAGTCAATGTTTCAAACCCCGCCATAGTCCGTTTCAGAAGCGTCACGGAAGCGGAACTATGTAACATAAATACACATTTCGAAGCACATAAAACCAAGGAAAATGACTGGTGGAAAAGTTTGGTGGGCTAAACACTCTGTTTCTAAAATGCTCCTGGTGAGGTTTGAAGTCACGTGGAGGACGGACCCGACGTGCCCGATGGGGTTTCGGGGTAAACCTTAGCCATTAATTGACCATTTTTGTTTAACTGACAAAAACAAAGAAAGTTAGCTGTGGTTTTACGTTCAACATACAAATCCCACGTCCAAAACACAAACTGTTTTTTTTTCGCTTCTGTTTTTGTTCAGATTAAACTAACAAGATATGTAACAAGTTAATGAGCCAGCTTCCTTCAGACATGCAGAGCGATGCTAGCTGTTTCCCCTGGGTTCTGTTCTTTAAGTTAAGCTAACAGGCCGCTTGCTGTGACAGTTAAAAAAAAAACACAAGTGGTATTGACCTTCCATCTTCAAATTACACACAATCAATAAGAAGAAGAAGACTGAAAATGATGCAGACACAAACTGAAGTACACATACACATCAACAAGCATACAGAATACTCTATGCAGAATACAGTATAAAGCCTGTGGTTTCAAATGGCAGTGAGTTTCACAGAGCTGCTGTCACTGCTCACTGCTATGGTTACATACCCATTTTGATTTAAAACAGCCATCTGTACTCATTATCATTCAGTCAGTAAATGTGAACATACAGCACAAAGCCAAGCACTTTCAATATATGCACAGTAATTCCAGGGATGCACACGATAATATGTCTTCACTGGCTTGATGGCATAGGTGTGGGGTTAGGTGTCAGTAGCCTGTCAGATTGTTCCCTGTTACGCTTGCCTCCTTGCATGTACTAACAATGACGTACACACACATGCGGAAAATCCAACAAGGCATCAGATGCTGCATGCGAGTACAGACTCGACAGTAAGGACAAATTGGTCTGTTCTCAACCTCTCACACGTGATGTGCAAACGGTAGTACCTTGACATCCCTAACATCTGTTCACGTCAGCCATCCGTGAGCTGAAACGGCACCGAGCGTGCATCTTCGTGCATAAAATGGTATGTATTGACACACAAATCACCAGGCTGATTGAAGCCGTTTTCTGCTCGGTTTTATATATAATAGGTAGTCCTGTCAGCTGAAGCTGTTTGTGAAGGTTATGTCCTCCTGCCAGTGGGACACTTTTATGGCTTTGTTTAAAATGGAATGGTCAGAGTGGTTTGTGAAATCTTCTGCAGGATGGTGGTGCATTGGGATTTTATATTGCTTTGTTTCCACCTGAAGTGTTAAAAGTGCATGCAGTGCTTCAGCTGTCAGGATGCTCTCCTCTGCTAGTCAACAGCTGCGGATGACAAGCAGCCAGTGTGGAAGTCAAGACCATTTAAACAGAGACCAAGACCAAGTATGTAGCTTAGTTGAGTAGCTAACAGACAGCTAATATCAGGATTTACAGACTGATGTGTGTTTGCTTTTGGATCCTATCTTGCAGATGAACTCTTTGTGGTTTAGAAAGTCAAATTTTATTACAAAAGGTTTGGATGACATCTTCTCCCAGACAGTCACATTCAAGGCAGGCGGGGGGTGGGGAGGAGGGGTGGTGGCCGTTAACGGTAACAAAATGACCGCAACGGTAGAAATGAGTCAAGTTATTGGTTTCATTTGAAGCAGGAGGTTTTTTTTTAACCTCCAATCACAGTAATAACATTATCAAATAAATCAGACAATGCACAGGCAATTTTAGAGATACAGTGTTTTTGTGAGACTGCGGTGGCTGGACTTCAGACCTTCTAGGGGGGTCTAGGGGCTTCTCCAGTTAAGTTAAATTGATCAATTTAATCATTAACACACTGGTTGCATAAGGATGAAGTTTTATGACACAGCAAAAAAAAAAAGTCCCCTGGATTCCCATTTATACATTTCCAAATCTAAAATACTATGTATTACTATGGCTTGGCTGAATACTTGACGGCCAATATTGTTAATATCAGCTTAGCAAGCCAGAAACAGAATGCTGAGTTTGTGACTAAGCTTGGACGTCTGCTATCTACCGTCATCATGCTGGGAAAAAGGAACCCTTTCATTAAAATATAAAACAAAGCTCAGATGGCTGCATGTTGTATTCTCCCACAACCAACAACAGTGTCTACATACAGTGATCCATTGTCTCTACGCATTGATATCTGATGGAGAAATAACTTGATATGATATGATACAGGTGTCTTCCTTTTTCTTAGAGATCCTGGGAAAACACAGCCTGTCACACCTTAAACTGAATAATCTGATCATAACTGTGCTTTCTAGTGCCGGCGGTTGGGAGAACTACCTGGAAGAAGAGGCCTTGGATAACATACAGTAGCATATTCAGTTACTTTATTGATTTTTTGAAGGTGAAGTGATGAACAATCTGAAAAGCTCTGAGGCTTATTCATAAGCAGTAAAACACACCATTGCGCAATTCAATACACTCAGGGGTTTCGCTATTGCAGTCTTTTTAGTATGACCAGTACCTTATGGCAGGTAATGTTGGCTAATGTTATAAAACTTAAGATATATATTACTATATAACTGATGTTGCCGAGTCAGTACGCTCACTTAATGACTCTTCTTTACTTCTGTACTCTATGTTTTAGCATTTACCATTATCCCACAATATTCAGTTACATACTCTGGCTTTAAGGCCTTCAAAGTCCCACATCACCACATTACTTAGGCTAAGCTAACTTAGTTTGTGACTGCTACTGATGGTTATGGGTAGAGGTGTGGTCATATTTTCCTTTTTAAAATAAAAAAAATTGACATTTAGTGAAATTTATTTGCTCGCTTGCTGAGACTTTGACCTCGCTAAGGTAAATACGAAGCAACCATCAGCTAACTACTAACTAGCATGTTATATCTTGTTTGTTTAATCTGTACAAAACAAAAATAAATGCTGTTATATGGATTAAACACAAAGATATTATGTTAATAAGTGAGATTTGGAGGTGCTGGTAGGTGGATAGGGTAGGTTTCCAGTCTTTATGCTAAGCTAAGTTAGCCAGCCGCTGGCGGTAGCTTCATTTAGCGTACCATCCCATCTTTAATTTCATGAAAATAATAAATAAAATGAGGGAATACACTGTAGCACATCGCTAACTCTTGTGGATGCTAGTTCAGAGAAAGAAATAACCAGAAGTCATGCTAAAAATAGAGCTAAAATGCTAACAAAAGCTAACGCTAAATAAGGTAGGTATGTCCAAAATGAACTGTGCATGTCATGCGTTAAAGAGTTCAGTACATTTCTGTTCTCTTATGTAGATTTCATTAGTAAGTTTCAGGGAGAAGACATGCACCAGACATGACCAAGGCTGTTTAGCATGATGTTATATAAGAAGCTGCCCGGGGGCATCGTGGCATGAACACAGGGTAACCACACCTGCTGTAGGTAGATCAAAGGCAGGTCCCATCAGCAGATTTAGTGAGAACAATGTATGCAGTTTTGATTAAAAGAACTGTTTTGAGGCCTTAATGTTCCCTTAAATCCTTAATGGACTAGGCAAGATGAATAAGTTGTCTTGTTGACGAAGGCTAACAGAAGAACTGGTGCTAAGATTAGACTTGTCAGGCTGCATATGTAAGCTCAGCCAAAGGGCCTCATCCTCTTTTCACACCAGACATTGAAGCTATCCAAAATCTGCCCCAACGCCTCAATGCACAGACTGCCTGGCAGCTCTGGGTGATACAGGAATAGGAGATGAGAAGAAATGGCTGCCACTCCCGGATAGTGCAGCATGATATAAGAATTCAAAAGCCACCAATAGAAAAGTCAGTTTCTCTCCTTTGTAATCTGTAACAACTATATGATGTGCCGAGGCAAAAGGACGGAGGGGAAAAATTTTGAATTATTTTAAAATTCAGCACTGGTACGGGGCAGTTTCAGCCTATTCTTGTCAATTAGGATCATGTGTGAGTCATTTGCTTTGAGTAACAACCAGTCAGCTCATCCTGTGCCGTCATCGGTTAAATTTAGGTCACAACTTCTGAATTTATTTGGTAAAAATAACGTCAGTAACTGTCCAACTTATTCAAAACTAAGTTTCTTTTAATTAGAGAAAACAGTTAACAGCCTAAAATATTTTTGTCTTTAACTATATGACGTGTCACGTAATGAAGAGCGAGGCCCCTGAAGACAAGGGGAGGGCTGCAGAGGGTAACAGGCCGAGATTCAGCAGACTTTATGTCAATCGAGCTTTAAACCATATTAGGATTATTCTAATAGGATCACCGCTGAAGCGAGAGGAGATACACATTTATTTTGTACGGTAATATAGTCTTTCAAATCGTGGAGATCACTTCAACAGTGTCATTAAAGCTGTATCTTCATGTAGCTGATATATAATATATTAACCAGGTAGGTTGATCAGGAACTTGAGCCAAACTCTGCAACTTTGTTGCAAGAATAACAGCTGTTCAGCTTCACGATGTTGCTCAGCCAGTTGATCAATTTGGGCTAGGGCTGGTTGACAATGGACAAAGAATAAAATCTCCATTTTTCAATCCTGGAGGCGATTCACGATTTGAATTTTTGATTTGAATCTTGCAAAATGCAGCAAGACTGAACACAGTTGAGCAAGAATAATAAAATACCTGCACCATCTGCAAGGCTGTCATTGTTATGCATATTCAAAAAACAGGTTATCCGGTACAGCTATCTACTGTCAGTACCATATGCTTCAACTAAACAGAGCACGGACACCCACTTTAATAATCAACAGACAGCACATCAGCGTGATATCTTCAGACAGCTTGCTTGCTAGCATTAGCCACCCGGTCAGAATTGAACAAGGTAGAATCCACACAGCCGGCTACTGCGACTTCACCTCTTGTGACCGGATAATGTCAGACACAAACTGAGCGCGAGTCCTTTTTTCCAGTCCCTCTCGTAGATAAAACTGTTCACCAGAGCAAGCTAGCCATCTGTACAGTAGGTGAGACACCATGAATCATGAAAGTCAATCAAGAAAACAACCTTTTTCCCCACACTTTGTGCTAGCTGGCCAGATTAAGCCTGCAAAGATTAGTTGATTCATTTATTAGCTGTCAATTGTTAAGTTAATTGCCAACTATTTTGATAACTGATTGATATTTTTGAGTTCGAAAATGTCCTAATTTTCTGATTTCAGCTTCTCAAATATGAATATTTCTTTCTTCTTGTATGACTTCTATGAATTCATGTTGCGTACAAAACTTTAGGAAACAGTAATCAACACATTTCACCATGTGCTGACATTTTTAGATCAAATAACTGATTGATTCATTAATAAAATGACTGACAGATTAATCAATAATGAAAATAATTAGTAGTTGCAGCCTTATGCCCGACCACCATGAAATTTGAAATAGATATTCGTTGTCCACAGAGGATGATTTCTAATGATCCCTCGACCTTTCATCTTTTCAACATTTCCATTTGATCAGCAAGTGACTCACACGGTATCTTACCTTAAAAACTGACGGAATAAATATTCGTCTTCAACAATTAATAAGCAGACCACCATGAAATAAAATGAGCACACTTGCTGTATGCTCACCAGATGATTAACACTTTCCATTTTGGACACCGTGTGAGGTTCGCTTTGGTTCCACCCTCTGGCCAAATGACAACTTTGAAACCATGCTAATGTTTGGCACTTTCATGTTGCCCAGGGGATAAACCTTTCATTTTTAATGATCCCATGGCATTTGCTCCAGCACTACCCTCAGGACAAATACATTTTTAGAAGATTGCAAAATCGACATTGTGTTACACGCTCCAAGCAAAATCTTTTGTCTTTATTACTACATCATATTATGTTATAAACCATTGATCAAACGACTGTATAGTGCTTATAAATGTTAAATAGGGGGATGTAAAGGGAAGTGTTAGTGTTAATCTATCTGAGAAAATAAACATTTTAGGTTGTAAGTACTTGTCACAGGATTAATTTCATGGCGACCCCATAGTTCTGGAAGAACACTATGTTGTTAGAGCTGATCAAGGCTGTGATCATCATCCCACAATTTATTCTTTTAATCGTCAGCGCTCCGGACTCAAAGAGCAGCTCAATCAGGTAACAAGGCCGCTCCATCTGCCACTGCTTTCCAATCCACGAGACACTGCAAGCTTAGAAAAATGCGGGCCTTTCCACATAAAAATATAACTTGCAATTAATCCAAGAAACGACTGCAAACATCTCAATGAACGGCAGATCCACAGTGAGCAGCGGAGGCACTACACTGGCGCATGAATTCACCCCAATAATTAGCAACACGAAAACAGAAGTTAGGATTAGAAAAAGTAGAAGTCAATTAAAGGGGCTTTAATGAGACATCATTGCAGGTTATTAAAGCAGCAGCAGGGATCATAAAGCAGCATGCAGTGGGAGCAGATAGGAGATGTTAGACAAAAGGCCCTCTGTCACTGCTGGACCACGAAATCAATATGTTGCTGTTGGTCACCAGCGTTCTCTCTCTTTAACACCTGTAGATCACATGGAAAACCCTTTATCTTAGAGCTCCCACCAGTACACAAACAGAGTAAGATATGTTGACAGCTACTGACCAGACACTGTTAGTATTTGGTATAGATGAACACTGCTGGCTCTAGGGGTGGCTGTTACCTTTTATTTATCCGTTCGCTTAAGTGTGTTTGTTCGGTAGTTGTGAGCGGGAGAATGTGCCATAATGAAGCCAAGCGGTGTGCGCAATCTGGTGACACGCTAATTAGCAATGATCTAGGTGAAATGCTAGCTGTGCTAGCGTGTGTATAGGTGTTTGTGGGTGATACACACTGTTTGAGGGAACAGTCTTGACAGCTGCTTAGCCTCAAGCTTAAAGCTAATTTAAGAATAAAATGGCCCACTAAGTTAAATAGAGAAGGCAGCTAACAATGTTGACACGAGCGTCCAGGCTCACTGAAATACTGTCAAATGCAAAAATTCAAATAATAATCATGACGCTGATGATAATCTTTTTTCAGATCTACAATCTAGAAGAAAATAAAATAGAGGAAAGAGAAAAGGCGGCGAAGACAATACATAAAAGCATGTCTAGAGGGGCGCAATTTAAAAAGAGATTTACAGGATAACATTGAATTAACTAGCTTGTGTTCCTCAGGCAGGCACCTTCAACGCTAAGCCCCCCTCACGAAACTGCAATCAGCTTTATTCTTGACTCTAGACTGAGGAAGAGTCAAAAGAGCCCGAGGATCTGAGGCTGACAGGAAACTCCAAAGTCTGAACGTAGCCACAGGCCAGATGCTGCGGCTGCTGCTGCTGCTGCTGCGGCCTACTTTAAATGTGATCATTGAAAAGTGGTGACACTGAGCCAGAGTCCCAATAATACCGCACAAGTTTACATCATACTGTAGCCTCTAGTTTGAAGGAGGAACATTGGTGCACTGGTTGACAACTACTTTTTTTTTTTCGAAAGTACTGCGTTTGTCCCAGGATTCCCAAGTAATCTAACGTCAGTGTGTGTCTCATGTTCTTCATGTGGATGTGTCATGAACATTTCTCTGGCAATGTGCAAGTCTGACTAATTCATTACAGGCTGTGACAGCCTGCTTCCAACTGACAAGCATGTCCCTCTCCTTTTTATTTGGAGGACGTCTGAAAAGGATGTGTGGTAAGTTTATGGAACGAAAGCCATGAGGATAGGCTACTATACAAATCACTTATAATATGATCATGATATAATAATGAGATGATAAAAAAAAACATCTCAAGCTTACTGTTGAAAACATTTAGTAAAAAGATTGAAGGAATATTTTGCAGAACTTGAAACGCAGAAAGAATTAATTCTATGTATTTAAGAATAAACTGTACTGCTACGTCAACTTGCAAACCAATGGCCAAATTAACTTTAGCTGAAAGTAATCATCAAACAATAATTCATTTGATTTGCCACAAAATACCCGAGGGAACCAATGAAAAAAATGTTCCTTAACCTAAATTAGGATCAGATGTTTTCTATACAACACATTGTTTGTATGTATTTTAAAAAGTTTGTCCTTTGGTAGCAACAAATTAAATCTGTGCTGAAGTGACACCAGAGTGGTTTATTTTTATATAATTTCTTCAAATTTTGTTCTATCTTTTTCAAAAGCAATTCCAGCATGTGTGCCTTTTTTGGTGGTTTGTGAGCTCAACTTGCTCACAGCAAAACCGAAGGAGGTTTCTGATCATAAGAAGGAGTAGTAAAGTGCACAGTTGCGAGGGTGTTTGAAAAAAAGTGGGAGGTCAAAAATGAGGAAGAAAAGGAGGACGGCTTAAAAAAAAAAAAAAAAAAGCCAAAGAAGAGCAGAAACCAATGCCAGGAAACATAGAGGGAAGAAGTGGCATGACTAAAACAGAGGCAGGTGTAGGTAGCAGAGGTGGCACGCATGGTTAAGTGGTTTGCTGAATGTCAAGCAACAGCTCATCCTGTAATCCTCCCTCTTAAAGCGCCACCATACTGATAGTTTGCGAAGATAACTTGGCAGCTTGCGGTGTTGTTACAAGTTCACCTTCATAGGGCTGCAATTACCTTTCTCCAGACTGCTCCATCACCTGAGCTTCCCTCCCCATCTCCACACCTGGATCTCATTACCCTCATCAGTCAGTCATTCATACCGGCCAAGATTCACCTCGCCTCTGCCAGATTTTTTGCAGAGTTTCACGCCTGGCTTTCCCTGTCTGTCCTTCCAGTTTGAGGATTCTTGCCTACTACCTCTTGGTTTTGTCTGTCTGATCAGGATCTGTTTGGTTTTTAACCCAGGGTCATCAACCCTGCAGCTGGCTGCTTCCGCCTTCCTTCTTCTATGAAAAGTCGCATCCGATATTCCACGCCTCTTGCCTCAAACCCCTTAAGAGACTTCATTCTAGCTATGCCTAACCATCAATGATCTCAACTCTACTGCGTGGGAACAATGACATGAAATCAAAGCTTAATTCTTTAAGATCTCTTAAAGGAACAGTGTATAGGATTTAGTGCTATTCAGCAGTGTATTTGCTGATTGCCACCGCCTCGCCTCACCCTCTCTTTCCTAACATGAAGGAGAAACTACAGTGGCTGAAAACACACGAAAAACCCCAAAAGGCCTATCTACAGCCAGTGTTTAGTTTGTCCATTCTGGGCTACTGTAGAACCGTGGTTCTTCTTCCAGAGGCACCTTCACATTTTGTTTGAAGGGCTTTCACCTGAAGCCTATTCAGTGAATGCTGAGTTGGATTGAGGCCTGACCAACGTTTGGCTCGACAAAACTCAATGGGTTGCCTCGTCTTTATGTTTAGGATCAGTGTTGTGTGCATTGTTCTACAATTGGGATGTTGGGCAAATGGGCAATGAGCATGAGCAATCCTGTGTCCCTGAAGCTGAAAAAGTCAACACTCACAGCCAGTCAGTCTTTCATTTCACATTAAATGTGCTGGAGTGGCATCAAACCACGTCTCTGTTCCAATACTTTCTGACTGTGTTGTACGTATTTACCACAGTAAACATTCATTCTGCCATCAAGTTGCTCTCGCTATTGCTCCTTTTTAAACCAATTTCAGAAGTGTCAAAAGAGAAGTTGCATGGCTGGTTTTTAAACTTTATAAGCCTCGATCAACAAAGAAAAGATCCGTTTCTAGGAGGCAATAATCTTGACTTATCTGAACAAGTACAGTATGTACATTTTTTATATCTGAAATATTTTCTAATTTACTAAGGGCCTTTTTTGGATTTAATAAGTAACCTAACTTTTGGCAGGATATCAGGTGAACTACTTTAAGTTTTATAGAACAGAGAAACTACCAGGGAACCGAAATATCAAGCTACAGTAAAAATATAATCAGTTTTGCTTAAACACAAATTTAAAAGCAAATGTCTTACACATCACATCTCCTGCCAGCGGTGTGTTTCATAATGAAGCTATTTTCAGTCAATTAATCATCAAACATTGATTTTAGGGCCAATTGACAGGCCTACACGATAGTTGTTATATTTATGTCTGCACTAATAGCCCTGTATACTAATTAAGACATTAATCTAGTTGTTGCAGTTGTCATGTTAACACTTGTCTTGCCCGTGTCAACAAGAGTAATGTGAGAATAACCTGATTCCAGCTCTTAATTTTCTGCTCTTCAGTGTGGACACGGGGAGAATTGGGAGGGTTTGTTTACAGGGGTGACAAAATGAAAGGAGTGAATGCTTTTTAGCTGACGTTAAGAAGATCAACATATTCTGATCAAGTCAAAGAAGCAAGTACATGACGATGGCTTGACATTTCTCAGTAATTCCTTGTGCCAAATTCTTCTCTATGTAAACTGCTCCTAGTCTAATCAAACATACCCCTGCTGGGTGAAATCACTTTCATTTGAACTGTGGGTTTGCTTAATTGAACTATTAATGCAATCTTTGTCGCCACAGTACGCCCTTGTATTGTTCCTATCATGTAATCTAAACAAGTGCAGCCAGTTATGTTCTGTAAATTTCATCAAAAATGTTTTTTATATCATAATTTGCATAAATAAATCATTAGTATCCACTTACATTTGGATGTTGTCAAAGTGTGTCGCAGTTAGGTATTTTGTTACCCCCCCCAAAATCCCCAGTGGACAGTGCAATACGCTTAAAGGAGAGTTCGTAACTGAGAGACACATGCCAACCACACCTGCTTCATTCTTACATAAGATTGTGTGAGCACAAAGAAATACTAGGCTGGAAAGAGCACACAAGGTTGACGCCGTAGAGCGCATTTACACAGTAATACTCATTGTTACAGAAGTGTGCAGTCAGTGAGGGGAAAGGGAAGAGCAGCTGCAGTCTGGATACTGCACCAGTGTGGGCAGATAAGGGCTGTGCTGGGAGAAGCGGTGTGAGATTTAAGATGAAGTGACACGAATTTCAACCCGAAAGGTGGGAAGATAGTTATATTAGAGACACTGAGCGATATGTGGATGTAATGAGACAAAAGACTGAAGTGCACTTACAGATGTATTTGTTAAGACACGTGGACAATGGCAGATAAGACGTGGGAACGAAGGACAACCCCGTGGTAAAACTATGTAAGAGGAGCAGATGGAAGAGAATGAGTTTGAGTTGTTAAATATTTAAGGCTACACAATTACAATTTCTCATCTCAAAGGCAGCCAGTACTTGGACTGGGAGATATGGTTGGAATCATTATTGCAACAATTAGTGGTGTTAATGATTTCACTGATTGAAATGATATTGACTGACAACATAAAAGACCAATGACATGCAGTGTAAACTGTGTTTTTGTTGTAGTACCTGGTTGCATCACTAGGCAGTGCTTATGTTAATTGTTAATGCTAATGATGGATGGTGTTAGATTGTGCTGACTGACTATCTTTTGGGTATTAGAGCCAAAATGTGGGACATCAAGACTGAAACCAATGGTGCAATGAGAAGAAGTGATGATGACAGTAACAAACAACAATTAGGAGTTAGCATCTTGGAAAAAAAACAATACTGAGTTTAGTAATGATTGACTTTTTGGAGTGTTTTGCTGATTCCCATTTGGTGCTACACAGATGCGCAGATGGTGTTAGCTCATGTTTGCTAGTGGGTTAGCTGTTTACAATGTTTACATTACACATACGTGTGATGACAGAAACCCTGGACACATCGGGTCCAGTGAAGTTTTAAATTAGACAACCTGCAACTTTCTCTTAAGAACATAACAACCGGTTCAAAACACGGCATGGCAAACTGTCTCATTGCAGCCACACTCTGGGGCATCCACGGCACTTGCCGTTTGGCCATGATATAATTCTTCAACTGTGACTATCTGTAAACGCTGCAGTTAAGAACAACAAAACAAAAAACAAGTACCCCATCTTCCTCTGCCCAGCTAGGTAACTTTCCTGCTAGAATAACCGGTTGGTGTGTGCTAATGATGCCGTAAATCCGGTTGTCTTTCCAAAAGCTAATGCCAAACTAGCAGCTTCAACAGAATCGGCTACTCAATCACTGTTCAGGCTGTAGCCACAGAGCTAACGTCAGAGACAGGCATTACTTTCCAACAATGACACATTCCAATCACAAGAAAAATCAGAAACTTCCCAAGAGAAATCCCACTTTTTAGGTGTAAATTTAGTCTGCTGGAAGAGAAATATAGAAAGTTTCCTTGTGCTGGTAAAGGTGACAGGAAAGTATTTGTGCAGTGTATGCTTATTTCTTAAATAAATCAAACTGTTATGCAGAGATTGGTTTAACCTGTTATACGTTTGTTTGCTACTGGCTATTCAAAGCTATAGCCCCTTTTTGTTGACAGTATAGCTCAGGCCATGAACCCCCTCCGTGCAAAGTCTGTATCACTGCCGTTTTTGATTAACTTAAATGTTTAATTGTCCAATATAAAAGATATCATGCATGAGAGAGTTAAGAGGTACAATGACTGAGCTCCACTGGGTTGAAAAAATTGTGAGGGGAAGTGGAAAGTTGAACGTGATTAATTTTAGCCTTTGGACTGCAGTGCTTGAAGTTATTTTTGATATGATTCCACCACGTTACAATCTCCCTTTTTGATTTAATGCATATCCTTCTTTAAGTCTCTCAACATCCACCCGGCTCCCTAACTGCTGTGGCAATGCACTGTAGTCCAGCAGTATCCAAACAAATTAATAATTAAAATGTTTTCAGAGGGGCTGGGATAACCTGCATAGTGTTTTTTTTTTCTTTTCTCTCTGGCAACACACAGCCCTTTTTTCTCCGAAAATAAACAGAGGAGCTCTATATGTGTAAATGCAGTTGCTGCAGCAATATCGACAGGGGGATGCCAAGAATAACAAATTAACTTTTTTGTTTTGTTGTTTCCTCTTTTCATACCGTTGTTGTGAAAGTGGCCTAGTTGCATTATGGTCTGAATAGCAGACAAAAGCAACCCCTGACATTTTGATAAACTATAGAAAAAAACAAAAGGAAAAACTGGGATATCTGAAACCTGCAGAAATGTCTAGAGGATTAGGATTTAGTAAAATAACACTGGCCTTTATTGAACGCAATTACAGACATCTCTGATGTCAATTAATAGTTTCCTAACCTGTTTCCCCTAACCTTAAAGTTATAATCCTAAAGATTTTCATGAAATTGAACCCTTTTTTGATACCGTTTATAACAGCAAATCAATGTATTTGCATTTAATAATTACCTCTTTATGATGAAGTTTTTATCCGTAGTGGTGGAGTCCATCATTCCACCAAATAATGCAGCAATAATGCTTTTATCTCATAGATGTCAGCCTGTTTATGATTCAGTCTCCTGACAGCGTATCCGTTACTGATAATGCAAGCGCATACATGCATTTTCTGCATTTTCTGCATAGCTTAATAGAAGTTTTAAATATTGCAGGGAACAGTCGGGAGCAGCCACGGCGAGCTGTTAGATGAAGAGCTGAAGGCGACAGGCAGCATGGCGTGACGATCAAGTGTGGCATTGGACGGAAAAATCGTAATCAAGGGGTTTTGCAGAATCGTCCAATATTGACGCACTGTCCTAGGACTGTGGAATCAGTATCAGGAAATCAAAAAATTCAGATTGGTGCATTGCTATTTGCAAAGTGCTTTATATCTTATCTTGTCTTATAATCTGATTACCCCTGACTAAGTGATATGTTTCATTTTATATTCAGTGCATAACAATAACAGAACAACTGATAAACTGTACAATTAACACAAATAGTGAACAAGGTTTGTGTCAAACAGTGATTTAGATGAAGTCTGAGTGAATACTGCAGGGGAAATCAATTTTCCTGGGGAAACTTTTAGGAACTTTTTATACACTTCTGTCTTCATTGTAATATGCATTTTTCTACTTGTAATTAAGAGGTTTCAATTCAGTGTTTTCTTCTCTGTGATGCTCGGCCATTGTTCTTTTATATTGTTCTATCACAGGCTGTGAGTGTGAGAATGAAAGCTCTGCGAATGTAGCTGCGTTCAGGTCTTCACCGTGCTCTGATCCTGTGAGATATTTTGTCTTTTAGAACTAAAATAATCATCTAAACTTTCAAACTGTCATTTAGCTTTCTTCATAGAAACAAATTAAATATTGAGATACTGGTCTTTGTATATATAAATATATATTTTTAAAGTTTTCTTCCACCCCCCTTTAAAATACAAAAGGCCTCGCAACCCCCTGTGAAGTCTTGGTGACCTCTTGTGGGGGTCAGGACCCACAGGTTGAGAACCACTGCTGTAGATCATGTGCATTACACTCAGGCATGAATCAATGAATGCACATGAGAAATTAGAATTATAATAGTGTGTCTACAGCCATAATAAAGGTCTTTTAAACTTTGGATCAGGTTGGGAAATTGTACAGACGGGATAAGGAAGGAGGGAGCTGTTGTTATTTGGGAATCACGCCATAGGAAAAAAATAGAGGAACAATTACAGCTAAAAAAAAAGCTAAAAAAAAAAAAATCACATGCTCTATGTGTGGGAGATAGCAGGTGCACTATGTTTGACCACAGACAATCATAATAATAATGATAATAATAATAATAATAATCATCTACAAGTCATGCAGCTGGTCCTACAGCTACACACTGCTCATCTGTTCAGGGAAGGTAGAGCAGGCTTGGCTTCTTTTTCTGGAACATAAGCCTGTTTTATTGTCTCACACTGGGGGAATTTTGACTCAGGATCATCATTCATTTGAGCAAATACATACAGTTTACTTTGCCATGCTATTCAAGCTGCCACAACACAAAAACGGCTGCTGAAATTTAAATGTTGCCTTAAGAGGACTGTCACGTTCAGTTGGAAAGTGTACCTTGACAGATGGGCTGGCTGCATTGATGATGTGTAAGTTAGCTTAAGTAGAGCACTGAGACTCGCTGTATGTGATGTATTCCAGCGAAATGATTTGTATGCCCAAAAGTGTTGAGAGGTTTCCTGTACTCCAAAGGTACTGCTCTGAGGTCGGCTGAATAAAAGATAGGGAGTTTAATTTAGGTTTCGGCGCAAGTACCGACTTTTAAAATGGACAAATCATTCAAAACACAGACAGATCACAAAACATACAAGACTTTGATTATATGTATGATTTCTCCTGTGTAGATGTCCAGCATTTTACCAGCACCTGTTGTCCATAGAAGGTGACACTGAGACCTCAAAGAAAATCAGACATCATGCAGCCTCATTAAACCTGACAACTGAATATAAAAAGAGTCCAAAATACAATACTGAAGACAGGATTGGTTATAAATTGCCAGACTGTTAATTGCTACACCTTTGTGTTCTGGGCTGTTACAAAGATGGACTCCTGTACTTAAGTACTGTGAAATGGGGCATCACGTTGGTTCAGGTAGGCCACCGGGCTCCTGCATGCCATCAGCTGATCAGTATCAGCTGACAAATATTATCACCTATCAGATTAAAACAAAGTAATTAGGTGGTCTTGATAATGTGACAAGCTCACACTCTCACTCCCTTTGATTATTCATGTCACTGCTTCTGTTACGGGTTGTACGCCCAGCCGCATCTCTCCTGTGCTGCCTTCGAATGCAGAGCATTTTCCACCACCGAGTGCATCTGGACATCTATTTGCAATAAATCGTCCTGAATTCTTTGATGTGAGCGTCTGACTGAACCGTCTGACATTTTGCAAAGGCGCTGTACAGTGTAGTGGTCTCAATGGTGCACGATGTAACCTTGTGATTGTGCTCATATGAACCTGTTCAGAAATCAGCTGTACGGTATAAAAGCCTTCGCTACAACCGACATGACGTTCAGCAAGTTCAAGTGATTTGACAGATTGTTGGACGCCAATGCCAAAATATAACCCCACCGTGAAGTTATATTTACACTGGGCATTAATTTACTACTATGCAGTTTACATATTCAGCAGGCACAATAAAAATCCAATAAAGGTTTCAAATTGTATTCAAGCAACCAACAGTCATTATTCATGAGATGAAAACCTGAGGCCTGGCAACAACAGCATTTAAATCAGCGAAAGTCATCCCAGCGAAATCGCCACTGGTGGATTTACACACAAGGCCGAAGTAAGTCTGTGAACATTTTTCACCTTGAGTTAAACTTTTGTAAGACGCATCGCCATTGACATATAACTAGCCTTTCTGACAGATCTTTACTTTGAGGTAACATAGTGCAAAATGGAAGAAGCTATCGCACTTTAGTAGCTGTGTTGGCCCATCCACTTTTATTTAACTACTTCTATTGATATATGAACTGATCCGAGAGGAATGCTTTGCAGACAGTCCTTCTATCCGTCTATTTTCTGTAACTGCTTATCCTTGTGAGGGTCTGGAGTGTATCCCAGCTTACATTGGGTGAGACAGACAACCATTCATGCCCACATTCACACCTATGGGCAATTTAGAGTCACCAATTAGAGGAAGCGCAGAGTACCTGGAGATACCAGGAACCTTCTTGCTGTTAGCAAAGCTAACCATTGCACCACCGACCCAAGACAGAAGTCAACAGAGCAACCAGTCTTGCTCAGTTGACAGTAAGAAAGCAAGCCGTCTAGCTTGGAGAGCATTCCCTCTCACAGTAACTCTTTATTGAATGAAATGGTGTACAATACTGAAAACAAAAATTCCTTGGGGGGAGTAAACATCTAAGGAGGGCAAGAGGTGCACATATATTAAGGAAATATTTCCTGTCAGTGTCGCCCTCTTACCTGTTGGTAACTCTTACGTTATTGAAGAGATGGTGTTACTTAAATGTTTGTAAGCTAATAAATCTGTAAATCACATTTTCTTAACAAAATTGAAAAAATAACCAGTGCAGTGAGAATTCACTGGAATGGATTTTGATATGTGCATTTTGTATTTGTACTCTATTATAGTAACCTGCATTATTCTGTCTTGTTATATGATGCCGATGTTCATTTCTGTGTCCCACTGTATTATAGCACAAATCTCATGCTGCCTCCCTAATGTAATAACACATTTCACGCTTAATTAGAATTTCTTATGTAAAAGGAAATGGATTTTGTGAAATAGGTCATAGGAAATACTGTAAATTAGCCAATTTGAAAGTCTAGGAGAAACGTTTCTTTATTTATAAGATGATATGGGACCAATTATTGTCCAGGTAAATCAGGTTTTAATCGCTGATGGACCCACATTTTATTTAGCTCCACTTTTTTTTCGTCTACTGGCACCAGTCTGCTGTCTGTGAAACTTGCAGTCCAGCCTTTGGCACTGCTAATAAACATTAAGGTTTACCGCCTTCAAACTAGAGGTCTTGGCCTTTTGAGAACACTGTAACCTCGGTGTTTCCACATTCTGTAGCTGTGTGTGAGTGGGAATGGGGAGCAGTGGAGCCCAGTTTATTTGAACAACAGGGGCGTTTTTTGGGGGGGGATTAACAAGGGCGGACAGTGATGGTCTATTAAGTGACTACCTATTTTCTACAAGATACTAAGATTATGGATAGATATAGACAACTGACCTTCTGATAGAAACAGCTCAGAAACCACAATGCACCAACAATCCTTCATACACTGACCAAAATGACAGTATATAGTATATAAGGGCCAAATCAGCAAAAACAAACAAACAAAACTCAAGCATGTTGGATGCATGTTTATATGCACGTATATATATATATATATATATATATATATATATAGAGAGAGAGAGAGAGAGAGAGAGAGAGAGAGAGAGAGAGAGAGTTTTAATTGGAACACCAAAGAAACCTATTTTCTTGCCAAGAGTCTGGTTTTCCAGAAACCACCCCAGCACATCACAATGATGTGCTATTTTACTGTTAACTGTGTTTATGGCGATAAACAATAACCTCCCGGTGCATTGTTTCCACTAAAAACTGTCAGGAGCTGACTGTTGTTCTGAAGCGGATTTCTCTTCTCTGGACAACAGACTGTAACTCTGACATTACATACTGTGAATGTATTTGTATGCTTGTCTTTGCACCTCTCTAATGGTATGACACAAGCTTTTTAAAAAAATATGTTTATTGAAGACAAAATGCCCACCATTTTCAATGTCAGGTAGAATTTGAAAAGCCTTTTCAAGCCACAGTATTATTCAGAGTATTACTCATTTCAGTGCTTGTCAGTGTTTGCCTCAGATCATAGCTATGTCTTAAAATGTGTGTGGATTACGTTGTCTAACATCTTACTTCCAGCCGCGATGCCTTTCGGTTTATCTTGATAATGATTCAGACAGCTCACAGAGCCAGTGACTAAACTAAACACACAGCCTCTTTTTGTTTTCAGTCAATGTATGTCAATCTCAGCTCATTTTTTGTCCCTAATTATGTCTCCAACTTTAAATTGGCTTCACTGGGCTTTCACAAGGCATTGAGTGCTCTGCCAAGCACCTGACATGAAGGACATACTCTGGTGTTTTTTTCCCACTCAGTAACAGTACACTTCTGCACCAAGGGAAGAGAGTAGGTGGAGGACATGATCATTAACATTTCCTTTAGCACTATATCTCATATTTGTTCAGGCATTACAAATTCTCACTGTATCCCAAGCCAGTGGAACTAGCATTACCTATCTTCACACTGGCGTTTCCCATCTGAAAAATGTAGAAACTATGACATTTAACTAATAATAAATGGCCTGCCTCTCCAATACATCACGTAGGCTTCATTTCCAACTGGCAACGTTTTTCTAAAGAGCACTAGCCGCCTGCCTAATGTGTGCTGTGTCATAAGCAAGGTGGATAATGATCAGTGTAGTTCCATGGGACACAATCACGTCTTCAAAAAAATAACTTTTTTTTTAAAGAATACATGCCACATTTGAATGGCAGCTCCAGCTTGTGTATCATTGCCTGCCCAAAACATATCAGAGAATTAAATGTTACAGCTGCTTAATGGATCATGTCTGATGAAACTGAAGGGTGACACTTTGTGATTCAGGAAAGGTCACGTGTTCCGTTTTAATGGGCTTGTGCCACTGTCGCTAATAAAAGACACATTAAATTACCAGATATTTTAATGGGGTTTGGTGTGATATTCTTCCCAGACTTCACAAGACAGAACGGCACATGTTATATTGTTCAAAGGAGGTTACACAAGATGGTTACCATGGCATTTGCACAGGCACATGAGCTTTGCTTTGCTCATGGATAATGGGTCAGGTCAAGCTATTCTCCTGCTTTTCTCCTCCTCGGTGAGGACATGGCCGATAGCTGGGTCATTTTAACCTCTCTTTTTCTCTGACTTGACATCTTCACACAGGAATTAAAAATCTCCAAGCCTCCGTCACAGCAGCCACACCATTAACCCATTTTATGTAAAGATGGTGTGGCTTGGTGAGAGGACGTATGGATAGTAAACAGCTGCTAAGCCTCCAAGCCGCTCAAATATAATGCTTCATGATAATTTTACAAACTCAAAAAAGACAGGCAGTGCTCAAAACTCTAAAAAGTCACGTCTGATGTCCCTTGTTACAGTAATGTGTCTGTTTTTATGCAATAAATGAGCAGCTTTCTGGACAGGAAGCCAATGTGACTTGCTGCCGGTGTAACAGGGGCGCTACAGGTTACATCCAAACTCTTAGTCTGACAGAAATTACAGATTTTGAAGAATGTTCTTGATACATCTCTGAGAGCAAAGGGAAATCCCACACTAAAAAAAAAAAATAAAAAAAATTGGCGAGAACACAAGGGCTCTCCTGTGGACTTTTTGAACCCTTGGAAGACACTTCTTTTAAGTGCACGATCCTGCAGACCCTCCTCATGGGAGTGACATACAATTGATAGTGTTGTAACATGACACAGGTACCCCAGGAAAAGAAAATAAAACAAGACATGAATCATAAAAAGTGCTGACAAGCAGACGTGATGACAGTTTGATAGAACAGCAATGCCATTTTCCTAACAGCAAAAATCATTTTTAATTATTTAATTACTTTATCCCATAAATTTCCATTTGGAGCCTTCGTACCACATTGTACTTATATCATGCTACGTTCATTACATTCTCTGGGGTTCAGCGTTTCAGACATGGACACACTGGATCGCTATTATTCAAACATCCATTGGCTTAAAATACTAGACTGACTTTAGCAGTGATACCTGCAAAGACGACGTTCAAGAACAGAAAAGCTCTCTGACCTCTCTGAGGCACAGCGTGGATCTGCTGTTCTTACATTAAAATCATACGGCAAAGGCACTTTGCAACCGTGTTATATAAGAATGTATAATTCTACGAGAATATATATTATTTTTGCACAGTGTGAATGAGTCATTGCTACTAGACCACTCATTTATTAACACTTTTTTTCCCAATGTGACGGCACGATGATGACACTGTACAGCCTGAAATGCTTTAGGTACGACGAGTTTTTAACTTATGCTTGAACGCAGCTTGTTTTACAGCAGATGACAACAGATTCTTCTCTGGAAGAAATTGGTATCTACAGAGCTATGAGCATAACATAAAAAATGGGGAGCGACAAAAACAGCGACCAAACCACAGACTACGGAGTTCAGTGTAAATGGAGTAGTAAACAAAGCTGAAGTAAAACATGCAGGTACAATTGGAATAAAATAAAACTGTAGCTGCCTTTGATAAATCACTGAATATTCACTATTTTTTCATGCAACTTTGCTGTGCAGATTATAGAATTCAAACCCAGTAAAAACACCTTTTTTGAAATGTATGACACTACAGTTTACCATCACTCATCACATACGTTTTATAAAGCACATCCTGGCTGTAGTGGTTTATGCCCGTACAACAACATCAGCCTGCAGGGCAGGCAGCTAACATACAGTAAGTTATTATATTAGCTCATAGCAAGGCTTGTTGACTCAGTGGAACAGCAAATTTAGTTTTTAAAATGGAAAAAAAAAATTGTATTTATCCACACAGCACTGCAGCATCCAAGCAGAAGCAGACTAAAGGGACATTTCACCAACTGCCAAAGTCATGTTTTACATTTACAGATGAAGTCTTTCATTTGTTTTACTTGCTTAGATTAAGTTAAAAATCAGAAAGAACCTTAATAACATACCCTAAAAGTTGGAATGTTGCAACACCAATGTAAAATGATCTGACCATCCATTAAACACTGGAGGGTCTTGGTATTGGAAATAAGGAATGATATTTGAAAAGGCTGCTCTCTCTCTCTCTCTCTCTCTCTCTTAAAAACAGCTGCTGCATACAAACTACAAAACAGCTGGATCAACTCTGTCCTCTGGTTTTGACCAGAACGAATATCACACTATCACACGCCTTCAAATCACCCAAACATACTTCATTAAACATTAAGACGCAACACATTTTGTTCTGGATTGTAAGCCTTGACTTAGTGTTGTCATCCAATCCATTAAGCCGCCATTCTCTCTCTTTTTATTCCATTCATCTTTTCTGTTTTCTCTCGTGAAACCAAATGACATTGTGCTCACTGCAATATTTGTTTTATTGGCCCTTTATTGTAGTTTATTGGATACAGTCATTTGGAAATGTAGCAGTTATAGTGTCTTTTCTATTAGATTGCTGGCAGATTTAAAAGTTAAAGTGTGTATTAATATTATATAATCGTTGTTTGCTCGATTACAGTAAGTGTATGATGTCACTGCATGACATCCTTCGGTATAGTAAAGAATCATCCTTTAATATAATTTGCCACCAAATCTTCCAGGCCCACTCGCTATTGAGTAACATGGATCAATTTCGGAATAGATAATCAAATTATTAGCTAATGTTCCAAAAGGATGTTTCAATTTGGGGTTCTGCTCTACATATCATGTGCTTTTTCTCTTGTGTCGTGTAATGACAGCGTTTGGATCAAATTAGGCAAATGCACCAGTTTGAAGCTCATGCAAGTCTTTCAAGTTTTCAGCCACGCTATGTTGTATTTGAGCAAGCGTCCAAATGCCAATAACCAGGCTGACATGATGCCGGCTCAAGAAAGCAATCACAGCTATTCCGACAGTACACGAACAGAGTGTAATACCAAATTCTGCAAAAGTCTACAAAATGACTTTATTGGTTTTCTGATGGATTTTAAATGTCACTCCTCTATAGCTATAGGCAGCATGTCTGTGGGAAAAGAAAAAAAAAATCCAACACATTTATACCCCTAAAAATGAAAATATACCATTTCTCATCCATGACCTGTCAGAACAGAGGTCCTGTTGTCTGCCATTAACTGAGCACTGCCCAACCACCACTGAATATTAATGGAGCCTTCCCTGGATCATCAGAGTGTGCATTTAATTCACAATCCTATCTGCATCTTCTAGGGCACAAGCTCTGTGTGAGTGTGTGTGACTGACTGTGTGTGTGTGTGTGTGTCAGAGCTGTTGTGGGGTTTGTTCATTAGAGAGGACATCTTCTGAGTTCAAGGCCTGTCACACACTCTGGTTGAGATTAGTTATATTGCAGCATAGCAGCATGTGTGTCTAATTAAGCGGTAACACAGCCATCGATAAATGTAATAAAAAGCAATATTAAAACAGTGTATGACTTCACAGCTAAAAAAGAAAAGGGGGGGGGGGGGCACCAGGACACACAATTGGAGCCCAATTGAGCCAGCCTTGATTGACAGTCTACATGATGAGTTCCAATTAAATCACATGAATATCATCTCGTTAGCAGCAGCAGTGGTTAAAAACGACAGAATCCTGATGTTGGACGCACAAAGCGGGGCTGATCATGTTAAGATGTGACAGCTTATCAACAGGCAAGGCCAATCGAAAGGCTCCCACTGAAAGGAAGAAAATATGTGCTATAGCAACAAAGTGGATTTACATTGAAATCTCATTCCCCAATTGTGACAGTGCGTCAAGATGGATAACGTGCGCAATGTGCGAAGTCACCAAAGCGTACAGATATGCGCACACATAAAAACCCATGATAGACAGAAAATCTCCAGTCACGTTTAGGAGGTGGTGGTGAACATATGGCTTACCTAAAAGACTCGATGCGAGCACCGGAATTATGATGATGACGATGATGATGGCCCGTCCATCTAAACACGATTCTTCTTTTCTAGCCTCTGCCGGTGTGTCGATGATGTTTTAACTAGGCCATTTCTTCCCTGATCGCAATTATTTCTCATGAGGGCAACGCGTCGCAGGCTTTCGCACATCAGTACACCTTCTCGGTGTCTGTCTTTCTCCGGCTTTTCCAAAAAAAGCACACCTCATACTGCCCCCTCCTCCTCTCATCCCCTTCTCTGACAACACCCTGCTCTGTTTCTTATCCACAGATATTTGACTTTAATAATGTTGAGATGCAGCGGCGAGTATAATTCAAACAGGAGGAGGAAGAGAGAGAGAGAGGGAGAGGGGGGAGAGAGAGAGAGAGAGAGAGAGAGAGAGAGGAGAGAAAAAAAAAACACTCACAGTAAAATAAATGCGTAACGCTGTAGCGTCAAGACTCTGCGCGTTGCTTCAAAAGTCAACGCAGTGATCTGTCCTCTTTCCCCCATTTGTCCATGCTGATAATAATCCACGGCATTTGCCTCACTGAACGACGGAGGCCTTGGAAGATAAAAGAAAAAGGAAATAAAAGAAAAAGAAAAAGAAAAAGAAAACACGGATTGTTTGACTTGAAACGTGAAATAGCTGCTCTGAAAACACCACACAAAATCAGGTGTCCAAATCTCTTCTTTGCGCGCTTGCGTGGTGCTCTCTCTTGGTTTCACTTGGTATCTGATGCTCTTAACAGAAAGTAGAGGCTCAGAGTGAGAAGCAGCACATGGGTCTTCCGTTTAGCCTTCATGTTTTTTTTGTTTTTTTTAGAATAGCACCAGAAATGCTTTCAGTATTAGGACGCAGTGATATTATTATGAAGCCCCCCGAAGCATGAACTGAGGACGATCCCACGGCTTGTGCTTTAACAGTCTCTCTTCTCTCCTCTCTCTCCTCCTCTCTCTCTCTCTCTCTCTCTCTTTTTTCCCTCAGTGCGGTCTCATCGCTTATAGGACACCACTTGCAATATTTCAATCTCACAGCTAGTTGTCATGACGAAGAGGTGCGACGCATAATTCAATGAACAGGCGCTTGCTGTGCTGCTGGATCCGTCATGTGAAAAGAGGGGGGTAAAAAAAAAGAAAAAGAAAAAAAAAATCTGCATTTGAAACAGAGAGAAGGGATCCGCTTTGATTGTTTTCTGATGAGGATCTGCACCAGGCTGACGTCAGATTGCTTTTTTTCTTTTTGGCGCCATGCATCGTTAAAATGTTACAGTACTTACTAGCAGTGGTAAGCCAACAATTTTAGAACATATTACTGCTACTACTACTAATAAAATGTTTATTTTATATACTTAAATATGTCAAGATAATGTATATGAAATTCTGATTTCTATTGGTAAAACTTCTCATAGTTCCCTTTAAAAGTATCTTTACATTAACAACAACATTGTTGGAAATGTTTTTATAATTTGGTTTTAATTTTAAGTGAAACAATCTGCATATGAATGCAGAATCTGTAGGCAAGGTATCAAAGTTTTAGCACTGGGAGCGTTCTGGTTTCTGTTTCTACTTTGAGTAGTATTGGCCAACCATGTTTCCATGGAGCTTTTTTTCCAAAGTTTTCTGCATTTATGTTATATAAATAATACAGTATATGTTATCTGTTTATAGGAGGTTAGCAGAAAAGTGTCTTTGTTGTCATTCTCACGGATTAAGTTGCTAATCATACTGCATTGGAAGGCTTGGGCCGGATATCTGTCTCCAGAAGCCCAGAAACATTAGCCGTTAGCTTCTGCACCTCTGAAGTTAATAAATCATCGTCGGACGATAACTGATGTGTTTCGACATTGGTGATCAGTTAGCAGTTTCGCTTAAACTTGCATATAAATTGATTGATTTGATCCAATATTCACTCTGTTGTTTGCTCTGTTTTGTTCTCCACCACCTCTTTTGCTGCTAAATGCTGCCACTGTGTTCACCCGTGAGTTGCTAAGTTTGTCTGTGCTGTTTGGTGCTGGGCAGGTGGCATGCAGAGGGGTTTTAGAGCTCTTTAACCATGGAAACAGCTGCCTGCTGCATCTGGAAATGAAACTGAGAAAACTGAAAAAGCAAAACAATAAGCTGAAAGATGCTAAAATGCTCTAAAGGGTTGAACCGCAGCAGTGTGTGATGATTATCATCAGCGCAAGTGACACCTTTCACATACAGGGATTTGATTTGATATGATTTTAGTCAATGCACAGCAGTTCTGCTGAACAAAATGCAAAATATGAAAATTATCAGAGACTTAACTCTACAAATTAGTAACAAATTAATGAGTGAGCATTTTCTTAATTAAGTTATTCTCTCTGGAATCAAGAACAACAAGTAAATAACAACCTCAGAACTTTGTCTCTCACCTCCTTTGTCTCCATACTAAAATACCCTTATATTATAGAACAATGCACCAGTAAGGGAGGACAGGGTGTTTTGCATCCCTGCGTTTCCTTGATGATGTACTTCTAGCTTCATTGCTCTGTAACCGTGGTAACTCTGCTGGAAAATGGTGGATTTCCCCTTTTGGGGTTGGGAGATCAAGTATCTTGGTGTCTTGATCACTAGGGAGGATAACACAGAGCGTGAGAGCCACAGACAGATTGGTGTGACGTGCACAGTGATGCAGGCATTACTGAAGGTGAAGCTGAGTCTCAGGGTGACACTCTCACTTTACCAGTCATCGATCTGCGTTCCAGCATCACAACTCTCAGTGACGGCTTTGAGTGAGATGATGATCTCGAGGATACAAGTGGCCAAAACAAGCTCCCTTTGCCGGGCGAGTGACTCACATACAGAAAGATGTACAGGAAGAGTTCAGAACAAAATGTGACTATGCTCAAAAGGAGCCAGTTGAGGTGGTTCAACCATCTGATGTTGTTGCCCCGAGGACACCTCCCTGGATGTCTTCCGGGCAGGTCCAGCTGGAAGGTGATCTGGGGAAGACCCACAACACATTTGAGGGATGAAATATCCCATTTGGCCTGGGAATGCCTCGGGTGGTACTAGGAGGTGCAGGATGTGGCTGGGGAGGAGTACTTCTAGACTACTTAGCCTGTTTCCCACACAGCCCAAACCACAGTGGATGGATGGATAAATGGATACCAGAGTCTACTTTGATTATTATAGCCATTAGTCTAATTGAATCTCCAAAGCATCAGTTTTTCTGCACTCTTATCCTGTAATTCATTGTCAAATTTCATACATGCAGTGACTTGCATAATCTCAAATAAGGTCACAATGTTTTCATCACATAAATAGAACAATTTTCTTTCTTTGTAGATATGTGTACGGGTGTGGAATACATCACGGGAATACATTTACCTGAATTAGCCATCAAAATGGAGCACAAAAACAATTTTATTTAATCGTGAAAAGGTGCTAATCTATCTCCAAAATCAAAATGAGCAATATATATACTCACTTGATTTAGCTTGCAGACACATTAAATGATGTATTTGCTGTTTCTCTTAACTGTTTATTTCAAAAAAGAACACTAAATCCTTAAATTACTGTCATAAGAGTAATTGTTTACTTTAACATAATCTTAAACCGTCATTAGATTGAATGCTTTATATGTTTTGTGTTGATATGTTCAGAAAATTGTATTATTTAACTGTCACTGTTGAGTAGCTTAAACGATCCATGCATTTTTTTAGACATACTTACCCCCATTTTAGCTTTGATTACTTAATTGGCGCCATCTTGTGAAAATATGAGATTTATACCACTTTAATGTTAATTATTTTAAATGGCTTCTGTTTCATCAGTCTTGTTTGTCAATCCTTCTATGACTATTTCAGTTATGTCATATCACTTGCTGAAGGGATTTAAAATAGGACACAAATTAACATCAAATCATTCAAATATAATAGAGAAATTAATGAAAAGAGAAGCAAAACTTGAAGGTGCTCAACACAGATTTTACAGTTTTACAGATTATAATTGTAATAAGTTTGAGATCAAATCTTTTTTTCAGAAGAAGCTCGAGCCAAACGTGGCTTCTTTCTGACTTAATTTACAAAGCTGGAAAATTGATAGATAACAAAAATGACTGCGTCCAATATGCACCTTTGCATGCACCGTGGCTTTAATAAATAACTGTCTAATGATTGACCGGAAAGGCTTTGTTGTGACACAGGCAACGTAAAGAATCTCGCTTAAAAGCCAAAGGCTCTTAACCACAACTTCTTACTGTGGGTCAGTATGGAGGAAAAGCATTTCTCAGTAGTCCTTGTGCAGAGAGCCAATCTCTGGTGTCATGTAAAAATAGAGAAGGGAGATACTGTAGGTGCTAAGGTCCCTACATAGGGGTCCTGACCACTTATCATTGATAAAGGAGGAGAATAAAGAGCCAAAAGCTGCAGGAATATCATCTGCCTACTGAATATTATTAACTGAAAACAACAATTCACTATCCATCCAGACTGGCCCCGTGGAGGTTTTCTGTCAGAAAGTATGTGGGAGTGAGTTTTTTTTTTTTCTTCTTTTCTGGATTTCATCACAAAATCAAGCTTTTCATCATTACCTGACTTGATGGGAGTAGTGAAACTTTGCACTGCTGAATTAAATTGTAGGCTAGTTTGGCTTGCATTCAGGGGGAGGATATACTGTAAGCGTATTGTTTCCTAAATCAAGGTTGAGCATGCTGCTCCTGTGCCCTTGGCTCATAAGAGTTGAAATGTAGCGGGCGGTGGTATATAGCTGGAGGAATGGATGAAGACTGGTTGAATGCGTTTGATGTGCATTCAATAAAACTACATCAAAAGTCAACTTTAAAGAGCTGAAGGCTGCTAAATTTAACAGAGTACGTGTACTGTAAAGATTGTCCTCGCAGCGCGTAAATCAGGACACATACAGGCAATAACAGACAACCGGGAGACGCGGGCGCTGCTGTAACTGAGAGTAACAAATCTGTGCATCGAGGCAACACACAAGAGACTGAGCTAAGCCACAGGACCCAGTTCAGAGATGCATTCATCAAAAGATGACGCATTTCCACTGTTCAGTTGTTGGAGAACAGCTCGCTCTCCTGGATAAACGTTGATATTGCATCTGTGGGCATTCAAAGCAGCAGCAGATGTTTCAGATCATTTGTTTTACATGTGCTTTGTATTCGTGTGAAGTCCTTGTAAAGTATATAAAGTGGACACAAATCGACATTTACTGTTCTTTTAAAAACAAAGGACTATAACCTTTAAAGGTCGTAAGTATGAATTAAAAAACATACTGCCATTGTAACGCTTCCCAAGGTTGAGAGCACACGACATTTTCTCAACTCAACTAATTGTTTTTTTTGCAAAGCCCGAAGGCCTCTAAAGTGTACATTATTTACCTCTGGCATTAAGAAAAACATACACTGGGTTATAGGAGGACAGTCTTTCTCACTACTTCACCACCAAGCTTTAACTTCTTGTATCAGCAAGCTGCCATGCTGATATCTGGGTGAGATTTTAAGCAATAAGTGCAGGTAAAAATGGAGGAGAGGTAAAGCCATCGAAAGACGAAAGAGCTCAAGAACAGCAGACGTTTTGTCAGTGCTTGAATAAATATACAATAAAAAGACATAATCAGAAATATTTTACTAATACTTCAAACAATTCTAACCGCATTTAATCATGATACAATTCATCTTCCCTTCATCTGTGTTGTTTCTTTTACTATATGAGCAGATGATTAATCAGTGAAGAGAAGCTGGCCGTGTGTCTCCAGAAATGATAAGAAGCTGGCCAGATATGGTTTGTAAAACTCAGCAAAGTCAAATCAAGTCACAGATCAAGAAGCTAAGACCAGTTAAAAGAGTTATAAAACTGCATAATGCAAAATACAGGTTTAATGAGTCCTTTCATTTGTAGAGCCCACTGCCATTAACTTAACAGCTGTAGATCCTCGGGGAAGATGCTATAAAGCCGAGGGACAAAAAAATATATGAACTGCCTGAGTGAGAGGGGGTCAGTGAACAACTTCAGAGCTTTGTGGTGTATATAGAATCTAATGGGGACACGGAGAGGCTGAAGAGAAGGGTTTTTTCTGCCCTTCTTCTAAACATTTCTGTGCCTTGTTCTGATGTAACTTGAGACGTGTTGAGACTGAATGTGTATTTCACCAATCCCCTGTCTGACAATTCCCTCATCTCCTCTTTCCCTTTTTTCTGTATCTGTTTTTCTATATGACAGATTTTCAGTTGACACCGTCATCATGTGAAGATAACCATTCATGTTGGTTATGGAAAGCCACGCACAGATAATTTGTTGGTTAGCTTACAGATAAAAGCAGATTAAAAATACATTAAAAGGCAATTTTCCAGTCCCCTGTGTTCAATTAGTGGCTTTTTATTTTAGCAAAGTCAAAGACACATTTAACACAGGGTTTCATTAGCAGGTCCGGTTACCTGGCCTATAGTAGTGATTCAGTGTAAGGTTGAGGAGCAAATCATGAGCTAACTACATTAGCCTCATTCATGCCTCGCACATCCACTGTGTAGTAGAGTACAGAGTAAAGTTAGCTTCTGTGTCCATGTATGTTTTGCCAAACACAGTGCTATTTCTTTATTTCCATGACTTCAACACAGATCTTTAGCTGGTAAGGAATGCTTCTGCCTCAGACTTTTAACACGATATCATCAAGACTTCTTAATTTAATTTATTTTTTCTATTTGACCTGAAAACCAGTTCTCATTTATGATGACGGCCTGGCTGAGTTGCAGCGATAAGAGGCGAGTCAACACATAACATTGAAACAATATAAGATCAAATTAAAACATGACAATACATACAGCATGTAAAAACAACTAAGACCTATCTGCAGAGTTCCAGAGAAGCAGATTCAAAAGCAGGTGCAGTGACCAGAAACTAATGAGTTCTCAAAGGAAGATAATGCAATGAAGGTTAGCATCTTTTGCAACTCTCTCCAGTCAACTAGGAGCAGCAAACTGGAATGAGTAATGGCCAGAGGAGGTGCAGACTTAAGGAACGACCATGCAAATGAGTTTGCTGGAACGTAAATTGCATTTACTGTTGGCGATATTGAGTAGTGAACAGAGATACGGAGACCCCATTTACAGGATTCTATTAGCGAACAATATCATTTTTACAAGTACATTGTATCATACTGTCCTGACCTCTAATATACAGCAGTATATTATATGATTCCTCCTCCTTATACCTAGTAACCGTAATATCAACCATGACAGCTCCATTATTTGGGAAATTACACCTGCAATTGGGCGCCCTGGTAGCTCAACTGGTAGATCATGTGCCACATGTGCCCTTTCTCTCTATATACGTATATATATATGTATACATGTATGCCAAAAAATATACATAAACCTGCAATAACTGCAGCAGTGGAAACAAACTGAACACTGGCATGGTTAGGCTGTTAGCAAACTGTATCTTAGTTACACATCCAGTGGCACCAGATGAATTACAAAATTCGCTCCCTTTTAGCTCTGATTTTGATGTCTAGCAACTCCAAGGGGAAATATGTGGCTCTTCAGCTGCTAAATACTTCACTATATTCACCAGCTGGTCACTAACTGTGCCCGTCTGTCATTTGGTGATGGGCGGGTACAGTGGGCTTTTAGCTTTTTTTGCTGAAAACGAGTGGCAACTTTCACTTTGTTTCCACACTGACATTTGGTGAATTGTAAAAATATCAGTTATAGCTACTTTAAATCATGAAAAGAGAATATTTATCACATCAAATCTATAACTGATGGTCTATGGGAGGTGGGCGAGTGGCAGGGTACACCCCGGATAGTCTGCCAGTTGATCACAGGACTGATATACAGAGATAAACAACCATTCATGTTCCCATAAGACCTAAGAGCAATTTAGAGTCACCAATTAAGCTGTTAATGTGCCTGTCTTTGGTCTGTGGTAGGAAGCCCGAGGACACCCAGAGATGAGGACAACATGCAAACTCCACATATAAAGGCCCCAGGTTTAGTGCTATGATAAATATGCCAGTCCAAAATGTTTTCATACCTGGAAACAGGTGGCTGTGCACCAAAGTGTGACATTTCTTTTAAAATTCTATGGGTTTGACACTAATCTCAGCTAATGTGTGCTATTATTGATCACTGCAGAAATGTCTTGGTTGACCTTGCTCTTAATAGTATTACTTATTCTTTCGGTGAAGAAATACACCACCGGTGCCTTTCAAAACAGGCTAAAGATAGATCTTGACATGTCTAAACCATAACCAATGAGATGTGTCCACATGAAGAATAAGAAATGATGTTCAAGGAGATATATAGAGAATAATAAAAGTTAATTCAGCCCAATCTTCAAGAGATGATAGAGAGAACATTTAGAAGCCTGATTGCAGATAGAAATGGGACTGGAATGATGATTTGTTCCCTATATTTAACACCCATTTAATCTCTCTCCCTCTCACTTTCCCTTTTCTCTCCCTCTCACTCGGTCCCCCTCCCTCTTGTACGCAACACTTTACAGTTTCCCTATCCATAGCTATGTCTTTAATAGGATGAGGGAAATCATGTTAAAGGATTTAAAACCACTGCAGTGAAACGCTGTAGCTTTGCCAAGCTCACTCTCTGTCGTTCAGCTTCTCATTCTCTGTTCTCCCCCTCCCCTCCCACCAAACACTCTCCTCTGTCTGAATTACTTAGCACTGTCTCACATTGTTTAACAGAGGTCTGACAAGGACAACACATTAAAGAAAGGAGCAATGGTAAATGTTTGACTGTATTTGTGTCGGTATGTTTTCACAGTTGACGTACGGCATAGGCCACATGAAAAGTTCAAAAGACAAGGGAGCTGTGGCGGCTGGATCATTTGTAGGATCTCAGAGAGAATTAAATATTGGAGAGAAGTCTCTGCTGTCTCGGTCTTTGGATGGGGAAAAAAAACCCAGTCTGTCTAGTTTCGAGGAGCTCGACTTGAGGCTGCTGTTTAAATCAGAATTGTGAAACACAGAATGTGCTGCATGTACTGCCGTGTCCCAGTTTTTCTTCATTGTGCCCAAATTTGCTAAAGACCTTTCAAATCAGTCGAAATCCATTCAGACTGGATTAAATATGGGTACTGAAAGCATGTTACAATGTGATGATCTGAGCAGAGCAATGTGTTACATTTAAGAGTTGTATTAAAGAAAAAAAACAGATGGGCATGTGGGTCATCTATTGATTTAGCAAAGTGGATGACACATTTGAATTTAATATTTTGCTTTTATTCCCTTCACATTGGAGGGAATACGTAGTGTTGTGGTCAGGTATTGTGGGTATTATTAGGAAGGTGAACTGGGCGCCGGAGAGGTGCGCTGAGCAAGGTACCGAACCCCTTACTGCTCCGAGGAGAAAAAATGATTTCCCCTCGAGGGATCAATAAAGTATCTAATATATTCTAAGGCAGCACATAATGATTGATTCACAAAGCTCAATGTAATATACTCAAACTGATCAACTCTGCAAAACATCAAGAAATTCAATTTACAATAATATGAAAGAGAAAAGAAGCAAATCCTTCCATTTAAGAAGTTAATGTTCAACATTTCTGCTTGAAAAGTTACTCAAACATCAATTATGAAAACAGTTTACAATTGTTTTTTGTATCAGCTCCACATCTCATTACACACTTTGGTCAACAGCTTTCAGATGTTAAAGGTCCAGTTTGTAGGATTTAGGGGCACCTAGCGGTGAAGCTGCAGATTGCAACCAAATGAACACTCTCCCACACCTCATCCTCTCCTTCCAAGCATGTAAGAAAAACTCTGGTTGGCACATTGACATTGACCCACTCTCACTGTAGATATAAATATATATGTAGGGCAGGCAGGTGATTATACACTGATGGAAACATACTCATGAATACTGTATTCCATTCCTGCCAATAAATACTCCTAAAAATTACACCCTGGACCTACCTTGAAAATGATTATACCACAAACAACCTCATATGATATTAACTCAACTTGTATCACCAATCAGATGTGAGAATTTCCTGATAGAGAATAACATTGTGATGGTGTTTTGTTTTTTTTTTACACATGAATTCAGTCTGAAGTCCACAGGTGAATGAAAGAACAAACCAGTGTCTGACTCAAGAAATGCCCTTGCTGTGTTTTTCAAGGATGCAGCAGACCTGGGAGTCAGTTGCGTTGCGTGTACAGCAGGAGGTGCTGGCTGACTGCGCTCCACTCTACTTCATCTTTCTCTAATCCTGTAGCAGCTCTGTCAGTGGGAGATAGTCACGGTCTGTGAGTAAGACTATCAAGGAGGAGAGGGAAACCAGGATCGAAGAGGAAGATGGGAGGATACATGGGGACCGGCAAAGCAAATGGTGCTTTAGTAAGGTGTTAAGTGGGGGGTATAGGTGGGTAAAAGTGTTGTGTTTATGTACATGGATGCGTGTGTGTGTGTGTGCTAAAGCTGGATGGGTGATCCTTAAGGACATGGTTTGGTTTAGCAGAACCACTTTTCTTCTGAGTGGCTGCCTCTCTTTTTTCTGTCCTCTTACTGTCTTCCCTGACTGGCTTCAGACCAAACCTTGTTCTAGTGTTACATCCTCTCTCATGCTCCCTATGTCCATCGTCTCTCCTTCTTTTCATCCCTCTTTCCCTCTCTCTCTCTCTCTGTCTGTTTTCTTCTTATCACTTTGTGAAATACTTCCTTATCCTATTCTCTCCCTAAGGCCTTTGTCTCCTGGAGTTGCAGGTGAAATTAGAGGATATAATTTCCTACAATCAGCAGAATCTGGTCCACAGCACCTCACCTCCCTCCCTTCTCGCCCTTCCGCACCCACCCCCTCGCTTCTCACACGAATCCCCACCATGGCCGGGGGCAGAGGAACACCAGCAGCCTGAGTGAGAAACCTCCCTTCTTTCTGCCTTCTGCATCGGTTGGGTCACTTTCATCTTCTGATCACGGGGAAAGAACAAACCGGCACACACACACACACACACGCACGTGCAGAGGAAAAGAGGCGCTAATGAGGGTGAAAAAGCAGATGACCGCATCTTGATCCGGTGTGTGTAATGAAATGGAGAGAGTGTGTGAAGGGAAGGGCGAAGGAAGTTGGGGTCAAACGCACGGGAAGAAAAAGGAAAGCGAGCGAAGGGCGAAGGAGAGCGCAGGAGTAACGCAAAGGAGGACAACAAACCTCAAACACAACAAACACGCACGCACGCGCTGCACATCACACACTCAACCAATCTGCCATGGATAAGACGATTATGCCTCTGAGTTTCCTGGAATGTTCTCTGCTGTACCCCCCTCCCTCAACTATCACCGCCCATCCCCCAACCCCTCACAAAAAAACACTGTCTGTCTCTCCTTCCCCAGGCTGTGTTGTGGACTCATCCTGGCTTGGGGGCCCATATCTTCCACAGCTCAAGTTATATAAGCACAGCCCCGTCCTCTCTACCGTGTCCCCAAAGCTGCCCACTGAGCACACCATCCTGGCCCCCCCTCCCGTCATCAAACCCTGTGTCCACCAGAGTGACACTGGTCTGGGTTTAGGAGCGCCTGTTTGCAGTCAATTAAGCTCATGTAGCATCTTAGCCATTTGACACCGTCTTAGATTAGCTCCAACAGCCACAAACAACTAGCTTTTGTTAGCTGTGAACAATGCAAGTCCAGGAAATGCTTCGCTTACTGGCTACGTTATTCTCTTGCATACTATGATACACCCTGCTATCAGCTTCTAACACTGAGGAGGGACAATAAACTGTAGTTATTTAGACACCTTGCTCTAGGGAAGGAGGGCCTTCGATCAAGGTGCGTGAAGGTGTTTCCTTTCCCCCCTCTAATGAAACCTATCCATCTTTCAGAACGTCTTTTCTTCTACCCACTCACCTTTTTTTCGTGTGCTCTACCACGTCACGTTTGCTGCCCGTGCCCATTCATCTCCGTTAACACACTCATAGTATTAATAGTTTCTGTGGACAAAATGAAAAGAAAGAGCTGCTGGGGCTTTAGAGGCAGATTACAGTGGTCAATGAATGGTTGATTTACCTGTTGTGTGTGTGTGTGATGGGGCTGTCCTTTTCATTCCTGAGTGTACTTGTGTATTCATAGAGGCTGCTGCTGCTACACGTGTACACCAGACAAATAAAGACAAATGTTCTGCACCATATATTCATACACCCGTTGGATTTATTTCCATTAAGGCAGTGTTCATTATGGCAAAAATATTCGTCGACGGGCTAAAACTAATTAAAAACTGACCTTTGATAGCTATGACCAAACATATTCAGTTTTCCATCAATGAATTAAAACTAAATGATAATGTGATAGACGGACAAATGAACTAATTACCATTTTAATGCAAAGTTTAATTCAGAGACCTGCATTCATGTGTGGAATTACACACTGCAGCTCCTGATGAGTATTATATTGGTTTTAACCAAAAATATCTTGCACAGAAGTTGATTTAGACAATGGATTCAGAGTCAAGGGGGGTAAGAAGTAATCAGTTCTTCATCCTCTATCAACTTTCTTTCTCTTCTCAGACTTCCAACTCTCCTCTCTGCTACTTGCGTCATCCCTCTTCTTCACCAGTCCTTCCTATTTCCTTCTCCCTTTTCTGCATTATTGCTATTTGAGCGGCTCTAGCAGGAGACTTTCACAGTCTGTGGAACAACAGTTTCTCGCCACTACATTATTAACTAAAGTGCACCACCAGAAGTAGACAAATTTAGATCCCCTTTGCGAGCAATGCTGCAATTTATGATCATACAAGAGGCTGCAGTATGCTGGAGAATGCATAATAGCTCGCGTTGACTTTGTTTTGCATGTCGGGTTTCAGTTTCATGCCTTTCATTGCCAAATGTTTAGATGCAAATGAAAGATAAACTAATTGGTGAATTTGGAAATACTCATTAGCTCTAAATTAGAGGCATCTTTGACTTGGATATCACAGTACAATACACAAGAAGGCAAGAAAATGAGACACGCACAGTGGATGACGCACAGACAGATGGAGAGAAAAAGAAAGAGACTGAAAGCTTGACAGAGAGAGGAAAACAGACTCCTAGTGGGGTGTGACAAATTATTCCTTAAAGCCATGACGCACTAGATGGGCTTGCAGTCCAGAAACAAGGGCAGTAATTAGTCGAGGAAGCCTTCTCAGACCAGAACGTTCCCACACGATTCAATAAAAGCAAAGTAGTGAATAATGAAAACAGTCGACGGTTATAAAAAGAAAAATGGAGGTCATATCTGAGAGCACCTTATGCCATTAGATGTTTAAGCTTATCTGCAAGACGCAAACCAGGTTTTAATTCACTGTCATTCCTAATGGAGACTGGACTTCCTCTCTTTACAGTTGGTTTATTAAATCTACTGTACAGCAAGTCTTGAATCTAATGCATTTAATGGCTCCTCTTTCCAGCAGTTTGCGACTTCAGATTCATCTAAATTTATAATGCTTATTGCCAAAAGCTTATGAGGTCTACTTTAGAGGCAGATTCAATGGGCTATTAAACCCCCATATTACCAGGATGTAAATTTTTAGTCCCCCCATTTTAAAGCAAGAGCTACAATATGTGCTGTTCCTCAAATAAAAGCTTCTATCCCACAGATAGCGGTGACAAACAGCTTTCTGTGCTAATGCTTAAAGTTTACAGGTATCACTTTTAACTTAATGACACCGTATATTTCGCAGTGGCTGAATGAAGGCGGATAATCAGTGAGGAGAAATCTCTCAGGGGGATTTAAGTCATTATCATTAACATACCAATGATGTCTATTCATTTTTCCGAGGCAGTATTAGCAGCATTAGACGCATTCAAGTGGCAAGAGCTTTAATGCTACTGTATGTTTGTATATCAATATGGAGAACTTAAGTAGCAATAGCACTCAGGTGATCGCCTGACTTTTCCTCTAGCAATGAGGTTGACATTTTTGTTTTTAGTGACATGTTTTGGCAACTACTGCATCGTTTGGCATGAAATTTAGTACAGATATACACAGTCCAATCCACAGACAAAGATTTCACTTTAGAGGGCATGGACAAACAATCTATTTTTTAAATTGAGTTTAGGACTTGTTGGAAGGATTGTAATAACTTTGATGAAGTAAAATGGCCTCTGAACCGTCTGCACCTGTCTTCCGAGGAAGGTGGCTCCCTCATTTGTGGTCCTTCCCGAGGTTTCTCCCATTTTTCCCCCGTTAACGGTGATTTCTTCTGAGTTTTTCTTTGCCCTCATGAGGGGGGTGCTATTTTAATATTTCATATGTCAATCAACAACAAAACTGGACTTCACTGTGTACTGATAGTTAGCAACCACACAGTCCATTAAAGGTGCAGTATGTAAAAACTGAATTCAAAACTCAACTTAAATTATTAATAAGCAAATAAATTAGTGTTCACATTATGTCATAGATGTATATATATTGTGTTGCAGGCATATCCATTGACATTAGCATGCTAACCAGCTGTTTTCCTTCATTTTTACACACAGTACACACTTAAAACTTACATTAATGTGTAGTATATAAGTGTAGTGTGCCTGCTACTGAATATTTATGTATTATTCTATTAATATTAGAATAAAAATGTTAAAGAATTACAGATTATAATATGAATATATGTATTACTATTGTTATTAATTTGTATTATTGCTCTGTGCGTTCTATAATTGTTATTTACTTTCTTGTATACTTGTATTATTATAAATATATTGTGTGTGTTATGATTATTATACTGGACCCCATCAAGCAGCTGAAAATAACACCATATCGTTGGCATTGTGTGTGTACACGTGTGTGCATGTGCACAAGGGCACATCTGCACTCTGTATGCACTCACCACACATCCTCTTGTGTCAGTGTGAGAGAGAAGCATCTGCGGGGATATTTCTGCATATCTAATGGTGAGAGTAAAGGTATCATATTAATATTTTAATTGCAGGCAGTGCCAGGACGTCTGCTGAGAGACAGGCTTAATGTGGTGACAGATGAGGGTTAGGGGTAAACAAGGATTTGGCTGTCCTCCACGGGAATTGAGAGGACAGAGTTGGTGGATTAAACTGCAGTTTTGGCTGAAAGGCACCTCGCCTGTGGTGGCATGGATGCAAATCCGAGGGGCTGATTACTGAGGCCATGAGTAGACACCGTATATTAGTTCAGTCAAATATCCAACATGACGTTTCAGCCTAAAAAATAGTGTGTGATTCATTCAGGATGACTGGAGGAATTAAACAGTTGTAGCCATAAAAGCGTAGTGCCTGTGTGGGCTACACAGCACAGGTGTTAATTAAGCTGCGTTTGAAACCATTTGGATCATCATGGTGGGTCACTGACTTGCTCTGTCGCCTCGCAGCATGAAGGCGTTGTTTCCTCGGAGGTGACAATGGGACAGCGATCATGTTAATCGGCGTTAGCCTTGTTATGGACTGCCAAGTTAACCCACGCCCGCTGGGATAAGCTCTTGCCCTCGGTGAGGGAAAGCTACAGCATGTCATTGTCTCATTTTCAGACTCATTCACTGAAGACCACTTATTTAATGACACTTATTGTAGCCTGAGTGTTCTTTGGCTTTGCTTTGGCACCTCTGCAGACCCAGGACTGATTCATCCATAATGTATTTCCTTAGTTCAACTTGAATTACGTGACAGAGATTGGCAGAGGACCCCTACCAAACACACACACACACGATCACACACACACACAGTCGAGTTCAATTTGTGCCTTGCCATGTACCTCAATGCATCTAAAGCCGGATTTAAAATTTGGCTCACGTGAGATAAACAGCCTGCTCTGACCACTAAATTAAACTTACACCACACTACCCCAGTGCAAGTGCAAATCTCTCGACACATTGCTCAGAGTGGAGCATGGATGGTGAGCGCTGACAGAAATGTTCAACTATATAAAACCTGGTGCCTATTTTGCGACCAAAGATATTTCTAACTAATCTCAAACCATGCAGGCTTAAAGATCCACAAAGAAAAGCCCTCAGCGACACAACCGAACATAAATATAACGTTCTGCGTGAGACTTGCCGCCCCGACATCTCACGCTTCGCTTTCCTGATTTGTAGCGGCAATTATTAGGTTTCCTCTCGCATGTCATTTAATTGGGCTTCGCAGGTGGGACAGTGCTTGTTCAGTGACCTGCTAGGTGGATCCAACAGAGTAAACAGGAAACTATTTTTACCACTGTCTGCATCTATGTATGTGCGTGACAGTGCGTGTGTTAGTTTCTTCATGTCACAGCAGGTAATGAATTATCATATGCCAGACGACTTGTGTTTGAACATTCGAGCATTTTTTGCCTCTGGCTATGATCTGAAGGACATATTCTAGAATTAAACTACGGTTTACTTGCAACATATGACTGCTGTTCCAGTTTCCAGTGCCCACATAGACTCTGGCAACAACGTCTTCCTGTTTCCAGTTGCCCTGAGCATGGCCTTGTCATAACAACCCTTCCTTTACATCTGAAAAACAAACATAAGAGCCCGTGGCATTGCCTCTGCCCGGGCCATATGCAGGGCATGGCTTGTGGTAAGTTGATAATAACAAAGATCTGCATGGTCTGCTCACAATAGCGCAAGCAAGCCCCCAGCAAGAGACATGACTGCAGTATCCATTAATCCACTGCAGTTTCCCACTGGTTCAAAGGCTGTCTTGCAGCAGAGCTCCACAACATCAAAGAGCACTCTCGTATGAAGGGTAGCAGTGAAATGTGGAACTCTCTGCTCAGCTATCTACCACGCTGCAGACGAGTCTCTGGGATTCACCAAGAGATGCAATTAAGTCCGGTGTGATTGAAATGACCTCTGCATTGTTGACCCGCTAAAGGTGAAGAGAAACAGATAGCTAGCTGCTTCTTATTCGAGCCCTCTCATGTTAACACGAGTCCTTTAAGAGGGACAACTGTTTGGCGATGTATGGTTGATGGTTTCATATTATCCACAACTAAGGCAAAGGGCTGAAAATGTCATATTATATTATATGCAAGATGGCAGCCAGCTAATGTTACTAGTCCAACAGCAAGAAGCCCAGCTTGGCGTCTCTCTTACAGCCTTTTATTTCACAAAGCTCTCTCAGAAACTACAGTTCACAGCAGTTCACTTTACTGTCATTTTCATTTCCTCAATAAAATATGATCCAGTTTCAAAATCAGTGAAATAGTTGGCGGTGTGTGACTTAGTGACTAAATTGTTACATACTTCTCGCGGGTGAAATCTGTTATTTTAATGATGTCTATGTTGTTATTTAACACGGAATTATAGGATTTTCCAGGAAACTGTCATGACTGTATAGGTTTCTGTTATGCTCATTAATTTTAATTATTTCAGCTTAGTTTCTGAAAGTTTTCTTCTTGATGGCTATAAGTACTATAATACCCATGATCCTTAAAAAGCTGTTGCACTATGGAGAAGATGCCGGTCTCCAGTGAATTCAAAATGCTTCCTTGTTGCAGTTGGAAACAAAAAAAGTGTTTTATATTCATTGAATTCATCCAAAATGGACCCAGAATCCAAGAATAAAGTAATTTAAACCTGCAATAACTTGAATGATTTTTTGGGGTTTTTTTTTTTTTTTTAGTTTGGCTCTGTTTTTTGGTTCCTACCAACTCCAGAGTGAAATATCTGTCTCTTAAGCTGCTGAATGCTCCGCTGTTCTCAGCTGCTAGTCGCTTACTGCGTCTGTCCGCCGTTTGCTGCTGAGTAAGTAGTGTACGGTTAGGTTTCAGAGCTTTGTCACTGAAAACAGCTGCCTACTGCTGCTAGAACAGTAAAGGTACTTCACTACTAGTAAAGTTGCAGCTGAACAGCCAATCACTGAGCTGAAACTTGCTATAAAGCGCCGTAAAGCCGAGGGGAGCTACAGATTCATTATGAGTAACCTCTTTGACGTTGTTTTTACATTGTTGTTTGACATATCTTTACAATAAAAATATAATATATATAATATATATATAATATTTATAGCTACTTTAACCTGCAGATTCTATTACTACTGTAGATCTGCCCATAATAGAAATTTTAAGCTTGGTGATAGGTTTCTTGCGAGAATGCACCTTTTTATGTACACAGTGCTGTAGCTTCGACTTGTGTGTGAACATTGTTCATTATTTGTTTTCATGACTCAGTCGGGAGAGTAACAAGCCCATCTGAGTCATAAATGTTCTCCAGCTGCAAGTCAGGGACTGTCGTTTATGGAGAAAATGAATGGGACCGAAACAAACATGTACTCTGTAATCTCATGTGGGTTTTGACATGATTTTCTCTTGTATGAGACGCTTACTCTTGCTTCTGCCACAACGACAAACATCGGCATGTTTTTAACTGGAATCTCTTTCCACATCAATGTTTTCCTTAATGAACCTCGTTCACACAACTCTGGAGAAATATATCTGCAACAGTGCTGCCTCTAGATATTTTACCATATATCATGTGGGGCATATATGCTCCTGTCTGATGCTTGGACACATAATAAACAACAAGTCAAGTCTGTGGACGTTCCTCTTCCACAGTCTATGACAGATTTTGGATATTGCACCACAGAGTAAGACAAGATAATAACTTGCTTCCTTGGATTTTGTTTTGAAATATCTAAAAGCTGGGGAGAAAAAAAGTATGGTTCAATCCTTAACCCACACTCCAAACAATAAAATAACATGCTTATTTAGACATCTAATAACTGTGGTGCTGTCCACCTAATTTAATAAACTGTTCATGCCATCCATCCTCCAGATGATTATCTTGTCTTTTTAAAGGTCAACCACACCAATTTCCCCCCCTTAGTTTTATCTCTTCCTCTCATTGCCTCACCCTTACAGCTCTCCACGTCAGTAAAGGTCATGTTTGTTTCATGGAAGTTCATGAGCTTTACAGCAGTCTGCCGTACCGTAATCCTGCATGTGCCGTCTCACTATGAACACATTATGTCGGCAACTGTAATCTGACTCAAAATGCCCATTGCGCTAAGCCTCACAACCACTAATGCTTTTATATAAAGCTCTCAATATACTGTATGGTTACTGTGTTGCCAAAATACAGTAAATAAACCAACTGGTGCTACTTTTAAAGATCAGCACTCTTTGAAGGAACAAATGTTAGCCCAATAATGTAGATTAATCAGTGTCGCTGACCTTGAGTGGGGAAAATGTGCTTGCTCCTCCCGCATTACAACCACTAAGATTCCCTTGAGCAAGCCCCTTAACTCCCAGCTGCTCCAATAAGGCTGCTCAGTTGCAGATCTAGACTGGTAAAACTGGGCAGCCTCCAGGTGTGAATGTGTTGAACTGTGCAGGGTGTTCCTGAAAAAGAGAGCACTGCTCTCAGTGAAACTACCCCTGAGCATATAGAGGTTAAAAACTAAATAATGACAAACCTGCTTTCACCGATCCTCACTTTCCTCTAACTCAGCCCAAGGGACATCAAAAGTAGCACTAGAAATAATTACACGAGTACGGAAGGCTTTAAGCGGATTTGTTCAATGGCTGCTGTGACCACCTGATATGTGTGACAGATGAGAAAGACAGATGGAAATAGACTCTATAGTGACCATGAACAGAAGCTCATGCCAGCAGTATCAATGACATAAATGAGCTGTACACCTTGCACAGAGAACAGGGATGAAAAAAGAGACCCGCAGCAAGATAATACTGCAACAGACTGTAGAATGGTAAAGATGATGTGTTAAAACAGGTCAGGTGAACTATCACCAAGTTATGGCAACATTTAGCTCTACCAAATTTCTTCCTGAGGGGGGAAATCTCACCTGCAAATATATGGTTTTCCAGTGACACTGTCTGCCTAGCATGCACACCTCTATTGTACTGTAATGCATTAATTTAAAATAAATGGTGTCACATTTAGACAGCCCAAATGTCACAGAGTCACTTTGCATTTCTGAATTAAAGCAGAGTGAGCAGCAAAGCAGGCAGTAAAGAGTCACACTAGCGGCTCTGTGAGGCGATACTTTGGCATGCAAGCTAGCGTGCTCACAATGGCAATGCTAACACGCAGATGTTAAGCAGGTGTAATGTCATTTTAGTTTAGAGTGTTAGCATGCTGACATTTGCTACTTAACACTAAATGCACAGCTAAATGATGGGAATGTCATTGGTTTTGTCATACGATAATTTTGTCAAAATCAAACTTGATTATGGTGCTAGATAAAAAGTCAGGACATCAGTAGGGCCTAGAGCTTTTATCAGAAGCACTTTGATTTTTGCCTCTCATTCACCTCTTCACACACAGACCATCTGGAGCAATTTGGCGTTCAGTGTCTTGGAATGTTGAAGGATACACCGCCAATCAGGTGATCAGACGAGCTGATCTACCTCGTATGGCACAGTCGCCAATTGCAGGCCCATGAACCACATTTCAAGGAAATCCATTCAAGAGTTGCTTCACTCAAAACCACAAATATCAAACTCATGGTTGGTGATAGAGGAAAAGTCAGGGGAGCCCCAAACATTGTGGCAATCCATCCAAGAGTTGTTGAGATATTTCAGTCCAGGACCAAGTTGATGGAGCAACCAAGGGACTGACATTATCCATAGAGTGATCTTAATGGCATTTGTGCAAACCTTTTGTAGCCCTATTATTTGTATTCTGAGGAGTTTAGCTTCTCCTGACTGATCTTAAATGTAACGAGGCGGAGTTTGTTTGTGCTTCTCAGTCCGCCTGCATGTTGTTTGACTGATTCACTAAGCCACAGAATCTTGTCGTGGATTTAGCATGTAGACTTTGTTTAAAAAATGTTAATGCTAGGCTAATGAGTGCAAAGCATTAAACCCCCTGCACTAGAGAAGGTGTCTGTCCCCACATTTGAGAGGAACTAAGCATGAATTAAGCTAAGCTAAGCTGCCCCTCACTGTGTAACAACAGGAATTTGTAAAATAACAGCTCAGTGTTGAAAGCAGGTGAGGTTGTTTCAGTGCCAGAAGTTAGTTTTGAGCGCTCTAGATGTGTTATGAACCAAATTCAGCTGAACATCTGTGATGGGAGGTGCTCATCTGATAACCCCCAAGGACATTCCAGCTTTTACCTACCTCCACCATCCAAGCTGCATTTCTACACCTGACACCCCAAAATGGAATAACACCCTGTATATAATACCAGAAGCACACACATATGGTAATTGTAGTTTTGGTAGTTGTTTACATGTTCATTAATTTTGATACGGTTCGGGGTCTCAGCTGTCGTCGGTGCCAGCAGAATGAGAACATTTCTGAAACCACCGAGACGATATGCAATAATGCGCTCTGAATTCTAAATGAGCTATTTTGAATGAGTTATTCGCATAATCTGCAGTACGTGTCAAGTAGTGAAATGCCAAAAAGACTGATGGAACACTTGAGAGATCTTCAAAAACGCAAAATCAATATTTATATTGAATACGCAGCCAATCTCTAAACCCACTTATGTGACCTCATTTTGTTGGCATACAACTATCTTGTTTCCGCATTCCTGCTTAGCTTTGATTCTCTCTGGATCCTCTTCGTATATGCATGAATACATCATAACAATAATAAGAAAAACCGCAGTATTACCATACGCTGAACACGCACGCACGCACACTTAGAATTCTGCACAATGTTCGTGTTTACCGAGAACAGTTTTGGAGGGATGATGAGATTCGGCTCTAGCTAGATTAGTTTGTAAATCAGGAGTCATTATTTGAACCCAAACATTTCATTCCCATTCCTAATCCACAAAACTGAAAGGTCATCCTAATCTGACACAGGCCTATTTCTGTTTTCATTCCTTTTATAGAATTGAGGGATGAAGATTGTGGTGCAGGAAAAAAGAGATTGAGGATTGAACAGCAGAGCTCATCCCTGACGTGCATTAATCAGACTGAACATTGCCGTTACATCTGACTGTATAATTAAACTTCTCAATGGATCCAATGACTTGAAACAAAACAGATGAAACATTTGGAAGTTAAGAGGCTGTTTTTTTATGCAACATAGTTAAGTGCTTTCAGAATGGTTATCATTAGACTGAATTAAACAACCCCTAATGCTAAGTGACAGACAATTATTTTTAGAGGATAAAGAATGTAACAATTTGCTCCATCCAGACCGCGGTGTTACGTCCAGGCTGGGGGACTGAAATTAGGCACAGATGAGAGAGCAGCTCCATCAAGCTCTTTAATAAGAACCATGAAGTGAAACTTTACTGATTTTCAAACAGCTTTGTATCATTACAATGCGGGTACTTTATGCAAATAAACACGTATATGCAAATGAACATGTTGTCTTGCACCCAGAGATCTCAGATGATGTGAAATGATTTACCCGGCAGACTTTTGCCAGCTCTGAGGGTTGTTGGTGTTGTTGAACCACAGACTGTACTTCTGCTTTTTTATATGTCCGCCTTGCCTGCGCAGGCCGTGACACTGTTGCTATGGACAGTCGGGTCGAGAGGGTGTGGGGCATATTTTAGTCTACAGTTTAGCTGCAGTATGAGAAAATGTGCACCATTTTTTTTCCCCCCTGCTTAAAAAGAAAAACAACAAAACCAAGCACGTCATCCATCAGCCGGAGCTTTTATTGGTCCATTGCGGCCCACTACATTCTGGTTGTTGTAGGATTTATATCTTTTGAGCAAAAGGGAATACCACAGCCCCTTTTTCTTTGTTTCTTCTGGTCGTCTAGCACCAATTTCAAAATATGTGTGTCTATCTACTGCATAAAGACCATCTTTCCAGCCACCAATTATTTAGATTTTTAACCAGAAGCTGTTTAGAGTGTATAGGCATTGTAATATACATACCTTCAATTATTGTTTCTCCAGATTATGACAGACTGATGTGAAAGTAACTTTTGCAATCGAAGGTAAGAAAAAGTTTTTGATGCTTGTGAAGACACAGGTCAAATACAACGAATTAAAAAGCACCTCTTGTGTGAGCAGGTGCATCAGTCATCACAGCAGTAGCTGCCAGTGGTGAAGGGGATCACACGGGAAAAAGTGAATGGGGTTTAAGGTTGTGATGGTCGGTGACAGCGGGCTTGAACAGCACTAACACAGAGTATCCAAAATCTGCATTCATCAAACGATCTTTACTCACTCGGAGAAAGGCATGTTTAATCCTGTAGATTTACCTGCTGAGATTTTACCTCAGGCAACAGTGAAGATGAAGGCAACAGAGAACAGATAACGTCCTACTTAAGAACAGGATGTGGAAGAGTCGAGTTCATTTTCCTGTTTACTGATATGGAATAACTTCAGAAGTTAAACCTTTAAAGCCACTGGAAACCCAAATCCACAACATCCTTCTAACTACGCAACTTTAGATCTTTTGTACATATTAGTAAGTGTCTAAAAAGTATTAGAAATTAAGTTAGTTTAAATCCAAATTTGAAATATTGTCATTTAAGCTTTAACCATCTTAAATTTCCCATTGGAAAAAAGTCGGCAAGGTAAAGCAATGAACATAGTCTGAAAATAGTACACACTTAAACAGATATTGATATTTTTTTAGGAGGATAAAATATGTTTTGCTGCTGCCTCTGTAAACCGCAGCACATTGCTTAGCTTCCGTACCGGTACTCCTGAAGTCAGATCTCAATCAAAGTGCGATCCACACCTAGAAAGTCTTGAGAAATTGTTATAACGGCAAAATGAACTGGGGTTTCTAAAAGTTATGAATGTTTATTTTTAATGAATTGAAAGTGAAGCCAACACAAAGTATCTTAAACCTGAATTCTTTCTAATGGCCAGCAGGAAACATCACAGTTTCCTCATGAGTTTATGGTCTTAATCTCTAGTTTCAAGTTTTCCTCCATACAGCATGATGTTCATTTTGTAAATGATGGTCCTATCTAGAGTTTACTCATTACTGTTTTTGTTCACTCTCCCTGTAGGGTAATCTCCAGCTTCGGCAGCTGGACAGCGCAAAATGTAGAACAATGATAAACATATTGATTACTGTGTTCATTTAGAACATCTAGCACAATTTGTATGACTACAAAGTAAAGCATTTCAGTTGGTATTGTGGTACAAATAAAAGCCTGACTCACAGCAAGTCAAACACGGAGCAGTTGTATACAAGAGGGAAAAAAAAATCTGCATCTGTCTCACACACCGAGTAATTCTCATGATTAAAACCTAATTACCAGAGACTGATCTGAACAGGGCTAAATAAAGAATGAAATCGAGAATGATATGTGCTGCTCAAAGTTAATGAGCAACTCACCCGTGGGTCATAGACACTGGAAATATTATTTCTGTATGCAAGAGGCAGGCCTCAGATTCCACATGGTCGCATAATGGAGGGGGATTAACGAAGAATACCTCCTGTCATCTGTGGACAGCGTGATGAGCTGAGAGGGGACTGAAGGAGAGAGAGAGAGTGATAAAGGGAGGAGGGAGAAAGAGACAGAACTAGGCCAATTGTTTTGATGTGCTTAACTCTTTCTGGCTGTGTGTGTGTGTGTGTGTGTGTGTGTGTGTGTGTGTTTGTGTTCGCATCCCTGTGTTTACATAAACATTTTCATTTGCTGAAATGAATGATTATTTTCATTAATGATTGATCTGTCTCCGTTTTTGTACTTGATTAATCGTGTTCATCCATTGTTTACTTGTTTGTTTATTGGATGAACAGTGAGAAACAATTCTGCAGACTCCAAGGTGACATCTTGAAATTACTGGTTTACTTGTTTAGATCACACATCAGCCTCAAACCTAATTATATTTTATTAACTATCATATAAACCATGCAAATAGAGTAAATCCTCACATTTGACACACTTGCAAGATTATCAGCCAGATGGACTCAAATAATCAAAAGTCACATTCAGCAGAAAAAGCAGAGCTACTTCAAGTGTGTAGGATTTAGTGACTAGTCTAGCGTTGTAGTTGCTGATTGCAGCCCCTTCGTCTCATCTCGTCTCCTTCCGAGTGTGAAGAAGAAACTACTATGGCCACAAAACGTACAAAAAAAAAAAAATGTGCGTTATCAATGCCTTAACTAGAGCCAGTGTTTAGTTTGTCTGTTCTGGGCTACTGTAGAAACATGAGGACCAATGAGTATAAAGAATGGACAGAGCGTGAGTGACGTCACCTGTAGGTTTCAGAAGCCGAAAATATGCGTCACTGTCCGCCACCATGTTGGATGTACGGCTTCTTCCACCTCCCGGCTAATCAAAATATCGGCAATGACGTGGATCATCGGCGGCCGGAATGACGCCCGGGTGCTCTAATAAGCCATCTGTAACAGCACTTACCTGTCAATCAAAGGGGCAACACTGTTAATTATGCATAATCCTTAAACCTTAATATAATTTGAATGGGTGAGTTAAAAAAAAAAATCCTTGTGAAATACATACAGTGGCATAAAGTGGAAATGCTGTAATGTAATAATGTAAAGTAGCAAAAGCAACGTTCTCAACTGTGCCTTCTAGCTTCATCAAAACTTTACAACAACACCCTATAACTACAACTTAACATAAAATACACATCTGTAGCAACTTCATACATCATCAAAATTTGTCTCACATGCCTCTTTCCTCATGTCACAATATTATTGTCAGCAAATAACTACCCCACCCAGTGTTTATTTTTTCCATTACCACATAAGAAGCGGTTTAGTGAAGCAGTTGGTGCACATGAACTAGCATGGAACAGTTTTTGAACAAGAAAGGTGCCAGAATCAGAGCTATCAACTTCATCCTCCAGTGCTAGCCCAGAGGTGAGGGTAGTTGAGGCTGACAGTAAGACGTAGAAAAGACAGCATGATGACAGCTATGTAAGTTTCATCTTTACCGAGGGTTCTATCATCCCCTCTTCCTCTGTGCTTGGTATGTGATATGAAATTGTCAAATCAAGCGATGGCTCTGAGCGAACTTAAAAAGACACCTGACAACAACTCATCCTTCCATCCACTAGCCAGCAAGGATTTTATTCGTTTGAAAAGTCAACACAGCCGACAAGAGCAAGTAATGACAAAGTGTGCAAAAAGTGTCAGAAAAAGCACTGGAGACAAGCCATCTGGTGGACGACAAGGTATCACCAAGACGGTCACATTGTCAGCATGCACAGCAGTGACTGAGGTGACTTAGGATTGTGCACATTCTTAAAGGATATCGTGACCGGTTGAGAAACCCGGAGTTGCACAGTACTTGAGTAACTGTTCTTGGTTTACCTTCCACCACTGGGATTGATAGAGACACATAATATGCCTCAAGCAAAACTTATATAGTAATCTATTCATCCAATCTCGTAAAGATTATAGTCTTTGTTAGGTAACATGGGAAGCCTGGGAACTGTTATACTGGGAAAAAACATTTCAATGTAAAGCACTTTCAAAGAGGATATACTGTTAATACCCTCAGCTTACATGTAAATGTATACGCACGAAGGGATTGTGGTATGGACTGTTTTTAGCAAAACATCTGCATTTAATCCCCTTTTGTGCATTATTCAGATGATGAGAGTTTATATATGGACATGTGACAGAAAGCTTATTTGCCATTTTTAATTTTCTTACTTTCATTTGAATGTATGCAGATTTTATTTGTGTTCAGTAATGACACTCGGGCTGAGGTAGGCCGCGCAGTAAATTGTGAATGTGAGTTTAAAAGCCTTGTTGAAAAGTGCGCTGGTCTCTATGTGAGCAAGACAAAAGACTAACATTTATATGGTAATAAATTGGAGAGAACTAATGGCAGTAACATAGAGTCCTGACATAATGGGCGTTTAGTTGTTAGTTGGGGTGTGTTCATACAGGTGATTGGAAAGACATGAAAAGTGGTTTTAATCTTAATGGGTCCAATTAGTTTTTTGGCATGAACTTTAATTATAATGATGGAAACACTTCTTAACCTTGAGACTGTCTAATGTCCCAAGAATCCCCACTTAGCTTTCTTTCGGTGTAACTTGGCATGTACTTGTGATTGGAGGAAGCAAAAAGTACAACAACCTTTGGCAATGTATGTAGCACGACATCCATTAGGAGATTGATTCGCGAAAACCTAGAGTAAGAAGACGAGCGCATGGGCAAGGACGGTTGGAAGGAATTGTTAGAAAAGGAGAAAAATATCGTTTCTGTTTCCTTGTCAATATAAACTGCATTATCTCATCTGTGGTTCCCTGTCCTCCGCCCCCGCCGAGCCCTCGTCTTTCCGTGGAGACCAAACATCCGCTGTCACCTGTCAGTCAAGCCCTGACAGACAGTGACCTTGCTCGGCATTGTTAGAAACGATTTGAATCGACCTTGCATTTTCAAGTTGCTTCCGCTGCTGGTTTCCCCGGCTATTGGCTTGTAAAAGAGGTGCCATGCCAAATAAAATTGGATTCATTGCTTCTCACATGGGCTAAGTTGAATTATTGAGTTTGAGTCTGAGGGGTGTTTTTATATTCAGTTGTGCTACAGATAGCTTTTCACATTATGGCAAAGATGTATTACTTTTATACTGAATCTATCAATTTATAGACGATCATGCCACTAACATCCACATTACGTAAGAATGTAGTTCAGACGAGTGTGTGGTGCTTATAGAAACCAATGTAAACATTTAAATAGACATGATATTTCATTACTCCAAACATACGGTTTGCCTCAAATGATAAAAACAGTTGCAACTCAGCAATGTGGGAAATGCTTAACTGCAGGGCACTGCCATTTACCACAGCCTGCTATTTTGTGCAAAAGTATGTCATGGCATGATTTGTGTGTCTCCACTGATACTCGTGGAAGTCTATTTTGCCCTAAATTATTGTAAGAATCTCTTCTGTCAGCCCTCGTATTTGTGTCTAAATGGAAGCGGTACAAATGCGGGCGCTGCATGCAATTGTTTGTTGCTTTCATATTGGCGGCAGCGGGGGGGGGTGGGGGGTGGGTGGGGGGGGTGGAAGCTGAGGAGAGAGCAAGGGTGATATGAGTTTGCGTGTCTGTATGTGTGTGTGTGTGTGTGTGTGTGCGTGTGTTGGCAGGGTTAGCTGTCTAACTCAATCTGTCCGAGCTCATGTTTCTCTGTCGGGGTTAGTGTAAGCCAGCAGTCAGATATGTCAGGCACTAAATGCCAAAGTCACTTTATTTTTAACATTTTTTTTTTTTTTTTTTTTGCCTCCATTTCACATGTAGGAGGGAAGGAAGGACGGAAGGAAGGAAACAAATCACAGAGAGACTGTGGAGGTTTCCACTGTATGAGCGGGTGTCAGGCAGGACGATGACAGACAATTATACAGCAGGGAAGACTCCACTACAAAATATGCTGATGTGCTGTGTGTGACAGAAAGGTAACACATGGTGATGCTATTCCTCTCGGAGGAGACAGAGAACTGTCACAATCTGCACCTTAAGTGCTCTCTCTTTTCCCCTCTGGCACTCTGTTTCAGTAGGGCAGTCAAAAAGATTGAGTTTTTATTTTTTTTCTAGAGGAGATGCTGCTGTAAAATAACAAAATTGTACCCTGTGCGAGCAGCGATTTTGTCAAGTGACTGTTGTCTCTCACCCACATTTTCCCTCCCTTTCCCAGTCAAGCTCATTCTCACACATCGCAGCCTCTGCCTCCCCTCCCTCCCTTCTGTCTCCCTCACTCTGTTTTGCTCTCCCTCTTCCTCCCTCTCTCTCTCTCTCATGAATGTCACCTCTACTGATGGTGGCTGCTGGAATTCACGCACACATACTCTCACAACCACTCGCTGACTTTGGATGGGAGGAGGAAGAGGAGGAGGAGGAGGAGGTGGTGGTGGTGGAGGAGGGGGAGGAGGAGGAGGAGGAAGAGGAGGGAGGGGGGGTTCGGTGAGGACTGTGGGAAAGGAGCGTGCCATCCGAGGCAGAAGAGGAATCTCTGTCTGTCTGTGTCCATGTCTCTGCTGTGTTCTCGGCTTCATTCCTGCAAAAAGCGTCAGAGTCTCGCCTGCTGTTCTACCTCTGGATTTAAGTCGGCTGGATTACTGCTCGGACACTCAGCTCATTATTCCATGCTGCCACATTTAAATGGGAGGCAAAGTTGGACCTCCATGGACTGCACAAATGGTGACAAACAGTTTGATTTTTCTTGCGCTTTTAAGAGCTTCCTAGCATTCAAAATGATTCCACTTTTCTTCAGTAAAAGTGTTTTTATATGTAAAAAAAACTGAGCTCTTCTCTTTGGTATTGTCTAGGTTAGTTATTTTGCAGTATAATCTTTTGAACTTGGCTATTGAGACATATTTTAACGTGAAAGATGAGTGGGGAAGAGGGGTAGACATATGTCTCCATCTTCACCTTTTTAAAAGTCAGTCAGTCTAACCTTGATCCTTCTTTCATTTTTGAAGTAGATAATGTGACTGTGGCACTTTTTTGTGTGCTCTGTTAGTGTCAAATTAAATTTTCTGGTCAGAGTGGAGTCTTTACATTGGACTGCAGTTGAACTTGAATCTCTTCCTGCTTTTCCCTCTCCAAGGGAACCCTCAAACTAAACTCTTCCCTGTTAACCCACTTAAACGCCCCGATCTCCCCTGTGGGGGCTTCTCTTAAACGTCCGTCCTACTCTACTTCTTTTTTGAGGAAAGCAAAAGCCAAAGCAGCAAAGGGGGTACAGGGATAAAAGACACCCCCCTCCCAAAGGTGAGAGGGGGGGAAGATGGCAGCTCTCGCCAGCTCTCTCATTAGACAGAAACGGGCGGTCAAGGACGACCAAACCAACCGACCGGTAGCCAACAAGCGCAAGCCCTGTCCTAAGAGCAACAAGTCCTTGTGCCAGAAACAGATCCTGGTCCTGATATCCAAAGTACGACTATGCGGCGGTCGAAAAGGTCGAAACGAGAAAAGACCGGGTGAGTGACTGCTATCGTTTTCATCTTTCTCTGCTTGTTCCTTTTGTCACTCATATGTTGGGATATTTGTCTAGAAATGAAAGCTGAACGAACGTATGCTATGTTTTTATGAAATTAGGGGAAATGGTGCAAATGAGTTTCACATTTTTATAATTAATCAAACACAAATGAACCTGTATTATGAAATCAAATAGTTCAATTTGTCATCATAATGTCAGGATTGCGAATATAATGTATTTTGTTTAAGTGCAGAGTCAATTCTTCTACTTAAATCAATCATCAAGAAAATTAGTCTAATTAGGTTTATTTAGTCAATCCAAAAGCTGCCAGCATGCTTGCTTTTTTTTTTTTTTTTTTTAATCTGTACATTTGAAACAACAGATCAATGTTGTATCAAAATACCTTTCCACTGGGAAAAATGAATCATCCAGCATGTCAGCTAGTTTTTATGCACAAACAATCATTTTACCATAAAGCTCCACAGTTAATATCACTTACTGTACCCTTAATATCTGCTGTCGTCAGGGCTCATAAAAGCAAATAGTTTCACATCTGTTGTCGTTTTCAGGGCAGCTACCTTTTGCAGCTTCACCTGTTTGATACACTCAACAATGGTCTCAGACTTTCCATACTCCTTATGGAGCTTTTGCACTCCCAAACATATAATTGTGCAATGAACAATACATGAAACATGAAATTAGATCAAACCACCAGCAGTTTTATGCATGTGCGTCTCGAGCAATGAGGGAAATTCATGGTTAACAAAATGTACACACACAAACCCACTGTCATGCTGACTAGTTTATGTAGAAATCTGTTTTGGATTTATTAATTTAATCTATGCAGCATCCAGTGAGAGACACAAATCAACACCAACACACTCACACAAGCATAAAATGTGTTTGAAATGAAAATCCATTGGACAACTGAGATTTTGACTTGAAAAGATTAAAATAACATTTCTGGCATTTTCTAACCACAGACACTTCAAAAGGCAGATTCTAGAGGACCGGCCTGTGGCACAGTGTCACATCAGGTTCATGTATGTAAACATTTCAAAGTTAAATCTCTCAGTAATGCTGTCTTGACACCCACACCTGCAACACAACCAAATCTGTGTACGGAATTTCCTGTGCTGGGTAACTCTGTCTGGTTCTCTGATGTACTTTCTCTTTGAAAGCAGAACTTCAACGCTGAGGCTCTAAAATTATGTGATGTGTTGCCAACACCACCTCCTCTCTTACCAATGGAAAGAATGTCAATGGCAAAGAAAAATGTACTATAACACAAATTAGTACATTTAAAAGTGTACAGTGTCCTTGATGTTGAACTTGCGGGGGTGGTGTGTTGTTATAGTCTTGTTACATCTTTCTCTTCATAAATTATACAGTGTCTTGCTGTGTTTAACATTTAATGGAAAGTAAGTGTTTTTGTTTAATTTCCTAATATGTAAACTTGTGTATTTTTTCTCCATAATTGCCTTTTTTTTCCTAAATGCACCACTGCATGAAGTCAGGAGAGAGAATAATGTAATGTCTTCATTTATTTGTGCAATACTCTTTTTCTTCTTTGGTGTGACTGGTAGGCTGCTGAATTATTGAAACACATGACTGAGAAATGTTTTGCTTTATTCATGTACAATTAGTAAGTGTGGTGTGTTAGTTAAATTATGCATATTACAGAAATGTCGTTGAGCAAACATCATTCATAAAGGGGCCACATACTTTCATGGCTGATTGGAGACGAAACACTGGATTTGAAAGTGTCCCCCTCCCCTCCTCAGAGACTGCATCTAAGCAGACTGAACGTGAGGATGGTGGCCGATGAGCAGAGCTCTGTTAGAAGTCCATCACATGACAAAAAGACTGATGTGCTGTAGATACTGTACGAGATTTGTTATGAAAATTGGAGAACATTTTAAATTTTGCATCTGTTCTGAGTAGTCTGGACAATCCCTGTTTTTTTTAAATGAAGCTGACTATAAGTCATTTACATAATAAAACCAGATGTTGTCTGGTGTTGCAGGGGCAAAGGGATTGGTTGTGCACATCAGTGAAAGGGCTGTATGCTCCTATACAGTACAGTTATTATCATGTTGTCTGATGAGAATGTAATCAATGTCTTGTTTTGTTCTAGGATACTCCATTTGCTGTTAAAGACATGCAGCTCTGTGTGACATGTTTTTAGGTTTTGAGCATTGAACACTGGGGTTCTACTTATGCTTGTGTCACTGCACAAGTGTAGAGAAAGAGAATTCACAGTTTTCTATCTGGATTGTATTTAAAAAGAAAATTAAATTGAAATAAAAAAACAAATAAAAACTCAGTCTAAAGCCTTGCTAGCTGCTGCTTGAGGCTTAATTAAATGCAAAAACAACACGTACAGCCAAAGTGACGGGAAAGTCATTCGTTTAGCAGACATTTGGTTATCAATCAATGTATGTGACATATTGAAACTTTAAGCTTATAGATGATAGCACTAGATAAGTCAAAGGATCACCAAAGTTGTCCAGAAATTTCACCAAAAACCAAACATTTCGACCTATTAGAGGCACTAGTGTTGAAGTCAAGGAATCACCAAAGTCACTAGGACTCAGGAATGTACAAAATTTCATGGCAAGTCACCTAAAAGTTGGGGAGATATTTCAGCCTGGATGAAAGTGCTGGATCGACATACGGGCAAACAATGCCATAGAGCCACACATCGCTTCCTTGAAGCACTTTTGCAACAAAGTTAGCTGCCACAGCATAAAACATCTAAGTCCTCTGCTGATCCAGCATCAGAAAGTCTTTTGGGACTGTAAAGACTACAGACTCTGGCACTGCAACCCAAAAAGTACCTGCATCAGGACAACTTTCATACAATGTCTCTGTGTTAAACAGTGTTTGCGTGACCGCTGGCTAGCTTTAGAAAATTAGACATTACCAGGAAACAGAGGTTATGAATCTACTCCCTATGACCGTTATTGCAGTTTTTCATTGCAGTGAGGGGCTTCTACTGTAGCTACAAATCTTTAGGATCTGTCCTCTGTGGACCATGAATGTCTGTACAAAACTGCATCTTTATTTAGCTGATAAGTGTTGAGATATTTAAGTTTAGACAAAGGGGGGAGTCATACCTCATTCATAGAGTCATACGACTAGCACGAGTGATTAATCGTCTAGCCAACTGATGCAACGTTGGTATTTTTCGCAATTTAGCATCCCCTTTTTTGGAGTGAAATACCGCTGCCATAAATTTGTCATGACTATATCACTTAAGATCAAAAACTAGCGAATCAAGAACCTTTTCTAACACAGCCAAACATCAAGCAAGTGCAAAAATCACAAGACATAGCAGCCAGCTAATACTACTTACTAGTCCAACAGCAAGAAGCCCAGCTCGGTGTCTTTCATTTTACAAAGCTCTTGCCAACGTCTAAAAGTCCCAGATTTATGTTTGGCCACACCTTTCACCTGATTACACGTCAGTGTAGCATCAACATGATTTAAAATTTGTTGGTTTAAAAGTTGCTACCCTGACTAGTCGACACCAGAACCCGCCAACTGGTGTTGCCACCTACAGGCAAGGAAAGTAATACCATGTAAAACGGTAAACAGACTTTACTTTCTATCCCCTTCCTAGTCTTCACACCACTCAAGGTGCTTTTACACTACACTAATACATTTATATTTAACACTGCCATAAAGTAATGGACTACTGAAATTAAAGGAATGGACATACAGTAAACATCTTTATTATCCTTCTCTAGGGGTCCTGTACACCCCTTTGTTGGCCTGGCCAACGAAAAAACTCTCCCACTGTCAGTGACCTGCACTGTTGCCCTCTTTTCAGATCAATTCAGCTCATTAAGGTATAGCGATTAATCAATAATCACCCTCTTAGTTTGTTCAAGGTGGAATCTGACTTGAAAAGGGAGCGATATCGAGCTGCTTGCCCCTGTGTATCACCTTTAGTACCTTACTCTTTCTTGAGGTGTGATGAGTGATACAAAGAAAGAATCATTTTAACAACTACTGGAGCTTTGATAGAAGAGAATTGTATCTAGATTTAATATTACTATATTAATACAAATACAAATGTGGTTTAAAAATAGCAACACTATTAGCTGAGTCATTAGAAACTAATACATGCAAATATAGTGCAGACCTAGACATCTTGTAGCATTGAGTGGGCTGTTTGGCATGGAGGTGCACTGTAGTATGTTGTAAGAGTAAGCATCCGAGGGGCCAGTCGACAGCCGGAGCATAAATGTAGGCCCTGGCTGGCGAGGAACAGACCAGGTTACAAGGAGAGATCCAGCAGAGGATAGCATTAAGCTGACCCCAAGAGATCAGGGCCGCAAACTCGCTTACTCAACAACACCTGATCAGACAATGCAGTGTTAGGTAGCTTCTCATCAGAACTTTACTGACTGTGACAGGGGTCAGAGAGAGACAGAGAGAAAGAGAAAGAGACAGAGAGGGAGGGAGCGTCTGCAGAGGTAAACAGAGAGTTTAAAGAGAAAAGTAAAAGACATTACAGATGTCGGAGGAAATTGTAGCAAGATGTGGAGGTGGATGGCAATGATGGGGTGGACACATATAAAAGAGGTAATCAAAAATCCAGGAGGAGAAGCGTGGAGAGATAGCAGTGGAGATTAAAGGGAAGGTGGGTGGGACGGCAAAGAGTTGAGTGAAGAGTGAATCAGACTGTCATACAGGCAGCATGTGGAGAGGAACATGAGATGGGAAGCTATGGGGCTGTATAATAACTGTCGCTGTGAAACAGCTTCCTTCAGACAAGGAGTTCTTCTCTTGTTTAATAATCTGTCTAGAAAGTAGGTTGTTTTTAATTGAGGCCTGAGCATTTTTCTTCTATTTAATGAATTTTGCGGCAGGTGTTTTAGTTAAAGTTGGGTGGGTGTCGATGACTGGTGTGCTGCTTGAAAATAGAACCCCTGCTGTCTCCTGGAAATAATGTTTATACTCTACTTATTTGTTACGCCCGATAAGTTTTGAGGGTTTTTTATGAGCACAGGGGGTGCTATGGTTTTTTATAACACGCACGTGTCTTTGACACAAGAGACCCATGTTCACATCCTGACATCTTATGGCCCTTTTAGACGCAACACGATATGGGTTCAGTGCAAAGAAGCCGAGATTCAGCACTCAGTTGCCAAGGACAGACCAAAAAAGGCAAAGTTTCTAACACTTTTTAAACCATTAGTCCTTTTTGTCATATAGGCTACACATATTGGCTACCTACAAGCTACCTGTTGAAACACCCCTAATATGCCTGCTTGATTGGAAAGTCAAGTCAGTGCTTTCCTCCTGAGGTTGTGATAGAAAAGCAAACTTGGAGTTTGCAGTTCAGTATATTTCTAATGGCCACACGACGCATGAATACTCGTCACAGTGTGCTGTGTGCCGCTCCGTGCTTTGCTCAACGTAGCGAAAAACCAACGTGGCGTGGCGCAGGCCATTGAAAATAATGGGTTTCAGAGCACAGTTATGCTGCGTTATGTCTGAAAGAGCCATCATTGTCAGCAATGGATTCCTTCGTGAACACACAATTTACCGCCAAAGCAGAGACAGTTTATTTCACAGAAGGTTTTGTTTCCCACTGCTATCTGGTTTGAATTATAAGAAGATGTCATATACTTCCATGCACCGATCATGATTTACCAAAATGTTTTGCACCAAGTCCTGGTGAAGCGAATAAGCTGAGTTTCTGAATGTTAAACCTTCAATGATGGAGATTTTCAAAATAATTTAATTTCACAGAGAAATATTCAAAATTTTGAATGAAACTTTCTCAACCCTACAACAATTGAAGTACAACATACTCTGACTGTGTTGGGCAGGCAGCAAATGCTGTCATGAAACTCTCAGCTGCCCCGTAAGTCATGTAAAAGCCCCAAAACCTTTTTGGTATCAACCAAGATGACTAAAACTACTGAATGTTGACGCTGAATACCTGCATTTGTAATCTTGGTTACCAAGTTTGTTTACAAGGTTGTAAACATTCAGCACTGAAGAACTTTTCAAAATGAAAGACTGGGTTTTGTTTCCTTTATATATCTTTATAAGTAATGTATTGGTATAAGTACTATCAGAAACTAGGTTATCAAAGAAACAACAACAGCTTTTTGTTTGTCTGCATCTAGACAAGACAAACAAAAGATTAGTGGTTGATTGCTATTGACATCATCTGATTCTGGGGATTTTTCTGCTTTAAATAACTCTTGTTTCTTAAGAGGAATCCAGACTATCTGGTACCAAATACTATCAAACGGTGAGGATGAGGAAGCAGATGTGCAGAAGTAGGTGATCTAGTTTCTCCATTAAACTTCGTCCAAGATGTGCACAACAATTTTGAGCTCTAATTTATTTATTAATTAATTTTCTCTGGGTTGCAGATACTCTTTAGATACTTCATGCAAAAAAATGTCAGTGGGCATGAGGGGATCAGGGGGATCAGTAACTTTTTTCAGTGCTGTAGTTAGCATTTAGAGTTTGGGCTTGTGAAAAGATGTCGAGCTGTAGAGAGGGAATTGACAATGGCCTTAAGTCTTATTCAAAAGGAGGCAGCAGAGGGATGTGTGTACAAAGAACACTTTTTTTTTTTTTGTTTGCCGTCGTCCCGAACATACCACCTTAACCTCCCACACATATCCTACCTGCTAAATTGAATCTGTGTGCGCTTTGATCAAAGCTGACAAGGATAGATTGAATTTGCCTCTAACAAGAGAAAGACGGTGAAGATGGAGGACATCTATAGAGGAAATGATGAGAAGACGTGGAGAAGGAGAGGTAGAGAGAATGTGAGAGGGAAGAGGGAGCGTGAATGGGAGATGTACTGGAAGAGAAGCAGGAAGCAGATACTGAGATATGTCTGTGTGCACACGTGTAACAAAAGTATAAGAAGTTACTACGAAGATCAAACTTCTACTTTCATTTCCACAAAGGAGAACATCAAATGTGTCGTTTGGTAGGCAAATGTGGTAAGTGCAGTGACAACAACAGATTGGCACTAATAATAGAGATTTTCTATTTACATGTGATGACTTCTGACATTGGTATTGCTAGATTAATAGTACCCGCAGCGAGAAGTCGACAGACTGGAGCAGAGAGCCTAGACAATACTGGCACCAGACCAGCTTTCACACCACTGACCAACTCTCCAGTGCCAGGTGCATCCCTCGGCTGCCCTGAAGGATGTACCAGCAGCTGCCAGTGAGGAAATAAAGTATAGGGGATGCAGCATTAAGTTGCAGTGCCCCAATACGAAGTGGAAAAAAAATAGTTCACTACTGGAAATGTCACATGATTTTGAAACGCTAACCCAAACGTCATCTAAACTCTACCCAAACTGACAATGTGAATATAATCTACAGTTTACATGGAAACAATCAGTGATTGAAACAAACTTCTTTGCAGTATGTGTCTTGTGTTATTAATTACTGTGTTGAAAACCACCTCTTGCGTTCCTCCCAAGAGCACCAGGAACTGGGATTTTGTACCACATCCTGGACAGTGCCAAAGTTTAGATTCAGGAACTCTCTAAGCAACTCGCTTCAAATCCAAGGGCAGTGGAACAGACCTAAAATGTATTTTCTGCTCTTAACATATGTGCCTCTCTGTGTTCCTCTACCTTTCTATGCAGCCGTGTGAGTATCGAAACTGTGTCAGCTAGACTATCTACAATGGATTCCCTCTTCCCATGCCGAGCTGCTCTCAAGCGTCTGTACTCATGGTTTTCTTCTTCTTCTTCTGTGTGGGAAAAGCGCACTTTGTAAGGACTATATCAAAGTGTTTCAGCAAGAAAATCAATGCAAGTTCAAATTCAGATTCCTTTGTTGTCCATCACCGCGCTGTTTAGCTCAGTCGTTTGGTTTACTTGTGTGATCATCACACGATCCGACAGAGGTCTGGACCCCTGTGGGAGCGCAGAGGAATGTTTGTGTTTGTTTGTTCTGCATATATTAAAGTGCCTATTTGTGTCCTTGCTGGAGGGGCCATGGGAAAAAGGATAGGTGAGGTGTGTTGGGGAGCTGTTAGACTCCGTGGTCTTGCTCTCTGTGTTTTTTCTATGTTGCCTGCGTGAAAGCACAGCTGAGTAATTATAGTGGAGGTTTCAACCTGAGGAAATAAAACGGTGTGCTGTGATGCTACTGATGGAGCTGCACGATGGTGGCCGCACCGCATCACAACGCATCTCCCGTGCTGAGCGTGTCGTAAACTGTCACTGATATGTTCTTGTTATAATGCTAATGAAGCACATATGTGAATATTGAATGTGTGTCAGGGAAGCAGTGTGAGTCCTATTTGCTTCTGCCCGTGTTTGACATGGTCTTGTCAGCACCATTAATAAGCGGCAATAACGTCTCACTTATGTGAACTGCTGTCATTGTCGCGTGAAATGATTTATGAAGCCTTGAATTTTGAATTAAAAGGCCATTATTGAAGTTGTAGGCGATGTTATACACCTCATTCATTCCTACCCCTTCTTTAACCTCACCCCGTGCTGCTATCCCTCTTCCCCCTCCTCAACAACATCCTTTTTCGACCTGTCTCCCCCTATCTCCTCTCCCTACCTCTCACACTTGTCACACTCTGTATCTTTGTATCGCTCTATCGCTCCATCACTGCCCTTTTATATTGCTCTTTCTATCCTTCCCTCTTTTTTTTTTATTTCTGGACAAACATAGAACATTCCTCAGTGTTGCCAAATAGCTTTCATAACTCCATTCCTCCCTTGCTCCTCTCCTCTCTCCTCTATATCTTCCCACAAGGTTGATAATTACTAGCAGCACTGTAGAGCTCATGGCCCAGTTTAGAAAAGGAAAAAAAAAAAAAAGGAGGAACCATGTTCTCCTTTTATTAGAAGCAGAATCAAATGCTACACAAGAGACACTTCCTCTTCCTTGCATATATGTAGTACACATGCACATGTGTGTGCCTACATGCATGCACATATAGGTACTGCATGCATGCATGCATACGCAAAGAGTGAGTGGGAGAGGTATGGGGAGAGAGCGGCTGAAAGTGAGAGAGGGAGCGTGACGAGAAGGGAGGGGAGAGTCAGGGAGTCCTGAAAATGTAAGCCAAGGAAAACCCCTGTTGTTTGGTTGGGTCAGAGCAGAAGAAGAAATGCCCTTGGCTGCTCAGTCATGCAGGCCCCCAGTAATTACCTCCAACCTTATCAAGAGGAGCTCGGCTAGTGGGACATCAGCAAGCGACATACTGAGCTCAAATCAAGGCAGATAAATACATTAGTATAATGATAACCAACATCGAGCCATACACCACACTGATTAGCGATAAACCTCAACCACTGCTTATATTTCAGAGCAATTACATTGCAGTAGAGGGTTTAAGTGTCCTTGATGGCAGCCGTGATGCATGAAGTGATTACCTTGGGTTTTTATGTGCACTGACCTCATTTACACAGACACACACATAATTGCAATGTGAATGGCTGTACTACAACACTGGGCTCCATTCTCCCTCAGGTGATTTTCTAAATGATTATCAGTGCTGAATGGAAATTGATGAGGGGCATCCCTGCATAGACCGTGCAGAGGTTTGCTGCTGGGATTAGAGGCAAGCCCAATTTAATAAACAAAATGCTCTTATGACTATAATCTCTGCTGCTTTTACGAAACTTGTACTTACTTTATAATCCGTTTACCTCTGTCTGAAATTTGCAAATTAAATATTTCCCCGCAACATAAAAGAACCAAGAAAATCTCTGGAAATCCATCAACCATTTGAATAGAAGCAGTTCACTCGAAGATGTACCTAAACAGTTGCATAGATTACACATCCAGTGCTGCAATAAAATGTGATAATGCAAGCATTTTTTTGCACTGGCAGAGGAAAATTTGACTTTGACTTACAATGCATATACTGTATCTCTTAAAGCCACATCCCTTAAGGCACTCTTCCCCACACACTTGCTTTTTCCGCTTGTCATCTGCAAGTCATATTTTCTTTCATGTGCGGAGAGGTCACTTGGAAATGGGCCTGCTGATGAGTCAACATGTTGTCTGCTGCGCTGACAGCACCTGTGAGCTGATGTACATAAACAGACAGGGAGCCCTCTTTGACCCACACTCCACTGACCTGGATCAGCCAATGTTTTCTGTCACTCAAGCCCACACGTGTCCCAGGAGTGATGAATGCAGTCACACACACACACACACAAACACAAACACACCCCCTCTCAAAGGGAAATACCCAAGGCAGGCTGCAGGTTGTGTTTCTGGCATAGTTAGTGAAAAGTTCAGCGTGGCAGATGTAGGTGTGCTCACCCTGAAAGATAATGTGCAGTCCCCGCTGTTCTTTTAACAACAGAGCGGGGATGCAGCTCACAGTAGATGACTCACACCTGATTGGATACATATTGTAGGATTATTCATGATAATAAGTAGTCTCAATTGGCTCAAAAGAGGAGTCGTGCTGACCCATTTACTGTATGGTCATTGTTGATTACAGAAAATCTGAGAAAAATGTAGGCTAATACTTTGATATTTCTGAGCCTGTTCATCAGAGTTGATGTTAAACATCCCATCCTCCACCCAAGTTCAATTTCACACCACACTTTCAGTATCAAACTACCCCATTTTTGGATGTCAGCCACTGGATGCATTTTCTCCTTCTTCACTTTCATGGGTCTTGAACCATGGCTTCACTTTCAGCCCCTCAGCGGGACCTCATTCTCACACTGTTGTGTCACATGAATGCCAAATCGCTAGAGCTCTTCTGAATTGTTAAGCATTTGACTTAAGGCAAATGCTGTCTAGCTGTCTATTAACCAATTAACAGATTGACAGAAAATTAGAAACTTTTTTAATAATCCATAAATTGTTTCTTTGTTTTCGAGCAGAAATGCCAAAGACATGTCCTGATAATAAATTGCACATATTTGTGTTTCAGACTGTAAGATAAACAATTTGAATACGTCATGTTAGAGTCTATTTTTATGACATTTTAAAGATAAAATAATACATTGAGAAAATAGTCTGCAGTCCTGCTTTATGGGACTTCTTGTTAGTACATTATAACATTGGTGGAAGAAGTACTCAGGGTAAATGTATCAATACATTCATGTAAAATGCTCAAATACCCAAAAGTAAAAGCAATGAATAGAAAAATGTCCCCTGTGACTGATATATTATTAGATATGACATAATTTGATATGATACTGATGCAATAATGTGTAAGCAGCATTTTACTGTTGCTGAGGTGAAGCTAGTTTTCACTACTTTAGATACAGTTCAGTAGGTTAAGCCACCGGTTCCCATCTCGAAGTTAGGCGCAAGATATGTCTGTGGTGTCCTGACAGTTATTTAAATGTAACTTCTAACAACCTCACAAGATTTAGAGCCACTGATTTACCCTTTGAAAAGCTGTTTTTATATAAAATGTTAATCTGAAAACTAACTAGTAACTACAGCTGTTAGTAAAAATTGTAATATTTCCCTCTGTACTGGAGTATATTTCTTGAGTAGTTGCACTTTGCAAGCTCAAACATTAGGTTTGGTTTCTTAAAACTATGATTGCTTTTGACTCCCTGCCATAAAAATATGCTCTTACTGTTTGAATACAAGCACACCCAAATTACTAAACCTGACCTTTGAGTCAGTAGCTTCATCTTCTGTGTTTACCCCTGTGGAGCAGTGCTACATGTGCACACAGAGCATTCTCTCGATACAAACACAAGATTTTTGCTCATGTAAACAACCGTGTGCTTTGCTAATCCAACCAGAGGTAGACTGCTGTCACAGTGTGTCACTATCTGTCAGTGTATGTCTCCAGGGCTTATGAAGGGGAAAGAAAAGTTGGCTTGCCTCATAATGTGTGCTCACCCTGATGCAGCTTGGACACAAACCATCAAGTTTAAAAAGGGGCACTCCAGCGATTTTAAATGTCTTCTGAGGCTCTGGAGGGAGCTTTCCCAAAAGAACTAAATAAACTGAGGTGGCGGGGTTTGACAAGTGGAAATTTAGGGAAGGAGGAGGCAAGGAAGGTCTAAAAAAAGACCCAGTTGCATTAAAGGAAATGTAGGATGCAGTGTTTTTGGAGGTTGGGTCATACTAGGGACCAAAAGTCAGGATTTTTTCTGCCCCTGCTACTTATTGAGTACATCTTTGATTTATCCATTGCAGCAGATTAAAAGGTGAAAAAATACCATATAAGAAGGCACATACAAAATGCAATAAAGCCTGTAAAATGTGCGAAAGATGAGAGAATATGCAGGCGCACACAGATCTTCAGTACTGGGTTGTGTTTATAATTGATCTATTTTCCACCTTTAACAGATGTGTGTTCACGTCTTGTGTGATGAACTCCATCTTACTTTGTATTCTGATTAAAAGTGCATGTTACTCTGGCAACAATGTGACATGTTTGTTTAAAACCATAATGTATTTGCTCCTAATGCCAACGTACTGCAACGTTACCAACAATGTCAGAAAGAATATGTGTGTGTGGGTGTGTGTGCGCATTATGCAGACACAGATGCTGTCAAGACAGTGAGAGTGGAGCAGTTGGCAGAATACGCATGGGGATGTAGTGCATCTCTGCTATTTGATGACACTGAGTCGAGGCAGTGTTATGATTATGCACAGTTTTGTTCATCCGCGTGTTGTTAAAAGCCTTGTAGCTGCGCTGAATTACAAGAGCCAAAACAGAGCTTTAGAATTGTACAGTGTACAAGCTGCTACTATGAAATATAATATATTGATCCAGGACCCATTTTATATTGTTTTTTGCGATAGAAGTTATTCTTCTTTTTCCTGAGAAAATCCAAGAAATTCTTCTGTTCTTTAGACCCTATAAAATCTGTACAAAATCTATATATATACCCTGGGACAACCACTCCAAAACTACAAGGCTATGTCATGTTCACCCACCACCGCCACCCATTTTAGAGCCTAGATATAAGATGTTAAGGTCAACCAAAATCATCTTCTACAGTCACTGATCTGTCACTGATCGTTTATGAATTTCTGGGCAACTCTAGATATCAGAACTGGATTATTTGGAGAAAAAAAACAAAGTAACTCTTAATGTAATAAACACCAAATAAACCATAAACATCTGCTGGTGTTAATAAAGTGACTGCGTGTCATCTACCAACTCAAAAAAGTGAGTACAGTCAGTCAGTATTAGGGTTGCAAAGGTGTGGAAAATTTCCAGAAAGTTTCCGTGGGAAGTTAGGCTGGGAAGTTTTGGAAATATTCCAAATAGGAAACGACTATATTTAAGTTCCCTGTTAAAGGGCCAACCTCCAATTTTGTAAATTCCCGGTTTATTCCCATAAATTCCTGTTAATTCCCATAGAAAGTTTTCAACCCTGACACAGTATATACAGTAGAAGGTTTGAAATGTCATCATCAGTTCTCTTCAGCATGTGTGTATTGGTACCACTACAGTTTGAAGGTTATAAAACCCTACTATGGCCACTTATTGCCATGTACCTCCCAGTATTAAATGTCCACAACTTCCTTAATAACTTTACAGTTTAGTCTCAATAGCAAAAGACAAGGGCGCACTTCCTTTATATCCAAATTACCAGAATAGCATAATGAAGGCACATTAACTTCTAGAGCACAACAGTTAAATTTGGCACTGGGCCTAAATAGCTTAAAGTTGTAATTACTTGTATGGTAAGAAGGTGGCAAGAGTCCACCTGAGCTGTTTTTTGTTTTCCCATCTTTGAGTCCCAGTTCTTTGAATTGCAGTAATACACAACTGTTTTTTTTTTTGCTGGGAGCATGCTTTCATTACACTGGATCAGAATTTATTGTGTGCTGGGATTATTATGAAGTTAGAGCCAGTTCCTCTAAGTGGAAAAAAACATTAGTTTTAGTGCCCCTGATGCCAAAGCATGGGAGTTTTGATTGCAGCCATATTGCACTAGCTGTCTATTGAATTTCTGCCTAAATGTGCTTTTTCTCGAGCACATGCAGCCGTCACTCTTAATGAAATGACAGTGTCATCTCATTCACTCTGTTCCCTTGCTGTCCCTTTACTCCTCCCTCATCCTTCTATTTTACTTTCTCTCTCTCTCTCTCTCTCTCTCATCTCTCTGTTTTGCATCTGTGGGAACAAGTAATGAACAGCTTCCTTGCTCTGATTGGATGATGTATGAAGTTATTAGGTGGGATGAAAGCGTGCATAACTCAAAAGGATATGAAATGGAAAAGGGGAGAAAGAAGAAGAAAGCGCAGGCGTAGAGACACTGAAATGTTTTGACAAGCGGCTTTGAAAGAGAGAGGATGGGGAGCGCTGCAAATGCTTGCATGTAACAATGGGAGTAGGTCACAGTTTCACTGATGTCTCAACCCTGGCACACTTCCTCTGGGAAATCCTGCAGATCTCATCCCAGCATCTTCTGCCACTCTCTTGCTCGCTGTGCTAGTCCGAGGATGACAAGCAGATTGCGCAGTGCCCTGGGTTTCTCCCAGGGGAATGTGCATGAGGGCATGGGCGATGTTTAGCAGAGGGGGAACTCCCAGACGGCCTTCAGTCCTACAGAGGCATCCATCATGACCTCCTCCTTCATCCATGCTTCACCTCCCTTATTAAAGTCACACCGAAAAGAGTGGTCAGCACGCTGACCAGACTAAATGAGCGTGCTTTAAGTTAAATCAGAGGACCTACAGGCCTCTCTTTGCTGTGGGAGCAGCCTGGCAGAAACAACTCAGGAGACAACTTAAATTTTCACAACACCGAGAGTGCTTCGTGTAATCGAGGGCCTAAGAGCTGCTGTAAAGATTACGTCTGTTTCTTAAATGAGCGCAAACTAGGCTGCAGGGACCCCGCTCATGAAACATTCAACCTGTCTATTCACCCTGCATCCTCTCCTCCACCAGCGAGCCCTTGATTATATATCTTTTATTTAGCGGGAGACAGAATAACTCTCTCACTTGACTTCATCCTCTGATGGCCACAGCTCTTGCTAAAAATACCACTGGCAGCAAGACAGTGGACCAATGCGTTAGCTCAAGTAATGGAGTTAGTTCAACTGCTAGCTGCTACATAATTTCATATTCAATGTATGTTAAACATCCCCAGTGTTAGGTGAATTAGTCCCAAACTGTACCTTGGGCAATTCACTAATTAACTAAGGAATTCTTACTGAATACTGAAAGTCTTAACTCTCCTTTTTGTGTGCTGAATTTTAAATCGTTTCTCCTCGAGAGAGAGAGTCAATCTCTTACTTCTAACAAGAAATCTAAAACATAAGCTGCATCCTCTTAAAGTACTGTGAAGTGTTTGAAGGTTGGATAAGTGCTCCTTTATTATGGTGATGATGTGAGAGCTCAATCATCATCTCTTCCGTTATTGTAACGCTCAAGTTGTTACGCATTACACACACGACATTGAAAGTGTTATTTACAGACAAAAATACGATGTAATATTTAGATAAAATTATATATTGCATTTGTAGACTGGAAACAAAGATGCAGAACCCAAAGTAAAGTAGTACATTTAACCATAACTTACACTGACACTGTCTTGTATGTACAGTTCTTAAGCCAGCTCTCCAGAGTATGCTTAGAGGTAAATTCAATAAATTTTCGTTACATAGTGCCAAATCATAACAAAAGTTATCTTTACACTTTCCATATACAGAGACCCAACAATTCCCACCAGGAGCAAGCACTTGGTGATGGTGGCAAGGAATGGTGTGATTGGTGGCAAAGCAGAACCTTGCTCATTGGTGGGCGGCCATCTGCTATGAACGGTTGAGTTAAAGAGAGAACTGCAAACACCACATGGTAGCATTAGCATGCTAATATGCTTAAAATGACAATCTTAACATGCTGATGTTTAGCAAATGTCATGTAGTCACCATCTTACTTCAGTGTGCTAGCATGCTAACGCTTGCTAATTAACATTAAACAACAATCAAGGCTGATGGTAATGTCATTAGTTTTTCATATACACATATACACTTCGTTCTTCTGTAAACAATGTAACGCAATACATCCAACAGACATTAAACTTCAAGTATTGCACACAGTAAATCTCCTCTGTGCTTTGTGTCTTTAAACATGTGTAACTAACCCGTTCCTTTTTCAGGTTCTATAAATCAGCGAATGTCATTTCTGCTCTCGACCTCCGCAGGCAGCGGCTGTCTAATACGATGTTGTTTCCCCCGTGCTCTGTTGCAGAGCCCCAGCTGAAGGGCATTGTTACCCGGCTATACAGCCAACACGGGTTCTACCTGCAGATGCAGCCTGACGGCACCATGGACAGCACAAGGGATGAGAGCAGCTCATTCTGTGAGTGTGTGTTTCTGTCTAAAGTCTACACGTCTTTGCTGGTAGTTGCGTTGTGTAATTTTAATCAAATTATCCACAGTCTCGTCTGTAGCAGCAGTTAGAGGAACAGGGGAGAAGCTGCAGTTTGCACCAATATATAGCTGAAGTAGAACAGCTCATACCCTCACTGGGAGCCAAATATCCAACTTTGGCTGCACTGTACACACTCAGCTAAACAGAACCACAGTAGGTGTCACAGTGTGCTATAGGGGCCCCGCAGCTGAGGAGCCAAGGCAAAACTTAGGATTTTGTCAGCTCATCTGTCAAATTTGTTCCAATTTGTACTGTTATTTTTGTCTTTTAATGGGGTGGAACATCATGTCAAACTGCCTGCCAAGCTTTGGCAATATAATGTGACCATGCTCATATGCAGAAAGGCTTGGTGTGGCATGCGTTCATCCTTAAAAACCACCTATGTTGCGGTTCATATCATGTCTGATTCTCAGTATTTGAGGTTTGTATATCACGAAAAGTTTAAAGTGACATACTGCCACTCCAAAACTATGTCCACGTCTTTTTCACCTTCCAGAGTGAGGCATGCGCCCTGTAGTTTGACTGTGGCAGATTTTTTAAAATCTATTTATTCAGCAACCTAAAATATTTCTTGATGAGTTGAGTCTTTTATTGTTCAGGTTCAGGGTAGTTTAACCAAGCCAGATACTGCATCTATCTTTTCACTTTTCATTGTCATTGCTCTATGCTCCTTTGTGGCAGAACATCTCCACTGTGGTCCAGGTTTAGAGGCAGAGTGAAGGTGACATGGTATTTATGTTTACATAAACATAAACTCTGTGAGGTCACAGCATATTTTGGGGTTTAAGAGAGATATAGCATGCGGCAATGACACTGCTGCAGGCAGTCAGCCTGATACAATGAAGACAAAAAAGCAGACTCTGCTGTTGGGTATTGTATAGTTTGATTTCACAATCATCTCTGACTTTCTCTTTTTTCTCCCTTTGTCACGTCCTATGTCTCCTACTTTATTCCCCAATTTAGCACAGTTCAACTTAATTCCGGTGGGACTGCGGATTGTTGCAATCCAGGGGGCAAAGACAGGGCTGTACCTTGCCATGAATAGTGAAGGATACCTCTATACCTCGGTAAGTATTCCCTATAGATCAGTCACATGTACACGGAAGGGAACTAAGTTTTTAGCCACCACATTACAAAATGTATGACGTGGATTTCAGTGTCACAATTTAAGTGTCATAAACTTCAGAACAGAACAGTCGGGTTGGGACATTGGTTAGATGACATTAGATTAGATTATACTTTATTTATCCCACAACGGGGAAATTCACCCGTTACAGCAGCAGAAAAAGTGTAATATACACTACAGAATTAAAGCAGAAAGGGCAAAAACAACGGACAGACAGAAGTATCTTATAATCTACACAAGAAACAAGCAACCGGGCAAACAACAGACAACGTGCAAAACAAGTACTGAAGGTAAAAGTGGCATGATATAAAAAATATTGCAAGGTAAAACCTAAGAACAGAACCAACCTATGATACCAAATTACCAATTACGTGTTGCACGTGAGCTGCTCCTCCTTGTCAAGAAATGTTTCGGTCCACTGAAACACTAGAGGGCTTTTAATTTGAAACAAACACAGGAAGTTCTGAGTTTGTACAGTGTAATGCAGTAACAGGGCATCTGTGGGCAGATCAAAAACGAGCTCCATACTTCTGCTATGTTACTGACTGTATCAGCTGGTTAGCTACACCGCTAACATAGCAAATAGATGTGATAAGCATCAGTCAGGGACACAGTCATATTAGAGTTATGGTGAAAAATTGATTAACTTTCCAGCAATGAACTTCACAAACTAGTTAGCAACTTACAGTGAAGAAATGACTAAGTCTGCACCACCGTCTGCTCAGCTGTGATGCTACTCTGCTAACATGCTAAGAGCATCATTGCAACCGACCACTAATAGGTCAACATCGCTGAGAGCTGCTTCTTGTCTCATTTTTAATTTACTAGAACAGCACGTTATGACAAATGCCGGCTCATTTGTTTTTCATAAAAATCAACCCGATCCTATTAGAAACACACATGATACATGTATATGTCAATTCTTCACTCTGTCAAACAAAAAGGTCAAGAAGAAAACAAACTAGTTGCTTTAGTGTATGCATAGTTAAGAATGGGTCGTGTATGTTCGTGTGTTTCAAGCGTGTATGAATGTCTGAGACAGAAAGGTGAGACACGGAGAGGTGGGGAGTGAAAGATACAGTGACAACCTGTTAGACGACCTGCATAAGTATTCCAATTAGTTTGGAGAAGACGAGGAGGGAGGAATGGAGATGGAGTGGGTGTAAAATTACTGTCAGAGAATCTTGGGTCAGAATCTGAGCGCAGGAGGAGCTGTTGACAGATTTTGGGTCCAGGGCAGGTGGGAATCTGGCAAGCGCACACATTATGCTGTTTTTGTTTTGAATTTTAGATCGGTACTTTTATACTTTTTACACCCCTATAGCCTTTTATAGTTTTACTGGTTTTGTCCAATTTCATTCACTTTTAATTTGAGGCCAATCAAGAATGGTCTGATTGATTTATTGCACATGTTATGTGTATTAAACCAGGTCCAGGTGACTTTCCAATCCAGTAGACTATATTGCAAAGGTAGGAAAAAGAAATGTGTCAAGCATCAAGCAGGAACGTGAAAAGAGGGATGGGGAACTCTCTGAAGTGCAACCCCCATGACAGACTGTTACTATAATGACATGTTTTGTGGAATATAGTCAGTGCTGCAAAGCACTTCATTAGCACGCAAGTATCATTTAAATGATGTCTAATAAAGTGTTAGAGGGTATCAACCAATTAGACATAAGGGCCTCATTCAGTGTAAATTCTGTGTATTCAGTAAACGTCTAGACAGGCTGCGATATTAGCAGCAGACATCGTCTTCATCTGATTTGCACGCTCACTGGTCAGTTTTAGTGCCAGCGTGTAGTCTGATCTGCTTATTGGACATCCCTCGAGACCTTCAACAGTGCTTGTAAAATTGCATTGGTATTATAATATTGCCGGAACACTTAACATCATGTTAATCGAATACATTTTTATCAAGGAAGTGTTGATGCCAATCTTGCCAGCTAGCGAATGTTTCAGGGAGAGCAGTTCGATTAGCACGCTGGACAGTGTTAGTTTCCATTTAAGAGTGTGTAATCTGATCAGCACCCTGGACAGTGCTCATAACACCGCTTACGTGTGATCAGTGTCAAATCACTTAACCTAACTATGGTGGCTGCCACTGTATCCATCCAGTCCTGTGTAAGATAACAGGGCAATAGTAATGAAGATTATACGTGTTGCTGTGTCCAGGCTCTGAAAGCTGTTTATCTTTACACCTCGAAAAGACATGTCAGTCTTTGGGGCCTGAATAAGACCTGAATAATAAGTTGGATTTGAAAAGTGTACCCATAGGTTCAAGGTTCAAGGTTTAAGGTAATCTTTATTATCCCCGAGGGGCAATTTGTAGTGCAGCACATACATAATAAACAACCAGTAAATGAACAATAAATACATGCCACAAAACAATGGAGCTGTTATAGCAGTGCTAGAGCCCGACTGATATATCAGTCAGCCAACATTATCGGCCGATATTAATACAAAAAGACATGCTTGTGGTAATACAGTGTAACCGCGAAGCTTATCCATCAGAGTGAACTGTGATTTATAATACTGTGGCAAGCAGCACAGAGTATGTGAGACAAAGCAGCCCCCAGTAATATCAACTAGAATCGGTTGATAACATAAATATTAAATTATTTAACATGTTAAAGTATATTTAACTTAAATATTCAGTATAAGTTATCTGTGTAAGAAAGCAGCCTTCTGAGTACCTTTGCATGGTCATATCAGTGCATAATCCACACAGAATGGGTCCATTTCCATTCCAGCTCAAGATTTCATAATATTGGCCTCCATATCCGTAATCTCTTCATTTTTCCCCACTAAAATCAGTCTAAAAAATCCCATACTGGTCGGGCTCTAAGTAGTACATAGTAGCCACACACCCTACACCGTAGACTGACGTGCATCTCCCCAGAAATCAGTAATGACTGAAAGAAATGTTCACGACGGCTTTGCAACTGTGATTTTTCACTGGAACCGTCACAATTATCACATAAAAATGGGTGTTTATTGCCGGCCAAAACAAACCTTAACATTAATAGTGATGTGTCATGACATTTACACGCAGCTTAAGACAGAATAAATTACTTAGTTTTACCAAGAGGCAGAGAGCATCACAACACATCTTAACAGCACAAAAGCTTCCCAAGTTCTGCCGGTAAGGTGCAACTACACGTCCTTGTGTGTCATTAATCAAAATCTCAGCATGTAAACAGGTAACCCAGAACTTTGTACACATCATCACTCATTCAACGTAAAGCAGGTGATGCAGAGAAATGTGGAAATTGTCACATAGATTATAAGAATGTTCACCAAAGAAAATAATAACTAGCAACATACTGACACAGCTGCATGTATGGTCTCAGAATGGGCAGCAGCTCACGCAAAAGCTCAGATGAGTTAAAAATGCTGTTTGAGAATCTCTCTTCAAACACACACACACATTCATGTGAAGACAAGTGTGTCCTCACACACAAGCACGCACACACACACGCACACACGCACACACGCACACACACACACACACACACACGTGGGATGCAGCCTCACTGCATGACATGTTCTTGTCTGTGACCTCCTATTCCCTCGTCCTTTCGTTTCACGGGCAGCGGGGTGTAGAAAAAAAGGAAACAAGGAAAACACAGAAGACAGATTGAGGAGTCAGTTTCAGTCACCATTGTTTGAAAAACACGAAAAAAAAAAAAAAAAAAACTCAACACAGGGGCTTAGAAACCCCGCTGCCAACGAGCATTTTGGCAGTGTAAATTGTGGAGGTGACTCAAGTGACTCAGACACGCCAGCGCAGTTTAAATGCTCACAACAACGTAGGACAGTTGCATAGACCATAGCAGAGGCTCTGGGTGTACTATAAATCAGCCTTTAGTGATCATCTGTGTTGGTTTCAGCATAATGTGCAGAAAATAATATGCCACGGCAGGCGAATGCGAGAGTGCGTTTATGCATATGAGATGTAAAGGAGAGAGTGTCATCTGTACGTGCAAACGTTAAATCTTGATTTATGGCGAACACACCATCTCCGATTATCTTCTGAGCCCTTGATTAGCATGCAATAGACTTTGGTGCCTTGCCTCTGTGAACAGAGAGCAGAAGGGATTTCCTCAGCACCAGTCAATAGCTGTGCTGCATCCCACACTGACCTCTTTCAGAGAATTTCCTCCGTGTTGATATAGGCGCCGTGCAATAGAACAGCTGTCGTCTTGTGTAATATCAGGCATGTTTGATTTTATGACTCCCTTGTTCTCCATAGTGTATCTGATGTAGTCATTTTGCTGGTGTAGGAGGGCGTGCAGGTGGCATGATATGGCCATTTATACATATCTTTGTGCTCTGGTAGTATGTTCATATTTGCTTTTACATTTAAAACATGCCAAGAGAGTGCGTGACACAGACAAGGAATGTTTTCAATTACGATAAATAAGCTCATCAGTGTCACTCTCAGTGAGCCGAGGTGACTGACAGAGTGACTAAATAGCTTCCTTCCAGCTATTTTCTCATCTTCTTGCACTGCGTCTGACGGTAATTACTGCTGTTTTCTCCTGAAAAACTCACATTCCTCTCTCTCTACACCCCCCCAACACCCTGCACACACACATGTATGTAGTGGTCAGGCTGTGGTGCCAGGCTTTATAACAAGCAAAGGAGGTCCACTGCTGCCTTGTCTCAGACATAAATCTCAGCCTTACTACCTGTAGGTGACAACAGGAAATGGCTGATCCTGATATAAAAATAGAGCTTGGCTCATTCGTGCCCCATTTTATAATCTATGTGCTCTGGAAAACTCCTCATAGACAGAGACAGAGAAAATGGCTTGGACTGAAGGAGGCTGACGTGACTGTTGACAGGCAGGTTTTCACAGAAACTTGTGCCAATCAGGATTTAGACGTGAGCGTTTGCCTGTTATTTTAAATATTTGGTGCCTTTATGAAGGTGTTTGTGGACATTTTACATTTTCAAGGTTTCTTTAAAGGTCCTAGACACAACTAAAATCTGTTGTATCAGACTGTATCATATCAGTATAGAGGCATGTCAGACTGGCCTATAATAAAAGATGTTGATCCAGGCATATTTCACAGGATCTGTATCAGAATGAAGCCGATCAAATTCCTTTCCCTTTATTATACTGTATTGTGTTTTGTTCACCTCAGCTGGCTTGTGTTGCAGTGCTGCTCTCCTTTACCACGCCTGGCATTTCACTGCATATCTAAGTGAAAATTAGAGTGCATGGTGTATAAAATCATCTGGGTGCACCAGTGACTCTGAGTTCTAACGCACCGATTCGTAAACTAAGACGCTAAAGAATCTTTTATCTCTCCTCCTTCTTTCTTATCAGCGCGGAGCAGTGAACAAAACATTCAAGTAGCAGATTCTCAATTTTAGCCAGTGCTGTTTTATCGCCTTGGCCAGTTAAAATGACAAACGTGGACGGTGGCAGGTCATTTCAGCTGTCGCTAATTGATTTAATTTAATTCCGTGAGCAAGTTGATGGCAGGCCAAACTTGAACTCGTCTTGTGCCTGGTTAAAGTCTGGCTCTCTGGGGCCTTCGGTATATAGTGTAGAGCAGAAGCTCAAACTTTTTATGCCGCTTACCACCTCAGAAAATATTACACTCTTAATATTTCGCTCTCAAGTACCACCAGATCTTAAAATACAGTAGCGTAGACCAATCCTATTCAGCTAGCTCAACACAGGAAGCAGGATTATTCCTAATATCTCCCGTTTGGAGCCACAATTTCAGCGTTTTGAACCATTCATTTTAACTCTTACTATTTCGCTGTCACATTCAGCTGCCAACTAATCATGGATGTATGTGCGCGTCATGAGCTATAAGCAGCAGACTGACATTGAAAGTAAAGAAAGAAATGCAAAACTTATTTTACTTTAGTTTCTTTGGACATTTTGTAGTATTCTGATACTACATCCATCTGCACGGCTCCCAAAAAACACACTTTGGAACTAACACTGGCATTGCCTCATTCAGATTGGATGGTTTTTATACGAGAGTCACATTGAGAGTTTGGTTGCCGGCTGTCTTTGGCTGCCAAAGCTCTAAATCAATCGTTGTGGACGTGTTCCACAGCTGGGACAGCGCACAATCATATGGGCCTTTAATCTATTCAAGAAGAACTCAAAAGGACACCAGCACAACAAATACTATTGTTTGTGATCTGTGTAGGCCTGTGATACTTGTGTGTGACAGAGAAAGAGATAGACAGAAAGACAGGAGAGGGATAAAGAAAAGAGAAAAAGTGCGGGACCTATTGATGAAAAGCTGTGTCCTTTCTATTCTTTTCGCGGGAGGATTGCATTGAGATGCAGGACAACACCGGCAGCGAGATAGCATCGCTTTTATCACAGGACCGGATAAAATGCGGACATTAGGAGAAAAAAAAAGTAGCAGAAAGAATAATTGGCCAGGGCGAGAGAAAAGAGATGAAGTGCGGAAACGCAATGATAAAGACAGACGCTTTGCCAGGCAGGCAATTAAGACCACTTAGGAAAGGTAAAACCGATTCTTTCTGATTCACTCATGATATACCTTCTCTCCTTTTAGAATGTAGTCATACACAATCAAGCACCGCTTTTTGCGTCCCAGAAAATGAAAAGCACCTCTGATAAAGACACTGAGGGTCAAAGAGGGTATGTCAGCTCCCACTCCTCTCTCAGCCACATTATATTGACAGGGACCTTCCAGCTGTCAGTCACCACTGCAGAGTCCCACGCACATTACCATCCACTCTGCTGTTGTCATGCGAGCATCATGTCTCCCCTGAGCTATCATAAAGCATTAGAGACAGACCGTACCATGTGTGGTGCTAGACAGCATTAACTGCCAGTCTCATACTCCGTAAAGCCCCTCTTAATAAGCACGTCTATGCTATTGACTTACGTAACATGGCGTGTCAGGGTGCATCTACATCTGGCCTCGAGAACAACGTCAGAAACGCACCCTGCCGGTGGCGCCACACACACACACACACACACACACACACACACACACACACACACACACACACACACACACACAAATTTTGTGCATGCCTGTGTGTGTGTGTGTGTGTGTGTAACAGCGGATTGTTGTGAATGAGCTTTGCATTGCATGCTGTGAGCGCGCTGCTCCTGCAGCAGTAATGCAGTACTGCGGATATATGTTGGGATTACTGCAGCTGGACAGATTTCTCAGCTGTCCAAAGATTACACTGGGAGCTTGATGGGACAGTCAGTAGATGCTGGAAGCATGCATGACACTGTGACCCCTGCTGTCTAAATGGGGGACTGCAAATAATTTGCTACTTCCTAAAAAAAACGTGTTTTGAATTCCAGAAGTGGAGCTACATTTTTAGGGGTGTTAGTTGTGATTTCACGCTCGTGCATGCATGATGAAATGAAAGTAAGCAAGATATTAAATATTATTCATGGCTTCACTTCATCTTTCTCGAAATAACTCTCATTCCTGTCCTTATATCCTCATTATATGCGGGTTTAGGGAACTCTGCCCTGTGAGTGTGATTATTAGTACTTCACTGTCCTTATGTGGTGGTAAGTGCAATCCCAGTGTATAGTAGCATGGAGAGTTAAGCTTCCTGAAGCAGGTAGAATCGATGTAATCAGACACGAGAGATGAGGAAGGAGGTGGTGTGTGTGGGCGGAGGGGGGGGGGGGGGGGGGGGAGTGGGGGGATAAAGGGAGGAGGGGGTGGGTCAGGGCGCCACTCTGCATCATAAAAAGGTTCTTCCCATCTTGGGGATTCTCAGCACGGACGCTACATATTACCTTTCTCGTCTGCGTTCATTTAAATTCATTTTTGGCTTGAGACACATGAAAGGGAAGCTACCCAAGTCCCTCAATAAGTCACGGTTGAAGGAAGAGGTTTTTATTTAATTTCTAGGCCTGGGCACCTGCCATTTAGATGGAAATGTTCCTCCATCACTCTTTAAAAACGCGCAATCCTCAACACATCCTCAACAATTATTCATCTGCACAGGTAAATCTGGTGGTTTGAGTGATACCTGCAGTCATTCCACTCTGTGGTGGTGGTCTTTGTAGTTCTGCTGAGGTCTGGAGGTTACCTCAAGGTGAGTTTTAGAGATAAGGATAAGTCGGTTAAGGACAGGCATGTTGGCCAGTGTGGTAGGTTATCATGAAAATCACTCTATAGGCCTGTTTTTGAATGTCCAGGACATTGATGTCATTGTCTAGTCTGCTCTCTTTGTGTAATTTTTCATTCCTTTCCAGACCTTTGGAGACTTCTTGAATGAAATCTAGAAGATGTGGGTTCTATCATTAGGCCAATTTCAGGGGACTGATTATGAAGGGTAATTATAGGATGACTTGGGAGAGGGGTTATCACTGGTGTCACTTCAGAGGTTGAGCTGAAGGGTATTTTGCTGGAGTGATGGGTCCTCTTTCCAGAAGGACATGAGTGTCAGACCATGGGGTGCTGGCGACTAAAGCCCTTGTTCCTCCTTTGGTCCTGGGGGAGATGCAAAGAAGCAGGTCTCTCCCCTTTCTCTCTCATCTTAATCTCCTTTATAACCCAGCAACCCCTCTGTCCTCTCCAAGTGATCTTCTCCTCTCTTTCCCCTTCTGTCTCCCGCACTTCCCGCCCCTCTTGCTCTCTGGCCTGATTAATAATGAATGAAGCAGATCATCTATCGATCCCATCCTCTTTGTGTTAGCACAGCAGAAGATATCAAACCTGTCAGAGGATCTTAAAATAGCTCTGCGATGTGGTGGTGGTGGTGGTGGTAGTGGGAGAGTTTGTTGAGTTAAGGGTAGGGGCTTATTTTTCTTTTATGTGGAGAAGGCAGAAGTTAAAAGGACATAAACTGTGGTGGAGCAGCGGGACAGGAGGGGATGGAGAAAGGGCACAAAGTCCTGAATTGCCTTCTCAGCTAAAGGACGACGCCTCCCTGTGAAGGAGAAAGGTGATGATCTGTGATAAGTGTGAAACTGGAGGTCTCTTATACCTTCTCAATCTACTTTTGGCTCTTTATTAAAGCTCGTCTATGCCAAGTTGTGATCCTTTGGCCCTCTTCTGTCACCCTGAATCTCAGCGAAATTCTCCACTCAGCCATTCCTGCCCTGCTGCTCTCACTTAATCAATCCAGCAAATTGGCTTTGCTCTATGACAGGGGAAGGACCCTGTCAAGACCCCGATGGAGACCAAGAGAGATGTATATCTGTCTCTATTGGTTAATATCACCAGGCAACATTATGCAGGGTTCAGTAGTCCTTACGTTGAAGACATTGATGGAGGGGAAGCTGGAGCATGATCATTTACAACGACTAGCTGTTGGATTTGATCCAAGTTTTGCTAATTTGATTTTGAAATGTCTATTCAGATTTAGTCAGTCACGGACAATTGACAGCACATGAGAGTAGCTTATATTTAGGGGATAAATCTTTTCTGGGAGAATGTAGGGGTCGTTTATAGTTTCTACATACCCAGAGTCTGAAAAACCTGCTGGTGGTAGTAAGTAGTGCTTCACAGTCTTTTGATTAAAATAAAGCAGTGACTAATTACGACCCATAAACACTTCCACAAGATGGCTCTGAATAGCGAGCAGTTCCACCGAACAGTCAATTTTACCCATAAACCTTTTCCACCCACATTATTGCAAATATGCCAACTAAATAAAGTCTTCTAATTAAGGCTAAACAATTGATCAATTAATCTATTAGTTAATTTAACTTTGATAATTGAATAATTAAACTCAAACACCCCCTTTCATGCAAACATGCAGCCCAAAGTGCTTCACAGAGCAAAATAAAACAGTCCAGTAAAGTAGATAAAACGAAAATAAAATAGATAAAATTAGACCATACAATTATAAGCCAGTAAGAAAGTTTAAGAACAATTGCATAAAAATTAAACCAAATCAACAAACACAAAAACTACAACAATAAAACAAAAACAAAATGTTAAAAGCAAATTAAAACCTCTAAGGTGAATAGGCACAGTATCAGTAGTAAGTAACAGAGATCATTTAAGTAGTAGTAGTATTTTTTTACTGGTTTCAACTTCATGAAAGTAAATATTTTCTCATTTTCTTTGTAAGTTACTTGAATATCTTTGGGTTTTGTACTGTTGGTCGTAGGAGTGATTGATTTGTCCAGAATCTTCTTCACATAGACTAATTGTTCTCAAGAAAATCAAGAAATAGGTTAAATAACCATATTGTACCGTACTTCATTACATCTGAACTTCCATACAAACAAAAACAACTGCATCCGAGAGACAACACACCATTCTGTTTTTATAACTTCACTTTTTCTTGTCACTCTTCTTTATCGTGACCAACAGTCGCTCTTACATCATGTGAGAGCGTGGTAAGAGGTCCGACTGCCCACATCACTTTACACCTTTCAAGGCAGCTGGAGAATCCTGCCCTGATTTTGCTACATAGCCTGTTGCAAATATATAGCCACTAAAGAGACGCTGAAGGACAGCTCCCGTGGTGTATTGCCAAATCTCTACCGCACACTATATGTCTGCAAGTAAACTGAGAAATTGTTGCTATTTTATAAAGCAAGCAAATCTTTAATCTTTTTTGAGTTATTATCAGAGTAATAACATAACACTCCAAGACCACTTATAGGACACAATGACTCATGCAGCCAAGATACACAACACATAAATTTGGATATGCATGCTGCAGAAATAATGATGTTTTGGTCATTTTGTTCATAAACATGTTTTTTTCTGAACTTAAGATGCCTCTGAAGCACTCACTGCAGTTTCATGTCAGCGTTTGTCATTTTTATGTATGTAATGTATGTGTATAGATTGAATTTGTTATTCTATTGGTTTATCAGTGTTTCAGTGTTTTTCATCTTCTCTGCTCCTCTCCTCAGGGAATGTGTTATGTTTATGCAGTTTCTCCACGTATAGTATTCACCCTCCTTGTCTTGCTGGTCCCGAAGGAGGCACGATGTTCACGTTTTCAAAGAAACAAGTCCAGATGTAATTCTGTCCATCCTTTCCCTCAGGAAACAGTCACCTAATTAATGTATTTCACTACTTAGGTTATGTTGTTTTTTTGTTTGTTTTTTCCAAGTATGTGCTTACATGTTCATGTTCAAAGGCTGATAAAAACGCTGCAGTTTTCTCATGACATTTGCACATTACTTTCCTTCTCTTGTTTTGTTTGCTAATTTTAACACACCTCTGCCCCTTTCCTTTTTCTTTTCAGGAGCACTTCACTCCAGAGTGTAAGTTCAAGGAGAGTGTGTTTGAGAACTACTACGTTACATACTCCTCCATGCTCTATCGCCAGACCCAGTCTGGCCGCTCCTGGTATATCGGTATCAACCGTGATGGCCAGATCATGAAGGGCAACCGGGTAAAGAAGACCAAAGCAACTGCACACTTCCTGCCTAAAGTTATAGAGGGTTTGTGTCCTTTGTGTCACTTTAGCACAATACAAAACCAGAGTTATTAATCACCTTCTTAATTATTAACCAGTAGCTTCTATCTTCACACAGTTGCGATGTATAAGGAGCCATCGCTACATGAACTCGCCAGCGAACCAGTGAGTCCTCCTCGAAAGACAGTGAAGACGTCAGATTCGCCATCCCTAAAAAATGGAAGGAAAGAAGCTCCAAAGGCTGATGCCTCATAGCACAGGAGATTGAGGGTGGGACAACGGGGCAGCAGTGACACTGGGAACACAGTCGCCCATTATGCACTGAGGGTGGCTAAAGGGAATGGCCCTTGCTGGCCACCATATTCCAGAAGTGCACTAAAAGATGCTGAGGGATAAGAGAGTCAGCAGTCCATCAGCAGCCAACAAGGCCTGAGAGAGGAGTCCCCCCCCCACCTTACTTGTCACCACAGAAATAAAGCCCACGGCCTGAGCCAGACTTACTACCACACCTCCCCTTCCCACTGTTTTTCTCTTGCTCTGCCTCCCCCTGTGACTTCCTAATGCACAGTCTCCTTCGTTTCTCTGTCATGCTCAAGCTTCTTTGTCCCCCTCCTGACAATTCCATCTTTTCTCACATGCCTACCCGCCGTCTGCTCTATTGCATTGTATATTCACCACTCGCGCATGTCCGGCGCTGACTCTGCATCATAATCCTCACCCACGGGCCCCCCTCTTGTGCCCTAAAGTTGGTGACAGTGTGGCTCAGCCAGCTTTCCACCCACCATCTGCCGACCAAGCTAAGCTAATCACCAAGGTCAACTAAAGCTCAAAGTGAGATGAAACGGCTCAGAGGGGAAAGATATCAGCAGGAATCCTGGGTCAGGTCAGGTCAGCTGAGCAAGATGAGTGTATGAGATGGTGTGTGGGCAGAACAGCTGCATTTAAAGAGGAGTTTATGATATTATAACATGTTGCAACTGTTTTTTGTTTTTGTTTTTGTGAATATTTCAGCCAATCCTATGATAAGTGAAAAAAACAGATGATTATGATAGTGCTGATTGTGATCCTGATGCTTTTCATAACGAAGATTTAAGAATTGAAGAAGACGAGTATAATAGAAAGTTTACAAAGCGCACTAGAGAGGCAGTGCTTCCAGAAGTGTCACATGAAATACAATAAAACATCTATTCTTCCTGGGAAAATGAGCCATAAAATAGAGCGTTAAATACCGGAGTTTTTACTCCAGACGCCTGAGCAATATTTGTACCAACAAGCCAGAAGATAATTCTCAGTGAAGACACAAAAAAAAAAAGGTGTGAATGAGTGAGAGAGTGAGCATCACCTTATTTCCAGCCTCTCTTCTCTACCAGGTGACCACTTATTATATTGCACTAGCTCGTTAAGAGGCTACAAATTAACAACTGGGTCATGTTTTAAATCCAGAGTGGATCCGGAGTAAGTCACCTGAATAAGGAGTCATAGTGTGTACTTCACTCAGCATCTGCTGTCAGCATAAAGCCAGGTTTGAAGCCAAACATCAAAGCCAAATGAGCCTCTGAGCTGGAGCACTTGTTATTCTGAGGATGTCTGGCAGCTTATCCACTCGCTAGCTTTATCAAATCACCTTGGAAGAATCGCCCTCAAAAAATGTAGCTGTCTGAGTGAATGCCGTGATGTGATTGTGTTTTAACCCCTGTGTGTGGACTGCTGTCTTCTACAGTACAGATGCACTGCGTGATTCTGTGTGTGAATGAGTGCACGTGCAGAGGGTTGATAGGGATACTGTGGGTAACCTCTACCATGTCCTTCAGACAGGACATGACATTGTGTCTTTGATATGTCTGCCTCTGTGAATAGGTGATACGTGGGGGGAACATGAGTCTTGTCTTTAAAAAAGCAGAGGAGTATCTCTGTGCAAACCCGCAGAAGGTAGATCATTAATTTAATAGTTTGTGTCTGTGCAATAAACTAATGTTTTCATTTGCACGGAGTCTCTAAAATTTTAGAAAGACCTCAGCTTCTAAATGGGAGCTGTCAGGATATCGGTTGTTGTCATGTCAATGCTAGGTTGCTGTAGGGTGCTGTCTGATCTGGTAACGCACTGAGTGAAAAAAAGTGTCACCACAATGTTCAGTCAAAGCGAACGTGCATGCACGGATACCACCAACAAACACAGACAGCAGTAAGTCCCTTTTGCCATGTCGGGAAGAGCAACGCCGGGAGAGGTGGAAGGTTATTACATGGTCATAGATAAATTCTAGACGGTTCAAAGCACTGGGATGGTGTCTAATTTTAATGGTAACATAATGTGAAGGAGGGTAACAGAATGTGAAACAGAGGCTTTATGAATGTGCTGCATTGAGGGTGAGAGCAAGTCTGAAACAGGGTGATGAATTGTAAAGAGGTCAGCGCGCGGAGGCAGTTATTTAGAAAGAGTGAAGGATTAGCAGGTGTATTCTTGAGGAATGTTGATAAGAAATTTCTGCAGTAAAGTAAGCAAAATTCTTGGCAGGGTTTTATGCAGCATGTGGATATGATAATTAATGTAAGACAAAGAGGCATGTAAGGCACTGCGCACTATTTATGACAGGGGGTCTATGGAGGAAATTACTTGGAGGGTATTTGGATTTTTTCATTAAGTCTTTAATTTTCTGGGCTTTTCCTGGGAGGATATCATTCAGTTCAATTTTAGATATGTTGTCCTTGTAGCAGAATTTGCCGACAAATCTTTATTTTTTACTGTACAGTTCTCCCTCCCCTTGGTGGATTTTGGTACAGCCTTGTATGGTTTTTATATATATTGTATGGCTCATACGGCGCTCCATATTTGTGTATTCCATCTGGGAGCTTCTGTATGCCAGTTCACATTTCAAAGTTGATCGTTAAGTCTGTCCTATAAAAGGAAAGTGCTTGGAGGTGAAAAACAGAGAGTGACTGACGGCAAGGGAACCCTGCATGCCAAAATGAGACATATTGGCAATCTTTTTCTCTTAGTATTGCAGTATGGCTGCCACTAATAATTACTTTCATTATTGATTAACCTGCCAATAATTAATATGCCAAATATTAGTTTTCCACAGCCTCAGGTGTCTTGTCTTGTCTGATTCACAGTCCAGAGTTCACAGACAGAAACAGAAACAGTTTGAAATCACATTCCTGATGATGGAAAACAATTTTTGGTGCATTTTTGCTTTAAAAATAACAAATTATTCTAAAAATAGTTGCTTATTCATTTTTTATCTATCGATTAATTGTTGCAGCTCTACTTTACAGTGCATTGAAGCAGGTAGAAGGAAGCAAACTTCAAGTGAACTTTAAACATCAGAGAAACCCCAATCCTCCATAGATGTCTCTCCCAAAAAGCACACAGTCCTTACTATAGTTATACCGAAGAATGCCACAGCAAGTTGTCCGATGGTGATTCTGCACGTAGACAGACAAGACCAGAGAATGTTAAGCAGTCGAATGTCGAACGTGAAGTGAAGAGCGAAGCCAAATGTAAGACGGGAAGATCTGAACAGAACAGTACGTTTTTACGATGAATGTGAAGTGAAGGATGTCGACAGGTTCCGAGACAAGTAAGTGCAATGAAGGCGACAGAAGGTAGGACCTTGGGTGTGCTCTTGAATGTAAAAAGCTCTGGGAGAAAAAAGGCTGCAGTAGGTGAACAGAAAAAGCTAGCCATAGAGTAGAGAAGGTGTTAAGAGGATCTTTGTTATTGTAGTTTGAGGAAGTCAGAAAGTGGTGCAAAGCGAGCAGCGAGGTGGTAACATTGAAAATAAAAATACCCGTATAGTTTGTGTGCCCACGCTTCAGAGATTTAAAGTCGTAATCCCTTTCCTACACACATCTCCTTAACCACAGCCTACAGTAGCTACAGCCCATTAACTTTCCTTTCAACTCTATGTTGCCTGTGTAGGTGTATACTTACAGTGTGTTTTTAAGGTCTGTGTTTATGTGTGTGTGTGTGTGTGTGTGTGTGCATCTACGATTAAGAGTAAGGTAAGACAAGACAGAGAGGCAAGGAGAAAAAGAAAGGGCACGAGATTGAAACAATGATCGATAGACCCAATAAAACACAGACAAGAGAACAGCCACCCTGCGATGGGTGCAAAAATTTCCCCAAGGTCTGCCAGAGACAGCAAAATCCATTTGTTCATAATGAACTCAGAGGACTGTTGTTTGATTTCTACCTGTAGCCACAACAGAAGGGGGAGTTTTTCCTCAGGGCATCCACACCGCGAGCCTGACAAACACTTTCCTCTCGTTTGAAACAGTGTGAGCATCAGCAGCCGCACTATCCTTTGAGACGTATACCTGTTAAGGCAGTGCAGGTGCGTAACATAAACCACGTCCCCAAACCTGGCCTACTAAAAGTCATCGGAGACAACTGGAGGCACAAGTTGTTGGCCGTTGGTTGAAGCATTTAAAAGTTAACTCAGTTTCTTTGGAGGTTTTTAAGAGATTATACCAAACAATCAAACAAACAGGGAATCCCTCTACTTTATCAAAGTTAGTGGGAGTAACACGCAATAATGATATTAAACTGCAGCTAAGGCATCACCAGTGTTTGAGAGCAGTGCAGCAGAGATTTGTACAACAACTACTGACATCCAGGGAAACTTTGAAAGTGTATTATAAAGAACCAACAAGGTATTTTAATCACATTTATACTGAGTGCTGTGTAACAATCTAATTTGACGTTAGCATTAATTATGTTATGTTATGCGTCTTATAAAGTCTGTACTTTAACATTTTGTTCTGTATTTGTTAATTAAGATGTTTAAAATGCAAAAAATTCAAATGATTCTACCCCCAAATCAACAGAATGATCCAATTCAATGACTCCAAAATATATTCTATTGTTATATTCTATATCATATTTGAACCAATATGCATACTGAAATGTATACAATGCTGTTTGTCAGTGTATGACTGGCTCCCTCTAATGGAAGCACTTGGTTGCTAAAGGGTAACACTGTTGGGGTACAAAGAAACACAGGCTTTGTATGCATTATTTCTTAATTATCAATCTAATCACGCTCAAAGCTGCTTCAATATGCTGAGATATAATGTTCATATTTTCACAGAGGATTCTCCTGCTTTACTGTTTGATTTCTTACCATTTATGATGAGGTTTGGTTGCTTTACATCATGCTGTAACGTGATGATAACGCACACATAATGGTTTCCAAATGTGGTTATGATGCCTTGTTACGCTTAATCTGCGACACTTCCAAATGCAACAGCTCCTTACACTTGATTGGTGCTCTCCTATTGAATTATGTTTATCAATGACAACTAAAATTTGTACACGACAGTATTCTGTACAGAAGAATTTTGTCCAGTAAATATAAAACAAATTGAATTTTTTTATTTCAATTCAGTTTGTCCTTGCAAAACCCAAGTGAGGTCTAATTTTTTTGGAAATGTTTGTGGCAGCTGAATTTCTCAAACGCCATCAAAAATGAATCAGTTCTGAAATTACAGCACAAAATAAATACAATTTCTAAATACTGAAAGCACGATACTTCAAAAAGGGTTGAGGCATGGCTGCAACAGCGTTTGAATATTCCTAATTAAATAAGCATCCGTATTAAACCGGCACAACCCAGAAGCCATTTATTTTGTACTCATGTCGAGAAATTTTGCTGCTGCAGCATCACGTTTATTCTGTTTAAGTAAGCGGGAGGAATACTAAAAATATGACGGATGTAAAATGTTCCCCCTTGATCTTTCAACAATGCAGCAGCGTGTTTCCAGACAATAAAACCTGTCTGGATGTCCTAAATGTACGGAATGCTACCAGTTTACATGTATGTTATGTCAATAATACAAACTGTGTATCTGATGTATTATGTCAGGTCTATTTTTTTCCAGATATGTACTTAAATAGTCAGTGTTGATTTGTTTATTGCCTTTCAGTCATGTTTCCTTTCTGATGTAAACTCCAAAATGTTGTTGCTCTCCAAAATATCGCTCCCTATTTGATGTATTTTTGTCTTTGTTCTGCACTGTTGTATCCACACCGATGTGTCCCCCTGAGTGAAATTCACCCAAACTCAATCCCACGGTGCGACTGAGTTGTGCGTTTGTATTCGGGTGGAAACAGCAGGATAACAACTCCTGAAGCCAACATATTGTCAAACCAATATGCATAACTGAAGCACTTGGTTGCTAAAAAGGTAACACTCTATGACAATGGGTCCTGTCGTACACAGCAATGACCTTCCTGGTCTCAGAGTTACAGTCACGCAAGTCTTCCAGAAAGTTCCCACCACCTCCCTGTCTCCTACTCTTGTGGACAACTCCAATCTTTTTGTCTTCCGTAAAACTGAAAAAAAAAAATTAAAAGAGCAAAAAAAAGAAAAAAAAAGAAGCCATAAATAAAAATGGGCCTTGGCACCGATTAGCCACAGAGAAGAAGGCCTGAATCCTCAGGCACATCCCGAGTATTACCAGGGATTTAGACGCACGCTGGACTCCTTACAATAAGAGCCAAGCAATCGGCAGGAACGTACTGGCTTTTCTGACCGCTTTGGCAGCAGCAAACATGAATGAAGACCAGCAATATGCAACGAGAACCACCAGCCTGCACTCAAAGAAGGGAAACCAATTCAACAGGCTAACAAACTACAATCAAGATTTGCGGGCTATAAAGGCAACCACTGGTCTGCAATAATAACTGCTAATCGTCTAGACTGACACGAGAATTTGTTTGCAAAGCATGCATACGTCACTGTTCTTTGGCTCATTAGGGATGACTCCCTCTCAGTATCTACAGACACAAGCCCTCGATTCACCCTCTCTCCATGTTCGCCATCAGACCTGTGTACATTTCTACAATAACTCCTACATGAATTGAAAGGAGATGTCTTATTATGAAATATTATTCAATAAAATAACATATATTTGTATGATTGTAAGCAGTGCCGTTTGATGTTTTGTCTTCTTCTTTTGGTTTCCTTTGCTGCATTAGTTGCCTCTGTGGGTTATCTTCACATTTGTTCTCCCTCCACATAAATGGATAGTCTATATAACATCCCAGAAAATCTATATTCAAATGCAGATTTTTTTTTTCTTACAGCAAGGTTAAAGCTATGATTGCTATTTAAAAGTATGTCAGTATTTTTAAGTGACTGGAGGTCCCAGCTGAGCTAAGAGAGACAGGTGACATAGGTGGTGGCTCCACACGTCCCAGCGGTGCGGGCTGAACCAGTTGACCTGCCCCGATTCTTCCTCTACCTTTAAAGCGAGTGTAGAATTTTGCTTTATTCCTAATAGTAACTTTAGCAGCGCTGTTTCAGGATGCTTTAACTGCAGTAACTAGGTTAATTGGAAGGGTGGCTTCAGATAGAAGCTTGCATATCACCAAATATTACCTCTATTCATTCACTTGGAGATCTAGGCAAATTATTATCCAAAATCTTTCAGTGAACACACTGATGTTCACACATAATTAGTCTAATCAAATTATTAGCCCTTTGGATTAAGGAAAAACTACAGTGGCCATAAAATGTCCCAAAAATGTGACTATACTATCTAGAGCCAGTGTTTAGTTTGTCCATTCTTGGCTACAGTAGAAACATGGTGATTCAACATGGTGGTCCCTATAGAGGAATACCTACAGCATCTGTAGATATAAAAGCCTCATTCTATAAAGGTAACAAAAAGCAGAACAGTTACTATTTTCTGGTGATTATTCACTAATAAAAACATAGTTCGGAATATTGTATTTCATTTCTGACATTATGTAAATAGAACTCCCTAAATATGTCACACTGGCCCCTTAAAAATACAAATAAATACTTAACATTGCCTCATAGAGATGGGAGTCATTCAGTTTAGTTCAATGTAAACGTAAAGGTCACGTTTTGTTCAATAAGGTGACCCAAATGGAGACAAGAAAGTAAGTGAATAAAAAGCAACTTTAATAACTAAACACAAAATAAAAAATGGCTGATGAGTCCAGACAACAACAAAGTCCAGTAATCCAGGATAAGTCCAAACAAACAAAATCTAACAAACAGAAATCCCGGACTGAGAACACTAGGAGCAGGAACATGGGAAGAAGCACAGAGGTAGAACAGTGGACCTGATGCAAAACCGAGGGACTTAATACAGAACTCACAAAACATGCACAGTACAACCTGACAAAGAAAACCAAGAAACACAGAGACTAAACACACAAAGGAAAGCATGATGACGAGACACAGGTGAAAACTATTTAGGGACAGGTGAAACTAAGCAGGGAGGAACAGATAATCTTAAGTGGCGGGACACAAAGGCAATAATTAAAGTAACACAAGACAAAGGGTGCGGTCGAATAGTCAAATTTGCTTAGGAACCTTCCTAACTGAGTGAAATGACCCGGAAGTATTTACGTAGCCGCCATGATAAGAGCTGTTCAAATTCTCAAACTGTTAAGGAAAGGAGCTTCAATGCTTCCTTTAGTATCTCCTTTAGCATAGGATACACTGAACCATCCTTTACGAAAGGAAAGGAGGGAATGCCGTCCCTCAATTCCTTGCGGCAGCGACAAAAAAAAAAAAAAAAATCGGCGCACCGTTCAGTCATTCACAACCAGAAAACATTAATGTATTTAAACAGTGTGATGCAGCCTGCAGCAGAGAGAGCGTGTGAATATGAACATACCTGTTGACGTGATGTAAAAACTTTGATCATGAAGTGTGTTCTGTTGTTGACTGTGGAGCTGCGTTCACACACAGAGTAAAAACTGTTTGTAACTGTGACATCCAGCGTCCTGCAGATCATCATGAAGTTACCGTTGCTGATTAATCACATATCTTTATCTTTATATGTTTCTATATGAGTGGACAGGAGGGTGAGCGACCATACCAGCGTAACAAACACTTCATTTGACTTCTGTGACAGGTGGACAATATTCATTTATTGTTTGAATTCTGACGTTGATAATGAAGTCACATTTTTCACCGGGTTGTCCACGTTTATATTTCCTGCATTAAAAACACAGTAAGAACATATGGGGAGTATCTAGTAAGTATCTCAGATGCGTGTTTTGTAGTCCGTCTTCTGGACTTTGTAGTTTTACCACAGATCATGTCAATGACATTCGCCGTCGCATGATGACGTAGTCTAAGTGTAAGTGCAGTCGGATTCTCTGAACACTGTGGTCGTCTTCTCCTAACTCCTTATGAACTCTCCTTCACATCTTTCCTTGACCTCGTGACGTTTTCTATCGAGGTCAAGGAAAAGTGGTTAGGAAAGGACTTAGGAGCTAATTTTTTTGACTATTCGACTGTACCCAAAGAGAGGGGGGAATTACAAAATAAAACAGGAAACACTAAGCAAGAAACTTAAAACCATGACAGGAAATGGCCTGCTTTCACACACAAATACAGCAGAAACACACAAACTTCAGCATTTCTAATGTCCACTTTATCTCAGAGTTGTATGTAAGAGCACCCAACATCAGTGGCTTATATGCTTATAAGTAAGTATCTAAAAGTACAGACAGTGATATTGACTTAAAGTATTTCATCACTTGACAGACCTTATTCACGACAGCCATTCTGATGTGCAATAGTAGGGTAAACACAGGTGTTTCTAATGACCTTAATTAGTATAATTTGAAACACTTGTGTTGACCTAACTACTTCATGTCAAAATGGCTGCTGTGAAACGGGTCTGTTATCAGCTGCAGAGACAGAGCAACTTGCTCTAAACTTTAAGAAGAACATCAATGAATCAGACAGAACAAGTAAATGCTGTTTTAACCATCCAAACTAACCACCTCTGTCAAACCTTGATTACACTGACTGACACCTGCAGGTTATGTACTTAAAATGTAAAATATACTGTCAGAAACAGTGCAGACAAACAAACATTAGCACCCAGTAGCAGAGCAGAGCTGTCTTACCTTGGACCAGGTGCATGTTCTCTGCATTCTTCTGTGCAGACACATATGAAATCCCAAATGTCCCTAGCTGATCTTAAATTCAGCTACCTGGTTTTGCAGGCCTGTTGATTCCTTCTTTTAGGCCATGATTGCAGGGCAACCTAAATTAAGATAGTATAGCTACAAAATCATGTCACCATGTGGTATTTTTGCTCCCACTGCCCATCCTTGGTTGTACACAACTGTTGTAGCTTTCTGTTTCTTTCTTTCAAAACGGTCTCCATTCTGTAGCCCCTTTTAACCAGCTTGGGTTTGGTAGCCCACCATCTGAAATCTGAAACAACATATATGCCTGACACTGCCACCCTGTGGCAGAGAGGGTAACAGCGTGGGAACGTGGCCGATAAGCACATATGCCAGAAACGGCAGTTCTTCAAATGGCCACTTGAGGCTGGCTACAGAACAAGTTAATCTGAATAAGCCCCTTTATTAAAATGTCCAACTTCACAGCAGAAATAAACAAACTTGATTTTTGTATTTTTGTGTTTCAACATGTATTTTTTTGGGTGTGTTTTTTTATATAAGCCATTGCAGGTTTCTACCACCACCTCACACATACTTTTATATTTCCATTATAGGTTCCTTACTTAGGTATGTATTTATGTATTCAATAAATAAATAAGTGTAGTATTTATTGCCCGAGCCCTTGGAAATAGTCAAGCATTATTTGTCATCTTTCTCTGACATGCAATATGTATTTCTCAGATTTTCTAAGGCTAACAGAAAATCCACCTTGAGAGATTTTTATATCAGTGTGTTCAGCAAGCTCAGATGGACGGCTGGTTGAGGCTTCCAGAACTAAAGCCAATTTCAGAATGGTGAAATCATCTTGGAGATGGGTAATGGTCCCCATGACCCTTTCATGAACCAACAAACCAGGGTATGTACCTCGGCAGTTTTTCCATCAAACACTTCAATAGTAGAAAAAGCCCCCTGCAGAAAAGTCCTGCAGAAATGGCAAAACTGCACAAACTGAAAACTGGAAGGGAAAATGCTGTGACTGTCATACACATCACAGTGAAAGCACTCTCTGTTTTCATTAAGTGGTGTGGTGGAGCCTGTATTCTGGCATTTTGAATAGTATTAATAAAATTCAGTGATAGCCCAGTAAATTAAACCACGGAGCACGGACAGTTTGGATTGCAGTGAAATATCTGCCAGCACAGTAGAAGGTCCTTTCTTCTGAATTCTCCTCCACTCAGACAGGTATGCCATTCTGCAGCCAGAAGAAATCTCCATCCTCTGCTCAAGGGACTTGCACCTAAATTCTGGGAATGTGGGTCACTCTCACAGAGTGCACATCAGGAAGTCAGCATGCACAAATGACAGAAACATAGACGTCCTTGACATTTGATGTAGACCACCATAGTCATATTGTTCGTCCTTAACAGCACATAAAAATAATCCCCCCAGAGAAACAGCAAAAATGGTTTTTGTGGTAGAAAAATTGCTAATGGCTCCTGCTAGTTGATACGGGTGTGCTGTGCTCGCTACAACATTCAATGTCCTGTCCTAACACATCACCCTATTTAAATGGGGCTAGCGTCCATTGTTACCTCTTTCCTGACTAACACTGTGGCCTTTTGCACACCACACATCAGAAAAGACTTCTGTGCCCAGCGGCTAAGCACACGTGTGATGCAGGCACCATAAACATGTGCATGAGGTCTAGTTTGAGAGAGGCCACCCAGCGTTGATGATTCATTTACAGCCTGCCCAGTCTCACCACCAGCAGTGCGGATGACCAAACCCTGAACCCTTACAGCTTGAGACACACACCATATGTGACCTATTTTCTCGTGATAAATCGATTTTAGACTCCACGCTGGTGAGTGACAGGTAGGCTGAGATCAGGACCAAATTTAGCATCAGTTCCAGAAAGGCTATTTCCTGTCTTGGTATGCACACACTCATTTCTGTATTCACAACAAAACCTAAGTCAGCTATAGCTGCCCAAGCACATTTAAAAACACACTCACACTAAATGACAGGCCAAATGGGAGAGCTAGGAACTCCACATGAGATTATTAGGTATTTGTTTGCCATGCTGTGAAGTGCAACCCTCAAGTATTTCCTGTTCAGAGTATAAATAAGGATATGAAAATATGCATCCTTCAGGTTTATTATTGTAACTATGCTTTTGTGCACCAAGCAGGTGAACACCTCAAATAGAAGACCCTCTGTGTAGTACTATAGGATTTGATATTTCTTCTGTAAGATCTAACTTGAACTCCAGAAGTAATGACAGTTGGACTGAGTAAGGACAATGGTGAACTGAAGGCTGTAACTTTTGGCTATTGCTCTCAAAGCCCACTATGACTTTGACCATGTTTTCCAACAACCCGAATGTGAAGATAGCAAAGAGTGAAGCTCTGTCAGTCCCCCAAGATCCCTATTCTTGTATGACAATGTCTTATGGTTGTACAATGCTGCTCTATGCTAGCCAACTGTGGTCAGCATGCCTGTCAATATGCATGCATTATTACAGTCAGCTGATTTGCCATTATGTTTTCTTTGAAAGAATTGTAACACGGCCTCCTGGCTGTGTGCCTGGATACATCAGCGGAGCAAAGTGTATGTGAGTGCTTATGAGAGACTTATGAACAACCCAGTGCTTGAACACCTCTTCTCCCTTTGGCTGTAATGCTGACTGAGCTCCTGGGTTTTTTTCTTCCGTGACACACTGGAGAACTGGATAGAGGCGGCCAAGGAACATGGAACAGCTGGCACCTTCTCTAGTGGTAAAGTGGACTGCTAAGATGCCTTTGTTTCTCTCGTTGCCAGATGACTAGGGGATGGGGATAGTTAACTAGCCTGGCTGGAGATGGGCCTGGGCCTTAGTGTGTGAAAAAAGGGGATTGGGGTGAAAGTCTGCCTGAAAGCTGCACTGCGGCTGTGTTTTCCGTAGAAGGCAAAACTGTAAAGCCTCATCATTCTTTTTGGTTTTGCACTGTTTGCATTGATACAAGACTGGAGGCGAATATGCTATCACAGAAACCTGAAATGTACAAAATATCCTCTTTCAAAGGACAATAACCTCATACTGAACATCAGCAAAACCAAAAAGCTGGTTGTGGATTTTTGGAGGAAGCATTACTGGAACTACACTCCACTGATAATCAAGACAACACTTGCGATTGAGAACCCTCAGATACCTACTCATCACGGAGATATTGACTGCTCTCTGGGTGTCCTCAAGACCTTATACTTTTGTGCTGTGGAGCATCCTAACAGGTGGCATCAGGAAGTGTATCTTCAGGTCTACACTCCCTAATCTGCAGGACTTACAGATCAGAAGGTGCATAACCAAAGCTGATGAACTCTTCCCAGAGCATGTGTCTCTGAGAATTGACAAAGTTTTGTGGAGTCTTTAGAGAACAGGTAATTAAATTTGTCGATGTATCAAATGAGAAAAAAAAGTAAAAACAAAGGGGTCGCTCATGGAGATGAACCTGAGTTTCAACTCACTGTTTAGCTGTCTGGTTCATAGATTGCTCTTTTGGTTCACTCTCGTCACTCTCATGACTGTTACTTTTTGCAGCAGCAGCTGTTTTGTAACTTTCTAAATGAAGAGTGACAATGACAAGTGAAAGGAGCTCTCTGGGGTGACTGCATTGTAATGCGTGCATCAAAATGGTCCACATGACCTAAAGTTGATGAAGGAAGCGCTTGTGTTTTTCTTAAGACAGAGCGCAGCCTCTGCATCCAGACTATGGTTTGTACACAACAAAGTGACTCAGTGTTCCGACGGGAACTGAAAATGCTGAAAAGGGGCAAAATGCATTCAGTTTTAACAAAGCTGGGCTAACAGTTGCCCTCTGCTTTTAAGCCAAGTTAGACTAAAGACAGCACTTGAAACTAACATTTGTAGTGATTAACATTGTGTAGTGTCATATGCAGTTAATATGGGCTGATGGGCTTCTTGTCAGCCTTCGAGGGGAGGCCTTCTTGTAGTGTTTCTTTCCTTTTTTTCGCCCTTTTAACATGCTCAAAACCATGTAAGTGATACAAAAAGACACACACCCCCTCCACACACACACCACGCATCATATACAATATGCAGTTTTACTTAATTGCACTAGACGTGATCTTAATTTTCTCATTAATTCTAAAAAGTAGGCTCAAATCTGGTTCATGACCTTTCACAAAAGCTATACCATCTGTCACTTCTCTTTGCATCTCCCTTCTAGCTATCAACCATGACAGTAAAGCTTTATAGCAGTAATAAACTTTCTTTGAACACATATACAGAGAGGTCATCAGTCCGGTATTCTCATGTTTGGCATGACAGACTGACAGTAACAGCTCAAATTTGAAACATGTACATGCACCATACAGGATTTATGTAAATCTGCAGAACTGGGAAACTTTAAAAACATCCAGCCCAGACAATTTACAGAACAGCTTCATCTGGTCTAAGATTTACAAAACATCTCTTTGAACTACTGAAGAACCAGGATTATTTAATCGAAATGTATCAGATGGATGAATAGTTGCAATTACTTCTAGTTCACAACCCAGAAGTCAATTAGACATTACAATCTCTTAGTGATAGCCGTGGTAAATGGATGATAGCTCATGGCCCACACACTGGGATAATTAAGCTACAAGTCTCAGTCTAGAACAATCTGTAGTTGAGCACCATCTGATCTGAGCAGATTATTGTGCTCTTGGCTGTCACTGACTTTCACAACGAGTTCCCCTTTGAGACGTGACCTCAGTCAGGCAGTCCTCTTTCCTCCTCTGATCCTCCTTGTGCTTTACTGGGGCATCTCAAATCTCATGGAAGCATGACTCGTGCATTTATATAAGATTATTCTCAGTAAACCCACACAGAGAGGAGAAGTCTGCACTCAGACTGAATTGAGCTTTATATTTCTTAATGCAGCAAATAAGGATTAAGGCATTAAACCAAATATAGTTCTCACGATAGCTGGAGGAACCAATTACCCTCAGTATGCACATGTTTCCATAATAGGCATCTACATGTTTAATTTGAACAAACGTGGGAAAATCACAACCTTGGAGGTTTTAAGTGCATGTGTTGCATTTAACTGTGTCAATGTCAATGTTCTTCCAACTGCACAAAACCGGTCTTTCATTGATATTAATATCAATAACACAGCATCAGATGGATGGATGAACAAAGTCACCAGAAGTGCATGTAGACAAGAAAACAAATATGAACATGACATGTCACTTTCAATAATTGCAAAAGACTGGAATTGTTATACAAAGTAAACTAAGTGACAATTGAGCTCATGAACACAGGTTGGTGTTACATCGTACATTATCAAGAGAAATTATGAAAACAGATGAAAAAGAATATAGCTCATTATTTGATTGATTAAATATAGAATACAAGTATTAAAGATCAAAACGTGTAAAATTTCACACAATGTAAGCAAAAGCCAATGGAAATCAGGATTTAAATTACGCAGTGTTCCTGCAGATAATGTGAATATATGATCTTCTTCATCATCTTCTACAATAGGCTTTCTACAGTGTTTGAGGCATTCAGCAATAAGCCTCCTTTTTTCTAAGTGTAGTCAATCAAATGCCTTTTTTGTGGGAATTTTTTTTTTTTTTAATAAAAGGTGCCATACAGTTCCATGAGTAGGGAATGGTAGTACATTTCAAAATGGGAAGAATGAGACCCTGAGCTTTGCTGTTTGTCTGCTTAAAGGACCAGTGTGGAAGATTTAGTGGCATCTAATGGTGTTGTTGTGGATTGCAATCCCTTCCAGCTATCCTGCAGAAAAAAACTGCAGTGGCTGTTAGACCCAGTGTTTAGTTTTGTCTGTTCTGCACAGAAACATCACGGTTCAACATGGTGGACTTTGTGGAAGAGGACCCACAGCATCTGTAGATATAAAAGGCTCATTCTAAGGTACCAGAAACAGAACGACTCTTATTTTCAGGTGAGTTTATATTCAATTTCTGCCATATTCTGTGAACAAAGCCTCCTAAATCTGACACACTGGACCTTTATCTGAAATATGCTTTAAGTAAAGGATCATTCCAAGCAATTCACAGCTGCAGCTTTAATCAAGCTGTTATACATTATAACATTAAAATGTAGTTAAAGAATATTGTTAAATATATTTCAATTTCAACATCATTGTTGTTTTTCCAAAGCTTATACTTTTAGAGCTTCTGACTGTTTTTTTCTGGCAGTTTTTGATGCTCATGATGCTCAGTTAAAACTTTATTATTTAATATTTCAGACACACAATACATGTCATTATAGTGTGTATACAGCTATAAACCAGCTATTGGTTTTAAATAAACACAAGAATGCACTGATAGCATGACAAATTTGGAGCTGAATCGATTATTTCAGTAATCTCAAACATTCAAACATGTCGTCTGGTCCTCTCATAAAGAATGAGTACACAACATACAGTGCAGACTTAAGCACCGTATGTGCTTTAGTTACAACCACTGGGCAAGAGCTAAAATAAGTGTGTTTGTGTGTGTGTAGATTTGTTTTATATTCACAGTAACCACCAGGTGACAGCATTGCACTTCAGAGTTAAGTTTGTTTCATCTTGCCTTATGTAACCTTTTGTCCTACAGCCTGCTCCCTAGAATGAAGGTACAACATGCACACTCAGGGTAAAAGGATTACAGTGAGTCCTTATGGTAACATCAGCACACAAGTGTCAGATGGTGGGGTTAAATCCTAATAGGAAAGTGGATAAAGTGGGAACATCAAAGGAATTTTGGGGAAAGATTTTCAGGTAATAACTTATATTGTTAAGTGAGATTAAACTTAAGCTCAGTAGTTTTTGGGGAAGACTTCTTAATAGTGCAGTCTTAATTAGTCTTCTAAATACTTTTATGAAATGACCTGCCTGCAGATATACATGATCCAACCAAAAAACAAGTTAGTTTAGTAGAAAAAGCCACAAATGCTCCTGATTTTGGAGGCTCATTTAGCTCCAGAGTGAACAAAACAGTACAAACTTTTCAAATCGAACTTCATCAAATCATTGAAGAGGACCGAAACACATCCTGCGAAGCACAACAACAACAAACACATTTACATTGCTCCAGTCAGTGTCATCTGTTTTTCTTGAGATGAGTCATGAGGCCATGAAACTTGTGGAGAGCAAGAAAAGTATTTATTTGTGTCTTACCTATGCAATGACTCAGAGAGACCGTGGGTATCAATGTAAAAAATCACAGTGTTGCGCAAGTATCGTGGTAACTTTTGAAATGTGCAATCATGCTATCTAGTAAAAGTGGGAGAGAAATTCACATGTTCGTACTTGTTGGACAGGCTCATGCGTGGGATTTGTTGGGTTTGTTTATAATTATTTTACTTTTTATTACTATGGCTTCATTTATGTTTTCTAAGAACTGCTGAAATACCAACTCAATAAAACCTGTTTGACCGGTAAGGTAACTGAATCAACTATGACTCTGAAGCTGAATCTATGCCCTGTCACCAGACCATAACGTAGATATGCAACACAATTAAAATCAAAAGAGAAACTGATACTTATGAGCACTATTCAATCAGATTAACATGCACCTAATTTAAAAATTGCATTATTATACACGTATGAGGTAGCAAAGACTTCATTTGAAAATGAAATTCTCAAGCAAAAAATCAGAGGAAACCTGACACTGCATGCAAGACTTTATTTCAATCCGTCTGAACACAGACATGAAAGCCCCGGGATTTCCTATCATGTTGTCATAGTGAACTGGTCAGAGCGAATTGTCATGTGAAAACTGTTCTCCCCCGGGGCACAGTGCTCCTGAAAATAGAACTCAATGTCTCAGCTTCCTGGATTACTCCTAAGATCTCCACCTTTTTGCTAGTGTGTCAGGAGGAAGGTTTTTACTTTAGTAAAGGATTTGACAGAAATAGTTTGGTATAGATAGTCTGGTGTTACTATCTATGCTCACATAACTGAAACAAAAACACATAAAATAATTATTTACAATAAAGATGCAAAAGATATTCTGTTTATTTTCAGCCCAGAAGTTATCTACAGGGAAGTGAGGTTTACAGATAACAGTGATAACTGGGAGCTGACTGGTATGAACACATACTATTGATCTGTGATGACTGTATTGGAAAAAGTAGCAGTAGTATCAGGCATCAGTTAACCAGACTCCCTGACTCATACTCTGCCTTCAAGGTACATATGATGTAATTATTATCACAACAACAGGATATTTAAATACACAGCTCTCACACCTACAACCGTTGTTTTAACTCATTAGTCTGGCTTAACATTGAACTTGTGCAGGCCCAGAGCCACTCCTGCTGCCGTTTGTTGATTTTCCTGGTTTCCTCAATGGCAGAGTGGATTTAATTCAATTCTCTTGAGCTATGGCAGCGAAAGCACAGGCTTGTGTCTGTTCAGGGCGGTGACAGCCATTTACTGTGTCCTATAACTCAAGCACATGACAGCTAGCATACACGGTGAATATAAAAATTACAAAGCCAACAAAATGTGTAAAAGAATGTGATATTCACGGCTACCACGTGAAATTCAAACAACTGCAGTACAATACATTTGAAACTAAACACGACTCTGTGATATACATAAAAGTCTGAATTGTGAAACTATAACTTAGACCTTATTTTTCGTAAAAGGCCAGCTCATGACTCTCAACTGCCATGTTTAGTTTTAGATCTCCCTGAACTTAGCAGTTCAAATGAGCACAACAACAGCCATAAAATAGATGGTAATGTGGTTTATGACCACATTACACAGTTTAAGGACTTCTCTGACTCATGTCTGCAGATTATTTTAATTGTATGGAACTTCATTTTGAACTTCCACTTACAGCTTCCCATTTTGACCACGGGGTGCTACTCAGTTGCCTTTGTGCACTTGATACACTTTATGTATTGACTTCATGTCTTGTAAAAAATAGTAGGGTTATAATTTTGAATTAATACATTAGGATACAATATAGCACACACTGTATAAGTAAGTAGCATAAAAAGTAATGTTTTCATTTATTAAAAAAGAAAGGTTTGCATTATAAAGAGTAATGACAGCATAGTTTATAACTTGATTTTATTTTCTTAATGCACATAAGATGATGACTGATGATAAGACAAATTAATTCTGTTTCGTCCTGTGCTTCTGGTGGCATTCAGTTCAGTTTGGAATCACATTATATAATTATTCTAAAATATTATCACAGTATTGCAAAATATTTTGTGGTTTGGAATCTTCCTGTATTTTTCTGCTGAGCCAGCATGATTGGACTTCCAGGAAAATGAGTAATGCTCACTTGACTTTTGAAACATTAACCTCAGAGGCTTTCTGTAGCCTTTCACATTTATTATAAACAATACAAACCAATAATTAACGTATTATCTATCTATGTGTGTACTGATGTATGTACCTATCTAGTATGTACCTATCTATGTATCTATGTGTAATTGATAACAAGGTCTATCTATCTATCTATCTATCTATCTATCTATGACTTACCTACTGACCTACCTATCTATGTATGTGTGGTCCGTGGTCTACCTGGATGGATGGTCTACCAGAGGGGTCTGTTTCCGGTAACACTGACATCATGAAACTTCAGGTGTCTGCAGCTAAGGCTGATGAGTCGAAACTGCGTGCGCGTCCCCGCCCACCTGCCTGCAACAGAAACCGCCTAAAAAAGCTCGCTCCCGCTATTCCCTCCCCATTCAAGGTGCGGCTGAGGAACAGGTGCGTGAGGAATCACCGAGGCGCATTATAAATTCTACTATCGTCGGTTTGTACACGTTTATTCTCAGAAAGTCGAGGAATACGCAAATAGATAATAACAGAGGAGCTGAGTTTTATTTAACAAAGCAGCAAACTTAGCTCAGAGCTTGAGAAAGAGGAGTTCGGGACTTGAAGCTTCACAGCAGGTGGACGTCGTCTTTTGTTGGTTCGAGTCTTTGAAAGAAGAAGAGGAAGAGAAAAATGGCCAACTCGGGTCTGCAGATTTTGGGATTCGCCCTGGCTCTTCTGGGTGTAATTGGACTGATAATTGGCACAATTTTGCCCCAGTGGAAAATGTCTGCGTATGTCGGGGACAACATCATCACAGCGGTGGCAATGTACGAAGGACTCTGGATGTCCTGTGCGTTTCAGAGCACAGGCCAAATCCAGTGCAAAGTCTACGACTCTATCCTGCAGCTCAACAGTAAGTAACAAAGTTAATGGACTCAAATCATGTGTGGTCGAAGTTGTTGAACTTTGGAACAAAGAGTCAAAAAAATTTAAGCTGGTTTTAATCATATTTAAGGTTAAAGTTAAATGTTGTTTTCCCGTAGGCTTATTCGGTAAATTATCACAAGTTAATCCAGGCAATGAAACTGGTTTTAAAGTTAATATTAATTTTACTGATTACACAAAAACTTAGTTAACGTGTAACAGGAAGTGATGGAACGAAAATTCACCTGTTGGATTGTAAAAGGTAGAAATTCTTTGTTAGGCCATTTTTTTTTTTACAGCTACCTCAAAGCTGTGTTTTACAGCTCAGAGCTGTTTCTCAGCGTCCTGTGGCTTTTGCTAACCGGTTTTGTCACTTATTAACCCCCCTATTATTCAGTCAGAATGCAGTTATTTGGTTTAAACCACACACACCCATGAGGCCTCGCCTGCGCTGTGGAGCAGAGCAGCTTGGGGGGGTGGTGGCTCATTTATTTAAAAACAAACATTCTTTCCACTTGATAGCAGGAAATGTGTGCATCATTTTTTACACTTAGGCAATGATTAGCCAGTATCCAGTAAGTGTTAACCCACCCCTTCCTTCGTCCGCCTGCATGTGTGAAGCCCCAAGTGTAGGAATTGCATTACACTGCAGGTAGTTATAGGTTAAACAACACCTGTAATGAGCCACTGTTTAGTCAACAGGTATGAATACCTGCCCACAAACAGTCTTAAGGGTATCAAATGAATGGAGCGCTTTGAGGGGTTGGTTAACATAGTATAATGGAACAGTCAGTCATTGGTATGTAGGCCATCAGTAAAAACATATAAATGAAGATGTTGGAGCAGTTGTTTAATTTTCTTTTAAAGTCAAATCACAAGTCCATGTGCTCTCTGTTTTTATGACCCTTATCTCAAAGCAGTGGCAAAATAGGTCAGTGGCAGCATGTCAGTTGGATGCTTCATTGTACATGTATCAAAATGAATGGATTGATAGAGAAGCCTTCAGACATAAACTGCCAGAATGTCAGCGGGAAATGTTTTGTGCGTCTGCCCCTCCCTGTGATTCATCTCTCACCGCATTTACTAAAATGCGCTTAGAAACTGAGTTAAAAGTTCACAAACTGGCAGTTTCCGTCAAATATCTCCTGTGTCAGTTTTGATTTTTGCCTTTCTATACTGACTTATCAAAACATTTGATATAAAATCTACAGCACAACGTGTCTTATCTCCTCTTCAAATACGAACACAAACCAACTTTGATAAACGTTTTGTGATTAAAGCTGTGGTTAGATATGGAGCAAGTGCACAAATAATGGCTCATTATTCCGAAATACCTGCTCAAAGTCTACTAACACACCTGATCGATACCAAAACTGAAGATTTTGAAGCCACATTCTAAAGAAGGCCTGTGTCCTTTTTTTTTCGATGGTAGTTTAAAGCTATGAAAAGTCCACCTGCTGAAGCAGGCGGGGCCAGAGTACCTGGAATTGGGAGTGTCTTCATTTCATGGAACCTGAAACCTGGTTAGACCTGTTTCTGACTTGCACGCAAACAAACCCACACACCCGCTCCCCCACCCCCCACGTTTGAGAGTTCCTTTGGGCTTCCGGTTAGAGCCAGTTTCTGTGGTGCGTTGTTATAGGGAGCGGCAGTGAGACACAAGAGACAGAGGCCGCTCTGTTGTACATGAACAGTGCTTGTTTACACTGCTTTTTCACCCCCAAATGGCTGCCTCATGATGCATAAAAGCAAAAAATAAGTTTAGCCTTTAAAGAGACGTGTTATCAACATAAATCAGTGTAGAAATGCATTTCAGATACCAATAACAGTTTGTTTTTTTTGTCTCAGTCTGGTAAAAATTGTTGTCCTACTTTTGACCCTGAGTACAGCCTGTAGTAAATTAGGAATACTTGTCACAGTAGCTGATGTATTAACCCTATCCTTTCCTCTTATCCAGGTGCCCTCCAGGCAACCCGCGCCCTCATGATTGTTAGCATTATTGTAACAGTGGCCGGCCTGGGTGTAGCTGTCATGGGAATGAAGTGTACCAACTGCGGAGGAGATGACAAAACGCGCAAATCCCGCATTGCCATGGTCGGAGGCATCATTATCCTGATCGGAGGTAAGAAGCCATTTAATTTGCTCTTGCGTGTTTTGTGTATTTTTTTTCTTTTCTCCCTGAACTCTGAACAATTTCAGTGATGTTCTTCTTTGCTTCCCCGCAGCTTTGTGTTCAATCGTTGCCTGCTCTTGGTATGCTCACGACATCATCACGGCTTTCTACAACCCTTTCACCCCCGTCAATACCAAGTAAGTACATGAGAATGTTTAGGCTTAAAGTTTGATTAATTGGCCATGTTTGTCTATTGTGCCTATGCTGGTACTGTTTTCTTCTTTTTAATTGAACAAAATTTGCATTGTCTGTAACACCTGCCACCTACAATAAGTTGAACATTTCCTTTAGCCAAATACAATGTGTCCAAACTCAACTCATAAGCTCATCCTCCTCCCACTTCTGTATCCAGACATTTGCATGTGTCCAAACACCCTCCTACTGCGGCTGAATGTATTGTGCACATTTCTTTCCTGTTCGTTGAAGCTCTGTTGGCATCTGCTAACCCTTCTGACCCACTGTGACTTCTCTTTCTATAGGTACGAGTTCGGTTCTGCCATCTTCATTGCCTGGGCTGGTGCATTCTTGTCTGTAGTTGGAGGTTGCATGCTGGCCGCATCCTGCCCAAGAGGGAAACCATCACCCAAGTACCCCATCTCCAGACCCCCCAGCAGCAAGGAATACGTCTGAACAGGACAGGAATCAGTGTTAGAGGCTGAAGGAACACTTTGACATTCAAGCTTGTTCAACTCAGAGATTGAAACGGTGAAAAGATGTATCCCAGGAGGTTATCAGTACCTGTTTTTATGTTATAGTTTAGTTTATTCAGGGCTACCCTGTGATGTTACTGTAATATTATTTTAACAAATGCATTAAAGTTTTAAATAATGGCTGTTTACTTGTTTAGAGTTTATTGGCCTCGCCCTTTCTGGAACTACAGTCAGTGCTCAATGATTTGTATACTATGTAGTATACTACTCACTTAGTTGAACACCTGTAAAGCACTAAGGTGAACCACTTACAACTAACCTTGTGGAAGACAGTTTCTGCATGATACAGTGCTTTTAATAAAAGTGCTGGAATGCACTGAATAGAAATCAGATGTTGCAGTGAACTTGCACCATTTGTTACTGTGCAGCCTGAATCCATGTAGGTGAAGCATCTGGCACCTGAGAAGCAATCTGCTACCATTCTTTCCACGTATTTGTGCCTTATTTATATGTACGTGACAATCATTCAGTACTACTGTCGATGATTCTGTTTTTAATCAAGTGCCAGAGTGAAATTATAACTTTGCAGTAACCTGATTCCTTCAACTTTATCAATGTTCCTGCTGACGTACATACAGCATACAGATGTAGCGAGCTATATATGTGTTGACTTTGTAATTAATTTCTTTGGTCGTGGCTTATTGCTCCTCACTCTCAATAGGTGTTGCTGCACTCATCAAATTTTCAGTTTTTTTAAAGACTTTTTAAATTGTGATTTTTGCAAAGTTTGTTGTACATAAAATAAAAGTTAAAAATACTGTTTCTGGCTTGTGGAAATGCCTTCATGTAAAACATGAAACTTGTATATACTGAAATGAAGTAGAAGACTGAAAAAACAACTTAAATACAGGGCATGGGGAAGTAAAATAAATGGTAAATCAATAAAATGATAGAGGTTCTGCACCAATACATGCACAAACACACACCAAGTATAGTATAATAAAGTATTTGTCCTGTATGCAGAGAAACACATCTGGCATGCACAGATGTTGTGAGCACATTCCCTCAAACATACAGTAAATTTAAATGTTTGTGATCAAACATGACAGACTCACGTTGCAGATGGTTTTCCCTCCGAGGCCTGAAACCATCAGGGCCTCACTTGACGTTGGCTGGAAGCCATCTTCCTTTGGGTTGATGGGTACACAGCATCATAATAGCTAACAGAATAAAAATTTCTTTGCTTTTACTGCCACCTTGTGTTGTATATAGATAACTGCATTTAGTTGGGCTAATGCTATATGCATTATATGGATGGATGTATTTACATTATGAATAGTATTAAAAAGTATTTCTGTGTATGCCAACACACACCTGTGTCTTTGTGGATCCATTTTAAGCTGTTACACAATGTGGAAAAAGCTGTGAAGTAACATTTCAGAACAAATTCACATTATTCCTCCTGTCTTTTTACGCTGTCTCATCTCCCCTCAATTTGTCATTATTTGCCTTCAAGTTATGATTCTTGCGATTTATCAGAGCCAGCAGTGTCTTGCTCTAGTTCTCCTTTTTTCGACCTGTTCTCATTCTGCCTTCCGTTTCTCTAGTCATTATTCTTTCCTCCCCTCAGGTCAGATCTGAAAAATAATAATGATAAAGATATCACTCGAAGCCAAAGCGTCTGACCCCAGTCTGCCTCTGTCCTATAAACTCACACAATGCAGCCCAAGCTTAGGATTCTTTTCTTCTATTATCAGAAGATTTTATATCTATACTTTGGTTTGCTTCAAGGGAACTGATAATAATTGGGAGTTGTTGCATACTTTGTCAACCTGCTGATTAGTTCTCTCATTCTCATATCTTTGTGGAGTCTTTAGCACCTATTTTCTACTTGAATGCAGAAATTCTGACCAAAGTACACCTGTTGGCTCCTATAATCTTATCATCTTATCAGGGGTTAGGCTATTCATCACAGTAAATCCACATTTAGCACATTTCTGTGCTACTGAATCACTGAATGATAATGATGATAAATTATGACTGTCAACATCCATCATCTTCCTGACAGTAAAAGATCCACTGCTCTATCTAAGTGGTCATTTGTTGGGTCATTAAAGGCAAAAATGAACAGAGAGGGCTTGAAGTGGCCTTATTACCACGTCTGTTAGCCCACTACTCAAACTGTCACATAAACAAACATGCACAAATGCTAGTTCTTGAATAGTTGGAGTCTTGTGCACAAGGTTAGACATATTTTGTGTCATGTAGATATGATTTTCCACTCACAAAATATTGAATCAAAACTTCAAATCATACTAAATGCAGCTTTAATCCGAGGGGAAGTTGTCAGTCTCTCAGATGGCAGCACAACGATAACGTTATTTGATCAAGGATCAAAATACAAACGGCCCAGGTTACACTCTTTATTAGCCAGTTTGTAATGTGTGACCCTCGATCTGTTCAGTTTGTCACAGCTCACAGTAATGCAGAGCTTTGGAAGCGAAATAAAATCCCCTATACTAAAACATCCTTTGTTATATAATGTACCAACAGCACCTCTTTCTTCAGATTGTTCAATTTCTAGATGGTCGTTTTTAATAATCAGTTCTTTAATGCGCTTTCTGTAGATCATGCCATTTAGAGCACATTTAAGATATGATTATGTACACATCAATTACTAGTGACAAATTCAAAATGGATGTTAAAGAAACACAGGGCAATTATCTGTGCTTGAAATTTTAATATCAAGTAGATTGTTGCACATAAAAAAATATCAAACTTAGGAAAATGATCAATTACTGCATTTATCTTTAATATTAAATCAATTATTCTCACTGTAGAGAAACAGAACACCTGCAACACTTCCACATTTTATTTTATCAAACTCAGTCCATCCAAACCCACAGCATGTTTTAAGTCAAACAAATTCACACTCGTTTCTTGAACATGGAATGATCTTCTGCTATGAGAGGCATCATGCGCCAACATTTTTAATATCTGAACTGGTCAATGAGCACAGAATTTATTTCATTAAACTTGAGGACAGGTCTTAGAACATTATAACACCTGCAAACCTTGCTTTGGAGAGTTATAAGAAACGTGTAATGGGGGGTGGGGGGAACCGCTGGCAAATTCCTTCATGAATTCAGCCACAGAGTTAAGTACTTAGCCAATGGCTTGTATGCTATTAGTAGTCATGGCCATACCAGGAAGTAAAAAAAAAAAGACCAATCTCTGCTGCTTCATTTGTCACACTGCACTTCGTTGTTTTATACAAAATGCTTGATTTATGGACGGTAATTGAATTCTGACGCGATGTTTCTAAGTGGACAGTTTGTTGTCATGGGATCTTAATCGTAAGAATCTCACAATAGCACAAACATTCAAAACATTTCAAAAAGTGCAAAGTTTCTTTCTTTTATGTTCATGATGGCACAAGACAAATCAATATTGCTAAAGCAATATCAATTATGATCATTACTGCTGATGTTAGCCAAAAATTCTGCTTTACCAAAATTGGCCAAGATTATCTGATGTTTTATTGGCCATTTTAGATTTGAATGTGTTGTTTGGTCAGTGATGTTATGTGCTTTTAAGTGTGCGTGTAACATTCTGATTTATTGTTCCTGCATGAGGCCAAATCAACTTTAATGTATCCATAAAGAAAAACAGATAAGTTATCCTCCATACTCTGGTACCAACAATCTAGAGAGAATTTTATTTACACATTTACAAAGATGCAAATTTGTAAGTGGGTTCAATAAACCAAATCATTTCTCTGCCCTGATGAGAGGATGATGGAGATAATAAAACACCAACCACATCACCGTCTCTCTAGTCTCTTCATAGAGGGCAGGTGGAGCTGGACTAGACTTTGAATTAATGATGTGTGAGGCACAGAGTTTGGCTTCAGAGGGTTTTGAGAGATGCTATGGGTATGAACAAGTCATAAAAAAAAAAAAAGAGGAGACAATAAAACACTGGAGACTGTTATTTAGCATCCTTCACCGTCTGTCTCCACTTCCACAGCTCAGCAACAACCTAAAGAGAAAACACAAGAGTCTGTTAACATCGTGGCCAGAGCACGCAGCAGGGACAAACATTTAAAATGTCTAATTAGAGAAGTCCGTAAAAAGATAGCCATGACCTAAGCAGTATCCAACATGTTTAACCTCGACTTTTCTAGGTCAGTTAAACTTTCCATAGGCTTCTATAGGCTAAGAATTTATGACAATAATTGATATCTGACATATGCTGGCAAACACTGTAACAAGAATAGCTTAAAAACAAATCCTCAATAAATAACCGATGTGTACTGTACCTTGGCATCTGTGACTCTATAACCATGCTTCACGAAGTTCTCAAACTTGGGCTGCAGTTTAGGTAATGTTATCCCCTGTGAAGTGGAAATAATTATAACAGATGAGCAAATTTACAAATGGAGGAAAAGGATAGTAAACAAACAGATAGAAAAAAAAAAAAAAGGACACCAACCTTCTTCACTGCCTCCACCATCTTGGCTTTAATCTCAGGAAGAGTTAAAACTGGTTTGGGAGTTGTTGGGGTGGACTTGTCACCTTTACCTTTAGGGGTCTTTTGCTATAAAGAACATTAAGTTGAAATATTAGGTAAGACAACAGAAAGCTTCATGTGCAGGTTTAATTTTTGAGAATACTTTATCCAACAGTGGTTACTCGGACTTGCTACCTGTTTGGCTGGAGTGGCGGCTTTAGCGTTCTTGCCATTCTGAGCAGGGGTTTGTTGTTTGGCTGGTTTTGCTTTGGGCTGTAAGAAACAATCAACGGTTGGTGAGAATTGACGGCAAATTCATTCAGCTGGAAGTGCCTACAACTGTACAGGAGCTCACCTTCACAGGTGACTCTTCTGCCTCGCTCTCCTCCTCATCGTCATCATCCTCATCATCATCACTAAAAGAAAAAGAAAAGATATGTTTAATTGTTCAAAAGAAAGTCCAAATTTCTAAGAAAAAGTTTTTATTATTTGACAAATATATTTAGAACTGATGCAAATCATTTTGAGGTCCCTGTTATTTTTCATTCACACTGACACACATTATAAAATATGATCCTGCCATTATCACAATTGAAAGAGCTTTATCTTGGGTAAAAAGCTTGCACTGAAAGTAAAACGTCCGTATTCATGATGTCAATCATTAAAAAGCTGAGGTTTAAACTGTCCTGAATGATGAAATAGTATCCAAGCGCCAAAAATACAATTTTATAAAAGGTAGCAGTACGATCAATGATGTACGCAAACCAAATAATTTCCATTTATAGAAAAAAAACAAAAAACTGGCATATCTGAAGCCACAAATCAAACGGGACTCAAGCAAACAGAACAACATTCCCAAGTGAACAAAAAGCACTCACTGTCGGGTCAGAAATAACTCACTGTCAACGCAACCGCTTCCAAACAACTCGACTTACAAAATGTTTAACGTGGACCAAAAATCACATCAAAATTTCACTTGCAAATAATCAAACTGATGAAAGAGAAATCCCATGTTATTATACAGATGTCTGCCATGCTTGCTGCCAAGACGCACATAATCCAGTTTAATTGCCAGCAGTAATTCCATGTCTAATTTAATCAAATTAGTCGCAGAATTTGATTAAAAACAGTTTTTAGTGTTGAACTTATGAACCCCGCTGTGCGATCGAGTGTATAATTTCAAATGGTTAGTACAGTGTGTGTGAAGCTCAACACTCACTCATCATCCTCATCGTCATCCTCGTCGTCATCATCCTCATCATCCAGGTCCATTTTCATTTTTTTCTGTAAAGAGATAAAAAAAAAAAAAAAAAAATAAGGTGAGTTATGGTCACTTGATTTCAACAAATCTGAAACAAACATTAACGGATGTGAAACTAACCTGAGACTTGCTGGCAGGGGAGGAGGCCGGTCTTTTCTTTGACGTTTTGACATCTTCCTCCTCTTCTTCGTCGTCGTCATCGTCGTCTTCGTCTTCAAAAGACTGAGCGTCCATCACTTTTAAGAACAATTTAGAAATGTTAGACGAGACGAAACCTAATTCATTCAAACTGGTCGCTCATGCTCTCGTAACAAATACTCACTGATAAGGTGTTGTCCGGTGATATGGATTGGGCCGGAACCTGCTTTCAGACGGAAAACTGCCGGAGGTGTGATTGTGAAACCACCGAGACACACCTGCAACAAATATTCACATAAGTATCCACGTTGTGTCAAAAAGGTGCGCTGTACACTAACTGGGCGTTCGGCTGATGTTTGTGACGACTGAACTTGCTGAAAGTCAGCACAGTGAGAAGACCCTCTTACTGCATCGGTACCTAAGCAGATACAACGAGTAGTGTACTTACACTGGGAAGAATAGACGGCTTCAGTGAGACCAGCGCTGCCTTGATTTTCTGACCCTCTGTGTCTTGTCCTTCCACCTCCACCATGTGAAGTTCATCTTTCGTGCTGGGGTCCACGCAGGCCTAGAGAGGGCAGAGCAACAGTTGACTAATTAGACACGAACCTTTAGGGTTCAAGAAGAATTGTGTGATCATTTATGTGTTTTTTAGCACAAATTCAAAAGTGTACCACTAAATCCATCTGCAGATCATCAACTGTCAAGAAAGCAATCTGTACAAGTGCTGTATGTAACCATTTTTGAGACATTATTCTGTGTAATTAAGCGTTTTTCTCTCAAAAAGTAAGTGAAACAAGCGAAAAGGTGTGACCACACACACAAGAACTATCCCACAAGAATAGTACAAAAGATGAATAAACACATACGGGTCAGTTAAGTGCAGCACGACCTGCTCAGACTGATTCAACAGTCTAAAATGAAACACTGACCCTGTTAAAAAGGGGCATTTAGTTAAGACTCAAATCGTGTTTCAAGCTCTGGCGTGTGATTATTCTTTTATGGAAAGTAATTATTTCGCTAAAGAAAATGTGAGCGCAATTTAAACACCAATCCTGGGAGAGAGTGCTACGATAAATTTAATCAACTCGTTAAACAGGATGCCAATTTCAAACTAACTGAATTACAAAAGCAGCTACTAATTAAATTTAAACTTGGTTTAATTACTTAAGATTCTGTTTGCTTTGATTTCATATTCAGCTTCTTGTGCCACATCCAGGCAGGAGGGATGCTGAACAGTTCTCTGTTGACTGTTAGAACGCTGCGTCTTTGTTTAAAATCACTTAAAGTATCAATTAGTCATTATAGGTTTATTCAATTAACTTATCTGTGTATTATAGGCCCCCTTTTAACAGCCCCATTGGATCTCAGGTTACTCACTATCCTCAGATCCAGCTGATGCTCGAAGTCATCGTCCTCAGGATTGAACACCACCTCCTTCCCAGCTTCCAGCACACAACCTGTTTAAAAAAAAAAGATTCAGAACAATAAACATAAAGTGCCTCGACAGCAGCATAAATACTGAGATTTTAAATCTGTGACAAGACAGAAAAATCATTTGATCGTAAGGTGCTATGTTTCAAACGCACACAAGGGGGAGCCATACAGACTTACTGAAATGTATATGACCACATGGCCCATTTTCACATGTCCTGGAGTCACCTCAATTTCACTGTCTTGTCAAACTATGTGGCGTAAATTCAACAATAGTCACCGGATCTCTCTTTTGAGTGTTATAACAATGACGGGTAAATAACGTTTTAGTGCATTTCTTAAGTAGTTAAGAATATAGCTTTGATAAACGTAATAGCACGTTGTGCATAAAAAATAAAAAAGACATCTAAAAATAAAAGTCTGGAACACAATTCTCAAAAAGTTAATGCAATTTTTAATTACTAGGACAAATCAATTGTCACACATCACATGTTGGAAAGTAGTTTCTTATTTCACTACTGTATAAATCAACTCAGAAGTTTAAATTATTTCCAATCTCAGTCAAGTTTAACAAAATAAGAGTCTGATACTGCGTGTTTCCTGTCTGCTCTTTAAATCTAAATCTAGTTTCCATCTCATGAGGAGGAAAAGGATCATCACAGATGATCCAAGAAAACGATAAATTCACACCTAATGAGTCCAGACATTTTCTAATAGTGAAAACATTACAGACAGTGTGCTGTGAGGGGGTTAAATGAGGTGATGGGGGTCTTTCTTAAAGAGGAGGACGTCAGCTCTGTCCGCATGTGTTTGAACCCACGTTGAGATGACTTTATCCTAAAAAAAAGCTAAAAACAGACAGCTCTAACTTTAACTTAAAGTCTGCAGCCGATCTGAAAATAGTTGTAGATGACGCTAGGGAACTATTTTAACACGTAGTGGGAAGAAAATGCTGAAAATATCAACATTGTTCGCCAAACACGGGCACCGCCATGTTGCTAGTCAAACACGTGTATGGCTGCTCTGAAGCGCGCTGCTCATTCAACCTCTGCCTTCAACAGGAGGATTATTAATGACAGTTATACCACTTGAAATGATTTAATATGCCAACAGGAACATTACCTTCCATTATAGGGGACCAAACGTGGCTAAGGAGTTTTATTTGTCCTGATATCAGCAGTCAAACATGAGGACACGCAACGTTCAAACACCTTAAAGTCACACACACACACGAATACGAATACGCGGGAGTTTTCTCACCGTAAAGGAAGGTCTGTGGCGCCATTGGTTCCTCGTCTAAGCCGTTCATTTTGGAGATTAAAACGCGGACAACCTGCTGCCTGTCTGCGGTGGAAGAGTAACTAAACTCCCAACTAGTAACCGCTAACTAAAGCGGGACTCCGCCTCCTCTCTTCTTTGGTTCATGCCGGAGAGGAAGTCAACAAGACGCACAGACAGAAAGCAGCGCCATCCCGTGGACCGTAATGTGCAGCGCACATGCGGCATCCTGGGGTTTGGTGATGTGGAAAGTGTGTCAATCAATTCCAATCTTTCTTCTTTATGAGTGATTATGATTGACTACAGCGTCTCACTTCTCCGAGTCCATTAAAAGAGGGAGTGTTTCTCATTAGACTCAACCACAAATGCCATAATGGAGCTCAGCAGAGAGCTGAAAAAGGTGGATTATCGACTTGAACAAGCCAGGAAATTCACTTGGAACCATTTCAAAGCAGCTACAGATCAACCGTGCAAACAGTTGTTTTACATTGCCATGGTCTTAGAGCAGGGGTGTCAAACTCCTGGGCCATACAAACCTAATTTGAGCGCAAATGGGCCAGATCAGTAAAACCATTTTGCATAACAACGCCTCCAAATGTTTCCCTTATACAATTAATGAACCATTCATTTACAAAACATGATAAACAGCCTTAAAAAGTGCAATTTGTCAACAATATGTTCCGATTTTTCCTCATTCAGTCAGTCATTGCCATTACATAAAATATTAAGTCACATGCATTATACTGAATAATACAGTATTTTACTTTTCACGTTGGTTACTAAAAAAATAGCGACTTCTCTGCAATGTTCACATTTTCTTGGTGGGTCAGTTATGGCCCCGTCTTAGAGGGTGGGCGGTGTTGTGGAGAAATCGCTGAAGTCAAAGGTCAATGGTGAGGTCAGGAGGGAAGAGAGTGTTCAGGAGCCTCTGATGTCTTATGCTGTAATATTTATTGACGCTTGGCCAAGGAGAATTAGAGACACTCTCAAAGTACATCAGAAGTGCCTGAGTCGGTCTCACATTCTGCCCAACTCATCCTGGTGGATAGACTTTAAACCCCTACAGATAACGCCACAAATACTATACGCCCAGAATTAGCCAAAAAGAATGTCTTTACCCATGGAGGTGTTATTGTCAACGTATTCTAGTCTGGAGACACAGATGTCTGTTTACGCAGATTGTAACGTCAACGGCAAGCTTTCTATTATGTCTAGGAAGGCAGCAATAGGTCTCTTCGACCCTGGCCACCACAGTGTTGAGATAGACTGGCACCTACTGTTCCCAGTCAAAGCCAAACAACTAATACTGCTGAGGACCTCAAGGTCCACACGTGACCTCGTGTAACCTAAGGATAGAAAATTCCATAACAGGCGGCCCTGTGGTGTAGTTAGTTTGAGTCTCGACTTGGGCCTTTCTGTGTGGAGTTTGCATGTTCTGCGTGGGTTCTTTCTAAATGCCCATTGGTGTGAATGTGAGTGTGAACGGTTGTTTATTTCTATGTACCCTGAACTTGCACTGGTGACTTGTCCAGGGTGGCCTTTTTGCCCTAAGTCGGCTCCAGCCCCCCGTAACCCTGATGAGGAAAGGATGGTAGGATGGTCTGAGAGGCTGCCGTGCAAGCAGGAAGCTATTGCTCCAGAAGCTGCACCTTAAGGCTCTACTGAAGTTTGTTGCTGATCACATGGACAAAGAAAAGGCCTTCTAGAGGAAAGTTATGTGGTTAGTTGAAACAACTTATAACTAAAAGTAATAAGAACATTTAGTCAGTTCTTTATCCCTGATCTTTTTTTTAGCAGTAACTGCTTCATCCATTTTGGATCTTTGTTTGTTGGCTATTATTAAATTACGTTATTGTGCTCTCCATGATTGTAGTGTTTTCTGAGTGGGTGTGAGTGTGAACGGTTGTTTGTCACTCTGTGTCAGCCCTGTGATGAACTGGTGACCAATTGTCCAGGGGTGTACCCTGCCTCTTGCCGAGTGCCAGCTGGGATTGACTCCAGCTACCTGATAAGGATAAGTGGTTACAGGAAATGGCTGGATGAATGAATGTTTACTTCGAGGAAGAAACTGTCTTATAAAGGTGATGGGCTTTGGGCTAAATGGATTGAAATCTGGGGACTTTGGCCTATAAGACAGAACAAAAACAAAACACCACTCAATTTAAGAATTAACATCTTTATTCATATGGCTTAGAATTAAATTTCTATTTGAGATTTAACAACTCTGTTCCAAACCAAGATATCAGAGGCTGTGATGTTACACTGATGTACCATACAGCAGAGAGTGATATTTTAATGCTTAAACTATTGTATCCTAACGCAGCGGTTCCTAACTTTTTCCCTTAAGCGACACCTTTTCTGTTGTTACGTAAACTAAGCGACATTTTATGGATATTTCATATTATATTCATTGCAGAACAACCGAAACTGTATAATTAACCCAAATAGTCAAAGCAATAACTGCAGAAACATTGTGTAAAAAGAGCGTTTTGGATGAATTATGCATACTTTTTTTTTTTTTTTTTTGCATATTCTTTGTTTTCTTGATCTATGAGTTCTTTGGTTGTTTTAACTGTGTACATTTCTAATGCAGAATAATGCTGTTAAGCACAGAGAAAATCCTCTGTCTGTTTGTGTTCTTATCCTGTCATGTTTTATTTAACTTTATCTTAAATAATCATCTACACTTTAAAGAATAACAATTAGCCTCACACAAATGAATTTGAAATGCTCAGATATAGACCGAGTATATATATATATATATATATATATATATATATATATATATATATATATATATATATATATATATATATATATATATATATATATATTAAATGTTTTCTCCCACCTTTTAAAATCAAGAAGGCCTTGCAACCCCCAGTGAAGTTTTTACCACTAGTGAGGCTCAGGACCTGCGCGTTGGGAATCTGCGTCTTAGCGAGTTTTCAACACACCCAGATTCACAGGAAATCTCCTGTCTGAACCAGCAGTGTGACATCACAAATCTGGTTTGGACGGAGGAGGCAATGCCAAATATTGACTTATACAGAGTTGTCCTCAGTGTCATCCAAATATCACATTCCAGAGCTGACATTCAGTGGTATTTCCCTGCAAAATAATCTGAAACTTTCTCATACCAGGATTTCATTAGAATGGCCCAGCAATCACCATCTGACTCTAAGTGATCAATAAGGTTGTACCGTACAAACTTCACGTCTTCATTTCTTAACAAGATTACCTTAAACACCTGTGCAAATAAAGTTATTGGTTTGATGAGCACAAGCCTCTTTCTAATTATTCAAATATGTTTTTGCGGGCGCCTCATCATGACATCCAAAAATTTCTACACATTTTTCAATACTTGTTCTATACATTTTTTTAAAACACACCAATATGACCACAAGAAGCAGAGCAGCAGGTGAAAATATAAAAAGAATGATTTGATTTCTCCTTTCTTTTCACTAAAACATACAGTAAGTTCCAACATAGACATAAAGACAGGCACATTTACCACATAAGACCTACGAAACGTACTGTTTCCAAATAGTTTGACTTGCTACTTGAAGCTTTGGACACAGACTCTTAACAATAAGCATCAGACAGACTCAGCAGGCAAGCGACAGTCAGGTCAACCCAAAAGTACAGGGGTCACTGAAACCATGACATTCGAAATATCCCGTATCTGTCAGCCACTAGATGCATGAGGTGAATATAGAAATCCTTATGGCCAAATTCCCGTGACAAATCTGACAAACGTTTGGAGATGAATCAAAACCTCTTGCAAAAGCATGCATTTACAGTATGTTTCAAAAAAGGAGCAACTTTTGGCAAAAAGAAAACAATAGTTCCACTGGTTTGAACAATAGCTTTTTGCTGGTTGGGAGCAGCCTTCTAATGTAGGATCATCTTTATCTTTGAGACAGGACTGAGAGTGATGTCTTTTTCCGTCCACGTCTGTCACATCGGCCACTTTTTATTGTGTGGAAAAATCTCTGCAGGAAAGCTGAAAACATTCCAGTCCAGTCCCTTCATTTCAGTCATTGTGGGGCATTCTGGCTGCATCCAGACCACAGCTGGTAGAGATGAGAAGAGGAGGAGAGACCGCAGACGTATTGCACATATGCATCCACACACACGCACTCACACTAAGCCCTCTCATTTTCCATGTCTTTGTCTCCATCATCTCTCCTTGTCCTACATCACGTTTTCAAACAGCTGCATGGATCTCATCATGGTTTCATCCTGCGGAGAGAGAAGACAAGTCATCAGGGCAGAATGATGCAATTAACTAGCAATGTACATACATATAGTGAAGCATAGTAATATATAGTCAGCCCTGTTGTATAAGTTGCATGAAGACAGCACTGTGTGTAGATATAACATCAGTTTTTCTTTGCACATTAAAAAATACGACTTCAGTTTCAAACGTTTTGATGCTTTAAGTCTATATTTAAGTCAATTTTCTCTGAATGTGTATGGCCTTACCAATATAAATACCTTATACATTTGTGTGTTAATATGTATTATTTTGAACATGTTGAACACATTTAGATGTACAGTACATAAAACAAGGTCATCTAAGCTCAAATATTCACTTGTATTCACACATTTCATGATCTTCATTGTGGTTGACAACTCCAAAAGTTAGTAATGAACATTTTGTTTGTAGATTAAATGTTGCATATTGTTTTCTAAAAGTTAAGAATGAAGTTCCAACAACCTGTTTGTTTTTATATTCTTCCCACTTTGGCACTTGAAAGTTGGCAACTTATGGGTATATGTTTTTATATATCGAAATAGATTACTCCGATGTAGGACAATACATACCTCCTGGCAGGCTATGATAAACTCCTCTAAAGTCACCACTCCATCTTTGTTTTTATCCATTTTCTGTGAAAAATAAAGACAATGTCATATAATGTGATTCACTATCTAATGGAAACAAAAACTTAGTAAATGTTGTGTTCATTGTGAGCTTGTGTTGCAGCAGACATAGTGTGCAGAAAATGTAGAAAATAGTTCACACTATAGAACACAATATGGAAAATAAAAGACAATGGTTATAAAATAAAGAGTTGCCATATGGACCGCGAGGACGGTGATGACTAATAATATAAAAGTTTATAAGCCTTATCCAAAAACTTGTAGTATATCCAAAGTGTCTCAATAAAACCATGGAGGTTCATTTGCGAAGCTACTGGCGTGTGATGAGCGGCATTAAGAGTCAATTTGTTTTCCCCCATGCTGTGTAAACACAGTGGATTTAAAATCACCTGCCGCTGTTAACAAAATCATTGACTTTTGATGTGCTAATGTTGTGTATCACAAATTAACCTGAAAAAAGGCATCCACATGCTGCTGTGGCACGTCTCCCTTTAGTGCAGGGTAGGTGTACTTGCCCATCATGTCATAAATGGCTCTCACGATCTCAGTCATTTCCTGAAAAAAAGAGACCATTCGTCTGGAGGTGAGACATTAGATGCAACGTATAACACTGCATATATTTGCCAGAGTGCAGTCTCACCTCTCTGTTTATGTAGCCGTCTCTGTTAATGTCATAAAGGTGAAATGTCCACTCAAGCTTTTCTCTTAGTGTTCCTCGCAGCAGTATAGACAAACCCATTACAAAGTCCTGGCAGCAATGAAACAGAAGATAAACTCAGATTCTGAAAGCATCATAACAGTCAAGAAATGAATAAGATTTTTACCTTAAACTTAATGGAGCCGTTGTTTGTGGTGTCAAATGCATTGAAAAGGTAATGTGCGTACATGCTTGCATCTGCAACACAAAAACTTAATGTGTAAGGTCTCAGAAAGTTTCATATAGCAATGAGAGATTTGAAAACATTGCACTTTACCTCCATGAGGGAAGAACTGTGCGTAAATGTGTTTAAATGTCTCCTCATTTACGACACCACTTGGACATTCCTGTGGAAAAAAAAAAGATGAATCAGGTTACTCTACTGCAAGAACCAGCCTGCCAAAAGGTCCAATCTGATCCAATGCATGACTTTGCAAAGTGTGAGAGAAGTCAGTGACTCCAATTTTTCAATAAACTTCACTGCTACTTCTGATTTATTCACTGAATCAAGAAAGACATAAAAGATTATATTGTTTCCAAAATATATGTGACGTAACGGTTTATGCCTTTGTAGATCCACAGTAAATTCTAATGCAAACGACCAACTGAATGTGGGAGAACATTGCTGAAACTGCACTTATTTTCTTAAGATTCAGATTTTTTTCCAGTTAATCCAGTTGTACTTCTTTATACTAAAATAAAAAGAGAAATATCTGTTTTTTACAGGTTATTATGCAATGTTTTTAGTGGTCAGACAGTTTGTTTGTACAGTTTTTGCTCTATTTACTCTACAGCTAAAGATCGCTTCAGGGGAGTAACATTGCTGCTGGATTTTTGGTCATGGTAGCTGATTATGGCTTTGCTGGTTCACCACTTTGATCCAGACTGAAATAATAAAAAGTGTGCGATTACATTCTTGAAACCACGATAGAGGATCTGCAGCTCCTGTTTGGTGAAATTAGTCTGGGCTTCCAGTTGCTCAAGACCCTCTGGCCTGTGACACACCATCGTCATCTCGAGCTCGTCATCTGTTTTATCTTAAGGGAAGAAAGAGACAGAGAGACATAGAGAGAGAAAGAAATATACTTATTACACAGAATCATGTCAAGACTTCTTCAATCTCTGTCAAACAGGTGCTCTTCCTATAGTCTTTAGAAATAAGAAAACTGTAATACACAGGAAAGAGACAACTCAGCGAAGCTTGAGAATGTTAAGCCGACAAGAAACATATCAAAATTTCGATTAGACAGCAGAAAAGAGTGCTCATGTGAAGCAGCAGAGTGATACGGCAGAATGAGGAGGTTAAATGAGATAAAAGGACGGATTTGACAAAAGCTACATTACTTTCCCCTCAGGAGTTGAGGGATTTTATTAATGGCAACATAGTGCTCCGTGCTGTGGAGATGGATGGTGGTTAATGATGTGAAGAGTTCTGGTTCTTCTGGGTTTGTCACTACAACTGTCTCCAGCCACAAGACAATACTTACATCCTGACATCCAGCAGTGGACACAATCCGCACACCAATAAGTTCTCAAACATGAGCAAACATCCAAGAGAAAACAGCCTTTACTGTCTTTATTGGTCACCAAAAAATCCACAAACATCTACAACCTTACATCTACAATCTGGCAGGATGGGATACTGGCATATGATGGTTTTTGTAGCACTACTTTTATATCCCACTTGGTTTCTGTGATATAAGCAATATGTTATGGAGAGCAAGTGATTTTAAAGGTACAGTGTGTAGAATTTAGTTGCATTTAGTGGTCCAATCACTGCATTGTAATCTCCTCACATCACCCTCACCTTCCTAGTGTAAAGGAGAAACAACACTTTAAAGACCCTGTTTAGAGTCAGTATTTAGTTTGTCTGTTCTGGACTACTGTATAAATAAGGTGTTTCAACATGGCGGCCTCCATGAAAGGGGACCCTCTCCCACTGTAGATATTAAAGGATATTTTTTAAATAACAAACATAAAAAGATTCTTATTTTCAGGTGATTATACATGCATCAAAACATAGTTATGAATATTATATTCCATGTTTCCCTTCTGAAAATAGAGGCCCCAAATCTTACACACTGTACCTTTAACACATTAAATCACACTAATAAAAGCTGACCAGCAAGCAATGCCTTGACAAATGTTCACATGTGCACACACATGAATCCAAACAGGCTTGGTACAGGAGCTGTATCATCATCAATCGGTTCAGTCGGCCTTTAAGAAATGATTAAAATGAATATAATACGCCTGCTTTTTTGATGGCGGCGATGACTCATTCATTTCAGCCCATTCAGCAGCGGTGTCAAGATTAATGCTCAACACTGAAACTCTATCCAGCATCATGCATCATCTTCCAAAAGCGGATTTATTTGAAATTTATATCAAATATCCTGTTTGTTATCCAGTTTCCAGCAATTCCCAGAGGCATCTGGATGCAATGATTATATTAAAGTAAGCTCTAATTAGCTAGATTTGTTTCTCTGTACTAGAATAATTGCTTCTACTTTTATTCATGACCCAACCTCATTTGGATTGTTATTTATTAGATTTCAGTTTCAATCCATCCATTCAATTATTTGCAGCTGTACAAGTGCGTTTACATATTTTTGCTGAGATCGAACACGATTTCAAGGCTTACAAATATGTAGGTTATGAGGCTACCCTATATAATTTATGCTAATTTAGAAATAATATGAAATTATAAGTTACGAGTTTGAGATCTTCCAAACTATTATGCTAGCTAGTTTAAATGTGGCCCCTTTCCTTAGATGATCCCCTTTTAGACCCTTCTTACTGATGATGGCTTTTGTTTATTCTGCTGAATGCTGTGCATGTCTATTGCTTTCTCTAAATCTTCTACCCTGAGCTCCTGTTGCGATCTCTCTGACTTGTTGTCATGGGGATAGACAGCCAGGATGAACGTGAACAGTGGTGGGGGAGTATAGTGGATCTTTTTTCTAAAAAAAGGCGTCAAACATAATTTGTACATTTATTTTCTTTGTGAATAAAAAACCTCTCATCACATGACAACAAAACACTAAAGGTGCTGTTTTACTGTGTGCGTCTATTCCGTCTGCCGGGGTGCATTTGCTTTCCCCTCAAATGCGATAGTGCGATCAGAAACAGATGAAATAGGATGAGGGTGAGAAAGGGAAACAGGCAGAGGTGTTGACTAGAGTGCGAAGAAAAAAGGTGAGAGAACAACACAAGAATAGGATTGCACAATATGTTATATGGAAGACACAAAAACATAAATGGGATTTGGTGAAACACTAAGCTATTGATCTGGAAGGAGGACAACAAAGGAACATATATTGATATTGATTTGGAGGTTTACTAGTAATGACTAACCTTTAACTTCCACCTGGGGGTTTAAAACACTTATAACAACAACAATAATCTTACCAGTTGACAGAATTATCTGATTCCCAGATTATTCTTTCAAGATGCAGGCACAGAAATGCTGCAGACTCTCTACTAACATTCTCCTGGTTGATGCTTATATGCAAGGCAGGAGTCTTGATATAAATGGTGCAACAGCTGCTCTGGCCATAAACATTCATCAGCATTTACTTGGAAGGGACGTGTTGTATGATGAAGTGATGGAGATAAGTAGAAGTGTGTGTGTGTCAGATGGCGATTTAGACAAACAGCAGCTCTGTCATACTGCAGCAGCATCATACCAGCAGTGTTTACACAGACAAAGTGTTTGTGTGAGTGGTTGTTAAAGTGCTGCAGGTCCAGACCAACAGGTTGGACGTGCAGTGTGCATGGTGAAGGTGAAGTCATTTTGAGTAATGCTCTAATTTGCTTTCTTTCTGAGAATTCGATGAGAAGATTGATACCACTTTCGACAGCTTAGCTTAGCATAAAGTGGCTCTGTTCTATTGTAACCTACCAGCACCTTTAAGGCTTGTTGATAAAAGGTTATATCTTGTTTGTTTAATCCAGTAACTTCCTGGAAACCCCGCTTGTTTCCTTGCAATCTCATGGTAATGACAAAACTCCAGGAAGTTACTGCGCCCATCTGGCTCATAAGCCCCTGTAAAACATTTCATTTTTACACTTCAGTTTTTATACGGATGAGCAAAGGAGAAAAAGCTTTAGCGGTGCTGCAGGCAGCTGTTACACCATGCTCTTTGTGCTAAGCTAAGCTAACTGGCTGGCTGTAGCCTCAAATTTACTGTACAGACATGGTACTAATATCAATCATCTCAAACTCTTTCTTTATCCCTCATGACACAGAAGGGTCATTTTAGAAATGACAGCAACTACTTTCTATTTTCTTTTACTATCTTTGTTTCATGTCAAGGAGCTGTCGCTTCAAATCCTTAGTCTCTGCGGTGACCTTCGTCTGTGCTCTTTTCGCACACTTGAGTTGTGATTTCCGACAATCCAGACACCACAGATGTATCCACCGCGCTGGTGACTTTAGAATGGATGAACTGGTGGTCGGTGACACAAGCAACAAGTCCTCAACACAAGGACATACAGTACATTCACTGTATATACTAAGCTTTCTAATTGTGACTCATTTTTATCTGTATCCTGCTTTGCCTCTCTGCTCTGTTTCTTGTGCTGTTTTGATATCAATAAAGTCTTATCTATCTTATCTAAACGCATCAGTGGATTTTTTTTCATCATTTTGAGAGGCTTATATCAAAACGAGGATAAATGATTTCATCTCATCTGTGTTCAAACGAATACAAGTAATTTTTTCCACGTGCCGGTTCATGTATTTTATCTCCATTTCATGCTGCTATAAATTTGTCATTCATCCTAGCTGCGAATTGCTCACACTCTTGTCTTATGCCCCTACAACCCAGTCTCCATGACAACGAGGATCTCAAGCATAAGGCCAGGGAGAGGTATGATATGTGAGCTGCGTGTTAATTCACATGCTCTGAGCCCTCGTTCGCTCCCACCTCTCTCCTCGCTCTCTCTCTCTTCCACTCACTCACTCACTCACTCACTCACACATTCAAAGGACACACACACACACAAACACACACACAAACACACACACACACACACACACACACACACACACACACACACACACACACACACTCACATAATCGTAGAGTCAGGGTCAGTGATTTTGCTCTTGGGTTATTTTCAAGGACATCCTACTTCATTGTATCGTGTAATCTCTCCGTCATGACCACAGTGTTATGCCTCACTCCTTGTATTGTTTGATCCTTCACAATTCTGCTGCCACTTCAGTGAATATTTATACATTTTTACTATAAATAAAAAATACTCTTGTGTATAAAAAATATCATCAATGCTATTGGTTAATTTATTTCAAATGCCATTTGGTTCCATTTGATTACATGCATGTTACATTTGGTAAATGCACTTGCTTTTCTGGCTGACTTCTCCAGTAATTTATAGTCACTCCACAGAAATGTGGCAAACATTTAAATGTTATTACTTTGTTATTTGCCATAGAAACAAACACATTATGAACTACAAACGGTCCAAAGGATTATCTGAACATTTTCTTTCTCTCTCCTCGCTCTCTGTTGCGCTTTTGTCTTTTCTCCATCTTTTTCTGACTAATGTTGACGTACCTCTGGATGGTCTCCTCTGCTTGGTTTGCATGGTCAAAGTGCCCACCACTGCGCCCATGTTGTCACCGTGGAAACCAGCCTGGTCAAAGAACCCAGAGAGTAATAGTCCTCTTATTTATTTCACGATCTTGTCAGCCTGCCGCTCTGTCTTTATCTGCCTCCACAGCTCTGTGTATTAAAGGGGCTTTGCCCTTGTTTTTCCCTCTCGCTGGTTTCAGATCTGTCACTGAAGGAAGACTCTTTTCTTTGAGCTGAACCTCTTGGATTTCTGATCTCCTTCTCCAAACACACACACACACACACACAAGCTGCTCCTGCCTTTCTGCGCCACTCCTTTCGTTCTGTGCCTTATTCTACTCATCTGTCAGCCTTTCCCCCCTCTTTCTAGCTGCCTGCCTCCTCGTGCTCTCATGTTATTGTGGAGTGCTGGTTACCGACGCTGTACTCAGTAATAACACCACTGACAAGTAAATTGTAGCAGGTGAAGGTCATGCATTTAAAGTTGACAGATCTTCATTACTTATTACCCTTTTTACTGGCCTGACACATACACACTCAAACACACACACACACACACACACACACACACACACACACACACACACACACACACACACACTCAAACACACACACACACACACACACACACACACACACACACACACACACCTCAACCTGTTGGTTAATGATGACACCAGTTCAATACACTTCAAATTAGTGCTCTGCTCCCTGATGCACTGTTTGCACGATAATGAGCCTGTGGATACACAGTATTTTTGTTGTCAAGCCCACACGTGTGTGTTTGCGTGTGTTAATTCACCACAGTAACATGGCTTCGCCTTTTACTCCCTCTCTTCTGTTCGAATGTGGAGGACAACAGAGAATGAGTCTTTGCCTGTGTTACAATCAAGAATGTTTAATGGTGCCAATTAATATTCATGGAGCATCTTCGATATAAGAAAATGAGACTGTGTGCGGCGGGAAAGGAAAGCAGTGGGAGTGAGTAATGTTTTTTTCCCATTAAGTGCTAGGCATTAAAGCTCAACTCGCTGTGGTAGAACAGCTAATGAGTAAAAATATGTCTCAGGGATGTTGCCTATAGTTTGGATTCGACGTCTGAGCGTTATTCTCTGCAGGACTCAGCTGAAGATGTAAATTCACAATTATTTCATCTAAAAAGTCCATGTATTGTAAAGGGGATAGATTGAAGCACAGTAAAATATTCCTCTGGCTGCAGACCAGAAATGTAAATGTTCTCCCTGCCTCACTCTTTCTTTATATGTGTGTGTGCGCGCACGTGTGTGTATGCGTGCGCGTGGGCTTCAGAAAACCTCTCTTGGTTTTAAAAAATTCATGGTCTGCCATTTTTTTTCACTGCCATTTCAGCTTTCTTGTGTCTTGAAAGTTACGTTCTACTTCCTCTGTTACAGCTGTGTAAAATGAAATTAAGCCATGCATGCGAAAGGTGTACCGTAGCATTAACTGGCAAAAACACAGAGGAAAAAAAAAACACACACCACAGAGCCTAAAGTCTGCAGTCTTTCATAAACAGAATATCTATTCTCTCATAGTTATGTAAGCCTTGGACACCTGCCTTATTTCTGCTATGTGTTTGTCTACCGTGTTTGAATAGCAGAGGACTGCACAGAGCTCAGAATGCACTGATATTCAAATGAAGTTGTGTGTGTGGTTTGCTGAAGGCAGTCCTGTGATTGCTCAGGTGAAGCTGAGATAAGAACTTAACACGCACTGATTAATTAAACATAAAGTCATGCATAATTCTGATAAATATACATCCTTATCACGCTAGCTGTCCTTACATTGGCTTATTTTTACATTCCTATTCCCTCCACTCAAATTATTGTCTCAAAGAACAACACACACACTTTAGAGTCGCGCGTTGCATTCAGTGATTTCCTTTCATGCATTTTTCTATCAAATATTCATTACTTTTACTACATGGAAAACTCAGCACAATCACTTTAACTCAGAGCAGGAAGCATACATAAAAACTCTAAGTGATATCACAGATGTTTAAACAATCTTTCCCCTCCGCTTCTCTAAGCCCCCTGACACATCAACACATACAAACAAACACTTGCAGATGGAGAATTAAGTACTCTGATTACAATAAGTAATCCCCGTGACAGATGTTTGCCATCTGGAACTCCCTTTCAGCACCATATCACCCTGCACTGTCACACGTACCAAGGACACTGCACCGCCGTCTGACTTCATGATGACTTCATTATCTTTTAACCAGTTCATCATGATCTAGTCAAGTTTAGCTCACCACCACCAACAGGACTCATCAGTCACAGCTTTGTTATAGGGACTGTTGAATAGGTGATTGATCAATACAAATAAAAATCAAGGCATTTAGCATCAACACATTTGTTAAAGGGATAGTTTGGAAGCGAGTTTGCACGAGGTACTTATGTGGTCAGGCAGCCCTTTCCCTTATCCATACAATTTATGTATTCCTATGCCTAAACCCAACTGTGCCTATAGGAACCACTTGTATGTAATGTCTGATTGAACCACTAGAGTATTGTTTTTCTTTGCATGCTGATTACAGATGAGCATTAGGTGTATTAATTAGCTCAGGCTGGGATAGGCTCCAGCACCCTGTGGCCCTAATAAGGATATGCGGTAACAGAAAATGGATGGATGGATGGATGGATGGAAGATAGTCAAGGTTAATAGGTGATGGACAGCACATGGTTCTTACTGTAAAACCATCAATTGCAAGCCAAATCATGAAAATGTATGTTTAACTATTCAACAGTGCAATAAATGTTGTAAAGGTCTCATTTCTTTGTCTGATGAATGTGCGAATGTGCAGACACCACACACTACCTGCTGAAGTGACTCGAGTTTGGACAGTCACCACAGTGTACTACGCCGCAGGTCTGATGGCAAGTTAAAGGAGTGCGAATTGATATTGATTTTTTTTAGGTGGACTTTTTTTTATGTGAATAAAACCCTGCGGACCCTGTCCACAGCACTATTTTGCTGTATTTCTGCCGAGACGTCTGACTCTTTCTCCAGACTGGGAGCATGCAAATCACTGTCTAACAACCCCACTTCAGTAAACCTCGTCACATCGTCATGTGTTACTCACTTACTCACTATCCTTTGTTGACCAATATGCCAATTCATATCCGTAATAATCAACAGATGCATGACTTTCTTTTAATTCTGCACTCTTCAAAACTCCCACTGCATTCATCTTTCATGTGATTTTGAAGAACATAACACTTATTATTCATTAAAAGCCATTTAACTTATAAATTATTTCAGGTAAGCTGACGACACCCGAGACTGTATCATCAGTTTTCCTTCATCTGACTGACTCAGTTATGTAAATGTGATAAAATACAGCAACAAATGTTTCTTTCGAGGCTCAACAAATGGAATCTTGAACAGCCTTTTGATCGAGGGAAACTGCAATCTCTGTTTTGGCATGAGATGGCAGTTTCAGACCAGATAAGTGCTTCTCATTATGCAAGAGCTCCCACTAGTGAATTATTTCGCGTCTGCTGCTCTCTCCTTCACCTTAACATTTCTCTGTCTACTGCATGTGTGCCACTGGCTCTATTCAATGAGATGGATTATGTTTCGAGCACAAAGCCTTTGAGTGAGCAAACTGAGCCAAACCACAAAAAAGCTGAAGAACACTTTTTAACTGCGTTCAAGGAGAAAAGTCAGCACAAATACACAAATCTAAATAGCTTTCACACACATAATTACAATGGTGACTGCATCCGTGTGCTTTTTTGGTCACCCCAGATCACACAGTGTTCTTTTACTTTCTAAGTACGTAGCTCAAAGCACCCACTTCTTTGAACAACAGGTGGCAGCAGAGTACAATGTTTCCTGATACGATCAGCAGCTCGGCTGCCTCTGCAAGCTCAATTTGCTCATGAATAAATACAATGTGAGCACAAAATAACAACAAACGAGCATGTAGGCCGTACTTAGTACTACACCACAACAGTACACATCACTCAACCATGACCTGACTGTTCAGAGCACCAAGTACTTTACAGTACAAGTGGATTCTGTGTGTAAATATCAGAAAGTAAAACAATGAAGTTGGTCAGAATTAAAGTGGAGAATGAAACACAGAGGAGGCAAGAGATAAAAATAAGTCCAGGAGAAGACGGTTACATAAAAGTGTGTAGTCAGGTGATGTAAAAATTTAAAAGCAGAGACACACTCTTGTCAGCTTCAATCCACTGCTTTTACAGCCACAGACGAAGAGAGAGAGAACGAGAGGAGAAGGAGGAGACATGGCTTTTGGGGAGAACAAATGGCGGATAGTTCTGTCATATGTTAGATGTACGGTCGAAGTACACGGGCCGTAGATATGAATCAGTCTCCACAGTGTGCGATGATGTGACTCTTACTGCAAGGTGATGCACTTAGAGGACGCATGTGACTTGGACAGTAATAGCAAGGGACAGGTGCAGCTTAGGGATGAGTGGGTATCTATCATCAACTACGCTTTTACTTTATTAGGACCGGAACACAAGAAAGTACAGGATAAGCAAACCCATCTAACCAATCACCATTTTGGTCTGATCGACATGACTGTTTAAAGGGACATGACATAACTTTTGCTGAACAGTGACTATTGTGGCTACAAATGAATAGTAAACTACCTTTAGCATTTAGTGGAGAAGTGGAGAAGATTATAAACAGTGAACTGTCTCTGTGTAGACATTATGCAGCAATATTTATATCTATATATATAAGTTTTAGAACCAGATTATAGAATAAAACGTTACATTTAAAAGGTCCTATATTGTAGAAGGTGTTATATAAATTCTGTGCTTAATCTTTGTAGAAATACACACATCTCCTGTTCAGAAACTGTGCCTTTAAATGAGCCATCAGGACTTCCCTAAGGTTGCGATGTCACAACTATACAGTCACGGCCGTCAGCCACACTCCCAGCAGGGCCTACCTGGACCCACCGACCGCGTAGGCTACAATCTGTTACCTGTGGTTGGATCTGGCCGTGCATCACTCAGAAAAGTCAGAGAAGAGAGGCTCATCAATATTAATGAGACAAAACACGACACAAAATTCTAGAGAGGAGTGTGAGAGAGGAGATGTAAAACAAAAAAGTTGGTTTTTAGTACTCTAGTACTAAAATATATGGGACTTTTAATATTAATTTATCAAATTTGTTTAATGGAAATGTTAATACTTGCAATCGGATCTTTGAAAAGCACTGAGGCAGCCCTTCTTAAAGTCACTAATGACCTGTTAATGAATGCTAACACAGGCATGCTTCGATTCTTGTGCTGCTGGACTTTAGTGCTGCCTTCGACACATCTGATCAGGGCATTCTTTTTCTGTAGGCTGAGGCACTGGGTGGCCATATCTGATTCATTAAACTGGTTCTCATCACGGGAAAGAAATTACACAGCAGTTCCTTTTTAATTTTTTTTTTTTTTGGGGGGGGGGCAAATGTCAGATAACAAAACATTACATTTTTCATAAAGTTTACAATGTTCTTACATCGTAGGGATTACAACAAAAATATTTATAAAAGCAGAACTATGTGAAACAAGACTATAAAGTACAGCATACAAGTATAAACACTCAAAATACAGCAGCCATTAGGGACCTAAGAATAATCGCAAGAGTCAGTCATCTCAAGGCCCGAGGTATATCACCACTGCTGTTTTCACAGCTCTGACACACCAGCTTGTAACGTTTAAAGGTCTGAAGATGAATATACATGCTCCTGCATTTGTAAGTAGAGCATTTTAAAGGTTAACAGGTATTTTTCATGGAGTGGATATATGCGCGCGGGGGCAAATATGCATAATAAACCAAACTACTGGAGATGCGTGTGTGTGCTGAAGACAAGGGACTTCAATTTTTCAGTCTACTTGATATGCTTGCGTGTGAAGCTGAATATGCATGTGTGTACATATTTTCAGGTCTTCTTCCATGCATATGATAGCATGCAGGTCCCCCGCACAATTTGCAGAGGGGAGATGAGTCTCTAAGAGCCGTTGAGCAAATTGTGCAGAAAAACAATGAAAAAAATAAAGACTCTTTTAATTCTTTTGTTTGAATATGTCAGCCTGAAGATTATGTATCGTTTTCCATGTCACATGACATTGGCATTTATAACTTCGCTTGGGGCTTTTGCAAGTAAATGAAGCGCTCACTCCCTTTGGTTGGGAATGTATGTGTTGACACAATAAGAGGAACATATTTACAATTTATGATGCAGTCTTACACAAAAGCCTTCAAATAAACACTGAAATATGTTTGTAAATATTCAGATTTTCCTTTTGGAGGCCTTACTAAATCATATTGCACTAGACTAGTAATTTTTGGTGTCTCCACCCAATTAAAATGTATATTTTATATATACAAACTTAGGCATGTTCATGTGAGATATTATCTCTCACATTAAGAGGGGAAAAAAAAATCCACTGTGGCTTGAAATGAAAGAATCAATGGACCCTATTTTAGATAATTTAAAACTTAATATTTTGACTATAGAGGCACTTAATTAACTCAGTGACATTCAATTATGGAAGTGAATGAGGACAAGGCCTATGTGCTGCCCAATGCACAAGCATCTTAACCTTGAGTTACAAAAGGGCAGTGCAACGTGCCGCAATCGTCAGAGCACAAAAGAACATTTTGAGGAGAGGCAACAAACATGTGCGGAGGCTCGGTGTTAAGGGACTGGATCTTCAATGGAATTTACACTCTTTCATCAACTACCTTTGAGGACACAGAGGGCAAAATAACTGGCATCTACAATAATGACTAATGAAAAAACCCTGTGCCCTTGAATCAGTAACTTGTGTACTTAAGTCACACTATGGATTTAATATTTTGTTTAGCGTGAGAGAGCTTCTTTCAAGCTGTCTTTTGCTTTTATGCTGCCCACGCCACGTCAAAAAGCCACTCCTTAATGAACATTTAAAGTATCTATATCAACTGTTCCCTCTGCACACAGGACAACATCTAAATGTCATTACATCATCACTTAAATTTGGTAATTAGTCCAAGTAATTGAAGATTAGTCCCTGGCTGTAAAAGTAGGTTTGAAATTGCATATTTCTTTATTACATAAACGGATGGATCGTCCAGAGTCCCTCCGTTTTTAGACACTAAAGACATGTGGCTGCGGTGCATGACCCAGATTGTCAACCCATGCAGTCATAAGTAGGCTATATTATTTCTGGAATAGCACAGTAGATGACAAAGCCACGGCTTTAGAACGCATCTCAGCAGGTTTATGACATTGCATTACAATTTTTCTTTTTCATATCAAAGGAACGCCATAATTGTCTGTGAGAGATTGGTCAGTTGATCAGTATGAAGGTAAAACAGAGTACAACACTGGATGGATTTCTGCTTTATATGGGAAGCAGTGCTCCTGACAACTGCATATTCATATTTGTGACAGAAACTGTAGAAAATGCCTGAATAGGATCATCATACAAGATACTATTAAGTAGTGTTCTTGCAACTAACTTGCTACTTTGGAAATACATTTTTAGGTTTCAAAAAATGTCTCAAACACGTATCTAAATGTCTTTTTGTGATTTTTTTTTTTTTTTTGACATTCCAGCCTGATGTGGTTGTTCCTTTTGTGTGTTTGCTATCAAGTTCGGTTCATTTCTCTGCAAGAAATCAATTCCTGGCAGTGGTTGTGCTTGCAAAGCCTAGAGCTAGATGGTATCCAAATGTTCTTGGTTGGAGAATAAGCATTTGGTGTCTACATGTCTATTCAAGGAAACAAATGATGGAAAAAATGCAGAAAGAAAGAAAGATTCATGGCCCACAGTGAGTTTAAAAGAAGCAGCACCTGCACAAATATTTCATATGCCATATTTGTGTTTAGGTTTCATCTTTAAATTTGTATCAGAACAGAGAAGCATGTTTTATCAGTCGTGACTGACTTGCAGGTGCACTCTGACTTGGTGACTCAGCATTTGTATTTTTTGCTGTTGAGGTGAAAAGTAACTTGTGAGGAGGATAGAGAGCCAGGGCTTTTAACGCAAAGATGATAACATCAAGAGGTTGAGAGTGCATCGCAACTGTTGCTCGAGGGGTGGGTGTGCGGATGGCGCACACATGACGTCACCGTTCAGCTCATACCCGGATCATACAGGAAATCCAAGACAGACCTAATCCAAACCCAACAATTCCTTTTAAATCCTTTTTACTGCAAACAAATGAGCACTTTTCACAAAACAAACCTCTTGTATGATGTACCTGTCCATCACACCCTGCGTGTTACTCATCCCTGGTGTGAGGGAGATCTGTGTTTGCACATGTGACAGCAAATAGAATATGTTTGTGGGGAAGGTCTAGTAGTAGCTCAAATTTACGTGGACGTAAATATGTTAAAATAAAAACATAAATAGTCGATAATTTAAAATTGGACAATTTAGCATGGTTGACCTTCAACTCGTGAACGTTTGATCTCTATGTCAAATTAGGCTGTTTTGCAGGAGTGATGCAATTTTTCAGTTTCATTTGAAGCTGTCAAATATGTGAAATTATCCCACATTTTACAAGAAGACATAGGGTGAGGGGAAAAAATTGAGAAAAGTCCCAAATTCTTTCTAATTTTTTTGTGAATAATTTCAGAAATATCTTGTCAACCCACTTCTGAGAGCCGCCAGCGTTCCTGAAAAAGAGCTACAAATCCTTGATCTAAATCTGGCTCAGTATAGCTGCCACCAACACAGCACCAGTTACAGTATTTCACAGTATCCCAGTGTCCAAAACTCAACAAATGTTAATCCTTACAGACAATAGCAGTTCAAACTCAGTTTGCAGCTCCCATTGTTGGTATTTAGACAGATAACTGTCATGTAACTATGTCACATTTGAGCACCACTGCACCACCAAATCATGTTTTTATATAGCTCACTTTTATACACTCACACTTGCAAAGCAAAGGCTGAGTGTTTTGCTCAAGGACACTGTGACAAGGCTGATTTAATGAATAGACACTCGTGGGATGTGAATCTTGACCTTGACCACATGGCAATATACAGTATATCACAATATATCAGAACTCAATAGAGGCATGCAAATAAAATCTATACATACACTTTTTTTTTACACTTATGGATCACACTACCACAGGTAGACACTTAACTAAAATGTTGGGTGTCAAACCCTCTCACACAATCACTGTATTCAGTTAAGTACACAAAAAACATGAACTGTTTAAATGCACTTTAAAGTGAAAGATTTGATGTGCGTGTATTTGTGTCAGAGTAGAAAGCCACGATACCTTTTGTGAGGGTTCCTGAGACCAATCTCTGCAAGGACTGGATTAATTTGAGAACCCCCTGTCTGCAGCGGCTGGTACAGCCAGCCATCCTGAGGTAGAGGCAGGGGTCCGACAAGGCTGAGGCTTCACCAGAGAGAAACTGTTTCCTCCAGTATATCTTTAATACTGGCAAATGTCCTTTCAGGAGATACTGCTGTATTGTGGGGTCCTTATTGCAAAGAGGAATCTGCCTCAGTCGTGTTTGTGATGTGACATCTTACGGTCCTTTAAGGGGATCTTTGTGGAGGGAAAAAAAGTATGAACTGATTTGAAAGATGTAAGCTTGTATTGTAGCTTAAAAACAAAACAATGTATATTCTCTTCCAAACAGTTACACTCAATCTCTGTGTTACATTCAGTCAGTGATGCTCACACACTCAAATACAGACACATACACACAAACACACACACACACTGTGGTGAACTTTGAGCCAAAAGAACCAGGTGGGCAGATATGTTGGTTGGAAATAAAAATCCAGACCTGTATGTCAAACTTTTAAAAAAGCCACACCAACGTGAGGCAGAAGATAAATCATTAAACAGACTCCCAAAGTAGAAGGTGGAGAGCTGTGCACCCTGGAAGTTCTGCTGTTCGTCCGAGAAAAAGCAGAGGACCACGTCCAGTTCTTCTCACCTACTCTCCGTATTTGTCTGATCACTCTTTTCCTCTCCTTCTCTCTGTCTTTTCTTCTGTCTTGTGGTCTTGTGAGGCAACACTTTCTCTTCCAGTATAAATTTCTGTGTGAGGTTTTCCTCTGAGCTGCAGTGGGAGCCCTGCGGCTGTGGTCTGTAGAGGAGCTCTGCTCTGGTGCTCTCAGCAGATCTGTGCTGCAGAGAGTGCCAGCAGCCACCACTGTACCCGCCCTCCTCTTTTCAAGCTCCCTCCTCCTGTGTTGCATTTGTGCCTCCTCACTCTCAGTCTGGCTAATGCTCAACCACTTTTAGAGCTCTACACATTTGCATGATCCACGATCCAGCAAAGAGCAAGTTGTAAAAAGAAAAGGTGGCCTAAGGTTGGCGGTTCATGGTTTAAGGCTAGACCCTCATATGTCTGTGGCATATGAGGTCTATGAATGAATGTAGTTCTAAGATTAAGATAAGGTTTTTATCAACTATTTTCAACATCTTTCTCATTGTGCTTTATATAAAATTGATACTCATTCATAGCACAAAGACAACCGTCAAACAAGTGCAACAACACAACACATAGCAACCATCTGATCTTACTAACTAGTCCAACAGCAAGAGGCCCAGCTGGGCATCTGTCTGTCAGCCTTTTATTTCATTAATCTCTCACCAATGACTAAAAGCCAGCCAGGTCAGCCTCTTGATTGATCACTCTTAATTTTTTTCTTCTCTCACGACAGAGGCTGCTGAGCCTGATTACATTGCCAGCTCTGGTTCTGGCATGACACCGGTCCCCCCCCCCCCCCCCTCCAACACTCTCCTGGTGCTCTGAGCTTACAGTCCTGGCAGCCTGGCTAACAAACTGAGCTAACATTAGCTAACAGCAGCTATAGTGTGTGGCAGTTTACTTCACTGTCCATCAGGAAACTCTGTAGATCAGAGAGTTGATGCGCAGAGGGAAATCCAGAAAACATTTTTTTCATAAAATATGATAATAATCAGTGAAATGGTTGGTGGTGTGTAACTTACTGCCGTAAAGCGTTACATACTTCTTGCGGGTGATCGTACCCAGAGCACAAAGTTACATAGAACAAGAACAGACATATGGGGAGCAGAGTGGATGACAGAAACATTGATTTAATATCTGTTAAAGTTACACAATGGAGCTTTAACTTTTTTTTTTTTTTTTTTTAAGTGTTTTGGCTGGAAACAAAAGTCTGGGGATGGGATAAGAGACTTTTGTAGTTTTGTATTTACAATATGATGTTTACACTTGCTCGATATGTGTATCAGCATGTATCATAAAATGACAACTGCTGCATATATTCATGGTAAAATTTAAAAAATGATTTGCAAAAGAAAAAAGATGGTACAAAAAACTCTGTCTAAAAATATGTTGTGCAACAGAGGCTATCCCAGAATAATGGCTGTCTACAGCAATTATATTAATCACCATCATCATTGTTATCCATACAGCTATGGCTGGAAATCTGTAATCCTGAATGCACATTTCTGTCACTATGGTGATCAGACACCCACAAGAACCGAGAAGCTATCACTGCTGAAATAGCACCAAATGGTCTGTGCCAAATCCACATATATGCAAGCAAAAACAGTCTACTCTGTCACAAATTGACTCTAAGACAGGTTATGTAAGCCTGCAGTTTGCTTCTGGAGACAGAGCTTTTTGTTTCTCACTCCACTGAACTGGGGAAAATTCTCATGGAGAGCATGACGCAGTGCTTCCTCCGTTTATTTTCCCCCCATCATCCTCTGTCTTGTCTATATTTAATGCTGATAGATTCTATTTATCTCCTCACAGGCACAGTCACTGTTGAGTTTCAGGAGGTTTCTCTCCTACAGTATCTTTATCCTTAAATGTCACGTGTAAAAAAAAAAAAAAAAAACTGCAAAAGGGAGACCGCAGCTTTCGTGACTTGAGGTGGTTGTTTGCACAATCCTGTTTCAGTCCCAAGAGAGGAGCACTTTACTCACACAGTTGCAGAGTAAAAATAGCAACACAGTGTTAGCCACACTGTCATGCATGCATTGTGCTGTTAATGTAACTGTAATTACATTATCAACAGTATATAATATAATATATTGATATTTTTTTTTGTCACACTTTGTCCAGTGGACTTTTTTCTCGTTTAACAAGCCTTTATTGTGAAAGGGCAACAGGAGGTCGGTCTGTATATTGCTGCCGAGCCTAAAAACACACTTTACATATTGCTCACTGATTTTAAAGAACGACTGCACATCACATATGACATTATTAGATTGTCAATGACGGATGTACTTTGTGCTCCTTGTCGCTTTTCAGATGTCTCAAATGTCTGTTGTGAACCACTGCTTTAATCTCTTTCACAGTGCATCATATTTTACAAGCTGATGATCTGTTCAATATAAAATCTTGATCTTAAAAGTAACTGCACCTGTCACAAAGTACAATATATTCATCTGAAACACAGTGGAGAAGTAAAAAGTAACCTAAACTATAAATACTTCAGTTAAGTAAACTGCACTCAAGTAGCACACTAGTACATCACCAAGTCTATAATTTGCATTTTCATTTGCTCATACACCCCCCCCCCCACTTTATGTAAATATGTCTGACCCCTGGAGACCGTTAGCAGGCATGGCAATGTCAACAAACATACCCTGGATAATTCACTGGTCTAATTTCTGCATCACATCTGGGGTCTTCTCTCTACAGCACTGTCAACTTATTTATGCAGCCCCTCATCACAAGCATGAGCCTAAGCCTTTACACTCTTTACAATGTACCATTCTCAAACATGATGTACGTTCTTGAAAACATGCTTTCTAATGTATTTTTTCCCCCATTTTCTTTTATAGCCCTGTCCTACTTGTGATCACTAGAAAGCCAAGAGAAGGTACAGAAGAAGAAAAAAAAAGAAAGAAAGAAAGTTCATTAAACCTACATGAAAATACCAGTGTCCATGGTGATATGGAGATATTAATAAATAAGCTCAAAACAGTTTCTTTGCCACTTGTTTGGGGAAAATATTGTTGCCATAGTGAAGCAGTGTAGAAGTAGAGGAAACAAGAAGATGGAGATGTTTATGGGTTTATTAAGAAATAAGCTACATATTTTTTAGGATATAATAGATATTAACTTGCTTTTATTTGAAAGTTAGACCCAATTTTGATTCATTCATTCATTTTCAGAAGCTGCAGACTTTCCTTTCCTCAGGGCTGGCTGTTTAGTGCTGTCAGTATAAAAACTGCTGCTGGGTACAGGCAGACACTGATCCCTGCAGCAGTACTGCGCTGCCTCTCGCACTCAGACGTTAAGTCTCCCAAGCCCCCGCACTGAGCATGCTCAGACAAACCTGTTCCTGGATCTCTAGACGGGAGTTTAGCAGTCATCTGCACACGGATGGATGAGAAGTGACAAGAACAGTGGGAGGCCTTGAAGATGAGATATCTGGCAATGTGAAGCAAAGCCAACAGCTGCTTCAGCAGTACGAGACCCACACACTAACTTACACCCACACACAAAACACATACACATACAGTAGGAAAGCAAACAAGTCTTAGTTGGCTGTAACACAAAAATCTTTTCAGAGTATTTTTTAAGGGTTAGAGAGTCTCTTACAATGACAATACTGATGTTCAGCAGCTATAATGATTACCATGTTCACCGTGTATCTACAAAGTCATCAACATAGGTTTCATTTTCACAAGAATGTATTCGCTCAAAGATATTTGTTTAGTAAATATGAACTAGATTTCACATACAATATGAAGCTTAAAGGGGCAGTGTGTAGGATTTAAAAGCAATTATAGGGCTGCGGTTGCTAATTGCAACCCCATCATTTTGCCCTCTCCTTTCTTGTGTGAAGGAGAAACTATAGTGGCTATGAAATGAAAAAAAAAGGAAGGCTCCACCTAGAGCCAGTTATGAGTTTGACCATTCTGGGCTACTGTAGAAACATGGTGGTATTTTCACTCAATGACCAAACGTGTCATTATTAACAAGGATTTTCTTAAAGTTACATACAGATTTCATTCCGTCTTTAAGACTTAAGTAGCAACAAGTCTCTAAATACCATAAATGTAATATATAATAAATGATAATAAAGACATCCCAACTCCAAACCTTGGATTACTCCTCAAATAAAACAGAGCCTGAAAGGCAAGCATATATTTTTTTGGGATAAGCTAAATGCTATCGTCAGTGTGCTAATATGCTTACAATGACAATGTTGATATTTTTGCATTTATAATGATTACCATGTTGGGCATGAGCCATAGTATGCATAAAAAAAAAAAAATCTATTTTACTTGATGGTGATACTATCATGGGGACTATACATTGTATGACTGATATGCTGCTAGCATGGCTAAACATAGCTGAAACAACATTTCAGTTAAGGAGGAAAGTGTTCAGGAGCAGTTCAGCTGAGCTTGGCTCCACCTCGGCTGCAGCTGGCACTGACGTGGGTACAATAAAGAAATGCAAAGAAAGCTGAATCTGCATAAATCAGATGGGTGTTTTGTACAGCACACTCTGATACGGCACAAGGTACAAACATGATTTATCATACAGCCTTTTGGGCACAAACACATGAAATCTGCAAAATAGAAATGGTAGGAAGTAACATCTCTTTTATTTGCTTGTGTTGAGTCCGACCAAATGGCAAACCTCCACAAAGTTCGCTGCACCCAGTGCAGCCTGCGGAAGAAATTTCTTTAATTATCCATGGCAACTGCTGTCCTGTTCAGGTCCGCTGGGAGAAATTAGGACGTGTGACTTAACAAACACCAGCCTGCATGGCAATCCAATACAGTGGCAGTTGTATTTACAACACAGCAAGCTCAAATGGTTTAAGAGAAACCAAACAGGAATCCTTTTTTTTTTTTTTTACACTTCCACCTCACCACCTACCTTCACTCCTACTCAGTTGCATAATGTATGAGGTTATTTAAAAATTCTCATCACATAGAGAAATAGATAAATACATAAACAAACAAATAAAACCAAGAACAAAAAGATTATCCAAATATGACTAAACTGAACAACGAGTGACCTACATTTGTTAACCCTTTCCGAATCAGTGTTTGATAAATTCTGGATCAACAAATTTAGAATATATGCAACACCCAAAAATCCTAAATGTACTCTTTTCCTAAGTCAATCATATCCTTATTTTCTTCAATCAGTAATGTCCTTGAAATAGTTCCACATATCCTTCCTGTTCCGCTTGACCTCTGTGCTGAGGAGAGTCCTCATGGACTCAAATGTCTCCACCTTCACTGTGCACCTTAATTAGTTTTAATAAAAGAAATAATCAGAGTTTAGTCATTTTTCTCCTCCCAAATCTCAAAGCAGATTCTCTCTCTCCCCAATCATTAACATTTATGAGACTTTTTTTGGATTCAAACTCTCAGCCTGACCCTTTAAGGACATACTGCCACGCTGACATGAGTACTGTCTGCTCCAGATAGTCCAAAACATATGTTGTCTATGTATCTTTCAGGAACCTTCCAGAAATATCACCCAGTACAGTGTTTCTTTCCTCTGTGTAGTCCATCAACAAGACTTTTTTTTTGTCTTGACACCATGCATAAGTGCACAAGTGAGAAGCCTGCAGAGTGAAAACTAGTTTATGCTGCCATCTGGTGGAAACAACACAGACCTGGCAACATCTCTTTGTGAATTCACTCGCTGAAAAGAGTGAATAAATGAGCTGTAGGTCCAGATTGTTTGTGGTAATTTTCTAAATTAGTTTATTAAAGAGCGTACACCATGTAAGAGTTGAGACAGGGCTCCTCTACAAGACCACAAACCAACTAAGTTCACCCAATTCCCTGGGAACCCTGAGGGCCTTTATTACCTGGGGAAGTTACAATCTTTGCCTCTAATAATGCCCCAAGTACTGCCACCTCGCCACACTTTTTCCTTTGAGAAAAATCGAAGTCGACCCACACACACAATGGCACTCTGGCTGAGCCATAAGCATGCCACTGCTACAGTGCAATTGTTTGCAGCAGTGGGCTTTTTGTCAGTGATTTCTTTGGCCCTGTGTTGAACACACTCCTCCTACTCATACTCTAAAGGCAGAGAAGTGTTCAGTACTCAGACAAAGTCCTCTATCACACATTGTGTGAGTCAGTTTTCCCCACACTCAATGTAAAAAAATGATATACCTGCAAGACTGTGTTCCCAGTTCCTAAGTTAGTATATGCGATCATTGGAGTCAAAGTCCACAAAATGGGTATATCTTTACAAAAACGCAAACAATTTAAACAACTAAAGCATGAATACATTTCTGTATATCAGGAATTGCTTTGTCATTTTGTCAAATATGCTTATGCCGATAAAATATGCCGACTAAACATGGCTTGTGTATGTCACTTTTGGCCAATGATGTTCGCTCACACCAACGAAGTGCGAGCACGAGCAATGGGATGCTTACTGCAGCTCATTAATGGTCAAAGGTGTCATTATTACTTTTATAGAACTGTTAAGTAAATTCTGTTCACTACATCTCCAAGACTTACTTAAATCTCTAAATAGCAAACATGTAATAAATAATTAGATAAATGATAATAAAGAAATCCCAACTACAAACCTTAGATCACTCCTCAGATAAAAACAGAGCCTGGAAGAGAAGCATAAAGCTTTCGGGCTCAAAGATCGGGCTGGTCTCAACAAAAATGAGCTCCTTAAAACAAAACTTTAATAATTTAAGGACAAACTGGAGCATGAATTTGGCAACATGAAAATTAAACAAGCTTTCCAGATATGGAAAACCCTGACTGGATGTGAACAAAGACACAGTCAATCAGCATCAACTGACTCATTCTTCACTCACTTTCACACTCAGGACTTCACAGATGGATGCATCAAAGAGCCGAGAGCTCCCCCTCCACTGGACCCCAACGAGCCGGCCCAACGTCTCAAAAGAGGATGTACACCACCAGCTTAGCTAGTGTGAGTCAGGAAAGGCCCCAGAGCCTGACGGCATCCTGCCAAGGGCCTCTCAGTTTACCATAATACCCACCCACTGAAAAAAAACAAAAAACACAACAATAATCCCAGTGCCCATAAAACCAGATCCACAGAACTCAATCATTACTGTTGCCTTCACATCCATATCAATGGTGCCTGGAGAAGCTGCTGCTACACATCATCCAACTGGACCCCCTCCAATTTGCCTACAGGACAAAGAAGGGCACAGTGGATGCTGTTGTGCACCTCCTCCTCCAGCATCTAGACTCTCCAGGCACCTTCTTCTTTGTGGACCTCAGCTCAGCCTTCAATAGCTCAGCTTCCAAAGGCACCTGGCGATCCGGAAGTTACACCAACTCAACTCCTCCATACAAACGCACACACACCCTCACTGACAGACAGCAAGCTGTTCAGGTAAGTACAGCCACATCACCTGAACTCACCAACAAAAACTTAGCGCTGCAGGGTTGTGTGCGTGAACTACTTTCATCTCAATGTCAGGAAAACAAATGGTACGTAGCCCATCACTCCAGTACCCCATCCTCATCAATAATGAAACAGACTGACAGCTTCAAATACCTCGAAATCGCACAAACTTGGGCAGCATACAAAGGGAATTCAAAAAAGGAGTCATCAAAGACCATCCATGACCTCAAAGGACAATGTCGCCCCTCGTCTCCTCCTGCTGTTGTACGCAAATATTGTTCAACCCATCCTTCTTTACGGCCCCATCTGTTTCTTCACCATGCTCGCAGATCAAACTCATATGCATAACCAACACTGCTGCCAAAACTGTCTTCCCTGTGAGATACAGTACTGTGAAAAATAAATGAATTAGTGTTTCTTTGGAACCAGATCGTGTGATTCTGTTGTGTCTAATATTGTAATCACACTGAAATGGCAATCCTAAAAACAGAATCTGTCCCAGCTGAAACACTGTAAACACGGTACCTACATCTATCTGGGTCAATTGGCTGTGCTCAATTAACATAAATAAACAATTGTTCATATCCATCCAGCCATTCATTTCCCATAACCACTTATCCTTATCAGGCGGGCTGGATCCGATCCCAGCGGACACTGGGTGAGAGGTAGGGTGCACCCTGGACAAATCGCCAGTACACAGGCACACACCAACAATAACAATAGAATTATTGACATTTAGATAACAATGCTGCTCTATTGTACAGCAGGTGGGATTTTATTTATCTTCGCTCAACAGAGATGCAACATCGGAAATGATAGTGTTAGAGTAAACAGATATATAATGAAAGACTGAACATTTCAGATCACAGGAGGTAGCGCGGTCACCAGGCCTTATACGTAATGAGACAAACACAATATTTGATTAGCACACTTCAGAGTGAGCAATACATTTTCATAAAACACATGATGACGCACACTGCCGGGAGCCATAATGGATATGTAGTGTCTTTAATCAGTTTTAACATTATTGAAAGGCAGATTTTTGCTCCCATAACAACTGAGACTTCTATCATGTAACATATCTATCTAGTGATGGTAAATATCCGTATCCTTTATTATTTATGCGCAATATTTATCATAAAACATTTACAAAAGCACAGAACCAAGGCTGATAAGGTTTAAACGAGCCTATTCATGAAAGGAACTTGCCCTTATGAATGTAACCTGAGTGCATTATGTCAAAGATTTCTTTATATTATTATTAATACCTACATAACCTCCTTTTCTGACCTTGTCATGCATGTAATATCTATGATAGATGATATGCATTAATTATAATGTAGCTTAGACACAAATTAATAATTCTGTTTTACAATTTTGGCAACCAAGTAATGAGATTTTGAACTAGCACTTTATTCTTTATGTTTTTAAAAAGCAGCATTCATTCACATACAAAAACAAACAAACAAACAAACAAACAAAAAAAATTCTAATGTATGATCCTTCTCTTGTTGAATAGTGCTAAACAGCAAGCTGCATGGTCAGCAGAAGTAGTCATTTTAAGGACCAATGGTCTGTAGTAAGAGCACAGATGCATAATGAATTAATTTATTTATCTTTTTGGCAAAATTAGGTATTAGGTAGATCATTTTCTTTATTATACATCAAGTTATGACAAGTGTCTCAGTCCTGACTGGCATCTTGTTAAGAAAAGAAAAAATTTAATGCAAGTTCATGGTTCAAATGTATCTATTTTAAGCTGACATGCAAAAGCAACACATGATTCCACATTAAACCAGCTTTCAAATCTAAAACTTAAATTTCAATATTTGTTGCTCCAACCTGAAGGCAAACATATAAATTTAAAATATAGGACAGCTCACTTGGCTCTGTCCAAAGTTAAAAAATCCACCCATCAACAATGTTTGTTGTTTGCAATAATGTGCTGTAACCAATACTTGAAGTATTGATGTCACTGTGCCAACCAACAGCGATTCCAGGAAGTCACGTTGTCATTTTTAACTATACAGTTGTTACTGCAGCCTGTAAACATACCATTTCTTTTACTCTTTCCATGTCTGCACTAAGTCAGCCTTCATATATTTAATTACAGCCACAGAGACTCCTCTGATGGATTCCAGTAGGTTAGAGGCAGCTTATTTACATCCATGTCTTTGCACACGTAACAACCAAACTCTGAGAGACCTTTACTGTGCTGTGAGATGTACCGAATGTGATGGGAAACAGTATCACAAATTCGTCCACGTCAGTTCAAAGAACTGACTTGAGTTTAATGCTACCTATAAATGCTCCTGCTTTTTTACACCTGACTTGAACTAGAGTTAATCATTTTTTATCACTTCCATTTTATATGTCAGTGTGCAGCTGCTGGCTTGACCGCTTCCACTTTTTAGACCCTATATTTGAGAACCTAATGTCTCTCCCTCAACAGCATACCCTCTTCTACAAGGCTGAGGCAAATCATCAGCTCCTCCCAACATGCATTTCCATTTCCATGTTTTAACCTACTGTATCAATCTACTTCAACTGCCATCACCAGTGCCCAAGGCTCACATTTGACTGTCATTATTATCACACTCAGCTCATCTTGTCCTGGTAATGACAGTGCTTGAAAAACTGCACATTTCCATGGATGGATGACATTAAAATACATCATTATAAGTGCCAAATAAAGCAGAAACAATACTATTATTCCTTACTGAGTATAGTACACTACAATATCCACAATATATTGACAGCTTATGCAAAAGTGTATTTATTGAAATGGGTTTAATTGGAGTTATTACATCAAAATTAATTCTGCCTTTGAATGAGAAAATTGTTCAATTCATAAATGAATAATTTATTATTATTATACATTATTAAAAGCAATTGGTATCACATCTATCAATGTGTTTTCTTCTCAATCTTGCATCTCAAAGTTATGTTTCACAAATTGTCAGTTGGACTCCACATTCCTCATCTTTTCTCATCCTCATCTTACACCACCGAGCACAAGTGTCAATGGGTTGCAGTGTCATTATATTTCAACTGTTGATATCTATGCATGAGAAAAATCCCAGCAACATACACAGTGTGCAGAGGAAGAAAAGTTGCAATGATCATTTCATGAATGTAGATTTTATTTCACATTGTGATGCAGTAGAAGTGTCAAAAACTGTCAGACTTGGTGGGAGCAGCTTCACTATAAATCATGTCACAGGGTTAGACAGCACTGCAGGTATGCATACATTTTGTTTTTCTTTTTCCATGTGATTGCCTGGATGTCTTGTCCAGTTGAAGTTAGTCAGTTTTAGGAAGTCATTAACGTCACCCTGCTTAGGTGACACAGATGACCAAACGTCCTTTTTTGCCCGGACATGTCCACTTTTTACGTCCTGTCCGGGCGTCTAGGTTTTTTTTTTATAAATTCATGAAAATTTCACGGGACCATTAAGCGTGTACTTAAATTGACTGGTGCTTTGCACAGAATACTACGGTACTTTGTTCATTAACCTCTGAGAAGCCTGTCTGAATTTGTGTCTCGAGGCCGGGGCGAGTGTACTCTTTTTTGGAACTCAAAATATGGTCACCCTAACAGGTGGTTAAAACAATATGTGTATGTTTGAAGACAGACAAGTCAAACATACACATATTGTACATATCAAATCAACTTGCTGGTCAATTATTCACTTTCTTTGGCAGTGTTCAGAGGACAGAAAATAAACAATTTGCAAACTTTTAACCACCTGTGTCTCCATGCAGCTTTCTGGGAAACTTACTGAGTCATCTATTTGTTCCGCTGAGCTATGCTCAGCATACTATTTATTCTGAATGACATTCCCGTATGCTTTTTACATATATCTAACAAACATTTCAGAGCTGCGAATCTCATTGATTGTAAATATTTATATAAATAATGTGCACCTATTAATTAAGCCATGGGCTTCATGTTTTACATCCAGTACACAAAAGTTATGTACATTGATGATGTTGTTGGCAGTATACACTAAACATCTAACAGATACTGTTAATGGTTAGCTAATCTGGTACTGTAAGTAATGGAGCAAGTTTGTAATTTACAACATTTAGCTGACAGTCTAGAGTCCGGAATTGGAACAACAGATCCGTGGCATTTCAGGTTGGCTCATCAGGGATACCGTTTCTCTGCTGTAGTGTGAGGCTCTTCCCCTCAGGTTCTTTCTTAACCGTGTCTATGTGTTTCGCAGACTGTTGGGGAACCCTTTTTCCATTAGTAAAGGTCAAACGTTCATGCACGAACACACGAGTAAGCTGCAGTTTTCTGTGCGACAGTCCTCTGCAGCGAAGCAGCTCTGCGTAGGCTCTGCGAAAATCCCTGTTAAAGGCTGGATACAGGATGGGGTTAAGAGCTGAGTTAAAATAGCCCAGCCACAGGACCACAGAGTGAAGCGTATTAGGGGGGTTTGTCTTTTCCTTTATGCCCATGCAGGTGAAAAAAGTGAAGTAAGGGAACCAGCAGATGACAAAGGCCCCCAGTACAGCTGCCAGGGTCACTGTTGCTTTGTGTTCTCGGGCTATGGCTGCAGTTGATGGTGTGCGGGCAAATGATGGAGTGGCAGCACGGATACGCCGCACCTGAAAAGAAAAGTTAGAGAGCCAGAGGACACAGAATGTGAAATGAGCTTACTCACTGGTCTGTTTAATTCAAGTACAAGTGAATGTGTCTCTGTGAATGTTAATTTAAAATCTGTTGCAAATGTTTGTTCTCACTAAAATTCAGAGCACTAATATGGAATCCTATTTTGATTTTCAAAATAGGATTCTCAGACAGATGCAGTTTTTGACCTTTTATATCCCACATCAGCATGTTTTATAAAATGAAAATAAACACTGACCTGTTCTCGTGCTACTCTGAATATGCAAAGATACATTCCACACATAAGCAGCAGAGGCAAGTAAAATGAGCCAAATGCATAAATAAGAACATAGTTGTTATTCCATTCAAACTGGCAGTAGCGTCCCTCCTTGTCCTCATCCCCCATGCCCCAGTCCAAGTGCTGCACTCTGTAGTCCGCTGTGTTCAAGCCCAGGTGGATGGGCACAAAGGACACAGTCAGTGACAAGGCCCAGATGGCGATTATGGCCAGTGTCACCCTCAGAGGGGTAATTCTCCGGGAGTAGCTTAGGGGAGCTGAAATGGCTAGGAATCGGTCCACGCTGATAGCCAGCAGGGTCAGGATGGAGGCTGTACACAGTAAGACATCCATCGAGATGTAGATGTTACACAGGGTTCCTCCGAAGGGCCATTTTCCACGTAGCTCCACAGTGGCAGAAAAGGGCAGCACCAGCAGGCCTAGCAAGAGATCTGTCACCGCCAGCGACACCACGAAGCAGTTAGCAATGCGCCAAAGTCGACGGCTGAGCCCCACAGCCAGACATACCAGCACGTTCCCACTGATGGTCAGAATGATAAAAGACACCAGGAATAGCCAGCGAACAGCTGTGGAGATCATGTTGACCCCCTCCTCAGTCACAAGTTCACTGAAACAGTGTTCAGTGCGAACTGTTTGAACAGGCTCATCCACTTATCTCTGAAAATGTCTCAACTACCGCCAGTTCACTTTTCAGACTATCAGACGATCCTTTCAGTGGCTCCCGCGCATAAAGGCAATCAGGTTCAGAAGCAGATCACAGAGTGGAAAGCACTTAGCAGCCATCTCCCTTATCAACACGCCACTGCTGTTGGCCTCAAATAAACTCTTCCCTGGTGAAGAAAAAGAACAACAGCTATTACTTGAAAGTCACAGTCACCATATAAATTACATTTTATCATTTGTGTATGTAAAAAGTAAAGCATGTTTATCCTCCTGACATTTAACAGGTAGTCTAATTGTAGCTTTACAGGGAAATTACCAAAAATGGTCACTGAGTATGTATAGAAATAGTATGTACAAGGCTGTCTGCTACAGAGATATGGAATGTATACAACTACATTTATTGCCAAAATAAGAGATAAATTAGACACATTTATACAGGATAAACGGTGGTTTGTATGTGGCGTGTGTAATTTGCTTTGTCTTTAGTCATCCTTCTATTTTGGGAATTTCCTTTCCAATTTGACCACCTTCCGGTCTGGAGGTACATATACGGTATCTATGAAACAAGTAATGCTCCTGGATGATTAACGGCACAGAGAGAGATAACGGGAATGTGGCTTTGTGTAAACATATGCTGAAGTTGGGGAGTCGTGCCTTGGAGACCAGAACATTTATTACAGAGAGAAAGAATTTGCTAAAGCGTGGGCTGTGCAACGCCGTCAGGCTGATTCGAGACAAGATCTTAAAAACAGTCATAAAACATGCAGTCACGGTCAAAGGAGCAAAGTAAACAAATCCAAGCTCGCTGGTCAAAAAAGAGGATCCTGTGTCCAACTACACACTTACGCTTTTAAAAATATATATTTTTAGAGTGTCAAGATGTGTCACAAACACTCTTCACAAGCTATTTTTTAATTTTCAAAAAGGATAAGACAGCTGAATGTATCGATGAGTAAAATATAATCCATCTGTATCACCAGACTGGTGGCATTTTTTCTGTCAGGTGCTCTTTCAAAGCCCCAGCTGTCGTGCCTCGCATGGAAGCTCAGCTATTTGTTTTATTTTTTTTATCATCAGACTTCTTTATAAAATCACTTCTTTCTTTAAAGGGCAACTTCATTAATACACAAGCTAAATTGATTTCCTGTAACAGTTAATATCGTTTAATGATATCAATCCATCATGTTAAACCAAGCTTTACATGTCAGCGCTCTTTAAACACATTTGGAATTTAACCTCAATTAATAGGCACAAATATATAAAGTATTGCTGCGTTAACTAATTTCCTAAGACTATGGATAGATCTAAACTTCCTGCATGTTTGGGAGTGTTGTTTTAATTTGTCATCTGCTTCCTTATTACAGTAAGGCCATCCGATGTGCTGTCATAAAAAATAGATGATGTTTTCCATGCATCAATAGTTCTCAAGTGATCTAATTAAGGTTTGATGATCATAAAGCAGAGGCAACAGCAGACTGACAGTGACATTAGATGGTAGTGTATTTAAGACCACCATTTTTTGTACTCTTGATTTTATTTTTAAGAACTTTGCTTAAATAACTCCTTGAATGTATGCAGGCATCTTGAATCAATGAATCGGGCAAAAGTAACATGAGTAAAGGCAAACCGAGGGAAACAATGTGAAAGCATTGTGGGCTGGCTGTGGCTCAGGTGGTGGAGAGGGTTGTCTTGTAATCAGAGGGTTGCTAGATCAATCCCCAGACGTTGGTGTGTGTGTGTGTGTGTGTGTGATGTCTGTGTTTCTCAGAAAAGAAAGTATTAGTATCATCACTTTATTGAAGGTACTTGATCATAATAACTGTAAAATAACAGTGTTTCTCTGTAAAACCTCGATTCAAAATTTCAGTACATTTATTTATGATATTTCACTTTTTTTGTTTTTGTTTGGCAGCTGCTGCTGCCGGTCATTTGACCGTGCAGATCACACATTAAGTGACCTCCCTATCCAAACATGAGTGCGACACACAACCTGTATTCGATAGAGGGTTATAGTTAATACAGATAACAGAGTATCAGTACCTCCAACTTTATGACGCCTGTTTAACAAAGACAAACTGTTTGCCCATTTATGTTTAAGAAGGAATAATTATGGCAAATTGTAGGTTTAACAGGTAAATACAGATTACCAAGATTAGCAGGAACTTTCCTGCACGGGTTCAGACCTGTCTGATATCAGCCAATTCAGGAACTGCCTTATCTTTCATTTTGTATGTGTGTTGTGATCATGACCTTATTCAGGGGTTTCCCAATATAATATTATCTCTGCTGTGACGACAGAAATGATAATATGAAGTGTTTACAATGATAAGAACACAGACCTACTTGCGGTGAGGCGACAGTAATAACCACTGCAACACCGTGCTGCTGCAAGTATAATTCAATATTTCTAATTACAAACACACTGTTGCTATAAAGTTGGAATAAAATATTTTTACCTTGTCTCATGAAATGATTATGACAATGTGATCTATTCTTGATGGATAAAGTGCATCTTCTCAAAACTTTATTGATCAATCTCTCGAGTCAAAGACAAATTAGTTAAAATATTAAAGTGAAAATACAAGATGTCAATACAACCCCCATCATAAAGTATCAGGTAGCATGAACATAGTTTCTTCCGCTACCATTATTATGAAAACAGCAGTACCAATTAGAGGTGTTGTGATATACTGGTATTGACAATAACCACTACTGATGATATTCAAAAAATTAAATATTGATGTCATGGTAATAATATAATGGCACAAATGGACATTTAATGTAAAAGCAGAATCTATTTGTCTGACTTTTACACTTTGGAAACAATTACTACACGTTTGTGGAACGCTTTGTTCGGTGAATTTTGACTTCACATGAGGTTGCAATGAAAAAAATAGTGTAATTGCTTGCCTTAAATGAAGATTTTACCTCGTGTTTTCCCGAGCTACAAGTTAATTAATTTAAAATAGACATTGTTTCAACTCTACCTGGCCATTCTTAGAATTCAAGGTGCTAAGCCTTTTAAAAACATCAATAGATTCCCCTGAGGGGAAACACTTACTTCCATGTCGACTTTGTTTGTTTAGCATCGACAGGGTTTCGATTGAACTGTGTCCGCGGTCAGCCTCCCGCTCTCATTTGGTGCCACAAGAATCGAGCTAAACTGCTTTTATGTGAGTCTTGTATTAAATTCGCTCTGACTCTTTACAGCCAAATGATCCACGTTAGTCTCTGCTTTCATTTTGTCTTGTTGCTGATGTGCCATAAGGTAACAGATGAAACACAACACTATATTACCATAATGAGGACCTGAGATCATTTTACAGTTCATTGCATAATTAATTTCTTGCTTCCCAGACAGTCTAAGAGAAGTGGCAAAAAAATTTTCTTCACATGACATGAATATTGCAGAAATAGTACTAGGCAGAGGCAGGAAATAAAACTACTGGTGTCATCAGACATGCATCTGCCTTCTACTGCAGTGACTGTCTGACATTGTATTTCTATTTAGCAGCACAAAATAGAAGTAAATCTGCACACAACAGTGGTCATCACGGAATAAATTTAGTCTAGCTGGTGAGGCAGATGAGTCAACAGAGTGTGATAACAGTGGCAAAACATCCGGTCCAGAATGACGCAAGGTGGGCCAACAACATAGATATATAATTTAACAACATGTGAAAAGTAAAACCACTACGTGCAGCGCGGTAAGTCTTTTGGCAGTTTGCCAAAGTCACATCTGAGGAGAAGTTATATGATTTGTGTACAGTGCAATGAGTTTATCCAGGATGTATTGATTCCATTAGCAGACCAGTAACATCATTTCAGAAACATAAATTAACGTGAATCACCAGAACAACTCCCACATTATTGCTAATTATCACAAGAGCCAGCTATACACATCATGTTTGACCTACATCTTGACTGACTGTGAGAAATAAGCGAGAGAGAGTGATGAAATGTAGTTACTTATAAAACATTTAACTGTGATTTAAATACAAATTAAACAACCAAGAGTCGTAGTAAAAACAATCTGACTTGGAATCACTAATACACAGTTAAAAGTATATTTTCAATATTGTAAAACTGCACAGGTATCACTCTTTTAGTGACATGATGAAAATAATTTTCAAAAAATAAAGAAAAGCAGCTCCATGAAAAGTCTAAAACTTGAAAACTCTAAATCCCAGCCTGCTGTTCCATGTGGCTGCATCACCCAATAGGATCAAAGTGGTTTAAACTGAGTGACAAACTGACCATCAAACCTCACCATCCATGTCCAGCATTAAATCCTGATTAAAAGCAGCAAAGAGACCAACATGCAGAGCAATGAAACTTAAACCACCACCACCAACAACAACAATGTAAAACAACCACTCATAAAGCATATAGCGTGCAAAATATGCACTCATTGCTTGTGTGGTAGAGCTTTTACTTCTGTTTGATCAAGACTAACCCAGCCACCTAAAAGCTCACTCACAACATGTGAATGTGTAACAAACAAGACATAAATTAATCACTAAGCAGCACATTCTCAACGGTCTCAACACCAAACATAACTTCTTGCATGAAGCTTTATCTTATCTATCTGAGTTTTAAAATGTAGAGTGTGTGCTTGGTTAATCTTCAGTTTTATTTCTCCGTACAAGACCCGAAATAAAGTCGTTCAAAGGGTGTTGACTCACCTCACATGGTCGGTTCTCAACCTGCTTCCCAGACATGGACGCTCTCCTCTGCTTCCTTGATCCTGTTTAAGTAAATGTATTTCTCCCCCCCCTCTCGCTCTCTCTCTCGCTCTCTCTCTCTCTCTCTCTCTCACACACACACACACACAGTCCTTATCTCCTCCCTGTCTTTCCGCCACTGTTCTCATGTGTAGACAGACGCAAGTAACCTACACATGCACTTTAACTTTAGGTGCATTCATTCACTGTTTGCACGTCAGCATGCTCACTGTTGTTTTAGGTTGAACTATTATTTCACCTGATAGCTTCGAAACAGTCAGACACACAGCTCTGCTCACACATGCATTTTCAGAAGTATCTCAACAGACAAGGGATTTTTAATAGACACCCAATATTGAACCTCATGTCTTGTTTTTTTTTTTAATTTGCATATGCAATGTGCAGTAAAGTTAGGTGAGTAAGGTCCCCTGCATTTATGGTTAAATAGCTGACAATGGGGCAAGATAAACCATGCTTTAATATAAAGTAACATTATGTAGAAATTGATATTTTTGCGATTCAGCGCCCCCAGTTTAAGAGTGCCATATCACTTCTGCACTCTTACTACATGCATTTGTTATGATTCCATTACTTTTGATCAAAAACTAAGTGAGTCACTTACTTTGCTAACAGCCACACATTTATTAAGTGCAGCAACACAAGACATAGTAACCAGCTAATATTACTCACTAGTCCAACAACAAGAAGCCCAGCTCGGCGTCTGTCTTTCAGCCTTTTATTTCACAGAGCTCTTGCCAACGACTAAAAGTCAGTTCTAGATTTACTGGTCTGGTGGCCTGTCTCTTGATCACTCTCTCGTTCTCTCCGGCACAACACCAGCTCCACTCCCCCGTCAGTGTTCCCTCATGTCCTGAAAACCTTATCTTCATGGTGGTCTAAAACACCTCTGGTACAAACACTAATACTCCCCCCAGTGCACAGCGCTCATATCCCGGGAAGCTTAGCTAACAAATTAGCTGACATTACATACTATATATTATATTATATACTTCTCTTTTTCTCTTTGTGCCTTTGCCTTTGCCTTGCTGTGCCTCTGCTGGGCCCACTTGCACTCACCGCTCGCCCAGCTCCGGTTCTGGTGCCCATTCCAGCGTCATTCCCTGTCTGCAGTCACCCCCGTCCCCGGGTCTGAAAACCATCTCTTTCCAGTGGTCCAACAATGGAGCACAAACAACAAACAGACATGGACAATGGACATTGACATATTTTAGCGACACCTTGAGCTCCAACCACCAACTCAGTGATGATTAACAAAACAAGAGTTTGCCGTTGGGAACAGTGGGTGCAAATATTAAAGTCTGGACGAAAGTAATGGACACCTTCACTATTGTATGCTTCTAGCATTACTAAAAATACTGAATATAGAAAATGATCTCTCTGTGTATACTTATAACTTGTCTGCTGATTTTTGTAATTTTGAATTAGCCACCCTGTGAGTCTCTGGTTGGTTAGCCATGCTGTGACCTTCCAACATTCCAAAAAACAAACAAGAAACAAAACAAAACATTTTAAAGACTCCAGCACCAGAGTCCCAACAAAATTCATAGACCTTGCTGGGGGCAGTATTCACTGGGACTATTCTCAGACATATTGTTTTGATAACTGCAGGCTCTATAATCATGACTGCTTTAGCGTAAAATTGTTTTATGGAAAAGAAAAAAAAAACTCTGTACTTTTTATTCCATTTGTCCTCCTCCATCAAAACAAAATCAGGAACTATGCCAAAAATATGTGATCATGTGACAATATGTGTTAATAGTTTCCTTGAAACGAGGCGAGGCTCACCTTTTTTCCAGCAGCGGAGATCACGCTTTCCTCTAAACGAGCACAAGTTAACAATTAAAGCAAGTTTAAAGAGGCTAAAGAGATTGATCAATAACGTGAGCAACTTGGAGGATGTGTCACTTGGTTTGTGCTGATATGTTAGAGAGTCATTATCCTCCAAAAACTGCACTCCAGGCAGTCCAATTATGGATAGCTGGCACTGAAGTCACATGCATTGTAGTGTTTTACACTTTTAGCTGTGTGCACATATAAATAAATCAATCAAACTTTATTTGTATAACACCTTTCATACAGATTAAAGTGCTTGACAGATGACTGACATCAATGTACATCTTTATTAAACCAGAGAAACTTCTTTTCTGTTGCTTTAAATGCATGATGACTAAATAAGGGTTAAAAAGACCACAGACAAGAAGATCAACGTGGATGTTGATGGAAATATTAATATCCTCCGTCCAAAAGGGAGCCATAAAATAATGTGTTTAGGGAGGAGAAGGCCTGGGAATCACAGAGGCTGGTAGGACTATTTGTTCAACTAGAAATAGCTGTACGACGTGTATCAAAACTGACCAGGTCAACTGGGGAAACAGAGACGAAAGAACAACTTAGGCATTAAGCATGTCATGTCAATTATAGTCAATTATAGCCATTATTTCTAATTACGTGAACAGATTTGAGTAATTAGGATGCGCTGCTGAAGCAACACCGGAGAATTGAGGAAATCGTTATTCTCGTTATTATAATCAAATGAATCAAAGAAGGAAGAAAAAAATTTCACCAGGGAAATCATGTCTTTGGTTGAGTCAGTGTTTAAGTTACTTAAGTTCAGTCAATGTGTTTCTAAAAGAAACAACACAGTAAGCAATAAAAAAGATCAGATCAATCAGGTTATTCTAACTACAAATATGATTATGACTTGCCAGTTGAAACAGCTCTGCTCTTACATTATGCACTTGAAATGTAAGAAATCATTAAGCATCCATGTCTTTATTTGTTATTCCAGGTTCTTTGGTGTCTGGCTAAAAAAAAACAAAAAAAAAACAAACAAAAAAAACTGACTCTTTTCTTCCTCCTGCTGGACACAAGCAGGTAGTGAGCTGAGGATTGTTTATGATGGTCAAATGTAACTAAATACATTTACTCTAGTACAAAATTGAGATACTTGTCTTTACCTGAGTTTTTTAAATTTCATATGCTTCTGCTCCACAGAAGTCCAATAGAAATATTGTACTCTTAACTTCTCTGCATTTATTTGACTATAGCAGCACAATTACTAGTTACTTGACAAAATAGTACTTCACATACAAACACATGTTGTTCATACAATATGATGCTAATCAGTAATATAACATACAGTTAGCTCTACCTTGACCACAGTAGAATCATTAATGCATTACCTCCAATAAACTAATACTGTGACATTTATTAGAGAAACTATGAAATAATCTTGAAAATAATACTTGCATACTTTTATATTAAGTGACAGTCCCGATGCTTAGATATAAAGATGGTGCTGTGTAGTTAGATGCTTGTGTGTGAGCTTTGTTTGTGTATCAGCATAATTATATACCAGTGATGAACGTGTATATGTGCAGACTGCATTAGATTATTCTAGTCATAGGATATGATTCTTCTCAGCCATTACCAGGAATTAAAAAGGCCTTCCAGCTGCGTTGTCAATCATCATCATTCACACTCGTGTGCTAACAAGATGTGAGCGAGCCTGAAGCGATGTTTCTGACTAACAAGCTTTTTCTCACCGTTACAATGCCGCTGGTCTGACGTGCTTCACGTTGCTGCACTTCCAAATCTTTCTTCTATCATCAAAGCTGTCTGGTAAAATCAAATAAAGACGACTGGTTCTGGATGGAATATCTCAACAGCTATTGGACGGATTGCCATAAAATGTTGTAGAAACATTCATGATTTGATGAAAAAATTTTACTTTTTCTTTAGCGCCACCACTGGATTGACATTTCCTTTAGTGTAATCATGAGGTTCACATTTCTGTTTTTATGGAAATATCTCAACAAATGACTTTAGTCATCCCTTAACTTTAAATATAGAAAAATAGTGCACGTATCAAAAGTGACAGACTGCCCTCTTCTTGAAGCGTGAGGGGGAGGGCGTCTGACTATCCAATGGGCACTTCGGATAAAGCTTTCTGCTTGCTGACACTAAAACAAGTCATGTGAATTTAAACCTCAATTCGGCTGTAATAACTGTAAGAACTAAGAATATGCTTACAAAGAATAATCCTCACTCAGAATAACTGCTCTCATAATAGAAAGATTGATGAAGTGGTACTGGGAGCAAACAGTAGATGCAATCCAAAAGTCAACAGACTAACCTAAACAAGCAAGCAACGCAAAATAAATGACAGAAACATGTCGCTACGTGTTCTGCATTGTTTATCTAGGAGAGTTCAATTTCTTTAAGTTGTGTGTGACATGATCTTTGTCATCCAAACGAATTGCCGTCTTGGGACAATAAAGGAAGTTATTTCCAGATATAGAATGTTTTGCTGAACATTTTTCAAAGTTTTAAAGAAGTATGACACTCTTTTGGTGATCCTGTAGTGGCTCCACGGTGTTCGTCATGATGGAAACTGTCGCGTGTGTTACGCAGGATTATTAAGGCAAATTGTAACACGTTCAAGGCCGTACAAAACCCCCAGGCAATTGTTGTATAGAAACTCAGCCGATGCACTCTCCTTGCTCTTCCATTGTGCTCTGTCATATTACATATCCATCCTAAGGGAAACCAATCTCTGACATCTCAGTGGATTACCGCTCCTTTAAAGGACACTCGACCCTCGGAGGAGTGAGTGTAAACCCCATTCTGCCCTTTTCCACCACTCTTTGTCCCCAAGGAATACTGACAGTGCGCCTCCACATCAGAATGAGTCATTAGTTTTGTCTGTGAATCAAACCGGCAGCGACGGAGAAGACAGGGAAGAGTCTCTAATGTTTAGATTTGGTGCAAACTGTATAAAGGGGGTTGCATATTAATAAAACATGCTAAAATAAACAGACAAACCGATACTGACGTGGGAAATGAATTCATCTCCATAGTTTTACTGACTGGGAACTTTTTTTTTTTTTTGTTGTTGCCACATTTGGCTCATATCTCCAGGAGCTGTTCGTCCACATATAATGAGGTCACAGCTACAACTTGCAAATTTGAGTATACTTACAGGGAAACCATACTGCTGTCTCAGTGAGTCTTGACTAGCCCATGATATAATCTAATTGCCCATTAGCCTCCCAGAATGGATGCTGTTTCTGTCATACCTACTTACATCTGCATGGAAGTGTTTCGCTCTCACTTTTAACGTTTAGTTTACTATTTCCAATGAAACACTGGTGAATAAATTTGAGACATCGGTACATTTGACCTCATATTTGCAATAATCTACATCTATATCCCCCTCAACGTACCAAATATGTAAAGATTACAATAATAAATAGTGGTTAAAAACAAAAAATGTGTCATGTTTGGTTCAAGAAGAGCAAAAAGTAACTCAAAATAGGCAAACTCAAAATAACAGAAAGGTGTCTGAATAGTCGAGGCAAAAAACAAAAGTACAACAATCCAAGAGTAAATCAGAAGTCCATATGAGCAACAGAACTCACGAAGCAGACACAGGACTGAGGAACAAAACGCAGTACAACCTGACAAGACCAGATGATGAGACAACAAGTGAGAACTCAGCATGGACAGGTGAAACTAGGATGGAACCGACGGGAAACACAAAGGCAGGAAGTAACACATGAGACAAGAAGAGGGGAGAATTACAAAATAAAAGTCAAAACCATGACAATATGGAATTGTACACATAATGACAGTCAATTTTGAGGTTCAGGTTCGCTAAATATTGTTAAGAGGAAGAGTAAGCTTCATAATTTCAGGGACAGGTTATGACTTGACATCCCGAGAGTTTCCATGTGTTCATAACTGCACATGCTCAGATGATGAAGGTGTAGCTGATTTCCATTTTCTTACGACATGTACATGTACGACAACAAATATTATTCCAAATGTGCAGCGATATTAATCCTGGAATATTTATATGCATGTTATTGGGTGAGTTACTGAATTGTTGCTATTGTGAAACCACATGCACCGCGATCATTCGTAACTATGAAGGTTTGGTGACAAGCCTTTCCTTTGTGTATGAAAACAAACAACTGTCAACTGTTCCTGTTTGCATTTGAGTAATATTAGAGGTAACTAACTTACTGCTGGCATAATTAAATCAGGGAATACAAAATGAGAATTGTTAATGTGCTTCAACATTTTCTCTACAACACTGGAAATAGCTTCAAGCAGGAGACGCAAGTTGGAAAACAAAACTTCAGTTCAGCCTCTGTTGAAACTGTACACAGCCATAAAATCAGAAGCAAAGATAAATGTGCTATTGTTACGTCTTCCTAGAGCGATTAAGACAGTATTTTATGCTAATTGCATATTATTCAGAGGATGGACGGACACAAGTTGTCAAACATCTAGAGGTTTAAATACTTAAAAGAAAATGAGGAAACAAAGAGGCTGTAAGCATTTTTGTCTTTACCCCACCGGTGGCCAGTCGCACCAAGTGCAAGATAAAGACTGTTTGCATGAAAGTGCAACGTCATTACTCAGGAGACATCTCATTTTCTTGCCAAAAACAAAACAAAACAAACATAAAGAGGTCAAATAAAAACTCTCTGACCTCCTGTTGTTGAAATCCATAAGGGATCATTCCTCCATAGGGAGAAACAGAATTAGCAATTAGCACTCTGGGTGCCGCATCAAGGTTAGGAGTTGATGGAGCATTTCAGGGTGTAAAACATCATCGTGATGACATTGTCAGAGTTAATTTGCGGAACAAGAACTGGCACTCATTCTCTCACTAACTGTCGAGAAATCACAAACCAGAGCTAAATTGACTCGAGACAGTCACTAAAGTTCACACGAGCACCGGAAATCGTCGGCTCATTTTGCCGTACATTTGCGATACTCAAACCATATTAGTGTAAGATTTGTAAATATGTATTCTTTAGCATCCCATAGATGTAGCAATTCACAGTTCACTGTGCTGGAAAGAGGAGAATAACAATGTCATTTGCACAGAATTTCAGAAATGTCTGTCAGTGTGCAGCAGGCTGCCCCGAGAGAAACACACTGCAGTGTAGTTTGTCTGAAACTGTCTCACATGGGGTGTACACAACATCAAAACATATAGCCTAATAAATATTAAAACTTGCAGTTATTACCTTGAGCTTGTAATGTCCAATTTTGTCCAATTATGCCTTCAGAAGAATTACAGATATAGTATCTCTCTGCAGTTGTTCCAAAATTTCAAAAGACCCCTCCTGGCAAAAGCCGCTTTGGGAAAATGATGTTGTCTTTTACATTTGCTGATATGTCTAACATGTTATGCTGCAGTGCACTGTCAAATGATTAGCACCTGTTTTACTGGATTAAAAACACACATGGATCATTGGTGCCACATACTGCGGTATAGAAATGCAAAAGAAATGCAAATTAGCACCAGTGGCCTTTTTCAGGATGGTGTGCATGCTTTCAGTTTGCAGTAATTTGATGTGGCTCTCGGGATGGAAAAATGTGGGCCTGTTTGTTGGTCCACCACTTTGACATATCTCGTAAACACAGACATGCTTTGTGTCAAAATGCTAGTTGATGCGCCTTATCAAAAGCTCTTACCGTGTGCTCCAGATCTCATGTTTCCAGGTTCCTGCCTCAGTTCCCCTGCCTGTTGAAGCAGCAATTTGATCATCCCCTGAATTTTCCGCCTGTTTGACATTTCTGGTTTTGAGTCTCAACAACTATATTTTTTCATGAATTATGTGTCCCGGCAAGAGGCACTTTTTTTAAACACAATGTTTATTTCCTCGTCTAGTGCCAACATTTCAATTTGTCTAATACTTTAGTTTATAAAGAAATATCTCATCATGACGTTCCTGTTAGCCTCTACAGCACTTCGTTTGTATTGCTAATTAATTAATTAAGTTAATTTAATTAACATTTTACAAACTTAACCATGTTAGCATTATCACAGTAACCATATTAGCGAAATATCAGTACATTAGAATTGTCACATTGAGCATGTTAGCTAAATATTAGCATGTCATAATGCTGGTGATTGACTGTCTACTGCTATAAGTTGCAGAGGCTGCATGCCTGCACGGATAATTTAGTGAACTTTGTGCTAGCCAGACAGCCAGTGCACTGACACAGCGCTGTGGTTGATTTTATAAATTTGGAATGAGAAAATATATCATTCAGGGAACAGTATCAAAGTCAAGGTATCGAAAAATTGTTCATTATAATGTTATAAAAAATACAAAGTAACACTTAGTCAGTCATGTGAACCTATATTTGCACATGGTAGCAGCCTCTAACGAGTTTTCCTTGATATTCTTTCTTAGCCTCTTGCTACACTGTTAGCAAACACTTGGAACAGAAAGAGAGCGACATCTCTTTCCTGCCATCTGTCAAATATAAGTCCATTCATTCACCGTTTAGCTCTGTCTGGGTCTTTTTGGCTCGCTATATGTCCAGCCTTTTATTCACTTCAGCTCTTCTCCATTTTTCTGCACAGGTAGTGTGTACAGCTTTTCTGAGCTTGTGGGTTGGCAGCTGCCCATGGCTTTTTATGCAGGGGTTGGTGAGAGCCGTTGGACCTCAACCAGACGGACCAGTGAACCAAAATAATGAGCTGAAAGTGGCTGAGGGCAGCATAGAGCTGCAGACTGGGGTGTTACTTTTCAGTAGTGTTGGCAGTGCCAGTAATCCTTTCACCTTACAGAGAGTCAAAGTTAATATCAGCAATGTCACTTAATGGAGACTGAAGGTCTTTTGTTTTATTAGTTAAGAACAGCCGAAAGCTACAACCGGTGCTTCATTTATCATTGTATTATGCATGTTTTTTTTAGCATGCATGCAAACTGTGTGTTACATGTGCAACGCCCTACATTTAAAATGTATTGTAGAGCACTCTTACTACTAACATGTGCTAGGGGAGAGTTGAAAGTCATCTCTGCAGACCACGCAAACAACACAGCAACATTGATTTTGTACACATACTTGTAGAAGCTAATAGCACACGTGTCTCTTACCATGTAGCAATAATAGGATCCCTTCCAAAATCTTTTTTTTTTCTGCCACAGAAGCTTTACAGGAGACCTTCAACATACATACAGTATACAATATAGATGCCATAAGAGCACACAAGAAAATGAGGCTAGACTGCAGGCTATGTGGATAAATACAGGTACTCTTCCGCAAGTATGCACATCCTATGTGCACCAGCGCAGCAGTTCCACGCCTGACTGGTGCTGAATAATCTCCCGAGGTATAACAGACATTTAATATTGATTAGGTAATTTCCCCCAATATCTGCCTCCAGCTTTCTCAGTTCCCACACTATCACAAGAAGCAACACAATCATTTATCGTGGCTGTGATTACATAACTGAGACACCTTTACGACTGTGGGGAGTTTTTGAGCTGATATTGTAGAACTACTTGTCTACTACTTGTCTCTGAATCTTACACTTTAATGTTCACATGGATGACAAGTAGTTTCATTGGCCGTGAAAGATATTATCTGATATCTGAACTTAATTGCAATGTGTTGTTGGGTCTGTTTATGTTTTGTTTTATGGATCCATTCATCTCTGGCTCTCAGTGCAGTGCTGTTGCTGCAATATTGTTTAGCAGTACCACTTTTCAAAACTGGCAAGTCCATTTGCAGAGAGCTGCAGAATCTCAGCAGGACTCTTAAGTTGAGAATTTAGATTTCTCTGCATAAGCAAGCATGGCTGAAGAGAGCTCTTTAGTTCTCTCTGTTCTTTTCTGTATTATTTTTGCTCAAGTTTCATGAAAATATCACTTTAAAACTAGCATTATCTAAGAAGATTTATATAACATAATCATCTAACATTACACACGACATTAAATTTGACTCCGATGTGAATTCTAGCTTCAGTTAATGAAAAGAAATTATGTTTAACAGTTTTAGCTCAAACAGAAAACAATTTAATTCATTCATGATGCACAATCATTAAACACGTTAGAGCTAAACACCGTATAGCTGTCTTTGGGAGTATTCCACCAATTTAGCTTCGAATTTCTTGAACATTGTCAGTCTCAAATGGACAATTTAACCAAAAAATGATGAAGAAATCAGTGCTTTTTTTATTCCAACCATTCTCCTCCAGAGTCTCACACCTACATTACCCACGGTGCAGTATGGCCGCCAGCAATTCAATTGGAGATACAGGTGAATTATGCTTGTAGCGGGTGATGTAGCCTCAGGCTGCTAGCCTGAAGCAGAGATGAGGAGCGGGCTACAGAGATCTGGTATGCTCACTTCTTTTTAATTCCACATCTCAACTTTTTCATTTTCAAACTTGTAGTCTTCACCCCCCAAACTGAACATCACTTGAGGCATTTTATCAGACTTCACACAGCTCCCTCTAGAGCCACAAAAGGCTTTTTTACAACTTTTATACAGCATATGCAGTAGTACTCCCCAACACCTGTAAACACACTTTGATGTGTTCCCTTTTAAGTTGCATACTGTGCTGCTAAACTTTTATGAAGATTATTGGTCCTTGTTATTGCAGCTCTGTATGCATGCATGCATTATTATCATTTCTATTGTTCCCTTACAGTAGTTAAATGTAGCTTGCTGGCAGACTCGTGCTACCTGCATGAAGCTGTTACGGTTTCACTTATTTCTTCTTCGAGGTGTTTTAATTAAAACATCTCAGTATTTCCTCCTCAAAAGGAAATAGCACAATCTTTGCTTGGCCTCGCTGCTCAAATAAACTGTTCATGAGTTCCGTGCTCAGAAGTTTTTATCCAAAAAATGTCATGTTCCCCTGCATTGATAATTAATGAAACCGCCCACAAGGTTTTGTTTCATGTTGCTGTATTCACAAGCGTGTTCATTGGTTTGTGTGCGCACGCGGACATTTTGATTGTGACTCACGCTTCATTGCAGCCTTTTCGTCATGTCATTGTTTTACTCAGAAACCTTTTATGAAGTTCAGATTGTTTGGGGATTTGGAGACCATCAGCACAATTGGCAAAGGCATAATGAATGTTTCTCGACATTTTCCCCACTCTCGTTGCTAGTTTGCATTTGTGAAAAGGTTTAGATGCACTGAAGCTGTGCATCTTAGCTAAAATAATGTCTTTATGTCATTCATAAAGGGTATACAACTGTACATTAAACAAAGCTCAAGACAAATGAACAGATTTATAGACAAATAAAGTCAGTAAAGTCTGATTTATTTTTTGCATTTCAAAGTTATTCCAGTCAAAAACTTGTTTTATACGGCACATTTAGTCAGAGGAGAAGCAGGTAAGGGGACAACTGAAGGGGAATTTTAACATCAACTGGAACTCATAGTGCATTAATCATAACAGTGCAAAGAAACCTGAATCTCATATGTAAAATTCGTTAAAGAAATCTGCGGCTGTGGTTCGCCATACATTAAAAGCAGGCATGTTGACAACAAAATAACATTAACTTTCAAAAGTGAAATAAAGAATTCCTTATGGATGATACTAGCTGAAGGTCACAAAGATCAGGGACACGTTTGAGTACAAAATCCTGCTTATAAGCTTTGACAATGTGCAGGAGAGTGGAACTCCACTAAGACTCTAATTCAAAGTAATCTCATTCTCTGTGAAGGAAAGGAATAATAAGAGTCCTCTGCAAAGGCTTCTGCTGGTCACTTGTAACACAGGCTCATGGCTATCAAACAGCACACAGGTATTGTTAAGAGGTCTACACTTGCTGGATTTTCCTAGGCAGCCATTTGAACAGGGTCTTGCACAGCTTTTTGCTTTTCACCTTTGACTTTGTTAAGTTCTTAATGATAACATTTCTTAGCAGGCTAAAGTTCAGGGGCTGGGCTAGGTGCATGGAGAAAGCATTATTTCTTCTTGCTGAATGATTCAGAACCTCCATGAAGCGTCTTTCCTGCTGCCTGAAGTCGTACTCCACACTGGACAGACACACACGCAGCCCAGAATTACTAAAACTGAAGAAATGCAGCTGTGACACAATGCAGATTGTAGAAAATCCAGCTCTTGCCAAAGAATGCTAAGGAGCGCTTGGTTGTGCGAGACCTGCATTACAGCTTATTTTCTATTATTCATCAAGATTTTTAGCTACCGTTCACTTTGCTTTGTGTGACGCTCCTCATGTGGGAAGCTCTGTGCCTGTCAGATTGCAAAGTGGTTGATTGGTTTCGGCAGAAAAGGCATGGGATCCCCCGGCAGGGTATCGCTTTAATTCTGAATGTGCACACGTCTTGCTCGAACATCTTTATCTTCCATTTGGCCTTTAGGACCAGACGCCAACACACACACACCAGTCGGCAAATCGACTTACACAACATCTTTTTGTCACGCAAAAAGGTTTTTAGAAAATAAGGAGATCAAGAGGAATGTTTTGAATATTTCAAGATAAAGAGCGTTTTAGGCTTTGCTTTGGAGAACATGAGGCATATTTTCCAAAAGATGATGAGAAGATTTTTTTCTAAGCCTCTGTTAACCTCTTTTCCACACAGGCAACAGTATTTCTGGGCCAATAGTTTTTTTTTTCCCCCTATTGCCTCCACCTGATGCAACATTTCAGCTAATGGGTGCAAACCATGACCAAGATAGTAGAGCTATCCTCTTGTGATTGCAGGACTTTAAACATTACATCTTCAACAACATTAAAAGCTTTTTCTCACAAATCCAACAACCCTTTTTTTGATGTTGTCAAAACGGTCGATTTAAACTTAAAACTTCTGCAGGTTGTGACAATATGAAAATGCAAATAGTCTCATTTTAACTAAAGACTACTTTGGATGCCTCTCACAGCTAACCCAATCTATTGAAATATTTTATTTCCATATGAAATGCAGTCACCTTGTCTGCAATGCTAACAATAACTTCAGTCAGAAATCATTACAAATCAATCACCTGCATAGGCATAACTTCCTATTTGCTGCTTTGAATTTTAAAGAATCTCAATCTCCATAAATCTGCTGTATGAATAGATTGAGTCACATTCAATGCGTGCTCGAATTTGACAGTTGTTCCAAAAGATTTATGGTTTGCTTAAAGAGGAAAATATAATCTCCCTATGTATTCACAGCCAGAAACAGATGAACAGTGCGGAGCTTTTCATTTGGTAAGCTGCCCGTACAGTAAGTCATTAATTTTCAGTGAAGTGAAGTGAGCAGGCTGACTGCTCTCGGGCAACTGCCTGGCAACTCAAATGGCAAAATGGACTCCACCTTTTTAAATTGTGTGTCTCGTGCACAAAAGAAACTTTAAATAAAACCTAAATTCAGAAACTGTCCTTGAATAAAGTGCTGTCAAATGTTTAGTATGTATTGAAATCCATGTTGTTATGGTGCATTTCATCTTTGTTTAAGAATATTAAGTTGTGTCACCCCAAGTTCAAGAGTTTTTCTTTCCTATATCTCACTTGGGAATATTTTACGACCATTCAACTTTATGTAAATGAAGTCTTTCTGCTCCACACTATAATCAGCACCAAGGAGCGACACAAAGCAATTTCATACTATATATTCATGATATTCTGCAAACATAGTTTTGTTTTTGGGGCAAGAGCTGAATTCTTGATCTGCTCTGATCACATAAAAAACATTGCATGCAGGCAATTCCACTGTTATCTCACCTGTACACAATACACGCAGTCTTCTGGCAGGTCGAGCAGTTTTTCAGGTCCTGTCCAGTTTTGTAGCATCGCCGACTAGGATAACAGAAAGCAAATTAAATTGTATATACGGCAAATGAGAGCAATTTCCCAAATTCTCCTCCTTTCAGATTCACTATTTAATATTCTCCACACTCATCCTCTCTGGCTGATATTCATTCAGAGTGCTGTTGGCAGCAATGAGCTGCATAACATGCATTATGTCAGACATCAGTCGGTTATTAGGAGTTGGTTATTCTGAAACATGACCTCAGAGGCAGTCACAACTTATTAGCACACTACTGTGGATGAGGATGATTGACAGAGACATTTTGCCAGAAGGCGGTTTTAATTCTTGTTATTTGTCCCAGTAGAGTTATACGGCTAAATAAATCTCTGTGAGTCGTGCCCTCTTCAAATGCCCAAGTAGGTTTCTGTCACACTCAGGCACACGTTCACAGACCTGTTTGCAAACTTGTAGCAATGTTAAAGCTTTACCTCATCGCATTACCATTCCTGATTTATAGCACAGCTTCATAACCTTCAAAAGGTATTTGAGCCAGTTGTTACAAATCATAATTTGTTTCTCTTGTTCAGGCTTTATTATCAATGTAGAGGCTAGTTCAGTGTCAGCAGAAAGTCAATAATTGACAATTTGCCGCATCTAAATGAGCTCCAGAACATCAAACACATCTCTGATATCTGAACTGCATCTCTTAATTAAGAAATTAAGTCTCTACAGTGTGTCATCAAGTGCCAACTACAAGCGCAAAGTAACCAGTAGTTTCTCCACCAAACTATCATACATGATTGCATATGATTACCTATATGCAAACACTGTTTTAGATTGAAAGACAATGCAGTTTGCCAGTGAATTACAAAGTCACTGAGTGGTTCCAGTAAATTCAAGCGATGACTCACAGGGAAAGTCAAAGATCAGCACTGCAGGGCAGCTTTTAAAGTAATTCCCTGGACCAAATTCTGGCAAATAGTTCTACCTGTATTGGACTGAATATAGAGTAAATTAATAAATCAAAAGTCATGTCTGACCCTGCAGGTTTTGTGTTGCAGTTGAACTATAAGATAAATGTTTAATACGCACTGTGGAATAATTGTTGCAGCTCTATATGTCTATATGTTACGTCTTACTGAAGTCATTTCACCACCCTGCATGCAGACACAGGTGCACACATCCTCTTACCCGTTTGTTGGCGTGTGGCACGTCTCCAGGTCATGGATAATGTTAAGCAGAGTAGTGATCCTGTCCTTGTTGGCTGCCAGGCTGGCCTCCACAGTCTCGAGCCTCTGCTGTAGGGCTGCTGATTTGCAGCACTGTGGGGAAGGAGGCAGCAACAAGGCTGCATCAGCTGGATGGGAGTGAGCCAGGCTGGTGTCCTCTGGGCACGACTGGCGGGGAGCGGGGCTAAACTTTGAATCCGGTCTGACGATTGCCTCTGCCTCGCTGGACTTGGGGTGGGGAAGGGATGCCAAGTCCATTGTTGATGACGGCAATATGGAATTACATTCAGGCCATGTGTGCGTACCAAGCTCTACCTTGCTGTGAGAAAGGGCTGGTGCAGTGAAAGAAAGCTTTGGACTTGTGTGTGCTTGTGGTAGTGATGAGGTATCCGAATTTTGGAGGACTGAAGATTTTGTGATGGGGTCGACATGTGCACTAGAGTTTTCCAGTGATGAGATAATGGGCTCGGAGTTTGTTTGTGTAATGGCAGAGGGTGTTGGGTTATTGGGATGTGTCTGTTTATATGCATTGGATTTAAGCTTAATATTTGCATGGCTGACTGATAAACCCATGGCAAACTTTTCTGTATTTGAATCTCTCTCCTGGGTTGTTTTCACTGGTGGGCCTGTAGCACAGTGTCCCCCGTGTTCTGTTTCTGTGTATCCTTGATAATGTGCAAGGCTTTGTTGTTCTGTGTTTATGCAACCCTGCAGACAAGAGCTGCTTGACTTAATTAGGGAAATGTAATTCTGAAGGCTAGTGACCTGTGATGGATTTGAATTTTCATGGTGTTTTGACTCATACACAACTAATTCATTGATTAGATTACCATTGAATTTGCTTTTGTCGGTATATGATTCAGTGGGAATAATGGCTGATTTAGAATTGCTTGCATCGCTGCCTCTGTTATGATATTTTGACACATTTAGCAACTCAAATAATGCAGCTGGGGTTGTACTGGAGTTGTTTTCCTGATTGGAAACAACACTGCATACATCAGATTCATTATTGGTTTGAGCTCTGCTGTTGGTTGCTTGCGTGCGACCAGGTTGATTTGCATGGGGCGCTTCATTATGACCCGGTTCTTTGATGTCTGGTGTTGCGTCTGCTGATTGAAGCAAAGTTGTACCTGATGCACAGACATTCATTTGGTTTTCTGTCAATGTGGATGAAGAGGTGACTGTTGTGGGTGGTGAATTTTTCAGACTGATTGAGGAATTCCTGAGGGCTATATTTTTGTACAGAGCGCTGCTACGTGTAGATGAGGAATTGGGAGCTGCGCTTGAAAGCAACCTAGCTCTTGAGTCTAGGGGTTTTGTTGCATTGGGTGTTGCGTTTAGAGACGCTGTAGAAACATGAAGTGTAGGCTCAGAATTTGAGTAGTTAGGTTGAATTAGGTGGATTTGTGAAGCCATGGATATATGTTTAGTGCTGGTATGCATAATTTGAACTGAATTAGAGTTACGATTCAAAGTGCTCTGTGGGACAACAGTGCAGAGAAGTGGATGTGGCGTGGTTGTGTGTGGTTTGTTAGAAATGGTGGTTTTACCTGATGGTTTGCTGTCGATGTTTGAGGATGGCTTTTCTTGTGGTGCATGACCTGGATCAGGTGAAGTACATGGTGGACTTGCAGGTGTAGGTTGTGCAGTTGTTTGCGGTTTATGAATGGGGTCTAAAGAACTGGCTGCCAGTGACGAGGTCGGACATTTAGGGGTCTTTCGTAGGCTATCGGTTGTATTTGTTGCTGTGTTTACTCGTGCTGTATGGGTTGGGTGCAAGGTTTCATGTTGAGCGTTAGCAACTTTAGCAGGTACACTTTCTGTGGACATCAGTGCAGTATTAAAAGTTGTGGATGTCTTTCCAAGTGCCACAGCTGTAGTGTACACATTAGAGGGTGGCAACGGCGTATTTTCAGGTGTATTGTGTACAGATACACATACATTTTGAGGCACATTATGTTGTGTAGAGTTATGTTGTTGTATTTTGAGTTGCTTAGGATAAGTGTGTGGATGTGGGTTGTTTGGTTTGGTAGCCGTGGCCATCTGTGGAGTCCTACCGTCCTGTGACGGTTTTGCAAAAGATTTTCTAGTGGAATCATCCTGTCTTGTTTCAATAGTTGCTTTAGTGACAGTGATTGTTTTAGCATGTAGGATGGTTGTGGGTTGGGTGGATGTTGCATCACTAGCAGCGTGTGTCTGTGACAAAGTGACCAAATTGCTCCTAGAGTGCACTGGGCACGCTGGGTGTGGTGTTTTTCGATACTTTAGTTCTTCACTGAGATATAAGATTTGTGGATTGACTGTAATGTGTGTCCTTTTGCTCTCAGAGATTTCTTGATGGATTGGCTTAAGGTTTTTCTCAATATGGGGCATATTCAATTGCGTGGTAGTCGACAGCAAGGTGACAGCTGATTTTAATGGTTTCTCTCCAAGGCAAGCATCCACAGTAGAGTTTTTTTCCCCCGAAGTGACAACTCCTGTGGTCACAGACTGTCTCCCACCGCAATGGCTGCATATTTTTTGTGGCACGCCGAAAGGTCGGGCAGCGGATAACAGCAGCGTCTTCCCAGACTGCTCTGCATAATGACCTTGCAGTCTGGTTTGGTTTCTTCCACGAGAGGTGGCACTCTTTACGGGCTCTGCTTCGTCGCTATCAACGCTAATTCCACCAATAGCCTCTGAATCGACCACACTGCCATTGGTGTAGCGGGCAATGGATTTCAATTTAGGCCTGACACTGGTTACATTCCCTACATAGTGTGGGTTGGTCTTGATTGCCCTGGCATAGCAATAAGTCCCATTACTGTTCCTCTGACTGCAGGTCACATCCTTAGAGGCCTCACCTCCAAGTGCTTTGAAAGTCACTTCCTTTTTGGTCTTGGATTCCCCACTTTTCTGTTTTAAAATAGCCCTTTTCTCCTTGTCAGTCTTTGTTAACAGTAATATCTCCTTGTACTCTGTTTCCTTAGTAATATAACTGTTGGATGTTTTAGTAATGTTATCTGTTGGCGTCGAGGGTGTATCAGTTAGCTGTACACTGTGCTGGGTAGGTGGCCTGCTTATCCCTGGGGACGTCTGAACACCAACGCTGCACTGAGGTCCCCACGTCTGCAGCAAGGCTCCTCCGATTCTCTCACCTCCTGTTGTCCTCCAACCACGCACTCCAACCAGCGCAGGGACACCTAAAACTGGAACCGGAGTTGTCAGGTCAGCCGCACGTCTTCCCATCCCTTGTATGACTGACTCAAAAGTCTGACAATTCAAGGGAGCGATTGTGTTTCCACACCATTACGTCCGTCTAAAAGCAAGAAAGGAACAAGTTTACAGTGAGAGGCATTTGAGATGGTGCTGTGAAAGAAATCCATGAGTAAGCAGGACAATTTGAAACAATGCACAGAGCTAGAGCTGAGACAAGGAGCAGCTTCAATACTGCAGAAGTGAAGGATAACTAGAGTGTCAAAAATCAAGAGCAGATATGAGATAAGACAAAGAATTATGCTCACATTTTTAAACTTGTCTGACTGGTTAAGAGGTAGGGTGTCAATCGGTTAATGCTGATAACAAGGGGAGGCTGTTGCAGTGAAGACAAGTGTTCTATATTATATTAGCATTTCAAACATACCGCACGGATCCCCACTCAATGTCTGACAGCACAAAGAATAATTTATTTGCAGAATGAAATCCAAAACACAGCTCCTGTGGTGAACTCTCTCTCTCTCCTCTCTCACTGAAATGTTTGTCATAGCAGGCAGCTTCCACTCTGTTGTCCTCCACGTTCAGCTCACCTTGGAAAGAGGCCATAATGTATACACTGATGCTACAGTATAGACTTCATTAAGTTTTGTGTGCACTTAACCGGAACACCCTTTCCTAGAGGCGGCATTTTGTGTTTGTGTATGCGTGCATGTGTCCATGTCGCCCATGAATTCACATGTGCCAGTTTCCTTGTGCGTGCAGGAGGTCATTTTAATGATTCACGCAACAACAATTCAGTCAACAACAAGGCATTCATGTGTGGATTCTTGAATATGAGCAGATATTAGATTATTATACACTAAAAATATAGTGTGTGTTGGTGTTTGCATGCTTTGATTTATGAATCAAGCAAACACATTTTGACAAGTCTCCCTCCGTCCTCCCCGGCAGCCTTCGTGCAGGGATGTCAAAATTGCAAAAGGAACATTAAGTCACCTATTATTTTGGTTGCCGTGTCATCCCATGTTACTTGTGCTGAGTCAAGTGACCTATGTCTGTTGTCACCGTTTAACGCTAAGTGACAACTGTCCTGGCGCGTTAATACACCATTACCTCCCCCTTTAGGGAGGGAAAAAGATATATTCTTGCAGTAACACACACTTTTTAAATTATCAGGACTAAAGAAAAGAGCTGTTTCTGGATTCAGCTGAATTGCTCTTTGTGATTCTGTTTAGCCGGCATACCTGAGTGTGTTTGTTTGATCCTGCTGCAAGATGTCTTGTTTTCTTGAGTCCAAATGTCAGGGGCTAGTTTTCCGCTCTCTGTTTTACGTCCTCATGCTGTAGGTCCTCAAGATTTGGAGTGACTTTGTCTCCACATCTTAAATCCCTTGGTGGTAAAATTCAAACTCTAGGGAGTCTGCAGGCAGTCAGTTCTGCAGAGCAGTGCTGCTTAGTGAGCCCTCTTTTCTAATGCTCAGATTCTGAACTAATATTGATCAGGCATGAAGCCAAGCTGTGTCCTCATTGTATCCCCTTCTCCTCTTGTTTTGGTTCTGCTGCTCCATGCTCACACCATAATCAAAACACAGCAGTATGCTACAGTATGCTGCCCTCCAACACATTCTGTCCTACTATGTCTTGCCTTTTTACCTCCTCCTCCTCCTTCTCCTCCTCCTCTCTCTCTCTCTCTCTCTCTCTCTCTCTCTCTCTCTCTCTCTCTCTCTCTCTCTCTTATTTCTGCTACTACCCTCCTTCCCAGCATTCATGTATCCTGATCTACAGCTGGGTGGAGAAAGAGAGCAAGGGATAGAGAGAGAGAGAGAGGAAGTGACTTGCATCAGTGGGATAGGGACTGTGTGTAAATTACCACGCAAGTTAAAAAGCAGGAAAATGCACTAACAATGATTGTAAAGCACATGGAAATGTAAATAATAATACAATTTTACCCTAACTCTGGGCTGTAGTTTGATCTGCTCTTAAACCAAATGGTTGCATTTATACCAAGATTTAAGAAAATCACTCTTCAAGTTTTACATATCATCTGAACAGACATGCAGCTGCTTTTGTTGTAATTGTGCCTAAATAATATGCAATAATTTATAATTTGTGACTGCTGCTGTATTACCTTTGGGTAGATAACCTGAGGCTGGTTTGTGGGGCGTAATTCTCGCACGTATGTCATAGTTAGCTACATTTTATCGTTCATCAAGCACTTTCCAACAATGATTAAAGTAAACAATATTACAGATAATGGATAAAAGGAGATAAATAAACAGGCAGATAAATGCGTGCTATTGATGATGGGGGCAACAATTAGGCTACCGCTGTCCCATGGTGAGCTCTGTCACGTTGAATTCTTCTTCTGTGCTTTAACAGCAAGAGATAGTGGAGTCTGTTTGTAACAATCAGGGCCAAATAACACAAAGTCAGCAACAGATATTTCAGACCTGATGATCAAAAACTGCTCTTTTTTTAAACTTGCATGTTTTGAAATCCTCCACAAAGCCACTGCAGGACGGCCAGACGTAGCAATTTGTTTAGTTTGGAGTTGGTTTTTTTGGTTTAATTAGAGAACCTTTCTGCCTGAGATTAAAGGGACTCGAGAACCTTTTTAAAGTCTGTGGAAGTAATGGAAATCCGGCTGTTAAAGAGGAATTTACAAGCAAATAGAGCAAAGATTGACTTTATAGACCCATTTCACAATTATTTTCACTTTCCAGCCAACTACTAATGTACAGTTGTCTTGGTCTCTGTATATGCCTGTGCCCATACTCTACTCATTATCATTTTAAAGACTCCTATTGACTGTGCTGCAGACAGCATACATACTGCCTTTATGTTCCCGTGGTTTATTATAATAGACTATATAAATGTTTATAGCATTTTAACATAATTTGTTATATGATGATCTTCTCAAATAGCAGGTGGTTTACATAACTTGACAGCAGTTATCAGCAACTGTAAAAAATTAAAGCTACAGCGTTGAAATAGGTTAAAAAAATTAGAATGCTTCAGTGTGCTGAGCTTAGTAGATTGCACTCATATTCCATCAGTGCAGCCCTCGGGAATATGATGCTGAGTTTGTGAATAGGAAATTGTTCCATTGCCTCAAGGTGATTACACAATATTGTATCAGTGGAAATACCTGCTGTGTCTTAATGAAATGATGCAAAGGTTGTAGTGTCACTGAGAGAGTTTTGCGTGTATCGCTTTCATTCATCCAAATAGTTTATTGTTCTCATAAATAGGTGTGACTCTTCTTTATTGGACCCTAGTCCTTGAATGCATCGTCAGTTCTTGGGTTGATAAAGGTAGAAAGGTAGTGGGTGTGTGTGTGTGTGTGTGTGTGTGTGCGTGTGTGTGTGTGTGTGTGTGTGTGCATGCACATTATACATTATGATGAGCCACAACATGCCTGCATATTGATACATGTTCATGTTCATTCTCACGTTGCCTGAGATCTTCCACCATCAAATATCTTCCTCAGAGGATCCACGTTGAAACAGATGTTTCTTTTTTGATGGTAAGATGTTGATTTCAGTCCAAACTAGTATGCTTGCAAGGTAACATCTGGATTATATAATTAGTTCTTTGTAATCATGAGGTTTCTTGAAGAAAATTTCAGCATTATGGGAGGTAAGGAGCTAAAGCTGCATTTTTAAAAAATGGCCACTAAGGGGCAGATGGGCATCAAATAGATACTCTAACAGAGCTTCTTAAACAGTTTGGAGTTGAAGTTATTTTTTTTAAAAACTGGGAATCATGGATAACAGAATTTTGATTTTTTTTTAAAAGTCCTGAATGTGTATTTGTTACATTTTTAGTCACACATTTAATTTTCAGAACATTGCCTCCCGAAAAGTCTTGAATTATTCAAAAAAGCCTAGAGGGTAAAGCAAGGAAGATCACTTTTTGTGCCACTGGGATAAACTGTGATACATTCAAGTAATTAGAAAGCTGAATAATACATAATGCAAAATTATGAGTTTGTTTCACTCAAACTTGTGCAATAAGCAAACACATTTATCTGCTAATCATTCTGTGTATTGCTATTACCACAAAACTGCCACACACTGGATGCTATTTACTGTGTTACAGAATATGAATGATGTGGGTCAGTTGCCGGTCTGAGCTTTCATCAGTAGGTGTCAGTGTTGCTGGAGAGATGGACTCTTGAAGGAGTAAGGGAGGTGTGAAAGGATGATTTCTCCAGTCTACAGGCAGATGGAGCCCGTGGCACAGGCATCAACAGACACCTTCCTCTGCCAGCAACGTTCATGTGAACTCTTTGTTGAAATGGAGGAAAAGAGATTAAGTTTCCATGTTGAACAGTATCCAACCCTCTGTGGTATTGTTGAACCCTGCCACCTTGGAATGTGCTGATATGTTGCTGACTGTTCACCTTGAGCTCAATAGAGAATGAAAAACAAGGTTTTTACAAGTGACCTATGTCAGGGTTTTCCCATTAATTTGATTCCTCTGTCACAGGCCAGCTGTTTGGATGATAATCCATCTCCTTTGTTTTTAAGTTCTTCTCAGCTTGTGTTTTATTTGGCAATCGAACAGGTTTCAATTGTGTTTCAACAAGCGTTTCACTCCTGCCAAAAGGATACAAGGATACAAAGATATTTATGACTTGGCAGAGCTGAACTTTAGTGGTTAGGGGGGGTAAAACTGAGTAAAATTGATATCGTAACTGAGCTGTTTTTTAAATTCTTTTACAGGTCAAGTTTATGACCAGACATTTGCAGGAAAACATTTAGTAGAGAGTATTTTCTGATGGGAAAGATTCCAAACAGTTTAACAGTCCGTGTCACAGAAATTCCTGAAGGCACTTGAGAAAGAAGCAACAACTCTGAGTTTATTTGCAAAGAAACTGTACACAGATGCATTCTGTGTTAAATAAGTATCATCGACTCTTGTGCAACCTTTCACCACTTTAGGGACGCCATAACACACTGTTTTTAACATTTCACATCTGTTGCTCATTCAGTTACATAACCGAAATTCTGGGAGGTCAAGGACTTTATCATACCCAGCCAATCTGTTGCCAAATTCATCTGGGTTCATTTACCATGTATGAAATTTTTAATTTACATCCTGGTCTGTTTAGACATATTCCCACAATATACTTAAATATTTACTGGAATCATACTATGATAATTATGTGGTTACCTTCTGTCATCCAGCTACGTTTCATTAACGGTAGTAGTGAGTTTTTTCCTGAATAATGCCACAGGCTGTCATCTATCGTATCATCTTCCTTTGATTAATTGCAATTTATTACTCCAAATAATGGCCAATAAAATCTGACGAGTAAACATTCTCATGACAGGAAGGAAGCTGAAAAACGATCAGCTAACAGTTGAAACAAAGTGAAAAGACAGCTCAGATATTAAGATATTTAAGAAAAACTTTATTTGTGACTTATTAACAAAACACATTACCAGATTGATGAAATCATAAGAATCACTATTATCACCTTTACAATGATGAAGAAGGTGTACAAAAAAGTTATTAACAGATCTGCACTGTCACAGTCCACTGGTATGTGCCGCTCACTGCCACACCCAGTGACTGAGGAACATTCACTATACACAAGCAGAGAATACATCAACTTTATTTTTTAGACCATTTTCACATATTTTGAATTTTTTTTTCCTCTTTTTTATTTTTCTCTACTGTTCGAGGGATAGATATGAAGGGTGAGTAAATGATTTGATTTCACAATCGTGTTTGTTTGATCATCATTTCAAAGCTTAACACAACTTTAAGGACTGGTTTTTCTTTATCTATGAAAATCATAAGGGTAAAAACAGGGAGAGAAAAAGCATTTCATAGCATAACACAATAGCATTATGTATATCTAGAAGATTAAATTCAATTTCAACAGGATAAAAAATGTGATTCTTTTAGGTTTTTCCACAAGTTACTGTTCGCAATAGAGTATATGTATGTATGTGTGTGGGTGGGTCTTTCAATGTGTATTGTCTTTGAGAATGTGTATCAGAGGTATATGTAATCCAATACGCATTTCCCAGTGGAAAAACATATCTATGTATATATAGTATTTATATAGTATCTGTTTCCTTTGCTTATAACATGCAAACAGCCACTTGGTGATCTGACAGCACAGAAGTACATCTGAAGGACGGGGCAGGGGGGAAGGAAACGTATGCATGGGAGGGATTGAGCCTGATAGCAGCACCTATATACCTCTACTGTGACTGGTAAGACGATAGTCTAAAAAAAGGAACACTAAGGTGAGATTTTATGACACTTTTCATCATGTTGATGCTGTTCCCATATCTACCGCTCGCAATACCTTTCCTCTACCGTGCTAGACCTGGGTTTTCACAATGTCAAGGCCAAATTAAGCTGATCATTTCACACACTTCACACGCGGGTCACTGCATCTTGTGAGTTTCTCCCAGCAGCACTATTTCTGATGTTTGTGTGCAGCTATTAAGCAAGAAAAATGTATAATTGATTGTTGATCTTGCTGGTATCATCTTCCCTTGTTCCATCATGTTGTTACCTTACACTGCTGCACAATAAACAGTGTCAACAGTGTGATTCACCTCCATTAGTCCCCAAGTGGAGCCCCCGACCACTTCCAAGTTAACAGCCAACCTCTTTCTACTGCTGCTAACTGCGCTTCACTTATTTTCTAAATAGTTTTAGCCGACCCCAGCTGATCAACTGTCACTAATGGCTGACACACACATAACTGCAGTACCTCTTCTCGTTGAAACAGAGGAATGACTTTCCCAGTTTACTCCACAGTTGTAATCTTATCGACACAATACACTACAATGACTTCTATCTTTTGCCTCTCTATCTTGCCTAATTATATCCAGAACAACGTGATCTCAGTTTTTGCTAACCTGTCAGACGTCCTTACGGTGCAATGCGTAGAACCAAAGCGAGAGATGACAGAGCTGTCAACAATGAGCAATCAGAAGAGACACTCTGGCTAACAAAAGATCTGTGTGTGTGTGTGTGTGTGTGTGTGTGTGTGTGTTTAGTGCATGTAGAATATGTACAATTGTCTACTGCATGTGTGTGTTCTGTGTGTTAATATGCAAATACACAAATGTTACTGTGTTACAACAGCACAGTTCATTGAAGGAGAGTGACTTGAAAGATGTCGTCCAACCATGTTTGATTTGAAACAGGACTAGAGGGAGGAAACAGGCAAAGGGCAAGCAAATCCTACAAGCACTGAAGCAGTCGAGGCAGTGGTGCAGGGCTTGAAGAACAACTACTTAACATTCAAAGACAGAAGTACAGGGATCAGGCTTGAACAGAAATGAAGCAACAAGCAACTTTCCTGCGTCCCAGCCATATAATACACTCCCAGATTAAGGATGGCACTTCAGTCTTAGAGTTGGGGTTTCCAGAAATCTTTTAGTTTTGTGTGTTTGTATTGAGAGCAAGAAAGAGCGTGTGTGTGTTTGCTTGTGTGTATATGTGAGTAAGAGGCAGAGAGAGTCAGTGTTTGTGTACAATAATGTGTGTGTCAGACCGGGCGTGCTGATACACAGTGGGATTAAAGACCCCATTGACCTGTGCCATATTCGAAGAGAAGAGACAGGGTCAGGGGCCGGTTGCAACAGCTGCACGTAGGTTCCCTAGTTATATCCGAAGTAGCCACTAATCCCGATTCACGCATTGCTAAAACACAAGCGGAAGCACCACAAAAATCTGTTACGTAACCTTAAGTAACAACTAAATAGTTAAGCAAGCAATAAAGCAGGTGCAAATGATACAAAGTCACACGACTGCACTCACTAACAGTAAAGCAGGATTTTTTTTCTTTCTTTTTTGTTTTTTCTTTTTCTGCACACGGTGTATTTTTTTGTCTTTAGTAATTCCATGCCATTTTGTAACTTAAAGGACTATAGCAGTAATTTTGGATGTTTCCACCCATTGTCTACAAATCACACATTACTGATGACCGATTTTCCAATTGAGTTTGTGTTTTTTTCAGGCAGAATCTAACTAATCCCTTACATCTGTGTTTTATTTAGCCAAACATGACTGTGATGAGAAAGTGCAGTCTTCAAATGAGTCTACACTTCAGCTACATTACCATGTAAACGTAAACTCTACGCGACAATAAAACCAAACACTTTGTTTACTTTGATGGTTTCCGAATGCAAAATGTTTCGATTCTTAGTTCATTCATTTTCGTGTAAAAACAACGGCTGCCTTGAAGGTGGGGGAAAAAAATTCCCCAAGCACATCTGTGATGAAAGCATACAAGATTAGTAGAGAATGGACTAAAACATGCAAAAACTAGTACTGTCCTTTAAGAGTCAAATATGGACTCTAAATACCAATCGTAAATTTTATCCCAATCTAGTCAACTACAAATCCATATGGTTTGTACCCATCAGCCAGGTAAGTCTATTGCTGATTGGCTACTCATCTGAATAGCTAAATAGCTAAATGTTATAACTAGCTACAGCTGTCGAATTCCCCCCTTACTACCCATGGTACAATCGAATTTTGTAACTTGCTAATTGCAAATTAACTAGCAGTTATGGAGCCACTATTTTATGCCCTAACCTGGGAACAAACTTGCGCATAGTTGGTGCAACCCAGTCCAGGTCCTCAGCCTCTGCAATGTGCTATGTTACACTGAAACAGAGCTATTTACTCGAGCGTGGTCCTGCTTGTCTCAGTCACCTCATTGTCTTCAAGGTGCTAATCTCATGGTACATATACTGTATGTTGTTACTTTTTCATTTTTCGCGTTTTTTTATACAAAAGACCACATTTTCTGAATTTCTACAAGGCCTCCATGATACTGAAGACAAAAGCCTGTTCCATTTTTTTTTTTTTTTGTAGTTTGGCTTCAATTTCACCTCTAACTAGGTGAGCCAAAAAGGATGGGGACTGCATAAAGACAGAGATGCCAACACAGGCAGCCTCAGCTGACAATGGTCAGATACAAATAGTACACCTTTTCAGGTGTTTTTGTTTTTATTATACAAACTGGGGGGCAGGGGGCGCAGTAAATCACAGAAAGGCTAATCTAATCCAATAAAATCCTTTCTGTATTAATTTGGTCCAACCTTTAAATGAGGTCTGTCTATTCGTTTACCATAAACCTTGGACTTTTATAGGCCAAAGTTATTGGCCAAATGAGCCAAGAAAAGAGAGAGAAACATTTGTTTAGCAAGTTCACATGGTCTGGGGAGCCAGGCCTGGTCTAATGAGGGTTTGGCCACTGTACAGTGTCTATGCAAATATCGTGCAAGGAGGCTCCCTCGGTTCTAAAATATGCATTTGGCTTTTTTTCTGGCTCTGTAATTGGGATGGTAGTTTGTTGGTAGCTCTGTTTTCAAGTCACCCCTTCTCCTCTAATCGTCCCCCCCGTCATCCTTTCCTTTATCCTTCTTGTCCTTCTTGTCCTTCTTCTTCTTTTTCTTCTTCTTGGCCTCCTCCTTCTTGCCAAAGCTTATGAAGTCACCTTTGTCATCCACAGGGCCGGCGTCATGGCGGATAGAAATGATGGCTGGGGATCCGGGGATGATAAAGGCTTCAGGAGGAATCTCTCCAGGCTTCAGAGGCTGAGGAGGGCCATAGCTTTGTTGGGCACCGTATCTGAAGTGCCAGCTGTTGCTGTTAACTCCAGCGCCCACTGGGGGTGATAGCTCTCCACCCCCCTCTCCATCTACACAGACAGGATGAAAAAGAAAGAGAAAGATGTCAAATATGGCTAGTCATTCCCTTTATTATCATCATTGTATCCACACTGCTCCATTAAAGAAAAAGTTATATAAGTTCGATTTCTTTCTGAGAATTAGATAAGGAAACTGATACCACTCTCATGTCTGTATAGTAAAATATAAAGCTATAGCCTGCAGCCAATTAGCTTAGCTTTGTACAAAGACTGAAAGCACAGGGAAATCTGGGATGGCTCTGTCCAAGGGTAATTCAATCCATCTCTTCAGCAAGGCTCACTACTTGGCTAACATCTAACATCTTGTTTGTTTAATTTCTACAAAAACCAAGTTGTAAAAACAATAATTTGCCTTTTTACAGGGGGTTATGTGTCTTAATATGTCTTGGCGGTAGAGCAGGCAACCGGTGAAGACATCAGGAAAATACTGATCCCAGTCAAGAAATATCACGATATAAAGTATACCCCAGTAAAAAAAAAAAAAAGCAAATTAGATATAATTGGTTTATTTCTGAGCTTTAGATGTGTTGGTGGGCAGATTTAGTTTATTTGCACAGAGCCAGGCTAGATGTTTCCCTCTGTTTCCGTTTTTTGTGCTAAGCTAAATTTGCCCACCGCTGGCTCCAGCTAGTGTCATACAAATATGAGTGGAGCACTGATCTTCTCATGAAATTTTCAGCAAGAAAGCGTATTTTGTATGTATTACTGAACTACTTCTTTAAGTATCAATTCCATAGTAGCTCTTTACATATACCGGTAATATGTTGATTGCTTGTAAGTGATAGAAGCAGGATAGTCCTTTCTATTAGCTTAGATTTTATTATTTGGTGTCTGAGATAAAAATGAAATCATAAAATCTAACATATAAGGAAGATTTGGAATAAAGCAAAAATGGGCAGAGGCACAGTCTGACAATGGAGAAATAGCCACAGGGAGTGGATTTTTTTTCAGGACAGCAATTCAGCTGAGACGACAGGAGGGAACACTGGACAGGGGTAACCTTTAAGCCACGGGGATGTTTAACTTAGCAGTGTGATTTGTATTCATATTTGTATTTGGATGATGGCAGCAGATTAATCCTACTCTCATAGGAGGCCAGAGACAGGGATTCAACCTTTTTTAGTGCTCAGGCATAGATGTGACAGAGAAAGTAGCCCAGATAGCAAGTCGGGAAATAAAGATACTGGGGAAAAAAAAGTCTATATGTGGAAAAATGATCATGTAAAGTGAAAATAAGACAGCGCTATTAAGGTCAAAAGGTTAAAATGCCAGAATGAGAAGGGAAGGGGATGTTGGATGAGATAGGGAGGGAGAGCAAAGAGAGAGAGAGAGATACAGAGAGAGAGAGAGGCAGTAAGAAAGATGGGGGTGGGCGGGTTTTGCAGACACGGTGCTCTCAGGCCCACACCAGTTCCCTCTGCACTGACCTACTTTCAGTCTGGATTTTATTTAGATCAAACACGGTCCCTTGTAAAAAGATTCTGTTTGATTTTTCTTTATGGGCTATTTATGACATTGTGGAGCACTGAAATGGTTTCAACCACTGTCCCATTGGGAGAGGGGTACACTATTTTGAAAATACACACTGTCCATCCACTGAGTACCTTCAATGAGCTCATCGGATATGAGAATAAATTACACGTATAGAATATAATAAGAGAAGATGTAATGGACACTACCTCGCTGCTCTGTAGCTCCGCATTGTTTAACCACTCCTTTCACAGAGGGCTATTACATATAATGTAGCCATGACTCACTGTAAATTGATCATATATTAACTCATACAAATTTGATGCTGTGAAGGTTTTGAATACAGCATGAGAGGTCAGATATTGTGGATATCAGTAACACAGCAGCAGGAACATATGAACACTGACACACATAAATATTTAGTTTTCTCCTTCCAAAATAGAATTATTTATTTTTAAGTTACATTAAATAATTAACATGGGATAGATCCAGATAAATAAATCATCAGACATGACTGCAGAGGAAATTCCAGAAACAAATTTGTCTCATATTACATAATTTTTATATATCATTTTTGAAAAAGGCCAAGTTAAGCTAATTGACCTGTGTAATTCAGTTTGTTTAATGATTAGTCAGTGTCAGATGTTATCTTATCTTACCATTAGTGGAGTTAATGCGTTAATACTGCAATGCTGCAATGTCTGTTTCTGAGGATTATGACATTTGATGGTATGGTCTGTCTGTATTTAATCTGGGTATTAAACCCAGCAAGAGGATCTGGTGTTTTTAAATAAGTCCCATTCTATGGCTCTCAATGGTTAGGACAAGGAAGACTGCTTCTTGTGTGGAGGAGGACAACCGTGCTTAAAATAAACCGAAAAGACACCCAGTGAGTTAAAGGAGATGTGCAAAATACTGTGAGGCAGGATGTGGATGAGCTTACTGAGCCTGAAAATTTGGGTTTATGTTTTAGAGAAGAAAGGTCAGTGCATAAAATGGTAAGGGTTCATCCTCTGGGAAGCATGAATGCGCTCAGTATATGACCATATAGTGGTCATTGTACATGGTCCATGGTTTAGATCAGACCGTTGTAGCTAGGCTACAACCTTCTCAACCTTTGTAAATTTTATCCGAAGCTTACTAAGACAGTAATCAATGTGGGCAAATTTAACTGATTGGTAGTGAAGCTGCAAACTGCAACATAATTCCTGTGTTCCACCAGTGAAATAAACTGTGCACAATCACAACAGTACATGGTTTAGCTTATATACAACCGATGGGGCTTAAAGCAGTTCATGTCCCTATGCATGACCAACTGAGCTAAAATGTCAAGTGGCTGTGTAGCGTCTAATCAACTGAATATTGTCACGGTGTCGTGGGACATCCCAGGGCTCTCTGCACTGGCTGTGACAAATCCAAACCTCTGACATTGTTAATTAGAATCCTGGTCCAGGTATTATTCTGAGATATGAAGAGTCTGCACAGCTGTGACGAGCTTTACCTCCCTCCCTGTGCTACCGTTTCTCTAACATGGAGGATTATTTGTAACTCTAGCATTGCTTCATGTTAGCCTATATTTCACAGCAAACACGGTTTATCGTGTAACTATACAAGCATACAAGGAGCTGTATCGACCTGCTGGTCAATACAGCTCCTTGGGAAGAGGTTGCCATGACACCTGATGTAGATATGTGGGTGTTTGAAGCCTCATTTCATGTAACCTGTTGTCCTACATTTAAAATAGGCTATGTAATTCCCTGTCTAGTACAGGATACGGTTCCATCTAAAATGAACCCCTCTGGTGGTTTGTGGCACATGTACAGTTCTGACAGTCGTGTAGTCTAAATGTATGCAGCGCATCACATGTATTCTGCATGAGACACGTCTACCTAAACCCTTTTTTCCTACGTCACACCGTCTCAATTACTGCGTGCCCTCTTTTTTTCCTCTTAATACCTGCCCTTGCAGGGTCCCCTTCCCTTTTTCCCCTTCCCGTTCTGTACTCACTTCATTTTTTCTGTCTCTAAATCTTCCATTCAGCGATATGACCGGTCGCCATGGAAACTGCCTTCGCCCACTCCCTGCCGATGGAGGGTGCGGCTGCTGCAGCAATCTCTCAGTTAGACAGTGTTGCCAGGCAACAGGTCACATGGCGTTCCCTAGCAACAACACTACTGCAGGAACCTGCCAATCCTCTTAACCTTTCTCTTTCTCCATCCCCCCACACCTCGCTTTTTTTTTTTCTCTCCATCCCCCCTGTACGTCTCCTCTGCTCTTCCTCTTTCCAAAATTGCTTTTAATGTTGCTGGATTTCTCTTTTTTTCATGGTACTCTCTTATTACTGATAATAGCTTCTTTCCCCCTCTGGCATCAGACAAATGTCTCCTCATATGCGCCATGGGTCACTTACAGAATCACAGTTTTGAGGGTGCCGCATTTAGATGCACCACAGCGTATCAGACAAGTTCATCATGATAACAATTCACTGCAGACAAAAATGTGTCATGAAAAAGGCTCGACCTCTTTGTACGTAGCAAAGAGGATCAACCAGCAATCAAGTCTGAGCACTAAGCATAACACTATTGCAACAACGTAACGCTGATTGGTCTGCAGTCCTCTGTGCACTCTGCCTAAAGACAATATTTGAGTCTTTACATGACCAGAGAGGCAGATTTCCATCTGCTCTACAAAAAATAAATCTTCGCAGCAAATTGGCACAGAGATACTGGAAACTGGTACAGCTTGTATGTCGAACAATTCCCCAGTTCTCTGTTCCACTGAGAGACAAGCTGACAGACAGTAAGACATATTTTGTCACTGACTCGTTGACTGACTGACTGTCATACTAGCCTTCCACCTCGGGTCTCTGCCCATGTTTTAAGTCTTGCAGCTAGACAGAAAATCAATGAATGGAAGCTTGGCTAAAGGAAAGAGGGAACAGCTCATAATGTTCCAAACACTGTTTTGAAATCTTAGTTGTAAAAGTTCCATCCAGTCAGCTGAGAAAAGCTGTTAGGCATTAGCTCTGAGCCAGTGTGTCTTTGAATGAGGAAACAAGGGTCATTCTTGAGGCCAGTTCTTTTTGACCTTATGTTGTGTTGCAACACATTTTCAGTGTTGCCACCCACTCAGGACAAGTTATCGTATTCAATCTGTAGCTCTCCAGCTGTTTTAATACTGTGGCTATGGATAATACATCATCATTGCTATGGTTTGCACCTCAGCTAAGCTCTGTAACATCTCACTGGAATTCAAGATCATGTAGATATTCAAAGGATAATCCTGTCAAATCCCTATATAACTTAAATATTTCAACGTATTAAGTAGACTTTAATGTGATGGACAAATTGTAATGTGCAACTGTGATGGGCATCTTTTTGTAAGAAGAAGTTAGACTTGGGTAGGGCTGTGACCGTATGGATTTCTTTCTTACAGTGGTGAAAAAGGAACCTATCCAATGCTTTTGTGGTTTACCACTAATGGAGATAAAAATAAATCCTTAATGACAAAACCAACACTGAATGTCTTCTGTGATCATTTGTGAATTTTTCAGCATTGGAAACAGTTGTTGTTAGCAGGTTGTTAGCCACTGTCAATCCCATGATGCCTTGGGTTGAGTCTGTGAACCAATCAGAGGCTCAATAGGGCAGCTATTCATGAAATACAATGCACAATGGAGTAACAAAACAATTTGCTGGTAATGACAGGCAACACATGACTGTGGTATTGCAGTTAGTGTTGCTCGCCTTATGGAACTCTGTTCTACTTTTATGGCCATAGATATGGGCAATTAATGGAATAGTTCAACACTGTGGGAGATAAGCTTTTTTTTGCCTAGAGTTATATGAGTGTGTATGCATTGAAAATATGAAGCTAGAGCCAGCAGATGATTAGCTTAGCTTAGCATAAAGACTGAAAGTAGGGGGAACCAGCTAGCCAGGCTCTGTCTAAAGGTAAACCTCATCTGCCCACTAGCACCTCTAAAGCTCATCCATAAACAGTTCTTGCTTCTTTAATCTGTACAAAAACCAAAATGTAAAGTGGAAACCTTTACAATGCAACTTGGCATTTTCACAATTTGGTTTTCACACGACATTAACAAACAAGATAGCGCATGTTGATTAATAAACTGTAGAAGAACTGGTAGGCCGATTTTGTTTACCATTGGTCAGAGCAAGGCTAGCTGTTTTCCTCCCTTTATGCTAAGCTAAGCTAACTGTCTCCTGGGTCTGTTTAGCATACAGACATGAGAATAAATGTTCTCCTCTAACACCATTGAAAAGAAAACAAACTAGCGCATTTCCCAAAATATCAAACTATTCTTCGAAGCTGCCAAAACCAGTAACCCAAGTTGTTCTGAATTTACTGTAATCATACCCTCTTCCTTCAGGGCTTAAATTTGTCAAAATATACATCTAGCATATTTTGGAGCAGTAGTACAGAGAATACATCATCTCAAATTTATACTCAACTCTTTCATTGTTGCCATTGATAAGCTATACGCTTGCCTCCGATCCCAGATGCCTGTGGTGGTGGGCGAGAACTTTCCTCCTTGACCACCGCATCTTTGATTACAATATTTGAAAGAATACATTCTATTGCAATTATAAAACAATAACTGAAAAAAAAATATATCAGTTTTAACATGTTTTTCAACAAATAGTTTGGTATTGTACATATTACATAATGACATTTCAGTACAATTGACATCTGCTACTTTTGATACATTTTGAGATCTTGCTTGTTTCTTTCCATTCAAATATAGATTTACATGTAGAAATACACATGGTGAAATCAGTTACTTTTTACTTTTTGTCACCATTGCCCCAAAGAATGTCACACTCAGAGTGCCTTTTCACTTTATGCTGACTGTTAGACTTCTACTCACCTGCAGCACTGGACACAGTTGGCCAGTTCTGGACCAGCATACCCTGTGCTCCCTGCATCACAGAGGACTCCTCCATGTGGACCGAACTGAAAGGCAGAACACATTCAGCAAACTCTGTGAGACACGTCAAATCAAAATCAGACTTATAGCTACTTATTCATTTTTCCTTATAGAAGTTTGTTTTACTTGATAGTATAGATATATTTTAAGTTTTGGCTGTAACTTCATACTCAGACAGACACAAGAATGATGTCAGTTGTCTCATGAAATTCTTGGCAAGATATTAAATAAGTCTATTTCCCAAAACATGAACTATTCCTTGAACAAAGTGGATTTTTTGTTTATAGATGTCCTTTTTGTAAATACTGAATTTCTTTGCAATAGGGGAAAACAGATACGTGTTTGAGTCAGAGCAGTCTGGAGTGAAGCTCTCCCTCAGAAACATAATCATACTGGGGAAATATGACCGCACAGAATCACTAAAAATGTACCTTTAAATTAGAAACTCGAGGAATGATGTAATAAACATACACAGCTAAGTGCGTGCATCCAGGTTTCTTTCTAGGCTGAGAACCCCCCCCCCCCCATACATTCATAATGAATTTAGAGTTTCCCCTATAGGAGGACCTACCCTGACTGGGGCCTCTGCAATGCAGCACATCCTGCATCTACCTCAAACTGCAACACACTTGTTTTGTTGAAGAGGGATTTTCTCATGAATATAAAATGGCCATGTACATTCTGAGTGTTTTATTGCTTTTACATCAGCAAAGGTGCTGTTTTAAAAGGTGCTGTTTTAATGTGTGAGACTATGACACAGATAGGACTGGTGTTTTCTACACTGACTGACTACACCAGGAATGTGGGTCAGTAATGTTGGTAGTACATGCTGTGTGTACTGTGATACATTTCAGCGTGCGTGTGTTGGGCTTAAGCGATAATATGAGCCTCTCTGTGTCTACGTGTGTTACAGGCGCTGCCATTTCAGAGACGGCAGCGGCAAATTGCACTGATGATTTATGTTAATCCATGTCATGTTACAGTGACTTGATGACACGATGCACATTATGATATCCTCCGCACCATAGAAATTAACACTAATATCCAATTAAATCAAACTTAGACGGAGCAGAAGACTTGCACGACTGAGCAGTGAGCATTGTTAGCATGAAATTATGAAAATTCAGTAGAAATGATAGACATATGGAGGTACAGCTAATTAGTCCCTGGTGTTCCAGCTGTCCTCGTGTCAAATTTGCAAAACATTTCATTAACATAACTTTTGTGACCTGATAATTGCAAAATTTAAGTGACAGGTGTAGACACACAAAAAAATACTTCTCTTCAGTGTTTTCTGGTTTGCAGCCGGTAGCTGTTGTGAATGTTTACATCTCTAGTACTAGTGCTTCAGACAAAGTTGGAGAGATTTTACATACTGCATTCTCTTAAATAATATTCCAGATAAGCTCTTAACCCAAACCTCATTTATTTTTTATGCATTTATACATTGCATGCGTCTAACAGTCTAATTAGGTTCTGCTTCATTGTAATAATAAGCATATACAGTGTATGTATCAATCTTTAAATCAATCTATAATTGGGATTTGGTCAAGTAATAAGGACTTATGAAACCATATCTGAGTGCATGCAAGCACATCCAGTGAATTAACTGGATTTATTACTGGAGTCCAAAATGTCCTCTGCTGTCTGTGTGCACAACTTCTCCCCTCATCTGTGTAATATATAAATACACACAGAAACACGCACATGTGTGCTCGAGCCAGACACTGATGCATGTGCGCATCTGATAATCTAAGAAAGGTCATAGTCAGCTCGTTTGTCCTTCATGCTTCCTGCTTAACTGGGGGAAACGACGCTCATGAATGTAGATGACCTATATAGTATTACACTGCAGAGGATGAGTACGCAACCGCTGATAGAAGCCACACATTCCCCTTTTCCCAAAAGAGGAGGAAACGGGTTGAGGTTCAAACAGATGCTACGGGGCCACTAGCGGTCATCTCTCATAATGGCAGATAATGATTTGAAGTATTATGTTGCAGTGTCTTCTTTTAATCTTTTAATGGAGGTCATTTTGAAGTACAGGTATCTGTGGGAAGTCTGATGCTAATAAATCAATAAATATGTTGCTCAGAGATACTGTACATTGCAGCTTGGTAAAGAGCAACATGGGGGGGTGAAGTGTAGTAGTAGCACAGATTATGTGAGACAGATGAATAGATTTAACTTTTTCTAGATGATCAAAAGTTACAAAAGAGTTAAAGATGGAAAGTGCTTACCTCTGCACCCCTGCCCTCAAAGATGCAGAATATCGCCAGTCAGCATTCGGAGCTTTTGGCTGAGCGAGCAAGAGGTAGAGAGAGAGAGAGAGAGAGAGAGAGAGAGAGAGAGAGAGACAGAGAGAGAGACAGAGAGAGAGAGACAGAGAGAGAGACAGAGAGAGAGAGAGACGGGAAAAGAGAAGAGAAGAGAGAGAGAGAGAGAGACAGAGAGAGAGAGAGACGGGAAAAGAGAAGAGAAGAGAGAGAGAGAGAGAGACAGAGAGAAAGAGAGTTTAGTTTGATCTTATACAGTGCAGAGCCTGGCTGGGCCATGGTCTCATCAATTAATCACGATACACATCCCAGCTCTGGACGTGATAGGAACACTGCAGTTGTGTCCCCCATTGCAAGCACACACACACACACACACACACACACACACACACACACACACACACACACACACACACACATGCATGCATAAATATTGATATCCACACAGAGCCACAGAAGGACTTTCAAAAGGGCAGTCGCTGAAAGCCATATTGATGAGTTTTTGGACAGTCTCTCACTCCATGGCTCTATAAATGTAAGAGCTGTGAGAGTTATGCCCTTTCCCTGATTGCTGGGGTGTTTGTATAGACTGATGTGGACCCATTTGGGTTCAGTAAATCTGTCTTCTCCTGATGAACCTGGGCTGAGTGCTTGAAACTCCCAGTGGGCTTCTGGTAAATTATTGCAAGCGAGAGCTATTATCGCCGGGGCGACCGCATCCTATACCTGTGGTCTTTATTTTATTATCATATTATTATTATTACAAATTATCACTATATAGTCTTGTATTACCTGATTTTTAATTATTTAATTTAGGCCTCATTTCCTAGATCTAGATAATATAATTGCTGTCTGTTTTTTGATCGATCAACTAATTGATCAGTAGGCTTATCATTGCAGCTCTACTTTTCTTCTTATCATTAAATTGAAACTACTGTACCAAACAAGCAGCAACGAAGTGAAGCCAATATGCAAGGACTAAGAACTGCAGTTCCTCAATCGGCCACTTGAGGCTGGCTCCAGAACGAGTCAATCTCCATGAGCCGCTATATTAAAATGCCCAACTTCACAGCAGAAATAAACATGTTTACAGCCTGGTACAAAAAACAGTTTTGGTCTCTATAGATGATTTCCCTGTTCATGACAACTGTACTGAGTCTGAATTTCTATATAATGCCCCTGTTTAAATTATATTAAGGCTTTAAGTTATGCATGTTTTAACAGCATTGCTGCTTTGATTGACAGGTGGGTACAACCTACATTAGTTTTAGTGGCACTGAGTTAGTTTTTGCACTATTGGAGTCACTACTGTTACTGTTAAGGCTGCCAGGACTCCCATTAATTTGCCTGTGACCAATTTTGCTGATTATTATGCCATCGAGATCAAAGGACCATAAGAATTTCATAGGGTGAAAAGTCACATTTTTAATGAGCTAATCTTTCATGACCATTAATTATGCCTGACTCTTTCAGAATTATGTTCCTCATGAATAGGTGCTGCACACATGCACAGTATGAAACAACTGTGAAATCTATATCACGGATAATGCTAAATTCTGTCAGTATCATGTGGGTTGCAGCCTTTGACGTCAGGAGCACTGAATAAGAAAAGCCTAAGACACAAACCTGCTCAGGCAGTAGCAAGTGTCCCAGATAAAGATGGCACATTATGTTCCTCAGCTCAAGTCAGAGGGGAGTATTTTGTACTGGTAGACCCAGCGTCTTTGAGTAAATCTAATTTGCAGGGCTGCGGAACAGAGGCTGGAGGTTAATTTAATTTACACTGCTACAATTGTCTTGGTAAGAGATTTTTTTCAGTGACTGGCACCATATAATTAACGTGATGCATCTAGAGATACCCTCTTAACCATAGGAGCCTATGGTTAATCACTGATTTCCAACTAGCATGAAAGCAGACCCAGAAACCTCTGCTAGATTCATAACCAGAGTCCTTAAATCCATGACTAATAGGCATGAAGATTTCAACATTAAAGGACTACATAAATAGCGCGTGTATGGTAAGGGAAGCAGGTATGTCAGGTATCTCATCACGGTACAATTATTAGATACGTGCATATCTCTCACATAGTCAGAAGCAACAACAACTAGTCTTGCAGGACCTCTGATCAAGTCAATTAACCTCAACTTCTCCAGTGTAACAGTTTTACTCACACACACACACACACACACACACACAGATACACACACAAGTCAGACCTGACAGGCCTGCACAGAGAATGAGCAACTGTATTTGGTGTATATGTGATGACAAGCTCAAACTGAAACACAAACGTCTGAATCATCAGAAACAACGCAGGACCACAAAAAGCATCGGGCTTGACACTAATGAAGTGTGAGTGCTGAGCTGGGCTGGGCTGAGCGACTGCACGGCACAAGTGGGAACTGAACAAAGAGAGTGAGGCCTGCAAGGATTCAATTCACTGCAGGAGGGGATCAAACTAAACATACAGGAATATCATCACCCTATAGCAGCAACATAACACTGACGATGCATGCTGTAGCAAAATCTTAATGCTAAAAAAGGCTACTTAAAGATGATTCATGACCTTCCAGTTATGCGGACAAAGGTAAACATAAAAAATTTATGACACACCTCTGGGCAGAGCTGCAGTGAGGCATCAGGCATACTCAGTCTGCGTACAAATCCACTTCCACTTGTGAAGAAGCGGTCGGCACCACTGCCCCAGGTGCCACTGATGGGACGTCCTGTGTTGTAGAACATGAAAGTGTCACTGCCAGAGGTGGCTGTCAGGCAGGTCTTGTAGCAGTAAGTCTTTGTGAGGGAGCCATTCCCACGCACTTCGATGTAATGAGGCTCCACTTTGAGGTCTCTCCGAAGCACCACATTGTTATTAGGTTGTGCTCCGGCTCCACCGCTGCCTCCCCCACCAGCACTTACGCTGCTGCTCCCACCATCTGGAGGGGGCTTCTGTGACACACAGCAAGGGGAGCAGGACCCAGGCTGGGTGCAGTAGGCATGGCAGCGTACGATAGCCAGCACCACCACAGTGACCAGGAAAACAAAGGTGGTGGCACTCAAAGCTACGATCAAGTAGAGGGTCACGTTGGAGAAGAGCAGCGTGCTGTGAGGTCGGATGATCCTCTTGGGGTCAGGAGCCACTTTGGGTGGCACCTCCATGACAGCCACGTTGATGGTGGCGGTGGAGGAGAGGATAGGCTGCCCATGGTCCTTCACTACAACGGTAAGAGCAAAGGAAGTGAAGTTGTCCTCCAGGATCCTCCGGGTGGTCCTGATTTCACCGGTGTGTTCGTGCACTTTGAACAAGTCCAGGTCAGTGGCTGTCTCCAGTACGTACACGAGCCAGGCATTTGGACCAGCGTCTGCATCATATGCCACCACTTTAGTCACCAAGGCACCAGGCTCTGCATTCTTTTGTACCGTTTCCAACGAGCGTGTGCCGTTGCCGGGAGGGTTTACTATTAATGGTGAATGGTCATTCTGATCCATTATGTAGATGTAGACAGTGGCGACGCGGCTGAGCGGGGGAATGCCCCCATCTTGGGCTTTGACCTGAAAGTGAAACTCTCTAAGTGACTCATAGTCAAAGGCTCGCAGGGCATAAGCCTCCCCTGTATCGGCCTTCACAGACACATACGAGGTGACAGGGATGCCATGGTTGTTGTCATTGAGCACTGTATAGGTGATGCGTGCGTTCTCTTTGATGTCTGCATCTTGAGCTTTCACAGTACACAAAGACGCCCCGGGGGCATTGTTCTCAGCCACGTAGACGGTATATGAAGTCTGTTCAAATCGTGGTGGGTTGTCATTAACATCAGCCACATCCACCTGTATGGTCTTCTGGGAGGAAAGTGGGGGGTTTCCTCCATCTGTGGCACTCAGAGTGACATTGTAGGCATCAGTGGTCTCGCGGTCCAAGAAGGCTGAGGTGACCAGAGTGTAGTAATTTCTAAATGACTTGATCTTGAAAGGAAGGCCTGCTGGGATCTCTAAGGTCACCTGCTTGTTCGCGCCAGAGTCTCGATCAGTAACACTAATGAGGGCCACGACTGTGTCTGCACGGGCATCCTCCCTCACGGGGCTCGACAGAGATGACAACACTATCTGAGGGACGTTGTCATTCACATCCACCACCTCTGCAACTACCTTACAGTAGGAGGCCACAGCCCCAGGGCCCTTGTCCATCGCCTGGATGTACATCTCATAGGAGTTGGTCTCTTCATAGTCAACATTGTTCCTCACTCTTATTTCTCCTGTGTTAGTGTCCATGCTGAACATCTGCCGCACTCTCTCTGGAGTGTAGCTGCTGAAAGAGTAATAAACCTCTGCATTTGTGCCCTCATCCAGATCAGTCGCATTCAGTTTGATGACAAGGGTGTTTTTGGGTGAATTTTCCAGGAGTTTCACCTTGTACACTGAGTTGTCGAACGTGGGAATATTGTCATTTGAGTCCAAGACCCTTACGTTGATTTTAGCCGTGCCTGTTTTCTCAGGTGTCCCACCATCCACAGCACTTAAAATTAATTGGTGGTAAGGCGTTTGTTCACGGTCAAGGGGCTTTTTGAGCACAAGCTCGATGTGCTTTGTATTGAGGGAGGGTTTGTTAGATACCAGCGCGAAATGGTCGTTTGTGCTAAGCTGATACATACGGACTGAATTTGACCCAATGTCTGGATCTTGAGCGTTTTCAATTGGGTAACGAGACCCTGGTAAAGCAGATTCTGTGATTTCCAGTTGGTACTCGTCTCTGGGGAACTGCGGTGCATTATCATTGGCATCCACAATCTCCACCTCGACGTGGTGCATCTCACTGGGATTTTCGACCATCACCTCCAGACTAATGAGGCAGGTGCTGGATAAATCGCACAGTGCCTCCCTGTCAATCCTTTCATTGACAAGTAATTTCCCATTTTTGGGGTTGACAATCACGTAACGTTTCCCGCTGTTGGAGGTTACCTTAATTTTTCGGGTAGCGAGCTTTCGAATATCCATCCCCAAGTCATGCGCCAGATCACCGACCAGTGCCCCATTTTCTAGTTCTTCTGTAATAGAATATCGCAACTGTCCAAAAGAAAGGCCACAAAATAAGGAAAATATCACAAAATAAAAAGGCACATTATTCCCTATCCAGTTGCATATCCCCGCCACAGCCATCGCAAGCTCATAGGATCCGCAGACGGATTAAACGCAGCCTTCCGCCTTTTTAGCTTGCAGTATCTTGCATCCCAGCACCTCATTAAGGTGGGCTAATTGGTCTCCCGGTAAATGAAACAGAAGCGGCTCATCCATTGTGGTACCCGGCTATGGTGAATCCTCTCCAGCGCACCCATATTTCCTTTGTCCGTGATGCGCTTTTTTTTTGTCTCCAATGCGCGCTGCTGACGGGTGTGTTTCCCTGCCGCTGGAGCTGTGACTTTCGTCAAGACTGTTGAAATGTCTCCCGATGAATCCGGAAAAGAAGTGTGTGCCTTTCAAAATAAAATGAGAAGTTTTCTCCAAGTTCAGCAGGCCAGGGAAGGAAGAAAAGGAGAAACGCGTTCAGGAAACCCAGAATTGGAGAGGCTTCACTGGTGTTTTAGTCAGCTGAAATTAAGAACTGGTATCTATAACACCCTTTAATGACATAGCTGTCATTGTTTTCATCAATTCTTAAATCATAATTTAGGTATTAACTTGTACAAACACCTCCTTTTGCTGTCTAAATACACTTTTAGTTTAATTTATATTGTCTTGAACCATGCTCCACCGATCTCCGAGTGTATATGTTCCAGTGAAGATTTACAGTATGCTTGTTCATTTATATACATTTTATTTTGGAATCTGTAACCGGACGTTAAGTCATCCAATGTATCTGACTTGACCTTGGAAGGACCGTATCCCACCCTAGCGCGCACTCAGACTCCAGCTCTCCCTTCGCCACTGTGGCGCAGCTCCCCTCCTCCCTCCCCACCCATTTCTCTCCTCTCATCCCTCCATTACGATGTCGGTGTAGGATCAGGGAGCTAGTAGACGACCAACACATTAAAAGCACCCCCACAATAAAGAATGGTGGCCACACAAAACATATACATCTATTTTCATATATATAGATAACTTCCACGACACCAGTCATTCATTGCGTGAAACAAAATCGCTGTGCAGCACGTCTGTGAAACATATGGTGAGATTATTGAAAAAAAGGGGGAAATATAACCCGAAGATGTGACTAAAACGTCTAATTAATAAAAGCAAGGTCAAATTTAATGTGCAGAATATTCAACCTCATCATCCTTCCTCATAACGCACGCAGTAAACGTGGCCACACACACACACAGACACATGTTTGCAGACTGGCTTATGTTTGTCTTCCTTTGTCTGTACTAAGGATGGTTAATTTGCCGGTAGCGATTCTGTGGCGCAGCCTACCGCATGGCGAGCGTTTTGGACAGGCGCAGCAGAAGAGAAAGCATTGCGCTGACAATCACAGCCTTCCCTCCACATGGATCACTGTCAGTGATAGACATCAGACTGTCAGGTCACATAATCGTATTTAAGATGCTCGTTGTGGACCCCCACAAAGCGGAAGTCTCATTTCCTCTCTATGATATATACCCCGAAGAGAAATGTGATATAGGATTATATATGGGCACGGAAACCAGAAGGTTCACAGTGTGTTGAACACAGCTCAGTGTAAAATAAATAAATACTGAGGCTGCATTAATCAGTATACATGATGCAGCCTTTGTCACAGAAAGATCCACCCTTTAAATGAAAGTGTTTTCTTTTATTTCCACTCCTCAAGAAATGCAACAGTACTCTCATTTTCACTTATTCTGTGAACTGAATTTTTAGGAATTAGCTCTCTAACCCTGCAGCTGGTGATAACAAAATCTCAAGGAAACATGTGATTCAAATAAGGGATGCACATGCAAGTCATCACACTGATGTTCTCCCAGAGTTTGCAGGTGAACTCGAAGCCCGCAGGTGTAAATGTGGTTGTCTATGTATATTACAAACTGACTGATAATGATAGATGAAGCTCCATGAACCTTTGGGGCTTCTTTTTTCCCCCCTGCATTCATGCTTCAGGATTTCAAAAGCAGAAAACACAGTGACATCTTGTGACTTGAAAAACTTACAGCAGCTCCTCAGCATCTCTCTGGCTGAAACGTTGTATTCTCAGTAAGAGTCCTGCATCTTATTATAAAGTAATACTTTTTATTGAGAAGTGCAGAATTCAATTATGTTATGGTGCAATATGTTACAGCAAAAATAATCCATAAATGTGTTGTCTAAAAAGGATATTTGGCCCAGTGTCACCGCAGACTGCATTCAATTTCATGGCTAATATTTATGTAACATTTCGTATGACTCACAATGTGTTGTGACTGCAGAATGACATTTATTAAATTAGCCTGTAGTACAATAGACAATAGAAGTCTATTGTACTTATATAATTACTTGGCACCAGGTGGAAATGTCCTTCTGGTGTACGCTAGATAGACATATTTCTTAATTTTCCTACTCTCTTCTTGTCTTACCTCATTAATAAGAAGTGCACATAGTTTACCTTCAAAACTTTAAAAACTATCAAAGTGAATTAAGCTGCTGTCTGATGCACCGGTGACGTTTGAAGCCGACACAAGCAGTGAACTTTAAAGGAGTGAAACAAGCTTCAGTGCATCTCACCCAGTGTATGCTTAGATAGGCTACACCCCCTTGAGACCCTGTTTAATTTACAAAATGGAAAATGGATGGATGAGTACTTGGGTTAGTTAGTAAAAGTCAGTCCACCTCAAGCCTCATTAGGCTCCAAGAGGCACTAGTTTAAGCTCCTTTTTGCTCCCATACATTGTATACACCAGGCTAAATTTACCAGGCTTCTGTTGTAGAGTTAATTTGAGCCACTACTTGTATTGGCGGTTGGGGAATGACTTGTTTTAATGTTTGTAGGCCAGGCCTTCCCTTGACTGCCTGCACATTCCCTGAGCTGTTTGTGTCTGATGACAGAGGTTTGTAGGATATACTGACTTTTGGTAACACCTGTTCCTTTATGCACAGCTGATTGGCTGTTCCTGACCTGGGTGAAAGCTGATTGAACACCAACATTTTTCAGTGTATTTGTTTGCTCTGCTGACTGCTGTTTTGCTAATGGTTTTATGTATGCGTACATCAGTTCTGGGTTTTATGAGACTTCTTGTTAATGTGTTTCTGCTTACCATCTGCCCACCCTAATGTGTGTCTTGTCTCTTTGTCCCAGATCAAAGCTTAATCTAAAAGGAGGGTAATGTGTCTGCCCAAGGCGGGGCCTAGTAGGACGATTAGACCACTCCTTTCTTCTGTCACTCCACTGGTTGAGTGTTCTGTTGTTGTGTTTGCATCTTTTATCTGTACGTTTGTGTGTGTTTGAGTGATTTTTTTTATTTTGATTTTTTACAGTGGCTTTTCCCCCTGGCTTGGTGGTCTGTGTCATCCTGGCCAGTAGTTCTTAGTGGAGATCTGTGCACATTGTCTCTCTATTTTTGATATAGCTGTGGTTTATTGTTGCCTAAATTGAATATTATTCTAATATTTTAACATTTTAGTCTTATATATGGGTGACACAATTAATAAAAACAACTGTTTTTACTTGTGGAAACCTGGTCTCTGCTATTCCATGTGTTTTATGGGTCAATATATATATATATAAATACTGATAACACTGACTGAGATGGATACTTCATAATATGGTTAATGTCCAGTTAACCCTGCACAGAGAAGGTAAAAACCACCCAGTAGTACTGAGGCTTTATACATGTATCTTATGGTCAAGCATTAACGGGGGTGGAGTTCTAAAAGATGCCGTCATCCACAAGCTCTAAGTGCACTTAATGGTTACCCGTTGATGTCCGTCCACCCAATCTACAACTCAATTAGAGCATTTTAGAGCAGAGCCTAAGACATCGTTTTGCATTGCTTTCATTAAAATGCAACATGACGTCTTTCTAGTGTGACTATGGAACTGCGTCTTGAAAACGAATTAGCAAGGTGTCAAACTGCAACTTGTGGTAGCACGACATCATTTTTAATTTGACACTTTTCACCATATTCTCACACAAACTGCTCTCTCAAACTGAAACAGAATGGAGATGACAAAGAATTAATTAAGTGCTGGAACAGACCAATGAATATTTGTCTGTTACACTACATTATTTGTTTATTTACTGTGTATTGAAAAGGTTGTGACCTCAACAGAGTTGCTGGATACTGGTGTTATGCTGTTGATGGAAGCTGCTCATGTTTTCTGACCTGCTATAAAGTTAATTAAAAGTATGTTTGGCTATATCTATATATGTTATGACTGTTTAAACTAGCAATGTGTGACATAGCAAAGGAAGCATCAGTTAAAGAATCACTTCAGCACCTTGGTCAGTTCCTCAAGCTCAGGCAGATTGAGGTCACCTACGAAGGAACCACAAAAAAAAAACACTTTGCATCTGCATTAATTTGCTATGTATGTTTTGTCATTATGCATTTAACCTGCTTTGGGATCTCATTAAGATGAATCTAGGCTTATTCCAATCAATTATAATAATTAGTTATTTCTATTCGAGCCAGAAATTGTCGTACTGTAACAGTCGGATAAGGAAAATCACATGTTAATACAGCTATGAATGCACACACAGGAAACAATGTGACTGGATCAACCACAATGTGGTGTAAAGGAAATCCATATGAAAGTGCCTTTTAATTGAGTAAACTGTCGACACCATGACGTGCTCTTTGTCTTCCAACAGCCCTGGATCATGTACACAATTGAAAAATACATTAAGATGTGTGAATGCATTGTCGCCGGGTTATGACATAGAGTTTTGGAAAATTATCCTTTTGTGCATTATCTTTGTCTCTAAAACAGGAATTGTTATGGAAACACATTGAAGGAGCAAGTGAGTCATAAAATATTAGAACGAAGAGGGATTGCTGGGTCAGTAACCATGGCTCTCTTGTGTAAAATTTGGGGTGGAGCCGAGACATAACAACAATCAGGCAGTGAATGAATTAGCAGCCATAAAAGGGGAACTAAAAGGACACCACTGAATATGGAACACACATAGCTTTTAGTTGAGTAACAAGGAACAGGGGCTGTAAACTGTGTCTCGGTATAAGCAGCAAAAGAGCTAAAAATAAATAATCAGCACCAGCATTTCTCTGTGAGAGTGAAGCCACATTATTTTTGGCTAAAGCTAAAGGGGGTCTGGGAAAGCCGTCCAAAAGAGACAAGCAAAGTCGGTCACAACATCTGGCAGGGCAGTGCTGTCCTGATAGCTCTGAGCAGAATAGATCACTGGGTGAATGCATCTAATGGAGCAGAGCCATAATGGCTCCTTTGAATATTCAGAATCTGCTAGACCACTCTAAAATGTTCTTATCATTAAAAAAAAATAATTAATACATTTTACAGAATGTTTTTCCTAACAATGTATCTGTTAATACATGTCAAATAAAAACACAGAAAACATATATACATATTATTAAAAGTCATTCAACAAGAGCAGAAGAGAAGAAAGAAAAATAGGTAAAAGCTAGCCATGAATTAAACTGAAAATTAACTGAAGATTCTCCATCTCCTCAAGCTGCCTAGGGGCCTATATGTCTTTCCCTCTGACATTGATGGCCACTGAATTTCAGCCTGTGAAAGCCTGTGGTGGAGAGATGAAAGAAGCAAATTGATCTTCAACCGATATGTGTTTTAGTCTAATCTAACAGCAGATTTCTGTGATATGAGCCTGTGCTCGGGTTTGTTGATTATCAGTAGTTGGTATTTGGGAACAGGAAAGATTATTACATGAAAGCACATGCAACTACAAGCTTAGGTAAAAAAACAAACAAACAAACAACAAAAAAACACATGTCGAATATGCACTGCTGATTGTTCACCTGCTTGGCTAGGGGAACCATTTTAGGTTTGTTACATAAGTCTCAGAAAATTGTGTTTCCATAGCAACAGCGAATTGACGAATGTTTCAGTACCAGCTGTGATCACCATTCTAAATTTGATCTAATGTCCCCACGGAAAAAAATTATATATATATATATATACAGCATATATGCCATCACAATGAAAGTCTATGAAAGCCATGTTTGGAATACCTGAAGAGAAAACACTGTGCAGTTTACATTCTTTATTCAAATATGCATTTTTAATAGCAGTGAGGTTATCTGTCCATCTGTCCATCACATTGTCTAAAAGATTCCCTTGCCATGATTATAATGATCCACCCCTCTGTATGTTTTTTTTTACACAGATGTTGTCATTTTGCCGACATATTTGTGCTGGATTTCTGCTTCCATGCAGTCATTTAAAACAGCCAGCAGAGAATGGCTGACACAAACTAGTGCAGCAGTGACCCCATGGCAAGGGCAGTCACACATAAAAAAATAAAAAAAAAAACCTGCCACAGGCATCACTCAAGATGGAGCCTAAATTTCACTGCACTTAACTCCATCATAGTACTCTGGCCACCAGATGAGCACAGACTACTTCAGTCCCTGATTCCCCCTGTGAATGTGAAGCCTGTTACTGTTTGATGTAAACACTTCTATAAATATTACAATAATCAAGACATAAATCTACAGCAGCATTTGCTTTATCGAAACTGGACTACAGATTTAATATGAAGGCAACAAGACAGATATTGTCTGTGAAGATCAAATGTATGAAATCAAAGACTTTGCAGATGCTGTGATAGATTTGTATTCCTGTCTTATCCAGGATGTGTCTCTAAATTAGAGTGACAATCTGTTCATATCAGTTTCTGTAATGGTGCAGCAGTCCAGTCATAAAACAAAATAAATGACACATCCCCCTGACTTCTGCCGGAGCAACACATTACTGGACACATGCTTAAGACAACTTCACTTTATCCTCTCAGCTGTGGTAACCAATGGCTCTAGGTGTTAAGACTCATGTGCATGGGCCCCAGTCAAAGTATCTTCTCTGCTGATCTGACTCACTCATACAAATGGGTCAAACACCCCACAGCTTGTTTTTACACTTTGACTGATATTGTTGCAGTTGTCATTACAACCTGATTTAAATGCGTAAAATAACAATCACAAGAGGAAGAAGTGCAGATTCAGTAGCACAGGCTACTTTTGTCTAAAACTGTAGTGATGGTTTTCTGGAGCTGCAGATTCAATTAAGAGATGAGGCCAAGATCTGAAGTTCAAGTGCGCTTTAATACGAACTCAGATTCATTCCCACATGCGACAGAATGAACAAAGAATATGTTTCTCACGACTCCTTATATAGCAAGTTTATGCTGTATCAGATGTAAACACCTGTTAGGGGTTCCCTTCTCCCTTCATCAATACCTGTTAACATGTTGTCTCCTATCTACGCACTGTTCTAGACATGGTGGTTCCTAACTATTAATACATATGTCCTAGGTCATAGGTTACATGATACAGGGAAACATTCTAACAAAAACTTATAAAGATATCAAAAAAGTTTTGTTCCATTTTGGAGTCTAGAATTATTTTTGCAGACAGTTGCACTGACAAACTTGCCTAGCTGGTGAAGTTGCTCTGACATGGCCTAATCATGTTGAAGTTTCTATTAAAAAAATGCATCAACATGACAAGTCTAATAATAGCTATGGTTTGCAGTGATAACACACCACAAACTCTCAGGTCCTGGCATCCAAAGTGCAGACAGAGGGCACCAGAGAACACCTTCTGCTTAATGCCACTACATGCCAAAGTATGAGTTGACATCTACAGCCTGAAGCAGAGAATTGGCCTCCAAATATTATATAATAAGGACTAAACCAACATTAGATGTATAATTTAAAGAAGACTAGTTTTAAGTTTGTCCGTTGTCTGTTATTGCAAACTGATTTAAAATTGACTCTTTTTTACAGACCAAATCTAGATAGACTGAGCAAAAAAATGGTTAAAAAAATGCTAAAGCGGCTTGCATCCATCTCTGAAAATCTCTTTTTTTAATATTCTAACCCAGTACTCAACAGTGAAACTGACAGTACTCAAAAGTGAAACACACTTACTGGATCAATACACTGCTTTCTACTTGCCCTAGCTCTATGCAAACAAAAGCACTTCTCTGATTGCGAAGATTTTTAAAATGATTTATGATGAAGCCTAAAGCCTAGAAATGAAAGCACTGCAGCGCTGCACAAAGAAAGCATGATCACGTATAATGGGGTGCTTAATTGCATACCTCCTCCAAACTATATATCATCGTCTGATGAAGCTCTTTCTAACTTTGCTGTGGAGAGCAGAGGAGAAAGTTTTTCAGTGCTGCAGCTGCTCTTTGGTCGATCTAAGTGCACTGTCGAAACATACAGTAAGTTCTTGTTGCCACCTGACAAAAATGGGTGGTGGTTTTATGTCCTAATTGTCTTCCCCCTCTAGAACATAAATATGGATGATATTAATAACAGGCACACTTTATTCATTTATTTTATAGACTGGTCTGTTCTGAAGCTCTGAACTCCTTGTAGTATCTGGTAGTTGAGTTTCATCTTCTTCATTTTGGAACTCTCCTCGGGTGGTCTGTCGGCTTTTTCCATTCTTGGGGCGTAGCAGGCCACAGAAACTCAGCCTTACTATTCTAATTTCACTTTTTGGCTCAATCATAGATGTCCATTTCTCTACCTGTTTTTGGCACAGGGCAACAGATAGCAGTAGTCTTAAAATCAAATTCACCATTTATGTTATTTAAAGTGTGGAATAAATCAGAGATGTGGGTGGCTATTCACAGCTGCCCTACATTCTACTCCTACCTATGACGCTTGTGCGGAGACATATGAAATACATGATTTGGCAGAGCATCCTGCAGAGTAAACTGTTTAACAGAAAGGGGAAAAAACAATTTTAGCTTCAAGTAAACTGTAAAAGAAAAAAGTCATTTGCACCCTGGTGTGTCACAGCTTGTTTGCTCAACACTTTCAGCACCATGGACAGCACCAGGTCTACCCACTGCGTCGGTGAATTGATGAGAAGTCTTACAGCGGTACTCAGAACACATGAATGTAGCCACAGGTGCACTGCTTATTTCCTTTGACCTACTTCCAATCCTTTTAAAGCACAAGTAAACCAGGAGACCTTAAGGCCCTTTAATATAGCAGTAAGTGCTTCTGAGATGAGTAGTAACCAATTATCCAACATTTGGGGTAACTATTTTGACCCATTATGTCCCAAATTTAACTTATGACCTCTTTAATATATTGCTATAGTATTTAGCACTTAACTATATTATTCTATCTGTATTATTAACGCTATAAGATATACTGTTTTTATTAAAAACACCCTGAATGTGTGTAAATACACTTGCATTTCCAGCAGTGGTTGTTGCATAGGACCGTCACACATCAGTCTCCGGTCAGGCTGATAGCCCTGTGTGGTCACACTGAAGAGCAGACTATGCAATTTGGCTCTGGGGTTTTACTAATCCTGACAAAGCTATTATTTGTCTGCTTCTGTGATTTGAACTGCAGGCACAACTCCTTTATTTAGTTTTCAATTTCCAAGAATTAGTGCAGAGGGTTATACAGAGAAACTGGGTCAAAATGTGTGTATGCGAGGGGAAGAGGGAGAGGGAAGAGAGAAAGAGAGAGAGAGAGAGAGAGAGAGAGAGAGAGAGCATGTGAGTCACATTACAGAAGTCACTTTTTGAGAACTTTGTTTCATTTTTTATCACAAATGCAACAGAAAGACAGATTAAAAAGCTTTATTCAAACTAGTATGATCAGGCAGAACATTTAAGCCAAATAAGCAACATCAAAATCTGACAATTAACTCGACTTGAAAATAAAAGCAAGACCATTCTCTCCCATACTGTCTTTGATCCACTAAGTGGAATGGAACTGGATTAGGTTTGATGCAACTCCCGAAGCATACTGTACAATATGACTGGCAAATTAACAAGAGTAAAAACCGAGCTGTGCACACGAATGAGAAATAACACACTTTTACTATGCCAAGCACAAGCACCTCCTGTGCTGTTCGATCACAGTGAATACAGAAGATATCAAAAAAGTCTACTGTATAAAAAACACAAAGTATAAAGCAGTTCGATTTACAGTAAATGAATCTACTGGTTCTTCGTAGAACATCTGCTCTGAAATCAAAAAAGGCTGAGCCCCTATCCAACAACACCTTAGCAATTCACAGGATTTTATCATTGGGATAACTGTAATTTGTAATACTCTATGACATGCCATTGTTTCATTCATCAACAGTCATATACATCTTTTACAATACAGAAGGCACGCAAAGGAGCTCATCATATGTGCAATTTATTAACTCTTTTAAACACTGTTGGAATCAACTGGTTCAAGCACTGATTGCACACATAACATGTACTCCACAGCAAGAGATCCCTCATTACGTGACATCTTTAGTCTGACAGAAAGATGGCCAGCTGTGTTTACGTCTGAGCAGCCTGGTGTAACACCAGGAGGCAGAGAGAGAAAGAGGGGAAAAGAGAGGTTAGATTTCACTGACTCAGAACATGTAGCTCGATACACCTAGAAATAGTCACTGCATTTCTGAGCGAGTGCTGCGATCACATTTAGATTGGGTGCATAATACAAAGTGCTGTCATATGCTTAATACTTTTTTATGCATCTATCAATGTGTTCAGCAGTGAGGGGGGCGGGGGTATTGTTGCGAAGTCAGCACTGGAATACTGTAACTATAATTAGCACTATGTTCTCCTTCACACAATCTAATCTCTTCACCTCAGCCAATTAGATTTGATCACTTAGCACCCTGACAAGTTGTCCTAAAAAAGGTCCTTGTTTCTGAGAAATCAAAGTCCTGGGCTTCATAGTAGTGCAACAGCGCTACCTCTGAGGTCAAGAAAAGTACTCTAGTTTCGATTTGAACTTATGTACACTATCAAAACAACATCATATGCACTAAACTACAAATATGCAACACAAAATGCCCTCGAAGAAGCTCACAAAAGCAGCATTAAAAGTTAATACATAAAATATCTATAAAAACATGAATATTCAGAAAACTTGCCTGGACCTTATATTCCCTTGTACCATGGCAAAGATAAATACTTTTTAATATTCTTACTTTTTTCAATAAACAGAGTATTTATCATTACAAAATATTTTTTTAAATTTCCACTTTAATTGTATTTTTTAATTGATTAATATGATTTGCACCGTGTGCAATGAATGAATGATGTCATATTTGATTTTTCAGCCTGAAAAAAGACAGTGAGAATTAGATTGGGATGATAATAGCTTATAAGCATGACAATATCTTATTATAAAGAAAGCTAAATTGATTGGACCCTGTTTTGAAAAATATGGTTCATCATGTTTGCATGTTTTCACTTGCTGTCCACTCTGGCCCCACCCAAAGTTGTGATGTCAGAGTGCCTCTGAATAAATTATTTAATCTGAGGCCACACCTCCCCCATACACCCTCCCTCACTCACCCAAACAAGAGGAGACAGGCCGAGACATATTTTGAAGATGAATGTGATCACAGTTCAGAAAACTCTATATTGCAGTGTATACTGTTTCCCAATACAGCCAGATAACTGTGTGCCCAGTCAGGTGTTTTATAGCAGCACAGATATCTATAATGTATGATGAGTTCTCATCATTATTTCTATTATTACTCTATCTACAATCAAATAAAAAGAGAAATAATGCCTCTCCTTTGTTTGTGTTTTTTTCCATTCTCCAGTTTTCTTTTTTTTTCCTTCTTTTTTTTTTTTGTAGTTTTTGCACATTCATCACTGAGTACAACAAACATTGTAAAAAAAATCTAAAATCAGATCATTGGTCATCTCATCGGCAAATTTCTATTATGAGCCTTGTCGAACAGTAAAATTCATAATACAGTAGAAATGAGTGTTCAAAAAAACAAAAAACACCAAGTGCAAAGCTTGAATCACCGACATAACCAGCTACAGTTCAGTACTTATCAGATTTATGGAAGAATCATATTCACCCTGATTCACGTGTTTATAAATAGGCGTGTTTTAAATTTTTGCTTAAAAAATGCTGCATGATGGAAACTTTCGTATATGGAGCTACTGATGGTTTCTAGAACTACAGCACACAGCGTAACCCCCCTGGAGAGAAGGCATATTTGTCCATTGAGGAATTTCAAAGCATTAAGGAGGAAATGATTTACTACATGAGGCAACTCCAGAAAATGTCCCAATATCCTGCCATAAATGATTTCAATTCAAGATGTTGTAGAATCATGCAGATCCATGCTTAAAAGAGAAACAAAGGTAGAAAGCTGAGGTGATTAGTGGTCGATGTTTGTACGGGGGATTGGAGGAGCTAGAGAGAAAATACTGTTGGAGCAGAGGGACTGAGGGAGGACAGATGTTTTACATCTTCTTTGTGAGTCACAGGGAAGAGTTTCAGCCAGAGACTCCCATGAAGAGATGATTATATCATGGCAGTTCTCTTCTGGGTTCCTGCTAAGAGAAAGAAGATAAAATTAGCCAAAATAGAAAGCTGACCTCGATAAAAACTTGTAGAAAGTCCTCACTCATGCAACAGTGGATCGTGACTGGTTACTGCCACCATCATTGACATGTCATTGGGTTTCAGGGACATTTAAATTCAGGTCTAAATCAGTAACTTTCTATATTTCGGTTCCTTTTTGTTTGTCAATGTTCTTGAGGAATTTTCACCAAATCATTCATAGGAATCAGATTAGCATACACAACTACAATAAAATATGACAAATAATTAACTAATAACTGCAATATGGAAGCAGAGGGTGTAATTGAAGCATGCACAAGCAGGCATTACAAAGTGCTATTTGGTATTTGGTGGGCCAACAGTACAACTATGGGGGAAAAAGAATAGACTCTGCTTTATTGTCGTACATTGCCTACAAATCTGAAACATGCCCAGACAGATAGTTGTTGTTACAGTCAGTGCTCTCAGGTATGTTACATGCTGAGAACCTATTCAGAACAATTCATTCCCTAATCCCTTTTTTTTACTGTCTGTGCCTTCACTTTGCCCTGAATTCCCTCCAAGCCAGCCAGATGTGCACAACACAAAGTCTGACCAGCAGCCAATTTTATTCTAATCTCCGCTCTCAGTAAGCTGATAGGTTTTCTCAGTTCAGAGACTGGCCAATTTTAATGTGAGTCCTCACAATAACGTTGCACTGGAAGTGTTGTATTTGTGAGGGACAGAGTCTGACCTGGGACAAATGGAAATATTTGATTCTGCTCTATTTAATCAGTACAATATGTTGACCAGAGGATTACACCAAAAGATTTGCATTGGGAACAGTGACAGGTTATCAAATCAAAATTTTTGAGCCAAACCAAGAATGTATACCAAATAGAAAAAGGATAGAAAATGTCTACACAATCATAGTGGCTCTACAGAATGTAGTTAGCAACCAGCATACCTCCAGTTGAAGAATGGACTTCCTTTCATTTTGAGTACTTAAGAACAGAAAAAAGAGACAAGTTCAGTGGTACGTGTGAAACTCAGACACTCAGACCCACACGTACAATTTATACATATCATACACCAATCTCTCACACTCTCTCTCTTCCTCCCCTTGTGCATTTATGCATATTCACACTCTTTAATCTTTCAGTGGATCAGTGTTAGTCTGCAGGTCCAGCTGTACAAAAGCAAACAACATCTGGATCAGTTTCTACATTGACTGCAGACGAACTGTGTGCAAGAGCGCTGCTGTTGGAGATTCCACAGTCCCCCAGCATGACGCATCTCACTTAGCACAGTGATACGTTCTTGTCCTTGCAGAGAACCCCCTCCATGTCTGGGCTTCTTTGAAGTACCCCCCCCCCCCTCTCCTTACGCCCACTAGTTATGCTCTGCATCTGCAATAAATGGCCTACATACTACATAAGACACTGAACAGTGGCACATTTTCAGTTTGGGGGTATTTGTTTGGCCTAATTATGCAAAAAAAAAAAGTGCAGACAGTTCATTCTAGAAATAGACTGATAATGAACATCAGCATGATTTTATTCTTATCTCAGTTGATAAATGTTCAGTGTTGTATATCAACATATGAGTGTACTGGAATGTTGGAAAAACTGACCTAAAGCAGTACTACCAACCTCAATGACACCTCTTGGCCATTCTTGTTTCATCTGCACATATCAGTTTTACCTAGACTACACATAAAACATCATTACCCTCAGCGTGATTTCAGCCAGTGGACATCCCATACTCAAAACCTCAAGTATTATAACCCAGACACAAATTAAACAATAATAATAATAATAGATTTAGCAGTCGCTGGTGTCCAGCGAGTCCCAACCTTGAGGTCCAGCCCCCTCCCCAAAGACAAATGACAAGATAATTTCACCTTTTCGAGTCTCAAACAGTTAATTAAACAAAACCATCTGAGATGTTTAGAGAGGAACTGTTTTGTTAGAGGAACTACTAATGACTCATTAGTCAAACACTGAAATCCACCCCTGAGACTTCAGGTATCTGCCAAAGATCTGCAAATTGAAGATGATCTCTTTACCAGTAATTGCCCAAAGTGCCTCTTTGTTTAAAACAATCAATAAAATGTCGACACTTGATACTAAAAAAAAAACAGTCTTTCTATTTTTTTTTATATGTGACCTATTCAGAATTTATCTATAACCACAAAATGATTATATTGTGGGATACATACAGTATTGAAAAAGGCACTTCTTTGATCCTGCAAAAATTAACAGTATCACCAACTTGCATCCACAGGTAATGCAAGAAGACGAAGAAGAAGAAGAAGTTTTTTATACTACTGTAAATTCCTGAACACAACAATTAGCTGTCTAATCATCACTGTATTGTCTGTAAACAAAAATGTGTTGACCTTTTTCAGCTCCATCAAAAGCTGCCCCTAAAAAGTTCATCAATCATCATTATTGACATTAAATCACATTTTGCTGCCTCTTAATTTATACATACCTCCAGTGTGGATGCTCTGGAGTCTGTGGTCTCACTTGGCCCTATGCTTCTGGGTATACTGGACACAAAATACCCAGCTCCTTTGGGAATTATTGGCTGTCTCACGACCACTTTGCCTTTCCTGGTCTCTGCGAGGAACAAACTGTACCAGTAGGCATCGCTGGAGATCAGGGTGGAATCTGCGATGGTGGAGCTTCTCTGGCTGATCACGCTGTTTCTGCTGATCACACTGTTTCTGTTGGCCGGGGGGATCTTGATGGCCTTTGGCTTTGGTTTTTGACACTTCAGCACAATAATAACCAAGATGGTTATCAGTAGCAGAAATGACACAGCCCCTAAACCGATTACTAAGTACAGGTTTAAGTCTGTGAAGACGTCGTACTCTATTGGCAACTCTGTGGTCTCTGAAAAGGACATAACATGTTCTACTGTTGATATCTTGATGGTGACGGTAGCAGAGAGAGCAGGATCACCATTGTCTTTCGCAACAATCACCAGCCGCTGTTGTCTTGGGTCTCTGTAACTGAACATCCTTGTCGTCCGAATTTCACCGTTGTACTGATCCAGGCTGAAGAGGGTTGCATCACTGATCTGCAGGAGCTGATATGTGACCCTGGCATTCTGCTCAGAATCGGCATCAATAGCAATCACTTTGGCTATCAGGTGCCCCTTATCTGTGGACCTCGGTATCACCTCCTCTACAACAGAGCCCTGCGCCCGCCAAGGTGACACTATGAGAGGAGTGTTGTCGTTTTGGTCCAGAATGATGATGTGAACTGTCACATTGCTGCTCAGCGGGGGAACACCAGAGTCTCTAGCCTCGATGTGGAAAAGGAAATCCCTCTCCCTCTCATAGTCAAAGGTCTTCAGGGCATAAAGATCCCCGTTCTCAGGGTTGATGGAGAACAGCATTGACATAGACGTATTAACTATCTCCTTCTCCATTATGAAATAAACCAAGTATTGGTTCTCATTGAGATCTGGGTCAAACGCACTAAGAGATGTCAACAACGCCCCTGGGAGATTATTCTCCACGACATGGATAGTGTAGAAGGACTGAGAGAAGGTGGGTGCATTGTCATTGACATCCAGAATCTCTAAAGTTATGGTTTCATCTTCGGATAAAGGCGGCGAGCCTTTATCAGTCACCCTCATTGTAATGTCATATTTGCTTATTATCTCTCTGTCCAGTGGTTTTGAAACCAGCAGCTCAAAGTAACCCTCTGAGGATTTGTTCAGGACGAACGGTAAAGACTGCTGCTGACTCAAAGTGAGCTCCACTACCCCGTTGGCCCCAGAGTCCCTGTCGCTGACGCTGACCACTGCGATCAGTGTCCCTACAGGGACGTCCTCGGTCAGTAAACTTTTCACAGACTTGATGGTCACTTCTGGATAGTTATCGTTCAGATCTGTGATGTACACCATGACTTTACAGTGACCTGTCCGCGGTGTCGCCCCTCTGTCCTGAGCCTGTATGTGCATCTCAAAACTCTGACTCTCTTCATAATCGATCACCCCCTTCACCTTGATTTCACCTGAGTTTGGATCAAGTGAGAAGAGCTCTTGAGTCTTCTCTGAGGTGTACAGCGTATATGAATACACTAACTGAGCGTTTGTGCCTTCATCCAAGTCTGACGCGTTTAAGGTCATGACTACTGTCCCTGCAGCCGAGTTCTCTGAAACATTGACTGAAAATACCGGCTGACTGAACAGGGGGGCGTTGTCATTGATATCCAGGACATTAATAATGATGCTGGCTGTGCCGGAGCGGGGAGGCACCCCTCCATCCACAGCGGTTAAAATCAAATTATGAACTGCATGCTCCTCTCGGTCCAAATTACCATTCAGCACTAAATCGACATATTTGGAGCCATCGCTTCCAGTCTGTATGTCGATGTTGAAGTATTTGCTTTCGCTGAGATAGTAGGTCTTGATTGAATTCGCCCCCACATCCGCATCCACGGCGTTTGTCAATGAAAATCTCTCACCGGGAGGGGTTGCCTCCAAAATGTCCAAGTGCATTGTCTTTCTGCGAAACACGGGCGCGTTATCGTTGATGTCCATGATTTCTAACTCGATATTAAAAATGCGAATGGGATTCTCGAGTATGACATCCATTTTCAGAAAGCACGAGGTTGTTTTAGTCATGCATATGGTTTCCCGGTCTATCTTCTCGCGGATTATCAGCTCCCCTGTTTCTTTGTTGATGTCAAGGTAATTTTTGCTGTGGATGACATCGAGCTTTGCTCTGCGCTGCACCAAACTACGAATATCCAAACCCAAATCTGTGGCCAGATTGGCAACAAAGGAACCCTCTTCCATCTCCTCCGGAATAGAGTACCGAGTGATGGAAAGCGCACATCCCCACAGTGCACTGAATGTAAAAACAGCCGCGATCAATTGTGTCCGTAAAGGTGCACTGACAAGCGCCATCATTGTGGTATTAATAAGTCTTAAAATGAAATATATCCGTCCTTACGATCAGGTTGTCTTGGTGAAGGGGAGCGCCGGTGTCATTCTTGCCTCCACGCGTTGTAGCTGAAGCTGCAGTAGGCCATGTACAGTACAGTACCGCTGGAGGAGCCGGGGTCTAACAGCAACGCTCTGCAGGGGCGGAGGCAGCATCTGTGTAGGCTGGTCGGGTGGCCTCACTGAAATAAAAGGGGTGCACATATGGGAAGTTGAATATGAGATACATTTTGTGCATTAACATGCATTCTGTGTTGACCTAAAATATGAAAAAGTTGGTGGATTGGATGGAGAAAATATTGTCTAGTATTATTGTGAAGTCAGGAAACATGTCCCACATAATTTCAGACTAATATTCCCATATAGGTGCCTCAAATGGTTTATTTTATCTCACCTGTGAAACATATGTGACTCAAAAAAGCTTATTTGACTAATTTAGGTCTTTACCATATCAGAGGCCATTTTTTCGGACTCCACTGAAATCAATCATGACAGTGACGACTGGACTAGACTGGTTGAGCAAATGCTTCTCCCTATGAGAGACGCCAGATCAAAACTGACTCAATATAAAATCTTCAATAAAAGATTAAAATAAAAATTTCATTTTATTTATTTTTGTTTGTAGCAGAAACAGCCTCTCATGAACATCCCATTTATAATATAAATAATAAATAAGATGCTTTCTCGGATATCTGGGGACCATTCCTGACACATTGCAGAGAAACTCAACAGACTAGTGTCTAGAAAGTCCTTTTTGGAGCCAATTGCACATGGCAAGACAACAGCCCAATGACAGGTGGTACCGGTTCAGGTGATGGATGGGTGGGAGAAAGTTTCAATCAAAATGTTACCAAATGGGAATATCAGTGTTGTTGTTAAAAAAAACAATATTAAACATTACGGATACTTTATGTAATTCATATTTTTCTCTGTCACTTTGGTTGATGCAAATATTATGGTAATGTCATACAGCAAGTGAGCTGGAGAACGGTCAGTTCAGTCAGTGGAGAGAAAGTGTGCAGGAGTCTAAGATGTCTTATGCTGAAAGGTTTATTGAAATTTGGCCAAGGAGAATGGAGAATTTATCAATACACGCCTCAATTCTGATGAAGCTGCCCTCTCTGGCTCGTCTATATGCCCTCAGAATGGTGCCCCGACTACTCGATGTCCATAAATGGACATACTCAATGCATTTACAGTATGAGGTATTTGCCAAATGGTCATTAGTCTACAAACAAGGAGATGTGTTTACTGTTAGAGGTCCGACATTGTTATCTGACTCTGGAAAAGTGTCTACATTATGTACCTATACATTGGGTCTAGGGAGAGAGGCAGCCCTATCCTCTGACCTTGGTTACCATAGTAATGATCAGAATGGCGCCTGCTTTCCTAAACACAAACATACAGCTGCTCTGCATCTCAAGGAGAGAAGTCACTGACCTCAAGAGATATGCTTGTAACCCCCCCGTATGTGGCATGCTAGAATAGAAGATTTCCTCACATGAGGCTCTTGCTACATGGCTGATGATAACATAGACTTAAAGTTGTATTTGCATTTCTTGCAGGCTATTCCTCACTCAGTCTAACCTCATCAAACAGACAACAGTCAAAATGTACCTAAATGTAACCCCAGCTGTTTCTTTGGAGTGACAAACATCAAGAATACTGGCCATTAAGCATTTTTAGACCCATAATCCCATGCTGTTTTTAATCCCTGTCATTACCTCTACGTGCTGCTATGTTTCAGTGTGTTTGGTTATACTGACATGACGGGCGATAAGGAGGGTCTTCAATATTCTTCTCCTTGAGCTCCATCCAGTGGAAATGTAGAGAATTACAGGAGGGTCCACTTACCATACATACATTATGTCATCTGCATGTAAATGGTTAAGTTAGATTAATTTACCAAACCACACCTTGTGGAGTTACATTAACTATATGAATGTATATCTCAGTGATATATTTTAAAGACTTTCAGACCTTTCTTGATGTTTTGGCCTGTATCAGCACTTAATTTAAGACTTTAGTCCCCCTACAGATAGTATCTATGTTTAATATTTGTGACATTGCAACAGTTTAGACTCAACTATTCAACTTGTCTGTAGATGTAACAATTCATGAGCACGTCTCCTCAGAAAATTTAGTAGAACTTGAACTTCTCGCTCAATCTATGTTGTACAACAAACAGTAATTTCATTTCACTGTTTCATTAATTTTAGTTGGATATTTTGACGCAACATTATATATATATAATTCTATGTGTGTGTGTGTGTGTGTGTGTGTGTGTGTGTATATATATATATATATATATATATATATATATATATGTGTGTGTGTGTGTGTGTGTGTGTGTGTGTGTGTGTGTGTGTGTGTGTGTATATATATACACACATATATATATATAGTTCATAACATGTGTATATGTTATTTATTTACTTTAATCAATGCTGAACACACAAGCGTTCACTTACATGTTCCAGGTTAGGTAAACATTTTCTTTCTTTTATATGAATGTTGTTATTTATTCTCACAACTTGTAACTTGTACTGGTGTTATAAGTTCATTTAATTCTCATTCAATGGATGTTCAAAAACATGCACTAATATTCAGTATTACTTCCTACAGTCGAACTCTTTGTTGCTTTTAACTCAATATCACTTGCTTAAATAAGCAAACCATGAGTGGACTATTGCATTTCCATATAGTGCACTCTTACACCTAGGCCGACTTAACAACAACACCTCACCATGGCCTTCAACACTTCCCTGAACCCACCCAGCAAGACCCCTTCAGCATCTTAATTAACATTTAACATGATGAAGAATTGGCAATGAAGAAGAATGTTATTATAAGCATATTGCCAATGCCACCTTTTATGTGATGAAATCATCTAATGTCTTGTTTGTTTAGTGCAGAAAATACTTCTGACTTGTAGCTTAAGTTATTTTAAATTGATTGACTTGTTGTTGTTCATTTATTTTATATGTAATTATTATTTATATTTTCCGTTAATACCCATGTCATGCAACGCTGTCATACAATGAGGTCATATACTTCCAGGGGCCATTCTCTTACCCAGTTGCTAATTGAGCAACGCCTATAGGAGTCATGGCCATACTAGGTGTTACATTTATAAAAGAGCTGCCACCTGCCCACTGCTTGCCCTATGTAACAGTGTGGAGAGTGGGAGAGAAATATAAGTTACAGCTCCTGGCTAATGAGACGTGAAAATAGCATTCACTGTATGTACCATATATACACGTGTCTGTACAGATTTTGACATAAAAGCATAAAGATCTTGTGTTTTTTAATATAATGCATCTACATCAAGTTATCAAATGAAGATAAAAAGTTACATAATAAAATAATATAACTAATATGGAAATAAAATGGTGACCATACATATCATGCACTAACATAAGAACAGTATGGGTGGTTTCTTCAAAAGAGGTATCTGTGAGGGAAAGGTACCCTCTGGTGGAGGAAAACGGGAGACTCCTCTACTAAACCAGAGCTGTATATATTGTGGATAGCTGGGAGAGAAAAAGAGGAAGATGAAGAGAAATAAAGCAAAGCACAGATTGTGCTCTGGCACAGGAGATAGACATATGCTATGTGCCTCTACTCATAGCACATGGGACATATTATGATCGCTAAGCCTGGCTGTTTTTGCTACTGGTTATGATACAGTCAAAGATAAATCTTGGCTTGATTATCTGTAATATTGGCAGGATATGGTTGTGGGCCTATCTGGATTTGTATCTTAAATTCCTGGTAGTTTCTAATGACATATATATATTCCTTCTGACTCGATATTCTGAGCTCAAAATGAATGTGAAACTAGTCCTTGGCACTGAGGTAGTCAGGTCCAAGCCCAAGATTAACCCACTGGTCTCCGGTAGCTCAGTTAGAGGTGATGGATCTTGAGGATTATCTCCAGAGTAGGAGCTGAACCCGAGCTTTACTGACCAGAATCTCAGGATAAAAGGTTAAATGACAGTCAAAGCTATAAGTCATTACATAACAACAGCACTAACTGCTTCTTCCTCCTTAGGCTCTATATATACAGGTCAGGTATCCATGTCGTGGAGTAAGGACTAACCCTTGTAGATTCAGCAGGGTTGGCTCACATCACTAAGCTTGACTCCAACTCAGGAGGGAACTGGGAAAAAATGGCTAAAATCAGTTCAGTGGGGTTGATTGTTGGTGTCTCGAAAATACGAATCCATGGTTCACACCTCTGATCTCTCTGAAATCTCAGGGTCAGCATCTCTGCACAAAATGACAGAATTTGTAAAGAGCTCATTTACAGGCACCATGCAATGCCAGGGCAGGCAAGAAGAGTGGCAGCCTTGCCATTTCTGCCTGCGTCTCACTTTCTGAAAGGGCACTTTTGAAGCTCACCAGGTCGTCGTGCTCCAGCCACATTTTATCAAATGCTCTGAATGCCATTTTATCAATCTGGACAAAACTCCTGTAATTGTAATTCACACTGCGCTGTGCTCTGAAAAAGAAGCCCAATGTCAGCTTTTGATAGTAGAGAAAGATTAAAAAAAAGTATTTTACTGCTTTTCTGCTTTTGATTAATTTCTTTATTTGTGTTACCCTAGCAGTTCATTCAGAGCCACAAAAACACACTGGTTCAGCATTATGACAGGAACAAAATTATGGTTGTTCTCTCAAAAAACAACTACAAAGTTGGGGACTGATTTATTGATATTAATCTATACTGTACATAGAATATATATAAGGATTAGTCCTTTACATAACTCTGAAATCATCTTTAGATATACAAATCACACCCGATCATAAATACAAAGCTGGAATGCCAGTTACAATCGTGTTATTACCGTTCTAAGTGTCAACAATTTGATGTGATGTGTCAACTGCACAAGCCCAATGAGTAAAATCACAGCTGAGATGCGATTCTTTGCCTTGATGAACATCCTAACGGACACATTGCATGGTTGCACTCAGTGCCATATTTCTGATATCAAATGTGTTTGATTCTGAATCTGAGCTGCGTGTTTGCCTTGCATTATCTCCATCATCTTTTTTGCATTGCTTGTGCATTGTGCCTGGACTGCTTTCACACTTAATAGACTTGAACAAATGATCTGTCAATAAATGCACCAGGCATGACTGGATGGTAGAAGCTGAACTTATAAGACAACTGTAACTGAGCACAGCTTGATTATCCAAGAGATTTGTGAAAAAATAAAGCCCACAAAGCTGCTTCTTGCTGTTAAGCATATGACCTATAGTTTTTCTTAAATACATATCTTGAGCATTAGGTAGAAACCTCTACTTTGATGGTTCTAAAGTTTTTTTGCTAGCACAGTTGACACACAGCATTTCACTCAGCAGCTATCGCTATAAGACAAAAAGGTGTGTCTACATAAAAGGAACTGGTACAAGGACTTACCCTTGTGTAACAGACTGAAGGCTGTTAAAATCAAGAACCTTTTTTGGAGTTCAGACATTCACTATGACATACAAAGAACCAGCAGCCTCCAAACAGATCAAATCACATTGCTGGAAATGAAAAGCCATCTTTCGAGTGTGCTGGTTTAGTGCCTTTAAACTAGACTACGAATCCACGATGGAAAAGTCAATGTCTGCTACCTGAAGATCCCACTATGACTCAAAATAGACCTTATTTACTTTATTTACACTTCAGTATTTAAACAAATAAAAATACACTTATGGTAAAGAATGGTATTAAAGTCCACTGAAAAAGGAGAGTTTGTCCGCCATCCACTGGGGAAGCAATTTATAGTTATACACGGAATTAGTAATGGCATAGCACATACAGTATAGCTGGTGTATCATTTGAACAGGGAATTGCTTAAGAGATCATCGTCTCTGTCAAAAGACTGTTCGTAGTGTGAGATGAATCTCTTTTTCTTTCCAAAAGTAGAGAAAGTGTTGTACACATCCAGTTCCCCTCTGGGTGCCAGCTTCAGAGTGCTGTAGTCAGATGTTGTGCCAGGTATATATACATTGTGCTGGTAGTCTGGTGGCTCAGAATGAGGCTGAGTGTACTTCGGAGCCCATGAGTAGTTAGGAACCGCTCCCTCTTGAAGAGACACCTTGCAGTCTGTAAAAATGCACATAAATTACAGTCTGTATTGGGAGATTATTTCTGCAAAGAGCCCATATTTACATACAGTACACTTGATCTGAATAAAGTGGCTTTAGAGGCTTCTTCTTCTTAATTTCAGCCTTTTTCGCAAAGAAGCAAAACACTTCATGCCGGGACTTAAGAAATCCTCAAGTAATCCACCGCCACCTTCTTTCATGTGCGCAATAATGAGCACAAACTGCACAGTTGCCACCTACCTCGCATATGGTTTCCCCAGGTCCAGTACTGTGGCGCTACAGAGGCATCGTATTTTTGTTGATGAGAGAGGGTGCTCTCCATATTTGCTGAACTATACCTGAAGAGACAAAGAGACAGCACACGTATAAGTTTACTGTAGGTGTCTAGTATCTGTGTGCATGTGTGTGTATTGGCTCAACTGTGTATTCACCTCTTGTATGCTGAGTTGCGCTGGTTCTTGGTCCAGGTCCAGTCCTTGTAGGAATACTTAAGCTGCTGAAAAAAGCCATAGTGAGCAGCTTAATTAGATCAAGACCATTCCGAATCACAAATACAAATCTGTAATGCCAGTTACAATCTTGTTATTGCCCTCCTAAGTGTCAACAGTTTGATGTGATGTGTCAACCGCACAAGCTCAGTGCGTAAAATTCCAGCTGTGATGCGATTCTTTGCCGTACAGTCTCTCGATGTTTACATCCTAATGGACACGTTGCATGGTTACACTCATCATTTCAATACCATAATTCTGAAATCAGATGCGTTTGATTCTGAATCTGGGCTGCATAACGTTTGTATTGTATTACATCCACCATCTGTTTGCACTGCTTGTGCATTATGCCTGGACTGTTTTCACACTTAATAGACTTGAACAAATGATCTGTCACTAACTGCACCGGGCATGACTGGATGGTGGAAGCTGAACTCATAAGACAACTGAATTTATGACTCGATGCAGTCATGTATATCGCAAGGCATCAGATATGGGAGTTACTGTATCGTCAAAGTTAGATGACTGACTTGCCTTTTGTTGCCACTGTTGTTCTGATTGAAAGCCAACAGTTAATATAGACAGTAAAGAGTAAAGGGTTGGAAAACTTGAGGAGGGAGTAGCCTATCAATTAAGTTTTTATCAGATTATTAATAAACGCTACATTGTCTTGTACATTTCTTGAAGGTTAGATGAGAGCTCTCTAATGCAACATTAAAATGAAGATGTCACATCTTCTAAAAAAATGGCACAGTTAGTTAGTAACTAATCTGATTATGTGACTAATGTGAGGTTTATGTTAATGGTTATACTGATGCTGTTGGCAAGAGCACAAACAGCAGCAAGATCAAAAGTCAAGTAAATAATTATGCATCTCTTTCATCCCTGTAACATCTTTTCTGCCTGTGTGACACACCTTGACACACAGAGGTATTTGCCCAGACTGCAGGGCATGTTGTCACAACATGAGGTTACATGCTTAAGTATTTGCAGTCTGTGATGTTCATCTGATTATTCTTAACACATTCTCTTGTCATCAGCTAAATAATTTAGTATAGAGTAGGTTATGATGGATCTTGTTAGAGCGTCCCCTAGTGTGTCAAATGCATTGTGACATTTGCCCCCTGCAGTCAACCTTTCTGTCATTTCTAATTGACTTGAGGCAGCAGGACGACTAGTTGGACACATGACAGAGCGGACATAGTTTTGGAATAAGTGTAAAGTGTGGTCATATTCTGTTTCGTTTCGGTGTGTTACCTCGTTTGGAGTTGCTGCTCTGTTTTTGTTAAGTTCGTTACGGTCCAGTGCGCTCCAGCCAGAAGTCAGGTAATCTGTGCTCTTTGCATTGTTCTGTTGAACTGACATCACCGGACTGCAAGGCTTTAGGAACATGAAGTCGCTTTTGGACGATTCCGGTGTCAGGCACATTTTGTAGCAGTAGACCTGAGGATGTGCGCCGTTGCTGTTTGCCTCCGGGCAGCCGGACGCGCCTGAGGACATCCGAACATTTAAGTTGGTCTTTTTGAACACCTCTGTTGTGGTGGATGTTTCTGAGCGAGAGCAGCAGCCGCAACACCCGCTGATGGAGGGGAAGTTGGACTCTCTGTTGGACGGTCTGCCCTTCAGTCTCCGCACTGCAACCAGGACGATGATAGCCACTAGGAATGTGAAGGAGATTGCGCCCAGAGACACGATTAAGTACAGGGTGAAGTTGGAGCTGTGATGCGGGCTTTGTGACAGGTCACCCAAATCGGGCTGCGAATCTGGCAGGCTGTCAACCACTGACAGAATGATGGAAACTGTGGCCGAGAGGGGTGGCTGACCATTGTCCTTCACAAGAATGACCAGTCTGTGCCTCGTGGGGTCTTTCTCCACCAACTGGCGTATCGTCCTGATTTCGCCTGTGTACAGAGCAATGCTGAACAAGCTCGGGTCTGTTGCTTGGAGCATTTGATAAAAAAGACGCGAGTTTTGACCTGCGTCTGCGTCCACCGCTCTGATTTTGGTGACAAGGTGACCGGCGTCGACTGATTTGGGCACTGCTTCGCAGGGTGCCGTGCCATTCTGCGGAACCGGTGACACAATCACAGGTGCATTGTCATTTTGGTCCAAAATAAAGATATTCACGGAAACGTTGTTGTTCAAAGGTGGAAAACCAGCGTCTTGAGCTTGAACCGTGATCTGAAAGTTTTTAAGTTGTTCGTGGTCAAAGGATCTCAGTGCGTAAATGTTCCCATTGTCTGAGTTTATGGACACGTACGTGGACACGGGCATTCCTAGTATATCACCATCCAATATAGAGTAGGAGAGGTATGCGTTCTGACCAGAGTCCGGATCCAGTGCGGTTACTGAGCATATTGATGCTCCCGGTGCGTTATTCTCAGTTAAATACACCGTATATGAAGGTTGTTTGAAGTGAGGTGCGTTATCATTCACATCAGACACTTGGACTAAAATAGTTTTCCTCGTGAATAAAGGTGGGGAGCCCATATCTCGTGCTGTAAGGGTGATGTTGAACTCTGGTACTGCTTCCCTGTCCAGAAAATCTGAAGTTACTAAGGTGTAGTAGTTCTTAAATGATGAGTGGAGCTGAAACGGGACGTGATGTGGGATCTCACAGTCCACATTCCCGTTTTCACCTGAGTCTTTGTCCATTACGCTGATAACTGCAATCACCGTCCCCGGGGGCGCGTCCTCCTGCACAGGTGTGGACACTGATGTCAGGATCACCTCTGGGAGGTTGTCATTTTTATCCAAAACGTTCACCAGCACTTTACAGTGAACTGCTACAGCTGAGGGACCTTTATCTTTAGCCTGAACATAAATTTCATGCATCCTGACCTTTTCATAATCGATCACTCCTTTGACTTTGATTTCCCCTGTGCGCGAGTCTACGCTGAAAAGCTGGCGCACTTTGATGGGAGCGTGGCCACTGAATGAATAGGTAATATCAGCATTAGGACCCTCATCTAAATCGGACGCATTGAGTTTTATGACAACAGTGCCTTTTGGTGCGTTTTCAGCAAGTCTCACTCTGTAAAAAGACTGATCAAACACTGGAGCGTTATCATTTGCATCCAGAACAGTGATATCAATTTGCGCAGTGCCTGATCTCTCCGGCGCGCCCCCATCCACCGCCGTTAGGACCATTTGATGCGCACTTTGCTGCTCTCTGTCCAGCGGTTTTTGCAAGACTAGTTCCGCAAATTTGCTGCCATCACTGCGCGTCTGTATATCCAAAAGGAAATGCTCATTGACACTCAGCAAATAGGTGCGGAGCGAGTTGGATCCGACGTCCAAGTCTTGTGCGCTCTCAAGTGGGAAACGGGATCCTGGCGCAGCGGACTCTGATATGTCCAGATTAAACTCAATCCACGGGAAACCAGGAGAGTTATCGTTCACGTCCAAAATTTCCATCTCTACCCTGTACAGCTCCAGAGGGTTTTCTATGACCACTTGCAAATGAAAAGAACATGACAAACTCTGCTCGCACAGTTCTTCACGATCAATTCTTTCATTAACAAACAAAACTCCATTTTCTAAATTTACCTCCACATATTGTTTCTTGGCACCTGAGACTATACGGAATCTGCGCGCAGAGAGCTTGTCCAAATCCAAGCCAAGGTCCTCTGCAATGTTGCCAACAAAAGCTCCATGCTCCAGTTCCTCAGGGATTGAGTAACGAATCTGTCCCCAGACTGCGTCCAAGAAACAAGTGAACAACGCAAAACGGCACACCACATGCCATCTCCCACATAGTCTTTTCTTCTCCCCCTGTGTGTCCATCTGTAGGCTGGAGCAATACCGCAACTAACACCAAGCACGGTGTCTGTAGTGCACTCATACAAGATGATTAAGGCAGAACTGTGTAAAATACAGTCTGGCAAAAACTTGACATTGGTTGGACTGGAACAGCGACTGTATGCGTGAGAGGGAAGAGAGGAGAGAGAAAGGGATGTGCAAAGGCTACCAGCCTATCTCAGATTAGAGTGCGTGTGTGTGTGTGTGTGTGTGTGTGCGTTTATTATTGGCCCTACTGTTCCAATAGGGGGGGAAACGACATCTGCTCGGATAATCATTCCTGCCTACTAGCCCGATCAAATTCATGTCACAGCCTCTAGGCTTTGACCACAGGTCAAACGTACTTGGTTCAGTTTCTTATGAGAGTGTTTCATCATTTTGAGCTGCTATAGTTCAGTATAATCTGATATAAACAATCCTACCTGCAGCATACTCACAAAACCGGTAAAAAGTTACAGTTTTAGACTTTTAATTCTTAATCAAGATGCTTTTATTTGTAAAAAAAATAAATAAATAAAAAAAAATGCTTTACTTGATGGATTGGCATTATTATTATTACAGCTCAGGGTAGTAAAAATGAATGATCTCATAAAACTGGAACTAAAAAATGAAAATCAATATGAAAATCTTAATTTTTGTTTTATTAGAGGAAGTGCTGAACCTTTACTAAGTCAGAGGAAATCACAGAGGAAGCCCAACTCAAACAAGCTTCAAAGACTAATGAAAAAAGAATCAGAAGATAACGGGGACTCTATTACAGTACGGCATTCTTATATAAAAAGTAAAGTCCATATAATTATGATAGAAGTAGTTACTATAGCCTATGAAGTCTCTAAAGAGGAATGTTACGGTGTAAGGGTTTGAAGTCTTTAAGCTGTGAAATTGTCCTCAGGAAGCAGCTCAAATTCCCAGACATCATCACAGTATCCCGGCATGGATAGCCTCAGTTTAAAACAGATTTTTTTCAGCATATTTCAGTGTATTAATACTGAAATAGAACAGTTGTATTTGTTTACCATCCACCTCAATGGATGCTCCATCCGTTTACTCTGAAAAACCCAGATCCCCTGGTTGAAAACTGAAAACACAATCTGTCTGCAGGAATGAAACTGCAGCAGATGGTGAGGTTTTCCATGGGCTCATGCTCTTTTTAATTAATGGAATGGAGATTAGAGGGCATTTTCCCTGGATCATTAGTGAACAGAGGAATTAAGACATTTTGTGAGGAATAATCCCAGGGCGATCCATGTGATGCACATGTGGTTTTCTCTCACTGGTCATACTGACCTGCTTTTCACAGCCTAAGTGCATGGCATCACTTACGTGCTGCAGAAACTAAGTAGCTGGGATAAGGGGACACAACCACCACATTTAGGGATCAAAAATACAAAAGAGATTATCTCTCTGTCACTCTCACATGCACACACACACACACACACACTCTTACTCTGTCCCTCTCTCCCGCCCTCTTCCTCTCACTCAAGGGCAAAAGTAGAATATCAATCCCTTTGTCTTTAACTACTTTCCAGCTTTAAAACTGTAGGATTAGAACAGGTTAGCCTATATTCTGCAGCTTTTAACACTTAAGCGGTTTTAGCTGGAAACTGTTGTTCCTCTTAAATGGTAAAAAAAAAAAAAAAAAACAAGTCTGTCGTATAACATGTCCTGAGTGCAACTAATTATTTTGACTTCTATTGAACCTCTTGTGAAACGTTACAGATGCTCTGCACCACCTGGCATGAAGAGCCAAGAGCAAATTGACAGCGATGACTTCTTACATGATTGACTGCTATGGTTATGAGGGAAATTGTTACATCTAATACACACACACAGACACACACACAACTCGTTATCTTCCAGTTATTGTAATGACTGACATGCTATGGAGAATGGGTACTAAATAGAGACACGAAAAAAGGAATGGCTGCCTTATTGTGGGAGTATGTGATTTGGTCAGAAAGAAAATGATGATTTCAGTTTATGCAATGCACTCAATAGGACAAATAACATTAGCAGAAAAAGGGATTTTGGCTCCAATTTGGGTATTCCATTTGCAAACATAGATTTTCATTAATAAATTAGGCAATTCAATAGTCTGCAAAAAATCCATTTGGCTTTTACCTCATGCACATGGTTGATTGTGTTTATTATTAAACTCTTTGTTGCACCACAAAAATGTTATTCTCTTTTCCATCAGAGTACAGAAAATCAGTGAGTGAGAGGAATTAGACAAAACGAGATGCAAAGACCTTTGTCCTTATTGGATTTTTACAGGAATTGTTAGAGAGTGTTTTGATGTTCATCATCATATCAATATTATGTTCACAGGTATTAAACTCAGATCGTGTCTATGCTGTCTATAAAGTAGTTTTATAAGAATCTACCCCTCTCCCTGTCCCTGGTAAATTTAGCAACACGTGGGTTATCATGAGGTCATCACCTGAGTCATTAAAGTAGGTTCCGTGTGGTTGTTGTAACTTGACATGAATGTCAGAGGAAAGAGGGACAGCTGAGAGCAGAGTTGTTATTGGAGTTGTCGCATCGGGACCTCCTGACACTAGTTGGCTCACAGAGCCTGTGGAATCATCAACACTAAATTCTTGTCTGGACAACCCACAGTCACAGGAAAGTGAAAGACAGAGCCAGTGCAAAGAACAGGTTTCTCTGTCTCTTTTTTCCACCTGCAAGATGAGACATGAGGCAACCGCCACCTCAACGAACAGTGACATTATGACATGACGTTGCCATGGCAGCGGCTGCAAACAGTCATGTCATGCATGGAGTCCACAAAGGAAGCTGACAGTAACATATGAGAATATTGTGCTGTATCTTGGCATTTCTGCATTGGAAACTAATTTCCTCTTTTTAAAATGATCTTTAGCTTTATATATCTGGTCATTAGCAGCCATTAATAATAAGTTTTGTGTTGGCAGATTTTAGAAAATCCTTCTCAAACACAATGTTGCTTGGTCTTTTTAGCTAGTGCTTTGATTTATTAGGAAGCCCCATTAAATTGACTGATCACCCACATTCTGGAACAGTTGCAGGACATTTGGATTAAAATTTGTTTATAAATCTCATCATTTTTGTAAGTAGCAACAGTGGAGAGATGGCAGGAAATACAACAAAGGTCCACAGATTTTAATGAGGGATGTTGCAGTTCATGGTCATTGTTTTGACCTCTTAACTACAGAGGCACAACCAAAGTCCATTTATTAACAGTAACATGATATTTACAATTGCAGACTTGGTTTATTATGCTTCAATCAATCATTTAATAAACATTTTCCCTTGTGATCCTTCATTAAACACTTAAATACTTAATATTTGTAACATGGAGAACAATAAGAATAGGATTCATAACTTCATCTCTTCACCCATCCACTCTGGTCTGAATACAGCACCATTAGTTTCTGCCAAATAGCCATCAAAGACATTGCTGCATGCAGAAATCAGCAGCAGACAATAAGCACAGTTCTGCATGCAAGGAAGAAAGTGGCTCTTACAATGCAGACTTAGAGATTATGGAGCAATTCAGGTCATCACTGGATATGGAGAGACTAAACAATTACCCCACCAACAAACAGATGTCTCTGCGCTCCAACACACCAACACCATGCATCAACAGAGAGGCTGCTCAGTGTGTGTAGCATGGTCTTCTTTCCCAAGAGGACAGCGTGTTAGACAGCCAATTTAGAAACTTCACTTCTGTTGCTCTGATCATTACTTTTGCAGGAAGGAGAGGAAGACTGTAGACAGGAGTGAAGACTACTCTTGACTGAGTTTGACCTGTTGTGTTGACCTATAATAAGGACTTGGCATTTATATTTTCAGCTATTGGTTTTTTGCAGTCCTAATCATCAAAATCACAGATGACATTTCATCATTTTAACTTGCCTATTTTGATATTATTTCTAAAATTCACTTCACAATGAATTGTAGCACATAGGAGAAAAGGAGAGCCTAATCCTTTTTAATGCAAGTACCCCAAGTGAACTCTGTGCTTGCTGTGGTCCAATTCCATTTTCTATATGAATTTTTTTTTATGGATGCTATGCTGTCAGCTTTGTGCAGTATGATTTGCCACCTGGATACTACTTTGATGTGTCAGTTGGGCCTCAAATGTAAGTAATGTAAGCTAGTTGCTACCTATGCAACTGTCATGCAGGCTACTGAATGAAACCTTCATTTTTTTTTTTTTTTTTTTTTTTTTTTTTTTTTTTGTTGTTGTCTTGGAAAGACTGCAGGACACTTCCATGAGGGCTGCAACTACCAATTATAAACAAAGTAAAACAAAAAAATACTGGGTTAAAAGTTAACCCTGTCAATATAGCACAGCTGCAATGCTGGTTTAACTTTACTCAACTACCCAGTGTTGGTGTTATTTTTACATTGCTGTTGGTTTGCTGGTTCGAAACCAGCCATCTGCTAGGTTAGGGCTGGGCTTTCTACACATGGGTACTGTTTAAAATACACCAATACAAAAAACAAAAAACACCATGACACTGATATTGTGTGTGTGTATATATATATATATATATATATATATATATATATATATATATATATATATATATATATATATATATATATATATTTATTCATCAATTTTTTATTCAGTGTATTAAATGTCAGAACATAATAAAAAGGCCACCACATTTCCCCTGAGCCCAATATGGTGTCTTATACTTGTACTGTTCAGCTAACAGCCCCAAACTCAAGGATACAAACTTTTTGCTTGACAACTAACTTAATGGCTTTTAAAGTTGTTGGCGATTCGTTTTCAGTTATTTGACTAATCATTACAGCACTAGATTGATCAGTGGTCTAGGAAGTATTCAGATCCTTTACTAAAATGCTCTGCACGTCCTTGGTAAACCCACACAGGTGATTGGAATACTTTGGATGATTAGAGGATTTGTCAGAGCTGTGCTTGTACAGACTGCTTGGTTCACATCTCCCTCACTCTCCTGTGAGTGCTGTTGCACCTGTTTGTGCGAGACAATTTACACCTTTATCATTCTTTGTACATGAAGCCCTGTGACTTCAAGTAATTCCACCCACGTTCAGCCTGAGCAGAGGTCTGATGGAAGAACAGCCAGAGAAAACACCTGCGTTGGCGTACAAGACCTTAAAATACAAGTAACAATAGACTATTATTCACAGGAGACATTTGGACATGTCACAGGAGGAAAAACACAGGTGTAAATTATAAAACTAATGATGGCTAAACTCCATTTAACTGCTGAATTGAGCTACTGTGCATGCTGGCTCAATGTCATCCCATTCAGAGCCAACGTTAAAGTTGTTAGACACACCTGAGCTTCTCCCCCTTTAACATTCTAAATTATCTGCTACTGCAGAAGGCCTATCAGTGTAGCAGTACTTCATTACAAATCAAAGTCCTGCATTCAATGCAAAACGCTCAAAAAGGGACTCATTATGTAGGAACATGTGAATGATATAGCCTGTTATCAAATATTAGATTTGTGGGTTATTATTGTTACATATATGTGAAGTATACTGTTATAATTGGTGAAAGTAAAGCTAATTTTAACTACTTTATGCACTGCATTAAAGGTACAGTGTGTAGAATTTAGTTGCATTTAGTGGTCCAATCACTGCTTTGTAATCTCCTCACATCACCCTCACCTTCCTAATGTAAAGGAGAAACAACACTTCAAGGACCCTGTTTAGAGTCAGTATTTAGTTTGTCTGTTCTGGACTACTGTATAAATCAGGTGTTTCAACATGGTGGCCTCCATGAAAGGGGACCCTCTCCCACTGTAGGTATAAAAGGATAATTTCAAGTAACAAACATAAAAAGATTCTTATTTTCAGGTGATTATACATGCATCAAAACATAGTTATGAATATTATATTCCATGTTTGCCTTATTCTGAAAATAGAGGCCCCAAATCTTACACACTGTACCTTTAATGAGTTTAATAGCAATATGCAATGTTTTTTGTAATTTATGTTTTGTATGTAAAGCTTTGATTAGCAAAATAACTAACTAGCTGTTAGATAAATGAAGCTGAATGACAGTATAAAGCGGCACATACTAGATTTAGTCCTGCAGGGATAGCTCAACTAGTTCAAGTTCAAGTCAACTTTATTGTCAACACTGCCATATGTAGGTACAGGACATACAGGGAGTTGAAATTTAGTTTCCCTCTTATTCCTGGTCCAAAACCAGCAACAAACATGGAAATATAAATATATATATACAAGTGTAAAGAGATATAAAAAAGTATGGCAAATATAAAAAGATGTAAACAGTTCAAATGTAAATGGCATACAGCAGTTGACTGCACATCTACTAGACCTTTTTTCACAGCAGCCATTTTGACACGAAATAGTATGGTAAGCACAGGCGGTACCGAGGATAGTAATTAAGGATCCGTTCCATTCAGGTCAAACAGAGTCAGGATGCTGCTGTGGTGCATGTTGGCTTGCTGGAAAGGCTCTGCTGCTCTAAATGGAACGGGACCTTAATTAGTACCGTTGGAAACACCTGTGTTGACCCGACCATTTCATGTCAGAACGGCTGCTGTGAAAAACAGGAGTTCATGCAGGAATTTGACACCAGCGCGAATATCACACGTCAACAAATAGTTTCCCTGTGACAACACTGTTAACACTCCGGTTTGCACCAGCATTGTGGAGGCGAGATGAAGAAGCAGGTGAGGAAAAAGGTTAGCGCTAACACCTCAGCACACCTAGCGTGAACCAGGTCAGGCTGCACCGGTTGAGCTCCATCTTGCTACTTTCTTCTCACAGAGGCTGCAGCGGAGTTACCCTTGAGTTAACCACGTCTGTATACGCCGTCATTAGTTGGCGCAGTTCCAGCACTTTCAAACATATGGCGAGCCATGCTTCACACATGGAAGGCCCATTTCGTGCCGCTGAACCCGGAGAGAAACTTCCCCCTCTGGGTGCACTAAAGACCGGAAGGATATTGTCCTGAGGCACTGCAGTTATTTTAATGGTGAGTAAAGTGTTTGTTTTTATGTTGTTGAGCCGTCAACTTTGTCTCTGTCCATGGTGTTGAAACGTGAATATAATAAGAATGTAGTCAGTGGTGGTCTGTTATGTATGCACAGTGTGTTTGTGCTCCATGTTTGGTCAGTGCCCTTCATAGAAGAGCAGTCTGGTAATTCCTCATTGTTCAACACCCTCTAAGCTTGTCTATAAATCTTTATGAAATGTCTATGCATGACCCTTTGTGGAATTACATTCAGTACACCACGGTAAAATCGTTGCCATCTAATACAATATCCATTAAAAAGTATACTGCATAATATTGAGAGGTATTTAGTCTATACTCATTCATATAAAGAGTTTGGGTGAGAAACATTTTACAGGAAAATACAGTACAGTCCAACAGCACCATCATCTCTCTACCAACATTATAACGAATGCAGTTCGGATTGATTGTTGGGCCAGTGTCTCCGACTGCACTCATTTTAGTAAGTGTAGCTAATAAAGTGGCAACTGAGAGCAAAACTAAGGCTTGCCCATCACATTTGCACTGGCTCACACACAGTGCGAAAGGGAACCCATTACAGGAAGTCTTTTAAAATGAGTTCTGAACCTAAGGCCCAGTACATTTGTAATGCAGTATGTCTATCTTGTCCGTGTTTTAAGGAAATTTTAATGCACTTAAAGGATCGGCGTGTGAGATTTAGTGGCTTCCAGCAGTGTAGATGCAGATTGCAACCTCCTCCACTTGCCCTCCTTTTACAAGCCTGAGGGAGAAACTATAGTGGTGAAAAACATAAAACTCCCTATCAAGAAACAGTGTTTGGTTTCTCTGTTCTGTGTTACTATAGAGACATGGTGGTGCAACATGACAGACTGTGGAAGAGAACCCTTGTGTCTGTAGCTATAAAATATTAATTATAAGGTAAGAAAAACATAATGTTTTTATTTTCAGGTGATTACACACTAATGAAAACATAGTCATGAATATTGTTTTTCTGCCATATTCTGTAAATAGCTCCCCCTAAATCTTACACACTGGACCTTTCAAGCATGAGCTAAATGTCTGAATTAGTGTTTAAATTTGAGTTGAATTCCAATATTTTATTCACACTTTTAATATAGCAGTTTTTTTTTTTTAATTGTCGCCTCCTTCGATCTCTCCTCTTATCCTCTTCAAACCCAAACCTGTTATTATGTCAGCCTTCTGCACAGTGCACTTCTTATATCAGACAATCAATAACTGGCAATTGTTAACCAAGCATACCTAGGTAAAGTCCTGAGTGTTATCATCCCTTCAGTATATCAACATAGCTTTCAGTGTCTCTGAAGTGTGACTTGCCACTCTGACTCGTTCATGTCAGTGCTTCGAAGCAAACAAACCGAGACTCTGATAGTCAACACAGGGTATGATTAGCTTGGACAGCTAACACGCACACATTTATGAAACAAATTACTTCCTGCACACTGAACAAGGACTGAACGCCATATAATTGAATCATGGTTACTGTACAGCTATTTGTAATACATTAAAAGAACATTTTAGGATTGGATTTTCTAGATTTTTAATTTTCACAACTGACATTTTTTTCTCAGATAAGTAAAGCTGCACAAGTGAGGTCAGAATTACTCTGCTTTTAGTCTAATGGCAATATACCTATACCATCACTATACAGTGTCTTAACCATATCTTCTCAGTATTGTTAGATGGGTACTCTTTGGACCTTGAACTAATATTTAAGATAAGCTCTCCCTTATCCGGGCAACTGTATGAAACAAACAAAGAAAACCTTGTGTTGTATTCTGTTGGTCTTTTTATGTAAAGCAAAGCCTAGACAACCAATCTAAAATAATAGCAATGTTTTTTTGACCCCTGCTTTCATCAATGAATCAGTTAGCGCTGGTGATAAGAGGGAAAACATCTGCAGGCTTTGAAGAAAATTGCATTCTGTAGGATGCCCTGACTGTGATAAAAAAATGCTGTATTCATAGACCACAGAACAACAAGCTGATAAATCAGCTATCTTAAGACATTACAAGGAGAACGGTTCATGTTCAGGTTTGTTTACTGATTCCCAATCCGACACCTCTGCTCTTTATAGCTTTTTCCCATATCTTACATTTGGGAAAATGAGAGCGGTGCATACCTTTCTGCGTAGAACTAATTTGTATGTTTTTTTTCCCTCCCTGCTCTTGAAATTCACTTTTGCCCGGTCGTGTCGTATTTTGGTGCACGGTGTACAGGTGGGAGGCGAGGCCCAAAGACTAGACTTTGATTGGATTAGACTTTGTGCTGAAAATAGGCGTCTCAGAACCATGTCTGTTTCTGATGCACTGTCAGTCTGCTGCCAATCTGATCATTTTGTTGACAACAGCAAACAAATGTGTGGCAATAACACAATGAATAATTCTTAAAAGTAATTAAACTAATTTAATTAAACACTCATTTGCAGCCAGTAGATGCATTTAAATCAGCTTCAAAGAACAATGTTTAATGAGGTTAAAACAAGAATGAGTCTGCATTGATCAATAAATGAGTGGTTCTTACAGTATCTCTTGTTCACAGCTGCTTTATACTGCATGAAAGATTCCCCTTAAGTACGTTAAACCTCTGCAGCCATCTGAAGGTAGCAGATTTGTTTGATAATTCTGCAGCATCTGATTTAAGAAGTGCTGCAGTGCATAGCACGGGGTTGTGTTTACCTCACATGGCATGTAAAATGACCGCACACACCGTCCGCTTGGTATTCTGCCTAGTTTATGTTGGAGACACCGGACAACCACATGTCCTGTTTTATTATGATTTACATAGTCTTGGATTTAGGCAACCATATAAACAACTTCACCTAGCTATTTTTCATTTTCTGTTATTATAATTGTGCTAATTAACTGTTAAAAAACTCAGACCATCTGCCTTTGGCTGCAGATTTGTAGTGTTGTGTGTTCACATCATACTTGCTCTGCACCATCCAGACAACCATGTGATTTCCTGGAAAAGCAGATTCTTCATTTGTTGAGCTATTATTGTCATGCGTCAGTGTGCTTGGCACAGCTGTTTCAGAGCGATGAGACAGTGTTGTGACTGGTTGAGAGCATATTCATTAGAGCATATTAGTGCATGAACCAAACGGCGATGGTGACAGTAAATTTAACATCACTGCTGCTTTTGATCTGGGACCATGGAAACTGACATGGCAAACAACATCCTTAAATCGACTGTCAGTGTGTTTTACCTGTCTCTTCTGTCGCAAGTAGTTTCATAATAGCTTCATAATTGCCCTGGATACTGTTCATATTGAATCAGACATCAACCATGTAGATGATTAACTTTTATCAGTAGAAGAGCGGTGATATATTACGGTGTGTGCGTCTTAAGGTGTAGGGGTTTTATTACAATACATAGTTTTATAATGAGTGTCTGGTCTATTCACTCAGACAGTCCTCTTGATTTATTATCTCATTTCCCATCGTGTGGGGAAATGTGTAACCACTTTTATTTATAAAGTCAAGTCAGTGTGTGACACGTTAGCCATTTCTATGAACTGGTCTGGGACCATATGAGGTCACACAGTCTTTAGTTGTTCTCTTCTATAATTAAACTTGGTGAGTGGTAGTGCACAATAGACCATTTTGACATGAAATAGTAGGGTAAACACAGGTGTTTCCAATGATGCTAATTAAGGTTCCACACTGGAAAGGCTCTGCTACAATAAATGGAACAGGGCTTTAATTAGTATCATTGGTAACACCTGTGTTGACCCTACTATTTCATGTCAAAAGGGCTGCTGTGAAAAAGGTCTACACGGTACAAGTCCCCAAACAGTCACTGTTTCAGTGTCACTGCATTTTGATTTGATTTATTTAAGCACTGTTTGTATTCATTTTTCACTTTAGGAATTAAATTGCCACTGTGTGTGAGATGCCCTTGACTAAAGTATACAACCGTAAAGCAAGCCAGTATGGTGGCAGTAGTAAAAAAGTACAAGCAAACTCTGTCAACTTTCCCCAAATAAATAAGGTTTAAAAACCTGTGCAGTGAAACATCATTATGTACTCCTCAGTTGACCTGTAAGCTGCAAGTTACAGCCTGAGAGGACCTTGTGAATGAGACCCCTGTGTCTGTCTTTAGCTTATGTGCCAGTCACCATTAATGCTTGTTGCACTAGCATGGCTTTTCCCTCTGCCTGACACTCACTTGTACTCAGTCTACCCTCAATTGCTGTCACTTGTGTCCTAAAGGCTGTCATCTCCACTTTGTGCTCCATTGCCACCATGTCTTCTCCACTGCTCTATTTTTCCCAGTTCAGTCAGGCTTGTGGCTGTTTGTCAGTAGAGGCTGATAGCCCAGTTATTTGGTTTAGCTGTCTGCCTCCCTGTTGCGCTCTCACTACATTTTGGCTCCAGTGAGACATTTCATTATCTATCAGTGCCTCAGCAAGACTGCATTTTCTTACAGGATCTCATGCTCATTGTTTTGCTCAATTAAATGAACCAGTGTCATCCTACCTAGAAACATCTATACAGTACATGCAGGCATGCATTCCTACAAATACTGCTTAGTAAGATTTGTTTGTTTGTGAGATGTAAGGGTGAGCTGTGAGTTGGCAGTTGACATGCTCCATAATTTGAAGTGATATCTGTCAAGAATGCAAGGCAAAATCATACCTGTAGAGGTCAGCATCTGCCTAATCTTTTTCTAATGGAATATGGATATTAAGTGGACAGTGTAGTCGGAGAATTATCAGCCTCCCCTTTCAACAGCTAAAACAGTATTTTTACTGTGAAGATACAGCAAACATTTTTCGACCATAACCATAGATGTGGCTCATACAAAAATAACAAACCATCTAAAATAAATGTTAATTTCCCCTTCTTTGGTTACTGAATTCCAAAGTATTGTTAACCTCAATGCTATATTGTTGATTCTCCTTGTAATGTATGTTTTTTTTATAAATGATCATTGACTAAAAATGCGCAATTAGCTTTCAGCTGAAATACCTACCAAGGTTGCAATATTCCACTGCCTTCCCAATAAGATTTAATAGATCATTCTCAGTTCAGGTTGTGCTAATGATTCAGCACTTATTTTGGGTTGTTAAGAAAAAAAATATTTATTTGGCACAACAATTCAATTAACATACTCTGTGGAATAATAAACAAATAGATCACACGGCACATGACGACTTAACAGGTAATTTAGACAACACTTGGACAGGCAAACAGCTTAAGAAATTATTTATAAATGTTAAAAACAAGTTGGAATACACTTTTTTGTAGCTGTATGCCAAAATAAGTAATGTTTTTGTGTCAGTTCTTGTTAGTGTCCATGTCATACCAGTGTCTTTTTTCAATATAGTGATTCAAAGACTTGACAATTACGAGGCAGAACTCGTCAAAACAAAAATACCCTCTGGCAATTGGCATTTCTCTGATGACACACATTTAATGACTAATAAAGAATGTTGCACAGATATTTGAAACACTGGATAGTGTGAATTTACAAGGCTTACCATTTTATATAACTCAGTCTCCCAAAGCTTCCAATTCTCCTCCCTGTATTTGGAGCAGTTATAGTCATAGAAGTGCTTCATCTAACCAATTATAATTAGCTGAGATTTATCAATGTCAAAACATGCCAAAATGGATTAATATCTAAATTTATAAATGTTCAATGCCTCAGGTAAAGCCTGTAACATATAAATTAATTACCATTCTTTGCAATTTAATTTGCAAATTAATTTGTACTAAAAAGTGGCACATTTTCCTGGCTGATTGCCAAATTGGTATATTTTTCAGTTGTAGGCCTACAATTGCTGATCTACTCTGAGAAATCAGAACTTGTACAGTCAATTGCTGTACACAAATTGTTTACAAACTGTACACTGTACTTGCCATATTTATATTTATACTGTTCATTCCGTTAATACTGTTCATTCCGCTAATACTGCTATATTTACCATATTTATACTGTCCATTCTGTTTATACTGCTATATTGCCATATCATACTGTTTATATCTTAGATTGCCATATTTTTCTTTAACTTGTATATATTTTTTATAGTTTAGATTTCATGTTTATTGCTGTTTGCACCAGGGATATGAGGGAAACGCTATTTCAATTCTGTGTATGTCCTGTACATATAGCAGCATTGACAATAAAGTTGACTTGACTTGAACATAGCTTGTAGATACATCCACAAATAGTCTGTTTGACACGTGTTTAATTGGAAAGGTCAGGGAGCGGTGTTGGGCAGCTTGGGCTTCAGTGTCTTATTAAAAGGACTCCACAGTGGTTCTGTGTAATGTAGATGTAATATCAGTCACTCTCTCGTTCCCAGCGCCGTACAGCTACAGGTTTCTGCTACCAGAAATCAAAACAGCAACCTTCAGTCATCGGTTGGTATCCCTACCTCTGGGCCAACCTGCACAAGGAGAATTTCATTGTCACTTGTCAGCAAGACAGGTTTTGAAGTTGGTGAATAAAATGATAAACTCCCCTTCCACAATGTTATAAAGTGCATTACATGAACTTCCAGTGAAAGCTGACACAATGATTTTATTCTTTTAAATGGATCATATAGCCCAGTACAAACAAATGCACAGGAGTCTCCCAAAGTCTGCTGAGCCAGAATGTCCATTTTTTATGAAAGCACTGCTTCAAAATGATGTACAGTATTTACACTGAGGACGCACCTAGTTTAACAACAGTGTTTCGTTGTTGGAAACTGTGGAGCTTCAGTGGTGCAGTTGGCCATGCTCCAAAGCAAGTCAGTAGTTGTAGAGGGAGAGAGAGGCATTAATCTTTCCTTTTTTCCATCCAGATTTCCTGTCTAGGAATTGAATTGGAACACATTAACAACCCCCTGTCTACAATCACTGTGTTGTATATTCACCATTATGAAAGACGTTGCACTTGCCCACTTACCATCTACATAAAGAATAGCTGATTTCCTTTGCTAACTTTAGGGATGGAAATCATTTTTGGATGCATATTTGTGTTTAGGGAGGAAGTAAACACACAAATCAGATTTGAAATTGGTGTGAAGTTGTTCTTAAGTTTATTTATTGTCCCAGTTACCAATGGTAGGCTGACTGTAGAGAACAGACCTCTCCCACCAACGTGAGTTAACACGCAACTATAAATCCCCTTTAAAGGAGAATTAATAGCTGGATTAATACCAAGACCAGGTACTGCAAACTGTGATTCAGTGCAAATAGATTACTCGCAAGCAGAGGAGTCAAAATAGATTGGTAAAATTTACAGATAAATGGTTGAAACATCCTGCCTCTGTCAGCCCAAGTGGTAGTACAGTAGTACAAATGACTGAACAGGAAAACAAAACATTTCTGGGGTCAGTGTCTTTTATGAAAACATTATTTTAACAATTGTAACTGTGTCCTTGTCCCTAAATAATAACATCCAGCTTAAGATGACAGGGCTGTGGGACTACGTATAGTAGTACCTATAGGACCATAAAAATGTATAAGAGAGACAGACTTAAGGCTATAAATGAAAAAGAAAATAAATGGAGAAGTAAATATGGCTCCCTAATCTCACTGAAACTGTAAAAGGTTATTAGAGAAGCTTTTCTTTCTGGAAAGGTGACAGCACTGTGAAGTAAAATGTGGTGATGCAACTAGTTTTGGTTGATAAACAGAAAAGATCATTCAGCATGTAAGGTTTGTATGGAGGCAGTCAGTTGAGAGATGTTGTTCAGGTTGGAGGGCTAGCTGTGTAGGCGGACAGGTATTGGGAAGAGGCTGCAGAAGCAGCAGACAGAGCCAGTGGAGATGGACTAATTCCACCTCCCACAAATCCTCCAACAGTTGATTGCCTGGGTGGGCAGTGTCGGAGGCAATCCTCCCTGCCCTCCTCTTTGCTCTGGCATTAGGCGACTGCTCAGTGGAGAGCAACTGGCAAGCAATGACCCTCTCAGCTGGATGACACACTGCAGTTTTTTCCCTGGAGCAAGAAGAAATGGAGCTGTGGCAGACTGCAGAGGATATCAGGACAGTCTTGATTGTCGATTCTTATCCCCGGACAGGATATGTTCTGATATGCTTATCCTCCTTATTTGTTACAGAGAAAAATATATGTGCCACTCTTTTTTAAAAAAAAAAAAAAAACAAGCAAAAAAACTTGAGCAAGCTGGAGATGATGGTCAGCAATATATTAGGCTTTTTTGCTGAAGATTTCAAGGATAATGGCTATGTGGGCACCAGAGTTGGGCATTGTTTGTACTGTTTGACATACTGCCTGTAAATGTGTTTTCAGCACACAATGATGCCCATTAGTGTTACTAATGCTAATTAATATTCAAAGTATGAGCTTTTTCCTGCTTATAGTTTGAAACCCTTTTCAGATGGGATTTTAGGTTAGGTTGTGTGTTTTTAATAATAATGTGTGTGCTGCTTAGTGATTTTAATATTGCTTTAAATGCCATATATTAATATCAGTGTATTTAAAGCAGAAAGTTTGTTTTTCATATTAAGGATTTTCCCAGGGAACGAAAACACAATATGTTATTTACTTGTTTACTTATGTGTATGTAGAAATGCTGACCCATCTGCTTACATTTCTACGCATCTATGCATTTTAGTGAAATATTACTTTGTATAGACTGGCAATATAGATGCTATTAGCAGCAGCTATTAGCCTAAACAAATGAAGTTTGCACCAAAAAAACCCACATTAAACTTTTTCAGTATAATCGCAAAAAGTAAGCTGTGATTCAACAGAAGCTCAACATCCAGGACCTTCGATTTTTTTTTTTCATGAACTGACATATAGAGGATTATCTACAGGCTCTTGATGAGATTATAATTCAACTTCTCCATAACCATCCTCGTTCCAAATTACTCGCTCCTCTTTCATTTGGCTTTTAGCATTTAGGGACTTAATGCTAAATATCAGAGACGGACGAGTACAACTCATAAATCTCATACATCAAGCACACATATAAATGTCACACTTTGAGAGACTGAAGCAATCTCTTGTGCTTTTTTTTTTTTTTTTTTTTTTTGCACACACATGCACATACACACATTCCGGTGTAGGAGCAACCTGTATCAACAAGCTAAAAACAAATGGTAGTTATCAAGATGAAGCGTGCTGATAATAGGTTCACCTTCTCTGTTGACCTAATGGGGGAAATCAAAAGCAGGGTCTGAACTGACTGCTGAATCAATATAAAGCACTTATCCTGATTGGGCACTACCACAGGGACAACAGTGTTAAAGCTGGTATGGTGGTTAGCTCGCTTTTATTCCCCGCCTTTCTGATGTCTCCTTTTTAAATGGAGTGATCCCTGTTAAAGAAATGCATCAAATGTTGACAGGCACACTGAAGTGAAATTCTTTAAAGAGGAACATGCATCGTTATGTGGTTCTGGGATATTAATCTTATAATACAACATGCATCACACAGTAATGAACAACGCGCTAACGCTAAATTAGTGTTGATGCAGCTGTCAGGTATGATACAGCACACAGACTACTACCCCTCAGTTCTGTAAATGGAACATGGCCCCTAGCCACGAGCATGTTATGAAGTACAAGTGTCCATCTGCTGAATGCTGAGCATTTGACAGTTCATCAATAGTGATGCTATTAATAACTTGGTTCCAACACAACAGCCCAGAGACTGTGATAGATAAGAAAACATTCATCTCTTCAACAAGTCAATCCGTTGTGCGGCATAAGAAATAACAGTTGCAATTAACAGTAAAGGCACTCAATCAACTGACATCTCAGCAGTCATTCCACGGTTATCACATAAAACAAAGTGTACTTAATGAGGTAATGCCCACGTATAGACTGTCTTTAAAATTAATTATCTGTGGGATACTTCTTGTAACATACTTTAAAGGGTGAGGTTTTCATTTAGTAATGACTGAAGGAATCATTAGTTACTTGAGGAATATGTTTTAGTCTTGAGATCTGAAACAGTACTCTGTCAACGGTATTGGATCGGAGACTGGCAATTTTTCACAATTTTTTGGTTATTAAATAGGTCTCACTACTGTATATACTGTAAGTACAGTTATGTTTTGCAGGTGCTAGCCAGACACATATCCTTGTCAGGTCCAGGGCTTGCTAAAACACTAGGAGCTTAATGAGTCCCAGAGATTTTAATTTGATGTCTTCAAACAACAAGCAACACTCACTCTGATTTTTTTTTTTTTTGGCAAGTGGAAGCTGCCCTTCTAACAGCTAATGTATGCATGATGTGACACGAGGTGCTGTCCAATAAAATCAACGAGCATTTTTAATGGATGCAGGTCAGTTTGTCCAATAATGTTATTTAAGTCTCTTAGAGCAATTCAGTGCTAATTAAGCAAGGTAATTTAACTCCCTTCCCTACTCCAGACTCATTGAACTGGATATAAAACATACACTATCACACAAACAAGCATCACTGATGAATTAGTGTTGGGCAAAAAAATCAACAAAAGTGATACATACTACTGTCTTTAAATTAGGATTAGTGAATGTGCTGACATACCAATTCAACAAAGTTTTAAGCTGCCTGTGCACCAATGAACTGTTCATTGAATTATTTAATGGTTGGAAAAGAAGGCCTGTTTTGGACCCAGTTCATTACACTTTCACTTGTTTGGGAGACAGCTGGGATGGAACTCCAGCAGCTAAATTGCTGCCGTTCTTCATGGTTATATGAACTCAGTTCATTTTCTGGTGAACTTAAAATTAGATGATATGTTAAAGAGCATCTTGCTGGTAAGAAAGGAAAAAAAATGTGAGTGAATACTGAATACTCATGCACATGTAGACTTTCCACGTGGGATTGCCTCATGGCAACATTAAGTCACAAGCCCATTCCACCAACATTTAAGGGGCTTCTGCTCTCTTTAGAGTTAGTAGATAACATGTGAAGTGCTATATTACTCATCCCTTTCAAAGCTAACTATACATTAATCATAATGAGGGGAGAATATATTACACACATGCGTTTCACTATTGTCTATAAAAAAAAACAAAAAAAAAACTTGGCCTTTATCCATTTTTATAATTTCAAATTTACTCAGGCACTTGATGGAAAAAATGCATTACCCTGCTATCTATATGTGCTGATGACATGTCAGAGTAATACAAGCTACATTCTTGTCTACTGTTTTAATAGCACCTCTCCATGCCAACTTATCTGATGACATCACCGAGTAATGCAATTCTCTCCCTTGTTTTGCCTGGGTGTAAGAATTGAATTGTCATGTGATGCAATTCATAGCAATGAGTTTTATACTATTGAAAAATAAGATAATTACAAGAATCCAAAAATTATGTCAGCTGTACACTACTTTGTACTATAAAACTAGATCTGCATCCACTTTGAAAGCAAGTCAAAGGCATTTGGTATTTTGTCTTTATCATTTTACACTTTCAGTGGGCTATAATCATTAACTGCACAGTGCATTATGGACAACAGAGGCAGATTTCCCATCTACACAAAAAAAAAACAAAAAAACACAATTTTTGTTTAGGGTAAATTGTAATTTCACACTCTGAACAGTGGCATCCTTAAATGTGTGTACCAAAAGTGTCTTAAAGTCTACACAAAGTTCTTTGTTCTGTTGTGCTAGTTTTGTGTAAAACAAGAACTTTAGTGGCACTTGACAGTCCTTAGGCTAAATCTAAAATAGATTATGGTTTTCATTTATCCCATCATGCACCACATAACTTGCCTAGCTATATTTTAGACTATCCACCCACTGCCTGAACTTCCTTAGGCGTTAAATCTACGGCTTTTTCCATTTCAGTGTGTTTTGTTTGCGCCTGTGTTTATATGTAGTGATGTATGCCTCGGTACACTAATGGGTGACATTTGGATCCAAGTCCTGAGGTGTCAAAGAAAATATAAGCCATCAACCTCCGGACTGTATGTATAATACAGACAATGCACATTATCCTGAAGTCTTCGTCCCCTTTTTAACCCGCTACATGCATGTGATTCTTTTGTGTGACGATACAGTATGTGTGTCACACACTGAATATGTTCAAGTAAGGAGTGACGATAATTATTGTGTCAAGATTTTAACTGGCAATGACTGATAAAGGCTCTGTTCCAGAGAATGGAGTGGGGTTGTTCAATCTTAAATTTGGCTTCGGGCACTAAGTGAACCAGCTAGATGTACCCGACTTCCATGGTGGAATTGCACCAAAGAGCACGTTTATTGTGACAGAAGGGTGATGATTTATGTTTTTCTTTGGAGCCCTCAGGAAATGGACTGTAATGTCATCTATATACAGGTGAATCACCTTTACTTCACTGTGCTTGAGCATTCAGACACAGTCCAAAATAGAATGTAAAATGCAAGTGTAATGTAAGGATACCTGATGTTAGATCTGTTACCCAGAGAGACAAAGTTGTGATAATTATGCAAGGACAATATTGTTGACAATCAGTAATTATAACATAGACAATGAAACTCCAAGGGAATGTTTGCCAGTGAGGCAATTTGGCCCCATGAAACAAGGAAATTAATGGTTTAATTAACAGCATTTTAAATTTACATCTTGACAGGAATTTCAGCGACCATTTTCCCTTAGAGTCTTTTGCAGCTGTTTAAAGTTTTTTTTTTTTTTTAGCTAGACAAAATATGCATGATGACAAGTGGGGCAAATGTGTTTTCCAGCCATATCATTATAGATTAGATAGATAAGATTTACCACCCTCTTACAGACCTCAGTGGCTTTAACATAATTGTGCCTTCCTGCCTTATGATATAACTGTATGCAAGTTGACAACCGTGACGGCAGTATATTAATGCATTTCCCGTAAGAGCAAACTGGGTGATAGATTTATCCATAATCAAAATATACCTTGTAACAGGGTTTTATTGGTTACAAATGCAAGGATGATCAGAGAATGAACTGCAATGTTTATTATGGTCCAACAACTGATGAAATGCCATTAAGCTGAATTGTGATAATAGGATTTGATTTGAGTCCTATACTGCAACCATATTTAATTCACAGTGCAGGTTATAAAGCTTATTAAAGTAATTAGCCGATATTGTCTGTGATGCTCAATAATACCTATACTTTTAGTAAATAAAGGTCACTGGAATTAATCATCCTGGTATTGGTTATTGGAAAATAGCCAAGTAAGTGATGAAAGGAAAGCCATTCATTGTACTTGAAAGCAGAATGGATGCGGTGATTGGATTGATTAATTTACTTCTTAAACTGTCAAAGCAGAGGACTCTGTGATGGGGAGAACCATTTCAAATATTCAAAGGGGCGAATGTTCTTGTGAAACACCTATTAATCATGGAGATTTTGGCCGAGCAGATGAATTGTGGTGTCGGTTTTCTATGCACGTTGCCACAGAATCATTAGCTACAACAGTCGCTCAAGCCAGAACAGACATGGAGGCTAATCAGCAGCTGTAATGGACACACTTCATAATTGTCAGTCTTTTGCGGGATGGTAAGGAGACCTAAGCTGGGAGTCTGAGACTACTACATACTATAGAATGCAGGCAGCTTTGATCGCATGAGCCGAGGAAGTGATGTGTCTGTATACTCATTATTTTACCTCAAGACTTGTATCTAAAGAATACAAAGGATTTTCAACATTTAATACCACAGTATTTTCAAAGTACAAATGTCGTCCTATTCTTATACTTACTGAAGCGAAGTGAGTTCCCTATAATTAAGGCAACTTTATAGGCACTGTTCCCAGGCGAGTGTATGTACGAGTACCTGTGTTAGATGTTTCATCTTTATTAGCCAGAGCATGGTAAGCCTAGCTCTTCATGCACTAATCCCCAGCTAAAGAAACAGCTTTCAAGGAATTAACATCAAAAGTAAAGCTTTGCGTGCCGGCGGGGGAGCTTTCAACAGAGCCTGCCTCAACTATCTCCTAAGTATTTTCAGAGCCTCGGGGATGAAGTGGAAGTTAAGTTTAACTTGCTCTGTGTTCTTCTGCAAGTCTTTGACCTTGTTCTCAGGTCTCTTAATAATCCCTGATACGTCTGAATCCGTACAGCGTTTGGGGCGTTTCCGAGGGGCACTGCCAGAGGGTGAGGATTTTTCACCGGGGCCCATTGCCCATTCTTCCCTTTTAACCATAATTCCTGTGATCAGGAGGTTGGGATACATGCAGTTGATGTTTTGGATCATGAATTACGTACAGTATCAGAGCAATGCAAATCGTGAATTCCCACATATGTTCATGTAGTACATGTTCATTGTAAGCAGCTCAGTGTGTCATTTCATTAAGTCAGCGTTTGTCATTTATGACCCATTCAAAAACATTTCTTTCGCAAATAGGCTTAAATTGTGTTTTTATATTTTCTTGTTGCAATGGTTGTACAGAGAAATGTTGCTAAAATCATTTTGTTGCACTACATCCCATCCATATAAATAGATTTCTGTTGCCATCTTACTTCATTCATGAAGCAACAACCCCTCCCTTCAGACTTGCAGAGTGTAAGGAGTTTAATATGTGTATTTTTAATCTCTATATATTTGAGACTGTAAAGCAACACATCACTGCCTCCTAAAGCCTCTTTCAAAAGATGGTGCATGGCCAGTGATGATTGCTTTCACAATACTTGCTCTTATGCATTTATGTTCCCATAACTTATTTACTCTTTCAGAGACTGTGACAGCTAGGATTGAGCTAAGGGACAGTGACGCCTGATTCATTGTGTTTTTCCAAAGTAAAGTTGGAGAAAACGACATTGGCAGCGTTGCTTTGTAGCTTAAAGCAAAAACAACCTCCATCTTCTATTTTGTGGAGTCCACAATGAATTTTCCATAGTACAATAAATCGTTTGTCTACCTGATGTTAACAGCCCATCAGGCATCATCAGACAATCTTCTTCCTCCTCTTTAAATCTATTTAGATGGCTTTCTCGAAAGAAGTGCTGTGGGATTCATTTTGTCACATGTCACACAAGCTGTGGGAATTTGAAACAGGCTGAACTGCAGGTTGCATCACAGTGTCTGCATTATACACTTATGACAAGGCATGGTGGTTTGACTGGGACATTGTATTATGGATATCTTTGATAACATTTTAAAGTCCCGGACTATACAACTGTAAGCCAGAGCAGGAACAAGAACCATTTTCACAGGGGAAATGTGGTGTTTTTTTTTTTTTTTATAGAGTACAATTACTGCTATATCTCCTACATATTTGTTGTATGCTACTATAATATGTTGTGTGGGTTAATGTAATGCCATCCATTTATGTATTCCTTCTCGCAGTTTTAAAGTATTCCTAAAGATCTGAACATGGGAGCTAAAGTATGTTTTTTGAGTTTCTCAATAGTCACATATTCAAATGTTCATGTTTATTCAACCACCGCTTAAGATGGGAGAGATGGAAGGTGGGGAGATATACATAGCCTAAGGAAAAAAAGAAGGTCGACTGCTGTAGGTTTGGTAACCTTGAAAACAAGAAACAGGTTCATAAACCAAGAGCCATCTTTTTGGATTCCACCTAGAGTGGTAAGTCCCCTGTAGACAACCAGACCTTTTGGCTTGGGGCTGTAGTGGGGTGCAGGGAGGTGGCAGTTGTTGGCAGTCCTCTGGTAAAGGACGGACAGGAGAGGAGAATTGAGTGAGCTTCCACTAAGGTATGAAGAATGAAAGGGAGCACTAGCCTCTTGGTCTTTCTCCAAGACACACTGGGGTGACAGGTCAACTGGGAGGAGTGACTCCACTGGAGAACCTGGGAGTACAAGTTTGCTGGCACAAATAGACTGTTAGAGTGTCAGGGCCTGTGAAAAGTATGTTCAGAGTGATACTGCCAGGAATTAAGCCTTTTCATTGAGCAGATGTACTCCAGGTTTTTGTGGTCAGTCCATACCATGAACAGCTGCTCTATGCCCTCCAGTGCTAGTTTTACTGCCAGAAGCTCCTGATTTTCTATATCACAGTTTGTTTCTGCAGGGGAGTCCTGTGAAAAAAGGCAACCAAAATAAAAAAGGGAACCCAAAGCTTCAAGCTTTTGGTTGGTAGATGGCCTTTAGAAAGAGGACAGACCCAGCTCAGGATTCTGAGGCACCCACCGCCAAACTGCTGAGAGACCAGGGAAATTGAGGATGGGTACAGAGGTGAAATGTCTTTTTAACTCACCAAATGCTCTCTCAGCTGGAAATCCTGAGCTGGATATGGACTAGAGAGCGAGCGGGCATTTCCAGGTCGATGGTACAGATCAGCATACTCTGGATTATTTGTGAGCCTTTGCTTTTATTGGAAAGGTGTAAGCAAAATAGCTGGCCTGACCACAGGACAGATTTCCCTTACCAGATTAGAACAACACACAGTCAGAGTATAGTAAAAATCTTGTTGGCTTTATTTGTGAGACAGGCAAGGGTCAAGATGATGAAAGGTCAGATGGTAGAAGGTGGAAGGAAAGGGGTCACTTTAGGGAAAGAGGGAGTGGCTGGATCTGAAATGACATGGAGAGTTAGTATGGCAGAGAAACAGAGCAAGCAACAGACTGAATAATTAGGACCTGGATGGAGTTGTGACAGAAGGAGATGTTTGCGTTTGCCACTCACACAGCCCCGACTTGATTTGGAATTACTTCAATAACTTGAACTTTTGGTCAGTTTGGCTTCTTGTGACCCCCACATCTTTTGAAGTTTTGTGTTATGGGATATTTACGAATTTTTGAGATCAAACTGCATATTTATACTTTGTGCAGCCTTGTGTGACCAATATACAGCCAAAGCAACCAAGTCAAAACTCTAATTGCAACACAACAGTTTTAGCTAACCAAAGTCATTATTTGTGTGCTCTCACTAGTCATGCCATCACAGTTGCAGAATTAGCTGCCCCTGGGTTTTGTTTTGGGGAAACAAGTCTGTGGGGGAATGGAGATAGCTCCTGTCTTTTTATTGCTGGAGCCCTTGAAAACAGGACAGAGACAACTTAGGAGGGTGAAAGTGGGGTTGCTGGGAATTATGTCCAAAATTTTTCTTATCAGTCCGATGTCATACACTTGAGTGCTGAACTGTGTAATGAAAAACATTCTGTTGGGTTTGGATTATGGGGACTCCTTTTTTTTTAGATTCTTACTTTTGGCCTCTAGTATATTTGATCTAGCACTTCTGTTTTATAACCCCTTAGTTCAACCTGATAGACCATCTTTTGCCTGGATATCAAAAATTCTTCTCTGTACTGAATATGCTGTAATCCTTCAAAGTCACAGGCAGAAAAAATATCAGAAATAAGGCCCTGAGGTGAATACAGTGTTTATTGCTTATACAGTAGATATTTTCAGATGTCCACAAAGATTGACAAAGACTTTAAGTTCCACGTGAAAAGCCGTAGAACTATATTCTAAGATGAGGAAATATTTGGGTTAACTTTGTTGATATACTGATGGAAATCAAATGGAGATGCTGTTTAAACTTAAAAAATGATACTGTGCATGCCACATAAAATGCTCATACATGGGTCACAGCTTTCTTCCAGTTGTCCCAGGGTGGTGGTATTAAGGTGGAGCTGTCATCAAAGTCTTCTTTCTTCTTCTTCTTCTTTTTTTTTTTTTTTAGGGCATGCCATTTTTGCTTCTGACCTTTCTTTGTGTGCACTATTTTGTGCAGAACCTCAGTATCTACAATGACTAAAATAAAATGTTTTGAAGCAAATCAAAAGCATAACTGAGATGTAACATAAAAATCTATTATATTTGACTGCAGGTTCACTGATTATTGTACTGCCACTAATCGGATGTTAATAATAGGTCTGCTTCTGTGATGGTTTAGGTCTCACAGTTAAAAAATAGTCATGCCAACAAATATCACACTTTTCCTGCAAACTGTTTATTAAGCAGAGCAGAGCACATATTTTTGTGTTTGTTTAAGTTGCAGTGTACTGCATTACCATGGAGAAGGGCACAGACTTGCCTATCATTGAGTTGTCTGTAGGTTTATCAATATATTTCTTATTCGAGATAGCAGCAGCACCACTGCTGTCAGATCTCTTCATTGTAAGATCGTCATTATTTTGTAACCACTGTTTGGCTTTCCACTCCCCCGGGGTCACATTAGAGGCAGCTTTATCCCCTCCTTTCTGGAACAGTTTGTCAATACCATGCAGTCTACAATGTATTATTTTCTTAGTGAAAGTATTAACTTGGACATGGCTGTTCATTTGAAAGTAGCTGGATTTAGGGCTTAAGACACTACTCTGCCTGCTACTATGCATGCACTATCTGCATTGTTCTTTCATCCTAGTTTCCCCTGTCTTTTCTAATGTTTTCATGTGATTTTTCTGTTTCTGTATATGCATCGGAAGAATCTCCTCTGGGAGCAGATTGACTGATACTGGTGCTCCTGGGAATGCCGAACAAGACAGAGCATGACTTTTTGTCAGAAAACCTTAAACAGTGACAAGTAAGGGACACAAACCTTTGCTGTCAGGTTTGAGGAAAAACAAACATCAAACAAAACATCCAATCACCAACCCAACCCTGACCCACACATTCTTTAATGCAGTCTACTGCTTGAATGTTCCAGTATGTTCCAGTATTTTCTTTTAGTGTCAAATTATGCCATTAAAGATAAACTGCTAGTGCAGTATAGTTGCAGATGAATGTAATGCATAGAAAACCTGCAATAATGTGAGAGAATGATTGACCCAAAAATGTACTGTACATACAGGCACTATTGATTGCTCTTTGAATTTATGTAGCTAAAGTTGAACTGCATAAATATACGTTTCACTTTATTCCTATGTTTATACCTTCACCTTTGCTCTATTAATGCTTCTCCGTTTTTCAATTTTCATTTAGTATGATTATCATGCACCTATGCCGGTGCCTCTAACTACAGTTATCAGTGCTATAAATGAATATTTCCCTATGTTGATAAATCAATAATGCTGAGTAAATTTCATGGTAGTGTTGCACTTTCAACCTGCCCAGTCACTGGTGTAAGATTTTTGTAAAATGGTTGGAATATTTTACCCTTTATCTCGCTCTTTTCCTCATATCAGCGATTAAGAGCACAATCATGATACTTTCTAAGCAACTACCACAAAAAAACGGCTGTGTTCATTGGCTTGTACAAGCTGTCCATTTGTTAGTAAAGTCTGATAGAACATTGTATTCTTTTGACTGGAAAGGAGGCAATTGAAATGCGACAAAAGTACCCAGCAGAAATCCACCAGATTTATCACTTACACTAAACAGTCTTGGGACCATTATTTTTTAGTGCTTATCAAAAAAAGGGCAGTAACACTTTCAATAACTGATTAAGATCACATTTGATAAGACTTTACGGAGACTATTCTGTGGCACTATTGGGTCTGCTGATAGAACAATGATAAGGTCACATTCTACTACTAATGTACTAATGTAGGGACTTAAAGTCTAAACTGATGCTGTTTTATATGGCATAACTGTACACACCTTACAGATCGATACAAATATAGATGAACTGAATAATATTCTAAAGCATCCTGACCAAACAATTTATGTCCTGGCACAGATTAAAAATACCAATCATGGTAATCAATTTTTAATAATCAGAAAAAGCTTAATATTAGCTGTGAATCGCCTCCATGTACAGGGTATTACTAGAAAATATCACATTTTTAGTTTATAATATATGAACTATTCACAAATCATAAATCACCTTGAAAATAATATTATTATAAATGTGTTCTGTACGTATGTCTTTAAGTATCAGAATTGTGTATTATGGATTCAGAAGAGCGAACTCAACTACCTAAGGTAAAACAGAAATGGTAATGCCCTACTTGAGCTTTTTTATGAAATTATAAAAAGGCAGAATAGACAAAATCCACTGAGCAGCAGTTGTAAAGAAGCCCCAGTGCAGCATAAAAGAGAGACATATTGCCATCCAGTGTATTGCAGGTGTTTCTGTAAAATACCAGAGAGATTATGCAAAGCAAAATATTCCAATATTTTGCAAACTTGGCGACACAGTAAAGCAACTCAGAGTTTACCTAAAGGACCTTGTATCTAAACATCCATGCTGTAATACTATAGTAAAACATCACCTGGGAAAGGCATCATATTCATCAATCATATCATGGTCTACCAGGGTTTTTTCAATCACATCCTCATATGTTATGTTGGCTTTTTTAATATCTACCATTGAAACAAGTGGGATTTTTGTTGACACACTTTACAGATCCAATCATAGCAAGTTGGCAATATCATTTAAATGAAACAAGGAAATTTTGTAAGAAGAGTACTTACAGCTTGTGTCCACATAGTGTTGAGAATGGCACCGGGGAGCCCTAGGATGAAGCGCTTCTGCAGTAAGAGAAAAAAACGTGGGGGTTTCTATCACTGCAGTGATCATTTCTGTATATGCTTCTGTTCTCTATTAACTTAACAGGCATGCTGTGGTTGTGTAAAACAACTGTGATGAAAGCAGGTGAAAAAGTTGCTTTCCTTTTCTATGTTTTACTCCAGTTGTAGACAACCCACTTTCTCTTCAGTTCAGTAAACTGCAGTCCAGTGAACTGATCTCCACTGCAGCCAGCTGTCTGCTCTGTGTGCGTGGGAGATGAGCCCCGCCCTCGGCCAAACAAGTAGAGGAAAGAGACAGAGAAGCTAGTACAACTATAAAGGACAGCAAAATGCGGTAGAGAACTTGTCTTCTTTCCCTTTTCATTCATTTATTTCTCTCTGTTATGTTAGTTTCTGAATAGACAGACACAGCAGAACAAGCTTCTCCATTTTCTTGGTTACCAGGGTGATGAGTCTGACATCTAATATATGACAGATTGCCTGAGTCTTTCAACTAGAAGCGCTCAAAGCAGCCACATAAAAGGTGGAGGGCTTTGAAAAAAGACGCTGGCTGCAGCACCTTTACTCTAGGTTGAAGGCATTTGCTTTGTCTTTATTGGGAACACTTTAATAAATTTGCAAGCACTTAGTGAAAATACACTATATGGACACAAGCAAAAACGGTACAATAAGCAATACAGGGTAGGATCTCCTATCAAGCACAGAAATACTGGGGAGAGCCCTACACTTCTGCTTGTTAGGCCTTATCAGGCAAAATGTTAAAATGCTACACTAGTAATAACTGAGAAATAATAAAAAGAATAGTGTCATGTCTAAATGAATAAATAGATTAATTAAGACCCCAATTCCAAAAGAAGTTGGCACAGGGGCATATTCACCACTGTGCTACATCACCTTCTTCTAACTTCTTTTTAACAACACTCAGTAACTAATTGTTATATGACTTGGGTCGCTCAACAGTCTGCTCTCCTGCAGGCAGGATAGCTTAATACCCGCACTCTTTTACTAGGAAGCCATGCTGTTGTAACACACAGAGAATGTGGCTTGGCATTGTCTTTGTCACATCATCTGGACATCAGAATATGTTTCAAAAGGGTTTCTCCACAACCTGTACCTTTTCAGCATTAATGGTGCCTTCACAGATGGGCAAGATGTACATGGCAACCATGCTGTGGTCACTAACAAACCCCCATACCTTAACAGATGCTGGCTTTTGAACTTGAGCACTATTCTACCTTATGTCAGTCCATCTGAGATGAGCTCAGGCCCAGAGAAGTCTGCAGTGTTTCTGGATCTTGTTTGCTATATATGGTAAAGTCCCAACTTGCATTTGTACATTCATCAGCAAACTGTGCTTGCCGATAATGGTTTTCCAAAGTGTTGTTGAGCATATGTAGTACTACCCACAGTCATGTTTGTCTTTAATGCAGTGCTGCCTTAGGAATCGATGTTCACGGCATTCAATATTTGTTTTCGGCCTTGGCCCTCTCTCTGGATTCTCTGAATCTTTTAATGATATTATGGATTGTAGATGTTGAAATTCCTAAATTTCTTGCAATTGTGCATTGAGAACCATTATACTGTTATCAGTACTGTATATCAGTTTGAAATGTAAATATCTTATCTTTGTACCATCAACAATTATATATTAAAGGATTAGCAAATCATTGCATTCTGTTTTTATTTACATTTTAGACAACGTCCCAACCTTTTTGGAATCAGTTTTGTACTTAAAGTAGAGAGTAGATGCATCCATAGACAGGAGTTTCTGTTATTTATTGTTATCTGCAGGATAAGTGATTTTAGAGCATGCTTACACCAAAATGTTTTATCCAGCAAAGTCCCTCACTGAATATACTCTTGGAACAAAGCCTGGTAATCCATAACAGATGCACCACTAGAGTCGTATCCCATTCAGTACATGAGTCATTCGGCTTTATTAAACCCAATCTGGGCTGAACACCATGCTGTGTGATTGACAGGCATATTGCCGTGACCCTGTGGCCTTTGTTGTTGTCCAGAGGCACAGCAAGACCCTTTATTCATGCGGTGGTTTGTGTTGACTATAATTGCAGTGGGCTAGGGATAGATGCTGGCAGGGTTTGGGGTTGACGTCCTTTGATTATGGATTTTGCTTTCAATAATCAAACAAGTTCTTATCAGTGGGCCTTTTCCCTCACCAGCCTCACCATTAAATCGATGCAACTTCAGCTATTACAGCAATTTCCAAACCAGTGACTTTAGTAGTACAACACGTGCCAAGACTCATCTTGGTGGAAATCAAGCACTTACAATTAGAACTTAACTCTGTAGTGGTACATTCTGCCATGTGGTAGTAGAGGAACAGAACATCAAGTTCAAAAGCACGTGTACTTAATTTTTTTTTACACATGACTTCATCACACAACTAATTATTGATTTTTATTGAGGACTCTTTTCCCTTTTCCATAACAGTGCACTGCCTCTTCATTACCACTTCTAGGAAGAGTGGGAGGCAAATGCATATAATGATCTCTTCATCTTCACATCTGTCAGCTGGGTTGTTTGATCTGACTGCACTTGCAATGATTTTGACTTTATGAAGTCATGGTACAAAAAAGTTTATCCAGATATAGTTTTAAAATGATGAAAAGCTAGTCAAGGTACCAGTATGGCTTTACAGCCTGGGTTCCTTGAATTTTATTTCATTTTTTGGAGGGAATGATAAGCTTTGACTTGAAATAGGACACTATAGAATTACCTCCTGTCTCAATGCATCAATGTCTTTTCATTTGTTATTGAAAGAATCACAAACCTGACACAGATCTTGCCATTCTTTGCAATGCAGTATGTTAAATAGTATGTTAGTATGTTATGTAAGTAATCGTAGTACGGGTTTGTGGATCATGATAATGTTGTACCCTTAAAGAATCATCATTGGATGCCCAGGGGGCACTGATGTGTGCTGTTTTCCTATAATAGAGTAAAGTGTTTACTAGTTTCTCTTCACAGGGGTATGGTCGACTTGTTAGTTATTTTCCATCTTGCAATAAGCCTGAGCCTAAACTGTTAATGTATCAACTTGGAGTTTTGGCTCTTAACTGGGTTTGATTATTATAGAGCTGCTACTGACTCTATAGTGATGAGGTATTTTATTTTTCTGTGTATCCCAGGTAGGACTGTGATGGTATAGATTTTTTTTCTTACCATGGTGAAAAAGCAATGTATCTCTACGGTTTTGTAGTTTACCTCTGTTGTTGGGGGGTTCCACGTTTCTTAGTTTAAATCCTGATTTTATGCTATCAGTTGTGTGTTGATGTCCACTTAGCTTACTATAAGACAGATAGTGCTCTTTTCAAGAGCTTCAACCCTTCATATCCAGTAACTCAATCAATTTTGTCGGAATTCCTAGGCTGACATAGGAGCCTTACGAATCTAAAGCATCCAAACAAGCTGTTAAATGTCAGTTTGGATGACTCCTTGTTTTAGCTTTATGGACCACTGGCCAGATGGTATCCATCAAAGGAAAAACGTCATGCTCCTACCAGCTCAGCTGTGATGTCATATTGGGCTGGTAAAAGTTTGATGTTTTTTTACTTTATTATATCTTTATTATGTCTAGTTCTGAGACAGACCTTTGCAGGGTTTCTCTGCTGCTACCATTGAATTAACTAATTAAGGTAGCTTCTATAGTGCAGTGAATTGTGGCTTTATCATGTTCATTGCTGCATAAAGCAAGGGGAACTCATCATCGGGGTCAAGATGAAATGTGTACCATGGACAACTGGTGAAAACATCTGCTAATTCATTCATGATTTGCCTGCTAGTATCTTGGAAACTGACAGAAATTCAGAGCCTGGGATTCAAAGAATACAGTGGGTCAATTATTCTGCATCTTCCTCTGAGTCTTTTTCTCTCTGAGTAATTTATTTATAATGGCGTTCTTCTGAAAATTTAAACGATTCCATTTGCCACATGTTTCACTGCTTGTCATCGGATGGACATTTTTCCCAGCCTTTGTGTGCCATATTTCCACAGTAATCACTCATTCACCGCTTCTGGCTTGCAGTCACTCTGTGCTTTTATTTGTCTTGTACCATGTCTATACAGGCGACATAGTGAAAGCAGCACACACGTAGTGCAGCAGCAGCTTCTGTCATCCCTTCAGTATCTACACAGGATGTATTCAGGCACTAGAAAACTGGAATTTGAGGAGTTGTTCAAATGTGTACATGCCAATATCACTGATTACTAATTTGCTAATATTACTGATTTCCTACTAGCATTATTGATTATTGCAAGGAGGTTCTCTTTAGACCAGTTACTGACACTGACAGATGTTTTTAGTTACACCTATGCAATTTCACGAGAACATAACAACACAAGAGAATCGGACACTTAAATACAATTCCGTGCCTTATTATCTTTCCACACATTAAGCACAGTCTTTTACAAGCAGTCCGAAAATTGGTTGCAAATTGCTCAAATGACTCATTACCTTCTTGTGCTTTCTCATGAATTTTGTAACCATCAAATATGAGGTTAGCCTTCAGCATAAAATGTCTCATATCGATCATACTGTATTTTCAGTACCTTTTACCCTGCCAGTAATCCTGTAAGTATCTCTCCCTTTTTCTCCAGCCCTAAACACATCTCTTGAAAGACCTGGAAAACATCAGGTCAGCATATAGTCTTAACTTGCCACATGCTTTCGAAAGGGCAGTAGCATCCCTATTTGTGCAAGGCAAAGAAAACACCGGCAGTAGCTCACATAGTGTACATAAAAGTCCCTTTAGTCTGACAGCAGCAGTTGTTTATCTGCCATAGTGATAGTGTTAACAGCAATACGTTATCCAAGCAGACGCTTACCAATTTGCTTTGTAATTGAATTTAGCAGACAATTGCCACACCTACCACGACGAGGGGGATAACTATATACTTTGCACTTACAGGTAATGACTGGGAGCACAAGTGCTTGGTGTCATTTTTGTTGCAATCTGCATTCTCTTCTATAAGCCTCGATGATAGTCGCATTTTGGAATTGTATAAACTGTAAACTACACCAGGCAAAAAACTCTTACTGTGTTTCAGTGTTGGCTGTGTTGCCTTGTGCACCCACCTTGGAGACGTCAAGCTGCAGTGATAAGTTCATAAATATGTATAGAGTGACCAGAAAAAATACATTGTACATATATCTATGATATGATTCAGGCTGATTTTGGTATTGTACGTGTTTTAAATCAGTATTTTGTAGGTGTAATGCAAAACATGACAACACCACCACAAACTAGAGTTTTAGAAATGGTGTCAACAACAGATACCAATGTATATGTGGTCACTCAGTGAACTGTAAATGACTTGCTAGCTTTTATGTGGCTCGGGGAATGTACTGTACATAGTGCTGCTTTTTTAAGGGTGTGGAGGTTATCATTCGTTTTTATTTAGATTTGTCACTGATCACAGGGATATTATTTTTCATCAATCTTAAAGAGTGTATCTTTTAAGTGGACCTTATAGTTTCATAGGTTTCATAAGCTGTCTCATTGTGTCTATGGTCTAGGGAAATTGTGCTTAGTAACCATGGTCACAAGGAGATAAGATTTAGTTTGAGCTGCCACTCTACATTGCCTGTGTTATGACTCAGTGGATGTAGTGAAGAAGACAATGAATTCTCATGGAGAATGCTGAGAACAAACAGGATTGCAGGAGAGTGTCTGAGTTGCATATATCAGAGAGATGTACGCATCCCCCTCCGTACGGTGGGATAAAGCAGGTCTGAAGAGCGGTGATTTATTGAGTGTGTGGAGGGGCCTGACAGGCACGGCTCTCATTAGACAGACAGAGTTTTAATTAGCGGGAGCACAGCAGTGATGCAGGTGTTTACATTTTGTGAAGAAAACTATGCCAAGAGCACAGGGGCTCACACAGCTCTCTCAGAGATAGAACAGCATGAGTGAGATGCTCTCAAGACCTCAGAGGGCTTCAACTAAGCAACCTGAGTAAGTGCAGAAAAACACAGGCTACACATTTGCTTCTCTGAAGGAAAATCGTGTTTGACTGCACAAAATGTATTTCGGTTTTACCCTACAGTGATGGCAAATGATCAACAAGGTGTCAGTTGTGCTTTTATATACACAGGGAAGCCTGTCTGCTTAGCGTTGTAGAGTCTGTCATCAACAGTTTCAAGAAAATGTACAAACTGTGTCTTAAGTTGCTACGAAGCTTCACACAAACTATCAAATATAAAGAAAGAAATACTGATTGGTAAAAACGATGATCTCAAGTACATGCTTAACACAAGTGTATTTTAATTGCTGGTCCCCAGTATTATTCACATATTGAAATACAGTATCAAATGCTTGTTCCAACACAGAACTGTGGCTTCACCATTTCAATAAACCATGATCATCAAATTTAATTGTTTCTCACTTTTACTGTGAGCTGTAATGTGGTGTATATGTGAGCATGTACAGTATACTCTGTATAAGCAGTGCTGAGCTGTAAAGCAAACCTCCACTAAAAGGGCTTAGAACAAGTTGTAAACTCCCAAGGAATAGTTAATGTGTACTGTAAATCCAAAGGGAATTTAGATTTTATCTGTTTTTGTTTGACTTTATGATTGCATTTTGATTTGCCAGTGCTGATAGTTTGCCAGAAACAACTTTAAATGCTTTATTACTTGGAGAAACAAGATTGCAATTTGTTTTCTTCTAAAACAGTAGGTAGAACAAGACATCAGCAGCATGCTATTCTGTGCACAAACAGACCAGCTTTCCTAACTGATTATTATGTAAAATACATTTTACCTTGGTGTCATGTTTTGCACATACAATCGGACACAGGAGCCTGTGAGTGGTCCACCAGTAAACCTGCCTGATTTCTGTCTGAAAAGCATTCTATCATCTGCGACGTGTCTAACACACCAAGAATGAATGAAGACGCGGCAAGCACATTTTAATCTGAATCATACTGTTTTGCCTGCGTGTGCTGTGCACTGTTTGACAGCGAGAGCAAGACAAAAAAAATCTGCACAACCATGGATGTAAGTTCAAAACTGAAAATGTTCTTCTGAAGTGATTTATGCCAAAGCCTCTGTAATGTAAATGAATCTTGCATAAGAAGGTGGGAGGAATATGTCTACTTGCTTTCTCTGTATCATTATATCTCCGTTCATTAGGTTGTGCCTCATTACATGATGTCACTCTGAGTCTGTACAGCGAGTGACTGACAAGTTTTTATGTTAAGATTAATGACTGGGTGCTGGGACTCGAATTATATTGATCTCTGGTTAGATGCGATAGCTCGTATCCATGGCAGCAGACCTCAATGCTGTGAAGTTGCATGTCAATCTGAGAGGTCAGACACTGCATTTGTCATCAATAGTCACTACACAATCCCACACACCTCTTGAAAAATACCATGACCCAGTCTTTGCAGCATGCTTAAAGAAGACATTTATTGAACTTAGCAGCTGTCTGCTCCATGTCAAATATCAAAGGATCTGCATGTCAAACAATGCCTTTTCATTTAGAGAGAACTGCGACTGAGAATTCTTCTTCTAGCATTTTGTTTGTATGTGTTGTAATTGTACACAATTTATGCACCGACTGCATTTGGTTGGAATGAAGGAGTGAAAAAATGATTATTACAAAAACAATGAGTGAATGTGCATCATTTATCATGGTATAACTGGGAACAATGACGCTTCAAATAACTGAATATGAATATAAGTCATATAAATCTCCATCAATCAATGACAAGAATGAAAAAGAATTGGATATAATAAGGTATATTGTTATGAGAGAAGAAAGCAGGTCAGAACCATGTCGGCTCCACTGTTAGTGAGCCTTTGTGGTCAGCATTAGCTGCATTACGCAGTGCTGAAACTAAAAGCAGCCCCTAATGGGCATTAAGGCTTAATAATGACTACGTTATTACTTGGTTACTGTATTATTCATGACTTCCTCATTACACGAGCAATTCTTAACAGTGAGGATTACATTTCTGTTGGTGTGTGCTTAATTGTAAGTATGCTGACAGCGAGGAAGAATCGGAGACAGCTGGTCGAACAACTGTTTACACTAAATTGTATATTTCCTATGTGTGATAACTGCATCCCATGAGAGTATGAAATGTGGGATGTTACACAGGAGTTTTTGGAATGCAGACATAGTCTCTGCAGTGCGGAAAGAGAAGAGTACATGATGCAGACATGCCCAGAGCTTATACCTGCATTTTTGAGGGAAATGGCATTCGCAGTCACAGCTTCGGCGTGTAACACGATATTCTTATAGATATCACACATCAGTTTAACACATCACTATGTTGACATAGGACTTGTCATAAAGAGGTGTGAAGTGTACTTGTTTGTCAGATTAATAATGTTACGAAAAGTCTTGATATACAACATGCCCTATACTGCCTACTGTATATCTGCAGGGAAATAACAAGAAATATACAATTATTCCTGTGTATTTATTTAATTTAGTGCAAAAGCACTGATGATTCCATTTCAGCTCCCTGCTCAGTGTGTGTGTGTTAGGGCGGGGGTAAACAGTTTCTGTGTCTCTGAGGATGTCTTTCTCTGTTTGAGTGTCTAAGAAGAGAATTATTTTGTTCAGGTGGATGTCTGCAACCCAATTAGAGTTATGACAAATAGGAGGGAATTCAGGAGGCTTTACACAGGCAAGAATTAACCTGCATTCGTGGAATTCTGACGTTACATATTTTTATGGTTAACATTTATTTCACCTTTACGATACAGAGGAAGAATATAAATGAGAAGATAATTCAGTGACACAAGACGTGCTATATGCCAGAACTATACAGGTGGTAAAAGGGTTATACAGAGCGGAGATTTTTTCTCATGAAAACAGAATCACCGATATGCTAGTGTTTGGTATATGTTTTTATTTCACATAGTTTAGTTTTTTTTTTTTTTTTTGCAAACATTTCATATGTTGTCTTAAATAACTACATGCATAGCAGTTTGTTAAATGACAGTGTGCAGTTTTCTCAAAAAAAGAAAAACCTGTTTTGAAGTGGTTTATTTCAGTTTAAGCCCGGTTGATTGCTATACTGATTGCCTCTACTGTACTTAATCTGTGTGCTGCGTTGCACCAACTGCCATTTTTGAAGTTGATTACAAACGTGCTGGTTTGCTTCTGTTTTCTGTGTTCTGAAGGCCTCCTTGTAGCAAAATCACCAGTAATTTTCTTACAAAGTGCGAGAACACAGACAAACCACCCATCCTTTGGTACGTCTTATAGTCAGTGGATGTATTTTAATAGGAAAAAGGATTACATGCGGGTTTCAGGAGAATTCATTTCTCAGCCTTTGTGTTTTGTTGGGCTGCTCTTTGTCCAGGGTAAAATTTGACTGCGTTTTTCACTGAGATTTGAATTGACCAGTTCTAAGTTGATTTTGTGATATCAATTTATTATCAGTAGTTGGTTATTAAGTATAGTTTATGTTCTACATATCAGGAATTTGGATACATGAATTGAAGAGAGGCTTTCACCTTAGTTGGTTGTACACAAAATTTATAAAATGTAAAATAGTTGGAGTTTATTTCTGACAAGCAAAGAGAAAAACAGATACATGCACACAAAATCCTACATTTACCCTTTAGGGACAAATATGTGCCAGATTTTACCATAAAATTCCCTGAACACCCTCTAAGCGGGCATACAGACATACAGCTAAACATCTTATAATGATGTGCTGATTTGCAAATCCCTCATGTTATTAATAGAAAAAAAGTACTACCCTAAAATAAATCAACCTTACCCTCATTTTGATTAGAAGGGAGTGAAATTGTTTAACTCCTGTTTTTTTCGATTGGAGAACAGCAGTAGACAAACTCTGGCATTCCCCCAAGCTGTGCCTATGTACTTCTGCCCTTTTGCACTGACACAGAATGTGTTCATTCATGTGTTTGTACACAGTCATTTGGGTTTGTGAGAGAATGAAAAACAGGTTTCATTGTAAAAGGGTTACAATCCCCCAGCCAAGGCAGTTGTCGCTGATGCGCGACAATGCAAAGTATTTGTCTGTTAATGTATGAACTTAGATGGCTCACAGTTATAGTTGTGGTCGTTATACAGTCCATCTAGGCCAGATTAAGTTGTTTAAGTAAACAGTAAAGTATGTTGGGGTGCAGATGGATCCAATTTATGCCTGCTTTAATTATGCCAGGTATAATTATGCTGGCAGTGTGGTATGGCACTAATGTAATTATTCACTTGCTAAATTCAGACCGTCTTAACAAGGGCAGTGTGTGGCACTGAAAGCAGATTTTGATTAGCACCCTGTGAAATATATTGTTTGGTAATGCATGTCTTTTAACAAGTAAATGCATAAAGATATGTGTGGATCACAAAGTAATATACCATTTAAGTGTAATTTTAATATAGTTTATGTTTTTAGATGGAGTAACAGTGCTGTGAGAGTAGCAGTACAATAAAAAGAAAAAAAATCAAGATTATTCATCATTCAGTCATTGTGCAACAGTATACCGTATAATTATCTGTTTTTGGATAGAATTATGAGCATCAAACAATTATACATTTTCTTTGAGAATACAAGTGAATCTCTCATTATACAGCTCTTCATTATTCATCTCTCAGTATTGCATTGCATGGCTACAATAGTGATAGATAGTGCTACACTCAGTACATTCTTACATTGAAGCTGCAGCTGTAGCTGGGGGCATTGTGGTGCCAAGAGGAGAGTGACACAAATTAACATCTGTGCTAAATCCATCTTCTTTGTGTATCGCGTCATATATTACAGGTTCTTATGTTCATAGTTTATTCAGGTAAGATGTGCATATATTACAACATTGTGCAAAGACTGTAAAATTGCAAACACAACGGTCAAAAAAAAAATGGGTCTTAAGTGTGAGACGGAGTTAGATGGTACTCGGGGGAGCAAGAGATTGCAGGGTTTTACGGCTGAGTTTTAGGAAGTGTGACATCTCATGGGAGCAAACTGTTGAGGTGATGTGTGACCTCAGTCCCAGAGGAAAGTCTCTGGTACAGATAGTATCTAGGGTGGACATGAATGGTGACAGGTCTTCCTGACCCTTTTCTCACTCTGGCATCATTCCTTCCTGTTCGTTGATGGAGGGTAGCAGAAAGGAAGTGTTCTGCTCAGCAGTCGAGGCAGCACATTGGAGCTGCAGTGTTTGGGAGGAAGGAGAAGCCAGAGCTAGAAGTTTGTAATAACTGCTAGGGATAGTTTAGTATCGGCCAATACTGATCCGATACCGATACAGAAAAACAGCGCGGAATTACGGTAACAAACGGTATGTCTCGTTGTGTGGAAAAGACTGGGATCATTCTTTTGTGCAAGGCAACATCAGACTTGATTTAAACATTTTTTTTCCTATTTTTTAAAAACAAATAAACAGATATAAATGTACTGAATTACTTATTTATTTGACAACTGTGCACCAGTACAACAATCTTAAAAAAAACCAATAGCTTCACAAGCTTGATAGACATTCAAAATTAACAGTCAGTTCTTTGTAATGGTTTAGTTTAGTGCAAAAATGATTTTAACATCCAACACAAAAGCAGCTGAATAACGAATAGCTGAATAACCCATCCATAACAATGAAGTTCAGTATTCTCTCAGTGATTTTTGTTGCCTGCACACTATTAAGTGGAAATGTTTCACCTCTTTCCTTCATCTCCTTCAAAGTTAGCTGCTTCATACCGCCTCTGTTGTGTTTACTCAGTTCAGTGAACTCCGCGTGCTCTCTGGCGTGAAATTTCTGTAGGCGCTTGATTAAGTTGGTTGTGATATAACTTGAAGTTTTACCACCACCCCTCGGAACATTCACTGCACAGGTATTGCAAGTAGCCGTCGAGTTTGTTGGCTGAGGTAGTGTGAAAAAGTTTCAGATAGCCGATCCTTTCGCTCGCTCCATTTTTGAAAACATTGTGGGCTTCCGCACGGTGTGTTGCTTGCGTATGGATCGGCCCATTGTCACTGATACCGATCTAGAATTTTCTTCGATATCGGGACCGATACCGATACCAATATCGGATCGGTGTATCCCTAATTACTGCATTTCATAAATGAAGCAGGGCTTATTGTCTGATGCTTTGCTTTGTCAGTTGTCACATGGAGAATGTCCTCTGTTGACTTTCTTGAATAGGTATAATATTCTGAACACACTACACATTTTTTTTCTGATCCCTCTAATCAAACTTACTCCATGGGTAACATTTATTTATGATATTAATACTGGTTTATTCTCAACCCTCATGAAATTGCTAAATCTTTGCTCTCCCCTGATCTTGCATTTCCACTAGCCATAAATTCAGCTCCTCAAGCTCTTACTCTTAGATCGGAAAGCCGTGTTGAATCAAAATCCCATTTTGCCTCCCTCCTTTGTTCCTAACCTTTTTAAATCTCTTACCGTTTTGTTTTTGTCCTCATTTTAGCAAGTCACCACTTACCTGAGCGCACACAATCTGTCTTCCCAATACACAGCTCTCCCCATTCGTCTAACCCTTTGAGCCAAATGACTTCTGTGGCTCCTAAATCTGATACTCCTTTCAAATCACTGCCAACCATCCTTCCCCATTGGCAGCTGGACAAATTTTGGATAAAATGCTCAAATGGGATTTAATGACCCGTGTCCTGCAGTCCCATCCCTCCCAGTGACCTCATGTCTTCAACCCTGGCTCACTTTGCAGTTGTTCCAAGCAAGTCATCCACACCAACACACATAAGCAGTTCATGCTTTGGCTTAATATACTACTAATGTTTTTCCTTTTTGTGTTAGTGGGTATTAAGGCTTGAAGAGAAGCATGTTTGGGAAGTTTAATTTATTGACATATTACATATGTCTTCAACCTCAGCCCCGTCCTGTTATAAACTCAAATTTCCCAAATTGTCATTTTTTGTGTGTGGTAGACCTCACTCTAGGGCTGAAAACATCTCACCATCATTTTTTGGTAGCCTAAACAAATCATTTTTCTACCTCCCTGTAGGGCTGTACATATAATCAAATATTAATCGAGATCATGATTTCGGCTTCCCACAGTTAAATGAATGTGACTGTGTTATTGGTGTTTAAAATGCATGCTTCGCTCATAGAAAACTCCGCTGCATATCAAATCTTTCCTAAACTAACAAACAGCCACCAGGGGTGATCGATTCGGCTTCACTTTTGGGGAGCTGTCATGCAGCTGTGCGTGCGCCCTGCAGTGTCAGACAGTGTGCAAAAATTTACTGGATGTCGAGGCTGCAGTCCGGAGTGATAAACAACAGAGAGCAGACGGGCGAAATGAAAATCAAATGCCTGGAGGAGAAGGCAACTGATGTTAAGCAAAAACAAATCATATGCAAGGAGTGCACAAGACTTGTGTCACACAGAAACACAATTAACTTGTTAAACCACCTGAAAAAACACCAAATTGCAGTCCGATGAATGCATTCAGCCTGAAAGCAGTGCTCTGGTGACTTTAATTTTGGGTACTATGTTTTGCTACGTTACGTTAATTTATATTTTGCGTCTAAGAGATGCACTAGGGCAAGCCTTTTTTGATGCAAGGATTTGTACATTGGCAGAAATTAGCAGGTCTGTAGGATATAGTCAAGTGCAGAGTAGGTGTGAGACAGAAGTAAAACGAGAAATAAGGAGACGGACATTTTGTTATTTGAAATATTTTTAGTATATAAGGGCCCGTTCCAAAACATTTCACCCCCTACTGTGAGATCCTTCACCATGCCTGCCTCCATCCACCTTCCTCCTCATGTGCAGAGCCTTGCTATGGGCAGACCATAACAGTATCTGCACCAAACTGGCAATCAATAGCTGCTTGTTGACACCACAGTTAGTGCCTGCCAGGGGGATTCCAGTTGCTAGGGGATGTGTAGAGCATAGCACTTTGCGCTTCTAGAGCAAGTACCTTTTTGTATACTAACTACTGTACCAACTTATGAATATTCATTGCCAGATTCTAAACAGGAAACTGGATTGCTTATGTTTTCCGTGCTTACTGATAGCTGTATAGATAATGATAATGAAAGAAGCTCCCTTTTAAACCTAAAGATTGTAAAAAAAAAAAAAAAAAAATGCACTGCGCATGAGACTGTTTCAATGCCTCATGGCAAACCTGTGACTTGGTAAGCTGCCAGCTTCCAAACAAGCTATTATATCTGCCATGTTATATAATGTACAGTGTAATATACTGCATCTAAAATGGTTGCTACAGCACATGAAGTGTGAAGGGGAGACTGAATATATTTTGAATACACATTTGTGCTATTTGTATGTTGAAAAGGCCTAGTTTAGTTCCTTGTTTCCTTTGCAGTACCTGAGGTTCTTAATCAAGCTTTAACTGTCATTCATTCTGTGCCATCATGTACGAAGAGAGTAAGTGGTGGGAAAAAACTAATTGACGACTAGAATAAATAACATTGGATGCATGTGTTCCTTTTTCATTTCTCTGCAAGATATGAGGACCGAAAAAAGGAAATTACAAATTAATACTCCATATATTTATCCTTAGGTTTGCATTTCCATGTGCGCTCAGATCTCAAGCGCAAATGTAATTTCATGCAATCGTTACTGTTGTAGGGCATTTCTCTGACTACAGCCTAAACTCATGCCTTCTCTAGATCAAGAGAAATACACCACTCAGAAGTAAGAAAAAAAAAATACTATGAGAAAACAAATCAGAACCTCTCAGTCAAAGTCAATCACAATATAATTATTGCATGAATATTGCAGAAAATGAACTCAATAATTTACAGCACGAGCATCACTCTGGCTGTATTTTTCTGAACTTGAAATTTGCCTTGCCCTTTGCAAGGTGTTCTGCTTCTGTCATGATGTTGCAATTGAGGCAAATGTGCTGGAATAACTTAATGATGCTTCAATGTAATTAATCACCCAACCATAGGTGTGTTTAAATGAATAGGCATAAAAAATGAATATTTAATGTTCTAAAATAAAGCAACATTGCATAGAAATAGGTATTTTTGCATTTAGCACCCTTAGTTTCAGTCACTGTAATAAACAAGGACAGCTGTATGCATGCATTTGTTAACATTACTCATGATCAAAAATAGCAAGTTGAGAACAGAAGACATCACAGCCAGCTAATATTGCTCACAGCTAAAAGCCCAGCTCGACATATTTATTTCATGAAGCTCTCACAATGACTAAAAGCCAGTCCGAGATTCACTTTTCCAGTGATTCTTCCTTGGTCACTCTCTTTCTTGTTCTTAGCTTCCTCTGTTGTCCTCTTCGCCTCTGCCATGCTCTGCCTCTGCTGAGCCCGGCTACACCATTCACTCACCCGACTCTGGTTCTGGTGCCCATTCTGGCATTGCTCCCTGTCAGCATTCCCCTGCAGGTCCAAAATGCCTGTTGTACCAGTGTAAACACTAACACAGCCCTGGTGCTCTGAGCTCACAGTCTGGGCAGCCCGGCAAACCATAAGCTAAGATTACCTAACAGCATCTATAATTTGCAGCAATTTGAGAATTTACCCACAGCACAGCGTTACATAGTGCAAGAATAGGTGTATATGTTACATTATGAGACTGACAGAGCAACATTTACCTGGTTACAAGTCAGTGTAGCATCAAAATGATTTAAAACTCATGTTTTATGGTAGAAAAGTTACATAATGTTGTTTTAAACAACAAATGTCAGTAAATCACTCTGCACCGATCTATAAATGAATATGAGCGGTTGTTACAATATCTGTCCACAGCCATATATTCACTTCATTAAATCCCTTCAGGCATCTTAAGGCAGCAAGATGGATTGGTTGATAATTCTGCAGGCTCTGATTTAAGAAGTGCTGCACCAGAGCGTAGTGCCATTATGCACCACCGTGCACTATGTTTTTATTTTAATTAAATCACATGCAAATGCAAATGGATCATTAAAAAAACCAACACACCTCTAAACACATTAGATGGGTCAGTTAGATGTGACCATCTAGATACAGCAAAATTTAAACTGGTGTTGGAATTATGCTGTCATAAGCAGCTTCATCTATTTTTTTATTTATTTATATTATCCTTGTACAAATGTGATGATGATGATGAATACCCACATCATCTTCCTCTGGTTGCACATTTGCGGTGCTGTGTGTTCACATCGTGGCTGTGCACGATCCAGACAACAATACAACTTCCTGCCGCTTTCATGTGTCACTGATTGGCGATGATGAGCGGTTGAGAGTGTATTTAGTAATCACCACACCTCCAATTTAAATTTCACTCCAGCTTATATTCCAGTGCAGCCAACTGTTTTACATTTTGCACGACTGCACCTACATGAACCAAAATAACAGGTGTGCTGGGAGATGCCCACACAGTCTGACCTATTGCTTAGCACTTGTTGTTGTGCATGCATGATTAAAACGGGGTCCATTGTGTGTGTGTGTGTGTGTGTGTGTGTGTGTGTGTGTGTGTGTGTGTGTGTGTGTGTGTGTGTGTGTGTGTGTGTGTGTTTTCTTTTGCTTTTAATGAGCAGGAAACTGGAAAATGTAAGCTGGCAAGTATAGACTCAGTAATTCAGTGCCTTGGAACATCACAGCTCAGTGCTATAATGATACTTAAGATCAGAGGTTAAAATGGGTGACAAAGGGTGAGGAAGAGTTGTGTATGCATATAGCTAATGAAGGTCACACTTGGAACCTTTTCTGTAAAATGAATAGATATCTGGCAATATCAAACACAGTCAACCCTCGCGCGCTGGTACTATATATAAGCTGACAGCTGTACTTTACTCTTTTGCAGTGCTGTAGAAGAAACTTTGCACTGTACTTTTTAGCTTCACACAAGTGAGAATCCTCACTTGCCTTATATGCTTATGTGATAGCAAGGTGTGAATCATGCACAGCTGGGGATCTCCCTGCCAGCCAATATAACTGTGAAAACTTTGTGTACAAGTGGTAAATCCAGGACTCGAACTTAACTTATTTATCACCGCCCCATACGCAAAACACTTGCAGTAAATTCTGGCTATAAAACGGCTGGTCAGGTCTACAATAAAATTATTTTGCTAATTAAAAGTGACGCATGACATAAATCTGCTTACATTTTCTTAAAACATTTGTTACATATTAGTTTATTTATTCAATTCGTAGCATCTGTACACTTTCTGTTGCATTTTAAAATAATCTGTGTACGTGCCTGTGTGAGAAAGCCACCTGTCTTGTCAAGTGAAGACTGTTAAAGACTTGACAGCATGACAGTTAGTGTTAGCACGTTTTGGTGTGATCCGGGAATAAGATGTGATGTGATGTGTTATTGTGCTCGACTTCATGATCAGTATTACTAATACTTTAAGAGGAGAGTCTAGTTTTTTTCTGAAGAATTATAGATAAAGGGCCAGTGAGTCACAGAAACGGTTTCTGGAAATTGTTGTTTGGCTTCTGGAAAACACTGTTAAATGCAATGTATTGCCATTTAAAACCACAGGTGGCATTTGGGCCCATGCTGTATAGCACATGACAAATATGGAAGAGAGCAAAGCAGCCGCTGTCAACACTGGGGGAATCATAGAAAGGTCACACTTCAGTCCCTTCTTCCACAAGTCACTCTTTCTTCTTCAATGACCAGGAAAAGGCAAAGACTTGAAAAAATCTGCTGCTCTCGAATTAGAGTAAATCCAATCTATCGTAATATAGAACAGCAACTCAGGAGGTGTCATTTTAGCTGAGACATTGGACGACAGAAGGGCTTCAATCCAGGGCCTCAGGCGGCTGGTTCATCTTTCTAATGACTGAAACCTCCCTTGCCTGGTTTCCTGGTTGATGGTTGTGCTCGAGGCTTTTGTAATAAGATGAACAAGTGTGAAGCACTTGCACTTCATTGTGTTTCTGTTCCTGCTAGCACCTTTCTACACACGTTAAAGTTTTGCACACTTTGAGGTGTAAAGTACCTTATGACTGTATGGTGAGGAAACATATCATTGCTGGTGTTAATATTGATTAATATTCTTACCAAATTTATACAAATCCATACTTTATGGGTTGATGCTTAAACATAGAATCTACTATTTTGAACCTTGCAAGGCCAATGCTGACATCAAGTCAACCCTTTGGGACTAATTTATGTCATGACATTTAAAGAGTTTTAACACCCTTTAATCACATGTGGGAGGTCCACCTCCCCCAGCCCCGCTCTGAATTTCAGAGGTATTCTGATTAAGATGCATCATTCACAGGCGATAACACTATTTGCTGGTTACTCTCTACTTAGTATTAGTAGACTTGTTGTTTTGATGGCTGTAGATTATAATCGTTGGGCTAAGACTATGTAGTGATATTATGATACATTGCAAGAGTAAGCCAAAAAGTCCTTTCCATAATTGTTAATGGTGAGCATATATATGTGTATATATACAGTGTATAATAAAAAAAAAAAAAAAAATTGTTTTGTGTAAAACCCATGTTAAAACACCAATATTACCACTGGTAAGGTTTTGTGGCAAGCCGCCATGGCAAGAAGACAAAACATTCCCTAATCAATTATCTGATCCATTTCCTCAATACATATGCAGTTCTGTTGCTGGGCAACTCCACTGGCAAGGCTGGACCCCCCACCTCTCTCCTTAGGAGAGAAAGTGGGATGGCATGTACTTATCAGAGTTTTAAAAAATGCAGCAATGTGGGCATGTATTCTTTTCATTTACATCACTTATGTACATACCGATGTGCATTTAACCCATGTTTGACCTGTCCCGTTCATTTGCATATTTCTTCACCACCATCCCAAACGCAAAATACGAAACGAAATGCTGGCCATCCAAATTGCAAAATGGCTGTTTTTCTACAATGAAGTTATTTGGATGATTGAAAATCATGCCTAACATATATAATAATAATACTAATAATACTACTACTACTACTACTACTACTACTACTACTAATAATAATAATAATAATAAATCATCACAAATATTACATTAATTCAGTTCATAAATATATATATATATTTTTTGTAACATCTTTTGTAATATCCCAGGCTACAACTACAAACACTGCCTAATAAATCAATTTGGATGTGATAACAGGCTCCAAATTTCTGTTTTGATTTATGGTGATGAGGTTAACATTTTTGTTTGACTTAAGATCAGGGAGATGAGGAAAATTATAAAGTCATACAACACAAAATCTTTTAAATGTGCTCTAGGATCTCAATCCTCCACAGTTGAGACAATCCACATACTAACTCTTCTTCCTCTGTCAAAGGAAGTATCACCCTGGTAAACATAATCTCTTCATGGCCTATTCTGACCCATGTTAATGCAGTAACTGAACTGTCTTATGGGAGGGAATTGCAGAGGGCTTACTGTCTATTTATAATTCATTTTAAAAAAGTCTGAAGTTAATGCTTTTCATGAACTCACGTTAGTATACAGTACTGTAGGTTATTCAGAGTTAGACTGGCCTGAAATTAAAAAGCCATGGATGACTGTGATCATTCAGGGCACTTAACAGTATACACTTAACAGTGTAATGTATTTCTTTTCACTATTTTCTTTCTTTCTTTTCAGTTGAATGGCTAGTTACAGAATATTACTGGCATAACTCACGCTATTTGGGTACTGAAGTGAATTACCTGCCTCAGTGCCTGATGCTGAAAAGTTAAATGACTGCAGCACATACCACTAAGGGAATATATACAGGTGTAATATGCTGTCAGTACAAATGGGATTGTATTAGTAGCCTATGATGTCTTTACAATTGCAGAGTAATTTTGAAAATAAATTAAAAATAAATCCACTTTCAGGCAGAGAGTTGAATTGAGAAAATTTATACCGCTCTCATATCTGTTAAACATGATTTACTATGCTATTCACAGTATCATCCTGACTTTATTGCTGGGCAGTGTGACCAAAAAATTGTATCATGGTATTTTTAAGATTCTGGCGACTATCATGGTATTTTGGCACTTGGTTATACTCCTGATTATATGTACGTGCTTTCCATTTTCTATTTTCACTAGATGACTACTTGTAATGGAGTATTTTCACTTTAGTAAAAACGTCAGAGTACATCCTCCACCAATGACAAATATTCATATTTCCCTATGGCGAGGTGAAACCTGTGTCCAAAGCATTGGAGTCTTCTCCAGTCATTCAACTGGACTGCCTTTATAGTGTTATGTTCGCTGTTAGACCCACCTGCCTCTCCCAGCCCCCAGGAATCAAGTGCCTCTCGCAAACCTTGCGCAATTAAGAGCAAATCCCAGTAATCACTGATGAAGTGCACCATTGTGCTGAGGTAAGGCTCCATTCTGCCACTTGACCAAAGGTTCGTTGTTGTAGAAAAGAGGGTGTCTGTGCGTGGCTCTGACTTCAGTGTTGTTGGTATAATGTTGGTAACGTGTAAGTATTTTCACACTGGTAAGACATACCTCAAATCGAGTGTTTTCATCATAGCTCTGAACCAGTCTTTCTTGATTGTCTGTAGTGGGACCTTAGGTGGATTGCTATTGTGTTCATAATGTCACTCCACCTCTTGCTTTTCCTGTCACATGTAGTGCCTCGAGCTCTTCAAGTGATGTCTGACCCTTTGACTTCATTGTTTCACTGGTGCTACTGGTTGATGCCCTTGAATCAGATGACCTTAATCACTTGCACTCTTGGTATTTCAACATGTTTTTTTTCCTGAGGTGATGGAGTAAGTTGCTAGTGTCACCACCATGGGCAAACAACAGTGGCTTGACAAACTTTGCCATGAAGAACAAGATTAACTTTATTAACCCCTCAATGGGGAAAATCTTTTTTTCCACGTATATAGGCCCGGAATACAACTACACATACACAAAGGGCTTACAGTTCTGCACTGGATCTTGGGAGGTAGGATTAGAGAAGTGAATGGGTTTCTGTTCGCTAGAGCCTGACAAGAAAAAAACAGGATTTTTGTTCATGAAGTTACTGTCGGTTGTCAAAAGCAGTATTTATTGTCTTGAAGCCTTTTTTCAAGAACTAGTGTTCGAAAAAAATGTTTTCTTTCTAACCACAAATGATGGTCAGAAAACTGAAATGGGGAGTTAAAGGTCAAAACCAATGTCATTTGAGATGCTGAAATGTTTAGGAGTAACAGATGTCACTTGTTATGCATTTTAACTGTTTCCCTGTTGCCTTTCAGTTTCATACTGAAAGGAGGCCATTACCGCAGGTAACTTTCGCCATGGTGGTCCAGTACAGCAAAAGGAAACAAAACATTCCCACATCAATCATCAGCTCCACTTATGCAACACAAACACTGTTGCTGCACATCGTGCAACTAATGGACGTAAATGTTCAAACACTGTTATTAACGAAACCAATGTTAGAGCAAGGAAACAATGCCAGGAAGAAATCATGATTGTTGGTTTTTTGGGACTGTGAACTGAAAATTCAAAATTGTGAAATGTGAACGTCAATAGTTCATTTTAACTCGCGTGAACTCAACTGTGAGCTCGCTCTTGTGAAACATGAACTTTTATAATCAAGAGCTAAATCATAAATTCTAATATACAAATTGTGATCAGCAGTAATAAGAGTTACCTTAACTACACTTCCTCTAAAATACCTCATTTTTGTGTGTGCAATAGTTAGCACAATGGACTTTATATTTAAAATGAATTCATTCTTTTCATCTTATTTATTAGTAGTCATGGAAAATGACCTTCTCATGCATGCAAGTGTGTATGCAGACCAATACACACTTTAGGCTGTGAACTCAATGAATATGATATAAATGGACAAATTAATATGTGCTATTCATGTAAGAAATGTAAAGAGAGTTCTAATAGTTTCCATGGTATTTTATCTATGTCATGCAGAATTCTTTAATGATTTAAATGATTTTATGATTGGGACAACCAGCATATACTTTGGGATGGTTTGAATTGTATTTCTGGATGGTTTGTGATGGAGAAAGTTAAGTTCGAGCTCCTGAACCCAGTAGGTTGAATTCATTTGGTCAGTGTGAAGCGAATTTAATGGTGAAACCTGAGCTTGTGAAATGTATTCTGCTTATTTTGGCATAGATTCCTCTCATACCTAATGTTAAAATGCAGACATATGATTATATTTAAGTTGGAAGTTGTTACAGGGCATTTGAGATCAATTCAGATCTTTTCTTTAGAGTGACTAAGTATAATCCTCTTAGTTGAAATTACGTGGGAGATACAGTAGATTTTATTTTGCTGTTAAACCTGCTTAAATGTGTCTGAGCTAGTGGCTGCTTTTTCAAACATCTTTCCCACTACTGGTTGCTCTAGTGTGCTCCTACCCCGCAGCTTTGAGCTGCCGAGTTCAAAATGAATTCAGCATAGTTTCCTCCTTTTCATGATAGCCCTTGTGGTCAGCTCTTTCAGTGGATGAACTGTGTGACATGCAGCCAACAGTATTGTTTTGGTACAGCAGGCTACCAGACTGTGCTGCTCAGGGGAACGGTCTTTATCATTCCAGGTACTGAAAGCCGGTTGGCCATGTGTTGGCCAGCTCAAAGAAAATGAAAAGATGAGAAGTTTACTCAGAAGATGTGTCTGTGGTTTATGCATTGTTTATTTCAGGCAAGAGCAACAAAACCTAGCATGCACACGTCAGTGCATGAAAAATGTTGATGGCTACTGCACTGTGTTTTGATTGTAACCCTTTCTACAATGGCATGAAGATAAGAAAGTGAATACAACTGTATGTGTCAGTGTATGTAATGTATCATTCCTACCATCGCTAAACTCCAGGTATCCTTACTGACTCTTAAGTGACTGTCTGTTTTTATAGAGGCATATAATACATGAGCTGCGTGGGAGTAGCTGTGTCACTGTGTGTCACATTGTACAAGCTACTTCAATGGCTTTGCAGCAGGTTGACTACTAGTCGTCTGATGGTACGTGTGCACTTCTTCACTTACAAATGTATCACTGAAAATTAATTTGCAACAAAAAAATTACATCAAATATTATTTCATTAATGGCATTACATTAACTTTTTGGCATCTTACATTATTGAAATGTCACGTGTCATGAAATTAGTATTTAATTTTTAATGAAAGTGAATTAATAAAGGCAGTGCTATCAACAAGTTAGACTGCAGCAAATTAGTGGTCATTTTATCTCAAAGTTCAGGCACACTGCTTGATAAATTGGCCAGAAGCACAGGCCAAATACCCGACCTAATCTTGCATAGCCTTGCCTCAGGCTACTTAAAATTCAATTTAACATCTCTGTTTATTGGGACTTTAAATATGGATGGTTTTAAGGGCAAGTCCAATTTCTTTGAGACCTTTGTAGGAGTTTATTGTGGTCTTGATTTAATTAGAATTTGCACTTTGCCCAAGCTCAAGACTTTTATTTTGCCTTTCTTCAGGACAGAGCTGTGCCAGAGATCAAAGAGCGTGTTTCTCTTGGCCTGCTTTTTCAAAGTTTGTTGAAAATACTACCACTGAAATATAACCCTGTTGCAATTGCTTCCTTTTAACATTACTAGCAGAGCACTCTTGAGGTGTTCTCTACTTTTGTTTTCATAGGCCAGCATGTGATAGTGTATGACATATGAGGAGATATTTTTCTATATTAACCTTTGTCTTAAATTAAATATTTTTCACTGTCTTTACACCTAATTTCTGCTAATACCTGTGTTTTGAGACAACTGTAGAGCAGAGAAATGACTGGCCTTTCTACATTACGACAGGTATCTAAAGCCAATTTGTTGCCCGTCACATATTTTATTGAAAGGATGCCCATGGGAACCTCTTATCTGATGGACGCTTTCCAACAGCTTTGTGCAGACTAAAAGGCTTGGAAAAGTCAACCATTTACCTCAGCCCAGAGGTTTGGGATGGTTCTTTGTTTGTGAGAGCTCAAAGGCTTAGAAAGGCCAAATGCTTATCATAGACCAAAAGACCTTTAAGGCTTTAAGGCCACCTGCTCACAAAATATAATCTGTTTTGTGACTCGGCTGCTGGTGATTAATGCTACCATGAGCTGACAAGAAAGGCATCCACTCAATCTTAACTTATTCTGGGGGCATCATGTTACCTGCCCCTTGTAACCCTTGAAGCGATGATTTTAAGCTTTTTATTAGATTAGATGCTTTACTGTCATTGCATGTTAAACCCAACAAAATATGGTTTGGCAGCAGTCCACTCCACTTAGCAGTGCATACGGATAAATAATATACAAGCATGTTCACAAAATTATGCAAATTAAAATACCATACGTGGATATTGACAGTTATTACACTTATTGCGTTGTCAGCAGCAGTTAGGTATTGCACTTGGGGCCTGGGGGTGTAGTTGTGTTGGCGTGAGCTATTAAGCTCAGAAGAAAATCAAAAATAGTTGCTTGTGAACATTGTGTTTCATTTTTCATGGAAGAAAGCTACCATATCTACATCATAGGTTTGCTCTAATATCAGTTTCAGTTTGCTTTTAATATATTCAGTTTAATGTTTGCCTGAAGTTTTCATTTTGCAATACGTAATATATAGCTAAACATTTACTACTCCTGTGCTTGAATGACGCAAATGCCTTTATGAATGATCTGACATGAGCTTATTACATTTCCATAAAGAGCCATTGCGTATCTGCATTCCCTCCTTGATTTCAAGGTTGCTTGCTGGCATGTGTGGTATTTTTCCTTGATCAAAGAGATATCCAGACTGCCCTCCAACCTGGTTGTCATGGGAACAGGTGTCACATGACCTGAAGTGAGACAAACTTTGGATGAGAGAGGATTGGCTCTCTGGAGGGCGTCAGTCCCCCTCTCAATTCATCTGACATGGTTGCCTAGGAAACAAGGCTGTGAGACAGGAAGCTAAGAAGAGATGTAAGCTCTTGTTTGTTTGGATAACAGCAAAGAAGCTGCCTGGACTCCTGGCATCTAGGGGACATGCTATTAGCTTGGAGATTTTAAATATACAGCGAATTACCTATCTGTCTGTCTTTTTGTCTATTAGTCGATCCATCTATCTATTAGCCCCTCAGTCCAATATTCTGCCTATCTGTTCATCAGGAGAGGGAACAAAAACAAATCCTAAGATCGTGGCAGTGAACAGGAACTATCTGGAGTTTCTGCTGACATGAAAGACCCTAATTATTTAACATCAAACAACAAGGTTAATGGGTCATTAAGAGAGGATGTTTGATGCTCCTAGGAGCCCAACATGACTGATGCCCACATTTGATTTGGATGGCACTGAGAATGAGCCTGACAGTCTCTCAGTAATAACAGTGACAGCCCATATACTGATGGGGGCGGTAATCATTTTGCCTTGGGATGTTTTACAGGTCCCACTGGCTGTCAGTCATCTCAAACTGCAGTCACTGTTGGGGCCCATGTGTTATTTATTTCATGCTGGTGTGGCGTTGGTGCTTGTGGGTGAGATTATATGAGTAATCACTCAGATTGGTTTTGCATGGTAGGAGTACTCAAAATATTGTGTGTCTGTCTTTTTTGGCTCTGCTCCCTTCAAATGAGTCTCTTTAGATCAAATGGCTGTTCTGTCAGCTCTGCGTGTCAATCAGAAACTCTTCTTCAGCTTTACACAATCACTGAGCACAGAAATCTGTTTCTTTTTACTATGCGACCTGCATGTTGATACTACTTATGGGGCAATAGGCCACTGACCTTCCAACTGCACTTTTTGCCAATTATTTTGTTGATCAACCTTAAAGAGAAGATCACTTGCTTTGCTCACCTTATTCCTTTACCCTCCTTTCATCAAGAAACTTGAGTCCTGCTCCACAGTGAGCCATCAAAAGAAAGATCCAATATCGTATGATACCAATGTGCTGCTGTGTGCAAGTTCAATAATCAGTGACCCAGTTATTTTAATTGCTTACCCACAAACACAAAGAGGAAGAAAAAAGATAAATAGCGCAGTGTTGTTTCCTGCAACAGCATGCTATGCCATAAATAAGGAGGGTCTCCCCATTAACTAGCATCTGATCAAGGCATTCTCCCGCACAAAATCATGAAAGAGAATATATAAACAGCCTAATATCCAGAACTGTGTTCCTATGTAAAAACAAAAGGGCCAAATCCAAGGAATAATTCCAGCCCTTTCTGACCTAATAACAGAAGAAACAAAGCTATCTAGGGTTTTCAGTCACTCTGTAATAAATATAAACTTCATTTGCTTCTACTTTGTGAAACAATATTCTTCATGACAGTTTTATAATCATTACATTTTATTGAAATTCATTCACCGCACAACATTGAAATGAAGTGTCAGTGAGTTATGGCTGGAGAAGCAGATTTGTCAGTGCTATTGTGCAGTTGTCAGTATTACAAAACTGTGCCACATTCTGCTCTCGCAGCTACATGTGCTGTGTCACTCCGGTTTGAAGTCTGTCTCACTTCTAACCAGAAAACAAGGTGGTACCGTAAACAGGTTGGCACGGACATTTCTGATGGAGCAAAACCACGGGGCAGTACTGCCTACCACCAGCTAATCATGTGCTAGTATTGCTTCCTGCACCACAGCAATCAGCTCACTCAGTTTACCTTTTGGATGGAGGCGATGCAATACGGCTTTAGTAACTCTACCAGTCTTCAATCAGTCAGTTGGCAATTTAAGAGTTGACCTGAGGCCTTTTTTTCTCTTGCGCGGCGCTTTTGCTTTCAGTCATGTTTGCCCGGCACCAGGCTTTGAGATGATTGCCCTATTATACAAGAGTAATGCATAAGTAAATGGAGTATTAATTTTTCATTGGAAAGGTCTGAAAAAACAATATGCCTTTATCTATATTGTTGTTTTATATTGAAATGTTAAGGATTCATGATTAAATGTTGATTTAATCTGTTAGAGAAAGTTGCCTAAGAATGAAAGATAATTGGGTTGTAGCACAAGGCACTGCTTGTCAGTAATTCTCTTTCTGAAAGAAAGCCCTACTTCTGTTCTGGTTGGAAGTCTGAGTAGACATTACAAGCAACAGTATGCCAAATAAAACCATTAAATATTTCATGCATTCATCTATATTTTTTCTTGTTGCATCTTGTGCAATGAATGTTGGGAATTCATTTTTCACAAAATCTACAACAAGAAAGAGACATATCTGTAACCACAGCATCATAGACAACACCAGAACTGAGAATATACCATTTCAACAACACAGAAACCTGACCTACACAGAAATGTTGTGCTGTTTGTGTCTGATTGTATTATCATATAGTTTTGAACAGTCAAACCAAATGTATTAATTTACTGACTTTGCCAGCATGAGTTGATCACCAGAATACCATATAATCAAACTGTGAATATTACTGTAACAACAACCAATAACATTTCCAGTTAAATTTCCAGTCTAGTCATAGTCTGGTCCTACTGTAATTAATTATGATATCAGAATTGAGCCAGTAAATAAAATGAAGTCTAAAGCACTGATGTAAAAAAAAATAAAATAAATAAAAATAAATGATCAAGAGATTGAGTTTTGAGTTTTAAGGTGAATGTGACAGGTTAGTGTAGTTAGTGCTAACTAGCAAATGTTAACATGCTAAACTAAGGGTGTTTTGACACCTAATCTGTTTTGTTTGGTTCAGGGTTCAAGGTGTTGAGTTTGCAGTGATTTTCTTGACATGAAAGGCAGTTTTCACCTGGTCGAGTTTCAGTCCTAATACTAATAATGCTGATAATCATTCATTCCTTTGTGAGATCTTTCTAAGATTCAGAGTGCTGCCTGACCTTTTGTCAGTCACCAGAATTGTGCCTGCATATTATTATTATTTTTCATAACCCAGATTAAATTAACAAAGCTACAGGTGTTAAGGCATCATAAGCATGTTAGCATTTTCTTTGTAAGCACGTTAGCATACTGAAGATAGCATTTAACTATAGAGCCACTGGAATGGGTGTAAATTCTCGGTCTTGTTTTAGCATTAATGGTTAATATGCAAGGAACGGGCAGGCAAGGTTCAGTGAGATTCACACTGATCTCACATGCCATAAGCAGTCAGTAAGTGTGAGGATCTCAGCTGCTTGAAGAGCAAGAGCTGATTTGTAAGCTGGACATATCTGCCCACACAGTGTGGGTTGGAGAAACGAGATGACAAGACATAACATGTCCTTGTGTAAAAAGCACATGCCAAGCAGTCGACTAACCAAAATGTTACATATCCACCTCATTTTGTGAATTATGTCTATCGATTGAGGCTATTGATTTGTGCATACCATGAGTTCATGAGCCAAAGCCAGCAGGGATTCAAAGCTGTCTCTTTTCTATTGAAGATAGTTCGAATCAATGTTGTTGTTTTTTAAAAAGTATTTGAATTATAGTCCTACTGTATGTCAAGGTGTTCTGATTATTTTATTTATTTCTGATTATTTTAAATAAATTATATTAAAGTAATGAAATCATAAAAAATAAAGCACCTGTGTTACAAAGCTGTGCTTGTAACTCTTTCAATTTGGGATGGTAATATGACTAAACAATGAAGTGAGAGCTACATAAATGCAAAGTAAATTGATTTTAAAGGAAATGAGTAATGACTCTGTTCCTCATATGTCCTCTCTCATTTGTTTGTATTTTCAGTCAGTTCAGTTTTTCGGTGCATATGATTTAATTGAAGAACTAAACAGAGATAACAGAATTTTGCCATTCCAAACTTTATCAGACATAATTGACATTTGCAACCTTTATCATGCTCCCCCCAGGGCTTGTGCGAATGAGTCGGCATCTGGATTGTGGCCTGTGACATTTAGACAACAGTTAGAGCAATTTCAGTTAGCCAGTAAAGCATTGGTAGTTGTTATAAATCATTTTCTTTATTTGGACATATTTCCAAGAATAGTGTCAGTGTGCTGAATATAAAGCAAATAGTTCTGTAAGACTTGATAAACTCTGTGTAGGCGGACTATCTAAATGGAGTATTTGTAATTTTTCAACTGCAATCAGTTGAGATTCAACGATTCAACTGTTTGACAAATAAAAAAATGTCTGATATTACACCACTGTGGTTCAGGGTCTGTTGAAAAATGTGTCACATATGTATACTCTACATATTATCTGTCTGAACATCTATAATCAAAGCAAACTTTAAAATATTACAAATAATTTGTATAGGCAGACAATCCAAATAAAATTTTACCAATAATTCTGAATTACTGTGAACAAAACCAACAATTAAATCGTAAGCTTTCAAACCTTACATTAAAAATCCTGTTGCTTATTAAAATGCTGATCATGTGATCAGGATTGTTGATTATCTAGGGTGGCCTTTTGGGACAATTTGGCAAACAACTGCTTGTTGGTGTAAAGATGTGATGAGCAGTTGCACTGCCAGCTGCAGAGACTGCTTACAGTAATACCTGCTCTTACTGAAACTAATTCCAGAAAATGAATATAATCAAACATTATATCACCTGCATGCTTAGTTGAGATTCATGACTTCCAAAATTGTAACACGAAAACAAAACAAGGACATTTGGGAACTGGTATCTATTACTGCACATACAGTGTCTATATTTTAGGGTGTGCCGACATGCATTTGATGGGACTATATAATCAATTTCACCAGTGCGTGCCATGATAATAATAACATCATCAAGTGCATGGTAATTATAGCTGCGGGCTCTTCATTGATCTCTGGGCAAAAGTGGTGATCCCCTTTCAGCTGCAGAATAATAGCTAAACCTTTAACCTGGACTTGAATCAATAAACCTGCAGGATTCCCCTTTCATTGTGAATGAGCACCACCCTTGGAACACCCATTAGGCATTGCGGCCATGAAATTCTATCATTGTCTTCTCCCTTTCTCTCAGAAACTTGCATCATTTGATTAAAAGCTGCAGTGTTTGATTTGTGATGAGCTGATTGTTCTTAATATTAATTATGTTCAGAAAACCAAGAAAATCTGGGTATGGATGAATAATTCATGTTTGTTTTTGAACCAGCCTTGTGAAACTGGCATTCACTAAATAATGTATGACTGTGTGTCTTTGATAATAGGGTTTGCATTAGAAGTAATATGCTTTCCTTCATTCCACAGGGCAGATTCTTGCCTCAGCTAGTTATTGTGCAAAAATTGATTTCCCTAAAACTGTGTGTGCCAGAAGACATTAGTCAGCATTGTCTGAGAGCCAATGTTGTACGAAACGGCCCCACGTGTTGCCGTTGGAAGGTGAGGGATATTTTTTAATCTCATATATGCAGCCTAAGTAAATCTGATTATTCCCTTAATGAAGAAAAATTGCTGAACAAAGAGATCAATACGATTTAAAGTATACAACCATCTGCAATGATGAGAAATCTACATTCTGAATTTGAATTAGGACCTCTGTTGAATGGGGTTTATAGCATCCAAATGAGATTTCCTGGTACTAAGTGGCAAGAACATGAACCTTAACAATTAGTATTTAAGATATCCCCTGCTCACTGAAGCTTGAAGGCAAAGTGTAATGCACATATAATTCACTAGAGTGTGTGTAATTTCAGCAAGAGCTGAAAGAATTGCTTTAATGAGTGTTCAGACAAAGCAGGGAATTAATATGATGTGCATGCATCCAAAGTTGTAGTCTCTATGGAAAATAAGTGTCCTGCATTAGAGGGAATAATTGTGAGAATACACTCCTGTTAATATACAAGCTTTGCGACTAATTATCCCTGTTGTAATAATGTGAAAATATCTTTTATCACAGGTAAAATGAATGAATTTCATTAAACCAAAGTTTTTATATTGTGTTCCTTTTAATCGGTGATTATTTTTTCCTAATCTGACATTCAGAAAACACATTTTAAATACTTAAGAGTGAACAGACACCCAGGGAAATGGTTGGATTTCAGTTTGACATTTGTAGGTTTCATGATATTTTTAGATGCTCTGATAGAAACAACAACATGGCAAAGCATTGATCTTTGTATTCGTCACAGACACAGAGGAGTGTGAAAGAAGAGACTGACAGAGACAGATTTCTGTCAAAACTTGCCTTCATAATATGTCACGCTCAAATTCACAATTACAAACGCACTGACATAAAACTGGTTCATTTTTCCCCGTTTATTATTTCAAAGCTGAGATTAATCACATGGAGGGAAATAATGACTAAACCTAATCACAGACTTCTGCGTCTTGCTCAGCAATAATTACAGTCAGACTGACTGCCCAGCTATATGATTTATGACAGAACATGATGGATATTAATAGATTTTGTAATTGGTGCATATGTTTATGAAAATGGCTGTCTGGTTTCTGACAACATGAAAAGATGTCAGGTAAAGCAGGACTTGTCCCCTCACTGGACAACTGAGCACAGCCCAAAGATTGTTGTTGTACTTTCATAAGATCCAGTTAAACATGTCTACGTAAATGACAATGCACAATGCAATGCAAATAGAAGACTGTAGGAGTATACTGTAGTCTGTAAGGTGGACAAGTTGACTATACTGCAAACAACATTGAGCATTAACAGTTACCAGCAAAACAGCACACAAATTTCATGAAAAAAAAAAAAATCGCAGTAAATTCATTTAAAACAAATTCTATTAGGTCTTATGAATGAATGAATGCTGTCTTATGTGCTGATTTATAGTATATCCATTTTTTCTGCACTTATTAATATTGTTTGTCATATTTTATAGCTTAAGGCATTATTACAGGCACCTGAAGGCAACATAATATTAATACTAATAAACATAGTTTAACTAGGCAGCTTAACACAGTATAATGGACAGCAAATGCTCCCTGAATGAAACCTGCTCATCAACACAATATGTGATGCATGCAGCTCCAATGACAGTCATGTACCTAGTCACACCTGGGGCTTAGTTTAAGACTAGTCTTAAAGTAGACTAGTCTAATTAAGACTGGCTGGAAAAAATGAAGGTCAATTCTGTGAGCTCCCTCTCTCTCAGCAAATGTGAAAAAAACAAAACAAAACAAACAAACAAACCAAAAAAAAACACTGATCAGTAACGGACAGACTACCACCAGTAAGTGTAGCAGGAACAGTGAGCTGTAGTCAGAGCCAGTCGAGCTAACCATGGACCTAACCAGCCATGAGCAACTGCTGTTAGACTCTCCATGTCTGCCCTGAAAACTTTGACAGTCAAAGCACATTCATAGTCATTTGTAACTTTAATTTGAGGTAGAAAAGTTCGCCACCGCTCCCTGAGGCTAAGCCCGAGGTGAGAAGTTTGTTGCTATGGCAAAAGTTTGTTGGAATGTCAGCTAGACACAAGGACACAGGTATTGATCGTTTTTGCAACAACAAAGGATGAGAGGAACACATTTTCACACTGGTGAGAGGACAGCTTTCTTTGCTCTGTGATGAAAATGTCAAATGTTTGTGTTTTGGGAAGAGCCCTAAAAAGAGAGCAGCCATTCAGTTACCTAATTGAATAAATATGAAAAATAATATTGTCTCAGTTAATATTTAGAACCTAGGTGTTAAAAGAAAACATATTCATTCAATACATTTCATATTCTGATTAATTAATATTTAAGCACTCAATTGCAACCAAATTAAATAGTAGTGACAGAAGTATAGCACTGCAGTCCGAGTAAATTCATGTTAAAACTTCTTCAACTTCACTTTATCTTGTTTAAGCGTCAAGACTTCCAGCAATTTTTTTTTTTCTCCTCCAAGTTAGAGATTTCAGTATTGTTTTTTGTTGACGGAGTTGCAGTAGTTCCCTCTGACACTGAAGGGCAGACCTCTCCGTCAGCTGCAGCTGACTGTCTCCTCATCTCCCATCCTTTTTCCTCTCTGATCACCTGGCTCCCATTCTTCAGCTCCTGGCCTTTCCTCCTCTGTTGTCTCATTCAGACTTTTCAGAGTGGCTGAGGAAAAAGAGAGAAAAAAAGAAAAAGCACTACTTATTTTGAAGCCCATGTTATAGTGTTGTTTACATGTTGTTGACATGTAACTTGATAACCAGCTACTAGCTCAACATTATATTAAAACCATGGTCACAAAATAAAATTTACTTTTCCTTTAGATTGATGTCACCAAAGCAATCTCTTGACCCTGTCTGTGGGTGGGCAGATAGTCGCGCCTCTGTCATCTGCACACACTTCGCTTTCCCATCCACGGTCTATCCCCAAAAACAAAAGCTACTGCCCAACGTATATATCTTTCGCACTTTTTCTGTTGTGGCTTTAAGCTTTCCCCTGCAGTCCTCCTGTTTCAGATTTGTTATTTTGAACATGGAACTTGTACCATGTTTTTATATCTGTATGCTGTATATATGTATTGATCTTCTGCTGCTAGTGTAGCTGTTGCATCTGCATTTTTTTCCTCTTCTGTGAAGTCTCTCATTTCATCCATAATGTATTGAGCGACTATCTAAGATAGTCTTACGTTAGCTTACATAGGAAAGGTCTATACAACAGACCCAAAGTTCTATTTATGTTAAAGACTATTTTTATGCAACTGGTCCCTAGCTTGTGACTATTGCCTTAGAAACAACAGCGAATGAAATTCAAATTAAGGTGGCAGATGGTCCAAAAATCAAAGCTGAAAAATGTTTTTGAGTATTTCAGATTGCAGTAGTTTCTTCCATTTACTTTCCAAGCGAAAATTGTCATCCTCAAGTACACTGAAGAGGTCGAGCAGTAACCCCTGTCGACAACTGGAATGAAAAATTGTCCTAAAACAATCCTCCCAAACCACTAAAATAACTGGGAAATGACAGTCCAAGTAGTCCAGTTATTCAGAGGCTACGGCTTGTGGCACACTTTTTGTAATTCAGTGCTCTTCAATAAGAACACTACATATTGAAATTTGGTAATTCAGGTCTAGTTTTAAATCCGTGGTAATGACATTCCTAACCTACACCTACACTGCAGCACTTAACTTCACTGTGATAGATAGTTAATGAGTCATAGAGGGCAAGTAGCTTTGACTGAGTGGAGTTTTTTTTATTTTTTTTATTTGAGGCTTGTGGTTGTGTGACAGACAGTCGAGACGGAGACAGACAAAGTCAGACTGAGAGAGGTAGAGAAGAAAAGGCTAGAAAGATAAGAGGTAAAGGTAGGCAGGTTGAGCAGCAGTCGCAGCTGTTCACATTGGCAAAATGGATCCCGGAATAGTGCCAATGGTGCCGGATTTGAAACTCCATAACCAGTATCCTCAGGTGCCAGTCAGCTAAGGTAGATTTGAAATAAAAAGAAGGCTGGACAGGCTGCAGGATAAAATAGACAAATAATACTTTGAAAAAAAAGAGTGTTTCCCTGACATGGCTGTGCCCCAAATAGTCTAATGTTTGATTTCATACCAAATGCAGAGTTGTCGTACTACAACTAGCACAATTTGAAATACGTCTTGTCAAAATCGTCTGCAGACAAAATGTTTTTTTGCAGCTATTTTGGTGGAGATATTGGAGAAGACCTATAGTGCAACAGCAGACTATTATCATTTCCCTGGTATGGGAGCTTGACATTCGCAAGTGGATGAGTTGGTATCTTCAAAGTAATGAGGTGGAATACTTCACATTCAATAAGAATCCACTAGTGTAGCCTAGGGCAATGTAATGTGTATTTTTTTGTACGAATGTCAGAAAGCTATCTAATTATGACACAATAAAGGGAATATTTATCTGTAGCTGATGTAGATTTTTCTATTCTAATAATTGTTGATCCTCAACATGCTGAAAAGATTTCACTATGATTAACTGTACCTGTATGATTATGTTACAGTCAAGCTTAACATTTAACTTTGAAGCTGAATGATTTGTGTTAATGTTTCTATTATTATATTGAATGAAGTGTTTTATGAAGTTTATAATGAAGTGCATTATCCAATAGAGCAAACAGACAGACACCGCCAAAGTACCAGACTTTCATAACAAGGCAGAGTAAAAATAGTATTGCCAATTTCCAGTACATAACTGCTGCTGTGCTGTCTTTAAAGGTCAGCTATGCCCTGTGTAAGCTGCAGTCCATTTACTATTCCCATACTAAAGTCCATATGGGACAACTGAGTGTCAGATTCAAAGGCATGCTCCTTATTTTCCTGTAATTTACTTCTTAAATTTAGGATAACTGAGTATACATGCAAAATCAAGTACACTTTTTTCTAACCAAATTGCACATGGCCTACTCATTTCTGTATTTTATGATGCCTCAGCAAACAAATTAATAGCTGGCCACCCAAGACATTAGAAAAAAGTAACAGTCCATAATGTTTGCATGTGAGGACCAAAGAATATCTGTCAAAAAAACACACTGTTGCTGTGAAGTAGAGGGACATCCAAAGTAAACATTTTTAAATGTGACATTTCTTCTTGACAAAGTCAGTCATCTACTGCAGAGAGAAGAAATGTGTGGAGAAAATAAAATAAGAACAGCACTCAGTGAAGTGAAAGACAGATGATATGGCAGCTGGAGCAGTCTGATAATAGACAGTGGCTTCTCATTTTAAATTGTGCAAAAATAAACATGGATTTACACCCAACAGTATATACAGTACAGTATAGTAGTAGAATAGAGCATGAGATACATTATAGATACACACTGAATTCTTTCTCGGCCATGTACCTTGAGGAGTTGGAAGCTTGTATGGGTTTCCATACAGGCCTTCTTTAGCAAATGGATATGTGCAAACATGGAACAGGCTGAGCGAAATAAAAAAAAGGTGAAAGTTCTTTTTGATTTCTTTGACTTTTCTCTTTGTAATGTGAACTAGAATATCAAAAGATAAGATTGTCTTGAACCATCAGACATCCTCAACAATAATACATTGTACATCTTTTCAGGATTTAAAATTTCAGAATCGAGACATCAGAATTATGTTTTCAGCTTGAAGATCAGAGCTAATTTTCAGAATCTACTCTGAACACATAAAACTAATATTTAAAAATCCAACAAAAGATGTTTGAATTAATATTAAATACTCTGTCTGTTTGACTTCTCACTGGCTTCTCAAAATTTAATATCTCTCAAAGTTATTTTAAGGTCTTTTCTTCTTCTTTTCTTTTTTTTAAAATATAGGTAATATAATTTTATAAAGTTAATTTCACAACAGAGGACAAGAACCCAACAAGGCTAATTAAAATTAGAGGGCCAGATTTTTGCTGTTGCTGTTTACTAAACATATCCCTTTGGCAGTTAAATCTTCCTGCCAACATGAGGGATTTCAAATCCCCATGAAATGAAATTCAGATTTAAGTTCATGACATATGGTTCATAAATATGGGTGGGAGTTTTGGAATATGCAGAGTGAAGGCGTGCATCACATTGCTGACAGTGATAGCCAACGGCAGCGCTCTTGGTAGTTCAGTTGGTGACAACAAACACGCACAAAAAAATGATGAAATACTGTATAAAATAAAGTCTCAATATCTTGCTTCTTTAAACATACTGAGATTGTTGCACGCTGATGTAGAAAGTCATCATCTAATGTGAGGTAACTAACCGCTTTGCTCTTTGTAACCATTGTTGCTTCATTAATGAGCCAAAAGCACCTCTTCTGAATTCAGGTCTTATCCACAGTTATATCACAAAATGTAGATCCTCAACAAATATCTCATACACTTTCAAATCGCCTCATTCTACAGATTGATTTTTTTATGACATACAGTAGATGTGCTATATGTGCATGGCATTAATTATTATCTTGACGGCACAGTCTGTGACCAAGTATTAAATTCTGATAGATCTTCTTCAATATTGAATTTAATCTTCCTGACCAGCAACAACATGGCCTTGTTTATCAAATCTGTTGCAATGGTTGCAATGATCAAGACCTTTTCTTCGAGGTCATTCGGTTCCCTTACCTACCCTGTTATCCTCACTGTGTTGATGCCATGGAGTTTGACTCGACATGACTACCATGATAAAACTGGACTGTGGGGAGGCTCCGCGGCACTCTCCTCTCCCCCCCTTCAGTAAAGTCCTGGATGTTTTTGTCCTATCTTTCCAGCACTCGGCTTGACTCAATCACCATATCGCCTGGCTCGCTATGAGGCTGACAAGCAACCGTCGGCTTATCTATGAGATCCAGATTGCTCCAGGTCCTCAACACTCTACATCCACACCAGTAGTGCTTCATCCCCCAAGTGTGCTCAGATTGAAGTGAGTTTCAGCTGGCTAATATTATTTTAGCCTATGCTCATTTTATATGGTCAGTAACGGCAGATATTGGTCCATTCCCCAGCTGACTTCTTTTTACAAACACTTCACAGATTTCACACTTTCATACTTGCCCCTTTCCACCATGACCAGATTTACAAACTTTTTCCCTGTACATGTCTAATGTTCCCAAAACAAGCAACATGTACTATAAAATAAAATGAAATTCTTGATGCCTGCACTAAAATCTGGCCTCTCTATATATCATAAAGCATGCCATTGAGTATCAAAATAAGATCAAATAAGGTAGAGCAATGACGTGTGTGTCCTGTGCCACTCCTCTCCGTTACCATCTTATTTTGCTGTCTTGTTTCCTGTTCTCCTACCGGGAGTAGGTATCCCAGTTTTCAGACAACCCCCTCAGGCTAAATGAAAATCTGTGAGGGGTGTGTCATATGTCAGGATTTAGGGTGAAAAAAAAGTGTATTTTTTTCCCCCTGTATCTCTCAGCTGCCCGCTCTGCTTGTATAACTGTGAGGTCACCCCAGCTGGGACCTTTTTTTCCTCACCCCTTATGCTTACTCCTTATGCTCAGTATTCATAAAACATAGTTACCCATTGCGAGGCTAAAAAAATGTCAAATTAGTGCACTAACATACTGCCCTGATGAGTCAAGATGAGTTTAAAGGAATAGTCTGTCACGATGTGGTGTTGCAACGATAAGGCTAGATCAGGCTATGGATCCAGTGGATGAAGACTTACCAGAGAGGAGAAAGAAACAACAGCAAAATGGATCAGCTTACAAATAAAAATCAATTTTAGATGAAATGCTAAAAAGCTGAAGGAGGTTAAAGTGAGAGATGTGAAACAGACCTCTGGAGTATTTCTGCTTGGTTATCCTCTCTGATTTTATCCTTCATTAAATCAAATAAGTAATTTATTGATCAGCTCTATGATATATAGAGAGATCTGAGATGAAAACCAATGACTTGAAATGCTTGGAAGTTATTTGCATGTGCTTTTCTATTTCCTTAAATGTCTTCCTTTGTTACTTGTATTAGCAGGCCATTAGTCTGAATGTCAATGCAAATGTCAATACCACAAGATTGGAACTGTGATTTGTACTGCACTCTATTTTTATATTAACATTAAGTTACATTATGTATTTGTGAGCCATTTTGTAAGCAATACAGAGCAGACTGATGGAAGATCATCTTTTAATCACAGTAATTACAAAAGTCGCCCCAGTTGACCTGCTTCTTAAGGTGGAGGAAGAATTAGAGATTTCACTTTATGAGTATCGTTTAAAACGTATCTGAACAAGCTAAACACTCATGGTTCCTTGCTCAAAGCTATGAAGAAAATCTTTGCATGTGTTGATGTTAAAGTCTGACCTACTTCCAAAACTAGCGGACAGGACTGTTTTCTGATGTCTAAATGGATTCTGGCAGAGTCCACTGGATGAGGGAAAATTATTTCCCAGTCTTCCAATGTTTGCTTCAAAATAACTTCAAGCATGCCATATCAAGTCCACATAACCCTCAGCCATAAACCTCTCCAAGCACAATGTCAGAGGAGTTAATTTAGTTTTCAAGCAGAACGATCCGTACATTGTACTGTATCTCCACAGCATTACTTCCTCATGCTAGAGACCTGTACAGATGGACAAAATATGTAATAGTCTTAAAAAGGATATGTGAGTGTTGTAGGTTAAACTCAGTTAGACAGCAATTGAATAGAACGCTTCACTATAATTCAATCTGAGGGTCAGTACAGAAAGAAGAAAAGATTATAATCATAACACTAGTCAACTACAAAGAAGCCGACCATGAAAAATTCACCAGTTTAAACATGCCATTTACTGTGGTTTTCCTGGTGGGTTCCTCCTAGTCGTCTGTTTTATTTTGAAATCAATACATTGTGAGGAGACATACAAATTGTGAAGCACACTGCCTCTTTTGATTTTTGAAATCCAACCAGTCCATTCTAAGACGGTTCTTGGCAGTTTATCACAAACAAAGGGGATTACAGTTGTTGCTTGACTTGATCATGGATAATTAAACAGATTTTTCATTATTTGACCAGAGACAGTCAAGGTTAAAGTTCCCTGCATGTGTAAAAAACAAAAAAACAAAAAAACCTTGTGCTCTATTGGACTATTTTAGGTCTGAGTCCAGATCCCACCTGTCTGCCCTGCTCCCTTGTTACTTTTTTCCCTTTCCTGAACCAAGAACAAAACATTTTAAATAGAGTGCCGAACCATGATGGGACCCACAAAGTGATGCTGCTCATGCCAAATTTGCTATTTTTATCTATTATGTCAGACACTCTCTGGCACCTGGTTTTGTCTTTTACCATATTTGAGTTGTGGTAATGCCACACTGCTGGAAGCTGACAGTGCCAACAATATAGCAGACCTCCATATTCTGCAGCTAAGCATATTTTAATTAAAGGACCAGTTAGTGCATGTAATATTGCACTCTCATTTCTCCTCAGCACTCCCTTTTTATTGTCTGTTTCCTCCAGCGAGGGGGGCTGGCCAGTGATGCCAGGCCAGGGTTGTTTCCGTGGTAATGAGCTGTCAAGGATATAAAGAAGGCTTTTCTTTTTTCTTAGCATATCTCTTCCTTCCAAATAGGGACTGTAGACGGGAGAGCTAGTCTGGCAGCAGCATCTGTGGAGAGCACGCCCTGGGGATTCTAGTGTCACAGATGCAGTTTAAGAACCATGTGAATGGAGTGGCTCTCCCTGACTGCAGGCTGTGGGACTGGCATGATTAGACCTTTCGATGTTGTCTTTTGAATGAGAGCTCGATTCTGAGGTACTCAGAAGGACTGGTCTAGAGGACTCATTTAATTTGCCAGCATCTAATGACAAAAATAAATTCTCCAATCAGTCTCTGCTGTTTTGGGTTTGCTGATATGTTTCCCTCTGATTGTGTAAGTACTAATTGTCTCTTTCATTTTGCATTTCATCTCGCCTCAAAGCAGCACACTTGTTCACTAGTAATATATGCAGCTATTAGGGCGAGCTGAAGATGAAATTTAATTATTGTGGTCATCCCTCACTCTGTCACTCTGCACTAGTGTCACACGTGCACACGTGCTTTCTACAATTTCATTATACTACATAGCTGATGTGAAAATCTTTGTAAAATAGACTTGGAATAGGTAGAAAAACTGGCAGAAACATGATGCAACAGCAACATCAAATGCACACTCATGATTTGCCTTAATTGGTGGCATGACCACCTACTATCATTCCAGCATGCACACAAGACGCTTGAAAGTGTGATAAGACTCAGCCACATGAGAAGCTGTATTCCTTTCGCCCATCATCCCACTGCGGCATATGCACGCACAACTGGTTCCAGATAACCAGGTTAAAATGACTGAGGTTCTTGAGGCGAATAAAGTGGTGTGGAGTTATTGCAATAGAAAGCTTGAATCGTGACTATAAGGTGTGAACAGTAACGGAACAAATGTTGCTTTGGCAATACTTTTTCACCAATACTGATAAATTCTTCTTCATCATCTTTATTTCTTTGTAAAAACTTCATTTTTACTAGCTAGTTGTTAGTTGTCTGTTGTCTGTCATTGATTTTCTACTCTTTCAAGGGTGGTGCCTTTGTTGTGTGATTGACAGGCCATTAATTAGCTAGTTAAGAATTCACCCCTCTATGGTGTCAAGCAATGCAATGAGTCCATTTGGCTTAATATTTCACCATAAAAATTAGTGAGACATAAAGAGGGTTTTTATATTCAGTACACATTTCAGACAGAAACTCTGCTGATGATCAAGATTTAGTGCAGGAGACACCAGCTCTGTTGTTGGCTTTATACATTTATTTATTTATTTATTTTTTGCAACAGGTGAGTTTCTCCATATAATTTGAGAATTGGCAGTCGTGCTGTATTTATTTCCTACACATACTGTATTCTTTCTGTTACAGCTGTAGGCAGATTGTGTAATGTATAACAGCTTGTTGGCATCATTGAATTAACCAGTCTGCTTTGTAATCTCTGCCTCAAATACAAACACACACACACACACACACACACACAGTGAAATACTGATCTTATTTTGCCTCTCATTGGGTTGTTGTGTTGAATCTGTTTGATGCACATTGTTGTTTTTTTCTAATTTCCCTGGTTTATTGATACTTGGTCAATATTTAGCGATTTTTCCATACGATTACATTTGAGTTGTCGTGGTGAGGCTGCTCTGTAGGATGTTCAGGTTGTAATCTTTGGCTCAAAGATAGTTTTTTTTTTTTTTCTAGTTATAGGAATATTCAGTCACTGTTATCACCGAACACTGGTTCATATATTTCTATAACAAGCATGGCCCTGCGTATTTGTTGTGTAATTTTAATAATCTTTGGCCTTTTGCAGCTCTTGTATAGCACAATTTCATGTATTCCATTCCATTTATTCCAAATAAATGTCCCTAGTATCCTGACATCTGGACATCTCTGTGAAAAGCTAGAATATTAAGGTTTTTTAACTTATAAACATAATAATATCTTCACATTAACCTGCTGTACTATCGAGAGCCCAACCTAAAAATGAGATAACCCCATATTGAATAAAACAAATGGAGAAAACACAGAAATATGAAAATATATTCCAAATCTGGGACTCTTGACACTGTGATGATCAGTACTGGCAGAAAATACAGAAAGTGCTCCTGCTGCTCATCTTACAATGTCAGGCTGTAGTGGAAATCAAATTAATTTTCCACCCGGGATTGCCATATCGCTAGTCAGACAAGAATGATGTATTGCACTTGATATTCATTTTCCATCATCTTTGGCAATCTTTGCACTTTTTGGCAGGCTAATGGAGGTCTTTTAAGAGTAGGGACATCATCCATTTCGAATTCAAGATAACCACTTGTGTTACATAATGACAATCTGTGTGACTGCAGGAATGTGTTTCTTTTCCGCCTGATGTGTTTCTGCTGAAAGTAATGATTCACATTTGTAGAAAGGTGCTTTAATAATACTAATAATGGTAATAATAATACTAATAATACCAGCCCAAGTGCTGCATTTACAAAATAAGAAATCTGTATTTTATTGTTCCCTTCTGATGCAGCAAAGTGAGGGTTCTTCATTTCTACTGCCAACATAGATTTAGTTTATTGAAATATGTGGTAAATTTTATGTCAGATTATGTTTTTGTTATATTGATGCTGATAATCTGCTAGCCTCAGTCTGTTGATTTGACAACAGTAGGATGAGTGGGATGGTGATGGAAATGCACACAATCACACCATGACTTGTGGGCTACAGAAAGGGAGAGCGAGAGAGAGAGAGAGAGAGAGAGACAAGGAAGACATCATGAGGAATTTGTTAAAGTTGTTGCTGCTAATTCTGTGTGACAGCCAGTGCACAGGATGGACTGACCTCTCCATGAATGTGCAGAGCATAAACATTTTATCAGAAATGAATAGTACAGGATGAAGCAGGATAAAAAAAAGTAGATAACTGTTCTCAATGTTGAAATAACCAGAAATAGGCAAATAATGTTTCCCAAAAGTCATTTTATACCTTTTGAAAAGATATGGGCCTCTAAGGTATTGTAAGCAGAGGTGATGTCGGGCCAAAATAAACAGATGGTCTTCTCTCGGATATAGCCTCGAGAGAGCAGTGACAGACATATCCCCACCAGTGAGAGCACACAACCTTACACTGTGCAAATACACAGAATGCATGCCCTGATATGATACCCCCATGGGGAGGATATGTAAAGCCATGCACATACCAGTGTTAGTCTTGATTGACAAATACACCTCAGTCATTAGCGCTCATTCCCTCGCTCTGCTCTGTAATGCTGTGCTCAAGATTTGTAGGGAGTCATGTAACTCGGAGGAAAATAAAGAAGAGGATTAGCTTTAGGTTCGTGCTTGTGACTTGTGAATGAGTGTGCTAGTTTATATACTGTGTATGTGTGTATATGTCATATTTTAATAGTTTATTTCACTATATATATACTTTATTAATATATCTTCATTGTACTACTAAGTAACTGGACTTAGGTGGCATGTGCAAATGTTAACTGACTGTACTGAACAGTACAATTTGAAGGTATTCTGCTTACAGGTGGGATTATACAACATTGTAAATTTAAAAAGCCAAGCAGTCAGTCTGTTTGACACAATTGCACAATTAAGCCTAGTTCAACGTCCTACTATTGACAGACACTTTTTTCGAATTCAACAAAGATCTTTGAATACAAACCAAATACATTTTTTCTTTGTTCCTCACTCCTGGACCCAGAATTCGTTCTGGTCCACCATCATAAAAAATGTTCCCTTTCCCTTATTTGTTTCCGCTGCAATGAGTGAGGATGGATCCCTGAGGAGACAGGAGCAAGGATACACGATACGAGCCTTTGTGGAAGTCTTTTGCCAGATGACACACCCCTTTATTGGAAATCTATTAGTGATTGGACGCTGCAGCTGATTTGACTGCTCTGAAACTGAATCACAACATAACTGCAGTTATATACAGGGACAGATAACAGACTGAAAACTGTGCAGCAATATGATTATTTGGACAGCGTATTTATGGGCAAACCATCAAAGCCAGAGCCACTGACAGGTGATCCAGCTGTGCTGTCGTCATCAAAAACTGACATGCCTTCAGATGATGCCTCCTTGATTCCTTTCTTGTTGCATCTCTTCCTTGCATCTCTCCTCATATGTCTTCATTGAGATGGACTAAGGAGCAAGGAAAAGATACAAATGAGGGAAGCTGTGAATTTGAATCTCGTCGTCGACATGTACAGATATAAATCTTCTAATTCTGCTTGTTTTAGTTTCATGAGATTCAGGCTTTTGAGTCAAAGGTATTATTTCAAATCCCTGGGCCATCTTGGGAAAATGTTCTTTTGGCAAAGTAAACTAAATAGGCAGTGTTCTCTCAACAAGTGTCCTACAGCAGGGCATTTACTATATCCTTGTTCCTTGTGTGCTAATTAGTCACCAGCAGCTGTACTTGACAACTGGCAGGTGTGAATATGTGACATTGTGTAAGTGTGATTCGGGACGTTTTTAGAAAATGACGTGCATATTCAGTTGGCATTCCCTTAACAAAAAGACATGCATCAGGTAGTAGATGATGTTTCTTTGTGCTCTACCTGGTCTAACTGCTTGAGGAGGGAATCTTCTGCAAATTTGGAAATTTATGTACAACAAAGTGTTTCTTTGTCCTCCCCTCATTTTTTTCAAAACCTCAGATGTGATGTGTATGCATGACCTACTTCCTTTATTATTCATATTTTACTTGTTCAACCCTTTTCTTATTTGGAACATGAATTACAACAATCACCAGTCAGATGTAGCTGGCAATCTGGATATATATATATATATATATATAGTTTACTTTGGGCATGCCAAGACAGTGTTGGGCAGTTTAAAGCAACATTATGTAAACGTTCTACCATAAATAACACATTTTAAATCATGCTGATGCTACACTGACTTGTAATCAAGTGAACTGTCTGTGTCATTCCCACTCTGAAAGTGCGTAACATTTTACAGCAGCACCACCAACTCTTCACTGATTTCTGCGAAACTAGATCATATTTATGGAGACAATATATTCTGGTTTACCTCTGATGTCCTCCGGCTGCTCCCCCTCAACTGGTCGTGATTTACAGAGTCTTGTGGTAGATATTAAACTGCTGCAAACTATAGCTGCTGTTAGCTAATGCTACCTCAGTGTGTTAGCTAGGCTGCCTGGAGCACTGGGAGTGTTTGTGTTTGTACCACAGGCATTTTGGACCACTGGGAAGAAGAGATTTTCAGGCCTGGGTGGTGGGGGAATGCTGACAGAGAGGAGGAGCCAGTGTCATGCCAGAATTGAAGCTGGGCGAGTAGGCAACATAGCCGGGCTCAGCAGTCTCTATAAACATAATGGCAGAAGTGAAGAGACATAGTGGTTTTGGCAGTTGGTCTGCTTGTTTGAAGTTAGTTTACTTTTAGTAGAGACCTCCTAAGGTTTGAAAAACGAAATGACCCACAGTTCATTGCATATTTCAATTTTGATATTGTGCACTCTCTGACTTTTCCAGCGACTGTAGTGTTTGTGTCCCTTACTGTTCATGACAGCTGCTCATGACACTGTGACATAAAACCAATCATCTTCTACAACTGTCTCATAATAAAAAGCTTTTCTACTTGCTGTACTCCAAAGCAAAAAAAAAAAAAAAATGAACAGCACTCTCTGTAACAGCACTGCCAATCCACATAAAACTGAACCACCTCAGGCTTCCCAGGTCCCTTGTGAGTACATACAGGCTATAGGCCTACAGTATGTTCCTGACACTGTCTTCTAGGGACCTCTGTTTGTTCCTAAATTAAAAAAAAACAACAACATCAATTTAGTGTAGTTATTTGAGAACTGTGCCGTTAGCTTAACCTCATTTTGTGATCATCTGTACCCCTCCAGTGTTGGCAAGTGGTAAATGGTAATTTTGATATAAATCATAGCAGATTTATAAAATGCTTTACTCCATGACTAGCTTTGGTGCTCGGTAGGCCATACCATGACCCTGTAATAAAATATAAAATATATGAGTTAGTAAACCACCTCCAACTCATCATGCTACAATGGATAATAACGTGGGAATGGGCCCATGCAGAAATGGGAAGTGCGTCGAGGCTGGATGGATCATACTAGACATCTCTTAGTGATGTATGAAAGTTTGCTTTGTGTCCGGAAAGCACAGAGAGGACAAACTCTGCTTATCTGCTCTGATTGTTTGCTTTTGTGTGTATGGATTGTTCCACAGCACTGCCACCAATTACTAACAGGCTTGTTAGCTGGCACCACAGCTGTTATGCTCACCTCCCCTCCAGACATAGTGGGACGCTTATAGCTTCAACAGAAATATAGGCTATTATCTGCTGTTATGTTGTCACACGTCCACTGGTATGCTTGTAAGGCCAGTACCCTGAAGCAAACTGGCACTTTTACATGAACTGTTACTTTAACTTGAAATGATAAGGAAATTGTTTGACATATGGCTGTATTTTTTATTCTGTTTGTTTATATGTGTGTGTGCGAGTGTTCTTTTAGCATGCCTTGGAAAGCTATCAGCAAAGCTACAGGGGGCCAAAGGTCTGTGGGATTGGTTGTGGTGGCTTCTGCCTTTTTTTCACTCAAGATTTATTTCGAAGTTAGTTGGCTGACTGTATTCCAGATGACTGCTCAAACTTTGCTTCAAAGTGCAAAAAGGCCAAAATATCCAAATGTTTTCGTCATTTCTTTTTCAGCAACTGCTCTCATGCTATTATGTTTTCTATTAAGTTTAATTTACCTATCATGATATTACATTATCAGCTCCTGTAAATCAGTTTTTATTGTCACACACTTTGTTGGATTAACCTGAGTGCATTACCTCTAAACATCTGAAATCTGTGAAATATGCAGGTCAACCACCTACCAACCACTTCTTCCTTACAAGTGTTGCCAGTAAGTAAAGGTAAATTTAATTTTGCAGCTGCTTGTATACTTAAAGCTCTACTGACAGTAAAACTAATCACTGTGTAATCTGAACCTGTGCTGTCAAATCCACAGCGAAATAGCTATACAACCACTATACAGCTCTGAGGAGCTTATTGTTCGATATTCAGCCCACACACAAACTGTAGAGTTGCCTCCCAACAGCTCTCAACAACCAACACAAAGTTTGGTTTAGAGTCTTTCTCTCTACAAAACATTCTTATTATTTGGTGGAATCCAACCCGTGGTTTGATATTGTTATGCCCAAAATTGTATAGTACTTTTACCTGCATCAGCTTTCAAAAACAAACTGTTCTGACCCAGTGAAAATTGCCAGGGGCACTGCATCCTCCCACTGATAGACGAGAGCTACATGAAGATGCTGAATGGCGTAGTTTTTCCAATGTGAAATGAAAATATGAAAGTACTTGAAAAGGTGTTTGTAAACACAGTGCTGCATACATGTTTAGAACATTGCAGTTTAATACATGTATGTAATGTTTTATTGCAAAAAAGCCCCACAGGTGAATGTGATGGTGAAAGTGGTACCAGAGACATAAAGTTTTAAACACCACTTTCTGTGCCTTAATACTGGAATAGATTTGAACTTGCCACATTACACACATCTGAAATTTTCATTCTTCAGTTACAGTAAAAAAATTATAGTTGATAAACTGATTAAATACATGCTGAGAGTCCACAGACGAATCATTATATTAAATTGCTACATTACCATCTGTGGATTAAATGCATGTGCAGGAGTTGTTTTATCAGCCGTGACAGCCGACCTACAAGCCAGCAGGCTTCACTCAGCCAGCAAACTAAATGCTTTGAATTACAATGAAATATCCGAAATAGTCTTCACATTTTGATAGCAGCCTCCTCCGCTTCTGACCACACGTGACCCGTCTTTTAATTCTTCACCACACAATGCAATGTTTCGGGGCTTTTAAACCAAAATTGTTGATGTACACATGGATGCTAGAGTTGAGTTTTACCTCACAGTGGTTTCATTTTCTTTATCCATGAAATATTTATCCATAAAGAGGAAAATCAGAAGGTCTGCTTGCTTAAGAGTCATTTTCAACAATTTATCCTATTTACAATAAGATAACTACTGATCACAATGTTGAGGCTGTACAACTATTTTCAGGAATGTAAAGAGGCTGCATTTCACTGAAAATAGGAGACGTTCCATTTCATTTGGTAGCTTATTTAAATGGTGTGAAACACCATTGTTTGTGTTCTTGAACAAACAAAAGAATACTGCATTTGTTGTTTGTTCCTGACTGATACCATGGTCTGTGTTCCATCTTCTACAAACAGTCAATGTTGGTTTCTTTCAACCATCAGGGAATCTAGAGGACAATCGTCTGTCACGAACAAAAGTTACAAACCCAGTTTGACTATACAACATGCCAAATCTGAAAACCTTTGATATCTGCCATCTAAGAGGGAATTCACTCGATATGGAGTTTGCAACAGTAACAACAATAGGCAATCAAGTTGTCATGCAATAGATACAAACATTGGAGATATTGGTTTGTGAATAAGGAGTGATGGTACATGTTATTAATGTGCAAGATTGAGAATATTAAGATAAATAGTGCAAGCCTCCTGTTATGAGTTTTTTTAGACTCTGCAGTGTCTCTTCTAGTCATGAAATCAGCTGCTTTGCTGTCACTGAAATCTTCCAGCAACAAATAGAGAAAGTGTCCTGCACCCATCTTATTTTCCCAGCTGAGATTTTTTAGAGTTGTCAAATTACAATGCAAAGTTGCTTTTTAGTGCCTCCAGAATGCTATGTCATGAATCCAGATCACTAGAGGTTGGCATGGAGTTCCACACAGTGCAGGGAAATAAAGAAATGTACCATGGTGTAAATCAGCAGACAAGAGGACCAGCTAGTTTTGAGAGGTGTTTCCACCAGAGAGGAGACAGTTCTATTCCGGCTCTGAAACTAGTTACTTGTTAAGTTTCTTCAAAATACAGAATACCAATATTCCACTCAAAATACAAACCTTGGCTGCACATGCATCATTCATCCAAAGCAACACATCCAGTACCAGCCAACTGAGAGAACTATTAAGTATGTGCATAACACATTTTAATTAACGTCAGCCCGCACATCAAGAGCGAAGGGACAGATGAGTAAGCACAGATCAAGATTTGACAGAGTGAGGACCAATTGTGAGTGTCGCAACTTTAGATTGAAGCAAGTTGTAGCATATTCTTTTCCAGCTATCTTCAAAGCTTCACATTGCATAGCGCAGTTTGTGTCCCCCACATGAAAACTCTGAGCAAACAGTAAAATCCATAAGATTTGACCTTAAAGTGTCACCCTGTTACTCCCTACGTTTTACAGTAAGTAATGTCAGACTCAGCACTCCCTCAAATGTTTCTGTCAGACTGTCAAGACATGATCCCGAGAGCCAGGTGTGCATATGTCCTTTTAAAACCTGTTAGCTTAAGGTTGTTGCTCAGCACCTTCTCAGTCTCCCAGGTGCTCAAAAGCTGACAGAAAAGCTGCTGCTGATATTGGTTTGTGTTTTTGCTTTGTTAGTTCTCAGGCAAACTTCACCTAGAGTAGCACTGCCCATAAACTTCCAACCCAGCATGAGTGATTGCTTAACAGCCAGTGCAACTGTTACAATTTTGTTGCTTACATTCACTGTGTTCATTTAAGGGTAAAAGACTGTAAAGCTGGAAATAAAGAGGAGATGTAAAGAGTTGAAAGGACAGGCAAAGGAAGTGCAGGATTAGGAGCATAGTAATGAACACAAAGAGAGCTGGAGGAAAGGAATAAATGAGAGGAACGCACAAGCACAAAAGGAGAGGAGAGGCTGGAGGAGAGAATTACAATAGTAAAAGGCAAAGAGGAAAGATTCGAGGTGAAGAATAAAACAGGAGGAAACAAGAGAAGAGAGGAAGAATGAAAAAAGGAGCAGAAAATTACAAAAGGAGGAGGAGTGGGGAGAGAAGTGGAGACAAACAACTATCGTGAATAAAGAGGTGTGAATAACAAAAGGTAAAAATTGGAGAAGAGAAGTGATGATGGTGAGAACAAAGAGTGGGTTTGTCATTGTCATATTTATCTGTATTCTTTACCTACTGTATAAACTTATGCAATAGTATTATGTTACTTGCAACCTTGTCTCATTTTGGACTAACCACACATAAAGGATGATATATCAACAATGCATGTCACTAAAAGGCTAAAATATGTTCCCTCGGTCTGTGGATATATGAATCATATCATATTGGACCAGTTTTGTGAATCCAGACCGTTTCTTACACTTTTGTGACAGTTGGTTTGGTTAGACGCACGCTGCTGAAAATAGCCGAGACAAGGAGGTGGCTGAGTGCGAAGCAGCTCCTTCTGGAAGATGGTTTGTTCGCTTTGTCTGGAGCTGAAGCATTCTCAGATCATTTTACTGTTAAAAGGCTCTCAGTTCTACTATGGTTTAAGCATCAAAGCTCCGGATGTGCTCATCATTACTGTGTTCACTGAGGGTGATTGATCTCTTATTTTTAATGCACATGTCCATCAATAGTATCTTATCTTGTTAGTAATATGAGCAGACTTGGATGTTTCAGTCTATTAAACCTCGTACTGACTATGTTATTAGATATTTTATCAGTGGTTGTACATACAGCGTTAGCATGCCGCTCCTGTGTATCTGTCCTGGTTGGAAGTTCTTAATTACAGGCTTCTGAGGTTGCCAAAAGGCAGCATAAAGTACCCACTATTCTGTCTTCTCTAAAGCTGTGGGCCATGTCTGCTGGTCGAATTAATGATTGGGCTCACGCATGAAAACGAATCAGGCTCACCCAAAGGGTACACAGACCTGTCAGCTGGAATAATGAGTGGAGCGTAGCAGATCGCTAATGAGAACAGTAAACAGTCAATTGTTCCATAGCACGGCCAGAAGATAAAAGAAGTTGTGCTACAGCCTGGTTTGAGTGCATTACAGTATTAATGTGGTAAAGAAAACCAGGTTAACAAGGTTTACATTGTAAAAAAAAAAAAAAAATCGAGTTGCAATCCAGTGTACCGTGTAGAAAAAGGTGAAAAATGAAATGTCAGAACACAGCATCACAACAATTAGTGTTAGTCATTAGTTAATGACTTGTTGGTCGAAACCCCTTCACACTCCAGAAAGCTTGTATTTGAGACAATATAAAGGCAGAGAACCGAACAACAGGGATTGACATAATTACAACATCCACAGACAAAGGCAAATATTGAAATAATGAAGGTTGCACGTTGAAAATTCATGCAGCTGGGGACAAAAAACAAAAACAAATGGGAAATAAACAGCAGATAACCTATCTCTGTTCAGAGATATGAAATCTGAAATCTTGAAAATGAAAATAATAGAAAATTGCTATCATTATTCATTCTGGCTGTTTGGAAGGGGAAAAAATGCAAATGTTCATACAGTCGTCTGTAAAGAGAAAGACAAACATAAATACACAAACACACAAGTTGCATACGGGTAATTATTTGATCCCATCAAGAAATAAACCTTCTAAACAATCCTTCTTTTGGAACACATGCAACCGCTATACCAATTCATTTCTCAAACATCAGTCACATACAGTATATGCCAGGCACTTTATAGTTAATTAACTGCAGAGGTTAATGTGTCATCCTGGCTGTTTGATCTAAGATGCTTTTAGCATAATACTTGAAAATATAATTGCACATGGTGTTCAGCTGGATATGGTTTGTTTGTGTTTATGCACTAATTTGTTAGGATCTTATGTATGATGAACATAATTTTTTCCTGACTGATGCATATTTTGTGTGGAATGGCGTATTCGCTATGCCAATTTCTTCATCCCTATGCACTCTAACTGTTAGCCAAAGGAGGTGTGGACAGCCATGTAGGCACAGATTCGCATCTGCCTCTTCTTTTCCATTTGACAGTGTGAGGCTTGACTGGCAGGACCTAATCCACATGGAGCTTCGTGGCACACCATCCGGCCGTGATGATCGCACTCTGTTCAACCAGTAGGAGCAGTGAGTGCAGTAAAGGATGTGATCTCACTGACTTCCCACCTGCATTCACTGCCAACTGTGTTTGATAAGGTGTCTGGCCAAGCCAGAAGGATTTCTGCTGGAGACTGAACCAGGGTATCTGCTGAAATAGACGAGGAAGATTGTTTTCGTTTGTTGATTTTTAGTTTGACTGGGATGGGCTGGCAATGTCAATCAGTCAGTTGTACTCCACTCCACCTCCAGTCAAGACTGGAACACCTGAAAACAACACTACTGAATTACATTTAGAAAGAGATTCATGGTTTTATGATAACCCATTCTACTACCTATTTTAACTTTCCTATTATACTGGTTAAAAATGGTACATCCATTATGTTATGGGTCAAATTCAGTGGTGGAATGTAACTTAAAGTACGTGTCCTCAAGTACTGAACCTAAGTATGCATTCAACATGCACTTTTTACTCACACTGAATTTGTCACATAGCTTTAGTTACTAGTTACTTTCAGACTGCAGGTTTCATACCCTTCCTGCGCAAATCATGTTTCTCCACTTTGATTCTAAAAGGATCTGATAAGGATTTAGTGTTCCTTAATTCGGTGACACAATTAAACTAAAGTAAATGCAAGTAAATTAAAAAAAGCAAAACAAATTAAAGGGATTAGCTGGAAAATGCATTGTCACAAAGCTGAGAACAGCTGCAGTATTCTCTGAAACACCAGAAGGAAGTCAATGAGTGTTACTAGAAGTATACCAGAATTCATTTACCGAATGGTTGTATGCACTCTCATCACCTCAATGCCAAGGAAGAATTAGCTGTGAACATATTTGGAACAACAAATGTATTTTAATAAATGCGTTTGCATGTCCTGGATATAGGATAGGCCTAAACGAGGTGCAGCATGTTTGACTAAAAGCCCAAAATGTCAGGTTTATAGAACTGCAAGTGTGCACTCATCCCACAAGAGGAAAGCTTTAAGAACAGTTTTATGTTGTCAGTTCAACAAAGTGTTTGAAGGAGTTCAACTCAAAGCCCACCTCATCTCCAGTGACCCGTTCTTTTCCACTCACAGCACAGAAACAGCCCTCCTTAAAGTCACCTGCGATCTCCTCCTCTCCTCCCACTCTGGTCACCTTAATATTTTCATCCTCCTGGACCTCACTGCAGGTTTTGACACCACTCTGTACTTCTCTACTGCCTCCCTCATCACCGGTTCAGTTCAGTTCATCAGCATCAACAACCGCACCTTCTCCACCGTTCCTCTGTCCTAAGGTGTCCCCCAAGGTTCAGTGCTTGGTCTTGTCCTGTTTATCCTCTACATGTTCCTCCTTGATAACATAACATGTTGTCATCTCTCTACTTCCATTGCTATGCCGATGTTGTCCAGCTCTACGTTTACACTAAATCTATCACCACTGCAACTCGTTCAGCCCTGACCAACAGCCTCACTGAAATTAAATCATGGATGCAAGCCAACTCCCTCAAACTAAACTGTGATAATTCAGACATGTTCCTCATTGGTCGAAAATCCCTCATCATAACGCACGACTTCTGTCTCACTCCACTCCGTCTCCCTCCCTACACAGTCGCAACCTTGGAGTCTTTTTCAACAGTAACCTCTCCTTTGAAGACCAAATCACTAATGTCTAATATGTTATATGGCACATCATCCAAAGTCCTAAATAAACTCCAATATATCCAGAACTCAGCTGCCTGCCTGCCTGCCTGCTCACCCAGTCCCACTCTCATGACCGCACCACCCCTGTCCTCCAGAGGCTCTAATGGCCTGTCCCGCAACAAGTGCTTCTCCTTACTCACAAAGCCCTCTGAAACCAGCCCCCATACACTACCTCAGAGACCAGCTCTACCACCACACTCTGTCCTGCAGCCTCCACTTCTCTGATGCCAACCTCTTTTTTTTTCTCCATCTATGAGGACAAAACACTGAATCTGGGACGACAGATCCTTCTTCATAGCTGCCCCCCTCCCTCTAGAAATATCTTCCCAAACATCACTGCACAAACTCGACTACATCCATGACACTACTCAAAACTCACTTTTAATGTGTGATAAATGATGCATGTTGTATATTTTCATGTTCAGTGATTTTAACTCCTGTAAAGTCTCTTTGAGTATAAAGAAAAGCGCTCTTTGAATAAAATGTCATTGTTATTATTATTATTATTATTATTAGTTATGAAAACTCGGATAAAAATTTGAATCTCCTTATGATTATTGCAGTAAATAGAAAAAAATAATCCAGCCGCCTACTTACTGTAAGAAACATTGCTGGCTGCTTCAATCATATCATACTGGACTGCAGCCGCTGTGAAAATTAATTAAAAGTCAGTAAAAGTAAGCAGGAGGGACCTGCAGGAAACAGAAAAGTAAAGTTTTGTGAGAAATCACAGGTTGTTGCTATGCTGCTCTTTTGTCTCTCCTGTGCTGAGCAGAGAGTTCTGATAAAGTAACCTAACTTTATGATGCGTGTTTCACCTTTGTTGCTCTTTTTCTGTCTTTCTCACTCGCTATTCCAACTTGACTAGTGTTTCCTGCAGATGTTACACCTTCTTTTCCTTGATAAACAATGTCAGACGCAGTTGTCGCTGTGGTCAGTCTGCGTTTATAATTCATATGGAGTGGCTATTTGTATGAATTTCCATTCCCTCCTCCCATATTTTCTTTTGTCTTTGTCTTTTTTCAAGTAGTAAGTACATATTGCATGAGACCAAACGGGCAATTCTTCTTTAATTTCACCGGCACAAAACCTTTGTGGTCCTTTGGTGAATATAATAAGAAAAATCTGACTGTTCGACACCTAAAAATGGGCCACAAATGGGTCACAAATTCTCAATATTTATCCCCATTAATCTTGTTTTTTAACTGCTTGTGGGGTTTCCATTCCAAGATATTATTAACCATTCCACCTTTGTTGAAAACAAATCTTAGTCAGACCTATAATCAGTCAACCAACTATTAAGGCTGTGGAAATGAATCTTGCTCTCAGGTACTGTCTGCTTAATGGCCAGTGACAGAACTTGTGACTAATATCTATACTAAAATATTAGCATTGCAGAGTAGATGGTAGATTCAAGAGTGAAAGCTAAATTCTATCTTCATAGAAGCAGAATGTTTTTAAAAAAGCATTAAACGAGCAAGTCTGATTCAATTATATTTCAAATGGTGTAATGCTTAAGAGAGACGCTCTGGGTTGTGTTGAATAGGCGTGTAGTGTATGTGAGACTCTTTAAAGAAAGGTTCTCATTTTATCAGTCCTTATGAGACTGGTCCTGTTAGGCAAACCTTGCTGCTCTTTCATGCCGTGCTCATATCACCATGGCAACACACCAGCCCCTGCAGGCGTCTGCCAAATTGACAGTGTAAAACAGAGCGCACACATCCACCCATTCATTCAACCCCCTCTCTTTCTTTAGCACAGAGACACCGGTTATATTGTTAATTAGTTTATGTATACATTTCATACAGCTAATTTATCACCTGGTATGCATTGTGGTATGCTGCTGTAAAATCAATGATTTCTTTGTTCCGTTTTCAAGGTTTAATTCGTTGGAATTCAACAGAAGTAAATTGCAATGGGTCTTGCTGACCAAAAGCCGTACAGGTTGAGATAGAATCAGGCGTAGGAGCAGGATCACAGTGTAGGAGGATTTAATAGACCCTTACCTGCAGGGTATACAGGCATTTTCAACAATTGAGCTTTGATGTTAGTAAGCTGTTAGAAAGCTGGAGATGACACACACTGTGACAGTTCACTAGTGTCTCTCTTCATAAAGACCATCGATGCACTTTCAGTACCCAGCATGCATCAATAGATGTGCTTTTAAGCATTAAAAATCTATTATTTTTGACATTTTACATTTAGATGAAAGAGCAGGAAATCAAATGCGGATAATTGATATGACTAACGTACAAAATAGCATGCAAAGATATAAAATATGTGCCTGAAAATGTACTTCTGGATGGGATTCACGGAACACCAATTGAACAGCACAAGCTTGTTTGAAGATATTATTTTTTCCAGATCTGTAAACTGTGAACTGATAGCCTGCAGTCTGCAAGGTCTTTTTAATAGACACTCCCAAAGGATTGTAGAATGCTCAAATGCTCTAAAGCTATCTGTGATGCACTTATCAGTGTTGACTTGTTTTCAGTGCGGCAAATGTAAGTGATTACAATTAAAATACATTAAATTACTAAAGTTTCCACGTCAGAGATACAAGACTAAATGAATCATATTCACCCTTTCTGTAAAAACTGTCTTCATTTAAAAAAATGTTTGCAAACTAATTTGCAAAGTGACAAAGAAACAATGCAACTTGTAAAGCTGTTGTCTCTTGCATTGATTTGATGTCTTCCCCACACACAGCTAGCAAATGCAAATTTAATTTGGATTTGGAATATTAAACTCCCAATTCATTTTAATTATTGGATGAAAATAATAGTGGATAAACACAGGCAAAATCAAGCTTAATGCATTATGCACATAACATCAACAACAATTTTAGGTTTTTACTGAATATGGAGTTATCACAACTAGATGTTCATGCAACTGTATGATCCAGTTTATAATTACAGTACAGACATAGTAGATTTCATATACTTCATACAGTACATAATATATGAAAAGATATTTCCACATATATGGTCATAAGCACTGGGTGGGGGCCCTGCTGTGCTAAAGATTGAAATGATCTATGCTCATTAACAGTCCCTAGTGCAGTCTAATTAGCATGTAATAGGACACCAAATCCAGCACAGGAGGCTTGTTATTTAAGGATAAAGCTCATCTCTCATTTGAATGCATTTTTCATAAGCTGCTCTAATTAAGTTTCATTAGCATTATTAATTAAACATGAAAAGCTTCTCATTTCCTCTGTATCTTGGCGTCTACTTCAAAACAGTGCAGAGTGACAGTTCTCATGTTAATGGCAATCTCCATCATGATATCTTATGCCGCAAATTTGCATAGAAAAAACCCTACAAAGTATTCATTCCTGATGGTGACTGAGTCGTTATATCATCTTTTCCAAAAAATTAATATCCAAAATTATTACATGTGTGAACCCCTTGCCCGATGTGACCCTGTGGAACAGACTGGTGCTTTAAAATATTCTGGTACATAGTATCACAATGGGTGGTTAAGGACTCCAGCAATGGATTAAAAAAGTCTGCTATTCACAAAACTGTAAATCTGTTTCCCCGAGGTTCGCTCAGGATAGCTCTGAAAGTCACACTTAATTCACACTCAAAAGCTGAAGTACCATCATGCTTACCTTTTCAAAAGAAAAGCCTCTTGAAACCATCTTAATTTTGTTTTTTTCTGTCACCCGTAAATCATGTAGAGTTACATTTGTAGAGCCCATCTGGCATACTGGCAAAAGCCAGCCTTGGTTTCAGCGAACACACTTTATTTTATTTTGCCACTTTAAATATGACTCATTTTGCAGAAGATGACTATCCTTGCATTTTCAATGCAACCACTATTTTCAATCTGGCCACCAATTTGTCAAAATCACCTTTGAAAAATATGCTATTCCATTAATCCACAGCACACAAAAGGAAAAACATCTCTGGAAAGCCTGCATTTTAGCTTATCAACAGAACTGACCAAAACTGCTGTGAACTGATGCGATAGGCAAAATTTAATGCCAAAAAATGTACAACACACCACTAAAAATATGTAATGATTAGTGATTTTCACTGCATTGCTTTTCCCAATCATAATTAAAATTACTGTGTGTACAGTACCATTGTGCATTAAAGATTTAAGGCTTATTCTTTATGCTACAAAGGAGAGGGTGAAATGAGGGGGTTGCAAGCCAAGACTACACCATTCAATGCCACTAAAACTTACACACCCTCACAAGTTACCCTTCTCTGGTGCCACCTGTGGTCCAAAGTTTTGACATTCTTTCATCCATCATGTGTAACAAATCATCTCCAGTAAATATTGTGTGGGCAGTTTCCATTGTTCAGTTATCAACGCCCATTTTTCTTTTCCTTTATTCTTTACTATTTGCAGAATGAGGCACATTTTGGATGCACCGATCAACAGAAGTTTGTCTGACATGCAAATTATTTTGGCAGAAATTCTGCTGAAAGAGGAAATAAAACATCTCTCTGTTTTGCTTTGCCTGATCATTATCAAAAATGCTCACTATGCATATAAGTCTTCATTGTGCCTGTATGCACATTTAGTCCTATCAGACTAAACTTGAGGTCAATTTTCAGGTCTAATGCCCTGGAACTTAATATACAGTATGTAACTTAAAAATACATTGTTTCTTTTAAAAAGCTGAGTCAGTATGCAGTATGAGATACTCTAGTGCCACTAATGAGTTTTTTGGCCAGTTAGGGCAGGAGCTGAAAATTAGAAATATTTCACATATGATGTAATTTAACACATTAGTGAATCCAGTGGAGTCGTGCTTATGGCCAAAATTCATTCTCGCCTTTAGCCTCTCACTTGCAGCTCTGAGAAAAATACAATAACTTGGTTTTCAGCTGCTAAATGCTTTGCTATATTCACCAGTTCGCTCTGGTGAACTGGTGAATAGTACGTTCGGTTTATTAAAGCTTTTTGGCTTAACACAGCAAAAAAAATCTGCTGTGGCTGGAGAGAACATCAATGAAACCCGTAAGACTGAACTGAACAGTACATTTGTTGGCTTAGAAACCAAAACGATGTACTTTACCAGGTTGAAAATCTCTAGATCTAGTGGTGAATGGCAGATATTGGTGATCATTCTCTGGGTTCAATATTTATCAGCATACTTGTTTTGATTGCAGACATATATTACATGGTTTCATAGGTTTTTATCACACCAAAAGAGATGCATAAGCATAAGAATAGAAAGACTATCGATTCAGTGTTTTGCTCACAACAGCGTCAGACAAAGCCACATTGTCCAAAAGCCTTGCTACAAAAATACGATATATCCTTAAAAGTGACAGCAAAACAAAGGGTCATGCTGGGGCTGCATTGAATTTGTGGAAGCAAATAATGAACAAGCAAGAAAATAGCTTGCAAGAAAGAAAAGAAGGTTGCATTTTTTTTAGATTAACCTGCAACATGCTTGTGTTAACCAGGTCAGCCTTTCCTTTAATAAGAATGAATCACACATCCTGAAAATAACATGACATATTAGCACTTCCCTTACTTGGTCGACAGTTCTGCTAAATTTGGTTCCTGCTTTTGCTTCTGTTTTCCTTTCAACAGAATGAAGGAAAATACATGAGAAAACGTTTGGAACTAACACACGCGTGTACTATGATAATATCGTCATCGATTCTTGATAACCATGCCATGAAAATCTGAAATTGTGACAGCCCTAATTTAAATGTTAACCTTCCACTTAACTTCTTATATTTCCATTCATTTTATGTAAAGTCACCACAATTTTTGATCTACCACAATCACAGCTTAAAAATGCCTTAGATATTGTAACATACACTGCATCCATGCCCTTTGGATTTCTTCATTATCAAGTAGGGTGACAGGAACAATTAAAGTTTTAAACTTCCTGTGAAAACAGACACCAGTCACGGCTCCATTGCAGTGAGAAATCAGAGTGTTAAGTAAATCTACAGCTCGCATAAAGAGTATTTATGACAAGACATTAAGCTATTGTGTTCATTTTTAGAAAGATTTATGGACCAGAAGTCGTTAAAAGAGACACTTCACAACAGTTTATAATGCATCTCTATTTTAGCTCCTTGAGCCTGGCTGTCTGTTACGTATTGTCTCTCTGTTGGAGTTACTCATTTTAAGTTGTACTGATGACTTATAACATTCTGGTACAGTGTCTGTAAAGTGAAACTGTCTCTGATCTTTTAACCCTAGCAGGTTTGTAACCTGACAACCTCACGACCCCCCTGGCCATTCTGTAGTCTAGACTGAACACCAAAGGCAATTCAGTCTTTGCTTTCCAGGCCCTCGGGCTTTGAGAACATCCTACCTGGGGAGCTCAAATTGAAGAAGTCAGTGCATCTCATGCATTCTTTATTGGATGTCAATTCACAGAGAAAACTTTTGTATATAATTTAATCGTTGTTACTTAATTGTTCTGTAATCATGCTACAGTATTTTTTGCCTCTGGGAGGGCATTTCCCATGGCAGCATGACTGACATCTCAGTGCCTACATTGCTAAGAGACATGCTGTCAATTACTGTGGTTCACTACTGCTCGTCATGGCACTGTACAGTCTACAAACAATAACACAAGCCTTTTTTTCCCCAGCCTTTTCAACAAGCCAGCATGCCATTTGTTGTATACCATTAGCAGTTAAATGCTTACAACATTAAACATCTGGGAGAAAATCAGAAAGTACAAATTAGCAAGCTACACTAGCTAATTAGGACCACATATTGCCCTATCATCATATTACCAATACCATCATTGTCAGTCAGAAACAAAAATTTACACCCATTGCAGAACACCAATACAATACCAACAATATAATATTATTTACTTTACTTACTGATTTCTTAGCCAAATTCATTTTAATATGACTTTCGATTTAACAGTTCAGCACATTAAAGCATCAACATTCATTCATGATTCACAGTCTGGATAACTACCTTCAAACACACTTTCTGTAACCAGTTACTTAAATCTCAAGTCTTTAGCAGGTTATGGCACAGGGGCCAGAGATAATGAAGGATTTTTTATTGTATATCTAAGCTTAAGTCAGCAGAAAATATCTCACTCGACTTTGCACTACTGAGCTGCACATTATAGCCTAAATAGTACCCGAGTACTCCCCTTAATAAAATAAAAGTATGCCATACTTGAACTTATGCAGGGGCAGGGCTGTACATTGGTGACTGAGAGACTGCCTAAAGAATGCTTGGAGAAAGATTAATGCTTCAAACAAACCCATTTAGAGCAGTGAAGCAGCAGTTTTCCTCCCTGTGTGATATAAACTCACTCTAGGGTATTTTCTATAGATAAGAGTACATTTTCTGCTTCAGTGGCATTTGTACTTTAGGTGAACTAGTCTAATTTGAGCATATAAAAATCTAAAATCATGCAAACAAACTGATAAGATAACTTAGTGTAGTGTAGTTCAGACATAAGAATAATGATGAAGCCCATGTCATAGTCTGTTTAGTCGACTCAAATTCTTGCAACATCAGTTATTATAGCATGTGGATTTTTAGAATTGCCATTCAAGGCAGTTCTTGACAGTCAAATAAAAAAAAAGATAATAAATGGACATGAATTTCTAAATAAATGGTATTTCACTTTATATGAATAGTTAACATTTTATTATTTTATTTCACATCATGTTGTCAAGTATTCCTCAGGGAGAAGAAATAGTCCAGTACGTAAAATGAAAGAAATCCCAATGGTTAGTCTAATTAAAATTTGGAGGCCAGATGTTTTGCCTTCTCTCTTTTCCCCAAAGTATTCTGTTGGCAGCTTCCAGTCTCTGTATTTTTCAAGAAGCTATTTGGATGCACAATAAAGCAAGAAACATTTCTTTCATTTTCAGCCAGTGGATATTCTTATATAGATGTCATTTTCTGAATGTTTTTCATCCAAAATCCCCTATAAGACCACGAGGGTATACGCTGTTAAAGGCTTGCTCTCATATTATTTCCTGTTACTTTATTACTAACATGGTCAGCATGAGTGTAAACACTGCATTTGTGTCTCTTCTTTTGGATATCTGCCATATTGGCTCCCATTTAGGAGAGGAAAACAGTAATTTCTTTAAATGGTATTAACCATTAGTGACGCAAGATAGCACACCAAGGCTTTTGTTCATTGAGCTATGGGATTTAGGAATAGTTAGAGCTATTAGGTTTCACCTTTTCACAGTCATAAAGATTTGATCATGCTTAACACATTAAAGTTTGGGACTAAGCTTCTATTCAATATTGGAAGGCACAAGAAGACTACACGGATGGTAGATTTAATACCACCTACAGTATACTTATCAGCCTTCTATCAGTCTCCATGGACCTTAAGAGCTGTTCATTAGGTAGTTCCTTCTCTAGACACTGAACGTTAACTCAAATGATGATACCGGAGTGAAAACTCCATGAAAAAGATAAACTGGCCAGGGTGAAAATCTGTTGCACTACAGGTTTGTCTTACCTCCTAACTAACCCTATAAAATAGTTCTGTAAAATCTAAAACATTCCACTTTATGAACAGGTTATAATAAGATTACTAGAAATATGATACCCAATACAGTATCAATATAAAGAACAGCCTCACAAAATCCCATAGGGTCTAATCACCACCTCTCTTAAACAAGACAAGAGTATAAGCTTTACCAAGATGGTGTTTGTTGCAAGGTAATTAGATTGCATTAGATTGTTAGCCATTATACCCACCCTCTGTAAATAATCTCTCTGTTTTGCCTGACGTTTGTGCTAACCATTTCCAGTTTGCACCAAATTATAACCTGGAACGAATAGAATAAACAGTGCAAAACACTTATAAAACATTAGACTACAATCATCTCACTTTTATGCAGGAATTACATTCATTTTTTAAAAGAAATAATTGGACTGAGATGAAAAACTCAACACACTGGGAATTAGAAGCTTGAATAGCATTGACAATTACTGTGGATTTGACCCATACGGCTTCATAAGACTTCGCTTAATAGTCTCACCAGGTCTGACAGACTAGAAACTGTAGGCGTACACCTCTTGAACTCTAGTCTTTCAGAATAAAGTGCAAATAATGATTACTTGCTAAAACCCCTTGCACTGTGCTGTCTAGACACCAAGTGAAGCAGCACTGGCATTGAATTGAAAGAAGGGATAGCAAATACAACTGTGTGACGTATCACCAAGGACACAGCTTTTCAATTCAGAGCACATTGTTATGGAATGGGTCAGAAAGGGTTAATATCCATTGTGATGTGCATAAATGTAAGAAAGATTGCAGTTGAAAGGTTTTATATTGGTTATTGTCTGTAGGTGTGATGTATTCCAGTGTGCCATTGTTTTGGATGTCAGCGTCTATGATATGCAGAAAGTATGCTTCATATATGTGTACATCATCTGCACAATTAAATTTTGGTTTGTATTTATTTTAACTGAGGCTAAAAGAAAAACACATATAAACCAAATGACCTAGCTTGCAACCCTACTTCATATTTTAGTACTGTGGTAATTCATTAGTGCATATACTGCCAGAAAATATTTGTGTTTTTGTTGATAACATGATGCAGTATGTGCACTGCAGGTTTGCAGAACCTGTGTGTTTAGTACTATTTAAGACCAGTTGAAACAGCTAGTGTAAAGAACTGTGAGACAAGTAGATGACTTGAAAGATCAAGGTCAAGTTTTTGAAAACATTTAACATGTAGCGTGGCCTTTACCTGCCTACAGTGCCTTTGAATAAAGTTGTGTGGGTGAGCTTGAGCAATCTTCAGATAATATATTCTCACTTCAGCCAATATCTACAGTTAGCTAAGGCAATTAGTGGATGTAGCGTTTTTAAATGAGCCAGTGAATGGGTCAACTTCTTCCATTGTAAGGTCTAAGGTTGGTGTTACTAAGGAAACACCTCATCTATTACTGTTTTACTGCATGCAACGGGCTGACTGACTCAGACACAGACACAGCCAGATACACACTGGTCATTTTGTTATTATGAATCCAAACAGGAAAAACATTTTTTGTTATTATTTCATATCTCATGTATAAATGCGATGTTCATTTAGCCAACTTTAATAATTTGAAAATGATAAAAAAAAGTGATTTCCTGCTGTAGCCCTTGTCCAAATTTCTGTCTTGAATCTGATTTTGAACATTATTAAACTCATGGAAATGAGAGCCCATTTTACCAGCATCTAATAATGAAAATAACAAAGTTAATATAGAGGCATTTCATCTGCTCACTGGAGTCTCTCTCCTCGGAACACATACATCTTCTCGACATGTTTAACTTTCTTATGGAATAATATATCGCACCACATAAAACTTTTACGCAGCATCTAATTTTCAGTATTATATTGTATTTGATGCCAGGACATGTTGAAAGCATATCAATCATACGTCACTCTCTGGAACCTAAAATGAAAGGCATACATATTTTTGTATCTGAAAATGTAAGACAGTGTGAGCCACAGGTCATCATACTGCATGTGCAAGTAGACAACGGAGCTGTTGTAACTTGAGTTACAGCTGAACTATGAAGTTACAGGCTTCATAGACAATAACAAGCTGGAGACTAGCTGAATCCAAACCTGTCATTTGCTATTATATTGTATTATTTTCTCTGCTAGCTGGTCTATGTTTCTTTCTTCGGGTCTTAGTTTGACCAAATAAACATCTGAAGCAAGATGTGCATTCCGTTAACTCCTTGATACACATTTTTTTTTTCTTCAATTCAATCATCTTTATAGGCTCTGCAGTTACCCAGGGACAATCTGACCAAGTAGATGATACTGTACCTGCTGTATATTAAAGAGCTTAAAAAATATACAGCTACATCAATTAGAGGACAAAACTAATTGAATAGAAACGTTTCCATGGCCATTAGTGTGCATATGTAATCAGCAGAATGGTTTGGCATAATATACAGTAAATTAAAAAATAAAAATAAAAGCTTGGAAAATTAGACAAAATAACTTCATCCACAATTCAATTAGTTGGCCCTGGATGAATGCTACCATTTGCTAATCCATTCAAATCTATAGAATTTATTTATGACTTTGTACATAATTTAATCTTTTTAAAAACCAAGAGCAAAATGCTAAGTAGCTTAATTTGCTTTCTTTAGATTGTGTAGGGTTAGAAGCAGTGCTGTGCAGCAGCTGACTGCAGGAGTGTTTAAAGCCTACTGTTTCACTATCAGAAATGTTTTTGTTACTGCTATTGCATGCCTAACTGTCAGGATCATGTGGATATAATCCCAACCCAGTGGCAAACATGAACAATGAACGGTAAGGGCGGGGGGGGAGAAAAGAAAATACAAACTACTGTAGCTCCTGGCATGGTTAAACACACCGAACCCAACCCTTTAAGTGAAATAGTGACATCCAGCACTGCTGCATAGAATCAGAAATAAATGCACTGAATAAGATAAGGAGGCATGAGACATAAAGACATGTTTACACAAGAGTAACAGGATTACTTTCCCCTACACTCACTAATTTGTGAGACTATTAATTTTTTAGAATGCATTCATAGCTTGCTTGTTTGAAGTCCAGTTTTGTGAAGATGAAGGAACTAAAGCACCTTGTTTTCCTAAATTCAGATATTGCATTTTCTGCAAGAGGGAGGAGTGATACAGATCCTCCCACCTCTTAATACCCTGTGCTTGCTAGAGAGCTCATTCTGTTAATTAACTAAACCACATGGGGCCAAACGTAAGTCCAAATACTCTCTCTTGTTTTGATTTAACTTCACTGTATACTCTCCCAGTGAATAAGAGATAGAAGCAGGCTGTAGATCAAATAAAGGCATATATACAGTTTATCTGTACTGTATGTGGGATGCTTTAAGGAGAATTGAGGGTTAGATCTCATGCAGAAAGAATAAATGTGCTGGTATAAGTATAGCTTTAACCTCTGACCATAACCACCCTTGTCTTCCTACTCATGCTGACTTTGTCACCTTTCTGACTGCTTTTCTTCTTCTTCTTCCTCTCTCTCTTTTTTCACACATCAGTGCCCGTCTTACCGCTAAAGCTCACCACCTGTCTCATGTACGGTATTGTTTGGAAAAGATAAACAAGTGTGCATGAGGTGAAGTGATAACCGAATTGGCCGTTGCTGGTTGAATTATTAGTGGGTAAATTGTACAGCCTTTGTAACTGCCAATCAGAGACACGCACATGCACCCACACGTGCACGGCGAGCTAAATCATGACAGGAATGACAGTGAGTTGTTCGTGTGGTGCTGACAGCTTTATAAACATGTCTCTTTTAAATCTCCTCAGATACCAGTGCCATTAGGAAATCAGATGTCCATTAACACATTTCTGACGTTACATCATGTCAGCTTTCAGAAAATGTTTTTTCTTCTTTTTTTTTATTTCCTTATGACATGAAAAAATGACAGAATTACCAGGTGGAGTTTTGAAAAGAGATTTATAATATAATAAAATGCAAACTGCATCTCAAAATGAAAGCAGGTGTTGCAGGTGCGCTGTGAAATATTTGAGTTTAACATATGCCTTGTTTAAGTATAATTTGTAAGTGGCTTTAAGATTTATATAATGATATGTCAGCATGCTCATTAAGCAGGTTTACAAAGCTAACTCTGCTTTACACCCATTATATTGTAAATAATCCTCACTTCCTACTCTCCACACCAAGTGGAGTTTAAAGGCGTCTAATGAATTAGTGATTCCAAAACAAAATCTGTTTCATTGTGATAACAGGAAAGCATTTTGTCAGCTGAGAAAAAATATTATAATAGAGTAGAATATAGAACGAAAGCAGAAATCTTGCTGAAATGAGGCAGGGTACAAAAGAGAGTTGCTTTTATGATCAAACTGTTCCTGCTGTCAACTTAAGTCTAGGAATTACAGTTGAGAATGTTCCCAACCTTTTTTTTTAGCCCTGTTATGTGAACTGGAGTCTGCATTCATTGACACCATGAATTGTATCTATTTGAACTGATTGTAAACTGGATTTTATTATATAATAATAATATTGTCATGTGATTGAGCCAATGTTTAGGTCTGTAGCAGCTAGCTTAATAAATTTATCCATTAGCTAACTTTGCTGAACTATTTATCTGATACTTTTAGCTTTTTAGCAAAAAAGATGTTATTTGAAGCTAATGACTTTGACCTGTCAGTTTAACCATCCATCCATTCCTTTCAGCTTAATGTTTATCTAATACTTTTTGCTATTTCACCATGTATCTATTCCACCATTCATCTATTGCTTATAGCTAGTCAACCATTTTTGTATTACTCTTATCATTTCGACCTTCAGACCAATTCAGACCTCTTTGTTGCTCACACACTCAATTACAACACATACTGTTCAGGTATTAGAGTTAGTGTTGACTCAATATGTTGTCATATATATATTCTATAAATGGAGTAGTGCCTCACACCCCATTATACAGCTCTAAAGTTTAACATACCATTTAAGTTTCTATAAAATATCTATAAACTTCTTGTATCTTATGTTTTAAGATCTGAATTTGGCATTTTCTGCAAATTGAATACATTTTCTTTTGCTTTCTGTAAATGGATGCCATTACTAGATCAATGCCTGCATCTAGAAATATTTTATAATTATAATATTTGATTAAATTTATTTTATATTTGTGTAATGTGAAAAGTAAATGGGAATCTATCTCTAGTAGTGATGATTTTTGCTTCATGAGCTGCTGACTGTTGCTGGGCTTTGTCCCAGGCGTGAACAGCTCAGGATTCATAAAGTTTCCTCTTCGCATCACTGCTCCTTCTGTCCCTTGGTTGACCCATCTGTAACTGCTCCTGCTCCACAAGTGGATGTGCTACAAATGTGAATGCAACAAATTCTTCAACTCTGTTCAGTCTGCCCATGAAGAGACAAAAAGGTAAAGAATGTGTGTCTCTCCATCGGATGAAATATCCCAGGCTCTATTTTTATTGTGGTGACATTTAAAGAGTGAATCCGCACCAAATCACATAAGGCAGAAAAATGCTACTCATGCCTGTGGGCTTAAATGTTGTCGCACGTCTGGCCACACCCTGTGATGTCACCGTGGGTGGCTTCAATCAGCTGTCAAAGGTATGACACCTGCTGCGACAGCGTGCCCAGAGGTGCAGCATCCTGTAACATTTGTAGCTGTTCAGAGCAGTGCAGCAGCAGCACATTTGTGCCCATTTTTTCCTTCAGTGGATATGATTTTCTCTTCAAAGTGCACAATGACACTTGGCTGCATTTTTAACCTGTTTTTGTATCCCCATCTGTGTTATATACTGTATATGTGTGTGCATATCTTTGCATCTGTCTGTTGTAGAGCCTGTTTGTCATTTTTCTGTATACCTCCCGTGAATGAGCGTTGTATGTGTTTGCCGGAGGGTGGGGGTTGGGGCGGAGGTGTCTCCAGGTGTATTATGTTATAAAAGAACAGATGTAATTGTATACGGATCACATTCACACCCTGTGGTGTTGTGTGTCATGATTACAAACAAACCATGAGCTCATAATTATAACATTCTGTCTGCCTACGGAGTATTAAAGAGAGCTGAGCTTCAAGGTTTTCACAGTCAGTAGAGGTAAAATGGAGATGGATCTTAAAAAAAAGAGGAAAAAAAAACTTGGCAAACATTTAATTGATGCTTGTTAAATGTGTTTAAGTCGGATTTGGAAGAATCAGTTATGAATCAAAGTATGAGCCTGTAATATTCAGGGCACTGGCCACAGACAATGTGCTGGCCAGATACTGCATAGTGGGCAGACTCTTTGGGAATTTGGGAGAGTTTGAGGGCATTCTCTCTCTCTCTCTCTCTCTCTCTCTCTCTCTCTCTCTCTGTTTGTTCCGACGCACCGATTACCCTTGCCTTGTCCTGGTTTTACCTCTCTCATATTCGAATATGGCCACCAGGAAAAGGTGAGCGGGAATCAAACAGAGCCGCCCTCTTTAAACTGACTAATAAAGACTTCAAATGAAGCAGTATTTCAGCCCACACGGCTATCCCTGAACAGGACAATACCACTGTTGAATTGCGGGCTCAGTCTGTCTTTGCTGTTTAAAAAAAACAACGTAAAATTCACTAAATGAATTATGTGAACGAACTTGAATATACATGTATCGAGTGTACGAGTAATTATCTCAAAACAGTCTTTCGATTTATGTGATTAATTGCAAAACACAAGTTGAGAACAGCAGCAGATCATCAGACTTCATTTCTGTTAACTGATGAGAAACATGCATTTAGATTGTTTGCAATCACATAAAGCACCCTTCTAAATGAGGCTTTTAAACACTTAATGAAAACATGATTTGACTCGAATCGTTGGTCACTCGCTGTTTCCTAATTCTATGATTTTGTCTTTTTATTGGTGTACGTATAAATGCATATTAGCTTCCGTCCCTCAAACATTCTTCCTCCTCTCTTTACTATCTGCTCTCATCTCAAACAACTTATGGGCCACCTGTGAAAATACTTAAACATTATTAGTATGGCTGGTGAAGAGCAGCAAAGCAGTGGCAGTGCGTGGGCGGGAGCTCTAATATGATTGGCTCAGGGACACTGTAAGCCTGAGTGGCAGCCCTTAATGGGAGCCCTGGAGAGGTAACCCAACAGCTGTGTGTTTGCAGCTAATGAGAGATGGGGGAGGAGTAAAGGATCACAGACTGGAAACACTCTGATAAACTCTTGCCTCAGAATGGCTGGGGAAGATAGGAAATCAAGTTTTCTCCGGAGGACATTGCTTAAGGCTTCCCTTTGTGACAGAACCCGTGTTTGACTCATTGCTCCTGGTCCATTGCTTATGCTTAAGCAGTTATGATCACTAGCATCAGTGTTTGGGAAGAAAGGAAGAGAATAACTGTGGCGTGGGATGGATTTTGCTCCCTGCTGAGCCATACTGATTTATAGCCCTGAGCAAAAGCATTGTTTTTTTTTTAATTACACTGCTGCAGTTTTTTGTCTGACTTACCTAGTTTATTCCAATATACACCAACGGCATATTTTCTTCCCCTTTGTGCAATTGATAGTCATTGTCTTCACTGGCAAGAAACCAACATTTTAATGTGCGTTACTCCAACATCAAGCAATGTTAACATTCAATTCCACTAATTTCCTCATCTGATGTAGAGGGCTGTGTTACTTCCCTCCCTTATTATAACCGCCTGAGGGTGGCGCCAAATGAATAAATTGTGGCCAGCCAGCTTCCATCTTAGGCCATTCATTTTGCTACATGGAATGCATATCAACAAGTAAACTGTCAGTGCGGGCTACCTGTTACATCAAATTTAAACAATGTGAACGACCAGTGCGTTTCACATCAGCACAGATAGCAGTCTGTTTGCAGCAAGACTTTCAAAGGGATGGAAGAGAGAGAGACAGAGCAGGACATGCACAGTGACTGCATGATTATTTAATAAAGTGCATCCCCCCCATTTGAGTTGACCCAGTTTGATGAGATCTTCTTAAACTGTAGGAATCACACAATTTCCTGGTCGGCAGCCGAGGCATAATGTGATGCTGAGTGTGAAGTTGCTGTGTGCTGCGGTGGATGAGAGCCCCACCTCCTCCCACGCTCTGATGAGTAGAGAGAGAGAGAGAGGGAGAGAGGGGAGCAACTAAACCTACCCACAGTATCTCACCACTTGCTCTCTGGAAATGCTTCAGATTGGGACCCTTGTTTAAAACCGGTTAGCTATTCCGCTTCACGGTGCAAAGATGACATTTATGTTGCTGTCGTTTAGACATCCAGTGCGTCCTGAGAGTGCGCTCTAGGCTACTTTATACCAGGAGGAGGGGAAAGCGCTTGACAAACTTGGACCGAAGGGATGCGCCAGCGAGTGCATATCTTGGCAGGGATCAGTTATTGAGGATTGGAAATGGCACACAGTAGGCTTTCCCCGTGGAATGAGACTCCTCGTTTTCCAGCTCTGTCATAAAAGAATCTCAGCGTCAAACAGCTCCTAACTTCTAACATTTCCCACGCAGAAATCTGTCGCCTGTTCCAGAAGAGTGCCGGGCGACGTTGGACACAGTATCCCCGAATTTCGATGCGGAAAGTTGCGCATGCTGTGAATGGATTTTGTGGCTTCTGAAGTTATTTTTGATGTCAACACTGTGACGGAGGTTTGAGGGTGAGACACCTGCCTCTGGGATCACCGGTGGACATATCAAGCTGCGGACGGATACGCGACAGGCGCACATAGAGAAGTCTCTGGCTCAGGTACTGAAATGGCTGCAAAAACGAAGAAAGTTGTTTCGATTAGTCGACGTTGTTGGGAGATCTGTTGCGGATGAAGTTTCTTTTGAAAACATTTGAAGTAACGTCTAATAACGCAGGCCAGGGTCCATGTAGGCTGTTTATACAACAAGTTGCCCGCGTTGCACTTTATCATGTCGGTGTTACAGGTTGATAGGACGCAGCTGGAGAAAGATAACACTCATATATCACCAATAATCTAATTACCAACATTTATTATAACCAGTAATGACGCGCTGCATGATTGATATGACGATGCGTTACGATTAAAACACATCCGAGTAGACTTGAGGTCTTGCTTCCGTCAGTAATGGTATTAAGTCATTAAGTCTGCATATCATTGCACTTCACCTACAATATGAGTGCTTCCGCCTCAATCGGATCTGTACTGGCGATCGGCTAATTGCATTTTTATTACAGCATTATGATTCTGTGAAGCAGAAAATGTGATCCATTTGTATCATCTATCTCTCGCCCTTTTTCTTATCCTAGCTGCAAACATCGCGCTAATTGCCTCCATTAGTGGATCTTTATTTAGAGATGTTTACTCATGAGTAACGATTTCTTTTTTTTTTTTGCGCAAATAATTTTGATGTAGGTTATAGCCTGCCATGTTAATAACTAAACGGCAGTTTTCCAATGGAGAGATTCGTGCGTATAATTGGAGAGAGAGAGAGAGAGAGAGAGAAAGAGAGAGAGAAGGGGAGAAAAAAAATCTTTTGATCAGCGCATCCGCACGGGTAATCTCTGCTCTCCAGTGAGAGTCTGGGGTGTTGTTTTCTCGCCACTCCACCGACCACCAGGCACATTTTAATAGTCTGCTCCACATAGTGATGTCGGTCTAAGTTCCCACACATACTGTAGGCTACAGGGCCGTCAAAACAGATCAAAACAGGCCTTTAACCCAGATTCTGTCCGTATCTGAGAAACTGTCGAAGACATAAACCTGATGAATGTCAGCTGATTATGAAGCAATTGTGTGAGATAGGAGTTTGGCAAAATACAGATTAAATTGGTTCTGCCAATAATTCTTGTATTATCTATCTATCTATCTATCTATCTATCTATCTATCTATCTATCTGTCTATCTGTCTATCTGTATGTCCGTCTATGGGGCAACAGGATAGGCTGGATATTTCAATTTCTTCTGTATTTCTGATGTATTTTTCATATTTCATATACTGTTTCTCTGCAAATAATGTACGATGCATACATATATATTCCAATAGGCATCACTGAAGGAATGCAAAAGGTTTGGTCAAATCATAGAAAAAGCACAAGCGGCTTTTCTGACACGACTGCTCAACAGTTGTTTGAACTTGAGAGAGTGAACCTTTACAAAAGCTGTAAAACACCGCTCTACTGAACTCCGGTTTTGGTCACATGCACAGAGCAGTGTAGGAATATAAAGTGGATGACCTGTCAGTATATTCGTATCTCCCTTTAAACACTCTGCCGATTTCTGAATGCAGCCCCTTTGATCTCAGTGCATTTAATGGGATTTTTTTTTGTGGTTGGAGTGACCCTTCGTCACTTTTTTTTTTTTTTTTTTTTGTGGAGCAACTTGCATGAATAGCTAAATCAAATGTCCATGCCCTTAGCAAGTGTTTCCAACCAAAGGCCATTGGTTTCTCATTACCAATGGCCAGGTTTTACAGGCACTAGAAGTGTGTAGAGTAATATTTTGCAGTAAATTCTGTTGGTAGATCAGCTGTAAGGAGAACCAAGCTGTGATACTACCCATCATAAATCATGCTGGTGGGAGGGTAATGGATTTTACCTGTTATACTAGCTAAAGGCGCAGAGTCAGCCAATATATCAAATCACATCAGTTGAGAAAATCATTAAATCATCCGTTATCTTTCCACACTCGAGCAAAGCAGGGATATACATCTTACAGTAGGAATTCATGAGCTTGATTTGTACCCAGTAACAGGTGAAAATTCAGTGGAACAAGACGACTGGTGGTGCTGCTGGATCATAATCTTCTCTGCAGTTACTGCAAAGCAATCAATTAATACAAAACATCATTTTCATTCCGACACTGAAATGATTGTTTTTGCTCCAGACACGACCCAACCCTTTGACATATTGATGATTTACAATTATGCCTCAGTTGATTGTACGCTTCAGTCATTTGTGATGAACCTGCGGAATGGCCAACTTAAAGAGCATGTGTCGCCCAGTCAGTCACTGAGTTGACTCAGCCAATAGATAGTCTGTCTCTATGGTAACCAGGACAGGCTCACACGCTCTGCAACACAATTATATTGTTCTTCACGTTTTACATACCTTTATTTTTAATGTATTGTGACAACACTCACATGTATGCAGTCTTTTTTACTTCTCCTACTTCAGGCCAAACATCAGTTCCACAACACCACTTCCTTCAAAACCATTAAAAATGATATAATAATGATTAAATATAATGATTGCATATTATTTTCCTTAACAAATAAATGATGAAATGTTCATGTCACATTCAGAAAAACTGCTGCTGATCATGACTGTAGTGATGATAGATTGGCGATGTTATGTCGTGTTATGATGTTATGTGACTAATAACTGATGAAATACATGATGGTCTTTATAGACTTTACATGCATTTACTTTTTTTGACTGAAGTACTGCTTTGGTACTTTTGCATATTTAGAAAGATAGAAAAAAATACAACAACAACAGAAAACAGGGAAATTAAAAGCAATAAAACCACACAGTCAGATGAGTAACCAATATAGAAAGCGAAATAGCAAGAACAGGCAAGACTAAGAACAGCGATATATGTGCAAGTTAAAAAATAAGGGATCAAGTGAAGCATAAGAACAATACAATATGTAATATTAAATCACATGTATTAGATTGTATTAGATAAGAATAAAACAAAGGGAGATGACAGTTAAAGTGTTGAATAAATAAGTTTTCAATTTGAAAATGTTCACACAGCCAGAATCTCAAGCCTGGGGGGGTTCCATAGTTTTGGTGCATGTAGTTAAAAAGTTTGAGCTGCCTATTTTCTTATGTGTGTGATAGTTTGTATTTTAAAAAAGAAGATCTAAGATGCTGTGGAGGATTATAAAATACCAGTGAATTACTAATGCAGGACAGTCCCAAACCAACCAAGAACCTTGCACACCAGTGAAAGAACTTCAAAATCAATCATAAAATATACTAGGAGCCAGTGCAGAGTTCTAAATTAATTGGTGAAACCTTACTAACAAACAAACTAATGATATTTTAGTTTTTTCACTATTTAATTGAAGAAATTCGGTCTGCATCCACTTTTTTTTTGCTGCAGCCAAACCAGTTGTGAAATGTCAGGGTTTAGTCATCACTTGTGTCCAATTAAATATACAGCAGTGTGTCATCAGAATAGCTGTGGGACTTAAGTTTCTGCTGTTGGATAATCACCTAAATGAAGCAGGTACAATGAAAACAGTAGAGCACAACAGCAATCATTAACATTAGTTATTTATAAAATGTTCCAGTTTTTTTTTTCTTTGATAACCACACAGTCATTAAGATTTAGTTCATATGAATTAACAAATTGCTCACAAGTTTTTGTCCTAAAAACACTTGTATAGAATTCAAAATGAACCAGTTAACCTTCTATTTCTCTGTCCTCCTACATATGACATTCCTGAAGACAGTTTGACAACTGCCTGGGGTGCAAAAGGTTTTTGGAAAAACACACATGGACCAGTTTTAGGATGATGGCTATGTCAGAATGAATAAACAGAATCCTACCATAGGGGCCAAGGTGATGCAGATATTTCTGAATTGTCCACTCAACATGCAAGCAAACGCCTCGTGTTGGAGGAGCAAGTTTGCTATGTTTATATGCTAAGATGGTACCAGTTTCTCCGAGATCATTGTTATGACTGGGTTCAGCAGGCTTGGCCTCATTATGGCAGAAAAATGTATCCGTCTTGGGAATGAGACTAACTGTGCACAATTTGCCACTGATAGGCTCAGTGATTGCAGACATGTAGAAGTTGAACTGTTCTCTTGAACAGTGGGTACAGCTGGGTGGTGCACTGTGTGAGGGCTCCAGGTGAGACTCAATCAGACCTTGCAGTTTGACTGATGCTTAGCTGCCAATGAATCTTTCACCTTCTCCTCAGTGAGGAGCAGAGCAGCAGCGCTGGCACTGGGCACTGAGCCTTTAGGGAGGGGCGGAGGGATAGAGGATTGTAGGCAGGTTGCTAGGAGGAATTTGGGAGTTCACTATCATTCAGAACGGCATTGGAGGAAATGGGTAGATCCATAGAAGTAAGGGAGAGATCAGAAGGAAAGAGAAGGGAGGCACAGTGCTAAGAGACATCCTCTTATTTCTGCATCCACTGGTAAAATTCAAATCATCTCTCTTATCTGTTTGAAGTTGCTGCGACTACTACAATATTCTGATTGTAAATTCTTGTACTTTATCCTCTTTTGCATATTTTGTATTTTTGTGTGTATTTGTACTGGAGAAAGGTGTTTAAGTGTTTACCTCCTTATAAACATTATAAACAATATCTTTTTTTTTTACTCTTAGGTAGTTACTAAATCAATCACAACATTTCAACATTTCAGTGAAACTTCATCATAAGTGACAATATGAAATCAGGTGACACAGTGGGGAGGAGGGAGAACTACTTTCCCCTCCTTGCTCGAGCCACTCTTATCTATAGAGGTCATTCGCAGGTGAGGGGGTATGCTTGGGTGAGCTTCTCCTGCGGCTTGTAAGTCTGTGGAGTGATGGCCATGCTGAGCATGAGTCATGAAACACTGATTCTCTAGTCCACTCTTGTACTAAGATTTGGCACCCCTGATGAGTTGGGTTTTGGCCAGGCAGTGTTCTTGCCGCGTAGCAACCCCTACTCTGTGATGTTCCTAAGGGTCTTAACCTCCATTTCTGAGCAGTTTTGTGTTGACCACATTCCTTGTTGCAAAGTTGAACATCTTCACAGGAGGTGGAGCGAAAAGCAGACCCATCAGGCAGTTTGAGGCTGTCTTTGAAGGTCCACCTCCATACTGTGGTACAGGCTGCCTTCAGTTTTCCTCCACGTTGGAACCATCTGGACCATTGCATGATCACAGCACGAGGCTTTGTGCTAAACGCTGCTTCACTGGTAGAGTTAAAGTTCTCTCCTCAGCTAAACAGTGGATGCCTTGATTGTTTTTGGAAAGATATTTATCCAGAATATTTGTTGCTCAGAAGCACCTCCATAAGTGTCTGGCTCAATGTGTTTGTTGGTTTGTCTATTTGTGCAGTATCCTTTTTGCAGCATATGCTGGTTAGGGGAATTTCAGTATGAGCCCTTTAGGCTGTGCAGAGCCCTAATAGTTCTGTGTAAAGGAAGTACAGTGTGTACTGCACTCATACAACTTGTAGTACAGCAGGGGTCACCCAAGCATTGGCCAGGTCTAAGTTGTCCTTTGGTGTAGCTATCACAAAGTAGCTCTGCGATTTTGTACTTACGAGTATTCAGCTCACGAATAAAAAAAAGTCTCAGCAGTGACTCTCTCACATAACCACCATTGTGTTGCCAGCAGTGTTGACGGTGAGTTTTAAGTAGGTAAAATCATTTCACTTTCTCAGCCTCACAGTTCCTGAAGATGTGTTGTGATGCCTGATCTAGTTCTAGTCTCTGCTGCACTTGTTGGAATCCTTATTGGTGAATTCAGTCCTTATAGAAGATTTAAGAGTGGTTGGCCAGGATTGTAATATGAATATTATGTAGATTTCAGCACACTGGAAGAACTAACTTCTTGTTCCTTTGTTTGATTTTATGCTGAGTTATGTATCGTGATCTGCCTGAATCAGCTTGTAGTCTTGTGGGTCTACCACACCATCTGGGATGGCAGATGATAACCAAGTTTTTCAGAGGAAAAGTGCTGAGATGAAGGAAATGTCTCTCCTAGTTGTGTTCAGCAGTTCTAATTTGTCCATTTTGCTGCTCAGGTATGGAACTTCAGTGAGACATGAAGTGGACCAGTAGAGAAAAATCTCAAGCACAGGTTCCCCTTTGCCACCACCTCACAGTGCTTTGAGGGAAAAAGAAAAAACTTCATGCTGTCAAGCTTTTGATGAAATATTTGTAAGACAGCAGAGAAATGTGAGATAAAAACCTATAGGCATGGTGTCAATAATATTCATATGATAAGCGATTCTCACTGAGCGATAGCAAAACACATTTTTCACAAACATCATGAATTTTAATGTAAATGTAAACAAAGAAAAAAAAGAACACCAATTCAGTGTGGCTGCCAGGCATAGTGCCATCTGGAAGACAGGCATGAGGCCAACTGGAAGACATTAAGTCATGAGTGTCATCAACCATAACAATCATGTCACTATCAAAGCACGCCTATTCATTCTAAAAGTGGCTGTAATGGAAGGGGTACAGTTACAGCTAAACAAAACATTATGGTTTTGATTTTTAAATGGACATTTTGTAAAAATAATTTTGCAAACCAAAATTCAACAGTGAATATATATACATAAAGAAAATGAGTTAGGCTAAAGCACATATCATGAGCATAATATTCTGGACCTATGTTTCATATAAAGAGTTAAAGAATTATCGCAAATCACAATGCAACATATACTTTTAGCAATTTGAATGATTATAAATCTAATTTTTATATATATATATATATATATATATATATATATATATATATATATATATATATATATATATATATATATATATATATATATCTTTACAACCTTGTGTTTATTGTAAGCAAGCACAGCAATACTGTATAAAATATCACAATGATTATGATTATCTTTACTTCATAAGTATATCAAAAATGATGACATTCTGATGTTAGCTGTTAGATGTGTTTCGGAGTGTATCCGCTGATTATATTTTTACTCCTGCTAGCCTCTTTTTTTTCCCTGCGCACATGAACACACAGAAAGCATACTCACCGTTCACGGCACATTGACTAGAGGCTCACCCTGCAAATGTAAAAAGGGACACATCGATAACTGAGCAATTAGTGCATCAATAACCTGCACTTCCAATTTTAATGTATTCAAAAGGAATTGGATTTCTCATTGGATTTCTGTATATTTGTGTTTTGCTGTCAAGCTTAATGCACATTTGCTTTGCTCCTTTCTGGAACATTGTTTCATGCGAGGAGCTTCAGAATGTACTGATTTGAGCTCCGATTAATACTATTTACTCATATTCATGTATATTTCTGTCATCTACACATAATATTTTTATCTAATAGTGATGATATTTGTACATTAATGTTCTTTAAAGGCTTGTGGAAATTGTAGTTATTTGATTCAAGAAAGTTTAGAAAACTGTCCCAATTTTCTAACAGTGACTAAGAAACAGGGTTTAATTTGGACTAGCCTAGTCTGGATAATAACGAACCATATAATAAGATTAGTACCAGAGCCAGTATCTATTGGTATACTGATCTGGTGCATCAGTAACACAAACATAGCACAGTAGACTCTGTACAGAACAGTCTGCACTGAAAGCAGACATAGAAATAAGTAATACATGATTAGTGAGTAGATGTCGCACCAAACTGGTCAAAAGACCAGTCCAGATCACTGGACCTTGATACTTAACCTCTGTCTGCTCCCATTTCAATTACCAATAGAGCTCTACTCATACACACACACACACACACACACACACACACACACACACACACACACACACACTCTCTTTCACACACACACACAAGAAATAATTATAGTCTAAAATCGTTGCAGCATGAAAAAAGTCAGAATTCTTTAGCTAGAGGGAATACAGATCAAAGAAGACAGTAAAATAATGGGTCATAATTACAGAGTTGAAAGGTTCAAAATCAAACATAATGATTACAGTGTTTGAGCTAGCCAGTAGCAGTTGAGCTTGGATGGAAACTTCTACATTGTGAATTGTTGCAAGCTGCATGTGATGATAATGGTCATGTTGCATAATCTGCATGGGAAGAAATGGCCTCATTGCCTCCATGGCCCTTGGTAAGAAAGCCAATTGTTGTTAGAGGCCTCTCTGGTAATGAGATAAATCAAGCAGTTCAACGTTGTCATTAAACAATATCTTTCCAGGTTTGTAAGGATTTATTTTTAGGGTGTGTTTGATATCGTAGGTTACTTTTGAGTTACATTGCTTCACCACTCAATGTCTCTTAGTGTAATACTAAAATAATGAGTCTCTTAGGCTGTGTTGAATCTGATTTTGTATTGCATTTTTATTTGATTATATGGCTGAAACAATCCACACTGGCTCTCAAGTTTGTTTTCTGTGTAAGCTCACAAGATATAATTTCTTCTTCCTATATTAATTTCTACATGAAATTTGTAAAGCTGAGACATTCATTGAAGCTCTAAAGCTCTAGGACTGAAAAGAAACCATGTCAGGATGTAGTTATGGTTGCTTTTCTTTTTAAATTCATATTTTCACTTTTCTCTTGTTGTTGTTCTCTAATTATTATGTTGTGCTTCTAGGCCTGCTGTAGCTGTTGGTACAACTTATTGACAAAACTAATTCATTTTACAACTATAGGGTTATAATAGAACAACACAATGAACACAGTATTTTTTTCCTGCTGACTAAATGTATCAAGCTGGTCTTAAGGACCAGATGTGAGGTCTGATGCAAGTTCTGTGATTTTCCTTTCTAATTAGAGTTAAGTAATTATTGCCTATGAAGCTACCAGGCATTTTATAGCTAAGTCTTTAAACATGATTTCCAAAAAGAAACATCATTTTGACACAAATGCTCTTTTCGCTCTCATTTTATAGGCAGATCTTCTGATGACCTAATGGAACTGAATTTACGAGTAGTGCTGTTTTGGGTCCTCGTGCTGCACTGTGGTTCTGCTGAAGGCAGCATCCTGTACCGGGTCCAGGAGGAGCAGCCTCCCAACACTCTGATTGGTAGCCTGGCAGCAGACCAGGGCCTGCCAGACTCGGGTCATCTCTACAAGCTAGAGGTGGGTGCCCCTTACCTACGTGTCGATGGAAAGACGGGAGACATTTTCACCACCGAGATTCCCATAGACAGAGAGTCCCTGAGGGACTGTCGATCCCTGGCCAAGGGTAAGCCCTGCTACCTGGAATTTGAAGTATCAGTGACAGATCTGATACAAAACCAGAGCCCACGACTTATTGAAGGACGGATTGAGGTACAGGACATCAATGACAACACTCCACAATTTCCCTCTTCTGTGCTCACCATCTCTGTCCCCGAGAACACAATCATGGGGGCACTCTTCTCCATACCTCTAGCTACAGACAGGGACTCAGACAGGAATGGGGTGGCGGATTACGCTCTGACTGCAGGGCCAGATGCAGCAACCCTATTTGGCTTACAGGTGGCTGACGACAGGGGGGGGAAGCTGCCACAGCTCATTGTACTGGGCAACCTAGATCGTGAGTTAAAGGATTCCTATGACCTCACCATCAAGGCGGTGGATGGAGGAAACCCTCAGCGCTACAGCAGTGCTTTGCTGAGAGTTGTAGTCACCGATGCCAACGATAACGCTCCGAAGTTTGAGAAGTCCACGTATGAAGCAGAAGTGTTGGAAAACAGTCCAGTGGGGCACTCTGTATTGCAGGTAAGATTGCAGTACAAATATACTTTTTAAGAATGTAAGAATGTTTTATTTTATTTAGTTCAATATTGCAGTCTGCATTAAGTTGGCAAACTAAATTGTTTGTGCTCCTTGATGTACTATTTCAAATTTTGAATTTAACAGCAAATAAACCACAATTCTCAGCCAATTCATCAAGATGTTTAAAAAAAAATGAGTCTGTGCATCATATTTGTGCAGAGTTTATCCCTCAGATACAGTCAACAAAGATAGACATTTTTATTCTGGTGCTTTGCAAGTCAATCTTCAGAGTTGGCCTTTAATCCAGAACTCTTGAAAAAACATAAGCTACATATATCTTTTTTCAACTCACATATTTTCATCATATACATGTTTTTTAATTAAATTTTTTTTTTTTTTTGTTTTTTAACTCAAATTACTTTAGTGTGCATTTTTAAGTAATATTTAAAGTATGAATACATTAGCATGTTATGCTTGCACCTCTAATTAAGCTGCTTATTGCTTTTGTTGCGCTATTATATTTGCAGAAATAGAGTTAGAGACACACAATGTCAGAGTGTAGGAGTAAGATACCCTGTGTAGGATTTTCTCTATGTGCTGCTGTACAGTCTGCACAGACTGTTATGAAAAAAATAGCAGCCCTAATATTTTTCCATATGTTTTCAAATTTTCACTTGCCCATATTATGCAATAGAAGAAAGGGGGAAACTGGGAAGAAAGGCCAGCAACATAATCAAAAGCAAAGATGTAATAATAAAATATGAACAAACTCAATTTTGAAATGACCAGAAGTCCATTGATTAATTTATCCATTCAGTGAAAATCCTACACTCTGTTCCTTTATTGTAACCCAAACTTGTTGCACATAAATCATGCCTTTAACCACATAATTCCTTTCATTTTAGGTCAAAGCAAATGACTCTGACATGGGCCCTAATGGAGAAATTGAGTACACCCTTCACCAAGCAGTAGACCCAGTGCCGAAACTCTTGCGTATCGATCGCTCCACTGGCATTATCTATGTAAAAGGACGACCGGACAGGGAGGAAATCAACAGCTTGTCATTCTATGTGGTGGCGAGGGATAAGGGTCCTCAACCTAAAAGCTCCAAGACATTTGTAACCATTGAGGTGACTGACCAAAATGACAATGCTCCAGCTGTAGAGATTCGTGGGATTGGCCTTGTGACACACAGTGAAGGAGTGGCTAACATTTCAGAGGATATGCCAGTGGGAACAGCCGTGGCTTTGGTGCAAGTGTCTGACAAGGATGAGGGAGAGAATGCTGTGGTCACTTGTGTGGTCGCCGGTGATGTGCCCTTCCAGCTCCGCCCTGCCAGCGACTCATCCAGTGACAACAAGAGAAAGTATTTCCTGCAGACCACCACTCCTCTTGACTATGAAAGGCTCAAGGATTACACAGTAGAGATTGTGGCAGTGGATTCTGGAAATCCAGCACTCTCTAGTACAAACTCTTTGAAGGTGCAGGTGACTGATGTAAATGATAACTCCCCAATATTCTCCCCAACCTTGTTTGAGGTCGATTTTGCTGAAGAAAACCAACCAGGGGAGAAGGTTTTGGATGTTACAGCTTCAGATGCTGACAGTGGCACTAATGCAGAACTCCTCTATAATATCGTGGCTGACTCATCCATCAAGGGTCTGTTTGAGATTGACCAAAATACTGGAGAAGTAAGAGCCCGAAGCCCGCTTGACCGTGAGCATAAAGAACGCTATGAGTTCCGGGTCACCGCAGCAGATAAAGGGTCACCTGTTCATAAAGGAACAGCAACTGTTCTAGTAAAAGTCCTTGACCGTAATGACAATGACCCCAAGTTCATGCTTAGTGGCTACAGCTTTTCAGTTTTGGAAAATATGCCTCCCCTCAGTCCAGTTGGCATGGTGACAGTCCTGGATGTGGACAAAGGTGAAAATGCTCGTGTTCACCTCTCCGTAGAGCCTGATGGAGGGAAGTTTGTCGTTCAAAATGGAACAGGCACCATTCTGTCAAGCATCTCATTTGACAGGGAGAAGGAAAGCAGTTATACTTTTCGTCTAAAAGCAGTGGATGGAGGGGAGCCACCCAGGTCTTCATATGTGGGCGTTACCATCAATGTATTGGATGAAAATGACAATGACCCAGTTGTCACCAAGCCCTCCAATTCCTCATTCAGGCTCTTATCACCTCTAGCTTCCCCAGATAGCCATGTTGACATAGTGGAAGCTGAAGACCTAGATAGTGGGCCTAATGCAGAGCTAGTCTTTAGTATTGCTGGCGGAAACCCTTACCAGTTATTTCGCATCTCCCCCTCCAGTGGCGAGATTACTCTAGCAAAAGAAATGACCCGAAAACACGGTGGACTACATCGCCTTGTGGTGCGGGTGAGTGACAGGGGGAAGCCTGCACGTCATGCCACTGCCCTGGTCCACATCTATGTCAATGAAACAATTTCAAATGTCAGCTTAGTGGAGGCTCTAGTTGGACACAGTCTTTACACTCCACTAGACAGGGACATTGCTGGTGATCCTGACAATGGTTTTGCTGCACAGCGTAGTAATATTTTATTCGGAAGCCTTGCTGGTGTGGCAGGTGTTGTCATGTTAATCTTAGTGGTGGTGTTTATTCGACACCGCATCCAGAGAGAAACTAAGAGTGGGTATCAGGCTGGCAAGAAGGAAACAAAGGACTTATATGCTCCTAAACAGGCACCGAAGAATGCCAAAGGCAAACGAGGAAGAAAAGGAAAACCCCAGAAGTCCCCAAAACCACTCGGGGAAGAGGAGGAGGTCAGCCTTCAAAAGAGTCTCAAGTTCAACCTTGATGGAGTCAATGATAGCCCCAGGATACACCTGCCCTTAACATATTCACCAGGAAGCCCTGATATCGGCAGGCACTACCGCTCCAACTCCCCCTTACCCTCCATCCAGCTACAGGCCCAATCCCCCTCAGCCTCACAGAAGCATCAGGTCGTCCAGGACCTTCCTGCTGCCAACACCTTTGTGGGAACAGGAGGAGATGACAACTCTACCGGCTCAGACCAGTACTCAGATTACAGCTACAAGACCAGCCAACCGAAGTACAACAACAAGCAGGTAAAGTTATGCCTTACAAAATGTAACTATTATCTTGGCGGTCTGTTAGGATTGGATCGTTACCCTCATTGTCTGAGGGTATTAAAGAGGGATAGTTAAAATTTTGACCTCATATACAGTATATTATTCTTATTGTGTGCAGTAGTTTTAAAACTTACAGTACAAGACAATAACATGATAACAAGTTTAAATAGTTTGAGTGACTTGTTATTTTGGTACCATCAGTTCAGATTGTAAAAATGTAGAAAATGTAAAATTATAATGTCTCTGTGTATATGTGTGTGTATGTGTTACTATCTCTTCTTTCTTATTGGCAATTTGATCATCTGCAGAACTGATCAAGGAAAGACAAAATATCTACTCCCATTTGTATTTGTCTAAATTCTAGTTGTCACTCAAAAGTTTCTCCGGACAACATTAAAATACTTTGGGAAAAAAGTAATATTTACAGTTTTCTGGACTCCAGTTATAGATAGAATATAGTATCAATTATTTCTCTAATATCAACTACAGTGGCATGCTGTCTTGCTATTTGTTTTGCTATCATGTAACTGCTCTGGAGGGTGAAATTGGATATACAAAGTGTTGCACTACTTGAAAACTTAGATGGCCCTTCATATTTTGTTTTTTCATCAGGTTGGCAGTGGAGTTGAGCAGGAAAGGTCCGTTTCTCAGTGACTTACTTCTGCTCTTCTGCCTGACCTCTAGTGCTCTGATCTCTGCAGGTCACTTGCTCTTATCTCCCTGCTCCTTATGCTCTTATCTCCTTTTATCTGTACAACATTTGGCAAGGCTCAAATCGCCATGGAAACAGAAATATTAATAGACTCAGAAGGGATTACGAACGGAAAAATTGTAGAGTCTAGGGATAGAAAGCTAGTGTGTCTCTAGGTTTCTGTGTCATCTGCAAGTGTGTGAATGTGCATCTTGGACCTGTGCAGATGTGTGTTTGTGTGTGTGTTCAGGCGGGATAAGGGAGACTATCATTATCATATAATAAATAGTATAGAATTCTGGATAGCACAACAAAAATCCATATGTCGTGATCCCATCAGTTTCTTAAGACAGCTATACATGGACTATTGAAATGCATCTTCCTTTTTCCAGTATCAAATGTGATGAACTTTTTTTTTGACATAAGGAAAAAAAAAAATCACCCAGTGTCAGTAGGACACTATCACATAACATAAATCCAAAGACTATCTACTGCTGTATGGGGGCATTTCTCCTTCACGTGACTGAAAGTTCTCACCACCTCATCCACCATATAGGCGCAAACGTCAACCAATCAGATCAACCAACCATAAAATGTAGTCAAACACTTTCCATATCAGAAGAAATGCAAAAACATTTTTTCCATCAAAAAAGCCCTCAGTTTCATTCTTTGCTTAGGAAATACTCTCCAGTCCTTATATATGACTGATGCAGCGTTTTTGCTAACTTTTTTAGTAGCCGCCATTGTCACTTCTCACACACGTCGTCACACACACCTAGCATTAAACCATGCCGTTAGCTCATACAACTGCCAATAGTACCTCATGGGATGCTGATTGCTCCATAATCACAGTGTTCCTACAAAAATACATAGCTTGAAGCCTGGCAAGATGGATGATCTCATGGTTTTGTAATCTCGTGAGTCCAGCTGTCAGGGTTAGTAATGACTAACTCTAAGAACATATTATTTATTCAATATTCATGATGCTACAGAGGAATTTAAAAATCTACTTCTTATTATTGAAAATACTAAGACATTGATCGATACAATTTATTTCCACCTAAGACGAGTTGATAGCGGTTGATACATACAAAACTGTTTGACATTCTCTGAGGCTTTGCAGATAAAATTTGCCACATTGCAAATTGCAAAAATATAAGTGGAAAATATCCCACTGAGTTTTGAACATGTGTAGGGGACACATTTTCTGTGGAGATGTCTTCAGAGCCAGTATCACAGTTGGTTGGTTGGTAGTTTCAGCAGATGTTAGCTGACAGCTTAGGTGATCACAAGCTTTTGTGGGTGGAGTCAGTTTAGAGAACAGTCACCACTGTCTCCTTGATGGACAACATAAGGGACCAAAATGACTGCAAGCCACAGGAATGTGTCTGGGTATTTGTGTGTAGTGCCAGTCTCTACATTTGTGTGTAGATTTGCAGTTTAATAAATGAGTGTTAATTGTAACTGCTGCACAGCTGTATGCTCTCAGCACTTGACAGTGTTTGTGGCTTCTCAATATGATAACATAAATGCGTATGAGACATGATTTAAGTGATTGACAGGCTGCGTAAAAACATGGACAGATGTTGAAGCTCATGTGACATACCTCAGCAGATGTTATCTCATGTATGGCATCCCCTCTCACATCGGGAAGAACAGATTGACCAAAATATATAATTAAAGTAACTGCCAAGTGATGTGACAGATGTAGAGTGGTGCCCTTGCTTTAATTAACTGCGCTACACTTGACAATGGCTTTTCATTGGGAACTTGGTCAGGTGTCTAGGTTTGTACTGAACTTCTTGGTGTTATGTCTGGAAAATGACAGCTTGCGTGTTAACAGATTATGAGCACACGGAATGTATTTGCATTTTTACCAAAATTTCTTTTTTAAGGAATTAAAGGATTTTACTACAAAGATTAGCTCTGTAACTATCTGCTGCATTATCATTCCTTTTCTTCAGCTCTCTCAGGCTTTAATTAAAGGCATTTTACTTATGAATACCAATCTATTGTAGTCATTGTTCAACAAACTAAAGCAGTCTGATCTGGAAACTGTTAAAATAATGTGTGTGGGGAAACTTGTACTTTGGTCTTTGTGAGCACTAGTTTGAGTTTTAGACATTGATAGTAAGTACATGTTTAAAACATGAAGATATTTTATCCAGTCCCTGCTTATTTAAATGATTTGTTTTTTTGAATTTAAGTTAGGATGAGATTAGGTTCAGGGGTAGGTGATAGACTACAGAATGCATTATGCCATGAGGGTTCACGCGGTCCACAGAGAGGGCCCTCAATGGCAAATATGTTTGCATATGCATTGCATATGGCACTGATGTGTATAGATGTTATTTCACCACAAATGTACATGGACCAAAAATAGAGAGTATCAGAATATACTACATTGTGTGGGTGTATCACTACCTTAATATCTATTTACATGTAATATGTAGCCTTGTTTTTTTTGTTTTTTTTTAACTCGATTAGCTAGATAATATAGATTGTGCATATTAATCAATTTGTCCATTTGAATATAATTAATATAATTGGCAGTGAATATTTTCATTTTATAAAAGTGGCTCCGCTTGAAAACAGTCTGAGGCTGAATACCACAAATACCACTATTTAAATAATGTTCTCAAGAACAGCTTGTTGAAGGTGCCAGAATCCGAACACATGTTTCAGATGTCCCAATTTGATCACAGCATCATCTCAGCATGTAGCAGCTATATGTGTAAAGCAATATTTGTTTGTTATGTGTTTCCTGCGCCAGGACCTAGTTCTGCTATCAATTCAGGAATATTTTGATCTTTTCCCAAGACTCTGTAGAGATTTTTTCAGTCCTGTAATTGCTTTAGATTAACCCACTTTGGAATGGAATTCCTGAAATGCTATTTCCGGGCTATAATTGTATTGCAACAGACATACTGCCACAGTTGAAGGCAGTTGGGCAAAAAAATATCCATCACCTCACAGCAATTACAAAATAAATCTTTCTTTTTTTTTTACTTTCTATACAGTCCCCCACCCAAAGAAATAAATAAATGAATAAAAACAAACAACCAGACAGAAAATGTACTTTCATCCAACACCCTTAACTACAGCTGTAACCAGTGGTCATTATGTACTGTGTGTGTCTAGAACGAATGAAATTCAGAACCATGGACAGTGCCTTTTGCTGCCAAGTGTTCTAAAGCCTTTGTGCAGATGAAGTACTGTTGCATAAGCGGAGAGAGAAAGATAGAGAGAAGACAGACTTGTGTTCTCAGCTGTCCTTTGTCAACACTCTTTAGAATTATACAAAACACTGATTAAATGTTTGAAATGCTAAATTAAAATAAAAAAACAACATATTTTTACTGTAAGTACTGAAAGCCCACCAACACCTAGAAAATCAAAATAATAACAACAAAAAACAACTAATCCATTGTCTGTTATATGTCTGATAAGAAAACTAATTTCATTGGCAAGAAAAAGCCTTTGCGGGTACAAATGTACCATCAAACAACCTTAAAAATGTTTCTATACTAGATTTAAACAAACTGGATGAGCTGTCTGCATGACAGGGTGCTATAGCTACCCTCTGCTGAACAGAGGCCCTTACAATTGCTGCCATTCTGCTTGCACCTGTTTGGGTAATATTATAATTAAAGTGGGGACATTGGGAATTTTCCTCAGGGTCTTGGCAAGTTGAACCAATCTCAGGTGTATGTTGCAATTTTGTTATTGAGCCTGGGTAGGCATTTACATACAGGGAAGTATGGATATTTGGTAATGTGTAAATGCAAGATGTACAGCATATTATGTGCAATACAGGCAATTATTATATGTAATATAATATATACAGCAATATTCATACAAATAATACATACGCACAGAAACATGCACACTCAAATTTGGTGTTATAGAAGTTTGAGCTTCTTTTTTAGTTCTTTTAGAAACGTGTGTTTGACCTTCGGTTACATTCATGATGTCTAGACATGGTAAGCATTGCATTTCTAAAACAAGAAGCTCCTTTAACAACTGTCTTTGTAGTTTTTAGTTACCCCCTCATCACCTTTGAATGTGTGATATTGCATGATGGTTGCTGGAGAAACCAGTGACTCACATTAGCCATTAGAGCTGATAATTAGCCCTTTTGGGTCCAACAGCTAGCACCTTTTTTCACACTTCACTTAATGAGAATCCTGCATTTGTACAAAATGTGCGGTGTGAGTGGTATGAAACACTGAGAGATCTGTGTTACACACCAATCATGACTGTTTGATAAGGACACACATTCATCCTTGATATACATTCGCACTATTGAAATGCTTTATTTATCAAAAATGGATGAGTGTTGTCCCCCGTGGGCGACTTGTTCATCTCCATTCCTTTCTGCAGTTACCTAAAGCTGCTCCAGTGGATTGTTAGGAAAAAGGATAGAGTGAGTCACTGTGAGTCTTAATTAACCTGCTTCTTTGTTAAGCAGGGCCCACACTTTGTGAACTTTAGGCATCCCTTTGAGCTGGGATTAGCCCAATTTAGCCCAATACTGCTGTTTGAACTCAGCAGAGGTGTATTACAGACGAGGCCGGAGGCAAAATTTGCACTTGTTCTACAAGACTGTGACACATTATTCTCTCTTACCTGTACTCAAGACCAGTGAAACCTAGAAATCTTCGGAAATATGCCATCTGCATTTCAGTGAATAGCTCGGAAAGCAAGGAGTGCAGCTGACTTATTTTCCCTATCTTTTGCTATCTCGGTTTCCAATCTGCCTTCCAGTATTTTTCAAACAGGCACGACACGCACACACACACACACACACACACACACACAGACACACACGCACACACACACAAAGACACCCACACACATAGCTTTTTGTGCACCACATATTTGCCCTGGCTGATTACCCAGAAAAGGGAGGCGAGAAGGAAAGTGAGGTAAAAAGCATTGTAGATGTTGGAATAATTTACCCTGCCTGCACTGCATGTTATTCTTACTGTTTTATAGCATAAATGCATGATTCAATACATTGTGTTGTACACTGCATTGTACTGAATATAGTGTATATTGTTCAGACACCAGTATTGCTGCCATTTCACATCTGAGCAACACAGTTTCCAAATGTTGGCTCACACTGTACTATGCTGGATTACCAAACCTACTTAAATGTAGACTAGTGACCTTTGTTCATAATATAGTACGTATAGTACTCAATGTGTTTTTATAATTGGAACATATTACCTCTGAGAATTGCTGCTAGTGCAGTTATATAACTGAACTTCTTACAAAACACCCACCATTTTCCAGTTTTTGTTATGTTTATATATATGTATAGCTGAATATAGCCAGTGAATCCACGAGGTTTGTCAGCAGATATAGATGGCCCTACAGAATATGGCAGATATTACCTGAAAATAAGAATTGTATATATTTTTTGTTACCTTAGAATGAGCTTGAGACACTGTGGGTCCTCTTCCATAAACTCTGTCATGTTGACCTGCCATGTTTCTAACTAAACGAAAACTGGCTCTAGATAAGGACGTTTGCAAATTTCATGGACACTGTTGTTTCGCCAGCATGTGGGGAGGGGAGGGGAGGGTGAGGCGAGGGGGTTCCAATAAGCAACCACTCACTGTTTTTTTTTAAACATACAGTATTCCAGATTAGCAGAAATTCTGCATTTTATTTAACTTTAGAATAATGTGAGTACATATGTTTAGGTTGCGTGAGCAAAGAAACTGTGTTGTACCATAATTGACTTGAGACACCAACCAAAAAGCTTGCTGGAAGATGATTATGCATTTTGGCTTCGATAAGAGGAAATTTCTGACTTGGAAACAAACACTGAAGGGACTGTTTCAGGAGCAGAAGCCAGTAATGAATATATAGCACTTTGATCCAGACTTGATGGAGCCAAGGCATGGTTGGATCAAACAGTCATGAAGATGACAGGAGCAGATTCTCAGGAGGAAGATTTCATAGGTCTCAATACATTTTAATTGGGTATCTTGCACTATTTGAGAAAGCACATAATGAGGGTGCAACATAATGCGCACAGTGAACCTGTTTGTTATGATCTTTTATACATCTCACTTTTTGTCCCCCAGCCATGGTAAATACTGGGTATGCAAGGTCCATAGTTTGGCCAGACCCACTGTAACGATTCAGGAATGCAGACACAAATGCAGAACAGGGTTTTTAAAGGCCAATTTACTAGCCATCACCAGCAATAGATAGGCAGGATATCAGCAACTGGAAGTCAGGCATACAGGTAGGAGCCAAATAGGAATATAGATTTGAGACAGGTACTGTAACAGACAAACAGGTAATGAGAGGAATGGTTGGACTGAAAGAAAACGTACCCTGGCAGTGAGCAGCCCCTCTACAAATACTGGGACTAATTGCTGATGAGGAGCTGCTTGGTGGACAGATAGGGTCAGGAGATCTACAGTGGAGAGAAACTGTGGGCAGTGGTGGACTGACAGAAAAAGGAAAAATCCTGAATGCACTGAGACAAGAGAGAGACAGTCTGAGGCTGTGTCTCAATGTGAACCTGAAAGAGAGGAAAGAGAAATGGGGGATGATCCAGGAAGCACGGTGACACTTGCTGGATGTATTGCCATGTGTGTGTATTTGTAGCTGAGCTGCAGTCGGCATTCAAAATAAGATATAAGCAATACAAGTGTTTGTGAGTGCAACAGAATTGGGCTGTATCAGAGATACGTATTGAATAAAAAATATTTATATGTGTATTCAGTTGCTGGTGAAGGACTCGGTTACAGGTCATATAAGAGAGGATAATACAAAGTAGAACATAATGTATGCTTGACTGAAGAAGCAAAGTATAACTTTGAGATAATACCAGAGAGGAGTAGATTATAAAAAGTTTGAACAGACTTTCAGTAGTGCTGAGTGTTATTGACAATAAGGTTACTTAGGTGCCTCTTAATAGTTCAAGGACAACAGGCGGTGGACTGCAATTTATGCAAACAGACTAATTTTGACATTAGAAACAAAAGATTACCGACCAGTATTCAACGAATTATCCATTGACAAATGAATATCTGCTCTAGGTTTATGTCTTTGTCTGTTTTGACTCTGATGAAGACAGTAGTGTTAAGACGTCAGTCCATATAGAATTAAAGGCTGCAAGACCAAAATGCTAAGTGCCATGCATTACACTGTTGAGTTACACGGGTCTTATGGATTGTTAGTGTTTGAGCTGCTCTCATCCAGAGTTACTTTCCCTCCCATTAGAAGAAGCCAAATACTCCAGAGCCTTTTCATTATTTTCTGCTGAAGCATTGCCTTTAAATACTGTGTGCTTCTAATTTCATTTTGTTTAGGATGGCTGAACACGAAGACTGAACTGGCATCTTCCCCTTGGGACAATAATTAAGTTAAACCATAATAAAATATTCTTCACACATCCTAAGATTATTTGAGCTACTCTACACATGGAAAATATACAAATGAATGCAAAAAGTTGTATATAAAACATTGATATTTTATAGTTTATATTTATTTATTTATATTTTTCTTTATTGATTTTGCTGGTCGTGGCAAGTAACCTCTACTAAAGTTGGGCATTATACACAAACTGCAAGCCTGAAACATCACCCATTGCTCAAGTTCACACTCAGCAACTTACACTAATCTACAAGAACATGTATTTAGGCTGTCAGATACGTTTCTGTTGTTATTGTCTGATTCAGTTTATTCAGTTCAGCCTTAAAATCGAAGGGTTCGTCCCTGAGCTGCTGACTGCTGGAAATGCTGCCGTACTTCCAGTAGCAAGACTTCATTACAGACATGCAAGCATCTTTTCAGACATTTAGCTCAGTGACAGAAATAGCCAGCCCCCTACAACAACACCAGAAGCAGTGCAATGAAAAAATCTCATCCAAAACCGAAATCAAAACTTTATTTTAGCACCCCACTTTGGAAAAGAAACTATGAGAGAAAAAACTGAGGGTAAGGGTCTCTTTGGATTGAATGCAACATCTCCTTCATTGGTTCTTTATAACACACACACAACAAAACAACAGACGAGAATGGCCAAATTCAAACTAATACTTTTAATACACCCACAATAAACTGATCTGTCTTAAATATTACTTTAGTTTTTACTGCTGTAGTCATTTCGCTATATAAGTCTAGTGGGCTAGTGCCTGAAATCCTTAAACTCCACCCTTTCATATCTTCTTTAGTGTGTCTGCTCATTGCTATTAAAAACTGCGCTAGGCTGGTGGAGATTGAGGCCAAAAATATTCACATAACATCCCCAGACATCCTTTGAAGTATCTTGCCAGGGTGGAGAGGGTGTGTGTTACCTTGAGTTACAGTAGACGGAGACGGATGTCAGCTGTGCGATCTGGCTCTGCACAGAATAAAAGATGGCACAGCTCAATAATCAAGGCTTATGCGGAAACGCTGGGTGTACAGACTGCCTGCTACACTCAGCACATTTGCAGTTTCTTGGCATCCTTCTGGTACCCTTCTGATGCGGCGTTGTTTCATGTTGACTTAAAGACTGAAGCGCCTAAATCTAAGAATACATTGTAACTCTTCACGTTCACAGTCAACTTGGAGGGACAGAGTTTCTTTAACTTCTTGTGACTTAACGAGTCGATTTGGTGGAGGGGATGCTTATTAGCATGCAGATTTCTGTTATTACACCGGCAGATCAATGGAGGTGCCAGACTTATTGGTGGGGTCCAGGTAGTTGAAGAGAGAAGATTAAAAATTGACTTAAGTCAGAGTCAGAGTCCATAGATCATGATGTGAAGTTGGACACGTCCGGGTTTACATATTCAGCACCTCAAGCGCACATCTGGCTGGAGGCTACTGATCATTTGGCTTGAGTAAATGTGTAAATTGTGCTTTTGCTACTATTAATACATTTAATAAAGATTACTGAAATATTAGACTAAGTGTAGGTGATTATTTACTGTAGTCATTTAAATATACAGTGCCCCACTCAGTGTTATGCAGCACCTCTTAATCTTTAAGGCAAATAGGTATTTTGTACGTATGGGAATGTGTGGACACCAAGTTACATTAGTAGTAGACTAGTACTTGTAGTATTGTAAAAATAGAAATGTCCATGTACTTTTTACTTTAATATATTTAGTAGACATTAAAAAGGCAGAGTTTCTGATGGTCAGGAAGAAAAGGGTCTGGTCTTTTATTTCATTTTATAAGGAAATTATTGTGCCCTGAAGTAACTTAAAAAAAAATATTCATTCGAAAGTCATCTAAAAAATATATTTTATTGTACTATATAACACATAGCAGATAATATTTAGGAACGCTCCCACTATTCTAGATAACAAAGAAAGTATTGATTGAGAATGAAAAATCCTTTAACTAGGGTTGGAGAGATGATCAACATGATGAGGGCAAGAGAGACAGCAGAGCCAAATGACTTCAATTAGCTTGCTTGCCCTAATGAGAGAACCATTCTTTGAACTAGGACACAAGGATTGATTTCATTTGTTCCTCACTTAGATTGACTGATTTGGCCTTCTGAGAATGGTCAGCCCCCGCCTTAGTATGGCAGGGCTGACAGGTGTAGATAATGGGCTAAGAGGAAGTCGTAAACTTTCCAGTATGTAAAGCATAATTAACGGATTTGTCTATTGCTATCTGAAGAGCTTTTTCACCCAGTTACCAGTGAAAAGCTGCGATCTGCATCTTTCCACATATTGTTCTCTGCAGTGGCAAGAGGTGATTTTATTTCTTTTTTAAGCAAGACATTACAAAACTTCTCAAATGTGCCAACAAAGTGTGATACCACTGGGTGTATGTTGTTGATCGTAGTGTATGAAAATACTAACATAGTGTGAACTGGAAGTAACAAGTCTTTTTTTGGCATTGTACACTAGGGCTGGTGCAACAGTGGTGCGAGCTGATTAACATTTCAACAGCAGGGTACATATAGAGTGTGTCTTCAACGAAGGTAGGGTTGGGATTTGGGCATTTTATCAAATCTGAATCCAGTTTCAAAACCACTTATCTAAACGAATTCTTCAGGTTCCCTTGTCAAATCGTCAAAGTTTAGCTTTAGAAACAAGGAAAGTTATGAATAGCTACAACTTAAAAATTCATTTTAGAGCTGCGACCATTGGTTTGACATGAAGCCAGAAATACAGCTTTTTTAGGGATGCTTCTAATTAATCAACATTAACATTAATTAAGCTACCCTCATTCATTTTCATGACTTGTAGCTATGAGCAGCAGAAGATATTAAATGTTGATTGTTGATTGGTGTTGATTTTTCTGACATACTGAAAGAGAAGCTGCAACACACTGACTTGAATATAACTGGAATCTAGCTGATATGATTGCATATTTCTAAACTGATCATTTAGGTGTGAAAATGTTGTGTTATGTGTGAAATAACCACATAAAATCATTGTGACTTGATCATTTTTTAATGGTGGGCAAGAACAAGTACTCATGATACATCCTGTAATAATTAATGCATTAAATCATCATGAGTCATGCATTAGTTAACCATTGCTGAAAGGTAAAGTGTTGCTGTCTTTGCTAATAAAAATAACGAGGGATAAACATGGGATAAAAGATCTGAGGAAAGATTTGTTAGTATCCCTATCTGACCGTATTGCTGATCCAGAACCAGATCAAAATTCCACCAATACACCATAAAAATACATTTAAAAAAGGTAAATATCCAGGTTTTATGGATTATGACATTCCAACACACAAACATTACAAATATTAGCTAAAATAGGACTCCTGGTGTCCATGTGAGGTTCCAGTGGTAGATCTTATTTGCCTACCTCGAAACCAAGACTTGTAACAGTTAATAGCACTTACTGTTTTAGTTACAGCTTGAGTGTAATACTTATGCATAAAACATTTTTTAATAATGTAACACTATTGATTTAAGGGCAAAAAGACTTGTGACAGATGGCAGCAATTGTCACTGAACTTTCTGTGTGGTTGCCCTGACTGTCAACCAAGAGCCTTATTGATGTCATCAAAATGCCCCGCAATGCTGACTTGCTCTTTGATGTAGAGGAAAAATAATTAAAGTGATGCTAGTGATCTATATACGTATTAAAAAGCGATGGTCTCTATTGATCAAGTCTGATGAAAAGCCAGTGGTTTACAATGATCTACACTCGTTTTTCCGCGGGCTCATACGCTTGTATGGCACATGATTAGATTCCATCTTTTATGTAAAAAAAAAAAAATCAAATCAAATGAGTAACTTCTTTAGGTAAAGCTGTGTGGAGTCTCAGCTCCCCAATGGCATTGCCTTTAGCTTAGATATTATATCACCACACATCCCAGCCTCCTTACCTTCTGCCAGGCAGATTAGTGCTTTTATCAATAAGCAGCTTAGCACCAAAGTGTCCCTCAATAATATGCCATGGTATTTTTTTTCTCCCGCTGCTTTAACTCCTGGGCTTCTTTTTCTGTGTCTTTTGCACTTTCACATTCTCCTAACCTCATATTTTTCCAGTTTTCAGACCCCCAAAAATTTCCAATTTCTTTAACTCTGGATGTTAACCTTTGACTTAGAGAAACCTTGATACATTATGCATTCTGCTCTTCAGGTCACATTAGGAACCTAGACAGGGCCCAGGAGGACCAGGGAGCAGCATCCCCATCAGACATACTACCCCATTAGAAGCCTGCAGTGCACCATAAAACCCATTAAGGTCCATTAGGGAAGTGCTCTGGCCCAGAGACACCTTTAAGGCCAGTCAGCCACAAAGGTGCACAGTTACAGATGGTGTAAAACCTATTTGATTTGTCTTTGAAAACACCATGTTTTCCCTAGGACATTTATTCAAAGCCACACATTGTTGCACAAAAAAAACACTGCTTCATGTGTCAAGCATTTTTGCCACACAGTTGCGACAACTGAATTACAATAGTCATCTGTCGGTATGAATTTGAATTTTTTGTTTTGTGAGAGCTGTTTTAACTGTACATTTATAACATTATTTTTCTAGTTAGCAAACCAGCACATAATGCAAATGATCACAATAAATATAAATTAGCATAAGTTATAACAGATCCCAGCTGAGATTTCACTCCGTCTTTTGTAACTGCCTGAGCACACTCTTTAGCAAATGACAGCTCTTTCCCCCTCTGCTTGGAACAATCGCGTACAGCTGAGAGGTTTCAGCGCACTGCTTCTAATGTGATCAGAGCCCTGCTTTTTACGTTTGATGAGCCTGACCCAAATCTTCCAGTGGCAGACACATTTTTCATAGCGCATTTAAAATTCTAAATCCTAGATCATGTCAAAGGTGAATCCCTGATTTGGCCATAAATTGCTATTTCCGGTGAATTTCTGTGGTAAAATAAACAAACCAAAAAAAAAAAAAAAAAAAAATCTTACCATTTGGTCTTTTTATGGAGATTTTCATGACAGGTAATAAACATCGTCAAAGCAAAACTTTGCCACACACACTCTTGGAGCACTGCCTAATGAATTGTTTTTAATTAGCTTTGGGGAAACATTTCTCTTTGTGACAAACTGTTGGAGGGTTATGATTAATTTTATGTGTCCCATGCTTTTTTGACTTGGTTAACAGCAGCAAGTGGAGAACTCACAGATTAATTTATTTTGTGATTTCTGTTAATGTATGTGCACTTTATTATTTAGAAGGAGCTAATGATGGATGAACGCATGAAGGTCGAATACATTCTTTGAATTGTATTCATGTACTTTACACACATTATACAAGGCTGTAAAACTGGTGTTTTACTGGTGTAACGCACACAGTTTACCATTGCATGACAACAGCTATGAAGAGAGTTACACAGTGGGATTATGCTCTACATGATGGAGGGGACCAATATATTTTATATATTGTAAAATTTGCCCCTAAAGGGTTACAGGATGAAACATCCATTCATAATCCTGTGTAATATAATTATATCATAGCATATTCTGGTATTTAGATAAACGTTATTTCTATTGTTGAAAAATTGAGATTCACTAGCTAAGAGGGAAACCACTTGAAACATATTGCCTGAAGTGTTCCATGATACATTTTTTTTTCCACATTACAAGTGGTTTTGCTCTCTTCATTCCTCTTTTGCTTTCTTTTTTACCATCTTCTCTTTTTCACACTCATAATATAGCTTAGACATTTTCAGACAGATATTCTAACTCGTGAACCTTTTAATTGCTTGAATATTTCACTCGCAGTTAATTATGTAAATTTAAATGATCGTGAATCCACAACATTGCATTTCTAGTATTTGCAAAAGCCTTTTACAGTATATATCTTCTAATAGATGGTTATTTGTCCAAGAGCTTACTGACAAGTTAGTGAGCAAAAAATCAACAATGATGTGGTCCTAGCCCAAGCATGTTTGCATTGGCAATCAAAGTAAGACGTTAGAACAATGAAGAATGGCTCCATGGAGAGGGTTTTTGCAAATTTGACTCTATACCAACGTCTAATCCAAATGGATGAGCACTTAAGTGTTATCAATACAATTTTGAAATGCATTGTAAGCTAGTGAAAGCCAGATGAATGGGGCTAAGACTACAGTAGTGTGGCCATTCATTTTACATTTCTGATTAGAGACACGGCTGCTTTTATGCTTAACTGAAGCAAGAAGAGACAGAGGACGAAGAGGAAATAATCTCATTAATGTTAAAGTGCTCAACATTTTCGATGTGAATCAAAAGGTTACATCAAAATTTCTGGCAAAGATTTATTAGTGGAACAGCCAAGATTTCCATTAACATTTGTGACATCGCAGGACAATTACGATCATGTCAAATTTTCATTAAAGTGGAGAACGTTTTGACACATCCAACACTTCCAGTATGACAAGTATTAAGCAATTAGACCCAGTTCATTTTACATTAAGGTGCAACTGTAAGTAGTTTCAATCCCCTTGAGTAAATTGTTATCACTTGTGAACTTGTAAGACGTGCCAGAGCAAGCCCTGTGAACATGCTAACAGGCTACAACTTGTCACCTGTAAAGGAGTACGTAGATATTTTAGTATGTTTTTATTACTGTGTGCGTTCACTGCAGAGGAAGTTCAGTGTTGTCTTGGAAGGATTGGGAGCAGGAGAAACAGTCCATAGCTCAAAAGGCTGTCTTGTTTACACATCGTATGTGTGAATTTAACACATGTGGAAAAAGCAGAACTGTAGTTCCTGGAACAGTTAGCTCTGTAACACTATGAAACTACTTCTTCACCGACCACAGCTGTGTCAGGTGGTTGCACAAAAACATCTCAAACATCCTGTTTTTATTTTCAGCTTTGACAGGTGCTACCCCCCCGTCTCACAATCCTTGTGCTAAACCAATCTAAACATATCACAAATCTATTTTTATGCAGCTAAACGTAAGTCTACCGTTGGAAATCTGTGTTCAAATTAAATATGTGCGGCTGTTCCTTTTTGTCCCCTATGTGTGTGTGTTCTGTTTCTATGGCCTGGAAGCAATAGGTTTGACTGACCTGTAGCTGCAGGACATTCTCTTGTGAGGTTTAGTGGGATAGCAGCCATCTGGCTTGTAGACCTGCAGCCTGCTCTTCTCTCAATGTTGGGAGTTCAGATTGCCTTGTATGGATAAAATAATTGATAGCTAAGTTTCTCAATCAGCCCAAAACAACAACAACAAAAAAAAAAAAACGAGCCATTTACATTTTTTGCCCTCATAGCATCCGTCATTTCATAGTGGGATTGGAGTTTTCAAGGCATTGTATAGTGGATACATAAGACGATTGAACACTCAGAGAAATTGGTTAAAAATGTAGTGCACTATAGTAAATAGGGAGTGATTGCGGACATAGCACTAATGTCCACTGCAAACACTGCTTTCCACTAGCAATGCTACAATGCAATACGTTGCATTTTATGGATGTGATTTGACCGAGTGTTACTGATGATGCAAACTGAATGATTAGTAAGTGTCTCAAATCTCAGTTTAATTCTTACTATAGGCTACCTAACGTCACAGTATCGATCAGTTATATTGAGAACTCTCACTAATGAGCAAATGTCTCAAAAAGTTGCATATTCCTTTAAATATTTAATATGTTCTCAAAGACATATAGCTGCAATAATTTCAGTAATTTGGTCTTGTTAAGATTGTTAAAATGTACATAGAACGTACATAGAAATGTTGTTAGTCTATCATCCATCATACAATGGATATTAATGTAACTATGTGGATGAATGATCATAAGAAAATAACACAAAGGAAAAGGAAATGGGAAGATCATGTACAGCAGAAATAAAGCATTGAATAGTTCAGCTGTTGGAAGATAACTGTAAAAGAGAAGAGAGAAAAATGGCATCCTTATGGAAACACTCATGACCATTCTTATCATTTGGAAACTGAATTGCTTGTCAGATAACTGCATGAGCAGCAGAAACATCTTGCAGTTAGGTGCAGTAATTGCAGCCTTACCTACACACCACACACAATTCAGGTTAATTACACATGGTGAAGGATGCGCAGACACATTACCCACCGAGGACTGAACATGCAATATGATTGCCAACTACACCACGCTTCATGAGCCAAAGAAAGTGTTTTTTAACCTCCGACTGAGAGATTTTCTTTTTCTTTTTTTTTTACTGAGGAAGCACCACCACAGTACTCATTACAGGGCTCAGGTTGGGGTAGACACTCAGCCAATAAAAGTTTGTTGAATTCTGCCTGTGATGCATCCAGGAGTGCTATATCAGCATGTTGCCCCCGCTTCATTGCAGGACGTACATATAGAGAAGAAAGAGGGGCCATGGTCAAACTGAGCTATAAGCAGCTGTTCAGCACTCATCTAAATCAAACATTTATTTTCTATATAAAATGATTGCTTTGTAGAAGACTACAGTTGCATGGATATGATGTATTACTCATTAATTTAGCTTGTGAAAGAAAGGCTAATACAATTCAGACATGCCTTTGGATAGATGATTTTACTCCAGGCTATAGGTTGCTACTGTTACTAGGACATGCATTCGATTAAGCTCAGTGAGCATGCCCACGCAGGCAGACAAAATTGTGTGTGTACAGAGTGCACTGTAGCATGGGTTGCATCCTCATCTCCAGCGATTGGAGAGAGGGCAGGTGTTGGCAGAGGTTGGAGGATAGATGGTGATGGGTGGTTGGCTTAAGAACGGGGAGGATCGGGGGCTGGGTTGTGGGCCAGATCTCGTCCTTGCAGTTATGAAGGAGAAACAAACTGATCTGACAGTGACAAATGAACCATCTCCTCTTCCCCAACTGCCAGTTTTATTTCTCTCAAACTCCTTTCCCACCCTCAGTCTCTTCCCTATTCCCCCACCATTTTCTTTTTGAGCGCCCTCAACCCCTATCTTCTTCATTTTCACCTACCAAGCTCTTTTTCAGCCTCAGTTTCCCCTGTCCTACATTTTTTACTTTACTTTTGTTCTTTCCCTGTGATGCTCTTTCACTGCTCTGCCTCCCACTATTACCTTTCCATGTTCTCTTTTTTTACTCTGTTGGTTGAGAGGTATCAGAGGTTTTTTTTTTTTTTTTTTTGCCTCTGAAGAGGTCCTGCTGCATTCTATTATATCTTAGTGAATTATGTAGTCCATTTAATAGATAGACTGATTCTCGTACAATAATTACCTCCTTGATTCTGTTTCATGTCACCGATGCAACTAACATGGCATTTAGATACAATAAATTGCCTCGCGTGTATCAAAATTTTATTGCTTTTGAGTGGAATTGTCATAGCCGGGTGCCATTAAGCAGGAGACACTGAAGTAGCACGAAGGATGAAGGCATAGCTCAGCAGTGATTATTGTTGAGGTTTAATGACTGTCTTGCTCCTGTAATAGACCTTCTGGGGTGTTGAAATGAGATGCCAAGCAGAGAAGACAATTAATTGCTTGGCTTCCTTTTGTCCCCGCCCCCATCCCCCTGTGTATTAGACTGAAACCTGATAAGATAAAGGCTTAGGGCCACCCTAATACCTTAAGAGACTCGTCTGACTATCTTGCATTTGTTGCGGGTGCATTGTGTGAGTTAAGTTCTATTGTGTTGGTATTTGACAGACAGTAGGAAACTTCTAATGCTCTGTATGCGTGCTATTAAATTGATTAAAAGCTAAAGAATTTATGGATAGCAAATGTGTATTTTCACGTAGACGCAAGAAATTTCTATAATGAGTTGCTGTTTTTAAGATTGGCAGACTGAGCGTCAGAAAGACTGACATTGAATCTTTGTATGTTTTCTGCTGCTTTTCTCTTCAACATAAACTCTGTTCTGAATATTGATGGAGGACAAAGCGCACAAATTCACAGCAGGATGAATGTATCAAGCAAGCTCTGTCCTTCCTTTTGCAATCTTTAGAAATGTACTTCAGTGACAGTTTATTAATACATGGATAACCAAATGGCAAGCATAGCACCCCCTCCGAGCCAATCTGTCTACATTTAAAAAATGCTCAAATGCAGTGTTGACATGCATCGTTTTGTAAAGATTTAGTTAGTGGTGTCTGAGATATTATGCTTGACACTTGGAGGAATTAATGAATAGTTTAGTACCCCCTTGAGCTGATCAGTGTAATTTTAAAAATGCTAAAACCCAGCAGCGACATAAAAATCCCGTGAAGTTTTGTCAAAAGCTGATCAGTATCAAAACATAAGGTCTCCAAAACTATGACAAGAGACACACAACTAATTAGAAGTCTCTATTGAAGGCAAGCTTGCACCCAGATCACAGTTGCTGCAATGCTACGACCAAAGTCAGTGTAATTTTAACACCGCATTCCACCTCAAATTTTTGAATATCTGTCTTTGTGTCTCAGCGAAGACACATTTTCCTCATGATTAGAGAAGCAAGAGCAATTTCACACCAAGGAGTTGCTTCAAATGTCACGACCATATACGCAGTTAAATGGTGGTGTAAACATATTCTGTGAAAAAAGCCACTGTGCACACTCTTGCTTATGAGCATTAAAAATGCATTGGTGTTCTAAATCATTATAATGCAAATTCTGTGTCTGTTAAGCAGCAGTACACTGCACACATTAGATGAGTGCAAATCCGTCAGGCAGAGCTAAAAAATACTGTGTACCGAATGTAATTGGAATAACAAATAGTAGGCCATATTATTCAACATATGGTCAATACCATACAGATTGGAGTCAGAGTGGAAAAAAAGCAAAATGTGCATGTTTGCCACACCATTTCCTTTGGGCAGGCACAATATACAGTGCCATTAAGAGAACAGCTCGCCACGGGTAATGGAAAGTGTGAAGAATAATACAACCTGAGATAAATACTGTCAATCAGTGAGAGGTAAAGATGAATAGCGAACAAGGCAGCTCTTAAGGCCTTCATACAATTTCCAGATTTTGTTTACATATTTATACAATATTTGCATATTTTAACAAGAAAATCCTGCAAACAACATTGATTCAAAAATCTGATTTCTGTCTCTTCTTCCTTTCTGCTAAGTGTCAGTACAAACAAAGCACTTAGAGTGAGGACTAAAGCATTGCAGTGTGGAATTTCAGCTCTCAACATAATGACTCTCAGAGGCTGCAGCAGCTCATAGAGGGAAGGATTGTTTCTGGTTTGCAGTCATATGAAATGTCATCTGGAATTTGACAAGATATGAAGAAGCAATCCCCTTTGAGAGCTCCACTGAACCGCACATTTTCTTATATTGTTCTCTTGTTATAATCAAGCCCTTATGGGTGACCCATGTCATTGTGTGATAAAACTAATTATTTGCCACAAGAATTATTGTGAGCTCTGCTGTCTCAGGGTCAGAATAACTGGCAGCCTTCTTATACTATTAAACTGATTATACTGTGTCACTGGCCAAGAATTTGCACACTGTTGATATGACATTGCTAAGCAGATGCCATACTTGTTTTTTTATATCAGCTCTTGGTTGTCATTGTAAAATATTAAGGCAAACAGTTTTTAGGCGTGTTTCTCCTCTGGTGTGTTTATTGGCAACAAAAATTTAATGACATCTTTACAAAAAACACAACAGAGTAAACTCATTTTAAACAGTTTTTTAAAAGATATTAGTGTGAAACTTTCTTTTACTTACTTTGGGCAGACACTTTTTGTAACACATCTGCACATATTTATTTACAGTTATCATGAGTTTGCACACATCTGGCTCATGTTTTGGATGTCGGATGTCTTTTTAGAGCACTCCCTGAGGCACTCCACTGTGAATGTGGTTTCCAAAAAAAAACAACACAAAGTGCAAATTGAAAAACATCTGGAGTTTACCGGTTACATTAACTACAATCTGTTTTTTGGGTTTGGTTTGTCAACATTTTTTCAAAAGAAAAAAAAAATCAGTATCTTCAACAGCTCTTCCATTTGTCTTTCTAACTTTATTATCCCTTGTGTTACTGCAGGTAAGCTACAGAAGCTCGATCTAATTAGGTAGCAAACTCAACGGTGAAACATTCCTTTTTTTCCCCCTTTGAAGTCAGAGCTCACATTTGTGCTTTACATTTGAGCATGAAAAAAAGTCCCCTGATCACAGTGTCCTGATCAGATCAGAGCATTACTCGCTATTTCTTTGATAAATACATCTGTAACATTCTCTTAGTTCACAGACCAATGGTCTATAGTTTTCACTGTTTAAACCCTATCTTTTCTGTTTTTTTGCTTGGGGGTTTTGTGTTTTTTTTTTTTGTTTTTTTTTTTTTTTTCATAATTTATAATTCAAGCATTCACGAACCATACTGGCTCTGCCTGAGAAAGCTCTGTACTTATACAGCACCAGATTGGTAATGAAACAGACCAGCCAAGGTTCGAGCGTTGGGTTCCAGCTGTTGAGAGGTTCGGTGGCACAGCTGGAATGGGTTTACATCTAAGGCGTCTTTTGCACAGCACATTGATATTTCCATGGTTGCACAGTTTGAGCTCCAGGGCATCCTACAGCAGGACGATTGTCCAGCTTCCACTTGAGTTCAAACAATACGCATCCACTGCAGCTGCAGTCACTGTTGCGTACCGAAAGATACATTTGTGAATACTCCTGTTATAATCAGAACTATACATCTCATATAGTCAAATTGAAATTCTCTGCACATTTCGAGCGTGTGTATTTATAGTCTGTGTGTGCGCACAAATGTGTGTCTGTCAAGTGGGGTTAGCATTGTAAGCATACTATTTTTTTTAACTTCAGAACTCAGGCAATGTATTGAGAATCACAAGGCACCCTACATTCCCAAAATTCAAGTTAAATGGAGACTCACCAGGAGAAAGAAATGCTACCACAAACCGCTTGCTACAGCAGTACTTTTCATAATGGGTAGCAAAAAAAAAAAAAAAAAAAGCTGCTTTAAGCCTGCAGCATTCATGAGAGGTGAACTGAACTGAAACATTGACCACATTTTTGTAAGTGTTTAAAAACCTAGTATGGTGTGGGGGAAAAAAAAAAAAAAAAGATCTTCACAGCAGTTGTGGATCGGTTTGTTAATTTGCGTTCAGTCTTATCCCGTTTAATTATTTTTGACAGATTTTGTTGACTAACACTTCGAGCACAGACATATTTTTGCTGTCAAGTGATATGTTTAAGACAGTATCTGCCAGCATAAAGAGCTCATATTATGTTACTCTTAACAAGTTCTTTTCTCTCCCATCTACAGCCTCTCAGACGGCGTTTAAATTCTGTTTTGCATAACTTATAGATGTACACAATGGGATATAATATTTTACTTAGATGTACATAATCCTTAAAGGTACAGTGTGTAAGATTTGGGGCCTCTATTTTCAGAATAAGGCAAACATGGAATATAATATTTATAACTATGTTTTGATGCATGTATAATCACCTGAAAATAAGAATCTTTTTATGTTTGTTACTTAAAAAATATCCTTTTATATCTACAGTGGGAGAGGGTCCCCTTTCATGGAGGCCGCCATGTTGAAACACCTTATTTATACAGTAGTCCAGAACAGACAAACTAAATACTGACTCTAAACAGGGTCCTTAAAGTGTTGTTTCTCCTTTACATTAGGAAGGTGAGGGTGATGTGAGGAGATTACAATGCAGTGACTGGACCACTAAATGCAACTAAATTCTACACACTGTACCTTTAAACCTTGACAGACCACATATATTCTTTACTGACTAATGTCCAAGTGTTCTGGTTCTCCTGGAGACATTGCAGAGGCATTGCACTTGGATTAGTTACGATTTAATTAACCAACCCATTAATCAGAAGGAAAAGAAACAGGCAGTAACCTTAAAATGATATTTCCCCTTTTTGTAGGTGTCGCATCAGCAAGTAGGGTAATATAGCCCCTTGACATGACACTAGAAATTGCCAATAAATTTTTATAAGAGGGAGCTGTTCTACAGTATACTGTATGATTTGAGGCAAGGCAAAGCATTGTGTAGTAGATTAACTATTCTGAAAACTAGTTTTCATGGATAACAATTGTAATAATAGTACAATGATAATGATTGATTTGACCGATTCAGCTTATTTTGATACAAAAAAGGACATGAGTGTTAATTTTGTGAGTCAAGGATGTAGTGTGCAGAGGTAGAAGCGGCACAATTTTGGTAATTTTGTGGCTTGTCTAGCACTCCTGCAAGGAGGTAGGGTTGGATTAGGTTAAATCAATTTTAATACATAATAGGTGTTTTTGTAAGGGTTTGTTGGGGGTTGTAACAATGTGGCCAGTCGTATTGTCTCTTTTATCCCCTTTTAAAAGCAGTGCTCTCCCACCATGACGTACTGACAGTTCGGTAATCGAGTGGAGAGTCGGAAGCACCTTCCCCCATTGTTCTCTTCTAAAACATGCAGAGTTCCAAGGGCACACATACAAGAGTTTTCTAAGGGTAGATGATGTGTCTGTGTCTAAATTTGAAGAATAAATATTTTAGGAATTCACATTTCTGGACATACTGAAAGCTGGCAGTCACCATTTTTTTGTCTTTTGTTTTTCATGAGTAATGACCCCACGTATCTGGGGTGACAGTAGCTCAGGTGGTGGAGCAGGTCAGCACCTTGCATGGCAGCTCCAGAACCACTGCATGAATGCTTAATGTGTGTGGGTGAATGCAATGTACTGTAGAGCAAAGCACTGTGGGCCATTCTCTGGTTACAGGTGCTATATATATATATATATATATATATATATATATATATATATATATATATATATATACGAAGTCCTGTCCAATATGTACTGTACCTTATACATATAAATATGCATATTTCTCAAATTATGGTTTCCAGGTACACCATTATAAAACCAGCACAATATGAACTGCTTGCTACAGGTCAATTTGCCTCTCTCTCCCCCGTTACATGTCTCTACTCTGACTAACACTATCTATATATTTAAATATATTTTTAAAAATTAGACACTTCAGGCTGCCAAAACTGCAACCCACCTCTGAATTCCAGTAACACTTTTCTACTGTGCCTAACACAGCTCATGATGGTTCACTGAACTCCAAACAGGTACAGGCAAGAGAAAAATGCCACTTCGCTGTTGAAACCTACACAAAGACAGCCCAGAAAATGAGCAGTCAGCAAGCCAAGTCCTCATTTCACCCATTACAGCTATGTGAGGTTGACTGCGCTTAGACCAACCAGTAGTCACACCGAATGCTTGAACGTATCACCAGTCATCAGGTCGTAAGTTACAGTACCCCACCAGGGCCAGTTTTTCCGCCTTGAAGAGTACAAAAAGTTATTGAAAAAGTTCCACTGCCTCTCAGAGAACACACACAAACAGGTATTGCAGTTCTCCCCATGTGGCTTGTTGAAGCCAGAAATGCTTACCTAGGAAATGAAGTCAATACTTTTATTTTGAGCTAGTGGTAAATAAAAAAAAAAAAAAAAAAAAAAAAAAAAAACAGATCCATGATTACTTGATTTGCACAGGTGATATACTCAATATCATAGTACACACGCGAACGCACACAACAATATATTTGTTATCTGACAGAAGCCCCTTATATACTCTCTCAGTTATGTGCTTCCTTTGACTACTTCCACCTTGTTAACTGGGTAGCAGGCTGTCTGCAGAGATGGATAAGCTCAAATACAATATATCGGACACCTGAATATTCCAAGGTCTGTTTGACAAAGCCCCAACCTGAGAATATGTTAGAAGGATCTATACATTTAATAGTGTTTCTGCATGTTCTTGATAAGCACATGCTTTAAATCAATGTGCTGCAAGTGTGTGATAAGCCTTACATTTGATCTTTATGGCAACAGTAACTTGTGATCTTGTGTTCTCTGTGCATCTACACACTATGTTTTTCACCCCAGCAGTGTACATTTCTTGACTTTTGTGGATTATTGTTTGCAAATACTGAATGTCTCATATCACGACTTTGCTTTGTACTGAGGAGGCATTTGGTTGCATTTTAGACAGCACAGTTACGCTTGTAACGCTGAACCTCTCCTCCCTGTTGCTTAACATCGTATATGACCGAAGGTTATGTGATAGATGTTTGTTAACACAGGGAAATACCGCACGTGGATATAATCTGCGTGACGCCTGTGATGCCTCATTGATGACCCATCTTTAATTGAAGAAAATTTCCTCATGAGCCGTGCTCGGCATTGTAAATGGTATATTTTATTCCCACAAGGGAAAAAAAGCAAGGGTTAGAATAATAACTGTTCCTCTTTCATTCTCCATGTATTTATAGCTGGTTAAGCCAAAATGTCAACTTTGCATAGGTGTACCAGATGTCTGGTTGTGATAATGGAGTTTGGAGTATTTCATTTGGTTTTTAGATAAAAATATGTCAGATAAAAGCACAGAGATAGTCGTTGTTCAGTGTGTTTTTACTGTCAGGGTATGTATTTGATTATAGCCATTTGCAATTAGCCTAATTCTGTGAATTTGTGCATATATCTCTCCAGCTGGGAGCTTGTTTGTGTCTCTTAGCTTGTCTGCCTCACTGTCGGAAACAGTCATTGACTCAGAAACAATTACCCTTATGACTTGAATATAATTCAATTAATTTCGTTCATTTCACAAGTAATAATGCATAACAGAGTTCGTTTTCTTCATTCCTATGAAAGACATAAGGCTTTCACAGGAGAATACCATTGCCGTTGGCTTCAATTTTTCTGCTTTCTTGGAGACACAGTTCCAAGAAAGTCCTTAATCTTCTCCACTCATTTGAGATGATTTATTAGTCTGTAGTCGGACCTTATTTTGTTTATCAAAATGTCCAGTGAGCAGCAGCATGACAAAACACACACGCTCTCAATCTTTGTGTGTTGTTCTTTTTTTTCTGCATCTTTCACTTGAGAGCATTTTCCCCCTGCCAGTCAGAATAGTGATGATTGAATATGTTGGGAAAGAGAATGCGCCTCACACATTCAGTTTACATTTGACATGTATTTAATAATATGGCACAACCCCCGATGCAGACAACTTCACACGTCTAATCTACATCTTGATGACATTTGCTGTTATGTCAAGAATCCCATACCACCAGAATATTGGTATGGAAAAACTCTGTGAAAACAATGTGAGGTCGGATTGTGTGACAGTGTTTGATGTTGTGCAAAAATGTCATCTGGATAGTATTTTCCCTCCTGAAATTAGCCTTTTATTCTCAAAATGGTCCTTTAGTATGTAATTTTCTCCTGGATAAAATCATAGGTTAGGCAATGTCAGCATGATGCCCCCCAGTTTTTACACTTTCGGTATTACACGTTTTCTTGTTGTAAAGAATCCTGCAAAGGATTATGGTCTTAATTGTCCCCCTGCCTTGAGCATTTCAGGACTTATTCCTTAGATATGGGCTTGGCTTTTTCGCTAATAATTAAAGGTTTCTGTAATGTTTTCAGCAGTTAGGTCAAAGCTTACTGCAGCCAGAGCTTCAGGAGATGGAGGCATCTCACAGAAAAAATATGAACAAAGAAAGAATTACACAAAAGGTGATCTCCTCTTTTCTTATGTCTTTTGGCTATAGGACAATATGTGGCTGTGACACGTGAAACACATTTGACATTTTGAGGCATGCACAAGGAGTAAAGGCTCTTGTGTAAGTGATGCTCTTCTTAAAGTGGCAGTATGCTGCTGCTGCAACGATGTCTCAATGCACAATTAATATCATGCATAAGCAAAGTATGCCTTGAGTTAAAGGCACTACTGGTAGCTAAAATTTTTATTTTTGATATTAGTCTTTTCAAATATAACTGTGAACAGTTATGCGCACCTATGGCAACTGAAGTGTGAGTAAAGCTTTGTTGCTTACAAGCTGCTAGCTTGTTATAAGGTCAGCAATTATCTAGTTTTCTTTGAACACATTGTTTGACACTTGCATTTCAACTGTAAACAAACACATCTAAGTAAGTATAGACCTATGCTTATCAACCATCATTTGCTGAAAGCAATGACACTTTTTTTTTTTTTTTTTTTTGTCATTAGGCCTAATGAGCATTTTTTTTCTCTCTCTCAGCTTGGAAGCGTTGGGGTAGCATCTCTTTCCTGGATTTGATGTCACTTGAGTGCCTGCTGTATCAACACTCTTTATGGGGCCATAGGGGTATAATCAAGCTAAGCTTTTAGTCCCAATTAACTGTATATTTGCATTATTGATCAAATATATTTAAGTGCTTTTCGGATTAAATTCATCTCAGTCAAATCATTAATTAGCATTAGTATAATTAGACCCTTTTGATGAAATTATACTTTTTCTTAATATGTTTTAATTCTTGAAACAGTTTTATGAAGGGCACACAGGCTATATTTTAAGTGTATATGGACACAATTTTAAGTTTGTAATGTAACAATTTTTCGTTATCAAATCCATTTTTGATGAAAGTTTTGAACAATTTTTTGGAAGGAATGTTACTACATGGCTTGATAGGAAAATAGCTCCTTTGTTAGCATGAATTCAAAGGCATGCATTACAATTGATAATTTAAAACACATATTTCAGAGGAGTGTATAAACTGTTGAATGGCAATGGCAATCCATTGGCCATAAAGCAAGAATGACTCAGCTACCATTGACATTTTTAAATTAAAATAACCATCTGAACTCTCCAGCAGATCCTTTATAATATATATATATATATATATATATATATATATATATATATATATATATTTATATTTATATGTTGCTCCAAACCTTCACCCCGTTGTATATTATTTTTTTCAGTTGGTCTTTCATTGAACTCTTGTCCTTTCAGTGGGCAAGTTTGCCTGTAAACTAATATTTACCGTGCCTCTTGAACCATCTGACTTAAGGACAACGTGAGCATTGCTAATTTCTTCTCACTTATGAAAGAAATACACTTTTAAAGCAGGAAAAGGTCTCCACTTGCTTGAGAGCAGAGAATGATAGCTACAGTTTACAGTTCACCATATTGCACTGTATGTTTGAAAGTGTGCAGAGCTATAGAGTTCATGTTTAGAACACAGAGAGGAGCGAGGGAAAAGCAAAAGAGCATCAAGCTTTGTGTTTATTATTTTATATACGTGTCTCTACAGAAAAGTGCAACAATGTGTGGGTTGGGGCGGAGGTGAGGAAAAAGTCTAGTGTAAGACTGGAGCTAGCTGCTCACCTGGGGATTGGGTCAGGTGCAGAGAGCAGAGACTGAGGGCAGGGAGAGGTATGTGGGATTGCGGAGTAGGAGGATGTGTGAATCCTACTGTATCGTTTGAAATGGAGGGGGTTGCTAGGATACGAGGGAAGAGATCAGATGCTCTTGGAGAGCACACGCAATTTGTCGACTGGGTATGGCATCAAAAAAAAATTAGAGCCAATGATTATTACTTGTTTAAGAGAAAACTACCAAGTGTTGGCAATTTTCTGATCACAAGTCCCACTGCGAAATCAGCAGTTTACCATCCAAAAACATGTACTACATATTGTTGAGCCTTGCAGATTTGACCAACCTCACACTTTCCACACAAGAAAAAAAAAAAAAAAAACCCTTTCAGCTGTTGAGTACAACTTTTAGGCTACGGCACTTGTGGATACAGGCCACAGGCCACAGATGTCCAATATAACAGTAAACTCCAAGTCCCGAATAGACGTGTGAATTAAACAAATATGTCACATTCTCTCCTTTTTAAGGAGGCAAATCTGACACAGCAAAACACACTGTGTGAATGTGTCAAAAGGAGAAATCACTACGCACAACCTTATCAGCTCAGTGTATGCATAATTTAAAGGGGAGATGTTCAGTAATTGGCAAGGTTTAAATATCTTGAGCTATGGTAATTGAATAGTCTCCCCACTAATGGAAATGTGTCAGACATGCTCTTACACCCAACAGACCGCAGACAGTGAGTGACGGAGCACCAGGGCAAGAGAGTGAGACATGGGAAGAAGAGGAAAGGAAATTCTGTCTTATTATTTGCTTGGCTGTATAGAAGAAGATGTCATGATGAGAAAGTGGCTGGGTCATGTTGTTCTGCTGCCATAGAGCTGCTTGGAATTATTCCATCTCTTTCTTCTAATATTTATCTTGTGATAAGCTCACTGCTAGCTCCAGGGCTGTTTGAGTCCTGTTGGTTATGTTCTCATCGTAACCCTTCTGGCTATTTAGTTAGGTTTGACTGCAGACAGAGGAAAGCCGTTCTTACTCTTTCCACTGGGAGTTATCTTTCTAAAATGAAAAATCATTTTTAAAGACACTTGGCTAATCTGACACTCATTTTAGCAGAGCTACAGTAGTTACATGCCAATCCATATCTGAGGCTCGAATCAGAGAGAGAAGCAAATGTATAACTGGCCACAAAAAATCAAAAAACTTTGACCTGATCCCCATAATTCATATTTACTCTTTCAAGTGTTCAGGGCTACAAACTGAATTGTATGTATTATTTACCTAGAAAAATAATATATAAATAAATGTCATTATTGTAGTCAACAGTTTCATACTGCCAACATCTGCCCCATCTTAGCTACCAAAGAAATAAGAGATTGGAAGTATTATTGAATTTCAGACCTCTTTCTTATGCCGCTGTACTTGTTTACCAAACACAGTACAGACCTTTCCATTTTCACCCTGACAGCATAAAGAAAGCAGGCGCATAACGTGTTTTTTTGAGGGTTGTTAGCTCCAGCTTCCTGCAAGCCAGTAGCTTATCTTGTAATATTAACAGTGTCAGAGAGGTGTATCAGAAAGCTTGAATACTTCATTTCATAACTGAGTGTTAAATCCTAGCATTGTGAATTATTATTTTTTATTTTTTTCTCCAGGAAATCATTTTAACAAAGTCAATGTGAAGCAGAGTGGAACAACCTTGCTCTGCTGAAGTCTGAGATAGAATCATGATGTGTCATGCTCTTGAATCAAAACAGCAAGACAACAATGACTTTTGAACTATGAGAGCACTATGGGGGAACAGATTATACCACAAAATGGGATTAGGATGTAAAGGATGTGTACTGTACAGATCTGCATCTGTTTTCTCACAGATCAAAGCTCTGTGACACAAGATGGGTTTTTGTGGGTGTGCGCGGAGCTTCTCTGCAGTCATTCTGTACCACCCTTAGTAATTGCTAAGTTCAATACTTCTTGTTCTTTATAAATCAAATTAACACATTGATCAGCCAGGAAGCTTTTTAATAACAACACTGACTGGGCCAGGAGAAAATAGTGTGATCTGTCTTTTGAAGTGTGCAGCACTTGCTTCTTTAATAGTTAATGCAAATACGTTTTTTGCCCTTTAAAAATCTTTTGTACTGGTAGATCTAATTAGTTGAGTCTAAAGTAAGCAAAAAGTTGTATTACTGTGTATGATAGATTTACTTACAAGCAAACAAATGAACTGCAACGTATGGTATTCAAAAACACAAGGGTTCTGTTAGTATGTCTCTGCTGCAAATGAAGGAAATTCTAAATATAAGCCAACGATGAAGGAATCCTTGCTAGAGGTCTTTGTTAAACAATTTGTCTTTGGTGAGGTGAAATGCAAAATGTCAGCAATCTCTCCTGTCAGCAGGAGTTGCTTCAGAATCAATGTCATGAGGATGGTTCAAACTATTTCTGTTGTGATTGACTGACATGTCAGCAACTGAGCAACCATCAACAGCTGCAAAAATAACCCCACATGGGGTTATAGCTGTTTGTTTTATGGTTTGATTTTTGTGGGTCAGGATGCAGAAGGAACATTACATAGAAAGGAATATTTAACAATCTGCCAAAACTGAATATCTGGGGACACATACTGTTGAAACCAGGACATATTCATCTATTTCAAAGATTCCTCTGGACACCTACAGTGTCACTGAAACTGGAGACACGTGCTACATTTCAAGTTAACTGTCTTACAGTTCCAAATGTGACAAGATGTGGTATGAATCATGATTCATTTAAGCCAATGGGCATTCCCCATTCGATCAGCAGAACAATGCAGTTTAGTCAGTAAGCAAGAAAATGCCCAGATCCTGCTAGCCAAGATGTAATTGAGCTTAGCTGCATTTCATTCATGTTTGATTGTGCCACTCTGCAAGACAACAGGCCTGTTTTCTCTACCTCGGTACACAAGTCAAATAATGAAATCCTATACGTGCTTTAAAACAAGCTAGAATTTGACTGGTGTTGGTGTAAATCATTACCACCACCCACAACATTATATATACTACTGTATATCAAAGGGTTCCTCTATCGTAATATTCAGACCATTTGTCAAGCAGTGGACAAATAATTGTGCTTCACACTATTAAACTAAGAAATGGGAAAGTCATTGTAGATAGAGAGCGAGAGAGAGATGGATTTGATGGGGGTTGGGAATAACAGTCTGACACGAAAGAAATTAATCCTCAATATCCACTGCTCCCAATGCACCTCCACAATTGCAGGCTCAGGCTGTCTAGTCCATTCATGAATCACTGGGCCTAGGAGACACGCAAGAGAAAACCACCAGCTCTCATAAATAAAGCAGGAACCTACTACTGTAGTGCCCATGAGTCATCCAGGTCTGTTCTCATTCAGTTTTGGAAAGGGGAAAAGCATGACAAACCACCTCCAACACTCGTGAAAACCTGCCATGACTGTATTTACTCGAAAACTTAACCTCCTTGCAACTGCTTCCATCAGCCCCGCAGCAACGTTAGCCACCAGCACAATGTGAAAACACACTTTAGTTAAGAGAGAGACGCCGTGAAGATTAGGTGAAGAACACACATTTAATTTCCTCTTATTGATTCAGGGTGGTCATCTGGATTTCGGCTTCGGCGATCGAACCGAGATAGATGATACAAGGTGGTTATCAGGCGCAGAAGATTTTTTATTTGAACATATATACTCGATTCCTGCCCAACTCACCAGAGACGCTTCACATCAAAATGTCACTAAAATGCCACCAGGGAAATGGAACTATTTTTTTTTTTTTTTTCTCATATGCCTCAAATGTCTGAAGGAAGAAAACACAGCTGAGTTTCTGGAGCGGTTGTTCATTATCTCCATCAAATAACACGGTTATGAGCCCAGGCCTGTCTGATGATCCACAGTGTTTGAATTTCAGCAGCACTAAATCAGTTTACATTTAAAATAAGGAAAATATAGCTTTATTGTGTGGGGGGCCGAAGCTTTGTATAAGCAGCAGGGATATCTTCTTTTATTGTGGCAGCTTCTGCAGTCTATAGCAGCGTGATTTGAAAAACACTCAACACAAAGAAAACTATAGGATTTTCACCCAGTGGTTGGTCCTTGCCTGATGTTAGTAAATGAACATTTTCTGTGGAAAGGACATAAAAGATATATTGGTCTCATGTTAGATTCTCATTTAGAAACATGTAGAAATAGTGAGCGATGTTGGAGTTAGCTTCCATAAGCACATTTAGACCCCATTAATCATTTCACACTAACATTAACTTTATGCATACAGTGATTTTTCTTGCATTTTATTTGGTGTGGAAGTTAATTGTTTCGGACGTCTTCTGAAATAACAAGCCTCTTCTGCAATAATCAAGACTCTTAAGACAATCAGTAGTCAGCAGATCTCCTGCTGTAAAGATTTCAGATGGCAAGCCAATAAGGCCACATCATTCCTATGTGCTGGAGACATTTAGTGTGACAATTTCGTTGACTTTGCATTGCCAAACTTCTATATCTATAAATGTTTATATAACTGCTCTGTGGGCTCAGTGACGTGGTGAAACCTCGGAGGGTTTCTGGCTCAGTTACGCTGGGGATTTTCTTCATTCGCTGGGTAAATATGTAGAACTCCTTAGCAGGGACCATTTTAAAGATAATTTTAAACTGTTTCTGGAGCGTGCTCAGGAAACATGCCCAATTTTATGTACTTTCCGGGTCTTGTTATCTGTATTTTCTGTTTATAGTTTGTGTTTTGTACAGTTAGATATGTATTTTTCATTTCACTGTACACAATTCTCTTTTTCTAAATGTACATCCAGGGACAAGAGTTGCAAATTCGAAATGCTACAATGTGCGACATTACTCTTTTTAGTGAATATCCTATGCTGTGTATCTGTCACATAAAAAAGTAAACAGCTCATGTATGGTGTTTTCCCATCCAGTTTAATTATTTAATTCCCCTCCGACTAGCTAATGTGGATCTCTAAGATAAGTTTAAAAAAAAGTAGCAGCGTGCATGTCTCCAAATCATAAACACTGTATCCGGCGCGCAACACTAGCAAATGAACAGAATACAGCACTCACAGATAAATAGTTGTTGTAAACTGCCATTTCTGCTGTTTTGATTACACTGATGATGGCTTTCAGCTTGCCCACAATAACTATTTATCTGTGAGTGCCAGTATTCTGTTTATTTTGATCTCTAGGATATGATTAGAGATGCCCTTGCATATAGCGTGTTATAAGTACAGTATATGAAAAGATTTGGGAAGTATTTCCTGCATTTATTCTTGAAAACGCTTAAAGTTATGCCATGCCTTGTTTCCTGCTTTTTTATCAACGATCAAATCAATTAATGTACATGATGAGTGGGTAGACAGACAGTTAGGAGCCAATCAACCATCTTTTTCCTCCTGTTAGGTTATGTGGACAATAAAATATTTGCAATCAATGAGACTTCAGGGCCTATAAAACACAAACTCACCCTTAAAAATCACTTGCATATCCATTAATTCTATTCATTACACCGTTGAGAGTGTTTTCTCTCCAAGAAAACAGAACTATGAATTCATAAACAGTTATACATTTGGAGCGCTCTTTAGGGATAAATATCAACAAATATAAAATCCGCCAGATATTATTAAACTGCAGGTTATTTTGTCTGCAAATACATAATCATTGCTAATCACTCAGTTGGTATCTTGTTTGTATTATTAACTAAAAAGCCCACTGTGACACATTCACCCAATAAAGGTCACAGGTTTTGTATTACCTTAGGAACGCCTTAGGCAAATAATGTTGGTTATTGGCTTCAGCAATAACAGCACGGCTAGAGGAGCAACATCCACGCTCCTGCTTCCATTGGATTTCTGTAATCTTGTGAAGTTAATTCCTTGCAGGTCGTACCGAAAATGTCTAGCAGATGGTGATCAGTATTGACATTTAAGGTTGTTGTTGAATGTTATGAGGGAACAAATATGGCATGCTGGCTTTTTGGAAGCCTATCGATCTGTGTGACATACAACATATTTCACCACAGACTGTCTGCTTTCTGGCTTTTTTAAAACAGAAGCCTGAGTGTTAAAATCAAGACCACGTCTCTGATTGAATAGATCAAATAAAAGGTCAAATGACTAAACACAATTTCTGGGAAATTCAGGAGTCATAGTTGACTTGCCCCCAGTTGTTCTCTTGGTCTCCCAAGCTGCTGCTATTATTTAGAGTTATTGAAGTGTTGCCCTGTATCTGTTAGTGACAAAGGCTGGTTTGTGACTTCATAGTGTAGAAGCCACAAGCCTTTCAATGCGCTGATGGACAAGGTCAAACACCATGATCTGTATTTATCAGCGGGATGCTGCTCCTGTGCTGTAAATGTGATTTTAAAGCCCCTTTATCCTCTTTTTGAGGATTTGCAGTATAGCAGATCACATGTGAGTCTCTCTGCACTTAAGCTACACTATCAGCTGCCCAGTAGGCTATCCATAACACACACAGGCTTCTTTCATTTTGTTTTTGTATTTATTGAGGAGCTATACTCATTGGATACCGTTCAAAATCATGAAGCAATCTGCTAAGTGCCTTAACGTTACTACTTTAAGCCAATGAAAGTATTGTGGAAAAGAATATCTGTGCAGCATTTTGCTTCCTAAGAAGCTCACTCGTAAATCACTTGTTCACTGTAAAAAAAAAAAAAAAAGAAAAGATTAGATAACAGAAGATACCACACCAGTTTACACATAACAGCATGTTGTGGTTTGCATTGGGATAAGGTAAATATTAGGGTTTAGATTGTTAGATTGCAGATCTTTTTCAGAAATTGTACGCCTGCTATAGCGTTTGTGATAGTACACAATGAAATGAGGAACAGATGGAGGCTGGAGAGAGCGGCATGTTTATTCATTTGATGTTGAAAGCATCACAGAAAGTGACAGTTTGTCGATAGAATTAGGGGAGATACACTGCGACTAATACATCCTTTGTGGTTGAGGTTTCATTACAGGAAAGTCAAAGATTCTGGTTTGCTAATTTATAGAAAAACAACAGATCGGATCTCTAAAATCAAGATCAAATCAATATACCGCTGAAAGCACCATAAAATCAAATGGAGATCATATGCAGGGTCGTGTTGTGAGGATACCGGCCTCTAATGGTAATTACAGAGATCTTTATGCTAAAGATACACTAATGAATAACCATTTTGTTAGTCCGTGATCCAATAGACCACCTGCTCTTTTTATTCTGTGAGTATCCATTGATGTTACAGTATGACATGCCAAAAAAAAGGACATATTGTAAAGGTTAGATCAGGAATACATTCGATGGCCTTGTTGTATTTATGCTCATCTGGGACGCCATGAACTGATGGTACAAAAGCAACACTTGGATATCTGCGGTTATAAATACCTGCTGATGTCAGAAGAATGTGGATATCATATGAAATAAAGAGTTTGTTGATCAGGGCTTATTATTGTTACGTCTCCCAAGCCTCTAAAGCTCCTCAGCAGTGTCACCTTATTGTGGAGATGGCTTTCTAACATGACATTATACAAGCTTACAAAAAGCAAAGGTAATATGTAAGTGAATCTATTTTGGCAGCATGTTCTGTAACCACCCAAACAGACTTCATAGGGAATAAAGAAAGTGGGGAAGCTAGAGGGGGAGGCAGCCAGTGAGGAATCATGGGCTGTCAGAACCGTGTCTGTCTAAGCTTCAGGAATCCAGGAAGCTAATGCTGTTTGATGTATTAACCATGATGGAGGGGGCAGCGTCTGTGTGTTCATGCACAGTCCTGTAAGGATTTGGGTACATTGTGTCTGTGCGTGCGTGGGTGTGTTGGCGCATATGTGGGTTTGTCTGTATACTGTGTGTGTGCGTGTGCGTGCGTGTGTGTGTGTGTGTGTGCGTGTGCGCTCATTGACAAGTGGAAGAGGAAGAAGAATTGATGTTGTTTGATGTATTAATCATGCATATGTGGGATTGAGAGGCTCTGTGATGGGTTGCTTGGGCACTGATTTTATCTTCAATCAGACGCTCATTTGGGTCCCTTTGTGTAAATGCTTAACATTGTTTAGCAGAAAATAAGCAGCCTGCTTATAAAACATTTGCATTTATTTGTAAGTGCGTGTATGTGTGCGGCGTTTGAGACATCGAGGGGGGAGGTTCGGGAGGGGATAGCAAGCCTGTTTCTGACATTTTTCATCTTGTTCATACATAAAGCATATTAGAAGCGTTGTTTTCTATGAACCCCCCTTTTGATGTGATATTTATCAAGTGGCTTTTAGTGGTCAAACAGGATCAGGAAATGTGTTTTCAAACAGCAGCTCTGCGTATGAGTTAATCAATAATTCAGAGGAAAAAGGTATGACACTGATCTATATGCTATCATGATTTATCAGCCTCACGTCCACCCTCATGATATTTCATAGATTTCAGCTGAAGGCAGATGAATAACCGCATTCATTAAGACAGCCCATTTGAAAGCTACACAGTTAATTAGTTTTGCTTATTTTGCGCTCATTCAACCATTCACATTCAGGTGCGAGTGGCTGTTCAGAAAGTTATTAAGGCGCAGAAAAATTATTTGCCTTTTTCCAATTCACTTTTCCCACCTTAGCTATTGAAATCTTGTCCAAGAGGCACTCCTACTGTCTAAAATTTAATCCATGTTGCCTTTGGATTACAAATGTATTTCGTTTGACACTTAAATTCACTGCAGAGCTCTAGTTCTGTTGCCAGGCAACTAAGGTGCACACAAAGGATCATTATAGATTTCTTGAGTGCAACTGTTAACTTGTACTTCTTTAAAAAGATATTGTGTATATATCTATATCCAGATAAAGCTCATGTTTGGTGTATTTTCCTGTTTCCAGTATCTCTGCCCTTCATTTCATTCAATATAAACCTGTCAATTTTTTTTATTCAACTAAATAGGCATTCTTGCAAAATCATTCCTGCCAGCGAATTCACTAACTCAGGGCTCAAGCTTCCCTGCAGCACTTTAAAAGAATCAAGTTGAGTGCCCCTTATTATGCATCTATCAGACATATGTTACTAACAGGAAATGACAGCATAGCCCACAGTATTTAAATGGTTCATGGTGCTTGTACTCTGATGGCTACGATATGACATGATGAGCCATAAATATGTCAGATATGACTCAAATGAGCTCTGAAAGGATATGGCAATCGAGTATTCATACTAGATATTCTGCTGTGGGGATCTGTCTAAAGCCCATTGTGGAGCACTCCACCAAAATTCCATCTGTAGATTGATCAAATCATTAATATCATACCATATATTTATCAGCTGTGTCTAATATATTCCTCCACAATTAGATTATGACAAAATCTGCTCTTTTTTTTTTTTTTTTTTTAGATTTAGGAATGACATTTCCCTACGTTATTACATTCCAGGCGGCTTAGATATATTAAAATCTTTCGTTTTGGTGACATGCATGGTATTTAAAACTGTGTAAACTTAATTGAGTCTTGTTTGCATGTATGTGTATTGAAAATTTGTGAGCACACATTCTCCTGGAAATGGCAGATCACTATATTTTGGTGTTTTCAGCAAAGCATCTATATATATATATATATATATATTTTTTTTTTTTTTTTCTGGTTGGAAGTTGTAAGTCATCTTTTGTTTGAAGCCTGCAGGAAGATCATTGCTAAGTTGCAGACTGTTGTTGCAGAAAGGGGAAAGCAGGGTGGTGGAATGCAAAAACAGAAGTGATCAGAGACAAGATCTGGGAATGAGAAATGCAGATGGATTACATGTGCGTGTCTGGCAAATGGACAATGAGACAGAGGGCAGGGCTCTATACTTGTGTGTGAGTTTGTTTGCACTTTGATTGAGATGCAGTAGGTGGATTACGGAGCTCTTCTCACAAAAAACAGGCTAACTCCTAAAGGCTTCAACACACAGAGCAGTTCACTCAAACAGAGTAATCTCTTCATCTGATGATTTTTGATATGTTGTTTTTCTGCCTCGTTTCACCACGTCAGGCTCTTCTCAATCTTCGGGTCTGCAGAAAGATCAATGTTGAGAACACATCCTGCTCCGGCAGCGACTGGGTGCTTGTAGGCAGAGATGAAAAAGGTCACTAGGAATCTAATTAAGCATGATTTTTCAGTTCCTTGATAAGATGGAAGAGCATGAGGGCTCCCCATCCAGTTGCATCGTAAGGATTACTTTGAGTGCAAGAATGAGATGCAGACACACTTCCAAAAATCACCCTGCTCTCAGAATGTATTGCCAATCGGGACATCTCAGATGCAGGGTAACAAATCAAGACAAGCGAGACCATGAGAGATGCTATTAATAGCGACGCGTACATGTGCGTGCACATGTGCACACACTTAGACGCTGAATCGGACGCTCTTGTGCACATATTAGAGGACGGCCAGGAAAAAAAAAAAGAATGGTTTTAAGTATGGTTGAAGGCTTTTTCATCCTTCTTCCCAATCCAATTATGTTCCAGTTCAAACAAGTGGAAGTATATGCATGCTTCTCAGCCAGATGCTGCAGCAATGGAGATATTAACTCTGAAGATGGGAAGTTTGAGAGGCAATAAGGTACCCAGCAGGGAGTGGATATTGAAGATTAATTTCTCTCATGTCTGATTCCCGACTTCGCTCATCAGCCCATCTCCTTCTCTGTCTATCTTTCCCTTCTGGCATTATTAACTCCTGATACGTCTTTCAGAGAGAAGATGCTCATTTTTTCTATATATTATATGGAATGGAAAAAGGAGATTAAATAAAGTTAAATAACTAATTGGCGATCTACAATCTGCTGTGAGTGTGTACTTCAAAAGGTTTACGTCAAGTGGGTACTTGACATAAACCTTGTTCAATTGAGCTTACTGCTCCTTTCTGACATGAGTACACTGACAAAGTGTATACTGGCCCACAAACAGCTATTAAGGTGTGGTGACTGTGCAACTTCTGCTGTGGGCTTAAAAACAGTATATATTGATTGCTTTCACAGAAGTTGAAGCAACTGCTTGCAAGCTAAAACAAATCGAAAATGTATTGTAAACTTCAAATATCAGCCATAATCCATGTTAGACAAGGTTGTCAGTTGATACCAGAAACTCGTGTAAAAATTGATATTTATTTCAGTAACATACATCCAAACAGTCCACTGTTTCTTTGACCTCTATCTCCTTACCTTCGGCACGGTGGGAAGTCGGTCCATTGACTTTACTTCTTTTCGTGTCATTCTCTTGAAATATTACCTTTAAATTCTGCTTGCCTTTAATTCAGTTTTGTTTAGGACCGCAGCTGCTGGAGATTGAATTGGAAACTTGCCCCAGGGACATTATGTAGATAAAAAATATAGTTGCAATTGACCATTAGATGGCTCAGAACCCACGGGCCAAACACACACAGATATCGCAGTTTGCAAAGCTGCCAAAGCGTCTGCTCAGCAACATTATAGAGCATGACTAGATGTGATCTGACAAAATTTCAGACATTTATGTAAAAATTTGATTTCTCTTGCTTTTGGCATAGAAAATGAGGGACTTCAAATTTCAAGCCTAGATGCTGGCTCAAGCTATCAGTGTAAGATCATTTGGGTTGGCCCAAAATATTTTTTACCCGCAATACAGTAATATATGCCAGATTAGGATACGTAACATGTCACAGTTGTGGTAAGACTTGGCTCCTATCATAACCAAATAAAATCATCTCCCCTTTTCACTCTTGTTAAAAGCAGCAAACTCTTCACCGGTGAAGCACTGACTGTTTCTCACCAGAGGAGCTTTGCAAAAGAGGGAAGTGATGTTCTTGTTCAGAGGTGCAGAGTCACACAGTGCAAATATATGCCACCTAGAAATATCCTGCTGAGGTCAGATGGTGTCAGGTGTTTTGCTGAAAAAATTCTGGAGGTATTAAAATCACTGTCACCATGTTTTTTTTGTTTTGGTGATGTGAATCCAAATGATTCTCACAACTACATAATATCAAGATAACTACTGCTAGCTTTCTACTATTTCCATTGTGCAGGCTAATTGTTAAGTGATCATGAAGGTCAGACACACACTAGGAAACATAACTTGCATAAAAGAGACTGTTGCCTGTAACCTTGTAGGCATAACCACAGCCAGTCACACAGACAAAGATTTGTCTGTCTATGATAAATAGAACACGGTTCAACTTTCTCGAGTCGCTCATGCTTCTCTCTTACCCTGCACCATGCTGGCCTGACTCCAAAGTACAATGTAGTCACTCGAATTCACAACACTTCTAAATGCACCTGTTGTTGTGGTTGCTGAAAATTATTTCGGCTTCAAGTACACTTTAGCCTCCAAGGGACTGTTAATGTCTGGGTCTAAGCAGCAACTAAAACAAACCGAGTCTTATTGAGATTAATCGCTTAAATAGAAACGGATGAAACTTTAAATCTGAGTCAACCTGAGCTTAAATCAAGCACTTTGGGGGAATAAAAATACTTTAAACAGTGTGTTGAATAATAAAAACATAGACAAGGCCAGTAGCATTAAAGTGAATCGAGGTCACAATCCCATGTCTCCTCAATCAGATAAGTGTGAAAAATATTATAATGCAAAAATATTTCAATATTTTCAATTTCAACCACAAAGAGATGTTTAAAACTCAAAAGTATAAAGCCCGAGGGGGAATGGGTGAACATAGTAAAATCACTGAATGGCTTCAGTGTTTAAAACCCTGTGTCGATATGAGACATTTTTTTGTAGTACATTATTAAAGCTCTGCAAGGGTCAAAAGGTTCGACTCTTAAAAGGGGGGAAAAATCAGCTTCTGTTGTAGCAGACCGGCCCAAGGAAGAATCATCAATAAAGCTCCTCCTCTGACATATTAATCGTACTTTGTCGGTAGAATTTCACTCTCCTGCTGGCATCTTCATAACATCACTCTTCTTTGATAAAAAATCTTTTCTAACTTCACATATTTTCTACCAAATAGCTGTGGCAAGCTGTCCTCTTCTCTCTTTCAGTTCTCTCTTTTCCCTTGCATTGTGGCAGAGAATAGCTTCTGCAGTTCCTTTCCATCTGTACTCTGACTCTCTTTTCTTTTTTTTCCCTCTATATTGTGTCCTCCATTTCTCCCATACTTACTTTTTGTTTCTCTGTTCAGGGCATTGATTGCTTTCCACAGTGTCTAGTAGCGCCTAGCTTGCAAAACCCAAACTCTAAAAATCGCTCTAAAAGATTTCCTTTGGCCCCTGTGAGCCCGTATTAGCATATTCAGTCCCCACAGTTTAAGACAATGAGAGTGTCAGTAGAAAGGCATCACCATCTAAACCCTAAACCAATCAAAATTTTAAGCCTGTGTCCTTCCCAATTAAGTTTTACCACTGATCCTCCGACTTCCCCAAAGCTTATCCCTCCCTTCCAAATCTCTCTCGACGGCGAAGAATATTACATTTGTGTTTCCCCATCCCATCATCTTATTTCATTATGTCAGAAAAAATACCAATTAAACAAAATACATTGTGTATTATTAATCAGGTCTGACTCACTGTGCGTATTGACTTTTACATTACACCCACACAAACCTGAAAAAATCAATCAAGAATAATTCGACTGAAGCACAAACAAAATGATCATTATATAATGAATAAAAACCGTGGTAAAAGTCACAGCCTGCCTTGCAGTGGCTTAGAATTCAGGTATTTCATCAATTTTCTAAGTTGTCTCTGCTGTCAACCTGAATTTTTATTTTTGAGTGTGTGCTGTCAACACATTTTATTCTATCAGCTAACTGTAGATTAGAAGCAGCAGTCAGAAAGTACCATTTTCCGGGCTCCTTGACAGTTTTTGTGGGTGTATGTAAAAAGTGTATGTGTGTATGCAGTTTGGGGTTTTGTGGTTATGTTCATACACGTGTGTGCTTTCACTAACTGGTGTTATTAAACCAGTGCAGAACACCTGCACATGTGGTCTGTGTGTAATTTATGATGAGAGTTCAACAATTTGTGCTGCATAGACACAACCTTTACTCTAATACTCACACTCCTCTGCCCCTGTCAGAACAAACGATGCCATAGAATTCATCAAAATCTCCTACAGCTTCAGTATAATCTGTGGTGGTAGGGCTTGTTCACGCGGAAGTGCAAGAACCACTTCAAGAAGAGTCCATTTTTAGGACTTTTTTTCACATTATATATTAGGAACATTTCACACTCTCATCACACGCTAAATGAGTTTAATTTAGTTCAAACCAGGTCAGTGAAGGTGGGAGGTTTTTGTGTAGTGCCAGTGGGACAGGATCTTTGTTGGATGATGCCCTGCAGCTGACAGCAATGAACCGACCAGAATCGGTTTCATACACCGACTTGAAATGTGTTCTATAGTGAGAGGTGTTCTTGTAATGGGGGGAAAAAAGACATCCATAGCTCATTGTGGGACAGAGGGGCTGACGGAGGGCTTTTTGTCGGAGGGTGATGCATTCACACCAGCACTCCCACATCCTGTCATATGGAATGGCGTGAACAGTCAGATTTGTCATTAGATGTGGCAGCTATATTCACACATGGTGGGGTCCTGCTGCAGTAATACTTGGTTTTACTGTGACAACATTATGGTATTTCAAGGCCTGTGCTCTCATTGAAATGAAATTCTCTGTGTAGGAAAAAAAAAAAAAAAAAAATACTCCAGAATAGGCGGTGGCAAAGACAGTGAAGGATGTGAATTCAGTCTTGCCTATCAAGACCATTAAGGTCTATGTGATTGTTTTTTAATGCATTCACTCCAGCTTTTTTTTCTCTCCATTTACAGTAAGTGAACAAAGGGACTTCTGGTCTTTATCCACCCCTCACCCCCACCCCTCCCCTGTCTGATCACTTCATCCTCCACCCAAACCCATGCTGACTCCTCTGCACTCTTTCCCCCTCCCCGCCTCTCGCTTATGTTCCTCCCTCCCCCTCTCTAGCGTGTCCCCTAGTTTTCTGGTAGCTGTGTCTCTTTGATAATCCAAGACTCTTTGAAGACTCCAATTCCACGCTGCTTGCCTTGGAGCTATTGCACCTACAAAAACAACTGTGTGTGTGTGTGTGTGTGTGTGTGCCTGTAGAAAAAGAGAGAGAAGAGAAGATAGGATGAGAATGGGGGACATAATGGTGGAATGGAAAATAAAAACAGTTCCATATGCATTTCCTTTGCAACTCCTTCAGTCTTTATGGTTTTATGCTTGCTGCATACACTGAGAGGTGCACTTCTTCATTGTCATATTTGTTGGTGCAGCTCATTTTTTCTGTGCCTTCAGAGGCAGCAGCTCATTGATTCCTGCATACACGCCCCAAATGCCAGAGCCAGGATGTACTCAAACATTGTAACTAAATGGAAATTCTTGGTCCCACTCTCTGGGAACTCTCAGATGCTATCAGAGAGTTTGCGTGCACATTTTGTATCCGATGCTACTCTTAGAATAACTGAAATTGTGTATACTACAGGTTTACTGTACACCAGTCTACCAGTTTGAACAGTACAGAAATTAGGCGTTTGTCCTGTTAGATCTCAACAAAAAAAAAGATTTTCTCTGCTCCTGTCACACGCAGCAGAGGAGTAATTGGAGAAAATTAGTTGGCTGTACTTAAAATGCCACAGTGATCAAAATTAATCATTTTTTCTTCTATCCACTTCCCCTCCACTTTGTATTGCTGTCTCCTCCTCTTACCTTTCAGTAGGTCTGGCTGCTCTCTGTGACTCTGGCTCTATTTCTCCGTTGTTTCAGTCTCAATCTTTAGTCCCTCTTCTTCCATCTTAGTCTCTAGCCCTCCCTTTTTTGTCTCTGTCATTTTGCCTCTCTTTGGCAGACAAGCTTGCCATTGGGATTTAGAAGAAATTGAATTGAATTATGAAGGAATTTCTCCGCAGTACGATTGGCATCATTTCCTCCACACAACAGAACATCATTCTCATATCTCTCAGTGTGGGGGAATGAAAATAGGCCGTGCACCATTCTTTCTCTCATCCTTTTAAATTGAATTTTTCATATCACAGGGGCACTGAGACATCAGCCGTTTCCTTTAACATGGGCAGAAAACCCATTTCATAATATCTGAGAGACACATAACTGTGATTCAATAGGAAAAGACTGGCTTCCAGCTCCAGTTCACATGCAACATGCCTCACCTCAGGATTCGATAAACAGGACGACATGGGTCTCCTGCAGCTTGAGAAGTTGAGGGTATTCCAGTTGAGTATACTAAAGCTGTTTGGCTTCACAGCTGGTTAAAGGTCCAGTGTGTAACATTTAGGAGGATCTATTGGCAAAAATGGAATATACTATTCATAAGTACTATACTTGTTCTGTAGAATATAATAACCTAATAAGAATCATTGTGTTTTTGTCAACTTGGAATAAGCTCTTTATATCTACACACTCCGCGGGTCCTCTTCCACAGAGGCCGGCATGTTGCACTGCCATGTTGCTAAAGTAGCCCAGGACAGACTCATAAAACACTAGCTGTAGAAAGAGCATTTTGTATTTTTCATGAGATTCGCAGCCACCGTCGTTTCTCTGACTCGCTAATAGCATTCAGTTGGTTGCAGTCTGCATCCTCACCATTAGATGCCACTAAATCCTACACACTGGACTGTTAAAAGCACGCCACTGTAAATGAAATGCATAACTTTATAGATTCCCTTCTCTCCATCTTTATCTGTGCGAAACACACATTCTTTACCTTCTGAAGCCTCTCATTTTACCAGTTTACTTTTATTAAAAGAAAAGATACTGCACCTTAACTGCGGCAGAAGTCAAATTTCCCACTAGAGAACGGCACCCAAGTTGCTATACAGCACAGAAATGATTATATATGGTTGGTTATTATTCCCATTCATGTGTCTTCTCCAAAGTTATGAAACTCTGTCCTTCCTTTGTTGGTCCTTTCTCCTCCAAGTGAAATTCTTAATATTCAGCATGTCTCACTGGCCATGGTGACTCAGCTTAAACAATACCTATGTAATAATAATCTGAATAAAAAAACATTTGACAACAAACTAACTGTGACAAATACACTGTTACCCATTAGACATGGCAGGCAACAAGATATTCTCTTTAAAGATAGTGTTGGGATCCTCGCTCCGTTGTTGATTATCTCATCTTATGGAAAAATAATATTTTGTCTTCACGGCAATGAAACATAGAGAGGGAGATTTAGATTAGTTTTACTGCAAATAGCACATCATCTATTTTTTACAACTCTGAATCAATCTAGCTCATGTTGTTATTTGTCATTGGAATAAAATAGATAACTGGATTGATTAAAAAGGATTAGTTTGTATGATTATTTCATTAAAATGAATTTCTTACTTGATCCAGATATGTTTTAGTAAGCAGTCAGAGCAGCATAAATAGAGATGCAATCAAAGTGGCATAAATGAGGTATCAACCACTTTGGTTTAAAATTCAGAGGTTAATATCTCAAAGATTAGATGCTTCCTCAAACCTTAAATCTCAGGTTTGATATTAAAGGATGTGCCATTATTAAAATTCAAATCAAGTGATGGGGCTTATGTAGACGAACCGACGAGTATTATTCTGCTAATATCATCTTTTAAGGTTATATTTTTTTATATGTACTTCATTATTTTGTTAATATTCTGTCCCACTACACTACATGAATTGTATCTAGTCCCACCACCGTACCAACCATGAAGCTATCATTTGCTGTAAAATACAGAATGCTGGTGAATTAATCCTACAATGTAGTCAAAGTACAGACAACGCAGACGCCAGCTTGATCACCAAATGTTCACAGATCAGTCAAAACGCAACTGCAAACTTGGAAGCATGCGACAGAGATCCAGTCTATACATATAACTTACCTGCAATTCTGCTGAAAGTCTACTCAAAAAGTGGCAGAGAGAATGGAAAAGCTTTCCCATCTGCATTAAGTACCAGCAGCCCTTCTGCACTGGCAATCAGTGAGGCTTGGCTGGATGACAGGGCACCTGACGGCAGAGTGGTGTCAGGTAGCTCCAGGGCATTCACAATGGACTGGGAACTGGAACAACAGCAGTGGGGTCTGCTGTCCCATCAGGGATCAGTGGTGCAAATCAGCAGTGGCAATAGAGATGCTGCACAGTCACCAAAATGCTATCCTTGTTGCTTAGGCACAGCTATTTGCCCCAGGAATCCCTTTATACTCCTTCATTCAAGCTGCAGGCAAATACATTATTTTTTACTTCAAATCCAATCTTTAGGACAGACCGTCCAGGCTGTTATTTGCAAGTGATTAGATATATCCATTAACGATAACCCATCTGCGTCGGTTGCTGTGGAAACCACATAGGCGTGAGTTCATTTACAAACTGGTGGTGCATTTTGCCGATACAGACACAAAACAGCAAGCTGCAGGCTGGGTGAATAATGGAGATGTATCCTCTCACTCTTCACACCATAGCAATATCTTGTCTCAGTGCAGAAGTCCTCCATCACACCAGACAACATTAGTGACAGAGGTGGTTGATGTATGTTTTTTGCAGCAGTCGCAGCCAGATAACAGGGCTAACAGCTCTCTGGACGTGACGTCACTGCTATGTGTCAAATTGCAGCTGATGTAAAGGACAGTTTGAAAGCTAATGTTAATAAATCATATCAAACCACCCATGAATTGCAGATTAAATCTGTTTTGATGTATATTCTGGTTTCTCAGTGTGCCAAAAATCTGATATGGGCAGCCAATCCCAAAATAAGATGCACTCTTTGGTTTTCTATTTCCTTATACCTCAAGCTCATGCTTTAACTCACATACAGTACATCATCAATTACCATTATCTGCTTCAGACTATTCCACTCTTATCAGTTTAGCCAGTTATTTCAAGCTACGTCATGCCATGCTGTATTTTGATATCTTATTGTTTTAAGTAAATCAGAGGTATCAGAAGTTGTAAAATTTACCAATAACTGAAGCGAGGTCTTCAAAATTCACCTCACTTAATGCATATGGTGTGTGTGTTTGCCTATATTTTATGTTGACTTGTGATAGAAGGTGTAGTGCTTATGAAGTCAACTGTCTTTTCCCTTATGGACGTTGTTATATTACATCAATCGTTCTGTTAATTAACAATGAGTACACTCAACTCACATAACAACCACAAACGCAAGCACATCAAAAGGCTTTTACTGTACCCTTTCTCCTTGAGTCCCTGAAGAATGTTTTCTGTGACAAGGCCTTTTAATGACATTTTGTGATGAAAAAATCCGGAAAAGGGACAGACTGTCCACATAAAAAAGAGCATGTTGTCCATAGGTTATCTAAACTTTTTTACAAAATTGAAAAAAAAAATTTCAAAGCTGACCAGTTCATGTATTGACTTGTGTTGACTATTGACTATTGTATGTACCTGTGAGGTTGCAGACAGGAAATAAAGGTGTAGACTCAGAGGTTCAGTGTCAGAGTACAGTATGCTGTATTTTTTTTTTAAACGCATTATGTTAAAAAAAAAACTCGATCTCAGCTCTAAGTTGATGGGCTAGTTGCGGCGTAGATAAGTGTATGATCTATGACATTGAATAGCTTGGGGTGAATATGTAAGTGGACATAGAGCAGCAGCCAGTCTGATAGTTTTTTTTTTTATATTTGTACTACTTCAATTCTGTGGTGTTCAGTTGGTTAAAGGGGAAATCATCTATACACCAATGAATAAGAAACAACCACTTTATTGTCTAACCGGTCGCTTCTTTTTCTGGCTTTTTGGAATATCTTTGAATCAGTGAAAATATTCAGCTGTAACCATGTGTAGCTTGAAAATATTCAGAGGCAGTAGGTTGTATATAATATTGCTGGCTGTCTGACTGAAAAAAAGAGGCTCCAAAGGCCTATAGCGGGGACTCTAGGTAGGCAGTGGATGATTGCTGTGTATTACTATGTTAAAATGTGTCTTGGTCCCCTCGTAAAGGCAGAATCCTGCTGTTTCTTTCCATCTGCGTTAGGATTGTAATATTAGGCGTATAAATGAGGCCATTTTAGCCCAATCTAAATGGGGTTATGAATTCAGATGTCATCATAAATGTCCCCTCTTTCATGCTCAGCCCCATAGCTTCTTACTCCTACCACAATGCCCAAACAATCCTACTCTCCCGCCTCCAGTCTCCCAGAATCTAATCCTTCTGCTTGTCCCCTATAGCCAAAGCACCGTCCGTGTCTGCCTGACCAACTCCCCACTCCTGCTCAGCCTCCCCTTCCATCCTTCCGTCTTGCTGCATCCCTGCAGCCCTCAAGGCCTGGCAAAGGATTTGTGCTCTGACTAAAAGGAGAATCTATTTCCCATCTCTGCAGTCTTAGTTAGTTATCATACCCAGGAAACATGCTGACTCTCTAGAGTGATGCCTTGAGGAGAAGTTTAAGCAAAAATCCATATTTAAACAACTAAATGCCCTCTCACATTTAAACAGTCGTGGAGCATCAGAGACCTCCAATCATGTTTTAGAATGCGCTATTGAAATAAATCATTCGTATGGTCCAGTCTGGTACTGAAATATCACAGAAACAATAGTAGAATAACTCAGTATTGTCTGGCATGTTAGGGCAGTTCTCTATTGAGAGTTTCTGTATGTAAATATGGTCAGATTTCAAACTTTGTGCTGTAGTATTTTCAGAATTTGAATAAGGGCAATCAATGTCATTTGAATTCTTTGTGAAAAAGTGTCCCTATTTTGTATTTTCATCTTAACACGCAGCTCATAAAATGTTACTGTGTATGATGCACCAATCAAAGAGCATGTCTAATAGAAAGAAAACAAATGTCATATTGTTTCCCTCCAAACCTCTCATTGCCCTCTTGTTTTCATGTGTGCACCAAGCATACAAATCACAAAGACACAAAGGCCATTGTTTGGTTGTGTTTCAAGAATCTTTCATTTTGAAAACGTAGCTTAAGTTCCATTAAATGTTACAGATTAGTCCGAGGCAGTTCTCTTACTGTATACTGTGTATGATTTATTGATGTAATGATGTAGTAGCACTGCTGGGGAGAAAAAATGTGTTGCACCCCAGAACTCAAATAATCATTATTTAGATAAAAGACCAAGAGAAGCATCAGTGCGGTGAGAAAATACGACTGGTAGAGATGATGGGGGGGCAAGAACAGGTTTCTGGAAACATTTTGAAGCTCACTAACCGTATTAAGAACACGGTGTTGATAGCACTTACCTAAGCTCTAAAAGCATTTCTCAATATCTGGTGTGTATGTACTAAAAGGCTGATGGTCCGAATGATTTCCAGCGTGGATTTTGTTTGCCAGAAAAGTGGTTGAATGGTAGAAAGCACAGAACCGTGGTATTGATCTGGGCTGACTCGTGCAGCAGAGGCAGGCCTGTTCTGCTGTATCAGTGCTTTCCTGACTTTTACGAGAGGTGCTCATGTGTGGGGGTGGGGGGAAGAGTGCGATTGCATGCGCACTGTAAGGAGTCATCTTTCTGTTGTGGATCGGTGGTAAGTAGCCATTAGTAAACTGATCTTTGGAAGAGGAAATTTAATGGTCTCCTAACTGTATTTACAAGCCATTCAATTTGATAAAGGGTGTGAGCTTGAATGATTTATTATATGCCGCTCTGCTCCACTTCAAGATATCAAATTTAAGATTTCATCACTGTTTTTTGATTCATTCATTTACTCATTTCATTCCTTCATCAAATCTCATCAGTATGTAACAGCGACAGGGGATCTAATAATATTCTAATGCTGGCAAAATAGTGACTGTCGCAAGCTATATTTTCTAAATCTCTGTTTTGTTCTTTCGTTAGCCTTATTTAGATCTTCTTTAGTTAAATGGCAGAAATATTGTCTAGCTTTCCACTTGGTTAAACATCAAAAGCTGTGGAAAAGGGAAATATTAAAATATGGAGATAGGAAGTAGCTCACTGGGGCTACTGATTAGTGTACCAATCAATGGCATCAGAATTAATTTAGCAGAGGCAGATTTAGAAAATGAAACTTTTGTCTGGATGATAATAATAATACTTTTCAGTGTGACACCCTGTGACGCCTGTTTACAATGTTTCACATTGGTACAATTGTATAGAAACTCTCTCCATACAGAGAAATCTCTTTTGTGTGTGTCTATATACAGTCGACTTCTATCCATTTAAATGTTTTGAGAACACTCTGAGAATTCTGAATATGTCTGACAGTAATACACATGGCAATTACATTGTTATTGTGGCTGTGGATACTGTGCGCCGCCTCCATCTGGAGCTCTTGATAAGATGAACAACCAATAATATACATTATAGACATTCTGTATCCTGGCTCTGTACTTTCTACTGATGTACAGAGTTTTACAGCACACACATAACCAATGTGCCATGACTTTTTCCATTAAAAATATGTGGCTGTATAGACACATTACTTTAAAAGCATACAGTACATCATCTTATTCATGATGAGCTGCACAAAAAATAGATTTTAATTATTCTTTACATATACAGGGCAATGCCATGCAGCATATTTAAACACATGCCCATATTTAGATATTTAATTTCTGTAGTAAAATGTGAGATATTTAAGAATGTATGTATTTTGGTGTCAATTTATTTTTTTTTCTTTTGCTCTGCTCTTATTATTGAAGTCCATAAACTCACTCTGTTCATGTGTATTCTACCTTATATAATCTTCAGAATAATTATACTGCAAAAGACAATTTAATATTAAAGAGTGTTTAATATTTAATACTATTTTCTGACTTTTGAAGAGTGAACTTTATAAGGCCAGTGAAAGTCACAGGACTGTAGGCGAAATGGTAGAGTCTTGAGCTACAACTGTTGCCATTCACCCTGCTGGGTGTCTTCACCAACAAAAAGAAATGTGTAGTTGAAAAATACTTTCCTTTTGTGGAAGATGTTCATTTATTGTCTCTCTGTTTTCTAGCATCCCCATCGGCGAGTGACCTTCTCCACCGCCAACCCTGTGCAGGACCTGCAGGATGCCTCTCAGCACAGCTACTATGACAGCGGCTTGGAAGAATCAGAGACTCCCAGCAGCAAGTCATCGTCTGGTCCACGCATCGGACCCCTGACCCTGCCCGAGGACCACTATGAGAGAACCACTCCAGATGGCAGCATTGGAGAGACCGAGCACCCTGAAAATGGTACGACGACGACCTGTCGTGTTCTTTATGAATATGTATTTAAATGTAAATTACCCTAATAGGCTCTCTTTGTGTGTGTGTTTGTTTGTGTGGTGCTGTTGACGATAGAGACATTTGTGGGAGATTTGTTTGTGCTCCGTGGCCATTTTCGAGTGGAGACGTTGTGGCACCCGTGACGTTGACTTGCTGTGTTTGTCGATGACTGTGTGAGATGTTATTGGTTTTTAAGCAGATCTGTGCTTGTGTAAGTGCGTGTGTTGGTGTGTGTGTGGTATCAGGGCTGGAGTTAGCAGTGTCTCCATCCTCCTCATCAGCAGGTCCTCTGTCAGACATCCTTAATGACCCTCTCTCACAAGTGTGCTAATTAAAAAGCCCAACTAATGGAGCATTTGCCCTCTAAATAAATCTGAACCATGACATCTGTGCAGACACCACTGTGTTTACTCTAAGCATTTCCTTGCCACTAGCTGGACCTGCAGCTTAGGTGTGCAGGAGCCATAATTTCTCGGCACAGCAATCAATCCACAGGCTGATGGTCTCAGCATAGGTCCATATTAAAAAAAGTCATAGCCAGAGCTGCTATTATGTGAAGTGTAATAATTCTGCTGCCTTAAGCTGCCAAACATAATCCATTACCTGTCTTATAAGACACTATGATAAGTGATTCACATGGTGCATTTACACTCATTATAGTGTTTTGCATTGCGACACTCCCTGGATCAGACCAGTTTACTAGTTCACTGCTCACCTTCTCCATATATTTTTATATTTTTAGTTTTTTTGTATCACTGTGTGGTTGTGTCTCACAAGAACGGCTGGCTGTGCTTTCTGTGCATAGGGTATGGATTTTTAAGGGTAAGCGCACAAAATGGGACATGTCTCAGCAAGGACTTGCTGAACAGCATTGACAGTTACTTTGTCACAATGTCACTGAAGAAGACAGAGATGTACCTTTTGTCAATGGGACTGTACATCCAGAATGCGGATTTCTGTGTTGTTTTTTTTTTAAGTGGGAGGAAATTATACTATTTCAGTCTCAAGCACCTCTTTTGCAAAACGTTGCAGGATCAAAGGCTAAAATGTGTCACCGTCACGCCAAAACAGCAGATGATTAAGTTCTATTATTAGTATAGTATCTAAGCGTTGTGATGCATTGCCTCTTTACAAGGCGGTTGTGTTGGATCTCATTAGTGAACATCTCTGTTGCAAATGTTTATTGTTTATTTTTGTTTATGTCAATTAGTGTCACGATAATTCAGGCACAGGAGAGGATGGTGGGTGTGTAGGATGTGAGGATATAAGTCATGCCAATTTTGCAGTTCCCTCTGGCCCTGTCGAGGTCAGAGATTGCTTAACATCCCAATTAATTGATAGAATCAGTCACCTCATATGCAGGTGATCTGTTTATAGCCCAGAAGCCAACATTTCCATCTTCTCTTAGCATGTTTAGTATATGCATTTTCTTGTTCTTTTTTTCCTCCTGTTGTGACTCTTTGTTGTGTTTTTCCCATCTACGGAAAACAGGCTTTGTCAGTCAGGGCACTCTTTGTTGTCAGCAGCAGGAGAGCAAGATTGTGAGTGGAGATGGAGCAGTTAAAGAATGAAAAGATGGCACAAGATGGGGGAGATGTTAGATTGTGACAGGGAACAGGGACTAAGAGTCTCTTACAAGGAAGCAAAGCCCATAGGATGAGCATATAGGACAGGGAGATGCGAAGATGAACTGCTAACCAAGGATAGACCTAATTAAAATGTGATTCCCCCTTCAGGGAGATAACAAAGAGCCCATATAAAATGAAGGATTAGACAGAAAAATCAAACGAGACAGAGGAATTCCTCCCCAGCTCCACCTGAACGGTGACGTGAAGTCTTTTTTTAAGCATAAGAGTGACAGAGTGACAGGTTGTACTGGTACGGAGCTTTATTCATTGCAGTTGAGATGACTGACAGGCAAAAAATTGGAAGGTGAGCATGATGTGTCACTCCATTTAAGTTGGATAAAACGCAATATATGAACCCCAGACTGTCAGCCTTTGCATCACTGGGCCCCAGAAATATCGACATGGATGTGTGTTTTGTTATACAAGTTGAACTTTGACAGTGGTGAATCTACATTTTGAGAGGGTGTCAGTGGCCTATAGTGGAGAGTGATGTAGTACATGATTCACTTTAGATTCACTTTTGGCTGTTTGTTGCAATTACGGTATGAGTCAGACCTTTACTACGTTTGACTGGAATGAGGTCAACTTCTGGAGCTCGATGGGCATTTCAGTGTGATTGGATCCAGGTCCGTGCAACTTTCATCTCTGACATTAACATCCTTAATATTAGCATGTTTTGAATAGCTATTAGCAAAGATTAATTATTAGTTTACTGGCAGTGTCAGTTGGTGAATTTTGTGCTACACTACACTTCTTTTAAAGGACCTTGCAGACTGAAGTAATATGACCTTGGTTTATTGGACTGGGTGGCAGAGAAGAAAGAGTATGTGGTCTTTTAACAGTCTCTGGTTCACTGAAGCAGACATCAACATATTCCCTTTTGGTGCTTGGCTTTAGAATTAGGAGCAGATTCAAACTACAGTAATAAAATTTCTGATATATGTCATGTGTGCTGTCTGATCTGCAGCAATTAATTTCTCGAGTTTCTTTTTTTCATATGCCTGAGCAGCTGCTCCCTCCTCCCTCTTCTAATTGTTGTCTTCAGGCTGTGTTAGAGTGCACTCCATTTCAGTACCCCCATGTGTATTTTACGCTCTCATGTTCACGCGTGTAGTGTGCACATTGCTCAAGTGTTGGTTAATCTCATCAGAGATGTTTATCCGTCGGATGCAAGTGCGTGCATGCGTCTTTGTGCGCCTGTGTATGCACCTGCATGCACGCATTTGTTTGCATTAGATGGTGTTGCATCACAACACAAAATCTTTAAATCATTTTGATTACAGAGCTATTTTACTTTAATAGACTCTCATCATAATCACTGAGCTCTTTAATTCTTTTGAAATTGATTGCTTCAGACAGCATGAAAACTGCTTATCTTGTATGTCTGGTTGTTGTCAGGATACATGATTTGTCCTGCACAATGAAATCAGAGGAGGACCGAGGTTTGGTCTCTGTCTGTCCCATCTGTCCATCTATCGGCTCTGCTGACACTGCTGATGAGATTTTGATTAGCAGTCAAATCAAAGGGATTTACAGTATTATTGGTGCACAGGGAGAATGGATCATTTTGAGGGTCTGCTGTTTACATTATGCATTTCAAATCCCGTAAAAGGACACTAGTATGAAATATATATCATGAAAACTATTTTTTCATCTACATTAACCCAAGCCATTGACCATATTTTGAGCCCCAGCACACACCTGGAGTCACAAAACATAAACTCTCTGTTGCCTAAGAACCTGGTCATGACTCATCTGGGACTCGCAATATGCCTCTTCCCTCCTCTTGGGACACAAGTTTGACTGGCAATCTCGTCATGTCCAGACCAACCTAGACAATAATCACTCTTCTGCGGATCGGTGGTTAGGCATCTTGGCTGTGATATGAGGGCTAGCACCGTTAGGCCCCAGGTGGATTGAAAACAGGTACCAGTGTGCACACACACACACACATATACACAAACTCAATTGACCACAGATGGAGGAATTTTGATGTGGCCGGTTGCCCAGCGTGAGGTCTCCCCGTGTCTTCCTCTGTGCGGACCTGCTGCCATATGGGCTATTGAGAAGGGTGAGATAAAATGGAATAAATGGCATTTGCATGATAATGAGGTTCTTTAGTAATGCTGTCTGATTTTCCTGCTTTAGATCTCTCAGATGATGCGTGTAGCGTTGTATATTTGTTCTTTTTGAACTCCTGTCAGGGAATTTCCTCTGCCTTCAATGCTTGCCATATCTGTATCATACAGGGTACCGCTGCTTTAGCCATTTCCGCTTTGACATCACAAGTTCCCTTTGAATATCTGGTTTGTGTGCACAAAGCATGAGGACCATTTTAAACAAAGGACAGTGTGGAATAAGACGTTGTGCAGACAGAGAGGTACAATGTCGGCCTAATTGGGCTTATTTGTCCTATGAGTGCCAGTCTGGGCCCTTGCCCGTGTGTTGATAGGAGTGATGCAGTGGTGCGGGTTTCCACAGACAGATGTCATCGAGCCTTGTCAGAGCTCCTGACTGTTAGTACTAAAGAGTGGAGTCGGACCATGCCAGCCTGTACCAGCGCAGTGACCTATGCCAGCCACTGTTGGAAATGCCACCACCCGAGAAGGGACAGGTCATGGGGCTGGCAGTTTTGTGGAAGCTTCTGTGGAAAAAAAGTCAGTACAAGAGCTCCCCCGAGGCAAGTTGTCATGAGTAATATGCTTATAATCCCGAGCTCATTCTAGCACACGCATTATGCTCTGTTCACATCAGTTGCTGCCGTTCGTCGCCCCCCAATTGTTTGTAATTTTATTTCGGAGCAAATAGGTCACTGGAAGAGCCTAACTGGAGCAGAATTAAACTCTCTAACCTGGATTAGGCTTTGACACCATGGACAATGGTTAACTATAGCCCTTTTACAAATTGCTTTATGGGACAATGCAGCTCAATCCAAAATGGAACTGATGATGTGTCAACATGTCACGGTTTTGAATGTGTCTAGATTTCCCTTCGCCCAATTTGAATCTAAAAATGTGCATCCGCTCATGTGGTCACTAACAATAGAGACCTACACACTCACCCAAACTTTGGCTGCAGACTTTATAGTGTTTGTCAAATGGCTGCAGAGAGAACAGACCTTTGAGCAGGGCCATGTGAGAGAAAAGACATGTATCAAAGCTCAGACCATTAACTGTAGCAAAGTAAGGAATCGGCTTATTTTCTTTTCGAGTGAACTGACATAATATTGTATGGTAGAGACTCCAGCCACATGTGAAATCTAGATGGAGCCTGAATAGAAGTCCCATTATGCCAATAAATCTACCACTTGCATTCAATTTCATACTACCTTCTTTTACACATAAAAACGATTTCTCTGTAGTTTCATCATTGTGTCCAGCTGACTGGAAGACTGGTAATAACAGAGATAATACTATGTTTTTGTCAGAACCTGAAACTCGTGGGCTGTAGTTCTTACAGTTTGGATTCAGTTTTGATTCTTTGCTTTATTTTTATTTTTTTTAAATCATTCTATTCCGTGTTTTGAAAGAGTTAAAAACAGAGTAGAGTGACTGGAAAAACTGAGAAAATGTATCCAAACTGCTGTTTAAATAATGAAAAAGAGGAAAGCAAAAAGCATGAGTGATTTATTAAGATTTCTGGAACATTTTCTATGGACTTATTCCCAGTCTTCTTCATTTTAATTAAGATCTACACAAGCTACTGAGCTCTTATCCACATGTATATAACATGGATGAAAACCCAGATGAGTGTTTTGAATAATGCGCAGAAAGAAAAGTACACACATATAAGCACACATTAGGTTCCATAAATAGTGCTTTTAACACCATGCTGCCACAGAAAATGTCCGGTTTTAGCACTAAGCTTGTAAAATGAATGAGTGAGCCAGTATGCCTAAGCCAGTCTCCCTAAGCTTTAGATGTGCTCATGTATTACTCTAACAAAAGTGGATGGCTCTCTGTACTTAGGCAAAAATTGGATAGCATGCAGCCTGCTCTTGCCACGCCAGTGAGTCTGGGCAACAGCATGCTGAAGCAGCAGGTTTGGAGGTGGTAATGTCTGTGTAAACGCAGGCTTGAAAGTACAAATTTATAAAGACACATGGAGAAAAATTTCTTAATTAGCTTGGTGTAGCTTGTGGCTGTTAGAGGCGCTCCTTTTAGCTGAGTGTCCACTGGCAGGTCCATGGGACCCCGAGTTGAAACTTTAAGGATAATTATGGAGGCAGAAATAGAAAGTGGTGGTAGAGCTCTGTTGCTCTCAGTGGGTCTTACCCAGTCTCACCCTAGATGTGATTCGTAGAGCAGGTAGAGCAATGTGTATTGGGGAGGGGATGCTGGCTAGGGGCCAGATCCACTTCAACCTCAGCTGGTCGGGCAGCTCAAGTCGGCATCAAGAGAAAGGCCCCGGGGGTCATCTCTCCATCATAGTGTGATGGGGACGGAGTGCCGCTGTACCTCCCTCTAACTAGTGTTCTGCCCTTCAATGATGGATGGCACTTGAGGGAGTGGAATTGTACTGTATGGGCCTGACATGCATTTCCTTATTTCCAGTGAGTTACAGAGGAATGGACCCGCTTTTGCTTAAGGCTTTCTCACAGTCAGTTGAAGATATCTCAGAATTCACTGCAGTTCAAGGACCCTACAAACTCAATGAGAACTACATCTACTGAAACTGAAAATATCCTCTCTACACTAAATGGAAACCTCAGTTCCTTTTCTTTTTCTTTTTTTTTTAACAAATGGAAATATCCTGCTGGCGAATGGATCAATTCTTAATTTGCAGTTTTGTGTTAACATGGTATATCATGCAGTCAATATTCTACATGCCTTAAGCTAAACAGAAATGACTTGAATTAGTCTTGCTTAACCTCAGGGCCAAGCATGTTACAGTGTTATTTTACTGCCTCAGTACCCCAAATCATCAGGATGTTTTTGCAGGTTCTGACAGGGTTTTTGATCCCATCGCTATCTGACTTACTACTTCACCAGTTCTAGAGATTTCTGGCTTTCAAAACGCACTTTAAAACTCACTTTCTGGCTCAAGCGATCCCTAAAGAGCCCTTGTTCTTAAGCCAAAAGTAGAGTAATTCTGACAGAATTTTGCATGATAGCGTAGCTTGTTTCCACCATGCATTTCTGCTGGATCTCTGCTCTAATTAGAGGGCGTACTTGACTTCATTGTAAAACTGTGACACATTTTCTTCTAGTTCCAAGCTGCAGAGCTGTAAGGGAGACGTGGATTTTCATACAGTTCCTTGGTCAAAGCCAAAGGTCTATTTTACTTAAAACAATTATATGTTTGTTTGTTTGTTGCTGTTTTTTCCCCACTTCCCCTTTGGGTAACTCCCTCTTAGATGGTCATGTTGTAAGGCCCCAACACTTGTCACTCATCTTGATGAGCTGTCTACTTTGAAACAATATCTAGCCTGGAGATGAGGTACCCATCAAACACGCAGCCACCACAGGCAGTAGAAAACAGATGGCAGTGCAGCCACTTTAATAAAAAAAAAAAAAAAAAGTGACAGCAATGTTTACTCTTAAAGTGCATTTGCAAATTTGCGTATGTTTATTTTCTCCCTTCTCGCACTGCATTACCACTTTATTGTTTTAATTGCTCTGGCTCGCGCTTGCACTTGATAGCACCAACCACACTCCATGCAAGTCACATTCACATGAAACAAAAGCATAGTGAATATGGATAACATTGTTAAATAATGCCATGCCATGTGCACCCAGGGTCACACACTGACCCAGACTAATGCACTGTGTACATGACCCGATTTACCCATCAGGCGATTAAATTTTAATTTCATTATCTCATAATGTAGTGGATGTCCTGTCCATTTATGTTATTTTAATGTGATAAAATATTTATGTTGCTGTTTTAATGCCACCTTTAATACTCAAGACAGCACTAAAGTGCAGGTATGGTCTTCAGAACGAATCAAAATACTCGGGCTCCCAGATATAAATATTCCTGCCTCTCACCTGCATTTCATTTACTCCCATATCTGGTCAAATGTGTCATTGTGTTGCATTTCTCTTTGAGGGTTTCAACAACATCGAAGGACACAAACACTGATTCTTCAACACGCTAAAGCTTATATTTGTCATTCAAACACAAGTAGCTGAATGCAATGGCTCAGTAAGAAACAACAGGGGAGGTTGGACTCATGCTGGCCTCACAAGCCAATATGATGACCCCCTGCTGTCTTTTGTGTGTTGCCTTTCTCTTTAAGTCCATATTTAAAGACTTAAATTTGCAATTTCCTTTAATAATTATATATTCAGTCGTGTTCTTGAATCCATGTGATATTTTTTTCCCCTTCCCTTAATCAAAGCCTTGTCAGAAAAGCTATCGTCTGGCAGAGGGTATAGACGGGTAGAGCAGCATTGGGAAATTGCTGTTACACAAAAGGCAATTTTCATATTTCATCATGTCATAAATTTGAATTGTCCTGCTCCAAATGCAAAGCTGTATTGTTCAGAGCATTGTGGGAACAGAGCTTTCCATCTGACTGCGTTAGTATGCTGACTTTCCCAGAGAATTGTCAGTCATGCAGCAACTCTCTATCTACGGTAAATGGTCAAATAAAGCTTTGCCTCTCTGGGGTCATTATTTAGCAGCCATGTGGACTGCTCATATGATTGTAAAGATCAGATTTTGAGAGATTATGTTGATGTTTGTCCATACTTTTAAATGATATACCTACTGTTGCTGTATTATTTAAATATCTGTGTAGTGACTTTTATCACATTTATCTCTTTATATCACTTGTGCTGATACATGCATTTTTGCCTGGAATGCATCCAGACTACATAGTACTCTGAGAGCAACCCGAGCCAGATCATTTGGTTTCTGGTTGGAGGATATGATGTATGATCAAATAATAAAAGTGGTCTTGTAACAGCCATAGCCATAGGCAAGGCTATGTAGCCCATAAGACATGAAAGGAAAAACGTTGAGAACATGTCACTACAGAGAAAAATAGAAAGTAGAAATGAAGAACACAGCTTCAGACTATGCAGGTGTAGGCTAATTAGCAGCTAATGTTATCTCCCCCAAGTTAACCACACTGCAGACCGTGGAGATCAAAGGTAGAATTAGCAAAGAGATAACATCTTGATCGAAAGGGGAGGAAAAACAACAAATGGATCATGGAAGACATCCGTTTTACATGTCAATAAGATCAATGAGTGAAAGATAGTGAGCATGAAAGTGGTGCATAGGAGTTAACTCCAGAGGAAAATCCTTAGAGGAAAATGATTCCTTCTTTGATAATTAGAGCTGTAGATCACATATATAAGGAAGTCTTTGATTTTTGTATTGATGCAAATTGAACTGGAGATGAGTTGTAGCCACATCATTCGGTGTGAACATTTTTCACCCCTCTCTTGGCCTAAATACAAAAGAAAAAGCATCTTCTATTGAAATCTCGAGTGAATTCTGTAATGGGTTAAATGGAGGCTCTTAGAGACAGGTTAGTATGTGGGCGACAAACAAAGATAAAAGCACAACAGTAACATGTAGCAACCTGAGTAGAAAAAGCCCATTACCGTAAGTGTTTCTGGATAAATTTGTTTCAAGGAAATAAAAAGCTTAGATGCGACAAACATTAACAGTAAGACCTAATGCTTCCTCTCCTGCAAAATGAATCATCCTCTACCTGCTATGAGGCCATGGAGCGCTGCCACTATGAGAGAAAAGGGCCATAGAGTGCAAATGTGAACGCCTAAAGCAGGAAGAAAGCTTCAAAGGCAGGGACCAAGAAAGAGACATTCAGACAAGAAGAAGAAAGAATGTTTGGGTGTGAGACATGAATAGACAAGTGACTCTTCAAGTAAATGTCACGCAGTAATCAGAGATAGGCTGTGTGATAAAACAGTCTGTCTAATTATCATGACAATATTTCCCATTAAATCAGACATAAACTTCACAAAAAGGTATTTTTGGTGTTGATTTTTCTTAGAGCCATCTTCACTTCCAACCTCAGCGCTGTCACTAATTATTAAGTCTCACAGTCTTTTTTTATTAACTAATCTGCACCAGAAACAGACCTCTATTGCTTGTTGGCAAACACATCCACTCACAGCAGAACTTAGCAAAGTGGAGTCGATCAAATTGTTTGCCTAGAAACATATTCTTAACATTTTGCACTGACTAAGTTTGTTTAACTGATGAATGCCACGCATTCCTCTTCCTTGACCTGTGCAGAATTAGTAATGGAGTTACAGTTGGTGGCAAAAGAGAAAAAAAAAAAAAGGCAAAAATCATGAGCCTATTGAGCGTCCAGTCACAACCCGACACCACAGGGATTTAGTCTACATTTCTTTGAGCTTTTCTAATTAAATTACACAGAAAACTGAATGGGAAATGCAAGGTTTCCTATTTCAGGAGTGAGAATCAGAAGAAGGAGCAGAGTGGGCCCAAATGTAATTATGCCAGCAGGTTATGACATGGCTAGCATAAGATTCTAAAATGTGTTAACCCTTTACAAAATCCCATTAAACCTATGACTGCTAAAATGCAGTAGGTTTCTTCATTATTCAATCGTACATTGATCATTTGATTATTATATCTTCATACCCAGTGCCAAACAATTAAGGTTGTCAGATCTATTTTGCTCAGTTGTATTTATACTATATGTCATACTGAACGCATCTTCATACACGTGTGGCTCTTTGCATAAAATCTGTTTTTTAATCCTAATCAGCGCACTTGTGTTTAGTATTACATCGTACATCAAGTGTGGTGCAGCCCACAATAAAGATTTAAATGAAAAACCATTAATAACAACAACAACAAAAAAAAAAACCTGCGTTGGCCTAAAGAACAAATGCAAATTTCTAAATTTAGGCAGTGATGTCTGACTAATGCTTTTCAACATGCACATTCTACTCCTGTAGCCCTCTCTGCATGAATATAAGATTGATTCCAGCATATAGAGTAATGCTGTTTATTATCCAAGCTGACTGCGCTAATAAAAGATTTAGTCAAAACGTTGTAGGCATCTTTTCTTTTCAAGTTAACTTGAGTAACAGTGGGTCTACAGTCAAGACATTCTGTACTGTAGCTCGTGTAATGTCTTAATGCAAATGGATAGGTCTATTATCTGGAGACCCATGTTGTATTTATTTGGTGTTAGCTTGCAGTTTAATTTATTGACTGCAAAAACAAAGGTGGTGTTGTTTGAACAAAGTCAATCGAGGAATAGTCTTGAAACTGGGAGCCGGACATCTGTGATGATCATAAACTTGAATCTTTTATGTTCATGATAAATAATTTGTTTTTGTTTTTTTGTCTCTGTTTTTTTTTTTTGCATTGGCAGCTGCTGCAGATCAATATTCTGTTGTCAAGGTTCAGAATGCAATTTCCAGTTAGTAATTGGCCAGCAAGCCAAACATATTGCTGTGGGCAGACCCATGAAGCTGTTCTACACACAAGGATTTCACATAACACCTCTGTGCACCAACAGAGAAACGATTATATTATTTACAAAAGCAACTACATCATCATTTAGAACTGTTTTCTCCCAGTCCTCCACCGGTGTTTTGAATCTTTTTTTATCTGAAGATGCCTTGTGTGTGTCACAGTCTGACAAAGCCTTAGTACTGGTTGACATTTCACACCGCATATCAACTTCTCAATTGGAGGAGCTGGTGCATAGCGTGATCTGTCAGCAGGTGCTAAGGCTTTGTCAAATGCAGTGATACAAAAGGCAGTCTTCAAATAAGGGAACTCTAAGACAAAATGGTGGATGGTGAGCGAACTGACAGGAGGTGTACCATCACCCACTGAACCATCTACAGCGGCTCTTCCTGACGTGCCTCTGGCCGACATGTCCACTCATCAGCCTTTGTCAGCGAGAGGCTCGCCTGCTCAGGAAGCCGAGAATTCAGACCTTATTGAATCTGTGAAGGAGACTTTGACACGTGCGCCTTCAACTTCAATGCCAACTCTTATCCTCACATCACCTTCTGTGGACAATTTGACAGAACTGATTAACCTGTTTCCACCAAAACTATTTAACCATTTACTTACGGTTCAAACAGAGATTATTCATTATCTGTGTGGTTGTGTTTTTATTTTGTTTTGTTTTTTTATGAAACAAAAGCCACAAAAATGTGTATTCATAGTACAAAAAGAAAGCAGACGATGCTGTGTATGTGGGGGCTTTAGAATAAATGCATGCCGATGATCTAATGAATAAACATCATAGTATTATAAACACTTAACCACAGCTTTATAACTCATGTCACTTTATTCATAGGTGAGGGGCAAAGCCTTCAAGCCTACACATTCTAATTTTGCTTGTGAGATGTGAAAGTGCATGTGCGAGGCTACAAACTCCACCATTCTTCTTTTGTATCCCATTGCAATGAGCAAAGAGCGTGTGTAGACAATGTTTGTGTGCATGTAGCCAGTTTTCCTCTCTTTCCTCTCTTTCTCTGAAGGAAAAAACAAAAAACAAAAAAAAAAACTGTTTTTTGGTAGCTTCTGCTTACTGTGAGAAACTGTTCTGAGCACTTGAATAACAAGACTTGACATGTCATAGCTAAAGAAATACAAAACCCTAGTTTCTTGTTTTTCTTCACGGAGTATGACAACCATAGAATACAGTCACACCCAGTTATTATACTGATAGCCGCCACTAGACAGTAATGTCTTCACACATGTTAGATCTTTCTTCTTTTCCCTTTTGTATCTTGGAACCTCTTAGTCATTTACCACATAAACTGTTTGCAGGGACCACAAATATACCATTAATATCACTCACGCACTCCCGAACGATAGTGGCTGTTTTTCCCTGCCATCCCTCTATGAGCTGTGGGTCTCTCATATTTGTTCGCCATCGATCATAGCGGTGTGGCGCACACGCTGGAAAGCAGCCGGTGGGGAGAGGCAGCATTTGCAATCAAACAGAGAGGAGCAGTGTGAAATCTCAGGAAGAGGCAGCTTCCCCCATGCCCGTGGGCAGGGGATCAGACGATGAGGAAGTCTGCCTCAGACACTCAACACCTCCCACTGGCACCCTGATGCAAGCAGCATGCAAACCCACCCCTCACATGTATCTGTCAGCCGGGGGGTTAAGCTCTGTGTGTACCCCCACTCTGTAACAGCACTGTGGAGTGCATGTTATGCCACTGCAGTGGAGGTGCTTTTAGAAGGTTTGCAAAGGTTTACTGTGAGTCGTTGATGTAGTAGCGAAGGTGGAAGAAGCTGGAAATTGCTGTTTTTCTTTTTTCATGAGATTGCTTTAAGCAAGCAGATGGAACTGACCCAATATAAAAGGAGAAGGTTACAGGTGCAATCTATCTCCAAGTCTAGAGGAAAGGAATTCTCCTCTGTGCAGAGAGTAAGAAATGTCATTGCTCCTCAAAACCAAATCACAAGCTCTCTAAATCCAGTCAGCTTGTTCCAGCCACCGGCATAATAGTGCTGTGATTTGCCCATCTGTTCTCCATTGTCCACCTTGGCTCTCCATCCATGACATACAAGACTATAAACTCTAAAGGGTTTGTTCCAGACTCTGAGCAGATTTATTTCAGGTACAGGTACAGGAGAAAACAGGTCTTGAGTGGGTGAGAATATACCAATCATCCCACCGTGCCTTTGGCTGCACCTTCACCTGGCGGTTGACTCATTCACTTCATCCTGTCCACTAAATATTCAAACAATGATCGTTTCAGCCAAGTGTGGGAGTGTGTTTTGATGTGGGGAGCAGACGGAATTCTGCCACACTGTAAGAGGATACTACAGCTACAGATGGCTAATAGCCACAGCAAAAGGCAGACAGCAAAAGTATAATTATCGGTATTGATTTCTCGGTAGAGATAGATTTGAGTGTGACAGGAAGGTCAGTGCAAGCAAACGTAAAAACGTGTACTTTCACAAATGACACTGATAATGAATAGAACACGGTGTCTGTAACTACACAATAGGCAATTTGTTATCCTTACATGTCGAAAAACTTCTGTGAGCTGACGTGTGACTGGAAATTATATGCACTATAGGATGCTAATGACAGCATGTAGCAACAGTTACTCACACATGACAGGTTGCAATATAGACCTCTCATTTGTCATATTGTCTATTAAGAACAGTCACGTCAAAGCGACTTTATAAATATAACTATACAAAATTTAGATAAAACACTAACAGACAAGGTAATGGCCTACTAAAATAACTGGCATTAGAGTGTCTCTGTTCTGTCTCGATGACGTGTGATATGCTCTTTGGCACCACTGGAAGAAAATGGCAGACCTAGACGACGTATTTAGCTGTCATTGCTGATTTTATGGCACTTGATGATGAGCCAGGTTCAGAATGTGCTTTAATTCCTGTCACCGTTGCATGGGATCATTTTTTATTACATGTTTTCTTTTAGTTGGCATTCCATTACTTAAGTCCAAATGCTGTTTTCTAAAAAGCACAGTCGACCTAAAGTCAATTACCGACCTGACAGTCAGTGAGGATGTTGCAAGCAGCCTTAACCTTTATGCCTTTTATTGCTTCTTTTGTGAGGCTGAATGAGTTAAAAGAGAAACGAAACATCAAATAGCTAAACAATTTCTGCATTTTTCTCCCCTTGCTAACTGTGAGCTCCCTGTGCGCGTATTCATGCCAAACCCTCTCACATGCACATTCTAATTCAAGAAAGAAACATGCCCAATTGTGGCAAGCGTTTTGAGAAAACCCGTGTAAATGTACCTTTTTTTCCCCCCTTTGCACAGATTTTTAGATGTGCAGCAACATCGAATTTTACACGAAGCCACTTGGTGTGGCATAAACCTCCTGGAAGCTGTGGGGAGGTTTTAATCAAGTGTGAAATCCTTTTGGGGTTGATGCCTACACGACTGTGCTTGTGCTTGGAAGCGTACTCCCCAACCCTCTCCCCAACTGTCTTCCCATGAACATCTTTTGTAGCAAGAGTCCATTTCACTGCAGTGATGCATACAGACAACGCTCTTAGCAGCGCTGAGAAAATGAAAGTCCAATCATCGTGCATGAGGTAGTGCACGCACGCACGCACACTCTTGTCTTGGGTTCCTGTCCTCCAAATTTAGTTTCTTCTTCCTTAATCAAGCATAAAAGAGTAGTTCATTCATTTGAAAAGAATCGTTGACATTGGCCTAGTAAACAGAGAGAGAAGAATATGCCACTTAAGCATAATGATATAATTAAGCATGAAAAAGGCAGAACACTGCTCAGTTGTAAAGTAATTTTATTAAATAGCCTAAACATTAGCAAATTAGGATTATTGAAACAATGAGATTAGCGGGAACAATACATCGAGTCATGCATTCTTTAATAAACAATGGGAAGATTGTGTATGGAATACCCATGAGAAATACATATTTAAGCTATAAATAAAGAAAATAAGAATAAATATCCTCCAATAATTTTATTAAGCAGTTTAAAATCTTGAGTCATGCCTTGCCATCACAAAATCTTGTCTCGCTTTTGATTGATTGAAGCCTTGGTGGGCAACATGCAGTTTTTCCAGCCTCAGAGGTCTGACATTTTGCGGGATAATTATCTTGCCACTGGTCATGAATACAATACTGATGGTACGTCTCATAGGCTTACTGTCAAGCTGGCATTTTCTCTATTAGCTTTGAACTCTCACCACAGCCTCTAATACGTCATCTCTTGTGGTTGCATCATTCGCATGCAGCCACATCATCCGACTCATTGCGTCCGTTGTACTGAGCTCTCCCCGATTTCTCTAGGAGTACATTCACTCTCTTTCATACACTGTCGTGTAGCCACGAAACAAGACAGCGGCCCAGTGATGGACGCATTCTTTCATGGCGTGGACAGCACTGAGGCATTACAGTAATGCATTTATCACAGCAATCAAAAGTTTACATGTGGGTGACACCGCAGACTCGCAGATCTTAGTCGTCTGCTGCTCTCTTCACAGACATTGATTTGCCTGTCCTAGTCTGAGTCTGAAGGGATAACAAAGATAAATTGAGTGCTATTCCCATTAAATCTGGGCTGTATGTTTAGCTTGTCAACAGGTGGGCTGCTTAACAAGTCTGCCTACTGCCAGCTGCACATTTCTGGTAAACAAATACACGAGTTCTCAAGTGCAGTTTTACTTTCAGGAACCGTATGATATTCTTGAGTGATAGCGGAAGCAAACTTATTTTGGAGCTTTCAGAGCTTGTACATTAAAATGAGGTCACTGGGTTATGGACCCATTTATTTAATTAGGAACAGCTGAATAGAAAATGGATGATAATCAAGGGCAGGGAACTCATTTCAGCACTGTCAATCAATAGCTCATTCAACAAAGGTTTTGCCCAAAGGGAACCAGCCTTTCCCTTTGTTTCCAAACACTGTATGTCTAGAGGATGTGTCTGTACTATTTTGTCTCTTCTTTTTATGTCGACACATATTTGGACCGCTATGTATATAATATGAATCACATCTAATAGAAATCAATACATGCTGTTCAGTGTTTTAACAATACAGTGATATATGACAAACATACCAGACAAACTGCTGTTGGATACTTCTAAATGACACAGACACAGCACGTAATCTCCTGAATGTATCACATCAGCTAGTGGACTACACACACACACACACACACACACACAGCAGTGCTCATTACACAGTGCATAGCAACAGCTACATAGCAACTGCTGCTGACTGCTTAGCAACAGCTGCAAAGACATCAAGGAGGGGGGTTGGTTTCATGGGGTGTTTCAGATGACACCATTTCTGTTCACAAATGCCTTTTATGACTTTTTTATTTATTTATTTTTTTATGAATGTTGTTCAGATGTTGTATCACTATGAAGCTCTCTGATGGTGTTGTTTTTTTTGTTTGTTTGTTTTTTTCTCCTGCCCACAGATATCCGCTCCCTCCCTGATGTGGCAATGACCGGAAACTGTACTACGGAGTGCAGCGAATTGGGCCACTCAGACGCCTGCTGGATGCCCGGGCATCCCTCCCCCGTACGCAAGACCAGGAACCCCCCGAAACTCTCCACCTTCGTGCCTTACCAGGAGAGAGGGAGCCTTGGACGTCTGGCAAACGGGAGCGCCAGGCTGGGTGGAGAGGAGCACCGGTCGCGCCTTCCACCCTCTCGCAGTGCCTATTCCAGCAGCGGTCATGACGCCAATCAGGACTGCCCCTTAGAGGAGATGCCCCTGAGTGTAGCCTCTGAGTTTCCACCCACCTCCCCTTCTGCCCACACTCCAAAAAGAGAAATTTACCTGTGAGGAATATCATCATCCGATTGGTGCACAAATGAAGAAAAGATACACCCACTTCAGAAGGAGAAACAGGCTGTCCACACACTAAAGCCAATGCCCGTTTTGTAGTTAACAATAGGCTGTGACTCATTCAATCACCGGCATGAACACTTGTTTTTTGTCATCTCCTCCTTAAATTATTAATTTATTAGCATATTTATTAAGAATTCCACAAAGTTAATTGATGCACTCACTCATTTATTTATACAAAATCTTGAAGGATACAATTAAAACTGATCAAAAGGAAAATACAGATAGTAATTGCTACTTTAGTAGTAACTAATTATCGTTGTAGTTAGCCAAGTCCCATTCTGTGAAGTGAGTTCAAGTAAATTTGAAAGTTGTGATCAGTGCTCTTGTGCCATTATTAGATATAATTTAATAGACAGCCAGTCAGGCCCTAACAGAAGGCAACACTTTTGACTAACAATCGAAACAGTTGAAATGGTCTATTTTAATGTACAGTGCTGTAAATACATTTGAATGGTGTGTTCTACATATATTTTTGTCTGGCATAAGCTGAAAAAAAAATTTGCCTCAGAATTTTAGCATATTTAAGCTTTTCTTTGCTGCTGCTGTTTAGACTTGATTGAAACCATCTCCAGAAGTGGAGCTCGATATTGTGGTAGGCATTTATCCACTCCACACAATCACACACACATACACACATACACACACACACACACACCTTCAACCCCTAATCATAGTAGAATGGCCTTTACCTCTGCTCCCTGTAGAGCTCTGCCACTGGTGGAGAAAGCTGTGTGGCAACATTTAAACTGACATTATGTTCCACTGACTCGCAGCACTGTGACCTATCGTTCATCATGAAAACGGTTGACTTGGCCACAGTACCCCAGAGTCACAATGACCAAACGCAGAGTATTCCTGAGACACATTCTGATTGGCTTTTCATATAAAACCTGGTGACTCACTCCGCTGATGAAATCATACAAGTGTATCAATTCAAAACGCTCTTCCCTATCGTGACAATCAGAAGGGCTCTATATGTAACTCACAGTCCTTTCCCCTAAAGCGCTTATAGTCCTATCCCCTCACGATCCATAACAAATTCCGTCGATCTAATGAAAGGACTTATTTATACGAAAGAGCACTTGAGTGCGAAGAGCCACTGAAGAGACTGAGTACTTATGGAAGTTGATATCACACTGATGTGAACTACATGGGAGCTCTGCATTGACAGTACTTTTTTGTTTGTTTTTGAACGTTGTCCCTAGATACTTCTCCAGAGGTGAATTGAATACAAACACAGTGCACCAACTGATCTGGACCTTCGTGTCAAATACATATATAGATTTGAAGTATAAAGTGTAAGTGTAAACAATACGAGGGTTTTTAAAATATAAAAATAAAACATTTGCAAAATAAAACGTGTCAGTAATTAATATCTGCAAATGCAGAAGATTCTTGAGCTTAAACATAGGTTTAGATAGGAGGAGGCAAGATCTACTGCATCTCCTGTTCATTATGATTTCCCTTGTATTGAGGACAACATGCTTAATAAATTATTAGGCATTTTCCCTCCTCTGGCTATTGAACAGAGGATAAAAAATAGGGCATGCCCGTGGGCTTCATTTATCTTTACAAAGATTTTCCAAGTGAATCTGAAGGATATGTCTGAAGGACACTATGTATTAGTCAGTAATTGGATGTTAATGATGACAACACTAGCCTGCCTTACAACATCTTAGAGCTAGCTAGTGGCTTTGATTTAAACATTGATTTGATTAGATTTGTAGATACCTTTCACCTCTGCAGAGTATTTCCATAGTGGGATTGTGTCTCTGAGTAAGAGTGGAAGAGCCTAGAATGGACGTTTCCTAATTAGGGTGAGTAATGAGTCCTGAGCTAGGGCATGTGTGAGCACACCCCCAGGACAAGGCACCCACCAGATAATGCAAATCCACCCGCAGAGCTACAATCAGTTAAAAGGGGTATTTTTATCAGCACTTACCTCATCATGCTGCCATTGAAAACTGCGTTTAGAATAATTAAACTGGAAACATATGGAAATTACTGGACATGGCCATGATTAAATAAGGTGGGCGATTATCCTGCCTTGAGGGGGAGAAAGCACATTATGCCGTTTTCAAAGCCATTTAGCGACTGAAATAAAATTCAAACAACAGCCATGATACACTGTGATTAAACCCCCACGGCTCCCCCAAGCACCCCTCTCAGAGCTGTGGATAGCCGCTTCACGAACTCTAAGCAGCGGGTAAGATCACTGACCTGGAATTAATGACAAGTGAGAAAGATAGCAATGAGTGATAAAAACCAGTGTCACATAGCCTCAATCACAACTTTATCTATTTAAATGATTTGACTCAATTTAGATTCACAACAGCTTTGCATCCAGATTTATCTGGGGGTTAAATCTTAACCCGATTCCAGCCTGAGTGCGCTTATCGCTTTAGTGAATCTGGAATGTATCCTCAGATTTGTCTCTTTGATCGCCAATATGTGAAATAAACGGGGTAACTCCGGATGGAATGACAGGAGTTTGGTTTAAGTCTGGGCCTATTTTTCCTGTCTCTTAATGAGACGGACTCCAGCCAATAATGACCTCCTGCTACTCACTCCTGGAACAATATATCACCGGGTTTGACCTTTCTTTTGAACTCATGCTGAATGAACTGTCTTCTCCTTGATCAAAGTAAGGACATCATGAAGCACCTAAATACACTGAAAAGTATGTTGAATAATGTTTAATTTGTACTTAACATTGATTTAATGTTGAATTCACTTGAGTATCTTTTGCCTCTCTGTACTGTGTATCGTATGGTGATCATTTCTGTGGACAGATGGACAAATTACTGTACTGAAATTGGCACGGGATTATTCTTTTCTTTTTCTTACTGATCAAAGACTCTTAGCAAAACTGGTTGTGTGAAAAAATAAAGAAATCTGTTGATGGTATAGTGTACATAGATCTCCACAACCCTGAGTCTGCTGTCAAGCAGGCAATGATTTTAGCATGAATTCCAAAGATAATTGGTAGAAACTGTTTACTCTTTTTTCTTTTATTTTACTGAAATGTCAGTGCTGGTTCATATTCAAAAGGCCCTCTCCCAAACGAACTGAAATTAACTGAACATTTCATTTTTTTCACAGTTCATCTAGAGCAAAGACAATTGCCTTGAAAATATGTCTTTGCAAGAGAGAATCTAGTTGTTATCCTAATTGTTGGTATATTTATATAGGATAAAATGCTTGTGATGCCATGTTTTTGTACAGTTTTATGTACATACAAGTGAAGCTTTCTAAAAGTTCTGAGAAAAGCCGATGGCATATAAAAATTGTAACATGTTTTCTTGAGATGTGCACATCTTGCCTTGGTTGGATTGACCTTTGCTGAGTCAGTGTGAATGTGGCCGTTCTATGCCTGCACTGTAGTCATTCACCGGCTCCCCACCTCCTGAGGACTTAATCAGTTTTTATGTTTATTGTGAACAGTGGATTGTCTTATCTTACCAGTTTGTTAAACTCCTGTGTTCTGCTTTGTTCTGTTTTCGCATGTTGACAAATTCTCTTGTAATACTGTAAGTCCTCATGAACTTTGTAATAAAATCACTTCAGGGAAAATATGAATGCTGTCAGTGTTTTCTTTGTTTTATATTGTTATTCATCGCTTTTGAGTGTTAAACGAGGGTTCGGTTGTTGCATTTTCATAAGCGGTTTCGCAGCCTTGGAGCTACAGGGTGTAAAATGTGTCTCACTCTAGGACCTAGGCTCATTAAGAAGAACTAGTATTCTTGTCATGTGGGGACCAGCGCCTCATTTCTAAGTCAGGAAGCCCCAGAATGTTGAGAGGGAAGCATTCCAGGGCTTGAAGTAGTCGAGTCCCAGGACCTGTGTTCACTACTTCAACTAGAAAAACAATGCACCACCATCATGCGCTTAGCTTGATACTGAACATTTCTTTAAAGCACTGAGGCTTACAAGCCTGCTGTCTTGTGATGTAAATTTTGAGATGTCTGTGTGCCTTTGCTTAAAGTCAGAGATAATAGATTTTTGAATGGACAATGAGCTCTGGTTGAAAGCATTCAGTGAAAGGGGAACTCTTTTCATGTCTGGATGTTCATGCTCTATGTATTTCTACTGTGTTTGATCATTAGCACATAAGCTGTGAACTTAATTGACTCAATCATTGTTGCATAGATACGATAATCTTTAATAATGTGTGAACTACAGTAATGTAACATGAGTGATTAAGCAATTTTAGGCCTCTTTAACAAACAGTACCCAAGACCAAGTCTTGAGTCACTCTTTACTAATGTAGTCCTGCTGTCTCCCGTGATCTCTCACGTGATCAGAGAGAATATAGCACTAAATGCCACTACGCCTTTTACTCTTCATTGCTTGCAGTTTGTGTGCTTAAGGAATGTCAAGAGAAGACTCATTTTAATTTACTTGGGGTATAAAAATGAGAAGAAAACCCTTGTTTTCTGTAATTATTAAAATGGCATCATTGCATATATTTTCTTCTTCTTTTCACCACAAATACTATCGAAGAGGTGGACAGTACTCTGAGTAACTACACTTCTAAAATCTAGGAACATAATGGCAAAACCCTGTGTTAAATGAGAGATGGACAACAGCAAATAGGTGCCACCAAGCAATTGACCTCAGGGTGATGTCAGAATAAAGAAATGTAACTGTATATCGTGAGAAATGAACGTGAAGTTGTCGAGAGATGTACATGGCAGTATATGTTTATTTGTGTGGTGTGAGAAGAAAGGTCATCAGTATTGACCAGTCACATTTTTGGTTGCTACAATCCATGTGGAGAGCAAAACAGACAGAATGCATTGGCCAAAATGCAATCTCGGAGCCCTGAAGACAGTTTAGCTTTTTAAAAAGGTTTTCTATACATTATGCAGATATCTGTTTGTAGAGATTAGCTAAAATGTCTAATTTAAAGTTACTAATTGCTCATCTGTTTACCAGATATCCGCTGGCTAAATCAATGGCAGACGATAGCCAATGGGTTTCAAGATTGGGACCAAAGTGGCAGATGGACTAACAGACATTGCCATCCCTACGTTACCATGCTGCTAGCAAGGCTAAAAACAGATAATTCAACAGTAAAGGATATTCGGCATTCAGGCCTTTGAAATTGCCTTCCACAGCCATCTAACAATGGACCAACCCACTGTACCATTATATTTACTTATATATTACATGTCAAAATTAAGCTATAGTCATCTTACGATTGCTGAACTGGACTGGCCAAAAAAATTGTATGTATTGACTCCTCTGGAAATAAATAAAGGCAACACTCTCCCTTGTACAGTATAAGCCTGTTAATCTAGACTCATTAAGCACATCATCCTCACTCATAGCTGCCAGTGAGCATTACGGTTAAGACTTCAGTCAATGTTTGGCTTTGTTATATAAAGATTTCTGTGTTGTCAATAATTGTGTTCTTGCTTTTCACACATTACTGAAGTGAATGTAGCAAACAGTGAGAATAAAATGGCTACACAAAAACAGCTCATTACAGTTAATTGAATCTTGCAGGTGTTAAGGATCATGATGTTCTTTTTGTTTGTTTGGTTTTTCTTTTTCATAAATTGACTATATTCCAAATACAATATTATACTTGGTTCAACATTAGTGTATAAATGTGAGAATGCAGTCCAATAAACTAAGAAAATATTAATCACATAGTGTAGTAAGAATAATACTCCTAGTTAAATAATTAACTAGGAAAGTGCACAGCAGAGAGTGTAGGGCAGGCTGCATCCAGTGTGTTTGCATTAGGGTAGAGGAAAAAAGGGGATGCAATAATCAGGTTACATTATGAAGGTGTAACCAGAGTAGACAGGCTATATGGAGACAAATCCAGGACAATTCCAAAAACACCAATGATGTAAAATATCAATTTCTAAGAGAAAATACCAACATAAGAATCAGCCAACACCAACGTGACCGCCACGTACAATGTCCCTGGTGAAAATAAGATTCCAAAACAATTATTGATCACTTGTGGGCCCTACCGGCCAGTTATGACAAATGAGGAGTCAGCAGTCAATGATAGTATAAAACAGAACTGTCACTAAAATCGGTTTATGACCCCCATATAGCACATAATCATAAATGTACACAAAAAATAGGCTGATGCATGCACACATGTACACACACAAACACGACCAAACGCATAATCCCTTCGGGGTTATGCTTTGCAGAAATACATTAGGCGAACTGAGAAAAAGGGAGGCAGCTGACTGTACATGTCACATGTTTGCTGCTGTCAATTTTCACCTTTATTGTCTTCGATTCGTTAGTTACCTGTTCAGGATTTGCATGTCTGGATGTGACTGCTGTCTAACTGTGTCAGCTGTCACAATATTTATTATCACAGTGTACACATGCCCTCTAACAGGGCTAGGCTTGATAATCATTTACACATGTATGAACACAAGCCTTCACATGCCCAGATCTCTTGAGAATGCAATGTATGTTCTTGGATATATGTATTACGCATGGCCTCTGGCTCCTTACTAGTGGTGCTTAGCACAGGCTGAGGCAGAGGGATGTGCATTGCTGAGAACAATGCACTCTGGAAGATGGGGGCAACAGGCAGACTAATAGAGAATAGCTCACAACTCATAGGTCACTCAGACCAGAATTCAAAATAGACCTTAAGAGAGACCTTGACACTCCCAGCATATACAGTAGTTGCAGGATGCCGACCACAATCTCCTGCACACAGGCTTGTCAAATACCATCGCCCAGCCTCTTTACGAGCCACTCTGACAGCATAAGAGGCCAAGAGCTGCTGTGTATTGCGGTACACCAGTTCATTGCACATAACATGCTATGGCAAGCACAAGGCATAATTGCAATGCATGGACCATCCTGGAAGTCCCATTGCTCTTAGGTGTGAAAGAAGGGTTCTGCCTCAGCATGGCACAGCTCGAGTCCCGCTGATGAGTTTGTGACTTGGATGGACCATGAGAACAAAGGTCTCTCACCCTCTTAACTGATGTTAAGGCAAGCGGTAGCTGTGTCTTAACAGACAGCGGCTCGAGAGGGATTCACTTGATGGGTTCAAAAGACCTACTCCCTAGTGAGTGCCTTGTGGGCCACTGTGCATCGCTAAACACCCACACATGCATTCATACAAATACAAGCAAAATATTTGGACATACAATATTTTCAGTGGTGGGTAATTATGGAGTAAGTTCTAGCCTAAAACATGAATTAAAACAGTATATTCTGACACTTAATCAGAAAGGTCTCTGATTAAGTGTCAGAACATATTGGAATACATTAGATCGCAAAAAGTATATCTGAAAACTGCTGTCTCATATGCTGCTACATTGACACAGAAATGCAAATTTAACCAGATATAAAAATGCAACAATGAAACAAACTAAAACTTCAGCAAAGTTCAGCTCATCTTTGGAGGTCATGGCACTTTGAGTATTGCAAGACCCAACAGACGGAGGTGAGATCCATCATGGCTGCACCCTGTCACTGATTGAAAACAGAAGTTCAACAGGGCAGCTGTCCCTACTGAAAATACATTCCCTCATGCTTGTCACTTTCCAACCAGGTCACTGTCTTGGATCACATTTGAACTAAACTCCGCAACCCATCGCCTCCAAACGTGAACATTTTAAACAGAAGGAACTGATTATAAAGCAATCTATTTAAAACTGACTTAACAGCCAATTCCCATGTAAAATAAGTGAATAGTTCTGCACACAGTCATGCACACCACCATGAAACAACACAGACAAAACAAGAAATGAGAAAATTTGATTGTGGAGAAATTATACACTGAAGGATAACTTTACCGCAACCCAATACAACACTCTGGCTTTTCTAATGCATTACACGATGCCTTCCCGTCATTGACTTAATAACATGATTTGAACCTCCACCCCAACCACTCCCCTTCACAAAAATGCAAATAATGGACTCCTATGTGAACAGCCGGCCCTAAAAATCATGTTACATCTGTACTTTTGCACTATGTTATACTGTATGTTTGTTTGTATTTGCTTTTGTTGGTGTCTATAGCAGACAAATTGCTAATATGATAACCAGTGACAGCAAGCAAAAATTGCCCCCCAAAAAAGATATTTTCACCTCCAACACACACACACACACACACACACACACACACACACACGCTTGCATAATCAAACACAAATAACTTAAGGCAAACACTCGACAGGACAAAAATGAGATTACAGATTCTTTAATATGAACACATCACTGAAGACATAGATCTTACTACAGTATGTATCTATTAACGTAACATAGATGATGTTAAATTATTTAGATTATAAGATTATAGTTCTTAAACAAACAATAGAAGAATCAACAGCCACTAGCAGCGAAAAGGCAAGAGACCATAAATAGTATACTGAGGAGGATATTCATATTTTTCACTGCTACATCATTCATTCTCATGCATCAACTTTTTCCTCACTAGTAACTCACTTATACGGGACATAACTGATACATCAATCCATTCAATTATAATAAGTGACCATGCCCCTGTCTCCTTAGTTCTCCATAGTAAGCAGTTTTACAAACATCCTTCCAGATGGCGCTTTAATGTTTCACTCCTCAGAGATACAAAGTTTGACAGGTTCTTAAGGAGAGAGTGGGCATCCTTCATGGACACAAATGATTCTCCAAACAGCTCACCACTCACTCTGGAGAACTGCAAAAACAGTAATGTAGGGCAAAATAATCTCATACTTATTTTACAAGAAGAAAAAAAGAAAACAACAACCTGGAACTAGACATAAAACATTTAAGAGAAAAATCTTAGTAATCAGCAAAACGACTACAACAAGAGAAAGAAAAGAACATCATAAACAATATCGCAGCTCTAAGAAAAAACAGCAGGAAAGAAATATTCAAATATTCTACTATATATTTATACATCAGACAATAAAGCACACCTTGATGATATAAATATTTTCTTAATGACAGAACACTGACAAAAGGCAAAGCAGGATCTTTAGATGAAGCATTTACGTTGGACAAATGCCACAGAGCATGATTATTTTAGGTCCAGATGCTTCCCCATTGAGCTTTTTAGGCATTTTTGATAAACCATATCACCCTAATTTTTCAGAACAGGCAGAATCCCACTCCATATGAACACCGCTAACATTACAGTAACCAGCCCAATAAAGACCGTCCCTTCCAGTCACTCCCCAATACAAACATTTCAATCAAGAGAGACAAGTGATTGAAGAAAAGATATCTGTTTATTAGAACAGATGATGTGTTGATCGAGTCTTGACAGAACGTCTTTGCTGCTTAGACTCAGCAGAGAGATTTTTTGTAATCGAGTCGCATCTGCCCTGAGCAGCAGTGAAATAAATCCCCTATAGAGTCCAGACAGTGATGGTGGTAGTAGCTGATGATTCTGCTGAGGCTGATGAAATAATGAAGCTGATGAAGCCGATGAATCTGCAAAGACTGGACAGTGATGGAGAGGTGGAGGTGAAGGATAATAGTGCGGAATCCACATACTAAAGAGAGAGAAACATATTTAAAAAGACAGCAGAAAGATAATAGGCTAACGAAGTAGGTGAGTCATTGTGCATTGCTTAGATATGACCTGCTGATGAGAACAGCTGATTTGACATCCTCAGCCAATGACATCAAGGACATTACGAGTGTGCATGCATGAAAAGACTGAATGGCAGGATGGAAAGAGATATAAACTAGAGGCTCTAAGCATGCAAAAAAAAAAAAAAAATACTCTTCCTGACTGAACATTTGCAAGCTAGAATTTCACTGAAATCATCAGCAAAGCACCATCTCCTAGAATAAAAAGTGTCACTATATAAAAAGGTACAAATTGATCAAACAGGACTCATCAAAGCTAGGCACACATACAGCAATGCATAAAGATTTTACAACATAATTTACCAGGTAAATCTAACAAGTCTAATAAGGAAACAATATTTGGGAATGTCATGTAATAAATGGGTCAATGCACTGTACAATTCACCAAGAGCCACAGTCACAACTGACAGGTTGACATAATCAAATTTCACTGTACAGGGGAACAAGACAAGGATTCCCAATCTTTCCTTCTCTCTTCACCATCCTCATTGAACCCTATGCAGCAACTGTCTAGAGAATGGGACTAAAAGGTATACACTAGACAACGTAAACCATAGAGTGATCATTTTTATGCAGATGACATCTTAGTTTACTTACAGAACCCAAAACATATGATTACAAGAATCCATTAACCTTTTCAATAAATTCTTAATAAAATCTCAAACTCGTGAATCAAATGGTTCAAATCTGTTACCACCTTAAAAAATATAATACCTTGGTGTTTACATTTCCCCCAAGCTGGTGGTACCTTTAAACTTCAGTCCACTAAACTAAATGGATAAAACTACAAACTGACTTATTTGGAAGAACTACAATATTACCAAAATTATTTTTTCAGCAGTTTCAGGGCCCATCATCTACATCTTGTCCAGACAGATATTGAACAACAACAATGTAAAAAACTTTATATGTCACAATTGCATTCATCAACACCTCCATAAAAACACACCCCTAAAAACTTGGTAGAAAAAATCCTGCACTTAACGCAAGCATGTTGTTAGTGCACCCTACTATGGAACAACCCAGGAACCTTTCAAGATAAAAAGAAACGCTCAACTACAAAGCTTGGCAGAGCAGAGGTATTGCACAGCAGATTATACAAAATTCAGCTCTCATCACCTTTGAAGAACATGTCCGCAAGTATGGCATCAGCCAGGAATACTTTGCCCAATGCCTACAACTCAAATCAGTCAATGCACATGAAATCAATCTGTAACTGTTCTAGCCAAAGAAATGACAAAGCCCCTCAACTTCCTGCTGAAAAGATATTTGCCAGCAACAATGATCAAACGATATCCCTCTTTATTAAAAACAAATGGCAAAACGGTTCATCCACATCACTTGACCCTGACTCTTGAACCAAAATCTAACATCTTAAATTCAACATCCATTAATTCAAGATAAAGTAAACCACAACACGAACGCACCAAATAGGTCTCTCCACTTTAAGTTACTGCTCACTCTACAACCCTGACACTTTAGATGATTACTGTACACTCATGCATGCTGGCACTGCCCACCTGTCCAACATTTCCAGAAGGAAATCACTGATAAATGTTCCCTGACCTTGGAGTGGTGGATCCATCCTCCCCACCCCTTTGTATACAAGATAACATTATTGAAAAGTGCAGTGATTGTGCTAACTGTCACCAAGTAGACCATCCTCCTAAATGTAAAGGCACAAAAATTGAACATTTTACAATGGAAAGTCCACTTTACAGAATACATTACCGAAAAAAAAAAAAAAAAAAAGACCAAAAGATCAACCACAAAACACAAAAGTTTCGGGAGCCAATCCGCAACACTGCTCAACAAAACAACAAGTCGTAGCAGTAGTTAATATTATTAGATATATGTTTAGGCACTTTAGATGTTTCATAAAAAAAACATTTGTCTTACATATACATTCTGAAACATTCCTTGTAGGAATAGTGAAATATTCAAGTGAGATATTTATATGCTCTAAAAGAAAGAAAATAAAGAAACAGACCATGTTCCAGATAATAAAAACACTCTTTTTGTAGGCATGTAGCCCATTATACAGGGGCTAATGATCAACAATTTAATATGTAGGTTGAACCAAAATCATTAATTGAAACACAAACAGCTGTTTAGGGGGAATTGAACTGGGCAAGGAGCAGCCATACTAAAAAGGTGAGGTTGCTGAAGACTGCTGAGTTAAATCAAAAGATTCTTACACCATGGCAGAGCATAGAGCATAGCAACGAGACACAAGGTGGTCATCCTGCAACAGCAAGGTCTCTCGAGACAGACAGGTGTTTCCAGATGCTATCCAAGCTCTTCTGCACAAAGAAACAGACAAGGTTGAGGACTGAAAAGTCCTGTGATTTTAGTGATTTTTTCTCCCTTTTCTTTTGCATATTTCATATATATATGCACACGCACAATCACCACATGCTCGAAACCACACGTGATAGTCTGCCCTCCTTTGCACACCATCTTTTGTCACTACAGTATTTAACTACCTCAAATCACTACATCATTACAGTCTCTTTTTGTATGATCTGTGGCAACAACTGTGTCTAAACAATTACTCTGTTATACTCTGTCTTTTTCATTTATGTTTTGTCATGCTACACTAATGCTGCTACTACTGCTACTAATAATAAAAAAATGGTTACCTCATCTAATTAGTTTCTTTCTATCACTCCAAGCAGCAGGGTGGAGGTGCAAGCTATCAAAGCTTGAAGAGACACAATTGTTCCGCTCGAAGGTTCTCTTTCGATACTCTCCATGCAAAAGGAACTTGCATGGGTAACTTTACCGAGTCTATCAGATCTATTGTCACGCTTAACTTGCTGCTAATTTTAGCCTCTCCAGCTTCCTAAGGAATGAAAGGAAGCCAATATTGTCAATAGTATGTAACCTTAAAACTTGGCATCGGCCTGCAAGGTTGCTGCGCATACTACTGCTTCAGTGATAGAAACAGAAAAATGTTCATGTTTTTGACACCGCATGCTATGAACTACAACACACTGACTGGTAGACTGGGAATGCTGTTTTATATCTTCTACAGACCCAGTGTTGAAATAACAAAGGGTAAAGTCAAAGTATGCTGGTACAGTGAGTGCAAGACTACTTGTCCAAATAGCTTGTTACAACGCCCACGTTTTAGAGGATTTTGGCTGAAAGGAGCATTTTTTACCATTCATTTTGTGATCTCACTAACACTGCTAAATTGTTACTTAGACATTGCAGCATTTCTAATCTCCATTGAATTTTAACTCAGGGTAAGGGGCTCCATTTTCTAATTTATTACTCTATTAGACTGGCTCGGCATTTCACTTCACTGTTGTAGTGAAAGATGACATAACTGGCACCTTCAAGACCTATTTGCTGCTTGAAATTTCTCCTGTGGCAGGCACTGGGCTTCTCAAAATTGCCGTGTAGTGCTGGCTTTCTATCCATCAATTATTAATGTGTCTATGTTCTGCTGGAGACCCTCTTACTTGAGGGATGTGCTGTCTCAGTATTATGGTTATTATCTGCTTTTTGACTCATGGAAGTGTTTTGCTATTCAGGAGAGTCACCTAGAATTGGGCGAGGGAGACCCAAGACCACGTGGTAATTGACAATGCAATAAAGATAAGACCAGGAAGATGATGAATTGAAGATGTTACATTGAGTCAATAATTTCATACATATCTCATGAGAAGTTCGACTTACAATTCATTTTTACGGAACATTTTTTTCTTTTATCGTGTATTAGCAACTGTGGCAACGTGAGTTTGTTTTTAAAGTTAGGAAGTGTGAAAATCAAACAGAGGCATTTAAATAAATCTAACTATGCACTGCCAAGAAGGACTGGAAACCGACCTGACATCCTGTAATATTTTTATTCTTGGTGACAATGAAATATTCCCAAACTGGGAATGACTAAAATATACAATACACTAAAAAGGAGCTTATATGAGCCAATGTTAAACTCTTCTTACAGTATATTGCATGTACAGTATATGCAGCCAGCTGTGACACATGACAGCACATGAAAATATAATATGTCATAATGATAAACCATCTGCCTTACTTGTTAGCTCCTCTGCAGATATGGAAAACATAGTTACTGTTAGTTCAAACAGCTTTTAGCAGCCATGTTTATATTCAGTGGTGAAGCAGGAAGAAGCTTTCTTGTGGCTTAGTGAGAAGAGTGAGTGTATTCCTGAAAATTCATTAATGTTATAGTTTCCCAGTAAAGCGATTGAGAGGGCTTTTAACATTTGCAAGGGGGCAATTTATTTTTAAGAAAATTAAATTCATTGATTTAACCAGGCAATAACCCCAGAAAGGCTAAATAACAACAAACAACAACAACATAAGGGTGTGTGTCCATATAGCATTTTTTTCAGAAAAGCGCTGGCAGGGTGCTGGAGAGCGCTGGGATGAAACAAATGTGTGTGGTGAGAGAGAAAAACACTATATGGACACAAGCCCTAAAGCTACTGTTTCAAAATCAAAGAATACATTTACGTTAAGTTAACACTGCTAAACTGAATGGTAAACACACTGTAGCTGTGGCAGAATTCTTACAATTTCATTCTGGGAGGCACTGACAGACCACCAATTATGAGGCAGGTCTGAGAACTTGTTTGTCCATATCAAGCTCAATATTGCCTTTTCCTAATAATGGCTAGATCCTCGCTTATTTAAACGCTTGAGTGTCTTTCCCAGCTGCACTTGACAGTTCTGTGTACAGTCATAATCATGGATCATACAAGGTCGTTGTGTTCCTATGGTGAAGGAGCCTTCCCTGAATCACTGGGGATTTTGAGAGGCTCCCTTTAGCAAATTTTTGCTTTATTTCATCCATTACTGACTGTTAGGCTAATGCAACACATCGGCTACGCTCTGCCTGTCTTTCTCTTTTCCTGCTGGGCATGGTGTGTCCTACTTAGAATACATGACACACACGGATGCAGACCATTGGCAAAGAGAAAGAGAGACTTTTTTGTAAATGATATTTGAAAATGACCAAACCTGAACACAACCCGCAGCTGGAGTGCACCAAAAAATAAACCTGATACTGTGTTGGGGCCATTGGGCTCAGGTCAGTTTACAGAACTGTACTGCAAGGGTAATGATGATCCATTGTGGGCATCTGGGGCTGAAAGAGTGCAAAGGGACACCTTCTGGTTTCCAGAGAAATCACATTGATGTAGATCTGGAAGATAAACAAGGCAAAAAATGACTAGCCTAATTCTTTGTTCAAATCTTAAGACAGAAGGTGTTCAAAGCTCTCTCCCCACAGAGTTACTTTTAAGCTGGTGCTCTGTTGTATTTCAGCAATGGCCTACACAAGTCTAATCCAGACATTTGGAGGAAAATTGTTCCTCTGGTGGACTGTAGAAGACTAAAGGTTTGCGTACATTTTTCAGCTCTGCAACATATCCACGAATATATCTATTACTGTATAGATATTCATTGTAGAGCTGCAGGAAACACTGCAGGGAAACACTGTTCTCCTGTAGCCTTTTCCTCAAGATGAAAACACGACTCGGCTACCGCTGCTGTTGCCTTGGAAACCTGGTCACTCTCACTCTTTTATCCACACTCTTCACCACTCGCTTCATTAAGTGCGTTGCTGCTGGCAATTAGAATAAAACCAGCGGCAGGGCTGGCTGTCTTGAAATGCAGTCTCCAATTAAATACTTTCAAATAGCAATGTTTCTTCAAGCTACATCTGCTCTCCATATAATAAACCATGCACCTGGGAGCTGTGCTTCTGAAAGCACTGCACTATGGTTGCTATACCAATGAATGACTTCAAAATCCATGTCTTTTACAACCACAAATACAAATGTAACATGGATCAGACGCTGCCTTGTTCCGGTGATGCTCTGATTTTCAATCCTGCGCTGCACTCAAATAAGCAAAACAATGTTCCAGACATTGTCATGGTGATCTCACAGGAGGAGAAAAATGCCTGAGTGATCAATCCAACTCTGTGCACTACTGTTTCAAGTAGAGAGAAACACAAAGCAGCGTTTTTGCTCATCCATTCAAGGCCATTTCTATATAAATGATATAGGTGGTTTCAAGTCTTTAAGTCTAATCTCACTCAGCAACTTATATTACTGCCTAGCATTTTTACTTTGACTAACTGAGGATGTTATTACTGCATTAAAATTGATGAAGTAAATTTAAGTGAATCATCATTTCAGGACGTTTGATTTAAGTGAATAAGTACTCCTGAGAAGTGCACTTGGTATGTTTCATGTGCAACATGATTATTAATTTAATCTTGCCCATCAGTTGCCCTCACATGCTAAAAACTGAGAAAAAAAAAGAAAAGACATAGTATCAGTCACCACTGAGAGCAGACGGTACGACCTCTCCCTACTCAGCTGAGCCTGTGAAGCCTTGCATCACTCATTTAACACTCTATTACGTCCCACCTGAGCACACTCTAAGTCATTACTGAATTACCTACAAGCTATCCATTTGCATTGACAGACCCTTTGTAATCGAGCAACAAGCCCTCAAACAGACCCGGGCCAACGTGACTGCTGATTTTAGAACTATTTAAGGTACCTGCAGCCTTAAACATTGCAGCGAACCATAAAATCTCACCGTGTATGAAGATCTATCTTAAAGACAATCTTAATGACAATTTATTTAACCAATCTTTTGGATTTTATCGTTTGACGACTTTGACCATCTGCAGTTATAGATAAACTAATCTATCATTACTCAGAAGACAGATTCACTTCCTGCCAAATCTACTCCACAAAACCCCAAAACCTTTAACAGTCAAATTTAACTGTCACGCTCCATTGCTCTATGAAAATATCAGAAAATAGATTTCTGAGTTAATATCTTCACTTCAGTAAGTCTTTGTCTAAACAGAGGCAGAAGTGTTTCAAAACGAATTCAAACGATGCGGCACGCTGCCACCAAGATCGAGGACTTGTTATGATGCGACAGCACTGAGTGAGGTTGAGTTTGAGTTTGTTGCAATGGTTTGTTTCGCAAAGAACTTTAATCAAGGATGACAATAAAAAAAAATAAAAAAAACATCTCTCTGGAGTGCACCATGGCTACATTTCATTTTTATTTTAATTAAGTGAAAAGTAATTGGTCAGATAACAGGTCAGAAATCCTTTTGTGCATCTGTGGACCTGAAGATCTTCTTTTCTTCCTGTGCTTGTTGCTTTTTAGAGATTGCCATTAGGATGTGTTCTTTTGCTCTCTGCTACTTGAACGTAGTGTCTAATAAGAGCTGCTTTTTTTCTCCTTAGAAAAATTAATCCCATTAACACTAAAGAAAAGAAAAGAAACACAACATAACTTCCCATGATATTAACACTTTATAATTAAAACCATTGCTTTTTTAGTTTAAAACCAAATATCCAAAAGGTGTGCAATTAGTTTTAATTTTAACATAAACAAAAAAAAAAAAAAAAAAAATTATTTAAGTTATTTGTTACACTGACAAGATGAAAGTTGTCACATCAATGGCAGGTAACATCTATTACATTAATGGGAGCCGTATTTTGTTACAGTTATTATTATTACATGATAAGCTGCAAATTCACATTACGTGGATGTTTTATGACTTTAATGGAAAATTAAAACATCGACAGTTTTAACGCTGTATCCTGCACATCCATCATTCTTAAAAGCTGTAATGAAGGCTCCATTGTTTTTCTATCATTCATTCGTTCGACGGTGGGTTGCTCCATTACTCACAAACCTGCACATAAAGGGAACAAAAATCTAAACAACAGTAAATTAATAAAACAATTTTATTTCCTTTGACACGAGCCAAGCCTTGTCCACAGGCACCAGTAAGCCCCTCGCACCCCTCCCTCCCGTGCACCTGCTGGCTTTCAGGGTCGGGGCTGATGAGTTAATGCGGCTCAGGTGTTGTAATTGAAGATTGCTACCAGCTGGTTGTGGTGTAGCTTGGCAGGGCAGAGAAGAGCAGAGTTGGCTGTCGGGCTGAACAGGTGAGCGGTGCTTCAGTGCTGCTGGCCTCTGTTCACAACAAGCCCCTTGTTCATGGAGAGGCACTTGTGTCTCCGGGCGCCACATGCACATACCGGCTTGAACAGTAAAATAAAGGGAAGAGAGCGAGCGCTTCATTGTATATTAATTTGAATTTGAAGATACTCTAAAATTAAAACCAACTAACCTCATTAGCATCATCTCGTTGAGCATCTGAAGTAGGAAAAGAATGGAGCCAAAATATCAAACAGTATTTCATTGTCCAAATACTTTCTGGGCTGACTGTAGAACCAAATATTCACTTAGTTTAATGTAAACCACCCACACACTCAAAGGCATTTGGGCCAGTAGCGATCCGATTTAAGATTAAATCAGCCACAAATTCTGTTCCAAACTCTACACAAGCCCTCTGCTAACATGGGAGAGCTTGCTCACTACCTCTGTGTAGCCTTAATGGATACATTTAATGCTTCCCATTTACATCTCTAAACCTGATAAACATGACATTTAAGCACTAATCTAATAAGCCACCAATACAGGTCCAAACGGAATTAACACATTTACATTCGTCTAAGATCTATTCAGCTTCATGCGTACAGTTATCTTCATATATATATATATATATATATATATATATATATATATATATATATATATATATATATATATATATATATATATATATATATAGCGGTTTTTACCCTTCACTCATACTCATTTCCATTAACAGCCTGACTGTATATTTATAATACCCACTATCTGCAATAACTAATAAAGGCTCTTGACCTTTTTATTCTCCAGTGCCTACTTGAATTTCAGTTAGATATACTCTTAGAACTCCTGCCAAATCTATTACAAACACATATATGGTTATAAAATCCACGGTCTTTTATTATGACCTGATTTTTTTCTTTAATGTGAATAAGTGAAAACTATCCAAAAAATAATTATTGGCATATCAGTAACCTGCCTTATGCAACTGGACTAATCTGGAGTAGGCAGGCACACAAGAGCACACACAGCACATGCTTGAAAACACAAATAGGCCTTTTCTTCATCTTTTTATTAAGCCTTTTTTAGCTGGTGTTGCCAGAGGGACATAGAATATGTGAGCAAACAGTATCTTGCCCAGTGAAACCCCACAGGGAGTGAAGTTCAGATTCTATGTTTATGGGACAGTTTGTGTAACCGCCGGTGTTCCCTGCAGCTCCCAAGAAATTTGAAATCGATCATTGCATTTACACACTGTGGCACCTGGGAGGGGAATGGGTGCAAGCCAGCACCTTATGTCTCCCAAACAACTACAGTGGCACTGCACCATGAGGGGCAGCAGCACTCTGTAGAGGGACAAGTCAATAAACAGTTACTTGGGCCAGTGGGTTGTTTGTCAAGTGCAATTACAGGGGAAAAAAAAAAAAAAAAAAACATTTTTGAGACTGATGTTAGCCAGTTCAAACCAGGTAGAGTTCAGAATGGAAAGTACACTTAAATAATTGGAGGATGGATTCGAAAAGGTATGTGTGGCATTTAATACTCTGAGTAATACGAGCTGCTGTAAAGAACCACAAAAAGGGCCAGAATAGGCTCCTTAGAGGCAGACACAGGCCATGAAATATGCATGTCTGTCTTGAAGTGGAAGAGATATAAACAAGGCATGAACAAGATACTAGTAAAGACTAAAAATAGGTACAGGAATAAATATTATCTGTATAATATGCTACAAATTCTAACGTTTTGCTCATTGCTAAAAAAAAAAAAAAGGTCACATTATCAGACCGTGTTCATTCATTAAGATTCATGAATTTACCAGCATGTGAGATAACATGACACGTGCAAAGTCATCTGTAGGAACAGAAGAAGTCTCACAGCAAATGAAATGTTAAACAAGAGCTACGTGTAGAACACTGTATAATGCCCTCAGGCATTATAGTCTGTTGTTGGAAGATAGTCTTGGCTTATTATATTTTACAGGCCGTGATTTGTAATTAAATATTAAGTCTAATTAGTGGAATCTTTCTTGGTGAGTAATTCAGCATCAGAGTAACCTCCAGTAACTTCAAAAGCTAGTTTTAGTGTCGATGCCGTGTAGAAATTGAAATGAAAGTACGGTAGAGGTTCTCACTTATTAGTTATTCTGTTCACTGCCTGTATCATCATGCATGGTGCATTGACTGCATTGTAAAGGGTGTCTCTGTATTTGAAAGAGAAAGCTGTTTCAACATTTGAAGTGTTTCATTATATTTAACTATAAAAGTAAGAAAGCTTGTTAGGGAGATTTTTTGGCGTAATATTAGCTTTCCTTCCATTAGTCCTTGTAGTAGTTCTCTGACTTCACAGCCCAGTCATCTGACGGTTAAAACTAATCACCTGCCGCATACAGTCTGTCAACTTTTTTTTTTATAGAAGCATCTAGGTGATAGAATAATTGGTTATGGTTCACTTTCTTCCAGGAGGGAGATGTTGTCGATCCTTTATGTTTCATGTGTCTTCTTCTCTCCGAGGGTATTTAGTTTCAGGTGAAGGTGGAATCTTATGCAAAATAGAAACACCCAGTGACATTTTGCAGGCAATGAGTTAACTTGGCTGAATTGTAGGACCCAACTGTCACTTGAGCAAATCCAAATAATTGATTGGCTCATTATCCTAACACCATATTATCGCTGTGTGATACTTTAGGTTATTTGGTTGCACCAAACTTTTATTTCACCATGGGTTTCATTGCCAAATTAATTTGAGAGTGCTTACCAATCTCATAACTAACATACTGCACTGTTTAAAGCCTGCTGCTTTTATTCCAATGATGGTTTTGAAAGTTCCTTAAATATTGGTCAGTGGGGGCTGGATGAAATGTCCAAGAAGCTCCGGATTTTGGAGTTTTTGAACGTTTACTAACCACTCTGCAACATTTATTGTGCTATATGTGCTGAGATGCGCTTTCATTTGGGATCAATATTAGATAGCTGCAAAGTGTATGTTATCAATTTATTCAGAACATTTTAGATGCTATTTGCTTGCTTAAGAGCAGTTGGTATGGAAACATATTGATGTTATTTCCATATTGTGTAAAAAATGGTTATGCATATTATACGGTCACATATATTGTATTCCCACTTCGCAGAGCTGCCTGTTCAAACCTTTTATTGGGTTGACACTTTTTACATAGACACACACAGACCTACCTACTGTACAGTAATCATTAGCTGATTGTAATCCTCCCGAACAGCTGACCCTCTCCCCTGAAGTGACAGAATGTAACCTTTAGGAGGAACTGACCCATCTCCTCAGGGACAGTCAGTGTAGACAGCAGATTCACAGCGACCGAGTCTTTTAAGAGGCAGCCGAAAGGGCACGGGCTTGTCGAGGGGGATACGCACTCAGCTCACGGATGTCAAACCCTTGGAGCTTTGCCTGTTCACCGCTTGATAATTGGTCATCTATCTACTCTCCTGTGATCACCAGTTTAGTTCCAGCTCTGTGGTTTAGTCATTTATTTCTGGTCTCATTGCTTCTTGTTTGTTTCCAGTTGTGTAGTCAGCTGTTTACTTCTGGTCCTATGATCAAAAATGTATTTCTGGTACTGCAGTCAGTGGTTTACGACTGGTTTCAAGGACATTGCAGTAGATGTGTGGTGCTGCAGCCATTTTATGCTTGATTTTATTAATCGGCTTTAGACTTATTTAATGCAGTGGAAACATTGTTTTCGGTCATATATCCTAAACACACACACATACACCCACCCACCCACACACACACACACACACACACACACACACACGATGCAATGAGATTACTGGCTGCTGAAAAGCTGACGCTGAGCTAAACTGCATTGCTTGAAAGACTGGAAGCTGGACTGTATTGCTTCAGGTATACCTAGGAGGTGAACAGCATTGCTTGATAAATGGCTGGGAGCTAAACTGCATTGCTGCTTTAACTTTGAATGAAGGAGCAACTGAAGGAATATGGAGAGTTGGAACAGTAGCAGAGGGATAAAGGGGGCAAAATATAGTGTAAGCAATGAAATGTGTTGAAATGAGAGTTGTAGTGGAAGTACTTACATGAGCTTAAGTGTACCAAGATGGAACTGAAGTGTCATTTAAGTTGTCTCAGTTAGGGTACGTCGTCAGCTGAGGGCTAAGCCCTATAAGCACTGCTGTGTACTAGAGGGAGTTGAAATTGAAATATTTGGAAAGTCATCAGCAATCATGAAGCCTGATGTAAACTCCTATTACCTTTTTGGAGTTTTATTATTATTTTAATGTGTAAGTCAGTTTACAGATAGTTGGTTTGGATGAGGACACATTTTCCTACCTTTTAATGAGAAAATATGTATCAAGAGCGAAAATTGTGAGGGTAATTGGTAAGTAAGTTGAACAATTTAACAGCTTAACTCACTCGTGTTCTAACACCAAGAGGCAAAATCTGTTGCTGTGAAGTGAAGCCAAAACTGTAGTTCCTCAAATAGCCATTCGAGGCTGGCTACAGAATGAGTCTATCCCCATAAGCACCCATATTAAAATGCCCAACTTCACAGCAGAATTAGTGTTACAGTTGACATGGGTACCATTACGGGTGGTTTGTTTGAGCACTCAGGCTTCATTCAACCTGCCTCTGCTTCACCCATGATCTCTTGTCTATCTTTGGAGAGCTACACACTCTGAGCTTCACAGGGGCTCTTCAAAAAACCTGTGGATGATGTCACAAATATGACGTCCATGTTTTATACATATGTCTAGCAACATTGCTTAAAAAAGGCACAAAAAAACCCAACTATTTCAGTAAGTGTGGAGGATACAACAATGAAAACACAAAAAACAAATTCTGATAATGTCCTTGGTGAGCTGAAACTTCTTGTTTTAATGATGTACAACTACATTGAAGTAGTTAGGTGCCAAGAATGAGGAACAAAATGAAAAATAAAGAGAAACTGCTGCTGCCAAGCTGTCCCAAGAACAATGAATGCATTTACATGCACACAAGGATCTTGGTTTTGAATCTTACACTATTTTTGATCAAATGTGGGATATGGTGTTTACTGTACATGGAGCATGAAAAACTGCTTATTCATTTCCTGCAGGAAAGACTTCTCACCATCTCAGTTCTGTATCAACAAACAATATTCAGAAACCTGGATAAGGGGTTTTCATATGACAGTATCGTGGTTTCTATGAGAGTACCCCTGATAGCATCCAGGTTTCTAAAACCAGGGTAAGCTGTTTACATGCAGTGCACTTGGGAGGTCTTCTAGCGTGTGTAAATGTACATACATGTGTGTAATTTCATGTCAGCAAATATGCTACCTGCACAGTTGAGACTGTGAAATGTAAGTAGGAAAGTAGAGCATATAGAGAAGTTCCGTTGCAGTAAATGAGCTGTGTGTGTGAAATGAGGTTGACTGGGACACCCTCGTGCACAATATTGAAGGGAGCCCTGGGAGCAGTGTGGGATCATGGCAGGATGAGTCAGCTCTGTAAATGCAGAGAGAGAAGTACGTAGTAGCTTACATATTGACTGGAGAAGGGGTTGATGTCTCTGGTGATAAAGATCTATATGACAGCAATACCTTGAGGGCCTTTGAGAAACTCTGTCAAGAATACAAACTACCGGTTAATCAGTGATGGAGGTATCTCCAAATTGGCAGTCTCCTAGAAAATACATCTGGGGGTAAATATTGTTCTTGCATAAGAAAAGAGTATCGATCAACTGATGCTGAGATATTGCTTTCTTTTTAGTAAGCAAGTGTATTAAAACTACTGCTTTAAACACCATTATGGGGAACAATTTCAATGTTTCAATTACAGATAATGATTAGTTCATCTTATAAGAATTCCAAAATGGTTTCCAGGGAGATGAGGATTCATTCACTGTACAATCATTAACCAGATCAACTGGACTCCCTCATAACTATTTAGACTCAATTTGAGAGAGAATCCCAAGTGAGGAAGGCACTTTGGCTTATTCTCTCTTTGATGGCTCCCTGATAGGGGTTTTAGTTACCTATTCAAGATTGGTTTGAGAAGATTGCAAGTGTAAAATATCCATACTCATCCGGTAACCCAACCCCTTTAGTACTTTACTTTCATATGAGACAGCACTTATGGTTAACTGGACATTAGTTTAAAGTTGCTTTAATCAATCTTTGTAGCAACAATAGATTAAATGACTGTGCAATGTGAAAGAGCTCGCTCATAGTCACCAACTGCTGTCCTCTTCAGCTCATCTTTTTTTTTTTTTTTTTTTTTTTACCATCTTTCAGTGCCTTTTGGTTTTCAGGTCCTCATCTTAACTATATTGGTTCCCAATCACTGCTCTCACCTCATCTTTTTTTGTCCACAGTAGAAAGCTGTTTTCAGTGAGAAAGCTCCAAAAACCCACTGGAGGCTAACCTTCACACCACCAAACAGCAGGCAGACACAGTTAGTGACTAGCCGGTGAACATAATGGAGCATTTAAAAGCTAAAAAGCCAGACATCCCCCTCAGGAGTTGGTGAAGACCAAAAACAGGTCTTAAAAAAGGAAGTTGAAAGGAGGTTTGACTTAGAAATTATCAGGTGGCTAGAAACAAGACTCAAAATAAATAGTAATGTTGCTCCATATCTGCTGCTGTAAATAGGCAACAAAATTGCCATATCAACTTAATAATAATAATAAGATGTCAGTGTTGTGTTCACAGCTTGTTTCTGTTTCCCCAAAGAGGCCAGGAAATTAGCTATTGTAGATAAATCAACTAAACCTCCTTCTTTAAGTGCTCGGCATCAGCCTCAGGAGTTGGTGAGACATTATTATTATTATTCTGCCCGTAACATCTATTCTAAAAAATTGTGTGTATTTTGATTGTACCATTTGCAGCAATCTTCCACAACAGAATATTTCTTCATCATTCTGGGTACATTTTTGCAATCGTTTCTACAGTATGCGTTATAAACTTAGACTTATAAACTTAAATTACTATGTCAAGTTTTGAATTACACAATATATAAAGTCAAGATTTGTTAAAATAAGTAAAATAAATAGGTGTAATGGGTACATTTATTGGTGGCAATTCTCCACTGGTTAATTAACTGCTGATTATTTGATAAAGAAAAAAGATTTAAGGCATAAGGCACCACTAGACCTCTGTGTGATTCCTCCAATAGTATACAAATGAGGCCTTCAGCATTTGCAATTAATCACCAGAACAGCATGTGTTTTCTTCTTAATAATATCCAAGTATTACATAATATGATTCAATTTGGATTCATGGACGCAGTGTATTTAATGGATACTATTTAAGGAGCCTGCACAAAAATAGGTGAGGGGTTTTTCAATCGTCTATGTGGTGTCTTCCCCAGCTAAAGCTAAAGAAATAATACAAAATGGGAGCCATTGTGTTAAGACATTTGAAAGCAGTAGACAGCATAATATTCAATGCCAAATTGCCCGATTTGTATTGACATTTCCCTTTAGTGCGCCCCCCCCTCACACCGCTGATGCCATTAAATCACCAAAAGTGATACCTGCTTTTTCTCAAAGAGACTGTCACTTTACAAGGTCATTGAGCTTGATCTGCTCTGGTACAAAATTAGGGCCCTCGGTATCATGAAAATTAAATTGACAGGAAATTCATACGCTAATGAAACAGACAAAAGAACTAATCACTTGTTATCTAAAATGTCGCCCATAGGGATTAAAAAAAAAAAGAAAAAAATACACCGTCCATCTCTCACTTTCTTTCAGCCATAATGAAGCCTCTCATTAAGTTGAGTGATCTCACTTTCAAAACCTTTTTTTTTTTTTTTTTTTTTCCCCAAACATACCTAATTGGACTTCACATCCACTCACTGTCTATCTTGTTTAATTAAAGGTCTCTCATTCTTTCTCTCACCTCGTGTTGTACACGTCAAGTAAAGGTCTCACTCTCCCTTTTCTTTCTGATCTCAACTAAATAAACTCACTTGCTATTATTTCCCTGTGAATTCACACTGTAAGTAAATTAGAAAATCCGTAATTGAATATCACTCTCTTCTTCCTCCATAGGCTTTTTTAGCATTCTGTCTGCTCCTTCAACACACCTCGGTTCCCAGCCAATGGGGTTTTCTTGCCTCTTGTTTACTTCCTCTCTGCAACTTTAAAGGTCTGTTTTGGAACTGAGCCTATTCCTTTAGATGTTTAAGATCTCAACATCTCGTCTGTTTCCAGTCTCACAGCTGAAGGTTCTGTTTGCCTCTTTTTTATTGCCCTATAGACATATGGAAAGCAAATCTGTTCAATGAGGGTAGCTGAAGCATAACACCTTATCTTCTCCATAGTTTTTCCCTTTTGTGTAGCCTGCATAAAAATGGCGTGAAAACATAAAATGTATTTTTCTTTCAATGCAATATGATGTGAAGTTCTGTAATTGTACATATGTCTTGAGAGGCTTGAGCGTGGCATTGGGGTTATTTACAGTCATAGTTTCTCAAATGCTGATGCAGTAAATTCTGCACTAGATTTAGCTTTGCAAGCCCATTAGAATATACAGACTGCACTATCATTTTTATGAAAACATTATGGATAAAAATGACTGCAATTGTACTAGACATAATACTTTTGTACGTCTTACTTTTTGGTCTGTTACAAAGAGTGCTAGTGTTTCTTAAGACAAGAACATAATATTATCAAATATTAATGTGCATAAATTGCCATTATATGTAAATTATTGACTCTAAAGAGGTGCTGCTACTATCACTGCAACTATTGTTGCACAAAGCTTTCATATGCATGTTGCACTGATGCTCTAAATGTATACACATGATTCAAAGTACTGAATCACAAAAGACTTCATACTGAATACATTTAATACATCTATACTATATATATAGAATAAAGAAAATTGTATTTTTGTGGTACTATGAATGCACGCACACCTCTCTAATCAAGCCTCAAAACCAATGCATCTGTCACAAGGCTTTATCTCTACCTGCTTATTTGGGAACAGATCTCTTGAGGTTTGTACTTCATGTTATGGAGGTGCAGGGGGGCACGATCGGGGGTGGCTGTTGCTATGGGAGTCAGGATGTAATGTTAGGTTGCAGCACCTGCTCATGTCCTGTAGCCTGGCTGTTTATCTCCTACTGAGCAGCTAGTATCTCAGGAAAATGATGTAGTCTATCAGGCTGCCAAGTGCAGAATTGAACTTTAAATTTTAAAGGATTTATTGAACATTGAAGACGACTTGATTTTGTGCTGCCCAATGAGCCTAACTTAAGTTCCTGCTTATACATATTTTTTTTTTATTAAGGATAACTTGGTGTGACAGAACTTTCTTAAAAAAAAAAAAAAAAAAAAATGGAGTCTTTATGGTGAACACAAATTCATAAAAAGGCAATATGAGCTACAGCTCTGAAAGTTGAACAGTTGGGGACACTGCTTGCCAAATTCTGAATGGCAGCAGCTAATCAGTTTTGGGAAATCAGGACTCTGTTGATTACAAGTATCTCTGGAAATGTGCAGCAGAATATTGAGGTTGTGTGTTCTTGGCAACGTCGCAATCCAATAATGATCACTCATTACACAGTATTTAAGGAAAATCTTAAAACAGTGGTGAAATGTGAGTTTGGAGAGATTTAACCACAATACCTGCTATTGTTTATTGGGATTACAGCTCACTGTTTGGATTCAGCTGTCTTCTTATCCAGCCTAAAAGTTTGTGAAATGAGCAAAATGTCTTTAAATGCAGACACATGCTCAGAAAGTGAGAGAAAAACATGGAGAAGATAATGTTGAAGAGACACTACTTCATATTGGTTTTGAATACCCTGCTCCATTGGCATAACCAGCGGTGGTCTGATGATTGTCATTCTTGATCTGTAAACACTGTCAGTTTTGTCTGATTTTTGTAGCTGTGGTATGAAGCTTCTACCAAAGTTTCATTTTTTGAAATGTTTTCTCCAAATAAATCATTGTGAAAAATACATTTTTTATTTATCAGATGCACTCTTGAACCTCCTAGCTTCCACTTGCCCGTTTAATGATGAGAGTCAGGCTGTTGCTGTGGTGTTTTTACACTACGCCTCCCGGGGATCACTTAGAAATCAAACATTTAAATTTGCTGTTGCTTTCCACCTTAGGGGATCTACATTCTTATTGCTTCTTAATATTTTCTCATTTTAAATTCTTTAACAAGTAGGAAATATAATGTTGTCTAATACGGGTCTCTACAGAGGTCATACTCATTTGTGATCTCATGTCAAACCAATGCTACCTGAACTGAATCTACAGTTGTCAGACCATAAATAAGACCTTATTACACGTATGCCACAAATTGTCTATGTGACAGAGGAAGATCTAACTCTCCTATTTTGCCATAATTAGTGATTTAGTAAGTTCACAATGGTTTAACTATGTAATGAATTGAAAACTTGAATTTTTAAAAATGTCAATTTGGTCGCTGCCAGTATGACATATCTCAGTTTCATAACGAGACGTTCTTTCACACATGACTAAACCTGTATTTCCCCACCCCATACTCTTACGAGATGGAGGCCATTTTTGCTCTCTTTGGCCATCACAGTAACAGTCAAGAAGATTTGACAAGCATGGCAGGTTTCTCCTGCTCAGTCTAGAAATGGAGGATGAGAAAGCTGCAACTTCTGAAGCCAATTACTTAAGTTTTTCCTGTTTTTTTTTTTTACTCTCCTCTCATGAGAAAGAATTGAACGAAAACTTCTTAAAGTCCTCTTATCATATGGTAATAATATACCATGGCCTGCATGTTTTTGTGTGCCAATTCATCTTCACATCATTTATTCTCTTTATCTAGCAGCGCATTTTAATCTCCCTTCGTATATAAAAAAGGTACTTAGAAGATCCCTTTGCAGAATAACTGGTTTCTGTGGCGCTGAAGTATGCCAAAGGGGACATTTACTCAGAGATTCTTCGCAGTGTTTAGATAAGACTTTGGATGCTGGTGACAAATCAAATGCATGTCTGTGGGAGTGTGAGAGGACAGCAATACAGCCAATCATGCAAAGCTGTGCTGCTTCTCTGCCAAAATGAGATTCATATCAGGAGTGAATAGCTGTTCAGAAAAAAAAAAAAAAAAAAAAAAAAAAAAATAGCACTTAGTAGGACAAAAATATCCTCTGAAATGTTAAAGAACATATATCCGTGCCAAATAACTGTGATCACAATAAAACTGTGAAAAGAGCATAGAAAAAAAGATGTTCCATTTATCTCGGAAAAGCGACTCCTACAAACTTTAGGTTACTATAACTCATAACTTGCACCCACTAATAATATATTTAAGGTTCCAATGTGAAAGAGCCTGAAGAAAGGAATCTTTATCGTTACTTTAAAATGAGCCTTTCATATCTCTGTATCTGTCTATGTCTCTGCACAAAACAGACAAACCAAACACTGGCTCTAGATATAGCGTTTCACACATTTCACAGCCACCTTAGTTTCTCCTTAATGCTTGGAACATGAGGATGAGTGGAGGGGGTTGAAATCTGCAACTACACCAGATGCCACTAAATCCTACACAGTGGTCCTTTAAATGATACTTGAACTGACTGTAGAGCAGAACAGTATGTTTCTGGTTTTGTGGGCAGACTGCGCTAGTTTTACTTTTTGAAAGTCTTGCAGTTTGAAGAAGAAATATGTTTGCAGCATCATAATGAAATGTTCTACCACAAGGTCTGTGACTCAGTCAGAGGGTGAAAGTTAAAATGGCCCTCTTCCATTTTTTTTTTTTTTTTTTTTTGCGTGTTGGAGTGTTGTTGAAGTAGCCAGAGGGGATGCAGCGAAAGAATGGAGGAGGCAGAGCAGGTTGCATATCATCTGTCTGTGTCTTCCTGCATTTTAACAAACAGTCTCTCATGGTTCTGTGAGAGTAGTTAAGAAAATTATAGCTGTGCCTCAAACAAATTACTTATGTCAAAGTGCTCCCGAGATGAAAAAGGTGGAAAATTGTGTTCTGATCAAAGCACATGATACACAAAAGAACACAAAACAGAATAAAATCGTTTTTTTTTTTTTTTGAAGAATTTTGCTGATAGATCATAATGGATGAGGGGCAAATAAATGTGCAAATGATGCTTTGAATATGACAGCTGACATTATATGGTGTGTAAATTTTATTGGCACAAAATCACAAGGCAGTGGCTGAAACTTAGATCCTGTTGTCACAGATGGTACTACTAAATAAGCTTTCACTGTATAGTATAATGCTTTATGCCTACACCTTAAAAAAATGTATCTATAAGAGGAGGTGGTAACAGGTCTCAATGGGACTGACTTCACAGCAAAAAAAAAGAAAGAAAAAAAAAAAGAAAAAACAAAGAAAAACTACAACAAAGATGCTCAAACAAAAGAAATCAATAGCACATACAAAGAACAATAACAAAACAAAAACACAACCGAAACCACATGTGTAATCATTTGATGTATTTTTGTACAATGTTTGAAACTCTAGCACTTAAAGCAACAATATGTAACATTCTACTATAAAATAACAGATTTTCAATCATTTAGCCTCTCACATTCTCATTCTGCATCCCGTGCACCTGTTTTTGCAACTGTTGTTTGTAAGTTTATGTAACTTTAACTTTCTGTGTGTAGTATGTAATGCTTTTCAACATTAATAAGGGGAGTTATGTGTTTGTACCCTTGAGAAGAGGAGGTTTTTAGGCTCAGCGTGGAGTGGGAATGGATACAGGGAGCCACATCGGAATGGGCATCAGAACCAGAGCCAGGCGAGTGAGTGTGCTTTGTAAGCGGCCTCAGCAGAGGCATAGACACTGAAGAGGACGATGGAGGAGGCTAAGAAAAGAAAAAGAGCGTGACCAAGCAAGAAGCCGCCAATGCCCCCAAATCTTACACACTGGACCTTTAAGAGTTTTTGTGGTTGTCATTTTTTGCTTTATGCTTCCTAAATTTGCTAAGCATCAGATAACATAAATGTATGTTTAAGCCAGAACAATTTAATAAATTTCCATATCTATACAGACTGATGTCAAAGGATTACATGGCAATAATATTACATCTAAAGCATATGTGTACTAAATTGCTATGAAATGCATTACATTTTCAATTAACTGTAGCTAAAAAAAATATATTTTCATATATTTACACTGATATGATAAAAAAGAAAAATTGCAAAATGCGTTAATAAGTGTTTTGCTTAGCGGCCTTCAAAATGAGAGACAAGTGTTCTGTACATGAGAAAGTCCAGCTGCATACTATAGTTTAATAAATCTGATAAATTGTCAAACTAAGACCATGATGTCCGTTCTCTCATAAAGATGTCTGTAAACATTTGCTCAAATTGATTGATGGGTGGCACTAATAAAGTTACACAGTCCTCTCTTTTCGATCAGACTGTCACACAACTTGTCACTGACTCTCCCCACTGGCCTGTCAAAGCTATGATCCTGTAGTCCTGAAATCCTCTTATAGGAGAGGTGAAAACTAAAATCCTCACTTTCATTAGAAGATTTCAACATTGAAATGTTCTTTCAAAGCTGAATCCCATATTTTTGCCTGTATGCACATCGAAATACAGCACAGTTGCAGTGTAAATGATAACTTGACAGTGTTAAATAATTAAAACAGAATGCTTACTCTTGATTGGAATTATTAAAATAGTGTTTGGGTTGGCATGATTAGTATTATCATAGTGGTTTGGCATTTGCCTCCTAAGATCAGGATTGTGGATTTAATCTTTTTTAAATCAGAAGCTGCCATGAAGAATGTCTGTGAACACACCAATAAGTCCACCAAATTTAATGAGGGACTCCATTGTTTTTACATTCTGGTACTGCATAGGTGAAAACAAGTTGTAGCCTTTGTGACTTGTAAGTACAGAAGTGAGTTTACCAGACCTCTGCTTGAGACTAGCAGCTCAAGGCTACATTAGCTGCTACTAACCTGACAAACCTGTATCTTGAACCAAAATAGTGGAGAACAAGCTGCAATGTTGGTAATGTAGAGGCCAGGTTTTGAAAAAATGGTCATATCAGACGGGACAACTCACCCAAATTATCTGATACATGACCGTATACAAACTTGACCGTCTTTTCTAGTACCCTTACCAGAAAGTGATGGTGGGATTGTGGGTCAACCTGCACATCTCTACCAACAATGTTAAGCAAGTGCAATGTTAAATTGGAGTACTCTTTTAATGCATGAGTTTTGCACTTAAACTTTAAGATCACATTTTAAGTTTTGAACTTTGAATTTCATTCTGCTAAAGTAATTTGTCAAGTCAACTGACATTTTTTCCTAGACGTGTTTTATGACTCATATATGGGGTTTGTTCTCCTGGTATAAAAAATGTATTCTGTTCATTTTTTTTTTCTCTGTGTTTGACGTGTGCTTGGTCCTTTTAATCATCTTCTTGTGGCTATGCTTCCTCCACCCCCATGCTGGCACCCCCAGACTAAAAACTACTATTAAAGCACTATCTACTGAGTATGTCCTATTAACTTAATGCAGAAAATCTCTTGTGAAAAAGTGAATACTGTACTTTTTATTTCAGATTTACAGAGTACACATTTTCAATCTCAGCGGATAATAAAGCCTGCTTGTGACATTTACAAATGGGCCAGTCATTTTGTTATAGACTGACAGCCAGTAACTATTCTGACAGAGTCACTAACCTTTTGTCGAACATGTACATCCAAATCATGTTTTTGACCTTTCCCTCATTTCACATTTCACAGAATCTGACAGTCAGAGTCTTCTACTGTCAATATTCAGTTTCATCCGGATAGTTTTGAGTCTTTTTTTTTCAAATTAAGCCACACAAAGTCTCTCTTTCCACACTGTATTATCCTATCTGTAATAATTCAATAAGACTGTCTGCCTTTTGTTGTGGTTTTGTACTACATTTGTGTTTGATACTACTCATTGTGCATCAGCTGCCCTTCCAGATTGATTGCAAAGACTTCACTGTGATCACTCATTTGAAAACAAAAGCAGTGCAAATGTGAAAGCTGTTACTGAAATAATACATCGTTCTACCTTTTGAAAAAAAAAAAAAAAAATAGATACCTCTTTTTGTCTGTCAGGCGGACCTGCGAGATGATTGTTGAACCTCATCACGGAGAACATTTGTTTACACAAATAAATGCTTCCAAACATACTCAGCACACAGGCAGCCTCAAGGCGGAGTTGTGGCATTGTGTCTGAGATGAAAGGGGCAAACTCTTTTGCCTCAAGAGATTCAAACTTGGCCCGCAGTGGGCTGTTCCACTGTAATTAATTCAGCTCTATGTGTCAGTATTTTAGAAAACTCTCTGCATCAACTGAAAATGGATTTGTAAAACTTTCAAAACTCTATTTATGTGCATCAAGGTTTGTAAACCTCTTCCTAAATTTGTGCTTTTCCCGTTGCATTTTTGGCTCTCCCAGCGAACGCAGTTTTGTTTGAATTGCCTTTTACTGCAGCATGCATATTCATGAATAGCTGGTGTGTGTCCTTCCAGTTTTACATTCAGGCATTTGGAGCACTGAAATTCTCCATTACATCACACAGAAAAGACAAGCCGCTTCGGTTTTTATCCTCAAGCTCCATAACAACATTTCTCTTTCTGGCCATGAAACTGGAAATTTCCTCACACATTTCACAACAATCTGGGCTTTGCTTCTCAGAGCACATAAGACTTCTTCATGCTCTCCTTTACGCGTGTCTCTGCACCTTTACTTCACCTTACTTTGTTTAGGTGAAATATATTGATAGATTTCTTACCTAATGGTCTCCTACTGAGGATTTGAAAGCCTGCTGAGGTGCAGGTGGCACACAAGAAAAACACTTGCCATCATTGCAGAGACTCAGGCTCAATTCCCAGTCGTGGTACCTCTGGCTTTGTTGTGTGAATCCAACAAACACAGCCATGTTCACTGGTGGGAAAGCAATGAGGGATTATGTCTTTGCTGTTTCCCGTTGGTCATGAACAAGAGCAATCTGGGGGATCATTAACTTCTGCGCATGTTATGACTGCTCACTGGTAAGGGTGAAGACCGGTTGGCCACACCATGTGTATCAGAGGGTATGTGGCTGTCTGCACCCTCTCCAGGCCAACAATGGAGTTAGCAGAAACAAGCGCTGCTGGGAATTGGCCATAGCGAATTGAGAAGCCAAAAGAAAGGGGGAGGGAAAATTAATAAAGTGTTGGACAGTGGGGCAGTTCTGTCTGTTTTGTGTGCAGTTATGTGTGGGACAAGTATTCCAGCTACATAGGCCAGAATGATCTGACAACACAGATTCATGCCCCGTGCGTGCAAAATTCAAATTTGTGACGGGCTGAATTCAACCTGTGCCTCCAGTATAACATGTTTTGAATAATGGTCAGTCAAGGCTGAAAGGTACGGTTATTATGCCACAAAACTAACTGAAATAAACAAAACAAAAACGCAAACAACAAACACTAATCAAATTTGAATGTCAAGGTAATAATAATGCAATTAGAAATAACCCACAAATCAGAGTGTGTGCACTGACTTCATATGTGAAATTTTATGAAATGAATCACTAATTTATATCTGACTCCATTTTAAAAGATAAAGCTGTCACTATGTGAATGCTCTAGTCAGATGTGAGTGAGATGCTAGGGTAATCTAATGCAAATGTGTATGTCTTGTTGGCAGGCAAGCAGCCTCCTCTAATAGCCCTGCAGTGTTGATTTTGGCACAGCAGCAGTACAAACATGTTGCCGTGGAAGAGGCTACTTCCACTGTAATGTATTTACTGCCTAATTTGTGTCTCAGTGAGAGACCATATATCCTGTTTAGGGAGTGACACCTCTCCTCCTCCACTTTATGGAGCGGTCCAGGCATTTGATGGGGACTTGAACATGCTGTGCTGATGGATGAGCTTGTCAAAGCAGCCCCATGATGCTGTGCTCCCCGCAGAATGCATAGGGCTGGAGGAACTCAGTCATATAGAAAGGTATCGCTCGAAGCGCAGTGAATAACTCATTTATAACACCTGAAAATAATCTTCTTAACAGTACATGCCTCACTTGTGAAGATGGGTTTACAGTTTATGACGGGTAAGGGTGTCAGCTTTTATACCACAGTTAAAAACATGACATTCTGCAAAAAAAAAATGCTAATTTACTGTTGTGACAACTCACTTTTTTTAAGTGGTAAACATGCCTAAGGTTGAAGCTGTACATTATGTCGACAAGCTGCTTTTTTGGTTTGTTTGTTTGTTGCTCACACTATTACTTGCCTTCAGTCTGCCTCTGCTGCCCATGTACAGTGTTGAACACTGTGCCTGTAATGTCAGAAATTCAGCTCGAGACGGAGTTTGATTCCTTGAGGCAGAAGTTCTGAATCGCTGACAGGTGTTTCAAAGTGTTCAATTTGTGGATGTTCTAAAACAAATTCTTGAAACATTGTGCTTTAATACATCATTCTGAGTGACTTTCGGCACTATTTTTATGCAGCTATTCCTGCTCTATTTTTTTATGTGAATAATTCTAATCAACAGCATTCATGAGGGAGGCCTGAAGGTATTCTAAGGGGCTAAATAATTGACAACGGGTAGCATTTCAAATTATAGCTAAAAACTTTCACTGTGCTCATGTATAACTTTTATTGGTAATGGATATATTTGAATACACATTACCGTAGGGGGTGTAAGGTGTCATGCTATAACTGAGTGCTGATCTTAATGTTACGGTATGAGCAGTCAACCTGAGGCAAGCTAGCAACAAAAGTAGCAGACACTGGTCTGCAATTCTTCCAAGCTGACTGCAGTAGCTGGAAAAAAGGTATTTTATTTCGAGAGACTCATACAGGGTTGTTTAAAATGCAGAATGTAGATGGATGACATACCGACCCGAACTGAGGTAAACAAATGTATGCTCTTTGGGGGCTTTAGAAAAAAGTTGCCCTGTCTATTACTTCTCCTGGTTTTCTATTATTGATGGGCAGTAGACATAATTATTGAACATTCAGCATGCATTAAATATGAAGTAAGCAAATAATTACGTTTTTTTTTTTAAGTTGCTTCGAGTTAAAACTTTAAAATACACAGCTGAATTAATTATTATCATTATATCAGAATTACAAATTGATCTGCTTTGTTTTATTATTGGATCATAGACTATATTATTTAAATATTGTACAAAAAAAATGTCTTTATACAACCTCAGTTAACATTCCTTTCCTTAACATTTATTTCTACTACATACAATATGATACTGTTTTTGTTTTTACCAGACTCAATAGCCTTTCGGGTAAATATGCATAACACTGTTATTTCAAGGCTAAACCACTGTGTGTCTTTGTTTGTGTGTGTGTGTGTGTGTGTGCACAAACAGAATCTGCAGATTGCTGCAGGTTCTATATAACATACAATTGTATAATTTGTATATATAACTGTATAATTTTCTAAAAAGGCTAATGCATATTCACACAATTTGCCGTAAATATAAGTCAGCACACAGTATCATAATGAAGGTCTGCATCCAGCCCGTGGTCTGACACTTGATATGTACTGCAACACCACCATGTAGCAGCTTAAGTGTTGTTATTCACAACCATTAAACACTGTAATTTGAGCCATAATAGCCTATTGATCGATGACACATAATCTAAATGCATTATTCCCAAATTAACTGTGTAGCTTAAGTGACATTATTTAAACCTGTATCAGAATCTTCATAGAAAGATATCTTAATGCGTGCATATTTATGTATCTTCTGTTAAAGTGTACATTGTTTTAAAAATTAAGCCTGCAAATAAAATGTCAGACACTCTGTGTGTGAAAAGTGGTGCATGCAGGCAGCCCCTGATGTCTACTAAAGCTCTGACACAACAATGTAATATTTCACAATTTACCTGTCAGCTGTCAAACAGCTTATACCCACCTTCTCTCCACTCCTTGTGAACTCAAGTGTGGTTTCCTCAGTAAACACAAAAGGTCTTGAAGACAGGAAACAGAGGGAGCAGCAACATGCATCATCGTTGCTTTTCATATTACATTAAGTGTTGGAGAGGAAAGCTGATTGCTGAAGTTATCTGATAGAGACTTACTTCAGCACACAGATCCCTATCATCAATTTTATTTAACCATCTGATCAGAAAATTAATGATTTTTGGTTTGAACTATTGAACTGGAGTCTTGTTTCTTAAATTTATACAATCACAATAAACAGCACGTATTGATTTTAGACTGTGTTGCACCTCGAGATGTGCATGCAACCACAGTCCGCTGCCAGACAGCAGTGCTGTCACTGAAAAACATCTTGTTTCCTCTGTGACGCTTTTACAGATGCATCACTCAGTGCTATTTGAAAGGATAGGATTACTTTCAGGACAAGTGTGGTTTATGGCAGTAATACAGTTTCAGATTGTATGACAAATACAAGTCTAACATCCATCAAATCCACAGTTGCACTGATTTCCCCCTACATAGCATGAGTTATCCCAAAAATACGTACACAGTATTTCTGTGGCTCTGTGACCCTGAAGTAGGAGAGTTTATGACACTCACAAAAAGATTTGCCAGTTTTGCTGACTGCATGTCTTACACTGTCAGTGGTGCATAACATATTTCCCAATTCAAAACTGCTAATATATACTGTCTCTAGACAAACTACTCTGGCACACTGTAAGGAAAACAAACTCGGGAAACAAGTGTTTTGTAGCAGGAATGACACACCAGGAAAAACATGCTGGTGTTGAATGAGGTTAGGCATCATCCCAGAAATACTGGCATGCTTTCTGATTGATTTATGTCTCTTGACATTGCTGTGTGTTTTCACGTTGGTGTTGTGCTACAGTATTGCTCTTCAGTTGACTAAATAATACAGCAGTCACATAAATGATGACTATTTTTGTGACAATCTCTTTGCTGAAACCATAGAACCATTTTTATAAAAACCCTGAATGTTATACTGATAATTGGTTAACACTTGACTTTTAGCTTTACTTTATTGACTAACAACAAAAGCGGCAACAAACTGATATGATATGCGAAATACACTTCATTTTGATCAGTTGTACGGCTGCATAGTACAAGCTGCTGTTAAACAATGTTAAACAATGTATTACATGAATCTTGGTAACATTATCACAACCTTAATGAAAACAGAAAGAAGCTCTGATTTTAGATGTTTTTATGCGGATGAAAATATAACGTTATATAATGGTTTTGGTCACAGTCAAGTGCACGTCATTTTGTAATACTCTTAAAATTGAACCATTAATGTTTATTAAGAATTCATTTGCATCTCCATTAGTTCTAGTTTTCTTACTGTATGTCCCCATAACTTGTACAACTTTGAAAAATACTGCAGGCTCATTGCATCCACAGTTAAACTTGTCAGTGCCTGATGTTTTTAAAGTGGTTGGGCGGTTGTAAAGTGGAGTGACTCCCTGTCAAAAGAGTCCCTCATCTGCTTAAAAAATGAAATGTGTGTGAACTTTACAGGACTGAAGCACCCCCAAAGAGGAGTAACAAGTATATTTAGCTGTAGTGTATTCTTAGCTTCAGGGAGCTGTATGTATCTGCAAGAAATGGCACAAACTTTTCTGCCTTTTCCACTTTTTTTAAAAATATTCAGCTCAAAACCAAAATTCAACTTAAATTGTGACTTATTAATAAGAACTAGACAAATACTGCTTTTTGAATATGTGCCAGCCGTTTCACCACTGAGACCACTTAGACAGATCAAACATATTTAAAGGCCAGAAAATGGATACTAGACAAAAAAGAAGACATCATGTGTGAGCTAATTCATTTGAAAGAACTTCAGTTTTTAATTTTTTGTGACTCTTCCAACAGGGCAGCCAAGAACAACTGGAATGAACTCAAAATGTGAAAGCCCTCAAGTGACTGCTCAGAGCGCGGTAGTGGTAGAATGAGTTAGGACATCTGTTCCAAATCCAACTGAAAATGACATGATGAGGTCCATTTGCAAATTAACGAAACCGGACAATTACAAACACCAACCAATGCTCGAGCTAAAAAAAAAAAATGTTTTCTGTGACTCACAATTTTATTTTGATACACAGCGTAGCATTTATATGCTTGCATGAAGATGTCAGGATGACAAAATGTAGTGTGTCAGTTTGGAAATCTGACCACATGAGTCATGAAAATGCATCACTCAGTCAAATGACAGACTGCACAGGCTACAGTTAAGGCAACGATTAGTTGCAGGCAGTGAATCTAACACAAAAAACAGGGATGTTCTTTCAACTGAAGATAAGGAAAGTGTAAAAGGAGGTCTATGCAGCTCAGATAAGGAATGTGTGACCTTTACAAAAAGGTTTGAAGATAAAACATCTAAAGGGCTTTTTATTTAAATGTTCATTTTGAGAAAGATTTAAAAACTCAATGATCTTAGTTTTTGATTGCCACTATGAGTGAGCACAGGTAGGTGGTAAATAGTCAAGGATTTAAAAAAAAATATATATATATTTTTAGCTACTTCTGGCTGAATGTAAATGCCTTTCTGAAAAAAATAGAAAAAAATACAGGAATCAAATATTTATATATAGTACCTACATCTTTAAAAGTCCAGTGTGTAAGATGTAGGAGGATCTATTCATAGAAATGGAATATAATATTCATAAGTATGATTTCATTAGTGCATCATCAAATGTTATGATTTCATTACCCTAAAATGAACCTTCCATCTCTGCAGAGGGGTCTACATGAGTCTACATGTTGCAACGCCATGTTTCTACAGTAGCCCAGAACAGACCAACACTGGCTCCAGAGAGAGCATGGCACCATGGGTTCTCCTATACGCTGTAGAGAGGAGCGTGAGGTGATGGCTGATTCATTTGGTTACAGTCTAAATGCTAGATCTCCCTAAATCCTACACACTGGACCTTTAAGTAGCCCAATGAAGGCAGTAAGTTTTCCTTTATATCATCGATTGATATTGCTACTATTATTAGTGCTGAGTTGGAGCCTATTCAAGCACCCACCTAATACAATATTATCTTGACATCAATACCAAGAAGTCAATGTGTAATTGTATATATGTCAATAAACTGCCAATTGATATCAGCAGCTTCAGTAAAAACAGGTAATAATTATATATACTGTAATAATAAATAATAATAATTTTCACAGCCTTAAGAAGAAAACAGCTTTTCACATCATGTCCACCGAAAATATGAGCTAACCAACTTAATCAATCACTTAACGGAATTCAATATATGTATCAGCAGCACTGGTACTCATGTTCACTCCATCTTGTTTTCTGTATACATAAGAAGCTGTGTTAGCTGGTGGAAGGGACAGATTGAAGTAACCTCCCTTTCAAACAGTAATTTAGCAACACGTCGTTTTTTCCCTTTTTTCCCCCATTTTGTCTGCAGAGTCGGATGTGAAAATAATACTTATATTGACATTTTTTTTTTATTCGAAAGGATCAGACACTCAAGTATTGATCTGCACATTCTCTGTGTTATTCCTCTGATGGATTTGTCATACTACAAAAACTATTCTCACTAAAATTCATATTTGTGTGTTGTTTCCAGCTGCGTGTCTGTGGATTGTGGCAGGAATACACTGAAACCTGAAGGACCCAGAGAGCTGCAGAACACTAACACAGACACAAGCAACAAAATTAAACCCAGAACCTCTTTGCTATTATGATCATGTTTTTGAAGTATCACGGTTATATTTTGTGCATGTAAATATCTTATCCTGGTGAATATGATCAAATACAGGACAAGACTCTGATAACTCACTGAAAAACACATTGAATTGTAGTGTAATATGCCATTTATGAAGAAAGTTGCAAACCAGTTACACACTGTTTTACAATACTGATATGGCCTCTGGTTTCGTTTCCTTGTCATTAGCAGCAGGAGTTTTCCATTATCATTCATTTTTCTCTCAGTTATGTTCTCAATTAAGACATAATTTCATGTGCTTTACTTATTCGGAAAAAGTAAAAATCGTTTCAGTCAGTTCCTTAAACTACTGAGCACAGAATAACAGGATCAGGAAACAACCAAGCCCAAGTTGTCAGTGATTCTACGTCTCCATTAAAGGATCATGATCTGTTCTATGATTCATGATGGCCATGCAGAAGAGTCATGTAATTGGAGTGTATGAAAAGTGACGGCTCTCTGCGCAGGATTTCAGCTCTGTTATCTGCGCACTTGCCGTTCCAGTGTCACTTCTTCTTTCTCTATCTACTTGCACATCCTATACACATCAAAGTCATATGCCAGCAGTGCACTGCAGTAATGAATGTCCCACATTTCTGCTGCCTAAATTTGATGATGCCTATTGAAGTACTTTTTTTCTTTTTTCCATGTTTTTTTCTTCATGTTCTAATTTCATCTGTTTTCTGTTTTCAAGGTTGCTATGATATTGTAATGCCAGGGTTGAGGTTATATTGCAGTTACTTCTTACTGCTATTTTGCTCTTGTGAATTGCTTGTTTCTTAAGTAATCTCTTAAGTGATTTTTTTAGATATCAATTAAGACTCAAGGTAATAGATGGTAGAGTTCCCACTTTATTATTCATCTTTATTAATGAATTCTCACATGTACATTTTCTAGTCTCTGCCACTTTTGATGTCCAACTCTTTTTTTTCATTTTTGTTATTCAGTTGTTTGAACTGGCAAAGTCTGTATATCCTTTTATTCCAGCATTTTCTTTATTTTTTCATCACAAACAGTAGCAACTGAATGTGAAGTCAGACGATTTAAAAGACCAGATCAAAAAATAGATTTATCTTAACAGTTATTGTCCATATATCCAAAAGGTATTCCTATAAATGTATTTCACCTTCATATTGACTTCAATTTTGTGACCCACTGTAATTTATTTTGTGTCAGTCCAAAATTCAGCATTCTGCTGCTGTGAACACTCATTAGTGCGCTAATTGTGTATTAATCCATGGCTGAAAATAGTCCCCAACAAATGCACCCCTTACGTCTGCTTGAATAATGTTTGCCTTGCTGTATGCGGAAATTACTGAGCCTTTTTCTCTTTTTAAATTCAACAGTACATATCCAGTTCTTTAAGATGCATCTTCTATAGGAGACAACAGGTTTGGGAATGAGAGAAACAGATGAGGACACAGACTTAGGAAGTACCGAGAAATGGACAAACACATTGTTTTTAGACTTTCGTGTTGTTGACGGTAAACACACAGAAAAATGTCCTTCTATTCAGAAATGTGTTTTGCTTTTTGTTACCCTTCTGTTTGAGCTTCACTCTGCAGAGTGTACTCTAGGTTCAGATATTTAAACTAGAAGGTTGTTTATATATTCAGCTGCTGAAGGGGAAAAGTTTCTCTCTTCACCTTGAATCCAAGTTTAACACATTTAAACACGAGATGATTTTGTGACTTCACAAGTAGTTTGCACAATATGCATCTTACAAAAGTGAGATGTAGAAACCCCCTGTGCACACTGAGAATGAGAATGAACTTGAAGTGAAGTAGGAGACAGCATATTTACATATTCATAGAGTCTGAATTATAGAATGAGGGAGAAAGAGCAAATAATTTAATATTTTCTTCAATTTGATAATTTTGTGAAAAAACTGTACTGGAAACAAATTCTTAGTCCAAGCAGAGCAGGTTTATATGTCCTCCAACATCTCTGAAGGTAATCTTTAAGCATAAGGAATACATTTTTGCTATAGAGCATATTGTAGGAATATTAAAAAAACACATTATGTTTCATTATATTTATAACAATTAAAGGGTAAAGTAATAATGAAAGGTCATTTTTTTTTTTTCCTGAGGTGATTTTAAAAAAAATGTATCTAGCCAGTGCTTAAAGGACCAACAGCATCTTGCGGTGTAGTTGAGGATTGTAACCAACCCCAACTTGCCCTCTGTTCTACGATGGCCATGAAACATGCTAAAAAATACAAAACGTTCTATCTGGAGCCAGTTTTTAGTTTGTCCGCTCTGGGCTAATATAAATAAATGGAGGTGCAACATGGCGGACACCACTGAAGAAGACCCACAGTGTCTGTAGATATAAAAGGGTCATTCTAAGGTAATAAAATTGATTTTAATTTTCAGGTGATAATGAAAACCATTTCTGCCAGTCTTACACACTGGACCTTTAATTAAAGCTGTTGAAGCTGAAACCTTGTCACCCAAGTCTTTGCTGTATTCGAATGAAACACTGAAACATTTTATGATAACCAGATAACCAATTTGGAGTTGTGTTTAAAAATGTAGCAGGCTGAAATGTGAAAAAAACTTATTTAAACTGAGTTATTCATAATACTTACATTCTTAAAGTAAAAATGAGTAATGGAACAGGGCATTGAGACAGAAAGAGAGATAGCACTGACACGAATGGTTATGGGTGAGGACATATGAGAATTGGACAGAATAAAAACTTCACTTGGAAAAAATAGTAATGATAATACCATATACCAAGTCACTGTCAAAGTACTGGAAAGAAGTGAAATTAATGTGAGATAGTACATGCTCACTACAGATGTAGCCTTGATACAATTAAGCTGCCAACAGGGTCATGATGCTAAACCATCAGTATGTTATTTTGGCAACCAAGGCTGAGGGAATAGCTGTGTGTGATTTTAACAGAGGGCTGCTTTCAAGTCTCTAAGAGGCTCAAATGATGCTGCATGGAAGTCTGTAAAACAAAGCAGGACAATGGAGATGTGGATAGAGGCCACAGTGACCTCTTTAGCTTGAGACAAGTTGAGAGAAACAAGTATAAATCAGGTGACAGCAAGTCAGTCTGAAGCCTGAACAGACCTAAAGAGCACTCTGAAGCTCTACATCTAACAGCTACAGCTGTCTCCCATGGCTCCACTCATCTTTCCTTGCCGTACACTTTCCTTTTCTCCATTTTGTCTCCTAAAACTGGCTTTTGTTCCCTTTTCTAGTCCAGTAGTCCAGTATAATTGTACTGTTATTTATTTCAATATCTGAGTTCACAAAACTAGTAAGCATATAGTCTTGAAGTATATAGAGAATAGCTCTCTGTTCTTTCAGAAATAAACAGATGATAGCATAATTTCATGTCTCTGTCATTTCTATTCAGTTTCAGTCCGTGACCCTGGCAGCAGATAGTTCTAAGAGTCATTTGGTATGATCAAGAGTGAGATCAGCCAGTGATCGGTGGTTTACTTAAACATTTATGCTTCACCCAAGCAGTCTGATTGCCACTTAAATGCAGAGGGCTCATGGGTCCCCCTCTTGATTCTGGTACTGGTGCAAAAAAACTCTACTGAGTCTTATAAAGCAACCATATTTAGAAACGCACGATGAGCTGCTGATGCACATGAATTCATTCCATATATTTGCTGGCTAAATTGGCATGTGGGTCCCACAGTGGATAGCAGTAGGAGAGTCTATGTGCCTGTGCCATATTGTGCAATACAATGCAAGCCATAATTATATTTTGCAGGCTCCATTGCCTGATTCTCTGTCCAGACACTGTCTACTTGCCTTCAGCCATTGCTGCAGTCTATGATGGAGCACGCCTATGCGATTTTTTTTTTTTTTTTTTTCACTACAGGGCAGCTCCCAAGGTGATAAGGTTGTCGAATAGGGTCATCAAACCAGTCAGTGAATAACCCCTGTCCCCTAAGGATGGAATTAATGTGATGAAAAGTTGACAGCACACAGGTTTGGAGTTACTAAATGTCAAACCTCATCCTTGAGCCTTATTCCCCACATGGCTGCATACAGCAACCCTCATTCACGGACAGTATGTTTAGATAATACTAACATGCAACAGAAAATAGTTTTGAGAGAAACAGAATGCCACCAGGATTTTTTATCAACCGAACGACGAAATGGTTTTAATGCATGCACCTGCCAAGTTGCAAAATATTCACTGACAACGCAAATTGCAATTTGCAATTTGCAATTTGCAAAATATCTGCTTGTCGCAACTAAAACAAGCAGTTTTATGGTTATGTCTAGGCAGTCAGAGCACAATAAGTTATGGATAAATACTGAAAAGTCAAAAGTTTACATTTACAATTGTTTACGTTAAGATTTTACCAAAACCACATTGCTTTTCTAATCTTAACCACTAATCTTTAGTGTCTCTATTGGCTAATCATAACCACATGCAGACGTCAGGATGGAAACCCCAAACTAGTACTGTTTATACGCCCACTTTCTCTGACCTCTTTCCTACACTGTGTGTGCAGTAAACACAAACCGAGCACTTTCTTCACCTGTTAAAAAGTTTACTTAATCAAGGCAATTATGTTTCTCTCAGAACGTATATAGAAAAACAAATTAGTAGTATATAGACATTATTTCTAGGAGACAGGGTTGCATACAAAGCAGCAAACTGAAAGCCTCATGAGAGGCGAGTGGACCTTTTAATGTGCTACACAAATTGCAAACAATGCAAGTAAAAGACTTGTAGTAAACAATCTTACTAAACCAACAACAAAAGCTCAGTTAGGTCTTTAAAATATGACACTATAAGTTAGTTAAACTCAATAAATGTATTTGTAATGATATAAGAAATTATAAGAAAGTCATTTTAAGCAATGCATAAGTGTTTATAAAGGTTTTATACTCTGATATTATAAACACTTATATTGTCTATATGAAAAGCATCTCATAAGGACAGTATTACCTATTTCCTAATGCTTATTACAAGCACCTTAATAAAAGGTGTTACCTTTTTTGTATAGGATACTATATCAAGTGACTAAATCATACAATTTGACTATGGCACTTCCATGCTCCATTAAATGGAAATATTGAGTGTAGGTGTATTACATTGTTCAAATTACAATTTGACCTTACACAAATGTGTTTTCATGACAAGGTCAATAGCTGGATAATTTCCGTATGTGTCAAGATCAAGAGTGCATGAAGCCATAATTGGATGATTCAGTTATGGGTGCATACACATTACCTGTGCAATCGGTAATTTTTGGCCCCCAAAAAACAATTAAAGAAGTGTTTTGTTTTTTTTTGTGATGTTTTTTTCCCCGAAATCAAGCAGTTTTATGTGTTAAGATAATGCGGTTAAACCTATCTGATCATCTGAATGGCAGGTTACCTATCAGGCTTTGTTTCAGTTATGTTCATGTTACGTTCAGTTATATTCATATCGTCCCAGTGATTACTTTGGTGAGTATAGCCAATAGAAATGATGGCCAAACCTACAAAAGTAGCATACAGCAGAATTATTCTTGAAAAACATACAAAGCTGATAACAATGTTTCTCTGTGAAGCTGCAGCCTTTTTAATAATAATTAATACAATTGATACAATAACAATAAAAATCTATTACTTAGAATGAGCTGCTATTATGCTGAAATGCTCGGTTTGATTGCCCAAGTTTGCCACATAAATTCTAATAAAACAGATAAGCACAAAGAATTTGTCCTTCAGAAATCTAAGTCCAAAACAATGTAGGCTTCAAGTGAGCAGAGAGCAAGTTTCTTTCCTCCACTTCAAACTTTTAAATATCTCAACCATATTAAAATGTAAAGATCTGATAAAAAATGCTCACTGTGTGTTTTAGTCACTTAGACCTCATGAAATATTTCCCAGAGTGCAATGAAGCGGCCAAATGAAGTGAGTGGATGACTTCTTCCAGACCTGGCCACAGCTCTCACATTAGACAACCCATCAACAGGCACATTTGCTGGGGAGAAAACACTGATGGTGCGATTAGGCTGGAGGTGAATCTCAAGGCCTTAGACAGCAGTTTGCATCTTGGCATCCAATAGCCATAGAAAATGTATTATAGTGTCCAGCTTACGACTGTGCTATTTTGTTTTATCATAAACATACCAGAGGCAATATATTATTACATTAAATACAAATGTCAGAAATGATTTCATCTTTATACCAACATAAGGGACTCTGGGACTGAAATATTTGCAACATAAGACACAAACCTTGAAAGATGAAAGAAGGCCAAAGAAGGCAAATCTTTTAATCCTTCACAATCTGGGCTGCAACATAAACCAGGGACAAAAGGATCAGAGAAGCTGTGTCCATCCATCTGGGTTTAAAGAGTACGATTGCACTCATTAAATTCACAACTTGTGCTTATTATTATGAAAGTGGAATGGGTGAATTATGATGAAGAATAAAATAGAAAAGGTAAGTTAGCTCAGGAAAATGATCTTGTCTTTCAGTATTACTTGAGGAGGACACACAGTAATATAGTTTTTATTGAACTGATTCAGCAGCACTCCAGGTCAGATTAAAGAACATTGCTGAGTATGTTGTCATTACCAAGAGAATAACCAGTGTTTCTCAGTGAAGTCGCATGCCCTCTGTCAGTTTAAGTCAATTTTAATCATGTCCATTTTTTACACATTACAAATACTTCTGACGTATATTATATTATGACTCAATAGTAATGCTATCTGACAGATATGATGTAGAATTACTACAACAACACATCTACTGTCTGATATTTATGAAACTAGTGCTGAAAGATGAGTCACTTCATTGATTATTAAACACAAAAATAGAACAATAGAACAAAAACATTTATTTTATAATCATTTGCCATTGAAGACATTTACCCAAAAAAAAAGCCAAACAATTCCTTTTCATTTGCTCGTGTCTTTCAAATCTGAGGAATCTCTTTTTGATTTATTTTTGATATAATTGTGATACATTTTTGGACAAGACAAAATGAGCCATTTAAAGATGTCTCCTCTGACTCTGATACCATTATTTTGAAATATTTTATGGTAAATTTATTGCTTGAAAGTAAATAAATGAACAGATTCACGTGATGAAAATAATCACTAGTTCCTGCCCTAAAATTACCATCATGGTATTCAAGATTTCCAGATTAACAACATTGTCATGAATCCCATTTTAATATGTTACTGTGTTCATCAAGGATACATTAATATTCCTCTATAATCATGAGGAAGTAATTACCAATCATCAGACCGGACCTGGTAATTCTAATGCAGGGTTTTAGCACCATTGTCCAACCCTGAGGTCAAAATTTACATCCCGTATGTATGAAAAAATATTTTCCAAAACAAAGTACCCAAAGAGAGAAGTAAGTCATTAGAAAGTACTGTGTACTAAACTGGTGAGTGGTAAAAATGAGTTTCAAGATCTAAGGCTTTATATCTTACATTCCCAAACTTTGCTGATATGGATCTTTTCTTTTACTTTGCAGGCATCATTTCCATGTGCAGGTAAGTTCCCTATTGTTTGAGAATGTATGATGCAGTGCAAAAGCTGTCGACAGCACTTTCATGCAATAATAGCTGCAAGGAAGAGAAGAAATGGATGTGAGGTGCCACACATGGTTTTGTCCATTGTAGTCACTTTTCACTCCCCCACAGGTCCTCAAGAGTCTCTGTATGCCATGCATGCAACACAAAATGCTGGCTGGAGCCGGAGACTAACTAAAGGCGAGCACTTTGATGAGAATCCAAATATTCCTAGAGAGAGAGAGAGAGAGAGATCACTTCTTGAGTATTGTTTTACAAACGTCAAACAAACGTCGAAATGTATTGTGCGATACTGCATGTTGTAAGCAAAACATGCGCGGCCTATTAGTCATGCATGAGGCAGAGTTCAGCATTAAAGAGCAAGAGTGAGCTAAGAAATGGTGCTGCTTCAGCAGCAGCAAATCTGCTCGGGAAACTGATAGAGGAGTGACCTCACCCCTGTCATCCAACACAGCTGAAATGCCCCTGAGCAGGGCATTAAACAAGGCATGGAGAAACTGCAGTAGTAGATCTGCTCTGGGGCCAACAAGACAAGGCTGTATAGTGTTTGTACTTGCTAGCTCCCAGCTGTGCGTGTGGGTACACATGGCCTGTAACTCCCCCCACCCGCTGCTATTGCTGTAAATAGGGATGTATTTTTGGTAAACACGCCTTGTTAAATGAGGAATAAGAATTCTAGTTTATTGAACGCTGCCTCTGCAGTGACAGTAGAGTCAGTAAAGTCCAACAGTATCTTAAAAGTGGATGCCTCACTGCACTCCAGGCAGTATATTTTTTGTATATGTAAGGCATAAGCACAAGTTTAGTCAGCAGTCTTGTAAATTTGGCATAATAGAGTGTCACCATCCCAACATCTTGTGCTCAGCAGGAAGTAAGTTGGCTCCCTGGTGCTGGTCTTGTTTAGTTTCTATGTTGGCGTGCAATATAATGAATAATACGCTTGTAGTTTTTCCTTATGAGCTAGAATAAATGGGAAGCATACATTTGTGTGGTGAACTACTTCCACTGAGACTGTGTGGGAGGAAGAGACGGAGAGAGGAAGGGAAGAGGGGGTAATTGTTTGAGAGCTTGTTATATCATCACTGAGTAATAATTGCTGTAATTAGTGAGAATGTACATCCATCTCCTTCAGATTGGCTCATGGAAAAAGGGATAAATTTGACAATAGGGCAAACAGATTGTTTTGTTGCAAAGATTACTTAGAGTTTAAAATCATATCAGATGTGGGGCAAATCTCCTCTGTATTCAAGCAGTCAGTGATAAGAGTCTCTGGCGATCCATAATGTTTGTCTGCAGTAATTAACTCGAGGTGAAGATTATGGGAGATTTCTTCTCTAGAGTGTACACATCATGCAGAATTCATATTCTGACCTAAGCCCAAAACAATGGGCCTCATTTATAGCTTCTGCACCAGCTGATAAAGAATGGAGTTGACAGCGATCAAAACTGCACACTAATCTACCCAGCTGGCATTTGTCATTGATATGTATTTATGGCAACCGCACTATGCATCTTAATGCACTTTTACATTATAGGCAAGAAAACAAAAGGAGAGATTTGCAATTACTGCAAAAACTGGGTTGACAGAGGGAGTCCATAATATCGACTGCCAATATTCAGGTAATCACGCTATGTCAAGGTGTCATGGCTGTCACTTCTTAACACAGGAATATGATGGCTATGTTCGCTCAGCTGTAGAATTCTCTTTGCTTTGTTGTGTCACAGTTAAGTAAATTGTAAATTTCAAGTAAATAAACATGGCCTTGGCATTTAAATGACAACCCAAACAGAAAAAGCATCGACAGACAAAAAGGGATTTGGATTTAACAAAAGTGAGTTGGTGCACTAGTTGGGGGGGGGGGGGCTCATCTCTGTGCAGGGATGAAAATAAATACAAAAAATTGACATGAGAGCCAATTAAAGGTCATGACCTTTAACTGAGCAGTTAATTAACCAATTCACACATCCAATGAAGGGTAAAGCTGCTTATCTCTATTGTTTTCTGCTCTGTTTTGCATTGATCTAAAAATCTTAATTAAAAGTAATTAAAAAGATCTGAAGTTATTATCAATGACACTGCAAAATATTGTAGTGTATTTGTATGTTTTCTCTCATTTGACAGTTTTTGAAAATAATAAATGAGCGTGTGCAACAGACAATATCATATTCAGTATATTAAATTTACTCGTACTGTATTTTGCAGATGAAATTTCTTTTTTTAATCCATTTCGCTGCCATGAATCACAAAGATGTGTTTGGGGTTATGAGAAAGAGAGAGCACAATTTGATCCTATTTGAAACCTCCCTAAGCCTTCAAGTTAACTGTCAGGAATCAATGTCATTATACTGTCGGGGTAAACAAATATCAATAGGGCTTTTTGGAAGGGTTAACTATGGCGCTGATTAGATCCTCAGCCCTCTGTGGAAGGGGAGCTCTTTAAATTGCTTCTTTTTGCATGTGTGTTTTGGGAAGTTGTCCCGGTCTTCTTGAACAGTGCAGACTGTGTGGGTAACTGTTGCTGATCTGAGCCTATAAAAGCTGTATATGAAATACAAATAATCTTGACTTGTCAAAGAGGTTCTAATGTTAATGGTGCTGGGCTGTGAGAGGTGCAGAAATGCCGTGGCACTGTTGGCCTTGCATGAATAGCACTTGGATTTAAATATGGTGCGCCAAGTCCTTTTATGATTACACATTAGAAGCCTGAAGAACAATTGTAAGCTATATATGCCACTTTCCAGTTAATCCATTATACATCCATCACCCATCTTACAGAAGCCACCTCTTGTGCTCTCTGAGCACTGCCCATGCCAAGGAAAGGGTTTGACTGTAGAAGCAACTGCTATTAACAGAATTAACTCCAGCCAGGAGCACAGCTCAGGGAGAACACACCAATTCCATTATCTCAGCTGGACGGAGGCCATTCTCTCTCTGCCACTCTGCAGCCAAAGTGCTCCAAGCATGGAGTCCACCAAACCCATTGTACAGAGACACAACATGCACCAACTCTCAGATGCACTCTATCAAAGTCTTTCTGCTTGAAATATTCATCTAGCTGGAAAACCACATTTGAATCTTTTGAAAAAAGTAAAAGACGTACAAATATTTAATTTGTTTTCCCTTTTACTAAGGGAGTTACATGAACTACAGTGAACCCAGGAATGTTTGGTACACTTAGTTTACATATACACCCTTTCCTAGGACATTCTAAACACATTTTCTTTTCTCAGCTGTCCTTACTGTTGAATAAATATGAAGAGCAGCATAAACAGACAGCAGTTTGAAAAGTGATTATATAAAGCAAAACATATTGTGGTAAATCATTTTTGTACTTTATATTATGACTCATAATATGGCTAATTATGCAACAATGGTGGTAATTAAAGAGTGAACAATAGCAAAAGAATGACAATGACAATATAGTGTCAGTTTAACTTTTGCAATACATTTATAACACGGTAAACACATGAGAGTATAGAAAGTTAACATCAGGTAAAGGGCAACAATGCAATGAGCTAATTATAATATATTACCATGTTTTCATTACTGTAATACAATTAGAAAAGAATGAGAGATGATACCTACCTCATCCCTGTTCTGTGCGCTGTCAAAGCATGAAAAAAAATAAAAAAGTAAGACATATACAGACAAGAATATCCATAAAACATATATTGCATTTAATGAAATATGATACATGCAATCCTACAGGGTACAATGATATTACTAACAATGCTCCAAGACATGTTTGTTTCAGTGTTATTTAGCCATGTAAATTATAATATAATAGTAGAAAAACACTGTGCTCAAAGCAACATGACTTTTCTCTTGAACCCAAGGAGGGGGCACTGTTTGTCTCTGCCTTATCGTCAATTTATCACTTGCACAGTCACAAAACAGAAGGAAGACATATGCTAAAGAGTGTAATGTTTTTGATCACTACTTTAGACAAATTGTGCAGTGCATAACGTAAGGTAATTCCTAATGGAGATGTTTATAATTGATTGTGTTCGGTATCTTCCAGGTAGGTTTGTTGGAGGTGCTCGGGTTCATTTATTTGTACAAAGCAATTCTAAGTGAGAAAATGTTTTCATTCAGAGTGGGAAAAAAAAGGCTGAAATTTTCAATTTTCTGACTGGTGTGAAGAAAAAGCTGCAAACTCAAGCTGCCAGCACATTCAAAATGACTGTTAGGAGTAGAGTGAAATTATCTGGCCAGCTGTTTATGAAGGCAGTGACAAGTGGTTCCTTCATTATGAGAATAATAATAATTATGAGAACAAGAATTAATGGATTTCGCTTTCACACTGCATGTGTTCGTAAAGGGCTGTGACACATTCCCCCCCCCAACAAAAAAAAAAAAAAAAAAATCATCAAGACTGTGAAAGGGGGCTGTCACATAAAGTCACAAAACAAAATCATTATTGTGTGCGGTGCAATGAGTGCACATCACCTCAGTTAATCTATTACATTATTTATTATTGATAATTGAAAATGTATCCTCACTTCAGTGATATATAAATAATATTTGCAGGTGTATGGTTCATGCAGTAAATACAGTGCAGTAAGTGGTTTATATACATAGTATATTCATACTTTCTGTGACTTGTTTTGTTTATTAATTTGAGTTATTTAACAGTTCACGATGGACAGGAACAATACTGATAACATATCTGTTAATTGCCTGTCAGTGAAGTGACGTTTGAATAAAAGGCTACATACTGTTATATTGTCAGTTTGTTTTGTTCTGTGGTTGGTGTGCACTCCAACAGTTTTCAAAAATACCCAGTACAGTTGTGTGCAAAAACTGTCATTTATTGTGATTAACCAAAGGCTGTATTTGCGCTCATCTTTTGTATATTGAATATTAGATATTTTTGCCATCTGATCAAAGAAAAGTTGATGTTATGAGCCGGCATGTCTGGTTGTTGCTGCTAAAATATCCCAAATATCATGCCTCTGGATACATTTATTGAGGATGTTTCATTATTTCTCCATCTTTTTTTCATTTTGGATGTTCTATGAATATCCTTGAATGAAAATGTTACATAAAATAGTGAAGTGGACTTGTCATGTTGAGAGCAGATAATAACAAGGTTTATGGACTCTGCTGCAGTGTTTCACCTTTGTTTGTGGTTGCTAATGGAACTCACCACCCGCCTACCTTTAAAGGTAAGCTATTTGTCAGCCAAAGAGCTTACTTTTGCATCATATATACACAGCGTATTGTGCCCTTGCACACAACAGGCCATTAGCACACTATGACAAGTGATACTTAGGTTCTATTTTAATGTTGAATTTCTAAGAAATAAAGATTTCTTTGTTATTCCTCCTGACTGTTGTTTAAACCACATCAGATGGAGAGTGAAAGAATGATAGAGCAGTGAGGCAAGGCTGGGAAAAAGAAGAGAAGTTCAGGTTTTTGGTGTACAGTGGTACAGCAGAGAGACATTAGAAATATTAGTGTTGCACTGTAGCTTGTTTACAATATCCAGTAATGAATAAACACACATTTATTACCATTTGTTTGACACATAGCATACTGTTCTTTAAAATAAGCATTCTGCAGGATTCTATACAGAAAAAAAGAAACATTCCTTCTAATCACAAAAAAAAAACAGAACAAACAAATTTATGTCTTAGTATTTTTCAATGCAGGCATCAAAGACAGCAGCCGACACGACGCGAGCCAGGCAACGAGAGGAAAGAACAGCTCTGCACAGGCTGCACGTTGTGAACTGCATTGTTATTTCATACAGCACACTCCAGTGACATTTTCCGCAACATACATGGGTAATTCATAACAAGTGCGAGATCAAAACAATAAAATAAATTGCTGGAGAATCATATTGAGGTTGTCAATACGGGCATCCCAAGAGAGGCAGAGGAAGATACTGAGAGAGGAAAAAGAAAGAGCATTATAGAGAAGGTAAGTGACCAGGTAGCTCATAGTATTAAATAGAGCATGTCATTGGTGTTTGAACATTTTTTCTACAACCCTCACCCCCAGGCAATCTATTGTGAGTGACAGAAAATGTTGTTAGCGATGCAGCCTGATGACAAAATCTCTCCCAAATAATTCATATTCGGAGGTATGTGTGTAACCACAACTGATTCAACACCATTGAGTGCAAACGTTTTATTAAAATAAAATCAAACTTTCACGCATCTGTTTATCCGATTTTCATCTCATTTAATGCATTTGACCTATCTGGAACCATTTTGCCTAATTTGCGATTGCAGTAAACTATATTATAAATTTTGACACTGGCAGCAAAACTAAAAGTGTATTTAATGAAGCATACTTTGCAGTGATCCTCAATGTCTAGCTGCACATTGTAATTATCCCTAAAAAGGTCCAGAGTATAAGATTTAGAGTCTCTATTTACAGAACATCGGCAAAATGGAATATAATATTTATAACTAACACCATGTGGTGGTGTCCTCCATGTTGCACTGCCACAAACTGAACACTTGCTCTATATAGGGCCTTAGCATTGGCGTTTCTCTGCCACCAAATAGGTTTTCCTTTGCGCTAGGATGGAGTTAGGGGGTTGCAATCAGGATCTACAGCCAGCCTTCAGATCTCTCTAAATCCTACACACTGGTCCTCTAAAAGGCATAATATGTAATGCCAACATTATAATGTCTAAAAAGACCTATGTTATATGTTTTGTTGAGTTACCTACTTACATTATACAATACAATATACAATATTTGTTTCCAACAATATTCCAACCCAGAAAAATCTGCAAATTTATTTAAGGTTTCATTTAATCACCTGTCAAAGGCATCATATCCCCTCTTATTACTATAACATGTAAAAAGTGAGAAAGCAAGCTGGCAAACTAGCTAGCTAGACACTCCATTGTTATTATATTCTTGTTTGTACTGCTCACTCGTGATGAAGTACGTAGCCCATAAGTAGGGTGATGCAGGTAATGTCCCTGTAGCACCACGGTTCAGTCTTCCTGGAGTCAGGTTGTTTGCTGTGCGTTTTGTGGCCGAAGCTGTCCCCATGAAAATTATACGTAAGGGTGAACCAGATGACCCAAGAAGATTAGACAAGAATAAAGGAATATCGAGGGTAAATACTGGTGTGTTCCCATGATGGAGAGAGCTTTGTGACAAGCTATGACTACAAAGAGATGCTACTTTTGTGCGTGTTCTACTGGACAGGTAGCACCCATTTAGCTAATTCAAAATATTAAAATAATAATAGCCTAATAATTACATTGGATAAGATCCGATTCCATCAACAACGGTGGTTGTTTAACAATGAAGACAACAGCTCCCATGATCCCACACTACTACACAGCATTATCAAGACGTGTCTTTTGTTATTTTGATTGAGAGACATCTAACAGAAGAATCCAATCAATAAAACCAGGTGGTGGTCATACATTGGATAAGAGGGAAAATACAGCTTGTTCATGGCCAGTATTTTAAATAAATAAAAAAGTTAAGAATTCAAACTGTAAACTGAGTTGTGGAAAGCTTTTCTGCCTGCAATACAGAGTACGATATCTAGATTTAAGAAGAAAAGAAGTCTTTCTGGCATATGTGTGTGGAAATCAGGTTCTTGTGCTTTCATTTTTAAATGAATGTCTAAAGAAATTGGACACAAATCTACTGAAGGTAGCCTCTTTACCCTGTGTATGGATTGATGATGATGATGATGGAGGCTGCTTTTTCTTTGAAATCCCTGTGAGTGGAGTTGGAGTGGGAAGATGATTCTTTTAATTCTTGCAAGCTGTCCAACTGCAGTGAATACACTCAGGACCGGTTCATTTGATTCATGATTAATTCCCGTGAATGTGGCTGATCAACCGCATTTCTTGGGGAGCAGCCAGCCAGAATTGAAGCAATTCCCAATGGTTTGAAGAAAATAATTGTGTTAGTCCTGAACACTCGTTCTGTGTTAGCAAACTTGTCGGCACACTTAGGCCTGCATAGAGTGGGTTATAGTACAACTGCCGGACATTGATTTATTTGCAGTTTCAACTCAGTTGAGCTGAGCCACTCAATGCAATGTATTATTCAATAATTCAGTGACATTAATGCATGGAGTTGGAATAAAAGTGACATAGATACCTTACACTGTTAATGAGGCTGAATATAATTGAGAATAAATATATAAATATAAATCAAGATGGAAAGTACATGAGAAAAAAAAGTACAAATAATATACTATTGTTAATATCTATAAAATATTCTGAAGCAAAAATGTATTCAAATCTTAAATTAATCAGTCAGAGACTACTCCTGTGATTGTGACTAAAGCAGGAGGGAGGATGATTTTTTTTGGCTCTGTGTTCTGACAGTAATGTAGTCTTGTGTGCCTGACGCGACATAATATCACAAGGTCAAACTTTCAAAAATGTTCTATCTCCTTTGTACCTAACGACTCTCATTCTACTGTGTTTTTGTAACACATATCCGTACACACGTTGACACATTCGCACGTGTATTTTTACCCTTCTTGCACATAAGACACTCCTGCATTCATTTGTCAACAACATATCCCTGTTTTGTGCTCCCTTTTGAAATGCTCCCATTATCTTAATTCACTGCAATGGATGCATGCTACTATGTGTCATGTTTGTGCTGTATGCAATTTTATGTAATGTAAAATTGCTGTTTTACTTTGACAGAAAAGATCAGTGTGCGTTTAATATAATGTATCTACATCTACATTATATTATATTATGATATCCCAAATGACACCTCTCTCCATCATTTGCGGTATGCAACACTGGCTTGGTCAGATTTTGATGACTGTACTTGCTGGCTCTGCATTTGCTGATTAGTCCATGAGTTTCTAAAACTATCCCAAAAGGGCTAATTTCAGCATTTACTGTATGCCTTAAATGTAGATTTTCCAGTTTCCAATTCATAAAATTGTTCAATGTACCATTATAATCTAGTATTTTGCTCACGGTCAACAAACATTAACTACTGTTATTTATTTATTGTTTAGGTCTTGTGTGCAGGTCTGTATGAGCATGAATAACATACAAACCAGTAACAAAGACTGACCAATAATACAGGACAGAGTGCACAGTACACAGCACATTTCTATGACCTCTCAATTAAACTTTCCGTTTTCTAATAGTGCTGTAGTAGTCAGACACACTGTATAATATGCCATTCAGACAAATTCATTATGCTAGCACTTACATTTGCATTAGAGTACCTCAGCCATAATAACCACATTTTCTACCCGCTTCTTAGGACTGTAACTGCATACAACCTTAACATACTTTATGAATATATTATTACTCCAAACTCTTTATTTATTCATATTCATTCGCCATTCAGCATACCACTAATTTGCTTTTAATTAGTTTAAACAGTTTTGTTGAAAATGAGACTTGGAGCATCCTGGCGGAAGAGAGGTTTAGGCGCATTAACATGTGGCTGCAACGTCACCGGTTCTCTATCCTCATTTCTTTCTTATTGTTGTCTCTGTGGTATAAAATTGTCCAATAAAGGCAGAAAGCAAGACTGACTAGTTCAGGTTATAAATGTTAAGGGTAATAACTGCAGCCTTTATATATTGTGTCGATTATCATCAATATCAAATAAAAAGGGCACACTTTATATATGTGTATATGTATTATACGCTAAAGCCTCGAACATTTAAAGCACTGCATTATGGTTGTTGTGGTCTCTAATACTGTGCTGCAATGAGGCAAAATTATCTCATCAGACTCTAAAACGTGCAATTAAATGTCCCTTATATGCCATCCAAGCAAGTCATATGTGTTAGATCACAATGCACTCCAACAAGTACAAGTTTAAATGGTGCAAATAAGTGTTACCCTAATTTGCATAATTTTTACAGATTGCCTCTTCTTTGTATTCAGTATTTAAGTGTTATTCTCTCTCCGGCAATACACAGGGCTACATTCCTGTTCTCTTAATCTCCATCTAAGATTTAGAAGCTGCTGTGCACAGTTTTTAGCGTGTATCTTCAGTGTATACAAGCTTTATAAATGAGCCCTCAGAGATCCACGTCTATGATCTGTGATGTCACATTGATGTACAGCCTGAAGCTGTTCTTCTACTTCAATGGATGGGAAAACGGCTGGGTGGATTTTTTAACCATTATTTATCCAGTGAAACCTGGATCGGCACACGTGCTACTGTTCAGAGTGATTGTACTTGATTCCCACTGCTGTCTAACAACAACCATAGTGTCAGGCTATTGATCATTCACCCTCTGCACTTTACCGCTTTAGCGTTTTGAAGGGGACAATTTGTGATTCAAATGTTAACAAAAGGACTGACTGCTAAATGTCAAAACCTCAGAACTCGATATTGCTGTCAGACTGATTGGCAGGTCCTTTTAAAACCAGTGCTCGACAAACAGCATCTAAATTATTAATACCTGATGGCAGGTAGTGATAGTACTGAAGGATTGTTTGCATTGGTAATATTGAAAACAATGCAGAAAATAGACTTTTTATATATATATATATATATATATATATATATAGAACTTATTAAATTATACTGAATTATACTTTACTTATATTTACTTATACTGAATTATATATATATATATATATATATATATATATATATATATATATATATATATATATATATATATATATATATATATATATATATATATATATAATTCAGTATAAGTTCAATCATAAATCCACGGGTATTTTCACATGCTGATTTCTGTGGTCAAAAATAACTATTTTGTGTCTTGTTATGTTGTCTTGTTGGTTATGCATCATTGAACACATTTGAAAGCAATCAGAATCCTTTCCTCTAACATCTCAATCCACCAAGTATCATTTTACAGTGTGGATGAATGCAATACAAGTGGGTTCAGGCATTATTTATGCATTTCTTTCAGCATTTTTCAACAGGTTTTGGGATTCAAACTAGCAATTTTACAGTCACTTGTCTGCTCTTACGAGCTTTTACACCCAACTTATTTATAGCAGGACAGGCTTTTTACAATAAGGCAGATTTTTTTTTTTAGACAATTCTTCTAAGCTACATCGTTCTTTTCAGTTTTATATTTGTGAAATCTGTTCAGACCAGTAAACCTACCCTTAAACATCAAACAGTGCTCTGGTTATGTCACAGTTTCCTTTTCTGTCCTTTTCCAAATCAATTATGCATCAGTGTGGCATCACAGATTTGGAGCTAAAACAAACTCCTTTCTGTCACTTTCCCGGCTGCACAGGAGGAAACAGTGGTGGTGAGCGCTCCCTAATGCTGAATAAACTGTCCAAGGGCAAAGCAACCGCATCTCAAAAATTCACAGGTGTTTCCCTGGAACATCCAAATGTATTCAAATTCACTGGCGTGGAGCTAGATTGAGGATGCTTAATAGGCTGGTGGAATCCAATAAGGTTGTGCTGATTTACCTATAGAAGCTAGAAATTATCTATCCGAAAACAAAAAGGGGAATATGCAAGTTAAATGTCACAGAACGATTTCTGCTCTTATGTGGACCAAAAGGTTAAAGGCTTTTCATCCATGAGGAAAAATGCTCTCCCCATGCATTTATTTATACTCTGGCTGTTATGGCTTTTTCAAGTGTCCCTACAGGGCTGTCTGCACTTCCAGCACCTCTCCACTTTGACGCACTTCCCCTGGTGGAGCTTGACTGCACTGGTGAGCATGTAAAGCTCGTCTCAGAGCACTCTTCTCTCTGCCTGGGGAACGACACCCTCAAAAAACACCTACATGAAAATGCAATTAAAAGCTTCTTTCTCTGAATAGTACAGGCTGTTTTAGGGGACAGCAGCGGGAAATGTAGTGTGAGAACAACATGGTGCGGGATGGACCGAGGATGAGGGACTGAGGTGGGGAGGAGGAGTATGCCATCTGCATTCTCCATCTAAGCCACTCATCTTACATCCATCATTTCAGCACTCAGTTTTAATTTAACCCTTTTTTACACACGCAACCTATTTATAGCAGGACTAAACACAGCCAGCATTCACCAATATAATATGTAGCAGGCTTTTTTCATTACACGTGGATGCAGACATTTTAACGTGGTTTTCATACAAAGACTGACCAGTAAAGGGCTTATATAAGACGTATTAGAACAAACTGTTTGTAATGCTTTGATCTGAATCAGTATTTTTAGCCATCTAGAAGGTATAGAGATTGTTTTCCATGAGTGAGTCCTACCTTTGAGAACATTCAGTGAGTGCAAAGTGGTAAGGGAAAGCAGAGTATGTGAGCCAAATATTTAATTGCACAAATGTTTCTGTTAAGGATTAGTCTGTCTCATAAGAATTCTTGGAAGGACGTTTCAACCATGTGCGTTTCAACCTGTGCTGTAGTTATGGATTTCAAGCAGTATCTAACTCTTTCCCCAGAGCTCTTCTCTTTGATAGAGCATACACTTATAGTGCTTCGCTATTAATCCAGATTTTAAGAAGCTAACCAATCAAAAGCTAATAGCTATTGCCCTATAGCCTTTGTAAGTAAAAATGATGTTGCTTCCCACCATTATTATATCCACTGTGGCTTTCTCTCATGTGGCTTCATGTGGTTGTGCAGGTCTCTGCAAGAAAAGCATAATCTGGCCAAAAAAGAGGCTTATTTTAAAACAAAGGACCAAGCAGTACATTATTGGCCAAGCATCTATGTGTCCTTGTAATTGTGCGTGAAGTACCTTTGTGGCAAACACCCCACAGATACACTATAGCATTCTGTAGTGGAATGCTGCAGGTAAAGTCATCTTTCCACGAGAGTCTTGATACAGAAAGATTCTAGTTCTTTATTAAAAAAGGAGGAATGATTTAATTGGCATTAAATAGGGCAACATACTCTCTCTAGCACAAGGGTCTCTGGGCCAGTGAGTCCTCAGATGTATAGATCAGAATGGATATCAGAGTAGATTTCTCATATGCTTTCTGTGCAGCAGATGTTAAAAAGAATTAAATATCTTCATGTTCTTTCTCTCTGGCCCCCCAAGCGTTTGATTTCAACATCGAGGCAGTGATGAAATTTGTAGCTTAGAAGGCTGTTGATTTTAGGTGGCAAATGACTTTAGCCTCAAGACACACCTACGGTGCTGTACCAGCATTTTAACAAGGGTTCAGAAGCTGGTTAAGAAAACACAGCGGCTGTTGTGGTAACAACTAGGTCATTTATCAAATGCTATCTGCTCTGTTAAAGAAGAAAGGTGCGATTCACATGAGCCTATCTGTATTTTCTGAAATCTGTGTTTCTGTCATGTTTTTGCTTGTTGAATCAAAAGAAAACAAACAAAACGGCATACTCATTTAGTAACATGGACTATTTGTGCGCCACTTGAATGCTATTAAAAACCAAATTATCACAAAACAACATAATATCTTGTTGTTTTTAGAATGCAATATTGGAAATCATGAAGAACGTTGCCATTATTTAGAGATTATCATTACCGAAATCTATGTCTCTCTCTATGGATGTGGCACTTCCATGAAGATACCATTACTTGTGTGTGGGTGCTTAATTAAGCACTTCATGCCTTCTCTACAGTTCAGACATTCATTCAATGATATGGGCAACAATATTACATATCTAAAACACCCTCTTTGTTTTTACTTAAATGCATTTTCATTGTTAACCAGCCCCATGTGGCTGTTTTTCAGCACTGTGCTGCTGAAACTTCAAACATAAATGAAATGTGAAACATGGCAAGCTTGAGAGTGTTCTTATGAAATATGTTAAGTGTGGGTTGCTTTTGTTTTGTCTTTTCTCTCCTCTGCAGTACACATGATTTCATATAGTCTTATTTGCAGGGTATGATTTGAGTGGATGCTAAGTATACACTTTAAACTCCATTATGCTTACAAAACAATGTCAAAGAAAATGACAAAGCTGTCACAATAAGTAATAAAATAAAAAGAATGGTGGAATAGTGGATGCAGGCTTTTGTATGTGATTGGCTACATCTCATATTTGGCTTTAAGGGCAAACAGAGTGGAATACTGTAAAAGGCTTTTGCATACATATTATTTTTCAGTGGTTCTCATCTTCAGCACAAATGAGATCGCTCTTTTTGGTTGCATGTTTGCACTCTCCATACAGGCATTCCACTGCACAGTATGCTGTAACCCTAGGTTCATACTGCCTGCACTGAAATTTACCATGGGCTTTCTGCTCGCTTAATTGCTTAAGACGCTAATTGGACTGTGGAAACTGCCTCTTAAGTTGCATTGGGGTTTCCAGAATCTGAATTCAGATTGAAGAAGCAAAAAAGGTTTTACAATTGCCACAAGACATCTGGATGGCCTTGCCCTGAAAGCATATTCATAATTAATACACAAAGTCTGGTGGAAGGGTGCTTTTTTGACTGAATGGTCTTTCTGCATTAACCCAGCTAAATATGAAAAGAAGATGTAAACCTGACATGCATGACATTTGAATTAGAGCAGGAGCTCTCATTAAATTTCAAGTATAGAGGCCAGACGTAATTTGTCTGTGCACAGCCTTGTCACTAAAGTACTGAAAGTCCTAGATGATCATAAATACTCTTTACAAATCAGGTTCCCTCCGTCTCCCTCAAGTATCCGTGACTATTCATCTTACACCACAATACTCTAAATGCTGTTTGAATGCAAGATAAATAACCTAGGTTGGTCTAGGTTACCTTCATACTAAGCTTTTTGAAATAACATAATGTATAACAATGTTAATGTTAAAGTTTGCTGGAACGAAGAAATTAGCACACCTGCTGGAATTCACTGCCCTTGAAATAGTCAAGAATGAAGAAAGCACAAAGGCAGCGTTGCATTTGTATGTGGCAAGTGGCATAGCATCAGATGTAAAGGTCACATAGCGTTGTGCTGCCATCGTTATGTTTTGAAAAGTGTGGCTGCCTTGAATGACTATGTTACAGAAAGGCAAGGCAGCTAATGGAGACAAGCTCTTTCCATTACATCTCCATCTGTTCCACTGAACAGTACTGCTGGCAGCTGCACACATGTTGGAGCGAGACCTAGAAACCAGACAGAGAGGTCCGACTCCCTGCGGTACATGAAGACCTGACAGAGCCAGTTATTTTATGACAAAGATCTAATTAGCAGAACTGATCAGTCCTTTGAATCCTCTCCTTGATGTGTTTTCTGACGCACAGAGATGAGTAACTTTTTAGATGCTCTAGTGCTGAATTTAATTGGTGAGAAAATAAAGGCAGCAGCAACATTAATTGTACTGAGGCAATTAAGATTTGTTCTTCTATAAGGATGTAATTAATCAGATGAAATGGATGATTTTATCTGAATATATTAGAAATATGTTAAAACTTGACTGATCTAATCTAACAGTGCGTTTCATTGCATGTGTATGCATGGGTGTGTTCCATTCAGTATGTTTTTGTCACTGCCATACTATAAAATACATGAAAGCAATAAAATGTGGCTGTTGATTTGGTCAGAGGGATTCACCGTGAAGCCATCCTTCTACTCTTCTACATGAAACATTTATTTCTCCTAATTCTCCTTGCAGAACCTTTGAGTGGTAATAACATGTTTCTTTCCGCTTGGCCGTTCCAGACGAGCGACAGGAAGACTGTAGGCCATAATTATCCTGTTTGTTCAGAGGCCCAGTGCTTTTTATTATTTAAATCTCCTAGGGCTGTGAAAGTGCTGAGAGGCAATTCTTTCTCCGATTTTTTGCCATGCTGTGTTAGTCAGTGTTAATGCAGCTCTGTAATTTTTTGATGTTCTGTTTGCTCAGTGTTCATCAAAAATGTGAAAGATGCCTTAACCAAGAAAAAGAAGTGGCATGACAGTGTAAACAAATAACGTGAACAAATTGCTTTATACAGACATAAATACTGATGATAAAAGGCATCAAACACCCATATTATTATGAGGAATCAACTTTTGTACTTGATGTACAATGAACTGATTCCCTTCAACAGTACAATCACTAAAGGCTTACAGAAGTGGCAGTGTTTATCTGTTGTCCCCCAGACAGTCATCAATCTATGTGTGTTTGCAATATTTATGAATTATGGTGCAAGTAGGAGGTTCTAGGAATGTGCTTATATAAAATTTTCATCTGTTGACAAAGTGTCATCCAATAATAAGCAAACTTCTTATTATGCATGATATCCTTAATTATTGAATTAAGCTGAAAATAGAGAGAACAGAACATTTTTAACACAACACTTTCATAAGTGTCAGAATAATATAACATAGGCATTGTAGCATATTCAGATTATCTTAAACAAGAAGTTGTTTTCATTAATCGGTATCAAGGCATTTATTTCTCCACAAACTGCCATCATTGGGTCAGGGTTAGGGGTTAGGAGTTAGGCAGGTATACTAAACCAGTTTCCAATCTTTTTGGATTGCGACCGCTTAAAGGTACAGTGTGTAAGATTTGGGGCCTCTATTTTCAGAATAAGGCAAACATGGAATATAATATTCATAACTATGTTTTCATGCATGTATAATCACCTGAAAATAAGAATCTTTTTATGTTTGTTACTTAAAAATTCTCCTTTTATATCTACAGTGGGAGAGGGTCCCCTTTCATGGAGGCCGCCATCTTGAAACACCTAATTTATACAGTAGTCCAGAACAGACAAATGAAATACTGACTCTAGACTTAAAGTGTTGTTTCTCCTTTACACTAGGAAGGTGAGAGTGATGTGAGGAGATTGCAATGCAGTGATTGGACCACTAAATGCAACTAAATTCTACACACTGGACCTAATTAAGGTTTTTCATCCCATGTTTTAGATCTCAGATTTATCTAGTTTTATAGAGATTATAAGTGTAGGTCCACCTCTACCAGCTACAACTACAAAATGCTAATCCTACCCTAAACTCTAACCCTACTTACGCATTGATTCATTAATATTGATAATCTAATAATGTAACTGTACACACACTACTGGAAATTCCATGAGTCACTTTTGCTACTTTAAATTCCCCATGTTTTAATGACAATATTTACTATACACCATTAAAATATCTCCTTTCTAGGTGTCAAAACCCCCACAGGCTTTCTATGAAAATTAATTCAGAGCTGATAGTGGGGCAGTCGCTCTCAGCACACAAGCTCATACAAGGCAATTGTACGCAAGACAATTGAAAGAGAAAGAAGCAAGAGCCTGGGAGAGCAGAGATATTTGAGTGAGCCTGCTGAAGCCTCTGTGTTGCTCATGGTGCTTGGAATGAGACCCCAGCAGGGCAGTACTGTATCCTCTGTTAACTCAAGTGTGTACCAGTCAGGGAGTAGGCCATAAAAGGTGCTTTGGTTAAACTCTAGCTGTCATTTGTAGTCATGTGTGGCTTCCTATCACTTGAAGCGCAGTTTTAGTTCTCTCCAGGCGCCACTTTGCTGAAGTTTTCAACAAACTGATTTCAGCACTTATTTGACTGTGAAAGAAATTTATGCTTTGTTGCCTCTCATTAAGGGTTAGTCTACTGTCTCGAGCCATGATCGGAGTCTGAAGAACACAAGGCTTTTATTACACATCAGTCATTTAATGTTTTTGGGATTACTCCTAACATAAAAATAATAAAACCTTTAATTAAAGAGGTGTTTATTATATTAAAGCATTCCTGGCTATGTCTGTTCATTGTTCCATGTAGCTTTTTATTTAATTTTGTATTTAATTTTGATAAATTAAAGAGGTTACACATTTTCATGACATGAACCCTGCTTGCACTATCATACTAGTGGCTGTGCGGTGCAGCACTTCACACAACTGTATAACACTCTGGGTGTGGTCATAAGTAAAATAGTGGTGAGGTTGTGTGTAACTTCTCAATTTTGTTTTCAGCATGATTATATATGATGGAATATAGCAAACCCAAATCAAGAATCTCAACCTAATGAATGAACTAACGTGGAAATCCTTTTTTCAACAAAAGATGTCTTCCTGTCTTATTGACCCGTTTCTTCACCTGCTCTATGAAGCTGTCTCCAAAATGATACTAGCCTGATATTTACAACCCTTAAAAGCCATTTGACAGCCCCACCATAAATTAATGAGACATGTTTATCAGCAGCACCAGGCCACACTCAGCATTTTAAAGAAACAATCCTCAATAGATACAGTCATTTTTCTTACATACATATCAGAGACTGTGCTTTGATCATTATCATATAGGTTTAAGGTGTAGGTAAATAATAATAATAATAATAATAATAATAAAAAAGCAATGAGAATGAAATTTTGTAATTAATCTTTCTTATTTGCACTAGATATCTGCCCAAATATAGTGAAATGCAATTAAGCAAATAGTGGCAAATCAAAATTCCAAACACAAAGAAACCATTATGACACAAAAGATGATGGTTGATTTTGTCTCTGACATAACTGTCAGAGCTTTTTTTTTTTTTTCTAAAGACACTAACTTACAGTATGACATTAAAGTATAAGACCTAAGGGTACCACTGTCCTTTGGTAAATGCTGAGAAGGCACAATAGAATCTCTTCCTCTCTAATGCAGCTTGTTTACAGTAGGCTGAGTAACAGGGTTTGCGATTTATAGGCAGTTGTGATACGAAGGAGCACAAAGAAAATGTCACAGTTTGTCAAAATGGCTTGTGACCTGGAAAAAGAAGAGACCTGTTTTCAAAGCAGTGTGAGCCTGGACTGTGTACGCTATAAGATGCATGACCATGACTCATGATTAACTCTATACCGGAACGTGCTTAAACATATCTCAAAAGCTCATAAGCACAAAGTAAATGTTGGTCTATCTTGTTCATATTCTTTGAAGTTGTTATAATTAAGAATGAGGACAAAATGTATCCTGGTGGTTGAAGATGCACATGCACCTGAGCCTGTCTTTACAACCTCTACAGCCTCATGATGATTAAATATATTGCAAAATACATAATTTATTATGGAAATAGGAAGCACATTAAGTCAGCCACATGCAGTAGCCATGTGAACAGACACTCACATGTACATCCTTGACATGTAAACCGTTTTGTCAATTCAAATTACTTTGATTGGTTGCATTGTATTGCATTGATTTAAAAGGTTCAATGTGCAAGATTTGGGGGGGTTATTAGAAGAATATGACAGACATGAAATACAATATTAATGATTATGTTTTCATTACTGTATAATCACCTTAAAATAAGTATCCTCGTGTTTTAGAGAAGGGAGGGAGGGAGGGAGCAGGTTCTCCTCCAGGGAGTTCACATTCACATTGAAGTGCCAGGCTTCCACAGAAGCCCAGAATGAACAAACCAAATACTGGCTCTTCCTTTTGCATAAGGTGAGGCGACCTCACAGCTGTATTTATCCATACCTTTATATGTATGTAGCTTTAAAGATCTTGTGGTCCACTCACTTTTCTCGGACCAGAGTCAGTGGAATTTGTTCTCACAACAGCATTTTAATTTAGTTGGGCTCAGTGTCAGCAACATTGCACATAGTCAGGCACTACTATAACATAATAGCACATTCAACATGATTCACGGACAGAAACCTAAAGCTGCCTGTTCAATAAATCATTGCATATGTAGGTGCAAGAGCATAATTCTGGAGGTACTGTGAAGCAGAGTCCAGAGTCCTTATACTGCAATGTTTTGCAGAAAGACATTAGATAGATTAAGACTGTGGAACTCTTTCTCTTTCTTTCTTCACGTTGCCCACAAATGGACACAGATAAAGAATTATTAAAAAAAAAATGCTGTGTCATGATAATTTCAACACAGTGCTGTACAAAAACCATTATCAAGGAAACTTAAATTTAACTGATAACTTCACATTGGTGTCATCAATGTTCTGCCGCATTTCTTAATTTGCTTGTTGTGATCCAATATGGTTAATGAATCTTGCTGAGGAGGCTGTGGGACTTAATGGGAGCCAGCTGTGCAACTCTTTGGTTTTAATAGCTGATTGTTCAGATGATGGTTTGCTTACTTTGGAACATGTTATTATTATTATTATCATTGTATGATGTAAATATTACATTTAACAATTTCTTCAACTAAGTTCAATTGAATTAAAAGAATCTGGAATCTGCATTTTTTTTTTTTTTTTTTTGTAATGTTAGATCCTGAATGATACAGGGTGTACACATCACATTAACACCTCAAGGACAAGGACTTCAATTGTAAAGTGACAATCACTGGTACTTAACAGTGTAGCAAAGGTGGCTCTTATTAAGTTGAATGCCAATTGGCAACATTTGTCAACTATAAAAGAAGACTGCCAAACAGCACTTTGATTTACATTTTCAAAGCAACATGAGCCAACAAATATAGAGCTCCGAAGAGGCCAAATCATCCTTGGCCAACCTGCTGGAATATAAGTCCACCTGTAGTATTTTCATGAAGTATTTATGTTATTTTAACTCTGTATATTATTGGTCTAACATTTTTAATAGGGCAGTATTTGCAGTTGTCAGTTCCAATTGCTTCCTTCCCCTGTCCCCTCATCCTTAACATCTAAACCAATTACCTTATCTGTCCCACATGGGTTTAGAGGCAATTAAAAGAAAATACACAAAACAGCAATCAACCTCCCAGTTATGAATGCTGCCCTGAAATGAACTTCCACTGCATTTTTTCTTGGAATCACTGCTTGTCATCAACCTTTACCAAACTTGTCTGCTGCAGTGACATAGCATTAAACGAATTAAATGAAAAGATCTGAGGCAAAAGGTCCAGGATATACAACTGAATCTAATAAGAATACAGTGTGGTTTGTAAACGCTGCAATATTTAGTACACCCCACAATATAAAAGGTTTAGATGGAACCAACAACATCATTTTTAATGATGATTTTCGCTGTTCTTAGGCTGTCTACAAATGATAAAGGACTTGCTGGCAGTTGGTTTGGGCACAGAGTCAGTAAGAGCTTGTCACTACACTGATATTTAACATTAATTTAACATAAATTTATTTTATGCTGAAGATAAATAATATGCACTTATTTTTAAATGTGGCTCATATATCTTTGGAAAATCAAATGTCTTTTATGTTTAACCTTTCTGGTCACCTATGATCTCACTGGACATTCTTTGCAAGGTCAGTGCACAGCAAGAAGGATTAAAGTTCAGATAACTTGAACTTTGTGGGCAGCAGAAGTGTACAATTCTGTTCGCAAGGCTCAAAGTATCAGTGCTGCAAGGCCTGGCATTATAGCTCTGTTTAAGATAAACAGCAGCTTGAGATACAGCAATTCTCCCACTGGTCCTGTATAGACTGCCTTAGAGCCTTAGCTGACGTGTTTTCATAACTTCATTTACACTTATTTGTTATGATTACATTACTTATGATCAAAAAACTGGGGAGTTGACAACTTTGCTAACAGCAAGTGCAACAACACAAGACATAGCAGCCATCTAATATTACTGACTAGTCCAACAGCAAGAAGCCCAACTCGGCGCCTGTCTTTCAGGCTTTCATTTCAGCTCTCACCAACAACTAAAAGTCAGCCCCAGATTTACTCTTATCTAGTGGCCTTTTGCTTTGTCACTCTCTCTTTTCTACTCTTAGCTTCTGCCATCGTCCTCTTCAGTCTCTTCGCCTCTGCCATTATGTCCATAGAGGCTGCTGCTATATTGCCTGCTTGCCCAGCTCAGATTCTGGCACAAATTGCTTCTCCTCCCCGTCAGCTCTCCCCCCCACCCACGCTCTGGCCGTGAAAACCACCTATTCCCAGTGGTTCAAAATGCCTATGGTACAAACACTAACACTCCTCTGGTGCTCTGAGCTCACAGTCCAAGCAGCCAGGCCAATAAACTGAGCTAACATTAGCTAACAACAGCTTACAGCAGTTCACTTTACCGTTCATCACAGAGAGTTTAGGCGGAGCAGAGAGGGAAAGAGCATCAGAGGGAAAACCAGAAAACATTTTCTCCATAAAATATGATCCAGTTTCACCAAAATCAGTGAAATAGTTGATGGTGTGTGACTTAGTGCTGTCAAGCATTACGTACTTCTTGCAGATGATTGCACTGAGCACAGAGTGGAATGACAGAGACCACCATTCACCTGATTACACATCAGTTATGTATCGGTAATAAAACAGATACTGACAGATAGGTATAATATACAAGTAAACTAATAAAAGAACAGAGCTGATTTAAACAGTTACGGTAGCAATATGTTGAACAGACAACAAACAAATTGCAGCTGAGGTATAGTTTGTAGTGAAGATGTGACTGGAAAAGCTTACATTGGATTTGGTAAGTGATCATAATGAACAGGTGATGTGCCATAGATGCCCATTAAAGGTTGTTTATGTATTTATAATATAAGCCAGACACTGTGGTGTTTCTATAGTAACTCATTACAGCCATAGGGTCTTTCAAGTGAATTGTGAAATGGGGAAAAATGCAAAGAATAGAGAATAAAAGTGTGGATTTGGATGTTTGGCGCAACTCAGTGGCTTATATTTCCAAAAACAAAGTGAACTGTATTACATGTGATAAGCATGTTGCGTATAATGTAATGAGACTTTGTTACCAGAAGATGGCAGCAAAACTCATTATTTCCCTTCATTTTCTCAGTCCAGTGTGGGTGTGTGGTGGCAGATTCTCCATTGTTTATCCATTTACTGTATATTTTAAATCACATGTCACAACTCAGAGTTGTAGACAGTAGATTCTATGTGTTAAGGTTGTCTTTATATATATTCACATTGTATATTTTACATTTTCACAGCCTACCAACAGCAGAATTCAGCTTGTCTCAGCTTTTATTCCTTAAAATTTACTCAGGCCCTCCTTCGCTGTATCCCAATTTATCTCAGGACTGTCATACATTATATACTATCAAATACACTCACTAAACCTTTCATACAGGCTC